>CM066037.1:484661830-487552065 GCA_033557465.1 Ichthyophis bannanicus
AGGAACCCGGGGCCGCAAGGTGCGTTCGAAGCGTCGATGATCAATGTGTCCTGCAATTCACACTAATTCTCGTATACCATGGACTGCCCGAAGAACAAACCAGTCGGTACTAGAAGAGATCAAACCTAAGCTTTCTTTAGAAGCTCAGATGACAAGACTTCGACTTTCATACTTCGGACACATCATGCGAAGAGAGAGATCATTAGAGAAAGACATCATGCTTGGCAAGATAGAAGGTCAACGCAAAAGAGGAAGGCCAGCAATGAGATGGATTGCTACAATAACAGCAGCTACGGGTACCAGTCTGTCAACAATGAGCCGCCTGACTGAAGACCGAACACAATTTAGGATAGCTATCCAGAGGGTCGCCATGAGTCGACTCCGACTCGACGGCACTTAACAACAACATCCTGGGTGTTCATTGTTTGGTATTTTAGGGGTTTATTTTAAAGCAGTTGGGTGTTTTTCAAGGGTCTGAAAGATAGGGGATTATCAGTGTATTTCCACTGCAAAAAAAATACAATTTTGTGGCTTTCTAGGTGCATTCCATTCAGAGACTTGAACACAATTTTCCAGCAGCAACCCCCTCTTCCCCCAGCTCCAGCAATAGCATCAGTCCCCTTTCTTTCAGCTCTCGCCTCTCCTCTTTCCTAGAGCTAGCATCAGCTTCTTCCCTTTTCTCTGCTGCTTCCCTGACTTTGCAAGATGGATTTTAACAGGAACAGGCACTTCCTGTTCTTGAGTTTAAGGTCCTCTTGAGAACCGATGAAGCTGCAGAGAGGCAGGAGGAAAGTCACAAGCTGGAAGAGGACCCTGCCATGGTGGCAACCTGCTCTGATGACATCTGGTCGCAGCAAGAGCTGTTGGCTGATTTCATTGGAGCCTTCCTGGGAGAGACATTTTCTGGGTTTTTCTGGTTATAACTGAAAATCAGAAATACTATTTATAACTTACCAATTTTGTACTTTTTTTCCTTTTTTGTGTGTTTTTATTTAGGGGCATTTTCTTTATGCTAATTTTGGGATTTTACTTTGATTTTCAGACGTCCTTTGTAGTAAGTGTTGGAGAATGTTTTGTCGGTACCAGTTAAGTCCACATTCTTCTTCAGCGTAATGCTTACAGCTTTCTGTTGCCAGAAAAGCTACATGGCACCAGGAAAGTAGGCATGTATATTTAATATATCAGATGATACAAGATGGTGTCCATTAGGGGTGTGCAGGCAGAAAATTTTCCTTTAATTTGTTTCATAATAATGTGCATATGTGAGTATTTGCTTAACACATGCACTGTTCAGTATATGCTAAATGAAACAGCACATGCTATTACAAAACAAACCTGATGCAATAGATACTAGGGATGTGCATTTTTGTCATATGGGCAATCACCTAAGCAGCTGTAGGACAAAGTAAGAACATGCATGCATGTATACTGCCTCTTCTCCATGCATATACATGTATTCTCACACACAACACTTGGCAGTCTACCGAGCACATGCACACCAATATACATACTCTTATCAACTCTCTGGGATATGAATTTAGCCTGAATTCTAAAGAAGGTAACAACCCAGAGGTAACATCCCATTTGCTATTTGTAGATGACCTGAAGCACTACAGTTCCAGTGGCCAACAATTAGCAGAGCAAGTCCGTGTAGTGAAAAGCTTTTCTGATGACATCAGGATGACCTTTGGTCTTAAATGTGCTGAGGCAACTTTTTTTGTTGTTTTTAGAGGAAAATTGAGTAAAATAGAAAACATCTCCTTGGCCGAGGGCTGTGACATCAAAGAACTTGAACAGGAAGGCGTGTATAAATATCTCAGAGTAGAGGAAGAAACGACAATCGGAAATTACTGAGAGAAAATATCAGTAAAGAATACTATAGGAGTTCAAAATAGCTATTGAAAAGTGCTTTAACATCACAGAATAAGATACCAGCCATCAATCAGCTGGCAATTCCTGTACTGTAATACAGGTTTGGGAGTGTAGACTCTCCTTTTAAAGATCTTGACAAACTGGATGTACAAACAAGAAAATTTCTCCGAGCCCATGAGATAATTTACAGGAATCTGTGTATGCCAAGACTGGTACATCCCTAGAGCTGAAGGAGGGCTAGGGCTCATAGAGATTGATTAGACATACAGAGCTACTATCATAGGCCTCCAGGCCTACTAGCAGCATCATTGGATCAAATACTCAAAAAGTGCTGAAATATGAAAGTAAATGTCCAGATTCAGTCTGTCATCAAACTTGGACAAGTGTTCTGACTAGAAGAAATGTATGAGAATCCACAAGCATACACATAGGGAAGGAAGCAACAGAATTTGCAAATTAAGAGAAACTCTTCAAAGAATTAGATCACAAAAGAGGAAAAACAAGTGGCAAATGCAAAGTGTTACTCTGAGAACACTTTGTCAATCAAGTATGAGAACATGAATGGTTAAGGGAGAGGTGAACAAACTCGAAGGATGAGAAAATGATAGTTGCAGCCTAGGGCAGTGGATTATGGATGAGATGGTTTACAGCAAGCATTGAAAAAACTGGCAAAACAGACAGATATATGTAGATTCTGTAAGAAAGAGCTGGAAACAGTAACTCGCCTCAGTAACAGTAACTCATGAAGTTGTGATGGCAGAAAATTTCTATACAGGAAACACAACACAGTAGCACACTTTGGAAACTTTGAGTTACTGTTTACAATACAGCATCACTGTGCCTGAAAAGCACTGGTATCATGACCCTGAGAAAATTACAAAGAATGAAGAGGCTACGATCACCTGGGTACTTCCTTTCTGACTGATTAAAAAAACTGGATACAAGGAAGTTGGACATAGTGGTAAAGAACACCACCAGAACGGCATTTAGTATAGAGGTGTCGGTTCCAAGCGATTATTCTGTGAATAGCGCTGAGAGGGAGAAGATTTTAAGAACCAAGAAAACGTTACAGAAAGATAGTTATTTTCCATTGTATCGGGTGCCACATGCTTGATTTTAGAAGAATTTCCAAGCGCACCTTGATAAATTACCCATAGACATTACATCTTATGGACTACAGAAGAAGGCTGTCTTTGGCATAATGCAAGTACTACACTGAGCATTAGCTGTAAATTTGAGAGGCTGAGATCATACTCCACATACCCTGGCTTAGAGGTTGAGGTTCATGACTGTCATGGTGTGCAGAAAACTAAAATAGAACACCACAAAGCTGTCTCAGGGAAGCAATAATCCAAAATACAAATCAAAACCCTGTACTATGCTTAACTCAAATATTAACAACCAATATTAATCTTATTACAATAAGAAATTATTGTAATAAGATTAATATTGGTTGTTAATATTTGAGTTAAACATAGTACAGGGTGCAGAAAACTAACCCATTTGGAGAAACTGCCCCGAAATCAGCCTTTATCTTTCCAATACACAGTGCCTCTATTTCAACACTACCTCACAAACAATGGTAGCATCTTTATGACCAATGTACACTCACACATTCAAGTAAAAACAAGAAAACAATGATGGGAAGTCAGTGTAGCAGAGTTTGGAAATATTGTGCTCTGTTTTAAGAATACCTTTGAAAATTTTGGGTACTCCATGGAGATCACCTGTCCAATTTTCTCTTCATATCCTCTTTCTCCAGACCCTTCTGTGTTAGTCCAGTATCTCCAGGAACAAGCAGGAATGAGTCTTCACATATGGGTACGTCGGTACCGACAGAGCCTGCGCGGGAACGCTCCCCAGCTTCCCAAAAAGGAAAGCTTTTGGGAGCATCCCACAGCGCCTGCGTGCTGCCTTCCCGCCTTTCCTAACCGCCTCTCTCCAGTTCTTCTTTTCCGCAGAGCCAGCAGGTCGTATTCCTGTCACCGCTGAAGAAGTTCTTTATTTTATTTTATTTCTTTGGTCACGCGTCTGCCTTCTTTGACGTCTGACCGGTACCGCCGGTCTTTTCTTTCTTTTTCTTAAAAAAAAAAAAAAAAAAAAAAAGAATACTTTCCGTTCCACTTCAGTGTATTTTTCTTCGTTGGGCCTTAGGCCTAACAGAAAATTCCTCATGGAAAAGCCCTCCTCCGGGTTTTAAAAATGCACTAAGTGCAGCGGTACCATCTCTGTTACCGACACCCATGACTGGTGTCTTAAGTGTTTGGGTCCTGACCATTCCATCACGGATTGTCCGTCCTGCTCCATGATGTCTAAAAGAGGTTTACAGAACCGAGCAGTCAAGCTCAGTACACTGTTTCCCTCTGATGCAGCTTCGGTGGCATCGACATCTTCCAGGGCTGCTGCTTCCTCCTATGGATCTCAGGTAACCAAACATAAGTCCAGCCGGTCCTCGAAGGGTAGATCTCCCTCTAAGCATCGAGATGCCTCCGGGCTTGCCCTCGAGGATCCTGCACCGGCAAAAGTACCCTGGCGGGAAGCTCCGGCTTCCAAAGCTCCTCCTATGGGGTCACAGGTTGACATCGATGGCACGGCCTCGACCGATCACCTGTTGCAGTGTTCTGGGGTACCGGTGGAATCCGCCGGTACCGACCTCCAGACATTCATGGTGTCGATGGATCAGAATGTTCTGACCATGCAGCGTGCCATTGCGGCATTCATACAAGCTGCGACGCCGCTGGTACCGCAACAAGCTCCGTTGTTGGTACCGGCTCCGATATCGGTGCCGGTACCGCTTGCATCGACATCGGCTTCAGTGTCGGCTGCAGCGGTACCCTGTCCGATGATGCCTATAGGTACCGATCCGGTACCGATGACTCCCGATGTCAATACCACCCGGTATGCGTATCGGGCTTTATAAGAGCATCCAGACAGGCGATACTTCGATTCCTCCGAAGACTCTGATGCATCGGAGGCCTCTGTCGAAGCATCGGTACTTCTTCCTCAGGAGCCTTCTTCTCCAAAAAGAAGAATGTCCCCTCCAGAGGACTTGTCTTTTCAAGACTTCATAAGGGAAGTGGCCAAGGGGCTTTCTATCTCAGTAGCCCCTGAGACAGAGCCTAGAGCCAAAAAATTGGATATTTTGCAATATCCCAAGGCTCCTAAAGAAGCAGCCACTTTGCCAGTTCATGAGATCCTTAATGACCACATGATAGGCATATGGGAGACTCTTTTCACCATCTCTTCTCATTCTCGTAGGTTGGATACCATGTATCGTGTCCCTCCTTGTCCTGGCTTTCATAAAACTCAGCTTCCTCACCATTCTATTGTGGTGGAGTCTGCTATGAAAAAGTTAGAGTGCAAAGAGGCACTCATCTGCTCCTCCAGGAAGAGAATGTAGAACCTTAGATGCTTTTGGCAGGAAAATTTTTCAAGCCAGTATGCTTGTTGCCAGAATCAACTCCTATAGTCTCTATATGGGGATGCTTCTGAAAGAAGTTACAGATCATCTGCAAACTTTCCTCCCTTTTCTTCCAGAAGATAAAAGGGAAGACTTTCTTACCTGGCTTAAGCATGCCCAGGATGTTTCCAAATTTTCTAACCGTGCAGCCTTTGACTCTTTTGAGGGGGCCAGTAGAGCCTCGGCCATTGCCATAGGTGCACGCAGAATTGCTTGGTTACAAGCTTCTGATTTGGAACCCTGGGTCCAAGATGGATTAGGAAATCTTCCTTGTACAGGTGAAAACCTGTTTGGCAAAGATTGGCAAGCAAAGGCCACTCAGATGGATGCAGAAAATTCTGCTTTAGATAGGCTTTCAAAGTCTACCTCTAATCCAGTCCAGAAAAGGTTGTTCAAAAAGACATATTTTCCCAAGAAGGGAAGATATTATCCTGTTTATGGTCAGCAGACATCTTCTGCAGGTCGTTTTGCTGCAAAGCGTCAACAACCTAAACGGGCCAAGGCTAAGGCTGCAAGGCCTACTGTGGCCCAACAGCCTCAGCCCCCTCAGGGCCTTTGACTTGCACCTAGAGAACTTAGCCCTTCTGTCTCTAAAAGAACCAGAGCCTCTCACCATTCCAGGAAGGTTAGCTCACTTTGCTCCCAGATGGGAGCAAATCACAACAGAGCAGTGGACCCTTTCCATCATAAGGGAAGGGTACAAACTTCATTTCTTAAACCTTCCTCCCTACATCATGGTGAGACAGTTCAATCAGAGAATTGAACAAATTCCTATGCAAGGAGAAATTCAAGATGATTTCTCTGGGTGCTCTCCTTCCATTCCTTCAGAGTCAGGATTGGCTTTGTTCTCTAGATCTCAAGGATGCGTATACCCATATACTCATCCATCCAACACACAGAAGGTTCCTTCGGTTCCTTTATCAGGGAAAGCACTGTCAATACAGGGTGCTTCTCTTTGGTCTGGCCTCTGCTCCAAGAGTGTTCACAAAATGCATGGCAGTAATAGCTGCATTTCTACGCACTCTAGGAATATTCATATTCCCATATCTGGACGACTGGCTCATTCGAGTTCCATCCCAGTCAGAGGCCCAGACTTCCCTAGCCTGCACAATGCGTGTCCTGCAGTATCTGGGACTAGTTATAAACATCCCAAAGTCCCAACTCACCCCTACTCAGTCTCTAGAGTTCATAGGGGCCTTGCTGGATACCACAACTGCAAGGGCCTATCTCCCCAGGCCCGTTGCCTACGCTTAGTGCAGTTAGCCTCTCAGATTCAGTTAAAAACCCATCTAACTGCTCGAGAGATGTTACAACTGCTAGGCCACATGGCATCCACGGTGCATGTGGTCCCTTATGCTTGCCTTCACATGAGGGCAGCTCAATGGACTTTGTCCACCCAGTGGACCCAGGCATCTGGAAGTTTGTCAGACAAAATAGCAACCTCCAGGCGCCTCTTTTGGTCTCTCCAGTGGTGGAAGTCCACTCAAAATCTGTTGCTGGGGTCCCCTTTCCAACAGTTGTTACCCCAAGCAATCCTTACAACAGATGCCTCTCCAAAGGGTTGGGGAGCTCATCTTCAAGACCTCTCCACCCAGGGCATTTGATCCCCACAGGAGACCTCCCTACATATCAACTTCTTAGAGCTCAGAGCAATCTTCTTGGCTCTCAGAGTCTTCCATACCCTGCTCAGCTACAAGACAGTCCTCATTCACACGGACAACCAAGTAGCCATGTTCTATGTGAACAAGCAGGGAGGGACTGGCTCTTTGTCGCTTTGCAACGAAGCTCTGAGATTGTGGGCCTTCGCCAGAGAGCATCAAATTCATCTTCTGGCAGTATACCTTCCAGGAGTTCAAAACTCTCTTGGGCAGACAGACTCAGTCGAGTTCTGCTTCCACACGAATGGTCCCTTCATATGGACCAGATAGTCAGAATCTTTCGAATTTGGGGAACCCCGGACATAGACCTCTTTGCAAGTCCGTGTAATGCCAAACTTCCCCGATTCTGTTCCAGAATTCCGTGTCAGGGAGTTCAGGCCAGGGATGCCTTCCTCCTTCATTGGGGTCAAGACTTCCTGTACGCCTTTCCACCCATTCCCCTAATTCCCAAGACCCTGTTCAAGCTTCAGAGAGATCAAGGGACTATGATTCTTATAGCTCCACGTTGGCCACGCCAAGTGTGGTACCCTCTACTTCTGCATCTCTCTCAAGCTCCCTCCCTGGACCTGGGGTCTGCTCCAGATCTCCTGTCTCAGGAGGGAGGAATGTTGTGGCACCCAAACCCCCAATCTCTCCATCTCAGGGCTTGGTTGCTGAAGGCTTAGACCTTCAAGATTGGCATCTTTCTCAGCAAGTAAGGGATATCCTTCATGCTTCCAGAAAGCCTTCTACTAGACGTTCCTATGTTTTTAAATGGAAAAGGTTTACCATTTGGTGTGCTGAGAAGGGTATTAACCCTCTAGCAATACCGTTGAATTCTTTACTAGAGTATCTCCTGCATCTTTCCCATGCAGGACTCAAAACGAATTCAGTAAGGGTCCATTTGAGTGCTATTGCAGCATCCCTCAAGCCTCTCAATGGACAACCTGTCTCCTCTCATCCTCTTATTGCAAGATTCATGAGAGGCCTTCTTTTAACTAAACCTCCCATCGGACCACCTCCAGTGGCATGGGACTTGAATCTGGTTCTTGGTCAGCTCATGAAGCCACCCTTTGAACCCTTAGCCACTACCTCCTTGAAATTTCTTTCCTGGAAGGTTATCTTTCTTATTGCAGTCACCTCAGCTCGCCGCATCAGTGAACTGCAGGCCTTAGTGGCTAATCCACCTTATACAAGGTTCCATCATGATAAGGTAGTCCTTAGGACCAATCCACACTTTATGCCTAAAGTGGTCTCACCTTTTCATCTTAATCAAGAGGTGTATTTACCTGTCTTTTTTCCAGGTCCTCATGCATCAAGTGCAGAGAGGAATCTTCATACCTTGGATTGTAAGAGAGCTCTTGCTTTTTACTTACAAAGGACACAGCAACATAGAAAGTCTTCTCAGCTCTTTGTTGCTTTTGATCCCTCTCATTTGGGACTTCCAGTCTCTAAGAGGACACTGTCCAATTGGATTGCTCAGTGTATTTCTTTCGCCTACCAGAGTAAGAACCTTTCTCTGGAGGGCCATGTCACAGCTCATAATGTGAGGGCCTTGGCCACCTCTATGGCTCATCTAAATTCTGTGTCCATCGACCAGATCTGTCGAGCGGCCACCTGGGCCTCGGTTCATACCTTCACAGCCCATTACTGTTTGGACAAGGACTCCCGCCGGGATGCCTTGTTTCGTCAGGCTGTTCTCAAACACCTGTTCCATGCTTAATCAACTCCTACCCTCCATCCCTGGTTGGATGCCTGAGATCCATGGGAGGAGGTAGAGCCCTTCTCAGGGTCTCACAACCTTGGGGATCTCCCAGGCATCTCTAGCTGGGGAGTCCCCATATGTGAAGACTCATTCCTGCTTGTTCCTGGAGATAGCACAGTTACTTACCTGTAACAGGTGATCTCTGGGAACAGCAGGAATAAGTCTTCACAACCCACCCACCTCCCCTAGGAGTTGTATCTCTCTATCTTTCCTTTCCTCTCTCTCTTTGTCTCAGCTTTAAAACTCGAACTGGAGAGAGGCGGTTAGGAAAGGCGGGAAGGCAGCGCGCAGGCGCTGTGGGATGCTCCCAAAAGCTTTCCTTTTTGGGAAGCTGGGGAGCGTTCCCGCGCAGGCTCCGTCGGTACCGACGTACCCATATGTGAAGACTTATTCCTGCTGTTCCCAGAGATCACCTGTTACAGGTAAGTAACTGTGCTTTCTCTTCCTCACCAGCCTCTTTACTGCAGCCCACTGGGAGGGGTTGGTTTGTGCCTCAGTGGTTCACTGTAGTGACAGGTACTATATTTAAAGCATTTAGACCTTCTCCTCCCTTATCTCCCCCCCACCCCCCACAAAAAACCAACCCTCACAGGGTATCTGTTTTAATGAGGTAACAATAAGCATCTATTGTACTAAGCCTTTGGTCAAGTCCTGTTCTCCTTGGTGTATATATTAATGAAGTATGCTATGAGGCTTGTCTCCTATAGAGATTAAAACTGGTAGTTCCACTAACACTTGAGCAGTTAGTGATAAAATGCGACTGACAAAGCTTTGGTTGCAGCTGTGGTGGTGGTGGTGCTGCAGTAGTTGAGAGAGAACTTGAAGCTACAGACTAAACTGCATTAGTGTATTGCTGTAATTTGCATGCCTTTTGCCACTGCATCACACAGGAAAATGAAAAGCAAAACAGGAGGTTCAAGCTGAGAAAATGTGCATAAATGTTTACAAAGATTAACTCTGAAAGACTTTGCAGTAATTGGGTCACAGCTGGAATAATTTACTTTCTTCCAGTGGTCATACAGCAGAAAAGAGATGTAAATCAAAGCAACAGGATTGGACACATTATTCAGTTTATAGTCTGAGCATCATATAGTTTTTAAATTAGCTGCCAGATGTTGCATGCCTTTGTATCTATTGATCTATCAGGGCTTTTTAAACAAAGGCATCATTAAAATGATATGACAAATAACTTCAAGATAATGCTTTTATAAAGCTTTATTTTCTCACCCTTGTCACTTTGAATTGAGTAATTTTGTCTTTACAAGTACATATTTGTCTTCTGGCTATTTCCTTCTGCATCTTTGTGGTATACATTTCTCAGGTTTTGACTGCAGAATTTTTGGGAGTTCTGAAAGATGTAGGGGACAGTATATAAAGAGCTGGTAGACACCACATTATGGCAGTTCATATTAACTACCCACAGCTATGGCAAAAAACATGAATTACACTTTCCAAGTGAGTTTGTGGTGTATTTTAGCATTTTTGAGTTGGTTAATGCAAATTGCATGGCTTAACACAAATTGTGATAATCCTTTGAATATTGATAATCCATTTTTGAATGAATTTGCATATGATGTGGCTCATTAAAAATGCTAGTCTGCTGATTGTTATGAGCATTTTAACGGTAAAAGAAGCCATGTATATGTTAACATGTCAGCGCATAAGGACTCTTCAGTAAATAAGCCTTAGTATGCTTTGCGGCAGAGTTTGTATTTATAGAGTGTGTTTTCCATTGGAGCACTAATCATAAGGATATATTTCTCCCCCTCCTACCCCCATCAACAAACTTAGAAATGTATTTGACCCATATGTGTGCTCTGACACAGGTTAAAGGGAAGTCATTAGAACCAGAGCTGTGTTTTAAGACAGATTATTTCCATACTATGGATTAATTTTAAAAAACAAAACAAAACCCTACTGTGGGGGAGGAGGGGCTGCTCTAAGAACTAGAGGCTTTTTTTTTTTCAGTCGCTCCAGTCTAGACATCTGGGTTTACACTTTCCTGCCAGCAGATGGAGACTAAGAACTACTGGTATGATGGCATCGCTCTACAAGGGTCCTGGTTAATCTCAGGTGTTTTCAGTTGCCCACAGATAAAGGGTGTTTAGACTTGTGCATACTGTTTTTCTAATCAAAACACAATATTATTCTGGATGTTTGCTATGTTTTGTGTTAAGATATAACTCTAGGATTTTTTTTGATTCACTTTTTGAATATTATTTTTCACGGGGCTTTTGAATATAATTTTCATGCAAATAAATGGACCTATGATTCTGGAGCATGGCTAGTGGTGGCCCTAAGGGCTGTTATACTAGAGGGCCTTTTGGCTCGTTTCAAACTCATGCTTTTTGAGGTCCCTTTAACACTAGAAGCCCCAAAAGGAATATTACCTAGAAACCCCAAAGTGCGTCAATTGACGCATTATCACGACAACTACGTTTAGCATGAAATGCAGATGTGAATTAATGTGAAGTTATTTATTTGTTAAATACATGCTGTATGTGACGTCATTACATGATGTCATTGTGCGTTTATTGTTTGTAATGTTGGAGTAAAACTGTAAACAGTGATTGAGATGCGCCACCTAGTGATAACATGAATTTATACCTAGAAGCCCCAAAGTACGTCAATTGATGCATCCAAGGCAATTGAGTGCGTCAATTGACGTACTTTGGGGCTTCTAGGTATAAATTCATTTTCCTGCTAGGTGGTGCATCTGTCATTAATTTTCAATGCACATATTTGAACAACTTGACCTTGCTAACAGTCATGGAACATGACTGACATGGTTCTAGCAGTGGTGCTGGTATACAACTTCGAAGATGCATTTGCGTCAATTGACGCACTTTGGGGCTTCTAGTGTTAAGTCTTATCTTGAGTTCTTGATCTGGTGTGTTTTTGGATTACTTTTTCCAGATCTGTGTAGGTTTTGTTTTTTTGGAACACATGGCTATTTAACCATGGTCTACAACTCAACCTGCAGAAATCTCAGGTTCTCTGGGTGACTGAGAGGTCAGTTCCCCGCCCCCCCCCCCTGCCATGGACCCTCAAATTTCTAAGGTCCCCATTCTGCTTACAAAGATGCTTATCTACCTGGGTGTTACCTTGGACTCTCACCTTACTTTTGAATCTCGGGTTACAAATACTGTTAGGGAATCCTTTTATGTGTTGTACTGGATTTGTTCAATCTGACCACTTATATCCAAACAAATTCTTCAGACTCTTACATGCATTGGTCATAACAAAACTGGGCTACTGTAATTCAGCATACTGTCCTTCAATCCTCCCATCTAAAGAAACTTCAACTTATTCAAAATACAATTAGCCTCCTCACCAAAACTAACAAATACAACCGTGTATCCACTTTGCTCTATCAGAATCATTGGCTCCCATTAACTTTAGAGTTTCACTTCAAAATTCTCTTGCTCACTCACAAAGCCTATCATTTGAGTTTGCAACATTATCTTGCATCTCTTTTGATCCCACATTGCCCCTCACGATTTCTCCAATCACAGGCTTCTAATTGCCTGGTCCTGCCCCTGGCCTCATGTCCACAATTGGAATCCACTCTCCATTCCTCCTTCCTTTTCCTTGCTCTGAGACCCTGGAATGCTTTACCAGATTATATCCCCATTGAATCTTGCTTTCATAAGTTTAAGACGACTCTCAAAACTCACTACTTTGAGCTCGAGTTTCTGTATTTCACGGATAGGTTGGGGTGGGGAGGGGGGTGACGCATGCAGCCACTATCACTGCTTTGTTTAGTCTCAGTATTTGCTTTTAAGTTTCTCCCTCTCCTGTCCTGTTGGACATGGCTTTCTTTGTCTGCCAAAGGGGTGTTCTGCAGAGCGGCAAATCTTTCAGTGAGTAGGCCCATTTGTGGGGGGGGGGGGGCATGCGCAGCGCGCCGCGCCGCGCCATGAAATGTCCAGCTAGGCTGAGCAGCCTGTTGCAGCCATGTAAAAGGGGGAGGGCAATGGCAGTGGGGGTGTACTATCGAGCGCCTTGCCAGAATGACCAAATGGATGATGAAATGCTCAAAGAAATCAAGGAAGCTAACAAAAGTTACAGTGCAGTAATAATAATGGGTGATTTCAACTACCCCGGTATCGACTGAGTCAGTGTCACGTCAGGACATGCTAGGGAGATAAAGTTCCTAGATGAAATAAATGACTGCTTCTTGGAGCAGCTGGTTCATGAACCGACCAGAGGGGAAGCCATATTAGACCTAGTCCCTAGTGGAACACCAGATCTAGTGCAAGAGAAGGTTGTTGGGGCCACTTGGCAATAGTGATCATAGCATGATCGCCTTTGATTTAATTAGTGGAGGAGGGGATAGTAAGGAAATCCACAGTACTACCTTTTAACTTTCGAAAGGGAAACTATGATAAAATGAGGAAAACAGTTAAGAAAAAACTAAAAGGAGCAGTTACAAAGGTTAAAGACGTACATCAGGCTTGGCTGGTGTTGAAAAATACTATCTTGGAAGCCCAGACCAGCTGTATTCCACGCTTTAAGAAAAGTGGAAGGAAGTCCAAAAAACTGCCAGCATGGTTTAAAGGTGAGGTCAGAGAGGCTGTTGCCAAAAAAGCATCTTTCAGGAAATGGAAAAAAGAGCCAAACGACGAAACCTGGAAACAGCACAAGCACTGGCAAGTCAAATGCAAGGCATTGATAAGGCAGGCAAAGGGAGAATTTGAGAAGAAGCTTGCTGCGGAAGCAAAAACGCGAAGTAAAGACCTTTTCAAGTACATTCGTAGCAAAAAACCTGTGAGTCAGTTGGTCCATTAGATGATAAAGGGGTTAAAGGAGCACTAAGAGGCGACAAGGCGATAGCGGAGAGATTGAATTAATTCTTTGCTTCAGTCTTTACTGAGGAAGATGTAGGGATGTTACCCATGACTGAAGTGGTATTTAAAGGTGCGGAAGAATTGAAGGAAATATCGATACATCGGGAAGATGTATTACAACTATTAGATAAACTGAAGAGTAGCAAATCACCTGGGCCGGATGGTATACATCCAAGGGTGTTGAAAGAACTGAAATACGAGATTGCAGACCTGCTATTAGTAATCTGTGAACTATCATTAAAATCATCTCTAATACCTGAAGATTGGAGGATCGCCAATGTAACACCAATTTTTAAAAAGGGTTCCAGGGGTGATCCGGGAAACTACAGACATCAGTACCGGGAAAAATGGTAGAAACCATCATAAAGAATAAAATTACTCAGCATGTAGATAGTCATGACCTAATGGGAGACAGCCAACATGGCTTTAGACAAGGAAGATCTTGCCTTACTAATCTGTTATGTTTTTTTGAAGGAGTGAATAATCAGGTGGACAAAGGTGAGTCGGTTGATATTGTGTATCTGGACTTTAAGAAAGCCTTTGACAAGGTCCCTCATCAGAGACTTTTGGCAAAACTAAAGAGTCATGGGATAGGAGGCAGTGTACTATTGTGGATCAGGAACTGGTTAAAAGATAGAAAGCAGAGGGTAGGGCTAAATGGCCAATTTTCCCAATGGAGAAAGGTGAATAGTGGTGTACCCCAGGGATCTGTGCTGGGTCCGCTGCTTTTTGACATATTCATAAATGACCTGGAAAGTGGAATAACGAATGAGGTTATCAAATTTGCAGATGACACAAAACTATTTAAAGTTGTTAAAACCCAAGAGGATTGTGGAAAATTGCAAGAGGATCTTGATAAATTGGAAGATTGGGCATCAAAATGGTAGATGAAATTTAATGTGGACAAGTGCAAGGTTATGCACCTAGGGAAGAACAACCCAAACTATGGTTACATGATGCAAGGTTCCACATTAGGAACCACCACCCAGGAAAAAGATTTAGGCGTCATTGTGGATACCATGTTAAAACCCTCCGCCCAGTGTGCAGCAGCGGCCAAGAGAACAAATAGAATGCTAGGTATGATAAGGAAAGGAATGGAAAATAAAACTAAAGATATTATAATGCCTCTATATCGTTCCATGGTGAGACCGCACCTTGAATATTGTGTGCAATGCTGGTCGCCGTATCTTAAAAAGGATATAGCGATTTTAGAAAAGGTTCAGAGAAGAGCCACCAAAATGGTAAAGGGGATGGAAGGATACTCCTAAGAAGAAAGGCTAAAAAGGTTGGGGCTCTTTAACCTGGAAAAGAGACAGCTGAGGGGAGATATGATAGAAGTCTATAAATTAATGAACGGAGTGGAACGGGTAAACGTAGATCGATTGTTTACCTTATCAGAATATAGAAAGACTAGGGGACATGCACTGAAGCTACAGGGTAAACTATTTAAGACTAATAAAAGAAAAGATTTTTTCACTCAACGTGTAATCAAACTCTGGAATTTGTTACCGGAGGATGTAGTAAAGGCTGTTAGTGTAGCTGGGTTTAAAAAAGGTTTGGACAAGTTCCTGGAGGAAAGGTCCATAAACCATTATTAAGAAGGGACCCAGGATATCAATGCTTGAACCAATACAAGCATTGTGGAACCTGTGTCCCTTGGGGAAACTGCTAGGTACGTATGACCTAGATTGGCTACTGTTGGAAACAGAATACTGGGCTTGATGGACCTTGGTCTGACCCAGTATGGCATATCTTATGTTCTTATGTTCATGTCTCACCTCAGCTTGCCTGATCACGTCCACATTTGTGAGGAAGAATTTTGGTCTGATGCAATTTCGGTATTGGCAAATCAAATTTCAGTTAGTGGTGGTGTTGGGGAGGAAGCGCAAAGCAGTGGAGCCAGCAACATATGTAGCACATAAGGAAGAATTGCTCATTCATGTGGAGATCTTCATTTTGATTGGAAATGCCTGCTCTGGTGCCTAATCACAAATGCATTAAAGGTCCTCCTTTATTGCATCTGGCGGGGACAAGGAAGTCAGGGAGCTCTGGAACTTTAGCAAGGGGAGCTGACCCCACAGCTGGGTGGCCAGAATTTGTGCTTTTTAGTGGGCATCTCAAAGCTTTGGTCCTCTTCATGTCTCCAGCCTCAGGAAGGACTGGTTACCATAAAATGGTCCAGAAAGATCCAGGTGAAGAACTAGATGATGTGGTGTTGCTGTTATCTGGCAAGTCTCTAGTTCCATTGGACAGACTCTCAGGAGTTGTTCCTCTCATCTAGGGAATGCTTTCAAGAAGCATGAAGTTTTTTAACCTGGTACGGTGGGAACATTCCAGTGATCTTCTTGATAGGTTAGTCCTTTTGTGGCGGTAAAAGACGAGGTAGAGACAGGAGATTCTTTTGGGACCCATACTTCACAGTAAGGATTTGAGGACAGCCTTTGGGTAGTGAGTGATAAATGAATTCTTCTTAAAAATGGGTCCATATCACCTTGGACCAGTAAGTTTTTGATCATTCGTGAGGGTTATGTGCTCGAGCTTGTTTAACCCCCCCCCCCCCCTTTCCACTGCTTTTCTGAAGTTCCCCCTTCTGGTCTTTTCTGAAGATGCAGGCAATCGGGGATACTCCAGAAAAACTGTTGCATCTGGAAGCTGTAATTAAAGTTCCTCCAGAAGAGTTTACAAAAAAAGAAGTTATGTTTTGGCCAGTTTTGGACTTAAAGTAGGCCAATAAAAGTAGGCCAATAAAGCTTTAGAGGTCCCACATTTCTGAATGGAGACATTGTAGTAAATGGTCATGGCTGTTCATCAGGGAAAATGTGAGGTCCAAGGATGTCAAATAAGGTGAATCTTTATATTCCAATCTGGCAGAAGCACAAAAGTACTTACATTTTGTGACTGAGGCAATACATCCATTTCTGAGCTCTATTTTTTGTCCTAGCCATAATATCGAGGACTTTTTACAAAGTAATGGTAGTGATGTGGTGGATTTGCTACCAAAGAGGGTGATTTTAGTACACCTGTATCCCAATGACTGACTGATTCAGGCAAAGACCTACCAGGAGAGCAAGACAGGTTTTCAGGAGATGGGCTGGGTCATCAATTTTGCCAAAAGCAGCCTGATTTCATCCTAGTCTCTGAGATACTTGGGTGCCCTTTTCAATACCCAGAAGGGCAAAGTGTTCTTAATGAACAGAATGCAGATATTACTCTCAGATTTGGGATTTGCTCAGTGTATATAATCCCCGGGCTTGGAATTATATGCAAGTCCTGGGAATGATGGCTGCAGCGTTGGAATTGGTGCCATAAGCCAACTGATATGTATCCTCTACAGAGGGCACTTCTTTCTCTGTGGTCAGCACAGTTGCAGAATCTTTGGGTGAGGCCACCCCTATGAGGAAAAGTGAGGAATAGCCAATCTTGGTGGTTAAAAAAAGGAGAATCTGACAATAGGTGTGGGGTTAGAGACATAGGAATGGATTCTGGTCACTATAGATGTAAGTCTCAGCAGTTGGAAAACCCAATCTCCAGGAACAAGCAGGAATGAGTCTTCACATATGGGTACGTCGGTACCGACGGAGCCTGCGCGGGAACGCTCCCCAGCGTCCAATCAGAAAGCTTTTGGGAGCATCCCTCAGCGCCTGCGTGCTGCCTTCCCACCTTTCCAACTGTCTCTCCTCGGTTTTCGTTTTTCCGCGGAGCCGGCAGGACGTCCTGTCACCGCCAAAAATGTTTTCTTTAATTCTTTGTTTTCTTGTGGTCGCGGCTGTCTCCTTGACTCCACCGGTACCGCCGGTGTTCTTTCTTTTTCTTAAATTCAGGGAATTTTTTTCCCTCAGTTTCTGTCTTAAACGTTTTGGGCCTTCTAGGCCTCTCCATCATGGAGCCGCCACCTTCTTTTCCTAAGAAGTGCCTAAGCTGTGGCGGTACAGCTTTTTGTTTTTAGACTCCAAGAACTGGTGTCTAACCTGTTTGGGTCCTGACCATTTTCCTCCGGAGCCATTAGGCTACAATATTGTGAGAAGAGATTTTCCATTTTGAGTTTCCCTCGATACCGCGTTGCCTTCCAGTGTCAGGGCACCGACCATTTCTTCTTCTCCACAGGATTAGGTAACCCACAAACAGTCTGTTAAGACTAGCCAACCCTTGAGTGGTAGGTCTCATGCACAGCATGATGACGGCTCCGGCCTTGCCCTCAAGGGTCCATTGGCTTCAAAACCCCGGCGGGAGTCTTCGGCCTCCAAAGCCTATCAGGGGTTTCAGGTTGTTCCTGGGGCTCACCCCTCACAGAACATACCTGAGCCATGCTCGGTGGTGGCATCCGCGTTGAGCGGTACCGATACCCCGGCATCGGCACTGGTGTTGAGCGATTCACTCCTCACCAGGGATAGTCACCTGGCTTTCTCGGTACCTTCGGGACCGCTCAAAACGCCCCAGATTGACTTTCCAGTATCGGCATCTACGCCGATACTACCACCGACGTCGGTACTCTCTAGACATGCATCGATAGACTCGCTTCCTTCGATGCCGAGTCTAGAATCTATCTCTAGTCTAGAAGACTGGTTACCGACACGTCTCGGTACCGACGCTTACCGGTTCCGGATGCTCGGTACCGAGGGTGATTACCAAAAGCCTTCGGTTTCCTTGGTACCGATTGAGCAGCCACCGATGACTGCTTCGATGTCAGTGTTGCCTTCGATTCCGACACAGCTACCGGTATCGGTGCCGGTACCCACAGTAACATCGGGGCCAGCTCCTTCCATGCTTCTTTCACCAGGTTCGCTCCTTTCTATACCAAGTTTGGAGTCCGATACCTGGCATGGACGATGCAGTGCTGACTGTCTCAGGGCATGACCTCCAGTACCAGCATCCATCCCTTAAGGATCCTTTCTTGCACCCTGCAGGATCTTATATTCCTATATTCTCAAGTAGATCCTCTGGTGCCCAGGCTAGTTCTTCAGGTCTAGCCTGTCCAGGGACGGTTCCCTTTGGAGATCCTTCTTTTCAGAATTTTCTCCTGAATATGGCAACATTTCTTGCTATTCCTATCCCTGGCTATGATCCTACACAAGGCTCTCTACTGGAGAAAAGGAAAATATAATGCTTCCTTTACATCATTCCTTGCAGGATCTTCTTCTAAGAATGTGGGAAGCACCTTTAAGGGTTCCCTCACCTTCTAGAGCAACTGATCTTCTGTATCAGGTGCCCCCCTCTCCAGGATTTCAAAGGACTCAACTTCCCCATCATTCCATTGTGGTGGAATCAGCAATGAGGAAGGTGAAAAGTAAGAAGAAGCACTCTTCTTACCCACCAGGTCGTGAGTCTAGGAAACTAGATGCCTTTGGACGTCAAACCTTCCAGACATCTATGCTGTCAACAAGGATTCTCTCATATATTTTTTATATGAGTCTATCACTTCAAGAGGTCACAAAGAAATTATATCTTTGACTCCTTTTCTTACAGAGCCCAAGACTGCAGACTATTCCTTACTACTTAGTCATATTCAAAGCATCTCTTGGTTTCTTACTCGTGCTTCCCTGGACTCCTTTGAGTCTGTTAGCAGAACCTCTGCTATAGCCATAGGGGCACGACGTAGAGCCTGGCTCCAAGCTTCAGACTTAAGCAGATGGGCACAACAAAGACTGGGTAATACTCCTTGCACTGGGGAAAATCTCTTCAATAAGGAGTCTTTACATCAGGTTGCTCAGTGGTCCACTGACTTCCCTGTTTCTGGAGGCTATTCTAAGCCTTCTCCTTCCCCAGTAGGTAGGAAATGCCCTACCAAACCTTCTTTCCCTAGGAGAAGAAGGTTTCACTCTTCTCCTGCCCATCATACAGATGTTCCCAAGCAAGGGAAACCTCGCCCTGGTCTGAAGAATACAAACTCTAGCCAGGCTGAACAAACCCAGCAACCATAGGGTCCTGAAGTTTACAACCTACAGTTGACTTCTTTCCAGTAGAAGTTTTTTCATTCAAAACTCTACACATGGATTCCTTTTCTCAGGACATCCAGTTGCTCCTAGGTATGCTGAGCTGTCAGGATATTCATGTCTATGGGTCACAGGTTTCTCCTCTTCTTCCTACCAAGAAGAGAGGTTTAACAACTATCCCATGATAGTTTCTGTTCCAACATGAATATTTTCCTTCCACAGACTTACCATATGGTAAGTCACCCTTCAACTCCTGTCTCTACCCTTTTATCCAGGGTTTCCCCTGAAAGGGTGGTACCATACCACTGCAGGGCTTCTTTAGCCTTTCTAGTCATTTCTTTCATTCCAGTGTGGAGTTTTTTCTCTTGAATAAACTCCCTCCTTTTGTCTGGGCAGCTCATCAGACAGGGACAGGAATTTCTCCTCTTATTCTGTTTGTTCTCTCTGTTTTACACAGAAAGATTCTCTCTGCTGTCTTATTCAGCAGCTGCCCATGCAGGAGTTCCAATGATTGGACTACTGGTACTTTTCCACAAGTTTCCAGTCTTGTCTTCCACTACTTCCAGTCTGGCCTTAGTAGTGATTCCAAGATAGTGCTTTCATCTGTCTTGGATAATCCTTATCACTTCAGGCTTATCACACTATCTTCTTTTCTTGCCATCCCCAATTCCTTTGGATTTGGCAGCATAGTTAACGTGGCAGCTGGCTTTTTTCCAACAGCCAGTTTTATCTCCCAATTCTCCTGCATAATGCTCTCTGCAATCTTACAGAGAAGCTTTCTACTATGGGCCCTTGCTAGAGAGCATGGGGTTTTGTCTCTGACTATCCTATATGGTTGGAAAAGGCTTTCTCAGTCATTTTCCATGACTGAGGGTTCTCCACACCCTACTATCTCCTTTTATAATACAGGACATAAGCCTTTTCTGCGTGAACGTCTAAAGAGTTCTCCAATTCCTACAAGGAATATGCTCTTTTTTCCTTGCAGCTTGTCCTCATGGTATCCTACTCCTTCATGGACAGCACATATTTAACTCATAACCAGGGCCGGATTTGCCTTGAGTG
This sequence comes from Ichthyophis bannanicus, assembly GCA_033557465.1. Classification (NCBI taxonomy): domain Eukaryota; kingdom Metazoa; phylum Chordata; class Amphibia; order Gymnophiona; family Ichthyophiidae; genus Ichthyophis; species Ichthyophis bannanicus. The sequence continues at coordinate 484,682,407 of CM066037.1, forward strand.
AGGCCCTATGCCAACAAAAATTGTGGGCCCCCAGAAAAGATAAAAACGAGCACGCCAGATCAGCTGCGCGCTGTTGGCCCTGACGTCATAATTAAACTGGGAATCCCAAAAGCCAAACTTGGAATGTACAACATTGTAGAAATAAAACTATACATTAATTTGCTCTTGTACTAAACAAAGCGCAGACGTTAATGATCCTCATTTACCAGAGCTGACATATTCCAATTAATAAATTCAGCTGCAATTGCTCCAGCCACTTTCTTCTGGTTTCTTTGTGTCTTCTGCTAACTCTCCATCGTCTGCTGTCCATTTGTCCTTTCTTCTCTCTTCTAGTTTTTTTCCATTCTCTCTCTACATCTGCTTTAACATACTAATCTTTTCTCCTTTTGCTCTTTCCTCATTCCTATTTCATCCACTCAAATTTTACCCCTCCATCCTCAATCCCCACTTACTCTCCCAATACCCGGCCAATTGTAGATTTTTTATCCCTCCCACACAAAATATTTTTCCCTTCTCCATTTTACTCTTCCAGCCCCATCCCATTCTAATCCTCCCCCAACATCAGCTCCCTTCTAGTTCCAGCCTCACCCAGCATCCATTCCCTTCTAGTCCCTGCATCAGCCCATTTCCAGTCCTAGCAACCCCCAACCCAATACCAGTCCTAGCCCCCCCATCAACCCACTTCCAGTCCTAACCCCCCATCACCCCATTTTCAGTTTAAGCCCCCCCCTATAACCCATTACCAGTCCTAACCCCCCCATCAGCCCACTTCCAGTCCTAACCCCATCAACCCATTTCCAGTCAGCCCCCATATGGGTTTTAAACTTCCTGGTGGTTTTACCCACATACACCATTCGACAGGGACATCGCGAAGGACTCAAAAATTCTTTGAGATTACGCCTGCGTTGCCACACACATCTAATCTTCTTACTATAAAATGACTCAATGGTGAATAGGCAATAGATAAAACATATATAAATCTAATTACTCCCTATTCACCATTGAGTCATTTTATTCAAAAGATAGTTAGAAAACATGAATCGGTGTTGCGTGTGGTTCCAGCCCTTCATAGTAAGAAGATTAGATGTGTGTGGCAACGCGGGCATAATCTCAAAGAATTTTTGAGTCCTTCGCGATTGCGGAAACAGGTTAATCTGGGGAATACCAATGAAGAATTGAGAGGCCATTATAAATGTGGCCATTGTAAAGTATGTGATATAACAGAGGAATTACAGACTTTTTGTCATCAGGGTAAGGAGTACCGATTATGTTATCATTCAGATTGTGAGTCAACATATGTGATATACATAGTACAGTGTCCCTGTCGAATGGTGTATGTGGGTAAAACCACCAGGAAGTTTAAAACCCGTATGGCTGAGCATAGGAGCCGTTTGAAGCGTGAAATATTGGAGGCTCCTATGGTGCAAAATTGCCTGACATTTGAACATACATTTGCTGATATGCGTTGTTTTTGCATAGAGAAGGTTACTTCTGGCCAGCGGGGCCGGTCACGAGAGCAATGGCTTTCTGTGCGAGAGCAGAGATGGATTTTTGAATTAGGTTCAGTTGCACCAAAGGGGCTAAATGAAAAGATCGATTGGCGGGTTTGTATGGTATGATTTAGGAGTTTTACCGGATTAGCTGTAACGCATTTAAATGGATAGGAACAGGGCAGGTTCTAGCGCCCTTAGGTGCATTGGTATGCAGTACATTTTAAATAGAGAGCCCTGAAAAATAGGGAAGGAATGCCAGTTGTAGTGATGTTGAGTTAAACCCGTAGAGGAGGATAGATAAACGGTGGTGAGAGTAATTTGATGAGGAGCCCTTAATGGGCGCTGTATAGCTTTAAAACCCGGCAAGTGGGATATCCCGCATGCGTGGCGTTTTTTCACCGGTTATGGTTAATCGGAATGCAAGTCAGCACGGTGTAGTAAAAGGACGTGGGCAGCATTCAGTAAGTTGTTTTTATAACTAAGGATTGACGTGAAATGAAGGGGAAAGCATTTTAGTAGTAAGTGGGATTTTTCAATTTTTTGTTGTCTTGTTCATAGGTGTTTTATGAGCTGTTGTATGGAAGTTTGGCATTTGTGATATTACCCCTGAAGAACCGCGAGGAGAAACGCGTCGGCAGTGCCAATGAACGGCGTTGGGTGATTTGTAAAAGCTAAGCAATAGTTTTATTGCCAACTGGTTTAATCACAGCCATTGAGTTCACGAAGAGATTTTGGCAGTTAAGAACCGCAAGAATATTTAAATAAGATAAAATATTATTTCCTTACGTGGGCAGGATGAAGTTAGGATAGTGCACTAAGTTACTATAAAATAGAGGTCGTTGATGTAATATTGGGAGAAATAGTAGGTCACTTTTGGCCACATTTTCCCATAATCTGAGACCTCGAGAGCTGTAATAAGAGTGCACTTCCTTTTGAAAAGTACCCACAGGAAAAGAAAAATTATCCTTTACTACAGTAGTTGTGATATATTTGGAGTGTATTGTTCTGAGTTTTGGATCTTGCACACTCTGATAGATGCCCTAATATAAGTGTTAGCAAACAATGTAGTAAGAAGGCAATATTGACCGCTTACATTGCTCAGGGTCATATGTTGCTATTGGCTGTGAGCCCACTCTACTTTGAGCACAGTCATGATCCTGGGTGGAGCATAGTCTTCCTCCTCAAGAGATTTGTAAAATGTTGACTTCATTGTCTTCGTGTGACATTACAGGTTTGATGTTCGGGCCAGACAGTATCTGGTTTTGGAGCAAATATTTTTGGAGGCAGATCTGTCTTCCCCCTCATCCATTATTAGATTCTACTTTGGGAAGGAGAAATTTAGGGCTTATGTGCTAATTTTTCTTTCCTCGAGTCTCTTCAGTCCAATCCAGAATTCACCTTGGTATTTTCACGTTCTGTGTAGTTATGCAGTGGTCATGGGATAGTGCTTACTCATTTCCCTTTGTGTTCTTGCTTTTCTTATAGTCTGTATTATGTGTTTGAGTTACAGACTGACTCTTAGAACAGTTTGCAATAGGTCCGGGTCATATGGGTTACTTTAGAGGGTTAGAGTTACGAATCTGCTTAGTTACAGAATACTGGCTAGCTGAGGACTGCACAGGATCTTTATAGAGTGATGATATCAAATCAGTGGTTCTCAAACTACATCTGCTGGAAGGAGAGCATAAGCCTACAAATTTGGACTGGACCGGAGGGATCCTAGGAAAGAAAATTGACAAGTAAAGTCTAATTTCACCTTTCCATAACTAAAATGCAGGTTGTGTTTTATCTAGAAAACTGGCTCCAACTATTGCCCTCTTAATGCAAACTGAATTTTTTTTATTTTAATTTTTCACTTGCATTTTGGTGACAATGTTTTTATGTTTGACATCCTCTCATCACAATGGGGTACATGTATAAATGCCCGTAGCATGGGAAATAAGATCCCTGATGTTGAAGCTTTGGTGGGAGTGGCTGACTTGGATTTAGTGGCAGTTACAGAAACATGGTTCACAGAAAACCATGACTGGGATGTAACTATACCTGGCTATACTTTATTCAGAAAGGACAGGGTAGGAAGAAGGGGAGGAGGAGTGGCACTATATGTAAAAACTACTATTAAAGCTTTGGAATTACAGAGCTTAAAAGGGAGAGAGGAGGCATTGTGGGTTAAGCTAGAAAGAGGGAAAGAGAAATCTATTTGCATTGGTGTGATATACAGACCTCCCTCACAAGAGGAAGAGGTGGACAGAGTTAATTGAAGACATACGCAGCATTGCTAGGAAAGGGGAAGTGCTACTGATAGGAGATTTCAATATGCCAGATGTTGATTGGCACATTCCTGCTGCAGTATCATCTAGAAGTAAGGAGATCCTGGATTCTCTACAGGGAGAACTATTCAGGCAATTGGTAACAGACCCCACACGTGAAGGGGCCATACTGGACTTGGTGCTTACCAATGGTGAAAGTGTTTCTGATGTTGTAGTGGGAGATCATTTTGCATCCAGTGATCACCAGATGGTGTGGTTCAGTATTAGGACTAGGGCTGTTAGAATCCATTCCAAGGTGAGGATCTTAGACTTTAGGAAGACTAACTTTGCGAAGATGGGCCAATACCTCAGGGAGTCGTTAGTGGGATGGGAACAGCTGGGGGATGTAGAAAAACAGTGGGCAAAACTGAAAGGGGGTATTTTAAAGGCAACCAACCTTTTTGTTAAAATGGTAAATAAAGGCAAAAGGAACAGGAGACCGCTATGGTTTTCGAAGGAAGTAGCTGAAAAAGTGAAGAAAAAGAGGGAGGCCTTCATGAAATACAAGAGATCACAGAGAGAGGAAGACAGACATCTGTATTTGGAAAAACTTAGAGAAGCTAGCAAAGTAGTCAAGAAGGCAAAGATTCAAAAGGAGGAGGAAATAGCCAATGCAATAAAGTGGGGGGATAAGACATTTTTCAGATATATTAGTGAGAAGAGGAAGGGCAAGAGTGGTATTGTCAGACTCAAGGGTGCAGGGGGGGAATATGTAGAAGCTGATAAGGATAAAGCGGAATTGCTTAACAAATATTTTTGTAATGTGTTCACAGATGAAGAACCAGGAGCAGGACCTCAGTAAACACCCACAAATAAGAACAGAAGCGAGGGACATTTTGAACAATTTTCAGAAGACTGTGTTCGTGAGAAACTAGCTCAACTTAAAGTAGACAAAGCGATGGGACCGGATGAGATACACCCTAGAATACTGAGGGAACTTGGGGACGTTCTAGCAACTCCACTGACTGACCTTTTCAATGCCTCGTTGGAGTCGGGAGTGGTGCCAAAGGACTGGAGAGAGGCTCATGTGGTGCCTTTACACAAAAGCGGTAGTAAGGATGTGGTTGAAAACTACAGGCCGGTTAGTTTAACTTCGGTGGTGAGTAAATTATTGGAAACGCTGCTGAAAGAGAAAATAGTGAGGTTTCTGGAGTCCAGCGGATTACAGGATCCGAGGCAGCATGGATTCACCAGAGGCAGGTCTTGTCAGACAAATCTGATAGATTTCTTTGACTGGGTGACCAGGGAGTTGGACCGAGGGACAGCTCTAGATGTGGTGTATTTAGATTTCAGTAAAGCCTTTGACACTGTTCCTCACAGGCGACTTATAAACAAACTGAGCACCCTAGGGATGGACCCTAAAGTTACTGCTTGGGTTAGAAATTGGTTGGGTGGGAGGCGACAAAGAGTACAAGTAAATGGAGCTCACTCTGAGGAGAAGGATGTTACCAGTGGTGTGCCCCAGGGATCTGTCCTTGGTCCGATTCTTTTTAACATCTTTGTTAGTGAAATAGCGGAAGGGCTGTCGGGTAAGGTTTGCCTCTTTGCGGATGATACCAAAATCTGCAATAGAGTAGACACCCGGAAGGTGTAGATAACATGAGGAGGGATCTAGCTAAGCTTGAAGAATGGTCTAGAATTTGGCAGCTGGGATTTAATGTTCAAAAATGTAAGGTCATGCATTTGGGCTGCAGCAATCCAAGGGAGCAATACAGTATAGGAGGTGAAGTACTTTTGTCCACTAAAGAAGAGCGGGACTTAGGCGTGGTTGTGTCTGATGATCTTAAAGTAGCTAAACAGGTAGAAAAGGCGAAGGCAAAAGCTAGAAGGATGCTTGGGTGCATACGGAGAGGAATGGCTAGCAGAAAAAAGGAGGTGATAATGCCTCTGTATAAGTCTTTGGTGCGACCTCATTTGGAGTATGGTGTGCAATTCTGGAGACCGCACCTTCAAAAGGATGTGAACAGGATGGAGTTGGTGCAGAGGGTTGCTACTAAAATGATTAATGGGCTTCATTATAAAGCATATGAGGACAGACTTAAGGATCTTAATATGTACACCTTAGAGGAAAGGCGGGATAGAGGTGATATGATTGAGATGTTTAAATACCTCCGTGGCATAAATGTTCAGGGAGAGAGCCTCTTTCAATTGAAAGCAAGTTCTGCTACGAGGGGACATGGGATGAGGGTGAAGGGAGATAGATTCAGGAGTGATATGCGGAAATATTTCTTTACAGAAAGAGTAGTGGGTCCATGGAATAGTCTCCCTGTGGAGGTGGTAGAGATGAGGACAGTAACTGAATTCAAAAAAGCATGGGACCAGCACAGAGGATCTCTAAAGGTAAAAAGTGGACTGTTGTAGTTGTTGTTATGGAAGGACAGACTAGATAGGCCATGTGGTCTTTTTCTGTCGTCATGTTTCTATGTTTCTATGTATACTGTACCACCACAGTAAAATTACAAAATTTGCATTATAATTTTTACATGATTGTGTAAATTTTATTTTATTGCGCCTCACTTAGATCCCTGTTTGGTTTGGCTTTGAAAAGAGCGAGGTATCAAATTTGAATAAATAAAATAATTTAATGAAGTGCAGTAAAGTTTTTACATTTACTTCTCTGTTAACCATTGGGGCATTCCCAGCATTTTTGGAAGGGCTGCTATGGAGTGGAGGAGTGGCCTAGCGGTTTGCGGCAAGGTACTTCAGGCCGGAAGGTCGGGGGTTCAAATCCCACTAGAGGATAGCATCCTTGGGCCGGAAGGACTGGGGTTTCTAGTCCCACAGGTGTTAGAAACCCCAGCCACTTAACCCTCCATAGCCCATGTTCCCTGTAAAATAGTTATCTCCAAGTTATAATGCCCTGTTCAATGTAATTTCAGTTTGTTCAATGTAAACCGCACTGATGCAGAATAACGTGGTATATAAGAGAATGTAAATAAAATAAATAAATAAATAAAATATGCAGCAAACGCAGAGAAAGGTTTGCTACTGCGCAAACTACATGGCAGATAACACGTGATGCAGTTTGGTATACCTCTTGAAGACGGTATTAACTGCTCTGCTTTATCTGCTGTGGTAATTAACTGTAAAGTGGAGTTTTTGCCTATTCCATGTCTCCAGTATACTAATTTCCACATTGGTGCATGCTAATTACCATGTTAAACGGCTAACACTACTTAGTAAATATGCTTCTTAAAGTGCCTTTGTAATCAAGCATGTAATAGATAATACAAACACATTTTGAGTCTTTTTTTTCCCCTCTTCCCCCCCCCCCCCATGTCCAGAAAAGAGTAATCTCTGACAAAAAATACAGTGAACAGCGGCTTGATGTGCTCTCTGCTCTGGTGCTAGCAGAAAATACCATTAATGGGCCAAGCACAAAACAGAGAAGACTTGTTGTTTCACTAGCCCTGAGTGTGGGGACACAGATGGTGAGTAATCAACTTTTATCCATTCTTATATTTATCTTCTCAACTGTACTCACCTGAGTTCTCTCACTCCAGAAACACCAGTCATGTGTTAGGTGGTAGGAAGTGTTTGACTAGGGCAAGATTAGAAGCAGAGAAGGGACCTAAGATTAGCTTTGAGGGACAGCCTATATTCTCCTTAGCTTTTGTTCTCCTCAACCCTGTGTCCTGTGCCCTGCAAGAGTTTGTTGGGTACATTTTTCGCAAGAAGTATATTTATTTAACGGTTTTTATATGCCTCCTTTCATATTATCAAAGCAGTTTACATTGAATTTCAAGAGTACATTGAACAGTGAACAATCAGATGAACAGAATCAGCTATATACAAGTGATTTCTTGGAGTGAGACATTATGTTCAGGTTCCAGGGCTAAAGTACTCCTGGAATAATAGGGTCTTTAGTTTTTTCCGGAAGTCCCGGCAGTCTCTGATATCCCTCAGGGTACTAGAGAGAGAGTTCCATGATATGGATCCATATATTGAGAAAGCTCTGGAATGTTGCTTGGGTACTCTTCAGTTTGTGGTTTGGAATGCTGAGTAGACTCTGGTTTTGAGTTGTTCTTGATCTAGCTTTTGGGGGCTTTTGGAGGAGGCTAGCCTGGTTATGTGTGGTCTTGTAGGTGAGCATAACTGCCTTGTATTTAATGCTGGCCGGCATGTGTACCAAGTGTAGACCCTTCAGGACAGGGGATATGTGTTCATGTCTTGGGGATCGTGTTATCAGATATGCTGCGGCATTTTGTACTAGCTGCAGAGAAAGTAGGGTCTGCTTTGGTAGGCCTTGGAGGATGGAGTTGCAATAATCTAGCTGTGGAGTGATAATGGCCTGGCAGACTGTGTGGAAATAATTCAGGTCTAGGAGTGGTTTGAGGTTATATAGGCTTTTTATTTTGTAATATGCTGAGGTTGTTAACACTTTTTTTTTTTTTAAATATGTGATCTCATGTTTAGTTGTTGTTTTAGGGTGATTCCAAGATATTTGATTTCCTGTTTAACTGGGATGGTGTTATTGTTTGTTATCTCTTTTAGGGTGGAGAATGAAGGGTCACTGGTTATGGTCATCACCTCTGCTTTTATAGTTGATGGAGAGGTGGTGGTGGTTTAGCCATTCTGTCATATCATTGAAGCCTGATTGTATTAGTGAGTATTCAGGGTTGCATGGGAGATGGGTGCATAGAGCATTAGGTCGTCTTCCATATAGAGGGAGGAGTGGCTCAGTGGTTGGGACAGGTTACCTCAGGCCGGAGGGCCGGGGGTTCAGTTCCCGCATGGGGACAAGCAACTTCAGGCCGGAGGGACTGGGGTCTCTAGTCCCATGGCCACTCCTTGTGGCCTTGGGCAAGCCACTTAACCCTCCATTGCCTCAGGTACACTTAGATTGTGAGCCCTTTGGGGACAAGGGAATAAAAAGTACCTGTTAGTATACATGTAAACCGCACTGATTCTAAAGAGCACGGTATAAAAAAATAAAGAAATAAAAAATAAAGAAATAAATATGTGGTACAGGATTTTGTGTGTTTGAAAGATGTTACAGATTAGTTGGATGCAGAGATTGAACAGTAATGCAGAGAGATGATCCTTGTGATATACCTCTCCGTAATTTGAAAGGTGTTGATATGTCATCTTTTGTCTTTACTTGCTGGGTGCGCTCAGACAAATAGGAGTGGAATCTCTTAAGTGGGGTGTTGCTTATGCCCAGTTCCATCAGGCATTCTAAGAGGGTTTTATGGTTTACTGAGTCAAAGGCGGACGATATATCAAGCAATATCAGGCTAAATCCTTGTTTTGTGTGCTCAATGCCCTTGAGTAGTATGAGTGAGGTAAGTAGGGTCTCAACACTGTAAAAGGATCTGAACCTGTGTTGCTGGGGGTCGAGTGGAGCACATGAATCGACAAAGTCCTGGAGTTGCAGTTGTAGTGTTTTTTTTTTTCTATTAACTTTGCTAAGAACGGTATGTTAGAGATTGACCTATAGGAGCTCGGTATGTTAGGGTCATCAGGTAGGCCTTCTAAGATGGGTCTGATTGAGGAAGATTTTAAGTTAACAGGCATGTATCCCTAGTTAAGAGAGAGGTTTATAATTTTGACTAATGTTTGCGAGAGCTCGTTCTTGACCATCTTGATCCACGATACAGGACATTGGTTAAGGGGTTAAGTGGTTGTGTTGATCATCTGTAGTATTTGTTCAAGGCACTGTTCTGTGATTGGTTCAAATGTAGTCCATCTCTGTGAGCCTCTTGGTTTTGTGGCCATATGGGTGTTATGTTATCTGGGCAGGCGTGGAGCTCATTCTGCAAGTAGGAGGCGTACTCTTGTGCTTTTATCGTGGGGCCTTTCTGTAGCTGTGGATCTTTTGTGAAGGATTTGACCAGGTCAAACAGTTCTCTTGGGCGATTTAAAGCTTTTAGGATGAAGTTGGTGTGGTATTCTTTTTTGTGTTTCCAAATAAGATGATTGTTTATCTTGCTTGGTTGAGAATTTCTTCTGTAGGAGTGGGTCTTTGGTTTGACGCCATCTACGTTCGATCCTTCTCAGCTGGAGTTTGGCTTCCTTTATTTCTCGGGAGTACCATGGTGCAGTAGATCTGTGTGTGGGTAATGTCTTCAGGGAGGCTTAAGTGTGTATTGAGATGATGTGATTCCATGCGTCCACATTTGTGGTAAGGTCAATTGAATCGAGGTCCAGAACTGGATGGATGTGGTTTAGTAGGTCATCCTTGTTAGATTCCTTGAATCTATGAGGTCTCTGGGGCTCCTTTGGAGTCAGGCTCTTTGATTGTTTCAGGGGTAGGCTAAATGATACCATGTGATGGTCTGACCATGGAACTGGGGTGACCTGGATGGCTGGTTGGTTGGTTGATGTCATTTTGGAGGTCCTTTGATACGAATAGGAGGTCTAGGTATTACCTCCTATGTGTGAGGACCCAGGTTAGATCAGCTTTGGGTAGTAACCCTTGTGATTCCCCAATATGTTCCAATACATCGGGTGGGTGTATCTCTTACCTTCCCTCGGTAGTTCTTTAAATTAGATCCTTCTTGCAGCTGACGTTGCCAATGGCATACAGTGCTGGGAGGGGATGGTGGTTTTATAAAATAACTTATATAAAGTCACCTAGTAGTGCACACCTCTAGCACAAATTTATACTTAATCCAAAGAAGGTGTAAATGTGTGTCTGTACTTTGTTTACATATGAAGTTCATGAAACACACATGTATGTTGCAGCTCCTCCTAAACTATTCCCCAGGAATGCTTGCATGCAGATTGCATAAAAGATGCTGCAGTCTTGTATTACATGTGCAATTTTATTACATCGATTTGTCTGCATATATTTAAAAAAAAAAAGCTTTACGTGTGGGAAATGCTTTATAAAATTACCCTCAGTGTTAATTGCAGAAGTTCATGAAATCTAGTACATCTGTGTCTTTGGAGGAGGAGGATCTATTCAGCCATTGTGCGGACATGTGCATGAAATGAGTGCACTATAAGATAAATGATTCAACTGGATAGTGACGTGAGGGCAGTGGCTTTACATAAATTTGTGCTAGTCAAAATACAGAAAATACCAAAGTAATGTGTTTTTCCCTTAAGGTTATGCACTATGATTTATTTTTTGCAATACTTAAGAAAAAATAGGAAATATAAATCTGAAACCATAAATATGTAATCTGTGCATTTTCATTTATCACAAACTTTTTGTATTTGATAGAAAACGTTTAAAGATGAAGAGCTGCTTCCGCTTCAACTAGTTATGAAAAAACTGGATTTAATTAGTGAACTTAGGGAAAGGTAAGTTGTACCCTAAAGGTACATGATCTCATATTACACATTTTAAGACATAAAAGGAGTGGGGGAGTGGCCTCTTGGCTACAGTAGTAAGCTGAGAGCCAGGGAAGCCAGGGTTCAAATCCTGCTTCTCCCACTGATGCCTCTTGTTGGACTCACTTCACCTTCCAACGGTTTAGGTACAATTTTAGATTGTAAGATCTTTTGGGTGGGAAAATAACTTAAGTAGCTAATTGTAACTTGTTTTGTGCTCCAATTTGGAAAAGTAATTTTAACTCTAAAATCCATATCCATAAGGGCAAAGGAGGAGGAGTTCCTCTCTGAAACCAGAATGACTGGGAGATAAAATTCTGATTAGTGCCTCACAGTACAACCCCAATTTTACGAGTTTGCTGTGTTTATCGTTGCAATGTCTTACTGAGACTGAAGGAGGTTTCTGACTGTAGAAATGAAAATTAGTCAATTGGTAGTTTGATTTTATGGTGACATGACATTAAATAGATTTTGTTTTGCCTGGTCTCATGTTCTTTAACCTTTGTTGTAGCAAACTATTTGCAGCGTCCTGAAAGATGTACAAGTAGCCCATGTTCCTTAGCGTCCCTCTAGTCCAGTCCCGGAGCATAGAGTTGTCTACCTCCACAAGCAGCTTTGGAGACTGAAAGATGTCATCGTTCTGATGTCACTGGTACAAATAGGCAAGATCCGCCCCCTTTCACCAGTACTTTCAGTCTCCAAGCAGCTTGGAGGTTCTGAGCCCGGGACTGGGCTCAGGAGGAACAAATAAGCAGAGCTTGATTATTTTAGTTAGCCCTTGGGGGTTTGAGTTTTGAGTTTTTGTTTTGTGTTGGGTTTTTCCTAGAGTCCCTGTACTACTGTGGGCATTTTATCTCCTCTCTGGTCAGAGTCTTTTTCCCTCTCCCTTCCTCCTCCCCCTCCCTCTGGCAGGCTTTCAGAGTGCCCCAGTCTTAAAACGAGCACAGGGCTGTGCAAGAGCCTCCCTGCTCCCGAACCCGAGGCAGAAGGGTGAGGAACAGGTAGTAGGCAGAGGCGACTGGCAGCAGCAAGGCTGTGTTCCTGAGGTGTCAGTCAGTCCCGGGAGCTGATGCCGCGAGAAAGGCTGTGCTCCTGAGGTACTTAGCGCTGTCTTCCCTCCCGCCTCTTCAGACATCGTGGTGAGTGCCCCCGATTTCTGGGTTTGCTGGGGGAGCATTGTTTGGGGCTGTGCAGGGTTTTCTGTGGCTCCGGGGAGTAGCTGCAAGCCTTACCGCATATTTTTTTTCAGGCGCGAACGTTGCGGCGGCCATTTTGAATGCCGTTTTTTCAATGCGTTTTTGTTTGGCTGTTTTTAAGGCTTAGAAGCTTTGTTTTTGATTTTGATTACTCCAGGGCAGCTAGTTGGGGATAGCTGAGTGGACTACCTTTAAAAAAAAAAAAAAAAAAAAAAAAAAAAAAAAAAGTAAAGATTCCTGTCAGTGTCAGCTTCTGGTCTACAGCGCTAGGTACTATGCCTGCAAAACCCCGCTGCCTTGTCTGTGGGGTGCGGCGCGGTGAGCTTCTAGAAGCTGGAGTGTGCAAGGCCTGTTCCTTGGATGCAGGAGGTATGGAAAAGTCCTTGGGGGAAGGCGCTGCAGAGGCAGACAGCAGCTTCCTTCGACGGCAGGGGGTCCGGTCCTCCCTCCTTGGAGGGATCCGGAGCCAGTGGCGGGACCGTCCTCAGCTTGGAACACTCCTTTGTCGGGGGAGGGGTCCCAGGGGGACAGAGTGCCTGGGATTCCTGCGGATTTCTTCGCGCTGATGCAGAAGGCCTTTGCCTTGCTCCAGCCTGGGCTTCGTGCTCAGTCTCAGAGCCCTCCTGACCGGAAAAGGGCAGGTTCGGGGGGGTCTTCTGGAGGGGGAGATAGCCCTACCTAAGAGACGTAGAGAGAGTGTCGGTCCAAGCTCAGAGACTGGGTTAGATGAGGGGCTTGCACACGACTTGGAGATCGCAGAAGCCTCAGATGAGGAGTTAGAGGAAGGAGAATTGCTGGATGCGGAGCAGCAGAGCAGGGTGGTCCGTGTGTTTAGAAGGGAAGAGCTGCCAACATTGATTGCTGAGACGCTCAAGACCTTGAACATGCCGGCGGTTTCTACCTCTGCGGAAGAGGCGCTGGAGGATCCGCTGTTGCAGGCCGTACGGACTTCTCAGAGGGTGTTCCCCCTACATAGAGTCTTTCGAAATAAGATTCAGGAAGAATGGGACTCGCCGGAAGCGGCGCTGTGGGGCACCAGGGCTTTAGCCCGTTTGTACCCGCTTTCTGAACAGGATAAGGAGATTTTTTGTTCGCCCAGGGTGGATGCGGCGGTAGCTGCGGTCACAAAGAAGACCACTATTCCGGTAGAAGGCGCCGCGGCATTGAAGGATGGTCAAGATCGGAAGTTGGATACCTTGCTGAAGCAGGTCTTTGATATGTGTGCCCTGTCTCTACAGGCCTCGATAGCGGGGGCGTGGATGGCGAGGGGCTGTTTGCGTTGGTCCCAACACCTGCAGGATACCATCGTGGAGGAGCAGGCTGCGGATGTTACCCGGCTGGAGTCGGGCACGGCCTATTTGTCCGATGTTCACTATGATCTCATCCGAGGGCTAGCTAAAAGTATGGCCTCGGTGGTAGCGGCTCGCAGGTATTTGTGGCTCCGTAACTGGTCGGCAATGGGTCTTCCAAAGCGCGGCTCAGTAAGCTCCCCTTTCGGGGAAAGCTCCTTTTTGGGGAAGATCTGGAGAAGTTGGTTAAAGACCTGGGAGAGTCCAAGGGGGGTCGTCTTCCGGAGGATAAGCCGAAGCAGGGTCGTGGGGCTTCGGGGTTCCGGGGTGTTTCGGTCCTCCCGTTTCACGCAATCACTGAGGGGCAGGTTTCCGATGCGTAGTCAGTCATTTCAGGGTTTCAGAGGGGCAGGCAGGGGTTTTGGCTCCTTTCAGGCCCCGGCTGCCATGAAGCCGCAATGAGATGAGGCGGGCCCCGGTGGGGGTGATTCCCGTCGGAGGAAGGTTGCTGATTCCCGTCGGAGGAAGGTTGCGGGAGTTCTACCCTGCCTGGGTCCAGCTTACCTCAGACCAGTGGGTGCTGGAGGTCATTCGGGAAGGCTATGCTCTGGAGTTCCAGCGTCCCGTCTTAGATTCCTTTGTTCTTTCCCAGTGCAGAGCTCCTCCGAAGCACCAAGCGGTGGCAGACACTCTGCGGCGTCTGCTACAGCTCGGGGCGGTGGTGCCGGTCCCGTCCGAGCAGTGTGGTTCAGGTCAATATTCCATTTATTTCGTGGTTCCCAAAAAAGAGGGCACCTTTCGGCCGATTCTAGACCTCAAGCGGGTGAATCGTTGCCTTCGCGTATCCCACTTCCGGATGGAGACCTTATGGTCCGTCATTGCGGCTGTTCGCTCTGGCGAATTTCTGACATCTTTGGATCTTACAGAGGCGTACCTGCACATCCCCGTCCGGCAGGAGCATCAACGATTACTGCGTTTTGCGGTGCCGATGGGACATTATCAGTTCCAGGCATTGCCTTTCGGTCTCACAACGGCCCCTCGGACGTTCACCAAAGTAATGGTGGTGGTGGCCGCAGCTCTTCGCAAGGAGGGGATACTGGTGCATCCTTACTTGGACGATTGGTTGATTCGGGTGAAGTCGCAGGAGGAAAGCTTGAGGGCCACTGCTCGGGTGGTCGGTTTGTTGGAAAGCCTCGGTTGGGTGGTCAAAGTGGCGAAGAGCAGGCTAGCCCCTTCCCAGACGCTAGAATACTTAGGGGCGCGCTTCGAGACACAGCAGGGCCTAGTGTTTCTTCCCAGCAAGAGAGCTCGGGCGCTAAGGGACCTGGTGCAGCGGTTTCTCAAGCGCAGGGCGCCGACAGCCTGGCAGTATTTGCAGCTGCTGGGAACCATGGCCGCTACGATAGATGTAGTGCTGTGGGCCCGGGCTCATATGAGGGCATTACAGAGTGCTCTTCTTCGGCGTTGGTCTCATCAGAGGGACGCGCTGTTGCAGCGTCTGCCGTGTCCGCCAGCGGTACGGAGGGACCTTTTATGGTGGTTGCGGCCCGGCACGCTGGAAAGAGGCGTGCCTTTGGAACCTCCCTCTTGGCGGCTGCTCACGACCGATGCGAGTCTGGCAGGCTGGGGGGCGCATCACGACGGATCCTTTGCTCAGGGGACTTGGACGCAGGAGGAGAGTCGTTGGTCCATCAACAGGTTGGAGATGCGAGCGGTGTATCGGGCGCTGCAGGAGTTCCAGGTGGTGTTGCATCGGGAAGCGGTGCGCGTGCTGTCGGACAACGCGACGACGGTGGCTTATATCAATCGACAGGGCGGCACGGGGAGTGTGGCACTGGAGGCAGAGGCCAGTGTCCTCTTGGCCTGGGCGGAACAAAACTTATCGGCGCTGTCCGCCCAGCACATCGCCGGCGTACTCAATGTCGAGGCGGATTTTCTCAGCCGCTGCAGGGTGGATCCGGGGGAGTGGGCCCTCCACCCGCAGGTTTTCGCGCTGATTGTGGGCCGTTGGGGGCTCCCGGTGATGGATCTCATGGCCACCTTGGAGTCGGCAAAGGTGGAGCGGTTCTTTAGCAGAAGACGAGAGTGGATGTCGGAAGGCCTGGATGCCTTGGCGCAGCGGTGGCCGATGGAGGGTCTTTACGTGTTTCCGCCCTGGGCGCTTATAGGCAGAGTGGTTCAGCGCATAGAAAGGCACAGGGGTCTGGTGGTGCTGGTGGCACCAGATTGGCCAAGAAGACCGTGGTATGCCGATTTGATTCGTCTATTGGCGGACGTTCCGTGGCGGCTTCTGCATCGGGAGGACTTGTTGGTGCAGGGGCCGCTGTGAATGCCTCAAGTGGGTCGGTTCTCGCTTACGGCCTGGCTCTTGAAAGGGCTAGGTTGACGGCCCGAGGGTACTCGGCGACGTCATTTCTACCCTTCTTAGGGCGCGTAGGCCTTCTACGTTGCTTGCGTATATCCGAGTATGGCGGGTTTTTGAAGATTGGTGTTCCGAGCGGAATCTCGATCCTTTACGGTCCTCAGTCTCAGATATCCTTTCCTTTTTGCAGGCTGGCGTGGAGAAGGGTCTCGCGGCCAGTTCCTTGCAGGTGCAGCTGGCGGCGCTTTCCTGTTATCGGGGAAAGGTTCAGGGGCAGGTGCTAGCGGCCCATAGTGATGTTCGACGTTTCCTGCGGGCAGTGTTGTTGCTTCGACCGCTGAGGCGGCCAGTTGTTCCGTCCTGGGATCTCAATGTGGTGTTGGCGGCCTTGGTTGGAGAACCGTTCGAGCCCTTGGCTAGGGCGACGCTGAAGGACTTGACCCTAAAGACGGTATTCCTTGTAGCTATTTGCTCCGTCAGACGGATTTCGGAGTTACAGGCGTCATCTTGTCAGGAACCTTATTTGTCCTTTTCGGCGGACAGAGTAGTCTTGCGTACGGTTCCAGCCTTCTTGCCAAAGGTGGTTTCGGCCTTTCATGTGAATCAGGTAGTATCGTTGCCAGTATTTTCAGCGGAACAGAACGTGCAGTCGGGTGGCCGATTGCATCGCCTGGATGTGCGCAGGGTGCTTAAGAAGTATCTCCGTAGGACGGCATCTTTCCGGAAATCCGACAGGTTATTTATCGCCTTTGGAGGTCCGCGCAAGGGGGAAGCGGCAGCGAAGTCCTCTATTTCTAGATGGCTGAAGGAGGCTATTGCTTCTGCCTACCTTTTGAAGGGCAAAGAGGTTCCGGTGGGCCTGAGGGCACATTCCACTAGAGCGCAGGCGGCGTCTTGGGCGGAAGTCAGTTTAGTGCCAGTGGTGGATATTTGTAGGGCGGCGACCTGGTCCTCGTTGCATTCCTTTGCCAGGCACTATCGTCTGGATGTTCAGGCGCGGGGGGATAGCCGTTTTGGTTCAGCGGTTCTTCAGGCTGGGCTTGTGGGTCCCGCCCGTTGATGTTCACTGCTCTGTTACATCCTCTATGCTCCGGGACTGGACTAGACGGACGCTAAGGAAGAGTAAATTAGACTTACCTGCTAATTGTTGTTCCTTAAGGAACTCTAGTCCAGTCCCGGATCCCTCCCTGTTTTTTGGGTGTGCCGCACAGCCTGAAGTGTTGTAAGGAATAAGAGCATACGGAGTAAATCAGGGGTTCAGACATTTTTTGTGGTTTTCGGCAAGGTTAGGCACTGAGAGGAGATGAGATGAGATGAGCTAGGTCTCAGAGGACCTCTATTTTTGTTGCTGCGGCAGCCCTGGTGGGCGCCGGACTGCGCTAGATCCGTCTTGTTTCAGGCGGTTCTTTGCGGTTTTTTGCAGTTACTACTTCTAGTTTTTCCCTGCGGCATTATACAGTGCCTATAAGTTGAATATACCTTGATGGTTTTCCCTTTAACTTCTTATTTGTTGCTCTGCTGAGTCTGCTTTGTCAATAGGTGCTGGTGAAAGGGGGCGGATCTTGCCTATTTGTACCAGTGACATCAAAACGATGACATCTTTCAGTCTCCAAAGCTGCTGGTGGAGGTTGATAACTCTATGCTCCGGGACTGGACTAGAGTTCCTTAAGGAACAACTATTAGCAGGTAAGTCTAATTTACTCATATGGTACTGTCTTTCTTTCCGGCAGAACAGTATTATTCATATGATAGGCTGGGCTAGAATTCACATTTTTGGTTTAAGGCAAGTTTGGAAAATTCAGAGTTCTAGGTAAACTTCTATTCATTAAAATATTTACAATTGGATTTGAATTATAGATTTGTCTGCCTTCCAAATCTTAGCTCAAGGCATGTTACAAAATTTAACCTAATTATAATGCATTAAGTTATTAGACAAAAGCTAAAGGCCACAATTTGATAACATTTTTTCTAATTTGAAATTTTCCTGAAAGACGCTATCTGCAGTTTAGATTTTGTTTCCTTTCATTCAATATTTTAAAAAAAAGGATATGTCATAAAAGGAACACTGTCCTTCAATGTGATTTTGGACTTAAAAAACGTATTCTTGACGTGGGCATGTTGACAGAAATAAATCTGCTAGTATTCATTGCATTGAGAAAATCAGTCTAGCTGAGTGAGTCAATATGAGGGTCTGTGTCTTTGATGGAGCAGCTTTGTTGTGCCCTTTTATGGGCATCCAGCTCAATTGGAAATGGTCACTGTTGGGACTGAAACCCCATAAACATTCATTTACATCTACCTAGTATTTCTTTCCTCTTTACCACACTTTCTTCCCCACCCTCAAATCTAACCCAGTCGCTGTAACAGTACCTGGTCTGGGGCCACATATAGCTCTCCCTGGAACCTAGTGCACATGCACCCTGAATTTGTCCTGGTGTGAACTCCTCCATTCCTCCCAGGGGCTGTGGCATAAGGACTAATAGCAGGACTCTGTAATTTAGCTCTGGTCTCCCATGCTTTGCCATTGAAATGACCCAAAGGTCTCTTGCCTGTTGAAACATTTTTTCAGCATATAATTTGTTTTACATTTTAGAGTTCGAGGACAGTGTGACTGCAGCTTTCTGTATTGGCATCGAGCGGTATTTCCTATTTATTTAGATGATGTATATGAGCATGCTGTAGATGCAGCACGATTACATGTAAGTAAAATGCATTTTGGGTTATACATTTTGTTTAGAACTAGAAACATAGAAACATAGAAACATGATTGCAGAAAAAGATCACATGACCTATCTAGTTTTCCCTTTCTTATCAACTACAATAGTCCCCTTTTTTCTGGAAGAGCAGTCTTCAGAGTTGTGCTAGTTGTGCAGATTGGGGAGAGATGCTGTGATGCGTAGTCTCACACATTAAGCTAGTAACCAGTCTGTTTTATGGATATTTGCTTTCTATTTGAACCAGTGATTGAAGCTATGAAAGAAAATGAGATGCAACTCTGCGAATTGTATGCATAATGACATTGTGCAAGGACTAAAATACTTTGGAACCACAGAAAACACCTTATGACTATATTACATCTGCTGTATGGACTTTCCAGGAAACATGGAATTCAGTAACAGACCTGATGTCCCCTTAAAACATTTATCATTGTTTAAAATTCAGTTTGTAGTTTAAATTCATTTTCCAAGAACATCCTGCTAGGCCAGTCCAGACTAGTGGGTTGTGTCCCACTGCCAGCAGATGCTTGAGACAAAGGAAAAAAATCAGAAGTTTTGTGACATCACCATCCTAGGAGTTAGCTTCAGTATTTTCTTGGTTTCCTGCAGATGTTGACTTCGACTCGGCTCCTGACAGTCTCTATCTAGAGTTTGTTGGTGTAGCTTTCATCTAGGGCCCTGTCGAAAGCCACACATGAGGTGTTCTCTGATTTTTCAGGTTACTCCTTATCTCCAGGAACAAGCAGGAATGAGGTCTTCACATATGGGTGGTGATGGTACCACTGGAGTCCGTGTGGGAACGCTCCCCAGCGTCCAATAGGAAGTCTTTTGGGAGCATCCCACTGCGCCTGTGTGCTGCCATGCTGCCGTCCTGCCTTCCCAACTCTCCCTCTTCAGATTTTCATTTTCCCTGGAGCCAGCAGGAAGCAAATCCTGCCACGCAGAAAATTCATTTATTTTATTTCAAATAGTTTGTTGTGGTTTGCGTCTGCCTTCCTGTCGATGCCGGAACAGACTACCGTTGTTTTTTTTCTTTTCTTTTCTTCTTTCTTATTCCTTAAAAAAAACAAAACAAAAGAAAAAAAAAAGTAGAACTTTCTTGGGTGCATCAATGCCATTTTGGGCCTTAAGCCTACCATTTGTTTGCCTAAAGACACAATGGAGAAACCAGCTAGTGGTTTTAAGAAAAGTTCTAAAGGTAGTGGTACCATCTCGGCCACAGACATGCACGATTGGTGTCTCAAATGTCTCAAACCCGAACACCAGCCACCAGAATGTCCTTTGTGCAGGAAGATGACAGAGGCCTGCAGAATCGAGTTGCAAAGCTAGGCACATTCTTTGCCTGAGATGCAGTGTCTTTAACATCAATGTCATCGAGGGCATAGTCTTCCTCTCATGGATCTCGGGTATCAAAACATAAGTCGTCTTCGAAGACACACCGTTTCCCCATAAGTAGATCTCTTTCTAAGCATCGGGATGCCTTGAGTGTTGCCCTGGAGGTGGATCGGCCAGCCAAGCAATCCTGGTGGGAGGACCTTTCCTCTAAAGCCATTGAGGGATCCCAGGATGCTCTGAAGAGCTCCTGGTGCTATGCTCTGGGACAGTAGCCCGCATGTCCGGTACTGAAACCCAAGCATCGGTGGACTCTATGGATTAAAGTATCCTGGCTGTTGAGCGCAGCTTAGCGGCTCTACTAGCGGTGTCTGTTCTGGTCAAATCCTTACCAGCGGTGCCGTCAACACCAGCACCATCTACGGTACCAATGCAGACCACATTGAGGTTTGTACCATTCGAGCCGCTACTGTCCATACCTGCCCTTGAATCCATCCCTGGAATCGGTGGTTTGTTTAGGCAAGTTCCCCAGTCAGATACAGATTTTGATTGGTAACGGGCTTTAGCAGAACATGAACATCGTTCACACCGATACTTTGAATCTTCCAATTCTGATTCATCCAAGGATGAATCGGTCGATACCAGAAGACTTCAAAGTATAAAGGAAGATCCATCTTCCTCTCCGGAATGGGGCATGTCCACTCTGAGAATGTCTTTTCAAGACTTTTTTGGGACCTGGCCAAAGGTCTGTCCATAACGGTAACATCCGAAAAAGAGCCTAGAGTGGAGGAATTGGAGATCTCCAATACCCTACAGCTCCTAAGGAGGCGGCCACTCTTCCAGTTTACTGCATTCTCCAGGATCTCATGCTTCAGATGTGGGAGCGCCCCTCACCATATCTTTGCATACTCGAAGACTCAACACTATGTATCGAGTACCGGAGTCTCCCGGTTTCCAAAAGACACAATTGCTACATCACTCAGTGGTAGTGGAATTTGCAATGTGTCGAATTAAAAGTTCCAAGACACATTCTTCTAACCCTCCAGGTAGAGAATCAAGGACTCAATGCTTTCGAGCCTCCAAGCTTTCAGCCAGAATAAGTTCATACATACTCTACGTGGGTATGTTCCTCAAGGAGGTTACTAGAGATCTTGAGTCAATGTCCCCTCTTCTCCCTGATGATAAGAGGGCTGACTACCTCACCTTGGTCAAGCATGCTCCGAATGTTTCAAAGTTTGTTGATAGGGCACCTTTTATTGCTTTGGATGCACCAGTAGGGCCACCTTAATCTGCACTGGAGCACGCAGAATTGCTTGGATTCAAGCATCAGATCTTGAGCAATGGGTCCAAGATAAACTGGGTAATATTCCTTGCACAGGTGAAAACATTTTTGGCAAGGACTGGCAGGATAAGGCCTTCTCAAAATCTGAGAATACTACCCTGAATAGGCTTTCTAGAACCACTGCCAACCCAGCTATGAAGAAAGCAGCTGCAAATAAAACTTTCTTCATAAGAAAAAGAAGTTTTACCCTTCTTACACTCCTGCTTCGCAATACCAACATCAAGGTGCTCAGAAGAGGCAACAGCCTCCCAAACAGCAAAAGAAGCTACAGACTCCTAGGGGGGCAGAGCCTGGTCTCTGGTCAAGATGGACGTGTAAGAGCTGTGCTTCGGAGGGCAATAGACAAGAATCCTGACTTCGGCAATCTTTAATCAAATAGTTCCTACCTACGTTGATGCTATTCGATCCCGGATATGTCTGGCTCCAAACAGATGCGGCAGGAAACAAACATCCATCATTAAATACTCCTCCAGACCTCATAACATACCCTCAGACCTATCTACTAAGAGTCTCATGTCCACTGTTTGTCCTTAATGTTTGTTCAGATCATTAATGTTGGCCCCCCGGTGACAGACCCCCCCCCCACCCTAGAATTGATCGCTGTCCCCCGCCCTTCAATTTTAAGCTGCTTTGACCCGGTGAAAAACGGGAAATAAATATAGTTAAATAAATAAATTATCAAATATCCCAAAATGCTAGTGCAAAGAGAACCAAGACAGGACCTCTCTCACCTCACAAGATGGCGGTCATCCGAGATTGTTCTGAGACCTTGCATGAGATCCTGGCTGAGATTCAGGCGGTCAAGGACTTGGTCAAAGCTAATGGAGAATCGCTATGTGCAATGCAGGAAGAAATCAATGCTTTGCGATCTTCTTTGGAGTCAAATACGGCTCGTTTGGAGAAGGTGGAGAATGTGGTGGCTTCACATGGAAAAAGGCTCAAGGCCGTTGAGAAGCAGGCCAAGTTGATACGTTTATTACAAAGAGAGGTGGAAGATGGTAATAATTGCTCTCGGCGGAATAACATTAAGAATACTAGGAGTTCCTGAGGGAGCAGAGGGTCCTGACTTTGTGTCCTTTTTGCAGGCCATGATTCCAGGTGTGTTAAAGTTGCAGTTTGCTATGCCGTTCGAGATCGAGTGTGCCCATAGAGTGCCTACTCAGTCTGGTCATGGGCAAGCATTCACACCCAATCTTGAATGTTTTACGTTTTCAGCAAGTTTTGCAAATAATGGGAGCAGCCAAAGCACTTTCAACTTTGGAATATTAGGGACATAAACTCCTGCCGGAGCAGAAGTAGGAGATGTTATGTCTCTGAAAGTGGATGCTGCGATCTCGGCCGTGACTAAGAAGACCATGATCCCTGTGGAAGGCAGTGCAGCGCTCAAGGATGTACAGGATAGGAGGCTAGATACTCTGTTGAAGCAAATGTTTGATATCAGTGCCCTCTCATTGCAGATGTCTGTGGGGTGTTTGTGCCCAGGGCCTGCCTGCACTGGGCACAGGGGGTGCTGGAATCGAACAAAGTGACTCAAGAGCCTGCGGCAGCTGCAGCAAGGCTGGAGTCAGGGGCCGCATATCTGGCAGATGTCTTCTATGATCTCATCAGAGGCCTTTCAAAGAGTATGGCATTGGTAATGGCAGCACGCCACATACAGAGAGGAATGGCTAGCAGAAAAAAGGAGGTGATAGTGCCTCTGTATAAGTCTTTGGTGCGACCTCATTTGGAGTATAGTGTGCAATTCTGGAGACCACACCTTCAAAACGGTATAAACAGGATGGAGTCAGTACAGAGGGTGGCTACTAAAATGGTTAGTGGTCTTCATTATAAAGCATATGAGGACAGACTTAAGGATCTTAATATGTACACCTTAGAGAAAAGGCGGGACAGAGGTGATATGATTGAGATGTTTAAATACCTCCGTGGCATAAATGCACAGGGGGAGATCCTCTTTTGACTGAAAGCATGTTCTGCTATGAGGGGACATGGGATGATTGTGAAAGGAGATAGATTCAGGAGTGATATGTGGAAATATTTCTTTACGGAAAGAGTGGTGGATCCGTGGAATGGTCTCCCAGTGGAGGTGGTAGAGATGAGGACAGTATCTGAATTCAAAAAAGCATGGGACAAACAGAGGATCTCTAAAGGAAAAAAGGGGATTGTTATAGTTGTTGATATGGAAGGACAGACTAGATAGGCCATGTATCTTTTTCTGTCGTCATTTTTCTATGTTTCTATCTCTGGCTATGTTATTGGGCAGCAGATGTCTCCTCCAAATCCTGCCTTAGTAAGCTACTGTTTAGAGAGAAATCATTACCAGAACTTCATTCCACCCAATTTCACACTGTCAGAAACATTACACTCAAACATCATTAATTAGGAAAGAAAAAGGATCTCGGCACCATTGGGTCAATTGATCTTGGCTAGTAAATCTCAGCCAGGTATCGACACCATAACATCAATGATCCTAAAAACTTCCACAGATATCACAACTATATAGTAATCCTTTATAATCCACACATTGCTATGAACTTACATTTTTTCAATTTACTAAAACATTTACTATCCCAACTTGTATCAATAACCACAATTTATAACACATAACATTTGCTGTTTAACAGAGCACTGATCAGTGAAGATCAGTGCTCTGTTAAACAGCAAATGTTATATGTTATAAGTCGTGGCTACTGGTGTGCACGGACCAGGAGAAGGACCTCAGAGTGATTGTTTCTGACAATTTCAAGGTGGCAAAACAGTGTGACAGGGCGGTGGCAAAACAGTGTGACAGGGTGGTGGCAAAAGCCAGAAGGATGCTGGTTTGCATACAGAGAGGAATTACCAGCAGAAAGGAAGAGATATTAATACCACTGTACAAGTCGCTGGTGAGGCCTCACTTGGAATATTGTGTTCAGTTTTGGAGACTGTATCTCGCAAAGGATATAAAAAGGCTGGAAGCGGTTCAGAGGAAGGTGACCAAAATGATTTGGAGCCTGCGTCAGAAGCCTTATGAGAAGAGACTTGAAGACCTAAATATGTACACTCTGGAGGAGAGGAGGGACAGGGGAGATATGATACAGACCTTTAAATACTTAAAGAGAAATAATGAACAAATCTCTTCCAGAGACGGGGAAGCTGTAAAACTAGAGGGCATAACATGAAGCTGCAAGGAAGTAAACTGAAAGCCAATGTCAGGAAATACTTTTTCACTGAAAGGGTGGTGGATTTTTGGAATGCCCTCCCGATGGAAGTAGTGCGGGCAAACACAGTGACAGAATTCAGATACTGTCTTCATCTCTACCACCTTCACTAGGAGACTATTTCACACATCTACCACTCTTTCTGTGAAGAAATAGTTCCACATATTACTTCTGAGTCTATCCCCTTTCACCCACATGCATCCTATGTCCCCTTGTAGCAGAGCTTGCTTTCAATCAAAAGAGGCGCTTTCCTTCTGTGCATTTATGCCACGGAGGTATTTAAACATCTCAATCATATCACCTCTATCCTGCCTTTCCTCTAAAGTATAAAGACTTAAGGATCATATTAAGCTCCTTAAGTCTTTCCTCATATGCTTTATAACGAAGACCACTAACCATTTTAGTAGCCACCCTCTGCACCGTCTCCAACCTGTTTATATCCTTTTGAAGGTGCAGTCTCCAGAACTGCACACAATACTCCAAATGTGGTCGCCCCAAAGACTTATACAGAGGCACTATCACCTCCTTTCTTCTGCTGGCCATTCCTCTCCCTGTGCACCCAAGCATCCTTGTAGCTTTTGACATCGCCTTTTGTACCTGTTTAGCTACTTTAAGATCATCAGACACAATCATGCCTAAGTCCCACTCTTCTATTATGGACAGCACTACTTCACCCCCTATACTGTATCGCTCCCTTAGATTGCTGCAGCCCAAATGCATGACCTTGCATTTTTTTAACATTAAATCTCAGCTGCCAAATTCTAGACCATTCTTCAAACTTAGCTAGATCCCTCTTCATATTATCAACACCTTCCTGGGTGTCTCAAATTTTGGTATTATCTGCAAAGAGGCAAATCTTACCCGACAGCCCTTCTGCAGTATCACTTATAAAGATGTTAAAGAACCGGACCAAGGACAGATACCTGGGGCACACCACTGGTAACCACCACCTCCTCAGAATAAGCTCCATGTACTTGTACCCTATCTCCAGGAACAAGCAGGAATGAGTCTTCACATATGGGTACGTCGGTACCGATGGAGCCTGCACAGGAATGCTCCCCAGCATCCAATCAGAAAGCTTTTGGGAGCATCCCTCTGCCTGCGTGCTGACTTCCTGCCTTTCTCACTGCCTCTCCTCAGTTTTCGTTTTTCCGCGGAGCCGACAGGACGTCCTCCTGTCACCGCAGAAACGTTTTTCTTTAAAATTCTTATTTACTTGTTTTCTTGTGGTCGCGGCTGTTTTTCCCTCCGATACCGGTACCGCCGGTGCTTTATTCTTTTCTTTTCTAAAATTAGAGAGATTTTTTCTCCTCAGTTTTTGTCTTAACTTTTTGGGCCTACCAGGCCTCTCCAACATGGAGCCTTCTTCCCCTAAGAAGTGCCTTCACTGTGGAAACAGTTTTCTTTTTAGACTCCAATGCTTGGTGTCTAACCTGTTTGGGTCCTGACCCTTTTTCCCCTGAACCATCAGGCTGTAGTATTGGGAGAAGACCTTCCCTTTTTCGAGTTTCCCTCAATGTCGTTTTTCCTCCTGAGGTGAGGACACCGGTTTATTCTTCTCTCCAGGATCAGGTATCCCACAAACAGTCTGTTAAGACTAGCCAATCCTTGAGTGGTAAGTCTCATGCCAAGCATGATGACTGCTCCGGCCTTGCCCTTAAGACCTCATTGGCAATAAAACCCCGGCGGGAGTCTTCGGGCTCCAAAGCATTTACGGGGTTTCAGGTTGTTCCTGGGGCTCACCCCTCACAGAACATACCTGAGCCATGCTCGGGGGTGGTATCCGCTTCGAGCGGTACCGATACCCCAGCATCGGCACCGGTGTCGAGTGTTCCACTCTTCACCAGGGATTGTCATCTGGTGTCCTCGGTACCTTCGGGGCCGATCAATACGACCCAGCCTGACTTTCCCGTATCTCCGCCATGCTCGAGGTTGGTATCGGCTTCAAGCGGTACCGATACCCCGGCATCGGCACCGGTGTCGAGTGTTCCACTCTTCACCAGGGATCGTCATCTGGTGTCCTCGGTACCTTCGGGGCCGATCGATACGACCCAGACTGACTTTCCTGTATCTTCGCCATGCCCGGGGTTGGTATCGGCTTCGAGCGGTACCGACACCCCGGCATCGGCACCGGTGTCGAGTGTTCCACTCTTCACCTGGAATCGTCATCGGACGTCCTCGGTACTTTCAGAACCGATCGATACGACTCCGATTGACTTTCCGGTATCGGCATCGCCGATACCACCACCGACGTCGGTACCTTCTAGACATGCATCGATGGACTCGCTCCCTTCGATGCCGAGTTTGGAATCGATATCCAGTCTAGATGACTTGGTACCAACGCGTTTCGGAACCGACCTATATCGTTTCCGACTACGCAGTACCGAGGATATTCACCAAGCCTCTCGAGCTACCTCGGTACCACTTCAGCAGCCCCCGATTACTGCTTCGATGACATTACCGTCTCCGATACCGGTATCAGTATCGATGTCTATTCCTGCAGTTCCATCGGTGCCATCGATCCTTTCTATGCCTAGCTTGGAATCGATACCGGGCACTGACGATGCAGTACTAACTGCCTCGAATCGGGACTGTCAGTATCACTGTTCATCTAGCAGGATTCTTTTTCTGCACCAGTCCAGTATGTCTTCTGGTGCTCAAGCTGCTTCTTCAACCTCAGCTTACCCAGGAATAGTTCCCATTGGAGATCCTTCTTTTCAGAAATTTCTCCTTGACATGGCAACCTTTCTTGCCATTCCTATTCCTGGCTCTACTCTTAACCAAGACTCTCCTGCAGAAAAGGAAAATATAATGCTTCTGAGGATGTGGGAATCACCTTTAAGGGTTCCTTCGCCTTCTACAGCCACTAATGTTCTGTATCAGGTGCCTCTCTCTCCGGGGTTTCAAAAAAAACAACTTCCACATCATTCCATTGTAGTGGAATCAGCAATGAGGAAGGTAAGAAGCAAGAAGAAGCATTCTTCTTATCCGCCAGGTCGTGCATCTAAAGCACTTGATGCCTTTCGGCGTCAAACCTTCCAAACTTCTATGCTGGCTTCAAGGATTATCTCATATATTTTTTATATGAGTCTGACACTTCAGGAGGTCACAGAGAAATTATCTCTTTTGTCCCCTTTTTTGTCAGAGCCTAAGGCCACTGACTATTCCTTGCTTCTTAATCATAGCAGGAATATCTCTTGGTTTCTTTCTCGTACTTCTCTAGACTCTTTTGAGTCTGTTAGCAGATCCTCTGCTATTGCCTTTGTAGCACGTCGTAAAGCCTGGCTGCAAGCTTCAGACTTGAGCAGATGGGCACAACATACACTGGGTAATTCTCCTTGTACTGGAGAAAATCTCTTCAATAGAGAGGCTTTACGTCAGGTTGCTCATTGCTCCACTGACTTCCCTGGTTCTGGAAACCATCCTAAGCCGCCTTCTTCCCCAGGAGGTAGGAAATGTCCTACCAAACCACCTCTCCCTAAAAAAAGAAGGTTTTACTCTTCTCCTGCCCATCCTCCAGATGTACCCAAGCAAGGGACATCTCGTCCTAGTCTGAAGTCTCCGGACTCTAACCAGTCTAAGCCTAACCAGCAACCATAGGTTCCTGTACGTTGCAATCTACAGTTAACTTCTTCTTAGCAGAAGTTTGTTCTTAAAACTCTACACTGGATTTTTCCTTTTTCAGTATGCTAAGCTGTTAGGATACTCTTGTCCATGGGTTACAGAATTCTCCTCTTCTTACTACTAAGGAGAGAGGTTACAACTATCCCATGATAGTTTCTGTCCCCACATGAACATCTTTTCCTTCAGCTGACTCACCATATGGTAAGTCACCTTCCAATCCCCTCTCCTCCAGGGTTTCCCCTGATTGAGTTGGTACCATACTGAAACACTTCTCTTTCTTTCCAGTGTAGACTTTGTTATCCTTGAATGCATGCTCTGAACAACTCATCAGACAGGGACAGGAATATCTCCGCTCCCTTTGTCTGTTTTCTCTCTGTTTTTACACAGGAGAATCCCCTCTGCTGTTTTGTTCAGTTCCTATGCATGCAGGAGTTCCAGTGATTACTCACCTTAGTGGTCATTGCAAGCTACTTTCAACTATCTTGCATGATACTACTCACTTCAGGTTATCTTCTTCTAGCCATATCCTTTCCTAGGATGTGGCAACACACCTGACTTCAGTCTTAATTCTCCTGCACAATGCTCTCTGCAATCTTCAGAGAAGCTTTCTACTATGGGCCCTTGCTACAGAGCATTGAACTTTGTCTCTGAGGGCTTTTCCATATAGTAGAAAAAGCTTATATAATCATTCCATGACTATAGGGGTTCTTTATACCCTCTTGTCTCCTGTTGTGATACAGAAGACAAGCTTTTTCTGCGTGAATGTCCAAGGAGTTCCCAATCTTGCAGGAATCTACCCTTTTTTTCCTTACAGCTTGGCATTATGCTCTTCTGCTCCTCTTGGACAACGCATACTCTATTAGTATACATGATACCCCTGTGTCCCTTGGCTGGGTCATCCTGGTATCTTCTATGCGTTTTCTGTCCATTGGACATGTCAGAGTTCTAGAGAACTCCTGACATACTCTTGCCAGACTGCTATTATCCTCTGTTTTTTCACGCAACCATACTGGTTATTTCACTGAACTACATTCCTGCACCGCAGAAATAGATTCTCTATATATCTTCAGGTGGTTTCACCCCCTTATTAGATGAATCTTTTCCCATCACATTCCCCATGTGAATGTTTTTGTGGGGCTCAGTTGCAGGCATGTATCCTCAGACTTATATTCATGTATGTATATGTCCTATACATACATATATGAAATAAGATATCTAGGTGTCATCCTAGATACACACCTTACAATGGAAACCCACATTAGAAACACTTTAAAGAAAATCTATTTCAAACTTAAAATTCTCAAACAACTACATCCGCTTGTATTTATACAAGATTTCATTAATATAACACAAGCTATCATAACCCCTCATTTTGATTTCGCCAACCTAATACTTATAGGCATTTCAAAACAGAACATTAAAAGAATTCAATTAGCCCAAAATGCAACAGCAAGAATTATACTAAAAATAAATTCTATACAACACATAACACCTATACTTGCATCTCTTCACTGGTTACCAATACAAAGCAGGATAATATACAAAACAATAATAACCTCATTTAAAGCATTAAACGACATGGCACCGATAACTCTATGTAATCTAATATGCAAAGAAACACCTAAGCCTACTAATAGAAAAGAACAGTTAAATAAACTAAAGATCCCGAAGGACTTCATAAAAGCACATAAATTGACCAACAATAGAGCCTTCTCACACATAGCCCCAATTATCTGGAATTCCCTACCAGAGGATCTACGTTCACTAACAGAGATCTTGGAATTCCGCAAAAAACTAAAAACTTATCTATTCACTAAACACTACAATTCCACAGAAAACCTTGCACTCAACATAGATAAAGGATAATCAGGTAAATGACCACTTAAAGCACAAACCTCACACCCAAATGGACAACACTCAGCGCTAACGAAATGACGATCCTATCTCCTATGACCTAATACCTACGCATGTATATAGTTGTATCAGTTATGTACTGTCTTACGTATATAGATGATACACTTTGTTAGTTAACTGTTTTTACACGGTCCCAGTTCAAAAACCCACTTTGTTTATTTTATGATATGTTAAGATGTTCTATGTAAAAATTAAGATGTTCTATGTAAAACAAACTTAGCTTTGTTAATTGTTGTTATTTGTACACCGCATCTGATCTCTGGAAGATGCGGTATAAAAATGAGTGTTAAATAAATAAAATAAATAAAATAAATAAATAAATAAAATATTTCTGTACACTGTGTGGGCATAAGTCATGCCCATCTATATCTCACATATCTATACATATATATATATATATATATATATATATATATATATATATATATATATATATATATATATATATGTATGTCTCTCTCTCTCTATATATCTATATCTCTATCTCTCTATATATATATAGAGATAGAGATATAGAGAGATAGAGATAGAGATGTCCATAGGACGCTAGGTATTACCTACTATCTCCCTAACTGTCTGTGCTATAAAGCTTTTACCTTCTTAAGGGGTCCAGACAGTCAACTTACCTATTCTCATATGGCTCAGTAGTTGGGAGCGGTTATACACACAATTACTGCTGTGATGTCAACAGCTTCTATTTTTGTTATAGATCTCCCTGTCTATGAAGTATCAAGCTTCAATGTCTTCCTATCTCTTACCAGCTAGGAAAGACAGTGTACATCTTCAGTATTTCTGAGTACACTTCTGTTCTCCTTGGGAATAGGGGCTTTTTTCCATACCCCCTCTTCCCTTCAGGACTGGGCTAATTGTCCAGATCGGTCAGTCTTCTTCTGTTAGTCCTCAATGTTAATAACTCTATACCTAAAAGAGTTTTCAGCTTTTTTCCATAAAGCTTTCCATTGAAGACCTGCCATTCTTATCCTACCCCAGTTGACACCTGGGTCACCTGCCCGTTCCAGGTTTGGAACTTCATCCTCACTGCTGTGAAGTTACCTTGAGGATTCTGCTACTGCATCTACAGTACACTTCATCACAGTTCTACTTCCTACAATCCAGTAGGTAAGCTCTATATTGTGCTAGTTCATTAAATACTTTTAATGATACTTGATATACATTCTAAAGATTCATTTTTTCTTTAGTCTTTAGATTCGCTGTTCCTCTACAGCTCTTCTCTGTTCAACTCCTACCCCCCATCCCTCATGGGATGCCAGAGATCCAGGTTTGGGGAATGCCGTCCTGTCCCAGGGATACGCATTTTATGGGATCTCCCCTGGCACCCACAGCTAGGGAGTCCCCATATGTGAAGACTCATTCCTGCTTGTTCCTGGAGATAGCACAGTTACTTACCTGTAACAGGTGATCTCTGGGAACAGCAGGAATTAGTCTTCACAACCCACCCACCTCCCCTAGGAGTTGTATCTATCTATCTTCCTTTCCTCTTTCTCTCCTTCTGTCTCAGCTATGAAACTCAACTGAGGAGAGGCAGTGAGAAAGGCGGGAAGTCAGCGCGCAGGCGCGAGGGATGCTCCAAAAAGCATTCTGATTGGATGCTGGGGAGCATTCCCGTGCAGGCTCCGTCGGTACCGACGTACCCATATGTGAAGACTAATTCCTGCTGTTCCCAGAGATCACCTGTTACAGGTAAGTAACTGCTTTGTCGCTTCCCACTCAACCAATTTCTAACCCAAGAAGTAACTTTAGGGTCCATCCCTAGGGTGCTCAGTTTGTCACCTGTGCATTACGGTGTCAAAGGCTTTACTGAAATCTAAATACACCACATCTAGGGCTCTCCCTTGGTCCAACTCCCTGGTCACCCAGTCAAAGAAATCAATCAGATTTGTCTGACAAGACCTGCCTCTGGTGAATCCATGCTGCCTCTGTTCTGTTAATCCGTTGGACTCCAGAAACCTTGGGTAAATGGACTATGAAACTTGCCCAATCCTCCCAATGGGTGAAAGTGGCACTGATCGTTCTTCTACTATCAGGACCTGTAATTTTGCATCTTTTTATTTCTTTTTTGTTCTGACCCTCCGGAAGCTGCTGCCCTGTGCGATTACCTGATGTGCCTAATTGCTAGTCTGGTCCTAGAGATAGAGGCAAAAATAGGATTAGACTTCAATAAAGCTTATGCACAGAGGACTCTTGGCAATAGGAAAGAAAGTGGAAAGCTGGAGACCAACTAGGGAAGGAACATGAGTTTATGTGGGATTTTGGTCTTATCAATTTCTTTTCAAGCATTCAGCCTCTGCATCCAAAAATTATGATGGTTTATGCTAAACTGATCCAGCATTTGCTGTATGCTATTATCCTTCAAGTGCCTACTAGTACACACACCTGAAACATGAGCAACAGCTTATTTTGTGTAGCACTATACATGTATGCATCCTGCCGTGGGGCCTCGTTAAGTTCAAGGACAGAAAGGCTGATTTGCTAAAGGTTTGTGCTGGTGAAATAAATGGTTGCATTTCCCCCAGTTGACTGACACAGCTATTAGGAAACACAAGTAGAAAATCAGTCCATTTGAAAGCCAAGCACTGATTTCCTTGGTCATTCTGTTTCTGGAGATGTTGCATGAGGCTGAAAGCTGTAATACACTTTGACAGGCACATTTTGCCTATTCATTTCAACCACAAATGTGTGTATTTATGATGTGGCATTAAGCAAGTTTGGGGTGTGGTGTGTGGAGGACTTTTTTTTAAGTTCTTGTTTTCGTCTACAGGCCTCGACATCTCGGGATTCGGATCCCAAGCGCCGTCGAAGCTCCTCGGACAGGGGGTCCCCTGACCGGGAACGCAAGAGGAAGAAGCGGCTCGTGAGGGCGTCGGAGGAGGAGGTCCCTGGCTCCTCGAGGGCCAGGTCTAAGACCCCCGACCGTTGCCCCGGGCCCGTGGAACAAGAGAAGCCTGCCAAAGTTCCTCGCATGGAGCCGGAGTCTGCTGGACACGTAAGCCCTGTGGTCCTCGAGGACTCTCCTCCCAGAGAGCCGACGTAAGGCCCGGCGCTGCCGGGGCCCAAGTCAGTGGCTGCTGTGTCTCCCTAGCTGAGTCTCAGGATGACAGCCTTGGAGAGCAGACTGTCTGCCTTCATGGAGCAGCAGTGGGCACTGATGGCCAGCCTGTCTGGCGCATCTGCCCCGACCACCGGGACATCGAAGTTGACCCCGGAGACCGAGCCGATACTCGAGTCCATCATGGCTCGAAGTCTACCTCGGTCGCGGTCTCCCTCGACCGCCCATTTGGGACCGAGGGCGTCGACGCCGGTGCCGAGGGCGTCGACGCCGGTGCCTCCGGCGTCGGGGCGGGTGCCCAGGGCCCCGCGGGGTCGGACCCTGACTCCTCATCAGACGAGTCCGCCTGGGAGACGGAGGATGAGGAGTCTCCCGACACATTCAAGACTCGGTGCGTCCCCTCGGACTCACCGCAGTCTGAGCCCCGGAGTAGATCCCCTCCGGAGGACACCCGGTTCTCGGAGTTTGTCCGGGATATGGCCACCGCATTGGCT
This sequence comes from Ichthyophis bannanicus, assembly GCA_033557465.1. Lineage (NCBI taxonomy): Eukaryota > Metazoa > Chordata > Amphibia > Gymnophiona > Ichthyophiidae > Ichthyophis > Ichthyophis bannanicus. Next base: position 484,716,024 of record CM066037.1, read on the forward strand.
ATTCCAGCGGACCCCGAGGAAGAGCCTCGAGCTGAGGAGCTCGAGGCCCTACAGTATGACTCTCCTCCAAAGGAGGCCTTTATTGTCCCGGTTCCTCCGATGCTGGAACGGCTCCTCTTCCGGATGTGGGAGGCACCGGCCTCAGCGCCAGTTCTAAGCAAGCGAGTCGATTTGATTTATCGACAACGGAAGAGCCCTGGTTTTCCGAAGGCGCAGCTACCACACCATTGCATGGTGGTGGAATCGGCCATGCATCGTCTGAAAAGCCAGAAGATGCATTCTGCGGTGCCCCCCGGCAGGGAGGCCCGGAACCTCGATGGTGTCGGTAGAAAGTGCTTCCAGGGCTTGATGCTTGCTTGCCGTGCCAAGTCTTACCAGCTGTACATGGGCATGTACTTGCGAGACCTGGCCAAGGAGTTGGCCGGGTTCTCTGCTGGTCTCTCCAGGGAACCCTTGCAGAGATTTAAGTCCTTGTCCTCGGGGATTCGGGACTGCTCGAAGTTTGTCCCGCGCCGCCTACGATGGCTTCGAGGCTTCGGCCCGAGTTGCGGCAGCCGGCATTGCGGCTCGACGCCAGGCATGGCTACAGTCATCGGACCTTGAGCCATGGGTTCAGGACAAGTTGGTCAATGTCCCTTGCCGAGGTGAAAACCTTTTTGGCAAGCCCATGGTCGAGAAGGCCGCACAGCTCGAGACTGAGCACCTTACAAGGACAAGGCTGTCTAGGAAGACCTCTGCCCCTTCTCACAAGAAGAAGGCCTCGGGTAAGAAGCCCTTTTACCTGAGGAAGGGTACTGCCTACAAACAGTACCCTCAGTATCAGGCTGCCCAAGCTGCACCCCAGGGTCAGCAAGCCAAGGGGCAGGGTAATGGGCCCCGTAGGCAGAGGACCCCCAAGCCTCCGGCCCCTGCTCCCACTCAGCAGGGTGGGGGCTTTTGACTCCTTGAGCGTAGCCTCTCAGTCCCTCCTTTCCCAACCCTGCACAGGAGGTCGCCTCACCCTCTTTGCCCACCAGTGGCCCCACATAACTGGAGACAGTTGGGTGTTGAACATAGTCCAAAGGGGCTATGCACTACATTTTCACCAACTGCCTCCGCCATACTTTCCAGGGGAGCCTCCAAGGCCTCCCCTGCACACAGATCTTCTCCTTCAAGAGCTTCAAGGTCTGTTGGTGGACAGGGCGGTGGAGCCTGTGCCTCCCCACTTGCAAGGTCAAGGGTTCTGCTCCAGGTATTTCCTGGTACCCAAGAGAACCGGTGGCCTTCGACCTATTCTGGATCTCAGGAACCTAAACAAGTTCCTAGAGAAAGAAAAGTTCAAGATGCTTACTCTTGGAACACTTCTGCCCTACCTCCAGCAGGGAGATTGGCTATGCTCCTTAGATCTAAAGGATGCGTACACTCACATCCTCATTCATCCAGACCACAGAAAGTACCTCAGGTTCATTGTGGGAGGAAACCTTTATCAGTACAGAGTACTGCCTTTTGGCCTCACCTCCGCTCCCAGAGTCTTTACCAAATGCCTGGCAGTGGTGGCGGCCTACCTGAGAAATCGAGGGATCTTTGTCTTCCCTTATCTGGATGACTGGCTCATCAGGGGTCAGACGTGCCAGGAGGTCCGACAGGCCACTCTCAGAACTATTGCTCTTCTTCAAAGCTTGGGATTTGTAATAAACTTTGCAAAGTCCACTTTGCTCCCCTCCCAGAACTTGGAGTTCATAGGGGCAAGGCTGGACTCTGCCCTGGCACAGGCATTATTGCCAGCAGACAGAGCCCAAAGACTGATGGACTTGGCAAATCAGTTTCTCAGCGGGTCAGTGGTCTCCGCCAGACTCTGCCTGAGGCTGCTTGGCCACATGGCTTCGACAGTTCATGTCACCCCCAATGCCAGGCTCCATATGCGGCCTGCACAATGGTGCCTTCGGAGTCAGTGGTCTCAGGCTACAGGCAGCCTCAGAGACAGAATAAGGGTGTCCAAACCATTTCTGGACTCCCTCAGCTGGTGGCTGCACCCACCCAATCTTCTGAAAGGGGTACCCTTTCAAATTCCTGGGTACACAGTAGTGCTGACCACAGATGCCTCCCTGCAGGGCTGGGGAGCTCATTGTCTGAACAAGTGCACCCAGGGCCTGTGGTCTCCTTGGGAGGCGGCACAGCAGATCAATCTCTTGGAACTCAGGGCTATTCGACTAGCGCTCAAAGCTTTCTCTCCTACCCTGGCTCATCAGTCTGTCCTGGTTCAGACAGACAACCAAGTGGCCATGTTTTATGTGAACAAACAGGGAGGGACTGGGTCCAGACTCCTTTGTCGGGAGGCTCAGGATCTTTGCTCCTTTGCCCTCAAGCACAACATGCTCCTCAAGGCTGTGTACCTTCCAGGCCAGGAGAACTTCCTAGCAGACAGGTTGAGCAGGATTTTACAGCCCCACGAGTGGCAGCTGCATCCTTTGGTAGTTCAGAAGATCTTTCTAAAATGGGGTCTTCCTTTGATAGATCTGTTTGCCAGTCCACTGAACAAGCAACTGCCAAAGTTCTGCTCCAGGCAACCGCATCCTCTGCGGATAGCAGCAGATGCTTTTCTGATTCCATGGTCTCAGGGCCTCCTGTATGCGTTTCCTCCCATGCCCTTGGTGGCCCGAACCCTGTTCAAGATTCTCCAGGACAAGGCCTCGGTCCTGCTGGTGGCTCCCAGGTGGCCCAGACAGCCTTGGTTTCCACTCCTGCTTCAGCTGGCGGTGGATCCTCCACTGCCTCTGGGGCTGCAAACCGACCTTCTCTCTCAGGATCAGGATTTGCACGCCAATCTCAAGGCTCTCAATTTGATGGCCTGGAGGCTGCAAGAATAGTTTTGGCTCCCTGGGGCCTCCCTCAGGAAGTTGAGGAGGTTGTCCTAGCCTCTAGGAAACAGTCCACTAGGAAAACCTATGCTCTCAAATGGAAAAGGTTTTCTGTGTGGTGTCAGCTATGTACAGAGGATCCTTTCTCCTGTATTGTACCAGTAGTGCTTCAGTACTTACTGCACTTATCCAATCAAGGACTTAAGTCCAATTCTGTTCGGGTCCACCTCTCAGCTCTAGCAGCTCACCACTCACTGATGGATGGACATTCTCTGTCGGTTCACCCCTTGGTGTCCCGCTTTCTCAGAGGCTTGCTTCTGCTCAAGCCTCCAGTCTGTCCTCCTGCTCCTGAGTGGGAGTTGAATGTGGTCTTGCAGCAACTGACTCGCCCACCCTTTGAGCCGATGGCTACTTGCCCTCTACGCTTCCTGTCTTGGAAGACACTCTTCTTAGTAGCCCTTACCTCGGCTAGGCGAGTGAGTGAGCTCCAGGCCCTGGTCTGTGATAGGCCTTACACTCGCTTCTATAAGAACAGGGTAGTCCTTAGGACTAATCCAGAGTTCCTCCCAAAATTTGTCTCCTCCTTCCACCTTAACCAAGAGGTGGTTCTTCCAACATTCTTCCCTAGGCCTCATGCAAGCCAGGCTGAAGCAGTCCTGCATACCCTGGACTGTAGGAGGGCCTTATCCTTCTACCTTGACCGTACGCAGGGGCATAGGAGGGCTACTCAGCTCTTCGTATCCTTTGACCCTAATAACTTGGGGTTGGCTGTGTCCAAGCGTACCTTGTCCATCTGGGTGGCTGACTGTATCACCTGGGCTTACAAGGCGACTGACCTTCCTTTGCAGGGTCGGGTCACGGCCCACCGTGTCAGGGCAATGGCTGCCTCAGTGACTCATCTCCGCTCTGTGCCCTTGGTAGACATCTGCAGGGCTGCAACTTGGTCTTCAAGCCAGACTTTTGCGGCCCATTACTGTCTGGAGAGGGAGTCCCGTAGGGGCAGTGGTTTTGGCCAAGCAGTACTCCGGAATCTCTTTGAGATTTAGGCAACTCCTGCCCTCTGTTGGGCTACCGGTGGAGGTTGTGTCAGTGAAAAGCCTTTCTTTGCTGCTGGGACTAGAGGGAGTTCTCTTGTTCAGCCTGGGTTCCTCGGTAGCCCAGAGCTAGGGAGTCACCCATATGTGAGGACTGACTTCCTGCTTGGTCCTGGAGAAAGAGTAGTTACTCACCTGTAACAGGTGTTCTCCAGGAGCAGCAGGAATCAGTCCTCACAACCCTCCCTCCTCCCCTGGGAGTTGCAGTTGTACATAGTTTAATTTTTTTCATTTTTGTGTGCTGTTCTTAGCTATGTCATTTGACTGAGGTAAGATGGCACCTTTAGGCGGGAAGGGAACCGCGCATGCGTGCCTGCATTCCCAAAGTCCTAGAAAGCTGGGGAAATGCTCCGCTAGGGCTTCATCGGAGTCGACACCCATATGTGAGGACTGATTCCTGCTGCTCCTGGAGAACACCTGTTACAGGTGAGTAACTACTCTTTATTTGATGGTCTGTATTAAAGAAAGTGGAAATATGTTTATCATATGTTTGTTTTTTCATTGGCATTTAATGAGCTAATATTTTGATTTCCAGAGTACATATGAATATATTTAATTTTCCATTTTCTGTTTTAGTACATGTTCAGTGCTTTACAAAATTGTGTACCGGCAATGATGTATGCAAGACATCTGGAGTCTTACAATGTGCTTTTGGACTGCTATGACAATGAAATCATGCAGATCTTGAATGAGGTGACTATATAGCAAAGTAGATCATAATTAACTTTGAATCCCAAGCAAAGGGAATGGCACTTTTTTATGGTACTTTGCAACATTTTAGAGAAGAGTAGCCATATATTATTGGTATGGGCTATAGCACTACATATGAATCTTGCTGTTAAAAATAGTTCCAAAAATAAAACTGCTGTATAATACCAGAAGTCTGTATTAGATGGAAGTCATTTATATGACATGCATACATGCTTTAAATTTCATTTTTTCACAGTTTATTTAATAGCTGGACCAGACAGTATTAAGTATCCAACTTTTTCTTTTTTTATTCTTAAGCAAGTCTAATCACACAAACCATTTTTCGCCACTGTGGATGGGGGTAAATCTGATTCTGACAATCCTCAGATGCATAGGGTTGGTGATAGTTCCCAGATATATTCATAATCAGTGACCTCATGATCAGATGTCTTATAAAGCATTGATGTATGTTGAACTGTGCCTTTATTCAGAAATTGAACCATTTCAAAGCTGTTTATTTATATTTATCAGGTTTTTTATACCGCTTTATTTCAGTCAAAGCTGTTTACATTGTACTTAAACTTGGTAAGGTACATTAAACAGGGAGATTGATAATTGGATTTTTCTGAGGCAATGGAGAGTTAAGTGACTTGCTCAAGGCCACAAGGAGTGCCAGTGGGAATTGAACCCTGGTCTCTTGGTTCCCAAGCCAGTGCTCTAACCATTAGGCGGCTACTCCAATCCAAGTATAGTCGTGAGATTTATATGCAAACTTTTGTTTTCCTCCTGTGCTGATTTGACAGCGCAGCTGAAATAGGGAAGTAAACATGAAATGCAGGATGCTAGAATCAGCCTGGGAGTGATTGACATCTAGCTGAATGTATTTGGTAACTTTTTAAAAACAAATATTTATTTATCTATTTATTTGCATTCTCTTATATACTGCGCTATTCTGCATCAGTGCGGTTTACATTGAACAAACTGAAATTACATTGAACAGGGCATTATAACTTGGAGATAACTATTTTACAGGGAACATGGGCTATGGAGGGTTAAGTGGCCTGCCCAAGACCACAAGGAGCACCTGTGGGACTAGAAACCCCAGTCCTTCCGGCCCAAGGTGGCTGTCCTCTAGTGGGATTTGAACCCCCGACCTTCCGGCCTGAAGTACCTTGCCCCAACCACTAGGCCACTCCTCCACTTATCTGTGGTGTTTGGGTTTTTTTTTTTTGTGCAAAGATTAGATGTAGTTTTGTATTCTGCCATGGGCAGCATGCTGGAAAGGCACTTAAAAATCCATACTCTTTCCATTGTAGAGTACGTTTTATCAGAGCAGTTAGCCTTTAAAAACAACCACCATCATTTATTCCAAGCTTGTAAAAAGATGATTCTATCTCCAGGAACAAGCAGGAAATGTAGTCTTCACATATGGATGACTTTGGTACAGACGGAGCCTGCATGGAATACTCCCCAGCGTCCCATAGGAAAGCTCTTGGGAGTACTCCACTACACCTTTGTGACTGTCTTCCCGCTCTTCTGACTCCCTCTCCTCAGTTCTTCTTTTTCTGCAGAGCCAGCAGGATCAGTAATTTGCTTTTCCTGTCACCGCAGAAAATTTTCTTGGAATAGTGCTTCTGCCTTTCCATTTTTCATCCGGCATCACCCTCGATTCCGGTACTTTCATTTTTATTTCTTTTTACCTTGGCATATTTTTCATTTTTTTCTTCGAGGGCCTTATGCTCTGCATAGGCCTTAGGCCCACCCTCTCCACCATGGCGAAACACCGTAGCGGTTTCAGGAAATGCACCAAGTGTTCCTGGACAATTTCTGTCATGGACACACACGAGTGGTGCTTTAAGTGCATCGGTCCTGACCATGACCCAGACTCTTGCTCCCTATGTAAGCAGATGGCAGATGACTAAGAGGTCTAGGAAACTGAGCGAAGAAGTTGTTGGAGCTTTTCTCATTGGATTCAGTTTCGTTAGCATCTGTGTCCTCCTAAATCTCATCGGCTTCAAAGGTATCTAAAAACCTCGAAGACCTCAAAGCATAGTTCAGACTCAGAGAGAGAAGACCGGATCCCATGGAGATTTTTACAGGGATCTCGAAGGAGCCTCAAGCTTCATCCAAGGAATCCAAAGAGATATTGAGAGGATCGAGGGAGAGGTCCCGTTCAAAATACAGAGACTCCCCAAAGACATCCTTTGAGGCTGGCCGCCAAACCGAATGCTCCCAGTGGGAGGCCTTGTCATCCAAAGCCTCGGTGGGGAACCGGGAGGCCTCAGAGGCTTTGACCTCGGCAGAGCTCCCAGTGCTGTGCTCTGGTACAGAGGCTGCAAGTCCTGTTCTGTCTCTGCATCAGACACCGGCAATCTTGTTAGATAGCATGTGCTTATCCATCGAGAAGACTTTAGCGGATCTCCTTGCAGCTTCTCTGCCACAAGCACCGATGACTGATTCCAGGACCGCTTACATTGACATTGGTACCGACAGTGGAAGCAGTATCCGTACCGACATTGGTATTGCCACAGGTGCTACCACCTGATGTCCACATCCACTATGCCTCTGCTTCACCACTGGGACCGGTGTTTTGAGCACCATCAACTTGGTCGATTCCAGGTTTGGCACCGCTGCCCAGACAGCAAGGAGAGAGCATCAAGCATGACCGGTACCAGCAGCACTGTTCACACAGTCATCTGCACTGGCAACACTCACGAGCTCAGATTCTGAGGCCTCCAATTCAGACCATTAGTCCCTCGACTCTGACAAACTACTGTATAGGGGAACTACTGGATAAGGTATCGGTATCGGAGTGTCGCCTCCAAGCACTACCTCCTGCCACTACAGGACATGTCCTTCCAAGAATTTATTCGGACATGGTGACAGGGGCTATCAATACCAGCCATGGCGCAACTGGAGCCCTAGGCGGAGGAACAGGAAATTCTACAGTACCCCATGGCCGTCAAGGAGGCAATCTTGCTGGTTCATAAGATCCTACATAATCTGATGCTTTGCATGTGGGAAACCCCGCTTACAGTCTCGCCTATCAGCAGACACCTTGATACAATGTATTGAGTACCAGTGGTCCCAGGCCTTCAAAAGAGACAGCTACCATATCATTTGATGGTAGTTGATCAACGATGTGCCGCATCAAAAGTGGTAAGACACATGCATCGATACCCCCACCCAGCAGGGAATTGAGGAACCTTGATACCTTCGCTCAATGGTCGTTCTAGGCATCCATGCTGGCTAGTAGGATCAATTTCTACACCTTATATATGGGAATGTTCCTTAAGGAAATTAATGAGCATTGGGAAGCCTTCCTTCCCTTCATCGAGAAGCCAGCTTTTGAGACAGTCCTCAAAAACAGCCAGAATGTCTCCAAATTTGTGAATAGGGCAGCCTTCGATGCATTCAAATCCACCAGCAGAGCATTGGCTATTCCCATCATTGCTCAAAGGCTAGCATGCTTTCAGGCCTTGGATCTAGAGCAATGGGTCCAAGACAAACTGGGTAACGTCCCCTGCACTGGGGAAAATCTCTTCGGTAGAAACTGGAGAGAAAAAGCTGGAGAGCTTGAAACTGATGATACCACTCTGAAGAGATTCTCCAGAAAGACTGCTGACCCTTCAAAAAAGAAACCAGCAACAAAGAAACCCCTCTATCCTAAAAAAAAAAAAAGAGGTTCTACCCTTCTTATTCACAACCCCTCTTACCAGCCTCAAGGCAAGCAACAGGGGCCTAAACCTGCTAAGAAATTCCGAACTGCTAAGCAACTGCCAGCAGCTCAGCCACGAGTGACACCCAGCTTTTGACTCTGTCCTGGGGAACAGTGTCATCTTATGCCTGCAAAGGCCCAATCCAACCAAAATAGCAGGTCGACTTTTGTTTCTTTGCCAGCCATTTGCAAATGATCACCTCAGAGCAGTGTACCCTAAGCATCATTCAGGAGGGGTACCAACTAATCGTCATACAACCTCCTCCACCTCACATCAGAGGTGGATATCCTCTCCAACCTATCCTCAGGGCCCTACTCTGAGGAAATCTCCAATCTGCTCACCCAGGGTGCCATAGAGGAGGTTCCACAACAAAAACCTCACAAGGGCTTCTACTCTCCTTCCTCATACTGAAAGTCAGGATGATGAAGGCCTATCCTTGACCTCCGAAATCTAAACAAATTCCTGGTCAGGGAGAAGTTCAAAATGATTTCTTGGAACCCTCCCAAAGTCCCATCTAACCCATCCCAAAGATTGAAATTCATAGGGCAGTGCTAGACACTCAGTTATCCAGAGCCTTTCTGCCACTAGACCATATCCCTAGTCATCCACATGCGTCAACAGACAAACTCAACAGCTCGAGACTTCCTTTGTCTCTTAAGCTACATGGCATCCACAGTGCACATGGTACCATATGCAAGACTTCGTATTCGCTTAACGCAATGGACCCTAACATCCCAATGGACACAATCCACAGGACACCTACGAGACATCATTCAGATCACACACCCTCTAGTCCAATCCCTCCTATGGTGGTGCACCCCAGCAAACCTGCTAGAAGGGTCACCTTTTTGGATGCCTCTACCTTAACACATCGTGACCACAGATGTGTCCAAACTGGGTTGGGGAGCCCACCTGGAGTCGGTGTCCATACAAGGCCTGTAGACAACTCAAGAGTCATCCTTACAGATCAACTTGGGACTCCGGGCAATCACAAATGCCCTTCAGGTATTTCAGCACCACCTCTCGAACAGCCAGATGCTCGTCGGGACAGTCAACCAGGTGGCAATGTTCTATGTGAACAAGCAAGGTGGGACAGGCTCACTTCCCCTCTGCGGACTTTGCCATCTCTCACCACATGCACCTTCATGCAGTGTATATTCCCAGTGATGAGAATCAACTTGTAGACAGGCTCATTGCATCCTCCGCCCACATGAGTGGCGTCTACACCTTCGCTCAGTGGCACAAATCTTCAAGGCCTGGGGAACTCTAGTCATTGATCTCTTTGCCACTCCACAGTACAGCAAACTTCCGCAGCTCTGTTCTAGAGTTCCATTCAAGCTAAGCCAAGCAGACCATGCTTTTCACCTGCACTGGGGTTGGGGACTGCTTTATGCATTTCCCCCCACACCCTTAATACTGAAGACCCTCTTCAAACTCCAGCTTGACGGAGGCACTATGATTCTCCTAGCCCCCTTCTAGCCCCAACAACCCTGGATTCCCCTTCTACTTCGGCTGCAACAGACTCAACCAATCCATCTGGGCTGCAATCTGGATCTTCTAGCCCAGAACAACAGAACAGTCCTACATTGCAGTCTGCGATCTCTCCATCTGACTGCTGAAGGGGTGATACTCCAGCATCTCCACCTTCTTCAGGAGGTAAAAGACATTCTCCTGGCTTCCAGAAAACCCTCCATCAGGCGGCCTATGCGTTCAAATGGCGCAGATTTGGATTGTGGTGCTCACGGCACAATCTCAATCACTTCAACACACCAGTGTCTGCACTGCTGTAGTATCTATTGCACTTGTCCACCTCAGGACTAATGACCAATTTGATTCGTGTTCATCTTAGTGCCATTGCAGCACTTCACAAACCAATCAATAGTCATTCCATCTCTGCACCCACTAATGGCATATTTCATGAGAGGCCTTCTCCTCTCTAATCCACACATTCAACCACCTCCAGTGGCATGGGATCTCAACATGGTCTTGGCACAGCTTCTCAAACCCCCATTTGATCCCCTGTTGTACTTGTCTTGGAAGGTCATATTCCTAGTTGTATTGACCTCAACCAGGCGCATCAATGAATTACAAGCCTTGGTGGCCCATCGCCCATCCACCAGATTCCATCATGACAGTCGTCCTACGGATACACCCTCACTTTCTACCAAAAGTGGTATCGCCCTTCCACATTAATCAATTGGTAATACTTCCGTTCTTCTTCCCAAGACTGCACTCTTCCTGTACAGAAGCAATCCTGCATATTCTAGATTGTATATAGAAGGCCATTGCTTGCTTGCAGAGGACACAGGATCTCTGCAAGTCCTCTCAATTATTCATTTCCTTTGACCCCACTCACTTGGGGTTTCCTGTAACAAAGCATACGCGCTCCAGGTGAATAGAAGACTGCATTGCTTTTGCTTATGATAAAGCAGGACTCTCCCTCACAGGCCACGTCACTGCTCACAATATCTGAACCATGGCAGCTTCTGTATCCAACCTACGCTCAGTAACCATTGACCATTGACGAAATATGCTGAGCAGCAACCTGGTCCTCCATCTACACCTTTGCCGCCCACTATTGCTTGGACAAGGACTCCCGCTGGGATACGTCCTTCGGCCAGGCAGTCCTCCAACATCTCTTTGGGACGTAGCTACAACTCCTCCTCCTGCCCACACTGTTTAATCCAGATCTCCATGGCGGGGAGTCTGTGTCCATCTGACCCCAGTCTGATCTTTCTGACCTGGTTTCCAAGTCTCCTGAAGATATGGGAGCTAGGGAGTCCCATTTGTGAAGACTACATTCCTGCTTGTTCCTGGAGATAGCATAGTTACTCACCTGTAGCAGGTGATCTCCAGGAACAGCAGGAATTTAGTCTTCACAATCCACCCCCCTCCTCATGGAGTTGTAGGGTTATTTTTACTCTTCCTTCTTAGCTACAAACCCAACTGAGGAGAGAGAGAGTGTCAGAGTGGGAAGGCAGTCACACAGGCGCAGTGGAGTACTCCCAAGGGCTTTCCTATGGGATGCTGGGGAGCATTCCCACACTAGCTCCGTTGGTACCAACGTCACTTATATGTGAATACTAAATTCCTGCTGTTCCCAGTGATCACCTGTTACAGGTGAGTAACTATGCTGTATCTATCAAAAGAAAACTATGAACCAGCAGAGTTTAAAAAAAAAAAAAAAGGTTTTGAGGACTAGAATTTTTAAGTGCGCTGCGTAAATGTTACATTTTCCTCCTCAAACAGCACCTGCTGGACAAGTTGTGTAAAGAAATTGAAAAAGATTTGCGACTTTCTGTACATACTCATTTAAAACTAGATGAGAGGAATCCTTTCAAAGTTGGCATGAAGGACCTGGCACATTTTTTCTCCTTGAAGCCTCTTCGATTTTTCAACAGATTCATTGACATCAAAGGTATTGAACTTAGTCATTCATTTATTTTGGGTTTTCTCCACTTTCTTCTGTCTTCAGGTGTTTATTTTCATTAGCCTTCCCCTCGGGAATCTTTTCTTCATTTTTATTTTTGGATTTTGTCAGATCATCTTACCGCTACCTCGCACCCTTCCATTTCAGTCACTTCTTACAGTTTGGCAGCCAGTTATTGCATTGCAGGCTTTTCTGATCAGTTTCTTCACCATCAGCAGCTGCTGGCTAGCATAGCACAGTGTACTGGAGGTTCAAGATGTCTTATCCTATAAATTCATCATATGCAACTCCAGGTATTAAGTCAACATCCCTTCCCTCTCAATTCTTTCATATATAAAAAGCAATCCCTTGCTTCAGAGAGGGCCATCCACCTCGATCCATATAGCAGGCTTTACTTTGGGAGTTCCCACTTGTGAATGGTGGCCTGGTGTGTAGGATTTGGAGCTGGGAATCAAATCTAGGTCTTCTGCATATTAGGCGCTATTTTCAGCGGCCACTTGCACCACCCATCAAGTAGCTTGCAGGCCTGTGGTACAAGGTACCCATGGGCCTGCAAACTGATTTTCACAGGGATGCCTGCTGCAGCGTTTCCCTTTGAAAATCTTGTGGCAGCCAGTGCTGTGGAGATTTCTTCATCCTGCATACATTGCTGGGTAAATGTGCATAGATTTCAAAATGGTACAAATTGGGCAGTCCTTTTATTTCATTTTAGGTTTCCTTTTTTTTTTTTTTTTTGTTTCATTGTTCTCAGTGAAACATGATGGTTGTGTTGTGTTGCAAGCTGACTTTCACTGAACTAAACAGTTGTGTTGGTTACTTCTAGAATGCTCTCATACCATGATGCACCTCCTTTCCTTTCCCAAATCACTTAATATAGGCTTATAAGACTCTTGTTCTGTTGCAATGAAGCTTTTTACATTTTCTTTCTTGTATACTGTGCATTGAATGTGGACTGTTGTGGGTCTAGTCATTGTGTCTTTTTTGTTGGTTTATTTACGTAGCTTATGTGACACACTACCTAGACAAGACCTTCTACAACCTAACAACAGTAGCTCTTCATGACTGGGCCACATACAGTGAAATGAGGAACCTAGCAACTCAGCGTTATGGCTTAATTATGACAGAGGCACATCTGCCAAGTCAGACTTTAGAACAGGTGTGTGCGTGTGTGTGTATGTATGTTCAAGCCATTGCTCACTAAGATTTTTGCATTGCTTTGATTTTATTTAAAGCTTTTGATGTAGAATTAATTACAAAATTTCTTTAATGTGTGTGTATATATACTGTGTCTGTGTATAGTTTCATGAATACTTGTCCATTTTCAAAGATTTAGCTGGCTAGGTAAGGACTTAATTTTCAATGCTTTGACCTAACTGACTTACTGAGCTAAGCGGCTAAATTTACCTACCTAAGTTCACTAAGCCGTCAATTTTAGCTAGCCAAATTCTGGGCAGGCCTGGGGATAGGATTAGGTCAGGAGGCAAAATGCTAGTCACCTAACTTGTCTAGCCAAATCTAGGTGCTCTGATAGAAGGCCTAAATTGGGGATGATCAGATCATTCTTTTCTCCCTCATGCTCAAAAGATCAAGTCAAGAAGTTGACACCCATCTGCCTGCCTCCAATTAGACTGTAAAAACAGCCCCTTCCTAGGTGAGTTGGAAGAAGGATATAGCCTATCACATCCTCATCTTGGTGTCCAAAGGGGGCGGATCATTTGGGCGGGGGGGGGGGGGGGGATGAGAAGAGTTGGGACTCCTGCTATCAAACTTCTGCATTAGGTTGGGAGAGACGATTGTCAAGAGGGAAAGTATGTATATATCTGCCTCTCTGCCAAACCTTTTAACACAGTGACAGGAGAGAGAGGGAATTGAGGGGGAGCTATTGGTCCACTACAGAATTTTTAACTTTGGGATGATTATAAGGTAGTGTTTGGGTAGTCCGATGACCACATGCCTTAAATTTAATTGAGACAAGTGGAGGAAGACTTAGCTAGCGCTGACTTTAGCACTTGACAGCTAAATTTAGGTGGGTAAACTTGACTGTTCTAAATCTAGTTAGCTAAGTGTTTTTAGCTGGCTAGATTTATTATGGATTTTCAGGTGAACATTTAGCTGCTTGTATACATCTGAAAATCAGCTTAACTTAATGATTTGGAGGTAATTTTATAAATCATCGTTTGCATATGGAAAGGAGAAATTAGATCTTACCTGCTAATTTTCTTTTGAGTCCTTTTAGACCAGTCCAGACACATGGGTTTATGCTCCTCTATCAGCAGATGGAGATTGAGAACCACTGGTTTGATGTCACCCTGTATAGGGTCCTGTGTAGCCCACAGCCAGCCAGTATTTCTATATCAAAGCACCAACAAGAGGGCCAACAATAAACTGAAAACTGGCCAAAGAGCATCAACTGAATGACTCCCCTACACCAAGAGGGACTCTCTAGAGTCTAGAAACCAGCCTCAACTATGCCCCAAGACTCTTGCAGAAAGACATGACAACCATACTGAGATTCTCACATGTTGCATCTTATGAACTCCAATGCATGTACTATGGTAAGCATTAGCAGTACATTTAAGTGACTGAGATCATACTCCACATACCCTGGCTTAGGAGTGAGGTTCATGACTGTCATTTGGCGTAAATGCCCTGACAAGAATTCCCGAGGATGCATTAAACGTGGGAGGATTCAGTACTGGTGTGGATGGACTTGAGAAAAGAAAATTAAAGGTAAGGTTTAATTTCTCCTTCCCCTTTGTCCCACCAGGCCCATCCAGATGTGTGGGAGGTATTTAAGCAGTACCCTCATGAGTGGGACCTCCCAAACTTGACTGCAATTCCTGAGCTCTCAAGGCCATGTCCTGAACATCTAGTCTGTAATGCCTAGTGAAAGAATGCAAGGATAAATCATGTGGCTGTCTGACAAATGCCCTGCAAAAGAACCAGGCTGAACTCCACTCATGAAGCCATCTGCACGCTCATAGAATGGCCTCTTAAACCTTCTGGAATCATGTGACCCTGACCAATATATGCTGCGTTAATTGCAATTTTTGCCCAGCAGATAACCAAAGTTTTGGATGCCACATGCCCCTTAAGGGGGCTGCCAAACAGGACAAAGATAATTGGATTTGCAGAACTCGACTGTCTGCTTTAGGTAAATGTGCAAGGCCTGCCTAACATTCAAGTAGTGCAATTTGCCTAAGGCTTCAAGACCTAGGCGCTCAAAAAAAACTGGAAGCGAGACTACCTGATTGACATAGAAAGAGGATACCACTTTGGGCAAGAACAAAGGAACAATCCGCAGTACATTCTTGCCCACTGTCATGATGAAGGTGCTCTCTGCAAGACAACACCTGACATGCAGAAATGCACCTGGTGGAACAAATTGCTCTCAGGAATACCACTTTGAAGGTAAGATCTATCAATGGAGCTTTCTGTAAAGGCTGGTTTACTAAGGCTGATAGTACAAAGTTCGAACTCCAAGATAGACTTTTGATGGACGTCTAGATTGTCTCACATGTTTCACCCCATATAGGAAACACTTCAGATCTGGAAAGAATGAGCCTGCACTGCTCCTCGATTAGCAGAAGATGGCCGCTGCCTGAACTTCTAACAGGTTCCAGGTCAAATCTTGTTCCAGCCTATCCTGAAGGAACCCCAGGGTATCGCAGACCAGTCAGATCGTTGCTAAGAGGATGCTTCTGACACCAGGTTTCAAAGATCCTGCAGACCTGAACAGGAGAGTGGAAATAACACCCCTAGAATATCCTCTCTTCCACAATCTCACCCTCTCAAGAGCCAAAGCCATAAGTGAGAATTGAGAAACCTCTGGTAACCACAATGGCTCCTAGACCAAAAAGCTCTGGCGTCTCTGGTAATGACAACTGCTCCTCCATCAAGATTCTGAAAAGGTCACTGTACCACTGCCACCAGCCTTGGAAGAGACTCTCTTCTGCAGAATCTGACTCACCAGGTGGAAATGCATACAACAGCCCTTCCAGGGCCAGGCCTGAAGGAGGGCATTGATTCCCACATATAGGTGCTCCTGTGACTAAAACTGAGGGACTTTTTTTCCCCCTTTGTTTTGGCCATTAGGTCTTTCACAGGCAGCCTGTACCAATGAACAGTCTGTTCAAACATCTGATTCACCAGAGCCTACTCTCCTAAATTGAGAGTGTGCCTGCTCAGAAAGTTGGCCTGTATGTTGTCAACTCTTGTTACATGAGCTGCAGTTCATGCCAACAAATGGCTTTCTGCACAGAATATGAGGGCTGCTTCTTCTACCACCATTTGGCTCCTGGTATTGCTCTGCCAGTTTACATATGCCACTGCTTTCACGTTGTCGCACAGGAAGCACACTGCATTTTCCATCACCACTGGACAAAATGACTACCAAGATTTAACCGGATGGCACTAGTTTCCAAGTGATTGATGAACCACAGCATACTTTTCTAGACAGTGGGGCCCCAAACTGCCGAGGCTGGCATTCATCATCACCACGATGCATTTCAGGGACTCAAAGCCTACACCTTTCCTCAAGTTGCCCTCACCCAGCCACTACCTGAAACATTTTCTCCGGTCTCCCCCTGACACCTCTTTCCCCCCACCCCCCCCCCCCCCCCCAAAAACAGGAATGGCCATCTGCAGCTCCTGTTTTTGCAGAGACCATCTTGACAAGAGAAACCTCTGTAGGGGAAGACGTGTTCTGTTGGCCAAGCTTGCTGCCATCAATCCTAGAACCTGGCGGTAACCACAGGCCATGGCCAGCTCACCTGAAGCAACTCCTTTACCTGAGACTGGAGCTTCCAGATGCTGATTTTAGTCAGGAAAGCCTTTCCCTGCATGATGAACATCTCCTCCAGATATTCCAGGGTCTGGGATGGGGACAGACTGCTCTTGGAGAAGCTGATCACCCATCCTAGCTCCTGCAGGCACTCAACTACTTGAGTGATTGTCTGTTTGCTCTCCAGTCATCCAAGTATGGATGATGAAACAATGTACCTCACCAGTGCAACAACTCTGCCACCACTACCCTGACCCTGTAAAAAGTACGTAGAGCAGTGGCCAAACTGAACAGAAGGGCTAAAAACTGATAGTAATTTCACAACACTGCAAACCAAAGGGTACCTGTGATGCTCTTCCCAATTAGAGATGTGGTGATATACTTCAGTGAGGTCCAATAGAGTCAAGAACTCTGTTTGATGCACTGCCACAATCATTGACCTTAGCATTTTTATCCAGAAATGGGGAACTCTTAAGGGCTTGTTCACCTGGATCCCACAGTGGATCCCTTTATAGCAACAGGATAAAATCAAAATAAACTTAACTGTCTCTTATATCTCAACAAATAGGAATGACCTACACGGAGCGATGGTTACACCCCTAACAAAGGCATGGGGAGGGGTGACCTGCACAGAGCGGCAAATGCACCTGCTCTTACTGCTTTGCTGGGCAGACTAGATGGACCATACTGGTCTTTATCTGCCATCATATACTATGTTACCTGCTTTGTTTCAAATAGGCTAAAAGGATACTGCTTTCTTGGGAGCTACAAAATAGATGGAATGCCTTCCTACACTCCACTTATTCGGTGGCACAGGAACAACCACTTGCAGCCACTGAAGATGCTCTAGAGCCGTCCTGACTGCGCCCATCTTCAGGGGGAAACAGCAAGGGGACTCCATAAAAGAACTCAGACGGGGGCTGAGAAAATTTGGTCTTTTGCCAAGGAATCTAGTTCACTGTTGCCCAAACTGCTTGCCTGGATGGTAATGCCAAGCCTCCCTAAACCTACCTCGAGCCAAAGAGAAACTTCTCGAACACTGTAACTTATCCTAGATAGTCGCAGGACCTTGGACTCTCCAAGGTCCTTTACTGACTTTTACAGATCTTTGCCAAATGACAAATGCCCTTTGAAAAGAAGCTTGCTAAGCTGTGTCTTAAACACAATGTCTGCCGACCAATTCCTCAACTATAGGAGGCAACAAGTAGCATTGTTGTCGTCATATTCTTTGCTGACACCCTAATAAAAGTCAGTGTGTGTTTGCTAAGAAGGCCAAACCAGCCTTGAGGCAAGCTGCCTCCAATGTTCCGTGAGAGGAACTGGCCAACTCATCTCCAGGTTCTGCATGTTCCAATGTAGACTAGCTTGATCTATATACTGTAGCTGCCGCAGACTACTGCCTGCAAGGCTAAGGCCAAAACCTCAAGAACATATGAAATGCCATACTGGGTCAGACCAAGGTCTATCAAGCCCAGTATCCTGTTTCCAACAGTGGCCAATTGAGGTCACAAGTACCTGACAGGTTACCAAAAAGGTACACAGGTTCCATAGTGCTTGTCCCGGTGTAAGCAGTGGATTTCCCGAGTCCTCTTTAATAATGGTTTATGAACTTTTCCTCCAGGAATTGGCCAAACCTTTTTTAAACCCAGCTACACTAGCAGCTTTTACTGCATCCTCCAGTAACAAATTCCAGAGTTTGATTACGCGTTGAGTGAAAAAATATTTTCTCTTATTACTCTTAAATGGGTTATGTTGTAGCTTCATTGTGTATCCCTTGGTCTTTCTACTTTTTGATGGCATAAACAATGGATCTACATTTACCTGTTCCACTCCATTATTCTATAGACCTTTATCCTATCTCCCTTCAGCCGTCTCTCTTCCAAGTTGAAGAGCCCTAGCCTTTTAAGCTGTTCCTCAAAAGGGTATCCTTCCATCCCTTTTACCACTTTGGTGACTTTTTTCTGTATCTTTTTTAATTCTGCTATATCCTTTTTAAGATATGGCAACCAGAATTACACACAATATTCAATGTACAGTTGCACCATGGAACGATAGAGGCATTATAATGTCCTTGGTTTTATTCTCCAATCCTTTCCTTATGGTTCCTAGCGTTCTGTTTGCTTTCTTGGCTGCCGCTGTACATTGAGCGGAGGGTTTCAATATATTATCCACAATAACGCCTGGGTATTTCAACAGTGCCTCTATCCTGTAATCTTGTGGATCCTTTAGTAATTCACCCCCCAACCCCCTTTACGGTATCATCATCCTCTTTGTCACTGCTATTGTGAGGGCAACCACTTTCGGAGGGTGGACTGCTCTTCTCTGCCATTACAGAACAGAATCAGACTGTAGATCCTATTACCTTCAGTCTGGCTTCAGGAGTGTCCCACTCTGCTGCAATCATTTTGATTGCCCGATGGAAGGGAAAAGCCTGTGAAGACTTTCTGATCCCTTCAAGCAGAGGGTCATCCTTCACCTTGGACATGGGGCTCCTCTGATTGGTTCAATGCAGATGTTGCCTGTACAATTTAGGAGGTCAGCTCAACTCTGTGAAAGACAGTACAGAAGCATCCTCGCCTGGAGGAAGTACACCCTCAGGCAGAGGCTCTTCCTCAAGTTCTGGCAGATCCCTTAGTAGATCAGATCCTCTTCCTACAAAATTGACTCAATGCACCTCAGGGACCTTGTCCTCTAAAAGGTCTTCTGCTGCCTTTCTGGTCATCTTGGGACCCAAGGATCCTTCTGAACAAAATGCCTCTACTGGTACCTGCTTCAAGGAAGGCTCTGCACCAAATAGTGCTTGATGCAGAATGTGCTGTGTAACAGCCGCAGAAATTCAGGTGAAAAATCCATCCTTGCAATCGAATCCCATCCTCAGGCCCCCCCTGCCTTGCAGAACCATCCCTCACTGGCCCTACAAAGGCAAGAACAGGAGGTCCTTCATTTTGGGTGGGAACTGCCTCTGGAGCAAGTAAAATGGTTGCATTTCCTGCCAAGACCAGTGTGTTCTGCTCTGAATTGCTAGCTAGAGCCTGTACAGATTCTGCTGCACCAACCCTCTTATGTGCTGAGGGCCACTCTGACCCCAGTCCATTCCTTTGATGCGTCATCCTGGCCATGCCTTGCATCCCCAGCAGCACCATGGCAACTGCAACTCGCACAGCTGCTTGAGCGCTTGAGATCACAGGTGGCACAGTTGTGGTTGTGATTGACCTGTGCTACCTTTCTTCTATTTCCGGCAGCCCTGACTGAACTTGGCAGCAACACTGGCTCTCAACTGGGGGACTTACCCTTGGCTGACCAGCTTCTGGAGCCTTAGTAACACTGAGCAGACACTCCAGACAAAACCTCAGTCATCTTAAAGCAAAAATGTGACTGCTTAGCCTCCAGCACACCTGGAGTTTGAAGGTTGTTGGGGAGAAAGACGGGTGACTACACCCTGGTTCAATCCCAATCTCATCCCCATCCACACCTTGGTGAGAGAGAGGGGCGAAAGGGGGAGACCCAGATCACCTGAGTTGTACACTTCTGGGCCTTGCAGCCTGGCCACAGCCAATCATGGCCCTCGTGTTCCTTCCAGTCACCACAAACTATGCCAAGACCATTGTAAGCCTTTATTTATTTTTGTCTAACATGACCACGCCTACCTGGACTAAGGGCTGCACAGGCTTACCTTGTCTGTCATCTGCACAGGACCCTGTATACTGGGTGATGGCATCAAACCAATGATTCTCAGCCCCTTATAAAATTGCACACGTGTATGCAGGCATACCTTCTTTATGTGATCCTTGTGGAGGTATTCCCCAGGGGGGGGTGATTGAGCTTAATTCTGAGATACATATATATGAGAGCATTCATGTGCCACCGGAGCTAGTTCTAGGAGCCTATTATATAAAAGGCACATATATGCTTATATGTTGCTGTTATAAAATGGGCACCTGGTTATAAAATTACCCCCACATTAGTTAAGCTAGGTGCTTTGCTTTTGCCCTAGGAAATCTTATGTTTAGAGTTTAATTGCTAAGCACATGAAATCTGCCACAGTGAAAATGATCTGCACAGTATCCAGTAACCTGGATTGTGTGTGAAATTTTTGTTTGTCCTTTTCTTGATTTGACCTCATTTGAGCATGTTTCTTTTTTATGCCTCAGTTTGTCTTATTTTACTTTGCATATATGTACGAGAATCACACATTTCCAGAGTTACCAAGTAATCCAGCTCCAAGAGTGAGATTTTAAGCCAGTCCTGGATTTGTGACAGTCTCATCCTGATGCATTATGGGACCTGCAGCATTAATGTTAGTGGGTAAAATCAGGGACTACAAATACCATACTGCATTACAATGTGAATTTAAATCCAGAATTGGCCAAAATGTCTCACTCCTAGAACTGGATAATTTGGCAACTCTGCATTTCCAGTGGTGTGTAATGTTCATTGTTGACTGAAACAAGCAAGTCTCTGTACTTCATTTCAGTATTCTTAGTGGGAGGTTTGGGGGGAGAGGGGTTTGTCCCAGGGACTTAATAGTTTGGAAAGCCCTGCCTTAATTCCTAACTTGTGCTGGTGAGCCCTCAGCTCAACAAGTTTTCAGGATATGAGTTATGAGAGAATTTGCATATACTGGCATATGCAAATTTCTCTTGTATATTTATTGTGGCTATCCTGAAAACCCAACAGGCTTCAGAAGTCTTAGGTTAATAAGACAAACGAGTCAAGTGGACTTTCAAATGTTATATTGCTTTACCAATACACACTGGACCTCTGAGAGGATTCTTTAAATTGCTGAGATAGGAACTCTGGCTTTTTTCTTTTTCATCATTTTATTCTGTTTCAGGGCTTGGATGTCCTGGAAATCATGAGAAACATTCACGTGTTTGTATCTCGATACCTTTACAATCTTAATAATCAGGTGAGGTGGAATCTTTGTTATATTCTTTAGCAAATGCACAAATGTTTTTGTTCGTTGACGTCCGTGGCATGAATGACTTTTGCGGCTGGCTTCTTTTATAGATATTTATTGAGAGGACAAGCAACAACAAGCATTTGAACACTATCAACATCCGACACATTGCAAATTCCATTCGAACACATGGTACAGGAATTATGAGCACGACGGTAGGCATTCTACATATTTAATTACGCAGGAAAGTTACGGGACAGTGATATAATTCAATATTATTGCCTGCTCATCATATGCACAGCTTAAGAGTTTCATGTATTGTTCAGTGCACTGGGCTGCTTTTCAGCGCTGCAGTACACCACACTGGTTTAATGTTCTCTGCTCTAAAGAGTTCCACAAAATTACTTTTACTATCACATCAATTACTGTTTGCAGGTTGTGGTGGTCTATATTTTTAAAAAAATGTGACTTACCCTGTTTGCATAACACTTCCTTTGAAGATTGTACCTTCTGTGTGGTGGTCAGTATTTTCAGAAGCACCTGACTGCTATTGGTAATACTTCCCCTCTTGTCAGTGCAAATGTTAAGTCCTCGTTAAGCAGCTCCCCTGCCATTTAACTAAAGCTCTGAGGTCTATCGTCAAAGTAGCTCTTGTGAGGTCGGTCACTATGTGTAATGTCATTTGTGTCTAGTCCAGTGAGTGAGGAAATAAACAGTTGCTGCTAATATGGCTGTCTTCCGGGCTTAAGGGGAAACTAGAGGATAGTGATTTAAAAGAATATTGTATTTTATATATTGACCTTGCAAAATGTTATTGCATCAGGGCTTGATGAAATCTGAGCATCCTGGTATCTGTGATTTTGTGATCCTTGAGGGCTTTTGATGTCACTGCTGAAGCAGGTGATTTTCAGTGTGCATTGTGTGATTTTGCTCAAGTTTGAGTTATGTCATGAAGGTAGCCTCAAGTCTCATGAGGTTTGAGGCTGCAAGACCAACTCAGGGGTTCCTGCACCATGCAGCTGAAAATCACAGCTGAGTTGTGCAGCGTATAACGAAGAGAATCACGTGTTTTGCAACAGCTGAAATAGCAGCATCAGAAAACGGGATGACAGGGAGGGTATATATTCATCAGTCCCATGGGGGGGGGGGGGGGGACTAGGAAAGCTGAGACTGCTGGATAGGAGCAGGGTTGTGAGGGAGACCTTTGAGGACAGAGGAATGAGGGAGGGACTTCAGACAATAGGGATGAGAAGAGTGGAGTATAAAAGAGAGGTGATAACTCTGGGAGGACAGGATGGGAGTGATGAAAGAGAAAAGGAGACCAAGGATGGGGGTTTTTAAAGAGGAGGGCTGAGCAAGGATAGGTTGGAGGGAGATGAGAGGTGGCTGAAGATGGGTAGAGTTGGGGGGCGGAGGGTTGAAGGAAGACGTGGAAGAGGATGGGAGGAGACTGGATGAGATCTGTGTCACAGCAGATAAGTGAACAGAGGCAATTGCTGGCATATTGCTGATAGCATGCTTGGATTAGGGGGCTTGCTGGCTTTGGCCAGTGCTGTGCAGTGGTGCATTCGGAATCTGATCTACCAAGATTTCTTTTTTCCCATGAAAACAGAATGAGAATACCGTCTTAGTAAATCAGCCCCTAAGGGGGCTGCAGCAGACCTCTCCCACCTGTATTCTTGAACTTTGGTGGGGATGAATGGAGGTTTGGGGAGGAGGACATTGAGAGGTCTCAGATACTGGCACCTAGATCGAAAGGAAATTTGTCAGGACCTCTTACTTTGATATACAGTATGTAAATCTAAAAATGCTCATTTTGCAAAGTGCACTTTTAAGTGCTAATTCTCTCTTGAATGAACTTGAACCCTCTGCTTTTGAAGATCTGTGTGTTAATAGTAAATTTTACTTTTCTTTCCCCAGGTTAATTTCACATATCAATTTCTAAGAAAGAAGTTTTATATCTTTAGCCAGTTTATGTACGATGAACACATTAAATCCAGATTGATCAAAGACATACGTTTTTTCAGAGAAATTAAGGATCAAAATGATCAGAAGGTAAAGCCAAACTTTCTTCATAAATAACAGGAGTGATCTGTTAAGAGTGTATTTTCTTACTCTCGGGTATAGGTGTAGTTTGGGGGTGGCATGGGGGCAGTAGCGCCCCGCCCCCATGTTTACCTCTGCCCCCACTGTCAGTATGATTTCCTTACCCTTTGCTCCCACCCCTCAAAAATTAGAAGGCAAACTACACCAATGGTCTCAGGTCTTTGAAAGAAAAAGACTATTCTTGAAAAGGGTATTGAGCGACCTAATGAAAGGTTACCTAAGATCTTTTCTTGTCAAGGCTACAGCATGGGAACAGAGAGAGAATTATTGTGATCTACCTCTCTATCAATATCAGTTTGTTATTTCAAACTTGCAAATAGGAAATAGAAGTAGTGCTTTGGTTTAGAAATGTGCAGCATCTGTCTACATTCTTTGGTGCTTCAAAAAAGAAGGAATTGCAGATAGAACAAAGGATAATGGAGTACCCCAGGGACTGTTGCTTTTTAACATATTTATAAATGATCTGGAATTAGCAACAAGAAGTGAGGTAATTAAATTTGCAGATGACCCAAATTATTCAAAGTTGTTAAATCAAATGCAGATTGTAAGACATTTCAGAAGGACCTTGGGAGACTGGGCATCCAAATGGCAGATAGCATTTAATGTGGACAAGTGCAAAGTGATGCACACAGGCAAGAATAACCCAAAATATGGATTCACAATGCTAGGTTCCACATTAGGGGTCACCACCCAGGAAATGGGATCTGGATGTGATCGTAGATAATGCATTGAAATCTTTGTGACAGCAAGCAGAATGTTAGGAACCATTAGAAAAGGAACAGAGAATATAAAAAAATATCATCATGCCTCTGTATTGCTCTATTGTGTGATTGCACTTCGAATATTGTGTGTAATTCTAGTCTTCACATCCAAAAATGATATAACGGTGTTAGAAAAGGTACAGAGAAGGGTGACTAGAATGATAAAAGGATTGGAACACCTCTCCTATGAAGTAAGGCTAAAGAGGCTGGGGCTTTTCAGCCTGGAAAAGACAGCTGAGGGGAAATGGGATAGAGCTCTATAAAATCCTAAGTGGAGCTGAATGGGTAAACATAAATCAATTATTTACTCTTTCATAAAGTACAAGGACTAGGACATGCCATGAAGCTACAAAGTAGTATATTTAAAACAAATAGGAGAAATTATTTTTCTCTTGACTTATAATTAAGCTTTGGAACTCCTTGTCGGAGAATGTGGTAAAAAGCAGGTAGTATAACTGTTTATAAAAGGTTTGAACAAATTCCTGGAGGAAAAGTCCTGAAACAGTTAAGGTAGACTGGGGAAAAAACTACTGCTTATCTCTGGGGGAATAAGTGTGATTCAGTTGTGTGGCTTTAGGATTTTGTTGTCCATGGAGAACATGTTATAGGTCTGCAGTTGTTTGCCCTGCCTTACAGAAACTGGAAATGTGATTCATAAAACTCTGACCAATTGAGTAAAATAACTTTTGTCTACAAATAAAAGCTCTTTGGAACTGATTTTGGGGAGGAATCTATTTGAAAATTATCTTAGATCAAAGAATGAATTTTATTTTTGTTGTGATTTAAGAGCCTAAATTCTGTTGGGTAAGTCATATGAAAGGCACATCTAATGATGTGCATACAATTTTTATTACAGTGATAAAACTATGTTTAAACTGTATATTATGGATTTAGCAAACTTAGAAAGTTCTGAAAATGAATACTTGATGTGAGGTTCCTGCGCACCAGTATAAATTTTGTATGTGGATTTCAGACATCTGTAAATGACAAGACATGGACATCCCTACTCTTCTGTTTAAAAACGATTGCCAAATCCTCTCTTCTGATATTAGTTTAGCTTATTATTGCTGGCAGAAGGGATGTCCTTATTTTCTAACTGCTGGCATTGTATTGGTAACAATCTGTACTTGGAATTTTGGGACAAGCTCAGTTCCCTCCTCTTTACGGCTAATGGAAGGTGTCTCGAAGAGTAGTATGTCAGATAGTGAAATGTAAGTGAGAAAAATAAAATGCAGCAGTCAGGTGGGATTTCTTTTTTTCTAGGGATTCTTCATTTTCCATATTTATATGGATGGTATTACGATTATTTCCCTAGTATCCCTTTGAAAGAGCTGAGAAGTTCAACAGAGGTATCAGGAAACTTGGTATAACACCAGATGGACAGAGCTACCTGGATCAGTTCAGACAACTCATAAGCCAAATAGGTACAGTGACTCTAGAATGTATGTGGTGGTGGCTTTTACATTGTAGCAGTGATGTATTTTTATTCCTTGCTGTTTCATGCTTGGGATGTGTTTGTCCAAAGATTAAATGAAATGATGTGATGAGACAGGTTCCAAGGTAATGATCATTCCTTATCGTCTCTCCGGGCCGGTCCAGGGTACGTTAGGGTGGCCAATCCCCTTCAGCAGCTGAGGACTGAAAAACTCCAAGTTTTGCTGACAGCCTAAGCCACTCCCCCTGGTGACAGTGCCCCAGTCTTTCAGTCAGCAGCTGAATAGGGCGTATAGCTGACTGCTGTGTAGAAGAGAGTAGTTTTTGTTTTTTGTTGGAATTTGTAGCAGATTGGCTCTAGCAGGGCTGATTCTCTACTTTATTTCCCAGTGCTCTTCTTAAAGTCTTTTGATTTGAAAAAAAAAAGAGAAAAAAAAAAAGGTGGACGTCCCGATGCTGCCGATTTCAGAGCAGCAGTAGAAAGCAGTGCCTGTTTTCTTAGGGACGCTGTCTGCTATACCAGAGGATTGGTCCTGCAAGCCCCAGTTAACCATCCCCCCTCTCGGGGTCAGCTGTGATTTTCGGCTTCCGCTAGCAGCGGGCGGCCAGGAACACGAGGTCCAGCGGCTCCTGTCAGGTAGGTGCTCTAATTTCTTCCCATGGCTCTGCCGCAGCGTTGGGGAGTGTTTCTGAGGGCAGGCTGTGCTTCAGCGCATTGCTGCAGGAGACAGCACGTTATTTTCTCGTCGGCTCAGGGCCGTTTGAGCTGTCCTTAGCTGTGCTTCTGCCTGGGCTATACCGCGAGATGGAGAGTAAAGCCTCTGCGGAGTCAGAAGAGTCTCTCCTCTCCTCAGAAAAGGCGGGAGCGGCGGCCATTTTGGCAGAGCAGTCTGTTTCTCCGGCAGGGCACCATAAACAGGGAAAGAGAAAAGCCAAAATGCATAAAGATTCGGCGACTGCAAGTAAGACCCTGCAGACACTGCCTGCCGCTCAGGAAGGTTTTTCAGCTTTATTTTCGCCCGAATTCGTTTTGGCACTGCATAAGGCCTTTCTGTTAAAAACCTCGCAGGCAGGCGCTACTGTTTCCGGTTCTAGTGTGTTAGAGGGTCCTCTCCCTGAGGTAGATGTTGTAGACCCGGGGGAAGGTCCTTTCCAGTCAGTGTTAAAGATGGAGTCGGGTTTATTTGCTAGAGGGGAGCAGAGCTCGCAGCCTCAGGAGTTAGAGGATGGGGAGGTCCTCTCGGAAGCATGCTTAGACCCTTGGCCGATGGAGCTGGAGGAGGGTGAGTTGGCGCCTGGCGAAGATCCTAATCTTTTTAGGGTTTTTTGCAAGGAAGAGCTGGGGGCGCTTATTTCGCAGTCTTTAGCGGCTCTAAATATTTCTATGCCCATGGTGCCCTTGGAAGATCCGTTATTACAGGGCTTTAAGACAGAGCAGCGCTGTTTCCAAGTACATCGCGTCATAAAACAAATGATTGAGTCTGAGTGGGAGTGCCCAGAGGCTACGCTGCGGGGTTGTCGCGCCTTAGGTCGCCTCTACCCTGTTCCACAAGAGGGAAAGGGAGTTATTGAAAATGCCTAAGGTAGATGCCTTAGTGTCTGCGGTGACGAAGAAGACCACGATTCCTGTGGAAGGCGGAGCAGCCCTTAAAGATCTACAGGATTGTAAGCTTGAGGTGCTCTTGAAACAAGCCTTCGATGCCAATGCACTTTCGCTGCAGGCTTCTATCTGTGGAGCGTATGTCTCCAGGGCTTCCATCCGTTGGCTGCAGGGCGAGGTCCCAACAGATTCGGGGGTAGGTCCGCCCGCGGAGGGAGCTAAGTTGGAGTCCGTGGCGGCTTACCTAGCGGATGCCTTCTATGATTTGGTTAGAATTGCTGCTAAGTCCATGGCCTCGCTGATAGCAGCTAGGCATTTTCTTTGGTTGAGAAGCTGGGCGGCTGACGCCTCGTCTAAATCTCGGCTAAGTAAGCTCCCCTATAAGGGTAAGCTACTCTTTGGGGAGGCCTTGGAGAAGATTGTCAAGGATCTCGGTGACTCCAAAGGAGGTCGGTTACCAGAAGATCGTCCGAAGACTGCTAAAGTGGGTGTAGTGCAGCGGGGGCAAGGGAAGGTTTCTCGGAGATTCCGAGGTGCTCGGTTTGCTCCCTACCCCAGGGGCCATTTTGCGTCGCGTGGTCAGTCCTTTCGCGGTGCTAGAGGTTTTGGCAGAGGCTATTTCTCGGCCCAGCAGTCCTCTGCAAAAAAGACACAATGAAAGTCAGCTGGTTCAGCCGGAGATCCCTGTGGGCAGTCGCTTGTGGGACTTTCTGCCTGGACCACCATAACTACAGACAAGTGGGTTCTGGAGATTATTCGAGATGGGTATGTGCTGGAGTTCACTTACCCATTAAGAGAGGCCTTCATGATGTCCTCTTGTGGTCTGGGGACCAAGGTGAAGGCCATTGCCGAGACGTTGGAGCGCTGCTTGTTCCTACAGGCCGTGGTTCCCGTTCCACCCACCCAGTGCGGGTTAGGTCGATACTCGATTTATTTCGTAGTCCCCAAGAAAGAGGGATCATTTTGGCCAATTCTCGATCTCAAGCACGTAAATAGGGCATTGAGGGTTCCGCATTTTCGGATGGAGACGCTGCGATCCGTCATTCAAGCGGTACGCCCCGGAGAGTTTCTCTCGGCAATAGATCTTACGGAAGCCTCTCGAATCGGAATGTGCAGATAAGAACATCAAAGGTTTTTGCGCTTTGCGGTCCCCATGGGTTATTTCCAGTTCCGGGCCTTACCTTTCGGTCTGGCGACGGCACCGCGCACCTTCACGAAGGTCATGGTGGTGGTTGCGGCGGCATTGAGGAAAGAAGGAATCAGAGTGTGTCCGTATCTGGACGACTGGTTGATCAGAGCAGATTCGTTAGCGGACTCGGTCGCGGCAACAACTCGAGTAGTCCAGCTCTTGGAACAGCTTGGTTGGGTTATCAACCAAGCAGAGAGCCAGTTATCTCCGGTGCGACAGCTTACTTACCTAGGGGCCTTCTTCGACACGGAACGAGGATCGGTGTTCCTGCCCGAAAGCAGGGTGCTAAAGTTGGTAGGACAGACTCGCGCGTTCGTGCGGCTCCCGGCGCCGTCGGCATGGGCCTACTTGCAGCTTTTGGGTTCCATAGCGGCGGCTCTGGACCTATTGCCATGGGCCAGAGTGCATATGAGACCTCTTCAACAAGCGTTGCTCTCCAGGTGGTCTCTGCAACATCATTCTCTTTCGCAACAGTTGGTCTGTCCAGAGGTGGTGCGCCACAGTCTACTTTGGTGGCTGGAGGTCCAGCATCTTCGAGCGGGGGTTCCCTTGCAGGAGCCACAGTGGGTGCTGCTGACCACAGATGCCAGCCTGTCCGGCTGGGGAGCACGCTGTCAGTCTCGGGTGGCACAAGGAGTCTGGTCCACGGACGAGAGCTTGTGGTCGATCAATCGGTTGGAGCTCAGGGCGGTGCGTCTTGCGCTGCTGCATTTCCAAAGCTTGCTCGAGGGAACAGCGGTTCGTGTGTTCTCCGACAATGTGGCGACGGTATCGTATATCAATCGACAAGGGGGCACAGGCAGTGTGCTCTTAGAGGATAGTCAGGAGTTGATGATTTGGGCGGAGACTCATTTCGTAGCTTTATCAGCGGCGCACGTGGCAGGCAAGGACAATGTGCAGGCCGATTATCTCAGCCGGAATGTTCTCGATCCTGGGGAGTGGGAGCTGAACGCGGCAGTATTTCACGACATCACGATTCGCTGGGGGCAGTCAGTAATGGATCTGATGGCAACTCACGGCAATGCAAAAGCGTCGTGTTTTTTCAGCAGATGCAGGGAGCACATGTCAGAGGGCTTGGATGCTTTAGTACAGCCTTGGCCGTCGGACGCCCTCCTCTATGTGTTTCCTCCGTGGCCCATGCTCGGTCGGGTCATCCAGCGGATATCGAGTCACAAAGGAACGGTGATTCTCATTGCTCCGGATTGGCCATGCCGTCCTTGGTATGCAGATCTGATTCGGCTATTGATAGATTCTCCCTGGCGTCTGCCCGATCGTCTCAACCTCTTGAGCCAAGGTCCCGTGTTGATGCCGCAGGTGGGTCGCTTCTTGCTTACGGCTTGGCTCTTGAAAGGGACCGTTTAAAGCATAAGGGATACTCTGAATCGGTGGTTTCCACGTTGTTGCAGTCTAAGAAAACTTCGACTTCGCTGGCGTACGCACGCGTTAGGAGGGTTTTTGAAACTTGGTGCGGACAACGTAGCATTAGCCCTAGAGAGGCTACGTTACTGCAACTCTTGTTGTTTCTTCAACACGGTCTAGAGAGAGGATTGGCCCTTAACACTCTCAAGGTACATTTGGCAGCCTTATCTTGTTTTCGGGGAGCAGTGCTGAGACATAGGCTCTCGACACATGTGGATGTGCTGCATTTTTTTCGGGCGGCCAAGATTATTCGACCACCGGTACGCCCAGTGGTGCCTCCTTGGGATTTGAACTTAGTTCTAGAGGCTTTGACGCGCTCTCCATTTGAAGCAGGTTCCTCGGGGAGTTTAAGGGAACTTTCCTGGAAGATGGCGTTCTTAGTGGCGTTGTGTTCTGCAAGGAGAATTTCGGATCTGCAGGCTCTCTTGTCGGGAACCCTACCTTCAATTTTTACCGGAGAAAGTGTTGCTGTGGCCTGTGCCTTCGTTTCTGCCTAAAGTAGTCTCGTTTTTTTATGTGAATCAGTCTGTAGCGTTACCGGTCTTTCCGCATCGGTCAGGTTCACGGGTGAATCGATCGCTCAGGAAATTGGATTTAGCGCGGGTGTTGAAAAAGTATCTCGTGGCTACTGAGTCTTTTCGTAAATCAGATCACTTATTTGTGTTATTTGTGGGGCCGCGAAAGGGTAAAGCGGCGACAAAGGCATCGATTGCCAGATGGGTGAAGCAGGCCATAGCAGCGGCTTATGAATCTGGCGGTCAGACGCTGCCCGAGGGGCTCAGAGAGCACTCTACTCGAGCTCAGGTGACGTCTTGGGCGGAGTACACCTTAATTCCGCCAGTAGATATCTGTAGAGCTGCGACTTGGTCCTCTCTGCATACATTTGCGAGACACTATAGGTTGGATGTGTTCGTGAGGCAGGATGCCAATGTAGGGGCTTCGGCGATTGTCGCGGGTCTTGCGGGTCCCTCCCAGCTTTAGGTACTGCTTTGGTACTGCCCTAACGTACCCTGGACTGGCCCGGAGAGACGATAAGGAAGGAGAAATTAGGTCTTACCTGCTAATTGTCTTTCCTTGAGTTCTCTCCGGGCTGGTCCAGGGCCCACCCAATATTCGCCTCAGTGTTGTTTTTCTTCGGGGAGTTCGGTTTCTCTGGGAGTAAGAAGTGCTTACCAACATAACAATTCTCTCAGAGGACATAGTTTTCTTTTTGGGGGCTCCCTCAAGTTCCTTCGAAATGTTCTCTTCTTGTGTTTTGATATTAAAAAAAAAAAAAAAAAAAAAAAAAAGAAAATATTACAGAGCGCAACACAATGTGTATGACTAGATGAAGCAGGGCTGTCTCTTTTTACCTGAGCGGTCCGTCACTGGGAAATATAGCGGATAGTCGGTGTTCTTTTTGTTCTTTAGTTTCTGTGTTTTCCGGCTAGGCAAGTTGAGCTGCTTTGTCAGAAGAAGACGGGGGCACTGTCACCAGGGGGAGTGGCTTAGGCTGTCAGCAAAACTTGGAGTTTTTCAGTCCTCAGCTGCTGAAGGGGATTGACAACCCTAACATACCCTGGACTGGCCCGGAGAGAACTCAAGGAAAGACAATTAGCAGGTAAGACCTGATTTCTCCATTTTTGTAACGTCATCCTGCATGTCCATGAAGAAATTTAAGCTCAATATATGCGGTGATGTCATCGGCACTATATACCAGTGGTATTCACTGATGTTTCTACAAGGCTGCAAAGAAGTAGGATGTTCCAGCTATTCCTAATGGATATGCATGAAACGGATTTGTATGTCTGCTGCCACTCTATACAAATCCATCTCCTATATATACTATACTATATATTGTATTAACTAGGGATAGCCTTAGAACCCAGCAGCCTAGCCTGGTCCCTAGAGGCTGTTTCTGTAGCATTTGGTTTTTTTTTTTGCAGATGAGTGGGCAATATACAGACTGCCATAGATGAAGTTGCCTCTGTCTTTCTGTGGTCTGAACCATACTGTACCATACTTTGGTCACAAGATTTTCTCATAATTTTGTCTGTACTCCTCCCTTTTATCTCTACTTATCCCTCTTTTAAAAAATGTAATGCTTGTCAATATGCTAAAATTCTTATCTCCAGGAACAAGCAGGAATGAGTCTTCACATATGGGACATCGGTACCGACGGAGTCTGCGCGGGAACGCTTCCCAGCGTCCAATCAGAACGCTTTTGGAAGCATCCCCGATTCCCAACATGCCTGCGTGCTGCCTTCCCGCCTTTCCCAACTGCCTCTCCTCAGTTTTCGTTTTTCCGCAGAGCCGGCAGAATGTCCTCCTGTCACCGCAGAAAATTCTTTTTATTTTTTGGTTTTCTTGTGGTCGCGTCTGCCTTCCCCGACGCCACCGGTACCGCCGGTGTTTCTTTTCTTTTTTCTTGTAAATTTTCCTTTTTAAGGAATACTTTTTTCCTTGTTAGTGCCTCATGGGTTTTTTAGGCCTGCTAGGCCTACTTACTTTCCTTCATGGAACCACCAGCCACTATCCCTAAGAAATGTACAAACTGGCAGTACAAAATTAATTTTAGACACTCATAATTGGTGTATAACCTGCTTGGGTCCTGACCACTATCCGCTGGAGTGTCCCTTCTGCAGTAGTATAGTCGGAAGAAGTCTTCAGCATCGAGTACACCTTGATACGCAGGCCCTATTTAACTTCAGGGCACCGACCACCGTTTCTTCTTCACAGGATCAGGTAACCCAAAAACAGTCTGTTAAGACTAGCCAGCCCTCGAGTGGTAGATCTCATGCACAGCATAGAGAAGCCTCTGGCCTTGCCCTCAAGGACTCACTTGCTTTAAAACCCCGGTGGGAGTCTTCGGCCTCCAAAGCCTGTGTGGGGTTTCAGGTTGTTCCTGAGTTTAAACCCCTCACAGAACATACCTGAGCCATGCTCGGTGGTGGCATCCGCTTCGAGCGGTACCGATACCCAGGCATTGGCAATGGTGTTGGATGAAACATTCCTCACCAAGGATCATAGTCTGGTGTCCTTGGTACCTACGGGGCCGTTGGATACGCTGCAGACTGACCTTCCAGTATCGGTACTAGTACCGATGTCGGTACCCTCCAGATGTGCATCGATAGACTCGCTTCCTTCGATGCCGAGTCTGGAATCGATCTCCAGTCTGGAGGACTGGGTACCGACTTGCCTTGGTACTGACACCAGACGGTACCGAAGGCACGGTTCCGATGGTCCATGTTCGGCATCGACTGTTCTTTCGATACCGTTAGAGCTGTCACCGGCTGGCCTTCTTCCACCGGTATTGGACACGGTACCGGAGTCGGTACCGGTATCCTTTTTACCATCATTGTCGGTACCTTCCATGCTTCTTTCATCAGGCTCGCTTCCCTCGATACCGAGTCTGGAATAGATTCCTGGCATGGACGATATGCTACCGACTGTTGCTGGTCCCGACCTCCTACGGTACCAGCAACCATCCTCTAAGGATCCCATACTCCACCATTCAAGATTTTATATTCCTAGAAAGTTGGATAGATCCCTGGGTGCCAATGCTAGTTCTTTAACAGATCTAGCCTGTCCAAAAGGATTTCCCTTTGGGGATTTTTCTTTTCAAACTTTTCTCCTGGATATGGCAAAATCACTTGCCATTTCTATACCTGGACAGGATCCTACACAAGGGAATACAGAATCCCTGTATATTCCTGGGAGAGCAAAGGAGAACATCATGCTTACTTTGCATCATTCCTTGCAGGATCTCCTTCTACGAATGTGGGAAGCTCCTTTAACGGTACCCCCACCTTCTAGGGCAACTGATCTTCTATATCAGGTGCCCCCTCTCCAGGTTTTCAAAGGACTCAACTTCCTCATCATTCCATTGTTGTAGAATCAGCAATGAGGCGGGTTAAGAGTACTAAAAAGCACTCTTGTTATCCGCCAGGTCGTGAGTCTAAGACTTTAGATGCCTTTGGACGCCAGACCTTCCAGGCATCCATGCTTTCAGCAAGAATTCTCTCATATATTTTCTATATGGGTTTATCTCTTGAAGAGGTCACAAAGAAATTACTGTTTTTGACTCCTTTTCTTCAAGAGCCCAAAAGTGCAGACTATTACTTACTGGTTAGTCATGCTCAAAATATCTCTAGGTTCCTTACTCGTGCTTCCCTAGACTCCTTTTGAGTCTGTTAGCAGGACTTCTGCTATAGCTATAGGGGCACGACGTAAAGCCTGGCTCCAGGTTTCAGACTTGGACAAATGGGCACAAGAAAGACTGGGAAATACTCCTTGCACTGGAGAAAATCTCTTTAACAAGGAGTCTTTACTCCAAGTTGCTCAGTTAACTACTGACATTCCTGTTTCCAGAGGCTGTTCTACACCTTCCTCTTTCCCAGTTGGTAGGAAATGTCCTACCAAACTTTCTTCCCCTAGTTTTATCCATTGTCTGCCCATCATACAGATGTTCCCAAACAGGGGAAACATCGCCCTTGTCTGAAGAAACCACAACCTCAACAGGGTCAGCAAACCCAGCAGTCGCAGGGTTTCAAATAGATCATCATTACCTCTCTTGGTTGGTGGTTAGAGTGGCAGTCTGCTTCTTTTCACTTGAAGTATCTGCACTAATTTTATCCTAACCTTTTCTAGATATCTCTTCACGAGGCATCTTTTCTTTTACTCTAAGAGTCTTTATGGTGATCATGCCCATACTTAACAGGTTTCTCTTCCTCTTTGGGGAAAAGAGAACTGACAACTATCAATAAGACAGTGTTTTTTCCCTGTGCTGGCATGTATCATCTTACTTTTCAGAGACTCCTGCATAGTCGGTCTCCTTCAACTCTCTTACCTCCCTCTTACTACAACATTCGGTTTGTAAGAGTGGCTCTTTTACGCTGGTAAGCCCATATGGTACTCTACCTATTCCACAGGGGGATATTCTCCCTTCCAGAGTTGTCTCCCCCTTTATTACCTTAGGGCAGCTCCTCAGACAATAGGAAGTCCTACCATGTCTGTTTCTTTTCCCAATCTAAAAAAGGAGGTGAAAAAAAATTTTCTTCCGCTGCCCTGGTAGTTGCTGCAGATACAGCAATTCCTAGTGGTTAAGCCACTGGTTCTGTTATTCAGTACCAAATCCAGCAAAAAACCTTTAGGGAGCGGCGGCGGCCACAGTATCATCTTATGTACAAGATACGGGGGATTTCTTACGGCTTTTAACTCAATGTACTAATATGTCCCTTTACACCTATATGATAACTTTAGATGTGCAATCCTTGTACACTAATATTGATCAACATGAGGCTTTGACAGTTCTACAGCGCTTCCCTATGGAATTGCCTGCACATATCCCTAAAGGTTTTTTTGCTGGATTTGGTGCTGAATAATAATTTCATCTATCAAGAACATTTTAAACCCAGATTTTCGGCATAGCCATGGGGGCGACGGTGGCGCCATCTGTAGCTACCATATATATGGCATGGTATGAGGAGACATTTATTTATTCTCATCCACTCTTTAAGCATGTTCCCTTCTGGCGTAGATTTCTGGATGATATTTTCTTTTTGTGGTCGGGTTCGCGGCCCGAATTGGACTCGTTTATTGATAGTTTGAATACATTTAAGTTTAACATCCAGTTTACAGCTCAGATTGAGACCCAGTCGATCCAATTCCTAGATATTACAGTGAAGAGGTCTTCTGGTTTCGTTACTTCTTTATTCAGAAAACCGGTTCAACGAAATACCCTATTGCGATATAACAGTTTTCATCCACCTGCCCTAAAGAGAGGTTTACCTTTTGGCCAATTTTTACGGGTACGCCGCAACTGTACCAATTCTAGAGACTTCAAGGAACACGCTAAGGATCTTAGCCAACGTTTATTGTCACGGGGCTACCCATATAGACTGATTTTGCGGGCATATAAACGGGCCTCTCATTGCCATAGAGAATGACTATTTTGCACTGGGACTTCTGAGACTACCCAAGATAAGATCACGGGGATTTTTCCCTACATGAAAGGTTCCTCTACAGTTATGAAAATTTTACATCGATTTTGGCCTGTTCTCAGTTTACATGCCTGCTTTCGGGGCCAGCTCCGGATAGCATATTCCCGTCGAGCCAACCTAAGGGATCGCCTAGTGCATACCACTGCCGAAATTTATAGCCCTCCTACATCTCATCCTTCTCCGGGTCATTATCCTTGTGGGTCATGCGCGTATTGTTGCAACACTATTGGCGGCATGACGTGGATTGACGGTCATACATCTATTGTTTACCGTTCGCGTTGGCAGACGGATTGCGCAACTAGCTTTGTTGTGTACTTGATTGTATGTCCTTGTTCTCTCCACTATGTTGGCCGCACCTCACGCCCCTTTAAAGTACGTCTGGCCGAACACGCATCCAGATTGCGCACAAAGACTCTTACAGCCCCCATGTACAGCTCGCTCATAGTTTTCAAGATCTTAAGTGACGAATTTTAGATTTTACACCTGCTCATCCACGTGGGGGAAATCGTTTGCAGACACTTCAGAATCTGGAGCAGAGGTGGATTTTCCGCCTGGACTCAGCCCAAAAGGGATGAATATGCAAATTGATTGGCACACAGTCTACTAATTGATTATATTTCCGTCAATCTTTGGTTTTAGGGGGCGGAGCTTGAAGTTGTGATCCCTCCCCATTTTAACCTGTGATTGGTCTCTTTAACAACAGCTGATGTGATTGACATATGGCAATTCAGCGGAAACATTCGAGGCCGGCCCTTTTTAAAAGCCGGTTTTTCGCCCTTCCGGGTTTCACAGGGCTGATGCTACATCATATGGCGGTTTTTGGCCTGAAGCAGGGGATTAAATGTTTTCAATACCCCGAAACGTGTCACGTCGTCCTCCCGCTATCTCAACCTACAGCCTTTCTGATATTGACTCAGCTAAGTAACGCATTCTAGTGCTTTTTTATAAAATTTAAGATTTACGTCTTACTTAATAAAATGGATGGGCCACAACGGCACAAGGTGTGCTTCCTTCTGCTTGGTTGGCCTCTCCGACAAAAAAATTAGTAAATTGCTGCAAGTTCTTTTTGAAACACGGGCTTTTTGTTACCCAGGTTTTTTACTGTTTGATGGTTTTGTTTAATTTGGTGATTGGTATTTGTTAATTGCTGATGTTCTCATGGCTGGCAGGTGTTCCCTACCCTTACCATCTCATCTAAAATCTCTTTTGAGATATAAGACACAGGCCTTTCATCACGTGAAAACCTAAAGAATGGTCAATTCCCTGGCTTGGCCCATATCTCCTTTGGACTCTCGCCAGAGATAGTTTTCTTTCAGTGGCAGTTCAAGGATGCCTGATACCCATCTTGCCCTTATAGGCAGGTCACCATGGTATCTTATTCCATTGGCGCCCTCCATCCAATCACCATACTGCAGTTCTGGAGAGATCTGGACTTGCTGCCTGCAGACTGAAGTTATCCTCTGCATTTTTCACTTAGGCCATCCTGGTTATTCAAGAGCTCGATTTCTGGAAGGAATCTAGATTCCTTCTTGTCATGGAAAACCATTCCTCTGACTCTGTCAGTCATAACCAGGGAAAGAAGATTCTCTATGCATCTATTCAAGCAGGTATCACCCTTCTTGCTATTAGATGAATCTTTCTCTCTCCCCATATTCCTAGGGGGATCTAGTTCTATAGGCATCTCTCCATCCACATACCTGGAGACACGTGTCTATATGCCTACATATTCATATTCATATATATATATATATATATATATTTATATTTTTTTTTTTAGGTAGATATGTATCCACATACTTATCTATCTGTCTGTTTAGGTTCAGATATCCATACATTCCTATATGATCCTGACAGATGGGCACTACCCCTATCAATGCTGCCTACCAGCATACTTAGGGTTCTACACATATAACCACTTCCTGTGGTAATTAACAAACTTTTTCCTTACCATAACCTTTCAGGGTTAGGTACCTCTGAAGCTCTCCATGTACCTTTTTCTTTCCTAATTGACCCCATTTAGGAAAGACATTGCGGAACTTCAGTTAATCTAAAGCTTAGCGCTTCCTAAGTCTGTCCTTACTTTCTTATCAGATGCAGGGGTCTCCATACCCTTTCTCTCCTACATGGACTAATTCCATTGCCAGTCCAGATGGGTCAGACTCATTTTTCTTTTGGTCCTAGGATTGTACTGTTCTTGGACCAAAACGGCTTAAGCTTTGTCTAATAGTACCTTCTGCGTCTTCCGCTGAAGCCCTACCTCTTTATACTAC
The DNA here is from genome assembly GCA_033557465.1 of Ichthyophis bannanicus. Lineage (NCBI taxonomy): Eukaryota > Metazoa > Chordata > Amphibia > Gymnophiona > Ichthyophiidae > Ichthyophis > Ichthyophis bannanicus. The sequence goes on from CM066037.1 coordinate 484,754,237, forward strand.
CCCAGTTTCCCCTGGGGCTATTTCTCACCCTGAAGGGTTCTGACCTCCACTTGTTTTTTCTACTTTTATTACCTCTACTTCTCAGTGAGGTACTCCTTGAGGTTTTTCACTGGCTCTTCTAACAGATCCATATGAACCTCAGTGGACTTGCAATGCCAACAAGGGAGGCCCATTTTACAATATTTTACTACTAAATGCCCTCTATACAGGGTCTTCCTCTATAGAAGTCCTGTTCTAGTCCAGCTGTTCCACAGCACCTTTTCTGTATTCAACTCCTACCCTCCATCCCCAGGATGCCTGAGGTTCTGAGGAGTAGCATGGCTCTTTCTAGATTCGCAACATGCTAGGACTCCCTCTGGGCATCTCAGCTTGGGAGTCCCCATATGTGAAGACTCATTCCTGCTTGTTCCTGGAGATAGCACAGTTACTTACCTGTAACAGGTGATCTCTGGGAACAGCAGGAATAAGTCTTCACAACCCACCAACCTCCCCTAGGAGTTGCATTTCTCTTTCTCTATCTTTCCCTTCCTTGCTCTCTCTCTCTCTCTTTGCCTCAGCTTTAAAACTTAACTGAGGAGAGGCAGTTGGGAAAGGCGGGAAGGCAGCATGCAGGCGTGGTGGGATGCTTCCAAAAGCATTCTGATTGGACGCTGGGAAGCGTTCCTGCGCAGACGCCGTCAGTACTGACGTACCCATATGTGAAGACTTATTCCTACTGTTCCCAGAGATCACCTGTTACAGGTAAGTAACTGTGCTTTCTTTGATCTGGCAGAGGCTATTTACAAACAGTGTCTTCTCTTTAGCCCTGCAGCTCTTTTTTTTTTTTTTTAAAGTGTCAATTACAGTCCTGCACAGTGACTGCATCCTGTCCTAATATCCCTAAATGTAAAAGTTTTTTCAGCTATTTCTCTCAGGATCATCAGGTAGCTTGTGCTCCAGGGCACTTTTTTACAGCCTGTCCTGGATCCAATCTCTTTCCCATCTACCACTGTTTCCAAGGATGCCCCTTCCCTGATGATGCTCCTGCATAAAAAGCAAGGAAGTGAATGCTGCTGGGTTCTGCACATGCAGCTTTCTCACACCAAAGCCAAGAGAGGCCTAAGCCATGGAGGCTGCCCTTCCAAAGCGTCTAAGAAGATGGTGGTCGCCTCTCATCAGCTTCAGGACAGACTTTCTCAAGATATGACTGCCCCTTCTCAAAGCAGTTCCTTCAGCGTTTGTGGCAACACATTTACTATCAACACCACAGGGCTGCCTGTCTTCAAAGCACAGCTTGCTTGCTTGCTTCCAGTATTCTGCGTGCTGATCTTCTTGTTGCAGGATCTGGAAAGCCTTAGCAAGTTCCTGTACTGGAGCACACAATTCAGGAAAGCCCTCAAATACCATCTTTTCAATAAGTATCTCATAGAACCTACTCACTGAGATAGAGAGCCAATCCGCTAAGGAAATATATGGTTTCCCAACAACATGCCATGAAAGTTTCTCTAACAACAACATGCCATGAAAGTTTCTCTAACCCTTAGTGGTTCATTTTTATCTACTGAATCCCTACCATATGACTCTATGTATCAATATTTGTAAATAGTTTACCATTGTTATCCAAGATTATGTAGCAAATGTTGTAAATAGTTACCCCTGTTATCCAAGTCTCTTACCCTGTTATCTGTAAACTCATACATGTTATCTGTAAACTCATACATGTTATCTGTACTGAGCATTTTTGTTCCATGTAAACCGCGCTGATGCTGAATAGTGCGGTATAGAAGAGACCGTAAATAAATAAATAAAATAAATAAATAAATTCCACCTGCCTCAAGACCCTGGTAGAGGGGACAGTAGGCTGTATTATTGCCCCCCCCCCCACCCATTTTGCCCCTTGTTAGCCCCCAGTCATTATGCTTTTTCTTGAGGACAGGAGCAGTCTTTCCCAGATGTACTGCTAAGAGCCGCTGAAAGACAGTCGATTGGGGCAGGATTATACTGAAGGCACTGGCAAAATACCTATCTCAATGTAGTCCTTTCAGTCATAAATGCGTGAGCAGAAACAACTACTTTGTTGTACACTATCAATCAACATGAGCTTCCAACATGGAGCTGTTTCAGAAGTGTGTCAAAAAATTATGGGTTTGGAGACCATTGATTGAGAGAGTTGCTTGAGTTAACTGGAGAACATGAAGCAGAATGTCTGAGGTCCCTTTTATCCCTTTTAATGGTAACCTCTTAGTAGGGGGGGGGGCCATGTGCGGAGATGCATTGCGAGGCCTTATTTGCATAATGTTAACATGCATTAACTTTTAGTAGACATGCCTCTTCATGAGTGTCTGGATAAAGAAAGACTACCAGATTTCTACATTACTATACTCCAGTGCCAACCACCAGGCACATTAGGAAGTATTACAAACACTGCCCATTTAGAACCCATAACAGACCCGCTGTATCATAACAGCACTACCAGGACTCACAAAGCACCAAACCCTACCTGTCAAAAGGCAACACTGCAAATATTAAACTAATACATCTCACAGAATACCAATTCATCTCCTACTGGGGAAAGGGAACAAGTGGCATTGTCAAAAGCTACATGAACAAAATATTTCAGCTCGGTTACACATGCAGAACATACACTATCACCAAACAATGAACAAGGGATCACAATTTAGAAATAGGAAGACAATAATTAAACTGGGAACCCCAAAGCCAAACTTGGAATGTACAACAACACTGGAGAAATAAAACTATAAATTAATTTCCTCTTGTACTAAACAAAACGCAAAGACTTTAGTGATGCACATTTCCCAGAGCTGACATATTCAAGTTAATAAATTCAAAATAACGTATTTTTCTATCTTTTGTTTGGGCATTTTATTTTTCAGTTGAAATTGTTCCAGTCATTTTCTTCTGCTTTATTCGTGTCTTCTGCTAACTATCCATTGTCTGCTGTCCATTTGTCCTTCCTTCTCTCTTCTAGTTTTTTTCTATTCTCTCTCTACATCTGCTTTAACATACTGATCTTTCCCCTTTTGCTCTTTCCTCCATTTTTTTCTTTATTCCTTTTTCATCCACTCAGATTTCTCCCTTCCATCCTCAATCCTCACTTACTCTTCCAGTACCCGGCCAATAGTAGATTTTTCTTCCTTTCCACACACAATATTTTTTTCCCTCTCCATCCCCAGTACCCCAGCCCCATCCCCTTCTAGTCCTCCCCCATTATCATCTCCCTTCTAGTTCCAGCCCCACCCAGCACCTGCTCCCTTCTAGTCCCATTCTCCCCCCCCCCTCCGCATCAGCCTATTTCCAGTCCTAGCCTACCCATCAGCCCATTTCCAGTCCTAACCTAGCTGCCCCCATCGGCCCATTTCTAGTCCTAGCCCCCCTCCACGAAGAGCCCCATGCTGGAAATTTTTATACCGCATTTTCCAGTAGATCAAATGTGGTTTACAGAGAACACAAACTTTGAATTGTACAGAAGCGGTACATATTCATTTACATTAAACAGGAAACTATATACATTTGTATGAAAACAATTATCTAATTAATGATAAACATATTAGGTCTGTAGGTGATTGGATTATGTTTTGTTTTAAATTAGAGCTACTCTGGAAGACATTTGGTAGGTGAGTGTTGAGTTAGGTTGCTTGTTCTGAATGGAAGTTCTCATGTGCATTTTCAAAGTGTAGGGTGAACAGGTGGGTTTTGAGGTGCTTACGGAATGTGGTGAGGTCATCTATGGATCTTATGTATGGGAGATTGTTCCAGAGGACAGGGGCGAAGTGTAAAGCTCTGTGGTTAGTTGATTTTCTGGATTTCTTGAAGTTAGATGGGATGGTTAGCTTGTTTTTGTTCTCTTTGGTTTCGGGAGTTGATTTCCTTGGTGAGTAATATTTTGAGGTGTGATGAAGCGATATCTTTGATTAGCTTGAAGGTGGTGACTAGTATTTTGTACTGTATGCGGTTTTGGATTGGGAGCCAGTGAAGGTTATATAGGATAGGTGTATGTGTTCAGATAAGTTGATGTTTGAAGTTATTCTTGCTGCTATGTTCTGAGCTAACTAGTTGTCTTATAGGTTGTTTAGGGAGACCTTGGAGGGTGATATTGAAGAAGTCAAAGTGGGGTGCGACAATGGCATTGACAATGGTCTTAAAATCATGGGGGTAGAGGAGTGAGCAGATCTGTTTAGAGGGAGCCAAAGAGCACTGTTCCCTCTAAGCTATGCGCGCGCGCGCGCGCACACACACCTCGCCAAGCGAGTGCACGTACTTTACAACAGAGCGCACAAAAATTACAGCTCTGATTCTGATAGAAAACAGAGACATCTTAATGTAAAAGTTATGAATGTAATTACTAGAAATTTCCCGCTTCATTTAGTAATCGTCTATTTTCATTTAATTTGATTAAAATCAATGTGGTGTACATATTGTATTCTGACGTGTAGTCAAATTTTAAAGTATATAACTCCGAGTGTCGTTATGTGGCGCACAAAAATTTAACCTTCCTTCAAAAGCTGCACACAGCTGATATTTTATGCACACACACGCCTACAGAAAATTAGAGGGAACATTGCCAAAGAGGCCCTGATTCACATCTGTACAGCCGCCAAAGTGAAGAGTGGTTTTTCTTCACTTTGGCAGCTGTTCTAGTATAGGGTGCTGATTGCTGGGAAATGGGAAATGCCCTTTAACCTCCTGCATGCCAGCAGCCTACACTAGAACATAGCTACTGAAGTGGAAAAACATGGCGCTCTTCACTTTGGCAGCTGTACAGAGGTTAGCCGGGTCCTCGGGCTTCCCCAGCTCTCTCTGAAGCTGATACTACTGGGAGCTGAACAGTATATGCAGAATGTTTTTGGCACGGGGCCCCCTGAAGCACAGAGCCTTATGAGAACAACATTCTCGCACAATAGATGGGCCAGCCCTGCCTCTTAGTAGTTTATCATTTGATACTGTGTGAGACATTCTGGGTAAATGGCAGTACAGCTTTGAAAGGCATTATCTGAAGTAATTTTTCTTTGAAGCATTCAGAGTATTCTGATACACAGTTGTGGTCAACATTGGCACCCTTGCAGTTCAACTCCTTAATGTCCAATATCTCAAAAAAAAAAATAGTGGCCACTGAAATGGCTTTGAACTATCTATGCACACATATTTGGCACCTTAAAGGAATCAAATAAAACAAGACCAATTAAAAAAGGAAATAGTATAAAAACTGGAACATTGCCAGGACATGATTATTGGCACCCTTATAAACAATTCTGATCAATTTGAACAGAAGAACCACATTCCCACTGCAGTAAAATTAGACACCTGTGATTAATTGTCAGGACTCACATGACTTGAATCAGTGAATGGTGGCTGTATTGTTTAAAATGGCCATATTCACTGCGGCATCAGGACCTGTGATTGACATCTGAGAGCCTCCGGCAGATCAATTTTCTAGAACTGTGAGCCATTGCTTATGCTGTCCAGGCTTTTCAGCACCACCTGCAGAACCAGTCTATCCTGATTCAGACAACCAGGTGGCAGTGTTCTATGTCAACAAGCAAGGGGACACGGGGTCAGCCCTCCTGTGCTGGGAAGTGGTCTGCCTCTGCACCTTCGCCAGTGAGAGAGTGGGATGATCCTCTGGGCTATGTATCTCTCCAGCTAGGACAATGTTCTGGCAGACTGACTGAGCCAGTTTCTCCAGCCCCACAAGTGACGACTCAACCCACGAATAGCCAACTGTTCCATTGATGGGGCCTTCCCACGATAGATATCTTTGCCAACCCGGCCGTTGCTCAGCTGCCCCGCTTCTGCTCCAGGGCACCACACTCCTCCCGGGTGGCAATTGATGCAGTTCTCATACCGTGGATGGAAAGCCTTTCCTATGCCTACCCTCCCACGCCACTCATTGCCAAGTCTCTTTTTTCAAGGTCCAGCTTGACTGGGCCACCTTGATACTCATAGCCCTCCTGGTGACCCAGGTAGCTATGGTTTCCCCTGCTCTTCAGCCTGTCTCAGGCACCCCCAGTTCCCCTGGGGTGCTCCCTGGACCTGCTCTTGCAAGAGGATGGCTCTCTCCTAGACCCCAACCCCGGGGTCCCTGACGGCCTGGCTGTTGAAAGGGTAGCCCTGGCCCATTTGACTTTCCCAGGGAGGTAGAAGGGGTCCTGCTGGCATCACGCAAGAATTCCACCCAGCGGGTGTATGCTTTTAAGTTGCATCACTTCTTGGTTTGGTGTGCAGAGAGGGGTGCCAGCCACTTCTATTCGATCCTGCTAGTGCTGCAGTACCTGCTGCACCTATCCAACACTGGTCTGAATTCTAACTCCATCAGAGCACACCTCAGTGTGCTGTTGGCGCTTCATCACATCATTGAGGGGGCAGCCCCTCTCAGCCCAGCCCCTCTCGTGGCTCACTTCCAGCAGGGCCTCCTCTCGACCACCCACCCGACTGCCAGTGGTGGTGTGGGATCTTAATGTGGTCTCTCAAAGCTCATTGCTCCACCTTTTGAGCTGCTGGCTTCCTGCCACCTCAAGTAGCTGTCCTGGAAGATGTTCTTCCTCATGGTACTTACGTCTGCATGCAGGGTCAGTGAGCTCCAGGCTCTGGTGGCTCATGCCCCCTACACCAGGTTTCACAGGTGGTGCTCTGGACACACCCTAAGTTCCTCCCTAGGGCTGTCTCTTCATCCAGTTCATCCAGGAGGCTGCAGTCCATACTCTGGACTGTAAGCGTGCCTTGGCCCACTATTTGGAGCGGACTAAGCCCCATCGTTGCTCCTTGCAGCTTTTCATTTCCTACGACCTAGTCGCTTGGGCATAGTGGTAGCCAAGTGTATTCTATCCACTTGTGTGGCAGACTGGTCTTTCACTGGAGCCTCATGTTACAGTACACAGCATCTGGGCCATGGCGGCATCTATGGCAAACCTCCGCTCTGTTCCCTTGCTGGAGATCTGCTGGGCCGCCACCTGGACCTCTGTTCATTCTTTCACAGCACATTACTGCCTGGAGGAGGAGTCCTGGCAGGAAAGTACCTTCAACCAGGTAGTATTCAGTCATGTGTTTGGAGTTTGAGGCAATTCTTACCTTCTGGTCCTATGTGTCCAGACTACCGGAGAGCTGGTTTGTCTGATCGATGCTGAACATAAGAACATAAGATATGCCATACTGGGTCAGACCAAGGTCCATCAAGCCCAGTATCCTGTTTCCAATAGTGGCCAATCTAGGTCATACGTACCTAGCAGTTTCCCCAAAAGACACAGGTTCTGCAATGCTTGTATTAGGTCAAGCATTGATATCCTGGGTCCCTTCTTAATAATGGTTTATGGACCTTTCATCCAGGAACTTATCCAAACCTTTTTTAAACCCAGCTACACTAACAGCCTTTACTACAAATTCCAGAGTTTGATTACACGTTGAGTGAAAAAATATTTTCTTTTATTAGTCTTAAATAGTTTACCCTGTAGCTTCATTGCATGTCCCCTAGTCTTTCTATATTCTGATAACGTAAACAGTCGATCTATGTTTACCCGTTCCACTCCGTTCATTAATTTATAGACGTCTATCATATCTCCCCTCAGCCGTCTCTTTTCCAGGTTAGAGCCCTAACCTTTTTAGCCTTTCTTCATAGGAGTATCCTTCCATCCCCTTTACCATTTTGGTGGCTCTTCTCTGAACCTTTTCTAATAACGCTATATCCTTTTTAAGATACGGTGACCAGAATTGCACACAATATTCAAGGTACGGTCTCACCATGGAACGGTATAGAGGCATTATAATATCTTTTTTGTTTTATTTTCCATTCCTTTCCTTATGATACCTAGCATTCTATTTGCTCTCTTGGCTGCTGCTGCACACTGGGCCGAGGGTTTTAACATGTTATCCACAATAACGCCTAAATCTTTTTCCTGGGTGGTGGTTCCTAATGTGGAACCTTGCATCGTGTAACCATAGTTTGGGTTGTTCTTCCCTAGGTGCATAACTTTGCACTTGTCCACATTAAATTTCATCTGCCATTTTGATGCCCAGTCTTCCAATTTATCAGGATCCTCTTGCAATTTTCCACAATCCTCTTGGGTTTTAACAGCTTTAAATAGTTTTGTGTCATCTGCAAATTTGATAACCTCACTCGTTATTCCACTTTCCAGGTCATTTATGAATATGTCAAAAAGCAGCGGACCCAGCACAGATCCCTGGGGTACACCACTGTTCACCTTTCTCCATTGGGAAAATTGGTCATTTAGCCCAACCCTCTGCTTTCTATCTTTCAACCAGTTCCTGATCCACAGTAGTACACTGCCTCCTATCCCATGACCCTTTAGTTTTGCCAAAAGTCTCTGATGAGGGACCTTGTCAAAGGCTTTCTGAAAGTCCAGATACACTATATCAACCGACTCACCTTTGTCCACCTGTTTATTCACACTTTCACAAAAACATAACAGATTAGTAAGACAAGATCTTCCTTGTCTAAAGCCATGTTGGCTGTCTCCCATTAGGCCATGACTATCTACATGCTGAGTAATTTTACTCTTTATGATGGTTTCTACCATTTTTCCCGGTACTGACGTGAGGCTCACCGGTCTGTAGTTTCCCGGATCAACCCTCGAACCCTTTTTAAAAATTGGTGTTACATTGGCGATCTGCCAATCTTCAGGTATTAGAGATGATTTTAATGATAGTTCACAGATTACTAATAGTAGGTCTGCAATCTCATATTTCAGTTCTTTCAACATCCTTGGATGTATACCATCTGGCCCAGGTGATTTGCTACTCTTCAGTTTATCTAATACTTGTAATACATCTTCCTGGGGTCACTGCTGAGGTCTTGTGATCGAACTGTACTCTCTGCAGTTCCTCGCGGTTTACTTTTGGCTTACAGGTTTTTTTCAGTAGCCTGTAGCTAGGGACTCCCATATGTGAGGACTAATTTCTGCTTGTTCCTGGAGAACACCTGCTACAGGTAAGTTACTGCACATTTTTTTGTCATTGAAGTGTCAAGAACCTCCCAGGATGTAGTGGGAAGAGGGAAATTAAGTCTTCAAAGGTTAGTGCAAACTGTTGGAAAACATCACATACAACATTCAAAGAGCTTAACGCAGACCTGGAGCAATCTGGAGTTGTGGTTTCAACCAGCACCATTCGCCACACACTAAACACAGAAGGACTTTTTGAGCGAAGGCTAAGGAGGATCTCATTGCTCAAAGACAGACATAAAAAACTCCACTTTATGTTTTCCCACCTTGTAAAACCATAATCCTTCAGGGAAAATGTTCTATGGACAGATGAAACAAAGTGAGCTTTTTGGCAGTGCAGACCAGTGATACATTTACAGGTGAAGAAATGAAGCTTATAAGGATAAAAACATCCTTCCTACAGTTAAATATGGTGGATTTTCCATAATGTTGTGTGGCTGTTTTGCTGCCTCCAGAACTGGAGGCCTGGAACATATTGAAGGAATCATGAAGTCGGAGCACTACCAAGGTATTTTGGAGCAAAATGTTCTACCTAGTGTTAGAAAGCTATGTCTGGGTCGAAGGTCTTTTGTCCTCCAGCAGGATGATGACCCAAAACATACATCCAAAAGTACAAATGAATGGTTAGAAACAAACAGACTTTTTTAAACTGGCCTGTAATGAGTGCTGATCTCAATCCAATCAAGAACCTTTGAAAAGAGCTGAAATCTGCCATTGGTAAAAGGAATCCTGGAAACATTCATGAGCTGGAACAAATCACAGTTGAAGAGTGTGAGAAATTACCAGCAGACAGATGTGCGAAACTTATGGAGGGCTTCAAGAAACATTTGGAGGCTGTTATCACTGCCAAGGGTTGTGTAATCAAATATTAGTGAAGAGTGACATTAATCCTGTCCAGTTGATTTTGTTTTTTTTTTCTCTGAAATTACTAATGTCTAAGTAGCACAGACATCTATTTTTTTAATACTTTTGAAGATACTATTTAAATATTATAATGACATACAGTTGGAATATTTCCAATTATTTCTCAAGCTATATTGTAGACAACATACTTAAAATGCAAGGGTGCCAATAATGTTGACCATAACTGTATGATGATGCACACGATGAGAAGAAAATCTTATCCTACCCGTTAGTTACTTTGTTTTGAGGGATCTTAATGCCACTGAAATGCCTCATAAGATTTCCTGCAGCTACTTGAGGCTGCAGTGTAGTCCTCTCCCATATCAGGTGGTCATCATTGAACTGTTACATGGGGACTTCACTGAAATATACTTACATTGGGAAGGAAAATTAATGAGCTGCAAGTCGCCCATGAGTTGCCTGCTTTACACCATATGTTTCAACAAGAGTATTGCCTTAATATCCTACCTAAGATAGTGTTGGATTTTCATTTAAATCATAAGCTGCTGAAGCAGTGCTATTCTTGATATCCTACCTTGACATCAGAAAATCATCCCGACTGTTAGTCTGCTGTGACACTGTCTGGAATGAGCACACATTGCACACTATAGCTGCCTGGATCGCAGAATATTACCAAAGGGCAGGCCTTCCTGCACAGGGCTGTATATAAAGGTCCGTAATATAAGCTAAATAGCAACCTCTACTGCTTCTGGCTTTCACCTTTTTTTGAGGAAATATGTAGTGTGACTACTTGGAGTTTTGTGCATTCATTCACCTGACACTACTGTTTGGATGCTGACTCTTATCATAACAGCAAGTTTTGGCTAGGGAGTCTTGAAGAATCTCTTTAAATCTTGACCCATTTTTGTTTATCCTCGTTTTTACATGAGCATATTTTCTCTCATCTGTTTCCTGGATTTAAACTCCTTCCTGTAGCCACCCATTGTATAGGTTGTCTATGGGGAAAAATTGGAATAAGGACCCCAAGACAGCCCTTTGCTTGGGAGTTCCCCTCCTCCCCCCATGAACTGGTATTCTGCAGACAGCAGGATAAACAGTACCACATAGCTGTCCTCAGGACTGGCCCTAGAGTTGGAGCCCTAGGCGAACCTCAAGCTTTTCACCCCCTCTGGCTGTCAAAATCTATTATTTAGCTTTTGCTGCCCTAGTTTGCCTAGTGGTTGGCCAGCTCTGGCTGTCCCATCTCTTCAGAGTTTAAACCCACTCTTTAATAAAAACTGAGGAGGCCGTGTCTACTGTTATCAGTTTTGTGTCCACTGCACATCTGGAAACCCTTCTAGGCTTTTACAGCCAGTTCTAGGGCAACGTTTGTATGTGATGCTGTGTAATGATCTCTCACATATGGATCTGTATCTTGCTGTTCACTGGGAACACCAATTACTACAGAAAGCAGTGTTTCCTACTTGTGTACTTATGTTTTTAACATGATGGGTCTACTTTTTTTTTTAATTTTTAATTTAGAATTTTTAACAAAATTACAAGTATAATTCTTGTGACAGAAACATGAGAATAGTAAAACAAAGGAAAAATAGATAACAGAGAGGGGAAGGCCCCTGAAACAAACTGCAATCCATCTCAAATTAGACCCCAATAATAGAGAGGGCAGAATAATATCAAATGGGGAAACCAAAAGAAACAAATATCAACTGAAATTCATATACCGGCAATATTTATTTTATTTATTTATTTATTTTATTTTATTTATATTCTCTTATATACCGCGCTATTCTGCTTCAGTGCGGTTTACATTGAACAAACTGAAATTACATTGAACAGGGCATTATAACTTGGAGAAAACTATTTTACAGGGAACATGGGCTATGGAGGGTTAAGTGGCTTGCCCAAGACCACAAGGAGCACCTGTGGGACTAGAAACCCCAGTCCTTCCAGCCCAAGGTTGATGTCCTCTAGTGGGATTTGAACTTCCGGCCTGAAGTACCTTGCCCCAACCACTAGGCCACTCCTCCACTCCCTAGCACTCCTACAATACAATGTGTTGCCTACTTCTGATCAACACCACCCCCATCCAATCCCACCAGCGTCAGCGACTTCTTAAGGTCCAAAAAGGCCTCAAGCTGCTCAGGTGCAAAGAAAATATATTTTACCCCAACATACGAAACAAAACATTTACAGGGGTAACGCAAACGAAAGCTGGCCCCCAAAGCAATAGTCTCTTGTTGCATTACTAAAAACAGATTTCTTCGCTCTTGCGTAGTGTGGCTCACATCAGGAAAAATTCTTATAGTCTCGCCCATAAAAAATGCAGAAAGATTTTTGACATACAGTGACAAAACCCTGGAAAGATCTGTTTCAAAAACAAAACTAATCAGTAAGGTGGATCGCGCCAACACACAGAGAAGAACTCTCAAGAAAATTAGACAAATTATCAGGAACATCAGGGATAGGTAAATCTTGACCAACTTTCTTCACAGGTAAAAAAAAAAAAAAAAAAGCTGTAGTTATAGGAGGAAATGCAGAATCAGGAATAGAAAGAACCTCACACATTTCTTGAAAGTATCTAAAGGAGAAACATTTACAACCTGAAGAAAATTTAAAATTCTCAAATTTATCCCCCTAAATTTATTCTCAAACTGTTCTAATTTCTGATGAACAGAAATTTTGTCTTTCAGAAGTTGATTGATCAGTCTTCGAATCACTGACTTCCTTTGCAAGTTCACCAAGTCTTTCATGGCTTTTTTTCTCAGTTCTGATGTTGCAAAGAGTTTTGAGACACTACTTGCACTAGACCAGAGACATCTGATGCACACTTCGAAACAGTAGCTTCAAGCTTTACTAACATAGTCCAAATAGTAGATAATGAAATCTCACCAAAATTCTGTTGAGAAACTGAGGGCAAAACTTCCAAGTGCGCAAACTTCCCCACAACCAACAAAGCACATGATGCTAGCTCTCCAGCCATATCTGGACCATCCACAAGTAGTTCACCCTGGACCAGAAGAGCTGAACGTGGCATTTGAATATGAGGCTGGCTGTCCCACAAGTCCACCTTCTCCTCCACCGGAGGTCAGTAGATCGATGTCAACGAGACCTGGTTCCAAAGACTCTGGGTCGAGTGGGGCAGCAGAACATGGCTGCGGGTCCGATAATTGTTGCTCAACTGTGGATGCCACCTCATTAGTGCTCCGCAGTAGTGAGCCTTCCAAAACAGCCTTCAGCGCCAGGACCTTCAGAAGGAGCACCTCAATCTGCTGTTGCCCTGCCGCAGGGGAAACTCCTTTAACCGACTTGGCCTTGGGGTTACCACGCTGCTTAGGAGCCATATCGAATAAGGTAATGCAAAAGGAAAAAGCTGACGTGCTACACACCTAAGGTGCCGCCATCTTGACATGATGGGTCTACTTATGCATCAGTATACTGATGCGAAACTGGTTTTACAAGATAAAGGGAATTTGTCATCCCATCAGAGTTCCTCATTCACTGCAGAACTGGGGACACAATTTTTTGTAGAGAAGTCTGTTGTGTATGGTGGCACCTAAATGAGGGGCGCACTGTCTTGCTGTTTATCCTTTGCCCTGAGAAGCAACATGTCCCCCAAAACAGCAATTAAATAGTGTTAGGAGAGAGAGATGTTTATTACTTTGAACACAACTGATGGTCCTAATGTAAGGAAAGGACTTGTAATCTGTCAAGTGACAGAAATTGCTAAAAACTTAGAAAACGGTCAAGTAATGTATAGTTATTGTGAAGCAGTATTTTCAGATCTAGAAGCAAGAAATTTCAGGATGCTGTATTCACATGTAAATATGAACATTTTCATTGCTATTTCATTTTGAAGGCAATGCTATGGGCTATGTGCGGATGATTAGGTCTGGAGGTCTTCACTGCTGCAGCAATGCAATAAGGTAAGAAAATTAGATAAGCATTCCTGGCTGCTTATATGTGTATAAATAAAACACTAAGGGTCTTTTTGATCTCCAGGAACAAGCAGGAATGAGTCTTCACATATGGGTACGTCGGTACCGACGGAGCCTGCGCGGGAACGCTCCCCAGCGTCCAATCAGAAAGCTTTTGGGAGCATCCCTCAGTGCCTGCTTGCTGCCTTCCCGCCCTTCCAACTGTGTCTCCTCAGTTTTTGTTTTTCCGCGGAGCCGGCAGGACGTCGTCCTGTCACCGCAGAAAATTTTTTCTTAATTCTTTAATTTTTTTTTTTCTTGTGGTCGCGGCTGTTTCCCCGCCTTCACCGGTACCGCCGGTGGGTTTTTTCTTTTCTTTTTCTCAAACTCAGGGAGAGTTTTCCCTCAGTTTCTGTTTTAAATTTTTGGGCCTGTAAGGCCTCTCCATTTTGGAGCCGCCTTCTCCTAAGAAGTGCCTTAACTGTGGAAATACAGTTTTCTTTTTAGACTCCAACAACTGGTGTCTAACCTGTTTGGGTCCTGACCCTTTTCCTCCGGAGCCATTAGGCTACAATTTTATGAGAAGAGATTTTCCATTTCGAGTTTCCTTCGATACCGTGTTCCCTTCCAGTGTCAGGGCACCGACCATTTCTTCTCTACAGGATCAGGTAGCCCAAAAACAGTCTGTTAAGACTAGCCAGTACTTGAGTGGTAGGTCTCATGCCAAGCATGATGACGGCTCCGGCCTTGCCCTCAAGACCCTATTGGCTTTAAAACCCCGGCGGGAGTCTTCGGTCTCCAAAGCCTTTCAGGGGTTTCAGGTTGTTCCTGGGGCTCACCCCTCACAGAACATACCTGAGCCATGCTCGGTGGTGGCATCCGCTTCGAGCGGTACCAATACCCCGGCATTGGCACTGGTGTTGAGTGATCCACTCTAAACCAGGGATCGTCATCTGGCGTTCTCGGTACCTTTGGGACCGATCGATACGTCCCAGATTGACTTTCCAGTATCGGCATCATCGCCGAAACGACCACCGACGTCGGTACCCTCTAGACATGCATCGATAGACTCGCTTCCTTCGATGCCGAGTCTGGAATCGATATCTAGTCTGGAAGACTGGGTACCAACACGTCTCTGAACCGACGCTTACCGATTCCGGATGCGCGGTATCGAGGATACTCACCAAGAGTGTTTGGCTGCCCCGGTACCGCTTGAGCAGCCTCAGATGACTGCTTCGATGTCGGTATCGCCTCCGATTCCGGCACCGCTACCGGTATCGGTGTCGATGCCGGTTCCTGCAGTACCATCGGAACCAACTACTTCCATGCCTTTTTCACCAGGATCGCTCCTTTCTATACCTAGTTTGGAGTCGATACCTGGCATGAACGATGCAGTACTGACTGTCTCATGTCATAACCGCCAGTACCAGTATCCATCCATTAGAGCTCCTTTTCTGCACCGGACCAGTACATCCTCCGGTGCCCAGGCTAGTTCTTCAACTTTAGCCTGTCCAGGGATGGTTCCCATTGGAGATCCTTCTTTTCAGAAATTTCTCCTTGACATGGCTACATTCCTTGCTATTCCTATCCCTGGCTATGATCCTACACAAGGCTCTTCTGGGGAAAAGGAAACTATAATGCTTCCTTTACATCATTCTTTGCAGGATCTTCTTCTGAGCATATGGGAAACACCTTTAAGGGTTTCCTCACCTTCTACAGCAACTGATCTTCTGTATCAGGTGCCCCCCTCTCCAGGGTTTCAAAAGACTCAACTTCCCCATCATTCCATTGTAGTGGAATCAGCAATGAGGAAGGTAAAAAGCAAGAAGAAGCATTCTTCTTACCCGCCAGGTCATGAATCTAGAACACTGGATGCCTTTGGACGTCAAACCTTCCAAACATCTATGCTGGCAACAAGGATTCTCTTATATTTTTTATATGAGTCTATCCCTTCAGGAGGTCACAAAGAAATTATCTCTTTTGACTCCTTTTCTATCAGAGCCCAAGGCTGCAGACTATTCCTTACTTCTTAGTCATAGCCAAAATATCTCTTGGTTTCTTTCTCGTGCTTCCCTTGACTCTTTTGAGTCTGTTAGCAGAACCTCTGCTATAGCCATAGGAGCACGACGTAGAGCCTGGCTCCAAGCTTCAGACTTGAGCAGATGGGCACAACAAAGACTGGGTAATACTCCTTGTACTGGAGAAAATCTCTTCAATAGGGAATCTTTACGTCAGGTTGCTCATTGCTCCACTGACTTCCCTGTTTCTGAAGGCTATCCTAAGCCTTCTCCTTCCCCAGTAGGTAGGAAATGCCCTACCAAACCTTCTTTCCCTAAAAGCAGAAGGTTTTATTCTTCTCCTGCCCATCATACAGATCTTCCCAAACAAGGGAAACCTCGCTCTGATCTGAAGAATCCAAACTCAAGCCAGGAGAATTAACCCTCAATGGGGTTCTAATTCCTCTCTTATAACATACAGTTCACTTCTTCTCAGTAGAAGTTTTTTCTCTGTTTTTTCATTTAAAACTCTACACATGGATTCCTGTTCCAGGACATCCACTTGCTCTTAGGTAGCCTGAGATGTCAGGAGATTCATGTCTGTGGGTCACAGAGTTTTCCTCCTCTTCCTACCATGAAGAGAGGTTTGCCAACTATCTCATGATAGTTTCCCTGTACCACCCTGAATTCTTTCCTTCTGCAGACTTACCATATAGCAAGTCTCCCTTCAGCTCCTATTTTTCTTTACCCTCGTTTCCAGGGCTTCCCCTGTACGAGTGGTACCATACAGCTGGAAGGCTTTCTTAGCCTTTCTAGTCTTCCTTTCCTTTCCAGTGTAGAGTTTTCTTTGGAATAACCTCCCTGCTTCATTGGGCAGCTCATCAGACATGTTCAGGATTTTCTCCTCTTGTTCTGTCTGTCCTCTCTGTTAAGAACAGAAAGATTTTCTCTGCTGTTCTATTCAGCAGCTGCCCATGCAGGAGTTCCAGTGATTGGACTACTGGTACTTTTCTACAAGTTCCAGTCTTGTCTTCCACTACTTTTTGTCTAGCCTTAGTAGTGCTTCCCAGATAGTGCTTCATCTATCTTGGATAATCCTTATCGCTTCTTTTCTGTCGTCTCGAAATCTCTGGAGTTGGCAGCATAACTGAGGTGGCAGCTGGTTTCCTCCAACAGCCACTTTTATTTCCCAATTCTCCTACATAGTGCTCTCTGCAATCCTGCTGAGAAGCTTTCCACTATGGGCCCTTGCTAGAGAGCATGGGGATTTTTTCTCTAATTACTATCCTATATGGTTGAAAAAGGCTTACTCAGTCATTCCTCATGACTGTAAGGGTTCTTTACACCCTTCTATTTCCTTTTAATAAAGGACATAAGCCTTCTCTATATGACAGTCTGAAGAGTTACCCATTTTCTACAGGAAATATGCTCTTTTTCCTTGCAGCTTGTCCTCATGGTATCCTAATCCTTCATGGACAGCACATATTTAATTAAACAACGCATGATACCCCCCCCTTGTTCCTCAAGTGGGTCAACCTGGTATCTCATCCTATGCGTCTTCTGTCCATTTACCATGCGAGAGTTCTATAGGACTCAGGACTTGCTGTTTACAGACTGATATTCTCCTCTGTTTTTCACGCAACCATCCTGGTTATTTCACTGGATAGCATTCCTGCACCATCGTAGCCAGGGGGAATAGATTCTCTATATATCTTCTCAAGTAGGTTCTACCTTGTTAGATGAATCTTTCTCCTTCACATCTCCATGTGAATGTTCTTATGGACATATCTCTATCTGCTTAGTTGCCGACATTTATTTTTAGACATCTATATACATGTATGTCTATATCTCTATATACTTCTCTATAGATACATATGTCTGTAAGCTGCGTGTGCATTTTTTATGCCCCTCCAGATCTCACTATAGACATATATATATATACAGGGGTATATATATATATATATCTCTACACATACACATATATATAGGGATATATATATATATATATATATATATATATATATCTGTCGAGATGCTTCCTTATAGGTAGATATGTATTTACATACTTATCTCTCTGTCTATGCTTATAAGGGGTTTCACCTTCCTATAGGTTCCAGACAGTAGGCTTGCATATCTTCATACTGTCCCTCAGTATGTCTGGGGTATTATGCACACAACCACTACTGTGGTACTGACAGCTCCTACCTTAACCCTAGGTCTAGGTATCCCTGAAGCTCCATGCTTCACTATCTTTCCTATCTCTCAACAGATAGGAAAGACAGGGTGGATCTTCAGTAGATCTGAGGTTTCAGCCCTTCAGATATCTGTCCTCCTTGGGAATATGGGCTTTTTTCCATACCCCTTCTTCCCCCCAGGACTGGGCTAGTTGTCCAAATCAGTCAGTCTTCCTCTTTTGTTCCTAAATGTTACTAACTCTGTATCCAAAAGAGTTCCCAGCTTTTTCCATAAAGCTTCCACTGAAGACCTGACGTTTTTGTACTACCCCAGTTGACACCTGGGTCACCTGTCAATTCCAGATTTGGACCTTCACTTCAGTGAGGTCACCTTGAAGATTCCTCTACTGGATCTCCAGTAGACTCCATCAGCCTCTCTACTTCCTGCAATCCAGTAGGTGAGGTCCATATTGTGATTGTTCATGTCAATATTTTTCATGATAATTATCATACATACAAGGACTCCTTACCTGTAGTCCTTAGGTTAGCTGTTTTCCTACAGCTCCTCTCTTTTCAACTCCTACCCTCCATCCTCAGGATGCCTGGCCATATGAGGTGTATCATGTTCCAATCCTCACCATGCTAGTGCTCCAGACATCTTAGCTTGGGAGTCCCCATATGTGAAGACTCATTCCTGCTTGTTCCTGGAGATAGCACAGTTACTTACCTGTAACAGGTGATCTCTGGGAACAGCAGGAATAAGTCTTCACAACCCACCCACCTTCCCTAGGAGTTGTATCTATCTTCCTTTCCTCTTTCTCTCTTTTTGTCTCAGCTATAAAACTCAACTGAGGAGAGACGGTTGGAAAGGCGGGAAGGCAGCACGCAGGCGCTGAGGGATGCTCCCAAAAGCTTTCTGATTGGATGCTGGGGAGCGTTCCCACGCAGGATCCGTCGGTACCGACGTACCCACATGTGAAGACTTATTCCTGCTGTTCCCAGAGATCACCTGTTACAGGTAAGTAACTGCTTTATCCCTTCTTGGCACCTGAGCCACCTTGGGTGCAAGTGCCCACTGACTGGCGGCCATGTGGTAAAGGGCAGTAGCCCACATGGTTTTCAGAATGCAGTTGTGCAGGCTGGAGGGAAGCCTGGTGGATAAAGCACAGTTACTTACCTGTAACAGGTGATCTCTGGGAACAGCAGGAATAAGTCTTCACATATGGGTATGTCGGTACCGACGGAGTCTGCGCGGGAACGCTTCCCAGCGTCCAATCAAAGCTTTTGGAAGCATCCCACCACGCCTGCGTGCTGCCTTCCCGCCTTTCCCAACTGCCTCTCCTCAGTTAAGTTTCAAGCTGAGACAAAGAGAGAGAGAGAGAGAAGGGAAAGATAGAGATAGAGAGATACAACTCCTAGGGGAGGTGGGTGGGTTGTGAAGACTTATTCCTGCTGTTCCCAGAGATCACCTGTTACAGGTAAGTAACTGTGCTATCTCCAGGAACAAGCAGGAATGAGTCTTCACATATGGGGACTCCCAAGCTAAGATGCCTGGAGTCCCAGCATGTCATAGATTGGAACATGCTATCCCCCACAACACCAGGCATCCTGAGGATGGAGGGTAGGAGTTGAAAAAGAAAGGCGCTGTGGAACAGCTAACCTAGCATAGGACTGCAGACAAGGAGTCCATGTGTGGATGATAATTATCATCAATGATATTGAAAGAAATATTGCAATATGGACCTCCCTTAACAGGATTACACAGCAGTAAGGAGGTTCATGGGATCTATTGGGGAACCCAGTAGAGGAACCTCAAGGAGGACCTCACTGTGAAGTGGAGGTAATAAACCTGTAGGAAAAAAACAGTGGAGGTCAGATTCCTGAAAGGTAAGAGGGAACCCCAGTAATAACTGGGGTAGTACAAAAACGGTGGGCCTTCAGCGGAAGGCTTTATGACAAAAGCCGAACTCTTTTGGCAACAGAGTGGCTCACCCTTAGCAAAAAGAGAAGGCTGACTGATTTGGACAAACGGGCACAGTCCTTGTGGGAGGAAAAGGTATGGAAACCCCTTGTATCCCAAAAAGAAAGGACAAATGCCTGAGGCGTTAGAGCCTGTGATTAACTGAAGATCCGCAATGTCTCTCCTAACTGGAGTCAGCTAGAAGAGATACTGGAACATGGAGAGCTTCAGAGGTACCTAAACCTTAAGGTTATGGTGGGAGGACTTAACTACCACAGAAAGTGGTTGTGCGTGTAGAACCCCAAACATGCTGGATAGCATAGGTATGGGTAAAACCCATCTGTCAGAATCATATAGCTATATGAGCCTAGACAGTCAGGTAGATAAATATGCAGATACATATCTACCGATAATAAAATATCTCGACAGATATATGCTATAGATATGAATATATATGCCTCTATATGGGTGTCTGCGATGAAGCAGATAGATATGCCTACAGAACGGTATTCACATAGGAAATGTGGAGAGGAAAGATTCATCTAATAACAAGAAGGTGGAACCTACTTGAGAAGATATATAGAGAATCTATTCCCACTGGTTATGAGCTATAGGGATGCTAGCTAGAGAAATAACCAGGACGGTTACGTGAAAAGCAGAGGATGATATCAGTCTGCAGCCCAGCAAGTCCTGAGTATTCCAGAACTCTAGCATGGTAAGTGAACAGAAGACGCATAAAAATGAGATACCATGCTGACCTGCTTAGGGGCAAAAAGGTATCATGCGTTCTTACCATGAGGACGAGCTGCAAGGAGAAAAAGCATATTCCCGATTGGAAATACTATGGACCAAAGCAGGAAATTGGCAACTCCTTAAGCTTTCACGTAAGAGAAGGCCTATGTCCTTTATATTAAAAAGGAGATAGTGAAAAAAGGGGAACCTTTCTAGTCATGGGAGACATGACTGAAAAAGCCTTTTCCAACCATCTAAGATAGCTTTTGGAGAAAAAACCCTCATGCTCTCTAGCAAGGGCCCATAGTGGAGAGCTTCTCTGTAGAATTGCAGAGAGCATGATGCAGGAGAATGAGGAGATAGAACTGGCTGCTGGAGAGACATTAGGTATGTCAACTATGCTGCCAAACCCAGGGGAATGGAGATGGCAGAAAAAGAAGACAATCCAACAAGCCTGTAGTGAGAGAATTTCCAAGACAGATGACAGCCACTACTAAGACCAGACAGAATGTTAGTGGAGGACAAATCTGGTTGCTGGTGGACAAGAACCAGTGGTTCAAACATTAAGGCTCCTGCATAGGCAGCTGCTTGCCAGACAGCAGAAAGAATCTTACTGTTTAAAAACAGAAAGAACAGACAGAACAGGAGTAAAAAAACTCTGGACATGTCTGATGAACTGCCTCAAAGCAAGATTGAAAAAGAGGAGTCAACTCAGAGAGGAAAACTCCGTGCTGGAAAAGTAACAAAACTAGAGAGGCTGAAGAAAAAGCCCTCCAGTGAAGCAATACCGCTCTTACAGAGGAAAAGCTTGGTAAGAGGGTAAAGATAATGGAGCTGAAGAAGACTTACAAAGTAGTAAGTCTATAGAAAGGAAAAAAGACATGCTGGCACAGGAAACTATCGTTTGATAGTGGTTAGCCTCTTTCCCTAGCAGGAAGAAGAGGAGAACCCTGTGACCTATAGGCATGAACATCCTGACAGCTCATAGAACATAGAAAAAATGGATGTCTTTTGGGAAGAGATCCATGTCTATGGTTTAGAATGAAAGCAGTGGATTGCCTCTATTGAGAAGAAGCAACTGCAGATTCTAACCCCAAGAGTCACAAGCATCTGATGAAGATTGATCAGAAACCCTGCGGTTGCTGGGTTTGCTGAGCCTGGTAAGAGGTTGAATTCTGCAGACCAGGACAATGCTTCCCTTGTTTGGGAACATCTGTATGATGGGCAGATGATGCATAAAACCTTCTTCTCCTATGGGAAGAAAGTTTGGCAGGACATTTCCTACCTACTGGGACAGAAGGAGGTGCAGAACAGCCCCTAGGAACAGGTAAGTCAGTGGACAACTGAGTAACCTGACGTAAAGACTCCTTGTTGAAAAGATTGTCTCCAGTGCAAGGAGTATGTCCTAGTCTTTGCTGTGCCCATTTGTCCAAGTCTGAAGCTTGGAGCCAGGCTCTACGTCGTGCCCCTATAGTTATAGCAGAGGTCCTGCTAACAGACTCAAAAGAGTCTAGGGAAGCACGAGTAAGAAACCAAGAGATATTCTGAAGATGCTTAAGCAGTGAAGAATAGCCTGCACTCTTGGACTCTGGAAGGGAAGGAGTCAAAAGATGTAATTGCTTTGTGACCTCCTCAAGAAATAGACTCATATAAAAAATATATGAGAGAATTCTTGCAGAAAGCATAGATGTCTGGAAGGTTTGACGTCCAAAGGCATCTAGTCTTAGACTCCCGACCTGGCGGATAAGAAGAGTGCTTTTTCTTACTCTTTACCCGCCTCATTGCTGATTCCACTACTATGGACTGATGAGGAAGTTGAGTCTTTTGAAACCCTGGAGAGGGGGGCACCTGATATAAGAGATCAGTTGCTCTGGAAGGTGGGGGTACCTTTAAAGGTGCTTCCCACATTCCTAGAAGGAGATCCTGCAAGGAATGATGCAAAGGAAGCATTATGTTCTCCTTTGCTTTGGTAGAAACAGAGCCTTGTGCAGGATCATGTCCAGGGATAGGAATGGCAAGAGATCTTGCTATATCCAGGAGGAAACTCTGAAAAGAGGGATCTCCAACGGGAATCTCCTTTGGACAGGTTAGATCTGAAGAACTAGCCTGAGCACCGAAAGAGCTATCCAAATATACAGGAATAGAAGATCCTGCACGGTGCAGTGTGGAATCCTTAAGGGATGGTCGCCGGTACTGGCTGTCAGGAGCAGCGACCGTCAGTACCACATTGTCCATGCCAGGTATCGACTCCAAGCTTGGTATAGAAGGGAGCGATCCTGTTGGAAGAAGCATGGCAGGAGTTGGCCACGATGCTACTGTGGACACCGGTACCGATGCCAATACCGGTACCGATGTCAGAGCCGAGCCCGACACAGACATCGGAGCAGCCATCGGTGACAGTTCAATCGGTACCGAGGTAACCGAAAACCTCCGGCCGCTATCCTTGGTACCGAGCCTCCGGTATCGATCGGTGTCGGTACCAAAATGTGTTGGTACCCAGTCTTCCAGACTAGAGATCGATTCCAAACTAGGCATCGAGGGCAAAGAGCCTGATGAGCGAAGCATGGAAGGCACCGACTGCAAGGGTAATGTGGACATCGGTACCGGCTTCGGTACCGTGTCTGATACCGGTGGATGAAGGCCAACCAGTGGCAACTCAAACGGCCTCGGAGGAACCGAGAGTTGCGGATCCGAGTCATCGGAACCGAGCCTTCGGTACCGCTGGGAGCCGGTACCAAGGCAAGTCGGTACCCATTCCTCCAGACTGGAGATCGATTCCAGACTCGGCATCGAGGGAAGCGAGGCTATCGATGCACGTCTGGAGGGTACCGACGTCGGTGGTAGTATCGGTGCTGGTACCGATAATGGAAAGTCAGTCTGGAGAGTATCCACCGGTCCCGAAGGCACGGAGGACGCCAGATGACCATCCCTGGTGAGGAGTGTTTCATCCAACACCAGTGCCGATGCCGGGGTATCGGTACCACTCGAAGCAGATGCCACCATCGGACACGGCTCAGGTATGTTCTGTGAGGGGTGAACCCCAGGAACAACCTGAAACCCCTCATACGCTTTGGAGACTGAAGACTCCCGCCGGGGTTTTGAAGCCAGTGAGCTCTCGAGGGCAAGGCCGGAGCCGTCTACATGCTGTGCATGAGACCTACCACTCGAGGGCTGGCTAGTCTTAACAGACTGTTTGTAGGTTACCTGATCATCCTGTGTAGAAGAAGAAAGGGACGGTGCCCTGAAGTTGGAAGGAAACTGTGTATCGAGGGAACCTCGATGTTGAAGACCTCTTCTCACCAAACTGTTGCCTAAAGGCTCCGGATGAAAAAGGTCAGGACCCAAACAGGTTAGACACCGACTTTGAGGGTCTAAAAATAAAGTAGTACCGCCACAGTTTGAACATTTCTTGGAGAAAGTGACTGGTGGTTCCATGGACGAAAAAGAAGAGGCCTAAAAGGCCTGAGAAACCGTGAGACACTATGAAGAAAAAATATCCCTTGAAAAAGGAAGATTTCACAAGAAAAAAGAAAACACCGGCGGTACCGGTGGCGTCAGGGAAGACAGCCGCGACCACAAGAAAACTAAAGAAATAAAACAAGAATTTTCTGCGGTGACAGGAGGACGTCCTGCCGGCTCCGTGGAAAACGAAAACTGAGGAGAGGCAGTTGGGAAAGGCGGGAAGGCAGCACGCAGGCGTGGTGGGATGCTTCCAAAAGCTTTGATTGGACGCTGGGAAGCGTTCCCGCGCAGACTCCGTCGGTACCGATGTACCTATATGTGAAGACTCATTCCTGCTTGTTCCTGGAGATAATTTTTATTGGATGACAACTAGTTAATTATTTTTCTATTAGAACTGCATTTGTCAGTTTTGTTTACAACTGTATGCTCTAGGGTGTTATAAACAAGATGCAGAACTGCAATTAAGGTATTTTGTCCTTTATTTTTCCAATGATAAATGCCAAAGAAGTATATACTAGAAATATAGAGGAGAGATTGATGCTGTACATCACAAATTCAAAGCTGAATGATTGTGTTATGCTCCATTATGAAATCTAATTGTAACAGAATCTACAGAAAGTACTAACAAGACTCTAGTGCGACTGGACCCATAGCTCATACTGTAGCACTGCAGCATAAGGGAACCATTATTTACAAAACCTCTTGGCCCTGCTGTTGATGCCGGTTGGGCCTGGGTGGGCTATGAAGGTAGTACAGTTTCAGCTGGGGATTGCCACTGCTCTGGTGGCCTCTTAAAGAGAGTGGCGCTGTGGATGCACATCAGTAAAAGTCCTCTGAGTCACTCGGCTGTGCTGGGGGTGTGAAAAGAAAGGGGTACTGGGGATGATGGTGGGTGAGAGAGGGGGAAAATAAATGAGACAGTTGCAGCATTTTGAGCACAACCCTAGGAGCCCTGATTCTTGCCCTTGATCTTATTTATGCTCTGCATGACCCAGAGCAAGACTTATTTTTTTTCCCTTTCTGTACCCCCTATTCACCCAACTGATTTGGTGGTAATGATGTCGTCCTTGTACTGGTGCTCTGTAGAAGCTGACAGTTAGTAGATATGGCCATCCAACTTGGAAAATCCAGTTTAATTTTGCAGAAGGTTTTAAAATCTGTTTTATGAGCATATTAGTAGATTTGCAACACTTATTACGTAAATAAGATTAGAGAACAATGACTGGTACCTGTTGAACATGATTATGCAGGTTTGTTCCTGACCTTGAAGATATTGTTAACTTTGAAGAACTAGTGAGAGAAGATGGACTCTCAGAAGAAACCCAAAACTCAGCAAGGTATGATGACAGCATATTTTTGAATAAAGGCAGCAAAGCAAATCATGAGGATTGTTATTTTTAACTTATAATTTGTGGAAATAACGAGGGGAATTAAAAACTTACAATGTAACCCTCTGATGTGGCTATTTGTACTATTGCTCATTGTTGGAGACCAGGGTTGGTGATGCTCTAATGCAGAGGTTTCGGAAAGGGGTGGGCTACACGGGCCCTGGCCTGCTAAGACCTCACTGCCACGATTGCCAGGCTTTCTCTTCTGTCTGCTCGTGGGCATCCAGTCTCCCTCAGTCTTTGCTGCAATTGTGACCCAACAGGCAACGGGCTGCCCTTGGGGATCCCACCCCCCTGCGAGCAGAAGAATGCCACGCTCCCAGCAAAGACCCCTCCTGTCTGCTTGTGGGAGATCAGAGGGGGGAAGGCTGGCAATCACAGTCTCACTCAGTTTGGCTGGCCATGGCGTGGAGCTTCTTCCCCCTCCCCCTTCCCATCCACCCATGAAAACGGTGTTCCACCGCCCCTGCTTTAATGCATCGTATGTTTCCTCAAGTAGGAGTATGGACTAGGTTTGACTATAGGGACTTGGGGTTTCTTCTGAATATAAGCTTTTCAGAAACCACATTCGCAACACACAAGAAATGACTGAAAGTGTGGATTTTTCTCCTTAAACTACTTCACTTGGGGCAAATTTTCAAAAACGATCGGTGCTTACTTAGATGTCTAAATTTAGGAGGGTTTTCAGCTAAACATGTATGCTAAATTGTAGGCCTGTGATTTAGGTGCCTAGTGCTAAAATAGGTTATGTATTCCTCTTCCCCAGCTCCACCATTATAGCTGCCTTACCATTATGTATTATCCTTAATGACATTGACTCCTCCTCGGCTCATGAGGGCTGTGAAAGCTATCTCCATGGAACCCCACCCCAGTAGACCTTGAGAGCAAGAGATTTGACTTGGGGATCAAAATAGGGCCTTCACTGTAGCAGTGTACAGCTTAGAGTGCTTAGTATTTGTGCCATTTGTGTCTTAAATACATTCCTGTTTTCTTTAAAAAGCGCATCATCCCTGCTGAATGTCATTGAAAAATAAGAAATTCAGTCTTTCTTTTTTTAGCTGTGAGGGCAATGAACCATCTTGTGTTCCTCTAAGTATTGTTATATTTTCTCCTTTGCAGGCAGTTAGACTCTGTGCTCAGTGATCTCACTCGAAATTCGGCAGAGGGCACAGAGTACTTCAAAATGCTGGTAGATGTATTTGCTCCAGAGTTTCGCAGCTCAAAGAACATGCATCTTCGCCACTTTTACATCATTGTACCACCACTGGTTAGTTCTGTGCTGCTTCTTTTTATGCAACTAATAAAAATTTAGGGCCCGATATTCCAAGGCATTTACACGGTTTACAGAGCTGTAAATGCCACTGAATGGGATATTCACAACACTTAACACAGTTAGTGCCGCTGAATATCCCCAATTAATACCGCTCTGTGCCCCGATGCTAACCGCTTAGCATTGTGGCATGTTGTGAGTGTTCTGGAGCGGCATCTGTGGTGACAATCACTAATTGGATAGTGGCGATATTGCACTGCTAGTCGGTTAGCGACCTGCGGGTAGAACTAGTAGGCAAAGCAAAAGCTGGCCTAGTTTTACTCACAGGTGGCTAACCAGGTAGTGGTGCAATATCACCTCTACCTGGTTAGCTTCTGCAGCGTCTGAGACTGTACAGTGACCCTGTATATTCAGTGCTGGGACCGCATATGACCCCAGCATTGAATATATGGGGTTAAAGGTCAGTAGCAATGGCTATGCATCATAGCGGTGCATAGCCGTCCCTATTGAATAGCGGGCGCTTAGATATTCTTTAACCCTTTAACTGGCAAAAGGCATACCACCTACCCAACTACTGCCAGAGGAATTAACTCTCCAACTGCAGAGTTTGTTCCCCGCGGTGATCGCCAGCAAGCAGTGCTCCCGTAGATTACTGATCTCCCTGCTACTCTCTACGAAGTCTGTCGGTCACCGCCGCAGTAACTGACAGACTGTGCAGAGAGAAGCAGGGGGATCAGCAGGAGCAGCAGCAATCATGGTGGGGAATGAGTTAACTCATATCCCCATTGGCTGAATGGCTGGGGTAAGACGAGTTAACTCAGCTTCCCCAGTTATCAATATAAAAATCATTATACTTAATTGCTTCTGAGAATAAATATTTGTATAGCAGTACTGTAGCAGGTTGTCTTTAAACTAAGTGGTGTACTGCAGGATCTTCTGTCATCTCAGTGCTATCTGGATTGTTTTTTCCAAATCTTCCTGCTAAACCAGTCCAGACTAGTGGGGTTATTACCCCCTGCCAGCAGATGGGAGTCAGAAAAAATAAAGTAAAACTATACCATGATATCACCACTGACATAAAACCTAGCACAGCTAGAGGGGGAGCCCTCAGTATTTTCTCTGTCTCAGCAGATGGTGCATTCTTTTAGAGAGGCCTGCAGAGGCCTATAGCTCCTGCCCAGTCTGCATCTGGGTGCAGTGTAGCTTGGCCACTTTAGATCCCAAGGGGTGTATGAGATACCCTTTTCTGGTTGATCTGTTACTTTGGGGATAGCTCCTAGCTAGGAGAGCCAGTGTAGCTTGGTAGGAACGTTGGATCACAAGAATCCTTCTGAGGGACCCTAACTGTATTTTGGCCTTTTTTCTTTCTTCCTTTACTTTTCTTTTTGTTTTTTGTTTAAAGAAAGAAAAGTATAAAAGGCGTGAGTCTTCTGCAAGGCTCCATGTAGCTCCTTAGCTTGTGGCTGATCGGGATTTCTTCCCTGCGGCTCCCCCTCCCCCCCCTCCCCCCCCACCACTGTCCCGCTCCCCTGTGCTCCCGGGGGACTGCAGCACTGAGGCTGCAGTGGATTGCTGCATTTTCCAGCAGGGAACTGCAGAGGATCACCGCCTAAACTTCACTAGCGGGAAAAAAGGGGGCCGCTGCATCTGAGTGTTTGCTATGATCCTGCCTGACAATCCCTAGCCTGTGCAGATCGCACACCAGCAGCAAAAAGGGTCGCTGTACCTAACCATGAGAGTTTGCTGCAATCCTGTCTATCCTGCCTAGACATCCCTGGCCTGTGCAGATTGTGCACCAGCGGCAAAAAGGGGACACTGCACCCTAACCATGAGAGTTTGCTGCAATCTCGCCTTTCCTGCCTGACGTCCCCAGCCTGTGCAGGCTGCGCACCATTTTTCCTTCCCTAAGGTCTACAGCTCCTGGTCAGTTTGAGACTGGTTTCAGTGTAGCTTGGCCAGCTGAGATCCCAGGAAGTATATGAGATACCCCTCTGGTGGTTCTCTCCTTCCTGGGGAGAATTTCTGACTGAAAGCCAGTGTAACTTTGTGGTGCATTAGGATCAGTGCCAATCCCATTGCCCTGATGCCTCGGCTGCAGTAAGTGGCGACAGTTCCCTTGTTGATCATTTCTGCACCACTTGCACAGCCGATCTGGGGGAGACTTCTGCCAATTCAGCATCCTTGTTGGCGGTTCTGGCTCCTGTTGCAATTGAGGCTTCGTTGCCGCCTTCCACATCAGGGATTATCCATGCAATTCTCCAGGCGGACCTGCTGTTCCCACGATGCTGAATGTCACCATGGGACTGGCATCTGTGGCTGACGGGGAGTCTTCTCTCCTTCTGTTTCTACAGTCTTAGTGCTCCCAGCAATAGTAGTCACAAGTGTTTCAGCCACAGCAGCTGTCGGACCTCACAGCAGCTGTCGGACCCTGCAGCGGCAGATTTTTGTTTTGCCCATCTTCCAACATGTTTATGGAAAGGGGGTTAAGGCCTTGTTCCCTCCTGGGCCAGGTCCATCTTCTGTTGCTCCTCAGATAGTCCTTGCGAGCGGTTCCTGCAAATGATTGAGAGGGCTGGACTCTGTCCGGGAGGATCCGCGGCCCCCTCCAAAGTCCCTTATTGGAGCGAGGCAGAATTTTTCAGCAATGGTGTTTCCCACGATGATTCAGTTGAGCTGCCTCCAACGTGGAGGAGGGGGAACTCTTTCAGGGGGAGGGCCATAGCAATTCTTGCATGGTACGTCTTTGTCACAGAGTGGAGATTCCCCCTCCCCTCCACTTAATTAATTTATTTATCATTTCTTATATACCGCCTTTCATGATATCAAGGCGGTTTACATTGAACAGGGCATTATAACTTGGAGATAACAATTTTACAGGGAACATGGGCAATGGAGGGTTACGTGGCTTGCCCAAGATCACAAGGAGCACCTGTGGGACTAGAAGCCCCAGTCCTTCCGGCCCAAGTTTGCTGTCCTCAAGTGGGATTTGAACCCCCGACCTTTCGGCCTGAAGTACCTTGTCTCAACCACTAGGCCACTCCTCCACTCAATTGTCTAGATTGCCACTGAAATGCAAATTCTGGAGCTGTCTGGACCAGCCCCCGACTCCTTCCACTTCTGATCCTGGCATCATGGGGCCTTCCAGAGCCTTTCCTTTCCTGCTGGATTTTCTCCTGATGTACCCCTCAAGAAGGCCCAGCGATTGGGTTGAATTTATGTCTGGTCATCGATAGTCTTGGAAAGTGGCTGCATTTTCCCAGGGTCGACATCTTTAACATGGCAGACACCAGCATACCACCATTCCCATAGAAGTGGAGCTGCCCTTCAGGACCTGCAAGGCCAGAAGATGGAAAGATTCCTTCAGATGGCCTTTTGTTCCTCCTCCCTAGCCCTTCAGGTAACAACGTGGGGCGGCATCTGTGCACATGTCGTCCTCCACTGGGTTCAACTCCTTCCTGAGGATGAGTATTCAGCTCGTCTCGAATATCTGGCGGCCTTCTTGGTGGATGCCCTTTTTGATAAAGATAAAGATATCTAATGCCTTTCTGTGTGGGGAGTCACAGCAGCGACAGTGGCTCTCCGAGAAATGGCTCAGAAATTGTTGGTGGATGTCGCATCTAAGGGGTGCTTAGCCAAATTGCCCTTTAGGGACAGGCTCCTGTTTGGCGAGCTCTTGGGAAAGTTTAGTCATGGACTTTAGAGAGATCAAGCTGCTGGAGGATAAACCCAAGGATTCCTCCAAGCACTCTTCTTCAACAGCAGAGTCATCTTCGCTGTGGAAATTCCACAATTCTCGTATCAACAGAATAAGCAGACCACCACCTCTTCTGGAACAGGATCCAAGGAGGGCGCCAGGCCTATTCGCAGACTTCCATGGTGGGAAAGCCCTCTTCCTCTCACCTCTCTCGACGACTGTTCTGGAGCCCATTCCTACCTCCCGCAAGTGGGAGGCTGTCTGCAACAATTTTATCGTGAATGGGCCCATCTGATGAATGATCACTGGGTGCTCAGCATTATAAGACGGGGATATGTTTGAGTGTGCTCAAGAGTCAACTGTAGTTTGAGAGTTATTTATTTATTTATTTACATTCTCTTATATACCGTGCTATTCTGCATCAGTGCGGTTTACATTGAACAAACTGAAATTACATTGAACAGGGCATTATAACTTGGAGATAACTATTTTACAGGGAACATGGGCTATGGAGGGTTAAGTGGCTTGCCCAAGACCACAAGGAGCACCTGTGGGACTAGAAACCCCAGTCCTTCTGGCCCAAGGTTGCTGTCCTCTAGTGGGCTTTGAACCCCCGACCTTCCGGCCTGAAGTACCTTGCCCCAACCACTAGGCCACTCTTCCACTCCATGGTTCCGCATGGAAATGCTGCTGTCTGTTATCCATGCGGTCCAGAAGGATGAGTTCTTGCCTCCTTGGATTTGCAGAGGCCTGTGTTCACATTCCCATCCGAGAGGACCAGCAGCACTTTCTCCAGTTCACGGTTTTGGTCTCTTACTACCAGTTTTGTGCGATGCTCTTCAGCCTGGCCACCGCCCTTTGGACATTCTCCAAAGTATGGTAGTAATTGTGGCAAGACTGAGGCATGAGGGCATCTGCATACACCCCTACCTGGATGATTGGCTCTTGGGAGTTATGGTTGCAACACTAGAGCTGGTGTCCTCAGCACAAGCACACATGCATCCTCTACAGTGGACTTTGCTGACTGGCAGGTTCCTGTGCTCGCAGGACTATAGATTTCAACTCCTACTTCCTCTTTCGTATTAACACAGCCTCCTCTGGTGGGCCTCCCCTGACAACGTGTTGAGAGAGGTGCTCCTCGTCACCGATGTCAGTCATTCCAGTTGAGGAGTTCATTGTCTTGACTGCATTGACTGCATAGGGTCAGTGGTCTCCAGTGGAAGCAAAATGGGCCATCCATCGTCTAGAGGCCAGGACTATCTGTCTGGCATTGCTGCACTTAAGCAAGCTACTCATGGGAGCGCTCTGCGAGTTCTCTCAAGCAAAGCAACCGTAGTGGGTTATGTTAATAGCCAGGGCAGAACAAAGTGCCTGGGATTAGCTCAGGAAATGTCTCTACTGTTCCCCTGCGCAGAACTGCACCTCCAAGTGCTTAAGTAGTTGTAGTAGTTGTAGTTGTACAGTAGTACAGCCCAGCACATCATGGGTGAGGACAGTCTGAAAGTGGATTTCCAGAGCAATCACCTCATCTATCCCAGTGATTGGGAACTTGCCTCATGAGCATTCAACCGAATAGTGGATTGGTGGGGGCCTCCACTAGTAAACCCCTTAGCCCTGCTGTGGGACGTGATGCTCGTTCTCAGAGCGCTCATGTGTCCGCCCATTGAGCTGCTCAGGGAGGCTAGGATCTGTCCCTGAAAATGGTGTTCTTGGTAGCCGTCACTTCGACTCGGTGGATTTTAGAATTGCAAGTGTTTTCCAGCTGCAACCCCTTATTGACATTCTTGGCCAAAAGGGTGACCTTTCGTTCGGTTTCCTCCTTTTTGCCCAAAGTGCTCGCTCCCTTTTACGTCAATCAGATGCTTTTCTTGCTGGCCTTTTCGCCAGATCAATGTACCAAACCAGCAAGGGCTTGCGTTTCGTGGACTTCCGTCATGCACTCTTGTGGTACTTCAAAGTGATGAATCATTTTTGTCTTTCCAATCACTACTTTGTCCTTTTTGCCGGACACTGGAAGGGACAAGTGGCATCCACAGTGACCCTTGGTCGCTGTATTAAGGATACTATTGCCTCAGCCCACCTGGTGCAGGGTAGGCCTGTTTCCCAGGCCTGAAGGCTCATTTGACTCGGGCCCAGGCAGCTTTCTGGTTTGAGTCATCTCATGTGTCACCCTTGAACAATTGCAGGGCGGCTACTTGGTCCTCCTTGGCTCCTTTGTGTGGCACTACTGGCTAGATGAGCATGTCCAAGTGGCCATGTGGTTTCGCTCGAGTGTTCTTCCACTACACTTTCTTTCCGTCCTGGGATGAAGTAGATTTGGTACATCCCACTAGTCTGGACTGGTCTAGCAGGAAGATCTGGAAGGAGACCTTTCGCTTACCATTAATTTCCTTTCCTGGAATCTTGCTAGACCAGTCCAGGACCCGCCCCGTTTAGCTTTGTGCCTTGGACTGCAACCTTCTGTATATTTGTCCCTTCCGACCATGCAGCAATTGTATATAGTTGTCCTTGTTGAGGGGTTCCTTGGGAGGATTTGGCTACTTTCCATTGCTTGTTCCGAAAATACTGAGTGCTCCCTCCAGTTGTGCTTGGTTTTATGCCAGTGGTGATGTTGCAGCAGTGTTTTACTTTCTTTTTTTACATTCTCTGTCTTCTTACATTCTTTTTTTTTTCTGTCTCCCATCTGCTGGGGGAAATAACCCACTAGTCTGGACTGGTCTTGCAGGATTCCAGGAAAGGAAATTAACGGTAAGTAACATTTTTCCTTATTTCTCAGTTTTAACAAGAAAGTTACAAATCTAAGCAATTTACAGAAATTAGTGATATACAGCATCAGCAAATTAAAGAAACAAACATTAGCATAGAATGTAACACCCTGAAACACTTCTAATTGTTTGATTTATTTTTAGATTTAATTACCTTTTCCAAATCTAAATCCAAGCTCAAGGCAAGTTACATATTTCGGTACAGTTGGTAGGTCCCTGCCCAAGAGGGTTTACAATTTGTCTGAGGCAAAGGAGGGTGAACTCATTTGCCCAAGGTTAAAGAAGCAGGATTTGAACCTTGGCTTCCTCTGTTCTCTGCCCATTCTTCTGACAACTAGGCTACACCTGTTCTGTTGGAATTGGGCAAGGTGATCTGTGAACTCAAGGGATTTAAACTGTTTTAAGAACATGAAATTATCCAAAACATCTGTTAGTATACACTGGGCTTATGGATTTGGTGGGCTTCATCTTTTTAAACACTGCAGACACCTTTCGGAGAAATGCACATCTTTAAATGATGCATGCCATAACTTAAAAATTCATCAGTGTGTGAAAATAGACTGAAATATTAGACTTTTGTAGGCTGAGTACTTTCATTGGAGTAACAGTTCTAATTTTTTCATGCCATTTCATGTAGGGGGAATGCAGGTCGTCTTATAAGTATTTTTCACGGATCTGATGATGTTTGGTACTAGTATACTGGCAATATTCTAATTTCAAATATACCTATTGCTTTGTTGGTGAAACTTACTGTTAGTCTTCATGGCAAATATTTGGTTATTTTTCTTCTCACTAAAATTGTTTGGGTAAGATACGTAGATTTTAAACTGTCCATTATTCCAGTACCATTTGAAAGGCTACTGAATTTACCTCTTTAAAGACAGAGGATACTCCATTGCTCAAAAACGATTAATATAAGCCTTTTAGGGATGGATGTTGGTAGTTGTACTGTTCCAACAGAGAGGGACTGTTCAGGCAGGTTTCTGGATCATTGTGATCATTGCTACTCACCTGTTCTAGTACACAAAGCCTTTAAGAAATTAGAAGAATGCAGGAATTAAACAGCAAGAAAATCCATGATCATGAATCTTTCCCCAGGCATTGCTGTTAGAAAAGGCCATCTATGGATGGATGTCACTTTGGCCTGATGATATAGGTCCATTAAGTATACAAAGGTTGCCTATGCTGAATGCCTCTTACGCACACAATTCTGCACAATTCTGGTCACAGCATACAACCCTCAGCTTTACTCCGTCCTGTATCGCACCAGTCACGTGGCAGGAGGAAGAAAGTGGCTACATGTTGAGCCTCATCTTCTGCCACCTTGAGCCCAATTGCTAGTTCGAACTGCATGGGATACCATATAGTCATGCAAACAGTGTGACTGGTTCGCAGCCACACTCCTTCTCATGCCATCTGATTGGTGCAGGGTGGGACAGAGCAAACTGGGATGTGTGCTGGGGGGGGGAAGGGGTTGGAAGAAACTAGCAGATTGGGTCAGATGATAGGCCTATCTAGTTCAGTTTTCTGTCTGATACAGGCATACAATGGAGTTGACTTACAAGCACTCATGTTAAAAATAAATCATGAAATTAGACCTTACCTGCTAATTTTCTTTCCTTTAGTTCCTCCAGTCCAGTCCAGACTCCTGGATTCTATCCCCCTTCCAGCAGATGGAGATGAGAAATCTAGACTTTGGTGAAGTCACGATATAAGGAGGTGCTGCTCCTCCCCTCAAGCCAGTAGTCTAATGACAAAGCAGACTCAAGAAGTACATTGATTATGCATACAAAACATCAGTTGGTATAACTATATACATGATCAAGTGTGGAAGAGACATGGCGAAATAATCTGCAACCTTGGAGAGGCAACGAGGCCTAAGCCAGCTACAGTCCTGAAAGACAACAAGAAGGTTCTGAGAACTCACCACGCTGAAAGCTCCAGAAAAAAAACAGACAATGGGACTAGTGCTGTACATCTGATCCAGGCTTGCCTTAGCCATTGAGAACGATGGGTGGGTTCTGGACTGGACTAAAGGGACTAAAGGAAAGAAAATTAGCAGGTAAGGCCTAATTTCACCTTCCATAGCATCCTTCCAGCCCATTCCAGACTCCTGGGATGTACCAGAACAGTACTCAAAATCAGGTGGAACTGGCAAGCCCAACCTCCAACACCTGAGCACTAAATCGCACATTAGCCCGTGCCTGAAGTTCCAACCGATTAGTGCTGGACAAAAGCATGTAGTGAAACCCCAAGTAGCAGCTTTGCAAATATCCGTGGGTAGTATGAGATCACACTCCACCCATGACGCTGCCTGAGATTTTGTAAAATGGGCATGCAACCCTATTGGCAGAGACTTATGCTGCAGAAAGTAGGGTGACACAATCGCTTCCTTCACCCATTGTGCAATGGAAACTTTCGATGCCGCTTTGCCATTGCGAGGACCCCCCAGAAAGAATAGAGAGATGTTCCGTCTTGCAAAAAGATTCCATCTGTTTTAGATAATGACTGAGTACTATGTGCACATCTAAGAGATGCAGCTGCTGATCCTCTGCATCCGGGAAATCTGGTAGAACCACCATCTGATTCATGTGGAAAGCTAACACCACTTTGGGCACAGTGCACTAAACCACCTTTTCTTTGGAGAGAAAAGAAATGCCTGCAGCTACAAAATCCATCAAACTGAGCAAATGGCCACCAGAAACACCACCTTCAAGGCGAGATCCTTCAGAGATGCACTCCCCAAAGGCTCAAAGGGAGAACCAGTCAATACAGACAAGACCACTGTGGGATGCAACAGCAGCTGCAAATGTCTGACAACTCAGAGAAATTGTGTGACATCTGGGTGAGATGCCAAGGAGAGACCCTGAATACATCCTCGATAACAAGTGAGAGCAGCCACCTGCACATGGAGCAAATTCAAGGCTAAGCCCTTCTTCATTCCAGCCTGCAAAAAGACTAAGACGTCAGGAATCATGGCTCGCAACTTGCGCTGGCCCCAATCTGCACTCCAGGACTCAAATACATGCCAGACCTGAGCATATGACAGTGAGGTGGAATGCTTACGGGTTTGCAACATAGTGGACATGACCTGTGCCGAATAACAATGTTTCCTTAACTGCGCCCTCTCAAGAGTTAGCCGTAAGCAAGAATCGATCCACTTGAGGCATCAAGATTGGTCCTTGCGATAAAAGGTCAAGTCATAGGCTGTCCACCACCAGTCAAATGAGGTTGGCATTCCACGGCCTCAGAGGCCAATCAGAAGCAACTAACGCCACTAACCCCCAGTGTATACAGCTGCCCGGATGCTCCTACATGCCTCTCCTCGCGATCACATCACCCCCCTACTACAACACCTTCACTGGCTACCACTGCAATTCCGGATCCCTTTCAAGGTTCTTACTATGGTCCATCGCGCAATTTACCTGCACAGACCCCAATACCTCTCTGACCTGCTCTCTTTTCATGTCCCTTCCCGAAGCCTTCGCTCCATCCATATCAACCGTCTTCACCTCCCAGCTCCTTCCCATGCACATCTCCAATCCACCCGCAAATCAGCATTTTTCTACCTTGGTCCTTCCCTCTGGAACTCACTACCCACTGCCCTCCGTCTCGAAGAATCATACCCCAAATTTCGCTCCCTTCTCAAAACCCATCTGTTCTCCTGTGCCTTTCCTGGATCTAGCTGACTTCTCTGACTCTTCTTTCTAGCTTCTCCTGTTTTTTCTACTTTCTTTTCTCTTTTCCTCAAGTAATTGTAACTTTTTCTTTCTTTTCTGTCTCTGATTTACTGTTTTTATTTATATTGTAAACCGCCCCGATGTAACGGGGGGCGGTATATCAAATGTTGTATAAACAATAAACAATAATATTTCAATCTGCTGGAGCAACTGATCCATCAGAGGCTTCAGTGGAAACAAATAGAGAAGCCTCCCTCTTGGCCACACCTGAGCTAGAGCATAGAGTCCTTTGGACATTCTTTCCCACCTTCGACTGACGAACCGGGACACTTTGCAATTGGAGGCGGAAGCCATCTGGTCCATTACAGGCAACCCCCATCTCCGAGTTAGACTGTGAAAGATAGACTCCTCCAGGGTCCATTCCCCAGGATCCAGCTAATGATGGCTGCTTGCATGTTCTCTTTCCCTGCCATGTGGGCTGCAGACAGTGCTAGCTTTGCCTCCACCTACTGAAGCAGTGGGGAGATCTCCTCCTGCCAGCACCATGTGTCCTGTGCCTCCTTGGCAATTGATGTATGCCACCATGGTGGCATTGTCCG
This sequence comes from Ichthyophis bannanicus, assembly GCA_033557465.1. Lineage (NCBI taxonomy): Eukaryota > Metazoa > Chordata > Amphibia > Gymnophiona > Ichthyophiidae > Ichthyophis > Ichthyophis bannanicus. Next base: position 484,791,687 of record CM066037.1, read on the forward strand.
AAAAGATACATACTGCCTTGTGACATGCTAGCGGCAAAAATGCTTGCACTGCTAGAAGGACCGCCCACATCTCCAATCAGTTGATGGACCACACGCTCTGTTCCGGAGACCCTGCACTATCTGTGACAATGTGCCCCCCACCCAGAGAGACTGGCATCCTTTGCCACTGTCCACTCTGGTGGCTCCAGGGACATCCTCACCAACAGCTTGGACGAATCCAACCACCAATTCAGGGTGACCTGGACTTCCAGTGGACACATCAGCTTCTTTTAGAGGGGATGCCACTGAGCAGACCAACGCGAGAGCAGAGACCTCTGTAGGGGACACGTGTGCCCTGGCCCAAGGATTTAGGTCCAGCGTTGCTGTTATGGACCCCCAAGATCTGAAGATGGGACCATGCCAACTGAGCCTGCTGGCATAAGAAAAGCCAAATCTGCGCCTGCAGCTTCAGAGCCTGCTCCGCCGGCAGAAAAACCAAACCCTGTCTGGTGTCGAATCATGCTTCCAGGTACATGAGATCCTGTGAGATGGCTCTTGACCGTGTTGACTACACAGTTGAGGTCTTTTAGGGTAGCAAGGACTTGCCGTGTCACTGCTGTGCTTTCCTTTCGTGGCTTTGCTCTGATCAACCAGTTGTCCAGATCGGGATGCACTAACACACTCTTGCGACGAAGAGCTGCTGCTACCACCACCATATTCGTAAAGCTCCGAGGAACTGTCGCAAGCCCAAACAGAAGGGCCTGAAATTGAAAGTAGCCCATGGAAACCACAAACCTCAAGTAACGCTGATGTTCTGGATGGTTAGGGACATGGAGATAGGCCCCTGTGAGATGTAATGCTGTCAAGAACTCACCCTTTTGGACGGCCACTGATGGATCGCAACATCTCCATTTGAAAGTGCGGCACCCTCAGAAGACCGGTTGACATACTTGAGATCGAGAATAGGAAGAAAGGAACGCTCCTTCATAGGAATCACAAAATAAATTGAATAGCGATCTTGACCTAACTGACCTACAGGAAAATGAACCTCGGCTCGTAGCTGGATCAGCCGCTGAGGAGTGTCCCTTACTGCTTGCACTTTGGTGGGCGCTTCACAAGGGGACAATAGAAAGGCATCCGAGAGCAGCCATGGAAACTCCAGAGCATAACCTTCGCAAATGACTTCCAGCACCCACTGATTGGAAGTGATCTGGACCCAGGCAAAGTAAAACTGGTGAAGACAATCGCTGACTGGCACCCCTCATCTCGTTGTTTCTCGGAACTGACTCCAGTTCCAGGAAAGAATTCCTGGCCAGTTCCTCTGCCACCCTGAAAGGGCTGACCCCTGGAAGTGTAGCACACCCTCTGAGGGGCAAAACGAGCTGCTCAAAAATGACGGAAATCAAGGGACTGGCCTCTCAATGCTGGAGTCAACTTACTAGCCTTTGGCTTGTCCTCAGGAAGCTTAGCCAGCTTGGACTCCCCCAATTCATTGACCAGTTTTTCCAAGGCTTCCCCATACAGGAGCCTGCCCTTAGAAGGGAGCTTGCTCAAGCGAGTTTTCAAGGAGATGTCAGCCGACCAGTTATGCAACCACGAGAGCCTTCTAGCTGCGAGCACTGAGGCCATACCTTTCATGGAAGCCCTAAGGAGAGCATAGAACGTGTCTGCCAAGTATGCCACTCCAGACTCCAGTATAGCCACCACGGCCATAGGCTGTGAGCTCCCACAATCAGTCTGACAGACCCTGTGTCAAACACATACACTCCCTGTCAACATAAGCCCTGCAGACAGAAGCTTGCAACGCCATGGCATGCACTTCAAATGCCTGCTTCAATAAGGTCTCCAACTTCTTATCCTACACATCCTTCCACGGGGATGGTGGTTTTCTTGGTTGTGGCTGAAACCAAGGCATCCACTTTAGACAATTTCAGAAGATCCTTTCACTCGGAATGGGATACAAGCATTGCATGGCACGACTGCCACACAGTCCTGCCTCCAGGACCTCCTACTCCAATTCGGTGATCTGCATAATGGCCCTGTGGATGAGAAAAGCTGTCTCCAGCACTCTTATGCCCTGTAATCAGGGGATCTTCGAAGGAAGGCTCTGTCACCTGTGGCTGCAGGGGGATATTAAGCACAGACAAAGAATTTGCAATCAACGCCGAAAACTCCTCCTAGCAAAACATCTGAACGATACTGGAATCCTCTCCCAGAGGGATCTCACCCTCCTCCAGGTCCAAGACAGAGATATCGCCACTGAGCCCTGAGAGTCCCCTCCGTCAGGTCTTCTGAAGCCATGGACTGCATAGAAACTCATTTCTCTCCCAACTCATCCAGGACTCTGGTCCGATTTTCCCCTGGCACCTCCAAAAATGAAGTGCCAGCCAAGGACTCCCTCAGCTTAGGAGGTGCCTTGCTGGTTTCTTGGGACTCCCCCAGACTCTGCTTCATGCAGTAGGCCTTTTGGATTAACAACAGTCAGAAGAAAAAGGAAGCCTGGTGGGAGGAGTGGCCTAGTGGTTAGGACAAGGTACTTCAGGCCGGAGGGCCGGGGGTTCAAGTCCCACTTGGGGACAGCAATCTCAGGCCGGAGGGACTGGGATTTCTAGTCCTATAGGTACTACTTGTGGTCTTGGGCAAGCCACTTAACCCTCCATTGCCCATGTTCCCTGTAAGTATTAGCGTATGTGTGTCACATCCCCTCGTGTTAAATGTATCTCGCAATTGACCGCTTTGACCCGGTGAAAAGCGGGATATAAATACAGCTAAAGAAAGAAAGAAAAAGGAAGCCTATTTACTTCAGGATCCTAACCCAAGCCTTGCCCCGCAGCAGCAGGAATCGAATCCTGCCTCCTTGAAGGGCTCAACATGACTGCATTGGAAAGAGACAAAATGACTGTGGTTCTTGCCAAAATCGCAGGAACTGCAGCCTGAGAGGCCTGATTTCTCTCTTGTTTGCGCTGCCGGAGACCCCCCCCCTCCCTGTCAAACTGGGCGACCCCCGGAGATTGCTGCTTGCTTGTGCAGTCCTCTGTCTTGCACCACTGGCAAAACCCCACCATGGACAGGCGTTCTTGCCTGCAGCTGCAGGCTGCACAAACAGCCTTCCCCAATGGCATGAAAGCACGGGAACAAGCTCTTTCTCCGAAAAATCAATTTCACTGCCGCTAAAGAAGACCGTGTTCTGGCAGAATTGGCAGAAGCACCACTAATGGAACCCCCCCACTCCCCCAAAAGAGAAAAGGGACTCCGCACAACCACTGGAGTCCCAAGCCGACGAGGGAATGAAACAAGCTGACAAAACGGAGCTGACGTCTGACGAGAATTTAAAGCAGCAGGTGTCCTTTAACATTCAACAGCCACCAAAGGCTGTAATAATGCCTTTCAATGAGGGATAGGGATCCGGACCACTGGGTGTATCCCTCCTCCAGGAACCTGTAGCTGATCAAATAGCGTTTGTTCCACCAGGGCCCAGATCTCGTCTCACCACGGCACAAGTACAGAGATCCAAAGTGACAAGCAGCCCCACTATCCTAACCTTTCCTATTCTAATTAGATGCACCTTTTTTTTTTTGCCAAATTACTTTTCTCTGTGTAGCCAGGACTACACCAAAATTCTTTTCCATCTGCTGGAGACTGAGAATACTGGCTTGAGGCGAGGAGCTCAGCCTCCTTATACCGTAACATCACCAAAGCCTAGAATTCTCAGTCTCCATCTGCTGGAAGAGGGATAGAACTCGAGAGTCTGTACTGGTCTGGAGGGAGTCTTTGGAAGTTGTGCATGTACAGTAATAGAATCGATGACAGTCCCTTTTTAAAGGAAAAATGTTGCCATTCAGGTCTTTTTGTTAATCATTATGTTTCAGACCCTTAACTTTGTAGAACATTCCATCAGCTGTAAGGAGAAACTGAATAAAAAGAATAAAGTTGGCGCAGCTTTTACAGATGATGGCTTTGCAATGGGTAAGTTAAATTTGATTTCATCATGATAGTGACATTTAATGAGTTAATTTTATAAACCTTTGGCAAATCAATGATTTACATGCATAAAAGGCCTCTTATATTAGAGCACGTGTAAAACTGCGTGGTGCATTTGGGTGCATGCTTGTATATGATTTTAGAGTAGGCATCTTCAGGGGAGGATATGAGCAGTCATGACTTACACATGTATTTTACATGCTAATATTTGCCTACTCTTTAGCAAGCATACATGTTCGCTCCTTCCATATAGGCACCATTTGTGGCAGTATTTTATAGACAGATAGGCACCTATGCATCTTCTAAAATAGGTTAAAAATGAGCACCTTTCTGCCCTATGAAACTAGAAGCCTTGTTATAAAATTATCCTCCACTTGTGTTCTACTTATCTCGTAAGCTGGGTGGAAAATCTGCAATGAGCTACAGAGGAACCATATAAGAGCAGTTGTACAAATATCCTTTCTTTTTGTCACCCCTTCATTTGGGCTTATGCAGAATTCCAATATCTGAGCTTTTCATTTGAGAAAAGTGACTGCAGGTGCATCTCTTAGTATAATTCAGTTTGTATATACGGATCTTATGTTCCCTTCTATCCTACTTCTGTGCTGTTTTGAGTGTCCAACATCGGTCACTTGTTTCCACTGCGGCGCTCCTGCCCGGCCTTGGGGCTAAAGACAGGAGCGGCGGTCTGATGCTTCGTGAGGAAGGAGAGTAACCTGTATCCAGGGAATGCTGGGTATTGTAGTTCCTGCTCCTCTCGCTCCGAAATAAAGAGTTGTAGTTATGGGGTTTCCAGTATATTTATTATAGTAAAGGATATTGTTCCATCACATGGCAAATAAATGCAAACAAAATAGGTGCTTCAAATGCTAACAGGAAAACTTAGGATAAAGGCAACTTAAAGTTATAACTGCTTCTTTTCACTTCTAAGCAAATTACTCACTTTGCCCCAAGAGGTCAGTTAGATTCACTGCAGCCTCTTTCAGCCACTGTTACCTTCACAGTGCTGGGGAAAATCAGGTGCACATAATTAGAGCTTTCTCAGCAAGGCAATACAACAGCTCCGTAGCATTCAATTCACATACGGTAAAAAGCAGTTTCCTTCAGCTTGGCATCTCTACACAGCAGACCGTGCAATCCATGCTCTCACACTCTGGTAAGTCTGTATTATCTTGTGTTAATTCTTCAAGCTGTATGGAATTACTGGCTTCTGGTAACACTGGCTGTCTTCTAGCTTGCAACTCTAAAAACTGCTTAAAACTCTGTAGGAGCAATTCAGCCTGCTGTTTGGGAGATAGGGAATTGCTATCAGCTATACAACTTCCCTCTGGCTTAAGGCTGTTTATTTTCTCCTCTCTTACATTAATTGTATCAGAGTAACTGCTAGTCTCTTTTGCTATTGTTTCACACACAGGAGAGTTAGCTTTACGTTCAGCCTGGAAACTTTGTGGCAATTCACTTACTTGTTGCCAAGCCGTTCTGACTTCAGATGGCTCCAACGTTCTCCAGCTGTTAGAATGTTTGTTGCTCTCTGGCTCAAACGGTACTTCACAGAATGATTGTTTTCTTTCTTGTGCCTGCCTTGAAGGCTTCCTTTCCCAGGGCTGTGCTTTCCAACGGTTGTCTATTTCAGGGCTAGGTCCTCTCTCCTTGGGACTTCTACTCACTGCCTCTGAATAGAACTTTGCAGGTCTCCTTCCAATGCCAGGTTCCCAAGTATCAGCATACTGTCTTCTGGACTTCCAATCATTCTCCTTCTTAATCCTCCTCTCCTTCTTCTTCTTCTCCTCCGTCTCCATAGGCTCAGGAGGGCGCTGTTCACCACACCACCTACAGCACTGGGGGGTGAAGGCTTTGCCAGGGTGACTTTAAGTGAGGACTGTGAATCATAAACTTTGGGAGAAAGGATCAAGGCATCTTTTGGTGACTTCATTCAGATGCTTCCTTCTCCAGAGCAAAGGAGGGTTGAGTGAGTGGTGTCTACTAGATCTAAAATCATGAGCGTTCTGCAGAGACAAAAACCATGGAAAGTAGCTAGACCAATATATCCCCCACCCTAGAGGTGTGCATGCACTGCGTTCTTAGCTCACCCTCGCCCTGCTGAACAATGGTTTGCATTCAAGTGCTGCCCTCGCTCTCTTGTATTACTGTAAATGATACTTGACATATGCAGAAAGGTGAGCCTTGAAGAAAGTCCGTTTATTTTGCTTTCAGTTGATATCCACATGCCACAGGGTCTGATGGATTGGAAAAGTTATTTTTTTCTGGAAGCTTCTTTACAGTTTTATTCTAGTTTTATTAATTAATATGCTGTGTACATTGGTATATTGCTGGATGCATTTGCATTATTTTAGCTGGATAAAATGCATGAAGACTTAATTTAATTTAATTAACAGATTTTTTATATACCGCTCCTTCCATTGATCAGATGCGGTTTACATGGAACAACAGTAAACAGGGAGAGCTGTTTTTACAGATAACAAATTGGAACTTACATTTAACAATTAACAAATTGTGAACTATGTACAAAGGAACAGAATTAAACTATATACAGAGTTATTTGTTATTCATTTGTCATCAAAACATTGTTTTAGGGCTTCAGTACTTCATTCCTTTTTTGGAAAAATTATATTAGCTGGAATAGGACTATCCTTTATCTAGCTGAGAGGTGAATTCGTCAAGGATCCATAGTGCATTGTGAATAGGTGTGTTTTAAGTTTTTTCCTGAACTCCATGATTTCGGGTAAGGATCTTAATTCTGATGGGATTGTGTTCCACAGTATGGGGGCTGCATGGGAGAAGGCTTTCTTGTTTGTGGTTTTTTTGGCCTTTATAAATTCTTTTGGTGGTGTTAATTTGAGCTACTTTTAGTTTTACATGGCTAGATTAAACAGCAAAAAGATTAATGTTTCAAAATATCTGCCTTGAACTGACTTGTCTGGTGGCAGGTGCAGGAAATGTGATTGTACTTAAAAGGTTTAACTTTTGCTTGGTCTTTGGTTTAATGGCTACAGGTGTGGCTTACATTCTGAAACTTTTGGATCAGTACCAGGAGTTTGACTCATTGCACTGGTTCCAGTCAGTCCGAGAGAAATACGTGAAAGAGAAAAGGGCAGTTGCTAAGCAACAAAACGTGCAGTCGGCTAATCAAGATGAAAAGCTACTACAGACTATGAACCTTACTCAGAAGCGACTGGACATCTATTTACAGGTATCATTCGTTGGTTTGTACTCAGATAATTAAGTTGATTATTTCTCTCTATGCCCTCTTCTTTCACTGCCAACTCCAGACTTCGGTCTTTTCACCTTGCTGCTCCTTATGCCTGGAAGTATACGTCGGGTTTCTTCTGTCTTCCTTTTCAATCCATGCTAAAGGCTCACCTCTTTGAGGCCGCTTTTGGATTCAGATTCCTTGTTCTCGTCTCTCCTTTTCTCTCTTTATCCTTCCCTATTGGTACCCTTGATCTCATCTATTGTATTGTCTTCCTAATTAGATTGTAAGTGCTAACGAGCAGGGTCCATCTTTTATATGTATCTGTACAGTGCTGATTATGCCTTGTAGTGCTATATAAATGATTAATAATAGTAGTAGTAATAGTATAATGGGAATTCTTCATAGACAGCAGCGTAATGCAGCAATGTTTGTTGGTGATGTTAGGATGGATCTAAGTTGGATGTTTGCTTTCCAAGAGCCCAGAAAAAATTGGATCATTTTCCTGGGTATGGGCAGGGTTCCTTTTTCCAAAGCAGCTCCCACTTGTCACTTGGTTAATATTAAAACTAGTGTGTCCTCAGAGGGGAAGGGGGGAGGGAGAATGAGGCTGCATTGCCTTCCTGTCTATGGAGAAACCCCCATGGCAGGTAAGCAACTCTAGACAAACAGGGGTACTGGCAGCCATACTTGCTGGTGACAATGAAGTTGAGAGTTGATACCCTAATAAACTGATTTTTGTGAAGGCCAAGCCTGGAAAAACAGTTCTGGGTGGCCACAGTTAAGGGCATTTTATCCAAAGGTACTGGAGGATGAATTGAGATGGTGGTGCTTGATGGAAGTGTGGACGAAAACCCAAGTGTCAGCTTTGCACATATCCGGCTGTGGGGTTTGCAGTGGTCATTTTTGCATGAAGCTTGTGTGCCCAGTGTGATTTTCTGACAGTTATGATTTTTCTTTCTCTGCTATTTTTTGTTTTTGTTTTCCTTTTTTTTTTTTTTTAAAGTTGAGATCAGATGATATTCAGTTGCCTCAAGCAGATTGAACAGACTGACGGACAGGGGGGAAGTGTGCCAGTGCAGGAACTACTCACTCATGCCCAGAAAAGCCATCTTGGTTTTTCTGGGTTCTAAGAGAACAAAAATCCACTCTACATCTGTCCTGATTTCATCAAGAAGTGTGACTGCATTTCCCCTGTTTGTCAAAGAAATATTAGTACGGTTTGAGTGTGCTTAGGTCGTATGGGAAATGTAGATTCAAGAACTGGTAGAGGCCCATTTGTTGCTAGGCAGCAAATTATCATACGGATTCATTCACTAATTTGTTTACCCTTCTAGCTCCGCTCCCCAATCTTTCTCTCCTCAGATACATTGATAGTGTAAGCTTACTAGAGACCTCGTGGGAGGCTTCTTTGCTAGAGACCAAAAAACTGCCTAAGCAACCACTCTACCATACTAACGCCTCCTGTCTGACATGACCAGATCATTCACTGCACCAGTGCTACTGCTGCTGTAAGCACTCCTGGATGTATGTGGCTCTAAAAGCATGAGCAGATAGGTGACTGATAGTGGTTTCATACCTTCTAAAATATCTGTCCTTTAAATGCACCAAATGTATGAAATCTCAGAGCAGACAGGAGCTCTTGGTGCTGTTGTACTTTGAGGCAGCAGATAGAGCCAGGTTAGCAGGAATAGCTTGGCTTACTTTCCTGAAAGCAAACCAGATGTTTTTTAGGCTTAATTGACGGTGCAGCTTTCTCTTTGTTTCTTAATGTCCTCATACATAGGAATTCGAGCTGCTTTATTTTTCATTGAGTAGCGCACGGATTTTCTTTAGAGCTGACAAAACTGCGGCAGAGGAGAATCAGGAAAAGAAAGAGAAGGAAGGTGGTAAGTGAACATGACTGAATTTTAAGAACTGAAAGCCAGGAATTATTTGCAGCTGGTTGGGGCCTCTGTCCAGCTCATGGGCCAGTCTCCACAACTAGAAATCACCCAGCTGGCCCCTTGAAAATGAAAAAAAGCTATCCAAAGACTCACCAAGATTTGTGAAGTAATTGACACTCGTCTAAGTTTCATTGCTTCTAGGGGCTTGGAGAAATTGTGGAGGAGCAGTGGAACAAATAGTCTAGTAATTCACAATAGCAATACTTTGCAAGCATTGCTATTTGCTGTGTGTACATCTAAATTGTTGCAGGGTACACAGAGGATGCAGATTTCTTTTAAATGATTCACTGCGTTTTCCCTGTTTTACTTTCGGTTTGACCTATTCAGGACCAGTTCCCAAATGGTCCGCATTGGGATAAAGTCCATGGGTGGGTATGTTTGATTTGCTTTGAAATTTGCCATGGGTATAAATATACATATATTTAAAAATGATCTATGCTTAATGGTGGAAGAGATTTATCATACTGTTGCTTATCTGACTAAATGTGTACCTGTTCTTAGTATTTTGATGTGTTTTGGGTATTTCAGTACCTGTTGGAATTCCGTTTCTTTGCTTTAAAAAAACAATGTGGGTGTTCCTCCCCTGAGCTAAACACCCCCTACTCATCTAAATGCAACTAAATGTTTGTTGTGGAACATCACATGTACTTCTAACTGCATTGAGAGAGGGCAGTCTTTAGACACTTTATAGCGGAATTGGAAAAGGTGCAGAGAAGGGCAACCAAAATGATAAAGGGGATGAAAGGATACCCCTATGAGGCAAGGCTTAAAGGTTAGGCAGGGCTCTCCAGCTTGGAGAACAGATGGCTGAGGGAGATATGATAGATGTCTATAAAATGAGTGGAGTGGAACAAGTAAACATGAATCGGTTGTTTACTCCTTCAAAAAGTACAGAGACTAGGGGGCATGCAATGAAGCTACAAAGTAGTACATTTAAGGCTAATTGGAGAAAATATTTTTTCATATAACACGTGATTCATTGCCAGATGTAGTAAAAGCTGTTAATGTAGCTGTCCTTAAAAGTATAGACAAGTTCCCAGAGGAAAAGTCCATAAAATATTTTTAAAGTGTACTGGGGAACCACTGTTTATGTCTGAGATAAACAGCATGAATTCTGTCATCTCCAGAAACCAGCAGGAATGCAGTCTTCACAGACTGCTATTGTCTGTACCGATGGATCCTGCGTGGGAGCGCTCCCAAGCGTCCAATAGGAGAGCTTTTAGTAGTACTTCTCTGCGCTTGCGCTGCTGCCTTTCTGACAGCTCTCTTCAGTTCTTTGTTTTTCCATGGAGCCAAAAAATTCCTGTCACTGCCAAAACATTTCTTATTTTTTGGTTTTATTATTGTGCTCTGCCTTCCTGTTGATGCTGGTACCCTCCTGGATACCGGCTTTCTTCTTTCTTTAAAGTTTTATTTTATTATCTGTTTTTCTTCAGGCGGTTCCACTGCCCTTTTAGGCCTCAGACCAATATTTTTTTGGTTTGTCATGGACAAACACATCAGTAGCTTTAAAAAAAAATGTTCCAAGTGCTCTGGATTATGTCAGTCACTGGTTCCCATAATTGGTTTCTTAAATGTTTGGTCCCAGACCATAGACCAGACAGCTGTTCTTTGTGCAAGCAAATGACCAAACGAGACCTACAGAACAGGGCCAAGCAGTATGAATCACTCTTTGCCCCGGATTTGATTTCAGTAGCCTTGGCATAGTCGAGGGGCTCAGCTTCCTCTACTGGCTCTAGGGTCTCCAAAAAGTCCAAACACAAGTTAAAATCTTTATCAGCAACTAAGTTCGATACCAAGTATTGAGGTAAGTCTCATTGTCCAAGGGATGTATTGAAAGGTGCATCTGATGCTGACAGGCCTGCCAAGCACCCCGTCGGGAGGACAGGCCTGCCAAGCAGCCCTGGCGGGAGGACCTCCAAAGCCACTCAGGGGTACCAGGACGCTCCCGAGGCATCGACCTCCGGAGAGCTACTGGTACCCATCTCTGGGATGGTGACTATTGGCCCCGTATTGCAATCAACCTAGGCATCTAACATCCATTGATCAGCACTTTTTGGCTATCGAAAGGACCTTGGAAAAGCTTCTGACCGCTGCAGTACCTCTGGTATCAACAGCCCTAGTAACTCCAATACCACAATCGGCTTCGGTTCCCATACTCGTGGGTCAGATGCCAGCTTTTGAAATGGTTGCATCAGGACCACTTCCGCCGATTCCACCTCTTGAGACAATATCGATGGGACCTCCCTTCCTTAGATTCCTCCATTGGTATCGGTATTGGTGGGACCCCTGCCTCTGATTCCTGTATTGAAACTGGTAGGCAGCATCAGTACCTCACAAGTTCCAGTGCGGTATGCTTGGAACACCGACATCGAGCATCGACATCAGCTCGAGACCGTCAATACTTCGATTTCTTTTAAGAGTCAGACACTTCTTCCTTTGAGTCTGAGGAAACATCAGAAGACTCCAGGGTCACCAGGAATATTCCTTCACAGTGTTGCTCCCCGCCAGAGGACATGTCCTTTCAGGACTTCATCCAAGATATGGCGGTGGGACTTCAAATCACTACTTCATTCGAACCGAGGGCTGAGGACTTGGAGATTCTCCAATACCCCTCAACACCTAAGGAGACAGCAACATTACTGGTGCATAGAATCCTACAGGATCTAATGCTACGTATGTAGGAAGCTCCGCTAACACTTGTGCCTATAAGTAAACATCTAGATACCATGTATAGAGTTTCTCCATGCCCAGGGTTTGAAAAAACTCAACTTCCACACCATTCCATGGTAGCGGAATTGGCAATGAAATGCATTGAGTTTTAAGACTCATTCGTCGGTGCCTCCTGTCAAGGATGCCAAGGCTCTTGATGCCTTTGGATGTCATTGCTTCTAAGCTTGCATGCTTGCTTCTAGGATTACATCCTTATACCCTTTGAGGGCATGTACCTTAAAGATGTCTCCAGGATCAAGGAAACTTTGCCCCGTCCTCCCTGATGATAAACATGATTCATACTTGACTATGGCCAAGCATGCTGAAAATACATCTAGATTCCTTACTAGAGCTGCCTTTGATACCTTTGAATCTACTAGCAGAGCAGCTGCTGTCTGTATAGGTGCTTACAGAATGACTTGGCTCCAAGTATCGGACTTGGGACAGTGGGTTCAAGATAAGTTGGCCAATATTCCTTGTTCTGGTGAAATCCTTTTTGGCAGAGGCTGGAGAGAGAAGGTAGTGGAACGAGGCAGATGATCTTACCCTCAAGCGCCTCTCTCGAAAGACTTCCAACCCTTCTAGACAGAAGACCACTTCTAAGAAGCCTTTCTATGCTAAAAAGAAGGGATATTATCCTTCTTACACACTATCTACTGGTTCAGCCTAAGCAACAGCAGCAGAGGCCTCTAGGTCCTTGTCAGACTAAAAAAGCCAAGACTCCTAAACCCCAACCAGCTGCTGCACAACAGCAAGCACCTGTTTTTTGACTCTTTTCTAGAGAGCGTAGCCATTCAACTTCTGCTGCGCCTCCAACACCTGCACATTTCAGGCTGCATTTGTGCCTATGCTCACAGGTGGCATCTCATCACATCAGAGAAATGGACTTTCAACATAGCCACAAGGGGTTATCTGCTTCACTTCCACAGCTAACCCCCAGCCACCTCTCCAAAGATTTACCCTGCAATCCTGCAGGCAAGTCTTCTAGCCTCAGAGGTGACCATCCTCTTGGCTTAGAGAACTATCAGAAGAGTCCCTCCCAACCAAAAAGGCATGGGCTTCTACTCTCCCTTCTTTCTTATCCCAAAGAAAACGGAAGGATACAGGCCCATCCTAGATCTGAGAGATCTCAAGTTCCTTATTCGGTAAAAGTTCAAAATGATTTTCCTGGAGCTGCCTTGGAGAGCGTTAGAGGAGCGGGTGCCTTGCCGAGGGTTGGAGGAGTGCTGAGACTGCTCTGCCCTTCTGCCGTGCTGCCGGACCATCAGGCACTCCGGGGACAGCCTGCTGATCGAGGGACCTTGCCTCCTGGTATAAATTGTAGGTAGTTTTTTCTCCGCGACCGTGGAGCGTATTATAAGGGGCGTGTCTAAAGGGGCAGGTTCTGCCCCTTAGACGCCCCTTTGATGCCGTTTTGATGCCATCTGACGGAGTGGGAGGTTAATACGCAGTGCAGCTTGGTGAGAAGTTGTTAAGCTTTCCTCTTTGGTTTGTGGTTTGTTTGTATATTTATTTATTATGGGTAAGAGGAAGGGTAAGCAACAAGGCAAAGTCCAATCGGCTGATTCCGGTAACTCAAAACCGGTGGGCCCATTGGACAAACATTTTGCCCCCCTTCCCCTCGCGCAGTCCTCACCTGAGGGGGCATCTTTGAGTCCTGGGGGGAGATCTCCTCCCCCTCCCTGCCCTGTTTCTGAAGTAGTATCTATGGCGGATTAGTGGTTCCGGAGAGAGCTAAGATTATTGTTAAAATGCCTATTCCTGTTCAGACGGAGGTACTGGATACTGTTTTTAAGCTTCCAGTTCTTCCTTCTGAATCTGAAGTTACCTTAAAGGATGTATGGGGCGCCCTTAAGTGCATAGATTCTAAAGTGTCTACAGTTGTTACCTCATTTACTTGTTTCTCGCAGGAAGCTGCAGTAGCTGTGCAGCAACTAGACGAGAAACTGTCTTTAATGGATAAGGCAGTGGTAAAATTGGAATCTCAGGTTCAGTCTTTACAAACTACAAATGTGATGGGAATCAAGGATTCTTTGTTTTTTCATTCTAAGCTCGAAGCGCTTGAGAATTCCGTACGAATTTGTAATTTAAGATTTTTGAATTTTCCTTGTACCTCTCTTTTAGCACCTAAAATTCTTTTTGACAAATATGTTAAAGAAGTACTGGCTATATCTGATGTTTTAGATGTATTACAGATATATTATATTCCCTCTGGCACTAAACGGGTTAACCCCACAGAGGGTGAATTAGATGAAATTATTCCTAATATTGTAAATCTCACTAATTTTCTGGAGTATTCCGCAGATATTATAAATACCCGCTCTACTTTGTTGGTTACCTTATCGTCTGTTACGGTTAAACAGCGTATTTTAAAAGCTTTTTTAAAGGTTAAATCAGCTTTGTTTTGCGGGCAGAAAATTAATATCTTCCCAGATGTCTCTCGTAGCACTCAGATGCGTCGCCGACAGTTTCTATCTTTAAAGTCGCGCGTTTTAGCTCTGGGTGCTACATTTTTCCTAAAATTTCCCTGTAAGTGCCTGGTTTCTTACGAGGGCGCTTCCTTTATTTTCCTTGAGATATCACATCTGGAAAGATTTTTGTTTGATAAGCAGGGTGCGCTGGGGTCTCATAGTTTAGTCGTTTCCTCTTAGTATGTGGTCAATTTTTAATTGACTTGGTTTCTATATTATCTATTCTTGTTCTTTGTTAAGGTCAGCTTCCGTGATGTGGACTGTAACATCTGTTGTATTACATTTTGCTATGTTTATTTTGTACTGTTTTTGTTTCTTATCTGTGTAATAGCAGTAACTTGTCTTATTCTGATTTGGTTGTTGTATATGGCTAAAAGACTTAAATAAAAATTAAAAAAAAAAAAAAAAAAAAGATTTTCCTTGGTACCCTTCTACCCTATCTCTAGAAGGGCAACTGGCTATGTTCTCTAGATCTCAGATGCTTACATGCATTTGCTGATCTACCCGCATCACAGAAAATATCAGCGCTTCAGGGTTCAGCAGCTGCATTACCAGTATAGAGTGCTACCTTTCGGCCTAGCCTCTGCTCCCAGAGTCTTCAGAAAGTGCATGTTAGTCGTTACTGCCTACTTGCGCACACTGGGGATCTCTATTTTTCCCTACTTAGACGACTGGTTGATTAAAGGGAGACTCCCCAGAAGAGGTAAAGCTATCTCTTCATTGTACTATCACTGTGCTCCAGCGTCTAGGGTTTGCCCTAAACTTTCCAAAGTCACACCTTGTTCCAGCACAACAGCTGGAATTCATTGGAGCACTTCTAGACACATGTTGGGGCCGAGCTTTCCTTCCCTAGGATTGTTCTACACACCTCATCAAGCTGACCCACATGATTCAAAGCCAAAGCATAGTGACAGCTCAAGGCATGCTGCACCTTCTGGGACACATGGCCTCAACAGTACACCTTGCAGCATATGCCCATCTCCACTTGAGACAAGCCCAATGGACACTTTCATCCCAGTGGTCTCGGGTGACAGGCTGGCTCTCAGACAAGATTCGCGTAACACCTTCTCTAGTCAACTCCCTTCAGTGGGGGTGTTCCCCCTCCCCCCCCATTCTTCTAGGATGGTCACCTTTTCAGATGTCTCCAACCCAATGCATCTTAACCACAGATGCTTCCAAACTTGGTTGGTGAGCACATCTGAACAACCTCACTATTTAAGGGCAATGGATAGACCACGAATCCCAGGAGCAGATTAATCCTCCTGGAGCTTTCTGCTCTTACGAATGCCCTTTGGGTTTTTCAACTATCTGGCAGATATGTATTAGTCCAGATGGACAATCAAGTTGCTATGTTCTTCGTGAATAAGCAGGGAAAAATCGGCTCCTATCCTCTGTCAGGAAGCCCTTCGCCTCTGTCTCTTGCAATCACACACTGCATCCACCTTCAGGCAGTGTACCTCCCAGGTCATCTCAATATCTTAGCACAGACTCAGCCACATTCTCTATCCACACGAGTGGACCCTCAATCAGCAGATTGTCTGTTGGCTCTTCCAGGTGTGGGAGACCCCAGAAATAGATCTATTTGCCACTCCAGGAGAATACGCATGTACCAGTTTTTTGCTTCAGCATTCCCGATCAGTCTAGCAACCGATGCTTTTACCTATTGGGGCAGGATCTTCTTTATGCATTCCCACCAACCCCTCTGATTCCCAAGACTGTTCAAGCTGCAGGCCGACAGAGCCTGTCTGATCTTGGTGGCCCCTTACTGGCCTCGTCAGCCATGGTTTCCTCTGCTACTTTGTCTGTCACAGGCTCCACCCCTCAATTTGGGTCATGCCCATGACCTCCTATCCCAGGATCGGGAACTTCTCCTCCATCCCAATCTATGGGCCCTCCGTCTCACGGCGTGGCTCCTGAAAGCATGACCTTTAATCTCAATCTTCCACAACCAGTCAAGGATATCCTGCTTGCCTCTCGCAAGCCTTCTACCAGGTAATCTTATGCCTTCAAGTGGTGTCGGTTCTCGCTTTTGGTGCACCTTCACGCAGGTGAACCCATCCAATTGCCCAGTGGAGCTTATTCTACAATACCTTCTCCACTTGTCCTCCACAGGATTCAAGACTGTCAGAGTTCATCTAAGTGCTATTGCAGCCTATCATAAACTTTCCATTATCTCGCACCCCCTTGTGCAGCAATTCATGCGAGGTCTTCTATTTTCTAAGCCTCCGATCAGACCACCACCAGTGGCTTGGGACCTTAATGTGGTCCTAGCCCAACTTATCAAAAATCCGTTTGAGCCCCTGGCTACCACGCCTCTAAAGTTATTATCATGGAAGGTAATCTTCCTCATTCCCCTCACCTCAGCTCATCGCATCAGTGAGCTACAAGCTTTAATGGTGGATCCTCCTTACACTCGATTCCACTATGACAACTCATCTGCATTTCCTTCCAAAAGTAGTTTCCACTTTCCATCTCAACCAATGGGTAATGCTACCGGTCTTTTTTTCCCTGACCGCATACCTGTAAGGCTGAGGCAGTATTACCCTAGACTGCAAGCGTGTGCTTGCTTTCTATTTACATAGAACTAAGGATTTTAGAAAATCCTCCGTTATGTTTCTTTTGACCCCAGCCACTTAGTTCTTTTGGTGCCAAAACACACTTTATCCAACTGGATTGCCAGCTGCATCTTGCTAGCCTATGATCAGGCTGGGTTCTCTCTCTTGAGTCACGTTACCATTCACAATGTCAAAGTCATGGCAACATCTGTTGCCAGTCTCCATTCTGTCTCTGTGCAGGAGATCTGCCAAGCAGCCACCTGGTCCTCTGTTCACACCTTTGCGGCTCACTACTGCCTGGACAGGGACTCCTGTCGGGATGCTATCTTTGGCCAGGCTGTACGTCAACATCTATTTGGGACTTAACCTCAGCTCCTACCAGTTCATCTCTGGCATCTGACTCCCTCTTCCATGCTCTCGGCTACTGCACTCAAATCCGCTGAGGCCATCTTCTGTCAATACCTATTTGGCTGCATTCTTCCGTTTGATGGACATGTTGAGTCCCATCTGTGAAGACTGCATTCCTGCCTGTTCCTGGAGATAGCGTAGTTACTCACCTGTAACAGGTGATCTCCAGGAACAGCAGGAATCAGTTTTCACATCCCACCCTCCTCCCTAGGAAGTTGGGAACACATTTTTTCCTCTTTCTCAGCTACAAACACAAGTGAAGAGAGCTGTGAGGAAGGCAGCTGCGCAGGTGCAGTGGAGGGCTCCCAAAAGCTCTCCTTTTGGACACTGGGGAGCGTTCCCACATGGACTCCATTGGTACTGACGATACCCATCTGTGAAGACTGATTCCTGCTGTTCCTGGAGATCACCTGTTACAGGTGAGTAACTACACTTTTGGGGATCCTGCCAGGTGCTTGTGACCTGGATTGACCATGGTTGGAAATGGGATGCTGGGCTTGAAGGACCTTTGGTTTGACCCAGTAGGGCATATCTTATCTTCTTATGTTGTGCACCTCTGTAAATGGCTGAAAATCGCCTTACCCAAGTCTCACCTAGAGTGCAGTCGGAGATGTTTTTTTAACCTGTTGGGACTTAGGTGATGCCAAAAACAGAGGAAGTCCTTGTTTTAAAGGTACTAAGCTGTTTCAAACTACTTACCCTTCTGCTTGGTTGAAAAGCAATATTTTAATTTTGAAAAAAATTGTACTATTAAAACTCAGCCTTCAAAAAGAGGAGCAAACTGTTGCTGAATCAAAGCAAACATCTGTGGTGTACTGCAGTACAAATAACCTTGTCTCTCCTCCATAACTCACAGCTATAATCTCGCATGTTGTCTTGGATTTAGTACCTCCCTTACCCATAAATCGCTGGAAACTGGAACAATAAGATGGCAAATATATTACTTTACAGAGGTTCTCTTTCTCAACATCTATTGCTTGCTAGGGCAATAGATTTGAATGAATATCACTTATATTAAGCATCTTTGCTCAAGCTTGCCTTTTCCTGTTTTCTTTTGTATTTGTAGAGGAAACAACTAAACCAAGCAATGGGGATTTGTCTAGCAGCAGTACCATAGATCATGGCATGAAATGAGGGGAAATGTGATCACATCAGACTCATTCTGCATTATCTCCGCCTTGTTATTTCTTCAGGCAGTATTTTGGTTTTCGTCACTGACTGAAGAACTGCTTGCTGTGTTGAATGGTACATATCTTGCACTGTAAGCTTTCAAAGCAGACCACTGTGATCCTCAAAGTATAATCTAAAATTACTCCAACATTGTACTTAAACAGAGCAAGGAACTGAGAACAGCCACATTGATTCTAGCTTCAAATCGCTTGTCTTCGTATGATTTTGGCACCAGTTGTCAAGTAAAAGGCGATGCTGTTTTGTTACCAATATTCAGGATGCAGCTCGAAACTCTTTAGTACACTTTCCAGCTTAAGCATTATGCTATGGTGCATTTCTTTTGAGAGGTGGGGGTTTGCCAGGAACCCTGAGTGTTTTGTTAAAACTGAAAAGAACAAAAAGACTAGCAGAGGAAATTGTTTTCCAGAAACCTGAAGCAGAGAGATAAGACTGTCTGGGTGGATTGAGAGCGTGGCCTCATGAGAACCTTTAAAGTACATCAGCGCTGCTGACGTCTGCTGCTTAACCTTTACAACTTAGACTTTTTCTCTGGCTTGAAGCAAATCACGGTTACTCTTTAAAAAAAAAAAAAATAGTTACATTTGATTTATGTTTTTTGATATGTTTCAGTGCATAATGGTACCAGCCATGTCACTGCTATTGCTCTCGCTTTCCTGCCGTTTCTTCTCCTACACTTCATTTGTGGACTATAGTGGCTGCTAGCGATCCATGGTTCACCTAGAAAGCATAAATATGTACAAAAAACCATTGCTCCCGTTTCCATGTTAAGCTGTGATTTGAAAGAATACTGCTATAAATTAGCAGTCTCGATCAGCATATGTGCCTAATGTAGAGTCTTAATAAATTAACTTTGATTACAGAAAGTCTAAATAGATTGTTAAAGATTTTTTTCTAGCATTTTTGTTCTAATGTTACAAGTATGTGTATATGCTGTATATATATATATATATATATATATATATATGTAAAATGATAGTCTTGCTAATAGAGTACTGTTGGTGGTTAATCTATTGGCACAGATTCCTTGTATAATTTAGAAGTAAATTGTAAACACTTTAAACAGATGCAATACTGACTGTTTTCAAATTCTCAGGTATGAAGGACCAAATCTTAACATTCTGTTATTCTGACTGCTTTTTACAATATAGTATTTGTTGCCTCTGTCTTTTTGTCCTTTCTGTGCATTGATACATCATGTTAATAAAGTAGTGTCAATAAATGTCGTATCAGGAATATAATTACTATTCAAAAATATTCAAGGCCTTGATGCAAGACTTTGAGTTTGATGGGATTATTTAGGGGCCAGCCCAGTGGCTACACATTGCCGTACAGATGTCCCGGGTTTGATTCTCACATGGACTGTGGATGCTGCCTGAAGTGGGGATTTGCTTGGTGGGATATAAATAACTACTGGGGGAGGGAGTGAGGATTATTGTTTAAGAGCATGTGAGTTCATGGTGCGGGATTCTGGATAGAAACCAGGTGTATGGCCTTCAGCCCCAGCGCCCTTGCTGGAATAACAAGGCAGAACAGTGGAGAATCCCAAATATTTGTGAATGAAGCTTCATGGTGGCAGAATCCCAGCCCTGCTTCAGATATGACTGGTATTAAAAGGAAAACAGGACAGGTCAAATAAAACTGGGGAAGTTTGGGAAAGGAGGAGCTTGGTATATACTAATAGTTTATATTTACTGATGCTTTCCATTTTTACAGTCGTATTGATTAGAAGGTTTCAGAGCCTTATTCAGCAATGGCTAGATTTGCTTAGCTCATCAGGGAGGGCCAACCCTGCTGCTCCATTTACATATCTTCACTGCTGCATTAAAGATGAACATAAAGGTAAAAGCTTTGAAATAGTTCAATTTAAAATTTGACAACTTTGCCTCTTTGAACTTTTTTGCCTTTTCTTGTACTTTCATTTGTGGTGCTGTAGCAGTAAAGATAAGCTCCCAGAATGGCTTAACCCACTAAAGTGGTTCCAGGTCAGCAGCAGCTTGATTTAGTTGATTTCCATGTTGCTGCAGTATAAAGCGTAGTTACTCACCTGTAACAGATGTTCTCCAGGGACAGCAGGAATTGGCCCTCACATATGGGTGATGCCTGTGTTGACAGAGCACCGCAGAAGCATCACTCCAGCTTTCAAAGAAAGCCTTTGGAAGATGCCACCATGCATACGTGGTCCCCTTCCCGCCCAAGGGTGCCATATTATTCAGATAACATAGCTAGAGCAGACAAGAAGATGGCAAAAATTGTACAGCAACTCCAAGGGGAGGAGGGAGATTTGTGAGGACTGATTCCTGTTGTCCCTGGAGAACACCTGTTACAGGTGAGTTAACTGTTTTCTTCAGAAACAAGCAGGAAGTCGGACCTCCCATATGGGACTCCCTAGCTACAGGCTACCGAGAACCTGTAGAAAAAACATGGCCCAGCTGTGAGCAACCACAAGCGAATCTGAGGGAGAAGCATCGCTCCGGTAGCCTGAACAAGAAGGGTCGGAGGGCAGGGGTTGCCTAAACCCCGAACAAATTACAGAGTATGGCCTAGCTGAAGACACTGTCCTCTTTGGGCTCCCTCTTCAGCAGTAGTGAGCTGCAAAAGTGTGAACTGAGGACCAGGTGGCGGCCCAGCAGATGTCTGCCATAGGGACAAGAGCGTAGGCTTGCAACCGAGGTCACCATAGCCCTGATGTGCACTGTGACCCTACTCAGAGTCCAGCTTTGTCATGGGCAAAGGCAATGCAGTCCGCCACTCAGGTGGACAGCGTCTGCTTGATAACAGCCTCCCACAGTCAACTGGGGTATTATGAAACAAAAGCTGCAAGGCTTTGCGGTGGCCCTGAGTACATTGCAGGTAGGACAGGGCTCTCTTACAGTCCAGAGTGTGGAGAATGGCCGCAGCCTTGTTGGTGTGGGGCCGTGGAAAGAAGGTGGGGGGAGCACCACCTCCTGGTTGAGATGAAAGGCAGATACCACCTTCGGATGGAATTTAGGGTGGGTGCGAATCACAACCCTATTTGTGTAGAACCTGGTGTAAGCTGGCTCGGCCACCAAGGCCTGAAGCTTGCTGACTCTGTAGGCAGAGGTGAGTGCCACCAGGAAGACAACCTTCCAGGATAGATAACGTAAATGGCAAGTAGCCAGAGGTTCGAAAAGCAGCTTGGTGAGCTGCATCAGAACCACGTTGAGATCCCATTCTGCCAGGGGCGGGTTGATGGGAGGCTTAGAGAGCAGCAAGCCCTGCATAAATCATATGAGGTCTGCACAGAAAGGGGTTTTCCCTCTGCAGAGTGATGGTGTGCCAAAAGCGTGCTCAGGTGCACTCTGACGGAGTTGGACTTGAGTCTGGTCTGCAAAAGGTGGAGCAAGTACTGCAGTACTGTGTGCACCTGGCAAGAGAATAGGTCTACCCATTGCTCCACACACCATACTGAGAATCTGCAGCACTTGAAGGCTTAGGCCCATCTCATGGAGTTCCTATGAGAGGCCAGGAGGACTTTCTCCACCTCCCTTGGGGAGGTTGAAGGGTGCTAAGGCGACCCGCTCAGCAGCCATGCTGTTAATGACAGGGACACCAGGGGTGAAGGAGAGAGCCCCCCTCCTGAGTCTGTAGTCCCGCGGCATTCCCCAGAGGGACTGGAGCTCCACCAAGAGGCGGAGTAACAGGGAGAACCAAGGCTGCCTGGGCCACCAGGAATCATGAAGACCTTGTCCTGTAGGACCTTGAAGAGGGTCTAGTGATGGTGTGGGAGGAAAGGAATACAGAAGGCCCTCTGACCACGTGATGAGGAAGGCATCTGCCACTATCCGGGACAGATGTGGTTGGGGACAGCAGAAGCGAGGCAACCAAGCATTGGCTGGGCTGGCAAAGAGATCCAGACTTTGGGTTCCCCAAAGTCAGAACAGCTGCTGCACCACCCTGAGGTTTAGAGGCCATTTTTGCGGCTGGAGGACCCTACTTAGCCTGTCCGTTAGAGCATTGTCTTGACCCAGAAGGTATACTGCCCTGAGGAGCATTCTTTGACCTGGCAGAGGCACTGGGACCTTGTGCCCCCTTACTTGTTCAGGTAGAACATCGTGACCTGGTTGTCCATTTGGACTAGCACTGGTTCCGCAAGTGGTGGTGGAAGGCCTTGATCACCAGAAAAATGGCCTTGAGCTCCAACAGATTGATCTGCTGCTGGTTGTATGCCAGGGACCAGTTGCCTTCTGTGTGTAGTTCCTCGCAGTGGGCACCCCAGCCCAGTAAGGATGCGTCTGTGGTGAGGTTCCTCTGGGGGTTTGGGGGCTGGAAGGGCATGCCCTTCTGCAGGTGCTGAGTGCCCTGTCACCAGTTGAGAGACTCTGCTAGTTGACGGGACACTGAGATCCTGTCCCAGAGACTGCCTGTGGCTTGTGTCCACTGTGAGTGGAGACCTCACTGAGCTGCCTACATGTGGAGGCAGGCGTTGGGAACCACATAAACTGGATGCCATGTGATCTAGTAGGCAGAGCATGGACCGCACAGACACTGTGGTGGCGCTGTACCTCGATGGCCAGGACCCTAAGGCGATCCACCCTGTCCAGGGGGAGGAAGGCCCTGGCCTGGAGAGTGTCCAGATGAGCTCCTATGAACTCCAGATCCTATGTTGGAGTGAGGTGGGATTTGTGGTTGTTTATCACAAACCACAAATGCTGCAGGACCTTGATGGTGTGAGCCATGGCCTGTTGCACCTCGGTGGCCTTGTCCCCTTTCACGAGCCAGTTGCCCAGGTATGGGAAGACGAAGGTCCCTTGTAGGTGGCCACCACTGCCAGGCATTTGGTGAAGACTCTTGGTGCGGATGCCAGGGCAAAGGATAGTACCCTGTATTGGTAGTGGTTGCCCCGACCATGAACCTCAGGTACTGCTCGTGACTTAGATGAATAAGGATGTGTGTATAAGCATCCTTTGACGATGCTGCTTGGACCTAATCTCCCTGCTGGAGGTAGGACAGTGATATGCCACTCTTTGAACATAGTATCAGGATGGTTTACAATAATAAAAAAAATTAGAAATTAAAGGAAAAGAATGCCATCAAAATTCAAGAAAGTGTAAAGACAGGATAGAACAGAAAGGGAAGGAAAAAAAGGTGAGGGAATGCAGAGTATCAGATTCCAAGGGAGGGCATTTTGAACTTCTCTTGCACCAGGAGCTTGTTCCAGTTTTGCAAGTCTAAGATAGGTCTTAGGCCCCTGTTCTTTTTGGGACCAGAAAGTACCTGGCGTAGAACTCCTTCCCTCTTAGGTGGAGGGGTACTGGCTCCACGGTCCTGTCCCTGAGAAGGCACTTCCTTAATTCTGCTGGCCATTCCTCTCCCTATGCACCCAAGCATCCTTCTAGCTTTTGCTGTTGCCTTTTCTATCTGTTTAGCTACTTTAACATCATGAGAGACATTCACACCTAGGTCATGCTCTTCTTTAGTGGACAAAAGTACTTCACCCCCCTATACTATATCACTCCCTTGGATTGCTGCAGCCCAAATGCATGACCTTGCATTTTTTAACATTAAATCTCAGCTGCCAAATTCTAGACCATTCTTCAAGCTTAGCTAGATCCCTCCTCATGTTATCTACACCTTCCTGGGTGTCTACTTTATTGCAGATTTTGGTATCATCCGCAAAGAGGCAGACCTTACCCGACGGCCCTTCCGCTATATCACTAACAAAGATATTAAAAAGAATTGGACCGAGGACAGATCCCTGGGGCACATCACTGGTAACCTCCTTCTCCTCAGAGTGAGCTCCATTTACCTGTACCCTTTGTCGCCTCCCACTCAACCAATTTCCAACCAAAGCAGTAACTTTAGGGTCCATCCCTAGGGTGCTCAGTTTGTTTATAAGTTGCCTGTGAGGAATGGTGTCAAAGGCCTTACTGAAATCTAAATACACCACATCTAGGGCTGTCCCTCTGTCCAACTCCCTGGTAACCCAGTCAAAGAAATCAATCAGATTTGTCCGACAAGACCTGCCTCTGGTGAATCCATGCTGCCTCAGATCCTGTAATCCGCTGGACTCCAGAAACCTCACTATTTTCTCTTTCAGCAGTGTTTCCAATAATTTACTCACCACCGCAGTTAAACTAACCGGCCTGTAGTTTTCAACCACATCCTTCTGCTTTTGTGTAAAGGGACCACATGAGCCTCTCTCCAGTCCTTTGGCACCACTCCTGACTCAGAGGCATTGAAAAGGTCAGTCAA
This sequence comes from Ichthyophis bannanicus, assembly GCA_033557465.1. NCBI lineage: Eukaryota > Metazoa > Chordata > Amphibia > Gymnophiona > Ichthyophiidae > Ichthyophis > Ichthyophis bannanicus. The sequence continues at coordinate 484,816,354 of CM066037.1, forward strand.
TGGAGCTGCTAGAATGTCCCCAAGTTCCCTCAGTATTCTAGGGTGTATCCCATCCGGTCCAATCGATTTGTTTACTTTAAGTTTAGCTAGTTTCTCACAAACAGTCTTCTGAAAATTGTTCAAGATGCCCCTCGCTTCTGTTCCTGTTTGTGGGTCTTTTCTGATGTCCTGCTCCTGGTTCTTCATCTGTGAACACAGAACAGAAATATTTGTTAAGCAATTCCGCTTTATCCTCATCAGCTTCTACATATTCCTCCCCTTCCCCCTTGAGTCTGACAATACCATTTTTGCCCTTCCTCTTCTAACATATCTGAAAAATGTCTTAGCCAATGCAATAAAATGGTGGGCTATTTCCTCCTCTTTTTGAATCTTTGCTTTCCTGACTTGCTAGCTTCTCTAAGTTTTTCCAAATATAGATGCCTGTCTTCCTCTCTCTGTGATCTCCTGTATTTCATGAAGACCTCCCTCCTTCACCTTTTCAGCTACTTCTTTCAAAAACCATAGCGGTCTCCTTTTCCTTTTACCTTTATTTACTGCTTTAATATAAAGGTTGGTTGCCTTTAAAATATCCCCTTTCAGTTTTGCCCACTGTGTTTCTACATCCCCCAGCTGTTCACATCACGCTAATGACTCCCTTAGGTATTGGCCCATCTTGGCAAAGTTAGTTTTCCTAACGCGTAAGACCCTTGCTTTTGAATGGATTTTATCAGCCCTAGTCCTAATGCTGAACCACACCATCTGGTGATCATGGGATGCAAAACATCAGAAACACTTTCACCATTGGTAAGCACCAAGTCCAGTATGGCTCCTTCATGTGTGGGTTCTGTTACCAATTAACTGAATAGTTGTCCCTGTAGAGAATCTAGGATCTCTTCTAGATGATATTGCAGCCAGAATGTGCCAATCAACATCTGGCATATTGAAATCCCCTATCACCATCACTTCCCCTTTCCTAGCAATGCTGTGTATGTCTTCAATTAACTCTCCACTCTGTGAGAGATATGTATATCATGCTAATGCAAATAGATTTCTCTTTTCTGCTTTCTAGTTTAACACACAGTGCCTCCTCTCTCCCTTTTAAGCTCTGTAGTTCCAAAGCTTTAATATTTTTTACATATAGTGCCACTCCTCCTCCCCTTCTTCCTACCCTGTCCTTACTGAATAAAGTATAGCCTGATATAGTTACAGCCCAGTCATGTTTCTGTAACTGCCACTAAATCCAAGTCAGCCTCTCCCATTAAAGCTTTAACATCTGGGATCTTATTTCCCATGCTATGGGCATTTATACACACTGCTTTCCATATGTTGCCCCTTTTACCCATTTCCATAAAGGTATTTAATGTTTCACTTACCTGGGGGCTTTCTTCACCCATCCCCAACGAATCTAGTTTAAAGCCCTCTTCAGTAGATTATCCAGTCTGCTACTGAAGACACGTTGACCTTTCTTGGACAGATGGATGCCATCTCTGCTCTGCAACCCTTGGAACAGCATCCCCTGGTCCAGGAAACCAAAACGCTCTCGATGACACCATCAATGCAGCCATGCATTCATCTCCAGGATGCGAGCTTCTCTGCCTTGGCCTTTACCCTCAACAGGGAGGATTGAAGAGAACACCACCTACGCCCCTGTCTGCTTCATCCTCTGTCCCAGAACCATGAAGTCACTTTTGATATGCTCAGAGGGATACCTGACAGTATGATTTGTGCCGACATGGATGAGCAACATTGGATAATAGTCAGTGGGCTTGATGAGTCTATGCAAACTCTCCACAACCTCTCAGATTTTGGCACCTGGCAGACAGCATACCTCTCTGGACATCAAGTCTGTTCAGCAAATGGACGCTTCAGTACCCCTCAGAAGAGTCAACAGCTACCACTATCCTTTGCTTCCTTGTGGTCACTGATTCTGCAACTTTGGGGTGCTCCAGCTCTGATTCTTACTTTTCCAGGTATGCTTTCACATCCTCCACTTCCAGGGCTGCCTAATGGTTCTTCATTTCAAGGGTTGGAGGAGTTGTATTGGTGATTTTGCAGGCCCTGGAGACTCATGTCTAACCTTTGTCATTCTGTAAGCTGTCATGTTCTCCTCTGCTGGAGAGCTTGGATGTTTCAAAAAGCATCTTATCAAAGTACTTCTGTCTTGCATACTCCTCATCCTTGCCACCTCTTCTCTCAGCTCCTCCACTTGTTTCCTGAGAGCTTCAGCATGCAGGCATCCTGCACTTGGAACTAATCCTTCAACTGGCATTGGGATCTGTCTGGACAGAGGCAGAAGCTGTAACGAGGGCAACAGCTTTGGCAATACGATTTTCCCAGCCATTGTTCAATTGGTGGAGCTTAGGTACCTGTTGAAGCAAAAGAGAGAGACCTACCAAAGTACCAGCCAGTTTCCCAGCTGTCCTTTCAGAGAAAAAGCAGTTAACCTCTTTTAAGCATGTTCTAAAAGTGCTGTTCCAAGTCCCTGTGTGTAGCTAATTAGGAAGGTGCCCTATAAGGCAAGACTGCTCATATGGGGTGTGTGGGAGTTGCATCTCAAAAGAATTCCACCAGGCGATCTTATGCCTTTAAATGGCGTAGATTTGCCCTTTGGTGCTCCCCAAAGGACCTTGACCCATTTTCTTGCCCAGTGGAGTCTCTTCTACAATATCTCCTCCACTTATCCTTGACAGGTCTTAAGACCAACTCTGTGAGCAGACCAGTGGATGGATAGCCTATCTCCTCAAACCCCTGAGTAGTATGCTTCATGCAGGGTCTTCTGCTGTCCAGTCCTCACATTAAGCTGCCTCCGGTGGACTAGGATCTGAATGTGGTTCTGGTGCATCTTCTAAAGACCCCTTTTGTACCTTTAGCCACCACTTCACTGAAGTTTCTATCTTAGCAGGTCATCTTCCTTATTGCCCTCACTTCAACTTGCTGTATCAGTGACCTACAGGGTCTAGTGGTGAATCCCCCCTATACTCTGTTCCACCATGACAAGGCAGTTCTGCATACCCATCTGCATTTCCTTCCGAAGGTAGACTCCTCCTTCCATCTAAACTATTTGGTAATCCTCCCAACTTTCTTCCCTAGACCACATGCATCTCGGGCTGAGCAGCACTACACGCTTTAGACTGCAATCGAGCACTGGCCTACTACTTTGATAGAACAAAAGATCACAGAAAATCCTCTGTTATTCATTTCCTTTGATCCTAGTCACCTGGGCCTACCGGTGATGAAACTTACTCTAAATGGATAGCAGATTGCATCTCTTTTGCTTATGCACAAGCAGGACTCTCATTGGAGGGTCATGTCACTGCTCGTACTGCTCAGGCTATGGCAACATCTGTAGTCAATCTCTGTTCAGTAGCCATTGAGGACATTTATCAGGCAGCTACCTGGTTCTCCATTCATACTTTTGCTGCACACTACTGTCTGGATAGACTCCTGTCAGAATGCTGTCTGGCCAAGCTCACTCTAGCATCTTTTTGAGACTTAACTCCTACCCTCTGTCCTGGATGTTTACAAGATACCAGACTATCATTTGGGGAGTATCGCCTCCTGGAATAGAGTCCAATAGCCCACAACTCTTCCAGACTCTTTAGCTACATGTTTGCACTATTCACCTCCCCATACCAGTCTGGTACTGGGAACTACTGAGTCCCATGTGTGAAGACTGTATTCCTGCTTGTTCCTGAAGGATAGCATAGTTACTCACCTGTAACAGGTGATCTCTGGGAATAGCAGGAATCAGTCTTCACAACCCGTCCTCCTCCCCTAGGAGTTGTAGGGTTCTTTTATTCTCTTCTCAGCTACAAACTCAACCGAGGAGCGGAGTTGGGAGGCAGGCATGTAGGCACAATGGAGTGCTCCCAAAGGCTTTCCTATTGGATGCTGGGGAGAGTTCTCATGTGGGCTCTGTCAGTGACGTTCACCCATATGTGAAGAATGATTCCTGCTGTTCCTGGAGATCACCTGTTACAGGTGAGTAAATACACTGTCCAGAGAATACAGAATGCTGAACTTTCACTTATACGCTGAAAGATACACACAGAATATTTTCATGCTGTATGTAACTGTTCACTGGTATGTGCGTATTTTCTACATGCATAAGATTTTTAAGTCACCTCAGTCTAGGCATAGAGATAATGGCACTCCTGAACTATGTAATCCTCTGTGTTTCTCTGCATTGGGAGCAGACCTCATTAGCATTTCATTTTAATACGCACAGCTAATTTGCATATCATTTAAATACGCTTGATTTTGCTATATGCGCATACTTTTTTTGCTGTTTATGCACATGGCAATATCTCTGCATTGGCGCAGTGGTACTTGTGTGTGTATATGTTGCGTTATGTGCGCGCATAGGGCACGCTAGTGTTTCTGCCTCAGCCTAAAACCTTTTTCTAGTTTAAATAGAATTCTGGCATCTCATTCAGAGCAGTTTGAGTTGGCTATGGCTTGGCCCTTATCACCTCTGCCTATTTGAGAGATTGTAGCTGCCTTTTTCACTATTACCTGTCCTCATTGCATGTATGTTGGGCTAATTGCAAACACTCAAATAGCAACAGAACCTGTGCTGTGAACGCCGGTCACTTTTTTTTTTTTTTTTTTTACGGTAGACATCTCCTTCCAAACCCTTCCCCAAATCAGAAAGCCCATGTATATATAATTGGCGTACACTCTTAAATAAATCATAAAATGGAACTATTGGCGCACAAAACAATGTGTCATGTTTTGTTACTTTATTGCTAAACCAATGTTTATTTTTTAGTAGACATTTTAAACATTGTGAAACTTTGTATCTAAATCATACAGATATCAATAAAGACCTATTGTGGCTCATTTCTGTTTCCTGGCTCATGCTTTACTGAGAGAACATATGTCACAGAAAAAATGTTTCTAACTTCTAAAATAATTATGGTGGCCTTGCTTTGTAGCTCAGATTCAGAGAGGAATAAACTTAGTACCCTGCATATGCTTCTAATTCTTAGAATTTCATTTAATAGAAAGTTGTTTGAAAAATGTAGCTTCGAGAAGGTGACAGGCACTTGATTTACAAAATACATTTTAATTTACACGAAATACAAAAATAGATTATATAAACGAGAAAGATCAGCTATTTGTGAAACACTTGGTAAGTCAAGGCTAATGCAAACCAAGATGCCTCCTACATTTGAAAAGTTCCAACCAGAAAAACAAAGTAAGGCAGAGCCTAAAAAAAAGGGCAGCAAATAGTGCATTTTCTGTATCCTTCATTACCCCCTCCACTACACTCATAGTTATGGAAATAGTTAAGTACAAAAGATCATTTTTGTTGTTTTCCCTTTTAAACCCAGAAATGTTAAAGTGCTGGTAGGATTTTCAAGATGAATGTACAAATCCATGGTTAAAAGTCTGTCATAACTCTCAAGGACACAGATATTTCTGCTGCAGTTCTTCAAGTAATTAAAATGCCAGGCTTCATAAGGAGCAGAAGGGGCTATTTAGCATGCTCGATGTTCCCTTATCTCACCAGGATTTCAACAGGGCTTGCCTTACTAAGGCTGTTCCTCCATACTAATGGTGAGCATGTGCTATCTGCTGCAGGGCCCATTTTATTCCTTTGGGCCATGTAGTAGATAGAGTTGCTTATCAAAATGGGGATTCTTTGTAGATAGCAGAGGAATGCAGACACACCTACTGGTGTCATCCTCCCGATGGAGCCAGTCTGTGTGGTGCTGTCTTTCAACTCGGGGAAAAATTCTGTTCATCCTTTTTTTAACCATAGAAATATGACAGCAGATAGACCATACGGCCTATCCAGTCTGCCCTTCCATACCAACTACTCTGCCAAGAGTAGCCCTTCCTCCTCCTCCCATTAGTCTGTCTATTAGCTGAGAAACTACAGAGATATGTGGGGGATGGTTGTTGGGAGAAGTGTGGCTGCATTCCCCTGCTGTCTACAGCAATGACCGTTATGGTAAACAACTCTTATTTTCTCTGCCGACAGCAGGGGTTATGCAGGTGCACCTACTGGTGATTCCAGAGCTTAGGGTTGCCTTTTGTGAGTTATGTAATTTAGTGACCTAGCAATGATGTGGATGGATGCACTCATATGGCAGAGGTTGTGAAGCACAGCTTGTCCTATTGCATTGCTGAATACAGGCAGCTGTGCATGGTAAAGGTGTAGACAGAGGACCAGGTTGTGGCCCTGCATATGGATTAGGTGAGGTGAAGTTCTGAGACCACTTCCAGCAGGGATTTGGGTTGGATGCAAAGGTCTGCCTTGATGTGAAGGAACTGAGGGCCTGATAGTCAGCCTGTGGTGGTCAATGCTTGTAAAGCACATGACTGACGTAGGCAAAAGTGAAACTAGCTATTCAGTGCCTGATACACTGTATGTGATTTTGCTGCTAACCTCTGTTACTATCCAGCCAGTGGTAAGATTCTGCCACTTACTGGATAGCAAAGCCACATAAATTAGCACAGCCGTTGCCCTTGGCCAACTTTATGCTGCTACCTATCAGTTAGTGGGTTGAAAATTGCCAATGACTGGATAAGTCTTGGGGCCACCCTGGCACTATCTGCACTGTGGCAAGGCAGTCTGGGGATATTTGGCAGTACTGGCCAGTTAAATGTCACTGAATATCTGGCTTGGTGGAGTTTATGCGGTTAGCAGAAACTAACTGCATAGCATAAACCCTGTTGAATATCAGGCTGTGAGTGTAGAGTGGGTACGGCATTAAAAATTGTAGTTTACTAATCTCAGCTGATGTGATGGCTACCAGAAAGTGTCTTCCATGACAGGTGCTTGAAGTCTGCTTCTCCTAGGGACTCGAAAAGAGAATTCAAAAGTTGTTTTCAGAATTCCCTCATGAATCTGGAAACTATAGGGTGCTGAGCTATTGACTTGCCTTCTATTATATCATGGTAGGTTGCTAAGTCTGGGAGACAAAACCTTACTGACAGACAGGTGGAGAAGGTAGTCAGTTAATCTCCAGGGTCCCCAGCTGATGAATAGATGTTATGCTACTGACTGATTTAGGAACCACTGATAGGAATCCATGTGGCAGCTCAAGGAGCATGCAATTTGATTGTGGGTGATGGGCAAGTATGTAGTTAGCAAGCTGGCCTGCATGTCTTAAGCAAGGCTCCAGACTTAATGCTTCTTGGCACAGGCTGAAGGAGCCAGACATCCTCTCCCTTGCTTGTTGACTTAGAACATCACTACCTGATTGTCTGTACAAATAAGGATGTGCCCCCCCCCCCCCCCGGAGTCATGTCATGAAGGGCGCACCTGATCATGCAAAGTTCCAGTAGGTTGATGTGGAGGCATTTCTCCTCTCTCTATATATATATATGGATGTTGGCTAGAAAGAGCCTTTCTTCTACTATGTCTAAATGTGCACTTATAGACAGAATGTGTTGCATGGGCTCAAATTCAGACTTTGACCCACTGATGAGAAATCCTAGGTGTCTGAAAGTATAGATACTTTCCTTTAGTGTGCACACCATCTGACAGTGTTGGGTCCTTTTACTAAAGAATTCTGAAGGTTAGGGCATACAAAGTCTCTCTTTCCAGAGGTGTGACTGCCAGACATTCTATGAAAACTCTGGGTGAGGCTGGATGGGAGAACTTGGTACTGATAATGATAATCTAGGAAAGCGAAGCATAGAAAGCACCAATGGTTGTGGTATATGGAGATGTGCGTATAGGATTCCTTGAGGTCCAGGGAGGCAAGCCAGTTTTGATTTAGGAGTGAAAGGATTGACAATTGGGGTATTCATTTTGAAATTGTTTTCCTTTGATAAATCAATTGAGTCCTCTTAGATAAAGGATGAGTGGCCTGAGGGTGTTTTGTTTTTTGAGGGGGCATGAGAAAAAGTACAAATAAAATGCCACTGCATGACTGATCAGGAGTGATTCTGATTCCATTGCCAGAACTGGCATGTGATAGTCGTCTGTTTATAGTGCCACAGTTGGTCCCTATGTCACTGAGGGATCTATGAAGTTTTTGTCACCCTGGTTAATGATTCTCAGGACCAATAAGCAGTGGCAAGTCTCCTTGAAAAATTGAAGTCTTCCCCCTCCCCACCTCCTGCTTAACTGGGTATTAGTTGAGAGGAAGAGTTGGTGTTCAGGGAAGTAGCCACTGATTAAGACTGTCACTTCCTCTTTTGAGGCCTCTGTCGCTAACTATATGCTTGTATCTGATGCTGTAACGATGCTCTGGCACATGAATGATACCACCTTGAGCAAAATTGTTAAACTGTTGTTGCTTGTGGTTTTTTGATAGTGAGGCTGCTTGACTGGCCTTGAGGACAGTTGTCCTGTGAGAGACCACATCTTTCACCTTATCTCAAGAGAATATCACCTGATGCCCACAACCATGTTATTCAATGGGTTCCAATGGCCACTGTTGCTGTGTGCAACTGTGCTATGCCTGTCAGGTGGTTTTAACAAGGTGAAAAAGCATATTCCTGGCTAGATGCAGTTGGCATAATCTTTCTTGAAGTGGCTCAGATGGAGTTTTTGCTAGCTATACTAGGTGTGAAATAGAGGAGATTCAGCCTTTAATGGGATTTTCATAGACAACAGTGAACCCTGGTAGATCTTCCTACCTATTAGGTCCAGGATTTTGTGTTCCTTGCCTAAGAGATAATGTCTGTTTGGCCATGCTGTCTTTGCCCTCTTGAGAGCTGCTTCTTAAACTATGATTGATGGGGCAGCTGAAACTGGCAATGATCTGGTGCAAAATTAACCATACGCTTTGACTCGAGGGGCTGTTTGAACAGAAACAAATGCCTTCCAAATATGTTGTAGGTACTGGGAGTGCTAACATCGTCTAGGGCAGCGATGGCGAACCTATGGCACGCGTGCCAGCTGTGGCACGCGAAGGCCTTGCAGCTGGCACGCGTGAAGGTCCGCAAAAAAAGAAAAAGCGGGCTCTGGCTGCTGCCGCGGACGCGGCAGCATGCAGTGTCCCGCGGGGCCCCCTCCGCCCGCTAAGCCCCTCTGCAAGGGCTTTCAGATTCGCGAGGGAGACAGCGTCTCCCTCGCGTCTCTGTTAAGCCCGCAGGGGTTAATGGGAAATTTCCCATCAGCCCCTTTAGACGCGAGGGACTGATGGGAAATTTCCCATTAGCCCCTGCGGGCTTAACAGAGACGCGAGGGAGACGCTGTCTCCCTCGCGAATCTGAAAGCCCTTGCAGAGGGGCTTAGCGGGCGGAGGGGGCCCCGCGGGACACTGCATGCTGCCGCGTCCGCGGCAGCAGCCAGAGCCCGCTTTTTCTGTTTTTAAATTTGCCGGGGGGGGGGGGGTTAGGACTGCTAATGGGCTGGGGGGGGGGGTTAGGACTGCTAATGGGCTAGGGGGGGTTAGGACTGCTAATGGGCTGTGGGCTGATGGGGGCTGTCTGGAAATGGGGTGATGGGGGGTTAGGACTGGTAATGGGCTATGGGGGGGGGTTAGGACTGCTAATGGGCTAGAGAGGGGGGGGGGTTAGGACTGCTAATGGGCTAGAGAGGGGGGGGGTTAGGACTGCTAATGGGCTAGGGGGGGTTAGGACTGCTAATGGGCTAGGGGGGGTTAGGACTGCTAATGGGCTGTGGGCTGATGGGGGCTGTCTGGAAATGGGGTGATGGGGGTTAGGACTGGTAATGGGCTATGGGGGGTTAGGACTGCTAATGGGCTAGAGAGTGGGGGTTAGGACTGCTAATGGGCTGGGGGGGGGTAGGACTTCTAATGGGCTGTTGGGGAGGGGTTAGGACTTGAGGTGGGCGGGTGGGTGGGGTTAGGACTGGAAAAGGGCTGATGGGGGGTTAACACTGGAGGTGGTCTGATGGGGTTAGGACTGGTAATGGGCTATGGGGGGGTTTAGGACTGATAATGGGCTATGGGGGGGCTGGGACAAGAAATGGGCTGATGGGGAGGGGTTAGGACTTGAGGTGGGCTGATGGGGTTAGGACTGGTAATGGACTGTGGGCTGATGGGGGGGTTAGTACTGGCAATGGCTATGGGGGCTGACTGGAAGTGGGGGGTTAGGACTGGTAATGGGTTATAGGGGGGGGGGCTTAAACTGAAAATGGGGTGATGGGGGGTTAGGACTGGAAGTGGGTTGATGAGGGGGGGATAGGACTGGTATTGGGTTGGGGGGCTGCTAGGACTGGAAATGGGCTGATGCAGGGACTAGAAGGGAATGGATGCTGGGTGAGGCTGGAACTAGAAGGGAGCTGGTGTTGGGGGAGGATTAGAATGGGATGGGGCTGGGAGAGTAAAATGGAGAGGGGAAAAATATTTTGTGTGGGAGGGATAAAAAATCTACAATTGGCCGGGTATTGGGAGAGTAAGTGGGGATTGAGGATGGAGGGGTAAATTTTGAGTAGATGAAATAGGAATGAGGAAAGAGCCAAAGGAGAAAGATTAGTATGTTAAAGCAGATGTAGAGAGAGAATGGAAAAAAAAAACAAGAAGACAGAAGAAAGGACAAATGGACAGCAGATGGAGAGTTAGCAGAAGACACGAAGAAACCAGAAGAAAGTGGCTGGAACAATTGCAACTGAAAAAAAATGCACAAAAGGTAGAAAAATATCTCTTTATTTTGAATTTATTAACTGGAATATGTCAGCTCTGGGAAATGTGCATCATTAATTTTTGCGCTTTGTTTAGTACAAGAGGAAATTAATATATAGTTTTATTTCTACAGTGTTGTTGTATATTCCAAGTTTGGCTTTTGGGGTTCCCAGTTTAATTATTGTCTTCCTGTTTCTAAATTGTGATTCCTTGTTTGGTGATGGTCTGTTCTGCATGTGTAACTGAGCTGAGGTATTCTGTTTATATAATTCCTATTTGACATTGCCACTTGTTCTTTCCCCAGTAGGTCATGTATTGTTGTTCTCTGAGATGTATTGGTTTAATATTTGCAGTGTTGCCTTTTGATAGGTAGAGTATGGTGCTTTGTGAGTCCTGGTAGTGCTGTTAGGATACGGCGGGTTTGCTATGGGTTCTAAATGGGCAGCGTTTGTAGTAGTTCCTAATGTGCCTGGCGGTTGGTACTGGATTATAGTAATGTAGAAACCTTTTAGTCTTTCTTTATCCATATACTCATTAAGAGGCATGTTTACTAAAAGTTAGTGTATGGTAACATTATGCAAATATTTATGCAAATGAAGCACCTTATGCAAATGGGGCTTTAATTGACGTGCTGGCACTTTGAGGAAATTCTTTGGTTTTGTGCGGCAGTTTGGGCACTCGGGCTCAAAAAGGTTAGCCATCACTGGTCTAGGGGGTACTTATGATATGTAACAATGACTGAGGGTCATCCTTGGGTCTGGGATCTACTACTACTATTTATCATTTGTATAGGAGTGGAGTAGCAACCGAGTGGTTAGAATAATAGCCTAGTAGCCAAGAGATCAGTATTAGATTCCCACTGGCACTACTTGTGACCTTAGGCAAGTCATTTTGCCAGGCCTTTTCTTCCAAGGTAATGGAGGGTAATCTACTTCTGGTCATACCTTGCCAAGAAATCCCAGGGCCATATGCAGTGCTGTATATATACACCTGAGGGACAGCCCCTTCTCAACAGAGCTTACAATCTATACAAGGCAAATAGGACAAGAGTGTTTTAACATACATGGGTGATAAACGGAAAGTAAAGGATCACGATTCAAAAGCAGCCGCAAAGAGATGGGCTTTTAGTCTGGACCTGAATAGGACCAGAGATGGAGCCTGATCCACCAACTCAGGTAGTCTTTTACAAGCATATGGTGCAGCAAGGAACTTTTGCTTTCCCCAGTTCCAGGACTCTATAAATGTTCATCAGAAACTTTGGGTAGGAGGTGTCCCTTTGCCTGCTCTTCTGTGGAGGGGGCTTGGTCACTGATATCCAAACAGCTCCATTCTGAACTAAAATCATCAGAGGCCTCCAGAATAGGGACCTAGCGTTGGGTATGACTATCCCACTTCCTCAGATGAGAGAGAGGGTGGTTAAGGTCTGGGCTAGGGCCACTGCTCCATGTGTCCCCTGCCCTAGGAGTTGCTGGGTTCTAGGTTTCCCCCTAGGGGTGGGGGAACATCTGCAGGCCATTGTGCTTGGGAGGAAGCCCTTCCCCTGACCTCCAGATGCTGCTTCCTTTGCTTGAGCTTGTCTGGTACCTGGCTTCTGTTGCCTCTTTGTCAGAAGCATGACGGCTGAGGGGTGGTACCTGCCTTCCAAGCTGTAACAGTCTCCATCTGTGTTTAACTTGCCCAGACTACTAGATGATTTTACCTCCTCTCCTGACAGTGCCGTGGGCTGTTGGCCCCCTGCATCAGCCTAGAGAGGGGTGGAATACAGAGATATCAGGCTGTTCTGTCTACACTTCCTGTAGAGGAGGAGAGAGTTGCAAGGCACTGGTCCATTTCACAGAGAAAACAAGGCTCGAGAGGCAGGGCTACTCTATCAAAAGCTTTCCCTGAGCCGAGAGAGTATCATGCAGACTGGCTTCACCTGGCAGCAAACACCGGTTCATGTGCGTGCATATCCCCTACTGTCTATGGCAAAAGTATATTAACACCATGAGCAAATGGTCCCTACTCTCTATGGGAGTTTTTAGCCCTTCAGCAGTGTTGGGTGGCCTGTATGTTCAGTTATGAGAGCCTTTTAAATAGCAGCCATGCCAGACAAAGTACTCTTTTAAAAAAAATGTTTACACATTCCCAGCAACAGCACCATGCCAAGTTCCCAGCTGTGGTCACGTGTGAAAAATTTATTGCAAAATGTAGCTATGGGATGCAGATGAGTCATGAACGCTATTTGCATCTGATAGGAGCAGATTTTGCAAAATTTAGCTAACTCCCAAATGTTTTCATAAATTACCACAAGAGGCCTTTAGGCAGGTACAGCCAAAAAGGGGGAGGGAGGAAGCTGGGAAGCGTTTAATCTAAGGGGAGATGTTTGTCACTAATGGTGTTAAGAGAATAATACACAATATTTACCAAACACATGATTTTGCTGCTTAACATGTGTTATTTTACCTTCATGCATGTTGGTTTACTCAAATACACATTAATTAAAAATGAGATGCAATGCATGTTACTGTGCAACTTGAATAATGCAGCTTGTGCTGAACTTTGCAAGCTGTGTTCCTGGAAAAAAGAACAGCAGCCTTGAGCTGGCATTACTTTCCATCTCTGGGAGCATATGGGCACAGAAAAAGCAGGACACACGATGCCATGGGCTGCGGCAGGGAGCTTTATTAGCTATCCACGATGTCACCCTACATGTGTTTCGGCCAAAGCCACCTTCAGGGGATACCGACCTCTCTACAACAAAATATTGTACAAAACAGTACAGATGTGGTGAGTCTGCCAGCTTACCTCAAGCAGTCCACAAGGAAAATCTATCAAAAAGAGAGAATTGGCTCCAGAGTGTTCATTTTTAAAGGGAGGCCAATGATGTCACACCGACAAGGTAGTGAGTTCAAAAGGAAAACCAGACTCAGTGTATTGCAAAGATCAGTAATTTATTTTTAAATATGGTAATCTCCATTTAATATGCTGTACAGAATATATTAAAACTGGAAAGACGTTGGCACCAATCACACTCTACTGATGACTGGCAGGCATATAACTTTCAACTGGAGAAGCACCGTCAAGCAGTTACAGAGAGCATGAAAAGATTCCACACGGACGTACTAAAGCGGTCTTTGAACAAACCCCAGAACCTGTTCGCACTTGTTAAGAACCTAACAAAAGAACCAGCACCTGAGCAACCAAGTGAGATACATCCCCAAAAATTTGCAGATTACTTACGATCAAAGCTTTGCAAGACAAATAAGTCCCCAGAACCTACCATCGCACTCGAGCCAAGATATCTATCATCCCTGGCCATATTCTCCATGCCATCCAAGAAACATATTGAAGATACCATTGCTGTGATCAACACGACCACCGCACAAACCGACCCTTGTCCTGCTTTCTGGATAAAGGAGTTACGAGCAGACCTCAGCCCTTTTATAGCCAGGCTCATGGACCGTTCCTTCACAACAGGCACATTCCCCCCCCAATCCCTTAAACGCACCTCCATCAGACTGCTTCTAAAAAACAGCAAGCTTGACCCAAAGAGGGCAGACTCATACAGAACCAATATCAAGCATACCACTTCTGGCCAAAATTATTGAAAAAGATGTCCAAAGACAAATTCAAGAACACATCGAAGCATCCGCTCCCCTCAATCCCTGCCAACACGGTTTTAGAGAGGCACGTGGTGTTGAAACACTCCTCACCACGCTCTTTAACAACATAATGGCTGGAACTGACAACATCCGTCAAGCGTGTGTTCTCATGTTCATGGACATAGCAGCCGCTTTCGATTCAGTAAGCCATGAGCTCCTCCTGCAACATCTCAAGGAGAAGGGAATATGTGACACAGCATTTGAATGGTGTAAGTCGTATCTCTCGGATAGATGGCAGCACGTACGATCAGGGACCTCAACATCACAACCATTCCACCAGAATCAAGGCGTCCCACAAGGATCTTCCCTCTCTGCACTGATGTTCAACATATACATGCAGCCAATATGTGACATCATACAGTCTTTCAAGGTGAACTGCTTAGTATACGCTGATGATGTCCTCCTTTATATGCCATTCTCAACCGACAACCCCAGCCCTCTCCCCACTGACAGACTGTTTCAAAGCCGTATCCATCTGGCTCCAAAACCAAAATCTTCAAATTCAACATAAGAAAACAGAGGTCCTGTTCATCACAAGAAATCCAAACTTCATCACACCACCATACCTGAAGGTCAAGGAAGCTGAACTTCTAACCAAACCCTCTATCAGATACCTCGGAGTCACAGACCAGCGACCAGACATGAAGACGCACATAAGCAATATAGCAAGAGCAGTATACCATAAGATCCGATCTCTCTGGCATCTACGCCTCCTGCTTGAACTGGATGACTCCAGACAATCTATCAAGCACTGATCATACCGCATTTTGACTATGCAAATGCCATACTTCAGGGTCTCCCTCAGTCCACTCTGCACCCGCTACAGCTCGCGATGAACTCAGCAGCAAGAGTTCTTCAGGGAACATCCAGGAGGGACCACATAACGCCCATCCTGAAACAGCTTCACTGGCTCCCCATTCAAGGCAGGCTCACATTCAAAACCTTACTGCTGACTTTCAAAACCATCAATGGGCTCTCCTCCTCATCCCTAACAGAGCTCATAAAGAGCAACCCCCCTACCAGATCCAGAAAAGCAGCAGCGGTCAACACACTAATAATCCCGAAAGAGATAACCCAGTCCACCCAGGCAACAGTAAACAGAGCTTTCAAATTCTGTGCACCAAAATGCTGGAACACCCTCCCACCTAGCATCCGGGCAATCCCTGACTTAGTCCAGTTTAGGAAAGCATTAAATCACCTCTTCCTCTTGTATTACCCAGAGGAATGTACCATCACAGTCCCAGCAACTAGCTAGCCGACACAGTACCATGAATCCTCTATATTAGTTTGTCAAGCTGTAAATAGTTACCCAGGTTTGACCCAAGTTCATGTACCGGTTCATTGTAAACACAGCTACAGAAATGTGTAAGTTTTGATGTTCTATGTATACTGCACTGATGCGGAATAGCGTGGTATAAAGAGAATGTAAATAAATAAATAAAATATATTGATTAAAGATGTAATGGCTACACTAAGCAAACCATCAAGAAACTAATAAATGTGTATGATTGTAACGCAAATGCTATATGCCACAAGCCATCAGGATTATCGGTAGTAATCGTGAGGGAAGGACACTGACAAAGATCAGCCATCCTGAAAAAACGTAATCAAAAGGCATATACTTTGGCGCCAACTCTTTCTTTTTGATGGATTTTCCTTGTGGACTGCTTGCTTTGAGGTAAGCGCCATTCATACGGTCATTGTTACTGGTTTGCCTACAAACAATAGTGCTGACAGGCTCTGAACAGATGCTTTGTCGGCTGGCTTACCTCATTGTATTAACATGTACATCCATTTTTAAATGAACCTTGCACACATCCCAAATGTTGTTCATTCTTGGGTTGCTTATAAACTTAATGTCGACAGTAGCTGCACAAACAGTCTGTTGGCTGGCTCACTACATCGTATTTATATATATCCCAATATTTAAATGATCCTTGCACATTTCCTGATGTTTGCTACTGGTCTGCATATAAATTTACTACTGCTGACAGTGGCTTTAAAGACGGCCTGTCAGCTGATTCACTACATTGTATTTACATATACCCTGGCTTTTTAAATGATCATTGCACATATCCCAAGTGTCATTCATTTGGGACTTTCCTTGTATAATATGTTGATTGTGTTTGTGACTTCAGTGCAATCGCTGTCATTTTTGTACTTTTGATGGTGTCTACTATCTCCTAAATGAACAATTGGAACTTGAAAAACACGGAGTATATGTATAAACAGCAGCTGATTGTTCCAGTGGCAGTTATTTCATTTTTCCATATTTTGTAGCTTTAGTGACTCCTCTTGGGAGGGGTTATATATATCTTCTCAGTCCTCAGCTGATCCTGTTCACAATGACCATACATGTGACTTACAGGTTTTAACAAACTGTTTACAGCCAGGAGAGTAGGTTCAGTATCCTTGTTGTGGGTGAGTTACTCTCTGCCACATTTCTGATTTATACACTGATCACTTTTTTGTCATTTATTTAAAATCTCTTCTATACCGCGCTCTTTAGAATCAGTGCTGTTTATAGGTAACAATAACTTGTACAGTGCAGGTGTGATATGCACTGTACTTACAATGAACATGTGTTGAAACTTGGGATTAACGAGGGTAACTATATACAGGCTCAGCAGTCAGGTCGCCTATGTGTGGTGGTGACCGGAGTTGCTTGGCAACTATTTACAAGATTTGATGGCTATCTACATGTTCTATTTACAGGATGGGCAGGAAGGTTTAGTGGGGATGCTGCGTTACTGTGACATCTGTGTACTGGGGGTGTTGTCCTGGTGGTTGAGTATGACGGTGATTTATCATGGTTCTTTTCACTATTCAATCAATTTCCCATTGTCTTTGCGCTGCTGCCTTTCAGTCCAATTTTGGCTTGATTTTATCTTTTCATCTTTGGTGATGTTACATTGTCTTTTATAATGTCTTTTATTGTTTTTCATAGTGTTTTCTGTTCTTTATTCTTTTATGTCCTTTGGTTACCTTTTGTTATATTTTTATTGTATTTAGATATGTAAGGATGTGTGATTATGTATGCTTTTTAATGTATTTATATATTGTTTTATACAATATTTTGTTGTAGAGAGATCAGTATCCCCTGAAGAAGGCTTCAGCTGAAACACGTGTAGGGTGACCTTGTGCATACCTAATAAGCTACCTCCTATGGCATGGTGTGCCCTATAGTTGCTGCAGGTGGGGTGTTCCCTTTCTGAGTCTTGACACTTCCAGGGGCTGGAGCTAAAGCAAGTGTTGTATGCTGCCACCCCCCTCTCCCTCCTAGAGTCACTGCCCACACCTACCAGTGCAATCCCCGATGTCTAGCTGTGAGTAGTAGAAATGATCTACAGTTGTTTCTGCCCTGTAGGCTGCTGGGTTCAAAGCGGTGCTACTAGACTCCTAGTCAGTAGTCGTGTGGCACTACTGCTAGAACTCAAGCTACCTAAGGCATGATACAGTAATACGATTTGGATTTGAATTCAATTGTGATTAAAAAACAAAATGAATGCTTTATTTTGGAGAAGGGTGAAAAGTGAACTATAGCAATTGTTAATTGAAAAAAGAAATGTTAAATGTGTCATTGTTTTTAGTAGGAAATTCAGTGGTCCTTTAAATCAGTTAGAATGTGGAATTCCTATCCCATCCCCAAAATCCACAGCTTGCTCATCTAGGTTTATACTATCAATGATTGTCAACATTCCCAAAATGAATGTGCACTAAAACCCTTTCGGCTTAGGATAGTGTTACGCTTCTGATTCAACACCTTCAGTTTCTCTATTATGCCTCTCGCCTTCTGCTTGGTCATTTAACAGGATGAATTTATCATTGTTTGTGAAAGGCGCAGACATCAGGAGCTGAGCTAATGCTTCTGGATCCTAAAAAATAAATAAATAAATAAATTATTTCATGGTATTAACAAGTTTGGTTTAAACTCTGTGCTCTGCTGTACATGCACATTTTATTTTGCCATGAAGGTGGAAGTACATCTCATGAGCTACATGTGAAAATATTTACAATTCTTTTTGTAACTGAATTGGTTTAAAAAGTTGAGAAAAACATAAAAATACCAGGATACTACTCCAGCCTACTGATGGCATTATATTTTTACCTATAGTGAAACTCCTTAGTGATCTGTGCCCTCTAAAGCAGGTGGGAACTTGGCAAGGATGGTTTCAACGACAGGCCATATGCCAAGTCGCTTCAGAAGAAATTATCAGAGCAGAAAAATGGAACAAGTTTCTTACTTTTTGAGCCTCTGTAATCTCTTTTCCCAAGCTTATAGCATAACAAATCTGCAAATAAAAGTAAAAAGGATTACTGGAGACTGTGAAGTGTTTTTTTTAATGATCCCATTTGTACAGCTGTAAAGTCACCACTTCCTCCAGATTTTAGTTTGCTGCAAGTAATACTTCTATAACAAAGGAAATTCTGGTGCAAACACCTTATGGCCTCCTTTTACCAGAATCAATATACCAGAGTTGCCAAGTCTTATGGTAGCATGACCTTAAATTTTATTGCTGCCGCCATTGCCTATGCTCCTGGTTAAAGCTGGTCTATTGTCCTTTTGGCAAGCTGAGGCTGTATCACAAACTTGTTCAATTCAATGATATTTACTAGTACTGCTTATCATTTATAGAACACTACAAGGTGTATGCAGCACTGTACCAAGCACATGTAAAGAGATTGGTTTTGCCTGTAAGAGCTTGCAATCTAGTGAAGAGACACAACACAACAGCTGAGAACAAGGATACATTCAGGGAAAGGTAAGGAGATAGAGAGGAAACTAAGTAGAACAGGATCCAAAAGCAGCCTAAAGCAGTGAGTGTTTAGTATGGATTTGGAAAGGGGCAGAGATGAAGCCTGATGTATAGACTTAGGTAGTTTGTTCCAGACATAAGGGAGCAGCAAGGTGAAAGGATCAAAGTCTGGAGTTAACAGTAGAAGAAAAGGATACAGACAGAAGCAATCCACCAGAAGAGCGGAGTTTACGAGGTGGAGTGTAGGGAGAGACGAGAGGAAAGGTAGTGAGGGGCAGCAGAATGAGTGCACTTATAGGTCAGTAGGAAAAGTTTGAACTGGTTATGGAAATATATGGGGGACCAATGAAATGACCTGAGATGAGGGGTTATATCAGGGCTGGCAGAAGAGTAGCCAAGCAGCATTGCTTTGAACAGAATGAAGGGGAGAGAGATGATTCGGAGGGAAACCATCAAGGAGGAGATCACAATAGTCTAGACGGGAGGTGACTAAAGAGTGGATAAGTGCCTTACTGGTGCATTCAGAAAGGAAGGGACAAATTTTGCTGATGTGTTAGAGAAAGAAACGACAGGTTTTAGCTTTCAGTTGAATGTGTGTGGAGAATGAGAGGGAGGAATCAAAGATGACCCCAATGTTATGAGCCGAGGAGACGGAGTAGTAGAGTGTTATCCACAGTGATTGAGAAAGAGGGAAGGTGGGTTTAGGGGAGAAAAAAAAAATAAGACGCTCAGTTTTGGCTATGTTCAGTTTCAAACAGTGGTGAAACATCCAGGCTGCAATGTCAGATAGACAGGCAGAGATCCGGGGCTGGATTACCAGAAAGAGATCAGGTGTAGAGAAGCAGATTTGAGAGTCACCAGTGTAAAGAAGGTACTAAAAACCACGTGAGTGCAGCAAAGGACTGGGTATAGAGAGAGAAAAGGAGAGGTCTACCAAAAGAGAGGGATAGCAGTAGCAGAATATCCACTAGAACAAACACTGAAAGTGTGATGGGAGAGAGAGAAGAAGAGAACCAGGATAGCGCACAGAGCCTTTAAAACCAAGCAAGGACGAGGAGAAGGTGGTGATCAGCAGTGTCAAAAGCAGCAGAAAGGTCAAGAAGGATGAGGATCAAGTAAAGGCCCTTGGCTTTAGCCAGGAACAAGTTGCTGGAGACTTTAGCAAGAGCTGTTTCAGTAGAGTGTAAGGGACAAAAGCCAAATTGCAAGTAATATCTTGCATAAGCTACAGCAGGCACAATAAAAATGTTTCTCTATGGACAGCGAGGATCACTGTAGCAATACTGATGGTGACATCACCGGGATGTAGCCAAGCAGATTTGCTTCCCAAAGTTCAGAAATTTCTGGAAAAAAGTCTTCTGAACCTGCATGAGCATTCCCATGTTCCTGGCCATGACAGTTACCCTTAGTCTAATTTGAACCCCAGTTGTGGTCGGTAGTGGTATTGCTTTCTTTGTTACCCTTTTGAAGTAAAGTTAATAAGAAAAAATGGCAAAGCTGAACTTAGCATCTACTGTATACTCTTCAAAATGCCTGACAAACAGGTCTTAAATGCTATCAAGACTGCAGTCGGAAGATGTTTTTGACCAAAACACATGACAAATGCGTTTGGTGCCTGGAGCCATTATGAGGGCAGTGACTGCTCTAAATGGGTGTGCATGTCACCTAGAGTGAGAAAAATGTGAGAACATAAATTAAGAGTATCTAGAAATGAGAACTTGAAAAGGTGACTATATATGACTCCCAAAAAGCAAAGTCACCGGCAAAGTAAAGATAACCTTACTAAGTCAACCAATTGAAAGGATAAAATCAATGAAGTGATGATTAAAAAATCCACTTTCTCAGCCATTAAAACTAAGAAGAACTCTTTAGCTTCCAGCAGCTCTCCCTGTAGCGCTGAAGGCTCTGTCTTTACCAAATTATCAGCTCCACATAGGGTGAGGGCTTCCCTGGTGCCGAATCACTGCAGAAGGGATGCCTCCTCTCACTCTGCTGCAGCATCAAGTCAATGAAAGTGGATTCCTCCATGTTATCACTGCAGCTTTTCCTCCAGCTAAATGGTGCCGAGAGACAGTGGTCCTTGCAATAAAAGTCAGCACTCTTGCAAGCATCACAATTCGGGGCATAGACCTCCTCCCAGAAAGCACAGCCTATTACCTCCACCTTTGTCCTCTCAATCTACAGGCAGATCTCTCGGATCTCCATTGCAGTCTCACCCTATCATCACTGAACTTTGGAGGGAATTTCTAAGGATGAGATACTGTATGGCAACCTTCTCCAATACAGATGCCATCTAAAGGTAAAAGGCTTCACCAGAAGTTCAGTATTACAATTATTTTTCTTGGTCCAGGCTCAACTCAGTCTAGTAGAGGAGGGGGTTCTCAACCCAGTCACTGCCACCACTGAATGCAAATCTCTCTCATGCATATTTATTATGGTTATCCTGAAAACCTGACTGGCTAAGTATGTCCCAAGAAAGGGGTTGAGAATCCTTATAGTAGAGACTTGGTTGTTTCCTCTGACAGCAGTCCGAGCATGCCTGGATCCCCAGCGTTACCTTCAGATCCTTCCCTGCCACAACCCTAAATGGATTCCTCACCAGAAGAGACACGTTCCCTAACTTTTTCACAGAATATCAAAGCGCTTTTCCTTAAAAAGGCAGGATAAATTGGATCCAGAGGCTGAATTTCTAGGCGTTTTAAAATATTTGGATGCACCAAAGGATATTGTCGTGTTACTGTTATATAAAATTCTGTTGGACCAACAGGTGAGGATCTGGCAAATCCAATCTTCCTTATAGTCTACTTCCAAAGAACAGAGACAAAGTACCAGGTACAACCAACTTTGGGACATAAAGCTCCAACTTGCCACATCAATACGTAGTGGTGGCATCAGCCCTTATGAGATCTAAAAATTTTGGCGTGTACTTCAACATTCACCAGGGAAAGGATTCATAGCGCCTAGATACTATAGGGAAAAGGATTTTCCATAATACTATGATAAATGCAAGAATTGCAGTTCATCATAGAGAAACTGACATCTGAAATTTACGTCACAGAAAAAAAAATGCAACAGAATGCACCTTACACATCTAAGAAGACATCAGAGTTCAGCACAATACCAATCCAAGATGGAAGGACAGACTAGATGGGCCTTGTGGTCTTTTTCTGTCATGTTTCTATGTAAGATTTGGAGGAGTGCACAAAATCTCTAATCAGATCTGCATTTGATGCTTATGATACTGCAACAAGAGGGGTAGCCACAGCCATAAAAGCTAGCAGAATGGC
Organism: Ichthyophis bannanicus; assembly: GCA_033557465.1. Lineage (NCBI taxonomy): Eukaryota > Metazoa > Chordata > Amphibia > Gymnophiona > Ichthyophiidae > Ichthyophis > Ichthyophis bannanicus. The sequence continues at coordinate 484,838,574 of CM066037.1, forward strand.
TTAGTTAAAAGCTTCAGGTCTTTGCAAAGATGTGTATGAACAGATAGTGGATGCATCGGGTACAGGGGAGAACCTTCCTGGGGAAACGGTCAAGAGATGGTTTCCTTGATCAAGGGCAATTGTTCTACTATTCAAATACTAACAGCAAATAACATCAAGACACCTCAAAATTCCTGCAGTAGGCATTATTATCAAACCTATAATAAACCTTACTATTCTTATAGATATTACCCACTGAGTCATTATAGTTATACCAGTCCAACAATCTGACCCACCAGTAAGAGGACAGGCTTGGAAAGACGCCTACACTCACTTTCCTATGTATCCCAGTCACCAAAGGTATGCGGGTTTCAAATTCCTGAAGAAACATTATCAGTTCAAAGTTCTGCCACTGTCCTCAGCAACTCGAGTCTTCACAAAATAGCGGCAGCACACTTGCACAAAGAAAGTATGTTTGTTTACCTGTATATGGACGACTGGCTACCATTCAGCAGTTCCCCTCAAACAGTTGTAGCCTCCATACAAAAAACAATAGACTTCCTGATGGATTTGGGATTTCTCATGAGCTACAAGAAATAGACTCTAATTCCATCAGAAGAACAGGAATTTATACTACCATTAGAGGAGTGCTAATACATACTATGTTGGCCCCAGCCACAATACCACACGTACTTGCTGCCCTGGTGAATGACATATCTTCCAAATCCCATACCTCAGCCAGTCACATTAGAAAGCTGCTCAGTCACATGGCGGCAGCAGTTCATATAGTTCCTCTGGCTTGGTTTTAGATGACAGAAGTTCAATGGCAACTAAAATGTCAAAGGAATCAACATGCTCTATCTCTGCTGCACAAAGTGGGAGTAACTACTTACTTCAGGGAAGCCATTCAGTGGTGGAAAGATCCCTCAAATCTTATGTAGGGAAAATCCTCATGAAGGATGCATCCAATCTTGGCTGGGGAGCCCACCTGGGCAATCGGCAAATGTAAGGCTCATGGTCATGGAGCAAGAAACTTTTTCACATAACTCATTAGGCATTTCTGTTCCGAGTTCTTTCAGGCATTTGTGAATTGTGGACATGGCTATGTCCTTCAGGTCCAGACAATCAGGTAATTATGTTCTACATCGACAAACAAGGAGGCATGGGTTCTCACTGAATATGGAACCTATGCTTGTCTATGAATACTTACCTCATTGTTCCTTATCTACCCGGTGATCAGAATCAGATGGGCTCAGTTGCTAATTGGATCCGTGAATGATCTCTAGACTCATCGGTTGATCAACTACTGTTCAGAAAATGAGGGATTCCAGAATAGACTTTTTGCCACAGTGAACAGCATGTGTCTGGAATTCTGCTCTCAGTTTCTCAATCCGACTCACTTAGCACCAGTTGCCTTTTCCATTTCCTGGGGGAAGAGGTTATTCTACATGTTTCCACCCATTCCCCTGATCTTCAATACCACTGAAAAGATGAGTTTAGATTTGACACACATGATTCTTGTAGCCTGTTATCGGCTGAGACAAATTTGGTTTCTATGCCTCAGGTTTCAAACTTTTTGATTCAGCAAGTTGGCCACATGGTTCACTCCAATCTTGGCATTAGCAGCCTGGATAATTGTATCCTGCATAGTATATCATCTCATGTTCAGTCAAGAAATAACGGCAATCTTTCTGCTCTCAAAGCCACCATTGAGAAGATCCTCATACAACTTTAAATGAAAAAGATATGATACATAGTGTGCTGGACAGGCAGCAGGCCCATTCTTTTGTTCCATACACCACCACCTCCAGTATCTTCTTTACCTATCTGACTCAATACTTCTTTAGTAAAGGTCCACTTGAGTGTGATAACATTGTACCACAGATGTATTCATAAGAAATCAGTCTCCAAGCATCCACTTGTCAGGAAGTTCATGATAAGTCTCTTTAATTCCAGACCTTCTCTTAAAAAAAACAACCCGCCACCTATGTAGGATTTGAACGTGGTTCTCCAAAAACATATTGGGGCTTGTTTACAAAGCCACGGTAGCGATTCGCGATAGTTATCGGAGCCGTGGCCCCATTGAAATCAATGGGGTCGCGGCTCCGATAACGATCGTGAACCGCTACCGCGGCTTTGTAAACAAGCCCCATTGACTCTATTTAAACTCTCAAACAGGCTATACTGAATTTTCTAGCATGGACAAACCTCTGTGGTAGCAATAACTTCTGCGAGATGAGTAAGGGAACTTCAGACCTCAGGCCATTACAATCCATAGTTACGGATTCTGCAGAATAAAGCGGTTTTATGAACATATCCAAAATTTATATATAGACTTGTATCAGCTTTTCATCTAAATCAATCTATAATTCTACTAATTCTTTTACTCAGCTCAACATTCATCTGAGCAGGAAAGAAGGCTCTAACTGCTGGACTGTCGCAAAGCTCTACAGATTATATATAAAAAGGACTCCTGCTCAGGACAGATCATCACAGTTATTCTAGTCTTTTGATCCAAAAGGCAAACTTCATCATTAAATAAAAGGATTCTGTCTACTTGGATTGCTGGCTGCACTTCCTTTTTACCATAAGGCCCATAAACACCTTGCCATAAGGATTACTACACACAAACGCAGCACAGCAGTGACAACAAAGGCATATTTACTAGGATCATCCATCAAGGACATTTGCAAAACAGCATCTTGGTCTAGCATTCAAATCTTTATCAACCACTACTGTCTGGACCAACCTTCAATTCCTAAAGTTCCTTTGGTCATACAGTTCTCCGAATTTCTTCTAGATAGAGCTACAACACACCACCACCTCCAATTCCCACGGGGAGCAGTAGGACACCTAATCTCAAAACTGCCTTTACTCTCAGCTTGTGGGGTTCATTATCGGTGTGGCTGAGTGTGAATAAAACAAAGTTGCATACCTGTAATGGGTGTTCTCTATAAGCAAGATCCTACAGCAACACATTCCCACTCTCCCGCCAATGGTTGAAGCTCACTAAGAAATGGACTTGAGAGTAGCTGTCATGGTAAGGAGCATGGAAATGCCCATGCTGGCTCAGAAGACTTTTCCCAGAGTTTTCTGAGCTTTGGGAAGCAAATCCTGCTTGGCTCTGTTCCAATGACATCACCATCAGTGTGGCTGTAGAATCCTGCTGCCAATGGCGAACAGCTGTTACACAGCATAGTTACTCATCCTGTAGCAGGTATTCTTCGTAGACAGCAGGAATAAGTCCTCACGTAAGGGTGATGTCCCCAATGCAGCCCTGCACAGGAAGCTCCCCAGCTTCCATTGTAGCTTTTGGGAGGTGCCATCTTATCTCCATTCTTCTTTTTCCGCAGAGCCCCTAGGATGTGTTCCTGCCATTGCTGATAAAGTGATTTTTTTTGCACCCTCATGGGTCCTTTTTCTTTCAGTAGTGCTTAACCGCCTGCCATTGGTTACATCAGCTCCCTGCTGATGCTATTATTTCACTTTTATAGGTTTTTTTTTTTCTTTCCCCTGCGATTTTGCTGGCTAGTAATCTTGAGCCATTTGATCTCACTGCAGCCGACTTCCTGGTCATGTCTAAGCCAGTGGGTTTTAAAAGGATACTAAATGTGCATGCATCATCTCACACAACTAGTGTCTCAGGTCTGACCATGAGCCCTCCTCGTGCAACCTGTGTTTGCAGATGACAAGGAAGAGCCTAAAGGAGAAGCAGTGAATCCCTCTTTGGGCTGTCTGACTCTGCGTCCTTGGCCCTGGCATTTACTGGTGTGGGGCTCTGTCGGGGATGCCACCTATACGTGAGGACTTACTTCCTACTTGTCCACGGAGAAAGATATGCAGTTTAATTTTACTGTTCTTCTGCTTGAAGCTAAAGGATAATGAGTGCTCACATGGAGTTCTATAACATACGCATGATTCTATTACATGAGAGAGCAAAACAAAATCTTTCAAAGACCTTTTCACCCTCTGTGTTGCTCTCAAAAATGTAGGCGCTCAATGACTCTTGTCCAACAGAATCTGGAAACTGAATCACAAATCCAACCAATCTTTTATTTTCCTGATGAGCAGCAAACAGTGTGACACTGGAAAGCTCAAACTGTGAAAAAGAAAACCAATATTAAATCATCTTTTACAAGCTAAACTGAGAAAAAAAATATTACTACATCCACTACTCACAGAAGAAACATAACACCAGAAAAACACCATATGCCCTATCCAGTTTGCCCTTCCATACCAACTTCTAGAGTCACTTTTTTTCTTTGAGATCTTCTGTGTTTGTCCCATGATTTCTAAATGTGTTAATTTTTTTGCTTAAGGGTACCCTTTAAATAAAATTCTGAATACAGGTGTAGAAATGCATGTGTATCAAGGAGGAATTACTCACACTTATTCTTGTAACTTGAGTCTGAGGATCTATTAATCTGTAATTAGAAGAAGACAACAACGTTACTCTCCTGTAGAAGGTGTTCTCCATGAACAGCAGGATAAAGTTCTCACATACAGGTGACATCACCGACTGAGCCCTGCATGGGAAACTTCTCCAGTTCCTCCTAGAAGCTTCTGGAGTGATCTCTGCATGCCTTTGTGTCTGTTCCCACCTGCTGTCTGCATGCCTGATCTCAGTCTATTTACTAGTTGACATCAGACTACAACTTCACGGAGAGGAGGGAGGGTTGTGAGGACTTATACTGCGGTCCACGGTGAACACTTGCTAAAGGTGAGTAATTCTATTTTCTCCATGGACGAGCAGAATAATGTCCTCACATATGGGAATCACTAGTTACAGGCTGCCTCAAAAGAAAAAGGGAAAAATAACTATAGAACTAGTGTTACAATCAGTTGCCACTGGAATTGTCTTTTTTTGGGTAACAGGTTTTTCAATCCTTTTAAGAGGTAGCCTGGAACAAAAACAAACTGGGCTTGGGGGGATGCGGTTGGATTCTATTCCCTGAACAATGGATTGGCTGAATCTGTCATGTCAGGAGTCCCTTTCCAAACAGTAGTGAGATGGGAATGTGTAAACAGAAAGCCACATAATGGCCTTGCAGATTTCCTCCATGGTGGTGAGATCAAATGAGCCACCAACATGACCCTAAAGGTGAAATTAGACTTACCTGCTAATTGTTGTTCCTTGAGGAACTCCAGTCTAGTCCTGAACCTCTGGGTTTAGCACATCATTCTTTTGGTGAGTGACACCAGTATAAATAGTCCAGGAACTGCCTTCTTGCTCCAGTAACCTATTGACAAAGCAGACTCAATAAGAGCAATAAGTAAGTAGTTAATATAACCTTAGCAAAAAACTATAACTATATAAAATGAACTAAACAGGCAATTCATATTTCTTGTGCTGCTTGGGCTTACTCCTGCCCTCTCCCAAGGACCCCCAAGTAGCCCATATTATCACTGAAGAGTAACTTCTTCCCACCCCCCTTCCCTCCCGAATGGACCGCACCTATCCTAGCCGCCTCTACAGATTACTGATAAAATCTTACTTTGCTTCAGGCTGCCGTCCAAAGACCACCACCAGGGAGGGATGTGGGACTAGACTGAAGTTCCTCAAGGAACAACAATTAGCAGGTAAGTCTAATTTCACCTTCCTCCAATCTAGTCCCGAACCAAGAAACAGAGCGGTGAATAATTCAACGGGAGGACCCCGCCAGACCAGCCTGAAGCACCGCTGATCCAAACCGAGCATCCCCTTCCGCAAGAACATCCTATCGATAATGCTTAACAAAGGAATTCAATGACTATCAAGTCGCCACCTTACAAATCTCAAAGGCTGGCACTAAACTAAACTCCGCCCAGGAAGCTGCCTGCACCCTAGTCGAATGGGCTCTTAAGCCCTTCGGAACCGCTTTGCCCTTCAACACATAAACTGACGCAATAGCCTCCTTAAGCCACCTTGCAATGGAAGACTGATGCTGCCTCTCCTTGTCTCGGTCCCCCATACAAGACAAACAATCTTTCAGTTTTGCGTAAGAGAGCTGTCCTCTGCAAATACTTCCTTAACACTCTCCCTACATCTAGCTGATGTAGACGTCCTTTGGTTTCATCCTGGCCATCTTTTTTGAATACTGGCAACGACACTACCTGATTCAAATGAAACATCGATACCACCTTCGGCAAGAAGGAGGGAACCGTTCTCAACACCACTTTCTTGTCATGGAACGTCAAAAACGGCTCCCTACATGACAAGGCCTGCAACTCTGAAATCCTAGAGCCGAACAAATTGCCACCAAAAATACCACTTTGAGAGTGAGATCCCTTCAATGTCGCTTTAGCCAAAGGCTAAATGGTGGTGGTGGTGGGGGGTGGGGGGGTTGGGACCCATAGGCGGATTATGTACCACCACACAACCCACCCTCTGGGGCTCAGGGTGGGAAACAGGATCACCCACCAATAGATCCACATTCTACCTCCCTGCAATGGTAGCAGTAGAGGGGACCATCAACCCCAGTCTTGCTGGGGAACAGACACCCTACAGGGCAGGCAATGCAGAGCTGTACACATCCATAAAGCAATAGCAGACAGACAGTAGGCCTGAAAATGCTCAGCTGCCCCCCACCACTATCTGACATTCTCCAGCCACTGTACCCTGCAAGGTGTTCCAGCAAGACACATACTAGCTGCAGACAGTCTGCTAGCTAGTCCATAGGGCATGGTCCTGGAGGAGATATGCATGTAGCCAGAACTGGGATGTCAGCATACACACCAAGCAGAAAAGTCAGTGATTGGGTCCCAAAAGGGACCCATAAATATCACATGAGAGAAATGCTATATAGCACTATGGGGGAACCTAGCCATGCCATGGTCACTGCTCAGTCAGGGTGAGAGTGACCTCCCAGCAGGACATGCTGTGGCCACGCTGTCCGTGCAGGTGGTGGCTGGGCACTACAATGTCCGAGCCATTGCCCTATGCCCTGTGCAGATGCAGCCAGGCCAGGCCACCCTATCCAGGCTATTCCCACAGTACCTTGCTCCTCATTATGCACATTGGCAGGCCAATACTGGCAACAGTGCTAGCAGTGTGGGCTGTGGAGGGTGTTGGCAGCCACCACACACTGGATAGACAGACACACACTCCACACACCTATGCCAGCATTGTGCAATTATAGAGGTGTTTGGCAGCCCTGGCCACCACACCAGTCCTGGGCACAGTGCAGGCATGGCTATGGTACGCAATACTGTTGGGGTCACTCTGTCAGACACCAGACCTGAGGCACACTCCACAGACATCAGAAAGGTTGCTATGATGCAGCTCAATCAGCCAATTGTGCTTAACGTAGGAATCTGCCAGTTATCATAGCAATTTTTTTGATAGCTGTGTACAGTTTTCCCATGTTTAGGGTGGCATTGCTAAGATATGCAAGTGCTAGTATGGGGAGATGCACGCAGGGCCCAACATCCTGCCTCTCCAGGAGGCTTGGAATAATGGAGCCTGTGGGTGTGTGTGTGTCTGCCCCTGTTGGCTGCTGCTCTAGGGCAGAGGTTCCCAACTCCAGTCCTGGAGGGCCAAACACTGTTCGGGTTTTTATGCTGTCCCTAATGAATATGCATGAGATAATCTGCATACCGTGGGGGCAGTGCATAGCAATGCAGCACAGTCACATTTATTAGAGGCAGCATGGAACCTGAATGGTGTTCGGCCCTCCAGGATTGCATTTAGGAGACTCTGCTCTAGGTAATGCGCATGTTACATAGAAACATAGAAACAAAGAAATATGATGACAGAAAAAGACCACATGGTCTATCTAATCTGTCCTTCCATAACAACCACAACAGTCCCCTTTTTACCTTTAGAGATCCTCTGTGTTTGTCCCATGCTTTTTTGAATTCAGTTACTGTCCTCATCTTTACCACCTCCACTGGGAGACTATTCCAGGGATCCACTACTCTTTCCGTAAAGAAATATTTCCGCATATCACTCCTGAATCTATCCCCCATCACCCTCATCCCATGTCCCCTCGTAGCAGAACTTGCTTTCAATTGAAAGAGGCTCTCTCCCTGAACATTTATGCCACCTTTCCTCTAAGGTGTACATATTAAGATCCTTCAGTCTGTCCTCATATGCTTTATAATGAAGACCACTAATCATTTTAGTAGCCACCCTCTGCACCGACTCCATCCTGTTCACATCCTTTTGAAGGTGTGGTCTCCAGAATTGCACACTATACTCCAAATGAGGTCGCACCAAAGACTTATACAGAGGCATTATCACCTCCTTTTATCTGCTAGCCATTCCTCTCCGTATGCACCCAAGCATCCTTCTAGCTTTTGCCGTCGCCTTTTCTACCTGTTTAGCTACTTTAAGATCATCAGACACAACCACGCCTAGGTCCCGCTCTTCTTTAGTGGACAAAAGTACTTCACCCCCTATACTATATTGCTCCCTTGGATTGCTGCAGCCCAAATGCATGACCTTACATTTTTTAACATTAAATCCCAGCTACCAAATTCTAGACCATTCTTCAAGCTTAGCTAGATCCCTCTTCATGTTATCTACCCCTTCCTGGGTGTCTACTCTATTGCAGATTTTGGTATCATCCGCAAAGAGGCAAACCTTACCTGAAAGCCCTTCCGCTATATCACTAACAAAGATGTTAAAAAGAATCGGACCAAGGACAGATCCCTGGGGCACACCACTGATAACATCCTTCTCTTCAGAGTGAGCTCCATTTACTTGTACTCTTTGTCGCCTCCCACCCAACCAATTTCTAACCCATGCAGTAACTTTAGGGTCCATCCCTAGGGTGCTCAGTTTGTTTATAAGTTGCCTGTGAGGAACATTGTCAAAGGCTTTACTGAAATCTAAATACACCACATCTAGGGCTCTCCCTCGGTCCAACTCCCTGGTCACCCAGTCAAAGAAATCAATCAGATTTGTCTGACAAGACCTGCCTCTGGTGAATCCATGCTGCCTCGGATCCTGTAATCCACTGGACTCCAGAAACCTCACTATTTTCTCTTTCAGCAGCGTTTCCAATAATTTACTCACCACCGAAGTTAAACTAACCGGCCTGTAGTTTTCAACCACATCCTTACTTCCGCTTTTGTATAAAGGCACCACATGAGCCTCCCTCCAGTCCTTTGGCACCACTCCCGACTCCAACGAGGCATTGAAAAGGTCAGTCAGTGGAGCTGCTAGAACGTCCCCAAGTTCCCTCAGTATTCTCGGGTGTATCCCATCCGGTCCCATCACTTTGTCTACTTTAAGTTGAGATAGTTTCTCACGAACACAGTCTTTTGAAAATTGTTCAAGATGTCCTTTGCTTCTGTTCCTATTTGTGGGTGTTTTCTGAGGTCCTGCTCCTGGTTCTTCATCTGTGAACACAGAACAAAAATATTTGTTAAGCAATTCCGCTTTATCCTTATCAGCTTCTACATATTCCTCCCCTGCACCCTTGTGTCTGACAATACCACTCTTGCCCTTCCTCTTCTCACTAATATATCTGAAAAATGTCTTATCCCCCCATTTTATTGCATTGGCTATTTCCTCCTCCTTTTGAATCTTTGCCTTCTTGACTACTTTGCCAGCTTCTCTAAGTTTTTCCAAATACAGATGCCTGTCTTCCTCTCTCTGTGATCTCTTGTATTTCATGAAGGCCTGCCTCTTTTTCTTCACTTTTTCAGCTACTTCTTTCGAAAACCATAGCGGTCTCCTTTTCCTTTTACCTTTATTTACCATTTTAACAAAAAGGTTGGTTGCCCTTAAAATATCCCCTTTCAGTTTTTCCCACTGTTTTTCTACATCCCTCAGCTGTTCCCATCCCACTAATGACTCCCTGAGGTATTGGCCCATCTTCGCAAAGTTAGTCTTCCTAAAGTCTAAGATCCTCGCCTTTGAATGGATTCTAACAGCCCTAGTCCTAATACTGAACCACACCATCTGGTGATCACTGGATGCAAAATGATCTCCCACTACAACATCAGAAACACTTTCACCATTGGTAAGCACCAAGTCCAGTATGGCCCCTTCACGTGTGGGGTCTGTTACCAATTGCCTGAATAGTTCTCCCTGTAGAGAATCCAGGATCGCCTTACTTCTAGATGATACTGCAGCAGGAATGTGCCAATCAACATCTGGCATATTGAAATGTCCTATCAGTAGCACTTCCCCTTTCCTAGCAATGATGCACATGTCTTCAATTAACTCTCTGTCCACCTCTTCCTCTTGTGAGGGAGGTCTATATATCACACCAATGTAAATAGATTTCTCTTTCCCTCTTTCTAGTTTAACCCATAATGCCTCCCCTCTCCCTTTTAAGCTCTGTAATTCCAAAGCTTTAATAGTAGTTTTTACATATAGTGCCACTCCTCCTCCCTTACTTCCTACCCTGTCCTTTCTGAATAAAGTATAGCCAGGTATAGTTACATCCCAATCATGGTTTTCGTGAACCATGTTTTTGTAACTGCCACTAAATCCAAGTCAGCCACTCCCACCAAAGCTTCAACATCAGGGATCTTATTTCCCATGCTACGGGCATTTATACACACTGCTTTCCATATGTTACTCCTGTTACCCATTTCCATAAAGTTATTTAATGTATCACCTACCTGGGGGCTTTCTTCACCCATCCCCAACGAATCTAGTTTAAAGCCCTCTTCAGTAGATTAGCCAGTCTACTACTGAAGACGCGTTGACCTTTCTTGGACAGATGGATGCCTTTTATTTATTTATTTATTTATTTGTATTTCTTATATACCGCGCTCTTTTAATCAGTGCGGTTTACATATGAACAAATTTAAACACAATGACATGGTCAGCATTGGTTTTTTACAATGAACAGGGTACAATAACCTGGCAGTAAACAGGGTTTCCATCTCTGCTCTGCAACCCTTGGAACAGCATCCCATGGTCTAGGAAACCAAAACGCTCTCGATGACACCATCCACGCAGCCATGCATTCATCTCCAGGATGCGAGCCTCTCTGCCTTGGCCTTTACCCTCAACAGGGATTGAAGAGAACACCACCTGTGCACCTAACTGCTTCACCCTCTGTCCCAGAGCCATGAAGTCACTTTTGATATGTTCTGAGGTATACCTAGCAGTATCATTTGTTCCAACATGGATTAGCAACATTGGGTAATAGTCAGTGGGCTTGATGAGTCTCGGCAAACTCTCCGTAATATCTTGGATTTTGGCACCAGGCAGACAGCATACCTCTCTGGACATCAAGTCTGGTTGGCAGATGGACGCCTCAGTACCCCTCAGAAGAGAGTCTCCAACCACCACTACCTTTCATTTCCTTGTGGTTACTGATTCTGCAACTTTGGGGTACTTGAGCTCTGGTTCTTCCCTTCCCAGGGATGCTTTCACCTCCTCCACTTCCAGGGCTGCATAATGGTTCTTCAGTTCAAGGGCTGGAGAAGTTGGATTGGTGATTTTGCAGGCCCTGGTGACTTGTGTCCATCATCGACATTCTGTTGGCACCCATCTTCTCCTCTGCTGGAGAGCTTGGTTGCTGCAAGAAGCATCTCATCAATGTACTTCTCACTGTCTTGAATGCTCCTCAGCCTCGCCACCTCCTCTCTGAGTTCCTCCACTTGTTTCCTCAGAGCTTCAGCATGCAGGCACCCTGCACATGGAACCGGTCCTTCAACTGGCATTAGGACCTCTGCCTGGACCGAGGCAGAAGCTGTAACGGGGGCAACAGCTTTAGCGATACGATTTTTCCCAGCATTGTTTTGTTCGTGGAGTTTAGGTATTGTTGGTTGATCTGGAGAGCTTCTGTAGGTTTATGGTATCTGTGCTCTGTAGGGTAAAATGTAGGTGTTTTGGGCATGTCTACGTCATCTGCACTACAGGTTCTGTCTGTATTAGCACGTTGTAGTAGTGGGTAAAATATGGGGGTTGGGTTGGCAGGAACCACAGCTGGGACTTGAACCTGTGACCTTCTGCTCCTGAACGCACTGGCTGTGTGCACTGCACCACTGTGTTGCCACAGAGACAGTGCATTCCCTGGGAATACCATGACTGTTCGTCAGACAGGGCCTGTCTGTTGCAGTGCATGGCACTCACCTACACAGGGCTAGGCCACGGTCTGCTCTGGGCAGCTGCCACTGCCCCCTCCACCACCAGTACCCCTCTGCTACCCTGCTGACATGCCCATCTGCTGGTGGTGCTGATGGAGCGCAGTCTCAGGCCATCCATTGTGCGGGTAGGCGGCTGCCTATGGTGCAGGTTCTGGGGTAGGGGTGCCTACATAGATGTCCACGCTTCCCCCCAGCACCGCCTGCCAATGTTCTGTGCCCTTGGGGGTACCTGCTGGGTACTATCCCCTGTGACACTGTGGGAAGCACACTCGTGCCCATGCTGGGCCCTCATCAGTTGCTGTCTGGCTGCTCTACTGTTTCAGCATTCCTATGGGCCACCTAGGCATCACCCTAGTCCGCACTGTGGCCCAGCTGCAGCACAGCATGTGCCGTCTGCAGCCCTCTGTGTCCCCTTTCCCATCATCTGTCCAGTTGCCCATTCCGACATGCCCGCCCTGCTGTTGTGGAACATGTGCATGCCATAGGAAACCTGTCCAATGGAGAGGGAAACCCTGATCAGCGCTATTTCACTGTGGGATCATTCACCTTGTATGGGGACGGAGTGTAGACCCTTCCAAAATTCATATCCTTTTTTTGGAGCTTTTTTTAGAGTGTTTTTCGACGTTTCCCATTAATATCACTATTGCCCAGCTTGGTTATGTTTTTTTTATATTCTGTTGGGGTCATTTTCAATGTTTATTTGCACTTTTGTTCCGTGCACATGTATCACACATCACTTTTTTGTAGGTTTCCCTGATTTTGCTGTACATTGCTGACAGAAATGGTTTCTCTTCCCTTTAAATCAGCTCTAACGCCAGGGTTTCACTGGCGTTAGTTTTCAGCCTCGGATTTCACAGCGTTAGTGTGCAGAGAGCCTCTCCCCTCCCACTCTCCGCCCATTGACCCCTTCTCTCTGCCCCTGGGGAGCCTTCCTCCGCCCTACGGGAGCCTTTCCCCGCCTTCAGTACTCGTTTATGTTTATGTTTATTACATTTGATATACCGCTCAAGCCAAAGCATCAGAGCGGTTTACAATATTACATAAAAGTTACAGAAAATATGATGTTTGCGCCGCTGCGTGCGTTATCGCGCGATAAAGTACCTGTGCGCCTGAAAAGCGCCATTATCGCATGATAACATCACAGAGCGCACATTAAGACGGTTTAGTAAACATACCCCTAAGAGAGGTTTCCCATTTAGGGCTCTGTCAGTGACGTCATCCATATGTGCAGACCTTATTCTGCTTGTCCACAGAGAATAACTATTACCCCATTTAACTAACACACCTTTATGAAAGTAGATGTGGAAAAAGAAAAAGGTTATTTTGGGTCACCAATGCAAAGCATCACAGTGCCTCCTAGGTGCCATAAAATTCAACTCTATCACTGGGGGAAATAGCTTGTATTGCAAGGATGATTTAAGAACCGCTGGTATGATTTTTTTTTTCTCCCCTAAAATTATTTCAGGAACAATGGAAATGGTTGGCTAGACCTATAGTCATCCTCCTTTGTATGGCATATGCTCGGCCTTCACTAGTGTGCTTTTAAAGTCGGTCATAACTGGTGATCTGAGGCAAGAAATGGTGGACCCATGGTCTCTCCTTTCTTTATTTTTCATCTAACGGGAGCCATATTTTATTTTCTCTAAAAATGTATCTTTTTGTAAAATCCAACATATTAAATAACCCCAATCAAAAGTGAACCTTGTATACACTTGAAAGAGGGAAAAAAATATTCTCACTCAGTCCAACTGATATGGAGTTCTATTTTATATTCAATGATGTAGGGTCATGGAGAAAAAAGATCTAAGCATAATATGAGCCAATAATCGTCAGTTGTATTTAAGTTCATGCCAATGCAATGGCTCAATCTTATACATCATGGATAAAAAAAACCCCAAAAAACTTCTAAAGATATTAAAACTACACCTTAAAGGGACTTGTTCACCAGCAGCCCTGCCAATCATTGATGGACTATCTTATAATATTTTGTAGTGAAACCACCTATTCTCAGTGCCTTTCCAGATGGGAGGGATTTAATTGCTTGCAAGACTTCCTGGGGTATAACAGGTGTGCTCACCAAATCCTGCTCTTTCTGAAAAACTAAGCAATCGCGTTCCTTGTAAATACTCTTGTATTTCCTCTCTTGATGGCTCCCTTACTGACGTTTATAACTCCTTATAAAATTCCACAAACCTCTGTTGAATATCTGACCCTGCTGTTAAGCCCACCCCTTCGACACTCAATTTTCACACATTTTAAGTTTTAAACTTTTTAAAATTTGCTTGCTATGTACCTGCTCACTTTGTCCCCATACTTGTACACTACTTGCTTAATTTTAAGCATGGCAAAGTTAGCTTTCTTCAGTTGCAGCATGCTAAGAGCACCTCTTACTCCTTCAAGTTCACTTAAAACTTTAATCCCTCCCACACCCTTCTTATGACTCTGTTCCAGCCTCTGAATTTGCCCCTCAGCTCTTCCATCCATTTCAATTTCTCCTTCTTCATATAAGCTCCTAAAGCTACAAACTTGCCCAGTATCACCGCCTTTAAACATTTCCAGATCACCCTATTTATCATTTAGTTCCAAGTATTCCTCAAGTTCTTTTGCTATTTTCTCCCTGTCCCCTTTTTCATTTATCAAAGAGTCATTAAGCCTCCATTCTGACCTCCCTTCCAGGGTCTATCTCAATCCAAACTAGGGCATAATCCAACCACGTAATATTAATTTGACTCTTCTCCACCATACCCATCCAGGTTTCTTCCACCCAAATGGCATCTATGAGTATAAAAGAGCCATGCATCCTAGAATAAAAAGTATAAACCCACTCTAAAGGATGTATCATTCCCCACAACAACTTTTTTAATCTTCCCCCAGGGCTTTCTCATCCTCAAGCTCTTCCTCTTAGATGTATCCATTCTAGGATCTTTCACCAAATTAAAGTCACCACCCATTATCCCCATCCCTCCACAAATTCAATTAATTTCTCCTTTCACTTGTCATAGAAAATACCTTGCTAAGAATATGGACCATAAAGACAAACAAGTGTAACTTTTCCCTCCCCAATAAGTATAACAAATACATTTTGTCCACCCCCTTTATCCTTAAGCACCCCCCTTGATCCGCCAACCCAAGGCATTCAATGGAATTACTCCCACCCCTACCTTTTTTTCCTCTCAAGTCTGAGGCCAAAAACATTCTTCCAAGTTTGGGATGATTCAAAAACCCTTCATGTTCAACTAATAAATGTGTTTCTTGTATAAAGTCTATATTCACAGTTAACTGCAACATTTCTTTAAACATTAATTGTATTTCAATGCACGTTCAGACCTGAGACTCAAAACTTTTAACTTACCAATTACTTCTTACACTGACAGCACCAGACTCCACATTAATACCCACAGTTCACACACACTGTCTTGTAATGCACATTCTCCCACAAACCCCCCTTCCTCATATCAACATTGCTCATCTCCATCCTTCCCCCCCCCCCTTCCTGGCCACATCCTTTCTATGGACTTCCAGACCCACCACCAGAGGAACAGCTACCCCCCCCCCTCACTCAAACACAACATCTCCATTTCTTGTCACTTACAGATCCTCTTTCTATTATCCCCATCACAGCTTCACCCTTCACCTTCCCATTTTACATCACACTAACACTTTGCAAAGCTCCACCCCACCCTTCCACAATTTGTGACCACATTATTCCACACTCATCCTACTTTCTTCCTGTTTGTGCTCCACGCATTCTCTCCACTCCCTTCAGTTCACACCCCTCAGAGCTTCCACCCCCAATAACATAATTCCTCCCTCCCCCCCCTCAAAAAAGTGGAAGAAGAAATACCCCTAGGGATTTTTACAACCATTGCCCACTCTCCTTACCCTACTTTCACTGTGCCCTTTCACAAACGCCTATCAAACAAAACCAATAAAACTGGAACAAGTCCAGCAATACTTGCTGTCCCCCATATTTTGTAAGACTGGCTATGAAGCTGTAAGTCAGTCAAAGAAAAGTCAACTGCTTCTCTCGAAGTCCAGTTTTGATGATTCAGGTTCCATTCTTCTGCGCTGCATTTCCCAACTTCTCTCCATGCGCCAGCCCCTCTTGATGTCAGAGTCTGTGATGTTCCCCATCACCAATGAAATTCCACCAGTCTTTGCTGCATTGCCAGGGCCTTTGCACTCTCCCCATGCTGATACCCGTCCTTGGCAAGCACAGTTCACGCTTCCTCCACTGTTAGCATTTGCACTTTTCATGCAAAATCCTAACCACTCAAAAGACAGATGCAAGTAACTGCCTGCACTTTGTACCTGCTGCAGTTTTCAAGCGAAGTACATGTGCATTTTTGCTTTTAAAAGTCGTGCAAGGCCTATGCATAAAAAGATCTGTGCATAGGTTGAAAATTGCCCCTTGTGTCCTTGCTTTATCTTCAGATTTTTCAGAGTATCATCGAGCACAAGATGAAACAGAGATTTCCCAGGGAAGCTGCTATCATCAGGCCTGTCCGCTTGAACTGCCTACGATCTTCGCAGACACTGCAGGCGTACATGACTAGAATGCAGTCAGTATCTGCACGGTCTGCTGGCTCTGGGGATTTTCTACTTTTATGAGCATGAAGTGCTGGCAGAGTTGAGCTCAACTATAAATGCATCAATGCAGTATACAGGGGAGCTACCACTTGGGGGAATATGCTGCCTATCATTTCAGGTCTAGAGGTTATTTCACAAGCTCCTCACGTAGGTGAGAAATAAATCTTTTAATATTGATAAATCATAATAATACAGTAACAGAATAAATGATGGCAGCTAGAGACCAGCAGGGTCCATCCAATCTGCCTCGTAGGTGCTTTTACTTTGGGTTGTAACTGCCAGCCCATGCAGGTTACCCAGGCTCTGTGCCTTTCATAAAGTGTAAAGGTAATTTAAGTTTTTCTTTGAGCAGGAATGTTCCTTTTGCTATATAATATATATGGATACTCTGTGTTATTCCATGCCTTTTTGAATTCAGTTACTGTTTTTGTTCCCAGGACAGCATTCCAGGCATCCACCACCCTTTCCTTGAAAAAGTACTTTAGAGATTATTTTAGAAGCTTTGCACGGCATTTACGGTAGAGTGCACAGATTTTATACACATAACCCTGATCTGGTACAGGAGTATATGTAATTTTTTAAAAACGTTCCCCATTGGCTTTTGCGCCCCCTCCAAAACATGCGTAAGTGACAGCAAAATGCTTGTTTCAGTCAGGGCTTTAGAAGCGGGATTGAGTTTAGCCTTCTGGTAGTTCACATAAACTTTAAAACATAGAATATTTTAATGGAGCTTGGCTCCTTAACCGACTGCTCTTATGTGTGCAATTTTCTGGAAGATGGTCCCTAAAAAGCTAATTTTATAAGTGTCTGTTAGATTAATGCATATTTTAGCACATGTATCTCATGCCAATTTTATAAAGCAAGGTACTTGTGTCTCTTACTCATAAAATACGGATATTGTTGTTGTTGTTGTTGTTGTTAAGTGCCGTTGAGTCGGAGTCGACTCATGGCGACCCTCTGGATAGCTATCCTAAATTGTGTTCGGTCTTGAGTCAGGCGGCTCATTGTTGACAGACTGGTACCCGTGGCTGATGTTATTGTATCGATCCATCTCATTGCTGGCCTTCCTCTTTTGCACTGACCTTCTATCTTGCCAAGCATGATGTCTTTCTCTAATGATCTCTCTCTTCGCATGATGTGTCCAAAGTATGAAAGTTGAAGTCTTGTCATCTGAGCTTCTAAAGAAACCTTAGGTTTGATCTCCTCTAGTACCGACTGGTTTGTTCTTCGGGCAGTCCATGGTATACACAGTATTTGCCGCCAGCACCATAATTCAAAGGCATCAATTTTCTTCCTGTCTATCTTTTTCACTGTCCAGCTTTCACATCCATATGATGTTATTGAAAATACCATGGCTTGAACAAGTCGAATCTTTGTATGGAGAGAGACATCTCTGCTCTTGAGAATCTTATCTAGGTCTTTCATAGCCATTCTGCCAAGAGCAATGCGTCGTCTGATTTCTTGACTGCTTGTTGCTTCTTTATTGATAGTTGATCCAAGTAGGTTAAAGTTGTTCACGATTTCAATTTCTTCTCTTTCAATGATGAACCTGTTGATTATGCCAGTTGTCATGATCTTTGTCTTCTTTACATTAAGGTGCAGGCCCATTTTGAGACTATGTTCTTTGATTGTGAGAAGCAAATGTTTCAGATCATCTTCACTTTCAGCCAGTAATGTGGTATCATCAGCATAGCGAAGGTTGTTGATGAGTCTTCCACCAATCTTCACACAATCCTGCTTCTCTGATGTTTGTTCTGCATATAAATTAAACAGGTAGGGGGAAAGTATGCAGCCTTGTCTTACACCTTTGCTTATTTTAAACCATTCTGTTTCTCCTTGTTCCGTTCGAACTGCTGCTTCTTGATCAATGTACAGATTGTGCAAGAGTACGATCAGGTGTTCTGGTATACCCATGCTTCTTAATGTGGCCCAGAGTTTCTCATGGTTTACACAGTCAAAAGCCTTGCTATAGTCGATAAAGCACAAATAGATATCCTTTTGGTATTCTTTAGTCTTTTCAAGGATCCATCTCACATCCGCAATGATGTCTCTCATTCCTCGCCCTTTCCTGAACCCTGCTTTCACTTCAGGTAGTTCTTGTTCCAGGTATGATTGTAGTCTCTCTTGAATAATCTTCAGTAGAATCTTGCTGGCATGTGGGATCAGAGCGATTGTGCGATAATTTCCACAGTCAGTTGGATCACCTTTCTTTAGTATTGGTATAAACACAGATCTTTTCCAGTCAGTTGGCCATGATGTTGTCTTCCATATTTCTTGGCAGAGCCTTGTAAGTACGGTAACAGCTGCATCAGATTGCTGTAATACTTCTATGGGAATGCTATCAATGCCTGGTGCTTTGTTCTTTGATAAGGCTTTCAATGCTGCTTTAACTTCTTTCATCACCAATGGTTCCTGATCATAAGGTACAGGTTGAAACGGCTGTTGGTCCACTTGATCTTTATCATATAAAAACTCTGCATATTCCTTCCACCTTTTCTTGATCTTCTCAGCATCATTCAACATAGAACCTTGAGCATCTTGTAACATTCCAATTCGAGGCTGGAACTTTTTCTTTAACTCTCGTAGCTTTAGGAAAGCCGATCTTGTTCTTCCTCTAATAGTTTCTGCATCTATTTCCTTGCATGCGTCGTCGTAGTACTTTTCCTTGTCCTGTCTTGCTGCACGTTGGAAATCTCTGAGTTCTGTTATTGTCTTTCTTTCTCCTCTGGCTTTAGCTTCTCTGCATTTCTGGGCAATTTTCAGAGTTTCTTCAGTCATCTATTTTGGCTGTTTTTGCTTTTTCACCTTTTGTAGAGACTTCTCGCTTTCTTCCAACACAACCTCCTTGATGTCATTCCATAACTCTTCTGGAGCTCTGTCATTTGTATCTAAAGCAGCAAATCGAGTTTGCAGGCAGTCTTTAAATTCCAGTGGTATATTCTCAAGGTCATATTTTGCTGCATTCATGAGTGGTTTGCTCTTTTTCAACTTTAGTTTGAGTTTGCATACTAATAGTTGATGATCTGTACCACAGTCAGCTCCAGGTTTTGTCTCTGTTGATGTTATAGAGCTTTTCCATCGTTGACCTCCACAGATGTAGTCAATTTGATTTTTATACAATCCATTGGGTGAAGTCCATGTGTACAGTCGCCGCTTGTGTTGATGGAAGAAGATGTAAGCGATCAAAAATGCAAGTAAAAGTAGGCATAAGCACTTATGCCAGCCCTAGGACTGGTGTAGATGCCCATGTCTAGATTTTGCAAGAACGCATGCAAATTATAGCATTTATAGTTTGTGCATAGGTTTGTGCTCTGCCCCTGTGCGCAAACACAGTGAAAGTAGGGGTCATTGGTCTGATGTGCAGACTTACAGAATAACCACCACCTACATAATGTGTGTAAATGGCTATTAGATGCATCTTATAAAATTACCCCCTAAAAAGGTGATTCTATAATGAGTCCTGTATGTTTGTGCTCCATCAATGTGCATGTGTTGCCTATTTTCAATGACCTATGTATGGAGTATAGGCGGTCACTATTCTGTAAGCATGCGCATCAAACACAGGGAGTGGCCTTCATGGAGCAGTGGATATAATCCTTAAGGGCATAGCGAGGATGATCTGCTCAGAGTGCTGGATACAGCCATTCTTGCCAGGCAGACTAGATAGATCATACTGGTCTTTACCTGCCGTCGTACGCTAGGTTACTATGTTAATGTTGAGTTCAACAAAATACATCAGGAAATAACAGAAACAGAGAAAGGCAGCAATTTGTTTATTTATTTATTACAATTTTTTATATACCGCACTATTCGGCATCAGCGCGGTTTACAGATAACACAAAAGACCAGAACGACAGGTTGTTCCTTGTTACATATAACAGGAGAATCAACTTGGAAAAAAAACATGGGGGAACTATTTATATAGAATATAAAATCTGATAACTAGATAACATTGTTGACCTCTGCTCTGAAGCTAGAAAGATTGGGATGGTAGTTTCTCTAAAATTCCTTGCCATTATACATTTTAAAGTATTCTTTTTTTTTTCTTTTGTTTCAGCCGCTGTTTTCTCACTTAGCATTGCATTGAATTGGTCACTGATTGTTACCTTATATATTTTTTTCCATTTATCAAGCTTGAATATTTAACAAAGATGGGGTTTTTTTAGATATGCAATTGAAATGTATTCATATGTTTACACTGAAATACAGGCAAAGCAACTTGCTAAGGACCTTCAGAATCAGTGGAACAGCAGCACTTCAACCCATATCCTAAGAATTTCCAACTCAGTTTCCTGCATGTACTCTCCATCATAAAATAGAATAATAGTATGTTTGGAAGTTTTCATGACTAATGTAGTACTTTTAGCAAAACTGAGTTTTGTTTTGAGTCAGACACCTGCCTTTATTATAGACATGAACAAACAGCAGACTGAAATGTTCTAACAATCCTTACAAGTGAAGCTGGACCTGGAACAATGGCGAGGGAACCTTTAGTCTCAGAGGTTCCCATTTCCTTCTTCTTTATTTCATGCCTTAGACCACCACCGACAGTGCTTTACTGGTGGTCCAGGACATGCAATAAAACGAGAAGAGACTGAAATGCTTTCTGGGACTTAGCAAGAGACCATGTTTTTTTACAAAAGAAAAATGTAATGTGGTAAGGGTTGTTTTCCTACTGATGGCAAACAAAGTATTTTGGCACCATAGTAAGATGTTGCTCCTTTAAAGTAAGACATAACAAAAGAAACCTCTACACAGAGTAGTTACTTGGTTACCCCACAGTCTGGTGGACTTCTAGTTCTACTTTTGGAGCATTCTCGGTTGCATTAATAAGTATAAAAGCAGTTTCCAGGCACATGCAAAACATGACATGCATCCAAGCAGTGTTTTTAAAAGCAGGACAACTAAAAAGTGAAATAAGGATAATTCTACCTGCACCTTACAAGCAGCCATCATGCATAGCGCCCATCATTAGCATGTGGGAGTCTAATGGTTTTGGTTCAGGCCAATAAAATACAGCACCTCCACAGAACCAAAAGATAGCTACTTTAATGTGCAGAGATACAAATATAGAGCACCACTTTAAGAGAATGTTATTTTATCGCCTCTAGAATGTTCATGTGTCTTTCAAGTTTCTCGGCTTCTCCTTGGTCTCAGACCATTACTGGGCTCTGTCAGGGATCTGCTTAAAGAATAGGAGCCCCCTTAGAGCCTCGGGTGTTAAAGAGAAACTGTAAAGGGAGGCTTAGCTTGGTGCACAACCTAAAAATGACACAGGTAAAAACTTAGGGGTATGCATGGACATAATTTTACACATCTATGTTTAAATGGTGTGACAAGGCAGATTATGGCGCTGTACCTCAGACTTTTGCTGGTTACCATCAGGTGGGTCTCGGTTGTACGGAAAATATTATGAATGGCACGAGCTGCCAGAACTTGTCTCATGGCCTCATAGATCACGGAATCGGTATTATCCGTTCGGACAGCCATAGATCCTAAGAAGCGAACTACAAACACCTGCTGCAAGAGTGACCCTGGAAAAGTAAGATAGAGAGTTAAGTTCTTCACATGCGCTATACTAGCGGTGTAATTCCAAGGAGAAGCATCTGCTAAAAAAAACAAACCAGTGATACTGGTCCCTGGGCCGGCCCGTCCATTGAGCGAGAATGTTTTTTGCACAGGGCCCCGCGTTAAAAACATTCTGATCCAAAAGTAAAATGAAAAAAAATTTAAAAAAGCTGTCTGCTGCCACTTCCGGGGCCGCCGCGGCAGAATCGAGTGTGCCGCGGGGCCCCCCCCTGCCCAGCAGAGCCTGCCCTCCCCTGTATCCGCTCTCTCTTTCAGCTGCAGACAAAGAATGTCTCTTGCTAATTCTTATATTGGGACAATAAAAGTAAATTTGATTTATACAAGATTTAAGAATGCCTTGTTCTACTGCCTTTAGTACTTTCAGATATACCTTTAAAGCATTAGTAACAGAGAGGAGGAGTAGCCTAGTGGTTAAAGCACTGGCTTGGGAACCAAGAGGCCAGGGTTCGATTCCCACTAGCACTCCTTGTGGCCTTGGGCAAGTCACTTAATCCATTGCTCAGAAAAATCCAAGTTATCAATGTACCTGTTTAATGTAAACCACTTTGACTGAAATGATAAAGTGGTATTAAAAAAAACCTGTTAAATAAATAAAATGTTCAGAACCTGTTATTCCATGGAATTTGTAAAGAAGTTGAAATATATGTTATTTATAAATTAAAAACAAAATACCATGATGAGGCTCTCATTACAGAGGGTCAGTGTCATTCCTTCTAGCCATCATTCCACACTCATTGAAGCTCTTCATTTTTCAACTGAGGACACATATGCAACCTTCTAGATCCACAACTGGAACTGGGGCATTGGATTTAGCTCAGACCTTTTCTTAGAAGTTCAAGGCAAGTTACATTGAGGTACAGTAGACATTTTCCTGTCCCCAGAGGTCTTACAATATGTTTGTACTGGAGGCAATGGAGGGAGGGTTAAGTGACGTGCCCAAGCTCTCAGGAGCAGCGGTGGGATTCAAGCCCTCACTTCCTTGGTTTTAGCCACTCCTCCACAATCTACTCCTGAGCTGAAAAGGCAGCTGCTTTTGCCGAGTTACTAGGCAAAACCTTTCTACAATATCACTTACAAAAATGTTAAAAAGAACAGGACCAAGGACCGATCCCTGAGGCACGCCACTGGTAATATCCATATCTTCAGAGTGTACTCCGTTTACTACTACCCTCTGGCGCCTCCCACTCAACCAGTTTTTACCCAGTCAATCTCTTTAGGGTCCTACCCAAGGGCACTGAGTTTATTTATAAGTCACCAATGCAGAATGGTGTCAAAGACCTTGCTAAAATACAAGTATGCTACATCTAGCGCTCTTCTGCATGCCAATTGTCTGGTAATCAATTCAAAGAAATTAGTTAGGTTTGTGTGACAAGACCTACCTCTAGTAAAGCCATGCTGTCTGGGATTTTGTAATCCCTTGGATTCCAGAACCATCCTCCGTTTTAGCAGTTTCCATTAATTAATTAATTATTCATTCATTATATATTTCTCATTAAGAAATATGGAGTGGAGGAGTGGCCTAGTGGTTGGGGCAAGGTACTTCAGGCTGGAAGGTCGGGGGTTCAAATCCCACGAGAGGACAGCAACCTTGGACCGGAAGGACTGGGGTTTCTAGTCCCACAGGTGCTCCTTGTGGTCTTGGGCAAGCCACTTAACCCTCCATAGCCCATGTTCCCTGTAAAATAGTTATCTCCAAGTTATAATGCCCTGTTCAATGTAATTTCAGTTTGTTCAATGTAAACCGCACTGATGCAGAATAGCACGGTATATAAGAGAATATAATAAATAATAAAATAAATAAATTAAGCTGCAGGGTTAGTTCTGCAGCAATCTAAGACTTTCATAAGACTAAAGACATTTTGTTGCCATACAGTTTGTGTGGAAGCACTGCTTTAAATTACTTTGTGTTGCAGTCACAGACAGATATGTTCTGACCACACTGGAACTCACGCCCAGAAGGGCTATTTCTCACTCAAGACTACCTCTGCTTCAGGATGCAAGGAAAAGCCTTGCTCTTCTCCCAAGATTATAATAGCTGTGGTGACTGGCTCTCTCCATTCACTCATACTGCTGCACACCGTGTAATAGAGCCCACTTTCACGTACTTTATTCATCTGTATATAAAATTTACCCTCAATGTAGCTCCCCCTTTTTATTTATCCCTGGAGCTTTGTCATCTTGTCTGTCTAAATGTCCCCTCTGCTATCTATTAGGATATTTCATTGTATAGTGCTAACATTGTGAGTATATGAATGTTTTACTGTGCTGCCTATTATGATGAATCATTCTGATTATTCCATCTATGTGACATGAGTGTTCTACCATGCTGCCTCGTTTGTACTGTGCTGATATTGTCAATATGCTATCCATGTTACTTGAATGCTCTACCGTGTGGCCTATTAAAGTATATCAGTTGCATTCTGCAGTACGACATTGTATCATATTTCTGTTATGAATGTTCTAATGTGCTGTTCTAAAGTGTACATTACTGAAACTGGATCATACTATTGCTCTCACTAGGATTTAATTTGCCCATCTTACTGTTCTAATTTTCCATTATGCTGATGTCATTTTTCTATCATTATGCTGCTGCTGCTACAATAAAGGTGCGTTTTTGGAAATTGTCATAGGCAGCTTGTTATAAAACTATCCCCAAAGCAGACAGTAATCGCTCTGAATATTGGCTCCCCCTCTCAGTGCCAGTAAACAGTAAAAGCATATGTGCCATTTCTTTTATGTGCACAAAAAATGAAAATTACACTAACCTGGTAATTGTAGTTCCTGGAGGGTCCAGTTTAGTCCTCCACAATCGGGTAGTGCACCTCCTCCTGCAGCCTGGAGACTGGACCAATCAAATCTTCTGTAGTATATATGCAGACGGAGCTCCCAGAAGCCCCCAGTGAACTAGTAACAAAGCAAACTTAATGAAGCAACACATTATACTAAGAGAAAAAAAATGTAGACTAAAGAATAAAATCTTTTCCCGCAATAAAATATCAGCCCCCTCCCCAAACGAGGAAGCCAGAACACTGCATCGCGCCCCTAGCGATGCCCCGGTATCAAAAAGACAGTCCACAGCCAAGATCGCAAGAGAACTGACTGAAAGTCAAATAGAAGGAATAGCACTCAGAAGAGCGCGGCTGCCAAACAGGCAGAACGGAAAAGAGGAAGCCGTCTTAGGACCAACCCGTTCGGAAAAGCGCGCCGCACGAAACAACCTGATACTCGGGAGGGAAGGAGGACTAAACTGGACCCTCCAGGAACTACAATTACCAGGTTAGTGTAATTTTCTTTTCCTGATCGGTCCTCCAGTTTAGTCCTCCACAATCGGGATGTAACAGAGCAGTTAACACCGGGCGGGACCTTGCCATCCGGCGCGCAGAACCGCCGAACCAAAACAGGAATCCCGAGCGGCTAACACATCCAACCGATAGTGTTTACTGAAAGCATGTAACGACGACCAAGTGGCCGCCTTACAGATGTCCGCTGGCGGAACTAGGCTATATTCCGCCCAAGAGGTCGCCTGAGCCCTTGTGGAGTGGGCTCGGATCCCCTCCGGAATCGGCCGCTGCTGCAACAGATACGCGGAGGCGATTGCGTCTTTGAGCCATCTTGCAATGGAGGCTTTAGCCGCCGCCTCCCCCTTCCGAGCACCTCCAAAGAGCACGAACAAGTGGTCGGTCTTTCGAAAAGATTCGGTAACCTTCAAGTAACGACGAAGCACGCGACCCACATCTAGACAGTGAAGCCCCTTGTCCACAGCCTTGGCGGAACCAGAAGGCAGTACCGGAAGGAACACTGCCTGATTCACATGAAAAGGAGAAACCACCTTAGGCAAAAAGGAAGGAACCGGACGGAGAACCACCCGATCCTGGGAAAAGGACAAAAAGGGTTCCCTGCAGGACAGCGCTTGGAGATCGGAAATACGCCTCGCTGAGCAGATGGCCACAAGAAAGACGGTCTTCAGCGTGAGATCTTTCAGAGACGCCCTACGGAGGGGCTCAAAAGGTTCGCGAACTAGGGCTCACAGCACGAGATTCAAGTCCCACGGAGGAACGAAGATCCTGCGGGAAGGCCGCAAATGAAAAACCGTCGTAAGAAAGCGACGGACGTCTGGATGAGACCCGAGGGGACGGCCCAAAACTTTACCTCGATAACAAGCGACAGCCGCCAACTGGACTTTCAGGGAGCTAGCAGCAAGACCCTTATCAAAACCATCTTGGAGAAAACTTAAAACGACGGGCACGGAAACCGTCGCTGCACGGACCCCTCGCCGGGAGCACCAGTCTTCAAAGATTCTCCAAACCCTAACATAAGTAAGAGAGGTGGACGTTTTCCGCGCCCGCAGGAGGGTGGCAATCACCGCAGGGGAGTAACCCTTCTTTTTTAGCCGAGCCCTCTCAATGGCCAAACCGTAAGCGAGAATCGACCCACTTGGGGCATCCGCAAGGGCCCCTGAAGAAGAAGATCCGGCAACGCGGGCAAGAGCCAAGGAACGCCGTCGCGCAGCCTGACCAGGTCGGCATACCAGGGTCTCCTGGGCCAATCCGGGGCCACGAGCAACACTCGACCCCGGTGGCCCTCGATGCGTTGAACGACCCGGCCGATCAGAGCCCATGGAGGAAACACATAAAGAAGACCGGACGTTGGCCACGGCTGAATGAGAGCATCGAGCCCCTCGGACATGCGTTCTCGTCGCCTGCTGAAGAAGCGCCCCGTCTTGGCCGACTGAAACGTCGCCATGAGATCCATGATGGGCGGACCCCACCGATGAACTATTTGCACGTAAACCTGCAGGTTTAGCTCCCACTCTCCGGGATCTACCCGCACCCTGCTGAGAAAATCAGCCTGAACATTGTCTGTGCCTGCAATATGCGCTGCCGAGATCGCTGGAAGACGAGTCTGCACCCAATTGAACAAAGCCGTCGCCTCCGATTCCAGGGCTACGCTGCCAGTGCCCCCTTGGCGATTGATGTAAGCTACTGTGGTCGCATTGTCCGAGAGAATCCGCACAGGTCGACCGAGGACCAGGGCTTCGAGGGCTAAGAGGGCTAGCCGCACCGCCCGTAACTCGAGCCGGTTGATCGACCAGGAGGCCTCCAGGGGAGACCATTCCCCCTGCGTGCAACGGGTTTCACAGTGGGCACCCCAGCCGGACAGGCTGGCATCCGTCGTGAAGGGAACCCAAAGCGGAGGCTCCAGGGGAATCCCCCGCCTCAGGTTCTCGGAGGAGAGCCACCACCGGAGCGAACGGCGAACCGGTTTCGGGCAAGGTAATCTCATGTTCAACGAGTCGAACTGGTTGGACCAACGACGCAGGAGAGCGCTCTGGAGCGGACGCATATGGAAACGCGCCCAAGGCACCACCTCCAGGGACGCTGCCATCGTGCCGAGGAGCCGAAGGTACCACCACGCGGATGGAGCGGGCATCCCCCGGAATAGGCGGACGAGACTCCGCAAAGCCAGAACACGGCGCTCCGGCAGACACACCAAGCCCCGCGCTGTGTCGAAGCGTACTCCCAGGTATTCGAGCTCCTGAGTCGGGCACAGACAGCTCTTGCGTTCGTTCACTACCCAGCCGAGAGATCGCAAGAGAGCCACCACCCTGTTTGTGACTTGCACACACTCTTGGTTGGACTTCGCTCGAATCAACCAGTCGTCGAGATACGGGTGGACTAAGATGCCCTCTTTGCGCAAGGCCGCCGCGACCACTACCATCACCTTTGTGAAGGTGCGGGGAGCCGTGGCGAGACCAAACGGCATGGCCCAAAACTAGATGTGGCCCCATGGAAATGCGAAGCGGAGAAACCGTTGATGAGACGGCCGGATGGGAATGTGCAGATAGGCCTCGGAAAGATCGAAGGACATCAGAAACTCTCCTTGACGTACCGCGACAATGACTGACCGCAGGGTCTCCATCCGGAAGTGCGGCACCTTGAGAGCGCGATTCACGCCTTTGAGATCTAAGATTGGACAAAGGGAACCGCCCTTTTTGGGGACCACAAAATAGATGGAGTAACGACCGGCGCCTCTTTCCAAAGGAGGGACGGGAACTACCGCCCCCAGGGAGAGTAGCCGATTCAGAGTTACGCGGATGTCCCGCGTCTTTTGCTCTCCCTTGCTGGGTGACATAACAAATGAATCTCGAAGCGGGGAGGCAAACTCCAGCGCATAACCCTCTTCGATAATCTGTAACACCCACTGATCTGACGTAATCTGGGCCCAAGAAGGAAGAAAATCGCGCAAACGACCCCCGATAACTGGGCTTCCCTCCAGAGCCCGCCTCGCTTCATTGTGGCTTGCGATTAAAGGAAGAGGACGAGGAAGAGGCGGCTCCGGAGAAGCCTCATCCTGCTCCTCTGAAACCACGAAATCCCTGAGAACGGGCCCCAAAGTGACCACGCTGAGAAGTCCACAGTCGGGAAGAACGAAACTTGCGAAAGTCCCGAAACTGACCGCGCGCCGAGGGCAATGATCTATTGAGTTTAGGCTTATCTTCCGGCAGCCTACCACCTTTAGATTCACCTAGATCTTTGACCAACTTGTCTAGCGCCTCACCAAACAACAGCCTGCCCTTGAAGGGCAGCTTACTGAGGCGAGACTTGGAAGACCCGTCGGCCGCCCAGTTGCGTAACCAGATGGACCGACGCGCCGCCACCACGGAGGCCATACTATTAGCCAAGGAACGGATCAAATCATAAAGCAGATCCGCCAGGTAAGCCGACCCGGACTCCATGCGGGTAACTTCCAGCAACCCCTGCTGATCCAGGCCGGAGCCCGAGCGCAGACGCTGGGACCAACGTAAACAAGCCCGAGCAACCCACGCCCCACAAATGGAGGCTTGTAGGGACAAGGCGTTGGTATCGAAGGCTTGCTTCAACAAATTATCCACCTTCTTATCCTGAGCATCCTTTAAGGCCGCGGCGCCCTCAACCGGGATGGTGGTTTTCTTAGTCACCGCCGATACCGCAGCATCCACCCGCGGAGACTTGAACAAGTCCTTGTCCTTGTCGGCCAAGGGGTAAAGGCGATTCATGGTCCGAACACCCTTCAAACCGGATTCTGGTTGATCCCACTCAGATTGGATCATTTGCTCAACAACCCGGTGTACAGGGAACACCACCTGGGCGTCCCTGACCGCCTGAATGAGAGGGTCTTCTAGACCCTCCTCTTCCAGAGGCCGAGCCACAGCTAGGTTAAGGGTCTGAAGGGACTCCGTGATCAAAGGGACTAGCTCGTCTCTACGAAACACGCGAATAATCCGAGCCTGATCTTCCGGCTCCGGGATCTCCCCGTCCTCCAACTCGTCAGCCTCAGCATCAGGATCACCCTCCGTCTCAGCATCAGGGAAACAAAGGGTGTCCTGATCCAGGTCCACAAATTTGAGCCTCTTGGCGGCCGGCTGAGAAGAGCGCTGAGCCTCCCCTGAGGAGCAAGGAGGGAAGGACGCGGGCCACGCCTCCGGCAGCTGACCGGACCGGCTCAAGCGGAAAGCCTGATGCATAAGGAGAACAAAATCTGGGGAAAAATCCACAGGTGGTGCTGCTAGAGCTGCATGCTGCAACTCAGGGACAGACCCGTTGGACGGCGGTACTGAGCCAGACGGGTGAACGCCCGATGAAGGGACACTCTCCCCCGCTAGAGAAGCGTCACCAGGGAGAGGCAGCTCCTTCAGTTCAAGTGAATGTTCCAGGTCTGAAGAAGCTGAGGCACAGCCCCTGCAGATGCCAGAGTCAGACACCGCACCTCTGCGTGACCCGCAAATCACGCACTGCGGCTTGGTAGCCATCTGCTGATAACCTCCCAGCAAGCGGAAGAGAAGGGAGCAGAAATAGGGAAAGCCCACTCCAAAGGGACTAACCCGATGAAAATAAGCACTGGACCTTCTTTTTTTTTTTTTACAAATTAAAGATACTCCCTAGAATCCTAGGAGTGCCCTGAGCAAAATCGCCAGCTTAAAAAACCCCAAAAAAGCCAGGGGAACCCGTGCACAAGTGTTGAAAATTGGCTCTGAGAAGTCCCTTTGAGAGCTTCAAAATGGCCGCCACACTTGAGCACCCGCGGTAAAAAATGGCGCGAAAATACAAAGTAAATTGCAAATAAAAGAAACGGACTCAAATTAAGGGCACAGAGAGAGAAAAAACGAAATCTAAGCCGACAGTAGGAAATCGGGACGCCGGGGAGCAGACAGACCCGTTGAAAACAGCAACGGGAGGGAGCTGCAGTACCCGATGAAGGAAATGAAGGGAAATTCCTACCAGCTCTGCAAATCAGCACAGGATACAGCCAGCAGCTCTGAAGTACATGCAATGCTGGAACAGGTATGGCTCTTCCCCGTACAGCCTAGGGGAGAGCTCAACCGTGGCTGTCCAAATTCACCGGGAGGAAGGCAGGAGCCCAATGCAGGACTGGCTTCTCACCCCGGGAGGCCCCCTGTGACTATGTTTTTTTTTTTTAAACAAATTAAAGAGACAGCTACCTAGGAAAGAAAAAGTAATGAAAGAAAGGGATAAAGCAAACCCCCAAAAAGACTAACTAGTGTTGCTCCCCCAAGTGTCACTAAGTGTGCCCAGGAAGGGCACACACGTCCTCAAGCTGCAAGGAGACTGGACACACTGGGGGCTTCTGGGAGCTCTGTCTGCATATATACTACAGAAGATTTGATTGGTCCAGTCTCCAGGCTGCAGGAGGAGGTGCACTACCCGATTGTGGAGGACTAAACTGGAGGACCGATCAGGAAAGGGGCATGGCGTGATCAGGAGAGAAAGTACTGTACATGTAGAAATTTCATTTTTACATTTCCGTGTGTAATTCCCACCATATGCTTTGCACCTTTTGCCATACAAATGCAACATTCTCTGGGTAGTTTTATATCTGCATTATGCATGCCAGCTGCATTTTCAAAGGACTGCAAGCCTCTTATGCATTATCAAAATGATTCTTCTAAAATTAGGATTTACTAATTGTCTTTGTCAAGTGATCCTGTTGTACACCGCCTTGGGTGAATAAAGGCAACATTTTGTGCAGGGTAATATTGGTGCCTGCGTGCCTTTATAAAACAGAGTTGCTTACCTTGTAGCAGGTGCTCTCTATTGACAGCAGGATAAGTCCTCACATATGGGTGATGTCAGATGGAAGCCCCATGTTCGGAAACCCCTCCCAGTTTCTTCTTGAAGCTTCTGGAGTGGTTCCATCATGCCTCATCTCCTCAGTCTTCTTTTCTCTGCAGAGCTCTGAAGGTACATTGGCCTGTGGTCTATGACATTTGTTTCTTCGCTTAAAGAGAACCCGGGTAATCCACTGCTTGCCCCAATACAAGCATTATGGAACCTGTGTATCTTTGAGAACCTGCCAAGTACTTGTGACCTGGATTGGCCACTGCTGGAAACAAGATATTAGGCTTGATGGACTTTGGGCATTTCTCATGTTCTGAAGTTTTCACTTTTTGTGAGGTTTTCTTTCTGTTATTCCTGCTGATACCATCACATGGTCCCTTTAGTCAGGTTTTTTGACATTGTCAAGTTCCTTTATTTTGAAGACGTCACTGCTATAAGCTACATTTAGGCTTCAGGAACCTCAACCGGGTTACTTTTTTGTCAAAATTGAGTTGTTTGATTTTACTGTGGCTATTTTTCTGGATAAGATTTCCTACAAACTCTCCTGTGGGTTTAAAAAGTGCACCAGGACCAGGTCTGAGAAAGACACCCAATTGGTGCCTGCAGAGCACCAATGAATCATCTTCTCATCAATAGGGTGCGATGAGGATCAGTGTCATTCCTGCATTTTAAGAGTTTTTGCTTCAAGAGGTATTGGAAGATATGCGTACAAGAAGGCCGCCAACGTTAATTTGCTGTGCATCCCTGTCCTGGAGCAGAACTGAGGTGCTTGCCAAATAGATCTACTGAAGGGGTAACCCACTCCTGAAAGATCCAGAGTGCGACATCCCCGTCCAGAGTCTACTCGTGAGGGTGGGGCACACAACTCAGTTTGTCTGCCAGGACACTGTCTTCTTCAGACAGATAAGTGGACTCTAAGTTCCATTTATTAGAGACAGCCCAGTTCTACATCCTGACACAGGAGGTGTTTAGATGCATCTGTTGCGAGTACTGTTCATAGGGAAGAATTTGGAAGGGAATTCCTTTAGCTAGATTGGAAAGAACTATCCACCATGACAGAGTGTCCTAAAGCAGATCTATGAGAAAAATGATGTCTCGGAGCCTGTGTGCACAAGGGCCACTAAGCTTGTTTCATCTTGAGACCTGACAAGGGTGTTCATGCACTGTCAAAGCCATGTGGCCCAATACTCTCAATATGTTCCTCACTGACATCTGCTAACTCTTTTGTACATCTTCCATGATTCTTACGAGCTTGGTGAATGTTTCTTGTGGAAGAAAGGTTTTGGGCCAGAGTCATGACTAGCAGAATTCCTATGAATTCTAATTGAGGTGACAGACTTAGGTTGGATTTGGGGATGTTTATGATGCAACAAACATGGGCCTTTGAGTCAATGCTGACTCCTGGTGACCCAGCACCTTCTGGGTTTCCTTGGCAGTGTGACTGGAAGTAGATTACCAGGCCTTTCTTCTGAGGAAATGGAGGGTTAAGTGACTTGCCCAAAGTCACAAGGATCACTTGTGGGAATCAAACTCTGGTCTCTTGGCTACCAAGTCAGTGCTCTAACCATTAGGCTACTCCTCCATTAGTTTATGATGAACCCTAGTGATTCTAGCACCCGGATGGTTGTGCATACAGATCCTTGCGCTCCTTCCAGAGAGGTGTTCTTGATCGGTCAATTATCCAAACAGGGAAACCTATGCATAGCCAGTCTACATAGATAAACTGCAACTACCACTAGATACTTGGTGAAAATGTAAAGAACAGATACAAGGCCAAAAGGCAGTACATGATGCTGGTAGCGAGACTTCCCTATGACGAATCACAGATACTTCCTGTGACTGGGATGTACTTCTATGTGGCTATAAGCATCCTTTAAATCCAGATGGCAATGCCAATCTCCTTTTTGAAGGTAAGGCATCAGAGTGCAGAGGGAAATCCCTCAGGTCTAGAATAGAATGGAATCCCCTGTCTTCTTTGTGACCAGGACGTACCTAGAGCAGAATCCCTGCACTACTTGCCTTGGTTGAAGAAGTGCAACAGCACTTGCCTGGAGAAGGGCAGAGAGTATCTGAGTATCTTCTGATCTAGAGTTTCTAGATGCAACTGGTACCCAAACTGGAAAATCTTTAGGACCCAACTGTCTGAGATAATTAGGGCCCAAACAAATAGAGTCAGCTTATATAAAAAATTGTTAACGTAATATGGTACCCGGGTAACCATTTACAACACTATTATTGCACAAAAAAAATATATAAAAAATGGAGGACCTCAGATGGGAAAGCCCCACCTCTTATAGCACTACTGCAACAGCTGCGGGTATTATACAAGTTCCCACCTTTCTCATTCATCGGTTCCCATTCACCAGCAGTTCATTTAAATGCTTTTCTATTTGATATTTTTTCATCAATAAAATCAGTCACTGAGTGCTTGAAAACAACATTGTAGAAAGCGCTAAACATCCAGCAAACAGCATTGAAATACAAAATTCTCTCAAAGCATCAAAGTATATGATGGCAGATAAAGACCAGTATGGTCCATCTAGTCTTCCCAGCAAAAGTGACTAGTAAAGTGGTTGTAACTGCAACTCTTTGCAATTCATCCCCCCCCATGCCTGTGTTTAGGGTTGTACCTGCTGCTCAGTGAAGGTCAGTCTCCCTCTATTAAAGGATATTTAGGTTTGCTTTGATTTCATCCTCTTGCTATAAAGAGATCCACTGTGTCTGTCCCAAAGTGTGGGGTTTGTTCAAGATGGGCTTGTGCAGGGGAAGGGAGAATCAGGCAATCAATGTGAATTGCGTGGAGAGATCCGGGGGGGGATGTGCTTATGAATGAGATCAGTGAGATATTGAGGGATACCAGTGTGAATAGCTTTGTGTACAATAGTGAGAACTTTATAAGCATACTGGAACTTAGGCGGGAGCCAATATAGACGGATGAGAAGAGAAGCGACATGGTCAGTATGTGAGGAATGAGTAAGGAGTCGGGCTACCATGTTTTGTATAAGTTGCAATCGGTGGAACTGGTATTTAGGAATGCCTGCAATCGGTGGAGCTGGTATTTAGGAATGCCTGCTAAAACAACATTGCCGTAATCAATCAAGACGGGACAGGAGAAGGGAAACCGTAAGTGTAGTCAGTGAAGGAAGGGAGAGAAAAGGACGGACTGCACGAAGCTAGTGGAGGATGAGGAATGATCAGCGAACAAGTGAGGTGACATGCTGATGAAACGTGAGGGTGGAGTCAAGGGTGACCCCAAGATACCGAAGGGATGAGGTGAGCGGTATGCATGTTCCAGCCAAGGTGGAAGAAAGATCAGGGCAGGGGGCACCAAAAGTGAACCACATGGCCGCTGATTTGGACAGGTTCAAGTGCAGGTAGTTACTGGAAATGTCAAGGCCCTTCAAAGTCTTGAATCTCCTGCAGGCAGTTGCTAAGTCTTGAGAACTGGCTCAGTGTCCTGATGCACTAGCCTTGATGCCATTGAATCAGCAGCTTCATTCTGTGCGAAGATCTCCATCTGTTTCTTGAAGGCTGCCTTAGGCAAAAATGGAGAGGCCACAGCAGATCTGGTCAATGTCTGTGGAGTCTCATAGGAAGTATCAGTAGGCTTGTCTTGGCCCCTCCATAATAGAAGATGAGCATTCCTCACATCAGGGCCACTTAGAGGATATCAGCTTGCCCGATGTCTTGATGCTCATAACATCGTGCTCCAAAAAACTGCAATGCTGATGCACCTCAGTCTCTGTCTGATAAACAGTATCCAGAGTCCTCAATGTTGATAAGATCAAGGATGAATCTTTCCTCTTCCTTAGGAAGGAATCAGTGGATGACGAATCCCGGGCCACTCTATTGAAGCTCAACTCTGAATGAGCTTAATGACCCCTCAATGTTGATGCACTGCCAGTGTTTGATGCAGTTCCCAGGACTAGACTTATCTGTACCAAAAATCCTTCTGTGCTGCTTGTCTCGACCCCAGAGTCCACTCTTTAGCATCTGTGAGCACAAAAGCCAATGAGAGGTATTATGGTTGGCCCCAGACACTGCAGACAACAAATGTGAGTGCCTGTAAAAAAAAAAACCCCAAAAAACAAAAGCCATGGTCCTGGTACAACTGGAGCACTGTTTAAACTGTTGGCGATTCTCTGGTACATGTCTGGAAAAACAAGTGCAGCAAAATCAAATGACTCTATGGTAGAAAATTAAGCATGACTGAGGTACCAGTGTCCTAAATCAGCTTATAGCAGTGATGTGGTAAAAATAAGAAAGCTTATAAATCAAACAAAAAACTCCAACTATGGGAACTATGAGGATGATAAAACTCATGTGGCAACACATGCTGGAGGTAGTGAAAAAAAGAAAATAGATTAAATGACTTTCAGGGTGGGACACGTACATCTGATGGCCTCGGTGGGAAAAATAAAGATTGAGGGAGTCCCCTTTGGCTGGGGAAGGTGGAAAGGTACACATGAGCAAAGGGCCAGCTCCAAAAGCTTCTAGAAGCTGAGAACCAGTTCTCGCACAGGACTCTGTTGATGATATAACCCATACATGAGGACTTTATCCTGCTTGTCCATGGAGAAAATTACCCCAGTGGTGATAATTTTATTACAGGTTGCTTAGGGTAAGAGGGTAAGAAGACATCTATTTCTAGCTTATTTTATAAAGATACATGGGAATCTATGTGTCTTTATGAAACGCTGGAGATAAACCAGCAGAAATGGCAGCCTCAGTCATTTACACGCGTACAATCTGTGCGACAGAACGTATTTCATAAACAATGCCTATACTTTGTGCTGCCACCCATGCCCTGCCCTGCCCAAGAACATTCTTAAGTGCCTTGGCCTTTGACCTTCCCCTCTCAGCCCTAGCTGACTGCTTTACCTACGCTCCTCTCTTTATTCTGTCCTGTCTGATTATGGCATTCTTTTCTATGCAGGCCTTTTTGGAAATTGCAAATGGTTCTGATACTCTAAAGTCTAAGGTGGTATATCAAGTGTTAATAAAGATAAAGTGTGCATCGTATAAAAGTATGGGCCACCTCATCACCACACATACTTTTGTGCATGTAGCCTTTGGGGTAATTTTATAGACTAGATAGACTAGATTTTATAGACAGACTAGATAGATCTTTTTAACATCTTTGTTAGTGATATGGTGGAAGGGCTGTCAGGTAAGGTTTGCCTCTTTGCAGATGATACCAAAATCTGCAATAGAGTAGACACCCAGGAAGGTGTAGATAACATGAGGAGGGATCTAGCTAAGCTTGAAGAATGGTCTAGAATTTGGCAGCTGGGATTTAATGTTAAAAAATGTAAGGTCATGCATTTGGGCTGAAGCAATCCAAGGGAGCAATACAGTATAGGAGGTGAAGTACTTTTGTCCACTAAAGAAGAGCGGGACCTAGGCGTGGTTGTGTCTGATGATCTTAAAGTAGCTAAACAGGTAGAAAAGGCGACGGCAAAAGCTAGAAGGATGCTTGGGTGCATACGGAGAGGAATGGCTAGCAGAAAAAAGGAGGTGATAATGCCTCTGTATAAGTCTTTGGTGTGACCTCATTTGGAGTTTAGTGTGCAATTCTGGAGACCGCACCTTCAAAAGGATGTGAACAGGATGGAGTCGATGCAGAGGGTGGCTACTAAAATGATTAGTGGGCTTCATTATAAAGCATATGAGGACAGACTTAAGGATCTTAATATGTACACCTTAGAGGAAAGGCGGGATAGAGGTGATATGATTGAGATGTTTAAATACCTCTGTGGCATAAATGTTCAGGGAGAGAGCCTCTTTCAATTGAAAGCAAGTTCTGCTACGAGGGAACATGGGATGAGGGTGAAGGGAGATAGATTCAGGAGTGATATGCGGAAATATTTCTTTACGGAAAGAGTAGTGGATCCGTGGAATAGTCTCCCAGTAGAGGTGGTAGAGATGAGGACAGTAACTGAATTCAAAAAAGCATGGGACCAACACAGAGGATCTCTAAAGGTAAAAAGTGGACTGTTGTAGTTGTTGATATGGAAGGACAGACTAGATAGGCCTTGTGGTCTTTTTCTGTCGTCATGTTTCTCTGTTTCTAAAAGCAGTTTTATGCACAAAAAAAGTTTAGAAAATTATCCTCCTGATCCCCCTTGTTCACTTACTACATATGTTTGTATTCTAGTTATAGTCACCCACAGCATTTCAATGAGGGGGGAAAAACCCACCAAATAACCTAACAAGGAAAATGGTTACCTTCTTCCTCCACTGTATTACCATCTTCTGAGTCTCCAAATGGGTTTGTTCGCCTGGATGGTATTTTAAAATAAAATTTTAAAAAAGATCTCGTTATAAAATCCAATCTAGTTTTCTTCTAAAGCATAATTAAACTGGTATGAGTTTAGATAATCGCCAGCATAACTGCACAGCAGTGGAAGTGCTACACTGTTATGTCGGAGATCTAGATTCAGTATAAGCCCAATGTCAACTCTCAAGGATGACGGAGGATAAAGGTGCTAAAGCAGGGTACTCAAAGAGGGAAGGAAGAGAAGGCGCCCACAGCCTCTGACAATGGTAACACCTAGTGGCCAGACTCAGGGATGCATGCAAACTGGATGTCGGGAGAAGGAAAGTATTAAACTAGATGAAATCTTGAGTAATTGTGAATGAAGATTCATGGTAGTAGTGAAATCCTAGTAGAGGCCAGTTCTGACTTAGCTATAATCTCAGAAGAAAAACTGCTAGATATAAAACTCCCAAAAGAAAAAAACGTAATTAGCATAACACCCACTTTGCCCTTCAAACAACCCCCCGCCCCCAACCATTCAAACACACTACTACCCAAAACCTCAAGATATCTTCTGAATTTGGAAAAAAAAATACAGAGAATCCTCTTGTACCTGCCACCTCGGTTGTAGTCCAAGAATTCAGAAGCAGGCAGCAGAATATCAAACTGAATTGGTGTTCCTGGTGCAATTAGTTGTGCAGAATCTGATGAGTCTAACAGTTCCCTGACGACGGTCTTGGCACTATCTGGTTCCATGTTCTTTAGGTTACAACTGATGTACAAAAGAGCAAAGTAGTTAGAAACAGCAGATTGTATGGCATCCAATATTGTGAGTAGATTAGGACACAAATTCATCAAGAATCTTGCTACAATCTAAACACTGAAGGATTCAGTTACACACAGTAATACAGTAAGTGACGGCAGATAAAGACCAGCATGGTCCATCCAGGGTAGCATTCTCTGAAAAGCTTTCCCGTTCCCAAAAGGCAGGCAGAGCTCCGGAGTCTCAATGCGTGGATGAGACAATGGTGCAGAGATGAGGGTTTTGGATTTGTTAAGAACTGGGGAACATTCTGGGGAAAGGAGGGGCTCTTCCGGAGGGATGGGCTTCACCTTAACCGGGATAGAACCAGGTTGCTGGCATTAACCTTTAAAAAGGAGATAGAGCAGCTTTTGAACTACATAATAGGGGAAATCCGACAGTCGCCCAAGAGCGCATGGTTCGGAAGAATGTATCCTTGAAGGATACTACTAAAAGCAGAGAGGTTCCAAAAAAGAGTAAAGTAGCCCAAATGCCATCGAGTATGGAGCAGACACAGCTTAAAGATCCCAAATTACTCATGTCTACCAATAGCCAGATTAATATGAATAAAATAAAGTCTCTAAAATGCTTGTATGCAAATGCTAGAAGTCTAAAAAATAAGATGGGAGAGTTAGAATATATAGCACTAAATGAGAGCTTAGATATGACTGGAATATCAGAGACATGGTGGAAGGAGGACAACCAGTGGGACACTGTGATACCTGGGTACAAACTATATCGTAATGATAGAGCTGATCAAATTGGTGGAGGGGTTACGCTCTATGCTAGAG
Source organism: Ichthyophis bannanicus (assembly GCA_033557465.1). Taxonomy (NCBI): domain Eukaryota; kingdom Metazoa; phylum Chordata; class Amphibia; order Gymnophiona; family Ichthyophiidae; genus Ichthyophis; species Ichthyophis bannanicus. Next base: position 484,877,736 of record CM066037.1, read on the forward strand.
AGGGCATTGAGTCACAAAGGATTAAAGTTTTGCAGGAAACAAAATTTGCTGTAGAATCTCTATGTATTGAAATTCCATGTAAAGAGGGGAAGGCGATGGCAGTGGAGGTGTACTATCGACCACCTGACCAGAATGAACAAATGGATGATGAAATACTCAAAGAAATCAGGGAAGCTAACAAAAGTTACAACACTGTAATAATAACGGGTGATTTCAACTACCCCGGTATCGACTGGGTCAGTGTCACGGCAGGACATGCTAGGGAGATAAAGTTTCTAGATGAAATAAATGACTGCTTCTTGGAGCAGCTGGTTCATGAACCGACCAAAGGGGAAGCCATATTGGACCTAGTCCTTAGTGGAACACCAGATCTGGTGCAAGAGATAAGGGTGTTGGGGCCACTTGGCAATAGTGATCATAGCATGATCTCATTTGATTTATTTAGTGGAGGAGGGACAGTAAGGAAATTCACAGTACTGCCTTTTAACTTTTGAAAGGGAGACTATGATAAAATGAGGAAAATAGTTAAGAAAAAACTAAAAGGAGAAGTTGCAAAGGATAAAGACTTACAACAAGCTTGGGTGTTGTTGAAAACTATCATCTTGGAAGCCCAGACCAGCTGTATTCCACGCTTTAGGAAAAGTGAAAGGAAGTCCAAAAAACTGCCAGCATGGTTTAAAGGAGAGGTCAGAGAGGCTGTTACCAAAAAAGCATCTTTCAGGAAATGGAAAAAAGAGCCAAACGACAAAACCTGGAAACAGCACAAGCACTGGCAAGTCAAATGCAAGGCATTGATAAGGCAGGCAAAGGGAGAATTTGAGAAGAAGCTTGCTGTGGAAGCAAAAACGCAAAATAAAGACTTTTTCAAGTACATTCATAGCAAAAAACCTGTGAGAGAGTCAGTTGGTCCATTAGATGATAGAGGGGTTAAAGGGGCACTAAGAGGCGACAAGGCGATAGCAGAGAGACTGAATGAATTCTTTGCTTCGGTCTTTACTGAGGAAGATGTAGGGATGTTACCCATGACTGAAGTGGTATTTAAAGGTGCAGAAGAATTGAAGGAAATATCGATACATCAGGAAGATGTATTACAACTATTAGATAAACTGAAGAGTAGCAAATCACCTGGGACGGATGGTATACATCCAAGGGTGTTGAAAGAACTGAAATATGAGACTGCAGACCTGCTATTAGTAATCTGTGATCTATCATTAAAATCATCTGTAATACCTGAAGTTTGGAGGATCGCCAATGTAACGCCAATTTTTAAAGAGGGTTCCAGGGATGATCCGGGAAACTACAGACCAGTGAGCCTGACGTCAGTACTGGGAAAAATGGTAGAAACCATCATAAAGAACAAAATTACTCAGCATGTAGATAGTCATGGCCTAATGGGAGACAGCCTACATGGCTTTAGACAAGGAAGATCTTGTCTTACTAATCTGTTATGTTTTTTTGAAGGTGTGAATAAACAGGTGGACAAAGGTGAGTCTGTTGATATAGTGTATCTGGACTTTCAGAAAGCCTTTGACAAGGTCCCTCATCAGACACTTTTGGCAAAACTAAAGAGTCATGGGATAGGAGGCAGTGTACTATTGTGGATCAGGAACTGGTTAAAAGATAGAAAGCAGAGGGTAGGGCTAAATGGCCAATTTTCCCAATGGAGAAAGGTGAATAGTGGTGTACCCCAGGGATCTGTGCTGGGTCCGCTGCTTTTTGACATATTCATAAACGACCTGGAAAGTGGAATAACGAGTGAGGTTATCAAATTTGCAGATGACACAAAACTATTTAAAGTTGTTAAAACCCATGAGGATTGTGGAAAATTGCAAGAGGATCTTGATAAATTGGAAGACTGGGCATCAAAATGGCAGATGAAATTTAATGTGGACAAGTGCAAAGTTATGCACCTAGGGAAGAACAACCCAAACGATGGTTACACGATGCAAGGTTCCACATTAGGAACCACCACACAGGAAAAAGATTTAGGTGTCTTTGTGGATAACATGTTAAACCCTTCGGCCCAGTGTGCAGCGGCGGCCATGAGAGCAAATAGAATGCTAGGTATCATAAGAAAAGGAATGGAAAATAAAACAAAAGATATTATAATGCCTCTATATCGTTCCATGGTGAGATCGCACCTTGAATACTGTGTGCAATTCTGGTCGCCGTATCTTAAAAAAGATATAGCGTTATTAGAAAAGGTTCAGAGAAGAGCCACCAAAATGGTAAAGGGGATGGAAGGATACTCCTATGAAGAAAGGCTAAAAAGGTTAGTGCTCTTTAACCTGGAAAAGAGACGGCTGAGGGGAGATATGATAGAAGTCTATTTTTATTTATTTATTACATTCTCTTATATACCGCGCTATTCTGCATCAGTGCGGTTTACATCGAACAAACTGAAATTACATTGAACAGGGCATTATAACTTGGAGATAACTATTTTACAGGGAACATGGGCTATGGAGGGTTAAGTGGCTTGCCCAAGACCACAAGGAGCACCTGTGGGACTAGAAACCCCAGTCCTTCCGGCCCAAGGTTGCTGTCCTCTAGTGGGATTTGAACCCCCGACCTTCCGGCCTGAAGAACCTTGCCCCAACCACTAGGCCACTCCTATAAATTAATGAACGGAGTGGAACGGGTAAATGTAGATCGATTGTTTACGTTATCAGAATATAGAAAGACTAGGGGACATGCAATGAAGCTACAGAGTAAACTATTTAAGACTAATAAAAGAAAATATTTTTTCACTCAACATGTAATTAGTGTCTGGAATTTGTTACCAGAGGATGTAGTAAATGCTGTTAGTGTAGCTGGGTTTAAAGAAGGTTTGGACAAGTTCCTGGAGGAAAGGTCCCATAAACCATTATTAAGAAGGGACCCAGGATATCAATGCTTGACCCAGTACAAGCATTGTGGAACCTGTGTCTTTTGGGGAAACTGCTAGGTACGTATGACCTAGATTGGCCACTGTTGGAAACAGGATACTGGGCTTGATGAACCTTGGTCTGACCCAGTATGGCATATCTTATGTTCTTATATGTTCTTAGTCTGTCCAGTAAGGTGCTAGAATTATAGAGCTGTATGTGCTCCTCCAGACAGGTTACCCCTCTCCATTTAGAAGTTATTTACATTTGTTTTGATTCCATCCTCTTGATTTGTAGTGATCCTGTCTGTCCCATGCTTTTTTGAATTCAGTCACCACCCCTTTGGGAGGACATTCGAGGCATCCACCCCCTTTCCATGAAAATGTATTTCCTGATGTTGCTATTAAATTTACATCCTTGCAACTTTATTTTATGTCATCTAGTTCTATAGCTTCCCTATCTTTGAAAAAGGTTTGTTTGTTCATTAGTATCTTTTAAGTATTTAAATGTCTGCATTATGTCCCCATCTCTCTTCTCTTCTAGGCTATACATATTTAGTCTTCAAGTCTTTTATATTCTTTGTAAGGTACGGTCACCAAAACTAAACACAATATTCCAAGTGAGGCCTCACCAACGACTTGTACAGAGGCACTAATACCAACCTCCTTCCTGTTGGTTCTTCCTCTCGGTATATAGCCTAACATCCTTCTGGTTTTGGGCTCTGCCTTATCACAGTTTCAGCACCTTGAAATCCTCAGATACTATAACCCCCACGATTCCTATCTTAGACCATCCTCTTGTCCCCAATCATGTACAGTTTCTTTGTGTTTCTGCATTCCAAGTGCATCACTTTGCACTAAATCTCAAGTGCCAAGCATTTGACCATATCTAATTTTTGTAGATCTTTTCTCATGTTGTCTACTCCCTTTGAAGTGTAGCACATCTTCGTATCATCTGCAAAAAGGCAAACTTTGCCTTTTAACTCTTCGACAATATCACCCACAAAGCCATTGAACAGTAGTGGTCCCAGGACCGATTCCTGAGGGACTCCACTACTCACCCTCCTTTCTTCAGTGAGTTCCATTCACTACTCCCTCTGCAGTCAACCAGTTCTTGATCCAGTTCACCATCTAGGGATCCATCCCCAGGCCGCTCGCTCAGTTTATTCACAAAGAGGAATCTTTGCTTCACTATGCTATGGAGTGACACAGCATGCTGGGCCTGTTCCTGAATGAATATTTAGGGCATCACAGAATGAAAGGTCAAAATGAAAGATGGAGACCAAGTGAGAGTCCTTGAAAACACCTACATATAATGGAGGAGTGAGCAAAGTATAATGAGAATACAATTCATACCTTTTCTGTAGTGAGATGAATAGACACCAGGCATGATTTGGCTGTATAGATATGCTTAAAACATTTAGCATGGAGTTATGCTTGTTGCAGGATTTCCAACTGCAAACCTTCTGTGCATTCCCCCCCCATAAGTATAGAGGGCAATTTTCAAAAGTCATTGCCCTTGGTAAATTGACTATCTGAGAACAGTCAGTCATTACCTGCCCAGAGGTATGGTGATAAACCACGTGTGCACTTTTAGACGGGCAGAAAAATAGGTGATCTTGGGGGCATGTTTAGGTCAGAAAAGAGAAATAATGCACATGGATTATATTTTCAAATAAATGCTCTTTGGGGTCATTATTCAGCAAACTGCTGAGTGCCCCCGAAAGCCCGGTAAAGACAACTGTACAAAAATGAACAGGAATATTCAAACAGGGAACACATACTTGAATAGTGTCTATAAAGTCTGGATAGCTATCTGGTGTCGTAGCCGCATATATAGCCTAGGAGTTTTACACAATCCACCGAAAAATGCTGCATTGCAGCTTCATATATCCCTAGAGAAGCACCAAAATCTGGATAAGGAGATGGTGCCTTGATTGTTGAACATATAGTTGGATTTTTTTTTTTTTTAATTTAAACTAGGCTTATATACCAGTCAAAGTGGTATACATTCAGGTATTGTATATATATTTTTCCCTTGTCCTCGAAGGGCTCACAATCTATGTTTTTGTACCTCAGGCAACGAAAGGGTTAAGGAGCACCTGTGGGACTAGAAACCCCAGTCCTTCTGGCCAAAGGTTGCTGTCCTCTAGCAGGATTTGAACCCCTGGCCCTCTAGCCCAAGGTAACTTGCCCCAACCACTAGGCCACTCCTCCTTATTATCCTGATTAATGGTCAAGCACCCTCTGTGATTAGGGTCAGCATAACAGCAAAACAGAATGTCAGTGACAGCAGAGGAATTTCTCAGTGGAGTAGGCAGAAATGCTGATGAGGAAGGTGCTGCTCTGGGAGGATGCCCTGTACCCAAGCGTACACAGGATGGCAAATCTGTCACTATCCATCAGGATCTGGAAGGGGATCAGGACCAGGCTGTTGAGGTAAGTAGCACATGGGCAAGAGCAGAGGTACCCTGGGGAGGTCTACACAGCAGGTCTCACCAGGCCACTTCCTAGGTCTTCAAGCTGGAGGGGGGGGGGAGCAGCAACCCATTGAGGAGGAGGAGGAGGACGACGACGATGACAACACCACTGTCCAGTACTCTACCCAGCCCGAGAAGGAGAAGGGAGAGCATAAGGCCACAGGCTGGAGACAGGATCCCTGAGAGGGCAGCAGCTGTGGAGGAGGAGAATGACCCAACACAGCAGAAGCTACTGCAGCAAGGCCAGTGTGCAAGAGGTCACTAGCCATGAACAATGGGGGAGGGGGGGGTGGCCTGCAGAAGAGGGTCCCTATTTGTGAGGGGTGCGGTGCAAGATACAGGTGGGCAAGGGGCCAGTTTGCAAGCCCCCTGGTGTCACCACAGCCCCATGCACAGGCAATCAAGCCCCATGGGTATGCTTTCTCTTTAGACTTGCCATTCCTTCTCTATGAGGTGGCTCCTAGAACTGCAGGTCCTGAGGGAGAGCAAAAAGACATGTGGCTGGGGTTGTGGAACGGGCTCTCATGGCGGCCAGCCAGCAATATAGGGCCTGTGTGTTGGCCATGTAGGCCTGCCTGTGGTCACTGCCCCTTCACCAAGTACCCACCACTGCCCTGTTTGTGTTCTCCTCCCTACCTTCTGGTTGTAAGTAATGGCATGTATGCCACATATGTATGTTCCATATTGCCTAACAGTAAAATATTTTTGGTTACACACTAGTATTGTCTTTTCTTTGGGCATTGGGTTGGGGCTGCCATTTCATAAGGTACAGTGTCCAGCAATGTCAGCAGCAACCACATTGTCCCCTGGCCCCAGACAATGTAGTAATGTTTCTATGAGACCCTGTAAGGTGTGTGAACACCCCAGGGTGTTACTCATTAGCTGTCATACTGGTGCTCTGCTGTGCAGATAGCCTAGCTACAGTTGGCCCCAAAATTGTTGCGTCTGCCACATTACTGCTGTCCAGTCATGTTCAGTCCTTTCCCCACCATCAACCTCCAGCAAATGAGCATTTCTAGGTTTATTGTGATCTTCATAAGCTTGCTTGTAGTAATGCCAAGCACCACAGTCAGTCCCTTCCAATATCATATGGTAACATGTACAGCACCAGTGGGGGATACCTGTTGGACAAATAGGAAAGGCCCCAGCACCTAAGGCACAGGTAATGTGTGTAGTGCAAATGTAGGCGTACCTGGGAGAACCAACCAGAGAGCAGTAGATGACCCTGGGAAAAAAGAGGAGTCCCCACACAAATGCCCACCCATGATGAAAAGAAGTGTCATACAGTTCCCTAAGAAATACATCTAGCTCTCAGGTAGATAGATGCATAGCAGGTGATGGGACACCATCTCGCCCAGGTCTACACAAATATCACGTGCACCTTGTCTGATAGGGAAGGTAGTACTCAGCTCCGGTGTCTGAAGAGATGTGCAGTGATAGTTGCAGGCGCATTCTGTTTACCCTGTCTGAGGACTCTCCAAGCATAGCCACATGCTGGCAATATACTGGTAAACACAGAAAAATAATGGCAGATAAAGACCATGCAGCCTATCCAGTCTGCCTTTCCATACCAACTACTAAGCTTTCAAGTTCTTTTTTTTATTTTAGAGACTCTCTCTGTTTGTTCCATGCCTTCTCGAATTCAGATACCATCCTCATCTCTACCACCTCCACTGGGAGGCTATTCCATGCATCTATCACTCTTTCCGTAAATAAATATTGTCTCAGATTACTCCCGAGTCTATCCACTTTCACCTTCATCTTATGCCCCCCCTCGTTGCAGTGATTTTCTTTCAATTGAAAGAGGTTCTCCCCCTGTACATTTAAACATCTCTAAAATATCTCCACTCTCCCATCTTTCTTCGAAAGTACACATATTGAGATCTTTAAGTCTGCCCCATATGCTTTATGACGAAGGCCATTGACCAGTTTGGTAGCCACCCTCTCCACCATCACTTTTCTATTTATATCCTTTTGAATGTGTGGTCTCCAGAAATGTGCACAGTACTCCAAATGAGGTCTCACCAAAGGCTTAAACAAATATCACTCTTCCTTCCTGCTGGCCATTAAGTATCCTTCTGACTTTTGCCGTTGCCTTTTCTACCTGTTCAGCCACCTTAAGATCATCAGAAACAAACAATCACCCCCAGGTCCCGCTCTTCTTTCATAGATATAATTTACTTCATCCTCTATACTGTACTGCTGCCTTGGAATCTTGCAGCCCAATTGCATGACCCTGCATTTTTTTGCATTAAATCTCAGCTGTCAAATTCTCAACCATTCTTCAAGCTTCACTAGATCCCTCCTCATGTTATCTACACCTCCCTAGGCGTCTACCCTATTGAAGATTCTGGTATGATCCACAAAGAGACAAACCTTACCTGACAGTCCTTTCGCAATATCACAAAAATGCTAAAAAGGAATGAGACCAAGGGCAGATCCCTGTGGCACACCATATAACATCCTTCTTTCCTTAGCGCAGGGGTTCTCAATCCAGCCTTCAGGACACACCTAGCCAGTAAGTTTTTCAAGATGACCACAATGAATATGCATAAGGGATTTGCATACAAAGAGTAGTTACTCACCTGTAACAGGTGTTCTCCAGGAGCAGCAGGAATCAGTCCTCACATATGGGTGACGTCGGCGCCGACGGAGCCCCCGTGTGGAGCATTTCCCCAGCTTTCAAAGAAAGCCTTTGGGAATTGCAGCGCACATGCGTGGTCCCCTTCCCGCCCAAGGGTGCCATCTTGCTCAGTCTGATGACATAGCTAAAAGACAGCAAAAAAATAGCAAAATAAATCATATGACTGCAACTCCAAGGGGAGGAGGGAGGGTTGTGAGGAATGATTCCTGCTGCTCCTGGAGAACACCTGTTACAGGTGAGTAACTACTCTTTCTCCAGGACCAAGCAGGAAGTCAGTCCTCACATATGGGACTCCCCAGCTTAAGGCTACCGGAGACCCCAAGCAGAAAAGAGAGCTCCCTCTAGCACGGCAGTACTGAAGGAAGGAATCTTCTCTGATAACGCCCCCGACCGGTAGCCTAACATCAGGGCCGGAGGGAAGGAGTTGCCTAGACCCCAAAGAGATTATGGAGTACTGCCTGTCTGAAAGCACTGTCCCTGCGGGACTCCCTCTCAAGGCAGTAATGGGCCGCAAAAGTCTGGCTTGAAGACCAAGTAGTGGCCCGGCAGAAGTCTGCCATCAGAACAGAGCGGAGATGAGCAACTGCCGCAGCCTTCGCCCTGACACGATGAGCCATGACTCGACCCTCCAACGAGAGGCCAGCTGCCCCATAAGCCCAGGCGATACAGTCAGCGACACAGATGGACAAAGTACGCTTGGAGACAGGTAACCCCAACTTATTGGGGTCAAAAGAGACGAAGAGCTGAACAGCCCTCCGATGCTCCCGCGTATGGTCAAGGTAGAAGGATAAGGCCCCCTACAGTCCAGGGTATGCAGGACCATCTCAGCCCGGTTGGCATGCGGCCTGGGAAAGAGGGTCGGAAGAACCACCTCCTGATTGAGGTGGAAAGAGGCGACAACCTTAGGGAGAAACTTAGGGTGAGTCCGTAAGACTACCCTATTCCGGTAGAACCTAGTGTAAGGGGGATCAGACACTAGCGCCTGAAGTTCACTTACTCGCCTAGCAGAAGTAAGAGCTACCAGAAACAAGGTTTTCCAGGAGAGAAAACGGAGAGGGCAGGTAGCCATAGGTTCAAAATGGCGGACAAGTAATCCGCTGCAAGACCACATTCAAATCCCACTCTGGGGCTGGTGGACGTAAAGGAGGCTTAAGTAGGAGGAGGCCTCTGAGGAAACGAGCCACCAAAGGGTGGTTGGAAAGAGGCCTCCCATCCACCGGCGAGTGGTGCGCTGAGAGAGCACTGAGGTGAACCCTGACAGAGAGGTAAAGCAAATATTGCAATACTACCGCTACCAAGCAAGAGAAGGGATTCTCGCTGTGCTGAGCACACCATGCAGAGAATCTACGCCACTTAAGAGCGTAGGATTTTCGGGTGGATTGCCATCTAGAGGCTAAGACTACGTCTTCCACCTCTCTAGGCAGTAGTAGGGGAGCCAGGACTATCCTTTCAGCAGCCAGGCCATCAGATGAAGGGACTGGAGGTTGGGGTGCAAGAGAGATCCCTGTTCCTGAGACAGGAGATCGTGTTGAAGCCCCAGAGGAATAGGAGTGTCCACCGCCAGTTGCAGCAGAAGTGGGAACCACGGTTGCCGTGGCCACCTGGGGGCTATCAGAATCATTGAGGCGCCATCCTTGAGAACTTTGAACAGTGTTCTGGACACTAGTGGCGTGGGAGGAAACGCATACAGTAGACCTGTGGACCACGGGATCAGAAACGCATCCGCTGCTACTCTCAGAGGATGCGGTTGTCTGGAACAGAATCTTGGGAGTTGCCGGTTCAGAGGACTGGCGAAAAGATCCATGGTGGGGAGGCCCCAACTGAGAAAGATCTGCTGAACCACCAATGGGTTCAATCTCCATTCGTGTGGTTGCAGGATCCTGCTCAGTCTGTCCGCCAGGTAATTTTCCTGACCTGGGAGGTAGACGGCCCTGAGAAGGATTCCGTGATTGACGGCCCAGGAGCACAGCCGCTGTGCTTCCTGACAGAGAAGGAAGGAGCCTGTGCCTCCTTGCTTGTTCACGTAAAACATGGCAACTTGATAGTCCGTCTGGACCAGTACAGACTGGTGAGACGTGAGGTGGGAGAAGGCCCTCAGAGCTAGGCGTATCGCCCGGAGCTCCAGGACGTTTATCTGCTGAGCAGCCTCCCAAGGGGTCCAGAGACCCTGAGTACACGCCCCTTGGCAATGTGCTCCCCAACCTTGAAGAGAAGCATCTGTCGTCAGCACTTGAGAATGCGGAGGGGATTGAAAAACCACTCCGAGCACCAGATTCGGAAGATGAAGCCACCACTGTAGAGAGGAGACAAGCAGAGTGGATATTCTTACTGAGTCTGCAAGGCTCCCTGTGGCCTGATGCCACTGAGAGTGAAGGCTCCACTGAGCAGGTCGCATATGCAGGCGGGCATTGGGGGTTACATGAACCGTGGAAGCCATATGGCCGAGAAGTCTCAGGAATTGCCTGGCGGAGACCAGGGAATTGCTGTGAAACTGCCTGGCCAGATCCATCAATCTGTGGGCTCTGTCCACGGGCAGAAAAGCCTTCGCCTGAAGAGTGTCCAGTCGTGCTCCTATGAATTCCAAGTTCTGGGACGGAAGCAAAGTGGACTTTGCGAAGTTTATGACAAACCCCAAGTGCTGAAGCAGAGCCACAGTGCGAAGGGCGGCTTGACTGGCCTCCTGGGAAGACCGGCCCCTTATGAGCCAGTCATCCAGGTATGGGAACACAAAAAGACCTTGAAGCCTCAGGTAGGCCGCCACCACCGCCAGACACTTGGTGAATACCCTGAGGGCGGAGGTAAGGCCAAAGGGTTGTACTGGTAGTGGTTTCCTCCCACAACAAATCTGAGATATTGTCTGTGGTCTGGATGAATAAGGATGTGAGTATAAGCATCCTTTAGATCCAAGGAGCATAGCCAATCTCCCTGCTGGAGATAGGGCAGCAGGATTCCAAGGGTTAGCATCTTGAACTTTTCCCTCTCCAGGAACTTGTGGAGGTTGCGCAAGTCTAGGATGGGTCTGAGGCCTCCTGTTCTTTTTGGTACGAGAAAGTACCTGGAATAAAAGCCGAGACCTCTCAGGTGGTGGGGCACCGGTTCCACAGTCTGTTCCTTTAGCAGACCTGCCAACTCCTGAAGGAGTAGGTCCCTGTGCAGAGGGGGTCTTGGAGGCTCCCCTGGAAAATAGGAGGGAGGTACCTGGTGAAAATGGAGAAGATAGCCTTTTTGGACTATATGGAGCACCCAGGTATCTGATGTGACGGCTGAGCACTTGTGGGCAAAGTGGGCCAGCCGGCCTCCTGTGCTGAGATGAGCCAGCTGAGGAGAAGAGGCTATGCTTTCTGAGTCAAAAATTCCCACCCTGCTGAGCAGGGGCCGGTGTTGGTGGCTTGGGGGCCTTCTGCCTACGGGGCCCATGACCCTGCCCCTTGGCCTGCTGACCCTGTTGGGGAGCTGCAGAGGCCTGATAATGAGGGTATTGTTTATAGGCAGATGACTTCCTCGGGTAAAAGGTCTTTTTTCCCCGAGCCCTTCTTTTTCTGAGAAGGGGCAGAAGTTTTCCTGGACAGCCTAGTCCTGATGAGAGCCTCTGTCTCGAGTTCAGCAGCCTTTTCAGCCATGGGTTTGTCGAAAAGGTTTTCACCCCGGCAGGGGACATCGACCAACTTGTCCTGAACCCATGGCTCGAGGTCAGATGACTGTAGCCAAGCCTGTCGGCGGGCACCGATGCCGGCCCCGGCTACTCGGGCCGAAGCCTCAAAGCCATCGTAGGCTACTCGAGAGATAAACTTCGAGCACTCTCGAATACCAGTGGACAAGGCCTGGAACCTCTGCAAAGGTTCCTCGGAGAGACCAGCAGAGAACCCGGCAATCTCCTTTGCCAGGTCCCGGAGGTACATGCCCATATAGAGCTGGTATGTCTGGATACGGCAAGCAAGCATAGAGCCCTGGAAGCACTTCTTACCGAGGGCATCCAGGTTCCGGGCCTCCCTGCCAGGAGGCACCGAGGAGTGCATCTTCTGACTTTTCAGTCGATGCATGGCCGATTCCACAACCATGGAGTGGTGCGGTAATTGTGCCTTTTGGAACCCGGGGCTCTTGCGGACTCGATAGATAGAATCGACCCACTTGCTTAACACCGGCGTTGAGGCCGGGGTCTCCCACATGCGGAAGAGCAGCCGCTCCAGCATCGGAGGAACCGGAACAGTAAAGGCCTCCTTCAGGGGAGAGTCATACTGGAGGGCCTCGAGCTCCTCGGCTCGAGGCTCCTCCTCGGGATCCGCGGGGAATGCCAAAGCCTTGGCCATATCCCACACGAAGTCCGAGAACCGGGTATCCTCCGGTGGGGATCGTCTCCGAGGTTTGGACTCCGGCGAGTCCGACGGGACACACCGAGTCTGATAGGTGTCAGGTGATTCTTCGTCCTCCGTCTCCCAGCCCGACTCTTCGGAGGAGGAATCGAGCAGCTCCGGTCGGGTGGGCACCGATGCCATCCGCCCCGACGCTGAGGGTACCGGTGTTGACGACCTCGGTTCCGAACGGGAGGCTGAGGGAGACTGTGGCCGAGGATTGACTCGAGCCCGCATGGACTCGAGGATCTGCTCGGCCTCCGGGGTCGACTTGGACGTCGATGGCCCGGTAGTCGGGGCAGATGCACCGGTGAGACCGGCGATCAATGCCCGCTGCTGTTCCATGAAGGCAGCGAGGCTGCTCTCCAAGGCCGTCAACCTGAATCTGAGCTCAGGAGACCCAGCAGCCCCCGACTCGGGCCCCGACGGCGTCGGGCCCCGACGTCGGCTCCCCTGGAGGAGAGTCCACGAGGACTACAGCACTCACGTGTCCAGGAGACTCCATCTCGAGGCGAGGTTGTTTGGCAGGCCTCTCCGACTCCGAAGACCCGGGACGGCTATCGGGGCTATGCGACCTGGCCCTCGAGGAACCAGGAGCATCCGACGACGACGCCCTCGCGGGCTTTTCTTTCTGCGCTGCTCCCGCGAAGGAGACCCCCGCTCAGAGGAACCCCGACGCTGCTCGGGGCCGGAGTCCCGAGACGTCGAGGCCTCTGACGAGGTTCGGGCCCGTCCAGACGCGGAGTCAGAGAAGATTCTATCCTTTTGGTGCTGCCGACTCAACGCCTTCGAGGACATTTTGCCACACGGACCACAGATCATCGGGTCATGATCGGGTCCGAGGCAGCGGAGGCAGCAGTCATGTGTGTCGGTAAGAGACATAAGTTTCTTATACCAATCACACTTCTTAAACCCGCTGGCAGCCATCAGGGGAAAAAGGGCCACTGCGAGGTCAAAAGACAGGGCTGCCAGTGAAAAGAGAAAAAATGACGCGAACGCTAGTCACGAAGGACAAAAACCGAAAAATAGAGAATGGGCTCGATACCGGCGTATCGGGCCCAGAAGGGAAAAGGATCCGGCGTCGAACCGAAGAAGAAGAACAAAAAACAGGGAAATCAACTTTTTCCTCGGCGAAAAACGAACTACGTCCATCGGGCTCCGCGGAAAAAAGAAGACCAAGCAAGATGGCACCCTTGGGCGGGAAGGGGACCGCGCATGCGTGCTGCAATTCCCAAAGGCTTTCTTTGAAAGCTGGGGAAATGCTCCGCACGGGGGCTCCGTCGGCGCCGACGTCACCCATATGTGAGGATTGACTTCCTGCTTGGTCCTGGAGAATGGAAGTAGTGCATGTAAATCTATCGCATGCATATTTATTGTGGTTATCCTGAAAGCCTGACTGGCTAAGTATTTCCCGAGGACTGGGTTGAGAACCCCTGCCTTGCAGTGAGTTCCATTTACTTGTACCACTATAACATCAGACACACTCTCTCTATTTGTAAGCAGTGGGTCCAGTATGGCCCCCCTCCCATGTGGGCTCTGTTATCAGTTGCTGGAATAGTTCTCCCTGTAGAGAATCCAGGATCTCCTTACTTCTAGATGGCATGATAGCAGGGATGTCCTAATCAATAACCAGCATATTGAAATCATCTATCAATAGCACTTCTCCTTTCATAGAAATACTGTGTATGTTTTCAATTAAGTCTCTGTCCACTTCTTCTGCCTGTGAAGCAGGTCTGTGTATTACACCAATGCAAATGGATAGGTGGTGTTAAATGCATCCACATCACTGATGGAATGTGTTAGAGCCAAAATCTGTGTGGTAATCTGCTGGGGTCATGTTGTACATGCCCCCAGCAGTACTATGCATTAATCTGTACTCTAAGCACACGGTACCTGCAAAAGCCTAACACACTTTAGTAAACATGCCCCTTAGTCTCAGTACAGAAAGCACAGTTACTTACCTGTAACAGGTGATCTCTGGGAACAGCAGGAATTAGTCCTCACATATGGGTACGTCGGTACCGACGGAGCCCGCGCGGGAAAGCTCCCCAGCTTCCCAGAAGGAAAGCTTTTGGGGCCTCCCACTGCGCATGCGCGCTGCCTTCCCGCCTTCCTGACCAACTCTCCTCAGTTCGAGTTTAAAGCTGAGACAATAGAGAGAGTAAAGGAAAGAGAGAGATAGATACAACTCCTAGGGGAGGCGGGTGGGTTGTGAGGACTAATTCCTGCTGTTCCCAGAGATCACCTGTTACAGGTAAGTAACTGTGCTATCTCCAGGAACAAGCAGGAATAAGTCCTCACATATGGGGACTCCCTAGCTAAGATGCCCGGGAGATCCCCTGAAGGGTATGAGACCCTGAAAGGTTCCTCATCTTCCTATGGATCTCAGGCATCCATTCAGGGAAGGTGGGCTGGAGTTGTTCAAGAATGGAACAGGTGTCTGAGGACAGCCTGACCAAACAAGGCATCCCGGCAGGAGTCCTTGTCCAAACAGTAATGGGCTGTAAAGGTATGAACCGAGGCCCAGGTGGCTGCTCGACAGATCTGGTCAATGGACACAGAGTTTAGATGAGCCATAGAGGTGGCCATGGCCCTCACGTTGTGAGCGGTGACATGGCCCTCCAGAGAAAGGTTCTTACTCTGGTAAGCAAAAGAGATACACTGAGCAATCCAATTGGAGAGTGTTCTTTTGGAGACTGGAAGTCCTAAATGAGAAGGATCAAAAGCAACAAAAAGCTGAGAAGACTTTCGATGTTGCTGTGTCCTGTGGAGGTAAAAGGCAAGAGCTCTTTTACAGTCTAGAGTATGAAGGTTCCTCTCTGCACTGGATGCATGAGGAGCTGGAAAAAAGACAGGTAAATATACCTCTTGATTAAGATGAAAAGGGGAGACCACTTTAGGCATAAAGTGGGGATTGGTCCTAAGGACCACCTTATCATGATGGAACCTTGTATAAGGTGGATTAGCCACTAGAGCTTGCAGTTCACTGATGCGGCAAGCTGAAGTGACTGCAATAAGAAAAATAACCTTCCAGGAAAGAAATTTCAAGGAGGTAGTGGCTAAGGGTTCAAAAGGTGGCTTCATAAGCTGACCAAGAACCAAGTTTAAGTCCCATGCCACCGGAGGAGGTCGAATGGGAGGTTTAGTTAAGGTTAGGCCTCTCTCATGAATCTTGCAATAAGAGGATGAGAGGAAACAGGTTGTCCATTGATGGGCTTAAGTGATGCCGCAATAGCACTCAAATGGACTCTTACTGAATTCGTTTTGAGTCCTGCATTGGAGAGATGCAGGAGATATTCCAAAAGAGAATTCAATGGGAGTGCTAGAGGGTTAAGACCCTTTTGAGCACACCAAATGGAAAATCTTTTCCATTTAAAAGCGTAAGAACGCCTAGTGGAAGGTTTCCTAGAGGCATGTAGGATATCCTTCACTTGCTGCGAAAGATTGAAGTGTTGAAGGTCTAGGCCTTCAGTAACCAAGCTCTGAGGTGAAGGGACTTGGGGTTTGGGTGCCACAAAGTCCCCTCCTCCTGAGACAGAAGGTCTGGAGCCGCTCCCAAGTCCAGGGAGGGGGCTTGGGAGAGATGCAGAAGTAGAGGGTACCACACTTGGCGTGGCCAGCGTGGAGCTATGAGGATCATGGACCCCTGATCCCTTTGAAGTTTGAACAGAGTCTTGGGAATCAAAGGAATGGGTGGAAAGGCATACAGGAAGCCCTGACCCCAATGAAGGAGGAAGGCATCCTTGGCCTGAACTCCCTGACACGGAATTCTGGAACAGAACCGGGGAAGTTTGGCATTCCACGGACTTGCAAAGAGGTCTATGTCCGGGGTTCCCCATTTCTGGAAGATTCTGAGTACCTGATCCATGTGCAGGGACCATTCGTGTGGAAGCAGAACTCGACTGAGTCTGTCTGCCCAAGAGTTTTGGATTCCTGGAAGATATACTGCCAGGAGATGGATTTGATGCTCTCTAGCGAAGGCCCATAATCTTACAGCTTCATTGCAAAGCGACAGAGAGCCAGTCCCTCCTTGTTTGTTTATGTAAAACATGGCTACTTGATTGTCCGTGTGAATAAGGACTGTAATGTTGCTGAGGAGGGTATGAAAAACTCTGAGAGCCAGAAAGATTGCTCGAAGTTCCAAGTGGTTGATATGAAGGGTGGTCTCCTGTGGAGACCAAGTGCCCTGAGTGGAGAGATCTTGGAGATGAGCCCCCCAACCTGTTTGGGAGGCATCTGTTGTGAGGGTTGCTTGGGGCAACAATGGTTGAAAGGGGGCCCCCAACAACAGATTTTGAGTGGATATCCACCATTGGAGAGACCAAAAGAGACGATTGGAGTCTGCTATTTGGTCTGAGAGAGCTCCTGATGCTTGAGTCCACTGGGTGGATAAAGTCCATTGAGCTGCTCTCATATGTAGGCGAGCATAAGGCACCACATGCACTGTGGAGGCCATGTGGCCTAATAGTTGTAGCATCTCTCTGGCAGTCAAGTGGCTTCTGGACTGAGTCTGAGAGGCTAAGTGCACTAAACGTTGGCAACGGGCCTGAGGCAGATAGGCCCTTGCAGTGGTGGTATCCAACCAGGCCTCTATGAATTCTAGGGATTGAGTAGGGGTGAGTTGGGACTTTGGCAGATTGATTACAAGTCCCAGATACTGTAGAATTCGCCTGGTGCGATCCAGGGAAGTCTGAGCCTCGGAATGAGATGGAGCTCGGATGAGCCAGTCGTCCAGGTATGGGAAGACAAAAATTCCCAGGGCGCATAGAAATGCAGCTACTATTGCCATGCATTTGGTAAATACCCTTGGAGCAGAGGCTAGACCGAAGGGAAGTACTCTGTATTGGAAATGTTTTCCCTGGAACAGAAACCGTAGGAATTTTCTGTGGGATGGATGGATGAGTATATGTGTGTACGCATCCTTGAGATCTAGAGAACAAAGCCAATCCTTACTCTGTAGGTATGGAAGGAGAGTACCTAGAGAAAGCATCTTGAATTTCTCCTTGTATAGAAATTTGTTCAATTCTCTGAGATCCAGAATGGGTCTGTACCCCCCTGTTTTCTTGGGAATGAGAAAATAAGGGGAGTAAAAACCTGACCCCTGTTGAGGAAGAGGAACCTCTTCTATTGCCTTTTGGGCGAGAAGAGTGGTCACCTCCTGACCCAACAGGTCTAGGAGAGATGGGGGAGAATTGAAACTTCTCACCATGGTATGGGGAGGAAGGTTGGAGAAATGTATTTTGTAGCCCTCTCTGATGATAGAGAGGGTCCATTGTTCTGATGTGATTTTCTCCCATCTGGGAGCAAAATGAGTTAACCTTCCTGGAATGGTGAGAGGTTCTGGATGCTTTAGAGCCAGAAAGGTTAAGTTCTCTAGTCTTAAGTCAAAAGCCCTGAGGGGGTTGGGACTGTTGGGCTGTAGCAGCCCCTGCAGGTTTTGCCCTGGCCTGTTTAGGCTGCTGACGCTTAGGAGCAAAGCGAGCTGCAGAAGATTGTTGGCCAGTATTTGTGGCAAATCTGGCCTTCTTGTAGAAAGGCTTTTTGAAAGATTTTTTCTTGACAGGGGTAGAGGTAGACTTAGAAAGTCTATCTAAAGCAGCATTTTCTGCATCCATTTGAGTGGCTTTGATTTGCCACTCCTTACCAAACAGATTCTCACCTGTACAGGGCAAATTTCCCAACCCATCCTGGACCCAGGGTTCTAGGTCAGAGGCCTGGAGCCAAGCAATTCTGCGAGCCGCTATGGCAATACCTGAGGCTCTGCTAGCACCCTCAAAGGAGTCAAAGGCTGCTCTGTTGGAGAACTTTGAAATATCTTGGGTATGCTTCAGCAAAAGAAGGAACTCCTCCTTTCTATCCTCTGGGATAAAGGGGAGAAAATGGTGTATTTTTAATGCAATTTCCTTCAGAAACATGCCCATATAGAGGCTGTATGAGTTGATTCTGCCAATAAGCATACTTGCCTGGAAGATTTTTCTTCCAAAAGCATCCAGAGTCCTACATTCTCTTCCTGGGGGAGTAGAAGAGTGTCTTTTAGTACTCTTGATCCTTTTCATAGCTGACTGCACCACGATGGAGTGGTGAGGGAGCTGAGTTTTTTGAAACTCAGGAGAAGGGGGGACCCGATACATGGTGTCCAGACGACGAGAATGTGGAGATATGGGAGACTCCTCTCACCCTAAGTCCATCATGTGTTCTTGAAGAATTTCATGGATGGGCAAGGTGACTGCCTCTTTGGGAACCTTAGAGTATCCTAAAATGTCTAACTTTTTTGCTCTAGGTTCTTTTTCAGAGGATACAGAAATAGAAAGACCTTTAGCTACTTCAGTGATGAAGTCTTGAAAGGATAAATCCTCTGAGGAGACATTCTCCTCTTTGGAGAAGAGGGCTCCTCAGGTAGAGTAAGGGATACTTCAGCAGAGTCATCTGATGAATCAGAATCATCAGAAGACTCGAAGTATTGTCTGTTTGCTTCCAGGGATCGATAAGCGTATCGACCGGTATCGACATCGGGGGTACCCGGAACCGGATCGGTATCGGGAAAAACCCCGGAACCGGGAACCGGAATCCTGGTCGATGTGGATGGCCTGGGTACCGGTATTGGTTGTGGTACCGGAACCAGAGTCGGTACCGCAGGGTGCGGTACCGAGGGCGTCGCAGCCTTAATGAAAGCCAAAATGGCCTGCTGCATGGATTGAACTGTATGATCCATGGACGCCACGACTGTCTGGATGTCGGTACCGGATGATTGAGCCGGTACCCCAGAACAGTCTAACAGGTGATCGGTCGAGGCCGTGCCATCGATGTCAACCTGTAACCCCATAGGAGGAGCTTTGGAAGCCGGAGCTTCCCGCCGGGGTTGTTTGGCTGGGGCAGGGTCCTCAGGGTCAAGCCCAGGGGTATCTCGATACTTAGAGGGAGAATTGCCCTTTGAGGACCTGCCAGAGGAATGTTTGGTTACCTGAGATCCATCAGGAGAGGAAGACCTGGAAGATGTCGATGCTGGAGTATCTGTAGAAAACAGCATGTGAAACTTGGCTGCCCGGTTCTGTAAGCCACGTTTAGACATCAAAGAACAGGATGGGCAATGCGGAATGGAATGGTCAGGCCCCAAACATTTAAGACACCATTCATGGGTGTCTGTGACTGAAATAGTACCGCTGCACTTGGTGCATTTTTTAAACCCAGAGGCTTGTTTCTCCATGAGGGAGAATTTGTGAAGGCCTAAAGGCCTCACAGAACAAACACACCAAGTGAGGAAAAAAGAAGATTTTTTTTTTTTTTTAAGAAATAAAGGAAAAAAGACCGGCAGTACCGGTCTGGAATCGGGGAAGGCAGACACGCGGCCAAAGAAATAAATTTAAACAACAACTTCTTCAGCGGTGACAGGAACACGACCTGCTGGCTCCGCGGAAAAAGAAGAACTGAGGAGAGTTGGTCAGGAAGGCGGGAAGGCAGCGCACATGCGCAGTGGGAGGCCCCAAAAGCTTTCCTTCTGGGAAGCTGGGGAGCTTTCCCGCGCGGGCTCCGTCGGTACCGACGTACCCATATGTGAGGACTTATTCCTGCTTGTTCCTGGAGATTATGCTTCCTTCACTAGTCTGTCACCAGAAAATTTAATGTGATGATGGTATCATCTGAAAATTACTAAGTGATGTTGATTATTTTGTCTCCCTGGACATAAAAACAATCAGACTAATTTTGGGTTTAGTTTCCCTTCCACTATGCAGTGAAAGGGCTGGCAAAAGGTTCACAAACTCCTCGGTTTTTACTTATTATCCACCATTACTACACAGCACAGAGAAGTCCATTTAGTATATTTTTTGTGAATCAAAAAAATATGTACCCAACTTTGTTATGGAGAGAATGGGGAACGAACAGCACTGAGATAGAGAGCTATTTCTTTAGCGATATAGTTAAGCCCTCAGTTTGGATCAGCAAACACATTCTTTTTCTATGGCATGACAGAGCATCCTGGCAATCAGAAATGTTTGGAAGTAAAAATTGTTAAACAAAAAATCATTCTGAAGATGCAAGTGAGTTGTGCTAATTCAGGCCTTTTTTTAAAATAGAGTTTTGGTCTGCACATGCATTACTGATGAAAAGAGATCCTTGTAGGCATTTATAAACCACTTGCTGCTATTTTACATGTGCGTACACGCACACACACACACACACACACATAACACAGCAGGTTAAAATGAATAACAATAGTTGGCAGGGATGTCATACCAAGCTCAGAGCATCCCTAAACCATGAGAGCTAAATACTGGAAGATTCTGATAAAGGGGGTGCCCTGTTTCTTACACCCTTCTCAGAGCACCCAATACTTGCAGCGTGGGAGTCAGCCATCATGCTGACCTAGGTGGACCACTGGTCTGATATGGTATCCTAGTTCTTATGGATGGAAGGCATTGGTTATTCTTATTAGTACTGTAGAAGCTGTACCTTGGGAGTATAGTGTCGTGTTTTTTTTCAAAGCTGGTGATAGGCGTTACTGCCTGGAGGGCTGTTTGGTTTAATTTGATGGCAACTGCCTGAAAAATAAGCAAAGTAACAAAACTAAAGTTGGCATCCCGTGCTCTAAGCTATCACAAAATGAAACGAATGGCAAAAAAATCCTGCAACCAAACAAAACATCTTACCTCTGGGTTATCAGTCAGGTAGATTTGCCTGGAAATATTGTTGATTGTACAAATCCACTACAAAGAAGAGAGAAAAGTGACTATTCCAGATTATTCCAAGATAAATAAATCGAGGTAGAAATAATAAAGTTATTACCTCCTCACACTCTTTTTTGCCCTCTGCCTGCAGGATTATGTTCCTAAAATTAACATATATTTGCATGTAAACAGAATCTGTTTGAAAGACAATCATAATCTACAGTCACAAAAAAGACTTTCAAATGGTTTAATTAGATGTCTTGATTAGAAAATGGTAAACACTAAAGTAAATATCTTCCCACTCTGACATACCTATACAAAGAAAAGTGACCATAAAAAGCGGATGTGTGGGCAACGAGCTGCAGTTGGGAAGTCAGACTGGTGCAGTCTACAGACACTCGTCAGGCAGAGCTTTCCAAATGCACAAATAGCAGGGCCGGCCCTACCTTTGAACAACTATTTTCTTTGCACGTGGCCCCGCTTTTCAGTCCCACTATTCAACCTCTACTAAGTTATGCAAATGAGGTCCCGCGTCCTTCTGCCTCCCCTTCAGGCTGTCCCAATGGACACAGAATAGGTTGCTGAGGAGAAACCTTGTCCCATCCCTCAATTCTTTTTATCCTAATAGGTAGTAATTGGATATCAAGTCATCGCATCTCAGGATAGTAAGCAGATGTGCAAATTGCGAAGGAATTGTTCATCTTTTGTGGGCAGTGCTTCCAATAAGCAAGACAAGGTCCAGAAATGGAATGAAACATTCTCTTTTTCATGTTTGGATTTTGGAATATACATGTGGCTTCTCCAACTTAGTTTTCCTCATAGATTCATATAAAGTTTGACCACAGAAGTAGTTTTGAACATGTTTAAAGGAAGTAATATGTCAAAATTAAACCTTACCTGCTAATTATCTTTCCTTGAGTACCTCTAGGCCAGTCCAGTTATGCATGGGTTGTCACCTCCCTCCAGCAGTTGAGGGCTGAGTATGTCAGAATCCTGATGTTGCAGTACAAGAGCTCCCTCTACATCTCCAGGATCCAGTCTCCAGTTACCCACTTACAAAGCAGACTCCAATGGAAGAAAGAATAGCCAAAAGAATCTAGCTACAAGGCCTGCTGCCAGGCCAGAACGAAACCCAAGGAAGAAAGCATCAGAAAAACCACCACACTAAAACCCTAGGAACTATGTACAGAGCAAGGCAAGCTGGAAATACAGGGCTAGCTTGCCAAGAAAGCCCACCCAACAGGGAGTACACTACTCCTGCAGTGCTATACTTCTGAAAACTCACGTCCTTACTGAAAAAACACAGAATCCATCCAGTCGCATAGGCTCGCTGAACAACACGACTCACAGAAGGGAGAGGCCTGGACTGGCCTGGAGGTACTCAATGAAAGACAATTAGCAGATAAGGTCTAATTTTGCCTTCCTAATCATACCTCCATGCCAGTCCAGTTACGCATGGATGTAGCAAAGCAGTGCTTAAACTCAGGAGGGACCGGTGAATCCAGCTTGGAGAACTGAAGCACCAAACCATGCATTTCCAGCAGCCTGGACATCCAGTCGGTAATGCTGGGCAAAGATATGGAGTGACGTCCATGTCGCTGCCCTGCAAATCTCCACAGGTGGCACAAGACTAAGCTCTGCCCAAGATGCTGCTTTTGACCTGTTTGAATGAGCCGAAATGCCGAGGGTGGCACTTTCCCACGCATCGCATATGCAGAGCTGATTGCTTGTTCTACCTATCAGGCTATCAAGGCCTCAGAGGCTGCTGCCCCTTTTCGAGAACCTCCAAACAATATGAACGATCTGATGTGCGAAGTGATGATGTTCTCTTAACATACCGATGCAGAACCCTATGCAGATACAACAGATGGAGCTGCCGGTCCTCCGTGCAGTTCCCCAGCACAAGGAAAGCAGACAACGATACAGTCTGATTCAGGTGGAAACGAGAAAGAGCCTTGAGGAGGAAGGAGGGCACTGGCCTCAGCCTGCCTTCTCCTTAGATAGCACAAGGAACGGTTCTCTACATGAAAGAGCCTGGAGCTTGGAAAATCCACCTCGTGGAGCAGATGGCCACCAAGAAGACAATTTTCAAGTTAAGGTTCCTCAACAATGCCCCTGCAAGGGGCTCGAATGGAAGACCCTCCAGGACCAGATTAAGGTCCCATGGAGGAACCCCATGTCGGAAGAGAGGCCAAATTTGCTTCACCGCTTGAAGGAAATGAACGACATCTGAATGAGTCGCCAGTTACCGACCCCGCACCCACTCCATGAAGGAGAGGGCCACCACTTGGACTTTCAAGGAACTGAGCGACAATCCTTTCTCCAGTTCATCCTGCAGGAATTGCAAGATATACAGCAGAGAACACGCCATAGGATACCATTCTTCGAAAACATGCCAGACACGCACATAAGCCAGGGAGGTAGACCTTCTCCTGGATGTCAACATTGTAGCAATAACTGAAGCGGAGTATCCCTTGCACCTCTGTCTCACCCTCTCAACAGCCAAGCCATAAGTGAGAACCAATCCACCTGTGGCATCAATACTGGCTCTTGGAAGAGAAGGTTCGCCCTGTCAGGGAGTCTCCATGGCTGGTCAATCAAAAGCCGGGTCAGATCACGGCCAGTCCCTTGTGAACTTCTATTCTTCATAACAGTGCCCACGGACAAAACATATACAGGAGACCATCCAGCCAAATCTGTGCTAGAGCATCGAGGCCCCTGGACATGTGCTCCCTTGCACCTGCTGAAGAACCGGTTTGCCTTAGCGCTCCTCAATGTGGCCATGAGATTCATCATTGGTTCCCCCCAACGTACAGTGAGGTCGTGGAATACTGCTGTATTCAGCTCCCACTCACCAGGGTCTAAATGGTGCCAGCTGAGAAAGTCCACCTGAACGTTGTCTTTCCCTGCTACATGCGCCATAAAGAGCACCACCAGATTCGCCTCCACTCACATCAACAAGGGCTGACACTCTGCCACTAGATTCGCACTGCCCATGCCTCCCTGCCAATTGATGTACACCACCATGGTCATGTTGTCTGAGCATACCTGGTCCTCCTTTCCGATTATCAGGGATCTGAAAGACTGCAATGCAAAACCATCACCCTCATTTCCAGACGGTTGATGGACCAGACCTTTCCTCAGATAGCCAGCATCCCTGAGCCACCTGCAACAGGCAATGTGCTCCCCAGCCCATGAGGCTGGCATGCATTGTAACCAAAATTTATTGTGGCTGTTCTATCATAAGATTGCTCGACTGCAACCACCAGTCCAAACTCTGTGTTGCGGACTCTGGACAGGGAAACCTCTGAAACAGTGGATGATGTGGTGGAAACCAGCAATGCCTGGCCCAATGGCCGCATATGGGCCCGCACCCAAGGCACCATATCCAGAGCTGCCACCATCAAGCCTAGCAGCTGAAGGTAGTACTAAGTCGCTGATGTTCTAATGCGCCGAAAATGGTGAATCTGAGATGGAATCTTTCATACTCTGTTGTAAGAAACCATCCCTGTCTGGAGTACCAAACTGGGCCCCCAGGTATATGAGACATTGAACCAGGTTGACCACCCAGCCCAGCTGCTGCAGGAATTCCACCACCCGCCACATGGCAGAGAGACTCTTGGTTGCCAACTTTGCTTGAATTAGCCAGTCGTCCAGATAGGGGTGTACCAGAACCCCTTCCTTCTGCAAAGCTGCCAACACCACCACCATGATCTTGGTAAAGGTGCATGGAGTGGTCGCGAGACCAAAGGGCAGAGGCTGGAACTGAAAATGACCTTTGGGAACAGCAAACCGTAGGTACTGCTGATGCTCCAGACAGATTGGGATGTGCAGGTAGACCTCCTTGAGGTTCAGCGCAGACAGGAACTGGCCCCGCCATACCACCAGAATCACTGACCATAACATTTCCGTGCGGAACATGAAGAGCGCGGTTCACATGCTTGAGATCGAGAATAGGCCGGAAGGAACCCTCTTTCTTGGGTACCACAAAATAGATGAAGTAGCGGTCATGGGGTACTGGCAGTCCAGCTGCAGCCATCACTGAAGGGTACCGTGAACTGCTCTTGCCTTTTCCGGAGCAGAAGACAAATGCGTCGGAAAGGGGTTGGACAAACTTAAGTGCATAACCTCTTGAACAATTTCTAGAGCCCATTGGTTGGTTGTAATACTGGCCCAGACGGAACAGAACTGGTGTAACCAACCCCCTATAGCCACTTCCACCTGGGCCTGCCTTGCATCATTGGGGTTTCTTGTTTGAGCCCAGCGGAGCAGACAAATTTCCCCGGCTGGACTCCCGGAAGCCCCGAAAGGGCTGCCCCCCTTTCCGTACCTACCCCGCTGATATGGGGTGAAATAGCTAAACCAGAATCTCTGGAACTCCTTGGGCTGCCCCCACTGAGGTCCCTGGCTTTGGACTCTTCAGTTGATCCTCAAGCAGGCTACCCCCCTTAGAGTCCCTGAGATCCTTGACCAGTTTATCCAGCGCTTCACCAAACAGCAACCTACCCTTATAGGGAAGTTTACTAAGTCTGGATTTGAAGGCAGCGTCCGCCGTCCAACTGTGAAGCCACAGGAAACGCCATGCCACAATGATAGAAGCCACGGTCTTAGAGGAGGCCTGCACTAAATCATAGAATGCATCTGACATATACGCTGCGGCTGATTCCAGCTGTACCCCCTCTGAGGCCACTTGCTCCTCCTGCTCGGAGGAAGCCAATCCCTGGAGCGAGCAAATAGAGGCCCTGGAGACATAGGCCCTGCAAACAGAAGCCTGCAGCATCAAGGCACTGGTATCAAAGGCCTGTTTAAGGAGAGACACCAGTTTGTGACCCTGGAGATCCTTAAGATCTGCACCACCTTCCTCTGAAAGGGTTGTCTTTTTAGTTACTGCAGAGACCAGGGCATCTATCTTAGACATTTTCAAAAGCTCCAGCTCCTCCTGCAGGATAGGGTACAGGCAACCCATCACCTTGTCCCCCTCTAAGCGTGGCCTCTGGACATTCCCGTTCCAATTCAATCATCGTCCTAATCACCTGATGAAAAAGAAAGCACACATGAGTCCCTTTGAACCCCCTGCAGTAAAGGATCTTCCAGGGGCTCTTCAACTGAGGCAGGCGGCGGTACAATATTCAGAGCTGCCAGTGAATGAGCAATGAGGGCTACTAGCTCCTCTTTGTGGAATACCCAGAAGACATTGGGATTCCTCCCCAGGCAGGATTTCCCCTTCTTCCAAAGTTCAAAGGCCTTGGTTCACCCCTGAGGGACCTTTCCCCAGGTCCTTCTGAGGCCTGCGACCATGGAGACTCCGGACCCAGCCAGGAATCAGGTTCCCTTTTGCACCTTTTTAATATGGGGGGGGGGGGCCCTCTATGAGATCCCCTAACTGCAGTGACTCGGAGATTAGCGGCACAGGCAAATTCTGTGGAGCACAGGAAGACCCCACCTGCGTAGAAGCAGCATGCTTTCTCCTAAGGCAGAAAGCTTTGTGTAATGCCAAAATGAAATCCGCCAGAAAAAATAACTCAGATGGCCCTTCAGACTGTGGCCGTGGAGCTGAGCACCTCCCCCCAGACGCTTCTGACTTCTTTTTCCTGCACATGGGCTCCTGAAGAGAAGACCGGGCCAGCTGAGCTAAAACGGCTGCGGTCCCCGCCAAAATCACAGGAACTGTAGGCTCTGAGGAGTTGCCCGCACCTGATGCAGACTGGCTCGCCATAGCCACCGCCTTCTCGGAGTGCTCCCTTAATCTGGTCTGGTGGACGCAGAAGTGGCAAAACCCCGCTGGGGAGACATCACAGTTGCTGGAACACAAGACGCACACAGGAAATCCAAAATGCATACACGTTGGCCGAAAAACACACGCTGATGCTAGCCAGAGATACTGCTGGGCCGCACAAGGGAGAACGTTTAAAATCCCTGGTGATGAGACAAGGCAAATCTTAGCCTGAAGACTGTCAGGCAGCCAGCCATCTATCTTCGGTCTCCCCCACGGTCTTACTCCGGTCCTGATTTTCTTTTTTTTTTCTCCTTTATATAGGATGGATCTGCCTAGACATACAACACCACTGCTGAGGGAGGGGGGAGCCTGCAAGGACCTGCAGCTTATAGGCAAAGGGGGTCCCCAGCTTGGGAGGCATGGGGGAAGGGACCTAGGACTCACAGGTATTCACCCCAGGCCAGACCAGGCCTATGCAAGAGATATTGGGTCAGGCCATACAACTCTGCCAGTCCTTACCCACCACACTGTTCCAAGGTGAGGGTAAACACCCCAGCCACCAGTTCCTGACTGTCCTTCTTTGGACTTTCGTCTTGCTCTCTTTTATCAGTTTTTTTTTAAACTGAGGAATATCCTAAGAATCGTCCCTGCAGGGAAGTCCACCACACAAGAGCTCTTCCCTCAGCTGCTGAGGACTGAAAGACTGGATCCTGGAGCTGAAGAGGGAGCTCTTGTACTGCAACATCAGGATTCTGACATGCTCAGTCCTCAGCTGCTGGAGGGAGGTGACTACCCATGTGTAACTGGACTGGCCTGGAGGTATGATTAGGAAGAGAGCGTTTCTAGCCCTTACTTCAAGCTGACATGATGCTGAAAGCTTGCTGAGTGCTGCATGCAGGGTAGGGAATTCTCAAAAAGCCCTTTTACTTGTGTAAATGGGTATTTAATGTGGTGGTCCTAGAAGTCGGGTCTGTTGATAATTCTCAATGACTAGAGTTGGAGACCTCTTGCAAAGTATGAGCCCCACTGAAATTCCAATAGACCAGCCCCTCCTAGGAATTCAATAGTAAAATCAGGATTGGTGTTAGACATGCTGCATCCCAGGGCAGCAATTTGAGAGGGGGCCTCAAAGTCCACCAGTAGACTATGACTCCTTCAGCTTCAGGCAGGCTTGGGGGCCTCTATGGCAGCAAAGCCTATGGCGATTGCTCTGGTTGTACCCTCTTAACACTAGTCCTGAATAAATCATCAGTTTCATTACAAGGAGGACAAGTAGCTATTTACCTATGTGAATGGCTACATATTTGCTCATGCTCCCTTTAAATACTCCCCTACCTAATGACTCAGATACTTTGATTAGACTGAAAAATTAGAGCCAAAGACAACTTAATTTAAAAGTGACAAGAAAAATCACTTGGTACAACTAGAAAATACATTCCTGTCTAATAGAAAGCCTCTGTCTCATACTGTTTGCCTGTCGGTGAAGTGATTTGAAAACAGTATCGTCGGTCTTCACAATCCACTGCCATTACGGAGGTGTTGTCCAAGTCTAGAATCAGTCCACCGGCCACTGCTCCCCGGGGCTGACACATCAAATTACCACCTTGCGTGAAGAAATAAAGCCTTTCCCACGATGTTGTCACTAAGCCTGTTTTGCTAAAAAGAATAAACTGGCATTAGCAGCAAGTGATGGAAATACACAACATCCAGAATATATAATTATTGTTTCTCATTTTAAAATTACAATTTTTCAAGCAATTAGCATTTTTGCCCTTCTCATTACTAGTCTGGAAAAAAGTGCAGTGCTCCATCGGCAAATGAATGATTTTTTTTAACTTTTTTGTATGTTTCCACAATAAAAACATCCTTGAAGGAGAGAGATGAATAGATCTTATAGGGTTCTTTTTTTACTATTTTTTAATGATATTTTACTGTATAAAATATGTTGTAATAGGATTCTAACACACTGCTATTGGTCCAAGTTAACAAACAGCATGTTAGTTTCAGAGACATGTATCTCTAAAAAGTGAGCAAACCTTTTTATGTGACAATTTTCATTATATTTTCATAATACAGAAATCTCCACTGCATTAATGCCAGTAGGCTGATCATGGCAGGACACCATCCAAGGCAGCCAGATGTCTGAGCAACAAGCTTCACTGATTTGGGTGTTTTTTTCGGTTATTAGAAAGCTTGGTGGTAAATACCGAGAATGGGGGTTGGATTAAATAAAGCATCTTGTGGGCCCAACTATCCAGGATGGTACAGAACCAATGAGGAAAATGACAAAAACTAAGGTGCAATATCCTACAAGAGGTCAAGCTTCTTCAATTGGCAGATGGGATAAAGCTTGGCTAGAATGGATGAATCAATTATTTTTATTTGCCATCACCTACTATGCTACAATAAATAATTTATATTTATCAGCAAAGCTCTTGCAAAAAATCAAGCATGTTTATGCAAACATTGTTTTAAACATCTGTGGGATTTTTCGTGTACACCTTAAAATTAACTTTAAAAAAATACTGCAGCCAGCCAAGGGAAAGATATTTGCACAGCACTTTTGAAAAAAAAACCACCCCACATTTATGTCTAAGGTAAACTTTAACTTATCTTTTATATTTTTCCTGTACTTAGTTGTACAGATGCGTTTTATGAAGCAGACCTCTGTATACAGACTGGGATGACAACATTTTTGATGCATAAATACTTGAACAAGTGTACTGTATTAATATATGAAATCATTGGCTTCTGACTTGGACACTAACGTTTAGCGAACATGACCCTGTCTGCTGCAGCATTGATTATTCTTATGGGCACAGTGGCAGACAGCACACACTAATGGTTAGTAAACATGGCCCTTAGGAAACTAGCTACTAAGGTGCACTAGGGTTTACATGCATTAATTCACCTATAACACACATTATTGCAGGTCCCGTGTTATTCAATGAAACCTAGTTACTAACAATGGGCATTAATGTTAGTACACCTTAGTAACTAGTCCCATTTAGGCTCCTAAATTGGACTCTCTGAAAACGTACTAGAATTGTGTTCCTAAACTTATGCTCCTACAATAGGCACCTAAATTTGGGAGCACAAAAAGAGAGTGATAACAGTGGTAAATTTAAGGTGGGGAAAAACAGTTAGGTGCTTGCACTGATGTTCTAGAACTAGGTATGTAAATTAAGCTCCTAAATTTAAGAGTATAACTTTAGGATCCTAAATTCAGATGAATTTTCAGATGAAAAATTAGGCCCCTAAATTTGGTTGAAAATAAGAGATAAATTTAGGAACCCAATTTAGCTGCCTACGTTTACGGGCTCAGCTTTTCTGAACATTGGGATCTATATGTTTTCCGTTAAAGTTTCTCATTTTTTTTAGAAAGAAAAGCAAATGCACACAATTAGCATCAGAGATAAGAATTACAAGCAACACATGGGTAAATGTCATATTTAAGGCAAACTAATTTTACAGCTGAAAAGATGAAATGCAAAAAAACGTGAATAGTGTGGAAGGTTTTTTCATTGACTTTTATTTGAGAACAGGCTATAAAAAAGGTTGCTATTGGATCAGGATAACGTGGCGTTAGTGCGCTGCTTCAGCCTCGTACTACCCTGACAGCACATGTCAGAGCAGAGACTGGGTGGAATGGGGGCACTCCCAGATTGGTGGTGTTCGTTGCGCCTGTGGCCGGTTTGCCATGGTAAGGTGTGATGCTCCTGCACTAATTGCAGGGGGACGGATACCCATGCTCCCTGCAGTTGGGCTCTAAGTCCCATGCTGCTAATGTGGCCCATATGCGTGTTAGTAAACATGCCCCCAAGAGACCAAAGCAATAAAAAAGGCTCTGACAGAGCTCCCTGTGCTCCTGGAGGTAAAATTATAATGGGATATTTCACTGCGATCTGAAAAAACCATCTTCAACTCATTCAACTATTTGTAAATAGTTTACCCCTGTTATCCAAGTTATTTGCCCTGTTATCTGTAAACTCATACGTGTTAATTGTACTGAGCATTTTTGTTCCATGTAAACCGCGCTGATGCTGAATAGTGCGGTATATAAGAGATTGTAAATAAATAAAAAAATAATAATAAATTCATAATAATTTGTACTCTATAGACTGTGCATGATTAAGCCCTGGCTGCCCCCTTTACCTCCTAATGTTAAGATAGCCAGACTTCTGAATGAGATTTCTATTTATTACTGGAGAGGCTACATCACAATCTGGGGTGTATGATAATTCATCGCCTGAAAGCAGTTCTTGCTGGGAGATTCTCATGGCTTCGGTGTCGGCATCAAGCTCTTCCTGGATGCTACAATATATCAAAACAATTTTAATGTTAAACAGAGGCCTAATTCAGAAAACAATGTGGTTGGGTTCTTGGAAGCAGAGAACTACCATGTGTATTGGTTTTCCTGTTTTCTTTCATTTCTAGGTTCCGACGGTTAGGAGACGCTGCAGAGGTTTCCCACTGTCTTCTGCGTAAAAGGCTCTACTTAAGCTTTTTAAAAGTTCATACCAGTGTAGCTAGAAGAGGCACAGGACAATACAGGGCTTAAATCCCAAATGTTGCTACATGCTTAGGTAAATTATCTTTGCACATTACTCAGCTACATGTGCTTGCCTCTCACTCTCTTTCGGTTTCCTTTCCACAGATTTAAACGGTGCAGTGATTCATGGCTACTGCAGGAGCCTTTTGAGACAGGACGAGTAGCAAAAAACAGCTACATCATGCTTGTGAGTAATTCCTTTCTTTTTCTGAAATGCCAGAGAAGACAGTTTCAGAATTTAAAAAAAAAGAAAAAAAAAAAAAAAAAAAAAGCGCTTGCTTGTAATTGAGCTCAAAAACGAATGCAATTACTACATGTGCCATACCTAGTAATCTGCTTCAGTACATGCATGACATGAATTATAGAGTATTTTATGCCTATTTTATAAAGACAACTAAGGTGCCTTATGCTTTTATAAAATAGGCTCATACAGTAACCCCAAGTAGCGCACAAATTCACATCCAAAAAAGGTGTACATGTATGTGTGTTTGCTATATGTATGTACATCACAGCTCTGGCCCAACTGTACGCAAACTATGCCCTTAGGAATACCTATATGCAGATCACGTAAACGTAGGAACAATATGCACATGATTTTATAAGAGCCATTTTTCAACATGCTTTACAAGCAGAAAAAGCTTTGTAAAATTATCCCCATAATGGCTAGAAAGAAGCAGGGGATAACGCTTCTGAAAGAGCATTCCGTAGCTAGCAGCCAGTTTCCTAATTCTTCCTCCATTCTGTGGGCACCAAAGACTACTATGAAAATGGGGAAAGGTTTAAAGGAGACAGAACAGAGAATATTCAAATGCACAGACGCCGAGCCTCATTAAGTAGCAATAAAGATAAAGAATATGGATTCAAGATAAGAACCTAGTACTACAGATTCAAAACCAAATTCAAATTCAACTAATCACACCATTTTTGTCCGTTAGTTTTTATGATGAAAATCAAGAATAAAGAAGCAACTGAATCCACGGCATAGCAATGCCTGTACTCTAGCGGGCATTAATGACAACTATGGTGGTTCCATTTAATAGGCAAACTGGAGGGTCAACCTGAGTCCTTGAAGCCAGATTACCTATGGAGAAGAAAGTACCATGGAATATAATCTTGCACAAGAAAAGACATGGAGATCTTCATTCAGATTTGGACACTATTGTCCCAGTAATCCTGACTGAGATTTGTTTGTGCTTCAAGTAGGTTCAGTTCTGTTGAGAGTCCACTCCTGATTTTAGGGATAGCAACATGAAGTTGTTATGGGTCAGAAGCTCAGGCTTCACACACCTCAGCTCTATCGCTCAGACACAGAACCACACTTCCTCTGTCAGACACACACTTCTCCTCCAAGGAAGCAGGAAAGCAACTGTGTTGTCTGTAAACTCCGTGTATTCATAAAGACATTTAGAGCAATCTCAAGCCTCCACCCAGATTTCTAAAACACACTGAAAATCCACTCAAGGGATCTTCCAAAGGGAAAAACAGGCTCATGAGGTTGAACTCAATATTCACTGCGGATAGGGTGGTCTTTCTGTATTTTAGCTGGTGGGGGGGGGGGGGCAGCTTTAGAGGAAAAAACAGAGACCAGATTAGTCAAGACTGGCTGGGAAGGTGGGTGTGGTTCTATATAGAAAAATGCTACAATAGCAGAGGAAACATCTGTGCTATAGTACAGGCAAAGATGGACTGAGGGGCCCAACAGTGAGGAGGCTGCGTCCACGCATGCTTGAAAACCCCTTCTGGGTTTTTATTTATTCTGTGATTTTTTTTATACCGCCATATTGATTAATCATAACGGTTTACATACAACAACTGAGTTACATCGAACAAAGTGGAAGTTACATGTGCAAAGAGTACTTTAAAGGTAATTACATGATTCGTAAACATCAACAAGTGATCAAGAATCTATACCTGTACATGATTATTCGATATGAACTATGTGCAAGTTATAAGGGTCCTGTATTTTTGTGAGTTGGGATGTAGAGTGGAGAATGGAGTAAGGCTACAGGAATCTTAGTGGGGTTGGGTCAGGTCAGTTGAGGTATTTGCCTCGCTAATACCGAAGTGTTCCAAAAATAGATAAGTTTTGAGTTGTGTGCAAAAGGTGGAGAGATCAGTTATGTTTCTCAGTGCTTCTGGTAGTGAATTCCAGAGCATAGGGGATAGGTACTCAAATGCTCTGTTAATGGTGTTTTTCGTCTTTCTGAAATCAGGTGGGAATAGTAGAGTATTAGTCATTGGAGCTCTTCTGTGTCTGTTATTAGGTGTTTTTCTGAGTAGAGAACTGGTCTGCATTGGTGCATTGAATAGTGGCTGATTTCATCATGCTTGTTAAAGAGAACTGTCACTGTCTTTGATGGTTCTTAATCATAATTCCCTGATCCCAGAGTGGCGCGGTATTCAAATGCATACAGCACCACTGCGTAATTTCCACCCTCTATTAACAGCTCCACTTTCTGTCTCTGTAACATTTTTTAGTTACAAAAACGGACCGATAAAACCACATTTTTTTTCCTTTCTTCATCTACTGTTTTCAAAATGTTCAAGATGAGCCTTGATACAGTATATGGCCAAAGCAGATTTGTTGAGCAGTTGCATCTGTGGTCTTACACCAAGGCCCCACAGTCTGTACTAACTCACGTAAGCAAGTTCTTCAGCTTGAAGGAAATGGGATGCAGAGAGGTCAAATGAGAATTATATATTAACCAAGACCAATTTAATGCATTTCCTCAGAGCTGACATTTTTCTATGCTGTTGAAAGACAGAAGTAGGATTCTTACGCTGCAGCTCTCTCCCACCAGCAAAACCCACTCCCATCTGGAATTCAGGATCAACAATAAAACATCCATAATACACTACAGAGCTTTCAGGTACAAGAAAAGTCTTTAAAAAGCTAACAGGAACACTGTGTTTCAGAACAATGGTCAACAAGCAAGCTGTAGTGTAGGCGATACCCATTTGCCAGACTCATATTAGCTTTCAAGAGCTAATCTCCCCTTCATTTGATCAGAGCAGCAAAATGATTAAACTGAAGGGTAATGACTCTACTTTATGGGCAGCAAAAATATGAAAGGCAGATGGATACAAGACTATCCACAAACAATTCTGCATTTGAGAAAGTTTCAGAATTCAGTAGTCTCTGAAATGTTAAGGATATACAGCATGTTTCCTAGCACACAGATGCTGACAAGGATCACCAAATGCCTGCTCTCAAATCATTAAAGGTGGGTGCACTCAACAACCTTCTATGTTTTAAATACTTTCTAACTGAAGTACAGCCCAAAAAAACCCCAGTACACATAAGGAAGGCATTAATAAAGTCACTAATGCGCATATGTGGCAGTCTGCATGCACTAACAAGATACCAACTGGAGTAAACGTAACTGCCTTGATATGAGGGCACAAGTTTTCCCAGCAGGAGTAGCTGGGGGCATGGTATGGGCGGAGCTCTGGCGTAGTTCCTATGTATGTGCATTGATTATAAAGCGTAGTTTCTCACCTGTAACAAATGATCTCCGGGAACAGCAGGAATCAGTCTTCACATATGGATGAATGTCCCCAACGGGGCCCGCATGGGAACGTTCCACAGCATCCAATAGGAAAGTATTTGGGAGCACTCCACTGCTCCTACATGCCTGCCTTCCCAACTCCTGCCCTCAGTTGAGTTTGTAGCTGAGAAGAAGGAAAATAAAAGAACCCTACAAATCCTAGTGGAGGAGGGCAAGTTGTGAAGACTGATTCTTGCTGTTTCCGGAGCTCACCTGTTACAGATGAATAACTGCACTATCTCCAGGAACAAACAAGAATGCAGTCTTCACATATTTATTTATTTAATAGGGTAGGGATTTTATACCACTTTATCATTTCAGTCAAAGCGGTTTACATTGTAACTTAAACTTGGTAATGCACATTGAACAGGGACATTGATTTTTCTGGAGTAATGTAGAGTTAAATTTATTTATTTATTTATTTATTTTATTTAGTTTACACTTATATACCGCTACTTCCAGCGATCAGCAGCGGTTTGATTACCAATTTCGGAGATGTCAAATCAGGACAGGAAAATTGGGTCATATATACATAGATTTAGGGTTAGGCACAGCATGCAGGGTTAGACACTTCAAAAGTTAGGTTTACAATATTTACATATTTACAGTTCTCTAATAATTACATTTACACAGGTCTGCATCATGGTGTCACTTTTTACATCAGGTTATAGTGACATTTAAAAAGATGGGTTTTTATTTTCCTTCTGAAGTCATTTATGTCTTTTATAGCTCGCAGTTCATGTGGTAGATGATTCCATGTTATCGGGGCTGAGAATGAGAATGCTTTGTTGCTGGTGCTTGCTTTTACTGTTCTGATATTATTAGGAACTTGTAGTGTGTCAGAGTTGATAGTTCTCCTGTCTCTGTTGGTTGGTTGCTTGTTGACCAGTGTTGAGAGGAATGAGGGAGCTATGTCATGTATGAGCTTGAATGTGGTTACCAAAGTTTTGTATTGTATTCTGGCCGCAACTGGTAGCCAATGTAGTTCGATCAGTACAGGTGTGATGCGTTGAGTGATTCTTGTTCGTGTGATGATCCTTGCTGCTACATTTTGGGCCAA
Source organism: Ichthyophis bannanicus (assembly GCA_033557465.1). Classification (NCBI taxonomy): domain Eukaryota; kingdom Metazoa; phylum Chordata; class Amphibia; order Gymnophiona; family Ichthyophiidae; genus Ichthyophis; species Ichthyophis bannanicus. The sequence goes on from CM066037.1 coordinate 484,913,614, forward strand.
TTGTAAAATATTTAGCGTTTTCTTTGGCAGACCCTGTAGTATGGCGTTACAGTAGTCTAAGTGCGGCATAATGAGTGCTTGTGCCACTGTCCGAAAATCACAGGGTTCGATTAAGTTCCTCAGTGGCTGCAGGACTCTGAGTTTGTGGAAGATGGCTTTGTTAGTTTTTCGCAGGTGTTTTTCCAATTGAAGTTTGCTGTCAAGTGTGACACCCAGGTATTTGATCTCGTTTTTTGTGTTATATGTGTTGTTGCAGAGGGTGACCGTCGGAGGGGGTTCAAAGTTCGGTATACTTGATATATACATTACTTCGGTTTTCTTATGGTTAATTGCCATGTTGTTGTGTTGGAGCCATGCTAACATCTCGTACAGGCAGGATTCAAGCTGGGTGTACTTTGGGTCATTTGTGTCTAATTGAGTGTATAACATAATATCGTCTGCATAGATATGGTAGTTGATGTTATGTTTTTTGAAAATATCACAGAGGGGCTGCATGTAGATGTTGAAAAGTAGAGCCGAGAGGGCTGATCCCTGGGGTATGCCTTGCGTTTGAGTGAATCCTTCCGCTTTTTCTCCATCGAATTGTACCTGTGGACTTCGGTTCGTTATATAGGAGGAGAACCATTTAAGTGTGGTTCCCGAGATTCCTATTGATTTCCAGTTTTTTTAGTAGGATACCATGATGTACAGTATCAAAGGCGGCGGAGATGTCAATGAAGATGAGTAAGAAAGTTTTCTTCCTGTCTTCCAAGCCTTTGTGGAGGTTATTGAGTAGTGCTATTAAAAGCGTTTCAACCCCATGGTTTCGTCTGAACCCGTATTGTTGCATGTCTAGTATATTGTGGTCATCTAGATGCTCTTGAAGTTGTATGAGGGCTGCTTTTTCGATGATTTTTGCTAAGAAGGATATGCTGGAGATGGGGCGATAAGATGTTGGGTCTGTTTTGTTAAGTTTATTGTTCTTTAGTACTGGTCTTATTATAGATTTCTTGAGTTGGTCAGGCATAATTCCTTGATGCAGTGATAGTCCACCAAGTCTCACACATTGTGAACCTATGTCTTTTTTCGCTGCCTTGACCCAAGCAGTGGGGCAGGGGTCAAGTGGGGAGGTGGTGGTATTGATGCTAGTTATTATGTTGCTTGTTTGTTTCTCATCAATCTTGTGGAAATTTCTCCATGTCCGTTCTTGCTCAACAGTAGTTTCCCGGTGTACCTCCCCCCTGCAGGGGTCGGGCAGGGTTGCAGTCAGCTTGCTCGCGTAGTGGTTTGCCAATGTTTGTGGGTTGATATAGGTATCCTGTTGGTCTGGTTGGGATGCTTTTGTTAAGGACTTCACCAGCTCAAATAGTTCCCTGGGTTTGTTGATCGCTTTGTTCAATAGGTTCGTGTGGTGCATCCTTTTCGCAGCGTTCACCTCTTCTTTGTATTTCGAGAGGAGGGTGAGGTACTCCATCCTATGTTCCATAGATTTCGTACGTCTCCATTTTCTTTCATGCTTTCTGAGTTCTCTCTTCCTGTTGTTTAGTACTTTGGTGTACCAGGGTTCCGAATGTTGCTTAGCTAGGTTCGGGGTGGTGCTCCATTTGGGGTTTGCTGCAGCCTGTATTCCGGTGTTCCAGCTTTCTGTTAGCGCATCAAGATCCGTGCTTTTAAGGTCTATGTGGGTTTGAATGTTATTTACCAGACATTCCAGGTTTAGTTTGTTGAATCTCCTTTGTTGGTGCATTACTCTTCGTGCTTTTGTGTCCTTTGGTATAGATGGTATTTTCATCCGAATATCGATTTGGTGGTGGTCTGACCACGGTTTAGGGTTGATCTTTATTAATGGCTTCTCTGTAATGCACTGGTCCCCCATGGGAGTGAAGACCATGTCGAGTGTGTGGCCCTTGTCATGAGTGGGCTCGTTTATAAGTTGTTGAAATCCTAGTTGTGACATGGCTTCTAGGAAATTATCTGTGTGTGCGGCAGCCGTTGATGATAGGTTTAAGTCTCCTAGAATCATTTGGAATTTCCTTGGTTGCGTTGAAGCAATGTTTTCTAGTACCGAGGCAAGTACTTCTTGGTTTGTTGAGGGAGCTCTGTAAATCAGACATATAGCTAGTGCCAGGTTCTCAACTTTAAGCATGTCTATGTCTGCGTTTGAGTCCAGGTATGTTGCGGTAAGTTGTAGGTTGGTTTTAGCCATTATGAGGACTTGCCCAAGGCCACAAGTAATGCTAGGGGGAATTGAACTCTGGTCTCTTGGCTTCCAAAGCCAGTGCTCTAAACATTAGGCTACTCCTCCACATATGGGATTCACTAGCTCCCAGGTACCAGGCTGATATGGGGGTGGGGGGAAAAGTAGTGCAATCCCTGAGGCAAAAAACATGTAACCGAAGAGTCTGGAAGAGTTGTGGGCCAATGGACTCGATTCCAGGAGAAGATACTCACCCACTAATCTTGTAGAAGTCCAGGACAGAGAGTAGGAGTTGAGTTTAAGTCCCAAAGAGGTGCTGGAGTACAGCTTGGCCAAAGACAGCATCCCAACAGGAGTCTCTGTCCAGACAGTAGTGTGCAGCAAAAGTATGAATGGAGGACCAGGTAGCTGCCGGCAAATGTCCTCAATGGCTACTGAATGGGGATTAGCTACGGATGTTGCCATGGCCCTTACATTATGAGCAATGACATGACCCTCTAATGAGAGTCCTGCTTGTGCATAAGTAAATGAAATGCAATCTGCTATCCATCTAGACAGAGTACGTTTCGTCACCAGTAGGCCCAGGTGACTAGGATGAAAGGAAATGAATTGAGAGGATTTTTTTGTGAGCTTTAGTTCTATCCAAGTAGTAGACCAGTGCTCACTTGCAGTCTAAAGTGTGTAGTGCTGCTTCAGCCCAAGACGCATGTGATCTAGGGAAGAAAATTGGAAGGATTACGGACTGGTTTAGGTGGAAGGAGGAAATGTGGATGGCTATGCAGAACCACCTTGTCATGGAGGAACCGAGTATAAAGGGGATTCACCTCTAGAGCCTCCAGCTCGCTGATGCAGCGAGCTGAAGTGAGAGCAATAAGAAAGATGACCTTCTAAGATAGAAACTTCAGTGAAGTGGTGGCTAAATGTTTGAAAGGTGGCTTTAGAGGTTGTGTCAGAACCATGTTCAGATCCCAGACCACCGGAGCAGGCCTAATAGGTGGCTTGGACAGCAGGAGACCCAGCATGAAGCATGCTATGAAGGGGTGTAAGGCTGGACATCCACTGGTCTGTGAGAGGCCACAATGGAAGTGGAGGAGATATTGTAGATATTGGGCAAGAAAAGGGGTCAAGTTCCTTTGGGAAATACCAAAGAGCAACCCTACACCATTTAAAGGCATAAGATCACCTGGTGGAATTCTTATGAGATGCAAGGAGGGCATCCTTGACTGCCTGTGCTAGGTTGAGGTTGGTAAGCACTAGCCCTTCAGCGGCCATGCTGTCAGGCGAAGGGAGTGAAGATTGGGATGGAGGAGAAATCCATGGTCCTGAGAGAGGAGGTTGGGAGCACAAACCAGGTTGAGTGATTGAGTCTGAGAAAGGTGTAGAAGCAGAGGAAACCATTGTTGATGGGGCCAAAAAGGGGTTGAGAATCATCATGCCCCGGTCGGCCCATAGCTTGAACAGCATCTTGGGTATCAAGGGGATGGGAGGGAATGCGTAGAGCAATTCCTGTCCCCAATGGAAAAGGAAGGCATCTGGGGCCTGTCGGCACAGCGACAGAACCCTGGAGCAGAAGAGCAGAAGCTGCGTGTTTTGTGGCAAAAATATCTATAAGTGGGGCTCCTCACGTTTGAAAGATCTGAGCAGCTCTTTCTCGATGCAAGGTCCATTCATGTGGATGAAGGATATGGCTTAGCCTGACTGCTAGGACATTGTGTTTGCCCCGGGAGGTACACTGCTCTGAGGTGGATGCGGTGAGAGATGACAAAGGACCATAGGCGAATCATTTCTTCATAGAGGGGACAAGACCACGTTCCCCCTGTTTGTTTACGAAGAACATGGCAACTTGGTTGTCCGCCGTTATGACTAGAACAGGTTGCCCCGATAGTTGGAGTTGAAAAACTCGAAGAGCATTTGTCAGTGCCCATAGTTCAAGCAGGTTGATCTGCAAGGCAGATTCCTGTTGTGTCCACTGTCCCTGTGTGGTCAGGTCATTCAGATGTGCCCCCCAACCCAGCTTGGAAGCATCCATCATCAGGGTGCATCGAGGTGGAGGCATCCGAAAAGGTGACCTGACAAGTAGATTTTGTGGGAGACACTATCACTGAAGGGATCTGATAAGTTGAGGGGTGATGTGGATCTGAGTCGACTTGTGTCCATTGGGAAAACAGAGTCCACTGCGCTTATCGTATGAGTAATCAAGCGTAGGGGATGACATGGACAGTGGAGGCCATGTGTCCTAATAGTTGTAGCATTTCTTGAGCTCTTACTCGGCTTTGCTGTTGTACCCCTTTTGCCAGCTCGAGGAGGCAGGTACAGCGTTCCTGTGGGAGGAAAGCTTGGGCCTATCGAGTGTCTAAGAGCACTCTGATGAGTGTCTAAGAGCACTCCGATGAATGCCAGACATTGGGTTGGAGTGAGGTGGGACTTTGGGAAGTTTCTGAGGAACCCCAGGTGTTGGAACACCATGATTGTGTGATGAAGAGAGAGTCTTACCTCTTGGGGGAATCTCCCCTGATCAGCCAATCGTCTAACTAAAGAAATATGAATACCCCCAAGATGCTTAGACAGGCAGCAATGACTGCCATGCATTTTGTGAAGACTCTTGGGGCAAAGGCTAGACTGAAGGGACTAATGGTTTCCTTGAAACATGAAGCGCAGGTACGGTCTGTGCAAGGGATGTATCACAATATGTGTGTATGCCTCTTTTACATCCACAGAAGATAGTCAATCGTGTCTCTGGAGGTATGGTAGAAATCATTTTGAATTTTTCTTGGACTATTTATTTTATTTATTATTTTATTTATTTAACATCTCTTATATACCGCACTATTATCATCAGCGCGGTTTACATGAAACAAACATATACATACAGGAAACTGTAGTGCATTTTACAAGTAACAGGAGTTTAGAACTTGGGAACAACAAGGTAACTATGTCTACTATAAAACTATCTACAATAATCTCTACGCATTAGTCACATTAGGGATTGTCTTGGTCTGAATATGGCGTTATTATTTCCCTTGTGGGAGATTAAGTTGGAAAATAGCTTAAGAATAGGTGGTGTTTGAGACTTTTTCTGAATTGTGTTAGGCTGGTTATAGCTCTCAATTCTGGTGGGAGGGCATTCCAGGCTATTGGGGCGTGAATGCTGAAGGCTCTTTTAGTTGTTTCCTTAGTGTATCTGACTGTTTGTTTTGGGATTGTTAATGTATTTATAGCAGCTAATCTTCTGGGTCTATTGAGGGTCTGCATGTGTAAAAGGTAGGCGACCGTTAATGGTGCTTGATTGTTTAAAGCTTTGAAGGTAGTGATTAAAATCTTGTATCGAATTCTTGCATTGGTTGGTAGCCAGTGTAGCCTTTTTAGAATTGGAGTTATGTGATCTGTTTTTGATATTCCTTCAAGAACTCTGGCGGCGGTGTTCATCGCCAGCTGGAGAGGATTTAGAGTTGATTGGGGGAGACCATGTAGAATTGCATTTGCAAAGTCGAGGTGAGGCATTATTAAGGCTTGATAGACGGTTCTGAAATCTGTGGGTTCCAGTAAAGGTCGTAAGTGGCGTAGTGTACGTATCTTGTGATATATTAGTTTTGTTATATTTTTTATGTGGGTTTTCATATTGAGGCGCTGGTCGAGGGTGATACCTAGGTATCGTATCGTAGGCTTTACTGTCAGTTCTTTGCCATTTATCTTTAAGGTAGTAGGAGGTGTGAAGTTTTGGTTCTTTGTGATAAACATCACATCGGTCTTGCTGTGGTTGATTCTTAGGTTCTGTGAGAGGAGCCAGTCTTCTACTGATTCGAAGCATTTTGTCAATGGAGTAAAATCAGGGTGGTTGATGGAGAATGGTATGTATAGCAGAATGTCGTCTGCATAGGCTAAACAGGTAACATTAAAGGAGCGGATGAGGTCACAGATTGGTTGCATATATATATTAAACATTAATGCGGAAAGAGAGGATCCTTGTGGTACCCCTTGATCTTGGAGGAATGGTTCAGATGTTCTTTCATCAATTCTTACTTGTTGCCAGCGGTTAGTTAGATATGATATACACCAGTCAAGTGCGGATCCGAGAATTCCTTTTTCCTTAAGACGATCGATGAGTATTTGGTGGCTTACTGAGTCGAATGCAGCTGAGATGTCCATGAATATAAGGATGAATCCTTGGTGGATATTATCTATTCCTGTGATTAATGTATTGAATAAAGTGATGAGGAGGGTCTCCACTCCATGAGCTTCTCTAAAGCCGTGTTGTGCGGGGTCAAGTGGAGCCTCAGTGTCTATGTGCTGTTGTATTTGACGTTGGACCACTTTCTCAATTATTTTAGCTAAGAGTGGAATGCTGGATATTGGCCTGTAGGATTCTACTTTTAGGGGGTCTAATTTGCTGTTTTTCAGTAGTGGTCTAATTGAGGTTTGTTTAAGGCATTGAGGAAAGGTTCCAGATGAAAAAGATTGATCAAGGATATTATGTATGAAGAAGCTTACTTCATTTCTAAGGTTTTTTATCCAGGCTGCTGGACATGGATCACTTGCTGCGGTGGTAGCATTAATTGATGCGATAGTGTTTTCAATTTCTTTGGTTGATAATGTATTAAACTTGGTTAATGTGGTTGACAGTGTCTGCTTGTCTATATTTGTTGGTCCACTGGTGCAATTGTTGGTTGTTTTCGTCATCTTTGATTTTAAGTAGTTGGCATAGTCTTGCGGATGTATTGTTTGAGTGTGTTGGGGAGATGGTTCCTTTGCCATTGTTCTTACAATGTTGAAGAGGTCATGATGTTTATTTAATGATTGCTTTAGGAGGTTAGTATGGAATTGTTTCCTTCGATCTGCTATTTCCTGGCGATGCTCTTTTAGGTATTTGCAGTAGTCTGTGTAGGCTTCAGTAGAGCGGGATCGTCTCCAGCGTTTCTCAAGTCTGCGAAGATGGAGAAGGGATGCTCTTAGTTCATTAGAATACCAAGCTACATGTGTACGGTGGTTGGACTTTCTTGCCATGTTTGATGAACCCGTTTAGGTCTCCGAGATCCAAGATGGGCCTGAAGCCTCTATTTTCTTTGGAATGAGAAAGTATGAAGAGTAGAAGCCTAACATTTCTTGAGGAGAAGGAGCTCTTTCTACGTCACCCTGGGACAATAGGATGGTCGCCTTTTCTTTTCAGAGAGTGCTTTGAAGTGATTATGTTGGATAATCCCCTGTGAAGCAGGTGGTGGGTAAGGTTTTGAAGTGAAGCTAATAAGCCCTTTGGACAATCTGGAGCATCCACTGCTCTGATGTTATGAGGTGCCACATATGGCCATAGCCAGGAGCGGCTCAAGGCAGTCTGTTTCCCATCAGCACCTCGGGCTCAGCTTCAACAGAGCAGCGGTTAAGAGAAACACTGTCCCTTTGCCGCGGCTCTGCAAAGCGGAGCCGGGGAAACCAGCAGGCTCTCCGGGGGGGGGGGGGGGCGGACGGGCAGGTGGGTGGCCGTGGGGCTCCTCATTCTGCCACTGCCGCCACTAGAGCAGCAGCAGCAGCAGCTGCTTCTTCCGCTACTGTTTTGTTTTTTTTCTTTTATTTTGAAGGCTGAGTGAGGCGGTGACGGCGGTCTTTTTGGGGGCAATTTTGCTGTTCCCAAAAAGCCCAAAAAGCTGCCGCCTGAGACCACCGTCTCACTTGGCCTCATTATAGAGCCGCCTATGGGCATAGCAACAAAGTCTGCCTGCAATGTGGACAGGCTGGGGGCTCTCCAGGACCAAATTGGCAATGCTCTCTAGGAAGGAATAAAAAACCAGGTGCAGGTTGTGCCTGTGCAGATGGTTGAGGCTTGGGAACTTGGGTTTCTTGGGTTGGTGAGGATCCTGCTGCTGCTGCTGAGGATGCCAAGATTGATAGGCAGCAGAAGGTGGGTAAGTAGGATAGTATCTCTTCTTTTCAGAATAAAAAGATTTCTTGGGAAGAGCCTTCTTTTTGGATGGGTCAGCTGTTTTCCTGGAAAGGCGTTTTAGGGCAAGTTCATCTGTTTCAATCTCCCCTGCTTTTTCCCTCCAATCTTTGCCCAAAAAGGTTTTCTCCAGTACATGAGATATTGGCCAGTTTATCCTGGACTTATTGCTCAAGGTCTGATGCCTGAAACCAGACCATTCTGCGAGCCCCAATGAAGACTGAGGCCCTGGTAAGAAACTTAGAAGTATTCTGGCCTTGCTTGATGAATATCTGGAATGCACTGCACTTATCCTCAGGAAGCAAGGGGAGAGAGTCTCCAGATCCCTGGTGACATCCTTTAGAAATATGCCCATGTATAGCATGTAAGAGTTGATTCTGGAGGCCAACATGCATGCTTGGAAACACCGATGCCCGAAGGCATCAAGTGTCCTCGAGTCTCTGCCAGGAGCATGGATGAATGGTTCTTTGAGCTCTCTATTAGGCGCACTGCCGATTCCACCACCATTGAGTGGTGGGGGAGCAGAGGTTTTTAGAAGCCTGGGAACTCTGATACTCGGTACATGGTATCGAGCCTCTTGATGACAGATGGAACAGTGAGCAGGGCCTCCCACATCTGGAGAATAAGATCCTGCAGGATACGATGCATTGGTAAGGTAGCCGCCTCCTTGGGCATGGGAATGCATTAAAGTATCTCCAATTCCTCCACCTCGGTTCCTTTTCTGAGGCTATTGTGATGGAGAACCCTGCTGCCCTGTGAAAGGACATATCTTCTGGTGGCAAATGAAGCCGTTCCTGAGGCGGCAAAGGGTCCGAAGGGAAGTTGGGAAGTTCTCAGGAATCATGTGACCCCCTCCCCCCAATCAGATTCTGAAGAACTTGAATCAGAGTCCAGCAAGAAATCAAAGTATCGGCAGTCTTGTGTTCGACCTTGATGCTTCGTGGAAGTCGGTGGTCGATGCCGATACTCCGAGGTATCATAACTGAGAGGCATAAGAGTAGGAGTCTGTTGGATACCGAGGGCATCAAGTGGTTCCAATGAAGGAATCAGCCTCAGGTGCTGCAATGATGCCTGTTCGAGGGTCGGCATCAGGCCCGATATGCCCGGCTGTAGGCTCAGTGCTGAAGCCTGCACTCCTGAAGCTGATGTTATTGGCACTGAGGCTGCCTGGAGTGCTGCCGAACTCCTCTTGACAGCCAGCATGCGCTGGTCTAGGGAAATGGCCGATGTCTGGGTGGAATCATGTATGGAGCCCTGAGCCACCGTCTCAGAACATGGAAATGGTAGCGCTCCAAAGGCTGATGCCTCAGGAGTGTCCCAGAGCCTCACTTGTGCTTTGGAGGACAGATGCTCCTGCTGGGGCAGTTTGGCTGGCCGGTCTGCATCGGAAGCACTTTTAGGGGAGTCTTGATGCTTATGCTGGAACTTTTCCCTGGCATCGGAATCGGTCTTGAAGGCAAGATTTGGAAACAGCCACAGACTTTGACTTACTCTTATATTTGGGCTTTGAAGAAGCCTGAGAAGTAGTTGATGCCCTCGATGAAGTGGAAACCACTGAGACCGAGTCGAAGGCAAACAACGATCCAAACTGTCTGGCTCAGTTCTTGAGGCCTCTCTTTGTCATTTGTTGGCACAAAGGACAAGAAGTGAGTTCATGTTCAGGACCCAAACATTTTAGACACCAGTCATGTTTATCAGTGGCTGAAATGATACTGGAACACTGTACATTTTTTAAAACCACTGACTGGCTTTTTCCATGCTTGAAAAGTAGTCTTTGAGGTTGAAGATAAGGCTATGGAGGCCTAGAGGCCTAGTTTAATGGTGAAAACTGTGGTGAAAATCAATAGAAAAGAAAAATTGAAAAGAAAAAAAAATTAAAATATTGGGATCGGTGTCGGTGTCGACGGGAAGGCAGAAGCACGATGTACCCCGAAGAGCACAAAAAAAACCCGGAATCTTTTCGGCAGTGACAGGATGAAGTGTCCTACTGGCTCCGCAGAAAAAGAACTAAGAAGAGGAATTGGGAAGGCAGGCATTCAGGCGCAATGGAGTGCTCCCAAAAGCTTTCCTATTGGACGCTGGGGCGCGTTCCCGTGAGGGCTTCATTGGAGATGTTCACCCATATGAGAAGACTGCATTCCTGCTCGTTCCTGGAGATAATACCTTGATCTATGCATGTACTTGTGCATTTAATGAATGCTATAGATCATGTGTAAATGTCCGCAATTGAATTGATGGGGCAATCTCGGCCGCCGAACACTAGTATTATACAAAGACAAGCAAGCGCCTACTTGGCTTAATAACAGACACATTTTGGCTGTAACCTAGGCGCCCTGTTTTGAAATTACACTCAGAGAGTAAGAGTAAATTAGACTTACCTGCTAATTGTTGTTCCTTACAGAACTCCAGTCTAGTCCCGGACCTCTGGGTTGTGCACCTCTCACAGCAGCTTGGAGACTGAGAAACGTCATCCTTTTGTGATGACAGTGGTATATCCTCCTAGGATCTGCCTCCTCATCTCAGTAACCTATTGACAAAGCAGACTCCTCGGAGCAACAATTAAGTAGCAACTTCCCCTAAGCATGGAACTTAGCATAACTAAACCCAGAACGAACAAGAATCAAAAAATATATCGAGGTCTATCCTCCCTTTTTTTTTTTTTGTTTAATATATATATATGGGGAATCAAGATGAAAAAACACTTTTTCCATACCCCTATGCCGGAACTCTTACCTGTTACTCCGTTTTACTTCAGACTGACTACTCCAGCCAATCCGGAAGGGATACGGGACTAGACTGGAGTTCCGTAAGGAACAACAATTAGCAGTTAAGTCTAATTTACTCTTCCTTATCGTCCCTCCAGTCTAGTCCCAGACCTCTGGGTAAGTAACAGATCAGTGAAGAAATTCACCAGGAGGGTCTCGCTAGGCCAGCCTGAAGCACAGCTGACCAAAAACAGGTATCCTTCTCCGCCTGAACATCCAGCTGGTAATGCTTGACAAAGGAATTTAGTGACGACTAGGTGGTCGCCCTACAAATCTGCATTGCCGGCACCAAGCGGAATTCTGCCCAAGATGCTGCTTGTGCCCTTGTCGAATGAGCTTTCAAACCTTCCGGGACTTCTTTGCCTCTCAAAATATATGCTGATGCGATAGCTTCCTTAAGCCACCTGGTTATAGAAGCCTTCGAGGCTGCATGCCCCTTCCTTGGACCTCCAAAGAGGATGAAGAGCCTATCAGACCTTCCAAAACTGGCAGTCCTACGGATGTACATCTTCAACGCTCGCCGAACGTCGAGACGATGTAATCTAGCTTCAGGAGCCCGTGCGGAATCCTCTCGAAACACTGGCAAGGTGATTACCTGATTGAGGTGAAACGCTGACACCACCTTTGGTAAAAAGGAAGGAACTGGCCTCAACACTACCTTAGACTCATAGAAGGACAAAAAAAGGTTTTCTACAGGATAAAGCTTGCAATTCAGAAATTCTTCGGGCCAAGCATATAGCTATCAGGAACACCACCTTAAGAGTAAGATCTTTTAATGATGCCCCTGACAACGGTTCAAACAGCTTTCCTCCGAGCGCCTCCAACACCAAAGGAAGACTCCATTTGGGCACCACCTGTCTACTCGGCGGGCGAATGAGTGAGACCGCTCTTAGGAACGGCTTGACATCTGGGTGACTTCCTATGTTCGCACCTCCTGTCTTTCCCCTATAACAGGATAATGCTGCCACCTGCACCCTTAAGGACGCAGCCGCTAAGCCCTTTTCCAAGCCACCCTGCAAGAATGCTAAGACCTGCGGAACTGACACTTGTAACGGTTCCACGTGATGGTCCCCACACCATGCTTCAAACACTCGCCAGATCCAAATGTACGCTAATGAGGTAGTCCTCTTCCTAGACTTCAACAAAGTCGTTATTATGGTTGAAGAGTAACCTTTCACCCTTAGCCTTGCCCTTTCAAGAGCCAAGAAGTAAGCGAGAACCGATCCACCTGTGGCATGCGCAGAGGCCCCTGCGAAAGCAGATCCACTTGTCGAGGCAGGCGCCAGGGCCTTGCCACTAAGAGCCTCATCAGATCTGCGTACAAAGGCCTTCTTAGCCAATCTGGTGCTATCAAGATTACCTGTCCTCTGTGTTGTTCGATGCGTTGTACCACTCTTCCTATTAATACCCAAGGAGGAAAGACGTACAGTAGCTGCTCTGCTGGCCACTTCTGCAGTAGAGCATTCAGGCCTTCCGACATCCTCTCTTTTCTTCTGCTGAAGAACCGATCTACCTTTGCCGACTGGAACGTTGCCATGAGATCCATCACTGGCTTCCCCCAACGGTCCACTAACAGGTCGAAGACGTCCGGATGAAGAACCCACTCTCCTGGGTCTACTTTCACTCGACTTAGGAAGTTGGCTTCCATGTTGTCCACTCCCGCCACATGCATCGCTGACAGAGCCTGAAGATGCACCTCGGCCCATTTGAACAACTGTTCTGCTTCCGCTTCCATGGGAACACTGCTGGTACTGCCCTGTCGATTGATATAGGCCACGGCGGTGGCGTTGTCGGACAATACCCGTATGGCTCCTTTGCTTAGATAAGGCTGAAAGGCTATCGATGCGAGTCTTACCGCTCTCGGCTCCAAAGTGTTGATCGACCAGGTCTTCTCCTGTGCGGTCCACTGGCCCTGGGCGAACCTCCCTTGAAAGTGAGCTCCCCATCCAAAAAGGCTGGCGTCTGTCGTTAAGGGGATCCAGTACGGCGTTTCCAACGGCATCCCCATGATGATAAAGTCCGAAGTCAACCACCAGTGTAGGGCTTGCTGCGTCCCCGATAGCCAAGGTAGCTTCTGGGATAAGGAATCGTTTTGATGAGACCACCGCCTGAGTAATGCTCTCTGCAAGGGACGCATGTGCGCTCTCGCCCATGGGACCATTTCGATTGCCGCTGCCATGGTTCAGAGCACCTGCAAATAATGCCATGCTGTGGGCATAGTTCTGCCCAGAAACTGTTGCAGGAGAGTCTTTAATCTGTCTGTTCGGTGGTCTGGTAGAAAGACCCTCCCCACCTCTGTATCGAACTGAGCTCCCAAGTACTCTAGTCTTTGAGACGGAACCAGATTACTTTTTGTCATATTGATCACCCAACCAAGACTTTGCAGAAAGGTCACCACCCTTGTTGTAGCGGTCTCGCTTTCGCTTCTGGACTTCGCTCGAATTAACCAATCGTCGAGATACGGATGCACGAGAACCCCCTCCTTTCTGAATGCCGCCGCTACCACTATCATTATCTTGGTAAAGGCCCTGGGAGTTGTAGCCAGCCCGAACAGCAACGCTCGGAACTGGAAGTGTCCCATGGGCACCGCAAATCTGAGGAATCTTTGATGTGCTAGTCGAATTGGAGTGTGGAGGTACGCCTCCGACAGATCTAGGGAAGTAAGAAATTCACCCTTTCTTACCGCCACTATCACTAACCTGAGCGTCTCCATTCAAAAGTGTGTTACTTTCAGGCACCGATTTACCCCTTTGAGGTCCAAGATGGGCCGAAGGGAGCCCTTCTTTTTTGGAACTATGAAATAAATAGAATACCGACCGGCACTGCATTCGTCTGGAGGGACCTGTACTATCGCTCTGAGGGTGAGAAGTCTCTCGATTGTCTCTCGGACCGCGCTGCGCTTGAGCAGCGACTTGCACGGGGATCTTACAAAGAATTCCCTTACTTGTTGCTGAAACTCCAACGCATAACCTTTTTGAATGACTTCCAACACCCATTGGTCAGATGTAATCTTGGCCCAGGCAAGATAAAAATCCCGTAGCCGACCCCCTACGGGAATCAGGTCTGCCTGGGTCCTCCTGATCTCATTGTGACTTCCGGGAATTCGTGGAAGAGGTAGAGGCCCTAAACCCCCTTCCCGCTCCTCGAAAGCCACGAAACCCCCGACTTCTGGCAGGGAACCTTCCTCGTTGTGCTTGACCAAACCGTGGATACCGGAATCACCTAAACTCCCTCTGCTGTCCTTTGAAACTGCTGGCAGAGCGTCCTTGCTTCTGTTTGTCCTCTGGGAGATGGCCCCCTTTGGACTCCCCAAGATCCTTTACCAGTTTTTCCAACTCCTCCCCAAAGAGCAACTTTCCTCTAAAGGGGAGCTTGCTCAGTCTGGATTTTGAGGACCCATCTGCTGCCCAGTTGCGTAGCCAGAGATAACGTCGTGCTACTACCACTGACACCATACTCTTTGACAAACCCCGAATGAGATCATAATGAACATCCGCTAAGTAAGCTGCACCCGACTCAAGTCTCACTGCTTCTGCATCCGTGTCTGCCTCTGGTCCTCCTTGTACCCACTGTGACCATCGCAGACAGGCTCGGGCTACCCAAGCTCCACAAATAGCCGCTTGAACGGACAAAGCGTTGACATCAAAGACTTGACGCAACAAGGTATCAAGCTTTCTGTCCTGGGTATCCTTGAGCGCAGCACTACCTTCCACTGGAATGGTAGGCTTCTTTGTCACTGCCGAGACAGCTGCATCAACCTTTGGAGGCTTAAATAACTCGCGATCCTGGTCCACCAGGGGGTAAAGCCTACCCATCACTCTGGCCCCTTTTAGAGTCGCCTCTGGCATGTCCCATTCTTCTTGAATCATTTCCCTAATAACTCTATGAACCAGGAAGGCTCTCTGCGTCTTCCTAAACACCTGCAGCAAGGGATCCTCTAATGAAGCATCCTCCGCCGGTCCTGGTGATGGCATATTGAGCACCTTAAGAGTCTCCGAAATGAGTGCTGGCAACTCGTCCCTCCTAAACACCCGAATGACTCTCGCTTGATCCTCTCTATCCGTGATCTCGCCTTCTTCCAATTCCTCGTCCAACGCTAACTCCAGGTCTCCCTCATCCAACTGAAATCCCTCAGAGTCCACATACTGCTCCTTTTCCAATCTGGTTTTCTTCGTCGGCTGTCCCGACCTACCCGCATTCAAAGGGGTTCCCGGTCTCTTTTCCCCGCGGGAGACTCCTATAGAACTCGTCTCTTGTTCCTGCCTGGGATGACTCAAGGCTTGCTGAAGCAGCGCCACAAAATCTGGGGAAAAAATGGCTGCCAGACCCCCTGGCAGCACCATCTGCGAGGAAGCAAGATCTGGGGCTGAGGACGGACCGGCGACGGGTTCCTTTAATGGGGAAGATAAGGAAGTGGGATCCTGTGAGCTGACGGGGTCCTTCTGACCCTCAGTTGCACCTTCCAAGCTGTGCTCCATGGCAGCAGCCTCCTGTTTCTGCCACAATGCCCCTCCTAGAACCGCAGACCAAACAATGCGGTCTAGACGACATACCTCCTTATAGAGGCTGTGGAGTCCTTTAACACATGCATAAAGTTTTTTTTTTTTTTTTTTTTAAACAAGCAATAAAAAACAATAAAATAATATCTGCTAATCCCCCCTAACCTAAAAACGCAGAGTTTCTGCTAAAAAGGAGGCTTCCCGTGCAAAGCAGAAGACGCTACAGGGCCTGCAGAGCCGTTGGCATTTCCCGCGCGAGCGCCACGCGACATGACCAGGCCCTCCGCTCTGAGGAAATAAACTGCCGCCTTACCTCCTGTGGCCTGGAAGGTCCACTCTCTCTTTCTCCCTCTCCGCTCCACCGACCCCGCTGGCCACCTTGTCGGAAACCGGAGAGGATGAGGGAGCCAGAATCGCTCTCCACTCCCATGGCGAAATGGCCACTCCGCTCCACCAACGAGCAGCTGCAAGAGCGCCAGGAGCGGGAGCGGCCGAGCGAGAAAGAAAGAAAGCGGCGCCGCCCCTTCTCTCTCTGCGGCTGCTTCCCCGACCCCCCGAGTGAAGCTGCCGACAGCGTCGGGAGAAGAGGAGATGCAGGGCTCGCCGCCAACGCTCCGTGCCCAAGCCATCCGCAGATCCCCACAGTGCAAGTAGGCAAGTCCTCCGCAGGCGCCAACCGACGACCCTGCCAGAGTTTTCCACCGGATCCAGTCGGCTTGAGCCCCGTACCTGACACAGAGGCAGCACGGGGGACCCAAGCAATTCCTGCCCACAAACCACGCTCCCGAATGAACAGAGGGCCGGGGAGGTGGGGGGGAGAGAGGAAAATCAAAGAAGGGGGAAAGACCTCAGTACTCGCCCTCCCCCCGGAGAGACAATGGTACTTTTCCCCTTTTCTTTTTTCTTTTAAATTCCCAACACCCAACTCTCCTCAATTGTCTCTCCGTGGAGCCTGGACCTCCAGGCTCTGCCAAACTCCAGCTGCCTGGAGACTGAGTCAACTGAGATGAGGAGGCGGATCCTGGGAGGATATACCACTGTCATCACAAAAGGATGAGGTTTCTCAGTCTCCAAGTTGCTGTGAGAGGTGCACAACCCAGAGGTCCGGGACTAGACTGGAGGGATGATAAGGAATTTTATAACAGTGTATTATTTCCTAAAATGCTCCTATTTTATGCATGCAGCATACGCATCTCTGTGGCTTAATAAGATAGCCTTGCAGAGCTATTCTCAGTGGTGCACAAATGTTCTCATACAAAATCTACACTTGCCTCAAGGTAAGTGCAAATATTAGTATATATTCTATGCATGGAGCACAGAGGGGAACCACCCCACCTGCAGTCTAAAGAGGCACAAGAATGAGCCTATTCTATGCATGGGAAATGTAGGTACAATGTTCCATGTGTAAAACATGATTTACATGTAGAAACGGCTTAAATTACCCTCATAAAAGTTTCATCTCCCACATAGTCTTACAGAAAAGGGAATATTAATTGCAGGAATCTTCCATTTGTACATCTTAGAAAATGTGTATTCACTAAGGTACATTACCTTTTAATCATGCTCGATACTGATGATATAAAGTCATCCATCCTTTTAGAAAGCATATCTGTCCCCTTCTTTAAAAAGCAAACCTGCAACATATCAAAAGTAGTAATTTAAAAGAACTACATATGAAAAAAAATTGAGATTATAAAACAGACAGCGAACGGGTCAATAATGATCTATGGCAGTCAACACAACTAAAATTTAAAAAAAAAAAAACTGCTGGCTGCCGCCGCGGGGCCCCCTCTGCTGCCGCGGGGCCCCCTCTGCTGCCGCGGTAGCATGGACTGACCTGCGGGGGCCCCCTCTGCAAGCTGAATCCGTCGGTCCGTCGGTCCCTCCCTCCCTCCATGCAGGCTGTGAGAGGCGCGAAGGGAGAGTGTCTCTCTCGCGTCTCTGTTAAGCCCGCAGGGGCTGATGGGAAATTTCCCATCAGCCCCTGCGGGCTTAACAGAGACGCGAGGGAGACACTCCCTTCGCGTCTCTCACAGCCTGCACGGAGGGAGGGAGGGAGGGACCGACGGACCGACTGATTCAGCTTGCAGAGGGGGCCCCCGCGGGTCAGTCCATGCTGCCGCGGCAGCAGAGGGGGCCCCGCGGCGGCAGCCAGCAGTTTTTTTTTAAAATTTTATTAAAAAAAAAAAAGATAATTTGTTCTATTTTTGTGGGCCCTTGCCAGCTGTGGGCCCTACGCCATGGCGTACATGGCGTATAGGTAAATCCGGCCCTGATCTTAGAGGGGTTCAATTTCAGGGATCTTAAAGCTAACCGCAATGAAATTTCATGCAAACATTCATGTGGGTGCCCTATTGTTCCTCCTTACCTTTCCCATATAGCAAGGATATGTTCATACAAGCATGCATACTTTTACCTGGTTTACATGTAGGCATCCTGAGGCATAGCTTGGGTGGAGCTGTGAGGCAGGCATATACCCAGATAGAGTACATGCACATAGTTGCACCCAGGGCTGGCCCAAGGATTCAGCCTCACCCTCCCTGCTGAGCCATGCCACCGCCCCCTGCAGCCGCTGATTACATTGGGGGGGGAGGGGACGACTCGGATCAGCACAGCGGTAGCGGTCCGCAGTAGGCTACGTGCTTCAGCTCACATGGCCTGCCACTACTGATTCCCCTCCGACGCAATTTCCTGTTGGAGAGGGTTGACCATAGGTGCCTATTTTATAAAAAGGTACATACATACTTATGTTACCTTTTAAATGAGGCAATTTTGGGGTGCCCCATTATAAAATTACCCCTCTATGTGTGTTATTTGTACTCCCTGATCTAAACCTGCCTCTTCCCCATTGACCCGTCTTCTGACCATGGCTAAACGTACACATATTGTTCTACAATAAGGGTTATTTTAGAAGCATCTCCATGTATGACTAGCGGCATTACACATGTAGATTAGAGTACACACATGTAAATGTGAGTTTCAGAAACCCGGTATTTACCCATACAGATATCAAGGAGGTATGGTGGAGACATGATATGGGAGTAGCTTGGGTAATCAAAAATCTACACTTGTATTCCCCATTTTACAATGGACGTCCCTGTATATGTCAAAAAAATGTCTCCATCAGGATTTATACCTGCTGTGAGGCATGAATGTATTTCTCAAAAATGCTCAATTTGGCCAGGGCTTTGTGCAAGGGATTAAGAGTGCTATTCTCCTTATTTCCTATTGTTTATTTCCACTTCCAAAATGAAAATTAACCAAAATTACTGACTCGGAACTTAATTGGCTGACTCAGAACTTATAACAGGCTTATAAAATGGCCCGGCTACATGTGGAAACAGCAGCACATGCACATAGAATCTGTGAAGCTGGTACTTCCATATAAAAGCTGCCGTGTTGGTTAGGTCAATTTTTCCACGTGTAGATCTGTAAAGTTTCTCCTCCGGCTGTACGTGGCAACAAATCCACATGCATTCCTGCATGTCCTTATATGAATTTTACAAAAGGCTTCATGTTCAGCAGAGACTTTTGTAAAATACTGCTGGAATTCAGCATGTTGTAATTTCCACATCTCAAGTCCAATCTCAGCACACTACTGTATGTAAAACGGGCCTTAATGTGCACACTTAGCAGTACTGAGGAAGGACAATTTTAAAATGGCTCATTTATATGGGTAACTTGCTATTTAGCCTCAGAAAAGACTTAAAATTGTTCTCTTGATGCTTTCGCAAGTAAGAACGTGTTACATTTTTGACCAAGTAAATAACCTTTACAGTCTGCTGGAATCACATACCTGCCCTTGTGTATAGCCCAGCATTGGTTCTATCACGGCAATTCTCTTCCTGTACTGCAGAGCATTCAGGGCACAATAGTACTGTAAGGATGAAAGATGCTGCTTTCTTCTCGCATTCGCCACCTCTTTTGCAACTTCTGCCTTTACCTGAAGGATCATTAACGCAGGATTTCAAGTAGCTGACAGCTGTACATAATCTCATGTAGAGTAACTTTATGGCAATATCCAGAATACAGAAATTTGTTAAAACAAAAAGAGATTTATAGTTTTTTGAGACTATGAGCTTGATTCGCTAAGGAGTTTTTTTTTTCATAGACACAGAGGTAGAAAATCTGAAATTAATCAGTTCTGAAGTGCAACAGCTGCCTGCAAAAGTCTGTGCTCCTTTGTTGTCTCTACTCCAATAGTCTTTGTTTGCTAAAGTGCGATAACCTTTTTGTTAGGTGCAAAAATTGATGCAGAATACGTGCTGCTGGGGGCGTGCCCAGCAAATACCTTGCAGTCAGAAGGAAGATATCAAGGATTAATTTTCTTAGTGAATACGAGGAAAGATATTGGCAGAGAGAGAGAGAGAGAGAGAGAGAGAGAGAAGATAAACCTGGAAAATTAATAATAATACACAAGTAGCAAACAGAGTAACCAGAATGAAACACAGTAGAAAGATAACCAAATACTGTACATAAATCTAAAACTAGGCATAACAGAGATTTATCTTTAAAAAAGCAAAGCGTACTGTAATTTATTTAATTTTACATTTTCTGCCTGGCACTGGTACCTTCAATATTCTGTAATGTACTCTACCACTGGCTTCTGCTAAGGCCAGATTTACCAAAGCGTGCTACGATGCCAGCATGTGCTACCACCATCAGAATACATTTGGTTAGGACCTGCTGACTGGCTACGTTCTGCTGAGTGGGATATTCAGTGATGCTGTCCTGACAGAGTCACTGAGTGTTCCCTTTGACCACCTTGGCATTATCTGCATAGTGTTATGGCTATCCCGAGGCAAGGCTGCCAGGGCTGACATTTACGTGAATGGCGGCAATTTCCAGATAAACATTGGCATCATTTATGATAGCAAAAAAGCTGTTCTAAGTGGAATATGGATAGGGAATCCGGCAACCAGCTGAAGAACACCATGATCTGGATAGTGCCGGCACTGACTTCAGTATCCAATATTCAGGTCCAGCCGCTACATGGATACTGGTGCTGAATATCTGGATTTCAATTAACCGTGGCGACAGGTGCTTAAAAAACACTGACCGCTGTAGGTAAATATCAAGTGGATTATTAGTAAATAGATTCTACTACATAAAATGGGACCTGTGGTAAGAAACATGGAAGTATGCTTTAATATGACAGTGACTTCAGTTCTGACCCTTAATAAATATGCAATTGAGAAGCAAATACATATCCACAGAGAATCATTCTTTTACCTTCTCATTTTCTCGTCTTTTTGGTAACCGGCTGTATTTTGCCATTGATATGTCATGTTCTAAAAAGAAAAGACATGTTCAGAATTAGGGCACACCCCATGCGGATTTCATCCTGTTCCTATTAGCATATGCCACATTAAAGGGACAGGGCCAGAAGGCCAAGCCGACTACGTTAGTAAGAAAAAGAGTATGACAACGTTCCCAAGGGATGCTGTTCAGTTTAGAGAGGGGCCGACATGAAATGCCTTAGCAAAGTTCTCAAAAGCAGCACCATGGAAATGTCTTTATATCTTATTTCTAGGGAGTATAAAAACAAAAACAAACCAAACCAACCCAAAATAAAGCTGTACTATAATATCTTATTAAGTATTGGATCTGCGATACAGCTGAAGCCAATGAATCAATAACTAAAAAAAAAAAAAAGAGCAATAGTTTTGCAGTCACAGGAATAAGGGGAAAAATCCTTTTAAAAACAAGACCCTACATTCAGGATGCTTTATAAGACTAGAGTTTGCACCGGAGCAGAATATATTACTTCTAAATCTTTCAGGAAAAACAGGGATATCCTAACACGAAAGGCCTGCTCCTAAGGCTGGCCCAAGAATTGTTTCAAGGGATTGGTGGCCTAGGCAAACCTTAAGCCTTAGGCTCCTTCCGGCCATCAGAATCTATTCCTTAGCTTTGAATGCCTGTTCTTTTCAGCCCAGGCAACTGCCTAATTCACCTAATGGTCAGGCCAGCCCTGCTTGCCCCCACACTTCCCACTTCTGTTGTGTTCTTCCAAGCAAGCTTCAATTGTATGTCTGTAAAGATCAGATGGTATCAAAACAAGCAGAAACCTACCATTACTAGCAAGACTAAATAGATCCTTCAAAGTGCTTACTTCTAGAAAATAAAATAAGAAGATTAGAGGAAACAAAATTCAGTTATAAAAATTTCATGCAGGTAAAAAGAAAAAAAATCACCACCAAAAACAAAGTATTTGATTCCTAAATGCAGAACTCAAAAAGTCAGAGAAATCATTGGCCATGCCATGTTAATTAAGATTCAAAACCATGTACAATGCATTTTAATACACCTTTAACTCATCATAAAATGGTTCTGCAGTCATAATGTGAAGAATGCAATTTTAGGTTTACATATATAAGAAAAAAAAGCCATTAGCACATATAAAATCAGCATTCACATTTAAGTAGTGATTTTAGAAGAGGCTGCATGCACAGATTAGATTGGGCAGGAGTGTGTTCTGGGTGGACCTTAAAAGTATGTGTTTAGTCCCTTGTTGCCAATGGCAATACATGAAAACTTCAAACTTTCCCTTTTGGCATTTACACCTGCTCTGAATCTGTGCAATTTGGAGCTGCTGCAAATGCCAATAGAAATGTATTTTGAAGTACACATATATTGCCATTGCAAAGCAGGGACTAAACTCATACTTAAGATCTGCTCAGAACCCCTCCCCCCATCTAATCTGTACATGCAACCTGCATACAGGTAAAAGTAGAAGCTCTCTAAAATCACTCATTTGGACCTGAGATTTGGAGGAATGATAAAGAGGGGAGAATGGTTACCTCTCTCGTGTTAAAAAAACACCTCAAAATACAAAACAAAACAAAACTGAGTTTGGCACTCTTAAGTGTAGTTTCGCAAAATCTGCTGCTTTTACGGCAAGTTATAAAATCTTCCATTTACATGTATAAAAACTGCTACTTCTGTGTACAAAGTCCTAAGCGATAACACACTTTAAAAAGAAAAAAAATGGCCTTTCCCACTGTACAGGCCACCAAACACACATTTTTTCCATAGCCTTATAAGATACGAATTTTACAAAAGGCTCCATGTTTAGCAAATCTTTGGTAAAATAAGTTGCAAATTTTGAACATGCCCTTCTTCCGACCTTGACACTTTACACAAAATTGGGCTGTAAAGCTACTTCTTCATCTATTAACTAGCTCACAAACTTCATACAAAACTAGAAATACTATTTCTTCAGAAATCTGTGAGCAAGAAAGTAGCAAAATTTAGAAGGAAATTTTCAAACTCCCCACATTATTGTCAAGTTTGTGGGTACTTCTTATCCAAAGATTTTCCTTCCATTTTCAAAGGTAAATTATATAGACAATTTCCCTTGCCTTAAAAAAAATACTACCCACAAATATTAGCACTGCTTTATTTCAATGAAAAGGCACAGGAATGCTTCCACTACAATGCTGGTAAAAAAAAAAAAAAAGCGTTATGAAAAAAACATGCACACTTTTACCCACAGAAATCCGTTTGAAAATTTCCCTTCCCATGTCCTTCAGAATCACCCTGGATTTGGAAGACATTCACAGATGGAAAAAAAACCAACCACCCAGAAATATGCCCTTTTGTTATATTACGTGGTCTGTCATTTTGGAATGGCATAAATTAAACCATCCGTGCCCCTTTACCACCAATATTTCACTGCGTTACTGATCACCAAAAGCAACTTTACCTGTGAGATCTTTTTCTCGAAACTGTATGATGGGGAATATCATTGTGTCTGCAAGCTGTTGCGCCAGCTCCGAATGAAGAAGGTTAAGCTGGGAAAAAACCACAAAAAAAACCCTTAGCTGCATGCATCGCTTCCCCATCACTATCACAGAGCAAGGGGAATCACCGAGCAAGATACAGTGTCCAGTCAATCTATGAAAATTATCCCCCACACTACCTTTTTGTATGTCTGAATTTTAGTATCAGAAGAGGCAGAGTTCCAGGATTACATCTGGTGAAGCACCTGCATAGGCAGCAGAATGGTGGGGTGGGTCACAGGGGCCATGGCCCCACCAATATTTTTCTCAATACAGCATCATCAATTAGAGAGCTTGGGGGCTGGGCTGGAGATTGGTCTGTTTGGCCCCTCCAACAAGGAAGCAGTTCTGCTGCCCTTTCCCTGGCATTGCAAGCATGTTACTCTACTTGCAATGAAATATTTTATTGGCTGGTTTTGCCCTTTTAAAACAATATATACACTTTGCTGACCAAAATGTCAGCTATACAGAAATGCTCCCCCAGTTGTGCACATAATGATAAATGCCCTTCAGTGAAAAACATTTCTTTTCAGATGTTTTCGGGCCAATGCAGAAATGTGTGCTAGGCTTTGCACACAGGTTAGCTCAGCTTTAGTGCACAATTTTGTGTGCTACCAAAGTACAAGTTTTACACAAGCTAACCATAACATAAGCAAAGCTTCAAGCAGACAGAAGCAGCTCATTTAAACCTATTTAAACGGATGGCAATGAAACAATTAGCTATGCAGTGCAGAGGCAGAGAAGTGTGCGGAAGACTAGAAGGCTGAGCTCAACACTGGGATTTTAACGCAAGATCTGAGGAGACGTTACAAATTAGTTCATAGGTCTGCTGGTGCGGAATTCATGCAACATTACGAATTAGCTCATAGGTCTGCGGTCAGTGCTGGTGTGGAATTCATGCAACGTTACAAATTAGCTCATAGAACTGCAGTCAGTGCTGGTGCGGAATTCATGCAACGTTACAAATTAGCTCATAGGTCTGCAGTCAGTGCTGGTGCAGAATTCATACAACATTACGAATTAGCTCATAGAACTGCAGTCAGTGCTGGTGCGGAATTCATGCAACGTTACGAATTAGCTCATAGAACTGCAGTCAGTGCTGGTGCGGAATTCATGCAACGTTACAAATTAGCTCATAGAACTGCAGTCAGTGCTGGAGCGGAATTCATGCAACGTTACAAATTAGCTCATAGGTCTGCGGTCAGTGCTGGTGCGGAATTCATGCAATGTTACGAATTAGCTCATAGGTCTGCTGGTGCGGAATTCATGCAATGTTACAAATTAGCTCATAGGTCTGCGGTCAATGCTGGTGCGGAATTCATGCAATGTTACGAATTAGCTCATAGGTCTGCTGGTGCGGAATTCATGCAATGTTACGAATTAGCTCATAGGTCTGCGGTTAGTGCTGGCGCGGAATTCATACAACGTTACGAATTAGCTCATAGGTTTGCAGTCAGTGCTGGTGCAGAATTCATGCCCATTTCTTGGGTATACAGCACTTGAAACTTTTTGCTGGCTTTGCTGAAGACTGTGGAGTAAATAATAAAAGTACCCGAGTGATCTGTATTGGGACCAGCGCACTTTACTTTCATTGGATCCAGAATGGGGGGAAAAAGCTTTGATAAGTTAGGACTTAATTGTTTTGAACGGATAAGGAAATACAAAACTATCTGATAACATTTTAATATTTCTAATGGGGTAAGAGCAAGGAAGGGGGATAATGGGAACTATAGTAGTGAAGGCAATCAAATCTCAGTACACATGGTGGTTAAGAAAAAGAAAAGGAAGGAAGACAATCAGAAAGTAGCGAAGGCAGGAAAATCAAATAGGCTGAGTAGACCAAACTGCTCTTAGCTATCAACAACTATGTTTCGTTCCAATTTGACAGATTACTACTAGTCATATTCAACCTAAACAAGGTTAAAAGAAAACCAATCAATCAAATAGGACCAGCTCAGTGGAGGGCTTGGGTTTGATTCATAGCCTAGCAGAACCATTAAGCAAACTAGGCAGTTGCCTAGGGTGGCAAGTTCTGGGAGGAAGCAAGGAACAGGGCATCCAAAGCTAAACAATAGATTCTGACAGCCCAGGAAGGTGTAAAGCTTAAGGTTTGTGTAGGGCGCCAACACCTTCAACCAACTCTGGGGCCGGCCCTGTTCCCAGGCCATCCAAAGCTGTGTATGTTGTGGAAGCAGTGTTCATAGCCCCTTGTGGGAGAGTGTCTCAGGAACTACTCAATGTCAAGACCTCGTAGCCAGATTCAGGGTTCATATTAATCAGACTCTGGAAGAACTATTGCCAAGTCGGAGAGGCAGGAATATGGAGTATTTAGCCCTTTCATGGCTGTTGTTGCCATATGGCAACCTTCAAATTTTCCCCCAAATTCTATATTTCCAAAAAATCCACACACTGTGTGCGAAATGTGATGTGTATCTGTTCTTGACATCTGAAAAAAACGGTTATTTAAACTATCACCCCCAGAAGTAAATGAAACTGATGCCAAGACTGTTTTTTAATTTTCAGCCATTCAGGACCATAGTTGCCATATGGCAACAGTAAATATTGTTTCTTAGAAATAAAGTTTTTCAAAAAAAACTTTATATTCTGCATCATTTAGCTCAAATCTTAATAAAAGAACAGAAAAAAAAAATTCAGTTACAAAACAATTATGTGGACGCGAAAGAGTTAAGAGGAGGAACCCAGTTGGATGTGAAAGAAGGGTCGTGGTTCTATAGCCAAACAGAGGTTGGTTCTAATTCAGCAGGAAGCCTAAAAAAGAGTAGAAGGAAACTGTTGGGCTAAAAATAAATGAAGAAAACCCACCAACTAATTAGAGAGGATTTTATTGATTAACCAGCATATTTGCTTGGTTTTATTAAGTTAAGAAACTTTTTTTTTTTTTTTTATTGAAAGACTTCCAAAAAATACAAAGATACAAGAACCACAAAGATCTTCAAAGAGAATGCATCATTATCAACAGAACATCAGGTCACGATAGTAACCTACAATATGTCTTCATTTTTACACGTTTATAGTAAAGAAACCAGGATCCCCATCCTCCCCCAACCTCCCTTCCCCCCCCCCAAAGTCACCCCAATCCCGAGGCCCCCCACCCCCATCTCCCACCCCCCCCCCCCAACTATGGCTTGCTACTGCTAGGGCACAGGACAATGGTGGGCGAGGGGACACACATAGGGAGCAAACCTTCTGAGGGGTCGGCATATTACCTCCACTGTTCCAGCGCAATCACGCGCCATAGCGAGAAACAAAGGGCGCCCATACCAATTCAAAACGAGCCAAACGCATCCTACTAACCGCTACGCCCCGTTCCATAGAGTATGTATCCCACATGCGTTCCAGCCAAATCTGGGAAGAGGGGGCCAAAGCACGCTTCCATGCTGCCGCCAGGGACAGTCGGGCCGCATTCAAACCATGCCGGAGTAAGGCAAGGTGCAAAGCCCGGGCTCCCGGCACGGGGGCCCCAAAAAGAAAAATCCCCGGGTCCCAAGGGATACTCAGTCCCAGAAACGATTGAATCCGAAATTGTACACCTCTCCAGAAGGCACAAATACGGGGACACGTCCACCAAATATGTCCCAGGGTACCCCGTTGCCCACAGTTACGCCAACATAGGTCCCCAGCCCCGGGATACATGCGAGCAATCCGCACCGGAGTCATATACCACCGGTACAGCAATTTATAGTTCGTTTCTCGGGCATTAGTCGCTACCGAGCTCTTCCACAGGCGTGTTTCCACTGTCTCCCACTGCTGGTCAGTATAAGAGAGGTTCAAGTCAGAGTTCCAAAGCACCCTATGACGTGCAGGGCACGCCTGGGAACCCTGTAAGTGAGCGTATAATGTCGCCACAAGACCCTTTGTAGTAGTGCACCCCTCACAGTAGTGCTCCAGATCTGTCAGATCCCGAGCAACCTGGGGCCGAACGGTCTTAGAAGTGACCCAGTGCGTCACTTGCATATAGTGATAAAGATGCCCAGCCGGGAGGCCAAATTCGTCCCGCAGGGCACTGAAGGATTGTAGCCGACCATCAGCAAAAAATTGGCCGACCCGGCTGAGGCCCAGGTGCCCCCAACGCCGAAATATTACGTCACTCAAACCCGGTGGGAAAGAGGCGTTATCAACTATAGGGGCTAAAGGGGATAGCTCCACAGCACGGGGTCGAAAGTGCTGATCCCAGCAACGGAGGGTATGAGAAACGTAGGGATTGCTGGTGCATTTGCCACGGCGAAGTTGTGGGCCAAGCCACAGCCAGTCTCCTAACCCCGCTCCCCCCGCCAAAGTCATTTCCATCTGCACCCAACGCTTAGTGCTATCGGCTATCATCCATTCCACCCCCGCCCGACATTGCGCCGCCGCGTAGTACCAATGTAAATTGGGCATTCCCATACCGCCAGAACGCGTGCGGGCAAAAAGAACTTGCCGCGCTAATTGCGGACGACGATAATGCCACACGAACTTCATAAGCAACTGTTGCCAGGTCGCCAAGGTAGCCCGCGGGATGGAAAGCGGGAGGACCTGAAAGAAATAAAGGAAGCGGGGGACAATCACCATTTTGACTACAGCTATACGCCCAAACCAGGAGAGGAGCAAGCCGTTCCAGACCTCTAGGTCCCGCCGGACCTGACGAAGCAGAGGATCATAGTTAGCTTTAAAAAGAGCCGCCCGTTCCACAGTTAGGTTCACCCCTAGGTATCGCAGGGCTCCTGTCACCCAGCAAAGAGGATAAGCCTCTTGGAGCTCCGCACAAACTGCCCCGGGGACCCCCAACATTCAAGATCTCCGATTTAGTATAATTGATTTTGAAGCCGGAGACGCGAGAGAAGTCCGCGAACAACTGCATCGCGATTGGGAGGGAGGTCGACAGCTCCACCAAGGATAGAATAATATCATCCGCGAAGAGCGCGATCCGATAGTCCGCTGGACCAATGCGGACCCCTCGTAAACCTGGGTGATCTCGAAAGCTCTGAGCCAGAGGTTCCATTACTAGGGCAAAGAGCAGAGGCGACAGGGGGCAACCCTGTCTTGTGCCTCTCTCCAAGAAAAAGTGTCTCGAGTATCCCCTGTTAATCCGAACGCGCGCCCGAGGTCGCTGGTAAAGGCTGCGGACCCAACCAATATAGTTAGGTCCAAAGCCCATTATCTCTAGAACACACCATAGATATCCCCAGTCCACCCGGTCGAATGCTTTTTCTGCGTCAATTCCCACTAGCAACGCTGGTTGTGGGTCCCGTTGAGCCACATGAATAATCTGCAACATACGCCGAGTGTTGTCGGCAGCCTGGCGACCCGGCACAAAGCCAACCTGGTCCGGGTGAACCAAGCCCGGGAGAACTCTATTCAAACGCGCAGCCAGCACGGAGGCAAAGATTTTAACGTCAACGTTTAACAAGGAGATGGGGCGGTACGATGCCGCATCGTGCAAGGGTTTACCGGGTTTGGGTATCATCACGATCAATGCCTCATGCTGGGACGGGGGAAGAGAAGCCGCCCCCAGGACCTCATTGAACAAACAGGTCAGGGAGGGTGCTAGTTGCGTTCGAAACTTCTTATAGTATTCTGCCGGAAAACCATCACTACCCGGCGCGCTGCCAGTTTTCAGGTGCCGGATTGCATTTTCCACTTCGTCAATCGTAATTTCCGAGTCCAACTGAACCCGATCAGAGTCAGAAAGATGCGGCAAAGCGACCCTCTGGAGATAATCCTGCACGTGATCCCTGCCTGCTGGCTCTGCTTTATAAAGTCGCTCCAAGAAATCGGCAAAAAGTTCACGGATCTCCCGGGAAATAACCCTTTTCTGTCCCCCAGCGTCGCGTAATTCGCGGACCACTCTCGAGGACTGCTGTTGACGTAGGCGCAGAGCCAAAAGGCGGCCAGTTTTGTTCCCATGTTCATAAAAAGTTTGCCTTAATTTCCGTCGTTTGTTATCTAATTCTCTCTGCATACACGCATCCAGGTTCGCTCGAACCTGCCGCCACTGACGTAGGACCTGCCTCGACCCGGTTCGGGCATGCTCCAAACCTAGGCGAGCAGATTCCCTCACCAAGTGATCATGTTCACTCGTCCACATTTTGCGCGTGCGGGTTGCCTCAGCTATAAGTTGACCGCGAGCTGTAGCCTTATAGGCATCCCACACCGTGGGAAGGGGAACATCCCCAGTATCATTAAGCTCAAAGAATTCCTTAATAAAGCGAGCATGATCCTGTACTGCACCCTGCCGCTGCAGAAACCTTACGTCTAAGCGCCAAAGACGGTGCTTCTCACTATGCGTGCCGTCCGGGAGGGCAAGCCAGCACGGGGCATGATCTGACCAAGTCAGTGCGCCAAGTCCAGCCTGTGCTCTCCCGTCCATCAGGCGCTGGTCCAGTAAAAAATAATCAATGCGAGTATGGACCTGATGGACCGGAGAGTAGTAAGTATAACCCCTCTCTTCCGCATGAGTGTCTCTCCATATATCCCGTAGACCCAAGTCAAGCATCAATCATTGAAGGGCTCTTGCCGATCCCCCCATTCCCCCCCCAGCGCGACCCGTAGTATCCAAGTGGGGCACTAAATGTGTGTTGCAATCCCCACCCAAAACAATGGGACCCTTTGCAAAATCCGCCAGTAGAGCTTTCAAGCGTGTAAAAAAGGCCCCTTGACCTGTATTTGGTGCATAAACATTAGCTAAGGTTAGCAGGTGTCCGTCTAGGCGAACATTCAGGAAAAGCCACCTCCCCAGGGTATCATGCTTTATCTCTGCAATCTGCAAGGAGAGGCTCTGGTGGAATAGTATAGCCACTCCCCGCTTTTTCCGACCCTGCGAGTCGGAGGCCACCCGCAGTTCGGTATATGGGGATCGCTTCAGCCAGCCCTGCTTGGAGTTCTGAAGATGGGTCTCCTGCAGATAAACAATGTCCCCTTGCAAAGTGCGCAATTCTGAGAACAGCAGGGACCGCTTCCTCGAGGAGTTAAGACCTTTAACATTTAAAGAGATAAAGCGCACCATTAAGAATTACAACCTAACCCCACACATCCACCAGCCACCCAGAAAATCCCAGTGAGGACTCCCCCCAGCAAACCCAGGAAATTAGTTAATCTGGCCCACCTGTGCCACCCTCTAAGAACAAAAGCCATAGACCCTCCTCCCCAACCCAAACATATCCCCCAGCTCCATATTAGAAAACCCCCCTTCCCATCTATCACCCCCCCTTCCCGTCAATACCACCTGCCTGTCTGGGTTAATACAGGACACGGTAAGTTGACCACACACCCCGCACCCTCCAGATCCCCACAAAGTGGAAACTCAACCTAAACATAAAAAAGCATTCTCCCCACTGTTCCCCCACCCACCCCGGATCATCAGTCCCTTCATGACCCCCCATCAGAACAATAACATCAATATAATATTTGCAGATCAACCGCCGCCCCCCATGGATAGTGAGGTGGGGACCCCAATCTAAGCCTTGCCACCGTTTATCCAAAATCAGGGGACCCACTGGTTTAGACTCTCTGAAAAAAGAAAAGAAAAAGTTAGGGGAGCTTTGCAATTCTGCAAAAGTGTCAGGCGGGCTTGCCCACCCGGGTCCACTTAGAATGCTGGGGCTTAGGGGGCGGCGGATGAGGCTGAGCATTATCATCAACTAGGCCCGCCTGGCGAAGAGCTCGCCAAGCCTCTGAGCAGTCCTTTGCAGAAATCTTTTTGTTGCCCAAAAGGAAGTTCATCCTAAAGGGGAAGGACCAAGAGTAGCGAATCCCCTTGCTGGTCAAGACCGCCGAGACTGGTTTCATCTCTCTCCGGCGTGCCAA
The DNA here is from genome assembly GCA_033557465.1 of Ichthyophis bannanicus. NCBI lineage: Eukaryota > Metazoa > Chordata > Amphibia > Gymnophiona > Ichthyophiidae > Ichthyophis > Ichthyophis bannanicus. Next base: position 484,944,570 of record CM066037.1, read on the forward strand.
AGTGAACGTCGAGAGGACTTGGTAAATGGACACTGTTGCATCCTGGAAGCGGAACGTCTTCTTCTCACGGCCTCGACGTATAAGAAGCTCAGCATCAGTATAGCGCAGAAATCTCGCAATGACATCGCGTGGTTGATTATTGGGAGGTTTTCCCAGAGCGTGGTGAACCCGCTCAATTTCCATTCCAGAAGCGTTCATAGCCAGCTCCTCTGCCGGAAGCAACTCCGCTATTAGCAGCTTGAGCACAGTCGGCAAGTCTTCCCCGCCACCCCCCGCCTCTGGAATTCCACGAAAGCGCACGTTGTTGCGGCGGGAGCGGTTTTCAATGTCATCAATTTTATATGTCAACTCCATTGCCTGTGCACGCTGCCTGTCAAGAGCGCATTGTAAATCCATCAGAGTGCCATCATGATCAACCACTTTGGTCTCCACGTCCTCTACTCGGGCTCCCAGTTCTTTAATGTCGGTCCGGAGTTCTGCGACATCTTTCAACAAGTCTTCCCGTAGTGAGCGGAACTCGTTGGCTAATTCTGCGAAGCCCCGGTGGAGCTCTTGTTTAATTTGAGCTGAGGAGAGTTGCTTATGAGAATCCATTTCCTCTTCACTTACAGTCTCATCGTCGGAGCCCAATGGGGGAGATTGGTCGCGTGGGCTGCTTGAGGCTCCGGACTTATTCTGCAGCCGTTGGGAGGAGCGCATCCCCTCCCGAGTTTCAGAATTTTTAATTTTAGCAGCCATCACATAGAGTCACTCAGCTCACACAGTGTTAGGAGAGAGGTAGAGCCAATGTCAGCAACAATGAAGGCACCAGAAAGATAACGGTGCTCGAGGACAGGCCAGTCCGCAAAGTTGCCACCGTTACACAGTGTCAGGAGATGTATTCAGGCAATGTCAGCAAAGCAGGAGACACTGTTGCTACCGGGGGGCAGAGATTGATAAGCTGCCCCCAGCCCCTTGGAGAAACAGCCTGGCACAGGTGAAAATCAAAAAGCGCCGAAAAGCGATGTGGAGCTGTCCCAGCTAGGGCCCATAGGTGTAAATTGGGGAGCTTCAATGAGGTGCCTGGGGCCCAAGAAATCGCACTTGCAGGCCTGCAGGGCACCCCGGATTCACACAGGAGAGCGGGAGCCCCGTCGCGACACTGGGCCGCTGAACAATGTTCCCTCTAATTTTCTGTAGGCTGTGTGCGCGCATAAAATATCAGCTGTGCGGCTTTTGAAGGAAGGTTAAAGTTTTGTGCGCCACATAACACTTGGAGTTATATACTTTAAAATCTGACTACACATCAGAATACAGTATGTACACTACATTGATTTTAATCAAATTAAATGAAAATAGACAATTACTAAATGAAGCGGAAAATTTCTAGCAATTACAATCACAACTTTTAAATTTTAAGACATCTGTGGTGGTTTTTATCAGAATCAGAACTGTAATTTTTATGCGCTCTGTTGTACAGTATGTGCGCTCGCTCGGCGAGGTGTGTGCGCGCGTACACGCGCACAGCTTAGAGGGAACAGTGCCGCTGAAGAAAGTTAGTCCCGGATACCAGCCCCAACTGCAGTTTAAAGGGCATGCAGGAGAAGGGGCAGCACTTAAACTTATCTCCCTCAAGTTGGCTCACGTTAGCGAGGCAGGATGACAGGTGCCGGCAATGGCCGCGAGGATACCACGCGGTCTCGGCAGGCCTCCCCGACTGATCTTCGGCGTTACCGCCAAACACCACAGGCTGGAGAGTGCGCTCCCCCGTCCAATGAACTGAGCTCCGTTCGGTCCGCAGGTTGCAGGAAAGGACCCAGCCCGGATGCCTTGCAGGATTGTGTCAGGCAGTCTTCAGCCGCGCCGGATCCAAGTGAGCTGCTGAGCAAGGTGAAGAGAGCTGCTCTGGGCCCTCCCGGCGGGGCGAGTTGTCAATGAAAGTGCTCCAATCACACTTGGGGATGGTGTTCTGCCCGGCAGAGGTTCGCGGCACGTTCTCCGATCCGGCGCAAAGGGTCCTGCAGCGCAGCCCCGAGAGGGCCTGCCCAGAAGCCGTCCGAGTCCCTCAGATCGTGAAAAGTCAGCTGCGGGGGTATTCAGGCCCGAGACAGGCGTCGCCACGAGGCTCACAGCAGGCCACGCTCAGGGGAATGGACACCTCGACTTCACGGCCTCCAAAGTGCTTACCGGGCAGCTTACCCGGGCTTCGATGAACACCGCGGGTTTGAGCTGATCCGGGGCAGGCAAAGGTGGGGAAAATCGCTGCTGCTAGCGCATGTTATCTGAAGGTTTGTGGTATTTGGAGCGGGAGCTCAGTTAAAGTGCGGCCATCACACAGCGGGCTCACGAGCGCCCCCCAAGTTAAGAAACTTTTAAAGCTTATGGACCTGTTAAAAAAAAAGAGATTCCTGCCACAGGAATTCATTAACCTAAACAATGGGGTCATCCTATAGTAACATAGTACATGACGGCAGATAAAGACTAGTGTGGTCCACCTACTCTGCCCAGTAAGGTGGCTAGAGTAGGTGTACGCGCCGCTCCATGCGGGTCATCCCTCTCTATTTGTAGAGGTATAAGAAATAGTTAAGTTTATTTTGATTTTATCTTGTTGCTATAAAGTGACTTGGTTTGCAGCTTATCGTGCTGTGAGGGCTTGTGTGCATCAGTGATGCTGAGAACTAAACTACCGGTAGTTTAACTACTGGCAGGGTCTCCCAAGATGGACAGGTCTCAGCTGAGGTGCCAGACCAAGACAAACCACCCATCTGGGCAGCAGCAGAATGGGATAGTGTTGACAGAGGAGGATCACATTTCTGTGACAACGGCAACACCACCAAACTTAAACTGCGTGGAAGAAAGGCCCGGCAATCTACTTCTGTATCTTGCCATGAAAGCCCAATGGATAGCTACAACAAAACAAATTGTGCTATAGTGCTGGAAGATGAGACCCCCAGGTCGGAAGGCACTCAACTAGCTACTGGGGAAGAGATGAAGACTTTTCAGAATAAAGCCAGCATTTATGATGTGGTTGGATCAAAGCCCTCAGGACGTCTGACTGCTGATGTAGCTGCGCATGAAATGAGAGTCAGAAGCTGTAAAGATGTCTTACACATTGGAACATGGAACGTACGAAGCATGAACTAAGGGAAGTTGGAGGTGGTCAAGAATGAAATGGAACATGTACAACTTGATCTGCTGGGTGTCAGCGAACTAAAATGGACTAGCATTGGGCACTGCATCAGATGATCACATGGTCTACTATGCTGGAAATGAAAGACAAAGAAGAAATGGTGTTGCATTTCTAATAAAGAAGAAACTTGCAAGAACTGTAATGAAATACAATGCGGTCAGCGAACGCTTAATCTCTATTCGTCTACGAGGAATGCCTATCAGCACAACTATAATTCAAGTATATGCCCCAACAACAGCTGCAGAAGAGAATGAAATTGAAGAGTTCTATGAATAAGTACAAGCTAAAATTGACAGAACATGCAAACAGGATATCCTGATAGTCATGGGTGATTGGAACGCAAAAGTTGGCAACAAAGAAGACGACAAAGTAGTTGGAAAATATGGACTTGGCAACAGAAATGAAGCTGGAGAAAGACTGATAGATATCTGCAAGACCAACAATCTATTCATCTCAAACACCTTCCAGCAACACAAGCGGCGACATGGACTTCACCCAATGGATTGTATAAAAATCAAATTGACTACATCTGTGGAAGTCAACGATGGAAAAGCTCTATATCATCAACAAAGACAAAACCTGGAGCTGACTGTGGTACAGATCATCAACTACTAGTATGCAAACTCAAGCTAAAGTTGAAAAAGAGCAAACCACTCATGAATGCAGCAAAATATGACCTTGAGGATATACCACTGGAATTTAAAGACTGCCTGCAAAATCGATTTGCTGCTTTAGATACAAATGACAGAGCTCCAGAAGAGTTATGGAATGACATCAAGAAGGTTGTTGTGTTGGAAGAAAGCGAGAAGTCTCTACAAAAGGTGAAAAAGAAAAAACGGCCAAAATGGATGACGGAAGAAACTCTGAAAATTGCCCAGAAACGCAGAGAAGCTAAAGCCAGAGGAGAAAGAAAGACAATCACAGAACTCAGAGATTTCCAATGTGCAGCAAGACAGGACAAGGAAAAGTACTACAATGACGCATGCAAGGAAATAGAAGCAGAAACTATTAGAGGAAGAACAAGATTGGCTTTCCTAAAGCTACGAGAATTAAAGAAAAAGTTCCAGCCTCGAATTGGAATGTTACAAGATGCTCAAGGTTCTATGTTGAATGATGCTGAGAAGATCAAGAAAAGATGGAAGGAATATACCGAGTTTTTATATGATAAAGATCAAGTGGACCAACAGCCGTTTCAACCTGTACCTTATGATTGGGAACCATTGGTGATGAAAGAAGAAGTTGAAGCAGCATTGAAAGCCTTATCAAAGAACAAAGCACCAGGCATTGATAGCATTCCCATAGAAGTATTACAGCAATCTGATGCAGCTGTTACCGTACTTACAAGGCTCTGCCAAGAAATATGGAAGACAACATCATGGCCAACTGACTGGAAAAGATCTGTGTTTATACCAATACTAAAGAAAGGTGATCAACTGGCTGTGGAAATTATCGCACAATCGCTCTGATCCCACATGCCAGCAAAATTATACTGAAGATTATTCAAAAGAGACTACAACCATATCTGGAACAAGAACTACCTGAAGTGCAAGCAGGATTCAGGAAAGGGCGAGGAACGAGAGACATCAAGTTTAATGTGTTTGGGTGTGCCACCGTGACAGCTTTGTAGCAAAACGCTTAAGCTTTCATCCGGTTCACTAAATTTTTTGCAATGCGAGAAAATGCTATAGCAGTCATCCATGAGCAGACAGCACAGGTCCTTTATAATATATACAGTCTCCAAAAGATTTTTTCCACATAAATGTGTATGGTTGGTTTATTCCTAAATTATTCTTGTGTACTTTTATATTACAAAGTCAAATGACTTACGTGTAATGTTTAATCATTGATGATAGCAGCACAGTCAGGTGAGTTGCGTGATGTGTGCTAGAAGAACATTGTAGACCTTTCCAGAACAGACTTCTGAGTATGCATAGCCATGGTTCACACAAAAAAATCAACTGTTAATTTATAACAATTAGGAAAGGTGGAAAATAATAAAATAACAACCCCCAAAAAGGGAACGAGTGGAATATGGAACTCCACTAAGCTGTCAATGAACAAATGTCACCGGTAAGTAATTTTACTTTCTCTGAAGACAAGTCAGCTCAATGGAAAAGCACAGATAGGACTAGCGGGCTAAGCATGGTTTTCAGTAAAACAAGGAAGCATGGCCTGAACCCTGAAATAAAGGCTGTGAGGGGTACAGGACCTTCAAGAGAAGAAAATGCTCAAAACATAAAACATGGAAACAAAAGTAGAGTTAGTGAGGGCATAAAAATCTATGTCTTTGCTGTGTCCGCAATAGGAATGTAGGAGAATCCTAGAGGTCAGAACAGTAGAGCAAGAACCAGGATTCTAATCCTACTAACGCCCCTTGTGATTTGGAAGTCATTTAACCCTCCATTGCCTCCGGTACAAAATTAGATTATAAGCCCTGGGGAAACATTCGGGGGAACCTAATGCACACAAATGTAATTTGCCTTGAACTAATAATGAAAAGAAGTGAGCTAAATCCAAATCCAGTCCCAAATTATAATAGCTGATTATTCAATTAATACCCACTTAAAAATCAGGAAATTAGGGGCTAGTTACAGAGCGGAAAGGCTAAATTCATGCTGGTCATTTCCCAACATAACAAATATATGTTTACTGTGTACTGTATATGTGTACTGTTCCCTGATGCGCAAATTAGTGCTGAAAAAAAATTGTTACCAATCTTCTGTCTTCCCTCCTACTAGGGAGCTAAAAGCTTGATCTCACCTCTGACAATCAGGCAGAAGGTTCACTTCTCAGTCCAATTGGCTGCTAATATTCCCTTCTGGAGATTCTAATAAAAATCCTGAAAAAGTGGAGCTCCAATAGCAAACCTGTATCTGCAAAATTCAGCAAATGCAGCCCAGCAGGTGATTTTTTGCAGGATTTCAATTTGTTGTTTACCTTTTTCTCTGACCTACTTCATACTTTCCTGTCTAGGGAATCAATATTCTCAGCATTCAGCTTCCCTTTAGCCATGAGTGATGAAGGGGATCTACCAGGCTTAATATACCAATAATAAACTTCTAGATAATGATAGCCTGGACTGTATGTAAAGCATAGTTACACACCTGTAGCAGGTGATCTCTGGGAAAAGCAGGAATAAGTCTTCACATGGAGGAATGTCACTGACAGAGCCCATGCAGGAACGCTCCCCAGCGTCCAATAGAAAAGCCTTTGGGAGCACTCCACTGTGCCTACATGTCTGTCTTCCCACCTCCTCTCCTCATTTGAGTTTGCAGCTGAGAAGAAGAAGAAAAACAAAAGAACCCTAAAACTCCTAGGGGAGGAGGACAGATTGTGAAGACTAATTCCTGTTACAGGTGAATAACTACGCTATCTCCAGGATCAAGCAGGAATGCAGTCTTCACATATGGGACTCACTAGCTCCCAGGTGCCAGACTGGTATGGGGGGGGAGAGTAGTGCGATCCCTGAGGTAAAAAAACAAAAAAAACAAACATTTAGCAGAAGAGTCTGAAGAGTTGTGGGCCATTGGACTCAATTCCAGGAGGCAATACTCCCCCGATGATTATCTGGTATTTTGTAGAAGTCTGGGACGAAGGGTAGGAGTTGAGTTTAAGTCTCAAAGAGGTGCTGGAGTACAGCTTCGCCAAAGACAGCGTCCCGATGGGAGTCTCTGTCCAGACAGTAGTGTGCAGCAAAAGTGTGAATGGAAGACCAGGTAGCTAGCTGCCAGGCAAATGTCCTCAATGGCTACTGAATGATGATTGGCTACCAAGGTTGCCATAGCGCACACATTATGAGCAGTGACATGATCCTCAAATTACAGTCCTGCTTGCGCATAAGCAAAAGAAATACAATCTGCTATCTATTTAGATAGAGTATGTTTCGTCACTGGTAGACCTAGGTGACTGGGATCAAAAGAAACAAATAGAGATGATTTTCTGTGATCTTTATTCAAATCCAAGAAGTAGACCAGCGCTCATTTGCAGTCTAAAGTGTGTAGTGTTGCTTCAGCCCAAGACGCATGTGGTCTAGGGAAGAAAATGGGGAGCATTACCAATGGTTTAGATGGAAGGCGGAGACTACCTTCGGGAGGAAATGTGGATGGGTATGGAGAACCATCTTGTCATGGTGGAACCAAGTATACGGAGGATCCACCACTAAAGCTTGCAGTTCACTGATGTGGTGAGCTGAAGTGAAAGCAATAAGGAAGATGACCTTCCAAGATAGTAACTTCAGTGAAGTGGTGGCTAAAGGTTCAAATGGTGGCTTTAGAAGTTGTGCCAGAACCACATTCAGATCTCAGACCACCGGAGGCAGCTTAATGAGTGACTTGGACAGCAGGAGACCACGTATGTAGCATGCTACTAAGTGGTGTGAGGAGATAGGCTGTCTATCCACTGGTCTGTGAGAGGCTGAAATGGCACTAAAGTGAACTTTCACCGAGTTAGTTTTAAGACCTGTCAAGGATAAGTGGAGGAGATATTGTAGAAGTGTCTTTACTGGGAAAGAAAAGGGGTTGATTTCCTTTTAGGAACAACAGGGCCGGAAGGACTGGGGTTTCTAGTCCCACAGGTGCTCCTTGTGGTCTTGGGCAAGCCACTTAACCCTCCATAGCCCATGTTCCCTGTAAAATAGTTATCTCCAAGTTATAATGCCCTGTTCAATGTAATTTCAGTTTGTTCAATGTAAACCGCACTGATGCAGAATAGCGCGGTATATAAGAGAATGTAATAAAAAAAATAAAATAAAATAAAAAACAGAGGGTAAAATTAGGCAATTTGAAGGCATAAGATCACCTACTGGAATCCTTATGAGATACACGAAGGACATCCTTGACCGGCTGTGGTAGGTCAAGGTCAGTGAGCACTAGCCCTTCAGCTGTCATGCTGTCAGGCATAGGGAGTGACGATTGGGATGGAGGAGCACCCTGTGATCTGAGAGAGGGGGTTCGGTGCACATCCTAGGTTAAATGGCTAAGTCTAAGCAAGGCGAAGAAGCAGAGGAAACCATGGTTGATGGGGCCAAAAGGGGACTATGAGAATCATCAATCACCGATCCCCTGTCAGCCTGTAGTTTGAAAAGCGTCTTGGGTATCAAGGGGATGGGAGGTAATGCGTAGGGTAGTCCCTGTCCTCAGTGGAGAAGGAAGGTATCCGGGCTTGTCGGTGCGGTGATGGAGCCCTGGAGCAGAAGAGTGGAAACTGTGTGTTTTGTGGAGAGCCAAAAAGAAATACAAGTGGGGTTCCCCACATTTGGAAGATAATAGCAGCCATCTCACAATGCAAGGTCAATTTGTGTGGATGGAGGATACAGCTTTGCCTGTCTGCTAGGACATTGAGTTCACCCAGGAGATATATCGCTGTGAGGTGAATGGCAAAGGACCATAGGTGAATTGCTTATTTGCAGAGGGGATGGGACCCCGTTCCCCCCTGTTTGTTCACATAGCAACTTGGTTGTCCGTTCTGAGTAGAAAGGTTGTTCCAGTAGTTGAGGTTGAAAAACCAAAGAGCATTTGTCAGTGCTCATAGTTCTAGCAGATTGATCTGCAGGTCAGATTCCTGTGATATCAATAATCCCAGTGTGGTAAGGTCATTCAGATGTGCCCCCAACCCAGCTTGGAAGAATCCATCATCAGGGTGCATGGAGGTGGAGGCATCTGAAAAGGTTTTGTGGGAGACACCACCACTGAAGGGATTTGATCAGTTGAGGGACGATATGGATCTGGTCTCTGAGATGACCCTTTGCTTGCATCCATTGAGAAGATAGAGTCCACTGTGCTTGTTGCATGTGTAATCGAGTGTAGGAGACAACATGGATCGTGGAGGCCATCGTAACATCTCTTGAGCGGTTACCTGGGTTTGCTGCTGTACCCCTTTTGCCAGCTCAATGGAGGTGGTAGGCACAGTGATCCTGAGGAATGAAACCTCAAGCCTGTCGAGTGTCTAAAAGTGCTCCGATGCACTCTAGACTTTGGGTCGGAGCGAGGTGGGACTTTGGAAAGTTTATGACAAAGCCCAGGTGTTGGTGCACTATGATGGTGCAATGAAGGGAGAGCCCTACCTCTTGAAGTGATTCTCCCCTGATCAGCCAATTGTCTAAGTAAGGGAAGAATAATGCCCCCAAGGTGAATGGGTAGGCAGCAATGACTGTCATGCATTTTATGAAGACCCTGGTATTGTGGTCTCCTTGAAACATGAAGCACAGATACTGTCTGTGCAAGGAATGTATCAAAATATGCGTGTACGCCTCTTTTAGGTCTAGAGAACATAGCCAATCGCGTCTCTGAAGGTATGGTAGAAGAGCTCCTAGTGAAATCATTTTGAATTTCTCTCGGATCATGAACTTGTTTAGGTCTTTGAGATCCAAGATGGGCCTGAAACCTCCTGTTTTCTTTAGAATGAGAAAGTATGGAGAGTAGAATCCCGACTTTTCTTGAGGAGAGGGAACTCCTATGGCACCCTAGGACAGCAGGGTGTTCACCTCTTCTTTTATGAGTGTGCTTTGGAGGGGTTATGTTTGATAATCCCCTGCGAAGCAGGTGTGTGTGTGTGGGGGGGGGGGGGTAAGGTTTCGAAGTGAAGCTGATAACCCTTTTGGACAATCTGGAGCATCCACTGCTCTGATGTTATGAGGTGCCACCTGTGGGCATAGTGACAAAGTCTGCCTGTAATGTGAAAGGGCTGGGGGCAGATTGGTAATGTTCTCTAGGAAGGAGTCAAAAACTAGGTGCAGATTGTGCCTGCGCAGCTGGTTGAGGTTTGGGGCCTTGGGGTTTTTTTGGAATGGCAAGGGCTCTGCTGCCTCTCCTGAGGATGCTAAGGTTGATAGGCAGCAGAAGATGGATAACAAGGTTAGTATCTCTTCTTTTTAGAATAAAAAGATTTCTTTGGAAGCACCTTCCTTTTGGATGAGTCAGCTGTTTCCCTGGAAAGAGTTTTAGGATGAGATCATCTGTCTCAAATCTCCCCTGCTTTTTTCTTCCAATCTTTGCCAAAAAAGGTTTTCTCCAGGACATGAGATTTTGGCCAGTTTATCCTGAACCCACTGCTCCAGGTCTGATGCCTTTAACCAGGCCATTCTGAAACCCCAATGTAGACGGCTGAAGCTCTGCTTGTGGATTCAAAAGCACCAAAAGAGGCCCTGGTAAGAAACTTAGAAGGGTTCTGGTCTGGTTTGATGAGTGTCTGGAATGCACTCTTCTTATCCTTAGGAAGCATGGGGGTAAAAGTCTCCAGATCTCTGTTGACATCCTTCAGAAACATACCCAGGTATAGCATGTAAGAGTTGATTCTGGAGGCCAACATGCAAGCTTGAAAACATCAATGTCCAAAGACATCAAGTGTCCTTGAGTCTCTACCAGATGAATGTTTTTTGAACTCTTTATTGGCGCAACACCGATTCCACCATCATTGAGTGGTGGGGGAGCTGAGGTTTTTGGAAGCCCGCATACTCTGGTACTCTGTACATGGTATTGCTGACAGGTGGAACCGTGAGCGGGGCCTCTCACATGCGGAGCATAAGATCCTGTAGGATACGATGCACCAGTAAGGTAGCCGCCTCTTTGGGCATAGGAGGGTATTGGAGTACTCCACCCTTGGTTCCTTCTCCGAGGCTACTGTGATGGACAGCTCTGCTGCCATGTCCTGTATGAAGTCCTGAAAGGACATATCTTCTGGTGGGAACCGACGCCGTTCCTGAGGCAGCGAAGGTCCGAAGGGATGTCAGAAGGTTCTCGGGAATCGAGTGACCCACCATCAGATTCTGAAGAAGTTGAATCAGAGTCTGGCAAGAAATCAAAGTATCGGCGGTCTTGTGTTTGACGTTGATGCTTCACGGATGTCGATGCTCAATGCTGATGCCGATACCGATACTCCGAGGTATCGGAACAGAGAGGCATGGGAGCTCGAGTCTGTTGGATATTGGGGATATCGAATGGTTCCAATGCAGAAATTGGCCTCACTTGCTCCTATGATGCTGGTTCGAGGGCTGGCATCGGGTTCGATATGCCCGACTGTAAGCCTGGTGCCGAAGCCTGCACTCCTGAAGCTCTCAATGTTATCAGTATCAAGGCTGCCAGGGGTGCTGCCAAATTTCTCTCAAGAGCCAGCATGCACTGGTCTATGAAGATGGCCGATGTCTGGGTGGAATCATGTACGGGACTCTGAGCCACCATCCCAGAACATGGAACCGGTAGCTTTCCAGAGATCGATGCCATGGGAGCATCCAGGAGCACCACTTATGCTTTGGAGGACAGATCCTCCCGCCAGGGCTGTTTGGCTGGCCAATCTGATTGAAGCACCTCTAGTGGAGTTTCGCTGCTTATGTTGGGACCTTTCCCTGGCTTCAGAATCTTTCTCTGACGGTGAAGATTTGGAAACAGCCCCAGACTTTGACTTACTCTTGTGCTTGGACTTTGAAGAAGTCTGGGAAGAAGTTGATGCCCTCAATGAAGTGGAAGTCTCTGAGACCGAGTCCAAGGCAAACAACATGGCTCGGTTTTTCAAGCTTCTTTTTGTCATTTGTTGGCATAAAGGACAAGTTGTGGGTTCATGTCCAGGACCCAAACATTTTAGACAGCAGTCATGTTTGTCAGAGGCCGAAATGGTACTGGCACACTTGGTATATATTTGAAAACCGCTGGTTTTTTCATGCCTGAAAAGTTTTCTTCAAGATTGAAGAGAAGGCTATGGAGGCTGAGAGGCCTAGTTTAGTGGTGAACACTTGAAAATAAGAAGGAAGAAAAAAATTAAAAAGACAAAAGAATTATCGGGACCAGTGTCGAAATCGATGGAACTGGCGTTAATGGAAAGGCAGAAGCACGATGTATATGGAAGGGCACAAAAAAAAAGTTTTTTGGTGGTGATAGGAAAGCATCTGCTGGTTCTGAGGAAAACAAAGAACTGAGGAATTGGGAGGGTGGGAAAGCAGACACGCGGGTGCAGTGGAGTGTTCCCAAAAGCTTTCCTATTGGACGGTGGGGAGCATTCACCCACATGTTAAGACTGCATTCCTGCTTGTTCCTGGAGATACAGGAATTTACATGGCAGCCTTCACAGGCGTAACCTATGTGGAGAAGTGGGGTTCTTGCATCACAGTTCCTGGACCTTTTCTTCTATCTATCTATATATGTTTCTCAATGGCTTAACAGGGTAATTTTATAATAGGCCACCTAACTCATCTGGCAGGTATGCACATAAGTTACATCAATTTTCAAAGGGAAAGTAAGTGTATACTTTCTTTTTCAAAATTCTCCCACAGAAAGCACAAGCACACAAATTTACAACTCCTCTTTAGGATACACATATGCACATATTTTATAAAATAAGTTCACAAGTCCAAACCATACCCCCGGAATGCCTTTGCCCAAGTCACATAAACTTACATATGTAGGGTGTAAGTGAACAAGTTTAATTGCCTATACTATGGATAGTTTTAGAAAATATGGGCATTGGGGTGTTCAAAGGGCAGTCCGTGGGCGGCACCTGCAAGGGGGCAAACTGAAAGGCAACGTCAGGAAATACTTTTTCACTGCAAGGGTGGTGGATGCTTGGAATGTCATTCCGATGGAAGTGGTGGGGCAAATACAGCGACAAAATTCAAAAATAGCATGGGACAGACACAGTGGATTCCTTTATAGCAACAGGATAAAATCAAAATAACCTTAACTATCTCTTAAATCTCAACAAATAGGGGTGACCACGGAATGGTGGGTACACCCCTAAACAAAGGCAAAATGCCCAACTCGAACTACGGAACATATCAGACCTCGAATCATTCAGAAAACACCTCAAAATGCATCTCTTCTTTAAACATTTTACCCCCAACAAATAATCCCCCACCCCCAGATACCTCTCTCTCTGTAAACTAGAAAAAATACATGACCAATCTGTACATATGTTTATACTAGCCCACCCCCAGCTACCTATTGCATACTGTACATAGTTTTTAAAAAATGTTAAATTTTTAAAATGTTAAAAAGTTACATTGTTAAAACGTTTATTGTTTCTCCTACAGTGTTCTCTGTATTTGCTATTTATCATGTTTTATGTAAATCGCCTTCACCCGGCGAAAGGCGGTATATAAGTACAGGTAAATAAATAAATAAATGGGGAAGGGTGACCTGCACGGAGCAGCAGGTGCACCTACTCTTGCCACCTTGCTAGGCAGACTAAATGGACCATGCCGGTCTTTATCTGCCGTCATATACTGTGTTACTATGGGCACGATATTCAAAAGGAGTAACACGGTTAGCAGGAATATTTGGCGGCATTAACACGGCTGGTGCTGCTGTCGCTGCATGTCCTAATGTTAACTGGTTAGCATCGAGGTATTCAGAGGACAGTCCGGGGGTGGCACCTGACCATAAACGAGGCTGTGGCGATACTGAGCCACTGCCCAATTATGGCTGAGCGGCAAACGTAAGGCACAGCAAAGGCTGGTCTTCCTTTCGCCATGGAAGCTAACCGGGTAGTGGCTGAATATCGCTGCTGCCCGGTTAGCCTCCCGCTAATCCAGGCTACTCAGATATTCAATACCAGGCCAGACATGACACTAGCATTGAATATCTGGGTTAAAATTAGACTGGCTAGCTGTCGCCACTGAATATCGGGTCCTAACTTTTCTGTGCTTAAAGTGCCGTTTAACCTGTGGACATGTCTTTTAAAATGATCCTCTGAATGCATGGAGTCCCTTGGGGCTCCACTAAGGTATTTTTGTATTTATATGTTGAAACAAGGTTGTTTTCCAGAACTGAGAGGGTTCCTAGAATGTAATGTCATGAGAGGTGCTACCCATTTTCAGGGATGGAGCAGCATTACAAAGAGGAGACTCAGAGTCCAGGGATGTTATGACTAGAAGAAAGATCATGGGACTGAGGGTGCACTGGGAGGCAGCAAAGAGGGTTGTGCCTTCCACTGTACTCCCCTTCAAGTACAAAAATCACTTCAATGTCCTTTTGGTGAGCTATGTTCCAGGATCAGGTTCCCAATCCTCTGATAGAGGCACCTTTATCCTCCTGGACACACCTCCACCGAGTCTCCTGGTAACTCATTCTATAAGCAAAACTGGAGAGATGCACATTCACCCAATGAAAAGAGGTTCCTCTCTTTTCAGCCTATGAAACACCCTAGTCCAAGCTTGCTTGCAAGAAGGCTAGCACTGCTCTGATGTCCGCTTTTTAGCAAGCAGCATCTGAGAAGAATACCATCTCTCAAAACAGCTCCATACCCTCACATAAGCTCAGAGGTGGAGGCCCTATGGGCCTTGAGCAGAATATTACATATGTACATTATATGTACATAGAGAGTGGAGGAGTGGCCTAGTGGTTGGGGCAAGGTACTTCAGGCCGGAAGGTCGGGGGTTCAAATCCCACTAGAGGACAGCAACCTTGGGCCGGAAGGACTGGGGTTTCTAGTCCCACAGGTGCTCCTTGTGGTCTTGGGCAAGCCACTTAACCCTCCATAGCCCATGTTCCCTTTAAAATAGTTATCTCCAAGTTATAATGCCCTGTTCAATGTAATTTCAGTTTGTTCAATGTAAACCGCACTGATGCAGAATAGCGCGGTATATAAGAGAATGTAAATAAATAAATAAATAAATATTCACAGCTGTGCCCAATAACATTGGTTAGCTAGCCTTTGACATAGAAACAGTTTGCCCTTTCATATGAACCACTAAACTCTATAGTCCCTTTTTTCCTTTCAAGGATCAAGCCGTAAATGAGAAGGGAGAGAAGTCCTCCATTACTAGGGACCCTTGACAAAAAAGGCCCCTCTCCTGTGGAAGCTGGAGTAGAGACCCCAGGTCCACATACTACAGCCTTCACAGTCAGTCTTGGGTGATCAGAATCACCAGGCCTGGCTGTATCAAAATCCTGCAGAGGAGAGAGCTCAGAGCACCCCTTCTAGGGCCATTCTTGAAGAAGGGCATCCATGCCTGCCACTTTTGGGTCTCTGTGGCAACTCAAGAAGTTGCTCACCTTTGCATTGTTGCACATGGCCATGAGATAGTGTGGAGATGGGGGCTTCCAATGTTCTAGAAGTTCAAACTCGTGGAAGCTCAGCTCCCAGTCTCCGGGATCCAGTGTTCTGTCTGAGAAAGTCAGCCTGTATGTTGTTGATACCTGCTATGTCAGTGGCTGACTGAGCCACCAGGTACTCTTCTGCCCAGCTGCACAGAGTGGCCATCTCGAGTGCCACTCCAGTATTTTGGGTCTCTCCTACTTTGTTGACATAGGTCACTGCTGTGGGATTAATTGGAAAAGGCCCAGCCTACTTTGCCCTCCAACAAGGGCTGAAACCCTCCAAGGCAAGATAAATTGCCCTGGCTTCCAGGTGGGTGATTGGCTAGGTGGACGCCCGAGGGAACCAAACCCCTGCCTCATCTGACCCAAGTAGCAAGCCCCCCAGCACCTCAGGCTGGCACTGGTCATCAGAGCCACCCAATCCGGGGCTTCAAGAGGCTTTCCGCCACAATGCCAACTAATCCTTTAGGTCATGTGGAAGGGGAAGGACTGGCTCTCAGAGCTGTGATCATACAGACCATAGGGACAGAAGGTGCTTCTGAAGCAGACACGTGTACCCTGGCCCACTGGACCAACTCCATGATCAATATCATAGGCCCCAGAAGCTGCAGATAGTCCCATGTCTGGGGAACAGACTGTTGACAGAACTCTGTCAGCTGAGTCTGTAGCTTGATCATCTTCTCTGTCAGAGGGAGCACACAACCTTGTAGGGTGTTGAAAACATGCCCTCAAATACTCCACTCCCGCGAAGGATTGACATTGCCCTTGGAGTAATTGATCACCAGCCCCAAGCACTCCAATTACTTAATCACTAGGGTCGTGTTCTCCCTGGATTTCTCCAGCAAATCCAACCAGGTGAGGCAGTTGGCCAGGTAAGGGTATTCCTGTATCCCCTGCCAGAGCAGGAAGGTTGCTGCCACCACCACCACCACCACTTTTGAGAACATGCAGGGAGTCGTAGCTAAGTGAAAGGACAGAGCCTTGAACTGGAAATGTTGGCCCAGGATGCTGGTTCCTGATGCGAATATGAAAGTAGCCCTTGGACAGATCCAGGGAGGTGAGGAATTCTCCTCTAATGTACATATGTAATGACAGAGCAGATGGTCTCTATCCGAAAATAAGGAACTCAGTCTCACCCTGACCACCTTCGGGACAAGGATGGGACAAAAGGGTATGATGAGGTAAATCGAATACTGGCTTTGACCTTGCTCCGCAGAAGATACGGGAATGATAGCCTGCAACTGCAGGAGCTATTGCAATGTGTCTGTGATTGCTGCCTGCTTGAGTGGGCCAGACGGAGATTCCACCAAGACTGTGCAAACTCCAACGCATAATCCTAATCCAGAACCTCGAGCACCAGCTGCTTCAAATTGATCTGGGTCCACTCGGAAAAATACTAAAGCAGCCCTCCTACTGCTATCCCTCAGAAAGGACCCGCCAGATCTCATTGTGAAGACTTACCAGCTCTGGAAATGGCCAGGAGAAGTTAGAGTCAATCCTATCAGGGGGCCCAGTAACCTCAGGGATTCCCCAGGTAAACCCCCAGGGTGGCTCGGGAGGGTAGAGGGAGGTTCAATAAATGGCCAGTAGGGAAAAACATCTTTTTTGAGGGGTTTCTGTTCAGGAGGGACTTCTGTTTGGAGGGAATTCTGTGCTGGGATGGTGTTACGAGAAGCCACACTACAGTAAATCAGCAGTCATGATGGCTAGTGCGTAGTACTGTCCCCAATGCTGTCACTGGCCATCATGCCCACTTCTCCACCCCAAACCTGCCTCAACCTGTCCAAACCCTTGGCGAGCATTAAGCTTAGGTTTTTCACCACATGCTAATCGTTAGCACGGGCCTGCGCTAATGCTTACCGTATACTAAAACCGGCATGGTTACTGCACTTTAATAAACTTGCCCTTAGTTAGCATTAATGTAGTATGAGGAAGATCACCTAGCAGCTCACACAAAATCAGTAACATGTGTGCTGACATGGTTTACCCCATGGCGATCATCCACATGACTTATGGACTCCCAGAACAGGCAATTGGCCATGCCGGTTCAATTAATCAATTATTGAGGACTGACTTCATTTCAGGCTACATCCACTGCTCCTTATCAGAGTCCTACCATTACAGCAAGTGTTCTGTACTAAAGTAAAGGAGACATAAATAAAAGTCCATGAGAAATGGGACTCTCTGAGCTTCTGTGAGAAGTAGAGATATAGAAAAAAATCTTAATCAGCAGGGAATTCCATATCCTTCCTCCAACAGTTAGAGATATGGGATGCCCAATAACTTGCACATTTTTTGGAAACTACGTCTAATTGTCATTATAAGCAGCAATGATCAATACAATTTTTATGGCATTTATCGTTGTTTTATGTGTGCTAATCAAACACTACCATCTTCTGGATTATTAATGACCAATCAATCAAAGGAAAGTAACATTAATTGTGTAAAGATATCCACAAACAACACTTTCCAATACAGTGACAGGATGCTCTTTTCCTCAAAAGCACTGTTCTCATTTAGAGATTAAATTTTAAAACCATTTCTGCAGGTAAAAACAGTACTTTACCTGCGGAAATAGGCTTTTATTAAATTGTCCACTACATATGCAGGCAAGTGTGTAGTACTATTTTGCATGTAATAATTTTACCTAGGGATGTGTCCAAATGGGTTTGTTTTGTGCACTCTCCATGGACAAGCAGTCTGAGTCAGCCACACCTAGGTGTGTCCATCCCCAGGGCCTAGAATAGCTCTCCCATATTCAGAGAAATCTCCCCTTTTTTTAAAATTCCTCTGAGCCTCTTCCTCCCCCTTGCTGTTCCTTGCCTTGCCCTTCCTGCTTCAGTTTTTTCATCCGCCTTCCAGGACGGACGGATACCACAGCTCTCCTTTACAACTTTCAAAAAATAAAAAAAATCAGCTCTCCCAAGAAGATAGCGACAAGATCCAAGAAGTGCATTTGCTGAAACAAGAGGTTCAGTAGCAGCGATGCTCGAGGTTCAACGGCAGCGATGTCCAAGATCGCTGCCCAAGTTGCACCGACTCGGCTCACCACAAGTGTGCCTGCAGTCAGGTCGGTGAGAGGAAGAAGGCCGGCCAAAAGACCACAATGGATCCCCTCCCCCCCCAACCAAGGGCAAGAGGTGAAAGGAGAAATGGGCCAAGACTGCTCCTGAGGGGAAAACTAGGACTGCGCTGAATGACCGCTACAATGGGGAGCAGACAGAGCCCCCCCAGCAGTCCAAGAATTGCAATCCATTTATGCAGCCCTGATGGAGGTAAGTCCAGCCCCGGGTCTTCTTCTGCCTTGACCAGCCCTCCTGAGCTCAGGGACAGCCTCCCCCTCTTCATGGCCCGCAGACCTTCCCCTTGCAAGACTCACCATCAGGACCATGCAACCCCCAGCCGCACAGACCTGCCCCAGGAGTCCATCCCGGTTCCTTCCACGGCAGCCTACTCTGCTCCTGGATACCTCCTGGAGCACAGGTGTTAGGTCCTCTCAGCACCAGGAATCTTCTTGCCGCGACGGCAGGACCAAGGCTTCCTCCCACCAATGCCATGATTCCCGCCATAGGCCTGCCCACCGGCAACAACATCATGACTTCACCCATAGGGGTTGGCACAGGAACAGAACACACTCCTGACGGTCCTCTGCCATTTCCTCCTCTCTGGAGACACAAAAAAAGCAATGGAGCCACCGATTATTGGTGGAGTAGCTCTACACCTCAAGGACAGCCTGCCAATCCTGACACCACAGGACATTGCACAGCAGCGGACACCACCGCAACAACAGACACCAGCCCTAAGCATTGCACTCCCTCACCACCTAATGGAGCTCTGGTGGAGGTTTATGGCACAGCACAGTCAAGTGCACTAGTCCCATCTGCAGCAGACCACGTCAACACATTGACCCAGCAACCATCCTGCACAGCACCTCCTATGAATCCTGCTGCACCCCCTCCCCCAGAGCCCCTCACCATGGAAGAGGAGGACAAACTCCAAGACTCTGATGACTCCTTCTAGTGTGATGCCAACAGCAGTACAGCACAGTCACCACCTTAATCACCAGGCATTCCTTAGGACATCCCACTGTCCCCTCCGATCCCGGCCTCTCCCTCAAAGGAACTTATTTACCCAAAATTTCTTCAAAAACTCTGCACAGCTCAGATGTCACCCAAGGCATGGCATAGCTCAGGGTATCCGGCCTGGCCAACGCCCCCTGTGTAGGGGATAACCTCTTTGGCAGCAAGGTCAAGGAAATAGTTGAGGGCATAAAAGATGATTGCACAACCCTCCAAACCATGTCCAATGAAGGGCTATATCATTAGCAACCTTCCAGACCGCACAGCACCCAAAATACTACCAGCAGCGCAAGTACAACTCCTACGGCCAAAGTCAGACAAACTACCTGAAACTACAGCGCTACCAGAGCTCTCACCAGCACAATCCATGCAGAGGAAACCGCAGAGGTCCCAAGCATCCTCCTTGGCAAAAGCCTCCTCAGGTTTTTGATCACTCCTCCCTGAAGTGCATACTCCTATACCCATCCCAGAAGTACCATCTCCACTTTTTGATTGGCATCCATCATTATCAGTACAAGGACCTTCCATTCAGCCTTTCATCAGCACCATGAGTCTTCACCAAGAGTGTTGCAGTAGCAGCAGCACACCTCCACAGGGCAGGGATCTGCATCTTTCCCTACCTCGATGACTGGCTGATCACTGTGAGATCGCAAAACGGCAGTGCAAGACCATGGCCACCCTCTTGCACATCCTGGGCTTCTTGATCAACAATGAAAAATCACAGTTGGAACCCACTCAAGCGTTGGAATTCATAGGGGCTTACATCCACACCAGGCAGGCCAAGCGTTCCTCCCTTCCCACAGGGCAGACAAAATCATCGCCACTGCAGCCAGATCTCCACAGCAAACACGACATCAGCAGGGACCTCCCTGTGCCTTATAGGCCACCTAGCAGCAGCAGCGCATGTCGTCCCGCACACCAGACTACACATGCACCAACTCCAGTGGCACCTGAGAAGGTCCTGGGACCAGTATAGGCAACCCCTGCATCACAAGATCCACATAGGCCCCTCCACCCGGAAGACCTTCGCCTGGTGGAGATCGCAGAGGAACCTACGCAATGGCAAGCCATTCAAGCAATCCTAAACACAGATCACCATGACCATGGATGCTCCAAAGTGCAGGTGGGGGGCACACCTGTTAAACCTCAAGACCCGTCTGCACATTAATCTCCTCAAGCTCCGAGCCATAGGGAATGCATTGTGGCCTTTTCAGATGTGGATTTGGGAAAAAGTCATCCTCGTCCAGACAGATAACCAAGTCGCCATGTTTACATCAACAAGCATGGAGGCACGGGCTCATGCCTCCTGTGCAAAGAGGCCTATTGGATATGGGCCTTCACCATTTCCCTTGGGTCACACTTCCAGCCCGCTTATCTACCAGGGAACAACACCACATTAGCAGATGCCCTGAGCCAGAAGCTTGCAATCGGCAGCACCTTCGCCTGCCAGGACCTCGTCATGCAGGACGGAGGACACACACTCCATCCCAACCTGGGGACCCTAGCTTTGACCGCATGGATGTTGAGTGAGCAACTCTGATACCGCTCCATCTCTTGCAGGACGTCATGGAAGTACTCCTGGCAGCCAGACATCCAGCTACACAGTGCTCCTACGCCACAAAATGGGAAAGAGTCTGGACGTGGTGCAGTGACGAACAGCTGAACTCTTTTAACTGCCCCATCTCGGCACTATTATAGCACCTTCTCACCCTATCACAGACAGGACTGAAACCATCAATCAGGACTCACCTGAGTGCCATAGTGGGATATCATGACAGGATGGAGGGCAAATCAATCTCGGTACACCCTCTCGTCGCACGATTCATGCGAGGCCTCAACCACCTGCACCCTCCTGTCAAACTACCAACGCCAGGATGGGACCTCAATGTCATCTTGCAGCAATTGATGTGCCACCCATTTGAACATAGGAACATATGAGATTTCTCACATGGAAAACCCTCTCTCTCATGGGTATCACCTCAGCACACTGCATCAGCGAACTCCAGGCCCTGGTTGACTACCCACCCTAAACCCAGTAACCACCACGACTGTGCCATCCTCAGGATGCACCCTAAGTTCCTCCCTAAGGCTGACTCAGCATTCCATATCAAACAGGCCATTGTGTTCCCCGGTTTCTACCCAGAACTGCATGCCACACTGGAAGAGCACCGTCTACACAAATTAGACTGCACCTGGACCCTCCGAACATAGAGCAACAGGACAAAACCCACCAGGAAGGCGTCACAGCTATTCCTTGCATACAACTCAAAAACATCGGGCGCCCCGGTGACAAAGTGCACACTGTCCCGATGGCTGGCGGACTGCATAGCATACTATGACTTACGAGCAGATATTCACCCAGAAGGAAGGGCGCATGCACACCAACTGCCAGTGATGACAACCACACTGGCCCACCTACATGCTGCATCTCCCACAGACATTTGCAACATGGCCACATGGGCATCCATCCATACCTTCACCAGACACTAATGCCTTGACCACCCTATGGATCAAGAATATCTCTGCACGCAATGATTGTATTTTTTCTTTATATGCGCTTTTTCAGAGGAGGAACTGTTATTGTTTTCTTTTTCTTCTGGCCCTGCACTTTAGTTGGTAGTATTCTTGCAGTAATAAATTTAGCTGCACAATCTTGCATTCGATTAATTTCAGTGATGTCAATAAATGGTCCCTTTATACTGGATATGGCCTTGTTCATCTTAATTATCATACTTCTAACCTTAGGTGGTAAATTTAGCTTGGGTAATCTTTCCCTTGCTTGGAACCCAGCATATTCGGAACTTTCAATATGGACAAAAAATTCTATCTTGAATTCCTCCACCTCTAAGTCTTTCTTCTCCCTTTCTTCTTCTTTTTATTCCTCCTCTTCAATTAATTTGTTGACCCTTCCTTTATTCAGCTCACTCTCTCGCAGTTCCAGATCTCTCAACTCCATCTCCTCCTCAACCTCTCTTTCCTTGTCTATGTCTTCCTTTATTTATTTTATTTATTTATTTATTTTTTATTTACATTCTCTTATATACCGCGCTATTCGACATCAGTGCGGTTTACATTGAACAAACTGAAATTACATTGAACAGGGCATTATAACTTGGAGATAACTATTTTACAGGGAACATGGGCTATGGAGGGTTAAGTGGCTTGCCCAAGACCACAAGGAGCACCTGTGGGACTAGAAACCCCAGTCCTTCCGGCCCAAGGTTGCTGTCCTCTAGTGGGATATGAACCCTCGACCTTCTGGCCTGAAGTACCTTGCCCCAACCACTAGGCCACTCCTCCACTCCACTCCTTTCTTCTCGTAGTCTCACCTTGGACCCCTCCTCCGGAGTGATCTTATATATAATTCCAAATTCTCTATGTGTGGAGTCAATTTTCCTGGGATAATTTTCAAAGTGAAAGCAGATGTGTACTTTTACTTTGAAAATCTTGTAATGTTTGTGGAGTTGATAAACACATTCATAATTTAGTTATCACGGTACAGGCAGTTACAAAATTAACTCCTTAGTGGCGCAATTTATTTATTTAATGTATTTAGCTCATGCCTTTCGTGGTAGTTTAAAGTGAGTTCACTCAAGTACACAGATATTGTCAGAATTATCCTGTATTATTGACAATAGAACTCTTGGACATACCAGATTAGTAACCACTATTGAAATTCCTGTCCCGAGTCGATGAAGCTCATGCCTTGGGCTGCAATTACCCATCAGATGTGCAGTATAGCAGAAAATGACTCTGGGCCTGATTTCAAGTTGGATGCATAAGTGGGTTAGGGGGCATTGATGTGCTCTTGGCACTGCACTTTCAAATAACCAATTTACGGCTTGCTAAACTTTGCAGGAGAGTGAAAATGGAACCACATCTGCAAGTGTGATTTTTCAAAGTGCATTAATATCGTTAATGTGTAGACCAATACATTTTTTAAAATTTTTATTTGTGAATAAACCTCTGAAATAGAACAATGTAAAATAAAAAAAACAGATGACTTAAAATTTACAAGAAGACATGCATACAATACACAGTGCTTGCTTTTCATTTTTAACACCCTCACAACAAAACACATTCATGCTACACACATTTCTTCAATTCAAGCACACAGGATTGGAGGACCCACACACATTCCACAGCGAATTCAAGCATAAGTAAGGATCAGTTCCTACCTACAAGACACAAAAAAAGAACCCTGAAATCCACCGACAGGTACCAGCAGACGTATCCCACAAGACAGTCTATTTCTGGGAACAGATTGTTCAAACACCAAACCAATTTATATGTGAATGGGTAGTTCACTATGGAGCAAGTTTATTAAACCACACTACCGGGGTAGCACGGGGATAGTGTGCAGTATGGGAGCCATGCTAAAACCCCATGCTACACTAGTAGCCCACATCATGGCAGGGACTGGGTGGGACAGGAGCATTCCCAGTGTATCATGGCTAGCGCGGGCGTTAGTGGCCCCCGCTAACCATGCTTGACGCTGCTAGTGTGGGTGTAACTAACGCCTCTTCAGTGGATGGCATTAGTGGCCCCCGCTAACCATGCTTGACGCCACTAGTGTAGGTGTAACTAACGCCTCTTCAGTGGATGGCATTAGTTGCACCCGTGGCCCAATCTCTGCAGTACTGCCCAGCTGGTCTATGGCTAACTGCAGGGGGACGATGTACACAGCTCCCTGCAGTAAGCAAGGAGCCCTATGCTGGTAACATGCCTTATCAGCGTGGAGCTCAGTAAACATGACTGTATAAGTTGCTCCCATTGCTTAATTGAAATCTGATCTCCTACCCAAACGATTAGAATATCCAACAGAAACGCAACAAACACCAACCTTTTCTCCACATTAGTAAAACTGGTTACTACTACTACTGAACATTTGTATAGCGCTACAAGACGTATGTAGCGCTGCACAGACACATGTAAAAGATGGTCCCTACTCATCAGAGCTTACAATCTAATCAAGAAAGACAACAGAGTAGCTGTAGACATGGGATACATCTAGGAGGAACGGTAAGGAAGCACAAAGGAGATCAGGTGAGTATTATCTATGTCACTTCTAAAGGGAATTGTTTCCCCAGTCAGAAATTTAATTCTAGCACTTCATGCATTTAATGCATGGCAGCATAAAAAGGAATGCACTAATTTCAGTTTTACATTTTAACATAGGTTTGAATAAAAGCATTTGAGGTCACCTCTTTTAGCAGATTCAGAACGGATCTATGTAATAATCTGAACTGAATTTCTCTGCAGAAGCAAGTTTGAACAAAGCACAAAAGTAAATCTCTACACCATCTAAGGATATATCTAATTGCCGGTCTCAGGCCAAAGTTTGGGCTAATACAAGCTGTTGCATTTCTGCATTATTTCTGATCAAATTATACCAAACAATAGATTTTACTGAAACAGCTAAAAATGATTTGAATAAAATGATTTAAATTTGCAGCATCTTTTTATTCTGTAGTTTAGTCTTTACAGCTGAAATATCTCATTTGAAAGTATCCTAATAAATGATTATTAGCCTGCCAGCTTTCCCGCTCGGGGTTCTCCAGCCCAATCGGGGCTGTGGGAAACGGAGGAGGAGCCAGCCGGCATTTAAAAACAGCCTCCGTCGGCGGGAAAGCCTCTGAAACAGCAGCCATCTTCTGCTCCTCCTATCGGGGTCGAGCAACCCGAGTGGGCCTGCCAGATTTCCCGCTCGGGGTTCTCCAGCCCAATCGGGGCTGTGGGAGACGGAGGAGGAGCCAGCCGGCATTTAAAAACAGCCGCCGTCAGGCGGTCCTGCGCCTGGCGGGCCCGCGCCTGAGGGCCTCGCCAGAGGGCCCTTTGGCGTGGCCCTTAGGCAGGGCGTGAAAGGCCACTATCTAGGGCGATCTCTCGAACAGTCTGCTGTGCCCTGTTAGCTGCACAAACTCAACATCTCTCAACTCTCTGCTTGAGGTACTCTCAGTAACTTTGTTTTCTGCAGTGTGTGTCTGTCCCGGAGGTCATTTCTAACAATATTGCTACATGATAATTGCTACATGAGGTTACAGAGTAATCTGTTACATACACTACAGTGTTATCCCTCCTTGTGTTAAGCCTTACAAGTGTCTAGTCAGTTGTCTCTGCTGCCTTTGTTGTCCTTAAGTTCATCTCTAAGCAACATTGTTACATGATAATTACCACTTTGTGATACTATGTAAGCATCTCCATATACTGCAGTGCTATTCCTACAACCATCTGTAAGGCCCTTATTGTGTCTCCCTCAAACGCTGTCTCCACTGTAATTTGTCCCAAGTGGCGACACGTCCTCTTACACACTATCTAGCATCAGCATAAATAAGTTGCACCCCTACTCTCACACTTCAAGGCCACGCAGCAGCCACCAAGCCACCATGGCCCTCCCACTACTTACCCTCTCCACCATAATCCTCCTAGCAAACACCTTTCAACACTCAGTAGCCCTCTCAGCCAGGCAGCACCACATCACTTCCCTACCCTACCTGGGCAAGAGGAATCATTCTAACCCCTTCCACCCTGATACCAGCCCCCCACACCACTCTCGACACTCACACCTACTGTACGTGGCCCTCAATCATCCTGACGATCCCAAACAGAAACCAGAAACGCAACGTTTCCTGAAATGTGCCCTTGTAAACTCACGCTCAGTACGCAAGAAATGGCCGGTCATCCCTGACCTGATAGCTGTCCATGGTCTGGATCTCCTCATGGTGACAGAATCATGGCTCAAGGACACTGATACAGCCCTCATAAACCAACTAATCCCCCCCAACTTCTCCATTCATACATGCCATAGGGCCAACCGGAAAGGTGGCGGAGTTTTTATCCTTGCAAAACCCGAACTCAGATTTCAGCTACTCACAGCCAAGAGCACCATACACACGGACATAATCACCATTGCCAATAAAGATATCACCATAAACCTCATTTATAGATCCCCCTCTTCTCCACCTGAGGTCATCTCTACCTTTATTGACCTAGCCTGCAACCCAACTATCCCTCGCAACCCCAACTGGCTGCTCGGAGACTTCAACTTACCTTCCCTGCAGTCCATCCAAGCAGACGCCTTCCTAGAAGCTATGCAAACTCTTGGGTTTGAGCAAATAGTGAACACCTCCACCCATCTTAAAGGAAATCCGCTGGACCTAATTTTCGCTCCCCACTCTGCTGCCAGCCAGAAGGCCAACCTAAACATGGATATCACCCCCATCCCTTGATCAGATCACAAACTAATCACGTTCCAGATACCCGCCCATCTTACTCATCTCTCCTCCAATGACTCCAGTACAGAATCCAGAACTACTTCTCACTTCAGACCACTTGATAAAGAAGAGTTCGTTAAACTCACCTTACCTAAGCTCAAATCAATGCCTCCTGACCTTGATGAAGCAATCACCAACTGGAACGTCATGCTGAAAACATTTGCTCAACTACCAGCCATAGACAAATCTTTAGCCCCCAAGAGATCTAAAAGAAGGAAACATCCAGCCCCGTGGTTTACAGCAGATCTTCGGTCATCTCTTCTCTCCCTCAGGAAACTTGAAAGGAAATGGAGAAGATCCCGCTCCGAAATTGACAAAGCAACATACCTAACCAACCTTAAACTCCACCGCGAAACCATATACCTCAGAATGAGCGAATACCATGCCAAACTCCTTCTCCGCTCTCTAAACAAACCTAGAGACCTGTTCAGCTTAGCAAAATCCCTAACTAAGGAACCTTCACCAACCCAATTCGATCCTATTTCCCCCCAGTCATACGCTGACTACCTCCAATCCAAAACTTCCATAACCAACACAGTTTCAGTTACCACTCCCTGCTACGCACACACCTCACTTCCACCTATCACAATGTTCACAACTCCAACAGAGAAAAACATCCAAGATCTCATCGCCATCATCAACACCTCTACAGCTCCAAGTGACCCCTGCCCAGCATACTGGGTCAGAACTCTGCGAGTTGAACTTAGTCCAATTCTAATCAACATCATTGGACTTTCCTTTGCAACAGGCTCTTTCCCCGCATCCCTCAAACAAACATCAATAAGACCACTTCTGAAAAATAACAGACTTGACCCACTAAAGGCTGACTCCTACCGCCCAATCTCAAGTATACCTCTATTATCCAAGATAATAGAGAAGGTTGTCCAGCAGCAGATTCAACACCACATTGATGAGGTGTCACCTCTCGACCCGTCAACATGGATTCAGGGAGTCTCACGGCATAGAAACCCTCCTCACCACCCTAACCAATACTTTGAATAGAGGATTGGACAAGGTTGAAAATGGCTTCGCTCTCATTTTCCTAGATATCTCCGCTGCCTTTGACTCCGTTAATCACAATCAACTTCTCACTCGTCTCCAGGAGAAAGGCATCTGTGGCCTCGCCTGGGAATGGTGTAGGTCTTATCTATCGGATCGTTGGCAGCATGTCAGAGTTGGTTCCACCACATCCGCACCTTTCCACCAACTCCAAGGTGTTCCGCAGGGCTCCTCTTTATCCGCGCTGCTGTTCAATGTCTACATGCAGCCGATATGTGACATCATACGCTCCTTCAATATCTCTACTCTAATCTATGCAGATGATGTCCTGCTGTTTACACCATTCAAAATCAAACCACCAGACTTCTCCAGCCTTATCAATTGTTTCAACGCCATCACTGACTGGCTATTATCTCAAAATCTCCGCATAAACTTCAAGAAGACGGAAGTTCTGTTCATATCAAGGAACAAAGATTTCTTACCTCCATCCTCCCTAAGAGTAAGAGATGCGGAACTCCCTAGTAAACCTTCCATTTGCTACCTAGGGATTACTCTGGACCAGCATTTCGACTTTAAGGAGCACATACGAAGCACCACCAGATCTGTCTACAATAAAATTAGAACGCTAAGGCACCTCAGGCCCATGTTACCTCATAATCACTTCAGGACCATTTTCCAGGCCCTCATTCTACCACACTTTGATTACGCAAATGTTGCCCTGTATGGACTCCCCAAGAACACCCTTAATCCGCTGCAACTCACTATGAATGCGGCTGCACGTGTTCTCTGTGGTTTAGCAAGATCAGACCATATCACCCCGATACTTAAGGAACTCCACTGGCTACCAATTCATTGCAGGTTAACATACAAAATCCTTCTCATCATCTTCAAGATCATCAATAACCTAGCACCCACGACACTCAATGACCTTATCACCCTCACCCCGAAAAACAGAAATCAGAAGGTCAGTAACCGACAACACCTTGATTATCCCCAAAGAGTCCATCAAGTGCACCCAGACGACCAGGAAAAGAACCTTCGCCTTCTACGCCCCAAAATGCTGGAACGAACTTCCACCAGAAATTAGATCCATCAAAGACCTTATTCAGTTCCGTAAGGCAATCAAACACCACATTTTCCTACTTCACTTTGCTCAAGCATCCACCCCGCCTCTGCTCACCCACTCACCAATGTCCACAAACCTTACCCTGTCACAAGTATTTTGAGCTTGCCTTAGCCCTTCTTGCATATACAAACCTAATCTAATTGTATTTTGTACATATGTTTATAGTTACCCTGTTGTTCCAAGTTTAAACTCCTGTTACAATGTAAGCACAGAACAGTCTTCTGACTGTGCACCCTTGTTATATGTGAACCGCACTGATAACAAATAGCACGGTATATAAAAGTTGTTAAATAAATAAATAAATAAAATTAGGAGATCCCATTTTTCCCTCAACTTATAAAAGATTAAAAGTAGTGTTAGAAACAAAATTTCTACACATTATCTAGCCTTTTACACTTCCAGTCTTGGAACAGATTGCTCCATTCCTGAACTGAAATTCAGGTTCCTTACAAGGTGTATGAAAGCAATATGGATGTAAAACGAAAAGCTAAAAAGAGCCCATGTCCATGTTACGATTTAGCATTATACTTAGTCCTCTGCCAATATACAGTAAAGGGGTTATTTCGGAAGTCTTAGTAATTTCCATGTGTAAAATCAGGCGTTTACACGTGGAAATGGCGATTTCAGGAAGGGCTTAATTTACATGAGGATGTCCTTACTCCTAGAAATTGCAAGGGGAGTGGTTAAAGAGTGGCCTAGATGAGTCATAAAGGGAATGCACTGTATGACTGCAACTGTCCAGATCAGGATTCACAGCTGCTCCCTGGCATGTATATGTTTTCAAAAAGTGCTTGTTCTGGCCAGCCCTTTGCAGGAGGGTTAAGGGCATTATCCTTCTTAATACACTGTTGTTTATGTTTTTATTTTATTTATTTATTTAACTGTATTTATATACCGCTTTTCACCGGGTCAAAGCGGGTTAACAAAGAGGGGGGGGGGTGGACAGTGATCAGTGTATATAGGGGGGCGAGCCATCACCGGGGGGGCAACACTGATGATTCAAACAGGTAGTAAAGAGACTTAGGTAATAGACATAGATCTCTTCTAGGGAATTTTGGGGATGTCAATGGAGGTTGTTTGCTTCTGGTCCAAGGTATTCCTGAAAGAGGATGGTTTTTAGTTGTTTCCTGAAAATCGGATAGGTCGGTAGTGTTTCTGATTTGACTCGGTAGTGAGTTCCAGATGGAAGGTGCATATAGCTTGAGGCTTTGTTGCAGGTTCATTGATTATATTTTGTTCGTTCATAGGGGATGGTGAGGACGTTGCTGGTGGTTTGTCGGGTTGGTCTGTTGTGGGTGGGGTGTGGTAGTAGGGAGCGGAGGTGGGAGGTCTGTGATTGGCGAAGAGCCTTGTGTGTAAGCAGGGCAGCTTTGTATTTGATCCTAGCTTCGAGTGGGAATATGTGTAGCTCCCTCAGGAATGGGGTGATGTGGTCATGTTTTTTTGCTCTTTGGATGATCCTTGCGGTGGTATTCAGGGCAGTCCATAGTGGGCTGGTGTGGGTTGCAGGAGGTCCGTGATAGATTATGTTGCAGTAGTCTAGGTGGGGGAGCGTCATGGCCTGCATGACAGTTCTGAAGTCCTGTGTGGTAATGAGTGGTCTGATCCGTTGTATTGTTTTCGCTTTGTGGAATTTTGTTTTTGCAGTCTTTCTTATCTGTGGAGTAAACGTGAGTGCTTGGTCTATAGTGATTCCTAGGTATTTTATTTGGGGTTGAATCTTTATTTGGGTGGTTCCCAGTATGAGGTGTGGTGGAGGGGTGAAATTTGGATCCTTTGTTACTATTAGGGCTTCAGTTTTTTTATGTTAATGGTTAGATTGTTTCTTTGCAGCCAGTCGGAGATCTCAATGAAGCAGTCTGATAGTTGGTTATTTGTTGGGTTGGTGGTTGTGATAGGTCCGTAGAGCATTATGTAGTCTGCGTATATATGGTAGTTGATGCTATGTTTTTGTATTATTGTGCAGAGTGGTTGTAGATATATATTGAAGAGCATGGCGGATAGTGTGGATCCTTGTGGTACTCCTTGATGTTGTTGGAAGGGGGGGGGGGAGGTTGTTGTGTTTGTGCGGATCAGTTGTTGTCTGTTAGTCAGGTAGGAGCGGAACCATTGTAGTACGGTGTCCTTAATTCCTATTTCATGGAGTCTGTGTAGTAGAATGCTGTGGGAGATGGTGTTGAAGGCTGTGGATATGTCTAGGAAGAGCATGGTGTATCCAGAGTGTTTGACCTGCGTGCCTTTAGTGAGGGTATTCAGCAGTGTCGTCATGAGGGTTTCTACTCCATGGTATGGGCGAAATCTGTGTTGTTGCGGGTCTAGTATTTTTTTGGTGTCTAGGTGATCCTGGAGTTGCTGTTGAATGATCCTCCATAATTTTGATGGTGAATGGGAGGCTTGCTATTGGTCTGTAAGAGGCTGGGTCGAGTGGGTCCAGGATGGGGTTTTTTAGGGTTGGACGGATGATAGAGGTCTTGAGAATGTCTGGTATATGTCCTTGCTTTAGGGATTCATTGATAATGTGGGTTAGGGGTGTGCTTATGTCCTCTTTGGATTTCTTTATCCATTCAGCAGGGCAGGGGTCTAGTGGAGAGGTGGTGGTGTTTAGGCAGAAGATAGTGGATTCTATTTGTTTATTTGTAATCGGTTCAAATGTACACCAATCCGTGGTTTTGGTGGTATGGTAGGTTGTTGGTGTTGCATTCTGTTGTGGTTTGTTTGGTGGCTGGAGCTGTTTGTATTGGCATGCTAGTAGTTCAGGTGGGATGCTTGGTAGCTGATCAGGGTGGCCAGGAGCTTGCTTTAGGGATTCATTGATATTTTTCCCTCCAAATTGAAGTTAGGTAAAAGATGTCAGCATCTATAGTTAATTAGTAGCATTTATACGTGTAGGTTTGCAAAATGGTTGCCATCCACATGCAAGTGCCAACCCTTATATGTGGAAGATGTGAAACATCAAATTCCAGCTGTTTGTGCCAGTACATACATGTGGAAGTTGCAGAGTTTCTCCCATTTGTTTTTCCGATGTGTAGCTTTGCAAACTGTATTCATCAAATACATGTGCACTCCTGCACTATTTTAGAACAGGCTACACATTTAATAGAGCCTTTTCTGAAATAGTGCTGAAATTGTGTATGTCACAACTTCAATGTCTCAATTCCAGTCTCCACGTACTATCTAAAATGTGCCTTCATATGCTGTACACTGCCAGAGGACTAAGGGGCACTTTTACTAACACAGCAAAAGCACTGAAATGATGGCGTGTAAGGTGTCAGGGGCGTGGAAAGCATTTAACATGAAGCCCTGTCCCATAGTGAACCTACCACCTCCTATTGAGGTGACCTTAGGTTAATGCAGATAGTACTCGGTGTGAACCCTGTGCTTACAGCGCAGAGCACACCACGTCCACTCTCCGTCCCAACACGCCCACTTGCGCTCTTAATGCATGTTGGACAGTTAGCGCGGAAATTGTCATGCATTGTTTTGGCCCCACATTAGCTGACAATACGTGTCCCAATGCACAGTGTGCTCCAGAAAATGTGTTGTTGGCTACCGCCTTTTAGTAAAAGAGCTCCTAAGTTTTTCAAATGAAGATCAAGATTTTGGAGGAATGGAATTACATTTAATTTATTAGCAATTGAAACAGATGTAAACTGCAAGGAGTCTAAAGTGATAATGTCAAATTGGCAGCAGTACAATGTGCATATTACAGCATCCAGCCCCTTCATAGGGGAGAAAGGTTACTAACATATCATATTCAAGATTCAGCTCAGGCCTTGTCAAGGAGTAGTACAAGGCGAGTTACATTTGGATACAGTCAGCATTTTGCTATCTCTTGGACTGCTTACAATCTAAGGGGCATGTTTACTATGCCCCGCGCTAGTAACGTGGGTATAAGCTGTGTTACTAGTGCAGGGCTTTCCACTAATTGCAGGGGGGTGGGTACAGCCATCGTCCTGCAGTCACCGCAGATCACCATGGCAAAACTGTCATGGGAGTGCCTACTCATTGAGATGTCGCTAGTTGCATCTGTGGTACTTGCTCTGAGTGCAGATAACATGGGCTACAAATTCCTGTGCTACCATCACAGTAGTGGGAACAACTCCATCCCACCCAGTATCTGTCCCAACATGCACTGCCCATGTAGCAGGGGGCTCTGCACTTTTTAGCATGGCGTTAATACCGTGTGCTAAGCCTGCACTATCCAGGAAGCACATGTAGTAAACATGCCCCTCACTTCGTACCTGAGGCAATAGAGGATTAAATCAGTTGCCCACAAGAGCGGCATTGGTATTCAAAGTGGACGTCCCTGGTTCTCAGTCCACTGCTCTAACCATTATTATTGTTGTTTATAATAGATTTGTACGTCTAACAGTGTTAATCAAATCAAAGCAGTTTACAACAAAACTCTAATAAAATAACCCAACACACAAAAAAAACCCGCACAGGATAAAATGCAATAAAAACAAGACCAATTCACAAGACAAAAGACAAGCAGTGCGTACCTCTGGGATCACTGCTCTACAGGCCCCATACACCCTAAGGTTCGCGCCAAAGACTTGCTCAAAGAAAAAAAAAGTCTTAAGATGCTTCTTAAAAAGCTTCAAAGAATCTGCCTGCTGAATATACCAAGGAATTGAATTCCATAACCAGGGTGCTAAAAAATAAAAACGCCAACCACCACGTGGACTCCAAAAGAGCTGAATGAACCGACGGGAGCATCAAATGGCACCGTGTTTATGACCCAGTAATCCAAGATGGAACATTAGATACCAGCTACTCCTCTATTCCACTAGTTTTTCCATTCCATATAAAAGTAATTTATTTAAAAAATATTAAATATTCTTTTGTATTACCCAGCAAGACATCATAGCAAGGCTGTAATATTTTAGGAAACACAATCATTTTTTTTACCAAAGCACAGGGCCCAAATAAGGAAAGAGGCAAATCTACCTATTTTTTTGAGCAACAATTTCATTTTTTCTGAAGTGGTGGACAGCTTCCAGAGCCTCCACACAGTTAAGCTTTCAGCCTTCTATCTTTTGCCTGTTTTGTTATTAATTAATATAGAATTTAACTGTTGGTTATACATTCATTTTTGGGAATATTCTGACTGCCTGCATTCCTTGTGTAGCCCTTCAATCAGATATCTGAGTGTGCCCTCAGTTCATATAAGGCCTCCTGGCACAGTCACTGGTGAGGCCTCACTTCGAATACTGTGTTCAGTTTTGGAGACCATATCTTGCAAAGTATGTAAAAAGACTGGAAACGGTTCAGTGAAAGGCGACCAAAATGATTTGGAGCCTGCGTCAAAAGCTTTATGAGAAGAGACTTGAAGACCTAAATATGTACACTATGGGGGAGAGGAGGGGTAGGGGAGATATGATTCAGACCTTTAAATACTTAAAGAGAAATAATGAACAACAACCTCTTCCAAAGACAGGGAAGCTATAAAATTAGAGGGCATAACATGAAGCTGCAAGGGGATAAATTGAAAGGCAATGTCAGGAAAAGCACAGTTACTTACCTGTAACAGGTGATCTCTGGGAACAGCAGGAATAAGTCTTCACATATGGGTACGTCGGTACCGACGGAGTCTGTGCGGGAACGCTCCCCAGCATCCAATTAGAACGCTTTTGGGAGCATCCCACCATGCCTGCGTGCTGCCTTCCTGCCTTTCCCAACTGCCTCTCCTCAGTTAAGTTTTAAAGCTGAGACAAAGAGAGAGAGAGAGAGCGCAAGGAAGGGAAAGATAGAGATAGAGAAATGCAACTCCTAGGGGAGGTGGGTGGGTTGTGAAGACTTATTCCTGCTGTTCCCAGAGATCACCTGTTACAGGTAAGTAACTGTGCTATCTCCAGGAACAAGCAGGAATGAGTCTTCACATATGGGGACTCCCAAGCTCAGATGCCTGGAGGGAATCCTAGCATGTTGCAAGTCTAGAACGAGCCATGCTATTCCTCAGGACCTCAGGCATCCTGGGGATGGAGGGTAGGAGTTGAATACAGAAAAGGAGCTGTGGAACAGCTGGCTAGAACAGGGCTTCAAAAGGGGAAGACCCTATATCGAGGGTATTTAGTAGTAAAATATTGTTATCTGGGCCTCCCTTGTTGGCATTGCACAAGTGCACTGAGCTACATATGGATCTGCTAGAAGAGCCAGTGAATGTGCTCAAGGGGTACCTCACTGAGAAGTAGAGGTAATAAAGTAAAACAAAAACAAGTGGAGGTCAGAACCCTTCAGGGTGAGAAAATAGCCCCAGGGGAAAACTGGGGTAGTATAAGAGGTAGAGCTTCAGCGGAGACGCAGAAGGTACTATTAAAGAAAGCTTAAGCTGTTTTGGTCCAAAAACAATACAAATCTAGGACCAAGAGAAAAAATGAGTCTGACCCAACTGGACTGGGGTTGGACTCAGTCCATGTAGGGGAGAAAGGGTATGGAGACCCTTGTATCTGATAAGAAAGTAAGGACAGACTCAGGAGCGCTAAGCTTTAGAGCAACTGAAGCTCCGCAATGTCTTTCCTAAATGGGGTCAATTAGGAAAGAAAGGTACATGGAGAGCTTCAGGAGTACCTAACCTGAAAAGGCTATGGCAAGGAAAAAGTCTGTTGATTACCACAGGAAGTGGTTATAGGTGTAGCCCCCTAGTTATGCTGGCACAGCATTGATAGGGTTAGTGCCCATCTGTCAGGATCATATAGGAATGTAAGGATATCTGAACCTAACAGACAGATAGATAAGTAGATGGATACAGATCTATCTAAAAATATATCTCATTATATCTATAAATATATATTTAAATATATAAAAGCTGTTAAATAAATACACCTATAGTGTATATATGCCTATATCTATAAAGAGATATGTATGGGCAGAAGACACACCGATATATATAAATACATATATATACTTATCTATATCTATCTATATATACCTATATGAATAGGCAGGCATATAGACACATATAAAAATAAAATGACATTCAGAACCTAAGACAGTTACGTCAAACTATTCTTCAAATACCATCTGTTCTTTCCATTTAAGTTTCCTTTGCCCCTCTCTTCTCAAGCTCCTTTCTCTATTGTCTTGTGTTTGGTTATCTCCTTAACTCCGTTTTCTGTATCCATTTCTCTTGGCATACTTTCTGTGCTGCAGTTTCAGAATATAGCAAAGTGGTTTGCAATGGTAGGTATGTAACAATAGTCAATACACCTTTATCTATAAACTAAAACTTTTATCTATGAACTAAAAACGCTATGATTAAACCCTAAAGTACCACTACTTGTATCTGTATATAGTTTATCTGTATATAGTTTATTGTACATAGTTTAAAAGCAAGTTTTATGCTGTTATGTATTAGCCTATGCTGTTAACCAATATATTGTTTATTGTTACATAATGTTCGATGTAAAACCAAGCTCATGCTTTGTGGATTTTGTTTTATTGTAAACCGCAACTGAACTCTGGAAGATGCGGGATATAAATGATTGTTAAATAAATAAAATAAAATAAATGTCTCCAGGTATATGGATAGAGAGATGTCCATAGAACCCCATCCCCTCTAGGGATATAGGGAGAGAGGAAAATTCATCTGACAGCAAGAAGGTGGATACTTGCTTGAATAGATAAATAGAGAATCCTCCTTTGCTGGTTATGACTGGCAAAGTCAGAGGAAAGGTCTCCCTGACAAGAAGAAGGCTGAATTCTTTGCAGAATTTGAGCTCTTGAATAACCAGGATGGCCTACGTGAAAAATGCAGAGGATAACTTCAGTCAGCAGACAGGAAGTCCAGATATCTCCAGAATTGCAGTGGAGAATGGATAGAGGACACTTCTGGAGGAAGATACCCTAGTGATCCGCCTATGAGGACAAGATGGGTATTAGGCGTCCTCTAGCTGCCATTGAAGAAATTTATCTCTGACGAGAAGACTCAAGGAGATATGGGCCAAGCCAGGGAATTGGCCCTCCTTTAGGCTTTCACGTAATGAAAGGCCTGAGGCTTATGCCTCAAAAGAGATTTAAGATAAGATGGAAAGGGCAGGGAATACCTGCCAGACATGACTGGGGGAACCCCTCCCCCCTAACCATCTGGGGTTATCTGCTAGGCAAGATACTAATGCTCTCTAGCAAGGGCCCATAGTGCAAAGCTACTCTGTAGAGATGCAGAGAGCATGCTGCAGGTTGGTTAGAAGAAAAAACTGGCAGTGGAAAGCCAGCAGGTGACCAGCTATTCTGCCAAGGACAAGGGGGCGAAGAATAGAAGTTAACCAACCAGACTGTGATAATAGGGTTTCCCAAACAAGGTTGATAACCTGTTTGGGACTTAGCATTGAGGCTAGGAGGATTGCTAGTGGAGGGGAAGCCCTGGTTGTGTAGTGAACAAAACCAGTGGCTTAACCACTAGGAATTGCTATATCTGCAGCCACTACCCGGGCAGCATAAAGAATTTCTTTTCCCTCTTCCCTTTTTAGATTGGGAAAAAGAAACAACAGACATGGTAGGAGTTCCTATTGTCTGATGAGCTGCCCTAAGGTAACAAGGGGGGAAAACAACTCCGGAAGGGAGAATCCCCCAGTAGAACAGGTAGAGGACTATAGGGGCTTACTGGTGTAAAAGAGCCACTCTTACAAACCAAATGTTGTAGTAAGAGGGAGGTAAGACAGAGTTGCAAGAGACCGACTATGGAGGAAGTCTCTGACAGGTGAGATGATACATGCCAGTACAGGGAAACAACTGTCCATTGAGAGTTGTTACCTCTCTTTCCTCCAAGAGGAAGAGGAAAAACTGTTAAGCATGGGCATGATCATCATAAAGACTCTTAGAGAAAAGATGTCTCATGAAGAGATATCTAGGTAGGTTAAGATAAATTTAGTGCAGATACTGCCAGTGAAAAGAAGCAGACTGCCACCCTAACCACCAACCAAGAGGGACAATGATCTATTTGAAACCCTGCGACTGCTGGGTTTGTTGACCCTGTTGAGTTTGTGGATTCTTCAGACCAGGGCGATGTTTCCCCTGTTTGGGAACATCTGTATGATAGGCAGATGGTGGGTAAAACCTTCTCCCCCAGGGGAAGAAAGTTTGGTAGGACATTTCCTACCTACTGGGAAAGAAGAAGGCGTAGAACAGCCTCTGGAAACAGGAAAGTCAGTAGATAACTGAGTAACCTGGAGTAAAGACTCCTTGTTGAAGAGATTTTCTCCAGTGCAAGGAGTATTTCCCAGTCTTTCTTGTGCCCATTTGTCCAAGTCTGAAGCTTGGAACCAGGCTCTATGTCGTACCCCTATAGCTATAGCAGAAGTCCTGCTAACAGACTCAAAGGAGTCTAGGGAAGCATGAGTAAGAAACCTAGAGATATTTTGAGTATGACTAACCAGTGAGGAATAGTCTGCACTCCTGGGCTCTTGAAGAAAAGGAGTCAAAAGATTTAATTTCTTTGTGACCTCCTCAAGAGATAGACCCATATAAAAAATATATGAGAGAATTCTTGCTGAAAGCATGGATGTCTGGAAGGTTTGACGTCCAAAGGCATCTAGTGTCTTAGACTCACGACCTGGCAGACAAGAAGAGTGCTTTTTACTACTCTTCACTCGCCTCATTGCTGATTCTACCACAATGGAATGATGAGGAAGTTGAGTCTTTTGAAACCCTGGAGAGGGGGGCACCTGATATAGAAGATCAGTTGCTCTGGAAGGTGGGGGTACCTTTAAAGGAGCTTCCCACATTCGTAGAAGGAGATCCTGCAAAGAATGATGCAAAGGAAGCATTATGTTCTCCTTTGCTAGGAACAGAGAGGGATTCTGTATTCCCTTGTGTAGGATTCTGTCCAGGAATAGGAATGGCAAGTGATTTTGCCATATCCAGGAGGAAAGTCCGAAAAGAAGGATCCCCAAAGGGAACTTCCCTTGGATAGGCTAGATCTGATGAAGAACTAGCGATGGCACCGAGGGATCTATCCAAGTATATAGGAATAGAAGATCCTGAATGGTGCAGTATGGGATCCTTAAAGGGTGGTCGCTGGTACTGCAGGTCAGGACCAGCGACAGTCGGTAACACATCGTCCATGCTAGGGATCGATTCCAAACTCGGCATCGAGGGAAGCGAGCCTGACGAGAGAAGCATGGAAGGTACCGACAGCAATGGTAATGTGGATAGCGGTACCGACTTCGGTACCATATCTGATACTGGTAGATGAAGCCCAGCTGGTGGCAACTCTAACGGCATCGGAGGAACCGAGAGTTACGGATCCGAATTATCGGAACCGAGCCTTCGGTACCGACGGGAGTCGGTACCAAGGCGAGTCGGTACCCAGTCCTCCAGACTGGAGATCGATTCCAGACTCGGCATCGAAGGAAGCGAGTCTATCGATGCACGTCTGGAGGGTACTGACGTCGGTACTAGCATCGGTGCCGGTACCGATACTGGAAGGTCGGTCTGGAGCATATCCACCGGCCTCACAGGTACTGAGGACGCCAGATGACGATCCTTGGTGAGGAATGTTTCATCCAACACCAGTGCCGATGCCGGGGTATCGGTACCGCTCGAAGCAGATGCCACCACCGGGCATGGCTCAGGTATGTTCTGTGAGGGGTGAACCTCAGGAACAACCTGAAACCCCACACAGGCTTTGGAGGCCGAAGACTCCCACCGGGGTTTTGAAGCCAGTGGACTCTCGAGGACAAGGCCATAGGCATTTCTATGCTGTGCATGAGAACTGCCGCTCAAGAACTGGCTAGTCTTAACAGACTGTTTTTGGGTTACCTGATGCTGTGTAGAAGAAGGTATGGTCGGTGCCCTGAAGTTGGAGGGGGACCGCGTGTCGAGGGGAACTCTATGTTGAAAACTTCTCACAATACTATTGCCCGAGGGCTCCGGAGAAAAATGATCAGGACCCAAGCAGGTTAGACACCAATTGTGAGTGTCTAAAAATAAAGTTGTACCGCCACAGTTTGTACATTTCTTGGGGAAAGTGGCTGGCGGTTCCATGAAGGAAGATGGAGAGGCCTGGAAGGCCTGAGAACCGTGAGACACTAAGGAAGAAAAAATATTCCCTAAAAAGGAAAAATTTTACAAGAAAAGAAAAAAGAAACACCGGCGGTACCGGTGGTGTCGGGGAAGGCAGCCGCGACCACAAGAAAAATAAAAAATAAAAGAAGAATCTTCTGCGGTGACAGGAGGACATCCTGCCGGCTCCGCGGAAAAACGAAAACTGAGGAGAGGCAGTTGGGAAAGGTGGGAAGGCAGCAAGCAGGCGTGGTGGGATGCTCCCAAAAGCATTCTAATTGGACGCTGGGGAGCGTTCCCGCGCAGACTCCGTCAGTACCGACGTACCCATATGTGAAGACTCATTCCTGCTTGTTCCTGGAGATTACTTATTCACTGAAAGGGTGGTGGGTGCTTGGAATGCCCTCCCAATGGAAGTGGTGGGGGCAAATACAGTAACAGAGTTCAAAATGCCATGGGACAGACACAGTGGATCCCTTTACAGCAACAGGATAAAATAAAAATAAACTGAACCATCTAATTTCTCAACAAACAGGGGTGTCCTACACGGAGCAGTGGGTTCACCCCTAAACAAAGACATGGGGAGGGGTGGCCTGCACAGAGCGGCAGGTGCACCTACTCTTGGCATCTTACTGGGCAGACTAGATGGACCATACTGGTCTTTATCTGCCGTCATTTACTATGAGTATTTGCTCCACATTTATTTATTTATTTCTTTAACAGGTTTTGGTAGACTGTTTTTCTACCAGTCAAAACGGTTTCCACAAAACAAGGTACATTT
This sequence comes from Ichthyophis bannanicus, assembly GCA_033557465.1. Classification (NCBI taxonomy): domain Eukaryota; kingdom Metazoa; phylum Chordata; class Amphibia; order Gymnophiona; family Ichthyophiidae; genus Ichthyophis; species Ichthyophis bannanicus. The sequence goes on from CM066037.1 coordinate 484,985,022, forward strand.
CAGAGTGTTTAGGTTACAGCAAAACATAGAGGCTATGCCAATGTATTTAAAAGAATCAGTGGTGCATGTAAAAATAAAGTCAGATTCCAGCTAGCCTGGAGAGAGGAATCAATTAGAAAAGTGATTTATAAAAATTAATTTTAAACCTAAAAAGACATCAAAAGTTTTTAAATACTTCAGGAATGGCCATTCTTGGGCTGCTCAGAAAACAACAGAATGGCTAATGCCATTGGAATCCGCCAATTCACAAAGTTTAATAACCAGTGCTTCCAAGAGTAGAAAGAGGAGCAAGTGGGACAAGAAACATACACCCCTGTCTCATTTCCTGGCAGAGTGCAAAGAATTTGGATGGTTCACTATTCACTAGTTTCTAGACTCAGAGTGATTGATAAGGCCACAAAGCTGCGCAGGTATAAAAAAACTTGAATTTCAAATTCTCAGTAGGCGCCAGAATAGATAGGTTTAGGTTACCTCGTCATTTCTGCATCTAAACTCTACATCTCTTCTACCTTTTTGCTACTATGTTCTGCAGATATCAGGATTCTGGCCATATTGGAGATGGAGGGTAATGATTTTTTAAAATAAAACCCCTTTGGGTCTTCATGAATTAAGGGGCAAGTCTACTGTTAGAGTGGGGTTTACCACACACTAAGCGTGCTGTGTTGTCAGTAAAATCTCATGTTAGCTGGTTAGTGCACGATGGGACCGGGATTGAGTGGGAAGGGGCAGAACATGGGCATTGATGGCATATCGCAATTAGTGCGGGCATCATTGGCGTGTGTGCGCTAACCATGAATGTTGCAATTACTGCGGGTGCTATTACTGTCTCCTCAAGTGGTGACAGTGAATGCACCCGCATGTCGTTTAGCATGGTGATGCCCTCCCGATGCACAGTTCAACCTCTGCAAGAGTGTTGAGTGTTTAGCATGGTGAGCCATGACTCCAATGTGCTAACAGCAGGGGAAACATGCTGACGCACACCCAAAAGGTTAGTGCAAGGCCTTTGCTACTTCCTGGGGTTGAATGCATACAATTGTTGCGTGTTTTAGTAAGCAAACCCTAAAATCATGGATAATATGCAAGCAATCAGTCAAAATAGAAATATGCTTTCAAATCAGAATTTATCATAAATATTGGGCAATATCATTGTCTTTTGGGGTTTTTTGGCAACATCAAAGAACAGAATCAGAATCATCTCTAAGAAAGCACAGTTACTTACCTGTAACAGGTGATCTCTGGGAACAGCAGGAATTAGTCCTCACATATGGGTACGTCGGTACTGACGGAGCCTGCGCGGGAAAGCTCCCCAGCTTCCCAGAAGGAAGCTTTTGGGGCCTCCCACTGCACATGCGCGCTGCCTTCCCGCCTTCCTGACTAGCTCTCCTCAGTTTGAGTTTATAGCTGAGACAATAGAGAGAGGAAAGGAAGATAGATAGAAGATACAACTCCTAGGGGAGGTGGGTGGGTTGTGAGGACTAATTCCTGCTGTTCCCAGAGATCACCTGTTACAGGTAAGTAACTGTGCTATCTCCAGGAACAAGCAGGAATAAGTCCTCACATACGGGGACTCCCTAACTAAGATGCCTGGGAGATCCCGTTCCAAGGGTTCGTCATCTTCGTATGGATCTCAGGCATCCATCCTGGGAAGGTGGGCAGGAGTTGTTCAAGTATGGAACAGGTGTTTGAGGACAGCCTGACCAAACAAGGCATCCCGGCGGGAGTCCTTGTCCAAGCAGTAATGGGCTGTGAAGGTATGAACCGAGGCCCATGTGGCGGCTCGACAGATCTGATCTATGGAGACAGAGTGAAGATGAGCCATAGAAGTGGCCATGGCTCTCACATTGTGAGCTGTGACATGGCCTTCCAGAGAAATATTTTTGCTCTGGTAAGCAAAGGAAATACACTGAGCAATCCAATTGGAAAGTGTACGTTTGGAGACTGGATGTCCCAAATGAGAAGGATCAAAAGCCACGAAAAGCTGGGAAGACTTTCGATGTGGCTGAGTCCTGTTGAGGTAAAAGGCAAGAGCTCTTTTACAATCTAAAGTATGAAGGTTCCTCTCTGCACTGGATGCATGAGGAGCTGGAAAAAAGACAGGTAGATATACCTCTTGATTAAGATGAAAAGGCGAGACCACTTTGGGCATAAAGTGGGGATTCGTCCTTAGGACCACCTTATCATTATGAAACCTGGTATAAGGTGGATGAGCCACTAAGGCCTGTAGTTCACTGATGCGGCGAGCCGAAGTGACTGCAATAAGGAAAAGGACCTTCCAGGAAAGAAATTTCAAGGAGGTAGAAACCAACGGTTCAAAAGGTGGCTTCATAAGCTGACCTAGAACTAGGTTCAAGTCCCATGCTACTGGAGGAGGTCAGATGGGAGGCTTAGTTAGAGTCAGGCCTCTCATGAATCTTGCAACAAGTGGATGAGAGGAGACAGGTTGTCCATTTATAGGTTTTAAGGATGCTGCAATAGCACTCAAATGGACTCTTACTGAATTCGTCTTAAGGCCTGCATTAGAAAGATGCAGGAGAAAGTCTAGTAGAGAATTCAAAGGAAGTGCTAGAGGGTCAAGACCCTGTTGAGCACACCAAATGGAAAAGCGTTTCCATTTGAAAGTATAGGAACGCCTCGTGGAGGGTTTCCTAGAGGCATGAAGGATATCTTTCACTGGTTGAGAAAGATTGAAGTCATGAAGGCTTAGGCCTTCAGTAACCAAGCTCTGAGGTGTAGGGACTTGGGGTTTGGGTGCCACAAAGTCCCTTTCTCCTGAGAGAGAAGGTCTGGCGCAGCTCCCAGGTCCAGGGAGGGTCCCTGGGAGAGATGCAGAAGTAGAGGGAACCACACTTGGCGTGGCCAGCGTGGAGCTATGAGGATCATCGATCCGTGATCCCTCTGGAATTTGAACAGTCTTGGGAATCAAAGGAATGGGTGGAAATGCATATAGGAATTCCTGACCCCAATGCAGGAGAAAGGCGTCGTTGGCCTGAGCTCCCTGACACGGAGTCCTGGAACAGAACCGGGGAAGTTTGGCATTCCACGGACTTGCAAAGAGGTCTATGTCCGGGGTTCCCCATTCCTGAAAGATTCTGCCTATCTGGTCCATATGTAGGGACCATTCGTGTGGAAGCAGAACTCGACTGAGTCTGTCTGCCCGAGAGTTTTGAACCCCTGGAAGATATACTGCCAGAAGATGAATTTGATGCTCTCTGGCGAAGGCCCATAATCTGAGAGCTTCGTTGCAAAGCGACAGAGAGCCTGTCCCTCCTTGTTTGTTTACGTAGAACATGGCCACCTGATTGTCTGTCTGAACTAGGACAGTCAGGTTGACAAGGAGGGTATGGAAGACATTGAGGGCAAAGAAGATTGCTCGCAGTTCCAGGAGGTTGATGTGAAGGGTGGTCTCCTGCGGAGACCAAGTACCCTGAGTGGAGAGGGATTGTAGATGGGCTCCCCACCCTGTTTGGGAGGCATCTGTTGTGAGGGTTGCTTGGGGCAACAAAGGTTGGAAGGGGGCCCCCAACAATAGATTCTTGGTGGACATCCACCATTGGAGGGACCAAAACAGACGCTTTGAGGTGAGTATTTGGTCGGAGAGCGCTCCTGATGCTTGAGTCCACTGGGTGGCCAAGGTCCATTGAGCTGCTCTCATATGAAGACGAGCGTAGGGCACCACTTGTACCATGGAGGCCATGTGGCCCAGAAGTCGCAGCATTTCTCTGGCTGTCAAGTGACTGCTGGACTGAGCTTGGGAGGCCAAGCACAGCAGACGTTGGCCCCGGACTTGAGGTAGGTAGGCCCTTGCAGTGGTGGTGTCCAAATGGGCCCCTGTGAATTCTAGAGACTGAGTAGGGGTAAGTTGAGACTTGGGAAGGTTTACCACCAGTCCCAGATACTGCAGAAGGTGCCTTGTGCAGTCCAGGGAAATCTGGGCCTCTGACTGAGATGGAGCTCGGATGAGCCAGTCGTCCAGATATGGGAATACAAAAATTCCCAGACCTCTTAGAAATGCGGCAACAACTGCCATGCATTTGGTGAACACTCTTGGAGCAGAGGCTAGACCGAAGGGAAGTACTCTGTACTGGAAATGTTTTCCCTGAAACAGAAATCTTAGATATTTTCTGTGGGATGGGTGGATGAGTATATGTGTGTATGCATCCTTGAGATCTAGAGAACAAAGCCAATCCTGACTCTGAAGGTATGGAAGGAGAATGCCTAGAGAAAGCATTTTGAATTTCTCCTTGTACAGAAATTTGTTCAATTCTCTCAGATCTAGGATAGGTCTGAATCCCCCTGTCTTCTTTGTTATGAGAAAATAAGAGGAGTAGAATCCTGTCCCTTGTTGAAGAAGAGGAACCTCTTCTATTGCCCCTTGGGCAAGGAGAGAAGAGACTTCCTGATCCAACAGGTCCAGGAGAAATGGGGGAGAATTGAAGTGCCTCACCATGGTATATACCTAAATAACCGTTGGCAACAAGTAAAAATTGAGGAAAAAACATCTGAACCATTTCTGCAAGATCAAGGGGTACCACAAGGATCCTCTCTTTCAGCACTAATGTTTAACATATACATGCAACCAATCTGTGACCTCATCCGCTCTTTTAATGTTACCTGCCTAGCATATGCAGATGACATTCTCCTATACATGCCATTCTCCATCAACCACCCTGATTTTACACCTTTGATAAAATGCTTTGAATCAGTAGAAGACTGGCTCCTCTCACAGAACCTAAGAATCAACCATAGCAAGACCGATGTTATGTTTATCACAAGGGATCAAAACTTCACACCTCCCACTACCTTAAAGATAAAGGACAAGGAATTGACAGTAAAACCTACGATACGATACCTAGGTATTACCCTGGACCAGCGCCTTAATATGAAGACCCACATAAAAAACATAACAAAACTAATATATCACAAGATACGCACACTACGCCACTTAAGACCTTTACTTGAACCCACAGATTTCAGAACTGTCTACCAAGCCTTGGTAATGCCTCTTCTTGACTTCGCAAATGCAATTCTACATGGTCTCCCGCAATCAACCTTAAATCCCCTACAATTGGCGATGAACACCGCTGCTAGAGTTCTCGAAGGAATATCAAAGACAGACCACATAACCCCAATTCTAAAAAGCCTCCACTGGTTACCAACCAACGCAAGAATCCACTACAAGATACTAGTCATTACTTTCAAAGCCCTAAACAATCAAGCACCATCAACGATCACCAACCTTTTACACACACAGACTCCCAATAGATCCAGAAGATCAACTGCTATAAACTCATTAACAATCCCAAGACAAACAATCAGATACACTAAGGAAACATCTAAAAGAGCCTTCAGCATTCATGCCCCAATAGCTTGGAATGCACTCCCACCAGAACTGCGAGCCATAACCAGCCTAACACAATTCAGAAAAAGTCTCAAACACCACCTCTTCTTAAGCTATTTCCCAATTTAGTTTTGCACAAGAGAAATACTACATCCATACTCAGGTCAAGACAACTTCAACTGTGACCAATGTGTATAGACTACTGTATATAGTTACATAATGTACATAGTTTCCCTTTATTACCAAGTTCAAATTCCTGTTACTTGTAAAATGCACTACAGTTTTTCTGTATGTATATGTTTGGTTCCATGTAAACCGCGCCGATGATAATAGTGCGGTATATAAGAGATGTTAAATAATAAATAAATAAATAATAATAAATAAATAATAATATATGGAGGAAGGTTGGAAAAATGAAGTTTGTAGCCCTCTCTGATGATAGAGAGGGTCCATTGCTCTGATGTGATTTGCTCCCATCTGGGAGCAAAGTGAGCTAACCTTCCGGGAATGGTGAGGGGTTCTGGTTGTTCTAGAGCCAGAAATGTTAAGTTCTCTAGGGGCAAGTCAAAACCCCTGAGGGGGTTGAGCCTGCTGAGGAGTGGTAGACGCTGCAGGCTTTGACTTTGCCTGTTTAGGTTGCTGACGTTTAGCAGCAAAGCGAGGCTGAGAAGATTGTTGGCCAGTATTTGTGGAAAATCTGGCCTTCTTGTAGTAAGGCCTCTTGAAAGACTTTTTCTTGGCAGGAGTAGAGGTAGACTTAGAAAGTCTATCCAAGGTAGCATTTTCTGCGTCCATTTGAGTGGCTTTAATTTGCCAGTCCTTACCAAATAAGTTCTCACCTGTACAGGGCAGATTCCGTAAGCCATCCAGGACCCAGGGTTCTAGGTCAGAGGCCTGGAGCCAAGCAAGTCGTCGGGCTGCAATAGCAATGCCCGAAGCTCTACCGGCACCCTCAAAGGAATCAAAAGCTGCTCTGTTGGAGAACTTAGAAACATCTAGAAGCTGTTTCACCAGAGAAATGAACTCCTCTTTTCTATCCTCAGGGATAAAGGAGGCAAAATGTCGTATCTTTAGGGCAAGTTCCCTGAGAAACATGCCCATATACAGACTGTAAGAATTAATCCTGGCTATAAGCATAGTAGCCTGGAAAATTTTCTTGCCAAAAGAGTCTAGGGTCTTACATTCTCGTCCTGGAGGGGTAGAAGAGTGCCTTTTGGTACTCTTAATCTTTTTCAGTGCAGACTTCACCACAATGGAATGGTGAGGCAACTGAGTCTTTTGAAAACCAGGAGAAGGAGGGACCCGGTACATGGTGTCCAACCTACGAGAATAAGGAGACAACGTTAGAGGAGCCTCCCATAAGTCCATCAAGTGTTCTTGAAGGATTTCATGGATAGGCAGGGTGACTGCCTCTTTAGGAACCTTAGGGTATCCAATTTCTTTGACCTAGGTTCTTTTTCAGAGAATGTGGTAATAGAAAGTCCTTTAGCTAGTTCAATAATGAAGTCTTGAAAGGACAAATCCTCTGGTGGAGACATTCTCCTCTTTGGGGAAGAGGGGTCTTGATGAAGAACTAGAGACAGCTCATCAGAGTCCTCAGAGGAGTCAAAATCCTCAGAAGAAGCAGAGTATTCTCTATTTGCTTCCAACGCACGATACGCATACCGATCGGTATCGACATCGGGCGTACCGGGTATGGGATCGGTATCGGGTGAAAACCCGGATCCGGCATGCGGAACCGATCTGCGTTTGGAAGTCGATGGTCTCGGTTCCGGTATGGGAGACGATACCGGAACCGGACCCGGTACCGCTGAACGCGGTACCGAGGGCGTCGCGCAGCATTAATAAAAGCCAGCATGGCCTGCTGCATGGTCTGAACAGTATTGCTCATAGACGCCACTGCTGCCTGGATGTCGGTACCGGTATGGGCCGGTACCCCAGAGCAGTCCAACAGGTGATCAGTCGAGGCCGTGCCATCGATGTCAACCTGTAACCCCATAGATGGTGCTTTGGAAGCCAGAGCTTCCCGCCGGGGTTGTTTGGCTGGGGCAGGATCCTCAGACTCAAAAGTGAGAGCCTCTCGATGCTTTGAAGGAGATTTGCTCTTTGAGGACCTGCCCGCAGAGGGTTTGGTTACCTGAGATCCATCCGGAGAGGAAGACCTGGATGACTGTGATGCTGGATTATCTGAAGCAAACAGCACATGGAATTTGTTGGCCCGGTTCTGCAACCCACGTTTAGACATCTGGGAGCAGGATGGGCAGTCCGGAATGGAGTGGTCAGGTCCCAAACACTTAAGACACCATTCATGGCTGTCTGTGACAGAAAATAACAGCACTACACTCGGTACACTTCTTAAAACCAGGGGCTGGTTTCTCCATGAGGAGAATTTGTGTAGGCCTGAGGCCTAACCGAAGTCACCAAGTTGTGCAGAATAAAGATTTTTTTTTTTTTTTTTTTAAAGAAAGAAAAGAGAGACCGGCGGTACCGGTTTCGGTATGGGGAAGGCAGGTACGCGGTCTAAAGAAACAAACTAAAACAATAATTTCTTCAGTGGTGACAGGAACATGACCTGCTGGCTCCGCGGAAAAAGAGAAACTGAGGAGAGCTGGTCAGGAAGGCGGGAAGGCAGCGCGCATGTGCAGTGGGAGGCCCCAAAAGCTTCCTTCTGGGAAGCTGGGGAGCTTTCCCGCGCAGGCTCCGTCGGTACCGACGTACCCATATGTGAGGACTTATTCCTGCTTGTTCCTGGAGATAAAGGGACTCTTCAGTATATAAGGATTTCAAGGACAGAATCAGGAGTTTGCTAAGTAATTTATAAAACTCATTTTCAAGACCGTCAGGCTAAGAGGCCTTTGTTAGTTTGAGCCTAGGTATTTTGTTACTAATTTCTAATTCAAACGTAGGTCTATTAAGTTCTCTAGATTAACCTAGAGTTAAAGAGGGAAGCTATAAATTATTGACAATCTTACTGTATCTGGTATCAGGAACAGAATTTAAGACAGATTTTGACAGAATTGTACAAAACAATTTGGAATGTCAAATTTAACATACTATAATTGATATTAATCTTTTTTGGGGTGTTACAGTAAAGACTAGCACCAGTATTATAATGGGATTTTAATTCTCCAAGCAAAGTATCTTAGAAAAAAATGCACAAATTCTATTTTTTTTTTTAATACGGAAATTCATTTTACCTCGTCCACCACTTTTGCAAAATAATGAAGAGTAGATATCACTTCTTCATCTCCCTTGCCCAGGGCAAAATTCTGAAAATGAAGCATGACAACCAATGAATGATATGGACAATATCTGATTTTATTGTATGGTCTTTAGATTTTCATTTTTTCTTGTAAAAGAATAGCAACCTGGGTTGAATAAACATATTAAGTTATTGATTAGTTCAGGATCATTAGATTAGAAAAAAACATGTGCAAAGGTAACTACCAGCACAGCAATAAAACATGCTTGAATTTGTATGGCAATCCAGTATTTTGTATCGTATCAGTTTTTAATGTCTGTTCTGAGTACACACCTGTGTTTCATAGGCAAGAAGCTGCTTGGAGAGCTGTTGAGTTGCCAAGCACATCTCGTTCTGAAAAAAGAAAAGCAGAATTAATAGAACTGAAGCACCAGAGAAGAGTGGGGAGCTAACTCGTCTGGCTTAAGTGATTGATAGTTCAATCTCATTACTCAATATTCCAACTTTACAGGCTCCCAAGCTTTTTTAAAAAGGTCTCTGTAAACATAGCACAATCTTCATCCTTTTTTTATGGAAAGTCCACTAGCCACATGTGGCTGTAACTGTCCATTCTCTGCCCTAACCATGCTCGGGTAGCATAGCGGGTTAAGTACAACCACTTCTTGGCACCGCGCTCCTGGCTAGCGCATGGCCAAAAGACGCACTAGCACCATGCTAAACCTGTCCTCCTGGCTAATACGCTTTAGTACGAAGGCCCCATTAGTTTTGCCTCTAATCATGCAGCAAGTACAAAACCTTTAGAAAAAAGGCCCCTACACAAGTGACAACTTAAAAATGACTAAACATCTGCGTAATACAAATATATGTAAAATAAAGTGGATTTTTAGTCACATACAGGGTCATTCCGAGCCCTGAATAGTGGGGATGGACATCTCTTCCAAACCCAACTAACTTTCCCACACTTTGTACAGGGAGGTTAGACAGAGGCGGGAAAGGGCGAAGCGGGGGCGGCATTAGGGCGGGCAGTGGGCGGTTGGCGGCCCCGGACGTACAGGGCTGATTCTAATGTCGGCTCTGTATGTCTGGGGCCAGCGGCCTCTTAGGTGGAATAAGTTCCCCTAGTCGGCGGGGAATGGCCGGCCTGGGGCGCAGAAGAGGTGGGAAGGGGCAGAAGAGATTCCCTTCAGCCTGACCCTGGCCTTGGGAGGCCAAATCAGGGGTCAGGCTGCGGGGAATGAAACATTTGATCCGGCGGCTGGGGATTGCAGCACCTGAATGGAGCCACAGTGCCAAGGCAACTGGACACCATGGCGCTGCGGCTCCATTCAGGAGCCCTGACTGAGTTATCTGGGGAAGGCCTGTACATGCAGGCAGACCAGAATCGGGGTCCCAGCCTGCACGTACAGGCCTGGAAGTGATTCTGACCCTGCGGGATAAGAATCCCGGCTAACTCTGTACCTCTGGTTCCAGCCGGGCGCACAAAGGGCCAGCACGTCCAACTCGGAATTGGGCCCATACTATTTATACCTTGCTGCATATCACATGAAATAAAAGTTTATTTTGAAGAGACTAATTCTATAGGGATATCTTGGTTACATTTAAAAAAAATCCCAAGTTGAGCACAAGATAAATGATTGAAGATCTAAATCAAATCACAAAGAATGAGTAAGCAAAGTTACTTATCTGTAACAGGGGTTCTCCATGGGCAGCAGATTGAGTCGGCCATGCATAGTTGTCGTCATCTAACAGTGGCAGGAACAGATTAGCTCTCCCACAGCTCAGAGGAGCCCCTTTTTTATTATTTTTTGCAAGAACTCCTCTGAGCATGCTCTAGCCTTTCTATCCCCAGTAGTCCATCCCACTACCTGCCGCAATCTTGCCCTAGACTTAGTAGGCTCATCTGAAGGGGACAGAGAGTAGGATGGCGTGACTGACTCATCAAGCTCCACAGAGAACCCCCATTACAGGTAAGTAACTTTGCTTTCTCCATGGAGAAGCAGGACAAGTTAGCCACGCATAGGTGACTCCCGAGCGGGGAAGTGGAGGGGTACAATGCAAGAGAGGCACAGGGTGCTATCAAAAGGTAGCACTACAAACATTAAACCAATATATCTCTTACTGGGAAAAGAGAACAAGTGGGTCTACTACAAAGAAACTAGACAAACAGAATAGCACAGTTCTGTCATACATGCAAAACAGACCGTCATCAAATACAGAACAAGGTATCATGATTTAGAAATATGAAGACAATAATTGAACTGGGAACCTTAAAAGCCAAACTTTGAATGTACCACTACCTGGAAAACAGCCTTTTCAGGTGTTACACCACCTTTGTGGAATGCCTTACCAACACCATTGTGTACTGAACTGAATTTTAAGAAGATGCTTAAAACACATCTCTTTGAATCTGCTTTTTACTTTTATTTCAAATCATTTTTATTAGTATTATCCAACATGTCAAAAAAACAGAAACCAAAGCATCAACGTCACAAAGATAACCACATGATACTAATACAGAAGTTCGCTATCAGGCCAGGGCCGTAGAATTATCCACAAATCTGTCGACCTTACCCTCCCCCCCTTCCCCCCCCCCTACCCCCCCCCCCACCCAGCCCCACAGCACGGACAAATTAACCAAGTTACAGGTAGATACAGGTAGATACAAGCAATTACAATCACCACCATTCGTCCATTATCAATGTTTTCGGCTCCTTTACTCCCTCAGGGGGCACATAAGTTACATACCCCACAAAAGTCCAGGGAGAAGGAGCACTAAGCAATGCATGGCCCCCAGAATCAGGCGTTCAGGATCAGAGCGCGCTCGCCAGGGGAGAGATGAAAGATAAAGGGCGACCACAATGCCGTGAACCTATCCCAACTTTGGCCTCCTTTCTGCCGCGCCGTCAGTTTTTCCATACGGAGCAAGTCAAACATCGCTGATTCCCATAGCCCAACAGTAGGAGGGGAGACCTCAACCCATCTGTAAAGCAAAGACTTCTTAGCAATAAGAAAGCCCCGCTCAAACAAGAACCTATGTGCCACTGAAGGCCCCCCAGGACCTAACTCCCAACAATGAAAAAGGCAGATCTCCCGGTGAGCTACCAGTTGATCACCCATCCACCCCGCAAGCAGGCGACAGACCTGTATCCAGAAGTCCTGGACCAAGGGGCACCCCCAAAATTTATGTAAAAGAGTGCCCGGCTCTCGACCGCACCATCCACAAAGGTCAGAGTTTCTCAAGCCTACATGGCAGGCCCAAGTATCACAGGTGTACGCTCTCCACAGAAATTTATATTGACGTTCCTGCAGGTATACCCATTCAGGCCCCTTCATTATCCCCGCAAAAGCCAAACGCAGCAGATCCGGTGTCATAGCTTCCACCCCATCCTTTTTCCAACGCTCACTTAAACTCAGAAGATAAATATCTCCCCTACTGGGCCGAAGAAACGTCTTACACGCCTCCTCTCCCCGTTGGTTTTCCGCCAGCCTTCCCAAGATAAGCCGTGGAGTGTCCTTTTCCACTCCAGCACGAGTGGTCATAGCCCGCGGTAGGCCCTGCAAATAATGCCGCACCTGTAGATAACCATAAAAATCATGACTAGGTAAGTGATATCGACGCTGGAGGTTCTGGAAGCTATCCATAGTTTGGCCATCTTCCATTAGTAAATCCCCCAAGCAGACTACCTGTCGACGCTCCCAACCGCGGAACACATTCAGTCTAGAGAATCCGGGGATAAAATTAGGATTCCCCGCGAGGGGGAGTAGGGGCGATCCGGCCCAGTTCCAACCAAAGCGTCGCGAGAGGGCTCTCCACGCTGCACGCAGCGCGCCTAAGTAATTCCCCCCCACCCCGTCCCGGAGTGCCACCGGCAACCTACCCATCTGAAGAACATATAGACGATGATACGGTTCCACGATCTCGTCAAGGTACCGCACCAAAGCGCCTCCCCCATCACCCTCCAAAAGGGCCTCCACATGTTTAGTGAGGTACCGGAGATTATAGTTACGCAAGGAGGGGAGCTCCAGGCCTCCTTCTTCCCGCCGGCTCATAAGGGCCTGCAGGGGAATGCGAGAGCGTTTACCCCTCCACAAAAAGCCTCGCAGACCAACTTCAAGACGCTTCCAGTCAGCAGCCGATATCCAAAGGGGTAGCATACGTAAAACATACAACCAACGGGGAAATTCAACCATGACGTAAAGAGCAATTCTCCCTCTCAGAGATAAGGGGAGGCTTCGCCAACCCTGGAATGTGTGCAGACTCCGGGCCAAGAGCCCAGGGATATTTACGTGATATAAACGGTCAGGTCTATCAGGCAAGTAGATCCCAAGGTACTTAATCTCCCCAGTCGCCCAAACCAGCGGAAACTCCCCCTCCCACCCCGGCCGTACTTTGCCCCCCACATCCAACACCACCGATTTCAACGCATTGATCTTTAAACCCGAAAATGTGCCAAAATGCCGTATCAAACGGAGCAGACAATGAAGAGAGGCAGGCACGGCCGTCAAGCAAATCAGCATGTCATCAGCAAAGGCACTTATTTTCATTTCTTCGCCTCCCATTCGGATACCCGAAATCCCTGGATCTTGCTGGATGGCCTGAAGTAACGGCTCCAGCGCAAGAACAAAAAGCAGGGGAGACAACGGGCAGCCCTGACGTGTACCTCTCTCTAAGATAAAGGGCTCCGAGAATATCCCATTAACACCCACCCTGGCCGAGGGTTGAGCATATAACGCTCGGATCCATTGTATAAACGGCCCCTGAAGTCCAAAACCAGACAACACATGCCAAAGATAACCCCAAGCCACTCTGTCAAAGGCCTTCTCGGCATCGAGACTCACCAAAAGTAGAGCCTCGTCCCGGTGAATACAATGATCCATTCCCAATAGCAATTTAGACAAGTTCCGGGAGGCCTCCCTACCCTGCACAAAGCCCACCTGTCTTGGATCAATAAGTTTCGGCAGGATTGGGTTAAGTCGGGATAACAATATAGATGCCAAGATTTTCATATCGCAATTGATAAGCAAAATAGGCCGGTAGGAGGCCGGGTCCCAAGGTATCTTTGCCGGGCTTTGGGATGACCACAATGTCCGCGCAACGCATATCTCTAGGGAAAATTTCGGCAGTGCGGGCATCATCATACATCACCACCATAGACGGCGCTAACCGCGAAGCCAGCATTTTATAGTATTCGATACTAAACCCATCGGGGCCTGGAGCCTTATGAGATTTGCCGCGCTTAATCCCCTGTAACACTTCCTGCACTGACAACGGCGCATTAAGAGCCTGCAAGTCAGCCTTAGCGACCTGTGGTAATGATTGTGCGGCCAAAAATTCCACCCCTGCCGCATAATCTCACTCCTCCTCACTATAGACCTGAGTAAAGAACGTTCGGAAAATCTCAGCTATACGTTTTGGCTGGTGAAACAAAGCCCCGGCTTCCCCTCTCAACACAGGAATAAAGCGGGCTCCCCGAGGGTCTCGAACTAGCTTGGCAAGCAGCGTTCCCGACCGGTTACCATAACGATAGAGACGGTGGCGGTAGTACTGCATAGACATGCGCGCCCTACTCTCGAGCAAGTCATTCAAAGCCGCCTGCGTGGACATGTATTCCTTCTGTAGCTTCGCGTCCCGGCCTCTCCCCAATCGCCGCTGCAGGGCACGTAACGCTCGCTCCAGCACCAAGAGACTGCGATCCAAGTGCTTACGGCGCGCCGATGTATAGGATATGATGGCTCCCCTCAACACCGCTTTACTTGCTTCCCAGAATAAGATGGGCGAACATTGAGGAAGGTCATTAAAAGAGACATAGTCATCCCATTGCTGCTCAAGATATTTCCGAAAAGCCTCATCTTCCCAAAGATAGGCGGGAAAGCGCCATCCCCTCTGTGAGGGTCCCTGAGCGTCCCACAAAATCCAAATTGGGCCGTGGTCAGATACCACAACAGGATCAATACCCGCCTGTAATACCCGTGGAAAGCCACCTTCACTAATCAGAATATAGTCAATACGGGACCATGTAAGGTGTGCACGCGATTGGTGTGTGTATACGCGCTCTCCAGGATGAAGAACTCTCCACACATCTATGAGGTCTCCCATTCTACATAAGTAGCCCACCCCCTTTTTGGCCCAGGAGCCTGCTTGATTCTGTTGGGATTTGTCGAGGCATGGGTCATGAGGGCAATTAAAGTCCCCAGCAATAATTAACTTATTCTGGCCAGGATTATGCACTAAGCGCAGGATTCGTTTATAAAACTCGTGGTCATACACATTAGGAGCATATACATTCAACAACCATACAGGCTCATTATATAGTTTAGCATACAGTAAAATATAGCGCCCGTGTGGGTCAGCCTCCATTTTACTCACTTCCAGGGGCACACCCTTCTTTACGATGATCACTACACCTGCCTTCTTCGTGCCCGAGGCCGCTCCGTATGCACTCGCTACCCAATCCCTGGCGAGCTTACGATGTTCCAAGGTACTTAAGTGAGTCTCTTGCAACAAGGCTATATGCACGCCCTTCCTCTTTAAGCGTTTGCAAAATTTTTGTACGCTTAATAGGGGAACCTATCCCTCCTACGTTCCAGGAGACAATCTTAACCTCAGGCATAGCCCCTCTCCATCAGAAGATTCAGCAGTTGATGTAAATGCATGTGGTACCAGAGGTGCCCAGCCTCACCCCCAGAGCCAAAACAGCATATGGCCCCCACATGAGCCCCCCAATCAAGTGTACCTGTAGCCATCGTGCTTGCATCTAATGTCACCCCTCCAAAACACCACGGGGCCGTGCTAATCCCCTGGGGGCTCCCCCCTCCAACCCTCCCCTCCCCTCCTCTCCCTTCCCACCCAACCCAATCCCTCCCCCCTTTCCCCCCATACTCACATTCACTCCACACCCCCCCTCCCCACCCCCCTTACAGCCAGTTCTCTGAAGCCAATTAGCCACCATTATACATTCACACCACCCATCCATACCTTCCCAGTACACAAAGGCTTGCAAACAAACACACTCCCCCCCCCCAACAGGGATCACACACATTCCGCCATGCACTCCAACATATATTAAAATAAGCATAGCAACAAAAGCAATAAAGACTTCAACAATCCCTCCCCTCACCCCCCCCCAGAACCCAACATCTTACAATCACACAGTCTTGGAATCCAAGACTCTCCCAACGGGGAGACAGATCACCGTCCATAGCACCTCCGGGCCACCAACACACTAATAAAGTTCATCAAATCCAGGCAACGATGAATGTCCCTATGGTCTGACCCTCCACATCGAAGGTCTAAACAGCCAAGGCGGCTAATCGGCCTAGACCACGTATCAGCGTTTTCACTTGTCGCACACATTTCAAAATCCTGGTGGTAAGCACCGTCAAGTATAGATCCACCTATGCTCTGCAGAAGGCCCCGCTCTTCAGCAGTTCTTCAGCGGGCCACTGTAGGCGACGCAGGCGGGGATAGTTTAGCCAAGAACTTGCGGGCGTCCTCCGACTTGGTGAAAGAATGTGTGGTGACCCTGTGAAAGATTTTTAATATCGCCGGGTACACCAAGGCAAAGCGCACTCCCTTTTGTACCAGCACCGAGCAGATGGGGGAGAATTCTTTACGTTGAGCGGCTAGCGCTGCAGAATAGTCCTGGAACAATAGCACCGCTGCGTTATCCAATTTGAGATCCCGCTGCTTTCGGTACGCCTGCAACAGAGCCGCTTTATGCTGGATGTTCAGCAGCTTCGCCAAAATAGGCCGTGGGCGACTACGGCCCTCCATTCGTTGCCCCAACCTATGGGCCCGTTCCACTTTGATCTGTCCCAACAAATTCGGGAGACCAAGCTCCTTTGGTAGCCATTCTTCAAAAAGTTGGGCCAGCTGTTCGTTCGCCCAGGACTCAGGTACTCCAACTAATCTGAGATTATTCCTCCGAGAACGATTTTCCAGATCGTCCACCTTTTGTATTAGTGCTTCAATCTGTTTTTGCTGCATTTGGGTACTCTTCTCCAGGGCCAACCCACCCTCCTCCAAGGCAGTTACACGATGTTCCGTTTCATCCACACGGCGGGTCAGATCCGCAAAGGTGTCCTCCATAGCTTCAAGTTTCTTGAGGACATGGTCGAATTTTGGCTCCAGTAGTTTTACCACCTCGTGAGCCACGTCTTCCGAGCTGGTCTCCCCCCTATCAGTATCCGGGGAACTGGGCATACTTCCCGCTCGGGCCGCAGCAGCCATTTTTGCCTCCCTCGTGCTCAATGGTTTGTCTTTTTTTGCAGCCGCTCTCATGGTCTTCCCGGGGCAAATTAGGGCGTCCAAGTCGTCCCATACAGGCACCAAGAGATAAAGATTCAATATGCAATAGTCGGTGCTCGTCACACGATGATATTTGCCGGTGAAATAGCAAGGTTTTGCTGGCGGCCCGGGAGCACGACGAGGAAGCTCATGTGCTCACGTGATCTCCTGCTTTTTACTTTTAATCGTCCGTTTAATCATCTGATGTTTAGTGTCAGATTTAGCAGCAGTTGGTCTTGATACCCTTTGTGTCTGTGGTGTATTTGCATGGTTTTTTGGATGCTTCCAATCTTATCTTTTACTGTCACTATCCTGTCTTGCATATGGAGTTCTTTTCACTCTTTACTGATTTTTAACTATTGTAAACCAATACGTTGCTTGCATAGCTGCGGTATATCACATAAAAAATAACCATAACTGGAGAAATTAAAATATGACACTAATTTCCTCTTATACTGAGCAAAGCACAAAGACTTCAGTGCACATTTCTCAGAGCTGACATATTCCAGTTAATAAATTCAAAATAAAACTCTTTTTCTTCTACTTTTTGTTGTTTGGGCTTTTTATTTCAGTGGCAATTGTCTCTCTCTCCTGCATTCTTCGTGTCTTCTGCTAACTCCCCATTGTCTCTCCCCCATTTGTCCTTTCTTCTCTCTTCTATTTTTTTTTTTCATTTTCTGTCTATATCAGTCTCTGAAATACTGATCTTTCACTTTTTGTTCTTTTCTCCATTTATTTCTTTACTCATTCATCTGTTCAGTTTCAACCCTCCGTTTTCAATCCCTTTTTGACTTTTCACCTAGCAACTTTCCATCTGTTCTAATCTCCCGCCCAACTCCCCCATTTCTCATCTCACTCCTTCACTAGCCTCTTATTCCCCTCTGTCCAGCATCTCATGCTTTCTTTCCACCTCCCCATCCCTATCACCCCCTACATAGACCACCTCTCCCCATCCCCTTCCTCTCCCCCTGCAGTAGTCTGGCATCTCTATCTCCCTTCTCAGCCCAGCATCTTCTCTCACTCCCCGTTCCTCTCCATTCCAGGCCAATATATCTCTTCTCTCTCATAACTTAAAATCCACCTCCCTCTCTCTCCATATATATATATATATATATATATATATACATACACACACACACACATCCTATCTCTCTGTCCTCCCTCCTGGGAAAAAGTATTGTGCAACACCGTCCCTGTCATCTTCTTTCTTTTTCTGAGTCAGCAGCAGAAAGATCTCATAGAGAAAGAATGATAAAGATGAGGATGGTGCAAAGTCAGTACACAGCAGCCAGTGCTGCCTGTAGCATTCACTTCTGATGAATGGCCCTGCATGGACGTGAATGCTACAGGCAGCCCTGGTTGCTGTTGCTGACTCAAAGAAACATGAAGCTGCACGATGCCAGAGCTGCATGTACAGTGAGATGTGTCAGCTCCTGGACCCACCATCGGAGTCCTCATTTACTCTCCCAATATCCAGCCAATCTTAGATTATGTCTTTTTCTTTTCTCCCATCCAATTTTAAAGTCTCCACCTCAGTCCCCCTTATCGCCCTGTCTCCAGTATTGCCTCCTGCATCCCTTCCACCACCCAATTACTTCCTTCTCCAATATTCATTAACTCTGCCTTTCCTCCTCCTTACCCCAGCATTCACTCTTATACTCTCTCTTCCAACTCTTCCCTCTGTATAACCCTTTTTCTTCTCTTCCACACAAAATATCTGTTCCCCTCTCCATCTTCACTCCCCCAGCTTATTCCCCCCCCATCCCCACTACCTTCTAGCTCTCCACCAGCATCAGCTCCCTTCTAATCCCAGCCTCTCCCAGCATCTGCTCCCTTCCAGTCCCACTATGTAGAGGTTAAACAGGGGCACTTCCTGTCTCTTGCGCAAGCACCACCTCTTCCTCAAATACTTCTCAGATAACAATGAATCAATTCATGCAAACGAATGTATCTACAACAGCAGACTTAGTCAACTAAACTAAGGGGCTTGTTTACAAAGCCGCGGTAGCGGTTTCCGATCGTGATCGGAGCCGCGGCCCCATTGATTTCAGTAAACAAGCCCCTTACACTCCTATCAAGATCTCCTTGATTATTGAGACCATGTCACACATTATTAATGACACCTGTATGTAAATAGTTACCCACTAGGGTTCTTATTATTCTATTACACCAGTGTAAATAGTTATCCCACTGTTATCCAAGTTTTGCTGTCCTGTTAATTGTAAACTCAGACCTGTTATCCCGTTCTGATAATTTTGTTCCATGTAAACCGCACTGATGCCGAATAGCACGGTATAGAAGAGATTGTAAATAAATAAATCATGTTCAGTGCCTCTGAATTAGTTGCCCTAATTAGTTGGGGGGTAACAGTGGGACAAATTCTACCATGCAAGTGTTACTATAGTCTACTAAAGACCAGTTGGAGAAGTCAAATGGAGCATGAGGAAGCTGCCAGACCAAAAATTGTATCTTTCTTACAAATAATTTGATATTCCATGAAAGAGAAATTATTCAACTCTTTTACAAGAGTGAAAATTACATCCAACATACTTTATTACTTCACATAAAATTTCACAGATATGGATCACCAGAACTTTTAACTTTGTTAAATCTGCTATGCAACTTCATTCCTCTTAGAGCTCATCAAAAATAGAAAAAACGCTTACCTGTGCTCCATAGACACGCTGCATTGCTTGAAGTAATTGATTTGTATAATCTGTAAGTGTTCCTGCATCTTCTTCAAAGACACTTAGTAAAGAGCGAGTCTTTAAGAAAAACAACATTAAAACATCTTAGTACAGTATTTAAAGAGACAATGGGAATATGTATGCCACAGCAGTTTTAGAATATGGTCTCTCTTTTCATGTTTAATCAAACAACGCTAAAAGCATTTCAATTAAAATGCAATGCTAGACCAAAGCACGAGTTACAAAACCTTCACAATCCTACTACAAATTGTGCAGCGTCATACGTCTACTATAGGTGCAAGACACATTTTATAGAGTATATATTGATCAGAATGGAGATATCGAGGTCGGGACAGACTCAGTTCCAATGGTATTTTAGAAAAAGTGCTGGGTAAGCAATGTGACCTCATAGTGCACAAGCACTGAAGGGATGTCGATATCATAATTGGGCTTGCAGGAAGCCCAATCAGAGCGTGTTCCTATGTGGGCTGGATGGGGGGGGGGGGGATATACCATGTTTGTGTTTCTAGCTTGGTAAGGGCTCTACTAAAATACATGGAAGGAAGTGCAAGAATGCACATGGATTTATATCCATGAATAGCGAAAAAAGCCATTTCACAGCCTGTATCGGACCATGGAGTGAAACAGAGGCATTATAATATCCTTGGTTTCTTCTCCATTCCTCTCCTTATGAGAAATCAGCCTAGGAAACCTGGCAAAATTACACATGCA
The DNA here is from genome assembly GCA_033557465.1 of Ichthyophis bannanicus. Classification (NCBI taxonomy): domain Eukaryota; kingdom Metazoa; phylum Chordata; class Amphibia; order Gymnophiona; family Ichthyophiidae; genus Ichthyophis; species Ichthyophis bannanicus. The sequence goes on from CM066037.1 coordinate 485,005,268, forward strand.
AGCGCCGTAATTTCACAACTTGCACAAGCAAATGTTTGCACTTACATGTACATATGAGCCATTTCATAAAAGTAGACATGTAGCTGCTGCTAGTTAGCTACAGAGGGTGTAATCTTCAACTCATTTCAGTTTGGAGGGGGGAAATAAACTAAGAAGGATTAAGGATAACTCAATCCCTTCTGTAAAGGGCTGGCTGAAACGCACACTTTTTAAAAACCTAAACGTGCCAGGGATTAGGTCTAAATCCCAACGAGGAATTTTGGGCTTGCCTATATGAAATGGACAATATATATATAATTTTATTTAAATTTATTTATTTTTTTTCTCCCATCCCGACCATGTTTCAACATCCATGTACTGAGGATATCCACATGCAAACTGGGTCCTTTCTAAAATGGGGAATTTCTTGTGGAGACAACTTACACGTGCGCATGCCCAATCGTACTCATGTAAACCATGAATAAGGTTTCTGCAGTAACCCCCTTTGCTACCTGATGCGGTACGTTTCCTGGAACAACTCCAGCCTCAAAATCTTAGAAAGAAATAGCACAATCACAATAGCTTCTTGTTGTGATGTGTGATAAGATTCCCATGAAAGGAAATGCTCAGTGAGCCTTTCGGGGCTAATGATAGCGGCACACAGAGAGAGGAAGGGCCGCCACTACAGTTAAGAACAGGTGTAACTATCCCTCTGACGTATCACTAAAACAAAAACATAACTTTTCATTTGAAAGTTTGCATCCTCAAATAATTCGGCATTGAAACTAGACGTCCTGGAAGTTTGGTTTGAAGCAGAGGTTGCTCTGCATCAGCTGTTTGCTGTCAATGGCTTTCAGCACCTCCCACAACAAAAATTGCTCCTCTTTCAGAAAGTTATGGCATTATCAAAATCCCGAGGAAGTGAGAGAGAAAAACTTGGATAAGACGGATGGCTATTTACTGCTTTCCAGCGCAGTGAGTGCACCATCTCATCAAAAGACTTAACACTCTTGGCAGTTTGGAAACATAAAACAACGGACTACTACTGATGGAAGATAACTGGAAGGATAAAACTATAGAGATCAGAGTCAGCTACAGGAAAGCACAGTTACTTACCTGTAACAGGTGATCTCTGGGAACAGCAGGAATTAGTCATCACATATGGGTACGTCGGTACCGACGGAGCCTGCGCGGGAAAGCTCCCCAGCTTTTCAGATGAAAAGCTTTTGGGGCCTCCCACTGCACATGCGCGCTGCCTTCCCGCCTTCCTGACCAGCTCTCCTCAGTTCGAGTTTAAAGCTGAGACAATAGAGAGAGAGGACAGGAAGATAGAGGAATAGAGAGACAACTCCTAGGGGAGGTGGGTGGGTTGTGATGACTAATTCCTGCTGTTCCCAGAGATCACCTGTTACAGGTAAGTAACTGTGCTATCTCTAGGAACAAGCAGGAATAAGTCATCACATATGGGGACTCCCTAGCTGAGATGCCTGGGAGATCCCCCTCCAAGGGTAACCATCTTCGGATGGATCTCAGGCATCCATTCTGGGAAGGTGGGCAGGAGTTGTTTAAGTATGGAACAGGTGTTTGAGGACAACCTGACCAAACAAGGCATCCCGGCGGGAGTCCTTGTCCAAGCAGTAATGGGCTGTGAAGGTATGCACCGAGGCCCAAGTGGCTGCTCGACAGATCTGATCTATGGATACAGAGTGAAGATGAGCCATAGAAGTGGCCATGGCTCTCACATTGTGAGCTGTGACATGGCCTTCCAGAGAAATGTTCTTACTCTGGTAAGCAAAGGAAATACACTGAGCAATCCAGTTGGAAAGTGTGCGTTTGGCGACTGGAAGTCCCAAATGAGAGGGATCAAAAGCCACGAAAAGCTGAGAAGACTTTCGATGTGGCTGAGTTCTATTGAGGTAAAAGGCGAGAGCTCTTTTACAGTCAAGAGTATGAAGGTTCCTCTCTGCACTGGATGCATGAGGAGCCGGAAAAAAGACAGATAGATATACCTCTTGATTAAGATGAAAAGGCGAGACCACTTTAGGCATAAAGTGGGGATTCGTCCTAAGGACCACCTTGTCATGATGAAATCTGGTATAAGGTGGATTTGCCACCAAAGCCTGCAGTTCACTGATGCGGCGAGCCGAAGTGACTGCAATAAGGAAAAGGACCTTCCAAGAAAGAAATTTCAGGGAGGTAGATACCAACGGTTCAAAAGGTGGCTTCATAAGTTGACCCAGAACTAAATTCAAGTCCAATGCTACCGGAGGAGGCCGGATGGGAGGCTTAGTGAGGGTTAGGCCTCTCATGAATCTTGCAATAAGAGGATGAGAGGAAACAGATTGTCCATTTATAGGTTTTAAGGATGCTGTAATAGCACTTAAATGGACTCGTACTGAATTTGTCTTGAGGCCTGCATTGGAAAGATGCAGGAGATAGTCTAGTAGAGAATTCAAAGGAAGTGCCAGAGGGTCAAGACCCTGTTGAGCACACCAAATGGAAAAACATTTCCATTTGAAAGCATAGGAACGCCTGGTAGAGGGTTTCCTAGAGGCATAAAGGATATCTTTCACTGGTTGAGAAAGATTAAACTCTTGAAGGCTTAAGCCTTCAGTAACCAAGCTCGGAGATGTAGGGACTTGGGGTTTGGATGCCACAAAGTCCCCTGCTCCTGAGACAGAAGGTCTGGTGCAGCTCCCAGGTCCAGGGAGGAGCCCTGGGAGAGCTGTAGAAGGAGAGGGAACCACACTTGGCGTGGCCAGCGTGGAGCAATGAGGATCATGGATCCGTGATCCCTCTGAAGTTTGAACAGAGTCTTGGGAATCAAAGGAATGGGTGGAAAAGCGTACAGGAATTCCTGACCCCAATGCAGGAGAAAGGCATCGTTGGCCTGAGCTCCCTGACACGGAGTCCTGGAACAGAACCGGGGAAGTTTGGCATTCCACGGACTTGCAAAGAGGTCTATGTCCGGGGTCCCCCATTCCTGAAAGATTCTGCGTATCTGGTCCATATGTAGGGACCATTCGTGTGGGAGCAGAACTCGACTGAGTCTGTCTGCCCGAGAGTTTTGAACTCCTGGAAGATATACTGCCAGAAGATGAATTTGGTGCTCTCTGGCGAAGGCCCATAATCTGAGAGCTTCGTTGCAAAGCGACAGAGAGCCCGTCCCTCCTTGTTTGTTGATATAAAACATGGCCACCTGATTGTCTGTCTGAACTAGGACAGTCAGGTTGGCAAGGAGGGTATGGAAGACTGTGAGGGCAAGGAAGATTGCTCGCAGTTCCAGAAGGTTGATATGAAGGGTGGTCTCTTGGGGAGACCAGAGTCCCTGAGTGGAGAGATGTTGAAGATGAGCTCCCCACCCTGTTTGGGAGGCATCTGTTGTGAGGGTTGCTTGGGGCAACGAAGGTTGGAAGGGGGTCCCCAACAACAGATTTTTGGAGGATGTCCACCACTGGAGAGACCAAAACAGACGTTTTGAGGTGAGTACCTGGTCTGACAGCAGTCCCGATGCTTGAGACCACTGGGTGGCCAATGTCCATTGAGCTGCTCTCATATGGAGACGAGCATAGGGCACCACATGAACCGTGGAGGCCATGTGGCCCAGAAGTTGCAGCATTTCCCTGGCTGACAAGTGACTTCTGGACTGAGCCTGGGAGGCCAAGCTTATTAGCCTTTGGCCTCGGACCAGAGGGAGGTAGGCCCTTGCAGTGGTGGAGTCCAATTGGGCCCCTATGAATTCCAGGGACTGAGTAGGGATGAGTTGGGACTTGGGAACGTTTACCACAAGTCCCAGATATTGAAGAATACGCCTTGTGCGGTCCAGAGAAATCTGGGCTTCTGATTGAGATGGAGCTCGGATGAGCCAGTCGTCCAGATATGGGAAGACAAAGATTCCCATGCCTCTGAGAAATGCGGCAACGACTGCCATGCATTTTGTGAATACTCTTGGAGCAGAGGCCAGACCGAAGGGTAGTACTCTGTACTGGAAATGTTTTCCCTGGAACAGAAATCTTAGATATTTTCTGTGGGAAGGATGGATGAGTATATGAGTGTACGCATCCTTGAGATCTAGAGAACAAAGCCAATCCTGACTCTGAAGGTATGGAAGGAGAAGGCCCAGAGAGAGCATTTTGAATTTCTCCTTGAATAGAAACCTGTTCAATTCTCTCAGATCTAGGATAGGTCTGAAGCCCCCTGTCTTCTTTGTTATGAGAAAGTAAGGGGAGTAGAAACCTAACCCCTGTTGTGGAGGAGGAACCTCCTCTATTGCCCCTTGGGCAAGAAGAGAAGAGACTTCCTGACCCAACAGGGTCAGAAGAGATGGGGGAGAACTGAATTGCCTCACCATGGTATGGGGAGGAAGGCTGGAGAAATGAAGTTTGTAGCCCTCTCGGATAATAGAGAGGGTCCATTGCTCTGATGTTATTTGCTCCCATCTGGGAGCAAAGTGAGCTAGCCTTCCAGGAATGGTGAGGGGCTCTGGTTGTGCTAGAGCCAGAAACGGCAAGTTCTCTAGAGGGAAGTCAAAACCCCTGAGGGGGTTGAGCCTGCTGGGATGTAGCAGACACTGCAGGCTTTGACTTTACCTGCTTAGATTGTTGACGCTTAGCCGCAAGGCGAGGCTGAGCAGATTGCTGGCCAGTATTTGTGGGAAATCTGGTCTTTTTATAGTAAGGCCTTTTAAAAGGCTTCTTTTTGGTAGGGGTAGAAGTAGACTTGGAAAGTCTATCTAGAGTGGCATTTTCTGCATCCATTTGAGCAGCTTTAATCTGCCAGTCTTCCCCAAATAAGTTCTCACCGGTACAGGGCAGATTCCTGAGGCCTTCTACAACCCAGGGTTCTAGGTTAGAAGCCTGGAGCCAAGCGAGACGTCGGGCTGCAATAGCAATTCCCGAAGCTCTGCCTGCAACTTCAAAGGAATCAAAGGCTGCCCTGTTGGAGAACTTGGAGACCTCGGAAAGTTGTGTCACCATAGAAAAGAAGTCCGCCCTTTGATCATCAGGGATAAAGGGGGCAAAATTCTGTATTTTTAGGGCAAGTTGCCCAAGATACATGCCCATATAAAGGCTATAAGAGTTGATCCTGGCTATAAGCATACTAGCCTGGAACATCTTTCTTCCAAAAGAGTCTAGGTTCTTACATTCTCGCCCTGGAGGGGTAGAAGAATGCCTCTTAGGACTCTTTATTTTCTTCATGGCAGACTTCACCACAATGGAGTGGTGAGGCAGCTGAGTTTTCTGGAACCCAGGCGAAGGAGGGACCCGATACATGGTGTCCAACCTGCGGGAATGGGGAGACAGTGTTAAAGGAGTCTCCCACAAATCCATCAAGTGTTCTTGAAGGATTTCATGGACAGGCAGAGTGACTGCCTCTTTAGGAGCTTTTGAGTATCCTAAAATGTCCAATTTTTTTGATCTGGGTTCTCTTTCAGAAGATGTAGTAATAGAAAGTGCTTTAGCTACATCAACAATGAAATCCTGAAAGGATAAATCCTCTGGAGGAGACATCCTCCTCTTGGGAGAAGAGGGCTCCTCAGGAAGAGTAAGCTCAGCAGAGTCATCAGAGGAATTGAATTCATCAGAAGAATCTGAGTACTCCTTCTGTGCTTCCAATGTACGATACGCATACCGATCGGTATCGACATCGGGCGTATCGGGCATGGGATCGGTACCGGGCGAAAGCCGGAATCCGGCATGCGGAACCGATCGACGTTTAGAAGTCGATGGTCTCGGTTCCGGTGTAGACACCGGAACCGGGGTCGGTACCGATGAAATCGGTACCGAGGGCATCGCAGCCTTAATGAAGGCCAGTACGGCTTGCTGCATGGTCTGGACAGTACTGCCCATAGACGCCACTACTGCCTGGATGTTGGTACCGGTATGGGCCGGTACCCCAGAGCAGTCCAACAGGTGATCTGTCGAGGCCGTGCCATCGATGTCAACCTGTGACCCCATGATTGCTTTGGAGGCCGGAACCTCCCGCCGGGGTTTTTTGGCCTGGGCAGAATCCTCGAACTCAGAACTGAGAGCCTCTCGATCTTTAGAAAGAGATTTGCTTTTAGAGGATTTGCCCACAGAAGTTTTGGTTACCTGAGATCCATCCGGAGAGGAAGACCTGGATGACTGTGATGCTTCTGAAGGAAACAGCACATGGAGCTTGTTAGCCCGGTTCTGCAAACCGCGTTTAGACATCTGGGTGCAGGATGGGCAGTCCGGTATGGAGTGCTCAGGTCCCAAACATTTGAGACACCATTCATGGGTGTCTGTGACAGAAATGACAGCACTGCATTTGGTACATTTTTTGAAACCAGGGACTGGCTTCTCCATGAGGAGAAATTGTGTAGGCCTTAAGGCCTAACACCGGGTACCAAGCTGTGCTGAAGAAAATAAAAAAGTCTTTTTTTTTTTTTTTGATATAGAAAGAAAGAAAGACCGGCGACACCGGTTTCGGTATGGGGAAGGCAGGTACGCGGTCTAAAGAAACAAACAAAAGTAACAAATTCTTCAGCGGTGACAGGAACACGACCTGCTGGCTCCGCGGAAAAAGAAGAACTGAGGAGAGCTGGTCAGGAAGGCGGGAAGGCAGCGCACATGTGCAGTGGGAGGCCCCAAAAGCTTTTCATCTGAAAAGCTGGGGAGCTTTCCCGCGCAGGCTCCGTCGGTACCGACGTACCCATATGTGATGACTTATTCCTGCTTGTTCCTAGAGATCAGCAGAGCCTAAAATGCCCTACTATGTTCTATGTCGATTAACTGAAGAGCACAAATTCCGATCAACTTATGAGTGAAATTATTTTGTATATGCCTCTGCACAGAAATAATTATTTTTTTTTTATTCAGTAGATTCATCCTGCTTCCTAATAAGAACATAAGAAATGCCATACTGGGTCAGACCAAGGTCCATCAAGCCCATTATCCTGTTTCCAACAGTGGCCAATCCAGGTCACGAGTACCTGGCAGGTTCCCAAAATGGTATACAGATTCCACGATGCTTAGCCCAGGAGTAAGCAGTGGATTTCCTTGGTCCTCTTTAATAAAGGTTTGTGGACTTTTCCTCCAGGAGCTTGTCCAAACCTCTTTTAAATCCAACTATACTAACAGCTTTTACTACATCTCTGGGCAACAAATTCCAAAGTTTGATTAAGCATTCAGTGAAAAAATATTTTCTCTGATTAGTCTTGTAAATGTGTTACAATGTCACTTTGTCTTTTTATTTTTTTGAATTCATAAACAACCAATCAACATTTACCCCTTCTACTCCATTCATTATTTTATAGATCTCTATCATATCCCCCTCAGCTGTCTTTTTTCCATCTATCATTTTGGTTGCTCTTCTCTGCACCTTTTCTAATTCCATTATATATATTTTTTTAGATATGGTGACCAGAACTGCACACAACATTCAATGTGTGGTTTCTGCATGGAACGATACAGAGGCATTATAAATATCCTTTGTTTTATTCTCCATTCCTTTCCTTATGATTCCCAGCATTCTATTTACTTTCTTGGCCGTCACCGCATACTGAGGAGAGGATTTCAATGTACTATCCACGATGTGGAAACTTGCATCATGTAACTGTAGCTTGGGTTGTTCTTCCCTAAGTGTTAATTCTGCGCTTGTCCACAGTGAATTTCATCTGTCAGTCTCCATGTTTCTCAAAGTCCTCTTGCAATTTTTCATCAAGGTGCCAGGAGCCTTTGTATACTGCTAACAAGGGATTTTCCCCTTATTTTATATCTCCCTTCACCAACACATCATGTCTGGTCATTGCAGGGGCAATCTTTGGCCAGGGCCCATGCACTAGGGATCCTTCTAAAATCCTACAACCATGGGCCCTGCATCTAGCCACTAAGTATCACCCTTAAGCAGTGACTATGACCCTCTCTGTCTCACAGACTCTAAATACTGCCTCTGCAGTATCTCCAGGCCTCAGAAGCACAAACAGGGCACTTTCTGAATTGTAGCGCAAAACACCACCTGAACCACAAGGCCAGATCTAACAAAGTCATTTTTATGTGCACAGCAAGAAATATATAAATTCACACAATAAGTCAACGGGTATAACTCTCTAGATTCCAGCTTGCACAACACTTTGTATATTACACATATAAAAACTAGACCAAATAGCTTAGAAGCTGGACATTTTATATTGTTTGATAGTACTATTTTGGGACTACATCAAAATCCTTTAGAGTACAGTGAGCTCACTATTAGACTTCAACCACTGACAACTCCTTTAAAGCTGTTTAGCATTACAAAGTGCTCTAATCTCATTGAGAATAAAGGAATAAAGCAGGCAACTATAGACTTGTTAGTCTAACCTAACATCCCTAATGGGCAAAACTACAGAAACACCATTAAATAGAAAAACAGCATCAATTTGAAAATGAGTACAAAAGAGTAGATAAGATTTCAGAAAAAGAAAATCCTAACTTACGAGAACTCCTGATGGCGTTCTTTAATGAGATAATAGTACACTGGTGAAGTATGATAATGTTACATATGTGGACTTCAGTAAGGTTTCTGGCTGGTAAGTAAGCTGAAAAATATGAGAGTGAAGAACTGAGTGGTAACAGAGTTCTTTCTAGCGAAGTGATCCGTGGGATATCTCAGGGCTCATACTAGGACCATTTCTTATCTAAAATGGGCTTCAAATTGTCACCAACTGACAGGTTTTTGCTTTCAGAATAAGTGGAGATTTTGAAAGCCTCATTTCTTGAAATGGAGTGAGCAGAACAAGGAGATGATTCGAGAGTCAGAACATTTATGGGGTTATTTTACATACCCTGACACATATTTACATATCCTGATCCCCCTAGTCTCCTGTTCACCTCCTAGGTGTTTTCTTACCATTCCCCAGATTATCCTAGTCTCCAGTTGCATTGTGTGTCTTCACTAGACTGTAAGCTCTTAGGAGCAGGGACTCTCTCTTATGTGTCTCTATGCAGTGCTGCATATGCCTTGTAGCGCTATATAAATGATAAGTAGTAGCAGTATTTCCAGTTCCCAAAGGTGCCCTTCCTTGCTGCAATCCCGAGATATCTTCTGTTGAGACTAAGATGTTTGATAACAAGTTTAGTAAGGACATTGTGATTTTAACCCTTGCCTGGCAGGTACCTTAGTTGGCACTACTAATTTTATGATTGTATCAATCAATGAGAGCTGACATACAACATACTTCACTGATGTCAGCCATTTTATTGCCTATTGTCAGAAGCCTCAGCTTGATAGCATACAATGTAACCAATAGTAAAAAAAAGGGTGAAATTGCTCCCTCAGTCTTTTCAGTGAAGTGGTTAGAATTGAAACTGTTGCAATGTGCAAGTTACCTCCTGTGCTTCCTTAGAAGAGAGTCATTACACTGCTGCTTTGAGCTGAAGTGCTTAATAATACTCTATTTCCATAATTTTGCTATTTCACTCCTTTCTGAATTCCACCACTTTTTGGGTCACCACCACCCTATCCAGGAGGGAATTCCGGGCATCTACCACTCCTTCTATGCACAAATATTTCTTGATATTGCTCCGGAGGTTACCACTTTGCAGCTTGATAGCATATCCACTGGTTCAATTGCTTCCTTTCCCCTGAAACGGGTTCATTGTTTGTGCATTAACACCTCAAGTATTTAAACATCTGTTTCAAATCTATGGCTTGCTTGTAAGCGTTTATAAAGCTAAAAGCTGGGTGTTTACTTTGAAGCTAATTAGGTGCATTGCAAGATATAAAAAAAGATTATGGGGTATGTTTACTAAACCGGGCTAACGGTTAACCCGGGCTATCTGCCACTAGGTCCCATATTATTCAATGGGACCTAGTTGCAGATAGCCCGGGTTAACCGTTTACAAAGGGGCATGTTTACTAAACCGGGCTAACGGTTAACCCGGGCTATCCTCAACTAGGTCCCATTGAATAATATGGGACCTAGTGGCAGATAGCCTGGGTTAACCGTTAGCCCGGTTTAGTAAACATGCCCCTTTGTAAACAGGTGGTTTTGTATTAATTACATTTTTTATGTACATTTAGGTGTGTTTCTACATACCTTTTATTAAGTCAAAATGAAAACTGGTATACCCTTTCTCTGTCACACTCTCAGGCCCCATCATCATCCCCAGCAGTCACGGTTTCTTTCAGTCCCCCATTAACAGCTCTATTTGCGCTATGTGGCTATTTGCGCTTTTTAAATTATTTATTTATAAGATTTTCTTGAATATACAATACTAATAAGATAAGGAAATCATACATAAGTAAACTCCATACTCAAAGAAACATAAAACCAACATTTGATAAGTCACATCAAGAGAGAAGAAGTTGAAAATACATTATACAAAAAAAAGAAAAAAGGGAATGGAAAACCACTCCAATTCTGGGGAGCAATATTAAAGATCTATCCTCACCCCACTACTAACCCTTAACCTCTCTCTCAACCAAAAACGTATGTAACTGAAGAACATCTGTATATACATAGGTCTGACCCCATAACACAATAATGCATTTACTGTACAAGGAAATTTTAAGAAATACGTGGCTCACAAACCCAAGACTCGTGATTTTAACTTCAGAAACTGCCTACGCTGAATCTGGGTAGCTCGACCAACATCGGCAAATATATGCAATTTCTGACCACAGGTAAATTACCTCTTCTCTGTGCTTGGAAACCCCCCCCAAAAAACAAAACAAAGAACGCAACACTTTGAATTTCCCAGACTCAGAACCAAAAGCTACCACTAATGTGCAGCATCTGGTAACGATGTCTGCAGTATCTTCAAGGAAAGCAGTTAAATTATGTCCATCCATATGGAGGGAGGAGGCTGAAGACCCCTCCCCTGTCAGAGGCGAAGAAGCACAAAAGGGCATATAATACATATGAGAAATTTCCACATCACCTGCCAGCTTCAATACCTCACTAAAAGAATTTCCAATGAAAGCAAGTGAGTGATGGGGAAATTTAAGAAACAAAGTTCTTTTGCCCTAGCATGATTCTCAAGTGCCTTCAGCCGATAAGATGTACTCAAGGCATCCTTTAATAAAATTTCACTATTACCAAGGCATGGTTTAACCTGAGAATCAATCCGGGCAAAGGCATTATCTAAAGAAACCAACTGAGTATCTATGGCTTGCATTTTATCTACCACGTCATATGTAAAATTTACACAGAGAAGATACAGTAGAGGATAAACAGACATCAATATTTTGTATAGCACCACACAAGTCAGTAAGAGTCGCTTCCCCAGATGGGGGAGTAACAACCATCACCCCCCCCCCCCCAAGTCCCCCGGCTTCACGGGCTGCAGTATTGGAATGCTCACTATGGGCGGAGAAGATCGATCATCAAGCAAGGTGGAAGAGAGAGCAGGCAAGGGAATTGGAGGCGGGGGCCGAGAGTCAGGGCTCAAAGAAGTCCCCTCCGGTGACAGGATACCAGGTAGCAGGGAAGTGCCCATGGGGCCCACCACCTTGCCTGGCTGCACCAACACATCTCCTTTGGTGCTGCCGTTGTTCTTCCTTTTCCCCATGACGACCAACAAGCACTAACTCCCTCAAGCTGCTCAGGTCATGCCCTTTGGTCATGACATGCGGCCATGTGTAGTAGCCGCAGTGCTTTGTAGGGCTGAGATAGGGTCCTCACCAGTCCAGGCTGCCCTCCCGATGCCTGCACTCTGAAATTCCACAGGAAGGAAAGAACACCTCAACCGCTCACTCAAACACTACTCCGGCGGTGATGACAGGCCGCAGACAAGCTCCCCACGCTGCCAGCTTCTCCTCCAGCTATTTGCATTTTAATCAATCCACTACATTTTTTAAAGCTTTTGTTATTTTCCAGTTGGTGTTACTAGTTGGGGGTTTTTTCAGCACTTAACTCGTATGACATGTTTCCTTTTTTTGTTGTCACCTCTTACTTGGCATAACAAGTGTTCTCCTGCTCCAGTTATGGATTTCTACTGCCCTACGGAAAAAGAGGCAGGCCTGCACTGATGATGCCATCCAAAAGAAGGGTGACTTTTGGAAGTTTTTTTGTTTTAACCAGAAAACTCTAATTCCCCATTGGGAATATTTTATCTGGGTTTTCCAGTTATAACGAAAAACTCAGAAGCTCTTATCATATCACCCCATCCCTCCTCTCTTCTAGGTTATACATTTGTATGTCCTTAAGTCTCATCTTGTATATTTTGGTTGCTATTATCTGGACTCTCTGGGTCCGATTTTCGAAAGGCATTTACACGCCTTCTCTGACCATTTTAAATCCGGCTGAAAACTCCCCTCTTTACTACCGCTTTTGGATCTTGACTCACCTGATCTCCTTTGTGCTTCCTTACCATTACCCCTAGATGTATCCCATGTCTACAGTTACTGTGTTTTCTGTCTCGACTAGATTGTAAGCTCTGATGAGCAGGGACCGTCTTTCACATGCGTCTGTGCTGTGCTGCGTAAGTCTTGTATGCTATACAAATGTTCTGAAGTGCTAGTGGTTTACAGCTCGGTAAACCATATAAATGCCTTAAATCGGGATATTCAATGGCACTTACATGGTTAGTGCCATTGAATGTCTCCTTCTAACTCTCCTAAATGCCCTGATGCTATCTGGTTAGCATCGGGGTATGTCAGGGGCATTCTGGGGCAAAGAAGAGGTGGCAACAAGCAATATCCGGGCAGCAGCGAAATTGCATGCTGCCCGGTTAGTGATCTGCGCTGAAAATATAAGCAAGGAAAATCCTCACCTATCTTTAAGGCACATAGCTAACCGGACAGCATGAAATAATCGCTGCTGCCCCTTCCGGTGTGTGCGGCGATCCTTGGATATTCAATGCCGTCGCTGCAGCACTGAATATCCGGGTTAGAGGTCAGCAGGAAGGGCTATGCACCAAGTCTCACAGCCCTTCAAAAATGAGCCTAGACCAATATCGGTTCCTCTCTCTCTCTAGTCTCTTTATGGCTTTACTGATATATTGCCTCCAAAACTACACAGAAATATTCCAAATGAGGCCTCAGCAATGGCCTGTAGCAGGAAGTGATCCTGTAGCTAGGACCTGTCCTCCAGGTGATGTAACCCTCTCACACTGAGGAGGTTTCTCCAGGGACATATGCCCATGAGGGAAGGGTTAGGACAGCCATTATAGTTGGTGATTCGATCATTAGGCATGTAGATAGCTGAGTGGCTGGTGGACGTGAGGATCGCCTGGTAACATGCCTGCCTGGTGCAAAGGTAGCAGACCTCATGTGCCACCTAGACAAGGTCTAAGATAGTTCTGAGGAGGAGTCTGCTGTCTTGGTACATGTTGCACCAATAACATAGCAAAGTGTGGTATGGAGGTTCTGGAGGCCAAATTTAGGCTTTTAGGTAAGACGTTGAAATCCAGAACTTCGAAAGTTCTCTGAAATGTTTCCTGTTCCACGCGCAGGACCCAAAAGGCAGGCAGAGCTCCAGAATCTTAATGCATGGATGAGACAGACAATGGTGTAAGGATGAGGATTTTGGATTTATTAGGAACTGGACAACATTCAGGGAAAGGAGGGGCTTTTGCAAAGGGATGGGCTCCACCTTAACTAGAATGGAACCAGGCTGCTGGCATTAACTTTTAGAAAGGAGATAGAGCAGCTTTTAAACTGATAACAGGGGAAAGTCAGCAGTCACACAAGAGTGCATGGTTCGGAAGGATGTAACCTTTAAGGAAACTAGCAAAAAACTGAAGTTAGGATATATCAACAGAAAGATTCCAATAAAGACAAAAGTAACCCAAATACCAAGTACAGAGCAGACGGAACTTAAAGATTCCAAATTACCCCTGCCTACCGGTAGCCAGTTTAATATGAATAAAATACAGTCTTTAAAATGCTTGCATGCAAATGCTAGAAGTCTAAAAAATAAGATGGGAAAGTTAGAATATATAGCACTAAATGAGAAGTTAGATATGATTGGTATCTCAGAGACATAGTGGAAGGAGGACAACCAGTGGGACTATGTGATACCTGGGTACAAATTATATTGCAATGATAGAGTAGATCAAATTGGTGGAGGGGTTGCGCTCTATATTAGAGAGGGCATTGAGTCACGAATGATTAAAGTTTTGCATGAAACAAAATACACTGTAGAATCTCTATGGCTTGAAATTCCATGTAAAAAGGGAAAGGCAATGGCAGTGAGGGTGTACTATCAACCGCCTGGCCAGAATGAACAAACGGATGATGAAATGCTCAAAGAAATCAGGGAAGTTAACAATATTTACAGCATAGTAATAATGGTTGATTTCAATTACCCCGGTATCGACTGGATCAGTGTCACAGTGTCACATGCTAGGGAGATAAAAGGTTCTAGATGAAATAAATGACTGCTTCTTGGAGTAGCCGATTCATGAACCAACAAGAGGGGAAGCCATCTTGGACCTAGTCCTTAGTGGAATACAAGATCTGCTGCAAGAGATAAGGGTTTAGGGGCCACTTGGCAATAGTGATCATAGCATGATCGCGTTTGATTTAATAAATGGAGGAAGGATGGTAAGGAAATCCACAGTATTACCTTTTAACTTTCAAAAGGGAGACTATGATAAAATGAGGAAAACAGTTAAGAAAAAACTAAAAGGAGCAGCTACAATAGTTAAAGATATACATCAAGCATGGGTGCCCACTGCCCACCCTAATGCCACCCCCGATCATCCCCTTTCCCATCCCCGTCTAGCTTTCCCATACAAGATGCGGGGAAGGAAGATGAGCCGGGAAAGGCCATGACTAGCTGGGATGGATGTCCCAACAGGATGTCCATCCCTGCTATTCATTGCTCAGAATGACCCTGTTGTTGTTTTCAGATGATATTAAAATCTGTAATTAAATAAGTACACTAGAAGGAACAGAAATGATTAAAAAGGGACTTGGGAATAAATTAGAGGAATGGTCAAGATTCTGAAGAATGCACTTCAATGTGCAAAAGTGTAAAATCATGCATGTGGAACTTTTGCAGAACTGAGGCAATTATGAATTTGTGAGGGGTGGAGATTCTCTCAGTAACTTGCAATTCTGTCACATGTGAGTCCCAAAATACCAATTCCCTTCCCTTCCCACTTAATGCAAAGAATAAAAAGAAATGTTCAATTATCCTTTTCTCTCTACTTAAGTAATTGGCTTGCATGACCTTCCTCTATTGTTTCTTCTCTCAGTCATGGGCTGGGAGTTCTGAGAGTTATTTGTAAATGTAGGGTGGTAATTTACTTGATATATTTCCTTTTTTCTGCGTCAAGTAAATTTTTGATGTAATAGTGAAATGCACATTTCAACATGCTTGTGTTTAATAAAAACTAGGTATACCACCACACACCTAGCATGGTACTGTACCACTTTACAATATGAAAATGAAAAAACTGATATTAAAATCAGTAGTAAAAGGAACTCCATTAAATACCAAGGGCAAGAATAGGACAGTAGGAAAAAAGATTTGCAAAGACAGAGAACAGAAGAGTATATTACAGAGTTGCAGGAGTGATATTTTAAACCAGTCCTAACATAACATAAGAAATGTTATACTCGGTCAGACCAAGGTTTTTCTTTGACTTTCTATTTTGTGCGCGCATTAGTGCTATGGCGCTATAAGCATACTCAGAGGTCTTCTCATACACAGTTTTAGCCTCTTCTATGATTTTAAGGAAGAGCATTTACAATAATAGAAGCACACGATATACAGCCCTCATTTGCCCCTGAAGAAGGCGTTTACGAAACACGGCCAGTGTCGGGCCAGTGGCTGAGGTGGAATTAAGAAATAAAAGCATTTTAGCTCACATCTTTTCATTGCAATCCACGTTTCTTACTGGGTCCATCAAGCCCGGTATCCTGCTTCCAACAGTGGCCAATCTAGGTCCACTAGAGGACAGCAACCTTGGGCCGGAAGGACTGGGGTTTCTAGTCCCACAGGTGCTCCTTGTGGTCTTGGGCAAGCCACTTAACCCTCCATAGCCCATGTTCCCTGTAAAATAGTTATCTCCAAGTTATAATGCCCTGTTCAATGTAATTTCAATTTGTTCAATGTAAACCGCACTGATGCAGAATAGCGCGGTATATAAGAGAATAAAATAAATAAATAAAAATAAATAAATAAGTACCTAGCAGGTCCCCAAAAAGGCACCCAGGTTCCACAATGCTCATCCTGGAGTAAGAGGTGGATTTCCTAGGATCTCTTTAATAATGCTTCCACAGCCATATTGAATTTTATACTAAATCTCATTTTTATTACAACATTTTACTCCTGCTCGTGAAAGGTTTATCTGGAAAAGGAAGTGTGGGTTGCTTTCCTTGTCAATGGAAGATGAACAACTGAGCAGCTCCCTAAGCAGGCTGGAAACTCCCCAGGTGCCGTGGTATATGGACAAAGAAATATCAGTACTGGTGCCAGGATCTTGAAGTGGGAGAGTACATTACACTACAAGCACTTCCCACAACTTTGGGCTGGACCGCTTAATCAGCATTTCGTGTATTCAATGCAATAACTGTGGTGCTTTCATTCTGAGAAGAATCATTTGGAACCTAATAGCTTGCCCTATATGCCTTAAATTAACTGCTATGCATAAAGAGTTGACTCTACTAAGGGAAGAATTTACTGCCATTAAACATACCTCTTCTAGGTTACGAACTAAACAAAATCCACCACTGCTCCCACAAAGACTCAAACAGCCCAGGAACAAATGGATCACAATGGGCTCTGGTAGGTTGTGATCTGTAATGCAGAGACACCCTATACATCAAGAGATATCCCTCCTTCTCTGCCTTGGATAATGAGGAAGCCCAATCTGTGGAAACTGAAGTGCCCTTAAATGAGAAAGTCAATGCCCAATCTACTGATAATGCACCAAATATGAAGGAAAAAAAATCACAAAACAGAAAATTACTACTACTTGGAGATTCCATCATCAGAGGCACCAACTTTGGAACACAGTTCAAAGGAGAGAAGATGGTCAAATGCCTCCTAGGCTCTTCAGCCAGCAGAAATACAAATTGTTTGTATAGTTAGTGCAGAAAGTGAGCATGCCAAAACTGATGTGGTCATACACTTGGGTACAAATGGCCTGGCTAGAAACAGTGCCTCTGCAGTTCAAAGGGACTTCCAAACTCTGGGAGAGAAACTCAAGCTCATTGTTAACACTGTTGCATTCTCAGAAGTTCTACCTGTTCATGGTAAGGGGGCAGAAAGGCTGCATCACAAACAACTTTAATACATGGCTCCAAACCTGGTGCAAACAAGAAGGATTCAGATATATAGGTGACTGGGGAAACAGATGGATCAACAAGAGACTATATTGTGCTGATGGACTACATCTCTATGTCACAGGGAAAAGGATCCTAAGTGAAAACTTCAGGCAGTATGTGGACAGGCATTTAAACTAGGGAAAGGGGGTGACGGATGGAGAAGGACAAGTTCAGGATGTCACTGCCAGCAAAAGCATAATAACATTGGAAACAGCCACACTTTTAAACCTCACATAATTGGCAAGTGGGAAGAGGCGTGTAGAACAAAATCCATGCAAAAGGCAGGCAAGCCAGTCAAATGCTGGAAAGCAATGAGCACAAATACTCAAAGCCTAACCAACAAAGTTCCTGACTTGGAAGCCCTAATGGTGGAAATGGACTTGGACATTGTGGCCGTTACAGAAACATGGTTTAACATGTCACATGAATAGGATTATAGCTGGCTATAATCTACGAGTACTTAGGAGAGATAGAGAGGGTAGAAAAGGAGGAGGAGTAGCCCTATATGTCAAAAGCAATATTAAAAGCTACTCA
The DNA here is from genome assembly GCA_033557465.1 of Ichthyophis bannanicus. Lineage (NCBI taxonomy): Eukaryota > Metazoa > Chordata > Amphibia > Gymnophiona > Ichthyophiidae > Ichthyophis > Ichthyophis bannanicus. The sequence goes on from CM066037.1 coordinate 485,023,007, forward strand.
AATGCAGGGGACGTGGGGAAAAGAAGCGCTGTGGATTATGTTGGAAAAAGGAGATGGCACTGTCATCCATACTCCAACTCAAATCAAAGAAAGAGATAGCGAATTGAGATACTGCAAAGATAGCCACAAAGGAGGAAATGATTTGGTGACTTGAATCTACCCGATGTGGACTGGAGTATTCCTTCTGCAAATATGGAAAGAAGTAAAAAAATTATGGATTCCTTCCAAGATGCATTACTTAGATAAATGGTGATGGAACCGACCAGGGAAAGCTCAGGTGGAATCACTTGATACAGAGCCCGGAGTTGGTCCGAAACATGCATGTCGCGGTGTTTGCTGGTGCTTGTGGATGAAATAACACGGAGGGACGGTTCAACTTATCATCTGTCTCCGGTTACAGCACGGTTTGGAGTATTATTGCCTTTTGGTTAAGTTAAGTGGGGTGTGTTTTGGTATCGTTGACTACCTTCACCCAGTTCTAAGTGTGGGTTTACACTAATTTGTTACGAGGGCTGGGGCTCTCTTGAATAAAAGGGTTCTTCCAACATAGGGAGGTGGTTGTTTTCTCCCCCGCCTCTCAGGTTGGTTGTCCCCGACAAAAACAGAGGAGACTGAAGGGCAGTTACCAAGGTGGCGTCTGATTGGACTTTCAATGACTATTGTTGGATTGTTATATGTAGTGTCATTGAAGAGTTGAGGTTTTTGATGATTTGATAGGACTGGTAACTTCCCTACATCTTCTTCAGTATAGACCGACGCAAAGAATTCATTCGATCTCTCTTGTATGGCCCTGTCCTCACTTGGCACCCTTTTATCCCTCTATCATCCAGTGATCCAACTGACTCTCTCAGATTTTTTGCTACAAATGTACTTGAAAATGTTTTTAATACGTGTTTTTGTTAACATGGAAAGTTTTTTCTCATATTCTCTCTTTGCAGGTCTTATCAATGCCTTGCATTTAACTTGCCAATGCTTATATTGTTTCCTGTTTTTGTCATTTGGCTCCTTTTTCCATTTCCTGTAAGATGTTTTTTTGGCAACAGCCTCTCTGACTTCGCCTTTATGCCATGCTGCCAGTTTTTTGGCCTTCCTTCCACTTTTCATAAAGCATGGAATACATCTGTTCTGGGCTTCCAAGACAGCATTTTTAAACAACACCCATGCTTGATGTAAATCTTTAACCTTTGCAACTGCTCCTTTTAGTTTTTTCTTAACTAATTTTCCTCATTATATCATAGTCTCCTTTTTGAAAGCTAAAAGGTAGCACTGCAAATTTCCTTGTCATCCTTCTTCCATTTATTAAATCAAATGGCCAAGTGGCCCCAAAACGCTTATCTCTTGCACCATATTCTATGTTCCTCTAAGGACTAGGTCCAAAATAGCTTCCCTTCTTGTTGGTTCATGAACCAGCTGCTCCAAGAAGCAGTCATTTATTTCATCTAGAAACTTTATCTCCCTAGCATGTACTGCTGTGACACGGACCCAGTCAATACTGGGGTAATTGAAATCACCCATCATTACTGTGTTGTAACTTTTGTTAGCTTCCCTTATTTCTTTCAGCATTTCATCAATCCATCTGTTCATTCTGGTCAGGCAGTTAGTAGTACACCCCCACTGCCATCACCTTCCCCCTCTTACATGGAATTTCTATCCATAAAGGTTCTACAGTGTGTTTTGTTTCCTGCAAAACTTTAATCCTATGTGTCTTAATGCCCTCTCTAACATAGAGTGCAACCCTTCCACCAATTTGATCTACCCTATCATTCTGTTATAGTTTGTACCTAGGTATCAGTGTTCTACTGGTTGCCCCCCTTCCACCAGGTCTCTGAGATGCCAATCATATCTAATCTTTCATTTAGTGCTATATATTCTAGCACTCCCAGCTTATTTTTTGGACTTCTAGCATTAAATACAACCTCTAAAATGCATGTATGCATACAGGCATTTCAGAGCTTGTATTTTATTCATATTAATTATCAGTTGATAGGGGTAATTTGGTATCTTTCAGCTCTGTACTTAAGGGTATCTGGGTTACTTTTATCTTTATTGGAACCTCTCTGTTGACATTGAACAGGTTTATTTTTATACAGCTTTATCATTTCAGTCAAAGCAATTTACATTGGAACTTATACTGGGTAATGTACATTAAACAGGGACATTGATAACTTGGCTTCTTTAGAGGCAACGGAGGGTTAAGTGACTTGCCCAAGGCCACAATGAGTGCTAGTGGGAATCGAACCCTGGTCTCTGGGTTCCGAAGCTAGTGCTCTAACCACTAGGCCACTCCTGTACTCCAATGTCCTATTTTTCTCTGTTGCTACTATCCATCAAGGATACATCCTTCTGAACCATGCGCTCTTGGGCGACTGTCAATGTTCCACTATTATCTCATTTAAAAGCTGCTCTCTCTCATTTTTAAAGGTTTATTCCAGCAGCCTGGTTCCATCCCAGTTACGGTGGAGCCCCTCCCTTCCCCAGAATGTTGCCCAGTTCCTAACAAATCCAAAATCCTCTTCTTTGCACCATTGTCTCATCCATACATTGAGATCCCGCAGCTCTGCCTGTCTTTTGGGTCATGTGCGTGGAACAGGAAGCATTTCTGAGAATGCTACCCTGGAAGTTCTGGATTTCAACTTCCTAACTAAAAGCCTAAATTTGGCCTCCAGAACCTCCCTCCCACACTTTCCTGTGTCACTGGTACCAACATGTACCAGGACAGCAGACTCCTCCCCAGCACTAAAACACTGTCTAGGTGGTGCATGAGGTCTGCTACCTTCCCACAGGAAGGCATGTTACTAGGCGATCCTCATGTCCACCAACCACTCAGCTATCTAGATGCTTAATGATCAAATTGCCAACTATAATGGGCATCCTAACCTTCCCTCATGGGCACATGGTCCTAGAGAAACCTCATCGATGCGAGAGGGCTTTTTTAACTCTCCTGGTGGACAAGTCCTAGCTACAGGATCACTTCCTGCCACATGAAGGTAATGCTCTCCTGGAGTTTTGACAATTTCATCCTGTTATTTATTTATTTATTTAATGATATTTATATACCGCCTTATCCTTCAATCAAAGCGGTCACAACACAAGTGGGGGATACATTTAACACGTGGGGATTTGAGACACATACACTAATACTTACAGGGAACACGGGCAATGGAGGGTTAAGTGGCTTGCCCAAGACCACAAGGAGCATCTGCGGGACTAGAAACCCCAGTCCTTCCGGCCCAAGGTTGCTGTCCTCTAGTGGGATTTGAACCCCCGACCTTCCGGCCTGAAGTACCTTGTCCCAACCACTAGGCTACTCCATTATGGGATCTGAAGCACTGATTCCAATGGGTAAAATCAGGGACTACAAATAGCATATTGTATTGCACTGCAAATTTAAAACCAGAACTGGCAAAAAATCTCACTCTTTGAACTGAGTAACTTGGCAACTCTGATATATTAGGAGCGAGGTGAAGCAAAAAGTCAAGAAATGCTATCTCTGCCCACCAGGTCTGCAAAGGCTAGTGCAAAATACCAAGGCAGATTTACATTTTTAATGAGATGATTCTAAATGGATACATTTGGGTGAAGAGTTCCAGAGATAGGGGGCTAGAAAGTAAAAAAGCAGAATGATGGATGGACCCATTTTGCTCGTGATGCCAGTGGTATGACCAAGTGGTTTGTATTTTGAGACTGGAGACATCTAGTTGGAGAATGGAGAATTAACACTAAGTAAATTGGAAATCCAGTATAAAACACTTTGTGTGTAAGAATAAGAACTTTGAATCAAAATCAGTAGGAAAGAGGAAGCCCGTGAAGTTTAGTAGCATGCCTGATAGTATTTAACTGTTTACAAATTCTGTTCATAGTATCAATCAACAGCATCTCTAGACCTTTGCTGGATTATATAGAAATAGTGGTTTGACAATCCTGTCTAGATTCTGGCCAACATGACAGTCTGTATTTAACATTTCTAAACCAGAAAGCGTAGTTACTCACCTGTAAACAAGTGTTCTCCATGGACAGCAGGAATCAGTCCTCACATATGGGTGACGTCACGCATACAGAGCCCGGCGTGGAGCATTTCCCCAGTTTTCAAAGAAACCCTTTGGGAATGCTCCACGCATGCGTGGTCCTCTTCCTGCCCAAGGGTGCCATCTTCCTCAGTCAGATGACATAACTTAGGCAAAAGGTGATAAGGTAAAATAAGGTAAAAGAGGCAACTCCTAGGGGACGAGGGAGGGTTATGAGGACTGATTTCTGCTGGCTCTGGAGAACATTGTTACAGGTGAGTTACTATGGACTCTGCAGACCCCAGTGTCCAGCATCACCATCACTCCGGTAGCCTGAACACAGAAGGGTCGGAGGGTAGGAGTTGCCTATACACAGAGAATACTTCAGATTACTGCCTGGCCAAAGGCACTGTCTCTCCAGGATTCACTCTCCAGGCAGTAGTGAGCTGCGAACGTATGCACAGAAGACCATGTGACAGTTTTACAGATTTTTGTCACCAGCACTGAGCAGAGGTTGGCCACCGATGTGGCCATAGCCCCTCACATGATGAGCAGTGATCCAGTGCTCTAGGGAGAGGCCAGCTTGCTCATAAACGAGGGCAATACAGTCCACCACCCAAGCGGACAGGGTTTGCTTGGTCACTGGGAGCCCCAGCCTGCTGGGGTCATAAGAGACAAAGAGCAGAGGAGCCTTGTGGTGGGCCTGGGCCCTCTGTAGATAGAAGGATAGGGCCCTTTTACAATCCAACGTATGCAGAACCGAATCTGCCTTACCAGCATGAAGCCATGGGAAGAAGGTGGGGAGGACCACCTCCTGATTTAGGTGGAAAGCGGACACCACCTTCAAGAGGAAATTGGGGTGTGCGCGAAGCACAACCCTGTTTGTACAGAACCTGGTATAAGGGGGATCCACCACCAAGGCTTGAAGCTCGCTCACTCTCCGAGCGGCATCAAGGCCACCAGGAAGGCCACCTTCCAGGAGAGATACCTTAGGTGGCAAGTTGCCAAGGGTTTGAATGACGGTCTGGTGAGCTGTGAAAGCACCACATTGGAGATCCCACTCTGGTGCCAGGGGGCGGAGGGGATCTTCGACAGCAGAAGACCTCTGAGGAACCTGGAGACCAGGAGCTGGCATGACAGGGGTCTCCCCTCCACGGGGTGGTGGTTAGCTGCTATGGCACTGATATGCACCCTTACCAAATTAGACTTCAACCCCGAACGGGAGAGATGACAGCAGGTACTGCAGTATGAACTGCAGACAGCATGAGAAGGGATTCTCATTCCACTCTGCACACCACAGGGAAAATCTCCTACACTTGAAGGCATATGCCCTACTGGTGGAGGGTTTCTGGGAGGTTGAGAGGATCTCTTGCACCTCGCTGGAGAGGCTGATGGGGGCTAGCGCTACCCTTTCAGCATCTATGCAGTTAAGGTCAGGGATCCCAGGTTGGGGTTGAGAAGGGAGCCCCCCTCCTGTGAACGAAGATCTGGTCATTGGCCAGTGCCACTGGAGGTGCCATCAACAGGGAGAGCAGCAGGGGGAATCAGGGCTGTCTGGACCACCTGGGAGCAACCAGGATCACCGTGGCATGGTCACTCTGCATTTTGAAAAGGCATCTGGTTAACAGAGGGGTCAGTGGGAATGCATAAAGCAGGCCCCTTGACCAGGAAACCAGAAAGGCATCCGCTGCCACCCTTCTGTGTTGTGGCTGAGGTGAGCAGAATCTGGGTAGCTGTGCATTGTCTGGGGAAGTGAACAGGTCCAGCCAAGGCTTGCCCCAGAGCCTCTGCACCACCCTGGGGTCCAGGCGCCACTCATGTGGGCGAAGGATCCAGCTGAGCTTATCCGCCAGGAGGTTTTCCTGGCCTGGCTCGTACACCACTCTCAGAAGCATGCACACTGCAAATGAGTGAAGGCCACTGCCTTCTAATAGAGGGAGGAGGAGGCCATGCCTCCCTGCTTGTTCACATAGAACAGGACCACCTGATTGTCCATCTGTATGAGGACTGAGAGGTTGCTCAGGAGGTAGCGGAAGGCCTGCAGTGTCAGGAAGATGGCCCTGAGCTCCAGGAGGTTGATCTGTAACCGAGATTCTTCTGGGGACCAGTTGCCCTGGATGCAATGGCCCTCGCAATATGTGCCCCAGCCTGCCAGGGAGGCATCTGTTGTCAGGACTTTCTGTGGTGCTGGTGCCTGGAAGGGCATCCCTGCCCTGAGATATTGTGGGGACTGCCACCAGTTGAGGGAGGCCGCCAGTCGGTGGGTGAACTTTACCCTCTCCCTCAGCCTGCCTGTGGCCTGCATGCACTGGGATATGAGGCACCACTGGGCTGCTCGCATGTGCATGCGAGCCAAGGGCGTGACATGTAAGCCTTGTGACTTTGGCCTCGAGGGCTGTGCTGCCTCTGATGAGCCAGTCATCCAGGTAGGGGAAGACGTGGGCCCCCTGGAGGTTCACATGGGCAGCCACGACTGCCAGGCAATTTATGAAGACCCTTGGAGAGGAGGCAAGGCCAAATGGTAGCACCCTGTACTGGTAGTGCTGCCCCCTCCACCATGAACCTCAGGTATTGTCTGTGGGAGGGATGGACCAGGATGTGGGTGTATGCATCCTTGAAGTCCAAGGAGCAGAGCCAGTCTCCCTGGTGAAGGTAGGGAAGCAGTGTCCCAAGGGAGAGCATTTTGAACTTCTCCCTCACCAGAAACTTGTTCAAGTTGCACAGGTCCAGGTTGAGCCAGAGACCCCCTGTTCTTTTCATGACAAGGAAATACCTTGAGTAGAACCCCTTTCCCCAGAGGCGTTGGGGCACAGGGTCCACCACCCTGTCCCTAAGTAAGCCTGTGAGTTCTGCGAGGAGCAAGGCCTGGTGGAGGGGAGGCCATGATGGCTCTCCTGGGAAGAAGTCTGGAGGGTTCTGATGTAGATGGAGGGGGTAACCTCTTGCACTACCTGCATGATCCACCTGTCCATGGTGATGTTGGACCATTCATCGGCAAATGAGGCCAGTCAACCGCCTGTGGGCTGAGACGGAATTCCTGAGGGAGGCCCAGCCCAGCGAGTCAAAAACTACCCCCCAGTTGGGTGGGAGCTGGTGTCTGAGGGGCCTTGGGCTTCCGGGACCCATGCCTCTGGCCTTTAGGCTGTGAGGCCTGGTGCAGCTGCCCTGAGTAAGACTGGTAGGGCCCAGCCTGGTGATAGCCCTTTTTCCTCTGGGTAAAAGGGCTTTTTCCCCTGAGGGCTTTTTCTTGGGGAGGGTCAAGGTCTTCCTGGACAGTCTTTACCAGGTTACCACCTCGGCCTCAATTTCCACCACCTTGTCCGAATAGGTTCTTGCCATTGCAGGAGACATCAAGCAGCTTTTTCTGCACCCACTGCTCAAAGTCCGAGGTTTGTAACCATGCCTGGCACCGAGCACTGATGCCCGCGACTGCCACCCTGGCCGCTGACTCGAAGCCATCACAGATGGCCTTCAAGATGAATTTGGAGCTGTCCTGGATGCCTGCCACCAGGACCTGGAATCTCTGCAGGGGTTCCCCGGCGAGTCCCGCTGAGAACCCTGAGATCTCATGGATCGGGCCTTTCAAGTACATACCCATGTACAATTTGTACGCCTGCATTCGGCACCCGAGCATGGCACCCTGATAGCACTTGCGGCCCAGGGCGTTGAGGGCCTAGGCCTCCCTGCCAGGGGGAAACGAAGAGTAGATTTTTAGGCTCTTCAGTTTCTGTATCAAGGACTCCACCACCACTGAATTGTGGGGAAGTTGCAGCTTATGGAACCTGGGGCCCTTCCAGACGCGGTAGATAGCGTCCAGACACCGACTGACCACCGGCACCGAGACTGGGGTCTCCCATATCCTGAGGAGTAGCCTTTCGAGGATGGGTGGAACTAGCACCGTGAGTCTTCTTGGGAGAGGACTCATATTGTAGGATCTCGAGCTACTCAGTGCACATGTCCTCCTCAGACTCTGTCTGAATCGAAAAAGCCCAGGCCATATCGCAGATGAAATCATGAAAGGCTACATCCTCAGGCGAAGAGTGGCGCCAAGGCTCCAGGGGAGACAGCTCGGAGGGGACATCCCTGTGCCGGGAGGACTCGAGAGACCTTGTCCTCAGTTTCCCAATCAGATCCAAGGGCATCAAGGAGTCAGCCTCGGGGGCTCCCCCAGACGACCTCAGGATCTGACTGGGAAGACCGGATCCCAGAGGAGTATGACTGAGACTTTAATCGATGCCAAGGACTTACCTGAGGCCGATGGTGCTCAGTGCCTAGATTGATGCCTGGGGATTCCCCCGAGGTCAGGGGGCCTGGTGTCGGGGCTGATGATGTTGGCAACCCAGACAACACCCGCCACAAGGCCAGAATAGAGGAGAGACAATGCTCCATGGCCGCCATTTGGAACTCGAGGCCCAATGGCTGTGCAGCTCCCTGCGTGGAGACCGAAGGCCTCGAGTCCAAAAGCTGGCACTCCAGAGAGTGCGTCTTCAAGGAGAAACTACAGGTTCACAAGTCCTGGTGTGGTCTCCGCCAGCCGACGACTCTTGCCTCAAGACTTTCTGAGGGCGCTGCTCGGAGTCGCCCGAGTCTTGGCGAGGGACTATGCCCGGTTTCATTGGAGGCACCTCATTTGGAACCTTCTTCTTTTTCTTGGGAGGGTCCAGGGCCACACCAGAACAGCCGCCGTCATGGGACTTCGAGGACACCTAGACCTCCCGCTAGAGGCTGGCTTCGGGGCTCGGTGATGGGGAAGCCGGGGCAGAGTCAGATCTGGGAAACAGATTGCCCTGCAACTCCAACCGCCTTTTGTTTGTCTTGGGGGTCATGGCCTGGCACCACTAATAGGTGGAGCCGTCACGGTCCAGGCCCACAGCGAAGACAGGAGTCATGAGTGTCAGTAACTGAGATAGTCTGACTGCAGCAGTCGCACTTCTTGAACCCACCGGGAGTCTTGGTGGGGAGAACACCCGGCTGGGGTTGAGGACCCCCGGGCAAAAAATGGTGCGATGGCCGGTCGAGGTTGGACCTCGAGAAAAAAGAAAAAGGGGAGCCAAGACTGGCACCAAGGGTGCCGCCTCGGAGGGAAGGGAACTGCAAACCGGAAAAAAGGAAGGCAATTTGGGTACTTTTTCCAGGGAAGTAGAAGACTACGTCCGTTGGGCTCTGTGGGAAAAAGGAGACTGAGCAAGATGGCACCCTTGGGCTGGAAGGGGACCATGCATGCATGGTAGCATTCCCAAAGGCTTCCTTTGAAAGCTGGGGAAATGCTCCACGCGGGGCTCCATCATCACACATATGTGAGGACTGACTTCCTGCTTGTTCCTGGAGAAATGAAAGCTATACAGATAGAGCATGAATGTATAGGTGCATGAACATGTTATATCGAAATTCTATTACAGCTTGTTACCTAATAGTACATATTTGCAAACTTTGAGCAAGCCGTCAACATAACATATGCAGCAGAACGAAGTCCTATGTTCTCTCTACAGTACATCCAGTGCTATGCAAATGGCTAACACAGATGTATTAAATTATACAAACAAACTATTAATTATGCATACCTCACACAGAATACTTGTACTGACCCTTTGCTGCTTGGGAGAGATAGTTACGGCAACTGAAACCTTCCAGTGCCATAAAAAGAACATGCAAATACCTGGATAACTACAGGAACATTGTTCCACATATACTAACAGGATTTGTATCCTTAAAGGGGAGATCTAAAGGAAAAAAACAACAAGTTTTTTCAAGGAACACTGGCTTTATAAAATCATCTCTGTCTGTACCTCACTTAATTTTTGAACCTTTTATCCAATTTCTTTCAGATCTGTACAACTAATAGTGGGGTACCCATTCTCCTCTGGTTTATGCAACTACCTTAAAAGGTTAATAATGCCGACCTAGAAGTAAAAGAGGTGCGATTCCTAGGTATAACCCTTGACCAATGACTAAACCTAAACTCTCATATCAACAAAACTGTCAAAACGATCTACAATAAAGTAAGAATTCTTCACCACCTTCGTCCACTACTCAAACCACATGACTTCGTACAGCATTTCAAGTGATAATCTCACAAAAGAATGCCAAAATATTCACTACACCCATTACAAACGGCACAAAAACACAGCAGCTTTAATCATCCTGTGAAAGTCAATATCAGAACATATGACACCAATATTAAAACATCTACACTGGCTCCCCATAGAGTAGAATTTACTATAAAGTAATATGTTTACCACATTCAAAATCCCCCACATCCCATCTGCTAGCTACCTAAAGTCACTATTACAGACAACAAGGAACAACAGAGCCAAAAGGAAAAACACTCAAAAATATGCTAACCGTACCAAATGAAAAAACAAAAAGCAATCAATTTGCATGCGCACGAGCATTCTTATTATATGTTCCCGGACTTTGGAATACTCTACCTGAAAAGATACAAACCATCACCGAACTCACAACATTCCGCAAAAAAATTAAAATGTACCTATTCATAGAGCATTATGGAAATAAAACAGACAAGCTGATGGACTAGCCACAAATCGCTAGGCCGGTTGAAAAGCAATGATAAGACAGCCACAATAAAGATCCTTGCTCCCTTTCCTAAGACAGCTGTACAAACATACTTATGCAAATATACTGGATAGAATAATAACTTTAGGTCTAGCTTGAAATATTTATACCTGTACTACCAGTTATAACATCCTGTGTATAGTTCTATGTACGATTTGTTCCTCACAACATTCATAATTCAATGTAAAACTTCAATTTGTTGAGTACTGTAATTGTAAACTGCTTTGACTTGAACAGCGGTATAGAAGAATAGTCAAATAAATAAATAAATAAACATCTCTCCATTATATTTTCTGTAGGAAAGGAAGCCATTTGAATTCAGTTCAGCCGTAATTTCAGAAAGATCAAAGAACAATGTAACGTCACTAAACCATCCTGCCCTTGGTTAGTGTCTACAGGCCCCTGATCCCATACTTTGAAACGTGGCCAACAAGTCAAGCAAGTCAGCTTGCTCTAAAGACGGCGAGAGGGAAAAAAATCCCAGAACAATGAGAGCAAGATTGATTTTTTAAAGCTGCCCTGCAACTAGTTGATATCAAGCATTCTGAAAGCTGACCTGTCCTTGGATAGTAGTCATAACCAAATGCAAATTTCTGTAACAACGAGGTTATCCTGAAACACTGACGCATCTTGTACCGGTAGATATCTGGAATAGTATTTAAACTGGACTTCTTCCTACCCTAGGATTATTTGCTCAGACCATATGTAAACGGAGCAGAAAGTGCATTTCTTAAAACATACCTGTTTCTATTTCTGGTGTTCTGCTGTCCCTGGGTAGTTTATGGCACCTGTCTGTTATAGTTCTCCTAGCACACAATTTCAAGGCAGATGGGGCCGGTTTAACCATTATTAGGCAGACTAAGCAGGCATCGAGGGCAGCAACATGGGGGGGGGGGGGGAGATAATAGCTGTAGTCAAAGCAAAATAATAGATCCTGACAACCATACAAACTCAAAGAGCAGTCAGTGCCTACCAAGGACCGGCATGACCATCAGGCAAACTAGGTGGCGGACTGGAGCACCAATGGGTCCGGGGCAGTGCATTACTGTCAGCCCTCTCCAGGACCTGCAGCGGTAGCAATGACCGCAAACAGCCCTGTGGCGCTTACCTTAAAACGTTGGTGCTGTGGGGTTGTTTGCTTCCACCCCCTCGGATTGCCCAATGTCGACTTCCTATTTGCAAGCGCATTTATGTACATAGAGGCTGATACAAATTTAAACTATGTATATAGTTCTAATAGTGTTCCTGTAACAGAAATTTGTACTTGTTTCTGTACAATTCACAATGTTGTTATTTGTAAACCGCGCTTGATCATTTGGAAAATGCGGTATAAAAATGTTAATAAAATAAAAAGCAAACAGCCCAGCGGTGCTGAAGTTTTACGGTAAGTGCCGCGGGGCTGTTTGTGGCCAATGACACACACACACACATATATATATATATATATATATATATATATATATATATATATATACACACATACATACATACATATACACACACAATTGAAAGCAAAGTTTAAAAGTATGATGTCTAAATATGCTTATTACAGGACTGTTCTGGGACGGGTAGTGTTGGGATGATCATGATTGTAAGTTAATTATCAAAATCTCGGTGGGGGTAGGGGCAGCCTTATGGCCTCAAAGTTAATTGGAGGTGAGGAGTACAAGGGCAAAGGTTTTGATTAGGGCAGAGGTTCCCAACTTTTTGGGTTTTGTGGATCCCTTATTAATCTCCAAAAAGTTCAGGAATCCCCAAATTCATCCTCATCACTTTCCCCAGACCCCCTCCTCTCAGCCTCTCTATTTCTCTCTTCTGTGAGCTGCGGACCCCCTGTAATAGTCTCATGGTCCATGGACCACAGGTTGTGAACCACCAGACTAGGGCACCTAAGACACATCAACCAATCCTGCAGACTAAACGCAGTCATTGTGGCACTAGCAGCCGGACAGAGGTACCTTGATACCATTCTCGGCTCTCACGTGCTTCCTTTTAAGAAGTCCAATCCAGTCATCTTCCAAGATTTCAAGCTTCTTTAGAATCACAATACTTCTCGCTATACAGAAACAGTAGGAGGGTTTTTTTATCGTTTGTGATTAAACTGTGAATTGTGGAAACAATATTACCCAACTTGTTTTTATCTTGTATTTGACCAACATAAAAATTGCCCAAAGGCAATGTTCTACATGACCTTTCAAAACACACCCATTCCAGTCAAATGTCAAGATCCATTTTTCAACAGTTCCACCCCTTGCTCAGGTTCTTCAAGCAGCAATATGATCACCTTTTATTATTTAGTCAGAGAAAAACACCACAATTCACTTAACTTTTGTCCTACTGATTTTATTTATGACTCATGAAAAGTGTGAATATTTTGAAAGCTCCTTCTTTAATCACTCTATACATTACAGATCTCTTAATCAAATTTAAGACCTGCTTTAATGATCATCTTTGTAAACCCTACAGACCTCACCCTAATTCAGGCAAAATGTGGCATTAGAGCAAGATTGCTGAAAAACAGGGGGAAATGGGTATTATACAGCTCTGACTTATTTAAAATAATGTTTAAAAATACATGAGAAATTCAGAGAAAAAAAAATGAGAATTAGGAGAAAGGAACACACTCCGGATAAGAGGAACCAAACCATTCTGCTACTTTAAAATGTACAGACAGAAGCCATTTTTAGAATTAGCACCTGTTAAATCTGAACCCTTTATTCTACTAAGAACATAAGATATGCCATACTGGGTCAGACCAAGGTCCATCAAGCCCAGTATTCTGTTTCCAACAGTGGCCAATCTAGGTCATATGTACCTACTGTTCAACCCTGTGGTTTTTAACCAATTTCTCAACTTCCTAACTCTTGTTATTTGTTGTGTATGTCTGTCTTGAATAATAGACTGCAAGCTCCATAGAACAAGGACTGTCTCTTCTATGCATGTGTTTATGTTTATTAAAATTTGATGCACCACCCTTCATAAAGTAGAAAAACGGTTTACATCATAAAATCCGTTAAAAAGATTGACAGTGCTGCATGCATTTAGTAGAGTGCCATTGAAAAGCTAAGAAAAAGTAGAAGCAGCAGTAATAAATAACAATATAATAAAAATATTTTTATATAGTGCTACTGGAAGTATGCAGCACTATAGAGTTGTGGCAAGTATTCAGGTACAATATATCCCTGTCCTAAGAAATTTACAATCTAAGTAGGCACCTGTTCACCAATGGCCTAGAAAATCAGATGGCTTAAGAATACCTCTCATTCTGTTCATTAGCTAACCAGATTTCTTTTTATTTTAAAACTCAGAAAAGAGGGCTGACTCACCAAAGAGGTGGGTTGGAATGAGGTGGCAGCAGTGGAAAAAAGGGAGTGAGAACAGCAGCATAAAATTCTCCAGGAAAGGAGGAGAAGGAAAGCAGTGGCACAGACAGCAATAAGAGTCAGCTGCAGCAAGAATGGAAGTGAGATGCGGACGATGATGGCTCTGGGTGGGAGACAGGGAGGAAGCCTTGGAACTGGGTGGGATGGCAAGGTGAAGAGAGAGCTCCTATGGTGATGAAAGGGACTGCGAGGATGGGAGAGAGAACTGGGTGAGGGCTGGGAAGGAGAGCATGTTAGTAGTTTGGATTGCAAGAGGGGCAGTGTTAGACATGCAGGGCTTAGGGCAGAAACTGGTGAGAAGGCCCCAACGCCTGCCTGCAAGCTATGGCTCCATCAGCTTGAGGCAGACTTGGGATTCCTGGGGCATGGGGGCCCAGGGCAATTGCCCTGTTTGCCGCTCCTTAACACTGGCCTGGGACTGCAAGGAGGAGAGAGGGTTATTTCACTAGAAAGAAAAGATGGGAAGGAGAGAGAGCATTGATACTGGGTGCTGAGGGGGCTGCAAACAGGAAAAAAAGACCGTGGTTCTAGGTATAAGGGGGGGGATGAGGAAACATGAACAGTACCTCGCAGTGAAGAGATGAAGAGAGGAAAGAGTCAGAAGGTGCATAGACAGCTGCAGCAGTGGATGGGAGATGGAGGGTAGAAGGGTTGGGGCAGAGAAGAAGCAGCAGGCCCCCACATGCAGTTGGAGGTGGGACACTGTAACGGCAGCGGGTGCCCCTGAGGAGTGAGCAGTGTAGTCGGGTCATGTCCCCCCTTCTCCTTGGCTCCTTCTTATGTTTGGTGTAATCATTTCACACCACTTTCCTCTTTGCACATGATGTTCGATGCAATGGGGGGAGGAGCCTAAGGGCAGATCTAGCATGACCTGGCGCCAATAAGAGGGCAACATTGTTTCTATTGCACCCTCTTTGCTTATTCTGTACAAAAGTAAACTGAATGTCTACCTCCCTCAGCTTGTTGAGCCAAAACTACTGAGAATGATCAGTGAACCAGTGAGAGATCGAGGTATTCTAGCTAACCACAAGGCAGAATGCCCAGGCAAACTCTCTGGAAGGCTTCAGCTAGCTTGGATCACAGTGGCCCGCTCTGGTGAGAGGTAAAAAAATGCAGTGCCTCTTTCAGATGACTACTAAAAAGCAGCACCTGTTGGCAGTGGCATTTGGCTCGGGTGGACTCAGGGATCACCATCCATCTTTTTGATCATTGTTCTTACTAATACTTGGCATTAATTAGGGGTGTCCTTTTGTAACAAAGGATAGCCAGGATCACCATCAAACAAGAAATGACAGTGTTGTCCATGATCATGTCCAGTTTGCCAACAATGTTGCACCCTACTGCTCAATAGCACGCACTCTTGTGAAACAATGCACACCAGTACACAATAAGGCACACTATTGACAGCAAAAGAAACCATACAAAAAATGAAAACAGAGAAGGAAACCATATAGGAACTGTTTTTTTTTGCTGTAGATCTCTATTAATGATAAAGTTGTGGCCGTTTCTAACCCATTCATCTCTTTCTGTGCCTTATTGACAACCGACCAGTGGCATGTCCCGACTGCCTATGTCACAACCAGTCGTGGGAAGCGATGTTGATAAAACCTGAAGAGGAGACCGAGTTTTCCTATCACTTTTGGACGGGGATCCTTTAGGTCCCATCGGCTCGGCCCAGCTTGATCTAAGAAGCAGACGGGGATAGGCACAGCCGCGAACGTGGGCGGGTTTAGCGAGGCGGCCTCCCTCCCTCTGCCGTCTTCGCGGTCATACACCCACCAGACGGAAAGCAAACATAGAAATAGAACGAGCACGAGCACGAGCACGAGCACGAGCCCTTCGCCGCGGGTGACCCCCCTCCCCACCCGTCCGTCTGTCTGTCTCGCGCTCTGGCCGTTGCTCCCGGCGGCGCGCGCCTCAGCCAGTCCCCCCGGGATTCCGACTCATTTCCGTGTCGTAGCCCTCCGTTCTTCCCCGCGGGGTCGGGGGCTGGAAAGCGCCTTCTCGTACCTGCGGGCTGTCCTGCAGAGCCTCCTCCAGGAGCAGTCTGTCCACGGCGGGCATGTTGTCCTGCTGCTGGGCTGGGTGGGTGGTGAGCGATGTGGGAGTGTGCTCGGCCCTGCCCGTCGCTTCCGCGTGACACGTAGTGTTTTGACGAGGCTCTAATTGCCCTCTAGTCCGCAGCAGAGAGCCGGGGTTCTCCCTCCCCCACGCCCTCCCTTTGCAATAAGACGAGGCCGTGGAACTTAGAACGCACGCGGCCGGCCTCGTCAAACGAACGTTCCGTATTGTTGAGATGAAAGTGTGTGCGCGCGCGGTAATAGTGACTGTGGCTTGGCATGCTGCTCCGATATAATCTTCTTCCGAACTGCTTAGTACTGTTGATAATAACCAGCACTCTAGCTGAATACTGGGCCTCAAACATGCAACGTGTGATTTCCAGTCAATACTAATTCCTGACGACCCAGAAGTTCCTGGGGTTCCTTGGCAGTGTGCCAGGCTGATGCAAACCCAACATCGGCATGCCTAGGGAGGCAGGGCTCTTAACAAGGGTATGCTGCTTTTGCCTGGCTGTATCTCTTTAACAAACTCCTATAAGAGCTTGTAGATTTTATTTAGTCTTACTAATCTGTTATAGTTTTTTGAAGGTGTGAATAAACAGGTAGACAAAGGTGAGTCGGTTGATATAGTGTCTCTGGATTTTCAGAAAACCTTTGACAAGATCCCTCATGAGAGATTCTTGGCAAAATTAAAAGGTCATGGGATAGGAGGCAGTAAACTATTGTGGATCAGGAACTGGTTTAAAGATAGAAAGCAGAGGGCAGGGCTAAATGGCCAATTTTCCCAATGGAGAAATGTGAATAGTGGAGTTGGGGTTGTCAACTGGCTCCAGATGCGCCCAACAAGCTTGATCCAGTTCTTTGTTTACCCCATTGCATGCAGGGACTTGTAGTCTTGCTTTTCTTATGGAGTGCAATGGGGACATCAGAACTACATGTCCTTGCATGCAATGGAGTAAACCCAGGACTGGATCAAGCCTGTTGGGCGCATCTGGAGCCAGTTGGCAACCCTAAGTGGAGTACCCCAGGGATCTGTGCTGGGTTTTTTTCCTTTTTAACATATTCATGAATGACCTAGAAATGGGAATAACCAGTGAGGTAATCAAAGTTGCAGATGATACAAAACTATTCAAAGTTGTTAAAACCCATGAGGATTGTGAAAAATTGCAAGAGGACCTTGATAAACTGGAAGACTGGGCATCCATATGGCAGATGAAATTTAATGTGGACAAGTGCATATAGACACCGAAGCTCCACTTGATCCGGCCCAACATGGCTTTAGGGAAGCTCATGGAGTAGAAACCCTCCTCATCACTCTCTTCAATACATTAATCACTGGAATAGACAATATCCGGCAAGGATTCATCCTTATATTCATGGACATCTCGGCTGCGTTCGACTCGGTCAGTCATCAAATACTTCTCGATCGCCTTAATGAAAAAGGAATACATGGCTCCGCATTGAACTGGTGTAAATCCTATTTATCTAACCGATGGCAACAGGTAAAGATTGACGAAAAAACATCAGACCCATTCCTGCAAGATCAAGGAGTACCGCAAGGCTCCTCTCTTTCAGCATTAATGTTTAACATTTATATGCAACCTATCTGTGAACTCATCCGTTCTTTTAAAGTTACCTGCTTAGCCTATGCAGACGACGTTCTCCTATACATGCCATTCTCCATCAACCATCCTGATTTCAATCCACTGATACAATGCTTCCAAGCAGTAGAAGACTGGCTCCTCACACAGAACCTAAGAATCAACCACAGTAAGACCGATGTTATGTTTATCACAAAGAACCAAAACTTCACACCCCCTACTACATTAAAGATAAAGGACAAGAAATTGACAGTAAAACCTACTATACGATACCTAGGCATCACCCTTGACCAGCGTCTCAATATGAAAACTCACATTAAAAATATAACGAAACTAATATACCACAAGATACGCACACTACGCCACATACGACCTCTACTAGAACCTACAGATTTCAGAACCATCTTCCAAGCCTTAGTGATGCCACATCTAAATTTTGCAAATGCAATCCTATACGGGCTCCCTCAATCTACTTTAAATCCTCTCCAATTAGCGATGAATACCGCCGCCAGAGTGCTTGAAGGAATATCAAAGTCAGACCACATAACTCCAATCCTGATAAAACTCCACTGGCTACCAACCAATGCAAGAATCCAATACAAAATCATAATCACCATCTTCAAAGCCTTAAACAACCAAGCACCCTCAACCATCACTAACCTACTACACACCCAAGCCCTCAACAGAGCCAGAAGAACATCAGCAATAAATACCTTAATCGTCCTGAAAATAACAGTCAAATACACCAAGGAAACATCTAAAAGAGCCTTCAGCATTCATGCCCCAGTAGCATGGAATACCCTCCCACCAGAATTGAGAGCCATAACCAGTCTAACACAATTCAGGAAAAGTCTTAAGCACTACCTATTCCTAAGTTATTTTCCAGTATAAACCTTCCCAAGAGAAATAGTCACACCATGTTCAGTTCTAGTGAATTTTGACTGCGTTTAATGTATATAGTTTATTGTATATGATTTATATAGACTACCTTGTTTCTTCCAAATTTTCAAATCCCTGTTACTTGTAAAATGCGCTACAGTTATCCTGTATGTATATGTTTTTGTTCCATGTGAACCGCGCTGATGACAATAGTGTGGTATATAAGAAATATTAAATAAATAAATAAATAAATGAACATAGGAAAGAACAACCTGAACTATAGTTACACGATGCAAGGTTCCACATTAGGAACCACCACCCCAAAAAAAGATTTAGGCAGCGTCACGGATAACATGTTGAAACCCTCCGCCCAGTGTGCAGCGGCAGCCAAGAGAGCAAATAGAATGCTAGGTATTGTAAGGAAAGGAATGGAGAATAAAACGAAGGATATTATAATGCCTCTGTATCATTCCATGGTGCGACCGCACCTTGAATATTGTGTGCAATTCTGGTCACCATATCTTAAAAAGGATATAGCATTATTAAAAAAGGTACAGAGAAGAGCCACCAAAATAGTAAAGGGGATGGAAGGATATCCTTATGAGAAAAGTCTTAAAAGGTTAGGGTTCTTGAACTTGGAAAAGAGATGGCTGAGGGGAGATATGATAGAGGTCTATAAATGAATGAATGGAGTGGAACGGGTAAACGTAGATTGTTTATCAAAATATAGAAAGACTAGGGGACATGCAATAAAGCTACAGGGTAACCTATTTAAGACTAATAAGAGAAAATATTTTTTCACTCAATGTGTAATCAAACTCTGGAATTTGTTACCGAAGAGTGTAGTAAAAGCTCTTAATGTATTTGGGTTTAAAAAAGGTTTGGTCTAGTTCCTGGAGGAAAGGTCCATAAACCATTAAAGGGGACCTGGGATATATAAATAAATTAAATAAATAATATACAAGCATTGTGGAACCTGTATTTTTTGAGGAAACTGCTAGGTACTTGTGACTTAGATTGGCCACTGTTGGAAACAGGATACTGGGCTTGATGGACCTTGGTCTGACCCAGTATGGCATATCTTATGTTCTTACCCACCTCTGATTCAGACACCATGCTACACTAGTTCTTCATGGTCTCCTTTATATCATTGATTTCACTTGGACTCCGAAAACCGCACCTTCAATCCTAGTATTTTTGTGCCCTGTTGCTTATGATTTCTCCTCGGACTCCTGGACAGAATGCTGAGACTGTCTAGAATGTTGGTGTTTAATATTCACTTGTTTCTGAAGTATCTGATGTTTTATGCCTGTTCTTTATTCGTTCTCTATAAAGTTGCTTGTTTGTAAATGTTCTTGTAAACCGCTCTGATACTAAATAGTGCGGTATATAAAAGCTAATTAAATAAATAAATATCATTGTTGACCCCTGTTGCAGTTATGCTTGCCGAAACGTGACTAAGTCGGACAGGAAAGGCATGTCCACTGGGTGGGCTAGGCGGCTGCCTAGGGTGGCAGATCTCTGTGGCTGGCAGGCCATGTGCTTTGGCACACATGGCTTGCTGCCCCTCCCCCCCACCCCTGCTGAGCTGACCCTCGACCCCGCCATCAAAATAGGCGGTAGTGCAACTCAGCACAGGGGGAATGGCATGGCCACGGCTTCTGCCTAGGGCGACAGAAACCCTTGGGCCAGCTCTGAAGCCAGATCCTCAATGAAGACTCCATCTATGTAGCTGTGGTCTTTCTCTGCTCCTCCTACTGTTTGTGGAGGTTGTCTTCATCCTTTTTGTTCCTTCATAGGAAAAACCTCCTTGAGTGACAGCCAAAATGGCACCCCCCCAGCACCAAAAGAAATTGTTCCATGCTTCTGATATCTGACTGAAAGGATGGTGCATGTTCCTAGGACATTAGAATTGGGACCAACAAGCAAATTTGCGGATGACACCAAATTACTCAAAATTGTTAAATCGCATGCCAATTGTGGAAGGACCTTTGGGAGACTGGGCATCCAAATGGCAGATGAAATTTAATGTGAACAAGTGCAAAGTGATGCACATTGAGTCACCACCCTGGAAAAAAGATCTAGCTTTCATCTTCTGTTCTGTGTGCTGAGGCAGCAGCCCTAAAGACTAACAGAATGTTGAGTATTGTGGGTAATTCCGGTCTCTGCATTCGAAAAGATTCAGAGAAGGGCAACCAAAATTATAAAGGGGTTGAAACAGCTGTCCTTTGAGAAGTCTAAAGTGGTTAGGGTTCTTCAGCCTAGAGAAGAGACAGCTGAGGGGAGATATGATAGGTCTATAAAACCCTGAGTGGAGTGGAACTGCTAAATGCAAATCAATTGTTTTACTCTTTCAAAAAGTACAAGGACTAGGGGACATGCCCTACAGCTTCAAAGTACTATATTTTAAACAAGACAAAATGTTTTTTTCTCTCAAGCTGTAATTAGCTTTGGAACTCATTGCCAGAGGATGTAGTAAAAGCAGGTAGTGTAACTGGATTTAAAAAAAGGCTTGAACAAATTCCTAGAGGAGAAGTCCACAAACCGGTTTTAAGGTAGACTGAGAGAGAGAGCCACTGCTTATCCATGGGGATAAGTAGCATGGAGATAGCTACTTTTGGAATATACCAGATATTTGTGACCTGCATTGGCCATGTTGGAAAGAGGACACTGGGCTTGATGGACCTTTGGTCTGATCCAGAATGGCACTTCCTAAGTGCAGCTTCAGCAGTAGCAGCAACGTGCGTCACCTGATCCAAGCACAGCTGCAGGCAGAGGCGTTGCAAGGTGGGGAGGAAGGAAGAAGAAAGCATAGGGCAATAATAAAAGCAGCTGTGCAAGAAACTGGGTTCCACTTTGCCACTGTAATCAGGACCATCCCAATCACTGGGCACATTATCCCGCTGCCTAGGATAGCAGCTGTGGGGGTGGGGGGGGGGGTAGTCAGCAAAGAGCATCTACAGTCAAAACAAGGCCATGGGTCCTGACAGTCACACAAACTCATACATCAATGCATACTTTTATTCACAGGAAGAATGGGCAGGATGCAAATAGTCCATTTACCCTCGTAAGTGGCTTTTTGTAATCTTTCATTATGTATATATTTACATAATAAAGTTTAATATTTAAAAGTAGGATGTCCGAATATGTATTTTATAGGATCGTTCCGGGAGAAATGGTGTCGAGATGAACCCAGAGTTTAATATTCAAAATCTTGGGGGGGGGGGGGGGGAGGTGCTAATTGCGAGGGGGCACAAGACTAAAGTTTTGCGTAGCATTGGCTCTGACTTTAATGGTGGCAGGAGCGCCGGCAGCTGCCTGTCTACCTGTCTTCTCTGTGATAGCTTTGCAAAGCTGTGATAGAAGCAGATCTTGCTGACTCCAGCAACAAGGATGCCTCGCATTTTCAGCGAGGAAGAATGCTCGTGTAACGATTGATAGCTAGCTGCCGATTGGCTGTGGCAAATACCTTATTGCTGTCAGGCCCAGCTGCCTTGTGTCAGAATGATTGGGTCTGAGGAGGATGGTAGGGGCAGAAGACAGGACAGGAAAGAGACTGCACCACAGCGATAGGTGGGTGCATTATGTGCTCCACACGGTAGCATGCCCTGTCCGGATGCAGGTTAACAGTCTACAGTGAGAGATGGAATGATGAGTGATGCACTGGGGAGGGGGAGCAGGGAGAGACCAGCTGACAATGACAACCCCACATATATATTTTATTTTATTTAAAACTATTTACATATCTCCCATTACTAGCAGTTCTAGGCAGTAAAACTTAAAAAATACCATGAAACAAACAAGAGGCAGATTTAAAAATAACTCATAAAAATACATAATACCTCAAAATGCCTGACTCATCAAATGCTTATATAATATGGGCTCAATATTCAGCTCACAGCGGTCATTTTTTTAAAGTGCCTGACTACTGCAGGAAAAATCAAATCCAGATATCCAGCTCCAGGATACAGAGATTCTCCGGCGCTGAATGTGTCTGGTCTTATATTTTCTGGATAGCTGAATTGCATAAAGTTAGGGCAGCTTTTTTTTAAATCTATTTTTCTGAGGCTACTTTTTCGGTTAGCAGACTGAAAATTGCCACTAACCAGATAAGTACTGGGGCTGCCATCGCCCCGCCCATGAGCTGCCATTGCCCCGCCCATGGGCTGCCACAGTGTTCTGGAGAGAGTCGGGGTGGTTAGAGGTTATGTTTGGCAGCACTGTCCAGTTAGTGCTGCTTAATATACCTCTCAGTGGGTTTTAGCTGGTTATTGGATCCTGCTAAGCAGATAAATCCTTTTGAATATTGGCCCATATCTTTTTATGATCTCAACTGCTGCCTAGGTTAAGCCCCCTTCACTCCGGGGAACCCGTAGGGACCTTTGCAACACTTAATTCTAGTAGTAGTGAAAGTGAGCTGGAACAGCATTGCAATATATTACGAACTGGAACATTTTGCGAGTTTGCAGTTATGCAACCTGCTTTCCTTACTGCCAAGCTCTTTAAACTGGTCAACACTGAGTGTTTCTGGTAGCAGCCGTCAGAAACAGACTGCAGCACTCGGCTCATTATCAGACAACATTTATGGCAAAAGGATTATATTGTGCAACAGTATTATAAAGTTCAGATATAGCCAAATATTTAATATATGATGAAAACTGTCAACACATACAAAGGTACAAGTGTTTTAGTTTGCAAAAATATGGCATTCCGAGTGTCTGCTCTCAATTGCTGAGGCTGTAAATGGAACTCATTCGGCCCAAGTGGTCGAGATAAAGCTATTGGTTGACTGATTCCCTCAAACTCCAATGACTTGATAGAGTGGCGTCAGCTTGGAAATAATGAACCTTGAAACGGTAATGTCTTTTGGTAATCATATTCTGGAAGTGTCATTGAGGAAGTGTAGAAATATATGCTTCTAATCTGACAATAAAATATATTAAAATACTAAAGCTGTACAGAAGTTAGTATTTATTTATTTAAAAGGATTTATATACCGCTTTATCCTGAAATCAAAGCGGATTACACATCAAAAAAAATCAAGTTTCAGGGTGCTTGGGTGGGGGCATGCAGTGATAAATGGATAAGTCTGTATGTGAGTGGTGTGAAGTTGATTGCGTGGTGAGCTATATACAGTGTGAGCTGTGTACAATAAATATTTACATTTTTACATTTTGTTGGGCTGAGAGAGAGTTCATTTAGACAGTTCATGTTATGTCCTTGTAGTGTTCTGTGAAGAGCATAGTTTTGAGCATCTTCCGTAAGTCTTTGAGGTCTTTTGTTGATTTCTGGGGTTTCGGTGATTAGGGTAGTTGGTGGTCATCATTGAATTGTTCAATGAATAGGGTGGTTTTTAGTAGTTTCCTGAATTCTTTTATATCTGTTGTTTATTTTAGTTTATCTGGGAGGACATTCCAGATAGCAGGGGCAGCAAGAGAAGGCTCTCATGGATGTGGATTTGTTGGTTCTTGTAAATAGACTGGGTGTTGGTATATTGTTTTTGGTGCTATTTCTGTCTGGTCTTTTGCTTGTTTTGGTTCTGATGAGTTCATGTAGTATTTCTGCTGACATGTTGTTTTTGTTTAAATTTTGTTTATTGAACACAACCCACATAACAACAGCACGTCAGAACAACAGTGTGGAAATAGGACAGCAATAAGCACAGCCATGTTCATAGTTATTACAGATTGACACATTTCCCCCCCACCCACCACCCCCGTATGACTCCATCCACCCGTCAACAGCTTGACAGCAGGAGACTGCGCCAGGTAGGTCTCCCTAAGTGGCTATAAACAAGGACATCCAAAGGGAAATAAGAGTACCCCCCACCACAGCTACCCACCAAAACACTATCTCAAGCATACAAGCCCCCCAAAGCCCCCCCCTCCTATCACCACAAACAGCAAACAGGTATCATATCCTCCATCACTACCCCACCCCCTTAAACCAAAGGCCATCCCAACCAAAACTCCATTATTCTCCCCTCTACAATCATCAATTAACAGGTAAGTGCCGAACTTCCCCCATCCCTCCCTTCCCCCCCCCCCTACACCCGCTGCTCCAACCAGGACCACTCCCACCTCTCATCCAAGCACATTAAGGATTCGGCTTCGCTCTCGCGAAGACAGAGTGTGTAGGTAGGGACCCCATTCCTCAACAAATCTAGCAGTGGCTACCTTCCCGCGTTTAGCTCCTTGATGCTCTAGCAGGAGGAGCCGATACACCTCTTGCGTCCACTGACCTAAGGTAGGGCCCTTGGGCTGTAACCAGTTCAACAAAATCACTCGCCGCGCCACGAGAAGAACCTTACCCAGCCAAAGTCGCTGACCCCCCCCCAGACCCGTCACCCCCCTGACCATACCAAGCACCAAAATCTGAGGGTCCCGACGGAGTGGGCACCCGAAAACACCCGTAAGACATCCCACAATCACCTTCCAGAAGCGAACCACCACCAAACATTGCCACCACATATGTCCCAGGTCAGCCCGGGCCACCCCACATCGGGGGCAATCCGCAGTAGCGCTACTGCCCGCCCGAAACGCTCGACAAGGAGAAAAGTGGCAGTGGCGCACGATGCGGTACTGCATATACCGAAAATCTGCCATCTTAATCCACCGGGGGATATCTGCAAACAATTGCATTATATCCACCCCGCGGATCTCCACCCCCAGGTCATGGGCCCAAGCCTCCGCCAAAGCTGGCTCGTCAGGGAACCCGGTGATACGGATATATTCCTTATGTAACAATGCCACTCTCGCCCGCTGCATGCTCCCCGCATACAACAATTCCTCAAATTTAGAACAGATAGTAGTTTGCAGGCTCCGCCCGTCCAAGCTCCGTAAGTAACTACGCAACTGTAAATATGCAAACCAATCCCGACGCTCGAGACCATAGCTAAGTTGAATAGTGGTAAAGGCGAGCGCCTGCCCCCGATCATCCGTTACCTGCTCTAAGGCCACAATTCCTCGAGCTTCTCACCTCCGAAATGTCCCCCCGTTTAACCCGGGGCCAAACGCCCCATTTCCATAGAGAGGCAGAAAGGGGGTAATCCCTGGATTCCAGGAGTACGCCTTACATAACAGACGCCAGACCCTCCGCATGACCTTAAAAATAGGGTGTCCCCCAACCAACGGAGGGAGATCAACAACCGCCGCATGCAAAATAAACCGCAAGGCCAAAGGTTCCGCTACTGCCTGCTCATATACCAAGGGTGTGTAGTCTGCTGTAGTCCCCAACCAATCCCGTAAGTTCTGCAGCAAACAGGCTATATTATAACTCCGCAGATCAGGGGCTCCCATGCCACCCCCCCCCCCCCCAGGGTCGCTGCAGCGTCTTAAGACTCAACCGAGGTCTCTTCCCTCGCCAATAAAAGGAATTTAAACATTTTGCCACTTTTGTTATCTCCCGCTTCGTCAGCAGGATAGGCAAACCTTGCAACATATACAGCCTTTTGGGAAAAATGGTCATCTTATAGAGGGCTATCCGAGCTCCCAGGGAGAGCGGGAGATCCCGCCAACCATGCAGGCGCTCTACCATCTGTGATAACAGGGCCGCAAAGTTGACCTGCTGTATTTGACCTACATCAGCTGTCAAGTAGACCCCCAAATAATGAAGGGTCTCTCCCGCCCATTTCAACGGAAAGGCATCCCAGTCTTTCTGTAACGTTCGCTGCAAATCTAGAGCCTCGGATTTATCTAAATTTAATTTCAAACCCGAAAACTCCCCAAAATCCGCCACCAGTCTCAGCAAGATTGGTAGAGTCTTCCTAGGAATCCCCAAGTAAACGAGAAGGTCATCTGCAAAGGCAGATACGCGAAATTCCTCCTTCCCCACCCTGGCCCCAACCAGTCCCTTATGAGTTCGGATGCGCTCTAAGAGGGGCTCTAGAGTGAGCACAAATAAAAGTGGGGACAGAGGGCATCCCTGCCGTGTCCCCCTCCGGATAGGAAAGTCCTGAGAAATAGAATCATTTACCAAAATCTGCCCACGAGGGTCCGAATACAGAAGTTTAACAGTGTCCAAGAAAAATCCCCCTATCCCCATGGTGGCCAATAAATGATACATGTATTGCCAATCCACACGATCAAACGCTTTCTCAGCGTCAAAACTGATTAGCAAAGCTGGCTCCCCTGCCGTCGCGGTCATATATAAGGACAAGACTATTTTACGAATATTCTTTATGATGTGCCTGCCTCTAACAAATCCCACCTGGTCTTCCTTAACTAATTGTGGGAGGAATTCCGCCAGCCGATTAGCCATAATTTTCACCAGAAGCTTGATATCTACATTTAAATGTGAAATCGGCCTATACGATTCGGGCAGCAACCCATCCCGACCTGGTTTAGGAATCAAAGTAAGGACTGCCCTGTTTGGTTCATATGGAAAGGCTTGGCGCTCAATCAAAGCAGAATAGAAGGACCGTAAAGGGTCCACCACCTTATCCACCAGTAGCTTATAAAATTCACCCCGGTACCCATCAGGTCCCGGTGCCCGACACATACGCAGCTGCTTAATGGCCCCCCGGATCTCCTCCTCAGTGATGGGGGCATTGAGAGTTTCGCTCTCCTCCAAAGATAGACTAGGCAGGTCCACCTTCCCGAGAAAAGCCTCCATTTGCGCTAAATCTCCAGTGTCCGCTCCATAAAGAGTCCGGTAATACTCCCGAAACCGTTCCTCAATATAGGCCTGCCCAGTCCGAATCTCACCCCTAGCATCCCTCAGGGCTCCAATATGTGCCCGTCCTCTACTAGTTTTAACCAGCCTGGCCAACAAACCCCCCGCTCTACTCCCATATTTATAAAGCTTATATCGATAATACAATAGCGATTGTGTCGCCCGCTCCTGCATCACAGCACTCACCTCCTGCTGCAACCAAGTAAATTCTAATTTCCTCCCCCGAGACGGATGCTGGGTGAACGTTCTCCGCGCTTGACACAACTGTTTTTCCAATAGAATTAAACGGGCGGCATAAGCTTTCCTCTGCCGGGCCCCAAACTCAATAATATTCCCTCGTAGAACCGCCTTTGCGGCCTCCCAAAAAAGAATGGGATTACTACGCTGTTCCCCATTAAACTCAACAAATTCGTCCCACTTTGAGCATAAGAAGGCCGCAAATTGACCACTCCTGGTATAACCCAGCGGGTAGCGCCAAAAGGATCCAGCGGTCCTTGCCCCCCACCCAATGTCCATCCGGACATAAGCATGGTCGGATATGACCACCGGGCCAATCTCTACTCTAAGGACTTTATTAAATAATGTTTGGAACCCCAAAAAATAGTCCAGCCGGGACCCTGTGTCATGGGCTCTAGAAATATGTGTATAATGCCTATCTAGGGGGTGTAACACTCTCCAGTAATCAAGCAAATTAAATCCCTCACACACTCCCCGTAGCCACTGAGATTTCCGGTCTGGCGTCAGTCCCCTACTTCCAGACCTATCGATCGTTTCATCTAAAACACAATTAAAATCCCCTCCCATTATAAAGGGAAGGGAGCCAAGTTCATTCAAACATTTGTTCACTCGTGTGTTAAAATGAGCATCATAAATGTTCAGGGCACAAATATTCACCAGACCCACTTTGACTCCTTTGATGGTGCCCACCAGGATAACATATCGTCCACCCGGGTCGCTAATACAGCGTTCCACCTCCCAATCCACCCCCTTCCTGATCAGAATCGCTACTCCCGCCTTCTTCCCACCCGAGGAGGCCCCATATACCTTCCCAACCCACCCCCTGGCTAGCTTGGTATGTTCCAGGACACTCTGATGCGTCTCCTGTAGAAAAGCCATATCAGCTCTTTGGTCTCTAAGTACTCGGAGAATCTTATAGCGCTTTACTGGAGTCCCAACACCACACACATTCCAGGTAATCAGCTGTAAGCCCTCAGCCATGGTCATTCGCATCATACCCATCAGCAAATTTGCACTCTGATATGAAGGGAACTCCCCCAGCCTAGAATTCCCCCCCACCACCCCCTCCCCTACACACATATCGGAGCTGTCATCCACCACACCAACTCCGAAGCCTATCCCTTTCTCCTTGGTCCAAAAGATAGATCCTACAACCCCCCCCCCTATGTCCTCCCCCAAAACCTTCCCCAATAAATCCCCTCTCCCCACTCCCTCACCCGTCCCAGCCCCCCTCCCCCCCCCACCCCGTCCCCTCCCTCCCCTGTACCTCAAACAACCACCTATCTCTCTCCATGTGGAGCACTCACCAAATCACAATGATGCATTGGGCTCCCCCCCCCCAGACAAAAATATCCCTTCAACCACCCTATACTTTAACAACCCGCAATTCAAACATCATAGAATCAATCGCCCCCCTCCTAGACACCAGGCAGACTCCCAGCTTCATCACAGAGAAGAAGCAAAACATAGAAACAGAACAATAGTGATAAACAGACATACAGTCCGGTCCAGTGGCAGTTAAGCAATCACCACCTTATGTCTGTTGGCTCAGTCCCGTTTCTCCCGCCACGTGCCGTATCTCAGTCAAAAACGTGGTGGCGGAGGCGGGTGTGTCAAAGACCTGTTGTCGATTTTTATACTCCACCCGTAGCCGGGCCGGATAGAGCAGGGCAAAATGTACCCCCCGCTTAGCTAGATCAGCACAAATACCAGCGAACTCTTTGCGTTTCCTGCTCACTGCTGCTGAGTAGTCCTGAAAGACCAAAAGTTTAGCAAAGTCTGGGCCCTGTGCACGAGAGCGTCTCGCCGCTCGAATAACATCTTCCTTTTGGGCATAGTTTAAAAATCGAGCTATGACCACACGTGGCCGGTCTCCGGAGTTTCTCTGCCCTCCCAGCCGATGTGCGCGCTCAATCTTTACAGAGCCAAAGGTGGCAGTCAATTCCAAATTTGTCGCTAGCCAGGTTTCCAAATATCCTCGCAGCTCCCCATCCGCAATGGCCTCAGGAACTCCTACAAAGCGTAAGTTTTTCCGACGTCTGCGATTTTCAAGATCGTCGATCTTCTCCTCGTGTCGCTTAATCAGCTCTTCTAAGCGTTGCACGCGCTGGGCCTGCGCCGATTGCACTTCTTCTACCTCCGCAATCCTCTGCTCTGCCTCCCCCATGCGCGTGCCAAAATCCACAATCGAGTGGTTTACCTGAGCCAGTTGTTCAGCCAAGCCTTTGAATCGGCTTTCCAATGCGGTCACTACCGCTTGGGAAACCTCCTCCACGAGGTCCATGTCTCTGTCGGCCTTCGGGCTGGATGCTGCCTTAGCCGCCATCTTATCCTCCGTCACCCGCACGCGGTCTTTCCGCAGTGTTTTCGCCGCCATGCACCCACGGTGACTCTCACCTTCGTCAAGGGTTGCCAACACCGCTCTGCTACCTTTAGCCCCGCTTCAAAATTAATTATTGGAGGGTAATTGCGTCGTTAAGCAGCTTCTTTGGGGGGAAGCCGCCAGAGCCCTGCAGAAGCGATCCTGCCTTGCTCACTGCATCACGTGATCTCCCGACATGTTGTTTTTAATTTTGAAGATAGTACTGCTTTATATTTTGCATGTCATGATATCGGTAGCCAGTGTAGGTCATGTAGTATTGGGGTTATATGGTCTTGTCTTGATGCGCTAGCAGTGATGCGGGTGGCAGTGTTCTCTATTATTTGTAGTTGACGGGTAGCTTGTTTGGGTAGACCTTGGTATAGTATATTACAGTAATCCAGTACAAGTGTAATGATGGCCTGGCATACTGGGCGGAAGTGTTCTTTGTTGAGGAGAGGTTTTAGTCTCTGGAGCGTTGCGAGTTTGAAATAGGCTGTTTTGGATATCTTGTTTATATGTGGTTGGAGGGTGAGTTTCTTGTCTAGAATCACTCCGAGGTATCTGACTTCATTTTTTATTGTAATGGTTGTATTGGATATGTTGATAGAGGTAGGATGAATGATTGTAGTGTTTCTCGTTATGATTATTGCTTCAGATTTTTTATGTTGATGTTTTAAGTTGTTATTTAGCCAGGTTGTGATTTCTTGAATGCAGGTAGATATGGTGGTATAGTCTGGCGAGCCCAGTTGAATAGGGGTATGATGCCATGATGTCATCGGCATATATGGCGTATTGTATCTTGTATTTGTTAAATATATTGCAAATTGGTTGAATATACAGGGTGGCCCAAAAAAAGCGAGAACTTCTCGTAGCATATAAGTTATTTAAAAATTCAAAAAGACAGATGTAAACGATTGACAAATTTAAAAAAAAAAAAAAAAAGATGGCGACCGGAAATTGTCGAAATAAAGATGTTATATAGCTAAAAAAGGTAAACAAGTAAACAATTTAAGCTTTTAATTTACGAGATGTTCTCACTTTTTTTGGGCCACCCTGTAGATGTTGAAGAGAAGAGCTGATAATGATGAGCCTTGAGGAACTCCTTGAGTAGTTTTGAAGGGTGCTGAAGTGAGGTTCCCAGTATTTACTCTCTGCTGTCTGTCTTCTAGGTATGACTGAAACCATTTAATAGTAGTATCTTGAAGGCCAATCTCCCTTAGGTGCATCAATAAGATGTGTTGGGAGACTGTGTTGAAGGCTGATGAAATATCTATAAATATTAATAAGAAGCCCTACTTTATATTGTCTGTTGTTGAATAGATGTATGAGGAGTGTCTCTGTGCCATGTTTTGGTCGGAATCTGTGTTGGTGGGGGTCTAGTGGGGCAAATTCATCAATGTGATCTTGGAGTTGTCTCTGTATGATTTTTTTCAGTTATTTTGGCCAGGAGTGGGAGGCTAGATATAGGTCGGTAGGTTGAAGGATCTGTGTGGTTGGGTGATGTGGTTTTAGGAATGGGGCATATGGTGGATTGCTTGAGTGCTTTTGGCATATAGCCCACGTTAAAGAGGTGCTTACTATCTTTTGGATGAATGTATTGAGTTCTTCTTTGGTGGATTTAATCCAAGTCACCGGGCAGGGGTCCAGTGGTGAAGTGATGGTATTTAAAGCAGTGATGGTTTGTTCTATTTGTTTAGTTGATGGAATGCTGAAATTCTTCCATTGATTAGTAGTTGCGGAATCATCTGGAGTTGGTGTGTCTATAAGCGAGACGTTGTCATGGGGTATAGTGGTACTGTACTTGGTTATTAGATAATCAGCAAAGGTTTGTGGGTATATCTTGCAGTCATCTTTCATGGTTGGGTCATTTGTTAGGGTATGAACAATGTTGAAGAGTTATTCAGGTTTATTGCAGGCTTTTAGTATGAGGTTTGTGTGGTATTGATTGTTTTATTAGGTTATTGTAATCTTTTTGCATTTCCTGGTTTTGTTTCAATGTAGATTCTGATTTGTTATGTCTCCAGCGACGTTCCAGTTTCCGTAATTTTCTTTTGGATTCTCTTATTGTGTTGTAGTACCATGGTGTAGATCTGTGCCTGTTTTTGTTGTGGTGTGAGTTCATTCAAGGCGTGAGTTGTGATGCGGCAAGGATAGTGGTATTCCATATGTTGATAGCTTCGTTGAGGTCATTGAAATCTTGGGTAGGGACTGTATGGTTTCTTTGATGAAATGCTCTTTGTTGAAGGCTTTGAAGTGTCTGGTTGGTTGTTCTGTTTTCCAGGTTGTCTTTTGGGTATTGTGGTGGAGCACAAATGATATGTCATGATGATCTGACCATGGTATTGGTGTTTTTAGGTAGTGTCATGAGATCTTGATTTAGCGTGTGTGTTGGCACGAATATGAGATCTGGTGTAGAGCCAGAGCGATGGGATGGACCTGATAGGACTTGCTTGAGTTGAATGGATTCCATAGCTTTGTGGAAAGCGATTTTCAATTGTTGATGCAGATGTGTGGTTTAGGTCTCCTAGCACAATGAGCGTCTTGTGTGGTGAGTTAGCTGCATATATCATATCTAGGATATTGGATGTGTCTTCTGTTGGGGCATTGGGGGGTCGGTATATCAGGCAGATGGATAGATGTTTGTTTTCAGTGTTGATGAATTTGCAGTGTTCTGAGCTTTTGGAGGTTACTGTCTTGAGTTTAGGTCTGTTCGGGCAAGTATTAGTTGTATGCTGTGAATGCTGGTGGTTTTATTTGGTTCAGTATTACCTGGTCTGTGTTTTTGAGCCATGATTCAGTAATGCATAGTATATCAATGTTGTGTTCATGGATATAGTCGGTAATAGTGTTTGTTTTGTTGCATATTGATCTTGCATTTATCAGACTTATGTTTATGCGGGTGGTATGTTGAGGTGTGGGTGTTCATGACCATGGTTCTCTTGTAGTGTCTGGTATGTCTTTTTTGCTGGGAGGTTTGTAGTAAGCGGATGTGTGTAAAGAATATACTTCTGTTTCCTGAATGTATGATAAATTTGCTATTCAACCCATGTGCTCTGCCTTTGTAAACTTTTTCACCAGATTTTCTTCCACAGTCTAAAGTCCCTAAATTTTATACGAGTATATGACCCTGTTATTTCATCATATTGTATAATTAGTATTTTGGGGTATATCTCTATCCCTCTCTGGGAGAGTATCTCCAAATGGGTTAGTTTTGTGCCAGCCGTGAAAGTAATGAACCTCATTCCTAAATCAAAGTATGTCAAGTATGAATTTTAGTCTTTCAGATTTAATGCTAATGCTTGCTGTAATACATGCATCAAGCCAAAGAGAGGTTTCTTAAGATGTGTAATATGTAGTGCTCTTGGAAATTGCCTTTAATCAGGCGTCTGGTACCAAATACAATAGGAAATATTTCTGTACCTTGGTAGTGATCAGCCCTTGTGGAGCCAGGAGGGCCATGGTTTTGGGATAGTGCAAGCTCCCTTGCAACCTCCAGGCAACCTAGAGGTAACAAGCATAGGGAAGACCTGGCCCAGATCCCTGAAGGGACGGCCCACACCAACCCCATTCCTGTTAGGAGGGAACAGGTCCAATCCGCTCATCCATCTCTGGATTCTGCTCTGTATGAGTTTCTGTGGCTCACCAGGAACTACTCCTTGGATCCAGAAAGAGGTGGGGAGGGCTCGGGCTTGGGTAGTATGAGGCTAGAAAATATCCCACAGTTCCCAAGTAAAGGAGAGATCTACCCTGACAAAGAGGAGGCCATGGAAACACAGCTTTATGAAGACAAGGAGAACCCTGAACCCATGGAGGTACAAGGGATGGAACATAAAAAGCTCTAGCCCTGGGGTAGGTTCCATTAAGGTTTAATTAAGGCCGGAAGGGTGGGGCAGCTGCACAGCTTCTGTGTCAGCTGAGCTTTGTAGTGCATTCTATGAAAGACTTTGTATTGAACTGATTTGAGAAGCAGTATTAATTGTTCCTGTTGTAACTTTGTATGGTGACCTGGAGAGATTGGAGCTTGTGACCAATCTCTATATTGGCTGTTGAATCCTAGTTTCCTGGTGATAGAGCACTCATGGGGCTCTACTTGCCCATTTTTCTGCCTTGAGTGGGGAAGAGGAAGGACCACTCCAGGCCTGGCAGCTCAAGAAGCCTAGAGGACTGAACTTGGAAGCAAGAGGACTGTGTGCTGCATTGTGCGTGCATCTTATAAGACAGCCATAAGAAGTCCTGGATTATATAGGCTCGCTGCTGCTACCAAGGGGGAGTCGTCTTCGGCGCTACAACCTTTATGCCACGTTTTCTTGATCTCCGATTGCATTTCGTGGTATTTGAGGATCTTCTCCAAGTCCACTTGATGCACAAAATAATTACGAACTGTAACTCCATTTATCACAGACTGTCTCATTCAACCCTTCTTCCTCTGCAGACAGCCCTCCACACAACAGCCCAGACCATCAAAAGAGCCTCAAGATACGACCATATCACCCCCATCCTCTACAAGCTTCACTAGCTCCTCCTACAGTGCAGAATACAATACAAAAACCTCTTGATAATATTCAAGACACTTAATAACCTATTGTCCCTGCACCTGCAAAACAGTACTCAATCTACTCCAGACTAAGACCCAGAAGGCACTCCACCATGAACCTCCTAGCCACCCCCACACAAAAACAAGAAGCACCCAACAAGCATGTGCCAGATCCTTTGAACTCTACGCACCTACCATTTGGAACTCCTTCCCCGACCCTACAAGGAACACCAAAGACGACCTCACTTTCCACAGATTCCTCAAAACCCACCTGTTTACCCTACACTTTGGATCTCCCACCTAACCCCTCCCCCCTCATCTCAGACACGTCCCCTTCAACTGACCTTTCCTGCCCACCCAAGTTAAGGATGGAATGTCCTAGTTAAATTGTTAATGGAAATAGTTACAGTTCTCTGGAAACGTTTAAATTTGTTCTACTTGTATGTAAACCACTTTGACCTGGTGAAAAGCGGTATAAAAGCTCAGTCAAATAAGTAAAGTAAATGCTTGGCACTGACACTTCTATTATCAGTACTATTCTAGTGTGTTTCTCCTTTATCATTATGTCTGGTTTTCTTGCATCCAGTCTTGCTTGCTGGTTCTCTCTCTGTCCATATGTTTCATGCAGCCTCCAGGGACTGGCTGTGAGCTGTTGAAGACTCAGCCATGCAAACACATATTGCATCCCTGTATACAAATGGATCAAGGTACATACCCAAGCACACAATGCTGGAACCAAGGGTGCATCCAAATAGACAGTGCCCGAATCAGGTTCATGTCCAAAAAGGCACGCACTGTTGAATCATGGGACAACAATAGTGCAAAGGAGAGGGATGTGAATTTTGCCGTAAATGTTTTGCAGTATCTATCCATTTAAATCAGGAGCAGTCATTTGTGAGCATGCATTTGATTCATTGGGCGCCTAAACATTTTAAAGTGCATGCAGATCTGTATGTGCATATGAATTAACCTACAAATTAATGTGTGTACAATCGATAGCATGCTTACAAAAGTTCTTTTGCATATAGACTGCACACCTCAAAAAAACAGGTAAAATGATCATGAAAATGCACATAAATCAGGAAAAATTCATTTTATTTTCAACATTTTTATACTGCTAAAGGTACACAACATGAATCAAGCATTTTTTGGGTGTGTACATCCCTATTATATATCTATAAATTTATAGAGAGAGATTAATTCAGACCTATTATTTTAAAAAAGTTTTATTTATGTACAAATTGTATATACTTCCTATCTTATGGGGCATGTTTACTAAAGAGTAACATATGTTGAATAGAAGTGAATGGGCATGAGCAGCATTTAACCCGTTTTGGACCAGCGTATGTTTTACATAATAAGGTTTCCATACTTACTCAACTGTTTACTAATTAATGGTTCTAAATTCAATGGAACTATGTTTAGCTATGATTGTTTTGTCAAAAAGCGTTATATACAGATTTTTTTATCTGAGATCTAGTTAGTTTAATGGGTATCACGGGCAGCATTTAATGCGCGTTAACTTTCATGTGTGTTAACATTTAGCAAACATGCCCCTTATATTCTAGATGGTTTACAAAATACAGTATAAATAATAAAACATTACAAAAACCAAACAATAAAACAAATGCCATTGCTTACATAAGTCAAATAATACCAAAAAACATAAAGATGGCAAATTTCTATAAACCATTTTAGCACTTAAAACATTTTACATGCATAGTGCGCTCTTATAAAATAAGGTCACACCTAAAAGTATACATAGTACAAGTGGCACATACTTGTACAGTAGGTGTGTATAGGGGCAGAGTTTGGGTTGAATGTAGGTGGCGTGATGCATGTATGTAATGTCCACGTTTTCAATGTAGTCGCGACTTCTGTAAGATTTGTGCTAACATTTTATAAAGTCACATAGTTACCTATATGTTTTCATAGAATTGTCATAAAATTGGCACCATCCTGCACCTCTACCTAGGCACCCGTTATAAAATTACCCCCAAAAGAGCTAAAGAAATAAATACTTTTTTCATACACGCATAATACATTTAAACTAGGTTTAAAAACCTGTCTCCTTTGGGGTGCATTTGGTGTTAACTAATTTGTCTTTATAATATGGCAGATGTCACCTTCTGGCAGTTTTTCTTGTTTTTCCTGTTGTTGTCACTGCACAATTATTGTTGTCGCTGGTATTTTTACTGTTGTGCTATGCGCTCCCTGACCCACTGTTACTCATGTTGTCGTCTTGTTGCTTTCATGGATTCTTAGGGACATATTTACTAAAATATGTTAGTTGTTAATGCAGTGATAATGTGTGGCAAATGCAGATAGCGCAGAAAATTCTCTGTGCTATCTGCATACCACGTGTTAGCAGTGCGTATAGGTGGAGAAGGAGTGTGTCTGCAATAGACGGCGTTGGCTGCATCCACTGTTCTGCTGCGTCATAATCTTGGGACTGTTGTACTTGTTGATATGGAAGGACAGACTAGACAGGCCATGTGGTCTTTTTCTGTTGTCATATTTCTATGTTTCTTATCTGCTGGGAGAGTGATGTGCAAAGCTGATGCATGACTTTTGCGCTAACACGCTGCATTAGATGTAAAAGCCTATTGCAGCTTAGTAAACATGTCCCTTAGTTTTCATGTTTACTTATGAATGTTGATAGTTTATTTTCGTAGATGAATGGTGTGCCAAATGCTCCAAGTATATACATAAAATAAATTGGTATTCCACTGATTAAAGTTTTACTCCTCATAGACCCAGAATAGGAGAACAACCATAGTGAATCAGGCTCTTCACTCTTAGAATAGAAATGTATATAATTTTTTTTAAA
The DNA here is from genome assembly GCA_033557465.1 of Ichthyophis bannanicus. Taxonomy (NCBI): domain Eukaryota; kingdom Metazoa; phylum Chordata; class Amphibia; order Gymnophiona; family Ichthyophiidae; genus Ichthyophis; species Ichthyophis bannanicus. Next base: position 485,060,143 of record CM066037.1, read on the forward strand.
GAATCTAAGAGGCTATTTTTATGTTTCTGGGTCCCATTAAGACAATGGACCCTATTGAAGTGCATTTTAACTTTTATAGTTTAAAACGATTTCTGCCAGTTCTCAAAATGTAGTGTAACAGAGAGTTATTCAGTTCATAATAAAATGCCTATTCATTTCTTAATTTAAATGTTTCCATTTATGGTTTTCCACAATGTGACAGTAGGACTGTTGCTATCAACACCAAATGCCACTTGAAGGACAACTCAGATTCATGGTTCTCATTTAGGAGGGTAAACATGGGCTGGCTCCTTGTTCTTAACTACTGTATGTTCAGGATTCCTAGCATCTTCTGATTCTGTGACTCTGGGAAAGGCTTTCAAATCTTTGCCTTCCAGTAGGATTCCTCAGTCCCCTCAATCATTGTGAGAGAGGGGGGCTTGGGGTGTTGGCAGCAATGGAAGCACTTGTGGTTGCAGACCTCCTGGCTCTCTCAGATCCTCCCTATCTGATGCCAGACTGGTCTCTGAGGAGAGGGAGAGCACTGGCAATGCCCTCCCTCTCTTCACGGACCAGCCTGGCATCCGATAGGGGGAGGGTCTGAGGTACTGCATTGTTGGTGTGTCCTCCTATAGCCAAACAAGATAGACAAATGAGAGCAGTGGGGAGGATGAGTGAGCGAGGATCTCTAGGGCTGGAGTAAGAGTATGAGGGAGGACAAGGCAGTCACCTCAGGCAGCAAAATGTGCCTCTAAAATGCCCCTGTACCAGTGGTATCATTTGGCTTCCAGTCAGTCCTAGCTCCTGCCAACTCTGCTGCTGCTACTTCCTGGATCGGGGCTGCTGAGTCCATGCAAATAGATAAGAAATATAAATACATGTAAAAGGAAAAGGAGGCCGCTATAGTTCTCAAAAGAATTAGCTGAAAAGGTGAAGAAAAAGGAGGAGGCTTTCATAAAATACCAGAGATCACCGAGAGAGGAAGACAAGCATCTATATTTGGTAAAACTTAGAGAAGCTAGTAAAGCAGTCAGGAAAGCAAAGATAAATGAAGAAGAAATAGCCAGTGTAATAAAATGGGGGGATAAGACATTTTTCAGATATGTTAGTGAGAAGAAGGACGTTGTCAGACTTGAGGGTGAAGGGGAGGGAGTAGAAACTGATGAGGATAAAGCGGAATTGCTTAACAAATATTTTTGTTATATGTTCACAGATGAAGGCCAGGAGCAGGACCTCAGAAAACACCCACAAAAACGAACAGAAATGATGGGGATCTTGAACTATTTTCAGAAGACTGTTTGTATTTGTGAGGAACTAGCTAAACTAAAAGTAGACAAAGCAATGGGACTAGATAGGATACATCCTAGAGTATTGAAGGAAATTGGGGACATTTTAGCTGCTCCACTGACTGATCTTTTCAATGCTTCTTTAGAGTCAGGAGTAGTCCCAGAAGACTGGAGAAATGCACATGTGATCCCTTTACACAAAAATGGAAGTAAAGATGAGGTTGTAAATTATTTGAAACTCTACTAAAACAGAGAATAGTGAGGTTTTTGGAGTCTAATGGATTGCAGGATCCGAGGCAGCATGGGTTTACCACAGGCAGGTCTTGTCAGACAAGTCTTATTTATTTCTTTGATTGGGTGACCAGTGTATTGGACTGAGGGAGAGCCCTAGATATGGTATACTTAGATTTCAGTAAAGTCTTTGATACTGTTCTGCACAGACAACTTATAAACAATCTGAGCACCCTAGGGATGGACCCCAAAGTGACTGTCTGGGTTAGAAATTGGTTGAGTGGGAGGCAACAAGGGTACAGGTAAATGGAATTCACTCTGAGAAGAAGGAGGGTACCAGTGCCGCAGGAATCTATCCTTGGTTCAATTCTTTTTAACATCTTTGTTAGTGATATTGCGGAAGGGCTGTGTTTTGGCTCTTTGCATATGATACCAAAATCTGCAATAGAGTAGACATGCAGGAAGGAGTAGATAACATGAGGACGGATCTAGCTTAGCTTGAATAATGGTCAAGAATTTGGCAGCTGAGATTTAATTCTAATAATGCAAGGTCATGCATTTGGGCTACAAAAATCCAAGGGATTTGGTATAGTGTAGGGGGCGAAGTACTTCTGCCCACAACAGAAGAGCGGGACCTGGGCGTGATGGTTTCTGATGATCTTAAGGTGGCTAGACAGATAGAAAAGGTGATGGCAAAAGCCAGAAGGATGCTTGGGTACAAAGGGAGAGGAATGGACAGCAGAAAAAAGGAGGTTTCAATACTTCCATGGCACAAATGCACAAGAGGAGAGTCTCTTTTGATTGAAAGCAAGATTTGCTATGAGGGGACATAGGAGGAGGATGAAAGGGGATAGACTCAGGAGGAATATTTGGAAATATTTCTTTACAGAAAGAGTGGTAGATGCATGGAATAGTCTCCCAGTGGAGGTAGTAGAGACGAGGACAGTATGTGAATTCAAAAAAGCTTTGGACAAACATAGATGATTTCCAAAGGAAAATAAATGACTTTAGTATTTGATATTGAAGGGCAGACTAGATAGGCTGTGTGGTCTTTTTCTGCTGTCCTGTTTCTATGTTAACTCTGGAAAGAAAGTTAAGAGAAGACAGAGGAAAGCAGAAACCAGAGGTCGGGGCCAACATAATTAGAAAAATAAAATGGCCAGACAAAGGTAGGAAAGAGAATATTAATTTTAATTTAGTAATTGGAAGATGCCAGTTTTTGGAGTTTATATCTCTGCTATCTTTATAGTTTGCACAGGCTCTGTTCCTTGGAGTTTGCAGTCTTCTCAAAACAGCCAGACATGATACACAGGCAGACACAAGAGGTGTTGTCTTATCACTTAGATTCCAGTGGTGAAATCTGTACAAAAGGTTTTTTTCATTGTTTCTAAAGGCAAATATGTTTAAGTCATCAGGCCCTGTGTGAGATGACCAGGGCATGAACCTGCTGCTACCGTATTTTTTTTCTGTGTAGATTTGGAAATGATCATTCATCACTCTCCACTCACTTGAGAGGAGCATGGATAAGGGCTGGTGCGAGTCCTGCAGACAAGTATCTGCTTTAGTAGTTTACAGACAAAAAGATGTTACAAGAAATTATTAGTGTTCCCTCATGACATCATAATACAAGAGAATGTGCCATTGTTCATTTTAAGTGTGGAACAGTTTTCCAGACAAGGGCTCGGATTCCAGCAGGAGTGTACCAAGCTAGTAATGTGCTCTGTGTGACTAAGAAATCTGACGCCCCCTCCACCCCTCCTCAGTCATATGCAATAACTCACTCTTTTTGAGCTTACTGGAAGTCTAGTGATGATATCAGTGCCCTTTCTGTACTTATGCCCTGTGCGGCCTACTGCTCACACAGCCTTTGGTACAGCCCTGGAATCTACTATGGCATCAATCAGGGGTCCGAGTACAGGCATCTAAGCACTCTGAATAGGCATCTAGTATCTAGAACAGGAGTGTCCAACTCCAGTCCTGGAGGACTACAATCCTGCCTGGTTTTCAGGATGTCCCTAATGAATATTCATGAGTGATATTTGCATACAATGAGGTAACACATGCATATCTCATGAATGTCCATTGGAGACATCCTGAAAACTAGGCTGGTTTGTAGCCCTCCAGGACTGGACTTGGACACTCCTGATCTAGAAAGTCATTTAATTTCCTTTTATTTCTTTATAAACCTTTTTTTCTTTTATCAGGTTCCTGGGACCAGTGGCTGGCATGGGTCTCGGCAAACTGTCTTAGGCCTGCCCTCCTCCTAGGTTCTCTCTCTTCCTTTCGCTCCTTCTGTAGCCGTCTTTTTTTTTCTTTCCTGTCACTATAATGGCTTTCTTTTCATACTTTGTCTTCTTTTAAATAATGTAGTAACAAAAGCTGGTCTATCAAAATTAAATAAACCATGAACCATAATTAAGCAGTAGAAAGCTTTTTGTCTTTTTGCTTGAAAGGCACGTCAGTTGTGGGCCTGTTTTGTGCCTATGGCAGATCTCATAAAAGAAAACGGAGCCTATGATACATCTTCATTTATTTCATCTTTACCTTAAATCTATTTTCTTTTGGTTTCCCAAAGCATTAAACTGTTGTGTAGCCCCCTAGAGAATTTGCCATATGCTAACTTTTGTAGTTTCATAGCATTAGCTGGAAGAATTGCTGAATGGCAAATAGCAATGCATTGCTCCCATGTCAGCTTATTTAATTGTTCTACAATTTACGTTTCTCTGCTCCCCTTTAGAGCCCAATTCCAGAACATGCACATCCAGCCCACAGGCACATCCAAATTGCAAACGGGCCCAATTTAAACATGATTTCACAGCCATGGGGATTGACACATCTGTGGTTTTGGAATTGGGAACAAAGCACTATGAAATACAAGACACAGCTATACGCAGCAAATGTCTTTGTATGTCCCCGCGCTCACTGTATTCTGAAAACGATGGATGTTGTCGATTCCACCTGTCATTGCTATATACCCGCAAATGGCCATGCGCCCCCCCCCCTGTAAAATATGCATCTCCTAAGCTGTTCCTCACTGACAGTGCTGTGCTGATGCAAACTACACATGAATACTGATGATACATAAATGTTGATGCAAACTAGACTATATATACACCAGTCTGTTGCATGCCCAAAATACTGCAAAGTAATCTCAGTGCGCTCTAAGATAGTATAAGAGCAGGCAGAAAGTGATATGTTTGTCATGTCATACCTTGCATTAGAACATACATAGCAAAAGAAGACATTTTAATCAGTGGAATACCGATTTATTTTATGCTTGCATTGGTCATTTCTGAAAACAGTCTGTACGGTGCTAAATATGGACCAGAAAAAATCAGAAGAGGTTCTCCATAGCAAAATGTCAAAACATATCCCTTTCACTAATAAGGGACCCTCAGAATAGCAGCGTTCAACAGTGCAAACAGCACTAATACATGCCCAAATGCACCATCATAGCTCTCTACAAATCTGCACAATTTTAGAGAGCAGTGATGGTGCTTCTGGGTATGTGTTAGTGCTGCTTGCACTGTTGAATGCTCTCCTTCTGAGGGTCTCTTATTAGTGACAGGGATATGTTTTGACATTTTACTATAGAGAACCTGTTCTGATTTATTCTTCCCAATCACACTGGCACCTGGTGATGTTGCAGTCATCCTTATGATCCAGGTACTGGCCAGGCATTTATGTCCCCTCAGATTTGTGGATGAGCATACCAGATCCTTTCATGCAACACTGAAACCACACACACACACACCCTTACTTGCAGTCACAAATAATATACTGTACCTCTATCAATAAATAACTTCTGTGAGGACATAATAGCATGTTGTCTCAGGACACCACATCAGATCTGTATTTCTCAGCCAAACACGATTCTGCTCCATATTACCTCACATACCATCCCTACATCTACCTTCCCATTTTTCCAAACACTGGAATTGTTAGGGAAGCCAAGAATAGCCCCGTTAGCACAAACAGCAAATGTCAGCATAGCTAGAATTAAGACAGTGCTTTATATTTCTGTAGGGGTGTTTTTAAATTGTTCCTTAACCTTACAAACATCCCTTGCCTGTGCACTCTATTCTTTACAACTGCATTTTGTGTCCTCCCAGACAGCAGACACACCAGTTCAATACAGTGTCACAGCCATTCATCTTGATGGGACGTGTTGAAGATCAGAGCAGAAATTTTTCTAAGTCCCGGCCTTATTCCATGTTGCTGCTGGTATAACATCAGCGTCCATGGGAAACACTCAGGACATGCACGGGCCTTTCCTGAATATGCTTTCTACATCTCCATGGCTTTCCATGCCCCTGTTCCACCCCCTCCCGCCCATATTCTGGGATCCCCATGCTAGCGCCGTGTATGTGCAGGGCTGCGTGGTTTTGGAATATGGTTCTAGATGTTTTAGCAAGAAAAACGTCTATCTCACACGTTTAACTGGTTTATTCGTATTCTGGAATGACCACCTTAGCGTACAATCCCATCAAATCACTATTATACTGTAGTTTGACTCGATTTTTGTCCCATTTAACTTTGCTGTCTATCTTATAAGAACTGTGTCTTTTTGTTCTTGAAAGCTTATAGTAGAGCATGCAAGGCTTTAGAAATAGCAGTATAGACACAATGGAGATAATTTTATAAGGAGCATCAATGCATGTAAGTCACAAACACATGGACAAGCCTTTATGTGCAAATTTGAGCCGTGTCAGGCTGATGGGCATGCACTTTTAACGTGGGTGTCCATGGGGGGATGGAGCTTGAGCAGAAGACAGTTGGAGCACAAATCTGTGGTCTTAAGTTCTAAAATATTGTAATTGGCACACATTCTTAAGAAATCTAGGTGCAGGCCTTCACACCAGCCATGGGGTGGCGTAAGTGCGTTGGCCTAGATTTAACATGCCCTTTAGACCACTTATGTCCTTATTTTATACACAGTATATTACCCATGACTTTATAAAATAGGCTCTAGTGATGTGCAGTAAAATATATGTTCACTTTACAGGGATTTACAGAATTCCCAAAATGTCTAAAGCAATAGGACCACAAAAAGCTTTGATGAAGGTTAAAGATTTATTTTAAATTCCTGTTACTGTAAGAAATGTAGGTTTGAAAAAGAAATAAGGCAATGAAAATACAAGAGATGGATTGATTTGTTTTACTACCCCAGTCTGACATGTGAAATACTCATTTTAATATTGCTGTGTATACAAACTAACATGCAGATGAGATAATTTGGTAGTTTATTTATAAACCTTTACTGTAGTACTCTTTGAACAAAGCAACCATCAAGGTGATGTACGACATTATAAAGAACCCCAGCGGGCTAGTCACAGGAAGGAAATGTGCAAAAGAAAGGAGAGGTAAGTAAAAAGAGAGGAGAGATTCAGAAGCAGAAGTGCATCACCTCTCTGCCGCAAGGTCTTCCCCGATGGCAAGAAGAAAAAAGAAAACAAGCCTTGTGGGTCATTTTAAACTTGGAAAAAGAAGCTTCTAGGCTAGGGTTTGACAAATCCCAGGCACCAGGTCACCATGGCGATTAGAAACCTGTTGCTGGGATCTGGGATTTTCGTGCTTTTAGAAAATGTAGTTGGGGGGGGGGGGGAGGGGTTTGCCACCAGAACAGGGACATCTTTCTCCCTGCCCATGGGATCTGTGTGCTGTGCAGAGTGACTTCCTTATAGTTCCTCCAGTTTAGTCCTCCACCTCTGGGTTGTATACCTCCTCCTGCAGCTTGGAGACTGGGCATGTCAAAATCGTGACATCACTGGATGTAGCCTGCTAGTCTCTCCCATCAGCCCCAGTGTGTCCAGTCTCCATGCAGTAGGAGGACGTAGTGAGCCTAGGTGCTGGGCTCACTGGTGAATCAAATAAGGAGCATTAGGGTAGTTAGACAGTTTCTTTAAATTTTTCCCTACTTTCATTATATTATTTTCTTTGCACTCAGGTAACTCGAAAAAAAAAAAAAAAAGACAGCAAGCTGCTTTAAGTTAATTTATGTTAATTTAAGTTAGTTTAGGTTGGTTTAGAGTAGAATTAGGACAGTTAGTGACCGCAAGTTCCTTTGAGTTCAGTTGAGTTTATTTCAGTTATTTTCAGTTCTTGAGCAGTTCATTTCAGTTAGTTTAAGTTGGTTTAGGGATAGATTTTGGGACACCCCCCCCCCCCCCAAAAAGAAAAGATTTGTGGCTTTAGCAAATCACCTTCGGTTGTGGGGGGAATCGAGCTTTGAGCCTTCATTTCTCCCTGCAGGATCACCCCGGATGTTGGAGCCGCTCTCCCCTCCTAGTGGGAACGGAGGGGAGTTGTGCGGTAGCACCAGCGATGGCTTGCCAGAGCGCCCCGCTCTTGTTGGAGGGCTTTGTGGCAGGAGGCCGGGGGATAGAAAGCCCTCTCCGTGTTAGCCGAACACACCTCGTGGTGATCGGTAGCACAGCTTGCAGGGCGGGTGATTGGCTGGCATCGGCCAGCTGCTTAGCCCGATGGCATTGTGCGGTGCAGCATTGAAGTGGAGAGACATGCCGCGTCGCACTCAGGCATGGAAGCTTCAGGCCATGCAGAGAGGCCGGCCCTGCCATTTTTCCTGAGCGGGCTGTGTTTCCTGCGGTTTTTTTGGCCGCGAGAAGCCGTGGTTTTTCATGGACTCTCCCTGATGCTGGAACGAGCGGTCTAAGGTACAGTTAAGCTCATCGGGGGAGAGTGCTATTGGTAGCGCTGGACTGGCCAAGACGTCTGTGGTACGCCGATCTCATTCGCCTGCTCGACGGATATCCCTGGAGATTACCAGTGTTAGAAGATCTGTTGCTACGAGGCCCGCTGCGAATTACTCAGGTGGATCGTTTCTCGCTTACCGTTTGGCCATTGAAAGGGCAAGGCTGAGGAAAAAAAAAAAGGTTATTCTGGGGCGGTGATCGCCATGTTGCTGAAAGCAAGAAAGCAGTCCATGCCTCTGGCATAGGTTCGGGTCTGGCGTATTTTGAGGACTGGTGTTCTTGACGGCAGGTGCGGGCGGCTACAGTATCCGTTCCCCTGGGTTTAGGTTTTCTACAAGACGGGTTTGATAAGGGGCTAGCAGCTAGTTCCTTGAAAGTCCAGTTGGCGGCTATTTCGTGCTATAGAGGAAAAGTGCAGGGCATTGCGCTAGGTGCTCATTTGGAGGTTTTACGTTTTCTTAAAGCAGTTTCCAGACTGCGGCCCTCGAGGAGGATCATCATTCCGCCATGGGATCTCAATTTGGTCTTAGGGGCGTTGGCTAAAGAACCTTCTAAGCCTTTACATCAAGTGTCAATGAAGGATTTGATTTTAAAAAACGTGTTTTTGGTAGCCATCTGTTCGGCGAGGCGAGTTTCGGAGTTACAGGCGTTGTCCTGTAGAGAACCGTTCTTGACTTTTTCGAGAGAGAAGGTGGTATTGCATCCAGTTCCGTCCTTTTTGCCAAAGGTGGTATCTGCCTCTCACCTGAATCAAATGGTTTCTCTTCCAGTTCTCGGTTCTCTGGAAGGGAACGCTGCTGATCGTGATTTGCGTCGGTTGGACATAAAATGAGTGTTGCGGCAATGCTTTGGCATCTTTTCGCAGATTGGACCGTATTTTCATGTTGTTTGGAGGTCCCCGCAAAGGGGTAAGCAGCGGCAAAAGCATCCATTTCAAGATGGATTAGAGAGGCGATGGCATCAGCATATCTTTTGCAAGGCCGTGCAGTTCCGATGGGTTTATTTTTTATTTATTTATTTATTTATATCTCTTATATACCGCACTATTTGCGATCAGCGCGGTTTACATAGAACAAACAATATCCGACAATAAACAAGAGTCAGGTCATTACAATGAACAGGAGCAGTAAACTTGGATAACAGGGGAAACTATCTACATGTGTGGAACATTGAACAAGGTAACTGTATATATGAGAGATGGAATTATTGTGTGTTGCTCATACATGGTGGCTGGGGTTCGGGGGAGGCTGTGAGGTATTTAATGAAGAGGAAGTGTTTTAAGGCCTTCCTAAACTGGCTCAAGTTGGGGATAGCTCTGATGTGTGGTGGTAGGGAGTTCCAGAGGCTTGGGGCACTCAGACTGAAGGCTCTGTTTGAAGTTGATATGGCGCATCTTGTCATAACTTTTGGTATTGCTAGCATGTTGGCTGCAGAGGTTCTTCTTATCCTGTTGGGTGTGGGTGGTTGTATGAGGTCACATATTGAGGAGGCGGATAACCCGTTGATGGCTTTGAATGTCATCACTAGGGTCTTGAAGCTAATCCTGGCTTGGATGGGGAGCCAGTGAAGCTGCATCAGGAGAGGTGTGATGTGCTCTCTCCTTGGTGCTCCAAAGAGGATTCGCGCAGCGCAGTTCATGGCGAGTTGTAAGGGATGTAAGGTTGTCTGGGGGAGTCCTTGTAGGATGGCGTTTGCATAGTCAAAATGAGGGATGATGAGGGCTTGGAAGATGGTACGGAAGTCGCTCAGCTCGAGTAGAGGGCGTATGTGCCTGAGGGATCTGATCTTGAAGTAGATTGCTCTTACTATTTTTGCTATGTGTTGCTTCATGTTGAGGTTCTGATCCAATGTGACTCCGAGATACCGTATGGATGATTTTACTTGTAGTTTGGCGTTGTCTACTTCCAGTTGGTTAGGTGGAGTGAATTCTGGATTTCTAGAGATGAACAGGACCTCAGTTTTCTTATGTTGGATACGCAGATTTTGGGAGAGGAGCCATTCTGATATTGCATTGAAGCAGTTGGTTAGTGGGGTGAGGTCCGGGCAATCTAGTGATATTGGCAGGTACAGTAGGACATCGTCTGCGTAAATCATGCAACTCACATTGAAGGATCTGATGATGTTACAGATGGGTTGGATATAAATGTTAAACATAAGTGACGATAGGGAGGATCCTTGAGGGACTCCTTGACTTTGTAGGAATGGCTCGGATGTGGTTCCGTTTGTTCGTACATGTTGCCATCTTCCAGACAGGTAAGACCTACACCACTCAAGCGCTGTTTCGGTAATGCCTTTCTCTCTTAGTCGAATCAGGAGAATCTCGTGGCGGACTGAGTCAAAGGCTGCCGCAATATCTAGAAAGATAAGTGCGAAACCTGTACGTGAGTTGTCAATACCTGAGATTATGGTGTTGAAAAGAGTAGTGAGTAGTGTTTCTACTCCGTGTGACTCTCTGAACCCGTGTTGTGATGGATCTAGAGGTGCATTAGTGTCCACATGATCTTGTAGCTGCCTGTAGACTATTTTTTCAACGATTTTGGCGAGCATCGGGATACTGGATATGGGTCTGTAAGACTCGACCTTTTGAGGGTCTAATTTGGTGTCTTTAAGCAGCGGTCTAACGGAGGTCTGTTTGAGCGTGGATGGGAATGACCCGGTGCTGAATGATAATTCTATCATTTTAGCTAAGATTGGGGCAAGGTCGGATCGCAGATCTTTTATCCAGAATGCTGGACATGGATCTGAGTATGAAGTGGAGGTATTTAGGGTAGCAATGGTATCTTCGATAGTTCTCTTAGACGGAGTGGTAAAAGTGGTTAGAAACGCTGTGTGTGCTTTGTCATCAGGAGGGTCTGGTATCATCATCTTGTCAGTCTTGCATAGTTTTGATTGCATAAATGCGGCGTAATCCTGTGGGTGTATAGATCCTGTGCGTTCCGGGGTCGGTTCTTTGGCAAGATATTTGACCAGGTTGAAGAGGTCATGCGGTTTGTTTAGAGAACGTTTCAGAGTGTCAGTGTGATGTTGTTTCATCTTGTCTGTGACTGCCCTACGATGTGTGTGTAGGAGTTGGATGTATGCTGCTTGGTCACTGCTGGTACGTGATTTCCTCCAGCGTTTTTCCGATCTTCGTAGGAGGGTTTGCGAACTCACTCTACCAGAGCACAAGTGACTTCTTGGGCGGAACACAGTTTAGTTTCGCCGGGGGATATCTGTAGAGCAGCTGCTTGGTCGTCACTTCATACTTTCAGTAAGCACTACTGCCTGGATGTTCTGGCGGCGAATGATGCTTGCTTCGGGTCGGCGGTGTTGCGAGCCGGCTAGAAAGGTCCTTCCCAATGATTACTTCTCTGCTACATCCCAGAGGTGGAGGACTAAACTGGAGGAACGATAAGGAAATGAAAATTACACTTACCTGGTAATTGTGGTTCCTTTAGTGACTCCAGTTTAGTCCTCACTCCCACCCAGGGTTTGTCTGGCAGTGGAGGTTCAGTTGGGAGAAATGCAAGTCTACCGGTAGGTGTCATTCTTACTGGATTTTTACAAGATTCTGACCTTGTCTATCTGTTTCTGTCTATTCTTACTCTGTGGTTTCCTAATTCTGTATGGGACAGAGGGGTAAGGTGCAAGGCGGTTTCCTTTTTCCTAGGGGGAAATTCATGTTACACAGTTAATAGTTGTAAGTTCCATTTCAGTATAGAGTTAAAATGTTTTATATGATAGCTACTTATTTGTTGCTCCTTTGAGTGTGCTTTGTCAATAGTTCACTGGGGCTGATGGGAGAGACCAGCAGGCTACATCCAGTGATGTCACGATTTTGACATGCCCAGTCCCCAAGCTGCAGAGGAGGTACACAACCCAGAGGTGGAGGACTAAACTGGAGTCACTAAAGAAACCACAATTACCAGGTAAGTGTAATTTTAATTTTTTGGCTCTGTAGCTAGCTAGGGAGGAGCAGGGAGGCTGAATGGCTTGAGAGGAAGTGGATGACTGGGCGGATGGAGGAAGTGGCTGACTTGCTTGGTTGCTGGAGCTGGCAGGGAGGGGAGAGTGGCAGATCAGCTAGCTGGGCTGAGCGGGATGGGGCAGGGGTGGGAGATTTTAAGGGAGGAGTGAGACTGGTGGGGAGGAATGGAGATAAGAGATTTGGTGAACAGGGTTGGGAGGAGGAGAGAGAATTGGGTGAGAGAGGGGGGCTGCTGGCTGTGTATTTCTGCCAGTGGCCTGTAGGGGTGCATTGTAAAAATGCAATGTGTGCCTGTGAATCAGTGCTGACCCCTGGTGACCCAGCAGCAACTGGGTTTTCTTGGCAGTGTGACTGGAAGTAGATTGCCAGGCCTTTCTTCCAAAGCAATGGAGGGTTAAGTGACTTGCTCAAAGACACAAGGAGTGCCAGTGGGAATCAAACCCTGGCCTCTTGATTACCAAGCTAGTACTCTAACCACTAAGCTACTCCTGCACTCCAGGGGTGTTGTAAGACCCTGATTTACTGAGTTTTCTTTTCCTTTACAGAGATAATGTGGGAAAAAGCCTTAGTGAATTAGGTCAGGGAGCTGTGGTACACCTCAGATGCAATCTCACCTCCTCTCCTCGACTTCAGTGGAGAGAAGAGGGGAATGGAGGGAGGTCTCAGCTGCTGGCTCCTAAGTGTTTGGTCTGGCTCCTGAATCCAAAGGAAATGTGTCAAGACTTGTTATAGACAAATGTAAGGAGGCAAGAAATTCAAAAGAAAAGGGCCTAAATAAGAGAAGTCAGAACCATAGGCGATGTCCAGACATAAGTGTGGGAGAACAAGCAGAAAGCCTGGGAAGAGAAAAGGGGACATAAGATGTTAGCAGAGAGGAGGGAAAGGGCAGAGACTTTGAATGTAGGGTAGTACTTATATTGTAATCACAGTGGTTCATGGGTTGGAGGTCCAACAGTTGGAAATTTCTGTGATTAAAATGTCTGTGAAATTCTGTCAAAGTTATGCACTATATTTGCATAACTTTGAGCTATTCGCATATTAATGTAATGGTATTTTGTACGCTAAAAATAATGGCAGTTGTCTAGCAGTTTGATGATACCTCATCTTCACCTTGGGGTCTAACCGGTTGGGTTCCACATGTCTTAATACTATCACCAGTGCTGTTCAACATCTACCTAAAAACACTGCCGTAGCTCAAGTGATTGGATCCTTTGATTTCAAGCTCTGTCTCTACACGGATGCTGTAAGATCCTCTTGGCTGTGGGATCAGACCTATTGATAGCTAGAAGATAACTAACCTATTGACCTACAGCCAATGTGCCCTCTAAGTTGTGGGGGAATGCATCCGTACAAACCCCCCCCCCTTCCTGCGCAGGAATCCTTAATCACGCACAGCCATGGTAGTGGCAGCAGTCACTCAGACCAGGCTGTGCCTCTTGTACAAGAGGTCACAGAAGGCAGAAACAAAGCTGTAGCCTGCAAGTATGCACATGCTCAAACAACCATCATTTCCGGCTTCTCCTGCGGCAGCTTTCCTCTGCATGATAAAAATGAGTGGGGTTTATGGCCACATGGTAGGTAAGAGCACGATGCTTCAGTGCATGTGCATGTAGTTAGTAGGAGGGTGCAGCAAGGAAGGGAGAAAGGATCTTCTGACTTTGCTTTTTTACGGCAAAAGATTTCAGGCCCTGGGTTTTGATGTCTTCTAAGTCTGTTGATGAAGCCATAGCTTTCTATAATTCTGCTCTGCATACTCTTGCTCTGCCCAAGTCATGTCCTGTGAGGCGCACTATACCTCAGCTCTAGTTGTCTTCAACTTCCCACTATCTATGTTTCTGTCCCCATTCAGCTGAGTGCATTTGGCTCAAATCCCAATCCCTTACTGACTTTCGTCAATTCAAATTCATGCTTACCTACTTTCAATCAGCCTTAGCACTTGCTAAGTAAAACTACTTTGTCCGTCTGGCTAACTCTCTTGCCACTAACCCCTTCGTCTCTTCTTAACTCTTAACTCTCTCCTCAAGGCGCCTCCCCCTCCGTCCCCTCCTTCTCTCCCTGCCCAAACCCTAGCCGACTATTTCCATGACAAAATCCATAAAATTACACTCTAATTTCTCACTAGATCAGCTTTATCCCCTCTTCCCCTTCTTCAATACCAACGTTCCCCTCTATCTCTATTACCCTTTCATCCATTTCGAAGATCGCCTAAGAGGAAACCTCTCATCTTCTTTCTTCCTCTAAACCCACTACTTGCTCTTCTGATCCTATCCCCATCCATCTCCTTAACTCCATATCTTCCTCTGCCATCCCTTCCATCTCACATATTCTCAGTCTTTCACTCTCCAAGGCAACCTTGCCCTGCAGCCTTCAAGCATGCTGTAGTCACACCTCTCAAGAAACCTTGACTGGACCCTAGTTGTCCTTCTGATTATCGACCCATCTCCCTTCTTCCCTTCATTTCCAAATTTCTTGAAGTGCAGTCCTCCATCATTGTCTTCAATTTCTTTCCTCTCAAGCCCTGCTAGATCCACTTCAATCTGGCTTTCGTCCCTTACATTCTACTGAGATGGCACTTGCCAAAGTCTCCAGCAACTTGTTCCTGGCTGAATCCAAGGGCCTTTACTCAAACCTCATCCTTCTTGACCTTTCTACTGCTTTTGACACTGCCGACCACCACCTTCTCCTCGACACATTGTCCTCGCTTCGTTTTAGGGGTTCTGTGCTGTCCTAGTTCTCTTCTTATCTCTCCCATTGCTCTTTCAGTGTTTGTTTTGGTGGTTCCTCCTCTACTGCTATCACTCTCTCAGTTGGTGTATCCCAAAAGTCTGTTCTGGGCCCTCTCCTTTTCTCTCTACACCCAGTCCCTTGATGCTCTTATTTCCTCCCATAAATTTCGGTATAATTTTTCTGCCGATGACTCTCAGATCTATCTTTCTACACCTGATATTTCTCCGACAGTTCAGGCCCGCATTTTTGCCTGCCTATCTGACATCGCCACCTGGATGTCTAACCATCATCTGAAATTAAACATGGCCAAAACTAAATTTCTTATTTTTCCCCCTAAACTTTTCTCTCCCCTTCCTCATCTCTCTATCTCTGCAGATAACACTCTTTTCTTCCCATTTCCTCTGCCCACAACCTTGGGGTCATCTTTGACTCCTTCACCTCCTTCTCTTCACATATCCAACAGATAGCTAAAACCTGCCCTTTCTTCCTGTTTAACATTAACAAAATTTGCCCCTTCCTTTCTGAACACACTACTAAAACACTTATCCACTTTCTAATTACTTTCCATCTAGACTATTGCAACCTTCTTGCTGGTTTCTCTGAGTCACCTCTCTTCCCTTCAGCACTTTATAAATGATTAGTAGTAGTAGGACCTTGTTCCTGCCCTGCACCTGGAAGAAGATAAAGAGCTTTTTCTTGCTTACGCTGACATCTTTTTGTCACTTCCCTCAGTGGGAAAAGGCTTGTTCATCCGGTTTGTCTATTGACTTATAAGGGGCATGGACAAGAATAAAAGATTACAAGAACAATAGTCATGCTGTAGTTATCGTCCCAGGCAGTGGAGCCTGAGAGAGAGGGTTTGGATTGGACACACTGCCTGGATGAGGGTATGTATGCTAAACAAGTAAAAAAAATATAAATATTACATCTTTAAAAGAGACTCTATGTAAAATCTGCAAAAGATGGTTCTTATGGCATGTGCTGACTTGGATAGCAAAGGGAGGGGGAGAATGTTGAGGAAACTGACAAAAAATAGACTGGACCAATGAAACAAAATGTCCAGACAACAAAGGTAGAAGAAAAAGAATTCTAGATTCAGGTTAGTGATTGCAATGGGTCAATCTTTGGATTGTGAATTTTGTGTGTTTGAATTTTGAACAGTAGACGACATGGGTTTGTCTCTCTAATTACTGCTTGCAGAGTATAGTTTTGGGGGGTCTCCATTGCAGTTTTTATGTGCACATTTTCTAATTTGTAGTCACTTATCGTGCATTTGGTGATGGCCTGTCTGTGTGTTTTGACTGAAATTGTAGATAAGCAAGTTAACCTATCTGAATGTATTTGCTTGCTCAGGAGAGTTTATATAATTTGCAGGTATGACCTTCCTGAAGAAAGGATTCTACTAGTCTGTAGTTTTTGTACAGTGATGTCTAGTAATCTATCTAGGAAGTGTATGGATGTTGGACTGTTGGTGTTTTCATCACAGCTGTTAGTGCTCTTTTGGTGTGGTGGGTCTGCTATATAGGTTCTAAGTGTCTCTTTTATAGAACTTTGTATTAGTTCACAATGTGCCTGGTAGAGGAGTGTTTGTGTGGGGTGAGGGATTGAGACAGTTTGTGCATGGAGGCAATTAAGTGATGTGTGCTTGTGTATATATGTGTGTGGGGGAGGGAAGGGTATAACAGGGTGTGTGAGTGAGAGTGTGTCTGAGGGTGAGATATGTATATGTGCATCTTGTGTGTAAGCAGCCATTTTGAAATAGACCATATGGGCAATCTTATGAAAATGAAATATAATAGCGTATTACTATTAAGATAATAAACATTTAATAATTCCCTTAGTTGTCAGTTTTTCATTGTCATTTTTAATTGATAGCTTCTGCAGAACAGTTGCACTCAGATTTGGTTGGTGGAAATTTTTGCACATGGACTGAAAATTTTGCATATAAGCCATCAATCTACATTGTCTACAGCCATTCTGTTGTGGTCCAAAAGTAATTATCTCCATCAGAATCCAAATAAAACAGACGCTGTGTGGGCAAAATTAAAACTGAACGTCTTTTTCAAGACCTGGAAGTTTCTCTGAAATCACAAGTCTAGGGATCCTACTAGACTTGCACCTTCAGATTCAAACAACATTTTAAATCCACTTCTATTATCTATTCTAACTGTAACACTCTAGCCATTATTACAGAACTTGATGCTGTAATAAGGTCATGGCTAGACTACTGAATGTAATGCACTATACAATGGACTGACAACTAAGGATCTATACCAGCTTCCGGAACACTGGAGCATGGATGTCAGAGGGCAGCAAACAAGATCATATCAACCTGTTCTGAAAAATCTCCACTATTTTTCAGTGCTCTACAGTTGTTCTTAAGTGCCGTCGAGTCAGTGTCGACTCCTGGTGACCCTCTGGATAGTTGACCTAAACTTTGTTCGGTCTTCAGCCAAGCAGCTCATTGTTGATAGAGTGGCACCCATAGCTGCTATCATTGTATCGATCCATCTCATTGCCAGCCTTCCTCTTTTACGGTGACCTTCTCACTTGCCAAACATTGTCTTTCTCCAATGATCTCTCTCTTCGCATGATATGTCCAAAGTATGAAAGCCAAAGTCTTGTCATCTGAGATCTATAGTGCCAAAATTAAAATTTTGACTCTGGTCTTCAAGGTCCTTTGAGGAAATAATCATGAGTAGTTAAGAGACAAATTGTTTTAGTATACTTTGCCTAGATCTTTAAGGTCCTTTCAATGAACCTCCCTATAGTACTTGTACCTTCACTGAAGGAAATTGAGTGGTCCAAAGGTGTTTACAGGTTCAACCCCTGCCCTGTGGCACTTTCTCCAGATGAACCTTCATTTCTGGAAGCAGGGGAAAGCCTAACTCTTTTGTCAGGCCTTCAAGTGACTATCCCTGACTAACAGGGCCAGTTCAGGGCTATCAGAAGGCCTAGTTGAAACCTTCAGCCTTGGATCCTCTCAATTATCTTTCAGGCCCCAAGGCTTCCCTCTTTCCCACTAAAATCTTGATTAAAAAATTCAATAATTGTGATCATCCCAACACCACCCTTTCTAGAATAATCCTGTAAAACAGCTTAATTGGACCTCATACTTTTAAATATTAAGCTTTGTTTCATATAAATATATAATAGATGCAGACAATATTATATATCTATATAAACTATACATACATATTTTTATGAAACAATGTTTAATACATTTATTACATATATTATATATATTTATATGAACACCCTCTCCACCTCCTTCCCTTCCTTGCCCTCTTCATACATCTGTCAGCTCTCATATCTTCTAGTTTTTCTTTCACTTGCCTGTAGTCTTGATCTCTCTTAGTAAGTACAATAAATTGGGCATGGGAAAAGTTGGGGAGAACGAGATGGCAATATTCTAGAAGCACGGGATGTGGCGCTGTGATTGGTATTTGGAAACAAACTGACATGTCTGTCAATACAGGTGTACATTTAGTAGTGCACATTCCGTTTGTTAGCATGCCTTCAAAAAATTTAGGGGCATGCTTACTAAACCATATGTGATTTTGGTACTGCACTAAAAAGGTAGTACTAAAAACCCAATGCTACCCTGGCAGCATGTGTCACGGAAGGAACGGTGCAGGACAGGACGTCGTTTCCAGTACATCAGAGCTAGTATGGACATTACTGGTCCATGATATCCACACATAATGGCTTGTTTACACTAACTGGAGGGGATGGATGTACATTCTCCCCCCACTCTCCCGCAGTTAGCTAGAAGCGCCGCACTGGTAATGCGTCCCATATGTGTGTTACTGATGCGGTGCTTAGGAAAAAATGCCCCTTAATGTACACTGAATTGATTTAATGTGTGTTAACCCATGAATTAACACATATTAATTAGCATGCATTAAGAAGTTCTGATGTATATTATAAGAAATAGAAAGAAGTTCAAAAAGCAGGAAAGCAGCCCAAACAAATCGAAAACAAAACTGAAACGTTTTGCCCTGTGCATACCCCTATTTGTCAGTGTAAAAAAAACAAGCAAATTGTCAAGCAAAAAGTCAAGCAGACATGGCTATGGCCTGACCAGCTAACTGAAAGAGTACCAATTGATAAGGACCTAACAAGGTAACAGTACCTTGGGATTTGTTTTTTTTTTTTCTCTAAAATGTTCTTGCATGATTGAATTCTGCAGAGCTAACTCGGCTTTCCCTACAGTTCTTTTTAACTTTATAACATTCGATCTCTGCACGACTCTCTGGCTTAGCTGCCAAGGTGCTGCAGAGTATAATTTATGTCTATCCAAACAAACTATTACTTGTTCTGCCCTGGCTGGTTGGAGGTTTTTTTGACTGTTGATGTAACAAGTCTAATCATTTGTTTTGAGACATGTTTTTGATAAGACTCAACCCCCCCGAGCCATAGGTTGGAGGGTCTGCTGAGGTCTTTTTTCCTCCAGTAGGGTAGGCTTCCTTTTTGGTTTGGTGTTCAGTTTTGATCCATAAGTCTCACGTCCATTCACTATTTTTGTGCCTTGTTTGGGGTTTGTGTTTTAGTTTTTTTTGAAAATGTGGCTCCTTGAGGAGATTTTGTGAGAATAGTTGGGACTATGGAAGTTACTCCTCCTGTCTGGCGTGAAACATTAACTTTTTCAGTTGACCAAGTACAGGAATTGCGTAAAGAACCCACATGTTTTGGCCCTGTTGAAACTTCTGAGAGCCAGGCAGCATGGACGTCTCTGACTAAATTATGGAAACGTCAAATTCGGGTTGAGTTACATCGTGCCACTTTAGTGGAATATATTCGTCGTCAACAGATTCCACGTGGATTCCGTATTAAAAAAGAACCTCAACTGTTTGTGGAAGATGAAGAGTTTGTTGACAACTGGAATAAGATCTTAAACAAATGCTCCGTGGACTTAATGGTTCTCATGGTCAATGCCACCAAATCGTTTAATGACTCCACCAGTGTAGGCATTGATCAGAAAATAGCGCCTCTCAAGACCGGGGAAACGGAGGAAATTTTTACGACTCGTATGCAAAAGTTACAATCTCAATTAGATTCTTTTCGTCAAGAGACAAAAAATTTTAAGTTGTCTAAATTGCATAGGGACGACACTGACTACAAAACGGGCTTTGTCTATGTTTGGATGCAACCTGAACGTAGGAGACCTAATCATGTTTCTTTCGAATACTCTGATGATTCAGCCTTGTCGGATCAACATACTTCTGGCCCTGAGGATTTTTTAGATCGAGGCAAAGGCACTTGCAAGCGCAAAGGTCGGGGCCAGGGGCGAGAGAAACAGAGTGAAGCTCCTCCATCATATCGTCCATGGACCAGATCCCAGGTTGCGGCGGATCCCGAGGGCTTGTAGTTAATTTATCTGCCTGGGTTCTGTCCCCAGCCCAATGGGCCGTACTAGAAAAAGGTTTATCTTTTGTCCCACGGATCACTTACGATGCTTTTTCTGTCTGTATGGAATTTGAGCAACTCCTGCGGAAGCTTCATTTACAAGCATTTTTTGCTGATGCATCCAGTTTTTCTTTGACGTCAAGCTCAGAGAATCCCAGTATTTCTGTGGGAGATCCTGAACAAAATCCTTTGGTGGCTCTTCGTCTCCCCATACGTTCTACTTGGACTCCCCCTGGCCCGTTACCACCTACATTGCAAGTTTTTTGTGAACTAGTTTTGAAAGATATTTCACAGTTGGAAGCGCTGTCCCAAAGAAAGATTCATCACAGTTTATTGGTTTTGGAACGTCAGGCATTATTTGAGCTTCGGGGTTATGATGATATTATAATTCGTAGAGCCGATAAAGGAGAAGCAGTTGTTGTGTTGGATGTGTCTCAATATGTGGCAGAAGTTCATTCTCAATTACTGGATAATACCACGTACCAGCCACTATTGGTAGATCCTACTTCAGATCTATGGGATTTTATCAAACAGCTGGTTTCTCAGGCCTTGGATCACAATTTGATTACTAAGAAAGAGGCAAAGTTTTTATGTGTTTCTCATCCACGCACTCCACATTTTTATATTTTGCCGAAAATCCACAAGGACCTTCGTAATCCACCAAGGAGGCCTGTAGTATCTTTGAGAGGCTCTCTTTTAGAGCCCCTGTCTATTTTTGTAGATTCTTTTTTGAGGCCCTTAGTGTTTCGTATACCCTCCTATTTACGTGACACTATGCATTTTTTGCAGATATTAGCCCAAGGTCATGATAAAGATTTACCCACTGGGTTAATAATGGCTACTCTGGATGTCTCCTCTTTATACACTAGCATTCCCCATTCAGAAGCTATTCATATTGGCTAGAGGAACCTGATGGCCCGTCAAGATCTGAGCCTGTCTAAGATTGACTTCATTGTTCAGCTTATGAAGACTGCCATGACGAAGAATTTTTTCTGTTTTGATGGATCGTTTTATCAACAAAACAAGGAGGTTGCCATGGGAGCCACGATGGCCCCCTCGATTGCCAATTTATATATGGCAGACTTTGAGAACCGATGGTTGACGAGTGGTCCCTTTCAGTCCTCCATTCATCTATGGGTAAGGTACATCGATGATGATTTTTTATTATGGACTGGTACTGTAGAACAGTTATTAGCCTTTCACGGCTGGTTGTATCAGCGCGACCCGCATATTTCTTTTTCTTTAGAACACAGTGTTATCTCGATTTCATTCTTGGACGTTTTGGTAACACGTCGGGCTGACTCTTTAGTGACTACAGTCTATACTAAACTGACTTATTGGATGTCTTTTCTTCATTTCAACAGTGCACATCCACAGCATCTGAAAGAGAGTTTGCCTCTTGCACAATTTCTTTGTTACCGTCGGAATTGTTCCATGGTTCTTGACTATAAAATACAATCTCAGACTTTGGAGGATTCCTTCATAGCTCGAGGTTATCCGGCTGGGCTGGTTCGGAAAGCCCGAACTAGAGCTCGCTTTAATGATCGGACCTGGCTTCTGACTCCTCGTGATCGTTCAACATCACTGGATTTCCCATATGTACACTTTGTCACGAAGTTTAACCCTCTCAGTTATCAGCTGTCTAAGATCATTCAACGGCACTCTCATGTCATTCGCTTAACCCCGGGTCTGAGCCAACATCGGATTCGATCAGTTTATATGAAGGGCTCTAATTTAAAGGATATGTTATGTCCCTCTGCTTTTTCCAGCACCTTACCTGCATCATCTGTATCATCGGCGGCCTTAGGGCATCGAAGTTGTGGACATTGCTCAGTCTGTTTTGTTATGGAAACTTGTTGTAGCTTTCAACATAATCATCGGACTTACCGGCTATTTCATTCCACGACGTGTGACAGTACTCATGTGGTTTACCTACTTTGTTGCCCATGTGGTCTGTGTTATGTGGGGAAGACCAGTCGAGCTCTACGGACACGTTTAATTGAACATTGCAGTCGCCTCCGTCATTTGGCGGAGGGTGCTCCTTTGGTTCATCACTTTCAGTCCTCAGGTCATGTTTTTGAGGATCTTAAATGTTTGGTGATGGTTCAATGTACACCTTCGGTGTATGGGGGTGATCTGCAGAAGATCTTGACTCGGTTAGAGCAACGCTGGATTTTCTCCCTAAATACTGTTGCCCCTACTGGACTTAATGAGTCTATTGAATGGAAGAGTTGCCTATGAAGTTCAAGCTTTATGAAGAAACAGATTTTTTTTTTCCTTCTGTTTTGATGTTCGCAGTTTTTTTTTTGTGTTCAGTTTTCTGGTTTTTGGGGTGGGTGGGTGTTTTGGTTTTTGCCTTTGATATTATGCAGGATAACGAGGGGCTTCAACACCAGCTATGTTTCTGTTTTTTTATTGTAGCCGGTCTTGGATGCTGATATTTAATTTTTGACGTCATGACTGGTTTGCTACATATTTTTAGAGCGCATGCGTTGGCGTCTTGGTTTGGCAGTTGGTATGTTGAATCGCCACGTCAGCAGCATTCTCCTGGTGTTCTGTTGATTATTTTTTACCCCAGCTCCCGTATAATGGTAGGTTTTCGGCATCCTGTTTGTTTAATTTTTTTGTTTCTGTTTCTGTTTCTGTTTTTGTTCTTGTGATTTTGTTGTCTGGGCGTGAGACATTTTCAATATCAACAGTTATTTTGTATCTTTTTTAGCTCCTGCACATTTATTAAATGCTCCTTTGAAGAAGCTTCTGTTGTCTATACTGACAGCGTGTGGAGTGTGGACCTGAGCTCCCTGAGGAAGCCGCAAGGCGAAACATCAGATGTTGGGGCTCCCTGCCTCCTATGTTGGACGTATTACATCTTATTTCATTTTGCTACTTCTTGATTCATCATCTGCTGTCACCTGTCATCATTTATTCAACAGATAAGTGGTTCCAGTTTTTTTTTCTTTCCTTTTTTTTGGAGCTATTGCTGATGTTTATATCTATTTTTATTTTGGAGCTTGGTAGCTGTATTACCATCATTTGGATACAAACACAGTTGATTGATCGGCTGCACCAGCCTGAAGTTTGTTCTGCCCTGGCTGGTTGGAGGTTTTTTTGACCATTGATGTAACAAGAGTCTAATCATTTGTTTTGATACATGTCTTTGATAAGACTCAACCCCCCCGAGCCATAGGTTGGAGGGTCTGCTGAGGTCTTTTTTCCTCCAGTAGGGTAGGCTTCCTTTTTGGTTTGGTGTTCAGTTTTGATCCATAAGTCTCACGTCCATTCACTATTTTTGTGCCTTGTTTGGGGTTTGTATTTTAGTTTTTTTTTATCCAAACATCATGAAAAGCAGTAACTACAGGACATTCAATGGGACCTTCCTAAAGGAACCAGCTTCCATTATTTATTTTTATGTTCTGTTCAAGACATACAGTACTATTCCACTGTTAATCGGCAGTGTGATTTTTGAGAAAAATCATAAACCTTTGCTTAGAAGCTTTTTTTGTTTCCTTAAAAAAAGGAAGTCTGATTTTTCTATCCAGGATTCAATCCCCATGAGACTTATTTAGCAATTGTAATTTTAACCGTTTTTTTTTTTTTTGTATTTTGTAGTAAAAGGTAAACTCTATTATGCCTACAAAGAAAAATAGATGATGAAAGATTTTATTTTTGGGGAGAGGACCCCAGTAGAGTAAGAGCTGCAAATTCAATGTGAACATTTTGGAATAAGGTACTTTAAGATTTCATCCACTACTACATTATCTGCAGTTTTCCCCTCTTTTCTCATATTGCCCTCTCAATTCAACCTGGTCATTACAATGACAGTCCTTGGCCAGAGTCCTTGCGCCAAAAATTCCTTCAGGAGGCCTGCAATTATGGCCCTAAATCTGGCCACTAGTGGGCACCATTGCATGATGGCAGGGAATAATTTTGTCAAATTTTGTTTTTAGTTTTTATACATTTTTGGGGGGTGGGGGAGGGCATTTTAAAAATGTCCTTAATCTCACTTGTCATTTCTTCATGTTATCGTCACACATACCATCATGCAACAATGTGATCCCTTCCCTTTACGGAAAGAGTGATGGATCCGTGGAATAGTCTCCCAGTGGAGGTGGTAGAGATGAGGACAGTATCTGAATTCCAAAAAGCATGGGACAAACACAGAGGATCTCTAAAGGAAAAAAGGGGACTGTTGTAGTTGTTGATATGGAAGGACAGAGTAGATAGGCCATGTGGTCTTTTTCTGTTTCTATGTTTCCACCTTTTACCTATTGCATTAATTTCTATGTTGAAAAAATCGCTATCTATCTATCTGTCTATTTCAGACTTTCTTGACATAGAGACCAAACTGTGTTGTAAAAATGAATCAGCACCTTCTAGTGAATTTTTTGTGAGCAGATCTTTCATGTCATCAGCACATGCCAAGATTCCATTAGATCAGTGACTCCCTATTCTTTCCTGGGGGGGGGACCCTCCAGCCAGTCAGGGTTTCAGGAGTTCCACTATGAAAATGCATCAGGGCAATCTGTGGA
Organism: Ichthyophis bannanicus; assembly: GCA_033557465.1. Classification (NCBI taxonomy): domain Eukaryota; kingdom Metazoa; phylum Chordata; class Amphibia; order Gymnophiona; family Ichthyophiidae; genus Ichthyophis; species Ichthyophis bannanicus. Next base: position 485,084,984 of record CM066037.1, read on the forward strand.
CAATGGAGGCTGAGCATGCAAATCCATTTCATGAAGATTCATTGTCAATATCTTGAAAATCTGCTGTCTAGGGGTTCCCGGGAAAGATTTGGGAACCATTGCATTAGATTTATTATTTAAAGTTACCCTGTGGTGAAAAAGTATTTCCTTTAGAATGAAATAGCAATCAGGACAAACAATGATAATATAATGACTTTGATTGTTTACAGTTTTTGTTAGTAACTATGTTGATGAAGCAAAAACATGTCTAAATGACATATGAGACAAACTGCTTGAATCACATCTTTGCCTTAAAATACAAGTGCAAACACAATGCCCTTGGAACGTGTGTGGAACGAAACAGCTAAAAAACAATAAATCCCACAGAAGGGCACAAAGAGAACAAGTCTAGTCCTGATAGCATCACTTTTTTATCCCTCTCTGTAGTGTGTATATGAGCTGCCACCTGCAAACTTCCCTAGTGTTTGTGCCTAGATGTTTTGCCGCACCTTGCGGTTTATAATTAATTTTTTAAACAAGTTATGTGAGGCCTTCATTGTTAATTTCATTTTTTTCCATGTGCAGTTCATTTCTATCTCGGAAGGTATGCTTTCAGCATGCTTTCCTTTTCTTGCCTTCTCCCCCTCCTTCCCCCTTCCCCCTTCCCTGAGCATTTCTGTTTGCTATTAGTTCTGTTCCGCTTGACTACATGATTCTCAGTTATTTTTTTTTATTATTTTCATTCCTTTTACTATTTTGGTCTTACTTTTTTGTATTTTTATTGAGGAAGTCATCTGTTTTTTTAGTTCTGTTTTTTTTTTAGTTCTGCTGATTTTGTTTTTACATTCTTACAGCCTTTTAGCAATTAGCTTATAATTCGTCCATGGGTTTCAGTATTGGTTTAATAGATTTTTTTATGCTGCTAATGACTGCTGCTTTTTTCTATTGAGATGTTTTTACTAGCATATTGAATGAATGTTCCCATCTTCCATTGTAGGCAATACTGTTTAGTGACCAGTCTTTGCTCTGGTAGAGTATTTCCCTTGATTGTTTTTATGCCATTTTATAATGACTTTTAATTATGTGTTTTGTTTTTTTAACTGTGCGTTGTATCACAACCACATTTTAGGCTTTGTATGTGTTTGTAGTGTTATGTGTTTTTGATTGTTCTCAACTAGTTTTATTATAATTTATACACTTTTAGCATTGTTTTATTTATTTATTTGTTATGCCCTGAGCTTTAATTGATACAGTTGGTTTTTGTAGGTCTATGTATGCCCTATCGCATATAGTGTATGTGTAGCAGGTTGGAAGTGACTTCTTACTCTACCGGTAATCGTATTTTTTTATGATATGAATATTTTTATGACCCTGATTATTTTGTTATTTGTCAGACCTTTTTATTCTTTTATTGTTTTCGGAGATTATTTTTTAATCTTAATATCTCTATGATGTATATGGTTTGTTATATTTAGGGGATGTTTTTATTGTTTTTATTTTGATGTATTTAAATGTTTTTATACTTTAGACTCCTGACACAGGCTTTTATGCTAAAACATGGCCAAGTTGGGTCCTTTTAAATAAATTTGGTTTTAAGGAGACTTTACCTGTATGGCTGTGGTCATTCTCTGCTCCTCTATTGTACTGCTGTTGCCTGTTGCGGAGGATTTCCTCTTCTGTTTTCTTTGCCTGTTGAGGCTTCACTATGGTCTACACCCAGTGAGTGAACGTCTTCTGTATAACTGAAGAACACTTGAACAATCTACTGCAAGAGCCACATGATGAGGCAGAAGAGATCAATTACATGGACCATTGGATAGATCTTGTTTGAACCAAAAAAAACCATTATTTGTCACAAATTGCATTATGCAGGGCTCCTACAATATTGCAGAGTGAAACATATCACTGGAGGTCTGAGGATCTCCAAGGAACCTAACATGTTCCGTGACGATAAAAACTTTATTGATAGATGGTGAGCAATACCAAATAAGTGTTCATTAGACCTCATGGTCTTACTTGCTGAAACCTATAAGAAAAAAGCTGATACTTTGAAAATAGATGATGAGAGCAAGATAGATGCTCTCAAGGCCAAAGATAAATGGTTTGATAGGCTTCTCAATGACTATAATAAAAAATTAGATGAAATCAGAAAGGAAATTAAGAAAGGTAAATTGGAGAAATTAAAACGTGATGAGAATGGACTATAAAAATGGCAATGTGTATTCCTGGCTTAGGTCTAACTCATCAGTTAGGCCTCAGACAGGTTTTGTTCAGGCCTAATCAGGTCAAACATAGGGAGAGGATTCCATGTAGAAACAGTCAAATAGAAGAAAGGGATGATGACCTACAAGAGAGAAGTAAGAAATGAGCTAGAAGCAACTTGGAAGAGCTCTTTGCTTCCCCTAACTCTATTCCTCTACCCTCCTCCTCCAGTACTTCAAAGCATTTTTTATTTGACGACATATGGGAAAAGGAAATGGCGAGGTACAATCCTCCCCACAAATATACTCCCTCTCGGAGAATGGAGATCAGAGGCCAGGGAGAGACAGAGGGAGGCATAATGAGACCAACCGCTATTGACCTCACCGTCACATCATCCTATTATTAACCTCTCCAAACTGACCCGTTCTAGCTCTGAGTCTGACTTAAGAAGGGGTTTTCCTTTGTTTCTTCTGCACATTATGACCCTTTTCAAACTTGTATTGATCTCTATAAATTCAGTCGCAAGCTATAGATCACCCATTTCTTTTCAGATAAAAGCAATGGTAACTCTGATCCTTCAGTCATGAGCACTAAATCATGGTGGATTCCACCGGGTCCCCCTAATCCTGCAATTCACACATTCACTTAATATGTCCTTCGTGACATTGGCACACTAGAAAGTAGCTATACTTGGAGATATGACAATTTAACATGAACAGGAACAAACAATTAGTTCCCTCACTGACCATACAGACATCATCATAAAACTGATTGGTAAGGGAGGTGACATCATTATCCTTGATCGTGATTATTACATCAGTGAGATCAAAAGACAACTTAATGATTCTCAGTTCTTTTGGATACTAACATGAGACCCTACCACTGAGATCAAACATGAAATCTATGCTGTCCTAGCCTTTTGATCTTCTGCCGGTTATATAACCATCCGTGAATTAGAGTTTCTCTATGTTCAGCCACCCTATTGTTTCAACTATACATTTCACCCAAAGTGTTCAAATCTTTGACATCCCCTCCTGGCAGACCTATTGTCTCTGGTATTGGTTGGGTCCTGCAAGTTATTTCCAAATTTATAGATTTCTTTCTTTGCCCATTTGTCCCCTTTATACCCTCTTATGTGAGAGACTCTGTTGATGTGATTAACTTTTTGGAGTCTTGATGGTGACACTTTTGGTTTATCTACTCTAGACATTGAATCCTTATATATCAACATCCCTCAGAAAGGTGCCCTAGATGTCATGCTCAAATATCTCAATCTAAGAAAATGACCCCTCTTGTTGAAATGGCTTGCATAGCCATAACAAAGAATTACTTTGTATTTGTTGGCCGTTTCTATCAACAGATTAAGGGTACAGCCATGGGAGCAATGATGGCTCCCAATATAGCCAATCTTTATGTGGCTGAGTTTGAATTCCTCCACTTATCCTCTTTTCCCTTCTCTTCCCATGTCATCTCTTGGAAGTGTTATATTGACAATATTTTTATCTTATGGAGGGGAGATACTGATACACTTTCTCAATTCTTAGAATGGCTTAATACCCGAGATACCAATCTTAAATTCCAGGTGCACTTTGATCCCCCATCCACCCCTCCCAACATCACCCTGACTCACTCTCCCTTGCTCTTACACACCTCACTTACCCTCCCATCATGGCTTGCCTGCCACAGGGTACCATCAACAGTGCTATGCTCTAAGTAATTTATTTAATTTTATTTATTTAACATTTCTTATATACCGCCTTTCATGATATCAAGGCGGTTTACATTGAACAAACTGAAATTACATTGAACAGGGAATTATAACTTAGAGATAACTATTTACAGGGAAAATGGGCAATGGAGGGTTAAGTGGCTTGCCCAAGACCACAAGGAGCACCTGTGGGACTAGAAACCCCAGTCCTTCTGGCCCAAGGTTGCTGTCCTCTAGTGGGATTTGAACCCCCAACCTTCCGGCCTGAGGTTACTTGCCCCACCCACTAGGCCACTCCTCCCACAATATGTTGATTTGGCAATCCCTTATTCTTTGACCATTAGTTTTGATCTGTTTTGGAAGTGGCTTTCCTTATAACCTGTTAATGGCACTTTGTAGGTTTGGTTGCCACTTCCGATAGCCTCTCCTTTTTTTTTATCCTTCTCTGTGGCCTGTGTATGAGCTGCCACCTGCAACCTTCACTAATGTTTGTGCCTAGATGTTTTGCCACACCTTAGTTGCAACAATGAGACTTTTTTTGTTTACTGGGGCTCCTCTTCAGTGTATTTTTAAATTAATTTTTAAAACAAGTTATGTGAGGCCTTTCAGTGTTAATTTCATTTTTTTCCATGTACAGTTCATTCCTATTTTGGAAGGTACACATCAGTATGCTTTCCTTTTCTTGTCTTCTCCTCCTCCCTTTTCTTCCTTCCCCCTTCCTCCCCCTCCCCCTCCCCTTCAGGCATTTCTATTCACTATTCTGTTCCGCTTGACTACATGATTCTTGGTTATAATTATTTTTTTTTATTATTTTCTTCCCTTTTTACTATTTTGGTCTTACTTTTTTGTATTTTTATTTGAGGAAGTTACCTGCTTTTTTAGTTCTATTTTTTAGTTCTCCTTTTTTCTTTTACATTCTTACAGCCTTTTAGCAATTAGCTTATAATTCATCCATGTGTTTCTGTATTGGTTTTATAGATTTTTTTTATGCTGCTAATGACTGCTACGTTTTTGTATTGAGATGTTTTTACTAGTATATTGATTGAATGTTTCCTTCTTCCGTTGTAGGCAATAATGTTTGGTGACCAGTCTTTGCTCTGGTAGGGTATTTCTCTTGATTGATTTTTATGCCTTTTTATAATGACTTGTAATTATGTGTTTTGTTTTTTTACTATGCTTTGTGCCACAACCATATTGAATGGAGGCGATTAAGAACTGTATAGAGAAAACTGTTAGACCCTGAAGCAGAATAAGTTAAAACTGTTCGAAATGCGACGGTCGTGGTCGATGAATATACAGTTGTTACTAAAGGTGAAAAGAGAATTTGCAAAAGTGTGGAAGCCTAAAAGACATTGTTCTTTAAGAAAATGACACTGAATTTTATGGACCACGTTTAGAATGAAACATTATAAAGTAGATGCATGAAAAAGTTGATTAAAGAAAGAGAAAATAAAAAAGTTGAAAAATTAAAAGTTGACCAAAAAAAAGAGAAAAAGGGACTATTGAGCTAGAAGCAGCTTTGATATAGTGGCTTTGATGAACATAGTCCAACAAAAAATTTTGGAATATGCAGTGAGCTAATGCTAGTGGGGTAAAGATTTTGATCACAACCACATTTTAGACTTTGTATGCGTTTGCAGTGTTATGTGTTTTGTTTGTTTTCAAATTGTTTTATTATAATTTATACACTTTTAACACTGTTTTCTTTCTTTATTTACTATGCCCTGAGCCTTAATTGATATAGTTGTTTTTTTAGGTCTATGATGCCCTATTTCTTATAGTGTATGTTGTAACACGGAAGATCTGCCCTCTGCCTCAGAAGCACAGAAATCTGCTGTTTGCAGTTTAGATTCTGACAGGCAGGCAAGTCACAAGGTTCCCAGTTACCATAGGCAACGTAAACAAACTCAGACACGAGGTCTGCAGTCACGCCTAGTTAGTAAGCATTCCCCAGCTGCTGATGAAAACGGCTTTCACCTGTGCAAGGGAACGCCCAAGAAGCTGTATAAAAAATACTCAGTGCAGTCAGAGTTAGACTGGCAGGACATGAGAAACTTGCAAGACTGGCAAGACACGAGAGACTTGCAAGACTCAGAAGAAAGCTCAGAATATTCAGGAAATACAGACACAGAGTCAGAACTGCCTGGAACTTCTAGCAGGAAGCCACAAAGGAATTCACAGAAAGAAACATGGAGAGTTTCACACGGAGAGGTCAGCTGTAAGAAGCACTTACTTCTGACGCAGCTTGAATTTCCTAAGCACCGGGCTGTGCTGAATGAATGGGAGGCAGTGAAAGGCAAACCGTATTTATCTGAAAAGCATGGCAGCTTAAAACAGTTACAAACCCTAGAGAGGGAAAGAAATGCTATTGAAGATGTGTGTATGTCTGACCCTGAAGAGTGTGTGCCAGTGAAACCCTGCAAAAGATTTCCAAGAGAGAAATCCTCACATAATAGAAGAGAACAGTGTTATGGCTTACAGCCAAATGTAAAAGGCAGGAAGTTTAAGAGTTTTAAGGATAAAGCTTACTCAGAGAAAGGTGTTTCTCCTTCATGCTATTACAAGTTATATGACAGCTATTTGCCCTGCTGTGAAGAAGGCTGTTCAGAGAGCACTGATAGAGATACGGGACTAATAAAGGTGCAAACTTTCTGTTCTAATGAAAATACTGTAAATGATAAAGCAAAGTGTGAGCCTATGATTACAGAGGCTGGTATTGAAAGCCCATGTGATGAAACCATGGATTGTACGCTGTTGTTATCCGATATGGTTTCCTCCTTATGCTGAAGCCAGGATAAGAGTGCCTCGTGAGTGCTGAGAAAGCTAAGAAGAGACAGCTAGCATATCGGATAAACTTTATACTGTGATTTATGAGTTCTGTTGAAGCAAGATGCTATGTTTAAGTTTTCTTCAGTTTACCAGAAGTATGGTTGTATCCTGCGTCTTTTGTATTATAACCTTTTTGAAAATCCAGCCCCGGGAGGGGAATAAAAATCCTTTTGAAAAACCTGACCACTTGACTCACAACTACAACTTTCTATAAGAAAGGTCAGGCCCAGCAGTCTGGCTGTTAGCTTAGGCCACAGTCCAGCCCCTGCTGGTGACCATGTGTATCAAGTTGGAAGTGATTTTTGATTCTACTGGTAATCGCCTCGTTTTTTATGATATGAGTATTTTTTATGACTCTAATTATTTTACTATTTATATCAGACCTTTTTATTCTTTTATTGTTTCTGGATTATTTTTTAATCATAAATCTCTATATTATATATAGTTTGTTATATGTTTAGGGGATGATTTTAATGTTTTTATTTTGATGTATTTATATGTGTTTATACTTTAGAACCCTGACACAGGCTTTTATGCCAAAACCTGGCCAAGTTGGTTCCTTTTTCATAAATTTGGTTTTACGAAGATTTCACCTGTATGGCTGTGGTCATTCTCCGCTCCTCTGTTGGACTTCTCAAAATGAAACAACCTTAATGGACCATGAGCATGCAGTGGATCCAGGTCACTCACAAGCGCCAGGACATTATAGCTGTCTGGTTTTCTCCTTCCCCTTCTCCTCTTCTTGCCCCCCCTTTCCCTAGCCTTTTTTCTGTTGTGTTTCTCTGTTGCATTGGTGTACTGGTGTGGTGCTCTCCTGCCTGTTTGTCTGCCCGACTGGGGTCCATGCATTCGATGTTTCTGTGCCTGCCTTGAGATCTCCAGGTCTGGCAGTGTATGCAGAGGGTTCACTGATTGACTGACATTTGCATACATTTGTCCTGTTTTGTTTGCTTGTAGGCCCACCAATTGTTCTCTACGTATGGTCGTTCTGGGACCGCCTTCCTGTGGTCCTTGAATGATATCTTCCTTTGGGTGGTGGTGTTGCATTTTATTAATGTTGTTTTTGTCCTTACTGGAACATTTTTCATGTCTAATGTTGCTTTTCTGGTTTTTGCGTTTCATTGAATTATTTTTGATGGCTGTCTTGTTTATGGTAGTTCAATGTTTTTGCTGTTTTGTGGTATATTTTTATTAATGTGTCTCTGTGCTTTTTTGGAGTTTTGATATTGTGTTTGTGTTTTCTGTTTGTTGGAGGTTTGGTCCCCTGGGGAGGGCATTCCATTGGGACACTGCCAGTGTGGGGATTGTTTTTGGTGGAGTTGTGTCTTCGTCGACTGGGGGGGGGGAGGGGTTGAGCCTTTCTTCTGTCTCATTCCTGTTTGCTGTGTTGCATTGTCTTGTGAATGCCCTGTTGTGGACCCTTTTTGGGAACTTGTGATATGGATTGGCCACTGTTGGAAACAGGATACTGGGCTTGATGGACTTTCGTCTGACCCAGTGTGGCATATCTTATGTTCTTAATAATAACCGCAAAGCTCATTTAGTCTTCCCATCCTTCCTTCCTGTTATAATATCACAGATCCTTCATGGTCTCTGCTTGTTCCTAGCTACCATAATCAGCGCTTATCTCATGTTGGCTTGGATTTGGATACGATGTTGTTAGCAGCTTCCCTGAGAGGCTGTTTCATGCATTTGCCAATAATCTCTGAAGAAATATTTCCATACTGCACTCATGAACTTACCCCTTTTTAGCTCTTTTACCACCTTCCTTTCCATCAAAGATTATTTGCTTATAGTCACAGCCTCTGGTTTTCCTGTGGCAAGTAGCTGGCACATTTTCGTAAATTTACATATTAAATATTTTTTTCCCTTTACTTTATAAAACAAGACTATTTTCCAGCATTTTTTGTGTGGCCCATTACATTATTTGATCCTTTTTTAATGGAAAAAAGGATCTTAGTGATTGGTTCTGGGAAGAGAAGTGGGGGGATAAGGAACAGGGGAGGGAGAAAAGATCTGTGTGGCTGGAGAGAGCGCGGGAATCTCAGCAGAGGAAGAGTGGATCTCGGGAAAGAGGGGTAGAGGAATAGGGAATGGAAGCATAGAGGGAAGGGAGGATGTGGAAAAATGAGGGAATATGGGAAGGAGAGAGAATAAGGAGGGGAGGGACAGAAGAAGAGGATCAAGATAGGGAGGGATAATACTCCCTACAATGAGTCACTCACGTTTTATGCCTCCTTCAGTTTCCTCCATTCCCCTCCAATCTCCTCGCATTCTCCCCATAGTTCTTCTGATTCCTTCCCTTACATCCCACAATAACTCCAGTCAGTAATGTATATTCTACCCAAGTTACCCTTTCAATGCCCCCCCCAAAGAAAAGGGGGCCCATTTATAGCTTTTCTTGTATCTTTTGAAATGGACTTCCCCCACTCTGAGGGACGCTTTCAAAATTGTTACATGGGAGCTTGTAATTTTGAATTGCTGCCACTGACTCCAGTTCTCTCATTCATTCTCTTGCCCCCACTCATTCATTTACTCACTATTTTATTCAATCCCCTTTCTCTTCATCCCCCATCCACCCCTCCCAACATCACCCTGACTCACTCTCCCTTGCTCTTACACACCTCACTTACCCTCCCATCATGGCTTGCCTGCTACAGGGTACCATCAACAGTGCTATGCTCTAAGTAATTTATTTATTTTTATTTATTTATTTATTTAACATTTCTTATATACCGCCTTTCATGATATCAAGGTGGTTTACATTGAACAAACTGAAATTACATTGAACGGGGCATTATAACTTGGAGATAACTATTTACAGGGAACATGGGCAATGGAGGGTTAAGTGGCTTGCCCAAGACCCCAAGGAGCACCTGTGGGACTAGAAACCCCAGTCCTTCCGTCCCAAGGTTGCTGTCCTCTAGTGGGATTTGAACCCCCGACCTTCCGGCCTGAAGTACCTTGCCCCAACCACTAGGCCATTCCTCCCCCTCTACTTCCAAACCGAGACCATTTACCATTCATGACGGTCCGGGCTCAGAAGCAATGGGGAAAGAAAAGGAACATACTTAAAAGCATAAGGGCTGATTTAAAGACATTAACACACCATTTGCGCATATTTAACACAATATCTGCAAATACTTACCACACCACGTCACAATGCAAAGAGGATTGGCACGAGCGTTACTTGTGCACAAATGGATGTGTAGATGATGGTGCACTGCCTATTAAAATGTATTCAAATGACATGGTAACAAGATTATCAGCTATTCCACCCAGATTCAAAGAATTGCACGAAAGGCCGAGGGCAGAGTTCACTAGCACCATTATTCAAATACTTGATCAGAGGTGAAGTAAAACTTTGGCGCATGTAGGAGAAGCAAACTTCAGTGTGTGTAGGAAAGGAAAACTTGAGCGCATGAAACTTTGGCTTAGATTTAGATTGAAATATCTATGTTGTAACACTGGCCAACATTGTACAATGACATTCTGAAACTTACAAATTTGGGCCAAAAAAGATAATACACGCACCATCTGGTTTAGTGTTGAAGAGAAAACTAGAATTAATGATCGGGGAAAAAAGGAGCCCATTTAATGATTTGCCTGAGCTTGTGTTCCAAATTCCTATTCAGCAGAACATTATCTTAGAAGAAGTTGGCTTGTGCTTGGTTTTCCTCTAGTTTGTTATTGGTGGAAGAGCGGAGCATTGATTTCCAAAGGTGTGCGAAAAAGCTGCAGACGATTACATCTTCGGGGTCTTTTACTAAGCTCTATTATGCAGTTACATAGGAATTAGCCCATACCTGCACAATGAATGCAGCAGCTTGACACTTGGTGCACAGTGGGACATGATTACTGAAGTGCATTAATGGTTAGTATGCGGTTTAGCACGTGCTAAGTGCACAATGGTAACTGCTACCATACATCAAAAATGCAGTGATGCTAAAAATCCTATACTGTTTAGCACAGGTTAGGGTGGAAACTGGGTGGTTTGGAGCAAAACTTGCATCTTGTAGTTAGCGTGGGTATCTTTAACGCATACTGACAATGTTGCACTTAGTACAAGTTCACTTACCACCACCTCAATGAGTGGCATTAAGTGTACCCGCCTTAATTGCAGCAAACTGCTTTGCCTGGGAGTGGCACAGAACTCATACTAACTCTACGGGGACAGGCTGGGCACATCTCCATGTGTAAACGTGCACCGGATGCCACACTCATGCTACATTTTGGAGCATTTTAGTAAACATGTCCCAGTATTTCCTGTGTGAAGTGCACTGTATGGCATGTGCAAGGTCTTCATATGGACCATACATTACAGTTAACACAGCAGATAAACAGAACACGTAATGCTATCTCAATAGGTGACATTAAATGCATCTGCGTTATCTGTAGTGCAGTTAACACGCTCTACTTTATTTTCTGTGTATTAATTGTAAGGACAGATGCTGGGAATGCCCCCAAAGGTTAATGCAAAGGCTTTACAGTAACTGTAGAGTAACTGCAAAACTTTACCGCACTTTAGTAAAAGGGCTCCTAAGTCTTGGTGAGATGGAATAGATGCTGTAGTGCAAGATATATCTTATACATTACTCTGATGGGGTCTATAGAGTGTTGCCCATCCCTCTTCAGAGAGATTGTCAACAGGCCCCTTTAAGAGAGCCTGCAGCCCAGAGTTCAGGGCTCGGAAGGTATGGCTCACTGGAAGAGGTTATAAACCCAGCAGGTTGCAGGAGGGAGAGAGGCTCATGGAGCCAGAAGTTCTTTCAAGGCAAGCCGTACAAAGGTAGGAACTTAAACTGGACAAGGAAGGAACTTTGATTGGGCTGGAGAAAGGGCCGAGAGATGAGCTTTGTGAAGGTTTAACAAACTGGGTCTGAATAAAAACACATTTTGTTTTCCCTGAACTGCTAACTGTTTGGTGTTTTAACAGAAAACTCCTTCCCACCGCACGCCAGAATACCACAATTACCTATGCTGCTGACACACAAACATTTTTTATAGAGAATATTTTTGGCTTGGAAAGGAGTTTTGTAAAATTGATTTGGGATTCACTTGCGCTTTTGCTACTGGATGTTCATTATAGCAATCATCTTCTCCTTTTCTATATTTATTATTGAATATTACATGAATCACAAAAGGGTATGTATTTCTCCTGGGTTTAATAACAGCTTATTGCACAAGACTTGTTCTGGACATTTACCAAATATTAGTTTAACTTGGATAAAGCTGTGATGTCTTTACTGAAAACACTGCATGCAAAGATTGTAAATGACCAAATTTTTGAAACTATCAGCCTTTCCTTAACCCTTTGAAGGCCTACTTTAAATTTTTAATCCACATTCTGCAGCTGGGTTAATTTTTGCATATTTCAGGAAAATTGTACCCGTCTTATTCAATATGTTCTAATAATGATTTTCCTTCTGCTATGGTCATGTATTATATACCATTTGATAGGAATATTTAGTCAGAATTTTGGATCCCGAGAGTTTTGGGCTCGGCCTGGAAAGGTAAGTTAGGATTTAAAAAATAGATTGCAAATATCAGTGGGTGTAATGCAATTTTTTAATATACAAGTTTCAATGCATGTGATAACATCAGGCTCTCGTTTTCCTATAAAGAAAAGGGGCATGTTTACTAAGCTGGGCTGTTAACATGGCCAACAGCACAGAAAATTGCACAGGCTAAGAGCATGTGCGATCTGCAGAAACCATGCAAACTGCCAGAGTGGGCCGAATATAGGCAGAGAACGGGTATGTCTGCAACACACGGTTGCATCAAACATCAAAGTTGCAGACAGCACGGGTGCAGATAACACCACCTCAAGGAATGGCATTATGTGCACCCAATGTGCTGCTGGGCTGTGCTCTCTGCAATCTCAGTGCATTACCTGCTGGGGAAATGCTGTGAACACCCCCAACAGATAGCGTTCCGCATTTACAGCCAGCATGGCGCTATTTGCACAAAAACGCCATCTTACCTGCAAAAGCCTAACATGCTTTGGTAAACATACCCCTAAATTTGAGACACATCTCTGCTTGGTAGCATAGCTCACCTCAAATGTAATGCACTTCAAACTTTTTTCTTGATGGAAACTTAAATGAAGACTATCATAATGAGGTAGTAAATTTATAAAGGATTTTTCACACGTATATTACAGCGTATGCACGTAAAAGGCCTCATAAATTTGCCTCGTGCATAAAAGTGGGCGCAATGTCATTAGGCGTGTACTTGTACGTGACTTTAGAGTAGATGTTTTCAGAGGAGAAGCTGGGCAGAGCAGAGGCAAAGCAAGTTGTATTTATTTAAAGGTTGCCAGACTTTCTGCAGGCAAATCTGTGCCACTTATCCAAAGTGTGTGGGTGCGGGGGAAGAAAGGACACCTTTGTTCCAGGTTTTGAGCACTAAGGCATGGAGGAGGGAAGAGGAGTCCTTATCCTGCTCCCCTGTCCTTCCCACAATAGCAACAATATCACTTCCAGGCAGACCAATCAACAGTGATGCATTTCCCCTATACTGTGCAAAATACAAAGATAATGGATGTAACTTCTAAAAACATATTCCAGTCACTAAATTAAAATATATTTTTTTTCTACTCCCTCTGTCCCATTGCTGAAATTGGTGACAAGAGGCTGCCAAACAGGTGGGAACTGGGGATAAAAAATTGGGATAAATTGGGGATAATCCCTAAAAATCAGGGACATCTGATAGTCTTAATTTATGTGCATATTTTTCTGCACACATTTCATACACTAACATTTACACGTGCTCCCAATCGGGCATAAATATTTACAGCTTCAATCAAGCTGCTGTTTCTGCCAGATTTGTTCTAGTATTTTATAAAGACCTATAGGCATCTATGTATCTTTATAAAATAGATGACTTTTCATAAAATTATCCTCTTAAATGCAATAGCTGGAGCATAACAGGTTGTATACAGATTGGGGGTCATTCATCCTCCTGCTGGCCCTATCAATGCCCTCCTGTATGTACAGCAGGTTTGTATGGGGAGGCCTAGATGGGGGCGTTCCAGAGAGAGAGTGAGTGTGGAGTATGTGCGGACTGTGACCCCATACGTATAGGATGAATTCAGAGGTCAGCCCTGTACGTCCGGGGCCTTGAATCTAGATGGGGGACTTATTCCACCTCAAAAGTGGAATAAGTCCCCCTGGATGGAGGGGGATCGCAGTGTGGGACCCAGGGACACAGGTGAGGGGGTTCCCCCGCAACCTGAGCCAGGCCTTGGAAGGCTGGATTGGGGTTTGGGCTGCGGGGAAAGGCATCTGGATTTGGTGGGCCAGGATCGCGGCTCGTGAATGGAACTGTGGTACCATGGTGACAGGACGCCATGGCACCGTGGCTTCATTCTTGGGACTGGCTGAGTTAGCCGGGTAGTTGCTGGGACAGAGATGGATAGAATCGGGTCCAGGCCTGCGCATCCAGGCGCTAGACCCGATTCTGATCCTGCGGGGGCTGCGGGATCAGAATCGGGTCTAACTTTGATGCCCGATTCTGCCCGGCCATACAAGGAGCTGGACGTGTATGAAAGGAGTTGGCCTCATTGCATATATAAGTCAAACTCAAAACTTCAGCCTGTCTAGGCCAGCTCACTGGCCTCATGGATAACACCAGATCCATCAAGAGAAATGTAAGACCCTGCTGTTTGCTGCTTTCTGAGGTCCCAGTCCCTTCAAATTACCCAGCTGAGCTTTATTCCCAAAATTCAGAATTATGCCATTGCTGGTGCCAGCCATGGCATGTTTGCACACATATGGAAAAGATCAAATTTAGTAGGCTTTTCATATAAAAGTCTTCAGCAGATCATATGAGAACCTAAATGATTTTCATGGCTTCAACAAAGAAATCTTTGTTGTCTTCCAAAGTGCACTCTTTGTTTATTTTTTGGCTTGTATTTGTGCATTCATTTCTTGCACCTATTCAATCTTTTAAATCAGTTTCTGGAGCTAGCTGAGTAATTTTATTGACATAGTTGGTCCTTGACATGATTACTCATCACTTAAGTGCTTGCTATACTAAGTACAAAAAGCCATACAGGGTGGGCTTGAAAGTTAAAAGCATATATACAGAATAGTTCCGAGTAGGCAAGGGAAAAAGTCAGCGATAACTAAGAATGCAAAAGTCTCTGAAACGGCAAACTAGTGAAATGAAAGTAAGGGAACTAATAGCAAACACAGGCTTCCTATGGTTCTGCCTCCATTATATTTTAACCAAGGTCAGTAATGTATTTTTTTTTTAAAATATTTATTTATTAACGAGCACAAAATACAGTACATAACAATACAAAGTATGTCGCATTTCCAATATGCTGTCATAAAAAAAAAACAACACACCTAGGGCAGGGCTGTGTCTTGTCCACTGCCCCAGGATATCACAACGGTATAAAACAAAATTATCAGCTACCTACCCAACCGCTCCCCCCTCCCCCCACCCATTCCACCCTCCCGAGACCTAGGGGACCTATCGAGCCTATTCTCAGCAGTTGGCTAAGGGCACCCCACCAACCTACCCCAGGCAGTCAGTAATGTATTTTTATAAAATTGTTCTCCTGGTATATGAGTAAGTAAAGCTTTGCATGTAATCCCTGTATATGGGTACTTTTACCTATAGTCTTTAGGGGAATTCTTGGGGGTGGGGTTTCTATCTACATAATTTTTTTTATTTCAAACACCATGCACGTACATTTCCAAGAAAAATAGCTAACTATCTGTACATTTTAGTGAGTGCAAATATGTGTTGATGGTTTTTCCAGGGTAATTTTCAAAGGGAAAATATGAACACTTTTTCCTTTGAAACTGTTACTGCTCTCATTGGTAGAGAGGACCCAGGAAAAGTGAGCAGGCAAGATCCTCAAGTTAGTTCTCCACTGAACAGGGCATCCCAGCATCCCAGGTTATAGGGTGGAGCCTTCCACCTATAGCAGCCAGCTTCCCTTCAGTGCTGGTGGATGCCAGGTTATAGCTGCCCTAGTGGAGAGTCAGAAGCTAGGAAAACACAGAAAGACGATGGAGAACTCTGAAAGGAGGCAAGGTTAGAACAAAACAGGAACCTGGAACAAGGTTAAAAAGACTTCTACGTAGAAGAGTTGTTAAAGCAGCAAGGAGCCCATGCTCCTGGCAACAGCAGAATAATGCAGACCAGGTCTGGCAAAGAGGTCTTAGCCAGAGCTAGATTTATATACAGGTGCTAGGCAGGAACAAGATGGCCTCTAAAATGATGTAGCAGGTATAGAGAAAGCTAAGGTGGCCAGTCAGCTGAATGGAATCTACTGAAACTACTGGGTGGTGGTCAGAGGTTCATCTGGGTAAGGAATATCCGGGATGAGAGCCAATTGTAGAACCTCATGGAAAATAGGCTGCAGACTATAAACTCTTTGAAATTACCCCCCTATGACTAGACTTATTTGAGCAGGGAAAAAAATCTCTATCCAGCCCAATTAAAAATAGTCCTTAACCTCCTTTGCTGGTATGCTAATTTGGGGGACTTGAAGCGGAGGAGCTTGATACTTCGTGTCAAGAACGTTCATATTCATACATTGACTGGTATGCATACTTTAAATTCTCCCTCTTTACAACTTTACTTCAGACAGGGCAGGATCATTCCTTCTGCTGAGGGACACACAGACATAGGGGGTCATTCCAGAACACGGAAAAGGGGTTTGTACGTGTGACGGGGATGTTTATATGCTGAAAACACCCCAGACCGTATTTTGAAACACTGCTGACATGCACATCCACCTAGCATGGGGATCTCACAACGTAGTTGGGAGAGTGGAACAGGGGCGCATTGTCAGCTGCGGAGATGTAGAAAGCGTATTCAGGAAAGGCCCATGTACGTATTAAGTGTTTCCCGGAAACATCAACGTTAGTTCTGCTGAAAAGTGGTATAAGGCTAGGACTTCGAAAATATTCTATTCCTCTCTGCAATGCTGCCTATATAGAAGAATGGTTGTGACAAGTATGTTTTGAACTGGTGTGACTGCAGTCTGGAAAAATTCAAGATGCAGTCTTAAGGTACAGGGAGCAGAGGTGAGGGAAGTTGTAAGGTACAGAAACATTTCTAAGCGCCCGTACAGAAAGATTAAGAAGAATAGTGCTTGTTTAGGCTCTGCTCCTATGTCCTGTTTATGCTAAAGGAGCCAATCTATGGGGCCCTAACAATTCTGAGTTCAGAAACATGGGACTGCTGATGCAGGGATAGTATGGGCATGAGCAGGGAAAGAATTCCTTTTGGGGTGAGAAACTGAGAACATATTTGTAGTCCTGATACCCCATGCTATTATATTATGTCACACTCTATCCAGCACATAACACCAATACTAGCCTCCCTACACTGGTTGCCAATTCAAAGTAGGATAATATATAAAACCATAATAACTACATATAAAGCTTTAAACAACACGGCCCCAATCCCATTAAGCAAACTAATTAGCATGGAATCTCAAAAAACCACGCACAGAAAAGGATACTCAAATAAACTAAATACTCCTAATGATTTCATAAAAGCAAATAAATTAACTAACAAAAGAGCTTTTTCTCATGCTGCCCCATCTATGTGGAATTCCCTTCCGGAGGACCTAAGATCCATAACTGAAATCATGGAACTCCGAAAAAAACTAAAAACCTATTTATTCTCCATGCACTACGGCAACATAGACAACCCCTGGATACACTCAGATAAAGGTTAAAAATTATGACAGAGTAATACTAATCCCAACAATTTAACAGACAATACACTATTATAAAAACACTATGATCCAATTCCAAAGTACCCCCAACATGTATTTGTATATAGTTTTTTGTACATAGTTTACAAGCCAGTTTGCTGTTTTGCACTAGTTCATACTGTTAACCATTACTTTTATTGTTACAAAATGTTCGATGTAAAACTAAGCTTATGCTTTGTAGATTGTTGTTTTATTGTGAACCGCAACTGAACTATGGAAGTTGCGGGTTATAAATATATGTTAAATAAATAAAATAAATAAATAGCTGTCATGTATAGGATCAGGGCATCTTTTGGCAGAACCATGATTTTGTGACAGAAAGTGAAATTGTGTGTGTGTGTGTGTGTTTGTGTGTGTAGTTTGAGGGGTGCACTGGGGGAGGGGGGGACTGGTGTGCTCATCTGCAATTCAGGGGGGACATGAAAGCCTGGCCAATACCTGGACAAGTATGGATGACTTCAGTGTCACCAGGTGCCAGTGTGATTGAACAGTCCAACTCAGAGAGGGTTCTCTATAGTTAAATGCCAAAATGTATCCCCATCATTGATAAGGGATCCTCAGAATAAGGGTACTCAGCAGTGCAAACAGCACTAATGCATGCCCATAATGTGCATTTTGAGGGACCAATGGTGTTGCTGTTGAGCATGTATTAGTGCTGTTTGCACTTCTGAATGCTCGTATTCTGAGGGTCCCTATTATTGACAGGGATATATTTTGACATTTAGCCATATGGAATCCTTGCTGATTCCTTCTGCTTAGTTTACATAGGGTACTCAAATTAGATCAGATATTGTTGGCAGTGTGATAGGGCAGCCATACATCTGCTGAGCCAGGCACTGGGAGACATGACTGATGTGGTGCCAACATTCCCCCAGATAAGAACATAAGAACATAAGATATGCCATACTGGGTCAGACCAAGGTCCATCAAGCCCAGTATTGTTTCCAACAGTGATCAATCTAGGTCATATGTACCTAGCAGTTTCCCCAAGGGACACAGGTTCCACAATGCTTGTATTGGTTCAAGCATTGATATCCTGGGTCCCTTCTTAATAATGGTTTATGGACCTTTCCTCCAGGAACTTGTCCAAACCTTTTTTAAACCCAGCTACACTAACAGCCTTTACTACATCCTCCGGTAACAAATTCCAGAGTTTGATTACACGTTGAGTGAAAAAATATTTTCTTTTATTAGTCTTAAATAGTTTACCCTGTAGCTTCATTGCATTTCCCCTAGTCTTTCTATATTCTGATAAGGTAAACAATCGATCTACGTTTACCCGTTCCACTCCATTCATTAATTTATAGACTTTTAACATATCTCCCCTCAGCCGTCTCTTTTCCAGGTTAAAGAGCCCTAATCTTTTTAGCCTTCCTTCATAGGAGTATCCTTCCATCCCCTATACCATTTTGGTGGCTCTTCTCTGAACCTTTTCTAAAATCGCTATATCCTTTTTAAGATACGGCGACCAGAATTGCACACAATATTCAAGGTGCGGTCTCACCATGGAACGATATAGAGGCATTATAATATCTTTTGTTTTATTTTCCATTCCTTTCCTTATCATACCTAGCATTCTATTTGCTCTCTTGGCCGCCGCTGCACACTGGGCCGAGGGTTTTAACATGGTATCCACAATGACGCCTGGGTGGTGGTTCCTAATGTGGAACCTTGCATCGTGTAACCATAATTTGGGTTGTTCTTCCCTAGGTGCATAACCTTGCACTTGTCCACATTAAATTTCATCTGCCATTTTGATGCCCAGTCTTCCAATTTATCAAGATCCTCTTGCAATTTTCCACAATCCTCTTGGGTTTTAACAACTTTAAATAGTTTTGTGTCATCTGAAAATTTGATAACCTCACTCGTTATTCCACTTTCCAGGTCATTTATGAATATGTCAAAAAGCAGCGGACCCAGCACAGATCCCTGGGGTACACCACTATTCACCTTTCTCCATTGGGAAAATTGGCCATTTAGCCCTACCCTCTGCTTTCTATCTTTTAACCAGTTCCTGATCCACAATAGTACACTGCCTCCTATCCCATGACTCTTTAGTTTTGCCAAAAGTCTCTGATGAGGGACCTTGTCAAAGGCTTTCTGAAAGTCCAGATACACAATATCAACCGACTCACCTTTGTCCACCTGATTATTCACTCCTTCAAAAAACATAACAGATTAGTAAGACAAGATCTTCCTTGTCTAAAGCCATGTTGGCTGTCTCCCATTAGGTCATGACTATCTACATGCTGAGTAATTTTATTCTTTGATGGTTTCTACCATTTTTCCCGGTACTGATGTCAGGCTCACCGGTCTGTAGTTTCCCGGATCACCCCTGGAACCCTTTTTAAAAAATTGGTGTTACATTGGCGATCCTCCAATCTTCAGGTATTAGAGATGATTTTAATGATAGTTCACAGATTACTAATAGCAGGTCTGCAATCTCATATTTCAGTTCTTTCAACACCCTTGGATGTATGCCATCTGGCCCAGGTGATTTGCTACTCTTCAGTTTATCTAATAGTTGTAAGACATCTTCCCGATGTATCGATATTTCCTTCAATTCTTCCGCACCTTTAAATACCACTTCAGTCATGGGTAACATCCCTACATCTTCCTCAGTAAAGACTGAAGCAAAGAATTCATTCAGTCTCTCTGCTATCGCCTTGTCGCCACTTAGTGCTCCTTTAACCCCTTTATCATCTAATGGACCAACTGACTCTCTCACAGGTTTTTTGCTACGAATGTACTTGAAAAGGTCTTTACTTCGCGTTTTTGCTTCCGCAGCAAGCTTCTTCTCAAATTCTCCCTTTGCCTGCCTTATCAATGCCTTGCATTTGACTTGCCAGTGCTTGTGCTGTTTCCAGGTTTCGTCATTTGGCTCTTTTTTCCATTTCCTGAAAGATGCTTTTTTGGCAACAACAGCCTCTCTGACCTCACCTTTAAACCATGCTGGCAGTTTTTGGACTTCCTTCCACTTTTCTTAAAGCGTGGAATACAGCTGGTCTGGGCTTCCAAGATAGTATTTTTCAACAACAGCCAAGCCTGATGTACGTCTTTAACCTTTGCAACTGCTCCTTTTAGTTTTTTCTTAACTGTTTTCCTCATTTTATCATAGTCTCCCTTTCGAAAGTTAAAAGGTAGTACTGTGGATTTCCTTACTATCCCTCCTCCACTAATTAAATCAAAGGCGATCATGCTATGATCACTATTGCCAAGTGGCCCCAACAACCTTATCTCTTGCACTAGATCTGGTGTTCCACTAAGGAGTAGGTCTAATATGGCTTCCCCTCTGGTCGGTTCATCAACCAGCTGCTCCAAGAAGCAGTCATTTATTTCATCTAGGAACTTTATCTCCCTAGCATGTCCTGACATGACACTGACCCAGTCGATACCGGGGTAGTTGAAATCACCAATTATTATTACTGCGCTGTAACGTTTGTTAGCTTCCTTGATTTCTTTGAGTATTTCATCATCCATTTGGTCATTCTGGCCAGGCGCTCGATAGTACACCCCCACTGCCATTGCCTTCCCCCTTTTACATGGAATTTCCCCAAGGACTCCCCAAGGACTCCCCCAAACCACTCTGAACCCACTGCAAATGGCAATGAACACCGCAGCAAGAGTACTACACGGAGCATCTAGGAAAGACCATGTCTCACCCATTATGAAACAACTCCACTGGCTCCCGATACAAGGTAGACTTACATTTAAGACCTTGCTACTCACCTTCAAAGCCACCAAAGGTCTCTCGTCAGCATCACTAACAGAGCTAATCCAGACGACACCCCACAATAGGGACAGAAGGTCACTAGCACAAAACACCTTGATAGTCCCAAGATCAATAACTCAATGCACCAAGTCAACATCCAGCAGGGCCTACAAATTTTATGCACCAATGATCAGGAATAACCTCCCCCACAACATCTGAGCAATCCCAGACATATTCCAATTCAGGAAGGCCTTGAAACACTACCTCTTCCTCCTACACTACCCGGAAACCAATAGAAGCTCAGCACCAATTGCTGAAACCACCCAAATCTCCACTGTCTGAAACCAAACGAGCGCATGACCAGTCTGTGAATTGTATATATTGTTATTGTATATAGTTCCCCTGTTAGCCAAGTTGAATTTCCTGTTCATATGTAAACACAAAGTACTATTGGAAATGTGTGTGTTCATTGTTTATTGTAAACCGCGCTGATGCTGAATAGTGCGGTATAAAAGAGACTATAAATAAATGAATAAATACATTTCAATCCATATAGATTCTACAGCAGATTTTGTTTCCTGCAAAACGTTAATCCTTTCTGACTCAATGCCATCTCTAACATAGAGAGCAACCCCTCCACCAATTTGATCAGCTCTTTCGATATAGTTTGTACCCAGGTATCACAGTGTCCCACTGGTTGTCCTCCTTCCACCATGTCTCTGATATTCCAATCATATCTAACCTTTTATTTAGTGCTATATATTCTAACTCTCCCATCTTAATTTTTAGACTTCTAGCATTTGCATACAAGCATTTTAGAGAATGTATTTTATTCATATTAATTTGGCTATTGTTAGACATGGGTAATTTGGGATCTTTAAGCTCTGTCTGCTCCATACTTGAGGGCATTTGGGCTACTTTACTCTTTTGTGGAACCTCTCTGCTTTTGGTAGTATCCTTCAAAGATACATTCTTCCGAACCATCCGCTCTTGGGTGGCTGTCGGCTTTCCCCTAATATCTAGTTTAAAAGCTGCTCTATCTCCTTTTCAAAGGTTAATGCCAGCAGCCTGGTTCCATCCCGGTTAAGGTGAAGCCCATCCCTTCGGAAGAGCACCTCCTTTCCCCAGAATGTTCCCCAGTTCCTAACAAATCCAAAACCCTCATCTCTGCACCATTGTCTCATCCACGCATTGAGACTCCGGAGCTCTGCCTGCCTTTTGGGTCCTGCGCGTGGAACAGGAAGCATTTTGGAGAATGCTACCCTCGAAGTTCTGGATTTCAACTTCCTACCTAAAAGCCTAAATTTAGCCTCCAGATTGGCCCATGCAGCCTACATCCCTACCCAGGCCAGGATCAGAGAGCTGCGAGACTGGTGATATATCTGGAGTCTGGTTACTTGGTGTGATGGCACAGGAATCTTCCCTCCCATGCCCACACAGGTCTGACCAGGGGAGCAGTGCCACAATGCAGACTGTGGGAAGGCAGACAGGATTGCCCCAAAGGTAGAAAATGTATACAGACTGACATATGCCATGATGGGACAGGACATATGCCATGATGGGACATGAGAAATACCAGTAGCAAGATAGATGGGTCTCAGATGCCATAGCCAGAAGGCCCTACCACTACTATATCTACTATTGATCATTTGTATAGCACCACAAGGCGTAGCCCACAAGGTGAGCACAGACACATGTAACAGATGGTCCCTGCTCAGCAGAGTTTACAGTCTAGTCAGGACAGATATCATAGCAGCTGTGAACAGGATACAGCCAGTGAGAATGGTCAGGAAACACAAGGGAGCTTAGGCAAATTTGATCCAACAGTGGCACCGATGGGGTAAGTGCTCAGTCTGGATTTGAGAGGGGCCAAGGATGAAGAATGATATACAGACACGGGTGCTTTGTTCCAGGCATATGGAACAGCAAGGTGACTAGAGTGACGTCTCGATTTGACAGTGGAAGGGGAGGGCACAGATGGAAGCAATCTGACAGATGAGCGGTGTTCACAGGGAGGAGTATAGGGAGAGAGAAGAGGGGAATGGTAGTACAGAGCAGCAGAATAAGTGCACTTATAGGACATAGGCATGAAAAGTTCATACATTTGTTGCCCAGTAATGTTATGCATCCTTTGAGGATCTGTAAGGTTAGTTTGGGGTTTTGTGGACTTGGTAAGAGTCCATCCCTAGCAGTTTACAACGTGTTTGTAGAGATGACCAGGGCAGGAATCACTGGGACCAGTTCTAAATGCCACATACTATTTGATACAAGGTATGTCCTGACATACATGTTCGTATTTACATTCTTGTATACTGTATTGGGGTGCATTGGGCTTACCTAGCATGAGGGCAACTGGTATATGGTCTAGACTGCAGCATCCATCATTTCTTATTGGTATTTATGTCTAGAGTGCATCGGCACACTACTGTCTGTTATGGGGAACTTAGGAGATGCATGTTTTTCCAGAGGAGCGTGACATCTGTGGGTATGGGCAGGATCCAAAATGTGTAACATTTCAGAATATGGTGGGCTCGGGGACATTCACAATGTTTACCTGTGTCCATGGCATGGAGCCGGTTGGATAGTGCTTGCACATCCTGCCGAACATGCCTATCACCCCGATTCCAGCCCCGCGGGCACGTCCAGACCCATGGATTTAGAATTCGATTCAAAGGGGGCCCATTTTTTTATTTAGCTGCATCTGTGAGCTGGATGTGCATGTTATGGCATTCATATCTCTTTGGATTGACTAGAGGTTGTTGTTGGCCACTACCTGAGTTCTTTTTCATTGACATTTTCAATGCTGTCCCTGTAGCATATCTAATCCTGGCCAAATTGAAAAACCAGAAGCTGGATCAAGGTCTCTCATACTGTGGTATGTTACAACCAATGAGAGAGTACATCAATCAAATACATCATAGTAATCATTTTCAAGCACATCAAATGTATCAACAATGGAAAATACATCAG
The DNA here is from genome assembly GCA_033557465.1 of Ichthyophis bannanicus. Taxonomy (NCBI): domain Eukaryota; kingdom Metazoa; phylum Chordata; class Amphibia; order Gymnophiona; family Ichthyophiidae; genus Ichthyophis; species Ichthyophis bannanicus. The sequence continues at coordinate 485,109,131 of CM066037.1, forward strand.
TAGTCTACAATTTTGGTAGCTGTTTAGATTATAACAAAATTTTGTGGGGAGGTAGAGGCTGGATATTAGAGAAATATATTAATTCCCTATCTTTATCCATCTTGTAGGCTTTAAGGAGTTGTTTGATGCTATCCCTATTTGCAACAATGTGTGTTTGACAACAAACACTCATCTAAAGTCAGTATAGATCTTTACCATATTTCAGAATAAAATTTCCTTGAATGTGTTTAGTACATTGGCCAAGTACTAGCTATAAATCCTATGAATGCATCATTAGCATAGTTCATAACGAGAATGGGCAAGGATAGTATATTGAAAGTTCCCTTGACAAATTTGTATGGAAATATTTAAATGGCTTATATTTGGCTTGTGAAAAGCAAGTATTTCTTTAATAGTAAGGTTAACTTATCAAGAGGAGTCATTTACTCGTGATTATTGCATATCATTTGTCACGGGACCCATAGGAATAAAATGGGTTCCGTGGCAGATAAAGCTTGCATGAGCTAGCTGTTAGTAAATGACCTTCCGAATAAAAAGCATAGCCAATTCCTACTGAATTTAAAGAGTGCTCTCTGATATGAAAAGAGCCTGCCATCTGTGGCTGCAATTTCTGAATGCATATCCACCAGTGGAAAATTTGAAGGCAACAGGTAATTAGCTAGCTGTCTGAGATGACAGCAGATGAGGATGATTAAGTGATTAGCATTTAGTGCTGAAATGTATATTGACAACAGCTAAAGCTGTTCTTTGAAGACAATACTTTCTCGTATGCAAACGTGTCTAACATCAGAAAGTCCAGCTGGTGAATTCCATAACAGTGAAAGAGATGAATAACTCTAGAGAAAATCTTTCAAGTGTACCAACTGTTCTTCATTTAGATCAACTCAATGCTAATAGCTGTGTTAGGAAAGCTAATCATCTGTGTGTTTGACAGTATATGCTAATGGTTAGAATGTCACCTATTTGTTAAACATTTTCTTTCATTTTGGACTTGTATGCCATTAATGCATGCTATTAGTAAATAGGTCTTATTTTGCAATAAATTATGTGCATTAAGGCATGCTAGCATGCACTGATGTGGATAGCACCTTTTGGCAAATCTAGGCCTTTGTGTCTATGGGGAACAAAACATAGTAAATAAGGCCCTTGGAGTCATAGACTGAAACCCCACATATATCTTTTGTCTCTCAGCATGAAATTTAACTTTTCTGCATGCATGTAGTTGTAAAGAAGAAGAAAGAGCAGAAATCTGTCAAGTCAAACTTTTTAAACATACAGTTATTTCTGAATAATAATATTGAAGAAGATGAACGCTAAACACCCTCCAGCACAAACCCCACTCCCCCTTCAAACTGATAACCTGTGCATGTTCTGAAATGTTGTCCAAGGCAATGCACATAGAAGCAGAGACAATGATGGCAGATATAGACCATACGATGTATCCAGTTTGCTTATCCATGAGAATTATTAGGTTCTGCAATCTCTTCCTCTCTCTCAGAGGTCCTTGGTGTTTGTCCTGTGCTTTCTTGAATTCAGATACCGTTTTTGGTCTTTACCACCACCACTAGGATGCTGTTCCATGCATTCGCCACTTTTTCCATAAAGAAATATTTCCTCAGATTGCCTATCCCCTTCCACTTTCATTCTATGTTCCCTCAACAATTAATAAAATAAAATGTTTTACACAGAGGCAATCACATTAACCTTCACATATTCTTATTGTGGATACCCATGGGAGGGAGGGGGGTGTCTATATTTATTTAAGATCTTTTTTATACCGCCTTTCATAGTGTCAAATGTTTACAACGAACGTAGTTATTTGCGATACAGTGAACATTGAAGAATAAGTGAACTTTATGATACAGGGATCTTTAAAACAGTGAATAGTAAATTGAATTTTGGTAGCATGGGAAAAGTTTCTGGTGAATAGCATGAACAGAAGTGGGTAGCATTTTGCAGATTAACCCCGGGGTCTGGCATCTGATTACAAGGTGGGGGAAACTTACATACATAGTTTGCGTCAGTGGAAGTCTTCATCAGGTGTCATTCCGAAGTATTCCAGGAAGAGGTGGGTTTTGATTGCAAAATTCCATTAGTTCGTTGATGGATCTTAGGTGGTCAGGAGTCTATATACTGAACTGAGGCATTTTCCTGGTCTGGGAGGGTTCTCATGGTCTGATGGGGGTAGAAATGTTTATGTTTAATCAGTGTTCTCTTTACCACCTCTCACTCAATCAAATAGTGACGTGGCTTATAATGAAACTATAATTAAGAAGTAGGAAGAGAACTCCAATAAAAATAATAAAGGGACTAAAGAAGGAACGAAAAGGAGGGATAGGCCTCTCAATAAAGCCATAATTACTCCTGCGGAAATGAATCAATTTTAGGTAACAGTTGCCTAGAATAGGTGGACTCCAAAAAATGCTGCTTTAAGTTTCTGATAAGAAGGACTCACAATGGATATGACGAGGAAGAGAATCACATAGGTAAGGGGCCCTAAAGAAAATAATGGAACAACAGGTAGTTTCCAGCCGAGAATGGTGGAATGGTCAGCAAATTCTCATTTTGGGAATGGAGAGCACAGCTGGGATGATAAGGTACAAAGAGGGAAGATAGGTAAATCTGAAGACTCAAATGTCTTATGAGTTAGCATAAGGATTTTGAAGCGACTATGGTAAGATATGTGAAGCCAGCGATTACAATATAGAGTGACATGATTGTATTTAGAAGCATTACTTAGTAATCTGATAGCTGCATTCTCAGTTGTTTGGAATCTCTTAAATTCAAGAGACCCCCATCCCACAGTATATTGAGTTGCAGTAGTCTAAATCTGAAGAAACAAGGGCATGAGCTAGTGCATATTGAGTTTGTATATTAATATAGGGTTTGACAGAGCAAATGCATCAGATGGGTCCTTAAGTGGTAAACTAGATTAGAAATTGGTTGACTGACTAATATATTTATAAGCAACAAAACAGAAAAGACATCATCAAATGAAAAGATGAGATCCTGCCCTCCTTCCTACAGTAATTTATCAGGATTGAGGATCACAGTGCTCAAATACCATACTAAAAACACTTCATTTTACTGGGCTACACACACAAAAAGAAAGGGGTGCATTTGTGTTTTAGAAGACCAGTTTAGTTCCCAAGAACATAGGTCAAACAGGTCACGGAATCCTAGCTGCTTTAGAGAGAGATCCTTGCGTTTTCAACTTTCTTAGCTCCAATGGAGTTTCTTCCATTCAACCGACTAGAATGCAGTGTTTGCAGCCATACTAAGAAAGATCTAAACTAGGGATTGAGCCCTGGAAATGTTTATATTTCAAACAACTATGTATATGGGACCATGGTGGTCTCAAGAAAGTGCCATCCTTTTCCTTAAGTGAGCACCTCCAAGGTCCATGTACAGTGATCAATGTGCTTTATCATACATCACAGTGATACTTTAAAAAAAAAATCCCATAAATGATATGGTAAGCTAATCAAAATGAAAAATGTTACCTGTGCATCCCTACTAACAACAGCTCCCTGCCTCTCCCTCTATTGATGCTGCATTTCTGTTCTGAGGTTTTACAGGCTGGTGTTAGTTCCAGCCTTATTTATTTAGTAGTATTTAGCTCATGCCTTTCCAGTAGCAGGTCAAGGGGAGTTACATTCAGGTATAATAGGCATTTCCCTGACCCTAGAGGGCTTATAATCTAAGTTTGTACCTGAGGCAGTGGAGGGTTAGATGACTTGCCCAAGGTCACAAGGAGTAACGGTGGGATTTGAACACTGGCCTTGGTAGTCTGACTGTTGCCCTAACCACTAGGCTACTCCTCCATTGCACCTTTGTGACTGCTGCCTCTTCTGATCTGTGCAGCCACATCTGATCCCACCCTCACAGCTAATGCTTCCTTTAACCTCTGTGGCTACCAATGCTCCTACTGTTGTCCCCCCCAGTAACTGCGCATCCCACCTCTGCTTGCGTGGTTTATAACAATGTGAAAAGGCTTTCCCTGTGTCCTGCAGTGCAGATCCCCTGTAATGGATCCAAAGACCATGGGCTGTGAATCACTGCTTTATACTGAAGTGTTAGGAAAAAAATGAGTTTTCCTATACAGGCAAAAAGCCTAAGTAATGTGAGAACAAACCTTAAAGTCTTCCGTTACTCTCTGTATTCATTTGGTCAGGTCTGAAGTGCCTGCATCAGGAGGAGATAGTGTTGTGGCTTGTAAAGCAAACCTGAGGCTTGGGGTTTCATCATGGACTTTTCCATATCTATGGGAGTGTAAACATTAGAAATGGCAAGTCAGATTCTTGCATGCTTGAGAAGTCAGGCTGTGTTATATTTCTTAAAATCTGAGTGCCTGAAGCCACCAACTTTAACCATCTTGGAGAAGAGATAGAGCAGGGGTCCCCAGGTTTTTCATGTGAAGGGCTACATAGAGCATTTCAAATCATTGAAAGGGCTGGACAGGAGCAGAGTCCCACTCGGAGAACATTTTATTGAGCAGAGAGCATTGGGGGAGGGAAAGGATGACTATTTCTGTCCTTTACAGTGATTTAAAATATTGGAAAAGGAGGGAGCCAAATGGCAAGGTCAACAAGAGTGAGGTAAATAACTCGGTGCCTGGGCATAAAAGCAACAAAGAGCACACTCTAAGGGCCAGATCATGATTTTCCTGTCCCCAGATCGGAAGGGCCAGATCTGATCTGGGGAGAGGAAAATCATGAAGGGCCAGAAAAATCTGCTTTAAAGGCCATATCCAGCCCATCAACCTTAGTGTGGAGATTGCTCCAGGCACACAGGTCAGGTCAAGGGCACTTAGCTAACCCAAGGTGGAGAGACTGGAATAAGAGGGATTACCGATTTTGAGTTAGCCTGGCACTTTGGTTTGTAACGTATAGGCTTTCTTTGGTTTGATATCCTCCCCTCCACACCCCCCCCCCCCCCAGGAGTTGACTAAGCACATGTGACCTAACTTGTGTAAATACATGAACCCTGTACTTTCTCAGGGACAAGACTGAGATAGGAAAACAATGACGAGAAGGAGGTGCTCTGAAAGCAAAGACCCCTCACTGGCCCATACCCATCAATTTGAGTCATCTTTTATGGTCTGCTTGGGACACTGCTCCTTTCCTTTAATGCTTACACATAAGCTGCACAGTGATTCACCTTAGATCCGGATCCTGGCTTCTGATGCTTTTTAACATATTTATAAATGACCTGGAAATGGGTATTGCGACGCTCCTGCCTGCGCCCTAGAGCTTACAGGCAGGAGTGGCCTTATATTGTCCCTTGAAGAATTAGCTGGCACGGTTCCCAATGAATCTTGGGAACTGTAGTGCTCTTGTATATTCCTTAGGGAAGAATTGTAGTCGTGACCAGATGTGGTTAGGCAAGCAAGAAAATTTATTTGTCTTGGGGGATAGTTTCCAGCGCATCAAAAGCTCAAAGCAACAAACGCAAAAAGTGGAACTTTTAGGATAAACAGAAGAAAACAGGAACTCAGGAAGCAGTGAAATCAAGTTTGCTTTAACTCGGCTATTCATAAACTTCAGCAGCTTAACTCAGCATTGCCTCATGTGGTTGTTAGAAAATATTGCAGCTTTATATCAATAGCTGTTCTCTTCACAACGTGACTTGGAAACAGGTGAACACAATCAGGAACTCTTACAATTAAACAACAAGGAAAGCCAACGTTTTATATTCTCTTCATATAAAACTTATGTGCTTCTTTAAACTGTTATTCAATACAGCAGAAAGAGCAATCCATGGCCCAAGGCTCAGGATTCAGGGTAGGTAAAGAACTTTCTACCTGCATGTATTCTTCTGAACTAACAGAATTACTGTCCGTATCAGGTTCTTTATTTTGCCCTGACTTCAGCTCCAGGAACTTCTGAAATTCCTTCAGTAGCAATTCAGCCTGTGTTTGCTTTTCATCTGGTGGATAGTTATTGGCAAAGGTTACGCCCTTCCCCCACTCACTATCTACGTCGGTAGCAAAGTTAGGTTTGCACAGTTCAGCACTATATGAAGGTTTCTTCAGACAAGCATACAAATTAGGAAATTGTGCTTTACCTTGTTTAGAGGCATTTATAAAAGAACTTCTCTTAGGAAAACTTTCTCCTGGCTGTAGTTCTCTGTCTTTATAGCACTGCTTGTTGGCATTAGAAGTACCTTTTCTCCGCGTGCTGCTTTCTCGAGGCTGGCTAGGTCTAGGCTTTACCCGGCAGTAAGAGTTTCTTGCAGGGTACGTTGGACTCCCAGGCTGGCTCTTCCGGGGTTCTGTCTTCTCACAAGGTCCTAGTGCTCTTCTCCTAGCTTCTTGGGTTCCAGCACTCTGCACTCCTCTCACAACGTTCTTTTGGACTTGGATATCCTTCCGCACGCTATCCTCTGGGATATTCTCCGTGGTCCTCTCTGCAACAACAACCTGTTCACCTTTCTCCTCACCCCTCTTTCAGCTCTCTCTAAGGTTTTAAAAAGGGCTTCAATTCCCGGCACTCCCTGCCGTTCCCTTGGGTGTGCCCAATCAGAGCTGAAGCCTAACTCCTCCCCTGGACTGGGGTGTGTCTTCGGCTCAGCAGAGCACTGTGTTTTTTTCAGGTCAGTTTTGGAAATCCTGTGTGAGTTAGCTCTGCTCGCAGGATTTTCCTCAACGTCCATTTCTTCTGAAGGGCCATCTTCACCACAGTATAATGAGTGAGGTGATCAAATTTGCAGATGACACAAAATTATTCAAAGTTGTTAAAACACGAGGGTTGTGAAAAATTGCAAGAGGACCTTGATAAATGGGAAGACCGGATGTCAAAATGGCAGATAAAATTTAATATGAACAAGTGCAAATTTATTTACTTAGGAAAGAACAACCCAAGCTACAGTTACACAATACAAGGTTCTTCTTTAGGAAACACTACTCAGGAAAAGGATTTAGGAGACATTGTGGATAATACATTGAAACCCTCTGTCCAGTGTGCAGCGGTGGCCAAGAGAGCAAATAAAATGCTAGGAATCATAAAGAAAGGAATGGAGAATAAAACCAAGGATATTATAATGCCTCTGTATCGTTCCAGGTGCGACCGCACTTGAATAGAGGATGGAAGATACCTCCGTGAGGGAAGGCTTAAAAGTTTGGAGCTCTTCATCTTGGAAAAGAGCCTGCTGAGGGGAGATATGTTAGAGGTCTACAAATTAATGAATGGAGTAGAACGGGTAAAGGTAGATTGGTTGTTTACTCCATCAAAAAGTAGAAAGACTAGGGAACATGCAACAAAGCTACAATGTAATCCATTTAAGACAAATAAGAGAAAATATTTTTTCACTCAACGTGTAATCAAACTCTGGAATTCATTACTGGAGGATGTAGTAAAAGCTGTTAGTGTAGCTGGGTTTAAAAAAAGTTAGGACGAGTTCCTGAAGGAAAGGTCCATAAACCATTATTAAAGAGGACCCGGGAAATCCATTGCTTACCCCAGGACAAACATTGTGGAACCTATGTACTTTTTTGGGAACCTGCCAGGTACTTGTGACCTGGATTGGCCACTGTTGGATACTGGGCTTGATGGACCTAGGTCTGACCTAGTATGACATTTCTTATGTTCTATTCAAGGTAAATTGTTTATAATTTGATCTTTTGCAAATATCACAAGGTGCAGTCCAAGTGGGCTTTTTTTGCAGAGTGAGGTGTACCGTCTCAGATGAATAACTAATTCACCCTATAAATATCAAACCCCTATCAATAATAGTGGGTAACAGTAATTAGAATAGTAAACCAACTTCACTTGTGAGAGTTTGGAAATGGTCTCAGACTCTTCGGCACTATTTTTGCTGACTTTCAATATGTCAGAACTGTCAGTGCCTATTCGCATCAATGACCAATCCACTCCTATGTAATCAATCCTATTTTTTTCTGATCTAATATAGTCCCATATAAGAAGATGCTTATCTTAATATGCAATATATCCTCTTCCCAATGCCGTCTATCGGTGCCTCATCGCATTTCACTTGCTTGAGTTTCATCAGGGGATGATTCTTCAAAGATGTTTGTTTAAATATCTTCCAGGGATCATTCCTAGAAGGATTCTTGATGCTGCACACATCTTACTCACAACCAACTGCTATCCAAGTTGAAACAATGCCGCGCCTTCTAGGAATGATCCCTGAAAGATATTTACAGGATAAAGTTACAGGTATATTTCCTTATATGAAAGAGACTTCTGCAGTTTCAAAACTACTTCATAAATTTTGGCCTATTTTGGGGCTGCATGCCTGTTTCAGAAAGCAGTTACAAATAGCCTATTCCCGAAAAGCTAATCTATGGGATCTGCTAGCGAAGACCATGGCTTTTGTGGATCGACCTACATCTCATGATCACGCAGGACACTATCCATGTGGGACTTGTAATTTTTGCTCAAATACAGTATTGGGTCCAGACTGGCAGGATATCCATACTCTAAAAACATATCAGACCCGTTGGCATACTAGTTGTGCCTCAGTGTTTGTTGTGTACCTTATTATATGCCCATGTAAACTTTATTATGTAGGTCGGACATCAAGACCCTTTAAGGTACGATTAGGCAAACATGCCTCTTGGTTACGTACAAAATCGTTGACAGCGCCTATGGTAGATCATTGTTTGAATATATCACATACTTTTGAAATGCTTCAAGGGTGGGCATTGGATTTTGCGCCGTTCAATCTCCGAGGAGGAGATCGGATTCAAATTTTGCAAAATCTTGAACAAAAATGGATCTTTAAGCTTAATACAATCCATCCTATGGGCCTGAACATGCAAATAGATTGGCACACAGTATCATAGTAATTTCCATTACTATTTAGCTATTCAGCTAGGGAAGAGGTCTCTGATTGGTGATTCCTCCTCCTGTTGGTCTGATTGGCTCTGCAAGTTTAAACTCAGCTGGGGGGTGGGTTTTACAACAGCTGAGCAAACGTTTGCGGTGCCTGGGTATAAAAACCGCTTTATTCAGTTAAATTCTCTGAGGGCTGATTTTTCACCGAGTAGTGGTTTGACCTGAAGCAGGGGGATTATTGTGAAAACCCCGAAACGTGTCACGTTGTTTGAAATTACTGTTGACGGGATTGTTGGAACAGCCTAGCACGAATTTATTACACAGCTAAGTATATGCTGTTTTGAAAAAAGAGTTTTTTTCTAATTAAAATGGACGGGTCACGGTGGTGAGAGGTTGTTTCCTCTTCACTGTGTTGGCCATTCCGACAAAAAAATGGGATCTGATAAGCTGTTTTTTTAGATTGACTGAGTTTAGATTTGTTGTTAAAAAACTAAGCACAGGAATTGGCACCCAATTTTTCTTGAAACAAAACATGCATACTTTTGAAAATTACAAAAATACATGCCATTGTTGCAATCCCACCGTATGCCTGCCCCTGGGAATTCCACACCCCAAATCTAGGTAAAAAAGCACACCTCGTGGAACACTGCATGGACTTGTACTCACATACTGGATGGGTAATTTTCAGAGACCTAATTTACACGGATAACATGCTTCCCACCTATGGAAATTGTTTGGAAAATTGTCTGTACACAAAATATAGCATGTTCCGTAACATACTGAGAACATCTATTGAAACAGCTGCCTGGGGCATTTCCTTGCCAACTGTAATGAAAACAGATCACTGTTCTTCCTCACACACATTTGCAAGGCACAGCTGGAAACCGTCTGAGAAAGATAAGCTCTAATACTAAGCACCTCTCATAGCCATTGCTAGGTAAGTGCTAATCACTTTCCAGCTGTTGCCAGGTATCCAGCTCTGTTTGAGAAGCACAGCTTAGCAGCAGTTTGAGGTCTGCTGGCCACTTTTGTTTCTAACCTACTTTGCTAAGGAAAAGAAGGTTCATGTGATCACGTTCCAGGAGCAGGACCCAAAAGGCAGGCAGAGCTCCAGACTCTCAATGCGTGAATGAGAGGAGGGTGCAAGGAAGAAGGGTTTGGATTTCTTAGGAACTGGGCAATGTTCTGGGGAAGGGAGGGGCTTTTCTGAAAGGATGGCCTCCACCTTACCAGGGTAGAACCAGGCTGCTGGCATTAAGCCTTAAAAAGAAGATACAGCAGCTTTTAAACTAGATAATAGGAGAAAGTCGACGGTCTCCCAAGAGTGTATAGTTTGGAAGGATACTAGCAATAGAGGGAAGTTAGGGAAGTTCCAATAAAGATAAAAGGAACCTAGATACTTTTAAGTACAGAGCAGACAGAGCTGAGAGATTCCAAATTACCCTTATCAACTGATAACCAGAATGTTAATATGGATAAAATATAACCTTTAAAATGCCTGTGTGCAAATGCTAGAAGTCTAAAAAAATAAGGTGAGAGACTTAGAATATAAGGTTTTTAAATGAAAGGTCAGATATAATTCACATCTGGTGGAAGGAGGACAACTAATGGGATACTGTGATACCTGGGTAGAAACTATATCGCAATGATAGGGTAGATCAAATTGTTGGAGGAGTTGAGCCCTATGTCAGAGAAGGCGTTGAGTCACTCAGGTTAAAAGCTTTGCATGAAACAAAGCACCCTGTAGAATCGCTATGGATAGAAATTCCATGTAGGAAGGGGAAGGCTATAGCAGTGGGGGTGCACTACCATCCACCTGGCCAGAATGAACAGATAAATTATGAAATGCTAAAAGAAATCAGAGAGCTAACAACTGTTACAACACAGCAATAATAGGCAATTTCAATTATCTTGGTATCAACTGGATCAATGTCACAGCAGGACATGCTAAGGAGATAAAGGGGTATGTTTACGAAACAGCGATAACGTTGCAGCGGCACAATTATCATGTGATATGTAACGTTATCGTGCGATAAATTAACATTTTTGTGCAATAACGTGCCGTTTCACCCGACAACGTCCCTGGTGGCGCTAAGACACAGAAAGGGTGGAGAAAGGCTCTCCAGAGGCAGAGCGAAGGGGTCAATGGGCGGGGGCAGGGAGAGGCTTCAGGCACACTATCTCTGTGAAATGAAGGTCCGAAAAACAGCGCGAGTGAAAACCTGGCGTTAGAGCCAAAAGTGAAGGCGAGAGAAACCATTTCAGTCAGCAATAAACAGCAAAGGCAGGGAGACCAAGAACAGTGATAATAGTGATACATGTGCAGCAGCAGCAGATAGTGCCCAAGTACGAAAGGGCACTATGGTGAGGCTGCACATGGGGCTGCAGGCGTGACATGCAGTGGGACAGAGGGCAGGCTAGGCAGATGTCTAGGTGACACATAGAAAAGCAGAAACGGAATATCAGCAACTGATCAAGGCCAAACATGCCCATGAGTGTGTGTGTCCCACGGTGTCCCAGGGGACAATGCCCAGCAAATACCCCAAAGGGCACAGAACATTGGCAGGAGGTGCTGGGGGAAGCATGGATGTCTATGCAGGCACCCTTACCACAGATTACACACCATAGGCAGCCGCCTACCGGCACACTGGATGGCCTGGGACTGTGCACCACTGGCATAAGGGCATGTCAGCATGGTGGCAGAAGGGTGCTGGTGGTGGAGGGGGCAGTGGCATCTGCCCACAGCAGACCAAGGCCAAGCCCTGTCTAGGTGGGGCCGTGCACTGCAAAAGACGTCTGTCTGTCTGATGAACAGTAATGGTACCCCCAGGGAATGACCTGCCTCTGTGGCAACAGTTTAGTGCAGTACACCCAGCCACTGCGTTCAGGGGCAGAAGGTCACAGGTTCATGTCCCAGCTGTGGCTCCTGCAGACCATGTCCCTATATATTACACAGTACTAAACCGTGGTAATAAAGAAGGAACCTTTTTTGCAGATAAAATAAACATGCCATAAATGCCTATATTCTACCCTACAGAGCACATTCACCATAGACATGTGCAGTCCCTAGAGCAGAGGTTCCCAACTGCAGTCCCGGAGGGCCAAACACCATTCAGGTTTCATGCTGTCCCTAAGAAATATGCTTGAGATGCATTTGTATGCATCCCCCCATTGTATGCAAATGTATTCCTGCATATTCATTAGGGACAGCATGAAAACCTGAATCGTGTTGGGCCCACCAGGACTAGAGTCGGGAACCTCTGCTCCAGAGCATCGGCCAGCTCCACTATCCAAAGCCTCATGGAAAGTCAGGCTGTTGGGCCCTGCGCGGAGCAGCATCTACCAATACTAGAACCTGCATACCTTAGCAATGCCGTCATAAACCTGGAAACACGTTCCACATATATCAAACGGTTGCTATGATTAATGTCAGATAACAAGTCCAACATTAAACACAATTTGTTAACAGAGATCCATCAGAGCAACCTTTCTGATATCTATGGAGTGTGTCTCGGTTTTTGTTTCTGACAGTGTTTACCACCCTGGAGAGTGACCCCAACAGTATTGAGTACCATAGCAATGCCTGCGCTGTGCCCAGGACTGGTGTGGCAGCCAGGGCTGCCAACCACCTCTATATTTGTACAATGCTGAAATAGGTGTGGGAGTGTGTGTATGTCTATCCAGTGTTTTGTGGCTGCCCACACCTTAATGAGCCCACAATGTTTGCACTGTTTCCAGTGTTAGCCTGCCAATGTGCATAATAAGGAGCAAGGTACTGTGGGTTTGGGCCGGACAGGGCAGCCTGGGCAGGATGCATCTGCACAGGGCATAGGGCAATGGCTGGGACATTGTAGTGGCCGACCACCACCTGCACGGACAGGGTGGCCACAGCATGTCATGCGGGGGGGGGGGGGGGTCACTCTCACCCTGACTGAGCAGTGACCATGGCAGGTCTAGGTCCCCACATAGTGCTATACAGTGTTTCTCTCAAGTGATATCTGTGAGTTCCCCTGGCTGGGGCCCAGTCACTGACATACCACCTCTGGGTGTACACAGTCTCACCAGGAACATGCACTATGTACTAGCTAGCAGACCGTCTGCAGTTAGCGTGTGTATGGCTGGAGCACCTTGCAGGGTGCAGCGGGTGAAGACTGACCGTGCCCTCTGCTGGTGAATGTCAGATGGTGGTGGGGGCATCTGAGCATTTCCAGGCCTACTGCCTGTCTGCCAGTGCCCTGTATGATACAAACAGATCTGCATTGACTGCCCTGGAGGACGCCCTTTCCTTTGCAGGACCGGGGTTGCTGGTCCCACAGCCCTTCATCATGTCCCTCCACCGCAAAGATGTAGAGTGTGGGTCTGTTGGTGGCAGATCCTGTCCCCCTCCTGGCCCCGAGAGGGTGGGTCTTTAGGCGGTGCTCCCTAATCCACATGTAGGTCCAGACACCCCCCCCCCCGCCCTATAGGGCGCCATAGGTGATGGCAATGAGGTGAGGGTGTTTCTTCTGGCAGCACAGATTATAGAGATGTGTCTGATTGTTACATGCAGCAAAAAAGATTGCCTCAGAAAAGCCTTATTAGATGAGACCTCTGAGGGATCAAACACATGACCTCTGGCTTGGTGGTCATTGTATTAACCAGTGGGCTACAGCTCTATACATATTCTCACAGCGCTGCCATGAAGTTAAGGTTACCACGCGTAAACAGCCAACGCGCCTCCTATCGGGCGATACACAGTGCATGCTGCATGGATACTGGCACGCCCACCTCCCTATATGGCATTGCTCACATTATCGCTGGGAGTTTCGCTGGTAACATTAGGATGGTGTAGTATACATACCCCATAGCAAATAATAGTGTGTCCACCAAAAATAAACCATCACCTCAGATGGAAAACCTAAGGTACCCTGTAAAGTGCCTTAGCTGGGGGTCTACCCGATCCCGATAAGCACAGCTGACAGTTACTGGGTTGACCTGAAGTTGTTGTGTAGTCAGCCCTTGTATGAGAAAAGGCATAGCATACTGGTTAATACAATGCCCTCAGAGTCGCTGCTTATGGGTTTGAATCCCAAGTGCACCAACAGCAAGATGAGTGTCAGTAACAGTCAGACACATCTCTACAATCAGTGACTCAAGCCTAATACACTTTAACCTTTGTCCCATACCCTAAGGAGAGGCATGGCGTTGCATCACCGAAAGCACATCATAAGGCGCCAAAAGCTAAGGCGCACTAGATGCGGTCCAGGCCAAATGGCATAAGGCATGCGATGCTGTAAACTAAAGCCAGCCGCCATTTGCCATATCCGACGTGCATTCATGCGGCCCCAGAGATAGTTTGCCGTATGGCATCCGTGACACGTGCACGTGGCATGCGCGGCGTAGTAGGGCATGGTATATGCACAATACAGTGCATGCGCGGCATACGTGCGTGCGTCACCAACACATGGGCATCCTCCAAAATGGTGACACGATCCCGCAAGTTAGCATTTAGCCGCCCCGACCTACGCAGCTGGCAGCATTAATCTGCACCAGGCAGCCGCGCCTCTTTCCAGGCACCTCAAAACGCCAGGATCTTGAACGCGTCAGGAGGGCGTGGGTGCGCATCACAAGGCACTTCAACCGTGTAGCAGACTACCCACGTGAGGTAAGTGTATGGGGACAGGTCACAAAATGGAAGGTGTGCAACACAAGATCCAGCAATCAAAACACATAAGACATGCACCACATGGGCGAGACACCTGTCTGTGGGCAAACCTTTGATCAAGCTATCTGTGTATGTTTCTGTGTGCACATATGCCCAATCCCCAGGAGCCACAGACATGAAAACAGAGGTGCAGAGGTTAGCGCGGTGTGATGTTGCTCCTGTTGCAGTGCACACCTCTGCCCAACCCCCAAGAGTTGCAGCCCCTATGACAGAGCTATATTAGGTATCCCTGTGTCATGATGGCTGCTGCTATGACACATTACCAGCTCTGGACAATCCCCAGGAGACATCTGACCTGATCACAGAGGTCAAGTAGTCATCATGGTGCACTGGTAGTTGCTGCAGTTGGAGTATCACAGCCCTGCCCCATCCCCAGGAGGCATCAGATCTGATGACAGAGGTCCAGCAGTCATCCTGGTAGTGTGGTAGTTGCTGCTGTTTATGTGTGGAACATCACCCTTGGCCCCGAAGGCTCCCAGACCTGCGTACAGAGGTATATCAAATATCCTGGTGTCATGGTGGTTGCTCCAGTTGCAGTGTCACAGCTCTGCCCTATCCCCAGGAGGCAGCAGACCAGATTACACAGGTCTATTCTACATCCTGGTGTTATGGTGGTTGCTGTTGTTGCAGGTTCCCAGCTCTGCCCCAACCCCAGGAGGCATCAGACCAGCTGACACAGGTCTATTCTACATCCTGGTGTTATGGTGGTTGCTGCTGTTACAGGTTCCCAGCTGTGCCCTAACCCCAGGAGACCCCAGACCAGATTAAACAGGTCTAATCTACATCCTGGTGTTATGGTGGTTGCTGTTGTTGCAGGTTCCCAGCTGTGCCCTAACCCCAGGAGGCATCAGACGAGCTGACACAGGTCTATTCTACATCCTGGTATTATGGTGGTTGCTGTTGTTGCAGTGTCTCAGCTCTGCCCTAACCCCAGGAGGCCCCAGACCAGCTGACACAGGTCTATTCTACATCCTGGTGTTATGGTGGGTGCTGCTGTGTATGTGTGGAACATCACCCTATCCCCAGGAGGCCCCCAGACCTGATGACAGAGGTACAGTACACATCCTGGGGTCATGGTGGTTGCTGCAGTTGCCATCTCCCAACTGTGGACCACCCCAGGAGGCCCCAGCCCACAACATAGAGGTCTATCAGTCACCCTGGTGTTATGGCTGCTGCTGCAGGCTTCCAGCTCCACCACATCCCCAGGAGGCAGCACACCAGATTCCAGTGGTCCACCAAGCATCCTGGTGTAATGGTAGTTGATGTTGGTGCAGGTACCCAGCTCCCCCACACCCCCAGGTGTCCGAGCCCGCACCACAGAGGCAGGTTCAGCATCCAGGTGTCATGGTGATGGCTCCTGTTGATGTGGGACGGGCTGCCCAACACCGAGGTGTGTGCTGGACTGCAATGAGGGTATGGAGTCACATCCCCTAGAGATGAGAATGGCAACACCGCACATGCCATGTTGCTGTCATGTCATGCAAGGAGATGGCAGGGACATGGCATGGGATGGCTACGAGGCAATGCACAGGGCACGTAGGTGTCCCACCACATATGGCCAGCCTCACGCCCACACATGCAGGCGGTGGTGCCACCAGCTAGTATGGGACCCACTGTCCATAGCAGGAGCGGCCCCCATTGCACGCAGACATGTGTGCCATGTGGTTCGCCATGGGCAGGGATACAGGACCCTAATGGTTGCAAACATTGCTTATCCCCCCAGGTAGAGGACCTATGGAAGAAGGGCAGAGAGATGTGGCTACACTGCCCTGGATACCTCTGCCGCATGCAGCAGGAGGCAATGGCCGGGGGTGACGGTGAGTGTCCCAGCCTCTGCGTTGCGCAACATCATGTCCCAGTGGCACAGCAGCCTGTGATGCCACATACAATGTGTCTGTGGCGTAACGCATGATGCCCTGTTCATTTCTGCCTTCTCCACAAAGGCTTCAGATGCTGGGGAGGGGACCTCAGCACCCACACCACCTGGTGGCAGCCCCCCCGTGACCACTGGAATCACCGATGTGGAGGACATACTGCAGCGGCGGAGGACACCATGGATGTGGGGGAGGAATACATGGAGGGGTGGGAGGAGGGGGTGGCGGAGGGTGCTGGGGATGTGGAGTGGGAGGGTGAGGGGACCGGCCAGGGCAGGGGGGGGGCCGTGGGGAGGGTGAGCCTGTGCCTGAGGGCAGCAGCAGGTCACCACAGGGCACTGGGGGCCCCTGCCACCTGCCCCATATACATGGTCAAGGTGTCAGGCTGGGTGTGGGACCCCCACACATTGCCACACACAGGGCCAACACAGATGCCACCACCCAGACCACAGCCACATGGTGTGGATGTGGTGGCAAATATGTGGGTCTCCTGTGTGGGGCGATGGGCACCATTATGCGGACCCTGAGCGACCATGGCCATGCCATCAGGCAGCTGACAGCTGCTGTTGAGGGTATGGCTGAGGTGATGTGCTGCCAGCATTATCATGGCATGTTCACGGCGCATCCCCAGCCATACCCCCACAGTGGGCCCCCGGGTGTGTGAGGGACACATGTGCACATGGCACACCTGCCCTGTGCTGACCTGGGACCAGCACATGGGGTCCACTGGAATTGGTCGCATGTGACCCACAGTTGTGCCAAAAGATCTGTGACAACCTGTACATAGATGTGTCTGCAGCCACGTGTCCGTGCAGCTTGATGTCATGGTCCACCCAGTGGCTGCCTCTGTGCATATCATGATAGGTGATACATGCGGCTATTAGGGTTAACCGCCAGTGTGTGTGTGGCCCAGAATACAGGGTCAGTTCCCCATAGTTGGCCTGTTGATCAGTATTATGTGTATACCACGTGATGTACATTGTTGGACAACGATACAGTACTGTAGATATGCTCCCACACATCATGGATGCATGCCAGGTCTCCCTCATATGAATGTATGTCACCTTGCAAATGTCCACATGTATGCGTCAATGATGGCTCCGTATCTGATGCGACACCCATTGTACCTGTTCACCAGAGTGCACCTTGCTGTCACTGAATGAGGCTGTCTGACAAGGTCACCGTCAGTGACAATGCTGTTCCAAGCTGCAGTGCGTGACGCTATCAGCTGATGCTGTGACAATGGATGCCCCCTGGATATTCCCCACACCACCATGTGACACAGGTTTGTGGCTGTATTCCGATCTGGGGACTGGCCAGGGCAGTCCATTGATGTGATGGTCTCCCGCAGTGTCCAGCTGATCACCTATCTGGAGCACTGGCAGGGTGCATTGTCAACTAGGAGGAGGAACTGTCCAGGAGCCAGCTGGTGTGCTGATGGCAACATGCACATATGCTGTATGGTGATGTACAGGGCCCCGTTGAGCACCCCATCCCTGATATTGTCCCTACCCCACAACAGGCTGTGTGGAGTGCCATGTGTGCTGCCGGATGTATCCCCTGATGACATTGTGATGTAACCATGTGCTGCACTGTGTCATGGTCCAGGGCAGAATAGACCAGAGGAAATGCAGGAAAATGCTCAGGGGAGTTTTAAAAGGCACACTGAGAAGCATATGGCTAGGGGTTGCCATGAGCAACAAAGGAAAACACAAGCTCATGCTGCAGCAAAACACCCAGAGAGAGCATTACGTAAGGGCTCATTAGTAAGGCAGAAACAGCTGCAGGAAGTTAGCCCAATGGAAGTCTCAAGCTATGACGCAGTTAAAATAGGGCCAGCTTTGAGCACAGAGAGAGGAGAAGAGAGGAGGAAGGAGAGAACCAACAGATACCCGAGGAGCACAACAGGAAGCTCAGCTAAAGGCACGAGGAAAGAAGGAAGTTACTACACCAGCCCAGAAGCAGTTGACAGAACTGTAGGATACAGAAAGGCTGCAACTAGCAGAAAAGCCATTGCCAGAAACCAAGGCAGAGGAAGGGATAGAGAGAGATCCCAGGAGCCATACTGGAGTGTTTCTGAAGAAGAATCTATCTGCTCTGAAGGAGAGTTTGCCTCAGAAGAATTCTCTCAGGTCAGTGTTTTAAACCAGGGCTACAATAAGGAAAAGCCTGGCTGTGAGCTGACGAGAATTGCTTATAGCAAACCGAGGGAGAGAGAGATAGATAATAGGCTTAGCAGTCACACTTCTAAGCAAACAAACCGACGCTGGGCTGGGAAGCACCCTGGTGAATGGAATAGAGGGGCCCTGGAATTTCTGTCTAGAGATCTGAGAGGGAAAGATCCTGTGAGGGCAGAAGCCAGACTCTATGGTAACCAGCCTTTCCTCACTGATAGAAATGAGAGCAGCTTCAGCTATGAAGAAAGAGAGTTAAATGATTGCCAGAGAAGTTACAGCCCTGAGCAAGTTTGCACAGAAGAAAGTTCTGAGGACATGGATTATGAATGTTGTGCTGATACTGATAATTGCTCTAGAATGGACTGTACACTAGTTCTTTCAGATGCTATAACCTCTTTTTGCTGAAGTGCCGTTCCCATTGAAATCTGTGCAGGTGGCACTGATTTCAACAGCACAGTTCTTCTGAAAAGTAAGAAAACTGTTTTCCTGTTTTGTTTGTTTAAGCTGAAGAGAAGCATTTTTGTTATCCTTACTGATCCTTTTGTGTTACCAGAAAAATATGGTTTATTTCCTTTTTGTAACATTGATGCAAGAATTCTCCCGGGACGGGAAATAAAACCTCTTGAAAGCTTAGTCACTCGCGCACAACTACTTTCTTATTGACTGGCTATTGGGACACACAAACCCAGGGGACATTATAAAGTCCCTGCTTGAAATAAGAGGACCCCACTGCACATCTCCAGCCTTCCACCACAGGGGCCTGGGGAGTCGGTGACAAAGTGGCGTAGTTGGCAGGATTTTTGCATAAGACAGCAAAAGGAATAAACACAGAGGATTACAGTCTGCAAGGAAAAAAAAACATCTTAAAGGAGAAGCACTGTCAAGCAGGTTCCTGCCACCAAGAGCTGACCAGAAAAGAAACTTTCTCATAGGCTGACCCCTGCCAGGAGACTCAGGTAAAGGGTACCTAGGCCTGTGCAGGGAGGATAAGAGTGAGAAAGAGGGTGTTGGTGGGCAGAGGGAAGACGGTGGAAAAAAAAAGAAAAAAAAATATATACATAGAAGTGGCGGTATCGCACTTGGTTTGGTTTTTTTTTCTTGTTTATCCCACAGGTACATCAGTGAAAGATGGAGCCTCAAGATGTAGCTCACTGGATGAAGGAGCAGTGGGATAAGCAGGTCAAGCTCATCCACTTTCTACAGGAGCAGACCACGCAGACTATACAAGCACAGCAGAAGCCATTGATTGAGGCCATAGAAGTTTTACTGAAGAAACCAGTGGACACTGGAGCGGATATCCCCATGACATTGCAAGCTGCAGGAATGAGGTCGTATGAGGCTTTTTCTTTAAGGCCATTACAGCCTCAGGATAACCTGGACGACTATTTGGACGCTTTCGAGCGTATAGCCACTACTCTAAAATGGCCAGAAGAGCAATGGGCCATTCGGTTCGCCCTATCGCTCTCTGGAGAGGCGCTTTCGGCCTATAAGGCTATGCCCGCGGAGTTAGCCTCTAACTATCTTGAGGTCAAAAAGGCCGTAAAAGATAGGTTAGGGCTTACCCCTCTTCATTACCAGAGAATGTTGAGAGAGGCAGTGATTAAGCCCCAGGAAACTCCTAAAGCCCTAGCACAAAGATTAAAGAGTCTAGCAAGAAAATGGTCGTTAACAGAAGGTGCAACAATGGAAACAGTCATAGATAAAATTGTTTTGGAACAATTTCTACAGGCTGTTCCCAGCGGGCTAAAAACTTTCCTTACCCTCCAGCAGTGCCAGACCTCGGAGGATGCAGCTACTCTGGCAGAGCGATACTTCGCTGCTGAGAGAACTGACACCTCGGGGCACGGTATCTGGCTAGCAGCAGGGAGAAGGAAAGAGAATAGGAAAGGAAAATATGTACATGATAGGATGTATAACCCTGCAGTAGTAAATGTTGATGTCTCTGATGATAATGTTCATTCCATGCCTAAGGGTAAATGTTTCAGGTGTGGAAAGGCTGGGCATTACCAAAGATCCTGCACCGAATGGATGGTTTTGATGACAGGGACAGAGGAAGCGGAGAAGGATGAATACCGCATACAAGTGCAAGTGGAAGGTATCTATACCTTAGCGCTACTTGACTCGGGGGCTGACCAGAGTCTGATTTCCAAAGAACTCTGGGAGCTCATAGAGGAGAACCGTCAGTCGCCCCCGAGTTGAGCAGACAGGCATGTGAAGGTCAAATGTGTGCACGGCACGTTTGTTCCTTATCCTGTACACAAAGCTGTCATAAAAGGTTTAGGCACCACTGAAGTGATGAAAATGGCTATAGTTCCAAAACTCCCAGATGATGTAGTTTTAGGAAAAGATTGGCCTCCTTTACACTATAAGTTAGAGAAAGAGTGGGCTATTAAGTTGGGGCTAATATCCACTCGCTCTCAGGCAAGACCCTCAAAGGATGGGGGAGGGTCACATGAGCACACTAAGGACCCGGAAGGGGAAGAGAATGTTCTAAAAGGGGATCCAAAAGAGAAAGACACTCAAAGGGAGGACCCAGAGGAGGAAGAGCTAGTTACTCTCCCTAGCCACGAGGATATAATACATCCCTCTGAGAAAATAGAGAGGAAAGAGAAAGCTAAAAAGCGCAAGGAAAGACAAGCTAGAACCCGGGGGAGGGCCGAACTTGCAGGTTCCATAGGGTTACCATGGGTACCGGCGGAGGTGGTGAAAAAATTTCCCTCCTTTCCCATGGAGCAAAGGGCTGACCCAGCGCTGAAGAAGGCATTCGAATGGGCAAAAGAGGTTAGACAGAACCTACCCAGGTTTTTCTTAGAGGATGACCTCCTATATAGAGAGTCTATAAATCCCCATAATGATGCTGTGCGAAAACAACTAGTGGTTCCCGTGACTTTTAAAGCCCGTGTTTTAAGATTGGCCCATGATCATCCGGTGGGGTGTCATAAGGGGGTTCAGGGTACGCTGAACCAAATCTTAACTAGGTTTTATTGGCCAGGGATTTTTAAAGAGACGCGACAGTACTGTGAGGCTTGTCCAAGCTGTCAAAGGGTGACGGTTGCGAAGCCTAAGGCAGTGCCAATGGTCTCGACCCCTACGATAGCAACTCCTATTAATAGATTGGGTATGGACATCATTGGACCTCTGGTGAAAACGCCGAGAGGATTTAAGTATATCTTAGTTGTGGTTGACCATGCCACCTGGTTCCCTTGGGCCATTCCCTTGCGGAACACGTCAGCTAGGTTGATAGCTCTAGAGTTAATTAAACTCTTTTGTGAAGTAGGTTTCCCTAGGGAAGTCCTGACTGATCAGGGGAGCAATTTTCTCTCACGACATCTGGCCATGGTTTGGGAAGCCTTTGGCATTCGCCACATCAAAACATCTGCTTACCATCCCCAATCGAACGGACTGGTGGAACGTACAAACCAGTCGATTAAGCAGCTATTACGCAGGGGTCTGACGAAAAAAGAAATGCAAGAGTGGGATACGTTACTCCCGTTCACATTGTATGCTTGCAGGGAGCGCATACAGACGTCCCTGGGGGCATCCCCATACGAATTATTGTTTGGCCGCACTCCAAGAGGTATCTTGGATATTTTGCATGACCAATGGGTGGAGCCAACCATACAGGAGGTAGGGGTACCCCAATTTCTTAAAGAATTAAGGCAGCGCTTGGAAAGAACCGCTAGAGCCTCTAGAGAAAATCTACAGGCTAGTAAAAATAAACAAAAGCGGTATTATGATAAAGGCACCAAGCCACGACACCTAAATATTGGGGATAAGGTCTTGATCCAGGTATCCGACCCCGGACCAAAATTTGAGTCCAGGTGGAGGGGCCCGGGAACAGTGGTGGGGAAGGTTGGCCCTGTGTCTTATAAAGTAGAAAATGAGAGGGGCCGCCAACAGACATACCACATTAACGTCCTTAAGTTGTGGAAGGAACGGTCTGCCATGGCTAGTTTAGTCACACTGATATACCACGATAGACCCCAGAGAATGGAGCCTAGAGGTAGGTCTCAAAAAGGTATTCCCGGCTGTCAGGTAAGGACTGCAGCCAGGAATAGTTTAAGGGGGGGGGGATTTGTCATGGTCCAGGGCAGAATAGACCAGAGGAAATGCAGGAAAATGCTCGGGGGAGTTTTAAAAGGCACACTGAGAAGCACATGGCTAGGGGTTGCCATGAGCAACAAAGGAAAACACAAGCTCATGCTGCAGCAAAACACCCAGAGAGAGCATTACGTAAGGGCTCATTAGTAAGGCAGAAACAGCTGCAGGAAGTTAGCCCAATGGAAGTCTCAAGCTATGACGCAGTTAAAATAGGGCCAGCTTTGAGCACAGAGAGAGGAGAAGAGAGGAGGAAGGAGAGAACCAACAGATACCCGAGAAGCACAACAGGAAGCTCAGCTAAAGGCACGAGGAAAGAAGGAAGTTACTACACCAGCCCAGAAGCAGTTGACAGAACTGTAGGATACAGAAAGGCTGCAACTAGCAGAAAAGCCATTGCCAGAAACCAAGGCAGAGGAAGGGATAGAGAGAGATCCCAGGAGCCATACTGGAGTGTTTCTGAAGAAGAATCTATCTGCTCTGAAGGAGAGTTTGCCTCAGAAGAATTCTCTCAGGTCAGTGTTTTAAACCAGGGCTACAATAAGGAAAAGCCTGGCTGTGAGCTGACGAGAATTGCTTATAGCAAACCGAGGGAGAGAGAGATAGATAATAGGCTTAGCAGTCACACTTCTAAGCAAACAAACCGACGCTGGGCTGGGAAGCACCCTGGTGAATGGAATAGAGGGGCCCTGGAATTTCTGTCTAGAGATCTGAGAGGGAAAGATCCTGTGAGGGCAGAAGCCAGACTCTATGGTAACCAGCCTTTCCTCACTGATAGAAATGAGAGCAGCTTCAGCTATGAAGAAAGAGAGTTAAATGATTGCCAGAGAAGTTACAGCCCTGAGCAAGTTTGCACAGAAGAAAGTCCTGAGGACATGGATTATGAATGTTGTGCTGATACTGATAATTGCTCTAGAATGGACTGTACACTAGTTCTTTCAGATGCTATAACCTCTTTTTGCTGAAGTGCCGTTCCCATTGAAATCTGTGCAGGTGGCACTGATTTCAACAGCACAGTTCTTCTGAAAAGTAAGAAAACTGTTTCCTGTTTGTTTGTTTAAGCTGAAGAGAAGCATTTTTGTTATCCTTACTGATCCTTTTGTGTTACCAGAAAAATATGGTTTATTTCCTTTTTGTAACATTGATGCAAGAATTCTCCCGGGACGGGAAATAAAACCTCTTGAAAGCTTAGTCACTCACGCACAACTACTTTCTTATTGACTGGCTATTGGGACACACAAACCCAGGGGACATTATAAAGTCCCTGCTTGAAATAAGAGGACCCCACTGCACATCTCCAGCCTTCCACCACAGGGGCCTGGGGAGTCGGTGACAACTGTCCAGCAGACATGGACACATTCACGTTGTCACGGATAGTCAGTCTGTAGCAGGGATGCAGCACATGATAGGATTATTTATTTATTTATTACAATTTCTTATATACCGCACTATTCGGCATCAGCGCGGTTCACATTATAACACAACGACCATAACAACAAGCTGTTTGGTTTTACATTGAACATTGGGTACAAACTTGGATAACAGGGGTAAACTATATACATGAGATATTTACATATGATATGATATGGTGAGGAGGTGCGGATGTGGTACCCATGATGCAGCCTAGATGTGATGTATGTGGGGATCCACTTGTCTGACAGGGTGTTAGTGTGGCTCACTGAAGTGGGGTCTGGTGGGGTGGAGGAGAAGCAGCTCACTACAAGCGCTGGAGGAGGTAAACAACTGACAGCAGCTAGGTATATCTGTTCGTCATGTCTGTCCACCAAGCATGTGCGGTTAGTATGCCACGGTGACCCTGGTGTGTGTCTGACAGATGGGTCACCCATGTAGGTAGCCTGATATGGATGAGATGTGGTGACAGAGGGGAGATATACCCCACAATGTTGGTGAACAAGCAGACATATACAGCAGGGTGGGAGGGTGTAACCCCAGGCATATGTATGGCCGTGAACACATGGCACACAGGGCATGTGTGGACCTCTCTGTCATGATTGCTGCTGGTGCAGACACCCCGCCAGCCTGTGACATGGTAGGGCACATGTGACCATGGTAACTCCAATTGGGACAGCCCACTCATGGAACCCCCAACACAAACAATGGACATGTGCACATTGGTAACCAAAGGTAATGCGTTATTTAATGCGGTGGTCAGTCCAACGTACAATCACAGACCTATGGCCTGTGTGACCCCCCCACACCCCTTGCCACTGCTGGCTGCAGGATTCGTCCTGCCACAGCCTCGAGGGCATCTGCCACCCGGCCTATTCCAGCTGCAATCTACACAGCAGTCCCTTGCAGCTGCCGTGTCTCCAGGTTGTGCTCCCTGACGTCTCTGCAGAGCCCACACACCGCCCGGCATTGGGCACGCTGTACCTCCTGCTGACCATGCATCTCTGCCCGTATAGCTATCAGTGCCTGGTGAGTGCCTGTGGGTGGGGAACAGTGTGATCTGTGAGACATCTTTTGCCTACACCCCAATGTGTATTACTTGCCCAATCCCCACCGTGCCACACCACCCACCCAAGACATGGCCAGGGGGGCATATGTATGTGTGGAGGCCCACTGCCATTGTGCATATGTGTGGCCCCACCACTGTGTCTGGGGGTTGGTGTGCCACACCAGCACATGCAACCATCCTGCCAGTTGCCTACCTGCAGCATCCCTGCGTGCCAATGCTGTATGTGCCCGCAGCTCCTGGAGGATGGCATGCATAGCGCCCATTGTTTCAGTTGATGGCCCTGGCAGTGGCAATGTGGGCCTGACCCCCACATCCTCGGGCCCCTCCCCAGCCATTGTGGTGCCCGTGTACCCGCTCCGCTGTGGTGTCTGTTCGTCCTCTTGGGCGGCCGCCACCTCAGGCATCACATCGGCCCATGGGGTGTCTGGGGCATTGCTGGCGGCAGCCTCTGCATGCAGTGCCTCTATGACCTCCACTGGCTCAGACTCACCACCATTGCCCTCCTTGATGGCCTGGATGTTACCTGGGGAGGGGTTGGAACAAGGTACACAGTAGATATGGGGTTGACACAGACACATACATAGAGCCCATTGTAACGTCACCACCATGGGCAACGTGTGTACCACCTGTACGTGATGTCACAGCGCCTACAATGGGGCAGCACATGTGTGTTGGCTGTGCTGTACCTGGGAGGGGGCAGCATGTTGCAGTGCATGGGGTGCAACACCACATTGTCATGTCTGACCTGGGGGTCGGTGTGGCGAGTGCTGCACACACAATGCGCAGCACCAGGTGCACACTGTGTGTGAGACATGGGTTTCAATCACAGAGCTACCTGTGGCCGGTGTGTGTATGAGGCCTTGCAAGGAGTGTGGGGCCTGTCACAGTGTGTGTGAGCAACATGTATGCACTGTGGGGTACAGGTGTGGATGGTAGATGTTGCTGTGGGTGTGGCGGTCAGCCAGACATGTGTGGGGACTGGTGCAGTGCTGTTCTATGTGTGCTGTGTGTGGGGAGCTATGCGGGACTGTGCACCCTGTGGTGTGGGTTGCAGGGATGGGGGGCCCTGGCGTGCATGAGGCCGCACAGGGGGGTGGGGGTGGGCTTGGAACAGTGTCACCCAGCTCCACGGTGCATGGTCGGGGTTTGACCCCAGGTGGTGTCAGTGTTGGGGCAGGGGCATCTGTTACAGAGGTCTTTGGGACTGGTGCTGGGACATGACATGGGGGCGGGAGGGTGTGTACACTGTGTGGGGGTGTGTCTGCACATATGGCCATGTGTTGGGTGTCTTGGGGTGGTCAGTACAACGCCTGGCTGACTGGGGCCACACCTATGCTGGTGGCGATGGCACGGGGTGGGTGGGCCTGGTGTGTGTGGTTCACCTGTGCATGTGCACAGTACATTGCACGGTGACATGACATATCCCTCAACATTAGATACAAGATTTACAACATACTCCATGGTGTCACACACCTATTGCTGGACATGTACGCCTCCCACTGCCCAGGCCGGGAATAATGCAATATCTATAGTCCGCACCTAGCAACATCACGTAATTGGGAGCCCCATGGGTATGAGGGTCACGTGTCACTCATACATGCTCTGGAGGCTAATACAACATCTATACCCGATGTTTCATGGAGATAGTTACTGGAAACACAGCCACGGTGTGACGGTGGTTGGTAGGGTAGGTGGTCAGCTGACAGGTTATAGATCAGTGATGGCGTGCATTATGGTGTATACACAGGGCCATAGGGGACCACAGATCTGAAGCTTACAGGGTGTGCAGAGCTGACAGGGCAAAGGAATGTGTGAGTATGAACGGCAGATGCATGGCAAGGGCTACAATGGGTCTGTTGTGAATGGTCACAATGTAACATGACAGGTTTGTTACTGTGCTTGTGCTGTACACCTCATGCCCTCGAGATGTTGACCTGCAGATTCCCACGGTATGTCAGCAGTGCTGTGTGTCATATGTGTGTGATGTCTGTGTGACATACACCCCAGCTCATCTCAGGGCATGGCTGTGTATATCCCTTGTCAATGTGCTGTGATCTGTCTATGGACAGAACATATCTTAATGTCGTCTGGCTCTGATCGGTGGATGTGGAGTGGATCCCCCAGGGCACTCGGTTTTGCTGTCGCTTGGTTTGCATGTTGTGTGTGTTTGCCTCTGTGACAAGGGTTCATGATGCTGCATCCATGCATGTGTCAGATGTGTGTGACATATGTGGCTTGTAGGGGTACACGCGGCTTGGGCCGTTATGTTTCTGGTGGGGGTGGTAGGCCGTCTCTGTCTTGGGAGCATTGTGTTGTCATGTGCATGGTGGGGGAGGGGTGTCATTCTACCTGGCCGAATGTTTCTCCCCCCACTCGTTCGGGACACCTGTTCAGTGCTGTATCATATCCACCACTGTGCATGTCTGGTACATGCCCCCAGGTACCTGTCGTGGTCCCCCTGGGGATACATTGCATCCTGTTGCTGCCCCATAGGCCTCCTCTGCATCTGTTCGGCCACACCTGCTCCCAGGACATGAGCCCGCACCACCCTGTGGCATGCCCAGCGTGTGCGTGGTAGATAGCTGTATGTGTGTTGCATGTCTTGAACATACCTGCTTGTGGGTCAGCCGTGTCCAGCGCTGGGGAGAGGCCATGTATGTAGATCGGGCCTAGGTGCTCAGCAAGTTGCTGCTCCAGGGGCGTGAGGCTTTGGATGAAGGGACCGCCTCCGCCAGTGCCGCTAGCATGTCGGAGTTCAGCAGTCATGTGTGCACGGCGCCAGCTATCAAGGTCCCTTGATGGCCCCCCAGCCTGTGCCACGGCCCCCTGCACCTCCTCCCACACCTGGGTCCTTACGCTCACAGCTGTGCGTGAGCTTATGCGCCGATACAGCTCCTCATAGTGTTCGAGGACACTTGCCAGCAGATTGTGATTTTCCTGCTGGCTGAATCTTATGGCCCTCTTCCTCTCCCCATCCGGCACAGGCATCCGCCTATGCTTGCCTGCATTATGCCCCTCAGGCTGCTCCTGGGTGGGGTTGGACATACCCGATGGGCCCGCAACCTCGGACTCTGGCTGACCCATCCCTCCCATCTCTGGGGACAGCATCCCTGGCGTTTCCCCAGACGCCCCACCTGTCATGTCCAGCCACAGCATGTCCCTGCTCTCCCTGTCCTCCCCCTGCATCTCGGACCTGTCTGACCTCTTGTGGCCCTTGCCCCCTCCCCCGTCGCCTACACCAGCCCTTGCTACCTATGCCACTCACCAGCCCTGCCTCTTATCACCCCCACCACGCACCAACCCAGCCACTCACCACCACCACCACCATCCGACCTTGCCACCCACCTCCCCCACCAAACACCAACCCTGACACTCTCCTCGCCTAACCTGCCTCTGACCCTCTGTTCGCTTCACCATCAACAATGATGCCGTCAAACTTGCTCGCCTGCACTAACCCCTCAGCGTAAACCAGGTGTTCACGTTAATTTATGGTATGTTTTGCCATCTGTGTGTGTGTGTGCGCATGTTGCGCATGTGCAGAGGCAATGCGTAGGGTGCGTACATGGAACCTGGCACTGCACATGCGCAGACATATATACCTCTTGCGCATGTGCGGCGCACGGTTCTGCTATGCCGTCTGTGGGACGCACATGGAACCATGTGCTGCACATGCGCAGATACGTACAGCGCATGTGCGGCACCTGTTGCCATGCACATACCACAGGTGAGAGGGCGTAGTGGAACCATGCGCTGCACATGCGCAAGAGGTGTACATGTCTGCACATGTGCAGTGCCAGGATCCGCTGATGCACCCTATGCATCACCTCTGTGCATGCACAACATGCGCACACACACGCAGATGGCAAAACATATCATAAATTAACGTAAACACCTGGTACACGCTGAGGGGTTAGTGCAGGCGTGTGATTTTGAAGGCGTGCGTTGTTGATGGTGAAGCGAACAGAGGGTCAGAGGCAGGTTAGGCATGGAGAGTGGCAGGGTTGGTGGGGGGTGGGGGAGGTGAGTGGCAGGGTTGGTGGGGGGTGGGTGTGGTGAGCGGCGGGGTTGGTGTGTGGTGGGGGGGTGAGCGGCGGGGTTGGTGTGTGGTGGGGGAGTTGAGCGGTGGAGTTGGTGTCTGGTGGGGGGAGGTGAGTGGCACAATTATTGTGAGGTAGAGGTGGTGAGGGGGGTTGGTCCATTATGGCGGACTATGTCCATTATGTGTTATAGTGTCCATTATGGTGGACTTTGTGGTTGCTGCATGTGCACTGGGGGATGTGCAGGGCTTGCGGTTGCCTGATGGGGGAAATGGTGTCCATGGGGTTGGGGTACAGGGCAGGGGTGCAGTCCCGCTGCAACATCGACCTGCAGCTGTGGGGGCAGGCCAGGCAGGGGCTGTGCCAGCACGGCGCAGGAGGCGTGCCGAGTTACAGGCTCACCAGCCTCACCTCTACAGGCCCAGGGCCTGGCTCCAGGACATGCGTGAGGACCAGGTCATCTCCCTCTACTGCCTGAGCACAGGGGCTATTAGGGAGCTCTATGAGGATCTAAAACCTGACCTCGAGCCCCTGACTGGTCGATCACATGCCATACCGGATTTGGTCAAGCTCCTTGGTGCCCTACATTTCTTTGCCTCTGGCTGTTTCCAGTCATCTGTGGCCGCAGTGGGTGGCATGAGCCGCCCCACCTTCTCACGCCGTCTCCACCAAGTACTGTGTGCCATGATCAGCCGGGTTGGGAATTACATTGCATTTCCCGACACTAGGCAACAGTGGGGGACCCTGGACCAGGCCTTTGAGGCATTTGCCAGGTTACCACACGTGATGGGTGCTATTGATTGCACACATGTTGCCCTGGTCCCGCCCAGAGACAGGGAGGCAGTGTTCCGCAACCACAAACACTACCACTCCCTGAATGTTCAGGTTGTATGTGATGCAGGTATGTGTATTCTGAATGTGGTCCCGAGGTTTGCAGGGTCCACCCATAACTCCTATATCCTGCATCACTCGGCACTATACAGACAATTTGAGGCCGGTCAATTTAAGGACTGTATACTGCTGGGTGGGTATTTGTCATCTCTGACATGCACATCGTGTACCTCTGACTAGCCGTCTGCACACATGTCTGTCTTTGACATGTGTCCCGAGTTGTGTGTGTGTGTGAGAGCTGACGCGGGGGGGGGGGGGAATCACTCCAGGTCTTCTGTGCTGTAGTGGTGTGTTGGTGGTACACTGACTTTTGACGTATCCGGCCATTTGACATTGTGTGTTTGGGTTGGCACAGTACAACACACATGTATGCTTCATGTTTATCAACAGTATGGTGTTGTCTCTGCCATCCTGTCTGCCAAGGTGGGGTACCTGTTCCTGTCGCACCATCTGTGTGTGGACAGTAACATGACTGTCACATGCTTACACATGTGTGCATCTCTGCCCTTGTCCAGGGTGCATTGCATGTGTGTCTCTGATGTGTTCAGGGATGGCGCTACTACCTTTCACCCTCTGGTGTCTGCCCATGTATCTGATGTGGTTCCGGATAATGTTGTTTGCACTCCTTCTACCTCCCCCGTGCTCTGTATCTCACACCTCCAGACACTGGTGCATAGTTGTTGTGTCCCATCATGTGTTCCCCTATGTTTCTGTCTGACCTGTATGTGCTGTTGGTTTGCACATACATTCATGTGTGCATGTGTGTGGACATCAGCTCCTGGTTTAACGTTCAACATTTCTTTCTGCAGGTGACGCAGGATATGGGTGTCGGCCCTGGTTGCTAACCCGTGTGCGTCTACCACGGACACGTGCAGAGATGAGGTACAATGAGGCCCATCCCTTCAGTTGCTCCGTCATCGAGTGCACCTTTGGCGTTTTGAAGAGTCACTTCACAGGTGTATGGATAGGACCGGCGGGGCCTTACAATACAAACCCGTGACAGTGGCAGAGAGCATTATTGCCTGTTGCATCCTGCACAACATTGCTCTCAGGCACGATATCGATGTCCAAATTAATGAGGATCTGGAAGATAATCCAACGTGCCCTCCTGTACGTGACCATGGTGACACACGTGAGCGCACAGCACTCAGACGGCAGCTGATTGAGGAGCTATTTATTTATTTATTTATTACAATTTTTTATATACCGCACTATTCGGCATCAGCGCGGTTTACATTATAACACAACGACCATAACAACAAGCTGTTAGGTTTTACATCGAACAGGGGTACAAACATGGATAACAGGGGTCAACTATATACAACTATATGCATACATGAAATAATTATATGGCAATAAGTAATGATATCATAATAGGAGTAAGGGTTATTTCATAACTGTGGCAATTCTTCAGAGGGGATGTCTAGGTGGCATTGGTGGTTGGGTAGCATTGGAGGAAAAGATGGAATTTGAGTGCCTTCCTGAACTGCACAAGGTCAGTGATAGCCCTAATGTCAGGGGGTAGGGCATTCCAGCATTTAGGTACATAGAAACTGAACGCCCTGTTTGTGGTTGATATGTTGCACTTCGACGATGCCTTAGGTGTTACTAGTAGGTTTATGGCTATTGATCTTCTGGCTCTGTTGGGGGGCACTATGTGAACAAGGTCTGTGAGTGAGGCGGAGGAAATACCCTTGATCGCCTTGAAAGCAAGGAGTAGGGTTTTAAAAATGATCCTCCCATGGATAGGTAACCAGTGAAGTTGTTTGAGAATGGGAGTCACGTGGTCACTTCTGGCGGCTCCATGTAGGACCCTTGCTGCAGCATTCATGGCCAGCTGTAATGGGGCCAATGTGGATTGAGGGAGCCCTTGAAAGATGGCGTTTGCAAAGTCGAAGTGAGGCAGAATTAGCGCTTGGTATATGGTCCGGAAGTCATCTTGGTCCAGCAGGGAGCGCAGATGTCTGAGTGTGCGGATTTTAAAATATACAGCTTTGACAATGTTGCTTATGTGGTGTTTCATATCTAGACGTTGGTCCAACGTAACTCCAAGGTACCTTATTGTTTCTTTGGTTAGTAGGTCAGCTTCCTTGACACTGACATGGGATGGAGGAGTAAAGTTGGGGTCTCTGGAGATGAAAAGAACCTCCGTCTTTTTATGTTGAATGCGTAGATTCTGTGATTGAAGCCACGCTGAGACAGCATTGAAACAGTCTATTAGTGGAGCTAATGTGAGTACTGGATATTTTGGAAATAACATTTGGATAGATATATGTACTACTACTGAGCATTGGTATCGCACTACCAGTCATACGCAGCAATGCACTGACATTGCTGACACAATGCCTGGCCATCAGAGCTTACAATGTAGTCCAACCGCTAACACAGAAGGTGTGGGCAGGGGACAACAGCGGGTGGAGGTGATTAATGTAGTCAGGATTATTAGGCGTAGGTGATGTGGTAAGCTGTCACACATGGTTTTGACATGATTGGAGAGGGTGGCTGCCCTGCAGCCACAGGTAGTTCCAGGCATTGGGTGCTGCACGGTGACAGGTGTGTGGTCTCGCGTTAACAGTGGGGGAGTGGCCCATAGATAGGATCAGTTGCCTCGACATGTGGGGATCACATTTGGGGGATATGAGGGGATTGATTGGATTGTATGCTCTGATGAGCAGGGACTGTGTGATACATGTTTCGATATGGCAATGCATACAGGTGTTAGCACTATTTACATGCTCAGTAGTAGTAGTATTTGTAGTACTTGAGATATGCGAGTCAAGGTACAGGGCAACCACAGTGTGACTGCACATGTAGATCAGCAGGCACATCTTGACCTGTCTGCATGGACAGATCGGGAGCCTGTGAGGTGTCCTGACAGGTGGAGTATTATTGCCATGATGAGGCTGCCGGTAGATTAGCCATGCAGCGCAGTGTTGCATACATTGCGGCGGACAGAGATGATTTCGAGGCAGACCAGCAAGGTGTAGGTTACAGTGAACAGGATGGCAGGTGATGAGGGGGGCATTAGCGTTTTATTTGTGGAGGAGTGGCCTAGTGGTTGGGGCAAGGTACTTCAGGCGGGAAGGTCAGGGGTTCAAATCCCACTAGAGGACAGCAATCTTGGGCCGGAAGGACTGGTGTTTCTAGTCCCACAGGTGCTCCTTGTGGTCTTGGGCAAGCCACTTAACCCTCCATAGCCCATGTTCCCTGCAAAATAGTTATCTCCAAGTTATAATGCCCTGTTCAATGTAATTTCAGTTTGTTCAATGTAAACCGCACTGATGCAGAATAGCATGGTATATAAGAGAATGTAAATAAATAAATTTGTGTGTTCTGGGGAATCTTGCTGATGTTATCTAGAAGGACACCGCTGGCCTTAGCTACATGATGGCTATGTGTGGGGAAGGGGAGCGAGGGGTCATAGGGAACTGCTACCTTGCAGACCACATAGACAGAAGGTGTACCAACCTATATACAGACACTGTAAAGGTTGGGGAGGGTTTAGGGGCGATGATCAGATGTCTGGTCTTGGCCATGCTCAATTCAGCAATGCAGCCAGCAATGTCAGGGAGCAAGCTGAGATCGGGGTGTGGACTGCCAAACATAGTTCAGGCATGGAGAGATATCTTTGGGACACATCAGTGTGCAGCTGCTACTGATAGCCAGGGGATGAGCCTGCTGCACCAGGGAACTGGGTACGGGGCCAGGGGAAACTAGCAGCCCCTGCATATATCCCTTTTGTACAGCAACTGGGAGCGGGTTAGCAGGGGAGGTGGACCCACAGGAACACACACTGAAGGTGCTATGGGAGACATATGGGGGAAGCAGGATTGTACGGAGACCTTTGGGCCGAGTACGTACAGGGTAGTAAGGTGACGGTTGTGGTCGACGGTCTTGAGGGCAGCAGAGAGGTCAGAAAGGGGCCGGGCAGGCTACAGGCCCTTGTATTTGGCCAAGGACACGTCAGTGGCGAGTTTGGGTGGCGGCAATTAGGTACAGTGTCATGACGAACTGCCAGACTGTGACGGATCTAGGGGGTTATGAGAGCTGAGGACGTGAAGGTGGTGTGTTTGTTGCACAGCTCCAACATGACATATGTATGTTTCTCTTGTGTTTCTCAATCCACAGGACACGCTTGGTGACGTTCCTGGTGCTGTAGTACAGTGACAGCTGTGTGTACCTCATTCAACGTGCAGGACACTGGGGTAGCTGGACATACAGGTAATTTGTCTGTGTGGACAGTCAGGAGCAGCACATGTCAGAGGTTATCTGTCTAATGCACATATGTTGTGGATGACCTATTTAGTGTGCTCCCCTGTACCCCATATGTTGATGTTGGCCACACATATCCACATGTGTTCGTGCCCAGTTTGTCTTCTCCAGCACTGTCTCTTGGACACATCCAACAGAGCTACGTGTGTCTACAGGTCCTAGATGCTCTGGTGGTGGGCCACACTTACACCCTTCCCTGACATTGTAGCATCGGCCAACAGCAGTATATCATAGCATTTACAAGACATTTATCTCCACTATTCTCCAATTGTGCACATACAGGCCGTATGTTACTGGTGGTACCCTCACCTTCTCATACTGTGTGTGTGCGCGTTTGGGGGTGGCTCGTCACCCCTTTGTCGTGCAGCGCCTCCTGCTGGTCACAGCTGGTACTGCACCCGGGTGTAAAGTACTGGCCTTTTCAATATTTATAGTCCTTGCCAGTACACAAATAAGTTGTGACACCGAAATCGGTTTAACTGGGTTTTATTCCCCGTCCCGTAGGATTCTTTCAAAAGTA
Organism: Ichthyophis bannanicus; assembly: GCA_033557465.1. NCBI lineage: Eukaryota > Metazoa > Chordata > Amphibia > Gymnophiona > Ichthyophiidae > Ichthyophis > Ichthyophis bannanicus. Next base: position 485,143,981 of record CM066037.1, read on the forward strand.
TAACAATCAAATCAACATACCCCTTCTCGGGTAAACAAAAAGAACTATAACAAAAATAGCTTTCCTTTCAGCAAACAAAATATGAATGGAAGCCAAAATACAGCTTGTCAGGTTTCCAGATAAAGGCTTCTCTGGAGCAGTTCAGCCTTCTATCTGAGAGACTCTATTTGGTCAGCTAGTATCAAACTACAGTCCATCTGTTCAACAGGCAATTCAATGTTATCCTCTATTGCATAAGGCTCATACTGCATGGGAACACTGTCATGTACAGATGCTTCGTCACTTCTCTCCTGAGGTAGTTTGTTCAACAAACTTTCCAGCTTGTGACGTACTTGACTCTCTACAGAATGTACCTGTTTGGCTTTACCATATTCTCTGGAGTTGCTCAACCAGGAGCCTTTCCTCTGCCTCTGGTTATCAGGCAGAGTAAAGCAGTTAGCTGCCCAGCTATTAGAAAGTGGAACCTTTGTTCGGGGTTTTGTTTTAACAGGAGCTTTACAAACAGCTGTTGTCTCCAACGGCAGTTTCTGAGAAGGCTTATGCCAGTTATATCCCTCTGCAGGGTTCTCTCTCACAGGTAACAAGCTTTGTTCTATATTCTGTCTGTAGCCCAGACTCTGGAGTTTTCCTGCTTTCCTTAAGTTAGCATTATAGGGCTTTTGTTTCTCATACAAATGCCTCTCATAGCTCAGCTTAGCATTTCTCCTCTCTGGCTCAGAATAGCTCTTCCTAGCTTGTAACTTGTGTCTTAGGGCATAGCTTCTATCAAGGCTGCTGCATACACTGTCCCTGTCTGAATTCAGTTGCTCATCTCTTTCACTTAATTGTTCATCAGACTCACTCAGACTTTCATTCAGCCAGTGCCTTCTGCCTTGCTGTAGAGACCTGGGATGTCTGTGTCCTTCCCACTCTGGATATCTCCTCTGCCTGGGAATATCCTTTCTCCTTGGGTCTTTCAACTCTCTTGGTTGCCTTGATTCTCTTGATCTCCTTCTTCTCTCAGGTCTCCCAGCTTCCTCAGCTCTCTCTGCTTCCCCCTCCTGTGAGCTGTGCTGATTATTTACGTAATCTCCAGCTGCACCACACCCTAGCCTATTGGGGTCAGGTGGGACCTTCCTTGCCTCCCTACTGGCTGGGTGATAATTCCAGGCTTGTGACCTCACTCCCTTATACCCATTCTGATACCCTTGTGTCATGTGCTCTCTCCACACGTCACTGTTTACTTGAGGAGTAGTGTTTTTTAGCTCCACAGGGGGCTCTAGAGAGTCTGCTCTGTGACACTCTGTTATGATACAGTGTGCATGCAGTTTGCATTATCATGTGGTGGGTGCGGTCTGCACAACTGTGGAGCGGTGGTGAGTGTGCTCTCTCTACCTTACTGGTGTTAACCTTGTGCGCATGTGTTGTGGGTTGACCTATCTCATGTGTGTTGACAGATCACTGCACAACAGCATTTATGTATCCCAGATATCATCACCATAATTTGGACATGCGGCAACGGCGGCTGGACATGGTAATTCGACACATTTTGATGACATCTTCTGCCTTTACTGAGACGTGTTGTAGACTTTGCCTGCCTCTGAGGATCCCAAACAGACATTTGTTGCAGACACACAGTAGGTTGCACCTTGGATCATTTGGGTGTGACATCAGCCTTTATATGTTTGTGTTTTGCTGTTTGTTTCATGGACCTTTCCTGTTGGGTTTCTGTGCACCAACGCTGATGGACATGGGGTGCAGCTGTCATACACCTGTGTTACATGGGCATGGATATGACCATATCCATGGGACACGCTCGTCTGCGATTGCATTTCCAAATGTCCACAACATGCACAGTGTTCTGTGTTGTGATCATGTTATGTTTGCCTGTGTGATGTTTAATACATAGAAATGTGATGACAGAAAAAGACCACATGGCCTATCTAGTCTGTCCTTCCATATCAACAACTACAACAGCCCCCTTTTTACCTTTAGAGATCTTCTGTGTTTGTCCCATGCTTTTTTGAATTCAGTTACTGTCCTCATCTCTACCACCTCCACTGGGAGACTATTCCACGGATCCACTACTCTTTCCGTAAAGAAATATTTCCGCATATCACTCCTGAATCTCTCTCCCTTTACCCTCATCCCATGTCCCCTCATAGAAGAACTTGCTTTCAATTGAAAGAGGCTCTCTCCCTGAACATTTATGCCACGGAGGTATTTAAACATCTCAATCATATGACCTCTATCCCGCCTCTCCTCTAAGGTGTACATATTAAGATCCTTAAGTCTGTCATCATATGCTTTATAATGAAGACCACTAATCATTTTAGTAGCCACCCTCTGCACTGACTCCATCCTGTTCACATCCTTTTGAAGGTGCGGTCTCCAGAATTGCACACTATACTCCAAATAAGGTCACACCAAAGACTTATACAGAAGCATTATCACCTCCTTTTTTCTGCTAGCCATTCCTCTCGGTATGCACCCAAGCATCCTTCTAGCTTTTGCCGTCGCCTTTCTACCTGTTTAGCTACTTTAAGATCATCAGACACAACCACGCCTAGGTCCCGCTGTTCTTTAGTGAACAAGAGTACTTCACCCCCTATACTATATTGCTCCTTTGGATTGCTGCAGCCCAAATGCATGACCTTACATTTTTTAACATTAAATCCCAGCTGCCAGATTCTAGACCATTCTTCAAGCTTAGTTAGATCCCTCCTCATGTTATCTACACCTTCCTGGGTGTCTACTCTATTGCAGATTTTGATATCATCCGCAAAGAGGCAAACCTTACCCGACAGCCCTTCCGCTATATCACTAACAAAGATGTTAAAAAGAATCGGACCGAGGACAGATCCCTGGGGCACATCACTGGTAACATCCTTCTCCTCAGAGTGAGCTCCATTTACTTGTACTCTTTGTCACCTCCCACCCAACCAATTTCTAACCCAAGCAGTAACTTTAGGGTCCATCCCTAGGATGCTCAGTTTGTTTATAAGTCACCTGTGAGGAACAGTGTCAAAGGCTTTACTGAAATCTAAATACACATCTAGGGCTCTCCCTCAGTCCATCTCCCTGGTCACCCAGTCAAAGAAATCAATCAGATTTGTCTGACAAGACCTGCCTCTGGTGAATCCATGCTGCCTCGGATCCTGTAATCCACTGGACTCCAGAAACCTCACTATTTTCTCTTTCAGCAGCATTTCCAATAATTTACTCACCACCGAAGTTAAACTAACCGGCCTGTAGTTTTCAACCACATCCTTACTTCCACTTTTGTGTAAAGGCACCACATGAGACTCTCTCCAGTCCTTTGGCACCACTCCCAACTCCAACGAGGCATTGAAAAGATCAGTCAGTGGAGCTGCTAGAACGTCCCCCAGTTCCCTCAGTATTCTAGGGTGTATCCCATCCGGTCCCATCGCTTTGTCTACTCTAAGTTGAGCTAGTGCTCACGAACACAGTCTTCTGAAAATTGTTCAAGATGTCCATCGCTTCTGTTCCTGTTTATGAGTGTTTTCTGAGGTCCTGCTCCTGGTTCTTCATCTGTGAACACAGAACAGAAATATTTGTTAAGCAATTCTGCTTTATCCTTATCAGCTTCTACATATTCCTCCCCTGCACCCTTGAGTCTGACAATACCACTTTTGCCCTTCCTCTTCTCACTAATATATCTGAAAAATGTCTCGTCCCCCCATTTTATTGCATTGGCTATTTCCTCCTCCTTTTGAATCTTTGCCTTCCTGACTACTTTGCTAGCTTCTCTAAGTTTTTCCAAATACAGATGCTTGTCTTCCTCTCTCTGTGATCTCTTGCATTTCATGAAGGCCTCCCTCTTTTTCTTCACTTTTTCAGCTACTTCTTTCGAAAACCATAGCGGTCTCCTTTTCCTTTTACCTTTATTTACCATTTTAACAAAAAGGTTGGTTGCCCTTAAAATATCCCCTTTCAGTTTTGCTCACTGGTTTTCTACATCCCCCAGCTGTTCCCATCCCACTAATGACTCCCTGAGAAAAAAAAAACAAAATGTGACCTGGACAAGATTAATGGCACCCTTCATTAATATTTGGTTGCATAACCCTTGGCAGTGATTGCAGTCTCTAGATGTTTCTTGTAGCCATCTATAGGTTTCGTACATATCTGCTGGTAGTTTTTCCCCTATGATTTCTTTCAGCTTATGAATGCTTCCAGGATTCCTTTTACCAATGGCAGATTTCAGCTCTTTCCAAAGGTTCTCGGCTGGAATGAGATCAGGACTCATTGCTGGCCAGTTTGAAACAGTACATTTATTCCTTTTTAACTATTCTTTTACACCTTTGGATGTATGTTTTGGGTCATTGTCCTGCTGGACCTTCAACCCAGACCTAGCTTTCTGACATTAGGTAGCACTCTCTAACAGAGTAGATCAAATTGAGGGAGGGGTTGCACTATCATTGTGATATAGTTTTTACCCAGGCATAACAGTGTCCCACTGATTGTCCTCCTTCGACCATGTTTCTGAGATACCAATTATATCTAACGTCTATTTTAGTGCTATATATTCTAACTCTTCCATCTTATTTTTTAGTCTTCTAGCTTTCTTCTACCTTGGCCCATCCCTTTGGAATTCCCTTCCAACAGCCCTGCGTTTAGAGGAGTCCTACCCTAAATTTTGGTCCCTTCTGAAAACCCACTTCTTTGCCTCCGCCTTTAATTTCCCTCCCTGACTCTCCTACCCTTCCTTAGCATGTATGATTGTCTATCGCTTTCTCTTTCTCTTTCTATCCTGTACATGAATTTGTAGTTCCTTTTCTTTTCTATTTCCTTTTTGTCTCCTAATAATATTGTAAACCGCCCCGATGTAATGGGGGGGGGGGGGGCGGGCGGTATATCAAGTCTCGAAATAAACATACAAACTTAGCAAGGTGTCCTTGACCATTGAATCACGTTACATTTATTCTGTGACTCTAGTGTGTAAATAGTTACCCTTGGTTATCCAAGTTTTGCTGTCCTGTTAATTGTAATCTCACCCTTGGTTATCCAAGTTTTGCTGTCCTGTTAATTGTAATCTCACCCTTGGTTATCCAAGTTTTGCGGTCCTGTTAATTGTAAACTCAGACATATGTATCCTGTCTGATTTTTCTGTTCCATGTAAACCGCGCTGATGCCGAATAGTGCGGTATATAAGAAATTGTAAAGAAATAAATAAACACATTTCATTCCAAATTATCTTGGTAGTCCTCTGACTTCATGATTTCTTCAATATGTTCCAGGCCTCCAGTTCCTGAGGCAGCAAAACAATCCCACAATATTATGGAACTTCCAAAGGTGTGTTTTTCCTTAAAAACTTCATTTCTTTGCCTATAAATGTATCACTGTTCTGCATTACCAAAGAGCTCAAATTTGATTTCATCTGTCCACAAAACATTTTCCCAGAAGGATTGTGGTTTCTCAAGGTGGGTTTGGGCAAAGATCAAGTGTGTCTTTGAGCAGTGGGGTCTTCCTTAGTCTTCGCCCATGAAGTGCTTCTTTGTTTAGTGTGTGGCATATAGTGTGGGTTGAAACCACCACTCCAGATTGCTCCAGCTCTTTAGATGTTTGGTGTTTTTCCAACAGTTCACACTAACCTTCAAAGACTTCTTGGATTAATTGTCCTCTTCCCACCACGTCCTGTGAGATTCTCGACAGTTTCATGAGCAGAAAACTTCTTAATAACCCTGTGAACTGTAGGCACAAGAATACCAAGGTCTTTGGAGATGGCCTTGCACCCCTTTGAAGTTCGATGTTTGGTGATAATGGCTTTTCTGACACCCTCAGGCAGCTCTCTTGTCTTCCCATTGTGAAAATGGAACAGTGAGTGAATGTGGCCATTTTAAACATTAGAGCCATCATTCATTGGTTGATTTAAGTCATGGGAGTACTGACAATTGTTCACAGGTGTGTCTCTTACTGCAGTGGGAATGTGGTTCTTCTGTTCAAACTGATTTGAATCGTTTATACAGGGGCCAGTAATCATGTTCTGGCAATGCCCCAGTTTTTATACTATTTCCTTTTTCAATTGGTCTTATTTTATTGGATTATTTTGTGTGTCAAATATGTGTGCATATATAGTCTAAAGCCATTTCACTGGCCACTTTTTTTTTAGGAGATATTGGACATTAAGGGGTTGAACTGCAAGGGTGCCAATAATGTTGACCACAACTATAGGTTCTGTACTGTGTTTTTTGTTTTTTTCTGCTAGTGTGGTGTCAATTATAGAGTATTGGTGAAGGGTAGTGGAATATGAGTGGTCTGAGAGATGCAGTTTTGTGTTCTTGAAGGTGCTACTCCAAAATGTAAACTATGCTATAAGTTCAGATTTAAGGAAATTAACACATTTTAAGGGAGCACTCAGTTTAACTTTGTTTTGTGGCTTAACAGCTTCACTATTACTGACTTCTGGGCTTCTTCAGCTCTGACAAGGTCCAATCCAGCCGGTGCCCCATGATGGTAAATCCACAGCCACCAAGATTATTTTCTGGCGTACTTAATTATGCAACTATTTTATGCGAACAAGGCTCCGCAATTTGTCTCCCCCATGGGACCCCCGACTGCACGTCCTAGCTTCTGAAAGAAGAGCCAATGGATAAAGCCGCGTGGCACCCCAAATAATAGCACCCATCCTCTGTTGAGCATTTTCCTGTTCCTAGTATCCTTTAAATTCCAGTGGTATATTCTCAAGGTCATATTTTGCTGCATTCATGAGTGGTTTGCTCTTTTTCAACTTTAGCTTGAGTTTGCATACTAGTAGTTGATGATCTGTACCACAGTTAGCTCCAGGTTTTGACTTTGTTGATGTTATAGAGCTTTTCCATCGTTGACTTCCACAGATGTAGTCAATTTGATTTTTATACAATCCATTGGGTGAAGTCCATGTGTACAGTGTCATGAGGTGCAGCGGTCAGAGCCCATGGAGATAGGGGATTCTGATCAAAACGGAGCTAACTTTGACAGCTCAGAGATACACATGGCCAAAGGTTGCCATAGGAACTATACACAAGCTATTTCACGTGGTGTAGGGGAACGCCCAGACTCAAAGCTAGCTCGTGGCTCATCAGGGGATGAGGGGCAGCTGACAAGGGGCGGAGCCAACATCACAAGCTACGCAGTTAAAAATCACTCACCTGAGAGTAGGCGGGAAGCGGCTAAAGGGAGAACTGCAAAAGAGAGAACTGCTGAGGAGAGATGTGCTGGCAGGGAGAGAAGTCCCGATAGCAGGAGAACTCCAAGCAGGGAGAGAAGCCTGAGAGGCAGGAGAGAAGGATCTCCATGCTGGTTAAAACCAATTGCTGACCAAAGGAGACTACCAGGGAGGTGCATTGCTGAGAAACCCAGGAAGGGCTGTTTGGAAGAGCAGTGCACAGCTGACCAGTGCTTCCGAGAACCTTGCTACAGAGGAAGCAGAGGTAGTAGCTCTGAGGCCAGGCTAAGACAAGACCAGTCACCCAGCACAAGGTACCAAGCAGGAGAAAACCATTATCCTGAAGATAATTTGGTGCCAAGGAGAAAGCTCAAACAGACACGGAGTGAAAAGCCTTCCCACGAGCAGAGCTGTGGTCGAGGGAGGAACATTGAAGGGAAACTGCTGAAAGGTAACCTTATTCTTCCTAATAGGAGAAGCTTAGACTATAGCAGTCAGCCCTGTACTTACCAAGAATTATGTGCCGCCTCTGAGAGAGACTATAGTGATTACGGTAATTACCCATCCACCTCTAGGCTGGTGGGGGAAGGGAACTCCCAAAGCTATAGAGAGGAACTCAGCAGTCAGAACAGAAGTTTCACTCACCGGGAAACTTACCCAGATATAGAAGAGATGCAATGTGATCTGTGTGAGGAGTCTAACGGTGATATTTACATGGACTGTACATATACCTTATCTGATAGCATATCTTCTCTATGATGAAGAGCTGTAGGAGCTAATTCATAAAGAAAACAGACAGGAAGAGTTTTGTGAAGGAAGCTGTTTTCTTTTACCATTTTTTGCCTCCATTGTGAAAGCTGAAGATAAGCATATCCTTTGTACAAATGTTTCTTTAACTTTGATACCAGACGTATGGTTTTTGTGTTGCCTTATTTCATTGTGTGAAAATCCAACCCTGGGAAGGGAATAAATCCTGTTTAAATCCTTATCACTCCGACTACAACTACTTTCTTTTTGCTAAAGTTGTGGAACTACAAATCCCAGAGGGCATTGCCAAGCCTCTGTACTATTAAAGCCACAGCTATTAAAGAACTTACCCTGCTAATCCACCCATGCCAATGGCCTCTGGGGGGTGAGTGGGCGACAACAGTCGCCGCTTGTGTTGCTGGAAGAAGGTGCTTGAGATGAATAGATCATTGGTCTTGCAGAATTCTATCAGTCTTTCTCCAGCTTCATTTCTGTTGCCAAGTCCATATTTTCCAACTACTTTGCCTTCTTCTTTGTTGCCAACTTTTCCATTCCAGTCACCCATGACTATCAGGATATCCTGTTTGCATGTTCTGTCAATTTCAGCTTGTACTTGTTCATAGAACTCTTCAATTTCATTCTCTTCTGCAGCTGTTGTTGGGGCATATACTTGAATTATAGTTGTGTTGATAGGCAATCCTCGTAAATGAATAGAGATTAAGCGTTCGCTGACTGCATTGTATTTCATTACAGTTCTTGCAAGTTTCTTCTTTATTATAAATGCAACACCATTTCTTCTTTGTCTTTCATTTCCAGCATAGTAGACCATGTGATCATCTGATGCAAAGTGCCCGATGCCAGTGCATTTCAGTTCGCTGACACCCAACAGATCAAGTTGTACACGTTCCATTTCATTCTTGACCACCTTCAACTTCCCTTGGTTCATGCTTCGTACGTTCCACGTTCCATGTTCCAATGTGTAAGACATCTTTACAGCTTCTGACTCATTTCATGCGCAGTTACATCAGCAATCAGACTTCCCGAGGGCTTTGATCCAACCACATCATAAATGCCGGCTTTACTCTGAAAAGTCTTCAGCTCTTCCTCAGTAGCTAGTTGAGTGCCTTCCGACCTGGGGGGTCTCATCTTCCAGCACCATAGCACAATTTGTTTTGTTGTAACTATCCATTGGGTTTTCATGGCAAGATACAGAAGTAGATTGCAGGGCCTTTCTTCCACACAGTTTAAGTTTGGTGTTGTTGCCATTGTCACAAAAATGTGATCCTCCTCCGTCAACACTATCCCATTCTGCTGCTGCCCAGATGAATGCAGCAAAATATGACCTTGAGAATATACCACTAGAATTTAAAGACTGCCTGCAAAATCGATTTGCTGCTTTAGATTCAAATGACAGAGCTCCGGAAGAGTTATGGAATGACATCAAGAAGGTTGTGTTGGAAGAAAGCGAGAAGTCTCTACAAAAGGTGAAAAAGCAAAAACGGCCAAAATGGATGACAGAAGAAACTCTGAAAATTGCCCAGAAACGCAGAGAAGCTAAAGCCAGAGGAGAAAGAAAGACAATCGCAGAACTCAACAGAGATGTCCAACGTGCAGCAAGACAGGACAAGGAAAAGTACTACAACAACGCATGCAAGGAAATAGAAGCAGGAACTATTAGAGGAAGAACAAGATTGGCTTTCCTAAAGCTACGAGAGTTAAAGAAAAAGTTCCAGCCTCGAATTGGAATGTTACAAGATGCTCAAGGTTCTATGTTGAATAATGCTGAGAAGATCAAGAAAAGGTGGAAGGAATATACAGAGTTTTTATATGCACCATAAAGCACCATCTCTTCATTCTACATTTCCAAAGCACATCATCCACCCTCCAACACTTACAGTAAAACAGTAAAAGTGTAAATGCCTTAAGATGATAATAAGAATTTCTATACTGTGTATATAGGTTCTTTTCAAGTTACAAATATGTACAAAGTTCCCCAAAGTTATAATCCCAGTTGTATTATCCTGTTATATGTAAACTCAACAGTCTGTTGATTGCAATGAGTATTCCTGTTTTAATGTAAACCGCGCTGATGAAAAAGAGTGCGGTATAAAAGAACTATAAATAAATAAAATAAATAAATAAAATAAAGATCAAGTGGACCAACAGCCGTTTCAACCTGTACCTTATGATCGGGAACCATTGGTGATGAAAGAAGAAGTTGAAGCAGCATTGAAAGCCTTATCAAAGAACAAAGCACCAGGCATTGATAGCATTCCTATAGACGTATTGCAGCAATCTGATGCAGCTGTTACCATACTTACAAGGCTCTGCCAAGAAATATGGAAGACAACATCATGGCCAACTGACTGGAAAAGGTCTGTGTTTATACCAATACTAAAGAAAGGTGATCCAACTGACTGTGGAAATTATCGAACAATCGCTCTGTTCCCACATGCCAGCAAGATTCTACTGAAGATTATTCAAAAGAGACTACAACCATACCTGGAACAAGAATTACCTGAAGTGCAAGCAGGGTTCAGGAAAGGGCGAGGAACGAGAGACATCATTGCGGATGTGAGATGGATCCTTGAAAAGACTAAAGAATACCAAAAGGATTTCTATTTGTGCTTTATCGACTATAGCAAGGCTTTTGACTGTGTAAACCATGAGAAACTCTGGGCCACATTAAGAAGCATGGGTATACCAGAACACCTGATTGTTCTCTTGCGCAATCTGTACATTGATCAAGAAGCAACAGTTCAAATGGAACAAGGAGAAACAGAATGCTTTAAAATAAGCAAAGGTGTAAGACAAGGCTGCATACTTTCCCCCTACCTGTTTAATTTATATGCAGAACAAATCATCAGAGAAGCAGGATTGTATGAAGACAACAGAGGTATGAAGATTGGTGGAAGACTCATCAACAACCTTCGCTATGCTGATGATACTACATTACTGGCTGAAAGTGAAGATGATCTGAAACATTTGCTTCTCACAGTCAAAGAACATAGTCTCAAAATGGGCCTGCACCTTAATGTAAAGGAGACAAAGATCATGACAACTGGCATAATCAACAGGTTCATCGTTGAAGGAGAAGATATCGAAATTGTGAACAACTTTAACCTACTTGAATCAACTATCAATAAAGAAGCAACAAGCAGTCAAGAAATCAAACGAGGCATTGCTCTTGGCAGAATGGCTATGAAAGACCTAGATAAGATTCTCAAGAGCAGAGATGTCTCTCTCCATACAAAGATTCGACTTGTTCAGGCCATGGTATTTTCAATAGCATCATATGGATGTGAAAGCTGGACAGTGAAAAAGACAGACAGGAAGAAAATTGATGCCTTTGAATTATGGTGCTGGCAGCGAATACTGTGTATACCATGGACTGCCCGAAGAACAAACCAGTCGGTACTAGAGGAGATCAAACCTAAGCTTTCTTTAGAAGCTCAGATGACAAAACTTCGACTTTCATACTTTGGACACATCATGCGAAGAGAGAGATCATTAGAGAAAGACATCATGCTTGGCAAGATAGAAGTCAACGCAAAAGAGGAAGGCCAGCAATGAGATGGATCGATACAATAACAGCAGCTACGGGTACCAGTCTGTCAACAATGAGCCGCCTGACTGAAGACCGAACACAATTTAGGATAGCTATCCAGAGGGTCGCCATGAGTCGACTCCGACTCGACGGCACTTAACAACAGTATCCTTATCGTTTGCACGGATTTCTTTTTTTAATTGCCGCTTCCTCGGGGAGCCAATGGGCCGTGCAGAGGAGGCTCCGAGCGCGCTGCTTGTGCCGGGTTTCTATGGTAATGAGGGGAGCGGGGTGGGAGTCCTTCCTGCGCTGGCTGGAGGCGCCTCCGCGTCTCACTCTCTTCGCCCAACTCGCCGCCGGGGAGATGGGCTGCGGCTGCTCCACCAGCGCGTCCCAGTCCCAGGGAGGTAAGCGAAGGGGTCACGCGCGCAGCTCGGGCTCGAGCGCTTCCCGCTGGCACCGAGGCTCCAGCGTCTGCCTCTGTCGCCAAAGGCGCTGGAGCCGCTTCCCGAGCCGAGCTGCCGTGGGCCGTGCCTGCTTTCCTTTCGGCGTTGCCCGTATCAGGAGCCGGATTTGCGAAAAAGATCCGAGCCCAAATTGCGGCTTCCTGAGCGCGGCGGAAGAGCGTGCTCGAGCGCCCGGTGCACCCACTGATCTGGCACCTATGCCAAAGCGCACCCTGCTCGTCTTCCAACTTTAGCCCATCGGCTCTCCCGAGGTGTTCCTCCAGCAGCCAGAGGTGCTCAGAGAGACCGGGGGACAAAGGAAATGGCCGCTTCTTTGCTGGCATTTATTGGGTCGGAGGGAGGGGACGGCAGTAGCTGGGTCTTGTGATTCAACATGTGAAAGGGGTAACCGGAAAAGTTAACTTTTAACCCCCAGCCACTTTGCTCCTTGCCGAGTTTACTAGGGTGATTTCGAGCCTGCTTTATTCCAGGAAAACGGTACGACCCCCTTCCTCCAGAAAGAGCACGGTCATATTCTTCTGTGTATTGTTATGTTTCGTTTCTTACTTTATTTCGTACTGAACGAATAAACGTAGGCGAGTTTGGAAATGCTTTTTAATGTCTAAAGAAATCGCCCAGGTGAAAACATTTTTGTTTAGTTAGTTTCACATCTTTATGTAGGATTTAGCCAGCTGGCTGTGAAAGGACACTTGTCCTTCTTATAGTGACCTTTTGAAATAGTGGTATTTGTAACAGTAAAAAGAAGCCCAGGGGGCGATAATCCATTTTTGTTTGACAGCTGTGATGACCATGTTCCTCAATAATACCGCACCATGCATCCAAATAAAATACAGTAGGCGTTATTAACATACAGGACAGTACTTTGGAAAACACAAGTGTCACGAGTCACAACAAATGGTTACTGGCACAGCAGTGAAACGTTACCGGGTCTTCCGGGCAAATTCTTAACGCTGCTGTTCACAATACTTTAGGGTTGATTTTCTCTATACTCCTGCTGGAGTTCTGCACGCGATAATTCAAAGTTTTGCACCTTTTTGTGGTACTTTATCTTTATTTAATATTTGATAAACTGCTATTGTGGGAACATTAAGCGGTGTACAATAAAAAAAGACAAGACTTAATTTTTAAGATACAGAAAAAAATATCACTCAAAACCAATATGCTTTGTTATTCTGACCAGCAAAATTCTACATGCTTTGTTTAGTTCACACCTTTTGACACAGAAGTTTGAATTTTGTTTGCAGAATTCCAGACGGAATAATAATGACACAAAAGTCCTGCTTCATATCCACTTCTGGGTTTTAAAATCAGCAAGGAAATTAGTCAAAACATTGAAGGATTTCCTAAATTATTTAGTTTCCAATGCACTCAGCTTTGCACAGGATAACTTATACTTCAGCAAAAGGGAGCTTTGGTGTAATGTTCAAGAGGATTGTACATGAAGAAGCTTATTTTAGAAGACATTTGTAGAAAAGGCTACATTTACAGGTGGGTGCCACTAATACATAGAAATTGCAAGGGGTGTGTCAGGAGCATGGTTTGGATGTGGCCTGGGCGGGTCAAAAATCGACATGTGTATTCCCCATTTCATATGGAGTCTACACACACATTACCAAAACTGTCCCTTCCAGTTTTACAGCTGCTTCCTGGCTTGTATAGGTTTTTAATAATTGCTCATTTCAGCCAGCCTTTTACAGAAGGGATTAAGGGGGTTATTCTCCTTAATCTCCCATTGTTTATTTCCCCCTCCAAATTTTAAATTAAATAAAGATAGTGGTCATTGTAGTCAGTTGACACATGTAAGTTTGTAAAATACCGACTGAGTTGTTTCCGTTGATGTTCCCCACATGTTAGGTTGGTAGGTAGCCCCTCTTACTGTACGTGGATGCATATCCAAGTGCACCTCTGCAGTTCCTTATACGTATTTTAGAAAAGGCTCCACATTTGGCAGTGTTTTCTAACATACTGCTGGAATTTTGTGCAAATCTGGAACTAGATGTCTCAACTGCAATCTCCATGTCCTGTCTAAAAGTCGCCTTGCATGTCTGGCAGTGTGTAGCTTTATGTTCAACGTTAACATTATCAGTGAATTCCTATAAAAAGAGCAGCATTATAATTAGCATCTGCGCTGTCTGTCTGCTTGTCTTCATACCTTATGGGCCCGATATTCAAAGGCATTTACATGATTTACAGACTTGTAAACAATGTAAATGCCATTTAGAGGGATACTCGGCAGTACTAGTACAGTTACTGCCATTGAATATCCCTGAGAAACGCTGTTACATGCCTCGATGCTAACTGTGTAGCTTCGGGGAGTGTTGTGGACGTTCTGGGTGGAATGGAGGTGACATCAGCCGCTAAGTGTGCAGTAGCGATATTGCACCGCTGCCTGGTTAGCTTCTGTGGTGTCTGCGGCTGTATGGCAGCCCCGGATATTCAATACTGGAGCCGCATATGACCCCGGCATTGAATATCCATGTTTAATGTTCTGCGCCGGCAGCTAGTCGCTGTAATCGTGTTAGCTGCCGGCACTGGATATCAGGCCCTGTGTTTCTTATGCCAGTTCCTGACCTTACAGCCTATCAGAATGTGGCTTTGGATTACTCGTCAGTGCTGTGATCTGAATGGCTCATGGCAGTGATGTAAGTTCTAATGAATGGCTCCCAAGCAAAAGTTTGCCGAGGGGCCCCCCATTGTCACAGTGGTGCACTCCCCTATTCCGTCCATTGTCACTATTTCATGCATTACCATTAATACTCTTTCACCACCATTGCCATGGTAGCGCATCCCCCCATGCAGTCCCCCTTATTCTAACAGTTTTGCCCCGCTGCCTTCGCTCTTTTAAGTTTCCACCAGGCCCGGCTGAAGTCTCATGCTGCAGCTTTTATTGTGAGACTTTGGCCCAGTAGGTAACAGCTGTTGGGCCTGCTGCAGAATTGAGAGACCAGATGAAGCATGGAAAACCTGTTAATGTAAGTTTGCCACTCTTCCTTACTGTCTCTGTGTGGGCCCCCTTTTTGCCCGACTCCCACCCTGCATTGCAGGGGGCTGCTTGGGTGGAATTTACGCTATTGGTTTATGGTGCTGCTTTAGTAATGTTATACTTGTGTTTCATTATGAAAAAATAAGCTCAATGCCACAATCTCAAAAGCAAAATTAAGTCAAGGAAAAAACGAAATAACATCCATTGCAAATAATATATTGTCTCAGTGTAGAGATGTTATATTAGCTTGTACACTAAAAAGTCCTTCATACTTTTTAACCATAGACCTCGTCGGTCATTTTCAAAGGGAAACAGCCCTGGATAGTTTCCCTTTGAAAATAGCTTTGCTCCTGCAATTTTTGTGGGCAGAATATGGCTGCAAAACAAGGCTCATAGATCTGAAAATCAAATCTAAGTATGTTTCAGTGTTCTCCTCTTTCTCTGCTTCTGGGAACAGTATGCATGTTGTGAAAGAACCTGCTTCCCGTTAGCCAGTTTGCCCAGGAAGTATTTAGCCAGGTAAAACAGCTTTGAAGTTGCCCTTGATGGGGGCAGTTGTTAAATAGCTCGAATAGCTGCAAGGTATGCACATATTTTTGTACATGTTTAATTTAGTTTGCAATTTGATTATCTACTTATATCTCCACCAGAGAGTCTCAAAGTGGAGTACATACAAGGCATGTGTACTTTGCAAATACCATTTTTGTGGGAGGCCATTGGAGGAGGAGGGGCACAAAATTGTTTACTTTGTTTGAAAATGAATGTGCATGCTCTTAGCCAAGCAGTGGAAGGTAACTTTAGAGCAAGCCAATTGACCCAAGGTAATCATGACATCACAAGTTATTCACATCAAAGAAATATGCCAAACGTTTTGCATGATAACGTTGTAATATCATGAACACTGCACAAGTGACAGTACATGGTAAGGTACCGTGTGCTAACTGCAGTGTTCAGTCCACACTCTAATAATTCTATTGTAGTACTTACAAAGCTGTGTCAGGAAATTTGGAAGACAACATCATGGCTGACTGATTGGAAACAATCTGTATTAATACCAATACTGGTGATCTGACTGTGGTAATTATCATACAATTGCTCTGATACCACATGTTGGCAAGATTTGACTCAAGATCATTCAGTGGAGACTACAACCATATCAGTAACGAGAACTGCCTGAAGTACAAGCAGGGTTCAGGAAAGGGTGATGAACTAAAGACGACATTGCAGATGTGAGATATCCTTTTGTCTTTTCAATAATCCATGTGTGTTTTATTGACTAAAGCAAAGCTTTGGATTGCATAAAACATGAAAAACTTTGACCAACATTAAAAAGCTTGGGTATATCTAAACATCTGATAAATTCTCAAGCACAGCCTTTATTCTGATCAAGAAACAATAATTCAAATGGGACAAGGAGAAATAGAATTGTTTAAAATCAGCAAAGGTGTACAACAAGGCTGCTGACTTCCCTCCTGCCTATTCAATTTATATGCAGAACAAATCATCAGAGAATCAGGACTGTATGAAGACAACCGAGGTGTGAAGATTGGTGGAAGACTCCTCAACAACCTTCACTATGCTGGTTGAAAGTGAAGATGATCTAAAACATCTGCTTATCAAGATCAGAGAATATAGTCTTAAAATGGTTCTGTACTTTAACATGAAGAAGTCAAAGATCCCGACAGCTGCAAAATCAATTTCATCCCTGATGGAGAACAAATAGAAATAGTATACAACTTTAACCTCCTTGGATCAGTAATCAATAATGTAATGACAAGCAGTCAAGAAATCCAATGAGGCATTGTTCTTGGCAGAACCGCTATGAAGGACATGGATCAGATTTTCAAGTGCACTGATGTATTTCTGCATACAGAGATTCAACTTGTCCAAGCCATGGTATTTTCAATAACATCATATGAATTGAAAGTTGAACAGTGAAGAAAACGGGAAGAAAACTGATGCCTTTGAATTATGGTGCTGGTGAGGAATACTGCGCATACTCTGGACTGCCTGAAGAACAAATCAGTTGGTGCTAGAGGAGATCAAACCTAAGCTTTCTTTAGAAGTTCAGATGACAAGACTGACTTTCATACTTTGGACACATCATGCAAAGAGAGAGATCATTAGAGAAAGACATTATGCTTGGTAAGGTTGAAGGTCAATGCTAAAAAGGAAGAACAGCAATGCACTGGATCGATATATTAACAGTAGATATGGATACCGCACTGTCAACAATTTAGCCATGTGACCGAAGACTGAACACAGTTTAGGACAACTGTCCAAAGGGCTGCCATGAGTTGACAATGGCACCTAACAACAACAGTAACACCATCACAGGGGGCAAATGACTGCCAGTGGAAATTGCTGCTTAGGTCAGACATGGCCATCAAATTGCCTTTCCTCAGAGAAGGGCCCTTTGTCTGTTATTTCCTTGAAAAAGTAAATGCTAAAGAGGGTTTACTTATAAAGCATTTGCAGCCCTTTTTAAAAAGGACATGGAATAAATAATAGCTGAGAAAATAGATTTAGTTATTTTCAGAAATACAGCTACAGGGTTTGTTTTCTATTTATGGGGCATTTCCATGATAATAAATCTCATTAATTTTCCATGGCGAAGTTCCTACAGAAATCTCTGGAGTTTTAGATCATCTCATTACTTCCAGGAAAAAGGACACAGAAGCCTGCTTTTCTTTACATTTTCATAAGAAGTGACTTTTTCTGTGTGTAATCACAGTATTTCTCCTAGTATTCCCCCCCCCCCCTAGATTTGTGGTGAAAGCCTGTTCCAAGCCCCTCTTGTCTTTCCGGTGACTGAAGCTGAGATGCACCAAGATTTATGTGCCAATCTACAGCACAAGTCTTCTTTCTCACAAGCAATTTGATGACAAAAACATCTTTAAAATCCTATGAGGCAGACTCATATAGGACACTCCAAGACTTGGTGAATCAGGCCCTCTGTGCTAGTTGACTCTGGAGAAAGAAACCTTTGCATAATTAAGTGTGAGACCTTGGATAGAAAACTGATATTTTTTGTCTTAAACATATTCATTTACTTGTGTATGTGGCCATATACGTGCATAAATGACCTCATAAAAGGCCGACCAGTGTAAAGGTATGTGTGTTGTTTGCATGGCATGTATTTTCAATGTAGTCATGTACAAGGGCATGATTTGGGAAGAGCATGGCCAGTTCAAGCAACTACACTTGTTGATTATAAAATATGACAATTTATGCATATATTTGCAAAACGTAAACACAGTCATTTGCAACAGCTCTAGGGCTGGTGTAAGTGATTGATTGCGCTTTAATTTACACTAGTATTTTATAAAGACAAGTAGGTGCTTACTAGCCTGCTATAGAAATAGACATATGCTGGCCTATTTTCAGTAAAACGTTATGTGAGCTAGGAAACCCACTGCCCTTTTGAAGAGAGCATGACCATCAAAATCCCGGGGGGTGGGGGGGAGTGGAGGGAGCCTCCGTTATTACGCAGTAGCTTGTAGCCAGGCTCCACACACACACACACCTGGTTCTGGAAAGAGCTCTACTCTTTGGACCCCACTCAGACTCCAGAACCCTTTCTCCAAACTTGAGTATAGGCCTTAACAAGAGAGAATCCAATGGCCGCGGCAGTGGTGTTGAGTTTCTACTTTCTCCTTCTTGCCAAATTCAACCCCTCCTTTTCCATCGGTCTCATTCCTTTCCCTCCTTTGAAGTCCATTCCATCCGTCTTTTTAATCCCCTACCTCTCCGGATTGCTGTCATCTATAGACCCCACTAAGGAGGTCTCTTCTCACAAATGAATACTATCCAATAGAATGCTTCTTCTATGTTCATTCAATGTATCAATACAGTTCAATATTCTTATGTCAACCAGTACAGGTCTCAGATAAACCTAGGCGCTACAATCTCTGGGGTTTTGATTTCCCGGCTCGCGCCTGTTCACATCAATGACCTGTAACTCTATCATAAATCAAAAAATAGGAACACTTAGCTTTTAGTTCTGAATCGCTAATTGTACTCTTCCGCTGTTCTCCCAAAGTCCCAACGCCATGCTTCTAGGCGCCAATGCGTTTCTCTTAACAGATTCTTCAGGGGACCACTTAATGTGTTACATCCTACAGAAAAACCAAAATTAGTAACTGAACTGTTTAGTAATAGTTATACTTCTGACTAGCATCCCATCAATACTTTTACCAAACAAATCATAAATATCTCTACGTACTGCTGCCCACGTTCCAAAATCTATAGACCCTGACAAGTCCTCTTCTACCTTCCTCACTAATTTTGACTCTTGGCTCTCCTTATTCCTGGATTCTTCTTCCTCCTCCCACATTCTTGGTGACTAATTTTCGTATTGATAACCCCTCTGACCCCTATGCATCCAAGCTCCTTTCCCTTACCTCCTCTTTGCTCTTCTGCCCCCACTCATCAGCTTGGTCACGGCCTTGACCTTGTTTTCTATTCTCATTGTTTACCTTCTAATTTCCATACCTCCGCTCTTCCCTTATCTGACCATCACCTGTTACATTTCACTCTTCATTACTCTTCCCCTCAATCTCGCCCAATCTCCTACTATCTTTTTAGGAATCTTCATGCTATTGATCCACTGACTCTATCCACTACTGTCTCATCTCTTCTCTCTTCCACTTTATCCTCTAAGTCCATTGATGAAGACATAGCTTTCTATAATACTGCTCTCCCCTCCTACTCTGAATACCCTTGCCCCGCCCATTCTACGTCCTTGAGGCTCACCTCACCTAAGCCCTGGTTGTCTTCAACTATTTGCTACATGTGTTCCTGTGCCCGCTCAGCTGAGCACACTTGGCTCAAATGCCACTCTCTCTCTGACTTTCTTTACTTCAAATTCATGCTTTCTTCTTTCCAGTCCACCATTGCACATGCCAAGCAAAACTATTTTCTCCATCTGACTAACTGTCTTGCCTCTAACGCTGTCTCTTTTCTACTCTCAATTTTCTTAAGGCACCTCCACCTCTGATCCTTCCTTCTCTCTCTGCCCAAACCCTAGCAGACAATTTCCATGACAAAAAGTGCATAAGATTACTCTTCAATTCCCCACTAAATCTTCTTCATCCCCTCTTTCCCCTCTCCATTACCAACTTTTACCCCTCAACCTCTATCACACTTCCATCCTTTTCTAAAATCTCTGTTGAGGAAACCTCTTCTTCTTTCCTCCTCTAAACTCACTACCTGTTCTTCTGATCCTATCTCCACCCATCACCTCAACTCCATTTCCTCCCTTTCATCTCATATCTTCTCAACCTTTCGCTTTCCATTGCAACCTTCCCTGCAGTCTTCAAGCATGCTGTAATCACTCTTCTCCTCATTGACCCTGCTTGTCCTTCTAATTATCGACCCATCTCCCTCCTCCCATTCATTTCCAAATTTCTTGATCATGCAGTTCTCCACTGCTATCTCGAATTTCTCTCCTCTCGAGCCCTCGATTTGATTGATTTTATTTATTTAACATTTTTTTTATATACTGCTTTTCATTTTATCAAAGCGGTTTACAGTGAAACAGAACAAGTCTTACAAGGAATGGCATAAGAGCTATTTACATTTAACTGTTTACAACGCTGTAACTATATACAATATACAGTAGTGGCCAACAAATTAAGGCAGGTATCTTTTTCTACAATTTATTGTTAAATAATGTACTCACACCTGCTTACTTATTTAATCAGCATGGCGATTAGTCACACCATGCGTCTGGCGTCCATTTTAGTTTACTTACACTCTGTAGTAGGTTTCTTGGATGAAGTTTTGAATTTTTACAACTAGGAAAAGATTGAAAGTTACATGTGAAATATTCAATCAAGATGGGTAGGAAGGGCGATATTAATGACTTTGTAAAGGGACAAGTTGTCACACTCCATGCTGAAGGATATTCGCAATGTGCTATTGCAAAACATTTGCATATATCGAAGTGTGCAGTTCAGAATGTTCTGAAATCAGGTGGCCGTACACGTCATTTGAAATGTGGGCGCAGATGGATAACTACTGGATGAGATGACCGGTTCCTCAAAAGCATTATTATATCTAGTCCACATACTTCATATCAACGTGTGGTTCAGTTAGCTGATGATCGAGGAATAAAGCTAAGTGGCAGATCTGTCTGACGACGGCTTGTGGATGAATTCAAACTCATGGCCAGAAGACCTGCCAAGAAGCCTATGATGACCAAGAAACAAATTGCTGCCCACATACAGTTTTGTAGCAAGATGAAAGACAAATCTGCTGAATGGTGGGAGAGGGTAATGTTCACAGATGAAAGTACATTTCAACAAACACGTGTGAGTAGTTACAACTATGTCCGTTGACCAGCAGGCGAGAGACTAAATCCGAAGTATATGATCAAGACTGTTAAACACCCACCATCGGTCATGGTATGGGGTGGTATCTCGGCGAATGGACGATGTGGCCTGCACATTTTTGAGAAAGGTGAAAGAGTAAATATTGCAAAATACATATCTGTGCTGAATAGTAAAGTTAAAATACACATGAATGTTTCTGGCACAACTATATTTCAGCAGGACTCGGCACCGTGCCACACTGCAGAAACAGTCAAAAAATGTGGACAACAAGATCGAACTGCTACCAAGTTGGCCATCAAACTCTCCGGATCTCAATGTAATTGAAAACTGTTGGAATCTTATGAAGAAAAAGGTGGCAGCACACCGTCCAACTTCAGAAGCAGATTTAAAGAACATACTCAAGCATGTATGGGTCAATGAAATCACTCCGGCATACTGTAAAACTCTAGTTAACAGTATGCCTACAAGAATCCAGACTGTGCTGAAAAATCATGGACATCATATCAAATATTGACACATATATTGTTTCCTGACTACAACCTTTTGAAAATGACATATATATCTTTGGTTCTTAAAGCTTTTGACCATGAAAGTGACAATATCACGTACTTTTCTAATCAAATTCTGATATTTTGGACTCTGCCTTAATTTTTTGGCCACTACTGTATATATATACCAAGCTTAGACAACATCTTGTTGTGGGGGGCAGTTGTGTAGAGATTTCAATCCAGTGGTTGTATATTTCATATGCTGTTGTAGTGTTTGTTGAAAAAGTAGGCTTTTAGATATTTTCTGGTATTTTCTGGTTGAAAAAGTAGGCTTTTAGATATTTTAGATATCTATTTGGTGGTGTGGGAGTGAGTTCCATAGTGGAGGTGTATAATATTCCAATGCTCTGTGAAGCAATCTTTGTGGAGAGGTGGATGATATGGAGGCTGTTGAGAGAGTGTTTTGGTGGAACCATCTCCTTAAACGTGTGTGTTTGGTACTGCTTTTGATGATTTCGTTTAAACATTCAGCGGACTGGTTATTTAATATCTTGTATATCATCATTATGGCTTTATATTCTATTCTGGATCTGATAGGTAGCCAGTCTTTTAAGGCGGGGGTGATATGCTCATGTTTCTTTGATCCAGTAATTAATCTAGCAGTAGTATTTTGTGCAAGGTGCAGAGTGTGAGTTGTGCTCTTGGGTAGGCCATGGAGTATCATATTGCTGTAGTCTAGCTTCGGGGTGATCGTTGCCTGGTAGACAGTTCTGAAGTGATTCTGTTCTAATATGGGTCGTAGGTTCTGTAGGATCTTAATTTTGTAGTAGACTTTGGAGGTGGTTTTGTTTATATGAACCTCTGGTCCAGGTGTATTCCCAGATATTTTACCTCATTCTTAATTGGGATTGGACAATTTCCGATTAGTATATTATTTGGTGGTTTGAATGAAGTATTTCTTGTGGTTACGAGGGCTTCTGATTTCTTGTAGTTGATTGTTAAATTGCGTTGTGCTAGCCATTTGGTTGCTTCTAGCATGCATGCATGCCTAGATGGATGAGAAGTTTGGGTTTGTGGTGTCGATTGAAGAGTATATCATAACGTCATCTGCATATAGATGATAGTGTATGTTGTGTTTTTGTATGATCTTGCAGACTGGTTGAATGTATATGATGAAGAGTAAAGCAGATAAGGTGGAGCCTTGAGGTAGGCCTTGATGTAGAGCGAATGGTCATGATTTGCTATTCTTTATCTTCACTTCTGTTCTGTCAATTTAATTAGGAACGAAACCAGGTCAATGGAGTGTCACTTATTCCAATCTCTGCCAGTCCACTTCAATCTGGTTTTCGTCCATTTCATTCTACTGAAACGGCTCTTGCAAAAGTCTTCAGTGATCTGTTCCTCTCAAAGTCCAAAGGCCTTTACTCAGTTCTCATTCTTCTCAATATTTCTGCTGCTTTGATACTGTTGGCTCCCTCCTCCGCCTTGACATTTTATCCTCACTTGGTTTTAGAGGCACTGTACTGTCTTGGTTCTCTTCTTATCTCTCCAATGCTCTTTCAGTGTTTTGTTCTTGGGGTTCCTCCTCTACTGTCATCCCTCTCTGTTGGTATACCTCAAGGGTCTTTTCTGGACCCTCTCCTTTTCTCTCTCTATACCCAGTCCCTTGGTGTCCTCATCTCTTCCTCTGGCTTTCAGTATCATTTTTATGCTGATCACCCTCAAATCTATTTATCTAGCTACACCTAACATCTCTCTTTTGCTCCAAACTCACTGTTGACAACACTCTTCTTTGTCCTGTTTCCTTGGCCTGCAACCTTGGTATCATCTTTTACTCCTCCCTTTCCTTCTCCACACATATTCAATATATATCTAAAGCTGTTGTTTCTTTCTCTACAACATTAACAAAATTCTCCCTTCCTCTCTGAACACAGTACTAAGGCTCTTGTTCACTCTTTGGTCACCTCCCATCTTGACTATTGCAACCTCCTCCTCGCTAGTCTCCCTCAGTATAGTTTCTCTCCTCTTCAATCTATCTAGAACTCTACAGGCTAGCTAATTTTCCACCAGCCCTGATACATTCATATAACCCCTCTTCTAAAATCACTTCACTGGCTCCTCTTCCATTTCCGTATCCAATTCAAACTTCTAACATATAAATGCATTCGCTCTACTGCCCCTCATTAAATTTCCTCTCTTCTCTTGCCCTACACCCCTCCTCCTGAACTCCGCTCCTCTGGCTTTCTTCTCTCTATGCACTTTTCTTCTTCTATAAACTCCAGACTTCAATCTTTTCACCTTGCTGCTCCTTATGCATGGAACAAACTTCCTCTGTCTTTATGTCAAGTCTTTTCTCTCCCTCTCTTCAAATCCATGAGAAAGGCTTACTTCTTTGAGTCCGTATTTGGATCCTAATCCCTTGTTCTCCTTGTCTCCTTCCCTATTTGAACCCCCTTGTTTCTCTTCTATTGTTCTGTCTGTCTTGATTAGATTCTAAGCTCAATGATCATGGACTGTCTTCTTTATATGTTTGTGCAGTACTGTGTATTCCTTGTAGCGTTATATAAATGATTAATAGTAGTAGAAGAATCCCCATGCACCACTTGGGCTCCCCAATCCAGCAGACTGTAGGACTGGCCTCCAGCACGTTTCCACATTGTGCCACAGAGGGCCATCTATCTTCTTGTGCTGTAAATGATCCACTACATCATCCTTATTTCCTTCCCAGGCACTGTGGATGGTAGTGCTGGGAGGTGAAGAGGGTCTTGTGTGAAAGAGCTACTATGCAGAGCTCATTCTGAAATGTACTGGGGACCCCAGTTGGAGAATCACCCACAAGTCCATATGCACAGGCTGGGGCTTCTGGCCAAGGACTTCATGTGCAATGACAGGGAAGGTGTGTTCAAATGGGAGGGAAGAACTCTGAATAGAGGTTAATGGAAGTTTGACTGGAGTTATGGTGCCATAAGTGTCATTTTCAGTTGACGTGGAAGACCCAAAGAGAAGAAAACTACTTGGATCAAAAACAAAAATATAAGTATAATTTTAAAAAGAACGTGATTTCGTCTTCCCCCAGTATGTTTCAGAAGCCTAGGAAGAACATCAATAGAAAGTGTGGCACCCTTTCTAGGAAATCTATACATGAAAACCACACGTCTTTGTTAGGATTAAAGAAAACACAAAGCCAAAGAAAATCAAATGACAAAGCACATGCTAATCTTGGATTTGGCCATGGACTATGTACCTGCTGGAAAGTAGGTACAGTGCCTATGGATACTTATATGTCCCCCATAAATCCTCAGAATTGCAAAAAACAAGTTAAAACAGTGACTCCAAATCCAGATATAAACATGGTTTATTTTCTCATGTTATAATTGGCTGCTAGCGTAACAGTATGTGATGTTTGTTACCTTGAAAGGGAAGTACGCTAAGTGGTCAACACACATTTTAATGTGCGGTAACTGTTGCCACAGAGCCGTGATGACTGCTACTGCGTGCTCATTTACATGGTAACTGTACATCGCACGATGAGGAGGGGAATGGGCTGGTTAAGGGCAGCGAGTGGACATGAAGATAACATTGCAGTGCGTATTGCGTGCTGTCACTGCTGGAAATAGGGCGGGTCTGCTTGACGTCACCTCAGAGGGTGTTGTGAAGCGCACCTGTGTTATTTGCAAATTCCGCTGCATGTGTTGAGATACTTTTCCTATTCAGTAACAGCTGCGAACAGGCTGGGCACACCCTGACTGACAGCCCATGACTTTTGCATTTACCGTGCATTGAAGCTTGCCCAACCTTAGTATGAGCATTCCTTGGTTCATCACAGACAGGATCTCTTGAAGTTGCATAACTGTTTATAATTTCATTTATTTATTCATTTCCCACCCATTACATCGTTACTGGGAGGATTACAATAATAATTCACATATAAAATAACCAGCATCCCATCAGGACAGATTCAGATAATGCTGGTATTCTAAATTTATCTCTGTTTTCGTTGTAGGTTCTTCAGGGACGGCTAAAGGTGGGTAAGTACTTTACATAAAGCATAAATATCCAGTTTCTCATTGTCATATATGCTACTTTAGTTTGTCTTTCTTAATGATATTAACAGCTTAGAAAACATACAAATAAATCCCGTTTTAGTCTGAACATATTGCGGTGTTCTGACTATAGTCTTCTACGTTTAGTTTATTTAAATTTAATACTTCTCCAATTCTCTTTTTCTCTCGATAAAAAGTATTTGAGGTGGGAAGATAAAATAGTAGACTCTTAGTAAAAAGAAAAAAAATCTATAATACAAATTAAATCATTGTATAATATAAATTAAATATAATACAAATTAAATCATTGACAATGTGGATCCCCAAGGATCCACATTGTCAGCCATGCTTTTCAACATCTACCTCCGTCCACTCTGCTCAGTCATACGCACCCACAATGTCAACTTCCACATATACGCCGACGACATAATGCTCTACGCCCCAATTACAACCACGGACACAACAAGCGACCAACTATCAGCCTGCTTTGCTGACGTGTCCAACTGGCTACAAGAGAACAACGTATCCATTAACATAAAGAAGACCGAAGCTCTTATAGTGACGAAAGACCCAGACTTCAAACCACCCACTCACCTCACCATGGGAACCACGCAAATCCAAATACAACCCCACATAAGATATCTCGGCATTATCATCGACCAAGCCCTAACCCTTAAGCAGCAAATCAACAAGACCACAAGAACTGTATTCCACAAGGCAAAAACGGTACAACGCCTCCGACCCCTCCTCGAGCCGCAGGACTTCAGGACAGTAATGCAGGCTCTGACACTCCCTCATCTGGACTACTGCAACATAATCTACCATGGCCTACCTGCCACACAGACCAATCCCCTCCGAACTGCTCTAAACACCACGGCGAGAATAATTCACAATGCAAAGAAACAGGATCACATCACCCCGATTCTGAGAGACCTTCATATTCTCCCCATCGAAGCAAGAATCAAGTACAGAACTCTTCTACTCACCCACAAAACCATCCACCAACCACAAGCCACCCCACTCCGCGCCCTACTGCCTCGTCTGACCCACAGCAAAACAACCAGACAATCCTCCAACAGCTCCATTGCCATCTCCCACAAAAGAACCAAGACAACACAAAGGACCTGCAACAGAGCCTTTGAACTCTATGCCCCATCCCTCTGGAACTCTCTACCAAACCACATCAGGAACAACGGTGATCTACCATCATTCAAAAAGCAGCTAAAAACCATCCTATTCCGAGAACATCTCTGAATAGGAATCCCCCCATCTTTTCCAAGAACTCCGGACCAAGAACTATGCTATCTTGTCAGTCTTTATGTTCACCCCAAAATCATCAATGTTGAGCCCCTGGTGATGGCTCCCCCCCATTTGATCTCCCCCCCTTGTTATGTGTTCCACCGCTTTGACCCGGTGAAAAGCGGGATATAAATACAGATAAATAAATAAAAATAAATAAATAAATGTTTTGAGTTTTTAAATGAAAACCCCCTTTTTGCAAAATTATGATTTTGACTAAGCGTATTGGTTAGGATGTTGCATATTTCAAATGTTCATAAAGTTTCTGTGGAGGGCTCAGTGTCAGAGTGATCAGTCGCCAGTGTTTCTCACCAATGAAAAGTCTGTGTGGAAATACTACTTATTGTGTGCTTGCTCTGACAATGGATCCCACAGCCAGTCAGGTTTTCAGGGTATCGACAATGAATATGCAGATATAAATCTGCATATATTAAGCTTCCAGTTCAGGAGTAGACTAATGCATAGAACATTGAGCTAGGACCAGGGTTTGACTCCCACCGCTGTGTCTTGTGATCTTGGGCAAGTCAATTAGCCCTCCATTACCTCAGGTACAAGCTTAGATTATAAGCCCTCTAGGGACAGGGAAATACCTACTGTACCCAAATGTAACTTGTCTTGAGCTGCTGAGAAAAGGTGTGACCTAAATCCAGGGTCGGCCCAACCATTAGGAAAATTAGGCAGTTGTCTAGGGCAAAGAGCATGGCGTTCATAGCTAAGTCTGACAGCCAGGGGGGTCCTAAGGACTAAGGCTTGTTTAGGGCACTAACTCTGGGGCCGGCCCTGGCTATATCCACTTGCTGTGCAAATATATCTCATGCATATTCTCTGTGGATATTCTGAAAACCCAATTGTCTATGGCATCCCCAAAGCAGGTATGCAGAGCTCTGCTATAAATCATGATACTGCTGATTGGTGCAGGTACACATGCACGTACTGTCGGTGCTCCCCCTTGGGGCCAGGCAGTTGCCTAGGTGTAAGGGGGGCGCCCCGATCATCCTTCTTAATAAAACTGGCTTCTTCGCATGTAGTTGTGTCTTTACAGATTAGAGCCGAGATTGAAGGTTACAGGAAAATGTCTTTTATTTTGGAAAAATAAAGTTCTACATAACCAAATTAAATTCTTTGGTTAGGAATTCAGTTGCTACAAACAAAACTCAGGATGCTTCTCCATTCACATAAACATAAGCCTTGACACACAGTCCCTGGCTTGGCCTTATTTCTGCGGCTTAGTTTAAAACCCGTCTCCAGAATCAATCCTTTACACACAGAAATCTGTTCCAGGTCTCCAGGATGCAGCACTGCACTTATCTGTTTCTTTCACAGGTTGAGCGGTACTTTAACTTCCTGGTCCACCAACAGTTTAAAGGTTAAGACATTTTCTTTCAAAAAGGTGCTTTCACACTTTTAGCTTTCACAGGCATCTATTAACTCTTGAAGCTTATCAAACCAGCTCTCATTAATTGCCAACTAAAAGTCATGAGCTTCAGCAGAGAATGTTCTTTACTTAAAACTTCTGGGTTTTCACAAACACTTTAAAACCCCTTCAGTTTCCTATTTCTGTCTGGCACAGAAAGAACATTCTATTTCCATATCTGAGACATCACTCTCTTTACAACTGTCTCCTATTTCCATATCCTCTTCAGTGGATTCTCCTAGTGACTTGCTATTCACAGCATCTGCATGGGAAGGCTTTAAGTGCTGTAATACTTTTATCAGCTGTTCCCATTGAGTTCCCTCACTACGTGAGGTTGTGGGGGAAGGGCATGAAAGAGCCTGCTTATTCCGTAGCTTCTTAAGAGCTTGTAATGGGCTCACCTTGCTAACAGTAGTGTGTCTCCTTTCAGACCCTGCCACAGATGTACCTTTGCTCTCTGGTCCTCCCAGGAATATTCCTCTCCTCTGCTCCCCAACAGTACCTTGTTTGAAACCAGCTTTCCAAGGCTCCACGTTAGCTGCAGACTTCCTGTCAGCTGAACTACGTTCTAGGCTAGAGCTGTCTCTGTACTGTTTGCAGGAGGAATCCCCTTTAAGGCTTTCAGTAAGGTCTCTGCCCCTCAGCCTTGTCCCTCGATGCTCCTTACTCTTTGTATGGCCAGTCCACCAGCTTCTAGAGAATATCTCTTCCTCAGAGGATTCTTCCCCAGGGCTTGCCTCTGACCTTTTCTCAAGCTTTCTTTCAGACCTCCTCCTTCCACTGCGATGGAGATTCTCTTCTCCAATTTCACGCTGTTTCTTTTCTCTGCCACACCCATATCCACTCTCAGACACGCACTCTCCTCTTCCTTTGCTTTTGTTCGCTTTCTGACTGAAACTTCCCTGCCTAAATGTTTGGGGCTGTCCTATAGCACTTGACTCCGCCCCCAAACCTCTCCCCTCACCTCTCTCGGTTTCCATGAGAACTGGGTGTGTCCCTGGCTCTACACTTCTGTGCAGGGAGTTTTTTTCTTTGTTTAGAGTTTTAACCCCTGCTGTGCCTGCAGTTCTTTTGGGCTGAGGAAAAAAAGACTGTTTTTCCTCCTTTTCCTTACACTCTAAACCTGCTTCGCCACCACAGTACATACATCAGAGGGTTTGGTCCCTTTTACAAGTGCAATTTTCTCATGCCAAACTCTAATTCATGTTGCAATGTAATCATGACCAAGGATGGTTCCAGAATTTGTGTATATAACAAATGAAATAGAAAGCACATATAAATGAGCTATATCTTAATTAAAAACGCTGAGCCTTATTCAAAAAGAATGTAATCCTGTAATGTGCATACAGAAAATATTTATTTGTTAGTGCACGTGCTTACTAGAGTGCACGAACCATTAGAAACAGGGTTTGGCAAGTGCCAAGTGTGCCATGCTAAAGGTTAGTGTGGCGCCCATGGTGTAAAAATCCTACACTGGTTAGTGTGCAATTGGGTGGGTTAGGGGGTGGAATGTGGGTATTGATGATACAGTGCGGTTAATGCGGGCATCTTGGGCATGTACTAACCATGGCTGTTGCTGTTAGCGCAGGTGCCTCTAATGCATCTCAGTGGGGAGTGTAGTTTGGGCGTGTACACAAGATTGGTGCCCCAAGTGCATGGTAACTTACTGAATTTTAGTAAACGTGCCCCTTAGTGCATGCAAAATCAGTTTAATGTCCATTAACCTATGGATTAATGCAGGTACATAGTCGCAGAAAGTT
This sequence comes from Ichthyophis bannanicus, assembly GCA_033557465.1. Taxonomy (NCBI): domain Eukaryota; kingdom Metazoa; phylum Chordata; class Amphibia; order Gymnophiona; family Ichthyophiidae; genus Ichthyophis; species Ichthyophis bannanicus. The sequence goes on from CM066037.1 coordinate 485,174,208, forward strand.
CTAATATTTGTTACTTATTTTTTTTACTAAAGCGAATGCTGAACTGAACTGAACAAAATGCCTGAATATTAGGAAAGCCTGAAAAATCTGAAAATGAATCAAAATTTGTTACCTGGGCTCTTGGCCTCATGGGCAGCAGAATGGGGTAGGCCACAGAGACCATGGTCCGTCCAACCAATGTTTTGCCTAACACTGCATCAGCAACTAGGGAGTTTGGAGATGGGGCTGAAGATTCATTTGTTTGGCCCCTCCAACCTATAAGAGATTCTGCTGCCTGTTTTGACCTTCACTCCCAGTCCTCAAGGGCCACTAGCAAGTCAGTTTTTCAGAATATTCTATGAGAGATTTGCATGCCTACTATCTCCATTGTATGCAAATTTCTCTCGTGCATATTCATTAGTGATATGCTGAAACCTGACTCACTGGCGGCCTTCAAAGACTGGGAGTGAAGACCAAGGACTTATGTACATGTCTGATGTTTTTATATAAATTTCTGTAGCTCGCTAAATGGAGACTGACTCCTATTGTGCTATATAGGGAATGTACAAGGAATTTGGAAGGTCTTTGTCAGTTAGTCATATAGATACGGGCCACTTGCATCTTCCCCTCTTCCTGCAGCATTTCTGTACTGACTCCAGCAAAGTTCAACTGAAAAGGAATAGGTTGAGCCAGTGGTTCCCAAACTGGGGGTCGTGATCCCAAATGGGGTTACATCATCAGTGGTTGTGCTCACAGAAATTTGACCATTTCTCCTTCTCTCTGGACTTTCAGTGTGACCTATGCCAAGTAGTGGCAGTCACTAGTCAGCATTTGGCCGGTGAGCCTTCATAGACCCTTTCCCCCTCCTGGGTAAGCTTCCTATTAGAGTGAAAACCAGTTATGAGTTCTGGCGGTCTATAAGGACACACTGACACAAAAGACCCTGTTCTGGTTGCTGCTTCTTTCTGCTTTAGCTGAGTGGAGGCAGGGGAAGGAGGCTGGAAACCTACTATTTGGATTTCCTCATCATCTGGGGTCACTTGAATTTTCAGTTGCTAAAATGGGGTCATGTGGGATAAACGTTTGGGTTAAGTTGTCATGTCCACTTGGCCAGGAGAGCCTAGAATAAGATGACACTGGAAAAAATGGTCAAATGAACAAGGGGAACTCCACCTGCAGTAAAACCAGGCACAAGCAGAGCAGGAAAACCACACGCCACTGGATGAATGTGAGCTTTATTGGTGTCTACACCTGTTTGGCCAATGGCCTTCATCAGGGGACAGCGACCTCAAAAAATATATACATATATACACATAATATAAAATGACATAAAACCATCCTAAACAAAAAAATATTAATTGACCAATCAATAAGAAATAAGTAAATACAAAAATAATAAGTGTGTGTATAAATATATACATATTTATACATAAAATATATATATTTTATACACACATTTATTATTTTTGTATTTACTTATTATTTCTTATTGATTGGTCAATTAATAGTTTTAATATATATATATACATATACAAAACATGTTAGTTTTTATCCATTTTAAGATTTATTATTCTAATAAAAACATACTACAATCATTAAAATATCCTTCAAATCAGTAATAGTTAATTGAATAAATGTGTACATTAAAGATAACTGACTAATTTGCAAAATACACACAGGTAACATTCTCTCTAAAACTAAGGCAATTGCTGAATAGCTGGAGGGAAAAGGACAATATCTCATTAGGAAGATCATTATCGCTTAGTATAGTGAGAGAGGGGAGACTATAGGGGGAAGGATGAGGGACATCAAAAGATTTAAATAATTTAAAATGAACAGGAATCGGAGGAGTGCTGTCTGGTTCCTGAAATTGCTACTTACTATCTGATTGGTTCCCGGAGGTTGGAGGCCGCTCCCTGCAGTGGGCGGAGCCTTACAAGGGCTATTTCAGCTTGCCCTGCTCGCGGGACGCCGAGGAGTGCTGTCTGGTTCCTGAAATTGCTACTTACTATCTGATTGGTTCCCGGAGGTTGGAAGCCGCTCCCTGCAGTGGGCGGAGCCTTACAAGGGCTATTTCAGCTTGCCCTGCTCGCGGGACGTGAAGCTGGCGCATCCCGTGGGCGCGTGCCCGAAGGGGCGTGACCAAAGGGGCAGGTCCGCCCCTTTGGCGCCCCTTTGGTGCTAGTTCGGCGCAGGAGGATCTCCGTGATGGGGAAAAGAAGAAAACACTTCTCTCAATCGGTCCAATCTAAGGCAGTAAAAGTGGTAGGCCCGATGGATGCCCATGTTGTTATCGGAGACAAACCTGCTTTGTCTTCTTCAGCTGCCTTGCTGGATGTCGGAGTTGAGAACATTCCATCTGTAAGTACTGTTTCCTCTTGCGATGATTCCCGAGGAATGGGGTTGTCTCCTCCCATTCAAGAGGCCAAGCAATTGCCTGCTTTAGAGTCGTCTTTCAAACAAAAGAATTCTGTTGTTGAGGAGACAGATATGCTTTTGGGTTCTTTTTTGCGTTTGGAAAGTGAACTTCCTCCCCCTTTACCTTCTGTGGTGACTTTTGCATTGCCTGGGGAACCCCAAACTCCGCCTGCAGATTTGTCCCTAAAAGATATATGGATGGTTACTTCTCGTATTGAATCAGTACTGGGGACTTCTCTACAGCGTGTTTCAGAGTTCTCCAAGGCAACGGTCCAGAAACTTGCAGACCATGATAAACGGATGATGTCTGTTGAACGAAGAGCTGTCTCTCTTGCGGCGGATGTTTCTGCTAATAAAGATGTGTTAGCTTCTTTTGTTCAATTTTAGTTCCTTACACCGTCAAGATGAGGTTTTAGAGAATCTGATGCGATCTAGGAATCTTCGGTTACTGAATTTTCCTCGCACACATTATCTATCTCCTATGATTCTTTTTCAAAAATATTTAAAAGAGATACTGTTGATTACTGATTTTCAAGCTTCTTCCATTTCTAAGATTTATTATGTACCTTTGAGGAATTTAAATCAACAATTGGGGGAGGAAGGGGAAGTTCCCTTCCCATCTGAAAAAGTTGCTACTGATAAAGTTCTTTCTTCCACTTTAGATATTTCAGCTTTTTTGGAAACTACCTCCGACGATATTTCCTCTAGAGCCACTTTATTGGTCTCCTTTACTTCTGAATTGGATAAAGATAAAATATTGCGGGCTTATTTTCCTAAAAAGTCTGAAAAGTTTTGTGGTCAATCAATCCAAATTTTCCCTGACGTGTCCAGGGCCACACAGTTGTGGCGCAAAGCTTTTCTAGATTTGCGCCCACGTGTGTTGGCCGCTGGCATGGTTTTTCATCTTCGGTTTCCATGTAAATGCCTTATCATCTTTCAGGGTAATCGATATTTGTTTTTTGATCCTAAGCAGTTGATTGAATTTCTTAGGGATAAAGTTGAGTAGTGTCTCTTTTGTTGGAGCATTGTTTTAGACTCCTCCGGGAGCCATTCACGTTTTGTTTAATTATGTAGCACTCCTCCTTGAAGTGGTCTTTCATTTGATGTATTTCTTTAATGTTTTCTTATTACAAATTATGTTTTGTTACATGATTGTTTTCTTTGTAAATTGAAAAATGTTATAAAAAAAAAAAAAAGAACAGGAATCCAGAACAAAGACTGTTTGCACCAGCGGCATGGCAGGAAGCGGATGAAAGTGTTAGAGAGGCCCATATTATACACAGTAAAGAAACCTCTTGTGACCATGAAGCATGTATATGATACTAAAAATAAAAAAATATATATAAAAGAAGTACTATCTTGTTTGAAAATGTAGAAGCCATATAATTCATGTCAGGGTCATTTATAACTGAATCATTCAGTCAGACTAATCAATAGAGGAGTGGAATTACGCAACTCACTGTCACATTAAAACTAACATTGCATTAACAATCTGCTGTCAAAGAGTGGCATTGAAGATGATTAAAAGATTGAAAGGGCAAAAGTTTTTGATAAATATGACTTAACAGTAGATTTACAAAGTAACACACTAATGTTATAATAGGAAAGTGTTCTATGAGGACTGAGTAAACAAGCATATGCTGTAAGCGCGGGAAGCCGACCAGCATCGAAGAACAGCGTCGGCTTCTGGCACTTTACAAATCGAGACACAAAACCACATGGAGAGCAGATACCCTCACAAACGTCCAACGGACACAACAAGTGAGTGGTATATAGAGGTCACAGGTGCTTTATTAAATGAAGATCCCTGATGCGTTTCAGCCGTAGCCTTCCTCAGGGGATACACTTCCTTGGAAAATAACATAATTACAATAAATAAAAAGCAATAGCAATACAATAAAAACATGAGTAAAAAGCAATACATAAATAAACAACAAATTAAAAATATATAAATAACTAGTAAAAAAAAATATACGTAATATAAATATTAAAAGCATGTAAACAAAACCAGGCGGAATACATATCACAGTAATAAATTGCAGTAACTGTTGAACAACACATGAACAAACATTATAAATGAAAATACAAAGAGAGATGAGGAGGATCTGAAAAGTGCCTAGCAATACACTGGTACTCACAATAAACACTGTATAGATTCAGTTGGAAGAGCAATAGCTGATAGGATCAAATCCTGTAAAAAAATGAACAAAAGTGAAATCATGGAGAAAAACTAAAACGGTGGCTGTGACTCTTAATGGTAGTCTCATGGTACTACCTCTAGGGGGTTATAGCCACCATTTTGAACACTGGCAACTATGGGGCAGGAGCAGAGGGGACTCACTCTGTCCCTGTCCACTAGAGTACCAGGGATACCCCTTGGTAAGTTCTGGGAGGGTTTGAGGATGGGAGGAAAGCCAAGTATGCTGTCTGGGGGAGGTTTCTATTTAGGTGGGTCTCCTTTTGGAGAGCACTTCGGTTGGGGGCAGGGTTTCCTGTTGCAGGGTGCTGATTTGAGAGGGGCTCCTTTTGGGGAGTGCTGATTGGGTGGGGAATTTTCTATTGGGAGATACTGATCAGATAGAGAGGTTTCTTTTTGGGAGGCTTATTATGGGAGGTGCTGGTCGGGATGGGGGGCTTGACATGGGGAGGTTATCTATTCAGGGAAATTGGCTTGTGCTGCCATGATCTCGGCTTTTTTAAATTTTGTTTAAAAGTAAGTGTCTGCCCTATGTGCTATGTAGAGGGCAGATGTTAGCCACGCTGTAAACATTTACCACACAGGTTTTGCACTTACCGCACCTTAAGCTTTGTAGTTAAGGCATGGTAAGTACAAAAACATCCCACATTTCAGTACAGATCCCCCTTAGTCATTTCTTGCAATCTAAAGCATTAAAAAATGTTTGTGTTCCCCCAGAAAATACTGAGGAGTTCCTGCCTTTTTGAAATGCAGTCATTGCGATCCAAAATATCAACCTATCATTAGACTAAGGCCTTGTTTTTCTCCATAGACATGAAGAAAGAGACATGTTCTCATCCATAGGGCCTCTGCCCAATAACGCTATTTATTTGTCTATAAAGAGAATGGGTTGCAGTCATCCTGGTGGAAGCCTTCATGCATTGTAGGTGCCAAAAGTGTGCTGTTGGTCCTTAAGCCTTCAGAGGTTGGCGGCGTAGGGGTTTCAAAAGCACTGAGTTCCTATCAGGATGAGAAATACTAGGAAAATGGACATTAATATTGCACAGGTTTGAAACGAGCAACGCTGCCGATTGTCAGGGCTTCAGTCTTTGCTACTGTCCTTTTGTGCATCTTTAATATACATTCATATTTCAGTCATCTTTTTAAAATAAGTGATATTCAGTTGCTGACCGTGTATCGCAAAGCCGTTAAAGTTGTCCTAACTTTCACTGCTGAAGCTATCCTGTTAGCGGCTATCACCGCCCTTGCTCTGTCCAGACTGCCCTGGTTTTATTTGGGCATTTTTGGGTGGTTTATAGGGCTATTCAGCCACTCAGTATTGCGGTGACCATGTTTTAACTGCTAAGCAGGTCTGCTAGTCAGCTAAAATGCCTTGAAAATGCCCTCCCCCCCCCCCCAATTCTTTTTAGCCACCATGGTTGGCATTAAAAAAAAACGTGAAAATGATGGCTCAGTATTGACTCACAAGTATTTAATTACACATTAATATTCCACTCTTTTCAGAAAACACATAGAGAAAGCGAGTAAACCTTTTTGTTTTCTCTGCTTATTTATGTGTTTGGTGATAGGATTGGTTAGTACATGTATTTCAGCATGTGATGTCTCTTTGGTCTAGTAGTTGAGAAATGATTAGGGAACAAAGTCCCAAGTGTGTTTTTTCTCTCTTTATTTTGTTTTATTATATTTGGCCTTGTCTGATTTTGTGTGATAGATGGATAGATAGAACTAAAAGTCACTGATGCCATAGTCAGCATGGTAGAATCTTGTTCATGATAAATGAACCTGGTTATGGTGACTTGTTAAAGTTACCTTTGAAAACAGGGTACAGGATCTAGGGTTTGGAGTATGGTTGTCGAACTTACTTGGCTTTGTAGAGGCTGACTGTCTTCAAGGCCAGACGTGAGTCATTCCAAGAAAACATTAGTCTGGATAAAACCTACATTGAACCCCTTGAACTGTAAAACCTTGAACAGACATTTTTGCAGAGCTGTTTTGATATAAGGTTCATCAAGTTTATTTTCACCTGCAGAAAACTATTTGTTCTAAACAGTTTGATCATATTATCTGTAGTGCATTGTCAAAAGCAATTTCATTATAGCTGAACTCATTAAGAGGAAGAGAAGCATTTTCCCTGTAGTTTTGACTGGAACTTGTTGAAATTCTTTTTTTTTTATTAGCCATACAATCTGTAAATTGGTTCCTAATGACCAGCTTTCCAACAGCATGCATTTATAATGCACACAACAAGGATAATTTTATAAGGGGGCTCCTAGTTAAAGTGCATTTTAAGGCGCTTATGTTAAGCCTATTATATAAGGGCAAGTAGGTGCCTGCATGTCTGCATAAAATACTAGTGTATGTGGTCTAAAACAAGCTTTTATGGTAGGTGTGGATGTTTATAGCAGTCCTACAGCTGGTGTGAAGGTCCCCACCTGTATATTTCAAGTGCACACATAAACTATAGTGCTTTATAATCTGCATGTGTACTTGCGTGCTCTGTCCATCTGCATGTCCGCTAGCAAAGTCTGCGCCTTCATGCAAAAATGCATACTTTTGCTCTGGTCAGTATTTTATGAGAGGCAATTTACATGTGCATGTAGCTATATCGGAGATGCCCAAGGTGAACTATTCCAAAAAGTGAGATTTAGCACCTCAGAGAGTGAGATTGTTTTTTCAGATGGTGCATCCAGGGTATAAATCTAGAAAAATGTGAAAGTAGTGTTGCTTTCCTAATGAAAAAAAAAGCAGCATAAAATGTTTGCTTCTCCGTGGAGCCTCTGAAAGGATACAGAGATAGGGGAGGCAATATGAGTAAATTCTCTAGGCTGAAAATTGCTCTCAACTCGGTTGCTAAAAGATGTGTGTGAGTTTCACAGCACCTGTGTTTGTAGGCGTAGGGACGAGGGCTGGTGCAAGAGGAGGCAAGTATGCAAGACATTGAGCTCAGAGTCTTTCTATTGACTGGGGCGCTTGTTTTCTTTTCTTCTCTTAAACTAATTTCTCATGACAATAGTATCTAGGATCAGTGCACTGGAATTGAAGCTCTAATGCTTGAGACAAAGGGCTCAATGAGCGTGAGAGCAAGAGTCTTCCAATGAGTGTGACTCTCCTAAGAAGTGAGACTTGGCATCTCTGTCATATATGCGTAAGAATAGTTTTATAAAATTGTGCAGTTCTGGTGAACTGGAAGAACTTATTTTTAATGCCACATGTGGGATGAGGTGTTATGTAGTGGGTCTTCTGTTACGACCTGGGAAATATCCTAGGGATGTGAGTTCAAAATTCCCATCCCTATTACCGGCTAGGTGCCTACCACTGGAAGTCACATTAGCGTTCTTGTGCCTCAGTTTATCCTGTTTCATCTAAAGTGATCATCTAAAGTGGAGTGGAGGAGTAGCCTAGTGGTTGGGGCAAGGTACTTCAGGCTGGAAGGTCAGGGGTTCAAATCCCACTAGAGGACAGCAACCTTGGGCCGGAAGGACTGGGGTTTCTAGTCCCACAGGTGCTCCTTGTGGTCTTGGGCAAGCCACTTAACCCTCCATAGCCCATGTTCCCTGTAAAATAGTTATCTCCAAGTTATAATACCCTGTTCAATGTAATTTCAGTTTGTTCAATGTAAACCGCACTGATGCAGAACAGCGCGGTATATAAGAGAATGTAAATAAATAAATAAACCTAATCACCTAATCAAGATGGATGACATCACTGTTAGAATTCTTAATTATACTGTTAAATGTAAAAAGTTAACCTCTGTTCCATGTAAAACGTCTAGGACATGTACTTCCATGTACCTTAACAACTTTTCTGTTCAATGTAAACCGCACTTGATACCTGGGAAAGAGCGGTATATAAATGTGTTCTAAATAAATAAATAAATAAATAAAATAAACCAATCATAACAGTGTGCTTTTTCTCATCTTTCTTTGGAGGTTTCCATGTGGTCCAGATTCTTTTAAAAAATGTAGCTCATGCTTCCGAGTGGTAGCTGGCGATGAGTTACGTTCAGGTCGAAAGGGCATTTCCTTGTCCGCAGGGGGTTTCCAGTCTAAGGTCCTCTTTACTAAGTTGTGTTAACTTTTTAATGCATGTTAATTTCAGTTAAGTGTATAGTTAGTAATTAGGCCCTGTTGAGAATATTAACGTTATTTTGTGTGTTGTCACACTAGAAACATAGAAACATGATGACAGAAAAAGACCACATGGCCTATCTAGTCTGTCCTTCCATAACAACAACTACAACAGTCCACTTTTTACCTTTAGAGATCCTCTGTGTTGGTCCCATGCTTTTTTGAATTCAGTTACTGTCCTCATCTCTACCACCTCCACTGGGAGACTATTCCACGGATCCACTACTCTTTCTGTAAAGAAATATTTCCGCATATCACTCCTGAATCTTTCTCCCTTCACCCTCATCCCATGTCCTCTCGTAGCAGAACTTGCTTTCAATTGAAAGAGGCTCTCTCCCTGAACATTTATGCCACGGAGGTATTTAAACATCTCAATCATATCCCCTCTATCCCGCCTTTCCTCTAAGGTGTATATATTAAGATCCTTAAGTCTGTCCTCATATGCTTTATAATGAAGCCCATTAATCATTTCAGTAGCAACCCTCTGCACCGACTCCAACCTGTTCACATCCTTTTGAAGGTGCGGTCTCCAAAATTGCACACCATATTCCAAATGAGGTCGCACCAAAGACTTATACAGAGGCATTATCACCTCCTTTTTTCTGCTAGCCATTCCTCTCCATATGCACCCAAGCATCCTTCTAGCTTTTGCCGTCGCCTTTTCTACCTGTTTAGCTACTTTAAGATCATCAGACACAACCACGCCTAGGTCCTGCTCTTCTTTAGTGGACAATAGTACTTTACCTCCTATACTGTATTGCTCCCTTGGATTGCTGCAGCCCAAATGCATGACCTTACATTTTTTAACATTAAATCCCAGCTGCCAAATTCTTGACCATTCTTCAAGCTTAGCTAGATCCCTCCTCGTGTTATCTACACCTTCCTGGGTGTCTACTCTATTGCAGATTTTGGTATCATCTGCAAAGAGGCAAACCTTACCCGACAGCCCTTCCGCTATATTACTAACAAAGATGTTAAAAAGAATCGGACCAAGGACAGATCCCTGGGGCACATCACTGGTAACATCCTTCCCCTCAGAGTGAGCTCCATTTACTTGTACTCTTTGTCGCCTCCCACCCAACCAATTTCTAACCCAAGCAGTAACTTTAGGGTCCATCCCTAGGGTGCTCAGTTTGTTTATAAGTCGCCTGTGAGGAACAGTGTCAAAGGCTTTACTGAAATCTAAATACACCACATCTAGAGCTCTCCCTCGGTCCAACTCCCTGGTCACCCAGTCAAAGAAATCAATCAGATTTGTCTGACAAGACCTGCCTCTGGTAAATCCATGCTGCCTCGGATCCTGTAATCCGCTGGACTCCAGAAACCTCACTATTTTCTCTTTCAGCAGCGTTTCCAATAATTTACTCACCACCGAAGTTAAACTAACCGGTCTGTAGTTTTCAACTACATCCTTACTTCTGCTTTTGTGTAAAGGCACCACATGAGCCTCTCTCCAGTCCTTTGGCACCACTCCCGACTCCAACGAGTCAGTCAGTGAAGTTGCTAGAACGTCCCCAAGTTCCCTCAGTATTCTAGGGTGTATCCCATCCAGTCCCATCGCTTTGTCTACTTTAAGTTGAGCTAGTTTCTCACGAACACAGTCTTCTGAAAATTGTTCAAGATGTCCCTCGCTTCTTTTCTTATTTGTGGGTGTTTTCTGAGGTCCTGCTCCTGGTTCTTCATCTGTGAACACAGAACAAAAATATTTGTTAAGCAATTCCGCTTTATCCTGATCAGCTTCTACATATTCCCCCCCTGCACCCTTGAGTCTGACAATACCACTTTTGCCCTTCCTCTTCTCACTAATATATCTGAAAAATGTCTTAGCCAATGCAATAAAATGGGGGGATATTTCCTCCTCCTTTTGAATCTTTGCCTTCTTGACTACTTTGCTAGCTTCTCTAAGTTTTTCCAAATACAGGTGCCTGTCTTGCTCTCTCTGTGATCTCTTGTATTTCATGAAGGCCTCCCTCTTTTTCTTCACTTTTTCAGCTACTTCCTTCGAATACCATAGCGGTCTCCTTTTCCTTTTGCCTTTATTTACCATTTTAACAAAAAGGTTGGTTGCCCTTAAAATACCCCCTTTCAGTTTTGCCCACTGTTTTTCTACATCCCCCAGCTGTTCCCATCCCATTAACGACTCCCTGAGGTATTGGCCCATCTTCGCAAAGTTAGTCTTCCTAAATTCTAAGATCCTCACCTTGGAATGGATTCTAACAGCCCTAGTCCTAATACTGAACCACACCATCTGGTGATCACTGGATGCAAAATGATCTCCCACTACAACATCAGAAACACTTTCACACTTTCATCAGAAACACTTTCACACTAAGGAGGTCTTTAATAAAAGAGCACTGGGGGTTTGCATCTAATGTGCAGATAATGCCAAAACCATAGCGCATTAGCTGCAAAACCACCGCATTTACTATTGGGGATGTGAAAAGCATGTTCCGACAGTTAACGTGGTGCACCCTGCCCTAATGCAGGTCACAGTTAGGGTGCTTACTTCCACCTGTGGAAGTGGCGGAAAGTGCACCCATGCTAATTGCTCGCCTTGCAGTTAACATGAGTGCGCTTGACTGCAAGGTGCTCATCCCTCCCACTCTCCGCTCCTAACCCGCCCACTTACATCCTCAGTGTGCCATGGTCAGTTAACGCCAAAATCTGGCTGCACTAACTTTCATGCTGTGCCCCATTGCACTCTTCCAATTTCCCTTCTCTCCCTGCATTCCTCCCTGGTCCTGCACTTCTCCTTTTCTTTCTTACCTGTCCAACCTCACTCACACTTTATGCTCACTTCACCCCACCCATCTTTTCTCCTTTCCTGCCGCTTACTTTATGATCCATTCCATCCCTCCCTCCCCCTCCCTTTTCATTGTCTCTAACTTCGCCCTGCCACATCCTTTCCTTTCCTTTTCTTTTAAGCCTGCCCTTCCCTTATGCACCACCCTCCTTGCCTCTCTCCCCTCTTTATTCCTTCTAAACCTGCCCCTTCCCTTAAACTCCTGCTGGCATTTACCCCTGATGCTCCACTTTTTCTGCTGGTGGGACCTGAGGATTTTCACTGATTGCTGCTGCACACCACTGCTGCTAGAGAGACCTGGGAACTCCCACTGGCTCTTGCTTCTGTCATTTCTGATACAGGGCCTGAGGACTACTACCAGCTGCTGCTGCTGCTGCACTACCATGGCTGCCAGTGGGACCTGAGAACTCCCACTAGCTTTTGTCATTGCTATTCTGCCAGCGGGGATTCTTCAGCTCTTGCCACTGCCACTCTACTATTTCTGCTGGTGGGACTTTCTCCAGCACTTGCTGCTGCAGCTCTGCCATTTATGTTGGTGGGACCAGGATACCCCACCGCTCTGCCTCTTCTGCCAGTGGGACTTGCATACTTTCCACTGGCAGATAACAGCCAGGACATCCCTAACGCCAACTGCTGGAGTAAGCAACTGCTGCACTGTATGGAGCATCTACTGCAGCACAATGTCCAGCATCAGGCAGAGTGTGCTGAGAAGATTGAGCTGCTGAGACAAGCCATTCACCACACAGAAACACCACATCAGGCTACAGAAGAGACAATTGCAAGCAACAGAGACCCTCTATGAGTCCATCATGGGATTGTGCAGAGACTTGCAGCAATTCATGGCCCCATGTGCTATGGCCACCCCTTTATCTCTGGATGCCACTGCAAAGCCATCTGTGCCCCTAGTGTCCCCATCCAATAAACTTAAAAACTTTATTAAACCAAGGGGTGGCCAAAACCCAACACAGGCCGTGTTTCGTAATCAGGGGCTATCCAGGCACACTGTGGGTGTGAAGTACAAAAACTTCACCAGAATCGGTAAAAACTGGCAGAGACAAATATCAGAATAGCTTCTACTTTATAGGCCGCCTAAGAAGGCAAGAGGGTGATCCTGTTCACTAGGCGTCGCAGCGCCCTCTTGTCACGTGGAAGTCCTTAAATGCGAATATAACGCCTCGAGGTCGAGGGGCTCTGATCCCTATAAAGTAGAAGCTATTCTGATATTTGTCTCTGCCAGTTTTTACCGATTCTGGTGAAGTTTTTGTACTTCACACCCACAGTGTGCCTGGATAGCCCCTGATGAAGTAATTACGAAACACGGCCTGTGTTGGGTTTTGGCCACCCCTTGGTTTAATAAAGTTTTTAAGTTTATTGGGTGTGTATCTGCCGCTTCTTTTTTTGCTCCTGCCCGGTTGAGTGGCTAGTGCTGTTTTTTTGTGGACCCTAGTGTCCCCATCTGCATAACCAGTGAAGAGAGGGCAACACCACTGCTCACCATCGCCACCACCAACACCTTCAACTCTGGCATATCTGTGCCACCCTCTGTTCAGCCACTGTCTCCTTCTTTTCATATTTTGGAAGTCGTGCCTCATGGAGAGGGGCACTCCTTTGCTTTCTCCCTTCCATGAGGCCTCCCAGTAATGTGTTGTGCTGGATGATGTCTCCAACAGCTCCTCAGAGGCCAGTGAGACATCGACCAACACACCCTCAAGCAAACCTTGTCAAGGTTGAGAGATGGTGGCAGGGGGATAAAGTGCTGAGGGAAGGAGACTAGTAGAGGGGACACAGTAAGAAATAACCCTGTCTTCCTATTGGCACCCTTAGGAGGTGATGAGAGCTGTTTCTGGGGGGTTGTGTAAGAGTAGAGGGCTGCCTCATAGAGGGAGGATGGTGTATGTGGGGGTTGATGGCGCTGCCACTGGGAGGGGAGGAGATTGCATAGTAGTAGTGCTGGGGATGGGGATGATGATATGTGGGGAAGGGGGTTGCACAGGGCAACTGCTGGGGATGGGGGTGGTGGTGTGGGAAGGAATGGGCATGGAGGTGAGAGAGGGGATGGTGGAGCATGTGTCAGTGCACTGCACATGTTTCATGTGTGAGGTAATAAATATCTACCTTCATATGAGTGCTTGTGTATGAGGTCATTTCTTGTAGTGACGCCTAGTTCGTTGGGTTGCAGAGTATCCTCCTATCTTGGACCTTCTGCATCTGTCATGATCTACAGGGAGGGGTTGTTGGCACCTCAACGCAAGATTGTGGATCATGTAGCAGGCCATGAAGAACTAACATACCCTAGCAGGGCTGTACAGCAGTTCATCCCCAGATTGGTCAAGGTACCAGATGTGAACCAATGTCCTCTCTGTGATGGCACGTGTGTGCCTGTGGGCATTGTTGTACCTTTCCTCAACCTCTGTGTGCACTGTCATGAGGATCAGGAGTTACCTCCTCTCTATCATGTGTGTTGGTGGAGAGAGAGTGGACACACATTACGGTATTTCACCAAGGTGTTTTAGGTGCCAGGTGGGCACTGCAGCCATGGGCTCTGTTTGCCAGGTGCTGCAGCTACCATGGTACAGTGTAACCTCCAAGCATGCACATGTCTAGGAGATAAAGTGAGCTGGCGCAGGACTTTTCTATCAGCCATCCATCTTCCTATCTGGGTAGCCCCTTTTCACTCTCAGCTTGTGCTCCACTGGTCTCCTAGGTTCCCCAGCTCTGCTGCCCTTAAGATGGGCTGGGCTTCTGTCTCTTAAGGGGCACTGGGGATAACTTCTGCATCCTCCTTTATAGTGAGATATCCTTGTATTTAAACAAAACAAAGTCAGCGATGCATAGCAGTTCCAAAAGAAAGAGGCCAGATCAGGCATTGGGAACACTCTTCTGCAGAGAGCAATAAAAATGAATTATTCAGCCTCTCAAGCGTTGCAGAAGGGAAACGCTCCGAAGACGAAATTAAATATATTACTAGAATGAATTGTTCTGAAAAGCTTAGAAACATCTTTTCCATTTATTTCCAAAAAATTATTTGTAGCCTATTCATTTCTTGCACACCTTTGCTACTATCTGATTGACTCAACCTCTTTGGTGAATGGATGCCACTAACGTGCTGTACAAAGGTCTGAATGGTTGTCAGAATGTCTATAGTAAGATGCCACATTTCCTTATACAGATCATTGCAAACACTCTAGAGTTCAGATATATTCATTTGGAATAGCTCTTCTGGGGAACATGTTGGGGGCAACATTCAAGATGTTTCATGCAGACAATCATATTTACGTGTGTAACGATGCATTTTGAATTTAATCTCTTTATTAAGAGTTTTATAGTTCACAACAGAAAGATGAACAATACCACAAAATAACATTACGGACTATAACAATAAAACCCATCAAGGGAGACACATACCCAATAATTCACCACTAATAGCTGCCAGTTACAAAATATCAGCAGAACTGATGTACTGGAAGAAAGAAGTAAAGATGCAATAATGCAGATAGTGGGCTCAAAGTCAAGCCCACTATCTCTTAAAGGGCCAATGGTGAAATAAATCCCCCAGCCTCTCCCCAACAGTCCAAGCCCATCTACTGGCACCTCATCTAACATCCCTGGCACCTACTGGGGATTTTCTGATGGGAAGAGGCTAGCAGGAACAATCTCTAGTCTCTCCTGCCTCTTTGGCTGGTGGCCTCAAAATGGCAGCGGTCGATCCCCTAGTAGTAGTCTCGTGGTACTTACTGCTAGGGATCAATGTGCCCTAGTTACAGTACTGGAAGTGAGCCTTTTCTGCACAACTGTGGAAGTCGTTCCAGACAGTCACCTGACAAGCAGTGTTCTTACTGTGTGGCTGATCTACTTCGAAGGTGCCCCTGACACCACCTTTTCCCTGGCAGCAGGAGAGATTTCCACTGCTCTGCCAGGTTAGTATGTTTCTATTTTTAAAACTGCTGTTTTGGAATGACAGATGGGTTCTTCAGCTTGGAAGAATGAAGGCTAAACAACCTTGCTGTTCCTTTGATAAAGTGAAAATAATGGTCTTATTTTCTTCACATTATTTTGCCTCACCTTGTGTTGGGTAGACAGATATTTCTGTGTTTGTGTGTTTTGAAGAGAGTAAGATCTGAAGTTTTAGATAGATCACATGGATTACCTATAGAAAGTATTTTTTGGTGATCTGGTAAAGATGTCCAAAGAATAAGTTTACTAAATTATTCTTTTGCTGCATAGATATAGTGAACTTGAAACAGTATCTTGTATATTGAGCTGCAATAAAAAATAATACAATATGCTATATGTTGGGTAGAAGTGGCCATAAGAGTCCCTGTTACTAAAACCCACTAAGGTTCTGCACTTAACATGCAAAACGAACACACGTTAAGTTCAAAGCTTCCATGTTAGCAGTCAGGGGCGTGACCAGCGTCGTCTTGGCAGAGAAGGCAGAACGGGGTACCTTAACATGACACACAGCACGGTCGCACCTAATGACACCCTGCTAATTGCCACATTGTCACTGAGTGTGTGGCAGTTGCCCTCATATTAGCAGTGATGTGCTATCCTTGCCTACACTCTGCCCATTTTCCAACCCATCGCGCGATGGCTGATTGCCTTGTGCTTTACTGCACGGTGATAGCATGTCTCTACTTTAGCATTCTTGGCCACCAGTTGCCGTTCATTAAATGCATGTTAACCAGTTGCTGGGTTTTAGTAAGAGGCGCCTATACTAAGCTGTGCTGCAGTAAAATATTGCATTTTACCACAATGGGTCACTAATACCTCGGTACTGCAGATCAGTAACTCGCACTGTAAATTTCATTTTTCTGTGGTGCAGGCAGAAATCTCACGCGTTCCTGGCTGCACCGTGCAAAGATAGTGGACAGTCTGACACCTAGTGGTAGTACCGTGAGACCGTTGCTAGAAGTTGACTGGTACTATTTTGAACCTGGGAGCTGATGAGGCAGCAGTGACTGGGGATCTCTCCTACCCACCCACTAGCCATCAGGGAAATCCTTGATAGTTACTGGGGAGGGAGTAGGGGGGAAGACTTTTGAAAAAGGGCTTATGAAGGCTGTGGAAGAGTGAGGTCTTTTGAAAAAGGGGCTGAGGGGGGGGGGGGTGAGGAGTTGTGGTTAGGATTGTGGAGGGGTGATTTGTTCTCAACCAGCCCCTTTAAGAGGCTCCCAGGCAACATCAGATTATGCGTTAGCTTGATGCTACCAGGGATCAAATATGTTATACTGTATATGTGTTTAATATTGTAGTTTATGCGATCTATTGTAAACCACTTTATATGACTGATTGGGATGGGAAAGTGGGTAAGAGCCAATGGAGTCTTGGAGATCCAGGGGAGGGTAGTCACAATGTTAGGGAGGATTTGGGGTTTTGAGGGGAGGGTGAGAGGGGACTAATGATGTCGGAAGAGTTTTGAGGTGGGAGGAGGAGTTCCATTAGCTATTGCATCCTGTTCCTCAAGAAGGGACTTGTGTGTGCCTCGGAACTGACATAAAAAGGTTTTGGTATACGCATACATTCCCCTTGTAAAATGCACACATCCAAACTGTTTCTCCTTGAAATCTGTGGATCTGCAGTGATATAAAGCAGCTTTCTAAAATCCTTATTTGCACATGTAGCTGATCTAAAAGTGTACATAGTGCTATTTACATATGAAGATTCTTCTGAAACAGCCCCCAAGGGCTGCACACAGGCCAGGTTTTCAGGTTTTCCCTAATGAATATGCATGAGATAGATCTCTATACATACTATCTCCATTGTATGCAAATTTATCAGATGCAGAATAATAATTAGGAATATCCAGAAAACCTGGTCTGTTGGTGGCCCTCAAGGACTGAACTTGTGCAGCCCAGTTCTAAAATAAGGGCCATAGGCACTTCTGTGTTTTTATAAAATAGCCTTAAATAAGACAGCCTGTTCTAAAATTATTCCCTATATGCTTAATTTAAATTAATGTATGGTGTCGTATCTTAATGCACCCTTAACACATTAACGCAGCATGTGCATAGACCTATATCACTGTTATTTTTCTCCTCCATCCTAAACATACCCTGGGAGTGTTTTATGTTTCAATGCACCTAAAAGCAACCTGAACAGGGCAAATATGATATGGGGGATACCCAAGCCAGCCTAGCACCCATGGAGCTGATGCCTATGGAGTCAAATTAAGTTCGGGTTCCTGACTTTGGAAATTAGGCAACTATATTGGCTACTTTGAAAACTGACCAGGATCGAGCATTTACATTTTAGGCCTATTTTTATTAGGCACTTAAGGACTTGTTTTTATAATGTCCGGTCTATGTATGACAACCATTCCACAAGTAACAGAGAATTCTGTAACTTTGCTCCTATTTTATGGAATTCCCTCCCTGAAAAATTAAGATCCATCAAGGACCTACAGACATTCCATAAGGAACTCAAAACACACCTCTTTCTCAAGCATCTCGGTGAACCTCCGGAACAAAACAAAATATTTCCAACCTAACTGTGAATCCCCAACTTTCCCCATCACTGGTTTCCCACAATGAGATATCATACACCAACTACAGAGCTACCATAAGCATAAAACATCCTTGTAAATACGTTGTTTGTAATACATGTTTTACTGTAAATATGTTTATAATTAGTTTTTATGTAACCCCAATGTATAAAGTTGTTAACTTATGGTGCTGATATTGACCTTGTTCTTGTGTTATAACTACGTTCTATGTAACTCGTGTTTGTTCTTTGTAAACCACCCTTGATCTCTGGAAAAGGCGATAAAGAAAATCTCATAAATAAATAAATGAGGACCAAAAAAGTGGCTACTTTAGGCCTATTAGATAAAGACGGACCCAGGCAATGTACAGATTTCCACCTGCTTCAAAGATGATGTAACTATGTGCATGGACTCTATGCAGATAACACGCTTGGGTTATAAAACATGCACACAGATTGCAATCCCATCTCTGCTGTGCCCAAACTGTGCCCTTGGGGATGCCCGCATGCAGATAGTGTAAAAGTAGGTGCATGCTTTCTGTGTGCACAGGGCCGGATTTACCTTGAGTGAGGCCCTACGCCAACAAAAATTGTGGGCCCCCAGCAGGGGCGGCCCAAGGGGGGTGCGGGGCCTCATTTGCATAAGGGGCCTCATTTGCATAAATATTTGCATAATGTTACCATATACTAACTTTTAGTAAACGTGCATCTTAATGAGTGTATGGATAAAGAAAGACTAAAAGATTTCTACATTACTATAATCCAGTGCCAACTGCCAGACACATTAGGAACTACTACAAACACTGCCCATTTAGAACCCATAGTAAACCCGCCGTATCCTAACAGCACTACCAGGACTCACAAAGCACCATACCCTACCAATCAAAAGGCAACACTGCAAATATTAAACCAATACATTTCAGAGAACAACAATACATGACCTACTGGGGAAAGAGAACAAGTGGCAATGTCAAATAGGAATTATATAAACAGAACACCTCAGCTCAGTTACACATGCAGAACATAGACCATCAAACAAGTAATCACAATTTAGAAACAGGAAGACAATAATTAAACTGGGAATCCCAAAAGCCAAACTTGGAAAGTACAACACTGTAGAAATAAAACTATACATTAATTTGCTCTTGTACTAAACAAAGCGCAGACGTTAATGATGCACATTTACCAGAGCTGACATATTCCAATTAATAAATTCAAAATAAAGAGATATTTTTCTACCTTTTGTGCATTTTTTTTCAGCTGCAATTGCTCCAGCCACTTTCTTCTGGTTTCTTCGTGTCTTCTGCTAACTCTCCATCGTCTGCTGTCCATTTGTCCTTTCTTCTCTCTGCTAGATTTTTTTCCATTCTCTCTCTACATCTGCTTTAACATACTAATCTTTCTCCTTTTGCTCTTTCCTCATTCCTATTTCATCCACTCAAATTTTACCCCTCCATCCTCAATCCCCACTTACTCTCCCAATACCCGGCCAATTGTAGATTTTTTATCCCTCCCACACAAAATATTTTTCCCTTCTCCATTTTACTCTTACAGCCCCATCCCATTCTAATCCTCCCCCAACATCAGCTCCCTTCTAGTTCCAGCCTCACCCAGCATCCATTCCCTTCTAGTCCCTGCATCAGCCCATTTCCAGTCCTAGCCACCCATCAGCCCATTTCCAGTCCTAGCAACCCCCCAACCCAATACCAGACCTAGCCCCCCCATCAACCCACTTACAGTCCTAACCCCCCATCACCCCATTTTCAGTTTAAGCCCCCCCTATACCCCATTACCAGTCCTAACCCCCCATCAGCCCACTTCCAGTCCTAACCCCATCAACCCATTTCCAGTCAGCCCCCATAGCCCATTGCCAGTCCTAACCCCCCCATCAGCCCACAGCCCATTACCAGTCCTAACCCCATCAGCCCACCTCCAGTTTTAACCCCCCCAGCCCATTTCCAGTCCTAGCCCCCCCATAGCCCATTACCAGACAGCCCCCATCAGCCCACAGCCCATTACCAGTCTTAACCCCCCCAAAGCCCATTACCAGTCTTAACCCCCCCAAAGCCCATTACCAGTTCTAAACCCCCCCAACAGCCCATTACCAGTCCTAACCCCATCAGCCCACCTCCAGTCTTAACCCCCCCAGCCCCTTTCCAGTCCTAGACCCCCATAGCCCATTACCAGACAGCCCCCATCAGCCCACAGCCCATTACCAGTCTTAACCCCCCCTAAAGCCCATTGCCAGTTCTAAGCCCCCCCAATAGCCCACAGTCCATTACCAGTCCTAACCCCATCAACCCACCTCTAGCCTTAACCCCCCCAGCCCATTTTCAGTCCCAGCCCCAGCCCCCCCAATAGCCCATTACCAGTCCTACCCCCCCACCCCCGTCGGCCTAAAGTAAAATTTAATTAAAAAAAAAAAACCTGCTGGCTGCCGCCGCGGGGCCCCCTCTGCTGCCGCGGCAGCACGGACTGACCCGCGGGGGCCCCCTCTGCAAGCTGACTCCGTCGGTCCGTCGATCCCTCTCTCCCTCCGTGCACGCTGTGAGAGGCGCGAAGGTAGAGTGTCTCCCTCGCGTCTCTGTTAAGCCCGCAGGGTCTGATGGGAAATTTCCCATCAGCCCCTGCGGGCTTAACAGAGACGCGAGAAGACACTTTCGCGTCTCTCACAGCCTGCAGCCTGCACCCTGCATGGAGGGAGGGAGGGAGGAAGGAACCGACGGAGTCAGCTTGTAGAGGGGGCCCCCGCGGGTCAGTCCGTGCTGCCGCGGCAGCAGAGGGGGCCCCGCGGCGGCAGCCAGCAGGTTTTTTTTTTGTAATTTTATTAAAAAAAAAATTAAACTTTTTCTTTTTTTGTGGGCCCCTGCCAGCTGTGGGCCCTACGCCATGGCGTACATGGCGTATAGGTAAATCCGGCCCTGTGTGTGCATAGTTTTTACATGCATATGCGGTTGCACAATTTTATAAGAGCATGTAAAATAGGCTGTACGTGCAGAAAAAGCTTTAAAGTTGCCCCCTTGAAGGGCAAATGTGTGCACCTGCTTCCCTGAGGTAATTTTATAAAGGACTTAAGTGCCGTTCCTGTCTAGATATCCTGTTTATAAACCTACCTTCTTAAGCTAAAGTCCCTAAAAGGTAATAAGCAGTCTACTGGTTCTCAACCCAGTCCTCTGGGACCCCCAGGCCAGTCATGTTTTCAGGATATCCACAATGAATATGCATGAGAGAGATCGGCATGCACTGCTTCCATCGTATGCAGATCTCTCGTATATATTCATTGCGGATATCCTGAAAACCTGACTGGCCTGGGGGGTCCCAGAGGACTGGGCTGAGAACCATTGAGTTAGCCCATGAATTAGTGTACGCTGTTAGCACATGGCCACAGTACCATGACACTTAGCACAAGCTAACTGCATAGAGTGGGATGGGGCAAGAAATTGTCATCTTATGGGCAGGGAATGGATATGGCCTGCACCTTGCATCTAGTGCACAGTAACCTATGTCGCGGCAGATATCTCAGATCACTGAATGCCACCTCAGCAGGACGCAGTAAATGCCTCCACACTATCGGTCCATTGTGGTAATTGCTTGGGCATAGTTACGTATTTATGTATTTACAGAAATCTGAAATACTGCTATTCAATAATTAGCATAGTCGTCATTGTGGTGTACAGTAAGAAAATAAAGCATTGGACATTCAACAAAGAAAGGGAAGACTCCACCCACATACGGTGGGAACTCCCTTAGCAGTTGCCACAGAGGCTTTGTAGCGACCATGCAGTAATTTGGCCACACAGAGGCCTAAAAGTATGTGTGGTGCGAGCTGGTACACAAATGTAGGGAGGAGTTTGGGCGGAGCATGAGTGGAACTGTGATTGACATGTAGATTTTATAAAATGCGCGTCTCTGTGTGTAATGTGTGCGCTAACATTTTAGGCCTGCTTGAGAGCAGCTGTAACGTCGGTGCCTTCAATCTAGGTGCCATTTTGGCAGGATTTGTGCTAGTATTTTCTAACAACCCATAAGATCCCTTTTATTAAATGTTGTTAAGAGTTTGCACTTAATGCGTGTTGGTAGCACATATTACGTGCAGAGCTTCTGAGTTATCTGCCGGGGCATGTCCCGTATGGTCCTGACAACTAACACCTGTTTGGGTACTTGAGTGAGCAGCACATTTACTTTAAAATATTTTCTGCGCTGCCTCTGCTTTTCTCCTCTCTTCTTTTAAGTTTTGAGGCCCAGCAGTTGTCACCTCTTGCTGCTGGGCCAAAGTCTCACAATAACAGCCTCATGAGACTTCGGCCTGGCAGCAGGAGGTGACGGTTGCTAGGCCTCAAAACCTAAAGAGAAGAGCTGAGGCAGTGTAGCAAACATTTAAAAGTAAGATTGCCTGTGAGAGGGTGGGACCCCTGTTGCCACCACAACAGTGAGAGGGTGCTCGGCAAAAGTTTGCTTGGAACCCCCTTTTTAGAACTTATGCCATTGACTACATTAGGCCTTTATTTATTTATTTTTTTGTAGCCCAGTTGGATCGGGTGCTCTTTCTGGTTGGGCTGCTGGTTTTGAAGATGACCCACGGAGGCCATGCTGGGTAGGAGTCGTAGGACAGTTATAAGGATTATCAAACATATGGTTCTCTGGGGTTGAACATGCCATAAAATCTCTTTTCTTTTCTTTGCCCCCGGAGCTGAAGGCATTTCTTCCATCCCAAAGGTTTTGTCTGACGGTGTCCAGGTTTGTCACAAACAGCTCACGTAATGGTAATGCTCTGTGGTGGCCTGTGAGGATGAAACGAGGACAGCCGTATTCACTTAAAACAACTATTTTGTACTCGATTCCATCACCAGACATATGATAGTTGCATTTCTCAAGAACATTCATGCAGAAATAACCAGTAGTCTTGCATCGTTAAATATGGAAAAAATGCAACCCATTGAGAGACTATTATAAAATATTTGTCCGTGGGAAGCTTGGCAGTGAAAAGCTGCAGATATCTCTTCGGCCTTTGCAGTTTGTACCTGTTTCTAGTGAAGAAAAGTGACCAGTGTTGCTGGCGCTTGCTGGCTATTAATTAGAAACAAGAAGATCGGGGCTGCGGACTCCTAGTAGCGCTATGAAAGAGATAAGTAGTGGCACTTAGGAAATGAATGAAAAAAATGAGTACAGCCGGAAAGCTACAGTAATGTCAGTGTATGAAAAACGTCTTCCAGACACTTAAAACTAAGCAAATGGATAAATTCATTAGTCCAAGCTCTAGGTCCTTTAGTGGCTGGATCATTTACATACAGCGTAGTCTCACAATGAGGGCTCCTGTCTACCCTGTTCCTGTTCCACGACGCCCTCTGCTCATCACTACGTAGGATATAGAAATAATATTATAGTGATTTTTATTTACAACTTTATCTGGCTATTTAAATATGGGCCCTTAAAGTCTTTTTTATTTTTTGAGTATTACAGCCTTCTTTCACAGGGCTGGAGTTAAAGGTATTGGCTGCCCTTGGCGAACCTTTAGGCTTACGCTCCCTCCTAAGATTTTGATAATTAAATTCAATAATCATGATCATCTCTACGTTAATCTTGTAAAAATGAATAATTCTGCATCAGGCTTTTAAATATTAAATCTGGCTTTGTATGTATGGGTGTATCTACACTTCCTGCAGGCAAAAGAATGTGTTCAACGGTTCTTTGATTTTTGGCCATCAGGATCTGTTGTTTGACTGCTTCTGCTCTTTTGCACTCCAGGCAAGCCCCTTGCTTGTCTAATGGTTGAACCAGCGCTATTCATGTATCATTTAATACTGGAAGAACTTGCAAAACAATAGGGGATCAGTATTTAGGGGCAGCAGTTGGTGTTTTTGAGGCACCTGACATAGACCTATTCTAACTTTCCATGGTTTGGCTATCCAGTTCTTCGCTTGATATCACTGCCAGTGGGTCTGCTAACTGTGTTTAATTGCTTTAAATATTGGGCCTTCTCTCTTTTTTTGTGTGGACCCCCTGTAATGGTCTTGTGAATCCCAGGGGTTTGCAGACCATAAGTTGGCAACCACTGATCTATGAGCCTTCCTGTGGATCAAACTGAGCTTGGCTTTTGTACCGCAGCCGAGCATGTAGAGCGGGGGCAAGCAGGTAAGCCACATCAAGTATCTACTTCAGGGAGAGTAGTGGTGGTATTGAAATTGAAGTGGCAACGTGGCAGAGAAGGCCGCAATCGGGCTCTGTCCACGAGTGCAACAGTAGAGTTTGGCCTTAGTGGTTACTGCAGTACACTGGATGCCTGGTAGTGATGGGATCCAGCAGCAGCAGTCACAAGCTACTGGACAGACAGGGACAAAGTGGCATGTGGGGCTGCTTCAGAGGAGTCTCTCCTTAAACAGCCCCTTCTGGCAGTCATTGCGGGTTTGAGGGAGACACTTAAGGTGGCAGATGGCCCGAGATTTAGGTTACGTGAGTGGAGGGGGAGACATGAGTAGCATGGTGAATATGCTGGTTAAGTCAGCCCCTGCTAAATCCTTTAACCTTTTATAGGCATTTCAGCTGATAGAAGCATAAGTTCCTTGAGATAATGTGGAGTGGCCAGGCATTTTCTTTCTGAAGGTTATCCTTTGTTCAGTCAGATGTGACTAAAGCCTGAGTCACTTACCTCTAGGCTGGCTAATAATCAGCAGTTAGTCAAACTAAAACTCCTTGAAGCAGCAGCATTTGAAGCTATTTTATCTTTTTTCTTTTTAAGGTAAATGGCATTCATATGTATGGCACAGATCGACGACAAAAGTGCCGATTTATCAGTTTAGCTCTTTAGTTTTACTGTTAGAAATGGGTTTGTTTAATCAAAAATCAGATACAATCGATGACCTGGATAAAACTGACCCATTTGAGCTAGGATTTGAGTTTCACTATTTATTTGCTCAGGAAACGTTTTCTGTAATTAATACATGATATACAGAAACAACATGCACCTGATAAACCAGAATAAAAGCCCCATCTCCCCGAGGAACTGACGATGTCTGTGCATTTGCATGATATCTAATGGAAAACACCTCTGCTGTTCACTTTACTTTTCTCCTCAGACTCTATAACTCATTACAGCAATTCTTTGAGGCTTCTATTGCAGTTTGTCAGCTTCTGGGCTGGTAAATGTGAATCTCTCTTTAATTTTCTCCTTACATTGTTTACTAGTTATATAGTTGGAAACAGAGAAACATGACCGCAGAAAAAGACCACATGGCCTATCTAGTCTGCCCTTCCATATCAACCACTACAACAATGCCCTTTTTTCCTTTAGAGATCCTCTGTGTTTGTCCCAGGCTTCTTTGAATTCATAGTCGTCATCTCTACCACCTCCACTGGGAGACTATTCCACGGATCCACCACTCTTTCCATAAAGAATTATTTCTGCATATTACTCCAGAGTCTATCCCCTTTCACCCTCATCCCATGTCCCCTTTGAATCGAAAGAGGCTCTCCTATGCTTTTATTCCATGGAGGTATTTAAACGTCTCAATTATATCTCCTCTATCCCGCCTTTCCTCTAAAGTATACATACTAAGATCCTTAAGTCTGTCATCATATGCTTTATAACCACTAACCATTTTAGTAACCTTCCTCTGCACAGACTCCAACCTTGTTATATCCTTTTGAATGTGTGGTCTCCAGAATTGCACACAATACTCCAAAAGAGGTTGCACAAAAGAGTTATAGAGGCACTATCACCTCCTTTCTTCTGCTGGCCATTCCTCTCCCCATGCACCCAAGCATGCTTCTAGCTTTTGCCATCGTCTTTTATACCTGTTTAGCTACTTTAAAATCATCAGACATGATCACGCTCAGGTCCCGCACCTCTTTTGTAGAGAGAAGTATTTCACCCCCTACACTGTACCACTCCCTTGGATTGTTGTAGCCCAAATGCATGACCCTGAATTTTTTAGCATTAAATCTCAGCTGCCAAATTCTTGACCATTTTTCAAGCTTAGCTAGATCCCTCTTCATGTTATCTGCACCTTCCTGGATGTCTACTCTATCACAGATTTTGGTATCATCTGCAAAGAGGCAAACCTTACCCGACATCCCTTCCACAATATCACTAACAATAATGTTAAAAAGAATCAGATCAAGGACAGATACCTGCTGCACACCACTGGTAACCTCCTTCTCAGAGTGAGCTCTACTTGTTGCCTTCCACTCAACCAATTTCTAACCCAAGCAGGGTCCATCCCTAGGGTGCTCAGTTTGTTTGTTTGTTTATTTATTTATTTATTTATTTAACATTTCTTATATACCGCCTTTCATGATATCAAGGCGGTTTACATTGAACAAACTGAAATTACATTGAACAGGGCATTATAACTTGGAGATAACTATTTTATGGGGAACATGGCTATAGAGGGTTAAGTGGCTTGCCCAAGACCACAAGGAGTTTGTTCATAAGTTGCCTGTGTCAAAGGCTTTACTGAAATCTAAATTCACCACATCTAGGGCTCTCCCTCGGTCCATCTCCCTGGTTCCTCAGTCAAAGAAATCAATCAGATTTGTCTGACAAGACCAGCCTCTGGTGAAATTATGCTTCCTCGGATCCGGTAATCTGTTGGACTCCAGAAACCTCACTATTTTCTCTTTTAGCAGCATTTCCAATAATTTACTCACCACTGGGGTTAAATTAATTGGTTTGTAGTTTTCAACCACATCCTTACTTCTGCTTTTGTGTAATGGGACCACATGTGCCTCTCTCCAGTCCCCTGGCACCACACCCTACTCCAAAGAGGCATTGAAAAGATCAGTCAGTGGAGCTGCTAGAACATCCCCAAGTTCCTTCAGTATTCTTGGATGTATCCCGTCCAGTCCCATCACTTTGTCTACTTTTAGTTTAGCCAGTTCCTCATGAACACAGTCTTCTGAAAATCGTTCAAGATGCCCCTCGCTTCTGTTCCTGTTTGTGGGTGTTTTCTGAGGTCCTGCTTCTGGTTCTTCATCTGTGAACACAGAACAGAAATAGTTGTTAAGCAATTCCGCTTTATCCTCATCAGCTTCTACATACTCCTCCCCTTCACCCTTGAGTCTGACAATAACACTTTTGCCCTTCCTCTCACTAACATATCTGAAAAATGTCTTCTCCCCCCATGTTATTGTATTGGCTATTTCTTTTTCTTTTTGTATCTTTGCTTTCTTGACTACTTTCCCAGACTCTCTAAGTTTTTCCAAATATAGATGCCTGTCTTCCTCTCTGTGATCTCTTGTATTTCATGAAGGCCTCCTTCTTTTTCTTCATCTTTTCAGCTACTTCTTTTGAGAACCACAGTGGCCTCCCCTTTCTGTTTTGCCCACTGTTTTTCTAAATCCCCCAACTGTTCCCATCCCGCTAAATGACTCCTTGAGGTATTGTCCCATCTTGGCAATGTTAGTAATCCTAAAGTCTAAGACCCTTGCTTTTGAATGGATTTTATCAGCCCTAGTCCTAATACTGAACCACACCATCTGGCGATCACTGGATGTGAGATGATCTCCCACTATAACATCAGAAACACTTTCACCATTGGTAAACACCAAGTCCAGTACGGCTCCTTCACGTGTGGGTTCTGTTAGCAGTTGCCTGAATAGTTCTTCCTGTAAAGAATCCAGGATCTCCTTACTTCTAGATGATATTTCAGCAGGGAAATGCCAATCAACATCCAGCATATTGAAAATCCCCTGTCAGTAGCACTTCCCCTTTCCTGGCAATGCTGCGTATGTCTTCTATGAAATCTCTATCCACGTCTTCTCCCTGTCAGGGAGGTCTGTATGTCACGTCGGCGCAAATGGATTTCTCTTTCCCTCTTTCTAGTTTAACCCACAGTGCCTCCTCTCTCCCTTTTAAGCCCTGTATTTCCATAGCTTTAATATTTTTTACATATAGTGCCACTCCTCCTCCCCTTCTTCCTACTCTGTCCTTTCTGAATAAATTATAGCCTGGTATAGTTACATCCCAGTCATGGCTGTCTGTGAACTATGTCTGTTACAGCTACTAAATCCAAGTCAGCTCTTACATTAAAGCCTCAACATCTGGGATCTTATTTCCCATACTACGGGCATTTATACACACTGCTTTCCAGATGTTGCCCCTTTTACCCATTTCTATAAAGGTATTTAATGTTTCACTTAGCCCCCAGATAAGTGAAAGCCCCCCGGTTTCTTCACCCTTCCCCAGCGAATCTAGTTTAAAGCCCTCTTCAGTAGGTTAGCCAGTCTGCTACTGAAGACACGTCGGCTCTTCTTGGACAGATGAACGCCATCTCTGCTCTGCAGTCCTTGGAACATCATCCCATGGTCCAGGATGTGGCATGCAATTTTGAGGTCAAGATAATTTGGGTGAGCCAAAGTTAAATACTTCTAGTGTTGGATCAAACAGAGACTCCTGTGGGATTAAAGTAGTAATTTTTTTTTAGGTTTCCTGTTTTTTATAAAATATGAGACTGGATGTTTAATCTTTTTTCCTATTAGATTGGAAATAAAAATGAAAACAAAAGAGCCAACCAGATCTTAAATTAGATCTTTCATTCCTTGCTGGGATAGGCAGGACAGAATCAATCCATAAGCAAACTAGGGCTCCAAGTCAAGAGGCGCCCTCAGATCTGCCAGGTCTCCCACCCAAGAATGGTGGACTTCAGGGTTGGATGTAAGCTTTTAGCTCCCATAGGCACAAAATTGAGAAGCACTGTCTTGGTCAGGAGGAAGGGATAGTGGTGGAGTCGTCTGTAGAGATTGTCCTCCACCATGGCCTACACAACATTCCATTTCTCTCTTCCTTCCTTGCTCTCCCCCCTTCCCCTACTTACCTGCGATTTGTTTTTGTTTTAGTCCGTGACTGTCGGTGTCTGCACATGGCTAACACACAGGGCAGCCTGGGATGCAGCCTGGAGATCCTTCCTCTGGTCAAGGCAGGCAGGCAGGCACTGCAACAGTGAAACTTGTGGACCTCTCGCTGCCCTGACGACCCAACCCTGACCTAAGTCGCATGACCTGACCTGACCAACTGATTGGTTGTGCACAGCACACTTTTTCTTTCTCTGGTGGCACCAGCGCTGTACCTAGCCCCCCCCCCCCTACATAGGCTGCTGTTGCCCCACCGCCACCACTGTTTGTGTTTTCTCGTCTGTGGCACCAGCAAGAGCAGAGCAGACCTGACCTCAAATTTAAAAAAATAACAAAACACGCAGGTCTTTACGACTCCATGCTTGCATGCAGGTTTGGTCCCTCCCTCCCTCCTCTGATATAGGTTGCTTCAGAGGAAGGAGTGACCAGACCAGCCATTCAAGCGCGGAGTTGCAAAGACCTGCATTTGAATGGCTGGTCTGGTCCCTCCCTCCTGTGCCGCAAACCTGCGTCAGAGCAGGAAGGGATCAGATCTGCGTGCAAGCGTGGAGTTGAAAGGCCTGTGCGTTTTTGTTTTGTAAACTTGAGGTCAGTTCTGCTTTGCTACTGCTGGCACAGCCGCCGCTGGACAAACACAGAAAGTGGTGATGGCAGGGCAAGGGCAGGCAGCCGGCTGAACATGGAGGTGTAGGTGAGGGGGATGCCAGATGTGCAAGCCACACAGAGTGCAATTATGGCTTGGTAAAGTCCTGGGTAGCAGAATGTTAGTGTGGCTGCAGCTCATGCACAACCACATTCCGCCGCTCCCTGCTCCCCTGGCACTCTCCTGGCGCGGTCTGTAAATATGGAAGTGGCAGCAGCAGGCGGTGTTGGAGGAAGCTTAGTAAAACCGGAAAAGAAGGCTCCAGTGATGTGGTAGGAGCGCATGAGTCAGGGAGGACATACTCAAGTTCTCTTTTGTATCGTTGCTGTGTTGGGCAGTTAAACAATTAGCACTCTTGGCAGGAGGCACTGATTCGGCGCTTTCCAAATTTTGGCACCGGAGGTAAGTTCCTCTGTTGCCTATGCATAAACCCAGGCGTGGTAGACTTCTGACTGATGTGGGACATTTGGGGGCAGAGTTGGGCTGCCAAGCAACGGTTTTAATTAAGGGAGGCCAATGACTGGCAGATCCTTCAAACTGGCAACATAATCACCTGTAATTTTCAATGGCCCGCATTTCTAGCTGCAGATAAGCGCTATTATTCTCTCTGTGGCTCCAGTTCTTGTCCAGGCCCCCTGAATTCTCATCTTTCCTCTCTTCTCTGCCGTTATTCCCTCTCCCTTCCTTCATGTACAGACTTCAGCTCCCTTCTCAGTGCACCATGCCCCCAGTTCGTCTCTCTAAAGCAACTGTGGGCAGCTACAGGCGTAATCCTGAATGGGGCAGCAGACTATGATTAAATCCAAGAACTGCCGTCATGTTTCTAGCTTTCAAACTAAAATGGTGCGCACTCGCTGGACACAAAGTGACCCCACCTGCTTTTGGGTTCTGCACAGGAAGCAGGGCTGTGAGCATGCACTTGCTCAGCCCCCACAACCTGCTACTGTTACCATACCCAGATTCCACCACTGCAGTTTCCCTCAAGCCGCTTCAAAAGAGATGATTTAGGAGAAGGACAGCCTGGGGAGAAAAGCAACAAAGATCCCGGTGGAGGAAGGGGGTGCACAATATTAAAAAAAAATGAATAAGGGCCCACTAATGTTTCTGCAGGGCTCAATATAGTGTTAATCTGGCACTGTGGCTGCTGCCAAGGGGAACATTCGCAGTTCCTGATGGACTGGGCTGGGGTGGGGAAATGTGACGGGGTTCTGCAAGGTGTTCTGGTGCATAGTCCACACCCAGGAACTGTCATTGCTGTCACTAGACTTCATATGTTGAGAGAAATGGGGAGGATATAAAATAGAGGGGAAATGTTCTGCTAATTATGAAAGAAGGCTTATGGCGCCAGGATTTCACATGGGCCAGAAGCCCAAAGGAATGAATGGAAACTAGCTGGCCAGAAAAATAGAAAAAGGATGCCAGTTTCACTATATTATTCTGTGTTTTCTGTGTGACAGGACTGAAGGATCCACGGCTGAGGATGACAGAAGAAGGTATTTTTCTATATTGCATATGCATATTAGTTTTGAAATGGTGCCAATACATGTGCAAATGTGTGTGTGAATGGTTAAGGGGCCTAAAGCGTTGTACTTAAATATGTATTAGGTGTAAAAATAAACGCATAGAAAGGACAAAGCCTGTGCAGTAGATGTTTGGGGGGGGGGGAGGAATGGGGATGGGGATGGGGGCCCAGCATCTGCCCTGCATTTACTTCTCAGGGCAGACACTTACCACATGATAAGTGCAGTAGGTGAACCTAAGCTTCATGCCAATGCCGTTACTGTGGCCCACTGTGCTAAGAAAACCCCTTACTCCCCAATCACCATGCCCAACCTATCCCATCAGCATATCCCCACCACATCAACATCCCTACCCACCCTTACCCTCCCTCCCCCCCCTGATCAACATACTGACTCACCAGTAGCCTTCCATCGGCATCTCTACCCACTCCCCTACAATCATTGCCCCATCAGCTCCTTCCCGTTTATCCCCCCATCTATTAGCATCAAGACCCCTTCTCCTGCCCCAAAGAGGCATCTCACCAGGGCTTTCTCTGGTGGTACAGTGGAGGGACATGGGCGATTCCTCAGTGTTTCCATCCTTGTTGCAGCCTTCGGTCAAAATGGCTGCTCTGACTCCTACTGATCATTTCAGAATACGTCTACTAAGGACCAGAGCCACCATTTTGAATCCAGTTTACAACTGGGGCAGGAACATCAAGGGGTCGCACCTGCCCTGAAACAAGGCAAAGCCCTGATAAGTGCTGGGGGGATTGGGCGCCTCTTCAGAGGGGAGGGTGGGGAACTTTGATGTTAATTGGGGGGATCAGAGGGGGTCTCGAAGTTGATGGGGTGGGGATCTGAGGGGGATAAGATAGAGATGGTGATGGGGGTTATTGGTGGGCTGGAATATTGGTCAGGACGGTGGGTAAGGATATTACATGGGGGGGGGTGTGGATAGGGTTCCTGTTTGTGGCGTGATCGGAGCAATTCTAAGTGCATGCAGATAGCACGGATGTACTTAATGTTTTGCCTTGAGGGAGCATCTATGCTATCAGCCATGTGCTAACTGTATGTGCGGTCCAAGCCCATATCCCACCCAGTCCCCCCAGCGTGCACTGTTGACTTCATTGCCTGGTTGTGATAGCCATTACAGCAGTCCTGCATGAGTGGTTAACACGTGCTAAATCCCATGCTAACCGCTTAGCGCACTTTAGTAAGCATATGCCTCTAAGCCTGCAAAAGGATTTTCTCGCTGTCTGTTTTTATGCTTTGATGCACTGTTCTGGTCCCAAGAGCTGCACCTCAAAGTGCTTTTATACTGCTCATTTTCTAAAACTGAAACTTCTGAATTAAACCTGATATCAGCCTCCTTTTTTACAAATATTTTTTCTGTTATTTAAAACTAAATAACATAAGTGTTGAATCTTCATCTAGTTAATTCACTTTAAATCAAAAAGGATAAATTAACATGAGTTGCCATGATGTTTGCATTGATGTGTCCTCTGGCTACTAATCAGTATCATCTTTTTGTTATTTTACATGATCTATCTATTTATTTATTTAGGCTTATATACCGCTTTGTACACCGCTTTGACTGGTAGACATTCAGGTACTGAGCTGATAGGTTGCATTCAACCTATGTTACAAGGTTGATGTTCAACATTTATGGTGAGGTGATGTTCAAAACCGTAAATTTGATGGTGAAAAATGAAAAAAAAAAAATCAAATTTCAATCTGATATGTCTGGGTAACTTTGGAGTTCCCTAGAAGAGTCTTTGATTTTTAAAATCTCCCCTCCCAGGAGTATTTCCTTGTGCTACTTTGTGACTTCTTCTCTTTTGTTTTTGTTCATGGATTTGTTCACATCTGGCCTTTTAGACTAATGTAGCATTCTTCTTCACGTTTTTTGTACTGAATAATATACTACATCAAACATAAGCTGACTAGACACAAAGCAGACCAAGGTGACATCTCTGTGGAGGAGTACTTTATGGGACCAGAGCCTTGTGTCAATGACATTATAATCAGGCTATTCAATAGAATCTTTAAAACAATCCAAGAACTTAGCGCCCGATATTCAAAAAAAGCTGAGCTCCTAAATTTGTGCCCTATTTTCAGCCACACTTAGGAGTGGAGGAGTAGCCTAGTGGTTTGTCGTGGCGCTTTTGACTGGCTGATATTCATTGCAGTGCATGTGGACACTTCTTATGTCATTTGCAGGCTGTATTCTAAGGGAAAGGACCTCGTCAGGTTCCTTCTGAAAATTAGGCAAGTTGGGGCAAGCTAGGGTGTCTACAGCCCAATATTAAAGATATGTGCACACCTTTACTCTCAACCTAAACACACCCACTGGAACATCTTTTCTCCCCAAGGCTAAAAGTAAGCTCTCTGTAGAAGTATGTGCAATTGCAGCTGAGCAGAGGAAAAGCATTTCAGACTGGCTAATGAGTAAATTGCTTTCTAGCCATCCACATGATGGTCTCCTCCTCCTACAAGATTCAAAGCACCCAAAGTTTCTATTGAAGCCAAATTCTAGGCTAATATGGGTTAGTCCTGCAACTTATACAGGAAGAATTCCAAACTTGGAGGCATGTTTACTTAAACTTAATGCACGTTAATAAAGTTAAAGTGCGTTAAGTGCTACCGCGGCCCATAGACATGAATGGGATGTGGCAGCACTTAAGGCAGTATTAACATTCATTATGTGCATTAACTTTTATCAACCATGCCCCTTTGTTTTCTGAATAGCATACCCTTAGCCCAGGTCGGCCCAACCATTAGGCAAATTAGGTAGTGGCAAACAGCGGCAGCTTCTAGGGGTGGCAAAGAGCAGGGCATGCCAAGCTAAATAATAGATTCTGACAGCCAGGGGGACATAAGGCTTGAACATCTTTTGCTGAATGTCAGTGGGTTTTGAATTTAAATATTAGTAGAAAATGCATCACCATTGTGGTATCCCTTCTTTGCACTGTCTCTCTTTTTATATTACACACAGTCATGCATACACATAGTTCTAAGAGATTTTCTCATGGGTCCATGGTAGACATTTTTGGGTAGAATGACTTCAAGGTGTGCTTTAAAAATTCTCAGCTTCTGAGGTGCATTTTTCGTCACTTAAATGGCAGGGAAGAAAATGGACCACCAAGGTAAAGAGATAGGATCTAAACAGAAGTCATCTAAACAAATTCTTCTAGAGAGAAATTGTATGTATTTTCTGAAGTGTTTTGACAAAAATTCAGTAAATCTGCAGAAATGTTCAGGTGTACGGTAAACGGCCAAAACACAAAAGCAAACCCGTGTGCCCAAAATGCATATTTAAACTGGTGCATGAGTGGACCAACGTGCTAGGCACTGTTTCAGGATAATTGCTCACATTTTGTATCCTGATGTTTTCCATGTTTCTAGCATAAAACTGATGTTCTTTTGTTTGTGTGTTTCTGCTGCGAGATTTTTTTAAATTTATTTTTTAATGCTAGTGGTATCGTATTCAGATTTATGCAAGAGATGCCGTTATCTGAGTTTTATTTTACAAATATGATGTTGTATTTCACATCAGAACCACTTTTTACTAGTAAACTGCATTGAGCTTCTTTAATTTAAAGCCTAGTCCATCCCTTGTTAATAAAGATTCAAATGACCATTGCAATTTTATCACTTCCTTGAAGGAACTACGGAGGTGTGTATGTTGGCATACCATTTGATACTGCCGCCATGATTTCAAGCCAGACAAAGGCCAGACAGAAAGGTATTTAAAATTTACAGACTGTGATTGTTTGTTTTCTGGATTTATTAAGTCTCTTTCAGCAGAATTATAACCAGCACAAAATTATTTGACTGTATTCCTTTCAGATCTGTCAGGTTGCTAGCCAAAGGAGACATGAACACAGTTAATTGTGGGTTCAATGGAGGATTTATTCACATCTACCAGGATTTATATAAGGGAAAACGGGTTCTCTTCATTTTGTTAATGAAACATAGAACCTAGACACTCTCCAAATGTGGAGCACAAACATTTCTCGTCACTTCATTCCACTTACAAAAATTGGTCAGGTAAATCACGGTACTTGCAGTCATTTGGGTCTAGGTCACAATATTCTAGCTAACTTCCACAGACACTGCAGATGTCTTAGCAAGGTTAATGAAGACTCCTCACATACAAAAGTTACTTATATTAACCATATATACTCTTATTATGTAGTTCGGTTCTATGTAATCAGTTGAAATATACTGTCATGTTATGTTCTCTGTAAACCGTCTAGAATTGAAGAAAGACGGTATATAAAAACTGTTAAATAAATAAAATAAATAAATCTTGGATACTACAGACACTTCAGCAGGCACACAACTTTCCCTTATCTGGGATCCAAGGCATGGCTCACAGCTCTCAAGCTGCCAGGAGGACTGTCCTGTTCCCTAAAGACCAGTCTGGTTCCTCGGGGGATTGGTTGTAAGTCTGAACTTCAGGGGGCAGCTTCGCTTTAGCACAGTCATATGGTAGCTCAAGGCCAGTCTTTTACGCCCAGCAGTTGACTGGTTCAATGCTGCTGGCCAGACACTTTTTTTTCTGTCCTAGCAGAATTATCTTTGAGTTGTCCCATTCTAGGGTGAAGCTGCCCAAGGCTAAAGTTGAATGAATTTGAGCTAGTGTTCAGTGCTAGGTACTCTTGCTAGTAAAATAATTGCCAGGCGATGAAGGTAAAGTGTTAATCTGATCAATGTACATAATTCCTCTCCTTGAAAATTCCTTGCTAAAACATTTTCTAACCTTGAAGGTTGCTGTGATGCAAAGACGGCAATTCTTTGTTATCATGATGCACTAACCAAGTCTTTCCTATACTGCTTATTATCTAAAACTCATACTTTGATATCAGCTTTTATTCTCATCGCCTTTTTTAAAATGTTTTTCTGTTATTTAAGACTGAATAGTGTAAATGCTGATTCTTTATCTAATTCATCCTCTTTATATGATATGGAAAAGGATAAAATAACTCAAGTTATGTCACCAGTGGCCCACCCTGAGTCCTAGGGCATGCAGAGAGGGTCAGGCTGGTGAATATCCTGAGCCAGGAAGTGGGGGTAGTGCAGGCGTAGTAGTACACACCCTCTGGGTAATGAAGTCCCAAACACTCCCCAAGCAGAGGAATAGAAGCAACAAAAGTGGTAAGGTCAAAATGAGGTTTTATTTCCCCCTCCCGGGGTTTGGTAAGCACAAAGAACTTAGGACAAAATAACCATGCTTCTGGTACAAGGAAAAGTAAATCAGGAACTGAAGAAAAATAACTCCTTTTTCTTCCAGCTTTCACTATACAGTCCTTTAACACAGGAATCAATAAACGTTTCTTTTCAAAGGCAGCAATGCTCACTTTGCTTCTCAATGCTGTCCTACAGCTTTATACATCCAACTCAGCAAAGTGATTCTACATTATCTGCTATAGTCAGTGTACAGTCCATAGGCTCATCATTTATACATTCCTCTATGGATTCAACTTGCATATCCTCCAGCCCTTCCCCTGCTGGATACATGGGAACACATTCACACAGGGATTTAAAATAATTCTCTTTACCTTTAAGAGAGTCCTGGAGAGCTTTACTATCCCAGAGAAAACTGGTATTCTTTGTTTTCTCCCTGTTCTTTTTTACAGAGACCGCTGTCTAGCTTTTGCCTGTAAGGTTTACTCGGCAGTGCTTCTTCAATATCAGCAGAGTCTAGAGATTTGTACCTTCCTCTCACCGGAGCTTCTGGGCACACCCAAACTGACTTTCTGCGTGGCTTTTCTCTCCAGTTACCTTCAACACCAGGCTCTAACTGAGAGTAGCTTTCCTGTAGTCTTTGGGTTTGAGTTCTCTGTACCTTTTCAGCTGAATCTTTCCTTCGTCGGTTCTCACGGCTGCTTAAATCACTCTCAGCCTCTCTGCTATCAGTCCTTCTAACGGTTCTCCTTCCAATTCCCGTTTCAGTTCCCCTTTCAGCTCTCCTTCCAGAACTGCTTCCAACTCTCTCTCCAACACTCTTTCCAGAACTGCTTCCAACTCTCCTTCCAACCTTCTCACTGCTTTCTAATGAGTGATTATTATCAGCCTTAGGGCTTAGCTTCGTTCCTCCCCCACCCAGGTGAATCCTATTACACTCAGGGCACGGGGATTGTTTGCAACTTGGGCGGGGCTGCTGCACTCGTGGCTGGGTTTGTTTATATCTCCCCTGGCAACCTGTAGCCATGTGCTTTACTTGGCTGTCAGAATCTGACGTACATTCCTCAGTTTCCTCTGACTGCATGGCAAGGGACGGATCTACCCCATTACAGTTACCATGATCGTTGGACTGAGGTGTCTTCTGGCTTCTAATTGGTATCAGAGTTTCTTGCAAAACTGTCGATGTTACTATACATCAAGGGTTCTCAACCCAGTCCTTGGGACAGGCCTAGCCAGTCAGGGTTTCAGGATAGCCACAATAAATTATGCTTCTTTATCGTCCCTCAAGTCCAGTCCTGGATCTCTGGGTTGTGATCCTCCTCCAGCAGCTTGGAGACTGAGAAACGTCACTCTTGTGATGTCACTGGCATATATAACCACAGGATCCGCCTCCTAACTCCAGTTATCCCAGTCTCCAAGCAGCTGGAGGATTGTGAGCCTGGAGGTGTGGGGCTCACTTGAGGAGCAATTAAGGAGAGTTAGAGTAGGGATTTGTAAGATTTCTTAAGTTGTATTGTTCTTTTTGTTAATTTCTAAAATTTGGTTAATATCCCTTTAAAGTTGGTGCTGAAGTACTCCCCCCCCTTCCCTTCCTCTCTCTTTTCTCTGTGCGGGGGTCCTGTGCTGCCTAGAAAGCAGGCAAAGCCAGGCTAGCAAAGGCAATTCCCGAACCCGCGGCTCAGACTCATGCAGAAGAGGTGCCTGCTAGAGTTGGAGGCCACAAGAGAAGGAGAGCTGCCGAATCGCCAGCGGATTTTAGACCGCGTGGGGTTTTTTGTCTGCCGGCACGGATGCGAGCATACAGCTGGGTATCGGCAGTCTGGGTCAGAGGCAGCACAGAGGTAAGAAAAGGGCCAGTGTCCTTTTTTGGCCGGATCGTGGCCATAAGGCTTGCAGGGGGAGCCATGGTGGAGACGGCAGTGCTGGAGTCAGCCGCGCTGTGTGGTTAGAGCGCGGGAAATGCCATTTGAACAGGCATCTGCCAGGGCTCCTGCGGTGGCCGTGAAGCTTCGTTTTTGAATTTTCTTCTTCAGGAATAGAGTGGGAGAAGGCTAATTGGCTAATTGATCGTTCCATGTCAGTTAAAAAAAAAAAGAAACCCCAAACATTTAAGCAAGTGAAGTCTCGAGCTTCTTGTCAGTCACTAGTTTTAGGGCTGGCTGGGTCTGGGCTCAGGCAGGGGTCTGCGGAGCTGGATTGAGCAAGTGGTTGGCTGGAATGCCTTCTAGACTGCTCTGTTTAGTTTGTGGTGCTAGAAGGGGTTCTGTGTCGGAGACCGGTGTATGTAAGGGCTGCACTCAGGAGGCAGCTTCAGTGGAAAAGGCATTGGAAGCAGCTGGTGAAGGGCACACTAGTGCTTCTGGTTTACTGATGGAACAACTTTCTTTCGAGATGCCACCCCTGGAGCCGGTAGCAGGAACTTCTTCCTCTTCGGTTCTTCTGAGTTCTCGGCCATCATTGCCAGGGGGCCTGGCGGCAATTTTTTCGCCTGAATTTTTCACGCTGATTCAGCAGGCATTTGGAGGCCCTCAGGGAAGGCCTGCAGCTACTACCGCTGCGGGGGTTCCGTGAGAAAAGAGGCTAGGCGCTTCTCTGAGCTCTGCGGAATCTGGAATTCTTCCAAAGAGTCTTGGGGGGGGGGGAGGGTAAAGATCCATCGGAGCCTTCCGTTGCTTTAGAGGGGATTCACTCCGAGGGAGGAGACCCTGATTTGGAGTTAGAGGATGATTTGGAGGAAGGAGAAATAGCATAACAAGAGGATCAGGCTAGAGTGGTGCGCATATTTCGTAGAGACGAGTTACCAGTGCTCATATCAGACCCTCAAGGCTCTGAATATGCCGGCAATAGAGCCAGCGGAGGATTCGACCCTGGAGGACCCCTTGCTTCAGGCCTTTCAGAAGTCTAAAAGAGCTTTTCCAGTCCACAGGGTGGTGTGTGAGATGATTCAGGAAGAGTTGGACATGCCCGAGGCGGCCCTTAAAGGAGCAAGAGTTATGTCTCGCCTTTACCCACTGATAGATCAGGATCAAGAATTGTTTAAAGCTCCGCGAGTCGATGCAGCTGTCTCGGCGGTTACTAAGAAGACTACCATTCTGGTAGAAGGGAGTGCGGCCCTGAAGGACGCTCAGGACAGGAAACTCGAAATCTTATTAAAACAGGTGTTTGACGTGAATGTGCTGTCCTTACAGGTATTCACGTCACACTATTTTTGGAGCTTGGGTGGCGAGAGCCTGTCGGCGATGGTCGCAGAGGATTCAAGGGGAATCGATAGAAGGAGCGACCGGGGAAGCATCCAGGTTGGAGACTGGGTCCGCTTATTTGGCCAATATCCACTATGATCTCATATGAGGTTTGGCGAAAAGCATGGCCTCAGTGATTGCGGCTCGTCATCTTTGGTTGCGCAATTGGGCGGCAGATGGATCGTCAAAGGCCAGATTGAGTAAACTCCCCTTTAGAGGTAAGCTGCTCTTTGGAGAAGACTTGGATAAATTGGTGAAGGACTTGGGGGAGTCAAAGGGCGGTAGGCTGCCGGAGGACAAGCAGAAGCAGGGATGGCCAACTCTGCCAAAAGGGCAACAAAGGGAGTTTTGTTGTTTTTTGTCCCCCAAGGTTCGGTCAAAGCCAAAGAGGGTGTTTTTCCTATAGGTCCCAAGGTTTTTGAAGGTTTTGAGGAGCGAATAGGGGATTTACAGCCTCTACATCCTCGAATCTGAGAAAGTCGCAATGAAGTCAGGGGGACCCAGGGGGGACTCGTTCCCGTAGGGGACTGGCTACAGGACTTTTATCCTGCCTGGGTCCAGATTACATCGGATCAGTGGGTATTGGTCATTCAAGAAGGTTATGCATTGGAGTTTCACCGTCCGGTGACTGATTCTTTCATACAGTCGCCGTGCAGGGCACGTCTTAAGTGCGCGGCTGTACGGCAGATAGTGCTAAAGCTGCTGGCTCTCAAGGCCATAATACCGGTACCACCACACCGATGCGGCTGCGGTCGGTACTCCATATACTTTGTGGTTCCAAAGAAGGACGGGACCTACCGACCAATTTTGGATCTCAAAAGAGTAAATCGCTGTCTTTGAGTATCTCATTTTCATATGGAGACTTTAAGGTCGGTCATAGTGGCAGTATGAGAGGGTGAGTTTCTTACATCCCTAGACCTCTCGGAAGCGTATCTACACATTCCGATCCATCAAGAACATCAGAGATTCCTCAGGTTTGCGGTTCTGATGGGACATTTCCAGTTTTGGGCCTTGCCATTTGGTCTGGCAACGGCACCTCAAACATTCACCAAGGTGATGGTTGTAGCGGCTTTGTTGCGGAGAGAGGGGGTGCTGGTGCATCCTTATCTGGACGATTGGTTAATCAGAGCAAAGTCCAGGGCAGAGAGCGAGATGGCTACAGCCAAGGTGATAGCGTTTCTACAAAATCTTGGTTGGGTAGTTAATCAGGAAAAGAGCCAGTTGGTTTCGTCACAGAGCCTGGAGTATCTGGGAGCAAACTTCAATACGAGTGTAGGACGAATATTTCTGCCGCAACATCGGGTACAAGCATTGAGAAAGTTAGTCAGAGAATTTCTCAACAGGCCGAATCCGATGGCGTGGCATTATCTGCAATTAGTGGGGACCATGGTCGCGACTATCGAGCTGGTGTCATGGCCACGAGC
Organism: Ichthyophis bannanicus; assembly: GCA_033557465.1. NCBI lineage: Eukaryota > Metazoa > Chordata > Amphibia > Gymnophiona > Ichthyophiidae > Ichthyophis > Ichthyophis bannanicus. The sequence goes on from CM066037.1 coordinate 485,215,061, forward strand.
GCATGTGAGGCTGTTGCAACAAGCCTTGCTCAGGTGGTGGTCACACCAGAACGATCCGTTATCACTGAAGTTACCCTGTCCGCCAGAGATGCGTCAGGCACTATGGTGGTGGTTGTATCCGGAGTACCTAGAAAAGGGAATGCCCTTGGAGGTTCCGGCATGGATTGCCCTGACGACGGATGCCAGTCTCTTAGGCTGGGGAGCTCACTGTCAACGGTGGTTCGCTCAAGTTCAGTGGACCACGCTGGAACAGAGTTGGTCGATCAACAGGTTGGAGTTACGTGCAGTAACATAGGGCTGAAACTCTCACAGTGCCAGTCTTCAAGGAAAGGCAATTCGGGTTTTTCTGTCAATGCGACAGTGGTAGCTTATATCAGTCGTCAAGGAGGTACCAGCAGTGTCACGCTGGAGGAGGAAGCTGAGGGGCTGCTCGAGTGGCCAGAGGCGCAGCTGGTAGCTGTCGGCAGCGCATGTAGCAGGAGAGGCTGATTTTTTTTTTTGAGTCGTGTAAGAGTGGATCCAGGAGAGTGGAACCTTCATCAGGAAGTGTTAGAGATGCTGGTGCAGCATTGGGGCACGCCAGTAATGGATCTCATGGCCACGTTTCAGTCTGCGAAGGTCGAATGTTTCTTCAGCAGAAGGCAGGAGAGAATGTTGGAAGGTTTGGATGCTCTGATACAGCCTTGGCCCGAGCACCAGCTCTTGTACGTGTTTCCACCTTGGGTGTTGATAGGCCGGGTGTTGCAACGCATAGAAGGTCACAGAGGATTGGTACTCTTGATCGCACCGGACTGGCCAAGAAGGCCTTGGTATGCAGATCTGAGGAGGCTGTTAGTAGAGGAACCATGGCGCCTACCCTGTCGAAGAGGCCTATTATCTCAGGGTCCATTAGTCATGCCACAGGTGGATCGATTCTCTCTTACGGCTTGGCTCTTGAGAGAGCAAGATTGAGAGGAAAGGGTTATTCTGCTGCGGTCATTGGAACTTTGTTGAAGGCGCGGCGGAGATCGACATCCTTGGCATATATCTGGATATGGCGATATTCGAGGCTTGGTGTGTGGACAGGAATGTGGAGGCGTTATGAGTGTCGGTGCCTCAGGTTTTGGCATTCTTGCAGGATGGTTTTCAGAAAGATTTGGTGGCTGCTTCCCTACGGGTTCAGTTAGCTGCGTTGTCCTGTTACAGGGGAAAGGTTAAAGGAGAGACGCTGGGAAGCCATCCGGATATAAAGCGTTTCTTGAGGGTGGTGGTATTATTGAGGCCACCATGTAGACAGATAGTTCCAACTTGGGATCTTCAGATAGTATTGGAGGCATTAGTGCGACAGCCCTTTGAGCCGTTATCTCGAGCGACTATAAAAGATCTCACTCTCAAAGTGGTGGTCTTGGTAGCTATTTGCTCGGCGTGGAGAATCTCAGAGTTGCAGGCTTTGTCTTGTAGGAAGCCTTTTCTGTCTTTTTATGAATCAAAGGTGGTCTTGTGACCAGTGCCAGCCTTTTTACCCGAAGTAGTTTTGGCATTTCATGTGAATCAAGTAGTTTCCTTGCTGGCTTTCAGGGACGATACGGGTGAGGCTCAGGCAGGGAGTTTACGTTTATTGGATGTCCGTCGGGCATTGAAATATCTAAGTAGGATGGAGAGTTTCTGGAAATCAGATGGGCTGTTTGTCCTTTTTGGAGGATCTCGAAAAGGAGACATGGCGTCGAAAGCTTCCATAGCGAGGTGGGTCAAGGAAGCGATAGCATCGGCATATCTACTGAAAGGCAAGTCGGTGCCAGAAGGTCTAACCAGCTAACCTATAGCAAAGGAGCTTAATTTAACTTGCTGTGGGGTGCTCAGTGATGGTTTAAAAATGGTCTCCCAGCTAATTAATATTTAGAACAAGCATAGCGATATTGCAGAATGATTGGAGGCCAAGCACCATGAGGATAAATGTGTATTAAATGTATTTAATTTATAGTAGGTACCTCTGTGCTGTACGTACTATGAATGACTGTATCTAGTGTGTACACACATTTGGTTGCATTGTGATTTCTGATGTCTTGATGTATTTTTAATAACTAACTAACTTTTTATTTAAATTTTCTTATTGTTTTTCAAGATTAATATGGAGTGGCTACATCTGGATTCCATAGACAACAGGTACTGCATGGTTACAACTTTCAAATTAATCATGGGAATACTAAATTTGCAAATTTAAAAATATATACCAGCACAGAGGCCTACATCAGGGGTCAGTCACATCTATTAGAATTGTCCACTTGCAATTCACAGTGCAGGTAAGAAGTATTCAGGTGTAAAGTAGAGCCTTGATCCAATACAAAGCGCTTTGTGTTGGATCAAGGCTGTATTTTACACTTGAATACTTCTTATTTGCAGGGCGAATTGCAAGTGACTGATGTAGGCTTCTGTGCCGAAACTTGCCTAAGTTGGATCCTTTCAATAAATCTGTCGGTTTGTGCAGATACACCTGGTGTGGCTGTGATGTTTCTCCGCTGCTAGGCTGGCCTGTGTTGTATGCTGTGTTTCCTTTTCCCTCTTTTTCTAAATTTAGAAATATACAGTGTGTATGCTTTGGGGGGTACTTTTATAAGCAATAGACATGTAGAACAGCATTTTGCATGCTAATATAGGCGCTTATAAAATTGCCCGGGAGGCAGACATATCATAAAAATAGGTGCTGGGAACACATAACATATATTCATGACATATATGCATGTACAGTATTTTATAAAATGCTTGCAGATATACGTCATAAAGTTACACCAGCCAGATGATATCTGTATAACTTTTAAAAACATACGGATAAGCAAGTTATGTGTTCACCACCTGTTGGCAAATGCATAACTTGTTTTGAAGCTTAGGCCATAGGGGCCTATTTACTAACCACCTTAGCAGTTAACGCAGCAGTTAGCGTACACTGACAGTTAACCTGGGTGCTGCACTATTAGTTAACATGGTTCCTTCGCAGTTAGTAGACCTGAATTCCTGTGATTAATCCCTAACTGCCCTGGAGCAGATGTAACTTTCAGATAGGCTCTTTTATAAAGGTACATAGATGCATACATTGCCTTTACGAAACAAGTACAGCCTATGCACCTTCACAGCTAGGAGCCTGTCATAGGATTAAAGTCTTTGGGGCTAATTTAATGAATTTATCTGTGGCAATACAGGTGCGTAAAATAGCTTTTATAAAACTGTGGCAGGTGTAAAAATATATATGTACTTTTACTGTAGGTGTTGGGGGCGTGGTCTAGGCAGAGCAGGGTAGGGCCAAAAAGTACACGCATTGATTATAAAATATGCTAATCTGCACATATACTATTAGACACTTGGTTCTGAAATACTCTCTTGGAGACATCTATATAGAACCAAGATGTCTAATAGCATAATGGATAGAATAATGGCTTAAGAGCTGGGTGGCCAGGATTCAAATCCTAGTGTGGGCCTTTGTAATCTAAAGCTGGTCACTTAATTTTCCATCTTTATTTATTTATTTGACTGGTTTTATATATCGTTTTTCTACAAGGCAAAATGGTTTGCATAGAAAAACAAAACACTCTCTGGACGTTTTAAGGTGAAAAACAAACATTTTCCTGCTGCCTATTTGTGCCTGGAGCAGGAATAACATACACGTGCCTGCAGACAGCTCCACTGCTTCTAGGATCAAATAGGGATGTGCAAGTCCATTGACCCTCCCCAGACACACCCCTGCCATACTCCCATGCCTTCTTGAACGTCCCTGTACTGGAGATGTCTGCAAATGGCATTTGTGGAATGGTTTTGGAGATATGTCTGTGATTTTGACGTCCATGTGCATATCTGCAGACGTCCAAACCATAAGAACATAAGATGCCATACTGGGTCAGACCAAGGTCCATCAAGCCCAGTATCCTATTTCCAACAGTGGCAAATCTAGGTTATAAGTACCTAGCAGTTTCCCTAAAGACACAGGTTCCGCAATGCTTGTATAGGGTCAAGCAGTGATATCCTGGGTCCCTTTTAATAATGGTTTATGGACCTTTCCTCCAGGAACTTGTCCAAACCTTTTTTAAACCCAGCTACAATAACAGCTTTTACTACATCCTCCAGCAACGAATTCCAGAGTTTGATTACACTTTGAATGAAAAAATATTTTCACTTATTAGTCTTAAATAGGTTACCCTGTAGCTTCATTGCATGTCCCCTAGTCTTTCTATATTCTGATGACATAAACAATTTATCTACATTTACCCATTCCACTCCATTCATTAATTTATAGACCACCTATCATATCTCCCATCAGCCGTCTCTTTTCCAGGTTGAAGAACCCTAACCTTTTTAGCCTCTCTTCATAGGGGTATCATTCCATCCCCTTTACCATGTTGGTGGCTCTTCTCTGTACCTTTTCTAATAGCGCTATAACCTTTTTAAGATATGGCGACCAGAATTGCACACAATACTCAAGGTGCGGTCTCACCATGGAACGATACAGAGGCATTATAATAATCTTTGTTTTATTTTCCATTCCTTTCCATATGATATCTAGCGTTCTATTTGCTCTCTTGGCCACTGTTGCACACTAGACGGAGGGTTTTAACTTGTTATCCATGATGACACCTAAATCTTTTTCCTGAGTGGTGGTTCCTAATGCGGAACCTTGCTTCGTGTAACTACAGTTTGGGTTGTTCTTTCCTAGGTGCATAACTTTGCACATGTCCACATTAAATTTCATCTGCCAATTGGATGCCCAGTCTTCCAATTTATCAAGATCCTCTTGCAATTTTCCACAATCCTCATGGGATATAACAACTTTAAATAGTTTTGTGTCATCTGCAAATTTGATAAGTTCACTCTTTATTCTCTTTTCCAGGTCATTTATGAATATGTCAAAAAGCAGCGGACCCAGCACAGATCCCTGGGGTACACCTCTATTCACCTTTCTCCATTGGGAAAATTAGCCATTTAGCCCTACCCTCTGCTTTCTATCTTTTAACCAATTCCTGATCCACAATAGTACACTGCCTCCTATCCCATGACTTTTTAGTTTTGCCAGAAGTCTCTGATGAGGGACCTTGTCAATGGCTTTCTGAAAGTCCAAATACACTATATCAACCGACTCACCTTTGTCTACCTGTTTATTCACACTTTCAAAAAAACATAACAGATTAGTAAGACAAGATCTTCCTTGTCTAAAGCCATGTTGGCTGTCTCCCATTAAGCCATGACTATCTATCTACATGTTCAGTAATTTTGTTCTTTATGATGGTTTCTACCATTTTTCCCGGTACTGATGCCAGACTCACCGGTCTGTAGTTTCCCAGATCACCCCTGGTACCCTTTTTAAAAATTTGTGTTACATTAGCCATCCTCCAATCTTCAGGTATTACAGATGATTTTAATGATAGTTCACAGATTACTAATAGCAGGTCTGCAATCTCATATTTTAGTTCTTTCAATACCCTTGGATGTATACCATCCGGTCCAGGTGATTTACTACTCTTCAGTTTACCAAACAGTTGTAATACATCTTCCTGGTGTATTGTTATTTCTTTTAATTCTTCCGCAGCATCTCCTTTAAATACCATTTCAGTCATGGCTAATATTCCTACATCTTCCTCAGTAAAGGCCAAAGCAAAGAATTGGGCAACTGTCTGCTCTCTCCTATTAGAGCAGCTTTTAGACTAGATATCTCCTTTTTATTTATTTATTTATTGTTTTAATCAGAATCAGAATTAACAACAAAGTAAAAAACAAAACAAAAGGACCCGTCAAAGACAGTTCTCTGCAAAGGCAAAAAAATAATCCTGGAATAGACCACAATACGTTGCCCCACCATATGATCCAAGAAAAAAGAAATAAAATATATTGGTAAACCAACACTCAAAGGAAAGGGATTTATCATAGGAGCATAGGAAACATTATATGGCAGCCGATATGGGAGCTTCCCCACCCCCACCCTCTTCTCTACACAAAAGAAATTGTAGCAGTTGTCTGGCCTCAAAGAAAATATATTGTTTTAGATTGAAAATTAACCATACACTTACAAGGATATCTTAACTTAAACTGCGCTCCCAAGGCTACCGTTCAAAGTTAATGCCAGCAGCCTGGTTCCATCCCGGTTAAGGTGAAGCCCACCCCTTTGGAAGAGCCCCTCTTTTCCCCATAATGTTCCCCAGTTCCTAACAAATCCAAAATCCTCCTCCTTGCACTGTCATCTCATCCATGCATTGAGACTCCAGAGCTCTGCCTGCTTTTTGGGTCCTGCACATGGAATGGGAAGCATTTCGGAAAATGCTATGCTGGAAGTTCTGGATTTCAATTTCCTACCTAAAAGTCTAAAATTTAGCCTCCAGAACCTCCCTACCACATTTTCTTATGTCATTGGTTCCGACATGTACCAAGACAGCAGACTCTTCCCCAGCACTATCTAAGACCTTGTCTAGGTGGCACGTGAGGTCCACTACCTTCAAAACCAGGCAGGCATGTTACCAGATAATCCTCACTTCCACTAACCACTCAGCAATCTACATGCCTAATGATTGAATCACCAACTATAACAGCTGTCCTAACCCTTCCCTCATGGGCACATGGCCCTGGAGAAACTTCCTTGGTGCGAGAGGGTTTTACATCACCTGGAGGACAGGTCCTAGCTACAGGATCACTTCCTGCCACACCAAGGTGATGCTCTCCTGTCATGTGACCTCTCTCCTCCATGGCAACAGGGAAGCTGCCAGACTGGAGGGAGGACTTTAGGACTATATCCCTATAGGTCTCGTCTATTGGGTGTCAGGGAGAGAGGGAGGGAAAGAAGACTTTTATTAAAAACTGACTGCTACACAGTACCCTGTCCTGTGCTTCTAAGGTAATCTGTGACCAATTTCAAGGGGGAGTCCCAGAGCCCTTGCTTGGATTGAGGGAGTCTTGGGTTCTAAATTTAACGAGAAAGCTCTCTTCTATGTTTTAAATTTAAACTGAAAGCTCTTTGCTGCTACTAGGCCCTGACTTATTTAACAAATACACTGGGTTCATAGATTAATAGCTTTAATCTAAATAATTCCTTTTTCCCCAAGATTTAGAAAAATTTGCAGAAGTAAATACTTACAATTGCAGATCTCTCTCCAGAAGTAGCAGTCCCCTTTTGTAGTTCCTCAAGACTCAATAACTAAACCTTTTAGAATGATTTCTTCTCCTTTTTATTCCACCACTTTTTCCATTTTTTGCTTTCTTTTTTCTGTTGGTAAGGCCTTTCCTGTTTGTGGTTTTCAATAAACCTTAAGGGATGTCACAACTTGCAAATCTAGTTTTATCCAGAAGCAATATGGTGACTAAACCTTGAATATTCAAGCGTGAGAGTTTTTCACCGAGTCAAGTAACTACAATCTATACTGTATGGAGATGGCAGTAGTGCATCAGTAGAGACTGCTTTTTTGTTTGACACTTACAGTATCTAAAAGCTAGAAAAGTTAAGAGGCTGGACTGAGGCTTCACCGACTTCCTTATGGGAAGTGGTCTCAAGACCCATGCTTTGTAAACTTTATAAGTCGGTGACATTTCACTTAGCAGCCTCCTTCCCTTAACATGCTTATCCACAAATATGCAGCTACTTGCACCGTGTGTATTTTTAGGTGGGTCCTAATTTTATAAGAGACCTTTTATGTATGTAAATCAGCATTTTACACATAAAAAAGGTTTATAAAAATTCCCCCATGTAGGTGTAGGCATTCACAGGGCTCCAAGTTGGGTAGAATTGCAGTGCCTATATATGTTTGTTAAAATACATGCCTAGAGTATATGCCATGTTTGTACCTGCCTCAGAGCAGGTAGACATTTGTGCAAGAGGATTTGTGGGCTGTTGGGCATAGTTCTGAGTACCCATTTTATATGGGCACTCGGGCACCTATGTTGTCTTTATAAAATAGGTGCATTTTTGGAAACTTTTAAAGGCACACAATTGCATACAATGGTGCTTGTGGTCAATAGCAGCTTTAATGCATGTTAGCACCTAGTACTGAAAGCTAAGAGCTAAATTTACTAACATCAAGGTTGATCCAGGGTCAAATTTTCCAGCCCATCAATTGAAACAGACATATTACTTAACTACCAAGAGCTTACAGCTTTCTCATTTGTTTCACCTACACTGCCCTAAAGCATGGGGGCAAATAACAGCTGAACATTGGACTCTTTCCATTATAAAAGAGGGGTACAAGCTTCACTTCCTCCGCTTGTCCCCTCCTACAGTGGTAAGACAGTTCAATTCTCAGACCTCTCTCATCAACCTGTTAGATCAAGAGGTCACCATGCTTCTTGCCCAAGGGGCAATAGAAGAGGTACCCATTTTTCAACAGGGTACAGGGTTTTACTCCCCCTATTTCCTTATCCCAAAGAAAACAGGAGGACACAGACCCATTTTGGATCTCAGAGAATTGAACAAATTCCTGGTCAAGGAGAAATTCAAGATGATTTCTCTGGGAACCCTGCTGCCATACCTTCAGAGTCAGGATTGACTTTGTTCTCTAGATCTCAAGGATGCGTACACTCATGTTCTCATCCATCCAACTCACAGAAAATTCCTTTGGTTCCTTTTTCAAGGAAAGCACTACCAATACAGGGTGCTTCCTTTTGGCCTGGCCTCAGCACCAAGGGTGTTCACGAAATGCATGGCTGTGGTAGCAGCATTTCTTCGCACTCTACGAATATTCGTCTTCCCCTACTTAGACAACTGGCTCATTCGAGCCCCATCAGAGTCAGAGGCCAGGACTTCTCTATCTTGCCCAATCCTTCAGTATTTGGGTCTGGTCATAAACATCCCAAAATCCAGTCTAACTCCCACTCAGTCTCTGGAGTTCATAGGGGCTTTGCTGGATACCAGAAAAGCAAGGGCCTATCTCCCCCAGGCCCATTGCCTTCGCATGGTGCAGTTAGCTTCTCAAGCTGTGCTGAAGTCTCATCTCACTGCTCGAGAAATGCTACAACTATTAGGCCACAGGGCTTCTACCGTACATGTGGTCCCTTATGCTCGCCTCCCTATGAGAGCAGCCCAGTGAACTTTATCCACTCAGTGGACCCAGGCATCAGACAAAATAGCAAACACAAGTCATCTCATTTTGTCCCTCCAATGGTGGCAGTCCACTCAAAACCTGTTGCTGGGGTCCCCATTCCAACAACCTTCACCCCAAGCAACTCTCACAACAGATGCTTCACCAGTGGGTTGGGGAGCTCATCTGCAAAACCTCTCCACCCAAGGCACCTGGACTCCACAGGAGACTCATCTACACATCAATCTTCTGGAGCTCAGAGCAATCTTCCTTGCTCTTCGAGTGTTCCACACTCTGCTCAGCTACAAGACAGTCCTCATTCACACGGACAATCAAGTAGCCATGTTCTATGTGAACAAGCAGGGAGAAACAGGCTCTGTCGCTTTGCAACGAAGCTTTGCGACTATGGGCCCTCGCCAGAGAGCATCAGATTCATCTCCTGGCAGTATATCTTCCAGGTATCCAAAACTCTTGGGCAGACAGACTCAGTCGAGTTCTGCTTCCACACGAATGGTCTCTACATGCAGACCAGGTGGCCAAGATTTTTCAAATTTGGGGAATCCCGGACATAGACCTCTTTGCAAGTCCGTTGAATGCCAAACTTCCCCGGTTCTGTTCCAGAATTCCGGCTCAGGGCTGTCAGGCCAGGGATGCTTTCCTCCTTCATTGGGGGCAAGACTTCCTTTATGCCTTTCCACCCATTCCCCTGATTCCCAAAACCCTGTTCAAGCTTCAGAGAGACAGAGGCCGTATGATCCTCATAGCTCCACATTGGCCACGAAAAGTGTGGTACCCTCTGCTCCTACATCTCTCTCAAGCTCCCTCTCTGGAGTTAGGGTGTGCTCCAGATCTCCTGTCTCAGGAGGAGGGAATGTTATGGCATCCCAATCCCCAATCACTGCATCTCAGGGCTTGGTTGCTGAAGGCCTAGATCTTCAAGATCTTAACCTTCCTCAGCAGGTAAAGGATATCCTTTATGCTTCTAGAAAACCTTCCACAAGACGCTCTTATGCTTTCAAGTGGAAAAGGTTTACCATATGGTGCTCGCAGAAGGGTCTTAACCCCCTTGCGATACCTCTGGAATCATTACTGGAGTATCTCCTTCATTTATCCAATGCAGGACTTTAAACTAACTCACTAAGAGTCCATTTAAGTGCTATTGCGGCTTCTTTCAAGCCCTTAAATGGAGAACCTATTTCCTCCCATCCTCTTATAGCAAGATTTATGAGAGGCCTTCTACTAACTAAGCCTCCCATTAGGCCACCACCGGTGGCATAGGACTTAAACCTGGTTCTTGGCCAGCTTATGAAGCCACCTTTCGAACCCTTGGCTACTACCTCGTTGAAATTCCTTTCTTGGAAAGTTATCTTTCTCATTGCAATCACATCAGCAGGTCGCATTAGTGAGTTGCAGGCACTAGTGGCTGATCCTTCTTATACAAGGTTCCATCATGACAAGGTAGTCCTTAGGACTCAGCCACACTTTATGCCAAAGGTGGTCTCCCCTTTTCATCTTAACCAAGCAGTCTACCTGCCTGTGTTTTTTCCAAGGCCTCATGCATCAAATGCAGAAAGGAATCTTCATACTTTGGACTGTAAAAGAGCTTTGGCTTTTTATTTGCAAAGAACACAGCAACATAGAAAGTCATCTCAGCTCTTTGTTGCTTTTGATCCTTCTCATTTGAGACTTCCAGTCTCCAAGAGAACACTGTTCAACTGGATTGCACAGTGTATTTCCTTTGCCTATCAGAGTAAGAATCTTCCTCTGGTGGGCCATGTCACAGCTCACAATGTGAGAGCCAATGAAACTTCAATGGCTCATCTGCACTCTGTGTCTATCGACGACATCTGTCGAGCAGCCACTTGGGCCTCGGTTCACACCTTCACAGCCCATTACTGCTTGGACAAGGACTCCCGCCGGGATGCCTTGTTTGGTCAGGCTGTTCTCCAACACCTGTTCCATACCTAATCAACTCCTACCCACCATCCCTGGTTGGATGCCAGAGATCCATGGGGGGGAAGTGGAGCCCTTGCACAGGGACACACCACTTCTGGGGCCTTCTCCCTGGCATCTGCAGCTAGGGAGTCCCCATATGTGAAGACTACATTCGTGCTTGTTCCTGGAGATAGCATTGTTACTCACCTGTAACAGGTGATCTCCGGGAACAGCAGGAATTTAGTTTTCACAACCCACCTACCTCCCCTAGGAGTTGTATCTCTCTATCTATCTCTTTCCCTTTCCCTCCCTCTCTCTCTCTTTGTCTCAGCTTTAAAACTCAACTGGAGAGAAGCAGTTGGGAAAGGCGGGAAGGCAGCACGCAGGTGCTGTGGGATGCTCCCAAAAGCTTTCTAATTGGACGCTGGGGAGCGTTCCCGCGCAGGCTCCGTTGGTACCGATGATACCCATATGTGAAGACTAAATTCCTGCTGTTCCCGGAGATCACCTGTTACAGGTGAATAACTATGCTTTCTCTCTTTGTCTCTTTGAGTTTGATCCTGTATTCATTTCTGTGTTCCTCTGTTTGCAAGCTTCTGAATTTTGCGAAAGCTGTGTTTTTTGCCTTTATTTGAGCAGCCACCTTTTTGGAAAATCAAATAGGCTTTCTTCTCCTCTTGTTTTTGTTTACTTTTGTTACATATTTATCTGTTGCCCCTTTTATTGCCACCTTTAGTTTAGCCCATTGCAATTCCACTTCCCTTATCTCCTTCCACCCTGTCATCTCCTCCTTTAGGTACTCGGCCGTTTTATTGAAGTCGGTGTTTTTGAAGTTTAGGACTTTGAGCCTGCTATGATGATTGGCCTGTACCATGGCTTTTATCTCAAACCACACCGTGTGATGATCGCTGCAGCTCACTGGGGCACTCATGCAGACATTCGACACACTATCGCAGTTGGAGCACTAAATCCAGCGTTGAGCTTCGCCTGGTTGGTTCCATCACCATTTGTCTAAGTGACGCATCTTGGAGAGCATCCATGATTTTTTTCCTTCTTTCCAGATTTGCAAAAGGAGTAATCCAATCCACATCAGGTAGATTAAAGTCGCCCAATATGATTGCTTCCCCCTTTGTGGCTATCTTGGCAATATCTATAATCAATTCGTTATCTATCTCTTCAATTTGTGTTGGAGGTCTGTAGACTACAGCAGTATGGATGACAGTGCCATCTCCTCTTTCCAACACGATCCAGAGCGCTGCTTCTTTTCCCCATGCCCCTTGCATTTCAGTAGCTTTAATATTGCTTTTGACATACAAGGCTACTCCTCCTCCTCTTCCATTTTCTCTTCTGAATAGATTATAGCCAGGTATGGCTATATCCCAATCATGCGATTCGTTTAGCCATGTTTCTGTAATGGCCACAATGTCCAAATCCATTTCCACCATTAGGGCTTCTAGGTCTGGAACTTTGTTGGCTAAGCTTCGAGCATTTGTGCTCATTGCTTTCCAGCATTTTAACTGGCTTGCGTGTATTTAGCATTGATTTTGTTCTGCCTACATCTTCCCACTTGTTTATGATGTGTGGTTTAAATGTGTGGCTGTTTCTGAATTTAATCTGCTTTTGCAGGGGGTGACATCCAGAGCTTGATTTTTCACATCCGTCACCCCCTTTTTCTAGTTTAAATGCATATCCACATATTGCTTGTATTTTTCACTTAGGATTCTTTTCCCTGTGACAGAGAGATGTAGTCCATCAGCACAGTATAGTCTCTTGTTGTTCCATCTGTTATCCCAGTCGCCAATAAATCTGAATCCTTCTTGTTTGCACCAGGTCTGGAGCCATGTATTAAAGCTGTTAATACAATGCAGCCTTTTTGCCCCTTTACCAAGCACAGGTAGAACCTCTGAGAATGCAACAGTGTTAACAATAGGCTTGAGTTTCCCAGAGATTGGAAGTTCTTTTGGACTGTAGAGGTACTGTTTCTAGCCAGGTCATTTGTGCCCAAGTAGATAACCACATCAAGTTTGGAGTGTTCACTTTCTGCGCTAAGTACTTCAACAACGTGGTTTGTATTCCTGCTGGCTGAAGAGCCTGGGAGGCACTTGACTATCTTCTCTCCTTTGAACTGTGTTTCCAAGTTGATGCCACTGATGATGGAATCATCAAGTAGTAGTAGTTTGCTGTTTGGTGAGGTTTTCTTCATATTTGGTGCTTTAGCAGGAGATTGGGTTACGGTTACGGTTGGGTATTCTTGTATGATTAGCAGGAGATTGGGCATTGTCCGTCTCATTTAAGGGCCCTTCAGTTTCTTTGGATTGGGCATCCTCATTCGCCAAGGCAGAGAAGGCATTATGCAGGGATATCACCTGATTCATAGGACGCCTCTGTGTCACAGGTCGCAATCTACCAGAACCCACTGTGATCCATTTGTTTCTGGGGTGTTTCATTCTTTGTGGAAGTGGTGGTGGACATTGTTCAGTTTGTATTTTAGAAGATGTGCGCTTCATTGCAGCCAGTTCCTCCCTCAGTTCCTCATCCTCATTAGCCAAGGCAGAGAAGGCATTATGCAGGGATATCTTTTAATGCATAGGATGCCTGTGTGTTACAGGTTGCAATCTACCAGAACCCACTGTGATCCCCTTTGATGCTTTGTGGGAGCGGTGGTGGGCATTGTTCAGTTTTGTATCCTAGAAGAGGTGCGCTTCATTGCAGCCAGTTCCTCCCTGAGTAGGGTCACCTCTTTATGCATGGCAGCTAGGTCTTCCCTTAGTAGAGTCAGTTCTTTATGCATGGTAGCTGACCTGAGGCACATAGGACAAGCTCTGAGGTTCCATATGATTCGTCTTGGAATGAAAGTACTGCAGTTATTGCACCGAATACACGACATGCTGCATAAGCAGTCCTAGAAGGAGAAGAGGAAGAAGAAGAAGGAAGGAGGAAGAAGATGTGGGCTTTAACCCGAGTTAAAAGGATATATGGCAACGTATGCGAGTACTATATAGGCAATGCAGCCCATGGGGTGGGTGGGGTGAGGGGTAGGATGGGTGGGAACCTAAGTGTCTCTAGCCAGTAGGCTTTTCCTGAACTGAGGGCACCCACAGATATCTGCTCCAAGCAGGGGCGGCCCAAGGGGGGTGCGGGGCCATGTGCGGAGATTAATTGCGGGGCCTCATTTGCATAGGGAGCCTCATTTGCATAAATACTTGCATAATGTTAATATGCATTTTTAGTAAACATGCTTCTTAATGAGTGTCTGGATAAAGAAAGACTAATAGATTTCTACGTTACTATATTCCAGTGCCAACCGCCAGGCCCATTAGGAAGTACTATAAACACTGACCTTTTAGAACTCATAGCAAATCCACCATATCATAACAGCTCTGCCAGGACTCACAAAGCACCAAACCCTACCTATCAAAAGGCAACACTGCAAATATTAAACCAATACATCTCAGAGTATACCAATGCATCTCCTACTGGGGAAAGAGAACAAGTGACATGGTCAAATAGAAACTACATGAACAGAATACCTCAGCTTGGTTAAAATGCAGAATATAGACCGTCACCAAAGAACAAGGGATCACAATTTAGAAATAGGAAGACAATAATTAAACTGGGAACCCCAAAAGCCAAACTTGGGATGTACAACAACACTGGAGAAATAAAACTATAAATTAATTTCCTCTTGTACTAAACAAAACACAAAAGATGTTAACAATGCACATTTCCCAGAGCTGATATATTCCAGTTAATAAATTCAAAATAAAAAAGTATTTTTCTACCTTTTGTTGCTTGTGCATTTTCTTTTCAGTTGCAATTGCTCCAGTCACTTTCTTCTGGTTTCTTTGTGTCTTCTGCGAGCTATCCATTTTCCTTTCTTCTCTTTTAGATTTTTTTCCAAATTTTTTCTCTACATCTGCTTTAACATACTGATCTTTCCCCTTTTGCTCTTTCCTCCATTTCTTTCCTTATTGCTTTATCATCCACTCAAATTTCACCCTTCCATTCTCAATCTACACTTACTCTTCCAATACCCAGCCCTTCGTAGACTTTTCTTCCCTCCCACACAAAATATATTTTCCCCTCTCCATTCTCATTTCCCACCCCTTTCTAGTCCTCCCCCAAAATCAGCTCCTTTATAGTTCTAGACCCACCCAGCATCTGCCCCCTTCTAGTCCCAGTCTCCCAAGCTTCCACATCAGCCCATTTCCAGTCCTAGCCTCCCATATGCTGTTTTCCAGTTCCATTCCAGCCCCCCCATCAGCCCATTTCCACTCCAAGCTCCCCATCAGCCCATTTCCAGCCCTTTTCCAACTCCCATCAGCCCATTTCCAGTGTCCTATTCCAGCCCATCACCCATTTGCAGTCTACGTTCCCCCCATCAGCCCATTTCTAGTCCTATCCTAGCTCCTCATCAGCCCATTTCCAGTCCTAGCCCCCATATGTTCTTTTCCAGTTCCATTCCAGTCCCTCATCAGCCCATTTCCTCCACGCTCCCCCATCAGCTAATTTCCAATCCTAGCCCCCTTGTCAGCCCACTTCGCCCTATTCCAGCCCCCATCAGCCCATTTCCAGTCCTAATCCAGCTCTTCATCAGCCCATTTCCAGTCCAAGTTCCCCCCCATCACAGCCCATTTCGTCCATTCCCCCCCCCATCACAGCCCATTTGCAGTCCTATCCCCCCCACCATCACAGCCCATTTGCAGTCCTCCCCATCCCAGCCCAATTTGTCCATTTCCCCCCATCACAGCCCATTTCCAGTCTGTTCCCCCCCACATCACAGCCCATTTCCAGTCTGTTTCCCCCCACCCACCCCTATTTTCATTCCGTCAGTCCCCAACATCACAGCACATTTCCACTTCAAACCCCCCCCATCCCAGACCATTTGCAGTCCTCCCCCCATCACAGCCCATTTCCAGTCCGTTCTCCCCCCACACACATCACATCCCATTTCCTGTCTGTTTCCCCCCCCATCACACCCCATTTCACTTCCTTTCCACTCCCCCATAACAGCCCATTTCAAGTCCGTTATCCCCCACCCCACACATCACAGCCCATTTCCAGTCCGTTCTCCCCCCCCCCACATCACAGCCCATTTCCAGTCTGTTTTCCCCCCCCCATCACAGCCCATTTCCAGTCTGTTTCCCCCATCCCAGCCCATTTTCAGTCTCCCCACATCACAGCCCATTTCCAGTCCGTTTCCCCCCCCCATCACAGCCCATTTCCAGTCCGTTCCCCTCCCCCATCACAGCCCATTTCCAGTCTGTCTCCCCCCCATCACAGCCCATTTCCAGTCCGGTCCCCCCCAACACCGCCCATCCAGTCCTAGCCGCCCCCCCCCGAAGAGCCCCGCGCCGTCTAAGGGGCTGCAGAGTGAGCCTGGGAAGCCCGCGCGAGGCCCCGGCTCCCTCTGCACAGCCCGCCAGCGTGAAGAACCTTTACCTTCCCGCTGGCGGCTGTTTCAATGAAGCCGCAAATGCCGGGAAAGGTTAAAGGCAATGCCTTGTGATTGGATATCTTTTTTTTTTTTTGTGAGTTAAGAGTATGACTGAGAGGGGTGTGGGTCTTAGAAACGTAGAAACTTAACGACAGAAAAAGACCACATGGCCCATCTAGTCTGTCCTTCCATAACAACTACAACAGTCCCCTTTTTTTTCCTTTAGAGATCCTCTGTGTTTGTCCCATGCTTTTTTTGAATTCAGTTACTGTCCTCATCTCTAGCACTGGGCGATTATTCCACGGATCCACCACTCTTTCTGTAAAGAAATATTTCCGCATATCACTCCTGAATTTATCCACCTTCACCCTCATCTGTGATTGGTGAGTTTTCAGCTGTCTGATAGGTTGAGATAAGGTAGTATTTTATTGGTAGTTTCAGTAATTGGAGGGAGTTTGATTGGCTATTGGGGATTTTTAATTTAGAGGGTTTGAACGCTGATTATATAGAGAGCATGATCTGTCATTGTGAGAGACAGAGACGCTATATAGCCATTAATGGACCTTGATACTGCTTTCCTTTCCTTTCCTTTCGGAATGGATGTTTGCTAGATAACTAGCTAGTATGTTGGCTTTTTTTTTAAGTTTTTGACTGGGGATTGCAGTAAGTAGAGTTATTGTGCATGTACTAGCAACAATCTTAGTCCCTTGCCATTTCATTATGATGTTAATGTCTTTTGGTATCCCCTTATTGCTGATACACAATATGATATTAGGGAGTTAGAAAACTTCATATCAGAGATGACTTTGAAGCCACCTTTTGCTGTTATGTTGGTCTTGATTGATAATGAGTTTTTTGTTTTTCCTATAGCTCCATTCTTTTCTAGCACTTGCTGATACAGCAACCAGTGAAATGCTGACAGCATCAAGGCTGAGGCAATAGCTTATAACAACACGCTGATTCTTTCACACTCAAGAGATAAGTTAGTTTCAATAGATATGAATTTTCTATAGATTTGTACTGCTGTGGTATTTGTCAGTGGTTAGACTTATGATGTTAATGTCTGGTGCATTGAATTGGTTTATGTTTTAACTTTAGCCTTCTCTATAAAACCCAGAAATTAGTACTACTGAGGTCAGCCATTATTTGTTTTTTTTTGTAATTTCTTATGTAAGCTTAGATATCAGGGCAGAAATAAACAAACATACCTGTTGTTTTTTTTATAGCTGTTTGTTTTTCATTTTTTTGTATGATTTTAGATTTGGCCTGTTCTCTAGTTCGTATCAGGGTTTCTCAGGAATGGGATTTCAGATGTTACCTCAGGCCCTATATAAACCCCTTCTGATCTGCTTCAGTTTCAGTTTAACAAAGCCCTCCCACCCCACTAGTTAACTAACATTTCTCCCCAAAATGAACTTTGTTTATTTTTTTCAGTGCTTGGCATAGTTTGCTTGCTGAAGCTGAGGCTGTGCGGTAGTTCTGCTGAAGATCTGCTTAGGAGTGGAGAGAATCTCTCTGTTACAATTATGGGCTGGATTTTGCTTTGATTATGCTACGTTTCCTGCTACGAGCCAACATAGCCCGTGGAAGAGCAGCAATGGACGGCATCATACAAAACATCTGAGGACCTGCAGTATCTCCATCTGTGTGGTTGCACTTCAGATGATAATGACCTTGCTTCCTCCTCCCCCCCCCTTCATATTTTTCTAGGTCCTTTGTGATCTCATATTCTGAGTAACAAAGGAATTCCGTCGTCAGACACCATAGGATAATCTACTACTTATTTTTTCAAAGTGATAGAACATAAGAACCAGTCCAAAGGTTAGCATTCTGCACATATGCATGAAGCAGGATTAAGAGAACCTTATAGGTCTTCAGTGCTTCATGGATTAGGAATTTTTGCCAAGAGGAGGCTTTCAGTGTTGAAGGTGAATGATAAGAGATCCATCTGCATAATTTGCAGGGCATTCCCTGGTTATCAGAGTCATACGTCATGGAATGCGGATTAGCTCTTGTGGTAATTAATCATAATCTGATGGTGCTAGGAAGAGATTGGTAAATGGAAGCTAAGGAAGATGCTGAAATCTCTAAGTTAGATCCCCCAACTCTGCTAAGGATCGCCATGCAGATGTGCCCTATTTCTGGGGTTTCTCTTTTTACTGTGATGGGTTCAGAGGGTAGATGTGAGGTTTTGAGAGGGGAAGAGAAAATTTGCAGAGAACACAACGTAAACCTCTGTATCCTTCAGTATTTTTATTGCAAATATTAGTGACATTTCTTTGGGGCTAAAAAATATGAATAAACTCTGATGGCAGAAACCATTTGATTCCCCGAATGAATGCTTCTTAACTGTATCCAGTCATATGCTGCCATATTGCAAAGAACCTCATTCAAAAAAATCTCCTTAAATTTTCTCAAGGAAGTTTCCTGAAATAGGAACACTATGTACTTCATTGCAATATTTTACAATAAAGAGCTAAATTTAGTATACCACAAATGTTTTCTGTTCATATCAACTTGATACTGTTTTTAGGAAAGGCTTGAGGAAAAAGAGACTGTTGAAACAATATGGCTTCTCGTACAATACTTAATATCAAGTGTATTAATAAAGATAAAGATAATAGTATTACATTTTGCACTGTGGATAGGTTGTAAATGCTGGAATTTTGTATAGGAGCGTTAATAATGTAAGAGAAAATGTTCCATCCTTTAATGTTATTAGCACTGGAAGTTCCTTTCAAAACATTAAACCATTTCTAAATTGTCATAATTCCATTTATAATGTATTTAACATAATTAAAAGCATTTTAAATATTTTACTCATGATCTTGATGATTCTTTTTCATCTTTTGGACAAAGGATCTCATATGATAAATATGTATTATTCTGGTTTATATTTTACCGTTGTTAAATTTAAGAGATTAATTTTCAAGGTATGTTCCCCTGGAGGTGGAAAAACTAGGGTAGCAACAGGCATGCTTACTGAAAAATAAAAGCAGGGCAGCCTGGTGTTCCCAGATTTTAAGCTGTACCATTGGACGGTTGAATTGTAAGGTGTTTTGACCTGAGGTGTTATGGGGCTAAGGAATTTCACTGGATTGTTATAGAATGGGACACAATGCCCATGGGGACTCCTGGCCTTGCTTATGTTAGATTTAGGAAAATTAGCAATTTTTTTATTGCTTTTAATTAACATTTACAAAATACTGTGGTAATAAAAAAGCAAATAACCACAGATAGGACATAAAAAAAAGAAACTCCCAGTTGAGACAGTAAAACCCTAAATTACATGATCAAGGATACAAATATCAACAATCCCACTAATCACCTACTGACCTCCTTTCCACCTTCAAAAACCTCTCCAGTTGTAGAACCTCAAAAGTCATACCTACTGCCTGATAAATAATACAACATTTACATGGAAACCTAAGTGAAAATAATGCGCCAAGGGTCAAAACCTGGGAGCAAAGTTCCAAAAAGGTTTTCCTTCGTTGTTGAGTTCATCTTGTAACATCTGGAAAGACCTGCATTTCCTGACCACAACATTTTTCATGCCGATTAGAGAAGTATAGACGTAAAATCTGATCTTTCTCAATTTCGGAAACAAAAGATACTAACACAGTAGCTATAGCAGGAATTTCATCTAGGGAGGATTCCAGGAATACAGAGAGATCCAAGCTACCTGATGGGAGAACAACATCCAACTGTTCACTCTCTTGCACCCTCCCACCCTCCAAATCTAACTTCCCTTTAGAAATATAATACATCTTAGAGTACTGAACATTATCCGCACCAAGATATTTAAGAACTTCCTTAAGGTACTTCACAAAAAGAATTTGCGGTGAAAGAAAGTGAGTACAGGGAAAGTTTAAAAAACGTAAATTCTTGGATCTCAACGCATTATCCATGGATTCTAATTGACAAGAGGTCATAACTGCACCAGAAGAAACAGTTTATTTATTTATTTATAGTCTCTTCTATACCGCGCTATTCAGCATCAGTGCGGTTTACAATGAACAATAATTTACACATTTCCGATGGTACTTTGTGTTTACAGTTGAACAGGTAATACAACTTGGATAACAGTTTGTAGTGAAGCCTGCAAAACAGCAAGTTGGGACTCCATCTTCTGTGAACATTGTTGACCAACAAAATTAGCATCGTGTTCGGCAAGCTTCACAACAGTTTCCTTTGTAAAATCAGATATCTTCCCTAACGCCAATTGAAGAGACTGATCCACATGCATAATAGCTTCCCAGATATCCGTCAAAGAAATGTCGGTTCCAGCAGCAAGCCTGTCCAAGGAAAAAGAAAATTCTATCAAACTAGTCAGGGGGGCCAGTATGCTGCACAATATCAACAGTTAAGGAGGACTCTATAGCCTGTGTAGGAATAGGGTCTGAAGGAGCCAACCCCTTAATACCTAAAGAAGAAAAAGCCTCCTTAATGTCACTTCCTAGATCGCCCACATCCTGAAAATTTGCAGTTTTAACCTGTGATCTTATGAACACTTAGCGTTTTTTGAAAATTTACAGCTATGTAATTGTTCTTGTTAACAGTGTTTCACAGAAACATGGAAAATAACAAATAAGGACCATGCAGCCTATGTCTGCCCATCTTCAAATCTCCTTCAAAGATCCTCTGTGCTTGTCCCCATGCTTTCTTGCATTCGGATGCTGTTCTCAGCTTAACCACCTCCACTGGGACACTATTGCAGCCAGTTACCAGCTTCTCTGTTAGGAGTAATCTAAGGAAAGACTTCTTAAGTCTACCTGTTTGATTTTTCTTCCAAAATACACATATTTAGATCTTTTAGACTGTCCCTATATGCTTTATGATGATCACTGCCAATTTAGTACCCAGTCTATTTTTTGAAGGTGCAGTCTACAGAATTGTGCACAGTATTCCAAATTAGATCTCAGCAGAGATGTATACAAAGATACCATTACCTCTTCTTTCTGGTGGTCATTGGTTTCCCTCTGCTCTCCAGTCTCCTCCTGGCTTTTGCCATTGCTTTAAGATCATCAGGTATGGTCATCTTCAGATCCTGCACAGGATTACTTTACCCCCTATATTGTATCACTTCCTTGGTTTTTGCAGCCCAAATGCATGGCCCTGCTATTTTAGCATAAAATATTAGCTGACAAGTTCTGGACCATTCTTGAAGCTTTGCTAAATCCCTACCCATGTTACCCATACTTTCAGATTGTCTACAGTATTGCAGATTTAGTAAAAAGGCAAACCTTTCCTGGCAGCCCTAATGCAGTATTGCTGTTGTCAACAAAAATGTTGACAAGAGCAGTGCCCAGGACCAATCTCTGTAGCACATCTCTTGACACCCCTTTCCTCAGAATGAATGCCATTTATGACTATTATTTGTTGCTTCCAACGTAACCAGTTTTTACCCCAGTTAGTCATTATTGGGCCCTATCAAGGGCGCTCAGTTTATTTATGAGTTGCCTATGTGGAATCATGTCAAAGACCTTGCTGAAATCTGAGGCTGTCCCTTGATCTAACTCTCTCGTCACACAGTCAAAGAAATTTGTCAGAGATGATCTACCTCTGACAAAACCATGCTGCCTTGGATCCTGGAGTTTGGCTACTATTATATTATGGATCCTTTTTGCTATTTTGGCATACTCCCCTGATGCAGATAAGTAGGAAATTATATCTCATCGAAACACAATATTGTGTTGGGCTTTTGTTGAATGTGTTTGATTTTTTTGTAACACATATATGTGGATTTTTGTGTGCGTACGTTACTATTAGGGTTAAAAAAATTTTTATAAAATGGACCGACAATGATTTTTGAGCATACTAATGCTGGCCCTTAAGGCTGCCATACTAGAGGGTCCGGTTGGATCAAGGTTTGCTCTATATGAATTATTTGAGATCCTTATAAATTCTAATTTATGATTTTTGAAGTGATCCACGATTATATATTATATCTATTAGGACATCTGTCTTTTTGGTTGCCTTTAGCTTTGGATTTCTCCAGGTACAATTTTTTTTTAATATCTTTAATAAAAGCAGAATTAATGCCATCCTGCCTTTGAAAATTTAAGTTTAAAGCCCTCAACAGTCTCCTTCACGCTAGCCAGTTCATTCACACTTTATTGAATCAAAGCCATGTTATCTTGGACTTGAAGAGAGATCCAAAAGGTTGCTCAGCCATCAAACTTTGTGAAGCGAGAGACCATCCATCTGATCCAAGCGGCGGTACTGCCGACATCAGCCCACTAACCTTACTCTCCAGGCACTTCTTCACTCCTACCACTGATGAAGATGACCCCAGTGGCGGCGTCGACGCCTGCTTCAACCCAGATGCACTCTTTCCCTCCGGGACAGCCACAGAATCTACCGCAGGACCTGGTGATCTGGCTGCACCAAGGCTGAGAAATCTGGTGGGCAATGCAGGAGGCAAACGCAGCTCCGGAGACAGCTCAAATCCTGAAAAAATGCTGGTTGCTGCTTGCTGTCCCACTGCAAAGGAATCCATAGAACTGGTCAGTGAGGTAAAAGAAGTGGAAGGAGACTCCTTGGGCTGCGAAGGTTTCTTGCCCAATTTCCCCTTCCTCTTCAGCATAGCAAGAAAGGCGTCCGGAGCAGCAGCACACTAAGCGGCCATCTTGGTTCCCATGCCCCATACCATATGATTTATAACGAAGACCACTGCCAATTTGGTAGCTACCCTCTGCACCGAATCCATCCTGTTTATATCATTTTTAAAGGTGCGGTCTCCAGAATGGCACACAATACTCCAGATGAAGTCTCATCAAAAAGGTATACAGAGGTACTATCATCCCCTTCTTTCTGCGGGCCATTTCTCTCCCTATGCACCCAAGCATCCTTCTGGCTTTTACTGTCACCTTTTCTGATTAGCCATTTTAAGATCATCAGAAAGAATCACGTCTAGGCCCTGTTCTTCTTTCATGAACAGAAGTATGTCACCCCCTATATTGTACCACTCCTTTGGATTTTTTCAGCCCAAATGCATCACCCTGCATTTTTTAACGTTAAATATCAGCTGCCAAATTCTCAACCATTTTTCAAGCTTAGCTGTATCCCTCTTCTTGTTATCTACTCTATTGCAGATTTTGGTATCATTCGCAAAGAGGCAAACCTTAGTCAACAGCCTTTCCGTAATCGTAATATCGCTAACAAAATTGTCAAAAAGAATTGGACCAAAGACAGATCCCTGCGGCACACCACTGGTAATATCCTCCTCAGAGTGAGCTCCATTTACCTGTACCCTTGTCACCTCCCACTCAACTAATTTCTAACCCAGCCAGTCACTTTAAGTTCCATTCCTAGGGTGCTCATTTATTTATAAGTCACTTGTTCGGAATAGTGTCAAAGGCTTTACTGAAATCTAAGTACGCCGCATCTAGTGCTCTCCCTCGGTCCAACTGTCTGGTACCCCAGTCAAAGAAATCAATCAGATTTGTCTGTCAAGACCAGCCTGTAGTAAACCAATGCTACTTCAAATCCTGAAATCCTGTGAAAGCTGGACAGTGAAAAAGATAGACAGGAAGAAAATTGATGCCTTTGAATTACAGTGCTGGCGGCGAATACTATGTATACCATGGACTGCCCGAAGAACAAACCAGTCGGTACTAGAGGAGATCAAACCTAAGCTTTCTTTAGAAGCTCAGATGACAAGACTTCGACTTTCATACTTTGGACACATCATGCGAAGAGAGAGATCATTAGAGAACGACATCATGCTTGGCAAGATAGAAGGTCAACGGAAAAGAGGAAGGCCAGCAATGAGATGGATCGATACAATAACAGCAGCTACGGGTACCAGTCTGTCAACAATGAGCCGCCTGACTCAAGACTGAACACAACTTAGGATAGCTATCCAGAGGGTCGCCATGAGTCGACTCCGACTCGACGGCACTTAACAACAACAACATATCTGGGCAAGTCACTTTACCCTCCATTGCCTTGGAAGAAAAGGCTGGCAATCTACTTCCGGTGATACTTTGCCAAGAAAACCCAGAGGTAGCTGGGTCGCTCAGAGTCAACACTGACTTGATGGCACTAAAAATAAATAAATAAATATATATAAAAAATATACTGACTAAAAATCGATGATGTAATGAATAACATTAAAATCATAATTATGACAGAGCCAAGACATAAACATGATGCAATGATGCTCCAAAAAGACCATTTTGAAAATGGTTAGGGCCCAAAGGCCTCAAATTACTCACTATTTGATGCAAAGCAAGAGTAATAATTGGAATCACATGCGCCTGAAACAACAAATGAAGGGAGGAAAGAAGTTAAGAGGACCTGTTATGCTGAACAGACTGAGCTGCCATTTAACCAATATGATATCAAAAGTAGACTCTCCATAAAACCAAGCAACGTTGTTAAAAAGAACATGAAATAATATATACAATGAAATGGTGGCAATACATAAGTAGAAAACATTTGGTGTAAGTGGTAATATCCATATTTGGACACCAGGTAACATTGAACCACTTGGTAGAACTGCCATAGGGGACCATATCTGTGCGAGAGGAAAAAGTAGCAACTTATCCTATAAAAATAGATCAGTTTCGTTGGGCTTGCTGCACCGACTAGGAAGGCAGCAAGGAGAAGGGGTTATCAATGTGTAAGAGCATATATCTAAACAGTGTAAAAATAAATGTGCAAATGTCATGCTGGGTACTCTAAGGTGCATAATAAAAGTCAACCAATGCCAATTATCAAAGGCAGCAGGGGACTGCAGGATCACTGTGAAGAACACAATTAGCGGAAAAATAACCGTCGCCAGTCTGGAACTAAACTTATTTTTTTTTAGCTATAAACAGCAGTATTATTCCTTTAAATGTTGCCTAAAACACATTCACTACTTTCCATTTTGTAATGAACCCCATCATCAGAAATTTAAATTCTGCTTCAGCTACAATTTGCATTATTCAGATATTTCCCTCCCTCCACCCCCCATCCTCTCCAACTCATCCTCTAATAACCAGATCTAAGTAGACAGTATCATCTTTATTCTATATACAAATGTTAATCCCAGTGTTCCTGCTCCAAAAATTCAGAATGATATCAGCAAAATCAATCATTGAAATATCTTCTCTAATGGCCTGCACGTTTGCACAAAGTTCCGATATCTCTTGTTACATACCGCTGTAACATTTTCCATCAGATAACCGTCCTTCCGCTCTGTTGCCATTGCCTAAGATTGGGTGCATTAACTTAATCTGCTTACTACAACCTCACAGTGCACAGCAGTAAGACATTGGGTACTTTTTTGAGAAAGTCCCTAGCTGACATGTCTAAGGGGTTCCTCCCAGGAAATAGGCTCATGTTTTTTTAAAATGATATCTTGAATTTTTCCCTATATTCCTGAATTTTAGGACATTTCTGCCAAAAGCGGTGCCTTGAGCATCATTCTTTCCCCTCTCTGCACTCCAGGAAATATTCTGCTTGGTGCCATGTCTTTCTTTCCATTGCTTCTCTGAGAGCTCTCTCCCAGTTTCACTTCCTAAGCTCTCATATAGGGAGAAGATCCTTCATCAGAGACCAAGAAAATGTGGCAGAAAAATAGAGAAATGTTTTCCACCCTATTGAAACCTACATGCTTAATTAAAAGCAACTTCCAAACACACCTTGATAGGTTGCCTATGCATGTTACATCCTATGAAGGAAACTCTCTTTGGCATGATGAAACTACTACAACAAGCATTAGAAGTAAGTTTTTTCCGCATACCCTGGCTTAGGCGTGAGATTCATTACTGTCATGGTATGAGCAAACCTAACACATTTGGAGACATTGCCCTTGAAGGAACTTCTTAAATTAAACTCCTCTCAAGATGTGCTAAGCAAAGAAACAGAAACCTGGTGGCAGATAAAAGACCATACGGCCTGTCCAGTCTGCCCTTCCATACCAGCTACTACAGTCCCTTTTTTTTCTTTAGAGATTTTCTGTTTGTCGCAATGTTTCTTGAATTCAGATACCGTCCTCATCTCTACTACCTCCACTGGGAGACTGTCCACGTATCTACCACTCTTTCTGTAAAGAAATATTTACTCCTAAGTCTATTGCCTTTCATCTTCATCATATGACTCCTCGTTGCAGAGCTCTCTTTCAATTGAAAGAGGCTGTACTCCTGTGCATTTATGCTATGGAAGTATTTGAATGTCTCTATCATATTGCCTCTCTTCCGCCTCATACATATTGAAATCTTTAAGTCCGTGCTCATGTGCCTTACGATGAAGCCCACTGACCTTTTTGGTAGCCACTTTCTGCACTGACTCCAACTTGTTTATATCCTTTTGAAGGTGCTGTCTCCAGAATTGCACACAAGACTCTAAATGGGGCCTTGCCAAAGATTTATACAGTGGCGCTATCAACTCCTCCTTCCTATAGGCCATTCCTTTCCCGATGCATCCAAGCATCCTTCTGGCCTTCACCATTACCTTCTCTATCTGTTTTGACACCTTAAGATCGTCAGAAACAATCACGCTCTTCTTTCGTGGGCAAAAGTACCTCACCCCCTATACTGTACTGCTGTCTTGGAATTTTGCAGCCCAAATGCATGACCCTGCATTTTTAAGTATTAAACCTCACTGCTAAATTTTCAACCATTTTTTTTTCTTTTTAACTTTTTAGTAACGTTTTCAATAATAAACACATCTTGTTAAACTATTACTTGCATTTTGCACACCCTTTATACATGCCAACTTATTTTATCCCCTTCTTGCTTATACAACCTTACATAGTATCTGACCTGCTATCACCCCTTCTTCCCCCCCTCCTTCCCCCCCAGCCCTCAGTGCGTATTCATTCAGTTACCTCTCATCCATCCACTCTTATGTATCACCAATCCTGACCCACCGTCACCATTTAGCTCTTTACCTATAATGCATGCCCTACGCTTACTTAATTAGTATGCTTCTCCTACCTTCCTCTCCTCACACCCTCCTTCCATGTTTCCAACCACCTCCACACACCCTTCCATTGTTCCCCACTCTTCTCTCCATTCCCTTGTTGCAACCCCGTCAATCTTTGCATAAAGCTCACTTCAGCCACCCTTCTAACAAACCCTGCACATTGTGGTATACCCGATCCCCTCCAATGCTGTGCTATCTCACATCTTGCAGCCACTATACAATGATGTAGCACCCCCTTGTCGCGTTTTGAGATCTCCTCCCTGAGTTGATGCAATAAACATACCTCCGGTTTCCGTTGCAATCGATTTCCTGTCATTTCTGCAATCATATCCAATACTTTCACCCAGTACTCTTGAATCTGTTCACACCTCCACCACATGTGTAACCAATCACCTTTCTCCTGACATCCCCTCCAACATAGATCAGTTTGTCCCGTTCCCGTTCGTCCTTGACAGGCTGGTGTCCAATACCATCTATATAGCACTTTATATTCATTTTCGTTTACTTGTGTGGTTATTGATATTCACGCTACTGTCTGTATTAACTTATCCCACACCTCATCATTCCATTGCACCCCCAAATCTTCCTCCCATTTTATCATATACACAAATTTGCTCTCCCCTCTCTATTAGTCGCTTGTAAATTCTGGACAAAGCCCCCTTATGACTTAGGTTCCCTGAACAGAGTGCCTCGAACCACCCCTTATGCCCCCCTAAATCCTTCCATATCTTCTGCTGTCTCAGGAAATGACTAACCTGTAGATAAGAGTAATAATCATCCTCCCTCAACCCATATAGGTCCTTGATGCCCTCAAACTCTTGAACTCCCTCTTTGCTCACTATTTGTGAGATGTGTGTGAGCCCCACCTTTGCCCATCTTCGCAACATACTCACCCCTGGTCCCTCTCAAAACATGCCTTCAGTGTCATTCCCTGTATATAACCTTTGTCCTGTACTAATTGTTTTCTATTGCGTTTCCAAACACTCAGAATGTGTGCAATTTTGGGGTTCAGGGGCCTACTTCCTGAGACTTTACTTCCCCTCCACACTAGCTTTTCCAGTCCCACTCCTCTTACTGAGTCTTCTTCCATTTGGACCCACTGTTTCTGTTTACAGCTTTGCCGCTCATATATCGTTTTCAGTTGTGCCGCTTCATAGTATTTTCTAAAATTGGGCACCCCTAGCCCTCCCTCTCCTTTCGCTCCTTGCATAACTGCTATAGCCACTATGGGCCATCTGTTCTGCCATATGAATCTGTTAACCGTTCTTTGCAAGAGCTTTAACTTTCTGTGCGGCACCTTTATCGGCAACGCCTGAAACAAGAACATGAAGCGTGGCAATAGCATCATTTTAATTGTTGCTATACGTCCGATAGTAGCCTAGTGGTTAGAGCACTGGCTTGGTAACCAAGCAACCAGGGTTCGATTCCTGCTAGCACCCCTTGTGGCCTTGGGCAAGTCACTTAACCCTCCATTGTCTCGGAAGAAAGGCCTGGCAATCTACTTCCGGTGACTCTGCCAAGAAAACCCAGGAGCTTCTGGGTCACCAGGAGTCAGGACTGACTCGAAGGCACACATTGCACACATACATCCGAACCAGGATAAATAGCCCTGCCCCCCCACTCCTGCAACATGCTCTCAACCTGCCCAAATAATTTCAGATAATTAAGCCTATAGAGGGAATCAATCCTATTACTTATTTGAATGCCAAGGTATCTAATATTCACCTGGGCCCATTTAAAGGGGTATTTCTTTTGTAGTATACCCTGTACCTCCCTATTTAAGGAGAGGTTCAAGATTTCCGATTTTGTCCAGTTTATAGTAAAGCCCAAAAATCTTCCGAATTCTTCTATTTCCCATGTCAAGAATGGAATCGAGAAGCTAGCCCTAGTGACACCCAACACAATATCATCTGCAAACAAAGATATTCTATATTCGGTTTTTCCTACCCTTTTCCCTTCAAATCTGTCCTTTCTCTTACCTGTGCCACGAACGGCTCCACAGACAGAGGAAACGGTAGCGGCGACAAGGGTCATCCCTGTCTCGTTCCCCTTCCTTGCTCAAAAAATTTAGAGTAAGCACCATCGACCCTAACACATGCTTTCGGATTTTGATATAACGCTCTTACCCATCCTATAAATTCCTCCCCCAAGCCCACTCTCTCCATTACCTGGAAGAGGAAAGGCCAGGACACCTGGTCGAAAGCCTTTTCCGCATCCAAGGACAACAACAATGCCTCGTCTTTACTTTGTTCAATTGACCATATCATATTTAAAATCTTTCTGACATTGTCTGCTACCTGTCAACCTGGGATAATTCCCACCTGATCCTGGTGAATCAGTTTCCCTATTATCTTATTCAGATGCGCAGCTAATATTTTAGCCAGTAATTTGGTATCCAAGTTAATAAGAGAGATGGGCCAGTATGATGCACATTCTTGTGGGTCTTTTCCCTCCTTAGGTATTACAGTTATTCCACCCACCCCATAGTGGCAGCTAATGTGCCTCCCTCTCTTGGCAGGTTAAACAACCACACTAGCGGTATGGTCAATAGTGCTCCGAAACTTCTATAGAATCTTGCTGTGAGCCCATCTAACCCCGGCGCCTTATCCACTTTCAACTGCTGTATGGCTCTCTGTATCTCCTCTGCTGAAATGGCCTTATTTAACTCTTTTTGGTCCCCTTCTTCTAGTTTTGGCACCTTTAGGGAGTCCAGATAGCTCTGTACTCGCTCTGTCGGAGATGAGGCTTTTGCTTTATATAACCCCTGGTAGAATCCCCTAAATGCTTCCCTAATCTCCCCATCTTTATAGACTAACTCCCCTCCCTGGTTCCGGACCCTCATTATATGCACTCTCCTTTGCTTCAATTTCTACGCCATATATCTCACAGCTTTATTGCCTCCCTCAAAAAATTCCTGTTTCAGTAACTGCATCTGGTACCTTTATCCTTTCTGCCTGTATTTCATTGAGCAGCGCTCTTACCGTCAGCACCTGACCTCTATAGACCCCTTGTTTTCCTTCCGCGTCCAATTCTTCCAGTTTCATTAATCTTTCTCTCTACCCTCCCATTCTTTCTTTTTACGTGCCCCCCATTTAATTAAAATTCCTCTCACTACTGCCTTGTAACCATCCCATACTCCTCCCCACGCTACCTCCCCATTATCGTTCCACTGAAAATATTCCCGTGTGCCTCTCTCAATATCTGCTCATACCCGCCCATCTTCTAGTAGAGATTCATTTAACCTCCAAAATTGTACACTCTTCCCCTCCCCCTCTATTGTCAATCTAACCTCCACTAATGCGTGGTCTGACAATGTTATTGAGTCCATATCTGCCCCCTTAATTCTCCCCCACCTCCTTTGATATCCATATAGCGTCTATTCTAGAATATGAGCCATGTACTGGTGAGAAGTACGAGAATTGTTTTTTCCGTGGGTTGCGGAATCGCCATGCATCTATCAGGCAGTGTTGTGTTGCAAAATTGTGATATCGACTCCGGTCTGCCCTCTTACCCTCCCTTTTCCCTGTTGCATCTCTTGCTGGATTCCAAGTTAAATTAAAGTCTCCCCCACAAATAATAATACCCTCCCCTATTTTCCCCAGCTCCTCATTCAGCTTTGTCCAAAATTCACCTTGTACCCCCGTGGGCGCATATACATTCATTATACAATACATTTCATTTCCTACTTTTAAACATATTAACACATTTTCCCCTCTTTGTCCCGCAACACTTTTTGCATTTCCATCTTTAACTTTGTAGCGATCAATATGGCTACCTCTCCTTTTTTCTTTTCCAGTGTGTGTTCCATAACCCTTTGGCTTAATCCAATGTTCTGTCGCCCTCGTCAAATGTGTTTCCTGTAATAGTACTATCACTGCCTTTTGGCATGCTATTTCTTTATACAATTTCTGTCGTTTAAATGGTGAGTTCAATCCTTTGACATTTAGTGATACTATTTTCAACTCACCTTTAATCTTGTTTCCCTCCTACCTCTCTGGCTCTTAACCTCCCTCCCTCCTACCGCCTCCTCCCTGCCACTTCCCCCTTCTCCCTCCCTCCCCCTTCCCCATTCCCCATTCCCCCTCGTCCCCCACCGCTCCCCCTTCCACCCTCCATCCCTTCCCTGTCCCCCTTCCCCCGTCTCCACGGGGTGGACCCCCTCATTGGAGACACGTCTTCCCTAATTAGTGACGTACTATCGAGCCACCACCTGTCCTTGCCCATCTATTACCATTTCCCCCCCAGTCCCTCTTCCCACCTCCAAATCTTACTCTACCCCTCCTCTTCCTCACCCCCCCTCTATTTACACCACCCTGCCCCCTCCTCCCTTTCCCTAATAACTATGGTGCCACCTCATGGATGTGCCCACTTCCCCCCCTCCCTCCCTCCCTCCTCCCATACTCTTCCAACCACTTTTCATTCCAGTCCCTTATCAATGTCCCACAATGTTATTAAACTGTTGATGCTTCTTGTGCCCAGCTGCTCAAGGTCTTCCGGCTCAGCCAATGTCCTACGCTGCCGCTTTCTCTCCCCAGCTTCCCTTGGTCAGCCTTGCTGGTCTCCGACCGTTGGTTGGGGCTTTGTGCCAACTCGTGCTGGCCTTCTCAACCCCCACAGATGTAGGAGTCTTTGTTCTGTCTTGGCCTCCATGCTCCACTGGAAGATTAGTCAGTCCCAAGTCTCTGAGTGCTCCCCATGCTTCCTCGCTGGTCTTTGCCCTTCTCGACATTCTATTTACTGTCATGAGTAGGCCAAAGGGGTATAGCCATTTATATCGCGCCCCCTCCCTCCTCAGGTAGGCTATCACCTCCTTCATCTCTCTCTGACGCTGCAATGTGCCCAGGGACAGGTCTTGAAACAGTTCTACCACATGACCTTCCCATTGAAAATGTCCCTGTTTCCGTGTAGCCTTCAAGAGGTTCTCTTTAGTTTTGAATAATTTCAGACACACCACAATGTCTCTTGGTCGATTGTCTCTTATGGGTCCCAGCCCCCTGTGGGCTCTATCAAGTTGCAAAGACTCCCCCACCCTACTCTATTCCATAGCCGCCGCTTGTAGCAATGCTCCAAAAACTTTTGTAATACAGTCAAACCTCGGTTTTTGTATGCCCCAGTTTTCATAAGCTTCGGTTTTCGACGTCTTTTTTTCAATGAGATTTTGTCCCGGTTCTCGTACATCTGCTCAGTTTTCGTACAATTTTAAAATGGTCCGTTCCAGGGGGGGTCATTCAGTAAAGTACAGTACTTAGCTTGTTTTTGCGATCCAGCCCTCTTTGCTTTCAGCGATCCTTTGAAAAATACTGTAGCAAGAATCAAGGAGTGAGAGTATGGCTGATCTGATGCTTCCGACACGCTTTCAATTAGAGGACTCCCTGCTGGGACTCCCTGCTGACGGCGAAACTTTGATGGGTCTTCCAAACATGCCAGTCCTGATAGGTCTTCCAAACTTGCTGCTGAGCATTTCTTCCAGCTTGCAATTTGCTTTTGAGACAGAATCAGAGGCGGGTGAGAGAGTCGGAGATCAGATTACAGTGCTGTATCTGTGTGTTTGTGCTGTCCTGTGATGATCGGGCAGGTGAGAGAAGTGACAGGAGCTGTTCTGCCTGGCTGAGACTTCGGAGGCCCGTGCTGCTGCAGCCATTGCCACATGGCTCTGGAACGCATGCTCAGCTCTGCGTTCCAGGTTGCCTGAGCGGGAGAGTGGTGTTTCCGGTGGCTGTGGCTGGTGCCTTTACTGGAGGCTTTTTTTTTTAGTCTTCAATAAAGGTAAAAGTGATGTTAAATGTTCATTTATCCATTTCATTAGTCTTTTATATTTATTTCTCATTGTTTTCTGTATGAAAAATATAGTTATTCTCTATAAAATGTATTTTTTTGTGAATATTTTTGGGTGTCTGGAACGGATTAATTGGATTTACATTATTTCTTATGGGAAATATTGCTTCAGTTTTCATACATTTCGGTTTTAGTCAGACTTTTTTGAATGGATTAATCATGAAAACCGAGGTTTGACTGTAACTTCTTTGCACTTTTTATATTGAGGACCCTCTGGTATACCTCTCACTCTTATATTACTTCTCCTTGATCTATCTTCCAGATCCTCCACCTTCTCTTTCAATTCTTCTTGCACTTGCTTGAACTCATCCCATCCTTTTTGTATCTCCTCCATTGCTTCCCCCTGCTGTTCCATCTGATTTTCTGCTTCTTCAACCCGGGTTCCTAGATCCACTATATCCTGTCTCAGGGATTCAATGTCTCTTTTAATTCAGTTGTGACTCCTTTAATTTCCACTTTAAGTTCTTCCTTTAGCTCATTCAGCCATATCTTAATCATGTCGGCAACCCCCGGACTCCAGGAACCCTCCATCTCCTCCATTGGATCAGTCTCCTGCTCCTCCGGCTGTTCCCCTTCCTTCTCCCCTCTTTTCCCTCCTTTCGATGTGGTGTATGAGGATCTGAATTCCGTTAAATTTTTCTTCGCAGATAGTCCACCTTTGGATTTTTCCATCTTCTCCTGCACCACCCCCTTGGGTACCCCAAGGCCTCTTTGGGTATTCTGTCTCCTGGTGTGGCCTCCTGCTTTTCAGATTACAGGTGTTATTTCTTCCCGTTTTACACTGCTACAGGGCTCACAGCTATATTTTTTCCCCCACAGGAGTGAGTTAGCCAGTACTTTGCTTCTATATCGTTATTATGATGGGCCCTGCTGTCGTGCTCCGATTCTTCCTCCCCCCCCCCTCCCGGCTTACCGGCATCAACTTTTCCCTTCCAAATGCTCCATTTGCACCTCCATCCCCCAGCTTCTGCTCCCTCTCTGCTGTCTCGCCGATCCTCCGCTGCTTTTATTCACCGGCCTCTTTGCCGGGTTCTTATTACCCGCAGTGCCCAGGCCTCCTCTCCACCGCCACGTGCTCTGCTCCCCAGGCCCCTTGGCTGCACTCTCACTCCTCACAGCTTGCGATCTTCACCTCTCTCACCTCCTCCCGCTTTGCTGCCATCGGATCTCTCCACCGCTGCTGCTTCTGTACCCGGCTGTATCTCCTTCGCTCTCCAGCTCGGCATCCACAACTTCGCTCTCCACTGGTCCCCCGACAGACGCTCCTTCTACTCATTTCCTCCGCCCACCTACTCACTCCGCTTTTACTTGCTGTTTTGGCGAGATGATAGGAGAGGAGATCCCAGCCTGCTCTGCTTTCCCGCGCTCTCGCCGGATTGTCTGCAGTAAATCCCCCGTTTTGCCGGCTCCCTTTTGCCATTCTTCCTGCTCTCACTCACTCTCCTGCCAGGAACACTCACTCTGGGATTCCCTCATCCGCTGCTCAGCTCCACATAGGTCACCTCTGTCGGCTTTCCCCTCCGCCTGTACTTGCAGCCCCTGGAGGCTCTTCGGCTCGCTCAAACCTTTGCTGTTTCTTGGGGGTACTTCTTTTATTTATTGCCCTTCAGTCCTCCTTTATCTCCCCCTATCTAGGGGTATTTCCTCTATTTTTCCAGGCGTTGGTGGTGGAGCTCAATCGCTTCGCCGCCATGCGGCCCAATGACCGAACGAAACCTATTTTAATAGGATGAGTCGCTACTTTTTCCTCTTTGCAACTCTGTGCTTGAATGGCTGGTCTGGTCCCTCCCTCCCTCCTCTGACACGAGCATACATTAGAGGAGGGAGGGATCAGATCTGCATGCAAGTGTGGCGTCAGAAAGACCCACGTGTTTTTTATTTTTTTTATTTTTAGAATTGGCTGTCTGCTTCGCTGCTGCCAAGGAAACACGAAAAGCGGCAGCAGGGCAAGGGCAGGCAGCATGGGGGGTACCGAGGCCGGCAGCCACAAACGCGCCCTTGTTTCTTTGCACCCTGTGTGGCCGCTAGGTATGCTGCTGTCAGGTAGTAATTGACTAGACAGAGCATGAGCAGGCACATTTATTGCAGGAATAGAGATTTCAGGATTATTTCTTTTAGAATTTTTGCTTGGAAGATAATGAGCTGCAAATGCAGGAGGAAGAGAAGTTTCCAGAACTTTTCATATCTCACGGAAATAACTCAAATAAATTTATAGGAGACACATTCTCTAATTTAGGAAAATTAATAATCCTGATATTTCTGCTCTTCAGAATATTTTTTGATAGTCTCAAGCATACGAACAGTTATCTTAGAAGATTTCAATACTTCCATTGGAAACAGACTTAACCTATTTAATCTCGGCAATTGTCTTGTTCCCCATTTTACTGTATTGTGTATTTTTTTCTCCTATTTGCATTTTTGCTTTTTTGATTACCTTGCCAGTTTCTTTTATCCTTTCCAGATATTTTTGCCTGTCTTCCTCTCGGTGATCTCTTGTAGTTTTTGAATAATAACCTTTTTTCCCTTATTTTATGAGCTACTTCTTTGTTAAAACACAGTGATCTCCTTTTCCTCTTTCTTTTATTTACTTTCCTTGCAAAGAAATGTGTTAGCCTTACAATGTCATCTTTCAGTTTTGCCTATTGCTTTTCTAATTCCCCGAGATGTTCCCATCCAGCTGACAGCTCGTTGATGTACTCCCCCACCTTCACAAAGTTACTTTTTCTTGAAGTCTATGAATGTCACTTTAGAATGAATCAATTGCTGTATGTGTCCTAATACTGAACCACATAATCTGGTGTTGACTGGATGCCAGATAATCCTTATTGTGACATCAGAAACACTCTTCCATTCATATGCACCAGCTCCAATATCACTCGCTCACTCCCAACTAGGTTCTATTAGCAGTTGCTGGAAGAGGATCTCCCTTCTTCTAAATGATACTGCATGCAGGATGCCCCAATCAACATCAGGCAGATTGGCATCACCTAGAAATATCATTTTCCCTTTCAAATGACTACTAGGGTTCAACCAGCACTATTTTGACCCCTTTGCTGTAGGGATGCAGGAGCAACTGGGGATGACTTCTGCAACATGGCAAGCGGGGACATGCGTCCAGTGACAGATACATGTGCTGTGCATGTTCTGAAATACCATCACAGCCACATCTATGTTGCTGGTTCTGCAGACATGCATATTTCCACATGTGCATTTCCCTGCATGTGTTGCTGTTAGTGTAGCTGGATTTAAAAAAGGTTTGGACAAGTTCCTGGAGGAAAAGTCCATAAACCATTATTAAGGAGAACCAGGGAAATCCACTGCTTACCCCAAGATAAGCATTGTGGAATCTGTGTACCTTTTTGGGAACCTGACAGGTACTTGTGACATGAATTAGCCACTGATGGAAATAGGATACTGGGATTGATGGACCTTGGTCTGACCCAGTATGACATTTCTTATGTTCTTATGCTCTTAAGTCCAGCAGCAAAACTCATTTCACAAACTAACGAACAAAAAGCAGCATCACTTGGCACTTGAGACCATGTTTACTAAATATTAGCGTATGCTATTGCAATCGTGCGCCTTACGAATAACATGGGTACTGCAGTAGATAGCATTTGTTAACATTTAGTAGACATGGCCCTTGGTGTAAGCGGTAGCAAACACATATGTAAGGGTTGATTTTGCCAAACTTCACATACAAGAGGAAGGAATTAAGGAGCTGAGTGAAATGACACCTTTTTTAAAAAAAGTTTCAGCTGGTGTTAGATATCGCAGCAGTAAGCTTGGCTGGTCCCCTCAATCATTAGTGGAAACTCCAGGTAGCTGACACTTACATATAACTTGGAGCAGGTGTATTGCCATCGTAAAACTGGAAATATGTGTACATTTTTGTGGGCTGCCCAGTGCCCAGAACACACCCCCTTTAAATCTGTGCATTCTTTGGTATTGACATGTGTAAATGGTGGTATTATAAAGCTAGTATTTATACGTGTAGGCCATTTACACTTGCAAATGCTGCTACATACACACATAGATGCCACACAGCTCATCTAACGTGACCTCCATTCTCCCTCAGACAGATGCTCATCTAACCTGCTTTTAAAAATCTCCAGTGTGATTGACCAGTTCTGGACAGCAGTACTGAACACACTATAAACCATCCTTCAAATGAATATTCCGCACTGCAAAAAAAGAAAAAAAAAACAACAAGAATTTACTGCTGCAGGTCTTCTTAAGGCAAAGAAATATGATCTGCTTTGCCAAATTAAAATGGGAGCACTATAATTATATTTAAGAGGCTGTTCACTGTGGAAATGGATAAAATTAAATCACAGCTAGGAGCCAGACATTTCTTCAGTAACTGGAATATGTTAAATCGCTTGTTACCTACAGTGTACAGTGTACAGTGTACAGACTGCCATCTAGAGCTTCTGCAAGCAATGTCTGGGTAGCATTTAAAACTCAATGCAGTCCTGCTGTAATAAGCCAGAACCAGATGGAAGCCAGAGTAACATAGTAACGTGGGGGCCTATTCTAATGTCTACGTCCAGGGCCACTGTGTGTCCAGTTGGAACCGGTTCCGACTGGACGTATAGTGGTAGACGCGATTCTGATCCCGCGGGGCATGTCTAGCCCCCGCGGGATCAGAATCGTGTCTAAGCCTTTATGTGCAGGCTGGGACCCAATTCCAGTCAGCCTGAGCGTACAGGCTGCTGTCTGGCTGAGTCAGGCTCATGAATTGAACTGCGGCCATGGCACTGTAGCTCCATTCAGGAGTCACGATCCCTGGCCGCAGCTGACTTTGTTCTTTACCCGCAGCCTGACCCCCAATCTGGCCTCCCAAGGCCAGGGTCAGGCTGTGGGGACTCTCCTGCATCCCTTTCTACCTTTGTCACTTCCTGGGCCTGCCGTCCTCTGACATCTAGGGGGACTTATTCCACCTCCAGGATGGAATAAGTCCCCTGTCTAATCTGCCGGCCCCAGATGTACAGGGCTGACATCAGAATCGGCCCTGTACTTCCTGGGCCATGGACTGCCCACTGCCCACCCTAACTCTGCCTCTGCACCGCCCCCTCTCGCTTCTCCATGCAAGCTCCTTGTTCATATAGGGAGGCTTTGAATGGGGATGGCAGGGGGTGCGAATAGCGAGGATGGACATCCATCCCCGCTATTCATGTTACAGAATAGACACCATAGTATATGATGACAGATGAAGAGCAACATAGTGCATCTATTCTGCCCAGCAAGGTGGCAAGAGTAGGTGCACCTGCCGCTCCATGCAGGTCACCCCTCCGCATGCCTTTGTTTAGGGGTGTACCCACCATTCCGTGCAGGTCACCTCGACTTGTTAAGATATCAGAGACAATTAAGTTTATTTTGATTTTATCCTGTTTCTATAAAGGGATCCACTGTCTGTCCCATGCCATTTTGAATTCTGTCACTGTATTTGCCCCCACCACTTTCATCGAGAGGGCATTCCAAACATCCACCACCCTTTCAGTGAAAAAGTATTTCCTGATGTTGCCTTTCAGTTTACCCCCTTGTAGCTTCATATTATGCCCTTTAGTATTACAGCTTCCTGGTCTTTGAAAAAGGTTTGTTTGTTCATTAATACTCCTTAAGTATTTAAAGGTCTGAATCATATCTCCCCTGTCCCTCCTCTCCTCCAGAGTGTACATATTTAGGTCTTGGAGTCTCTTTTCATACGTCTTCTAGTGCAGGCTCCAAATCATTTTAGTCACCTTACTCTGAACCCTTTCCAGTCTTTTTTTTATCCTTTGTGAGATATGGTCTCCAAAACTGAAAACAATATTCCAAGTGGCTTGTATAGTGGCATTAGTACCTCTTCCTTTCTGCTGGTAATTCCTCTCTGTATGCAACCCAGCATCTTTCTGGCTTTGGCCACTACCTTGTCACCCTTCTGCCACTTTGAGATCCTCAGAAACAATCACTCCGAGGTCCTTTTCCTGGTCCTTGCATACTAATCTATTGCCCTCTATCTCATACATTTCCCTTGGATTTCTGCATCCTAAGTGCATGACGCTGCAATTCTTCACATTAAATCTTAACTGTCAAGCAATAGACCATTCTTCCAGCTTTTGCAGATTTTTCCAGTATAGAGGGAGAAGCTGAAAAGTGTAACCTGAGGGTTAAAATAAAATACATTTTGCCTGGCTAGGCTGGGGAAGTGCTGTCCAGGGCTATCTGTGGCAGCTAGAAATGTTTCTTTCTCCTAGGACAAGCAGGATGAGTCAGCCACACTTGGTGACGTCATCCGACGGCGCCGAGACGGAAGTACTCTCCATAGCTCAGAAGGGCTTTTGCCCTTCTGAGCATGGGCCAACTGGCCCCACCCCCCTGCCCGCCCCTAGCTAGCCAGTTTCACTTCTTCCGCCTTGCCAGCAAGACGGACCTCTCTACTCTCCACAAAGATTACCATCTAAAGAAAGGAAAATCCACCTTATTTCACTTCTACAGAAAGATGATTTATATATCATCAGAAGCAGAATTCAAGAAGAACTACTCATGCTCCAGGAAGAAGCAGGAATCTCCCAGACGGGAGTAGTCCACGGCAGCCCAGGACGTGCCAAATTGGCCTCCGTCCCCGGCTAGCCAGACGGGAGTAGTCCACGGCAGCCCAGGATGTGCCAAATTGGCCTCCGTTCCCGGCTAGCCTCCTACCTCTCTCTCCCTTTTCCAAGGGCAGAAGAATCCCAGACTAAGGACTTGGTGGGAAGATAGCCCTCGCGGCAGCCCGGGACGTGCCTGAAAAGGCCTCCGTCCCCGGCCAGCCTCCTCTGCTCTGCTATCGCACCGGAGAAGGAAACTCACAGAAGGTAGCCCTCGCGGCAGCCCGGGACGTGTCTGAGAAGGCCTCCGTCCCCGGCCAGCCTCCTCTACTCTGCTGTCGCACCAGGATTTCCCCCTCACACGTGTGGACCATGGGGGCAGCCATCTTGTCCAACCAGAGGTGAGGTCAGCGATCCTTCTCCACCCCAAGGTGCCATCGGCTGTAGCGTAACTCCGCCCCTCCGGCCAGAAACTCGGTGCCATTGGTTGGGCCGATCCTAACCCCGCCCTACCGCGCCATTGGCCAATGCCAAACCTAGCTCCGCCATTGGTTGAAGCTTCTCCTGCACCTGTGGCGCCGGCGCTGGAGCCCCCCTCACGGCGCCGGGCCAACTGACACAGTCCGGAGTAATGGTGCCGAAAGGGAAATCCGGGCACGTCCCTGCTAACGCTGCATCGCGGCATGAGCCTGGCCGCCTGATCTACTGCTGCTCTGTCTCGGCGCAGAGATACATCCCGGAGCACACGGGGGGCGTCAGAGGCAGACCGCCATGAGCAGGCAGCCTGCCTCGGCGCCGAGATACTTCCCGGAGCGCAAAGGGGCGTCAGAGGCAGGCACCCACTAGCAGGAAGTTATCCTGCACCTTTAACCCCGCTGATGATCAAAACCCGGCAGACGCATCATCTTCAGCTCGGCACGCACAGATTCCGAGCCGTACCTCCGGTTCACGCACCGGTCCCCAAAACAGAAGCATGGGGCATCCTGACATATCCTGCCTATGCCGATTCTCCCGTATGGCGCCCTCCCTGTATGGGAGGCCGACAGGATCACACTCAGAGGCCAACCATGCTACCTGCCTCCCCTGCTTCCCAGTATCGCTGGTTCAAGGACGGGTCTCTTATATGAAACAAACTCGTCCGGGAGTCAGCTGAGTGAGTCAGACGCATTTCTGCCACCGATCCTATCCATGGCTGTGGCCTCCAGCCAGGGGTGGTACTAGGCCCAGAACTACAGCCACCTCTTGTTCCACCCTAGGAACCGGAGCCCTCTGCAGCTA
Source organism: Ichthyophis bannanicus (assembly GCA_033557465.1). Lineage (NCBI taxonomy): Eukaryota > Metazoa > Chordata > Amphibia > Gymnophiona > Ichthyophiidae > Ichthyophis > Ichthyophis bannanicus. The sequence goes on from CM066037.1 coordinate 485,256,052, forward strand.
GGACTGGGAACACCATTGGTTCAGGTACCGACAACACTGTGGTACAGGACACCCAGCATGCCCTGGGGAATCACATTGGACCTTCCAAAGCATGCTGGTCCCTCAGCCAGCTTGATCCCCAGCTGTGAGCACCATTGCCAGTAAGCCACCAGCAGGCCGTGAACAGGTCAGGGTCCCCTCCAGTGACTGGCCGAAACATCCTATACATATCACGGCTCATCAAGCAGTAGTTTTTTCCGGGACCCTGTGCCAAAACCAGTAGCGAATAGGATACAGGCCGCACCCACGCCGGTGTAAGCCAGCTAAGGGCAGGAGCATTACCCCGGTACATCCACCGGGGTCTCTCTTCATCCTGCATAGCAGCCCAGCTGCATACCCGGCCTCTATATGGCATATCTCCACTACCAGTGGAGGAATGGCCTAGTGATTGGCACATCTTTCAGCTCCAACAGGTAGACCTCGGGTAGATCACCTAATTCTCCGGGAAGTTGCAGCACAATGCTACACCCTGGCCACTTACTGTCAAGTGTCTTACTGTGGCCCTGTGTTGCAGGGTAGGCCACAGAGCATATTCGCCAACCCGAAATATTAGAAGATCCGAACTCCCCTAAACAACCTATGCTGGCCCGACTTCCTTCGCACTCTGTAAAAAAACAAAAAACAACAAAAAAAAAAAAACCCAAAACAAATTTAAATATATATATATATATATATATATATATATATATATATATATATATATATATATAAGGAGTGTAAGACAACTACCAGACTGGTCAAGCCACATTTCATCAGGTCCACATTACCGGCATGATTGCTTCACGAGGGGTATGAAGCTACTTAGGACACCCGTCTGTGAACTATGTCACGACTCCCGGGTCCAAGCTTGGGCTCAGCACCTCGCTGGCCCGCTACTGCGGCACCTTCCTTATTACGCGACAAGCTACCACTTAACAAAGACGGAGGTGATAGGGCACAAACGGTGCCATCTGCTGGGCGGGCCCCACAGAGCTAGCCACAATGGATCTCTTCCTTGGAGACCCGATTGACCGAGGGCCGCCTCTAGAGTGGTGACAGCGCGGTGCAATACATACAGGCCAGGGTGTTCAGGCAAGTCTCACAAAGGCTCTCATCAATATCAAAGGCTCTCATCAATAGAGGCTCTCACCACTGTCGACTGAACAACAGCCTCCCTCAGACAAAGGCGGCCGCTCGAGGACTTGGGAATGGCACATGCCCTCTCCCACTTGCCTACCAGCAGGTCACCAATTAGTCACAATGTCCTACCCTGACCTAGCGAAACATGTCCCATAACGAGAAACCCTTCTGACGGTCATGCCAACTACGGTAAGCAGCGCCCCCCTCTTGGGGATCCCACTTTGCCATTAATTTCTGCCACCCAAGGCATCGAGGAGCCAACATGGCTACGGTATGGCGCCGCGCACACGGCTAGTGCCCGGGACCAAAAGGTCACATACTCAGGTCCCAGATGAAAGCTTCCTTCCAGCTCTGGCCACCCCTGTCACCCACCCTGTCTCTCAGGTGGTGTCGGCTATGGCCGCAGGTGGGAATACAATGCATTCCTGTTTCCCGGCATTGCCTGTAGACAAAGCTTGGACCACCCCTTAATAACGCTCTGGACAATGCTTGGGACATCCCAATGGGGGCACGAGCCTAGCAGTTAGGACCATGAGGCACGTACCAAGTGGTTAAGATCACTACTTTGGGCCTGTAAGTGGGTAAGTCTCTGTGCTACATGCATCAGCGAGTTCATGCACCAGCAATTGCACTCCAAAGCCATCCTGCCTTCTTCTGTCTTCCCTCCAACAGACGATCTTTGTACTGACAGTCAAGCGCCTACCGACAGGAGGCCCGGCACTTGACATAGTGATGCTTCGGCTCCCAAAGCACATGGCAGCAATTGGATGTCTTCTCCTTCCCAGGTTGCACCAACTAGAACCCTCCACGAGCCCTCCAGTGCCTCACCGCTACTGTAGATTGCAGTAAGCACTGCCCACTGCACCGTTCCACCACCAGACCGTCAGGGAGAGCTACACGTCTCAGGAGGGACCTAACAAGAGCTAACCAGCCTCAGCTTCAGGTGGCTTAGCATCATCCTCAACTAGCCAATGCCTGAGCTATGCCTGCTCATGTTACTGCTGAAATGAAGTTGCGTGGTTAAGCGCCGTCGAGTCACAGTCACCTCTTGACAACCCTCGAGATAGTTGTCCAAATTCATTTTCTGTCTCCTGTAGGGCTGCTCATTGTGGCATTCAGGCAACCCCAGCTGCTGTGTTTATCTGGACCCACTTTTACGTTGACCGATCTTGCGGGACGCTCACCCACAGGAGGCCTGGCACTCATCCAACGCGCAGTCCTCCAGAAATGAGCCACTCCCCGGATCAGCTACACACCACGCTTCCTGGGAGGAACGGAGCCCCACGGAAACAGGATGACACACGGTCGCGTGATCACACACCAGCGTCAAGGGACCCAACCCTGTTTCCTTCTACACAGGACTTCCATTCTCCAAGGAGGCCCTGTCAATAACTAACTATAGCACCTCCTGCCTAGACCAGACAGGAGCCTCAGCCAGGCAGGAAAATCACTGGCTCGAGACTCAACACCTTACCCCCATGCTTACTGTGCCGGGGTCCAGCGTGGGAGAAAACAACACCCGGTCTTCTGACAACACCGTTACCTTAGATGCTCCATCGGCAGAGCAGTTCTGGCCATGGCACAGATGCCAGCAGCAATGCGCAAGCATGCAGGGAGTGTGATATGCACCCTGAATGCAGGGTACGATTGGCTTCAACCCGGCAGTGCAGCTGTGCACAGTATTCTGTTCCCAACAATGGCCAATCTAGGTCATGTCTCCCGGTCCCTCTGGTATCCTGCCATTCTATAGGTTCTTTAAAAAAAAAAAAAAAAAAAAAAAAGGGGGAGAAGCCTCTCTTATTAGTGATGTGTTAAGTGATGTGTTAATACTCCCTTTTGCACCCGTGGCCAGCTTAGTTATCTGCTGCCCAGTGTTACCGATGCCTCTGCTTCTTCATTACGGTAACTGCTACTGCGATGCACCTACATATCTTACGGCACAGGCGTGCCTTATCGCATCCTATGCACATGCGTGCATCTCGACAGCGGTGACCCCGCACTACTACTGCTACTTGATGACATGCACAACGTCAACGTGAACTCCGCTGCACATGCGTGCCTCGTTTTCGCACCCTCTGCACATGCATGCATTGTGACAGCGGTGACCCCGCACTATTACTACTACGTCTAGATGGCATGCATCACGACAGCGGTGAATCCCGCACTACTACTACTGCTAGATGGCATGCATTACGACAGCCGTGATTCCCGCACTACGCATGATGTTCGATGGTGAATCACGCTTTAACTAGTGCTCTAGGTGCCTGCACATCTGTTACCGCACAGGTGTGCCCTTAAACTGCACCTTATGGCTTCGCGACTGCGGTGAATCCCACACTACTATTGCTCGATGGCGAATCCCGCACTACTATTGATCGATGGCTGAATATTGCACTACTACTGCTCGAGGTGTCTACATCTCCAGGTGTACCTTTAACTTCACCCTCTGCACATGTGGGCATCACATCTGCAAGGCAGCATACGGGTAGTTTCACCCTCTGCACATGTGTGCATCGCATCTGCAAGCCAGCACACAGGTAGTTTCACTCTCTGCACATGTGTGCATCGCATCTGCAAGCTAACATACGGGTAACTCACCCTCTGTGTGTGTATTGCATCTGCAAACCAGCATGCGGGTAACTTCACCCTCTGCACATGTTTGCATCACAATTACATGCTCATACGGAAGGGACCTTCCTACTGCGCGCTCTCACAACACTGCTACTGCACATGCGTGTATCGCCACTGCAGTCTGACAGGTTTCCGTTGCAACATTCTGCTCCACAAGGCTCTTACTAGCCCGGAAGTTGTGTCTCGGCCTTCCCCCATCCACCACAGCGTGTGACAGCTTGGGAGGTACCAAGTGTGGCTGACTCATCCTGCTTGTCCTAGGAGAAAACGGAGTTACTTACCTGTAACTGGAGTTCTCCGGGGACAGCAGGATAAGTCAGCCACACATACCCACCCACCTCCCCTGGGATGGGGTCTGCCTCTGTCCTAGTGCCCGCCTCCTAGCGGAAAAAGGCTCAGCTAGTGACGAACTGGCTAGCTAGGGGCGGGCAGGGGGGTGGGGCCAGTTGGCCCATGCTCAGAAGGGCAAAAGCCCTTCTGAGCTATGGAGAGTACTTCCGTCTCGGCGCCGTCGGATGACGTCACCAAGTGTGGCTGACTTATCCTGCTGTCCCCGGAGAACTCCAGTTACAGGTAAGTAACTCCGTTTTCCCCTCCAGGGAAGTTTTGCTGTCTCCAGACTGTGTGTTTATGTGGGGATGGTTCAGAAATCTCTCATGTGAGCAGCCTTTCTGAAGGGAAACTGCAGAGGCAGGAAACAGGAAAATGAAACTGAAAGCAGCAGTTTTGAGCTTGTTCATGGAAAAGAGATTTCTGAGTGAAAAGAGGGCTGAAAGGAGTGTTTTTGAAGGGTGCTGAATAAAGAAAAGTGTTGAACTGGTGATTGGTGACTGTGGACGTGTGGTTTAATTCTCTGGAAATTGAATTTGGTGACCATTTTGAGCTCTGAGTGACTGAAAGAAATACTTACTGACTGCTTGATAGTCTTACTGGATAAAGAATATTTATTAAAGGAAATTAAATTAACCTTGGAATCCTGAGAGCGGATGAGAGGATTGATTTTATATGAAATATCCTCTTGGACTAGAGGGAAAGAAACTCTGAATTTCCAGAAGTGGGTAATTTCTGGCTGAAGTGACTGACAAGTACCCTGAGAAAAGAAGGAGAAATATTCAAACCTAAGCTGTGACTGAACTGTTTGTGTGCAACTGAAGCATAACACAGAGCTTAAACATTCTGCTTGGCTCTGTGCTTAGTTAATGGAGACTGATCCTGAATAGACCTGAGATGATAGTCTCATTCCTGGACTGAAAGAATAAAGCAGTTCCTAGCTGGCTCAGTTAAGGGGAGTGTGTTTAGGAGACTGCTGCCTGTGGGTGCGGTTGGGTCGCAGTCCAGAGTGTGGAGATGTGGAGTGGATGTACGCAAAGAAAGATCCCTTTATTTAATTAGATAGGGAAAGTGTTATAGTTGCTGAAAAAAACCACCAATATTCTTTCTTAAAGAGAAAGACATTTTGCCTCAATTTATAGGATAGACAGGGTTTTTCCTTGTTGATTTGTTAAAGGTAGGGAGTAGGATCTAGCACAGGAGAGGACAATTGAAGCACCTCGGAAGATCGTCAATCCAATAGCAGAAGGATCCAGAGTCTTGGGCCCCATTGCAAGAAAGAGAACTGGAAGAGGTACTGGTGCACCCTACACAGAGACAAACAGGGAAAACCTATTTGAGCTCATATAAAACAGACACTGGGAATCCCCCCCCCACCCATCCCATTTCCAAAAAGGAAACTTTCCTGTTAGAGGGGGAAATGTTTGAAGGTTTTGAAAAGGAAAATAAGAATTCCTTAGTAGGAATTGGCCTGGAAATTTTTGTGTAAAAATTTCACCAGTAGATCTAAAGAATAACTTGACTTGCCTGTTATTTGATGTGACTGAATACACTTACCTGAGTTATTGTTATGTTGATGTGAGCAAAATGTTACTGTGAGCTAAGAAGAATATTTCAGATGGTTACACTTTTGTAATATTTAATAAATTGCACTAAAAATTATATTTCTGAAAGTAAATGTCATCTATGTGGTCTATTATTACAAACCACTACCTAGCTACTATTAATACATGTAGCATCACCTTGGTAGTGGCTTATCCATTTTAGTTTATTTTCTTCTTGCTCTCTGCTTGTCTCATAGTAAAGGGAGAGTAAGACGAGGTTAGTGAAATCTGTCAGCTTCCACCTAAGGAAACTGCCAGACTCCGACCACTCAGGCCATCTGACTACATTTAAACATCACTGGTGCTGTTGCAAGTGAGGAAGCCCTTTGGGGTAAGGTGGGGGAGGGGGCTATAGAAGGAAAACCACAGTGGCACAAGATCTGCACCAAAAGCTCTATGAAATGAGGCTTGAGGACCACAGTGGGGCTGTTTGCGGCCATTGATTTATTTATTTATTTTTATTTATTTATTTGCATTTCTTATATACCGCACTATTTCAATCAGTGCGGTTTACATTTGAACAAAATATACGGCAATGTAACCGGTTACATTGAGTTTACAATAAACAAGGGATACAAACTTGGATGAACAGGGAGAAAACTATGTACATTGTTATGTAAATAGATTGAACATCAAATTAGGCATTGTAATATGAAAAATGAATAGGTAACAGGAGGAGTGTCAGGCTAACGAATTTTCTAGTTGAGGTTGTGTTAAGCGTGAGTCTTGGGGGCATGTTTACTAAACACCGTTGCTGTGCGGGTTCCCGTTAGTGTGCTGGTGCCATATAAGGAGTGGGCGGGCCAGGCAGAAGAAAGAAAAAAAACGGACCGTACGTGTGTGCGTCGCGCAAATGTGCGGGGCCCACATTAGCGCGTGGGAAGGCTAAGTGGGGCGCTGCTGCGTAACCAAACAACAGAGCTGTAGTACAACAGTGAAGACACTGACCTATGGTGCAGGGGCCAGGGGTTCAAACCCCCATTGTGCTCAATGAAAAAGACCAGCTGAGGCATCAACTTTTATGGGCAAAAGTGGTGTAGGAGGTATATTGATTATGGGCGGCAGAAGGCGGCGCACTCTTTTTTATACGGCATGAGGCGGTGCACTGTTCATTGTGGGCGGCAGATGGCGGCGCGCTGATAAAATGGGGCAACAGAAGGCGGTGAGCCTGTGGGCAGAAGGCGTCGCGCTGATGTGTGAGGGGGCAGCCCAATAATGGGAGGGATAAGTGGCGCGCTGATGTGCAAAGAGTAGGAATGGAGCCATAGCACAATGGTTAAGACACTAACCACTCGTGCAGGCATCATGGGTTCAATTCCCCACAGTGCCCATTGAAGACAGCTGGCTGAGGCATTATTTTAAGGGGCATGCCCATGTTGGGCGGCATAAGGCGGCGCGCTGTTAATGTTACGCGGCAGAAGGCGGCGCACTGCTAATTTTGTGCGCCACAAGACGGCGCGCCGATGGCTACAAGGCTGCGCGCTGCTGCTCAAGCACAGGAACAGAGCCACAGCACAATGGTTGTGACACTGACCAATGGTGCAGGGACCAGGGGTTCAATCCCTTACAATGCCCATTGAAAAAGACTAGCAGAGGCAGTATGTTTTATGTTGTGGAGTGCTGTAGTATGCCCACTAATTTTATTTTGTGATAACAACTAGAAAACGCACGCTCACAGCATGTTAACATAAGGCAGCCCATAAGGCACATGTGACAGTGCACCGTCCGCCAAGGCACCCTAGAATGTCCCCTATAGGGCAGCATGTATGTTGCGACACAGGATAATGTATAGTGCACCCTATATGGATGGCAACCATAAAGTGCCGTATACGGCGCCCCATAAAGCGCCCTCAGAGGCACCTTATGGGTACAGTACGCTCAGGGTGTTATTGCTGGCAGCAACATATGTACAGTAAATTAAAAAGATGCTGTGGACACCCCTATCACAGAACCCCACTGTGGGTTTGAGCCCATGACCTCTGGCTGCACAAGGAGTGATGTAACCATTGGGCTACAACTCCATAGCTGTAAGCAAGCCCCTGGCTGGCTGCAGATAGCATGCGCGTCACCTCACAGACAGTCTGCCGGCGTAAACAGGATAGGGTTAGGCCACACGTACCCATGATGCACTGCACATGCAAATTAGCTGTCCACAGATGGACACAAGATGGGTAATGCACCCCCACAGCACCTCGGCCCTGTTGGGGGGAGTGACCGGGTGCACCCACACAGCACCTCGGCCTGGTAGGGGGCACTGACCGGGTGTTTTACTAGCACAGAGTAGCTACACACCGTTACATCGTGTGGGTTCTGTGCTCACCCTGAGTGTGCAATGAGGCGCCCAGGACCAGGTCCACAACACCTTCCATGGCTGATGGAGGCCAAGCAGGAGTTTCAAAGCAGTGTTAATGTGTAAGATAGCTAGTTTCTGCACAAACACCATGGATATCCCAGTCAGGCTCAGCACCCCCTGGGAACCCCCCCCCGGGCCTCCACCCCCCCCCCCCCCCCCCCCACAGCAGCAAACATGGTCCCCCATCAAGAGATCCACACTGTACCTACCTGCAAAGGTGGCAGTAGAGGGCAACATCAACCCCAGTCCTGCTGAGGAATGAACACCACCCCCACCCCACACCCAGCCACAACACAATAACAGACAGACATAGGACCAGGTAAGCTGCACCCCACCACCAGATATTCCCCTGCAGCAAGCCAACAGCCACTGCACCCTGCAAGCCATTCCAGCAAGACACATACCAGCTACAAACAGTCTGCTGGTTAGTCCATAGTGCATGTTCCCAATGGAGACACATGCACCCAGAACTGGTCTGCCAGCATACACAGCAAGCAGATAAATCAGTGACTGGGCCCCAAATAGAAACCCATATCTATCACATGAGAGAAATACTGTATAGCACTATGGGGGTGCCTAGCCATGCTGTGGTCACTGCACAGTCAGGGTGAGCGTGATCTCCCAGAAGGACATGCTTTGGCCACCCTGTCTGTGTAGGTGGTGGCCGGACACTACAATGTCCCTGCCAGTGCCCTATGCCCGGTGCAGATGCATCCTGGCCAGGCTACCCTGTCCTGGCTCTACCCATGGTACCTTGCACCTCATTATGCACATTGGCAGGCCAATACTGGCAACAGTGCTGGCAGTGTGGGCTGTGGAAGGGGCTTGCAGCCAACACCCACTGTATAGCCAGACACACTTCCACACCTATGCCATCATGGTGCTACTATTGAGGAAGTAATTAGCCTTGCCCACCAAACCGGTCCTGAGCACGGCAAGGCATGGATATGGTACGCAGTACAGCTGGGGGTCACTCCCCAGGGTGGTAAACACCATCAGAGGCCAGGCCAGGAGCACGCACCGCAAACACCTAACAGATTGTTTGGATGGGGTCAACTAGCAGTATGTGCGTAACGTATGGATATCTAGCTGCCTGTGCTCCTAGCAAACGTCTCAGAGCTGTGTACCATATACCTCAGGTGTAGGGTGACATTGGTAAGTTATGCAAGTGCTAGTTTTGGGAGATGCATGCCTCCAGGAGACATTGGCCAATGAGGCCTGTGGGTGTGGGTGTGTCTGCCCTTGATGGCTGCTGCTTTACGGCACAGATTCCCAACTCCAGTCCAGGTTTGCATCACACTGTTCTGGTTTTCCTGCTGTCCCTCATGGATATGCATGAGCTACATCTACATACCATGGGTGTGGTGCATAGATATACAGCACAGGCATTTGTATGAGTGGCATCATGGAACCTGACTGGTGTGTGCCCCACCAGGACTGCATTTGGGTGATTCTGCTCTGGGTACTGGCCCTGTTCATGGTGTCTTTGCTCAGTGGGGTAAAAGATAGACGTATTGCCATTGCATATGTCCAAGCCAGGAAAGGTGTGCCCTTACTATCACTGTTTACTTGGGGGAAAAATATGTGGGCAAGATTGGCAGTTGCCCCAGTTGGGCTTTGAACCTGTGACTTTCTGCTCTTGCATGCAGTGTCTGTGTGCACTGCACCACTGTGTAGCCACAGATTGGGTGGATTCCCTGGCATGTCCATGACTGTGGATCCGGCAGGGCCTGTCTGTTGCAGTCTGTTGCAGTGGATGGTGGCAGCCTGCACATGGCTAGCTAGGCCTCTGTCTTCTGTCGCTAGCAGCCACTGCCCCCTGCACCACATGTACTCGTCCGCCAACATGCTGGCATGAGTTCCTCCCATAAAAAGCAGGTGACCTGATTGGAATGTGGCAGTACGGGACTGCATTTGGGGTACTTGGCTGTGGGTAATGCCCATTGTTGTGGTGTGTGTGCGTTGTTGGGTAAAATATGGGTGTTTTCCCCATGCTTATGTCACCTGCAATACAGGGGTGTCTGTGCTATCTGTGTTTAGAGGTGGGTAAAATACAGGGACTGGGCTGGCAAGTGCCACAGCTGGGCTTTGAACCTCTGACCCTCTGGTCCTAGAGGTACTGACTTTGTCTGCTGCACCACACTATGGCCACAGAGACAGTGCAGCCCCTGGAGGTAGTAAGCCTGGCAGGATGGAGTCACAAACCCTGCTCTACGCAATTTTACTGTGGGCATATGCACCCTGTCTGGTGACAAACGTGCACATCAACCACGGAAATGACCACGGGAACTGGGGGAAACAATATCACCACGCTGGGCAACAGTGATATTAATGGGCAACCATAGCAAACACTCCCAGGACAGCTCCACAACAGGAAATGTTGTTTGGAAGAGTCTCCGCTCCGTAAACCCTTCCAAAATTCATTTCTTTTTTCTGGAGCTTTGTTGGGTGTGTTTTTTGTATTTGCCCATCACTATCACTGTTCCCCAGCTGAATTACTATTTTTAATAGTTCTGTTGTGGTCATTTCCTATTTTTATGTGCACTTTTGTGCTGTGCACATGTATCACACTGCTCACGTTTTGCTGGTTTCCCCGGTTTTCCTGTACATTGCTGACGGAAATGGTTTCTCTTCCCTTTAAATGCTTTCTACCGCGAGTGTTTCACTCGCGGTAGTTTTTACATGCAAATTTGGGCCCGATACTGTGCGGGGACCCTCTCCCCTCCCACTCTCCACCCATTGACCCCGTCCCTCCGCCCCTCCGGAGCCTTCCTCCGCCCTCCTTTAGCCGTTCCACGCCTCTATCGGACATTTGCGGGCCCGCACTTGTACGGGGCCCGTTGGTGTGCCACGTACCTGTGCGGGGGTGACACGCACGTGTGCGGGGCGTTTAAACGCGTTTATGCGCGTTTCAGTGGCGCGTTGCCGTGTGCTATTTTGCGGCGCGCAAATTTGCGGACTTTAGTAAACATGCCCCTTGGTGAAGATGTGTATTATGTTGGGATTGACTGGGGGGGAGGAGATTGGAATAGTATTTTATGAACAGGTGCTGTTTGATAGCCCTTCTGAAGGAAATGATATTGGTGATGGAACGAATTTCTGGGGGGAGAGAGTTCCATGCTCCTGGTACAAATAGTGAGAAGGCTCTATTGGACGTTGTTTTTGAACATTTTGTGATTGTTTTTGGCACTTCTAGTTTGTTCAAACATGACGAGCGTCTGCTTCTGTTGGGTGGCATAGGTTGAATGAGCTCGGAGAGCGGGGTGGGGGGCTGATTTTTGAGGCCTTGGAAGTTAGTACGAGGGCTTTGTATATACGCGGATGCCGCTGCAGGTCCCAAAAGGGGCAACAATGGTGGCAATAGGTGCCCCTGGAGGGTCAGTACTCTAGGCAACAGTCTAGTTCACTGAATGGTAGTGCCAGCCCTATATATATAGGGACTATACAGAAGGCTCTATAGTGCTCAAAGTGCTGAAGAAGGGAACTGCAGAAGTTAGGAAATTTTAATGTTTATTATCAATGAAGGGCCCTGCAGCAGTGGCAATGGCCGCAAACAGCCCTGCGGTGTTTACTTTACAACTTCAACACCGCGGGGCTGTTTGCTTCTTCCCTTCTGATGCCTACTTCCTGTTTGCAAATAGGAAGTAGGCATCGGACAGCCTGAGGGGGCGGAAGCAAACAGTCCCGTGGCGTCGAAGTTTTAAGGTAAGCACCACAGGGCTGTTTGCGGCCATTGTTACTGTTGCAGGGCCCGGAGAGGGGTGGCAGTGGGCGCCTTGGGGAGATGAGGGTGCAAGGGATGAGGTTCACATAGGACACCTCATCTCCTTGTGCCGACCCTGCTGTATGTAACTATCCCTTTTGAATTTTTATTTCTTTGGAGCAATCCTTGTTTCTGTATTGTGCCATAAGATGTTTTTGTGACTATATAATCTTTTTTATTCAGGTCACTTATTAATAGCCAGCATTTAGTTACAGTAGCCAAACATAGTTAGATGGCAAAGAAAGCCAGCCGTTCTACAGTAGTCAAGGAAAAGAGGAATGCACTAGTGCCAGCAATTAGAAATTGGGCCAAGAATAGAGGCCCTCTCCTCCCCGACTATGTTCTTCTATACCTTGGCAGAAAGATCACCAACTTGATTATCAATATTAAAAAGTGATATTCTGCTTGAAAGCTATTTGGAAGAATAGCAGCAGCATCTGATCACTGATCATTCCACAAATAAAATGGCAGGGTCCCAAAGGGCATTGAAAGAATTAGAAAGAAACGGAATATAGAAGTTTCTAATTTTGTATTTGGTTTAAGGGGAGTATTTTCAAACACAAAGGTATAATTCTTGGAGGCCACATGCTATGTAACAATGATGGTGCACACCTCATAGACATAGGTCTTGATATTTTCAACACAGACCAAGGAAAAGCTATCAGTTCTCTAGAGTTGGGGAGACTCTAGCAGACTCCTCCTAGTGTTAGGACCTTGCTAATAAAAAGAAGAGCGTGCAAGGATATTGGGAGTGCAACAAGCATGGTGCTTGGGCCTGAAAGAACAGGGATCCAAGTGATGATATGGGGCACTTGGGCTTGAGGGAAAGGGGGGCTCGACTGCTATGCAAGGGTGTCTAGGTTTGCAAACAGTCCATTTCAAGGGACCGGGGTATATCAAATAAAAACAATCCATCCTCAAAGAAAGGGAACTGGGTCAGACCATAGTAAGTTGACTGAAGCAAGCGGTGGTCAGCTTAGGAAGTATCTGCAGGCCATGGAGCCGGCTGAGAGAGGTGTGTGTCATGCTCAAAGGGATTTCCGCAGGATGGGGAAAGTGAACAGTACCCCTTCATATGATAATTATCACCACCGTTAGAGTTATTCACAGTTGTGAGGGGGGCAGGGGGGAAGGGAGGCAGAAGCAATTTTGGGGGACTGTATGGGGGCATGTCAACTAGGGGGGCAGAGCTGCAGTATTGTTCTGATCTCAGGGTTGCTGGCTGGGTTTCCAACGTGGTGCTTTTGCCATCCTCCCACATTTTTGGCCTGTTAGACAATCACGAAGCTCGCCTAATGGAAGAGCTGCTTTGCAAACAGCAGGGAGACAAGTCTGCCACCGTAATTCCGTAAACGCAGAAATAAAACCCAGACAAACCAGTAGACAAGCAAAACATAATTAAATTGCCAGTCTGAAGGGTGTGATATAAAAACATCCATACAAAAGACAAAAACAATTCAGCTGGAAGAACATGATCTTGTAGAGAGCTTCACATGCTGCTTTTTTCCCTTTATGACTGGATATCCCCTTACTTTATGATGAACTAATTGCATTAGGTTTCAGATCTGGACTTTCTGGGTTCTACTTAGTTAATATCCTGATATGTTAATGGATTTATTGTATCTTTATTTCTTCAAAAATTCAATAAACTGGTTTGAACAAATACTGCAGTTTTGTGCACATTGCCATCCAAGCAACAGCATCAGGTATTCAGTATGATGGTCCACTTCACACAGACAAGTCTCTGGACTGTGACTGTCAAAGCTGAGCCAGAAATTATACACAAGAATCGGTCTCCGAGAGTCAGAATGGAATGTCACCCAAGCTGGCCTTTTTTAGTATGAAGAAAATGACCAGGGACTGAATATTTGCACAAGTCTAAAATTTTGCAGAACAGAGGCATAGATAAAACCAAAGTAAAACTCATTCTTTCTTTTCTGGTGCATTTTGCTAAAACTTGTAAAAAACGCCTTTGATGAAGGTTCAGCATTCACATTTCTAAGTAAGTCAAAATTTAACCGTGAAAAAATTTGTTCCAGGCTGAACCAGGGATTCAGTTGGCAAAGTGAGCGACCTTCCTGGATTGAGATTTCCGCTCACCAGGTTTGAAGGGCCAAGGGGTGCTACACAGCCCCAGGATGAGAGGGAATTGTGCCCATATTGTCGCATGAAGCCTAGACAGACAAATTAGGGGCTCATGGCTCCAACAAGTCCTCTGATGCAGGACGGTCACTGTACATATGTGAGGATAGGGAGGGCGGGCATATTAAAATGGGGAAGAAATTCCTGTGTAATGCCAAGAAAGGCTATAGTGCCAGATCCCAGCTGGTTCTGACTGGGTTTAAAAAATAGGAACAAAAGAGAACCTTGGAATCAAAAACAAAATCTTCCTCCAAAATAAATAAGTGGATTTGATTGGACCCAGTTTTTCCCTTCTGCACTCTGCCGGTATTATGTCTGAAGCTGTCTTAGGTCTTTGGTGTTACTGCATTGAGATGAAGCAGGAGGAAACAACAGCAGAGATGCTTTGAATTATGTTTTTGTCATATGATTCAAGTGAGCTGGTGACTGCTCTTTGAAGAGGTTGAGATTGTGTGCTTTTAGCTTTGGTATGGAGAGTTTGAAAAAAATGCAGCTCTCTACAAGATCATGTTCTTCCAGCTGAATTGTTCTTGTCTTTTCAGTGTGCTGAAGTGAACTCAAGCATGCTAGTTTCCTTCAATTTTCAAGAGGTTGAGATTGTGTGCTTTTAGCTTTGGTATGGAGAGTTTGAAAAAAATGCAGCTCTCTATAAACTTGGACATTGCTGATTGTAAGCTCTTTTGAGCAGGGACTGTCGCTTTGTGGTTTCATTGTACAGCGCTGCGTGCGCCTGGTAGCGCTTTATAAATGCTTAGTAGTAGTAGTAGTGCAAGGATGTCCAAGGCTCTGGGGCATTCCCATAAACTTGGACATCCAATTTCATAAACGTCCTCAGCAATGTCCAAGTTTATACCTTCACCAGGGCACAAATAGACATTGGAAAGCTCTCATTCTGCTATTCAAACACCCAAAGGGCGTAGAGACAAATGCACTTTAATACCTCCTATATTTTTACTGCTGATAATGAAAATTGAAGGAAACTAGCATACTTGAGTTCAGCACACTGATGGACATCCGTGCATGCAATATAGGTTACGTTCAGCATAGGATAGACATCCTTAACCTTGGTTTTTCTAATGCGGCGTCTATGTGGCCACCGATGCAGCTGTCCTTTTCAGGGACACCCAAAATCAGGTCGACACATACATGTTCCTGATAGTTTTTGGAACGTTTGGCCCTGGATGCCCCAAATTTCACCTGGATGTCCTTTCTAAAATGCCACCTCACATTATTTTTTTGCAGACTAATACAGCAACTACTCTATTTTTAAGAGAAAACAACCCCCCCCCCCCCAAACAAATTCTAAATACTGTGCTGTATCCCTCTGTGTTGCCCATGCTAGGGACAGTCTTGTCATTGCTGGGAGTTATTGTTGGGAATGATGATCTACTTTTCTCGGCCCTTTCTGAGCTTTCTTTCATGTTAGGTCCATTCCGGAGGTGGCTGCTTGAACAGGATTGGTCCCTTGAGTGAACCCACCCTAATGGCAACATTTGTGGTTAGCATGTGTCCATAATGCCCATGGTAACTGTGATGTGCCATCAATGCCAGCATTACTCTCTTAACTCGCCCAGTCCCTTCCCAATTGCGTGATAACTGCTTAGCAGAGGACATTTACCACGGAGTCCCATGCTACGTTAGCATGGGGGAGGGGCATGTAAACGCACAGAAAACCTAGTGCTAAGGGTTAACATAGTTTAGTAAACATGCCCCATGGTTTCCAAAATGTTAGCTTGTAAAGTACACTGATAACACAGGTGGATGGAAGGTGAAAAACCAGTTCTCCAGGATCAACTCATGTTTTTTGAAGGAGCAAAAAGAAAACTAGAATTCAAAATAATTTTTTTTTTGTTTTCCGGCCATGCTACCTTTAAAAACAGATCCAAGAAGCAGTGAAGGGGAACCCTGAAGATAAAACGAGGATAATGTGCTGCTAATTTTATTAATGATGTGCATTCCTTTGTGCATTTTTATTAGTGATGTGCATTTCTTGGTGATTTGTCTAATACCTAAAAAGTGCAATCAATTATCACTCTAATGCATGCTAACCTGTGAATTAATACATGCTCCATTAATTTCTCTGTGTTAAAAAGTTCCAGTGCACATTAAAACATTTTGCTAACATGAATGTGTGAAACACATTTTAAAAATTTCAAAAATCAGGGAAAGTCTGAAAATGAACGGGAATTGGTTTTTCTCTCTCACATTCCTAAGTTTTAAAACACAAACCCTATATTTAAATGAAGTGGGTTCACGAAGAGAGTATATACTAATTGAGTGAGATCCTGTACCTACTCTTGCCACCTTGCTGAGCAGACTAGATGGACCATACTGGTCTTTATCTGCCATCATTTACTATGTTACTGTCATGGGAGAACAACATTATAATTACACTTGCTGTTCATCAAAGAGCTCCATTCCGATTGGCTGAGCTTTGCTGATCAAGGCAGTTTGGTGATAAAAGTAGGGTTTCATTGACGCTCCATGTTCTAATGATTGATATTCTGTGTTTGTTCAATGCCCTACTTTGTCTTCAGCTTGAGTGACTATTCGCTTTTAGCCCTAATTATGAAATGATGGAAAGAAGAAGGCTTGGCCTAGAATTCCAGGGCAAATCCCTTCCATTTCAGTTGGCTACCCACGTCAACCATCATCTGCTAGCACAACGCTCAGCAAGTTATTCCACTCCACTAGCAAGACTGTGGAGCAAAACATTACCGAAGGATGTTTTATAGCTGCTTCAGTGCCCATCTGAATGAGCATTCGCTTGTCATCCCTTCTTACGTCTGATGAAAGATACTTTTGTAGAGGTCTGATAGTGTCTAATACTAATATTACCAGTGGGGATCGAATACAAAGTCATGTGCCTACGGTGTTAATCAACTTGAATGACGCGCAAAGGGATTTTAGCTCCCGAAAGTTGGTAAAAAAAAATGTTGTCAGTCCAACCAGATGAAAAGTTATCACTTTACATTTTGGTTTTTATTGAATGACCTTTATGTCCATGCTGATCTAATAACCTGTCACTCAAATTATTTACTGTTTTCTTAATGTGTAAGGGGGAAATACTCAGTGGAGATAGCCAGCACTAGCAAAGTGATTAGCCGCCATCACTGCTGAACTTTAAACCCGGATATTCAATGACAAGGCCATATCTAACCAAGGGCATTGAATGTCCAGGTTGGATGGATAGTGCGGAAGCTAACTGGACAGCGGTGATAGCCAGCCACTGGCCGGTTAGCTTCAGCAGTGAACGTTAGGCCAGCCTTTCAGGGACAACCGGCTAGCAGCTGAATATCGCCATTTGTTGCTTATCCCCACATGCCGCCTCCACGTTAAGGGGGATTTTCAAAACAATTCAATTTCTAAACCTGAAAATGCGTTCAGTTCAAATGGTCCCTTTACTACAATGTGTTAAATACTTAGGGGGTAATTTTAGGCTACAACAGTGTTTGTAAATGTCAGTATTTTAGTCATGTATGTGCATATGTGGCCACATATGTGCACAAATAGCCTCTTATAAATTAAAGGTCAGCGTGAAGGTATAGATGTTGTTTGGGCAGAGTGTGGATGGTTGAGCAAGTTTCTTGTTAAGTGTTATCGAGGTTTGGACCATCAAGTTGACGTCAACTCCTGGAGACCCTCTGAATAGTTGGGACTATTTCCTGGGTTTTCTTGGCAAGGTGCTACTGGAAGTAGACTACCAGGCCTTTCTTCCGCACAGTAAGCCTACAGCACCTGGTATTCCAAGGTGGTCTCCCATCCAGGCTTGACCCCATATAGGCGTGTTGATTAAAAAATACGATAATTAATGTGTGTGCTTGAAAAATATAGGCATGGACATTTACATTTAAGGTGCGATCTCTGGCACCTACTTTAATATATAAAATAGTGCTTAAGTGGGCACCTACTTTGATGTTTACAGTAGGTGTCTCCTTTCAAAATTATGCTACACATGTGTGAATTAGTGCATACTGCAGAGGTTCCCAACGTCGGTCCTCGGGGAACCCCAGGCCAGTCAGGTTTTCAGAGTACCCACAATGAATATGCATGAGATAGATCTGCATGCAATGGAAGCAGTGCATGCAGATCTATCCCATGCATATTCATTGTGGGTACTCTGAAAACCTGACTGGCCTGGGGTTCCCCGAAGACCGACGTTGGGAACCTCTGGCATGCTGTTACGCATAAAGGGACATGTGTACTAAAGTATGCTAAGCAGTTGGTGTGAGATTTAGCAAGTGTTCTTAGTAGAATTAGAACGGCCAGCATGCTCTTAGCTTGGTAAGAGTCAGGAATGGAGCGGGTAATTGGTGGGCATGGTAGTGCATGGTAACTTACCGTGAACTAACTGCCACCACTGCAGATGGCATGGGTGCACTTAATACCTTCTCACGGGGAGATCTTAAATACATCAAACTATCCACAGTAGGTAACATGGCCAATGTTAAAACTACTACTACTACTACTAATCATTTATATAGTACTACAAGGCATACACAGTGCAGTACAAACATATAAAGAAGACAGTCCCTGCTCGTAGAGCTTACAATTTAATCAAGACAGACAGAATAATATAAGAGAAACAAGGGGGGTTCAAATAGGGAAGGGGACAAGGAGAACAAGGGATTAGAATCCAAATGCGGCCTCAAAGCATGGATTTGAAGAGGGGGAGAGAAGAGACTTGACGAAGAGGAAGTTTGTTCCATGCATAAGGAGCAGCAAGGTGAAAAGATCAAAGTCTGGAGTTTGCAGAAGAAAAGGGCATAGAGAGAAGAAAGCCAGAGGAGGGGTGTAGGGAGAGAGAAGAGAAGAAAGGTAATGAGGGGCAGTAGCATGAATGCATTTATATGTTAGAAGGAGAAGTTTGAATTGGATACGGAAACAGAAGGAACCAGTGAAGTGATTTTAGAAGAGGGGTTATATGAGTGTATCAGGGCTGGTGGAAGAATTATCCGTGCAGCAGAGTTCTGGAAAGATTGAAGAGGAGAGAGATGACAGTGAGGAAGACCAGCAAGGAGAAAGTTACAAATAGTCAAGACGGGAGGTGACCAAAGAGTGGACAAGAGCCTTAGTAGTGTGTTCAGAGAGAAAGGGACGAATTTTGTTAATGTTGTAGAGAAAGAGAAACAACAGGTTTTAGCTACATGTTGAATATGTGTCGAAAAGGAAAGGGAGGCATCAAAGATGACTCCAAGGTTGCGGGCCAAGAAAACAGGAAGAAGAAGAGTGTTTCTCAACAGTGATAGAGAACGGAGGAAGGGGGAGGAGGGTCTAGGGGGAAAATAAGAAGTTCAGTTTTAGCAATATTCAATTTTAGACAGCAGTGAGACATCCAGGCGGCGATGTCAGATAAACAAGTAGAGATACGAATTTGGAGCAAAGGAGAGATGTCAGGTGTAGATAAATTTGAGAGTCATCAGCATAAAAATGATACTGAAAGCTATGGGAAGAGATGAGAGCACCAAAGGACTGGGTAGAGAGAGAAAAGGAGAGCACGCAGAACAGACCCCTAAGACAATTGAGAAAGAGAGATGACAGTAGAATGGGAACTTCCAGAACAAACACTGAAAAAGCAATTGGAGAGATAAGAAGAGAACCAAGACAGTGCAGGGCTTCTAAAACCAAGAGAGGATAAAAGTGTCAGGAGGAGGTGGTCAACAGTACCAAAAGCAGTAGAAAGATTGAGAAGATTGAGAAATGAGTAAAGGCCTTTGATTTTAGTGAGGAACAGATCACTGGAGACTTTGGCAAGAGCCGTTTCAGTAGAATGAAATGGACAAAAACCAGATTGAAGTGGATCAAGGAGGACTTGAGATGAGAGAATTCGAGATAGCAGTGGAGAACTGCATGTTCAAGAATTTTCGAAATGAAGGGAGATGGGTCGATAATTAGATGGACAAGAAAGGTCAAGTGAGGGTTTTTTGAGGAGAGGAGTGATTACAGCATGCTTGAAGGCTGCAGGGAAGGTTGTAATCAAAAGCGAAAGTTGAGAAGATGTAAGATGAAAGGGATGACGGAAGAGGAGATGGAGTTGAGGAGATGGGTGGGGATAGGATCAGTAGAACAGGTAGTGAGTTTAGAGGAGGAAAGAAGAAGAGAAATTTCCAATCAGGAGCTGTGGTCCCCGGCTGCCCCTGACTTATTTCATTCCCCGCAGCCCGACCTCCGATCTGGCCTCCCAAGGCCAGAGTCAGGTTGTGGGGAATCTCCTAATCCCCTCCACCCTTTGACGTGCCCCGGGCCTGCCATCCCCTGCCGTATAGGGGAACTTATTCCACCTCAGAGGTGGAATAAGTTTCCTGTCTACTCTGCTGGCCCTGGATGTACATGGTCGACATCAGAATCAGCCCTGTATGTCCAGGGCCGCAGACTGCCCACTGCCTGCCCTGTCTCTGCCTCCACGCTACCCCTTTTCCACCCCTGTCTAGCTTCCCCATAGAAACTCCCTGTTCATATGGGGAGCTTAGTTGGGGATGGGAAAGTGGGATGAATAGAGGGGATGGACGTCCCAACAGGAAGTCAATCCCTGCTATTCATGCCTCAGAATAGACCCCATAGGGATCAGAGGGGCTATCAATATGAAAATTAAAGTCACCAAGAATAAGGGAGGGGGAAGAAAAAGAAGGAGAGCAAAGAGTCAAAATCACTGAGGAAGATAGACGAGGACTTGTCAGGGGGTCTATAGATGACAGCAATCTAGAGATGAATGGGCATTAAAAAGATGGATGGAATAGACTTCAAAAGAGGGAAAGGAATGAGACTGAGGGGAAAAGGAGGGGTTGAAATTGGCAAGAAAGAGAAAGTAGAAACCCAACACCACCGCTGCAGCTATTGGGATGAGGAGAGTGGGAGAATTGATAGCCGCCATGACAGAGGGCATCAACCAAAGCAGTGTCATTAGGGAGGAGCCAGGTTTCAATAAGAGCAAGAAGATGGAAAGCACGAGAGATAAAGAGATCATGGGTAAAGGGAAGTTTATTAGAAATGGAATGAGCATTCCATAAAGCACATGAGAAGGGGAGAGAAGAGGGGGAAAGGAGAGGGGTGTGGATGAGATTAGGGTGGTGGAGAGAGAAACTAATACGGGAGTGAGAGAGATGTGAAGGGGGACCAGGGTTGGGATTAATGTCACCAGAGGACAGAAGGAGAAGGAGAAGAGTGCAGGGGAAAGAGGACACAGCATGTCAGAAACGGGGATGAGGTTGTTTTAGAGAGGAAGGGGAGGAAGGAGAAGGTGAAGCTCAAGAGTTGAGGACAGGGTGGAGGATAAGATAGGGGAAGAAATAGGGAGAGTGGAGAGAGGGTGAAAAAGAGGGGGGTATAAGGTTGGTGGAGTGAGGGAATAAGGTTAGGGAGGATCAGAAAAAGGAGCAAAGAATTGTGTGGAGCCAAAAGAAATGACAGAGAAGTTAGAAGGAGAGGGACAATAGAAACATAGAAACATGATAAGAGAAAAAGACCACATGGCCTATCTAGTCTGTCCTTCCATATCAACCACTACCACAGTCCCCTTTTTTCCTTTAGAGATCCTCTGTGTTGGTCCCATGCTTCTTTGAATTCAGATACTGTCCTCATCTCTACCACCTCCACTGGGAGACTATTCCACGGATCTACCACTCTTTCCGTAAAGAAATACTTCCGCATATCACTCCTGAATCTATCCCCCTTCACCCTTATCCTATGTCCCCTCATAGCAGAGCTTGCTTTCAATCGAAAGACATTTAAATACCTGCCACGGAGGTATTTAAACGTCTCAATCATATCACCTCTATCCCACCTTTCCTCTAAGGTGTACATATTAAGATCCCTAAGTCTGTCCTCGTATGCTTTATAATGAAGACCACTAATCATTTTAGTAGCCACCTTCTGCACGGACTCCGTCCTGTTCACATCCTTTTGAAGGTGCGGTCTCCAGAATTGCACACTATACTCCAAATGAGGTCGCACCAAAGACTTATACAGAGGCATTATCACCTCCTTTCTTCTGCTGGCCATTCCTCTCCCTATGCACCCAAGCATCCTTCTAGCTTTTGCTGTCACCTTTTCTACCTGTTTAGCTACTTTAAGATCATCAGACACAATCACACCTAGGTCCTACTCTTCTTTAGTGGACAAAAGTACTTTAACCCCTATACTATATTGTTCCCTTGGATTGCTGCAGCCCAAATGCATGACCTTACATTTTTTAACATTAAATCTAAGCTGCCAAATTCTAGAACATTCTTCAAGCTTAGCTAGAGCCCTCCTCATGTTATCTACACCTTCCTGAGTGTCTACTCTATTGCAGATTTTGGTATCATCCACAAAGAGGCAAACCTTACCCGAAAGCCCTTCCGCTATATCACTAACAAAGAGGTTAAAAAGATCCCTGTGGCACTCCACTGGTAACCTCCATCTCCTCAGAGTGAACTCCATTTACCTGTACCCATTATCACCTCCCACTCTACCAATTTCCAACCCAAGCAGTAATTTTAGGGTCCATCCCTAGGGTGCTCAGTTTTATTTATTTAGCAAGTTTGTTTATAAGTCGCCTGTGAGGAACGGTGTCAAAGGCTTTACTGAAATCTAAATACACCACATCTAGGGCTCTCCCTCGGTCCAACTCCCTGGTAACCCAGTCAAAGAAATCAATCAGATTTGTCTGACAAGTCCTGCCTCTGGTGAATCCATGCTGCCTCAGATCCTGTATCCACTGGACTCCAGAAACCTCACTATTTTTTCTTTCAGCAGCGTTTCCAATAATTTACTCAGCACCGAAGTTAAATTAGCCGGCCTGTACTTTTCAACCACATCCTTGCTTCCGCTTTTGTGTAAAGGGACCACATGAGTCTCTCTCCTATCCTTTGGCACCACTCCCGACTCCAATGAGGCATTGAAAAGATCAGTCAGTGGAGCTGCTAGAACGTCCCCAAGCTCCCTCAGTGTTATAGGGTGTATCCCAGAGGTTCCCAACTCCAGTCCTGGAGGGCCAAACACCATTCAGGTTTTCAGGCTGTCCCTAATGAATATGCATGAGATACATTTGAATACAATGGGGGCAGTGCATGCAAATGCATCTCATGCATATTTATTAGGGATAGCCTGAAAACCTGAATAGTGTTTGGCCCTCCAGGACTGGAGTTGGGAATCTCTGGTGTATCCCATCTGGTCCCATCGCTTTGTTTACTTTAAGTTTAGCTTGTTTCTCATGAACACAGTCTTCTGAAAATTGTTCAAGATGCCCCTCGTTTCTGTTCCTGTTTGTGGGTGTTTTCTGAGGTCCTGTTCCTGGTTCTTCATCTGTGAATACAGAACAGAAATATTTGTTAAGCAATTCTGCTTTATCCTCATCAGCTTCTACATATTCCTCCCCTTCACCCTTGAGTCTGATAATACCACTTTTGACCTTCCTCTTCTCACTAACGTATCTGAAAAATGTCTTATCCCCCCATTTTATTGCATTGTCTATTTCCTCCTCTTTTTGAATCTTTGCTTTCCTGACTACTTTGCTAGCTTCTCTAAGTTTTTCCAAATATAGATGCCTGTCTTCCTCTCTCTGTGATCTCTTGTATTTCATGAAGGTAGTAAGGGAATAAATGTAAAATAAAAGAAATAAAGTAGAATAAATAAAATAAAATAAGATGCAGATAAGTAAAAGTCTTAAAAGACACTGAGATTATCAAATAGGGAAACATTATCAGAAGAAATAATCAAATAACAGTGAGTGAAAATAGTAGGCAGGGAAGCCTTATCTCAAGCAGACTATGGGGCATGTTTACTAAAAGCCGTACAATTGCATGCCGCACAATAGCGCACGGAAACGCGGCACTCAAACGCTCAGAAACGCTCTTAAACGCCCCGCACAAGTGCGCTTGGGCCCCGCACAATTGCGCGCCGCACTAACGTGCCCCGCAAAAGTACCCGGCCCGCAAATGTCCGATAGAGGCGTGGAAAGGCATTCTGAGGGCGGAGGAAGGCTCCCGAGGGGCGGAGAGACGGGGTCAATGGGCGGGGAAGGGGAGGGGAGAGGCTCCCCGCACAGTATCGGGGACGAATTTGCAGGTTAAAAATAGCGCGAGTGAAACACTCACGGTAGAGGGCATTTAAAGGGAAGAGAAACCATTTCCGTCAGCAATGTACAGGGAAACCGGGGAAACCTGCAAAACGTGAGCAGTGTGATACATGTGCACAGAACAAAAGTGCAAATAAAGATAGAAAAAGACCCAAACAAACATATTAAAAATAGGAAGTCAGCTGGGGAACCCTGATATTAATGGGCAAACATAAGAAACACACCCAGGAAAGCTCCAAAAAATGAAATGAAGTATGGAAGGGGCTACGGAGCGGGGACCCTTCCAAAAACCATTTCCTTTTTTCTGAGCCTTCCTGGGAGTGTTTGCTATGGTTGCCCATTAATATCACTGTTGCCCAGCTTGGATATATTTATCCCCAGTTCGTCGTGGTCGGTTGAGGGGTTTATTTGCACGTTTGTCACCAGACAAGGTGACTGAGCCCACAGTACAAATGTGCAGAGCAGGGTTTGTGACTCATTTGGTCAGGTTTCCCACCCCCAGGGACTGCACTATCACTGTGGCCACAGTGTGGTGCAGCAGACAGAGGCAGTACCTCTAGGACCAGAGGGTCACAGGTTCAAATCCAAGCTAGGGCTCCTGCCAACCCAGTCCCCATATTTTACCCACCACCAAACAGAAATAGTAAAGACACTCCTTTATTGCAGAGAACATAAGCATGGTTCACACACCCATTTTGTACCCAACACCGCACACACACCATAACAATGGGCATTACCGACAGCCGAGTCCCCCAAATGCAGTCCTGGAGTGCCACAACTCAATCAGGTCATATGCTTTTCCAAGATACGGACATGCCAGCATGTTGGCGGTAGGGTACAGGTGGTGGAGGGGGCAGTGGCTGCTAGCCACAGAAGACAGTGGCCAAGCCATGTGCAGGCTGGCACGTCCACTGCAACATAGGCCCTGTCAGATGTACAGTCATGGACTTCCCAGGGAATGCAGCACATCTGTGGTAACACAGTGGTGCAGTGCACACAGACAGTGTGTGCAGGAGCAAAAGGTCACAGGTTCAAAGCCCAGCTGGGGCTACTGCCAATCCTGTCCACATATTTTCCCCACAACTAAACCATGTTAGTAAGGGCAATCCTTTATTGCTGGGGATATACGCATTGGTCATACGCCTATCTTTTACACCACCAAGCACAGACACCATGACCAGGGGCAGTACCTAGAGCAGAGTCTCACAAATGCAGTCCTGGAGGACCACACACCATTCAGGTTCCATGCTGCCACTCATACAAATAACCGTGCTGTATATCTATGCACCACCCCCATGGCATGTAGATGTAGCTCATGCATATTCATGAGGGACAGCAGGAAACCCCAACCAGTGTATTGCAAACCTGGACTGGATTTGGGAACCTCTGCCGTACAGCAGCAGCCAACAGGGACAGACACACCCACACCCACACCCACAGGCCCCATTGGCCAATGCCTCCTGGTGAGGCAGGACATTGGGCCCTGCGTGCATCTCCCAATACCAGCACCTGCATACCTTAGCAATGTCACCCTACACCAGGGTATATGGTACACAGCTCTCAAACGTTTGCTATGAGTACTGGCAGATAGATATCCCTACGTTACGCACAGTCTGCTCTATGAGCTCCATCATCATAATCTATCTGATGTCTGCGGTGTGTGTGCGTCAGGTCTGGCCCCTGACAGTGTTTACCACCCTAGGGAGGGACCCCCAATGGTATTGCATACCATACCCATGCCTGTACTGTGCCCAGGACTGGTGTGGTGGGCAAGGATTCTGAACCCCTCTATAGTAGCACAATGCTGGCATACGTGTGGGAGTGTGTGTCTGTCTATACAGTGTGTGTTGGCTGCAAACACTGTCCACAGTTTTGGCCTGATGATGTGCATAATGAGCAGCATGGTACCATGGGTATAGCTCAGACAGGGTGGGCTGGCCAGGATGCATCTGCACAGGGCATAGGGCACTGGCAGGGACATTGTAGTGGCCGTCCACCACCTCCACAGACAGGGTGACCTCTGTATGTGCTGCTGGGCTTTCACTCCACCCTGACTGTGCAGTGATGGCAGCATGGCTAGGCACCCCCATAGTGCTTCATAGCACTTTCCTCATGTGATATATATGGGTCACCTGTTGGGGCCTAGTCACTGATGTATCTGCTTGTGTGTGCTGCCATCCCAGTTGTGGGTGCATGCATTTCCAGTGGGACTAACCAGCAGACTGTTCACAGCTGGTATGTGCCCTGCTGGAGTGCCTTGCAGGGTGCAGTGGCTGATGGCTTGATGCAGGGGAATATCAGATAGTGGTGGGGTGCATCTTAGCATATCCAGGCCTACTGTCTGTCTGATATTGTGGTCTGGGTGGGTGGGTGTGGGGCTGCTTGGACTGCCCTGTAGGGTGTCTGTTCCCCAACAGGACTGGGGTTGATGGTCCACTCTACTGCCATCATTGCGGGGGGGGGGGGGGGGGGGGTGTATAATGGGGATCTGTTGATAGGAGACCCTGCCTGTTTGCCACCCTCAGCTGGGGGGGGGTTGGTGGTACATGGCCCACCTAGGGGTCTGTGGGGTTTCCCCTGACTGAGACAGACAGAGATATCCAAGGTGTTCCTGCAGAAACTCACAGATTATGACTGTTTTGGAGCTCTGCCATGGCCTCTCTCAGCTGTGGACCTGGTCCAGGGCGCCTCATCGCACACTCAGGGTGAGCACAGTTCCCGCACAGTGTGACTGTGTGTAGCTACTCTGTGCAAATTAAACACCCGGTCAGTACCTCCTACCAGGCCAAGGTGCTGTGTGGGTGCACACGGACACGTCCCCCTACCAGGCCGGGGAGCTGTTGGGGTGCATTCCCCATCTTGTGTTCATCTGTGGACAGCTGATTTGCATGTGCAGTGCATCATGGGTATGGGTGGCCTAACCCTATCCTGGTTCCCACAGCAGACTGTCTGTGTGGTGACATGCAGGCTCTCTGCAGCCAGCTAGGGGCTTGCTGGCAACTATATAGCTGTAGCCCAATGGTTACTTCACTGCCTGTGGAGCCAGCAGTAATGGGTTCGAGCCCACAGTGGGGTTCTTTGATAGGGTTGTCCAAAGCTTTTTTTAGATTTAATGTACATATGTTGCTGCCATCAAACACACCCTCAGTGTACTGTACCCATAAGGTGCCTCTGAGGGTGCTTTATAGGGCACCCTATAGGGCACCTTATGGTTGCCGTCCATATAAGGTGCACTATACATTATCCTGTGACGCAACATATATGGTGCCCTATAGGGGACATTCAAGGGTGCCTTGGCGGACAGTGAACTTTAACATGTGCCTTATGGGCCGCCTTATGTTAACACGCTTTGTGAGTGCGTTTGCTAGTAGTGATAACTGAAATAAAAATAGCTTGCCCCCTACAGCACTCATCCACATAATACACACTGCCTCAGTGAGCCTTCTTCATTGGGCACTGTGGGGGATTGAACCCCTGATCTCTGCACCATTGGTCAGTGTCTTAACCATTGCGCTGTGGCTCTGTTCCTATGCTTGGGCATCTGCGCACCGCCTTATGCCGCCCAAACCTAACAGTGCACCGCCTTATGCCGCCTGAGATTAACAGTGCACCGCCTTATGCCGCCCAAAATTAACAGTGCACCGCCTTATGCCGCCCAAAATTAATATGCCTCCTAAAGCACTTTTACCCATTACAGTTAATGCCTCAGCCAGCCCTTTTTGTTGTGCACAATGGGGAATTGAACCCATGGCAGCTGCACCCACAGTCAGTGTTTTAACCATTGTACTATGGCTCTGCTCCTTTGTGTGTGCACATCAGGCGCCACTTAGCCTTCCCACGCACTATTGTGCCCCGCGCAAATGTGCGATCGCTTACCCCGTTTTTTTTCTTTTCTCTGCCTGAACCGCCCACTCCTTATATGGCACAGGCACACTACCACGGCCCCGCACATTAGGAATGTTTAGTAAACAGACCCCTATAAGTCTTTAAAGTGTAAAGTATAAAATATTAAAATATTAGAGACATCAGACATGGATCGATTGAAGTCATGTGAGCAGCTTCAGTGCAATGGGAATAAGGGTCCCTAGCCCAGAATGACTGAGCTGCAATAAAGGAACCAGCAGGTATGACCAGGCAATGTCAGATAAACAATATCTTAGGACTTTTTATAGCAGGTAATGTGAGAAACTAAAGTAATTTCATCTTTCAAGGAGGGATAGTAGCCTCTAGACCAGGGGTGGGCACCTCCGGTCCTGGAGGGCCGCAGACCAGTCAGGTTTTCGGGATATCCCTAATGAACATGCATGAGATATATATGCATTAGAGATATCCTGCCAACCTGACTGGTTTGTGGCCCTCCAGGGCTGGATTTGGAGACCCCTGCCTTACACCTCTGTCATTTAAGATCGTGAGTAGGCAAGGTACAGATGTCCTAGACATCGAAAGGGTATATAGAATGTGTCACATTCCTCCTCGATTCTCACCACCACCAAAAAGTTGTCTAATAGACAATTTTTTGGTGGTGGTGAGAAGTGAGGAGGACTGTGATAAATTCTATCTAACCTTTTTGATGTCTTGGACATCTGCACCTTGTCCACTCACAATCTTAAATGACAGAGGTGTAAGGCAGGGGTCTCCAGATCCAGCCCTGGAGGGCCACAAACCAGTCAGGTTGGCAGGATATCTCTAATGCATATATATCTCATGCATATTCATTAGAGTTATCCCGAAAACCT
Source organism: Ichthyophis bannanicus (assembly GCA_033557465.1). NCBI lineage: Eukaryota > Metazoa > Chordata > Amphibia > Gymnophiona > Ichthyophiidae > Ichthyophis > Ichthyophis bannanicus. Next base: position 485,284,823 of record CM066037.1, read on the forward strand.
GACTGGTCTGCGGCCCTCCAGGACCAGGTTTGCCCACCCCTGCTCTAGACCAATCCCATTCCCCCTCTATTTGCATCCAGAACTCTCCCATCCCTCCCAATATTCCTCACCATTACCCCCCCCCCACTCTCGGAACCCCCCCTCTAAGTTTCAGCATCAAGCTCCCATCCTGAGATCCTCCCCAACTCCTCCTCTAAAGCAATTCATCCTTTCCTGAAGAGGTACCTGACTCTCCCCCTCCTTTCCGCCCCTCCCCATCACTTGCTGGTGTTTCTATGGAAGTATAGTTGTGAGGCAGGAGCAATCCCTGGATGCTCCTGCCTCATTGTTTTCTGGTTTCAAAATGGTAGCTCTGACCTCTAGTGATAGTTTTGTGGTACCAACGCTAAGGGTCAAGCTGCCAAATAAAAAGCACTCCTTTTTTATTAAATGAAAAGAATCTTTAATCAAAGTCTCACTTTCTCTCCTTTCACTTTGTCTTTTCCTCCACCAATTCTATTTATGTGGGATTATCTTCTATCACTAACTTTATTTCCATATCCTTATCTAATTTTCTGTAATTTTCTCTCCTTTCTTCATCTCTGTATTGTTTTTGAGGGCATACTTCTCTTTGCTCCCCACCTTTAGTTAGCTTTTGTAACAGCTGTAACAATTTTTGGAGGGTGATTATATGCTCTCGTTAATTGTTCTTGCATAGATTTTCAATGCCTCTGTGGAGTCGGTAGTGGTGCCAGAGGATTGGAGAAAGGCACATGTAGTCCCTTTAAACAAAAGCAGATGAAAGGATGACATTGAGAACTACAGGCCGATTAGTCTAACCTCTGTGATTGGAAAGGCTACTAAAGGAGAGAATAGTGAGGTTTCAAGAGTCCAATGGATTGCAGGATCCTAGGCAGCATAGATTCATCAGAGGCAGGTCTTGTCAGACAAATCTGATAGATTTCTTTGACTGGGTGACCAGGGAGTTGGAACAAGGGAGAGCCCTAAATGTGGAGCTCTGTCATTTCTATCTAAAGCAGCAAATCGATTTTGCAGGCAGTCTTTAAATTCCAGTGGTATATTCTCAAGATCATATTTTGCTGCATTCATGAGTGGTTTTCTCTTTTTCAACTTTAGCTTGAGTTTGCATACTAGTAGTTGATGATCTGTACCACAGTCAGCTCCAGGTTTTATCTTTGTTGATGTTATAGAGCTTTTCCATCGTTGACTTCCACAGATGTAGTCAACTTGATTTTTGTACAATCCATTGGGTGAAGTCCATGTGTACAGTCGCCGCTTGTGTTGCTGGAAGATGTTTAAGAAGAATAGATTGTTGGTCTTGCAGAATTCTATCAGTCTTTCTCCAGCTTCATTTCTGTTGCCAAGTCCATATTTTCCAACCACTTTGCCTTCTTCTTTGTTACCAACATTTGCATTCCAGTCACCCATCATTATCAGGATATCCTATTTGCATGTTCTTTCAATTTCAGCTTGAACTTGTTCATTAATTTCCAACTTGGATGGAACCACTGATTCATCCCCTTCCTTCTAACCTGTACGTCACTTTTCAATGACAACAGCTGAATTAGAATATTTAGAGCTGTGTTCCAAGTCTAGATACCGCCTTCCATTGCTGAAATTTCTTCTGTAACAGCCAAGGCCTTATACGTTCCTCTTCATTCCATAGGCTCTACCTCTCTGTAACTGGCAAGTTTCCTTTTTTCCCGCTTTACATCCTTGGGAGCCCACATTTATCTGCCAGTACATATTGATAAGTATAACAAGCTGAAAAGTGTATACTTGCAGAGTGACATAATGGTGTGTTGCCCCCTTTTGCAGAATCAGGCATGTGGGGAGTTTTGTCTATGTGTCTGATAGGAAGTGTTGGGGGTGCATATGTGTGGGTGTGTCATAGAATACGTGTGTATGTGTATGTGTGTATTAGAGTACATGTGTGTGTGTCATGGGGAGTGTCGGGGCTGTTGTGTGTGTGTGTATAATGGGGAGTGTCGGAGGGTGTATCAGGGTGTCATGGGGAGTGTCGGGCTGTGCATGTGTGTGTATGGAGGGGTGCATGCTTGTAATGGTGAGTGTCGTGGGAAGTATCGGGGGTGCGTACATTGACATGTGTGTTAGGGGGCGTGCACATGTGTTTGTGTCAGGCATTTCTCTCTGTCATGAGGACTGTTGAGGGTTGCATGTGTGTATATGTGTGTGTGTATCTCTCTCTCTTTCTTGACTCCCCCAAGCTTCTCCAGTTTCTCTCTCTCTTTCTCGCTCATAATAACCCTCAGCCTTGCCCCAGTCTCTCTCTCTCTCTTATAACCTCCCTACCATTCTTTTCACCAGTCTCTCTATCTTTCTTTCTTATATCCTCCCCAGGTTTCACCCAGTCTCTCTCTCTCTCTAGTGTGGTGCGCTTAGTGTGTGGCAAATCCTGCACTAACAGCATGGTTTAGTAAACGTGCCCCTACATTCTGCAATGTGAAGGCCCTGAGTTTAAGTCCTAGGCTAGGTCTTCTTCCGCTCCTTGCACCCATCAGGACCGGGGATGTTGCATTCACAGCCACAGGAAGATGGGGGGAATCAGGGCATTGCAGTCATTGTGTAACAGCAACATGCAGTCATCGAGGTAGGAAGATACCTATTTTGAGATTGTTTGATAAAGGCAACATAGGCATCTATGTGTATTTATAAAACAACTTCACGCAACTTGCAAAATGTATACCTGCTCTGGAGTTGCCATGAATTTATCTGCATCATGATTCCGGCCAAACTCCTCCCTGAACGCTATGCTTAGGTCATATAGAAGTAGGTACGAGTGCGCTTCATGCCTACATTATATGCATATAACTGGCAGTAAAAAGTTTATAAAATTACCCACTGAAGGGGGCTAAGTGAGCTAGGGGGAGATATAAAATAGGGGAAAACCCCTGGGTAATTGCTAATCAAAACTCATGGCAACTTATCCCAGCAGGGCCAGTTCTAATTCATCTGAAAGCACATAAAAGCAGGAAAATTACCCGGCAAGTCTAACAAAAAAATGCCTTAAATTATACATGTAATAAATGACAAGTGGCATTACTCTATTCTTACTGGCTCCCTTTTCTGCATTATATATTTATAACTAAAATGTATTATAAGATATTTCTGGCATATGTTTGGGAGATGAGCAGAGGAGGGAGGGAAAAGAGAGCAGAATCCCTCATTAATTTGTTCCCCATTCCTCTGTCTTCCTGGAGTCACAATGCAAACTGGTTGTCTGCCAGTGAAAGATTCATCACATCAATACTAATTTCCAACCTTGAGATAAGAAGGCAGGACGATTTTAGAAAACATTTTCAGGTTTAGAGAGTTCTGTACTTTTCCACTGTGCTGAACCTCTTTAATCGATAGGTAACAAAATACCCTAGATCGCAAAAAGTCATTCCCCCTCTCTGGATGCACCATTACTTTTGACAGCTTAAACTGAGGTCATATATTGATCCTGACTAGGCTTCCACTACCAGGATCATTACAAACTTTTGGGCATGAGCAAACTTCCTTTGCCTAATTTTGTGAAATGTTTTGTTCCTCTTGTACAATTGATTATTATTAGCAGGAGGGCTGAGAAGGGAGATAGTTCTTAACAAATCCTCAGCCACACTTAACAGGCTCATAACAAAGCCCTAGCACACATATCTTGCCTAATTGGTGACCAGCTTATCTTTCTACATTGGCTTTTCATCTTTACTTCAGGTTTCTTATCCCAATTTTGTTCCAGATAATAATGAAAAGTGATTCAGCAGCACCATGAAATCAGTAATTGATTTTGGAGAAACTGATGAAGATAGTGGAATGCCAAACACGTATTAGGAATCTGATGGATTTGGTCTGACCTCCCAGCTGAATGTGACATTGCCCTCTAAGGGTATAGACTCTGGGCTTGTTTAACTGCTCATAAAAACATAGAGAAATGATGGCAGGTAAAGACCAAGTGGCCTATCCAGTCTGCCTGTCCATACCAACTACTAAGCTCTAGACTTTCTGGAACAGTGTTTGGAATTGTGCTTGGCCACTCATATGTACTGCCTTTTCCAGAAATAAAAGTGTGTAGTCAGTCTTCTAGTTTCACATAGTTAAAATATAGGATTATCAACTCAGCTCTCCCCACACCCCTCTTCCCACAAACAGCAATTCCTCCACCTACATCCTAGTGCAAGTCTTTACTTATACCTCCCTCCTATCACCAACCAACCCAAGAGTTTCCAACTCAATTTCCACCCTCTCTCTACACTTGTCCTTCCCTGTTTTGAGTATTCACATCCTATCTCCTTGATTCCCATTCCAGCCCATGTTTCCATCATCCCCCATGACATCTGCTTACTTTACCTCACCGTTCACAGCAAAGCTGTGCCGTTATCCCCTTGGCCTGCCCACTAATGAAAGGGCGTGTTCAAGGTCACCAGAGGATCCACTCTTCTTTTTTCCATGCAGAGATGTTGATGGTAAGGGGAAACCCATGCTGGAAGAGGCCAGGTTGCCATGAAAGCTATGAGCAAAAGATGGCTTGAGCCCCTGCACTCAATGAATGTGAAAGTGGTCCCAAGGCTGTCCAGCAAGAAAGGAGAGAGTGAAGGGTTGGGAATGAGTTTGAGAGAAAAGGAGTGATAGATTGTTCCATATAGGATTCCCAATAATTACTGTATATTGCTGATATAAAAGTCTTGTTGACATTGGTCTCAGTTAACAGAACTGCCATAAGGACATAAAATATGCCATATTGGATCTGACAAAAGGTCCATTGAGCCCAATATCCTTTTTCCAACAGTGGCCAATCGAGGTCACAACTACCTGTCAGGTTCCCAAAGGGTATACAAATTCCACGCTACTTATCCCAGGTAAGCGGTGGATTTCCCCAGTCCATTTTAACAATGATTTATGGACTTTTCCTCTAAGAACTTGTCCAAACCTCTTTTAAACCCAGTTACACTAACAGCTTTTACTACATCCTCCAGCAACAAATTCCAGAGTTTGATTATGCATTGAGTGAAAAAACTACTTTCTCCAATGTTTTAAATGTGCTACATTGTAGCTTCATTGCATGTCCTCTGGACAACCATGACTGGGATGTAATTATACCGGGCTATACTTTATTCAGAAAGGTCAGGTAAGAAGAAGGGGAGGAGAATTACAGCTCTTAAAAGGGAGTGAGGAGGCACAGTGGGTTAAACTAGAAAGAGGGAAAGAGAAATCCATTTGCATTGGTGTGATATACAGATCCCCCTCACAGGGAGAAGAAGTGGACAGGGATTTAATAGAAGACATGCACAGTATTGCCATGAAAGGAGAAGTGCTACTTATAGGTGGTTTCAATATGCTGGATGTTGATTGGCTCATCCCTGCTGCGGTGTCATCTAAAGTAAGGAGATTCTAGATTCTCTATAGGGAGAACTATTCCAGCAACTGGTAACAGAACCCACATGTGAAGGGGCCATACTGGACTTGGTGCTTACCAATAGGGAAAGTGTTTCTGATGTTACAGTGGGAGATCATCTTGCATCCAGTGATCACCAGATGTTGTGGTTCAGTATTAGGACTAGGGCTGATAAAATCTATTTAAAAGTGAGAGACTTTAGGAAAACTAACTTTGCCAAGATGGAACAATACCTCAAGGGGCATTAACGGGGGATATAGAAAAGCAATTGGCATACTGAAAGGGGATATTTTAAGGTCAACAAACCTTTTTGTTAGACAGGCAAATAAATGTAAAAGGAAAAGGAGGCTGCTATAGTTCTCAGAAGAAGTAGCTGAAAATACAAGAAATCACAGAGAGAGGAAAACAAGCATCTGTATTTGGAAAAACTTAGAGAAGCTAGCAAAGTAGTCAGGAAAGCAAAGATACAAAAAGAAGAAATAGCCAGTGCAATAAAGTGTGTGTGTGTGTGTGTGTGGGGGGGGGGGGGGGATAATACATTTTTCAGATATGCTAGTGAGAGAAGGAAGTGCAAAAGTAGTATTATCAGACTCAAGGGAGAAGGGGAGGATTATCTAGAAGCTGATGAGGATAAAGCGGAATTGCTTAACAAATATTTCTGTTCTGTGTTTACAGATAAAGGGCCAGGAGCAGGACCTCAGAAAACACCAACAAATAGGAACAGATGTGATGGCAATCTTCAACAATTTTCAGAAGACTGTGTTTGTGAGGAACTAGCTAAACTAAAATTAGACAAAGTGATGGGAACAGATGGGATACATCCTAGAATACTGAAGGAAATTGGGGACATTCTAGCCGCTCCATTGACTGATCTTTTCAATGCTTCTTTAGAGTCAGGAGTGGTCCCAGAGGACTGGAGAAAGGCACATGTGATCCCTTTACACAAAAGCAGAAGTAAGGATGAGGTTGAAAACTACAGGCTGGTTAGTCTAACCTCCATGGTGAGTAAATTATTGGAAACATTGCTTAAAAGGGAGGATAGTGAGGTTTCTGGAGTCCAGTGGAATGCAGGATCTGAGGCAGCATGGTTTTACCAGAGGCAGGTCTTGTCAGGCAAATCTGATTTATTTCTTTGACTGGGTGACCAGGGAGTTGGACTGAGGGAGAGCCCTATTTGTGGTATACTTAGATTTCAGTAAAGCCTTTGACACTGTTCTGCCTGGTGACATATAAACAACTGAGCACCCTAGGGATGGACCCAACTGGGTCTGACTGGGTTAGAGATTGGTTGAGTGGGAGGCAACAAAGGGTACAGGTAAATGGAGCTAACTCTGAGGAGAAGGAGGTTACTAGTGGTGTGCCGCAGGGATCTGTCCTTGATCTGATTCCTTTTAAAATCATTGTTAGTGATATTGCGGAAGGGCTGTCAGGTAAGGTTTGACTCTTTACGGATGATACCAAAATCTGCAATAGAGTAGACACCCAGGAAGGAGTAGATAACATGAGGAGGGATCTAGTTAAGCTTGTAGAATGGTCAAGAATTTGGCAGCTGAGATTTAATGCTAAATAATGCAGGGTCATGCATTTGGGCTGCAAATGTCCAAGGGAGCAGTATAGGGGTATATTATTCAATGGGACCTAGTTGCAGATAGCCCGGGTTAACCGTTAGCCCGGTTTAGTAAACATACCCCATAGTGTAGGGGGCAAAGTACTTCAGTCCAGAAAAGAAGAGTGGGACCTGGGCATGATTGTTTCTGATGATCTTAAGGTGGCTAAAGAAGTAGAAAAGGTGATAGCGAAAACCAGCAGAAAAAAGGAGGCAATATAAGTATAAGTCTCTCGTGTGACCTCATTTGGAGTATTCTGTGCAATTCTGGAGACCATACCTTTAAAAGCACAAAAATAGGATGGGGTTAGTGGTTTTCATTATAAAACATAAGAGGACAGACTTAAAGATCATAATATGTATATGTTAGAGGAAAGGCGGGATAGAGGAGATATGCTAGGGACATTCAAATACCTCCATAGCATAAATGCACAAGAGGAGAATCGTTTTCGATTGAAGGCAAGTTGTGCTACGAGGGGACATAGGATGAGGGTGAAAGGGGAATAGATTCAGGAGTAATATGCAGAAATATTTCTTTATGGAAAGAGTGGTAGATTCATGGAATAGTCTTCCAGTGGAGCTAGAGATGCGAGGACAGTATCTGAATTAAAAAAAGCATGGGGCCAACACAGAAGATCTCTAAAGGAAAAGAAGAGACTTTAGTATTTGATATGGAAGGGCAGACTAGGTAGGCCATGTGGTCTTTTTCTGCCATCATATTTTTCTGTTTCTACTTTTTGAAGGAGTAAACAACTGATCTATGTTTATCTGTTCTACTTCATTCTTTATTTTATTGACCTCTATCATATCTCCCTTCAGCCATCTCTTTTCCAAGCTGAAGAGCCCTAACCTTGTAAGCCTTTCCTCATAGGGTTATTCTTCCATCTCTCATTCAGAGGAAAAAAGGTTTTGATTCACAAACCTGCTCTCCAGACTGACTAGTGCTGAGGATGCGGGGGTTAGCCCCGGTGAGCGGTGGCTGCAGCCTCACGTGCTGTTTAATGGATCAAATGCATTGTCTATTGGCACATTGATATTTGGTTCCCTCCCGATGAAGCGGATGCGAAACACAGTGTTGGCATCCAGAGTGGTGTTGGGGTCCTTATACAGATAAATCGTGTTACCCCAATGTTTCATTGATGATTGATGTTAAAGTATGTGCTGCAGTCCTGATTATATGCTCTGGGGGCAAGGAGGCCTGTGATAGTTAAAGCTATTATGCTACTGGAAAAGTTGTTATTTAGTTGTTTGAAATACAACTTGTTTGATCTGAATATTGGGAGTTTTTCTAGGATTATTGATGTTCTTGAGCAATAGTCCAAGGCTAAGATTTGATAGGCCTGGACCATTGGTTCAATGGGTCTGAGATCCTTTTCTCCCAACTAAAGCTGTGCAGTGCTTTACACAGGAGATGATATGGATGATGGAATGAAGTCCTCTACTGGATGAATCTCCTTTTCTTCATTCTGATTTTGGCTGTTTTGCTTTTTGGGGATGCCACAGAGGCAACATTTCCAACCTCTGATGGGGAGGAGGAGTTCCAGTCAATGGACATGATAGAGTTGCTCTATTTAAAGCCCATGAAACCAGGGTTCTGGAATGAGTCCTGGTGTATGGCCCAAAAGTTGAGGATTGTTGTTGCAATGTCCTGGCTAAGTGAGCTGGAGGGGTGGGGAGGGGGGGGGGGGGATAAAACAAGGGGAAATAACCCGGGTAGTTGTGAATGAAGGCTCCTGACACCATAACACAATAGAAGCTGTTTCCAAATCAAACTGAGAGTGCAAAGGAACAGATGAAAATTCAAGGTTGAAAAAATTAAAATGTTGAAGAAAATCCTATATAATAGTACTAAGAAGGAAAAGTCTGAATGTGCAATAGCACTTTGATCCAATTTAGTAATTAAACTGACATTTCACATTTTTTTCTATTAAGAAAAGAGGCAATTTTAGCCAATTAAGTGCCCTTTTCGGAATCCATTAAATGGATTTTGACATATTTGCTCCTTAAAGGATGTCAGGGTACTTCTTCTTCCATTACAAAATGTGTTTAATCCTGCTGAAGAGAGACCTCAGTGGTTGTACTCTCAGAGCTAAAAAGAGAAAATATCAACATATAATGAGTTTGAGTAATGCGACAAACATACCTTGAACAGTTTTGTGGGGCTACATTACAAGCTATCATCATGACCCTATTGTATCATTGTCGAATGATGTTACTGTGTCTCTGTGTGGTCACTAGGGCAGACCGATTAGCCATCACTAAGTCAGCGGCTAGGCATGGGGCCAGCAGCAGTGGGCAATGTAACAAATCTCTGATTTTTTTTTTAACTTTATTTTCCAAAGTCAGAGACAACAATGAAATAGAGTTGTATAACATCATGACACCAGACCATCACCACAACATCTCGGTGCATCTGCTAACTCTCCCACTTATACCATTCCCCAAAGAGTAACAAAACATTTTGCTTGTGTTCACGCTGCTTCCTTTCCAAGCCCAAGCTCTTCAACTACAGTTACAAAACAAAGCTCGCTCTCTGTTCCGCTTCCTGTGTCTCATTTTTAGTGTGCTCCTCAAACCCCCAGTCACCCCAAACGCTCCAATCTTCCAACATCTCCTATGCACCCAACATGTAGTACTCATGCACACTCATACACCCACACCCCCATCCAAACCACCTTCCCAGTCACATCCTATGATTTAACAAAACCGCATCCTTGTGGCCACCCAACTAACTCATCCACTTCTTGCACTCCCACATGCCCCTGAAATTCCCTCCAAAGAAGAGAATACTCTTTCCACTCCCTCCTTGGGTTGTGTTCATAAGTGCACAGCCCAAACTTCGCAATATCAGCCTTCAAGCGCCACCAATGGGTGGCACTTGGGCTCTTGCCTTCTACTCAGATGCTGAGTATCATCTTCCTCCTATGTGCAAAACTTCGCTCTGCACTTTAGAGAACCTCACACTGTCCAGATCCTCCATATGCTCCAACAACAACATGCTATAGGTTCATTCAAACTTATGTCCCATGCTCCCCGAGAGTTCCGCTAGCACCGAATCCCAGAGTCTGCAAGTGAGAACACCCCTGGAACATAGGCACCCAGGGGCGGCTCTATCATGAGGCTGAGTGAGGCGGTGACCTCTGGTGGCAAACATTTGTGGGTGTCAAAAATGCCCCCAAAAGAGCTGTCTCACTCCACCTTCAGTTTTAAAAAAACAACAAAAAAAGGTGGACAAGCCACTGCGTAAGCGGTAATTTCAAACGAAAAGGAAACCTGTGTGGAGCCTCCCGGCCCTATGGAACCCCTGCAGCTGCATCCTGCTCTAGTGTCACTTCCTTTTGGGGGCAGGATGCAGCTGCAGGGAGGCTCCGCACCAGTTTCCTTTTCATTTGAATTTACACTATCGCAGCCGCTGGGGAAGGGGAAGGGGAAAGAGCAGAACAGAGACGACACGGGCAGCAGGAGAGGGAGCAGAACAGAGTTTCACGGGTGGCAAGAGGGGGAGTGGAACAGAGCTACATGGGGAAGGAGAGGAAGCAGAATGGAGCTACAAAGGGGAAAGAGATGGCTGGAAGGGGGCTGACAGAGGGGAAAAAAGAGGGCTGGAAACTGGAAAGGAGCTGACAGAGGGAAAGAGAGGGCTGGAAGAGAGCTGACACAGGGGAAAGAGATGGCTGGAAGGGAACTGACAGAGGGGGAGAGAGCTGGAAGAGAGATGACAGGGGGGGGGGAAGGGCTGGAAACTGTAAAAGAGCTGACGGAGAGGGAAAGAGAGGGCTGGAAGGGAGCTGACAGAGGGGTGAAAGAGGGTGAAAGGGAACTGACACAGGGGAAATAGAGGGCTGGAAGAGAACTTTCAGAGGGGGAAAGAGATGGCTGGAAGGGAGCTGACACAGGGGAAAGAGAGAGCTGGAAGGGAACTGACAGAGAGGAAAGAGAGGACTGGAAGGGAATTGACATGGGGGAAAGATGAGGGCTGGAAGGAAGCTGATACCTGAGAATGGTACTGGAGGGGGACTGGAAGGGTGATGACACTAGGGAAGAGTGGAGGGGGATGGAAGGGAGCTGACACCTGGAGATGGTACTGGAGGGGGACTGGAAGGGACTGACACCTGGGGGTGGGACTGGAGGGAGCTGACTTGAGGATGGAACTGATAGGTGACTGGGTAATGGGGAGAAGGCTGGCAGGGAGGGGGCATTGGGACTGGAAGGGAGATGACACATGGGGAGGGTTACTGGGACTGGAAATAGGCTGATGGAAGTAAGTGAAGAAAACAAAAGAAGAGACAAGAAATGGCAGATAGAGAGCTAAGAGAAATCAGGAAAGCAGAAGCCTCAGATCAGGACCAGCATGACCAGAGAATAAAATGGTCAGACAACAAAGGTAGGAAAAATAATTTTATTTTCAATTTAGTGACTGGACTTTGCACTATCTTTATATTTTACACAGTATGGGGAACTGCATCTCTCATCAGGTGTTACACTGCATGCAGAATCTGGCTTCTTGGGGTTTTGGTTTAATTTTTGTCTAAATATTTTTTTTTATTTTAGGTTGTGATCACTTATTTTGTACTTGGTGAGAGTCTGTGTTCTGAGTGTATGACTGAGGCCAGGTGTTCTATTAACATGAAATTTGTATGCAGGGATCTGTACTGTTCAGCTTTTCAAATAGGTGTTAGATGTTCTAGGGCCCGCTGCAGTATTTATAGTGCTGCTTTTTTCTGGGTAAGCACCTTCTATGAGTTTTGGAAGTTTATGCTGGTATGTATAGTATGGTAGATTTGGCCTTGTAGATCTTTGGTGACTTTTGTAGTGTTTTATATTAGTTCCCAATATGCCTGGTACTGGAGAATATTTGTAAGTGAGATGACCAGAATCAGATTTTTTTTAAGATATTGAATTCTTTGGGTGAATGTCCTAGTTCTGCTGTGCAACCACTGTTGAGGGAGGGAGTTCTGTGGATGCAAAATATATGTTCAAAAAGAAAAAGCAAGAACCATAACATAGTTTATAACTAAATAAAAAGGAGCTATAATTTAGTTGTATAAAATGTGCTGTGGTTCTCGCTCATTCTTTCAGTTCCTTGGTGTGCAAACATCTTGCTTTTCCTCCATATTATCTAATCGGCTTTTTGGTTTGGTTCAGTCCCTGACTGGAGTTTTGAGAAAGCCCCCCCCCCACACACACACACTACGGGAGAGGGGGGCTCCGTCTCATCCCTCACCTCAGGCAGCAGATTGCCTTGAGCCACCCCTGTGTGCACCAGCATCCCCCACTTTGCCCGACAATTCCAACACCGATCATTCTCTGACAGGTTAATCTGTACTCATCGCTCCTTGTTAATATAAGTGCGATGCAATAATTGATACTAAGTTTCCTGGTGTGTCACACTCATCAAATAGGCATAAACACTGCCAAATAGACCATCCAGATCATCGTCTGGCCCCTTTCTCTTTCCAAAGAAATTTTCGCAGCACCCCCTTGAAGGCCCTTTCTTCCCTAATCCCCACCAACAATGGGACCATTTGCAGGACATACAGAACTTTGGGAAGTATCACCATTTTCACTAAGGTGGCTTGCCCCATCAGCGATGGGGCAGATACTTCCAGGGTTCACAAGTAGATTTCATGCCTGCTAAGTTATCAATAATATTTGCTTTATACATAATACTAGGGCTAGTGCTCAAATGGATGCCTAAATATTTAATACTGTCCTTCGCTCATTTCAATGGAAAGGAGTCATCCTGCACCTCCCCCTCTATCCTCCCAAGTGTGATCTTGAGGCCAGCAAATGGCACAAATTGCTCCACTACTGATATTACCCTCCCCATGCACACGTTACCGAGAAATAGGAGCATGCCATCGGCAAACAAGTTCAACTGCAGATCTGCTCGACCCACCACTATCCCTTGAATGTTTGATGCCCCCCTCAACTTTGCAGTCAGTGACTCCATAGACAACACAAATAGTAAAGGCAATAGGGGGCAACCTTGCCTAGTACCCATTAAAATGGGAAACTCAGAGGTCCGGCGTCCACTGTATGTATCCATTGTAGAAAGACCTCCCCTATGTTATACCTCTCCAGTATCCAAAAAAGATATGGCCACAATACCTTATCAAAGGCCTTTTCAGCATCCAAACTTGCTATGGCTGCCCTGCCCTTCCCACTGTGACTGGCCTGGATCGCCGCTAAGGCCTTGAGAAAACTCATTGTCGCCCTTCTCCCCTTAACAAATCCCACTTGGTCCTCATGAACCAGTTTGAGCAAGATCTTTTGCAGTCTACCAGCCAGCACACCAGTGAGTATTTTCATGTCCTGATTTATCAGCAAAATAGGGTGATAGGATCCAACCTCCAGGTGTTCCTTTGCTGATGTCGGCAATACCACTTTATGGGATCTGTTTTGCTCTGGATGACGTTTGCCCTTCTTAAACACCGACTCGTACATGTCTTGCAGGGCCCCTCCCACCAGGTCCGGCATAAATTTATAAAATTTGTCTCCCAGAACATCCAGACCCGTGTTCTTTGCAAGGTTCAACCTCTTAATAACACATTGGATTTCCACCACTGTTACCGGCCAGTTTATAGCCTGCATCTTCTTTGGTGTCAACTATGGGAGCTGTAAGGTCTGAAAAAAATTCCTCCCGTCGGGACTATTAGCTGCCTCATCCACGTACAAAGACAGGTAGAAATCCACAAAGCACTGAGTCATCTCAGTCGCCTGCGTTTTAAGCTCCCTTCTGGTGTTCCTGATTTGGGAGATGATTTGTTTCCCCTACTGGTCTTGGACGAAGGGTGCTAACATTTTGCTTGCTCTTCTCCCCCAGTGATGTAGCCGATATTTGTACATAAAGATGTCATGTTGCACTCGGGCCATCAATATATCATTTATCTGCTGCTTAATGACCAGCAGCTGCTTCCTATCTGCGTCCCCTAGGTGGCTGATATGTCGCTTATGAAGCTCATGCAACTCTGCCGTCAAGTCCTTCAACCGTTGATTCCTATATTTCTTATCTTCACAAATATAGCCCATAATCCACCCTCACATTACAGCCTTTTCAGCTTCCCAGTAACAAGTATTAGAGTCCAAGGACCCCTTGTTAAAGGTTTCATACTCCAACCTTGTCTTCCTAACAAATTCCCTAAACTCCTTCTGGGGATAGTAACATGTATCGAACCTCCAAATAAAGTCCCCGTCACCTGGAACCGATGCTACAGTCATACACACCATAGCATGATCCGACAATACGTGTGATTCCATTTCTACTGCCTTAAGTTTGTCTGTCCACAAGCTGGGCGGCAGCCAATTATCAATACGAGAATACATTTTGTGAAGGTCAGAGTAGGATGTGTAGTTCTTCTCCCATGGATGCAAAAATCTCCATATGATCAGTGCCTGCTGGCCCCCCGGGGGTTCATGCCTTTTGCCATGCCTTTTGTGGACCTCTGCGCACTCCCAGAGGCAATTTGACTGGATGCTTTAGTCATCAACGGCACCCGCCAGACTGTGCTACCTCTATGAGGGATGCCACTGTCCCGTGGTCTTCTGGGCATACCCCCTGGACGCTTTCAAAAGTCCTTGCTCCTCTGGGGCCTGGGCCCATAATGGTCTTGCTACCTGGGCACCCCTCTCCTCTCACTGCCTGCTTCTGTCCCTCGAGCCTTCTCTTGCCTTGGGATATTGGGCCACTCTGGCCTGTGTGCTCAGCGCTTCACTCAAACAGATAGCCCCCTCTGCAAAGCGGTCAGGTGCCTCATAATGCTAAGGCGGTTGGTGTGATGCTGCACCCTATTGCAGAGGGTGAGATATTGTGATCCTTCTTTGGGCAGCACGACAGCTGCTATAGAGGCAGGGGAGTCTCTGCTGCCATCAACAGTTCAACTCCCCACACAATAAAACCTCTGACTTTGTAGCATTCAAGACCAGGCGCTTGGCATGCAACCAGACAGCAATTTCCTTCCGTCACTGACTGAGTCGCTGAAACACCACAAACTCCTCCTCTTCAACCACCACAAGCAACTGTATGTCAACCACATACAGAAAGCCAGAAAAAACATATCATCTTCAAATGGCCTCTACTGAGCTCAAACAAATATTGAAAAAAACAGAAGACAATGCTGACCCCTGTGGAACCCCACATTCCAGTGCTTGCACAGAGGATGACAGCATACGTGAAATCTCCAGTCCGACGGGAAAGATGCTATCCGTTGTAGAACCACCACCTCCAATCCCCAGTGCGCTACACCGCACCACCAAGATGGCCCACTCAACCAAATCTAACACTGTGGACAGATCTGATGTCACCACCAAGCATTTGCTTGACATCATCTAACACCACTCTGTAGACGGTTCAGTGACCTCCATATGGTAAACTTAGATCCTGCCCCAGGTGGGAGCATCTCTGCAACATCATTCCCATTGTCACATTACCCTTGGTTAGTGCTCATTGATGCCCCATTTCTAGGTGGTCTGCCTCAGCTGATTTCAAGTATAGAAGGTATTTCCCTGCACTAAGGTCTTATAATCTAACTGACCAATATTCAAAGGAATGTATACATATAGCAGTGGCTGCCCAACCAGGGCAGGCATAACCATTAGGCAAACTAGGTGGTAGCAGCAATGGTCAGAGGGCACCCATTGCCGCTGCTGTTGCTGCTCCTCTTTGGGATGCACAGTGGGGGCAATACATTAAAAAAGGTGCCGCAGCTCTGGAGCTACCTTCTCTTCTGGTGCTGCGGTGCCTTTCCTTTTCCACCTCCCTTAACAGGAAGTGGAATCGGAGGGAGGCAGAAGTGCAAATGGCGCTGCCTTGCCACATGAGAAGGTAACACTGGCACCGCAATGCCTAACTGTATTGCCACTGCTGCACGTCCCAGAGAGGAGCATAAGAACATAAGATATGCCATACTGGGTCAGACCAAGGTCCATCGAGCCCAGTATCTTGTTTCCAACAGTGGCCAATCTAGATCATACGTACCTAGCAGTTTCCCCAAAAGACACAGGTTCCGCAATGCTTGTATTGGGTCAAGCATTGATATCCTGGGTCCCTTCTTAATAATGGTTTATGGACCTTTCCTCCAGGAACTTGTCCAAACCTTTTTTAAACCCAGCTACACTAACAGCCTTTACTACATCCTCCAGTAACAAATTCCAGAGTTTGATTACACGATGAGTGAAAAAATATTTTCTTTTATTAGTCTTAAATAGTTTACCCTGTAGCTTCATTGCATGTCCCCTAGTCTTTCTATATTCTGATAACGTAAACAATCGATCTACGTTAACCCGTTCCACTCCGTTCATTAATTTATAGACTTCTATCATATCTCCCCGCAGCCGTCTCTTTTCCATGTTAAAGAGCCCTAACCATTTTAGCCTTTCTTCATAAGAGTATCCTTCCATCCCCTTTACCATTTTGGTGGCTCTTCTCTGAACCTTTTCTAATATCGCTATATCCTTTTTAAGATACGGTGACCAGAATTGCACACAATATTCAAGGTGCGGTCTCACCATGGAACGATATAGAGGCATTATAATATCTTTTGTTTTATTTTCCATTCCTTTCCTTATGATACCTAGCATTCTATTTGCTCTCTTGGCTGCCGCTGCACACTGGGCCGAGGGTTTTAACATGTTATCCACAATGACGCCTAAATCTTTTTCCTGGGTGCAAATTTGATAACCTCACTCGTTATTCCACTTTCCAGGTCATTTATGAATATGTCAAAAAGCAACGGACCAAGCACAGATCCCTGGGGTACACCGCTGTTCACCTTTCTCCATTGGGAAAATTGGCCATTTAGCCCTACCCTCTGCTTTCTATCTTTTAACCAGTTCCTGATCCACAATAGTACTCTGCTTCCTATCCCATGACTCTGATGAGGGACCTTGTCAAAGGCTTTCTGAAAGTCCAAATACACTATATCAACCAACTCACCTTTGTCTACCTGTTTATTCACACCTTCAAAAAAACATAACAGATTAGTAAGACAAGATCTTCCTTGTCTAAAGCCATGTTGGCTGCCTCCCATTAGGCCATGACTATCTACATGCTGAGTAATTTTATTTTTTATGATGGTTTCTACCATTTTTCCCGGTACTAATGTCAGGCTCACCGGTCCGTAGTTTCCCGGATCACCCCTGGAACCCTTTTAGAAAATTGGTGTTACATTGGCAATCCTCCAGTCTTCAGGTATTAGAGATGATTTTAATGATAGTTCACAGATTACTGATAGCAGGTCTGCAATCTCATAGTTCTTTCAACACCCTTGGATGTAAACCATCCGGCCAAGGTGATTTGGTACTCTTCAGTTTATCTAATAGTTGTAATACATCTTCCCGATGTATCGATATTTCCTTCAATTCTTCCGCACCTTTAAATACCTCTTCAGTCATGGGTAACATTCCTACATCTTCCTCAGTAAAGACCGAAGCAAAGAATTCATTCAGTCTCTCCGCTATCGCCTTGTCGCCTCTTAGTGCCCCTTTAACCCCTCTATCATCTAATGGACCAACTGACTCTCTCACAGGTTTTTTGCTATGAATGTACTTGAAAAAGTCTTTATTTTACGTTTTTGCTTCCGCAGCAAGCTTCTTCTCAAATTCTCCCTTTGCCTGCCTTATCAATGCCTTGAATTTGACTTGCCAGTGCTTGTGCTGTTTCCAGGTTTCGTCGTTTGGCTCTTTTTTCCATTTCCTGAAAGATGCTTTTTTGGCAACAACAGCCTCTCTGACCTCACCTTTAAACCATGCTGACAGTTTTTTGGACTTCCTTCCACTTTTCTTAAAGCGTGGAATACAGCTGGTCTGGGCTTCCAAGTATTTTTCCACAACACCCAAGCTTGATGTAAGTCTTTAACCTTTGCAACTGCTCCTTTTAGTTTTTTCTTAACTGTTTTCCTCATTTTATCATAGTCTCCCTTTCGAAAGTTAAAAGGTAGTACTGTGGATTTCCTTACTATCCCTCTTCCACTAATTAAATCAAATGTGATCATGCTATGATCACTATTGCCAAGTGGCCCCAACACCCTTATCTCTTGCACTAGATCTGGTGTTCCACTAAGGACTAGGTCTAATATGGCTTCCCCTCTGGTAGGTTCATGAACCAGCTGCTCCAAGAAGCAGTCATTTATTTCATCTAGGAACTTTATCTCCCTAGCATGTCCTGCCGGGACACTGACCCAATCGATACCGGGGTAATTGAAATCACCAATTATTATTACTGCACTGTAACTTTTGTTAGCTTCCTTGATTTCTTTGAGCATTTCATCATCCATTTGTTCATTCTGGCCAGGCGGTTGATAGTACACCCCCACGGTCATTGCCTTCCTCTTTTTACATGGAATTTCAATCCATAGAGATTCCAAAGCAAATTTTGTTTCCTGCAAAACTTTAATCCTTTCTGACTCAATGCCCTCTCTAACATAGAGCGCAACCCCTCCACCAATTTGATCAGTTCTATCATTATTATATAGTTAGTACCCAGGTATCACAGTGTCCCACTGGTTGTCCTCCTTCCACCATGTCTCTGATATTCCAATCATATCTAACCTCTCATTTAGTGCTATATATTCTAACTCTCCCATCTTATTTTTTAGACTTCTATCATTTGCATACAAGCATTTTAGAGACTGTATTTTATTCATATAAATTTGGCTATTGGTAGACATGGGTAATTTGGGAACTTTAAGCTCTGTCTGCTCCATACTCGAGGGTATTTGGGCTACTTTACTCTTTTTTGAAACAGCTGTTGGTCCACTTGATCTTTATCATATAAGAACTCTGTATATTCCTTCCACCTTTTCTTGATGCTGAGAAGATCAAGAAAAGGTGGAAGGAATATACAGAGTTCTTATATGATAAAGATCAAGTGGACCAACAGCCGTTTCAACCTGTACCTTATGATCGGGAACCATTGGTGATGAAAGAAGAAGTTGAAACAGCATTGAAAGCCTTATCAAAGAACAAAGCACCAGGCATTGATGGCATTCCTATAGAAGTATTGCAGTAATCTGATGCAGCTGTTACCATACTTACAAGGCTCTGCCAAGAAATATGGAAGACAACATCATGGCCAACTGACTGGAAAAGATCTGTGTTTATACCAATACTAAAGAAAGGTGATCCAACTGACTGTGGAAATTATCGAACAATCGCTCTGATCCCACATGCCAGCAAGATTCTACTAAAGATTATTCAAAAGAGACTACAACCATACCTGGAACAAGAACTACCTGAAGTGCAAGCAGGGTTCAGGAAAGGGCGAGGAACGAGAGACATCATTGCGGATGTGAGATGGATCCTTGAAAAGACTAAAGAATACCAAAAGGATATCTATTTGTGCTTTATCGACTATAGCAAGGCTTTTGACTGTGTAAACCATGAGAAACTCTGGGCCACATTAAGAAGCATGGGTATACCAGAACACCTGATCGTTCTCTTGCGCAATCTGTACATTGATCAAGAAGCAACAGTTCGAACGGAACAAGGAGAAACAGAATGGTTTAAAATAAGCAAAGGTGTAAGACAAGGCTGCATACTTTCCCCCTACCTGTTTAATTTATATGCAGAACAAATCATCAGAGAAGCAGGATTGTATGAAGACAACAGAGGTGTGAAGATTGGTGGAAGATTCATCAACAACCTTCGCTATGGTGATGATACTACATTACTGGCTGAAAGTGAAGATGATCTGAAACATTTGCTTCTCACAGTCAAAGAACATAGTCTCAAAATGGGCCTGCACCTTAATGTAAAGAAGACAAAGATCATGACAACTGGCATAATCAACAGGTTCATCGTTGAAGGAGAAGAAATTGAAATTGTGAACAACTTTAACCTACTTGGATCAACTATCAATAAAGAAGCAACAAGCAGTCAAGAAATCAAACGACGCATTGCTCTTGGCAGACTGGCTATGAAAGACTTAGATAAGATTCTCAAGAGCAGAGATGTCTCTCTCCATACAAAGATTTGACTTCTTCAAGCCATCGTATTTTCAATAACATCATATGGATGTGAAAGCTGGACAGTGAAAAAGACAGACAGGTAGAAAATTGATGCCTTTGAATTATGGTGCTGGTGGCGAATACTGTGTATACCATGGACTGCCCGAAGAACAAACCAGTCGGTACTAGAGGAGATCAAACCTAAGCTTTCTTTAGAAGCCCAGATGACAAGACTTCGACTTTCATACTTTGGACACATCATGCGAAGAGAGAGATCATTAGAGAAAGACATCATGCTTGGCAAGATAGAAGGTCAACGCAAAAGAGGAAGGCCAGCAATGAGATGGATCAATACAATAACAGCAGCTACGGGTACCAGTCTGTCAACAATGAGCCGCCTGACTGAAGACCGAATACAATTTAGAATAGCTATCCAGAGGGTCGCCATGAGTCGACTCCGACTCGACGGCACTTAACAACAAACTCTTTTTTGGAACCTCTCTGCTTTTGGTAGCATTCTTCAAGGATACATTCTTCCGAACCATCCGCTCTTGGGCGACTTTCGGCTTTCCCCTATTTTCTAGTATAAAAGCTGCTCTATCTCCTTTTTAAAGGTTAATGCCAGCAGCCTGGTTCCATCCTGGTTAAGGTGAAGCCCATCCCTTCGGAAGAGCCCCTCCTTTCCCCAGAATGTTCCCTAGTTCCTAACAAATCCAAAACCCTCATCTCTGCACCATTGTCTCATCCACGCATTGAGACTCCGGAGCTCTGCCTGCCTTTTGGGTCATGCGCGTGGAATGGGAAGCATTTCGGAGAACGCTACCCTGGAAGTTATGAATTTCAACTTCCTACCTAAAAGCCTAAATTTAGCCTCCAGAACCTCTCTACCACATTTTCCTATGACATTGGTACTGACATGTACCAAGACAGCAGACTCCTCCCCAGCACTATCTAAGACCTTATCTAGGTGGTGCGTGAGGTCCGCTACCTTCGCACCAGGCAGGCATGTTACCAGGCGATCCTCACGTCCACCAGCCACCCAGCTATCTACATGCCTAATGATCGAATCACCAACTATAACAGCTGTCCTAACCCTTCCCTCATGGGCACATGGCCCTGGAGAAACTTCCTCGGTGCGAGAGGGTTTTACATCACCTGGATGGACAGGTCCTAGTTACAGGATCACTTCCTGCCACACCAGGGTGATGCTCTCCTGTCACGTGACCTCTCTCCTCCATGGCAACAGGGATGCTGCCAGACTGGAGGTGGGACTTCAGGACTATATCCCTGTAGGTCTCCTCTATGTACCTCTCTGTCTTTCTTATGTTTTCCAAGTCTGCTACTCTAGTCTCTAGAGAACGGACTCGTTCCCTGAGAGCAAAGAGCTCCTTGCACCTAGTGCACACGTAAGACCTCTCACCAACTAGGAGAAAATCATATATGTGACACTCAATGCAAAAGACTGGAAACCCCCCATCTCGCTGCTGGACTGCTGTCTGCATCTTAGTTTTAAGCTTGTGTTTAGATCTTTAAGTTCTTTACTTACTAAGCGTTGCTATGGATATTTAAACTAATAAAACTGTGCCTAATACGTTTAATATACCTCGTTCACCTGAAGCTTAATTAATCTCAGGTCCTTAGTGTATGACTGATTTGGGTAACGAGCTTCACCTGAGAGCACCTCCTGTCTTTTAACATCTGTAAGTACCTATAAAGCTACGATTATCCCAGGGGTGGGTGGGTATTGGGGAGGGAGGGAGGGAAATATCACTTATTAAAAGAGGGCTGCTACACAGTACCCTGTCCTGTGCTGCTGAGGTAAGCTATATTCTGATTTGATTTAAATTATAGCTCTTTGCTGCTGCTAGGCTCTAACTTGTTATGAAATTTAAACAACAAGCTCTCTGCTGGGTTCTAAATTTAACCAGAAAGCTCTCTTCTTTGTTTTAAATTTAAACTAAAAGTACTTTGCTGATGCTAGGCCCTGAATGACTATTAAATTTAAACTACAAGCTCTCTGCTGGGTTCCAAATTTAACCAGAAAGCTCTCTTCTGTGTTTTAAATTTAAACTAAAAGTACTTTGCTGATGCTAGGCCTGAGTGACTATTAAATTTAAACTACAAGCTCTCTGCTGGGTATGAAATGTAACCAGAAAGTTCTCTTCTGTGTTTTAAATTTAAACTTAAACTTCTGCTACTAGGCCCTGACTGATTTAACAAAAAACAGTGGGTTCACAGAGTGAGCAGCAGTGGGTGTGGGGTCAGGAGAAGGGCAGCGCTGGGAATGAGGCTCGCCTAGGGCACCCATACCCTTGCACTGGCCCTGTCCCCAACCATGAGTTTTCAGTGGCACTGTAAGCATAGGGGGTCATTGAAAATGAAGTCTCCTAAAGCTGCACGTCATCAATGTGCGTAAGTCATGTGTTTTCAATAACATACGCGTGTGGATGGGCCTTTATTTTGTAAGCATGCACACCGGGCTGATGGTGCACACTTTTGCTGTCAGTGTGCACAGGAGACATTGCTGAAGTTTAAGCATGTAAGTTATAAAATGCTATAACTCTGGTGCGTTCTTTAGAAATCTAGGCGCAGGTATATCTGCCACTCTCATAATGCTTCTTTATGTCATAGAAAGTAGGTATCATGGCGGGAACCTGGAAAAAGAGGGAAAATATCAGACTGTGGCGTTGCTGACTATTTGCATGTTGAGAGAGTGCAAGATTTTGCAGTTCCTCTAGGTGGCGTCACATCCTGCAGGTGGCCTGATTGCAATGTCTGTTGCCACCAAAACCGATGGAAAGTGAGCAGTGTCATAAACGTCTGCCATTGCTGCCTGAGCTGTATGTCCTCAGGAAAGGCAATATATTGATTGATTTTCCTGAGAAAAGTAGGATTTCAATGCAGAATAAGGTGCCTGCTTATTCCTGCTGTCACTACCAGAGTTGTCTGGAAGTTTCCAGTGACACTCGGGGTAGTTTCTCCAAATAGGTTAGTTTAGCACATACTGTGGCAGTCGTGAAGCTCACTTCTAAGCCAGGGTATGTGGAATATGACCTCAGTCTCTCAAATTTACTGCTAATGCTCGGTGTAAAGAGCTATGTGAGGACTGTGATGAACTTCTGGAACACTGATGGGGTATATCCTGAGCTAGTGGAAGGCTGCAGCCAATGGTCCCGTGTGCAAAATTTTCAGCCCATGTGGAAAATTCCCACTGATCAAATCTGCGAGCAACTGTGCGCAGCAGAAGCTATGGATTAAAAATCATAACTAGTAAGAAAGTAAAATTAAGAAATTACGGGCCCGATATTCAGCACTGCTGGCTAGCACTGCTAAAGAAGCTAGCCGCCGGTGCTAAATTTACAATCCAGATATTCATTGCCAGGGTCATATTTGTGCTCTGGCATTGAGTATCCAAGCTGCATGGATTGCTGCAAAGCTACATGAGCAGTGGCGATATTCAGCTGCGGCCCAGTTAGCTTTGCAATGAGTAAGGCTGGGGTTTCCTGCGCCTGACTTTCGTTGTGTATTGCTAACTGGACAGCGGCTCTATTTTGCTGCTGCCTGGTTAATGATAGGGGCTGAATGCCCCCGGAACACCCAATACTAACTGGTGAGCATCCGGGCGTGTAGTGGCGGCACTAACTGTGTTGGAGCTGCTGAATATCCCCCAGAGTGGCATTTACATGGTTTGCAATGTCCAATGGCATTTCCAGTTTCTGTACGATTAGCAGAGGAGTCTCTAAGGGATTCTCTCTATCTTCCATGTTGTTCCATATATGTTAGACTCCACTGTCAAATTCTATGGCAAATGAACATTATGTTTTGTATCTGTGCCAATGATATTTTGTTCTATGTGCCACTTTTGTTGGGCAATATTAGGAAAACTTTCCTAATAAAGGATTTTGGTTCTGTTTCTTCTTGGTCAATACAGAATGGGTTTAAGATGAACTATAAAAAAACCCCGGGGGTAATGGTAATCCAAGTTTTGAGAAGTCTCTCGACTATCACACTTGATGGTCACAACATTCCTGTTCAAAAGGTTTTTCTGTCTTGTTGTTTTAGCCTCTGCCTGATCTATGCGTCCTTAAATATTGAGCATTGTTTGCTCTG
This sequence comes from Ichthyophis bannanicus, assembly GCA_033557465.1. Classification (NCBI taxonomy): domain Eukaryota; kingdom Metazoa; phylum Chordata; class Amphibia; order Gymnophiona; family Ichthyophiidae; genus Ichthyophis; species Ichthyophis bannanicus. The sequence continues at coordinate 485,308,878 of CM066037.1, forward strand.
CTTTTTATAAATTAGGGATGATTAGGGGTTTAAAATGATATTTAGATCCTGATGATTTTCGAATGGCACTCTAATTGTTGATAATGCCATCTCTTGACCATCGCAATGTCATTTATCTGGGATTATTTAATTGCTCTGATCATTACACCCAATGCGAACTGCATAAGTCCTTTTAAATATGCACCCCATACATTTATTCATCTCCATTAGCTATTGCATGCACCCTGACTGATCAAGCGCACATACACTAGTTGTCTGTAGATATCATTTATTCTTCATAAATACATCAAAATATAGCAACCATTGTTTATCACAACTTCTTTGTCATGCTGTGTTTTATTTGTTTATGTTGTATCTCCATATGCCCTTCCTGCTTGTTTATTAATGCTTAGGAGGGGGATGATATTTAGTAGTGGCGTCCAGCATGCTTAAAGCGGCCACCGGAATTGAATATCCACTGCGCCCTGTTAACGTTTTAGCTGAGATAATTTAATCAGCCGAATGTTGCCGCTAGCTGATTAACTTCAGTGCCACTCCTGGAGCGCCGTGACGCTATGCAGTTGGCATCCGGGCGTGCAGCAGGGTCAGGAGGTGATATTGAGCGGCACAGAACAGCTGCGTGCTGCTGAATATCTCACTCACCGCGTTAATCGCTTCGAATATACCCTGATGATTCTTTCACGTCTACTGTGAGCATGACAATGTGTGCATCTTATTACCGTTGCATTGCAGCTCTACTGCGATGCTTTCAATGACGTCAGTTTTCAGCAGGGCATCCAGTGGCTAAAGTTATACAGATACAGGTCGATATCTGTATAGGGACCGCCGGTATCCATGGATTTTTAATGCCGCTGGAATTTATTACAGACCACCCTGGACACTATCCCCGTAGTGCTGCGGCAGAGCGAGGGCATTCCACCTACCTTTATAGAGAATTGGTGATATTCAGCTGCCCTCCTTATAAGGCTGTCCTAAATGAAACTGTAGAGCTTTAAGCAAAGCAACTGAACATCACTTCTATCTGTAGAGCGGCAGCGGTCGTCATTCTGTTCGCTATTCAGATAGCATTGTGGAATATACAGGGATGATTTAGACACCATGACAGTCTTTGGGAAAAAAAATGCTAATTACGGTGTTTGAATATTGATCTGCTAATTTCTCCATTAAACTTTAGGTGGATTTTCAGCCAGGCTGTGCGTTCAAGCTTGAATTCTGAAAATGCCATCGTAACCTTGTACGGATAACCCATATGTTGAACCTTTATAAAATAGTCTTCTGAAAAGCTCACGCACAAAGATACATCTGCTCCATGGTACATGAATGTGCGGAGAGAAACTGGTGCGCTTGCGTCTATATTGTAAAAGACTTAGGAGCCCTTTTACTAAAGTGCATTAGGTTTTTGCACTTAGGGCCTGATTTTTGAAGGCATTTACACAGTTAACAGCCTATGTTAACCATGTAAATGCCTTAATCGGGGATTTTTAAAGGCACCTACATGGCTAGTGCCTTTGAAAATCCCCAATTAAGTCCCCTCGCGCCCCGATACTATCTGGTTAGCATCGCGGCATGTTGGGGATGTTCTGGGGCAGAGCGGAGGTGGGGAGTGGCACTAACCAGGCAGCGGCAAGTTTGGATGCTGCCAGGTTAGTGCTTTGAACCTTAAAGATAAGCGAGAAAAACCCCTCGCCGATCTTTAATGCACTGGGGTTAACCAGGCAGCATCCAAAATCAATGCTGCCTGGTTAGGCTCTGTGGCTTTCTGACTGTGTGGCGAACTCCGGATTTTCACTTCCGTCGCACTTAGCCCTGCCCAACTGAAAATCAGGCACTTGGAGCACAAACTGATATGCGTTAAGTTCAAAGTCTCTATGAGAACCGTCAGGGGTATGGCCAGCATGTTCCTGACACTTAATGCACAGATGGGTACCTCAGTGTGTGGGCAATTGCATCTTAATATATCTATCTATCTATTTAGCATTATAAATATATTATTGTTATGCTTGTTATCATTATAATTTAATTTGCTTATTGCCCGTTTCATCTGCTGTTCATCACTGTGGGGGGAATCTTTTCAAAATCTTGAATAATAAATCATAATAAATACTGAATTTCTACACATCATAAGGTAAAAATACAAAATGTATGCTTAGAACTGCCATGGTTTATAATATTACAAGCTTACATATTTCTTAGTGCCTTCTTTTCTTTTCTTTTCTTTTATATTTATACAATTTTGCATAATAACCAAGAGTAAATCTTGCATAGAAATTGAGAAATGATTACATAGAAATGATAATATAAATCAGTATCAAGATAATCACACAATCATTCCACCTCCAGCCCACAACCCAGAGAGATCCATACAGGATCAAGTGAAGATAATCAAAATAGGCAACAACCAGCACACCCAAAATATCACGGTGGATCAGCAAGTAACACTGCCGGATTCTCCAAATGCCATTTAAGAAGGCCAGCAGCTGGGAGGGCTCATAAAATACATAGGCACAAGACTGAAATTTAACCATGCACTTACATGGATATTTAAGAAAAAAGAGCGCTCCCAGCTGCTGAACTCCAGAATGAAGGAGAAGAAATTCCCATCGCCTTCATTGTGTGTCCTGAGCCAGGTCAGGAAACAGATGAACCAAGAGGCCCTTAAACCACAAGTTCCTTTTCCTACAGAAGATCTTTATTAGCCACTCTTTATCCAAGAAACAGAGTAAAGGTGACAAGCAATGTAGCAGGAGATACAGATTCTTTCTGAGAGTTCTCCAAAATAGCTGATATATTGACTCCACTGGAATACCCAAAATATCAGTCAAATATGCTCAAAACATATCCCTAGCTGAGATCGAAGAAACCCAAAGAAAGTTCACCAGTCTCAGGTTTACTGCCCTGGTTGAATTTTCCAGCTGCTCCAGCTTAACCTTAATTGCAGAAAAATTTTTCACAAAAGAATCTGAAGGCTCTTCCAACATAATGACCTTAGCGTGAGGTGCAGATAGAGAGTTTTGAACCAATGTTACCGTAGAAGCATTCTCTTCAATAGCAGAGCAATTGCGTTGAATCTTCTATGTAGGGCAAGAAACTTGGGGAACCAGGACTTCCCCCAGCCGCACTATCACAGATCATATCGATTCCAATGTAAATGTCTCTGGACGCTGAAGAGTGAAGGAAGAAGAATCCTCCATCACTGGAGTAACACCAACCATTCTACTCGGCGCTTGCATCAGGCTGTGTAGAGCAGCCAACCCTGTTGCCAACTCCAACGCTGAAACGTGCAGACGCTGTTCCGGAAGGGCAGATATATCAACCATTGGAAACCCCAAAACTAACCCTCAATGGCTGTCAGCTTCAACCATATTGGGTAGAGCCTCCTGCCGCAGTGCTTCCAGGGAATCATTTAGGCATGCCAGCTTAGAGGAGCGCTATGAATGAGGGGAGACAAAGTCACTACCCAAGGTTAACGCCAAGCTGCCAGACTCCGACGTTAGCACAGCTGGGCTACCTTCCCCTGAAACTGCCAGTTGCTGTGGCAGCCAAATAAGAAAAGTAGCCAGAGGCCCAAAGGCCATCATAGGTAAAGGTGTGGAGGTCGAGGGGGCCAGGGGGGGGCGGCTGCTTAGACCCCTTAGCCTTCTGCTTTTTTCCCCATAAAGAAAATTGTGCTGCTCACACATGCCTATCAGACACCATCTTCTCAGTACCTTATTTTCTGAAAGAAGCTAATTGGCAGCAAAGGAAGCTGCAGGGGTGCGAGAAAGGGGTGGTAGCCACAGTTTACAATGCCATTTAATCTGTTTATTCCCAGGCAACCAAATGCCTGTTTTGAAAGTACTATTGCACTGGATTTCCACTAGAGGTCAGCAGTTACCCAATAATTTCAAATGTTAAACCAATATCATCCTGCATCCTTGCTAGAGATCTCTGAACAATGTGAGGCGTGACCAAAGCCAGGTGGAATACAGCTTGAACCAAATTTGTAAAGAAAATCAGTTTCCTCCCATATCTCCTAGGGAAAATCAGATTTTTTTGTTTGGCTTGGCAGATTAAGTAAAGTCAGAAGTAGATTCACAAAAATTTGAAAATCCAAAGTAGATACAAAAAGCATGTGGGGATGGATAATATCCATGTGCATGCACACCTGCGGAACATCAATGGGGAAATCCAGCAACTTGCGTGTGTACGTACCTGTGCTTCATAACGCACAAGCGTAAATGACGGTACTTAAATGTATATCCGATTCTTTTCGCAAACTCGGGCGTACAGCCACTCTTAAACAATCACAGAGGACTTGATGATTACCTCAGTTGAAAATGGAGAAGGAAAAAAACATTGCGGGATTTAGGGGGATATCCCCTACTGAAATGAGCATTTTTTAAATGCCTGGTCATATTAAGCGAGCAGGTGTAAATGGAAATGGGGCTGATTTTGCCCTTAAACGTTTATCCCCTATGTGAAGGCAAGCTCAGGCCCTTCTAAAATGGCTATTTGCATGTGGATGTAGTTTGCACATTTGTGCACTGGTACATCCACGTGCGAAATGTATATAGGGCTTGTAAAATAATAAATACCCTTTGAGGCACATTTCACAATGGAACGTCCAAGTGCAATCGGGGACATCAAAGCCAGAATGTCTGAAAAAAACGCAGGCACGGGCAAGTTCAGGCATGATTTTGGAAATGTGGATATGCCCAACATGCGCGTACATCAAACTTCTATAAAGACGCCCCCAGGACATCTACTAGCATACTGGTTAGAGTAGCGGCTTAAGAGCAGAGTATCTAGGGCTCAAATCCCAGTGTAGGCCTTTGTGATCTAAGGCTTGTCTCTTAATTCTCTACGCTTTCTGAATGTTTTAAGGGGAAAACAAGCACTTTTCTGATGCCTGTTCAAGCTTGGAGCAGGATGTGCTTGCAGATGTCTCCGACGTTCCTGGGATTGAACAGGGATGTGTATGTCCATTGCTCCTCCCTAGACATGCCTCTGCCACACCCCTGTGCCTACTTGGACGTCCCTGCACTGGAGATAGCTGTGAACGTCATTTATGGACATGTCCAGGATTTTGACATCCACATGCATGTCTTCAGACACCAAATCACGACAAAATCCTTTAAAATTATCTTCTTTGTGTCTGTTTTATAAAGACATATGCAGTAGGTGCCTATGTTGTCTTTATTCAATAGCCCCAACATAGGGGTGACCTGTTGTAAAATTGTCCACTTATGCCCAATGTACCAAAAAGGTAAAATTTACCAAAGTTAATGCCCATATTACCAGCAACAGTAATGCATAGTCCCCCTGTGGAAGACTAAGTTCCACTTCTAGTCCCTTCTAGCAAGAATAAGTTCTTTCCCTTGAGCCCTTGGCAAGAATGAACTCCCCCAGAAAGATCCATTCCTCTCCTACTGTGGCCTTCATATCCTCCTAGTCCTCCCCCTTCCCCCACACATAAGCACGGCATACCCGGCCTTCTGTCTGCTGCTGAATGTGCAGAATGGAGTCACAGACTCTTCTTTTCCACTGGTGCCAGTCAAGATGGCTGATCTAATGTTGTCTTTTCCCCTCTTACTTTACTACATTGGCCTCATCATCTGATATCCAAATCATAATTATTACAACTCCAGCATTAATAAATCTAAAATACGTTCTACCTTAGCTGTATCTAGTTTTAATTTTTAGTCTCTCTTCTGCTTTTATATAGTATGTCTTTTCCTTACTTTTAATTTCTCTAACTTTCTTTTCATATGTCTTCTCCATCCCTCCCTTTGGTTTCATTTGTCTCAGATGTCTCATTCGTTCATCTCCTTTCTCACCAGCTCTCTTGATTCATTTAGTTCATCCCTCATGACTTCTACTTTGTTTGCTTTCCCATCTCTCCCTGCTTTCTTCACCTCTTCCTCTCTCACCCCATTGCCACTTCACATCTATTTCTTTGGCCCTTCAAAAACGTGGTTATCAAGCCCAGTCCCAAGAACACACCCAGCAGGTAGTTTTGCTTTCATTATTGTCTAAGGAGTAATCACCCACAGAGATTTACAGCTTATTTTTCAATTGGCAATAATATGCATAGTTTGTGTAGTCTAGACCAATGCTTCCCAACCCTCTCCTAGTCAGTTGGGTTGTTAGGCTTATCATAATGAACATGAATGAGAGAGATTTGCATACCATGATGTCTCCAGTATGCACAAATATCTCATGCATATTCATTGTGGCGATCCTGAAAAACACAACTGACCAAACATGGCTCCAGGAGAGAGTTGAGAAGCCTTTATTTATTCAACATGTTTTTTATACTGCTTTGTCATTTCAGTTATAACTTAAACTTGCTAATGCACATTGATAACTTAGATTTTTCTGAGGCAAAGGACAGTTAGGTGACTTGCCCAGGTCCACAAGGAGTGCTAGCAGGAATTGAACCCAGTCTTTTGGTGCCCAAGCCATTAGGCTAATCTTCTGTGCTATAATGTGGCCTATTCTAAACTTTGTCCTCTCTACACCCCTGGAACAGCTCTTCAGTCTGCACATAAAAATACCCACAAACTTATATGTGTAAACAGGGAGAGCAATAATCAAAGCCATAAACTCCATGGGCATAATGCGGCTTTATCTAATGAAAGGGCTTCCTTTAATGCTGTCCCCATTCCTCAAGAGAAAAATTCATAAATGTTAACAGAAAGCAGCATCAGAACTAGGGGCTGTGACATTCGGGACACCTGCCGGATGAAACAATGGCATGGCACCTGTTTCCACCCTCCTTCCCCCAAAAGACAGATGCCCCTATCAATGGAAATGCGGCCCTCAGGGCAACGTCTCAGTTGCCTTGTCTTAGTTCTGGCCCTGAAAGAAAGGCTTTAAGGAGATGTTTGGAGTCAGTTTTCCCAGTGCATGCACTGTAAGAAATAAAACACACTAATAAATAGAAGTCTTTTGTATCTATTTAACAGAATAGACGCTTTGTCATTGTGGATGTACTTTAGAATGGCATTCATGCAGGGGACATGGGGAAAAGAAGCGCTCTGGATTGCGTTGGAAAGAGGAGATGGCACTGTCATCCATACTGCTGTAGTCTACAGACCTCCGACTCAAATTGAAGAGATAGATAACGAATTGATTATAGATATTGCCAAGATAGCCATAAAGGGGAAGGCGATCATTTTGGATGACTTTAATCTACCTGATGTGGATTGGATTACTCCTTCTGCACATCTGGAAAGAAGCAAAAAAATTGTAGATGATCTCCAAGATGCATCACTTAGACAAATGGTCATGGAACCAACCAGGGAAAGCTCAACACTGGATGTAGTGCTCACCAACGGTGATAGTGTGTCGAATGTCTGCGTGAGCGCCCCTGTGAGCAACAGTGATCATCACACGGTGTGGTTTGAGATAAAAGCCATGGTACAGGCCAAACGTAGCAAGCTCAAAGTCCTAAACTTCAAATACACTGACTTCAAAAAAATGGCCGAGTACCTAAAGGAGGAGATGACAGGGTGGAAGGAGATAAGGGAAGTGGAATTGCAATGGGCTAAACTAAAGGTGGCAATAAAAGGGGCAACAAATAAATATGTAAAAAAAGTAAATAAAAACAAGAGGAGAAGGAAACCTATTTGGTTTTCCAAAGAAGTGGCTGCTCAAATGAAGGCAAAAAACACAGCTTTCACAAAATTCAAAAGCTTGCAAACAGAGGAACACAGAACTGAATACAGGATCAAACTCAAAGAATCAAAAAGAGAAATAAGGATAGCAAAATCAAAGGCTGAGGAAAAGATGGCTAAAGATGTTAAGGGTGGCGACAAAACTTTCTTCAGGTATATTTGGGAAAGGAAGAAGATCAGAGTTGGAATTGCAGGACTCAGAAGTGCTGGGAAAGGACTCATGGAAAGTGACAGAGAAAAAGCGAAATTGCTAAACAAATACTTCTGCTCTGTTTTTACTAAAGAAAATCCTGGAAATGGACCAGCTGTGACTCCCAAATATAAAAATGGGAATGAAGTAGATACCACACCATTCACAGAAGATGAGGTGTTGGAACAACTTGCTAAACTGAAAGTGGACAAAGCCATGGGATCGGATGGGATACATCCCAGGATACTGAAAGAGCTCAGAGAGCTTCTTGCAGGGCCGTTAAAGGATGTATTCAACAGATCCTTGGAAACAGGAGAGGTTCCTCAGGACTGGAGAATGGCTGATGTCGTACCTCTACACAAAAGTGGTGACAAGAAAGAAGTGTTAAACTACAGACCCGTGAGCCTTACCTCGGTGGCGGGAAAAGTAATGGAGGCGCTCCTGAATGAGCGAATAGTGAACTTTCTCAAAACCAACAGGTGGCAAGATCTGAGGCAACATGGTTTTACTGATGGACGGTCTTGCCAAACAAATCTGATTGAGTTCTTTGACTGGGTGACCAAGGAACTAGATCAGGGGCATGCGATGGATGTCATCTACCTGGATTTCAGCAAAGCCTTTGATATTGTTTCTCATTGGAGGCTTGTCAACAAACTCAGTAGCTTGGGGATAGGTCCCAAGATGGTGAACTGCATTAGAAATTGGTTGACTGACAGACGACAGAAGGTGATGGTACATGGAGCTCACTCGGATGAAAGGAAGGTGATTAGCGGGGTGCCCCAGGGGTCGGTCCTGGGCCTGGCACTGTTCAATGTATTTGTGAGGGATATTGCTGAAGGACTGAATGGAAAAGTCTGTCTTTTTGCAGATGACACAAAAATTTGCAACAGAGTGGACTCCCCCGAGGGAGTGGATAACATGAGGAAAGATCTACAAAAGCTGGAAGAATGGTCTAATGCTTGGCAATTACGATTTAATGCGAAAAAGTGCTGTCATGCACTTAAGTAGCAGAAATCCAAGGGAAATGTATGCAATAGGGGGCAGAGGTTGGTGTGCATGATTCATGAGAAAGACCTTGGTGTGATTATTTCTGATGATCTCAAGGTGGCAAAACAGTGCGACAAGGCGGTGGCAAAAGCCAGGAGGATGTTGGGCTGCATACAAAAAGGGATTACCAGCAGAAAGGAAGAGGTACTTATGCCACTGTACAGGTCGCTGGTGAGGACTCACTTGGAATACTGTGTTCAGTTTTGGAGACCATATCTTGCAAAAGATGTAAAAAAACTGGAAACTGTTCAGAGGAAGGCGACCAAAATGATTTGGAGCCTGCGTAAGAAACCCTATGAGAAGTGACTTGAAGACCTAAATATGTACACTTTGGAGGAGAGGAGGGATAGGGGAGATATGATTCAGACCTTTAAATACTTAAAGAGGAACGATGAACAAACAAACCTCTTCCAAAGACGGGGAAGCTGCAAAACTAGAGGGCATAACATGAAGCTACAAGGTGGAAAATTGAAAGGCAATGTCAGGAAATATTTTTTCACTGAAAGGGTGGTGGATGCTTGGAATGCTCTCCCGATGGAAGTGGTGGGGGCAAACACGGTGACGGAATTCAAAACAGCATGGGACAAGCACTGCGGATCCCTTTATAGCAGGGGTGTCAAACTCAAATACACAGTGGGCCAAAATGTAAAACTTGAACAAAGTCGCGGGCCAGCATTGAACAAATGAACCTTTTAATATGGACCCAAACAAGATTTGCTTTAACATTGAATATGAAGCAACACTTATTACTATACAATTTATAACTTAATAGTTCAGATATGCAAAAACCAATTTCAAATAAAAAAAAACATCAATGACATTCATTTATTAAATAAGATTTAAATAATAATTTGGTATAGCCTCGCGGGCCAAATATAATTACACTACGGGCCAAATTTGGCCCGCGGGCCAGAGTTTGACACCTATGCTTTATAGCAACAGGATAAAAACAAAATAAACGGAACCATCTAACTTCTCAACAAATAGGGGTGTCCTACATGGAGTGGTGGGTCCACCCCTAAACAAAGACATGGGGAGGGGTGGCCTGCACGGAGCGACGGGTGCACCTACTCTTGCCGTATATTTGCTGGGCAGACTGGATGGACCATGCTGGTCTTTATCTGCCGTCATTTACTATGTTACTATCAGCTATATGACATCACAAAGCAATTCTATAGATACATTCAGAGTGCTATTACCAATAATGGAAAATATAAGTCTCAGAAACATAAACACCCCCTCAAAGTAAAACAATCGTGAAAAATACTTTTTTTGTCGGAATTCAACAACAAAGTACCAGGAATCTGGATCACATTCTTGTTGATCCTAGGGGTGGCGACAGGGAACAACGCCTTCAACAGCGGGAACAACGCTGGATATACTCTTTGGACTCTGTTACCCCACGCGGTCTCAATCTACAGGTGGATTGGCATACTATTATTTAGGTATTTTTTAGGTGCTACCAGTCTTTGATAGGCTCCTGGTGGGGGTTCCCTGTTTCAGTGGGTTTCCCTCCGTGTCAGGGATGTCCTGTCTTGGGATTGGAGAATTAGAGTTGTTCGTATCTGCTGACGTCAGACGCCGACGACTATTTGGTGTGGTACACCTCCGAGGTTGTTTCATTCAAGCTTTGAATGTCGCCAGTTTGGATGGGCCTGAAGCAGGGTGTTTAAGGTTTTTTCTACATTTGAGATTACACCCGAAACGTGGAGCCACGTCGCAACTATATTTTGCTGGCAGACTATTGTAGTGTGGAGGAGAGCACTTTACAAAAAGCTAAGTTTGGATTTAAACTTTTTATCCATATTTCTAATAAAAGGGAATTACCACAGTGGTACCTGGACAGAATTCCTGGTACTTTGTTGTTGAATTCCGACAAAAAAAGTATTTTTCACGATTGTTTTACTTTGAGGGGGTGTTTATGTTTCTGAGACTTATATTTTTGGGTTGTTAATTTGGTTTCAGTGGGTTTAATTTTTAGGATTACCAATAATGGAGACTGCATGCTGAACCCAGCTACCCAAGCACATATTGTGCAGACCAGATTGCAAGATTTTCTCACACCATTTGTAAGATTCTTTCTTTAGACTGGAAATGCTTCCTATGGCCCATTTTAAATGTTTTTATATTCACAACACCCCCAGTGATAATTTTAAATTAGACTTGTTGTTAAAAACAGTGGTAACAAGTCCTGGGTGTCGCACTGCCATGTGGAACATCCTGGCTTCAATTCCTAAATTAAATCTTCAGCTTCCTGGGTGAGATTGGGGTGCTGCAGACTTTCTAAAAGCCTGAGTTTAACTTCTGACTGAGCTGGAACACTTTACCTCCTACACTACGGAGCATCCAGTCACACCAAGTCTTCAAAAGACACCTCAGGACATACCTCTTTGAAGAGCACTATGGCATATCCCCTCCAACTGATTCTTAGCAGGAACACCCGCCACTCTCACAGATAATCCTCCTATCCACCGCACCCCCCATCAGCCATCTGACATATTGTTCTGCCTTACACTAAGTATCTTCCTTAACGCCTTGTGTATTGTATAAGAAGTTCTTTAATAACGCCTTGTTCATTGTATAATAAGTTCTAATTTTATAATGATCCTGCATGCTCCCTCGATCCCCCGGTTATACTCTGTTCTTCGTTCAAGAGGTTTGATGCAACCTGCATGCCCCCTTGTTTGATGTAAACTGTTTTGACTGGTAGAAAAAGAGGAGAGGGAGACCGCTGCATCATAAGAGCCCTTCGAACCAGCTTTTTAAATACCATGTAGAGAAGTGCTTGAGCAAATAACCTTAAACATCCTTCCATAACCTTAAACAACACCCAAATAAAAGTACAACCAGAGCTAAAGTACCTTGGTTTCATCCTTGACCAACACCTCTCCTTCAAAACAGAAATAACTAAAACAGTCAAGACAATATATTACTAATCCAAAACCCTACAACTTCTCCACCCCCTCCTCGAACCATCAGGCTTCCACTCAGCACTCCAAGCTCTAATTCTCCCACACTTCGACTACTGGAACTCAATCTATCAAGGTTTACCACAATCCACCCTTCTTCCACTACCGACCACCCTCCACCCTCCACACTACCACATGCACCCTCCAAGGAGCTTCCAAATTTGACATCACTCCCATCCTCAAACAGCTCCATTGGCTTCTACTCCCCAGTACGATCAAATACAAAACTGTACTGCTAACCTACAAAGCCATCCATTGCCGCTCCACTACTCACCTTCAATCCCTCCTCAAAATGTTTAATCTTAATAGACCCAGAAGACTATCCACAATCAACAAACTTACCATATTCCATTACAGAACAAAGAATAACCAACAAACATTCAGAAGGGCCTTCGAGTTATGTGCACCACCTCTCTGGAACACACTCCCAAACTCAATATCTCAGACCACTACTCCTTCCGCAAACACCTGAAGACCTCCCTATTTTCCGAACATTTTAGCCCCACTACCTAACGTCCCACCCTGTATAGAGTTTCACTGTATATATGTTAACCGCTCTCTAAACCGTTACCTGTATAAAGTTAGCCATTGCCTGTATATAGTTAACCATTATATGTAACTGATATTCTCTGTTCAATGTAAACTGCTTTGACCCGGTGAAAAGTGGTATATAAACCTTGCTAAATAAATAAAAAGTAAAATGTGACGTGGAAGGGAGAATCGACACTCTTCTAGCAGCTTTCCACCAATAAAACAGCAGAATACATCGTTGTTGGTAAGTAGCAAACACAGATGTAAACTTCCACAGAAGATTGTATAAAGCAGGCAAAATCGGTAACTAATTCCAAAAATGTTGCTTCTGTTACTGAGTTTTATGGGCCCTTTTACTAAAGTGAGGTATTTCTTTGCTCTTTCTATGCATTTTGAGTCAAAATCAACATGTGTTAGCTGCTGCCGCATTGAGGTAATTGTTGGGGTGTGGCTAGAATGTGCCTTCCAGTTACTGCACAGACAAGCCTCTTATCGTATGTTTCGGCCCTGGACAATTACTGCAGGTGCACCTAATGTTTCCTATTTAGGTAGTAGTAGGTTCACCCATGCTTACTGCAGCATTGGCGATTAGCACAAGCTTCTGACACCCACACTAACCGCATAGTGCAATCCACACCCACTCTCCACTCCAACCCCATTCAGATCTCACCTCATTGTGTGATGCAGTTAACACAGACATTGTCCTATCTGCATAGTAACAATTACCAAGGGCCTGCAGAAGTATTTAGGACATGTTAACCCCATTAGATTCATTAGATCAAAGGATGGATGAAGAAAAGCACAAAAGCCATGATGATAAAACCTAAAGAAACTCCTCAGATTTATTTAACATTTCTTATATACTGCCTTTCATGATATCAAGGTGGTTTACATTGAACAAACTGAAATTACATTGAACAGGGCATTATAACTTGGAGATAACTATTTACAGGGAACATGGGCAATGGAGGGTTAAGTGGCTTGGGATGAGAAACCCCAATCCTTCCGGCCCAAGGTTGCTGTTGTCTAGTGGGATTTGAACCCCTGACCTTCTGGCCTGAGGTACCTTAACCCAACCACTAGGCCACTCCATAAGATTATCTGTTTTTTATAGCTCCAGCAAAAATCATTGCAGAGAAAAATCTCAAATGATTTCATTTCAAGATGACATCAAAGTTCTACTCTTCTGGGCATTGCAGGTGGAAAACAGTTCCTGTTTGCACTCGACTTGAGGAAGAGCGATGCAGCCGTGCCTGATGCCCACTCTTGGATGGCCAGAAACAAAGGTACAAGATCAGGAGTCTGTAATGCAGAAGGTAAAGAGCGTGAAGTCCAAGGAGCGAGCGGGCACTCCTAGAGAGCCATCATACATTTGTTGCTGCAGGCAATGCTTGCACAGATAGGTGTCCAGAGATAGAAGGCACACGGATGTGAGTACAGGATTCAGATGCAGCTTCCCTGTACTATAAAGAATCGCAGTGGGGAGAGGATGAATAAAAGCTCGGAACGTGGTAGGTCACATTCATAATAACATAGTAAATGACGGCAGATAAAGACCAGCATGGTCCATCTAGTCTGCCCAGCAAGATGGCAAGAGGAGGTGCACCTGTCGCTCTGTGCAGGCCACCCCTCCCTATGTCTTTGTTTAGGGGTGAACCCACCACTCCATGTAGGACGCCCCTATTTGTTGAGCCGTTAGATGGTTCAGAAGTTAGATGGTTCAGTTTATTTTGCTTTTATCCTGTTGTTGTAAAGGGATCCACTGTGTTTGTCCCATGCTGTTTTGAATTCTGTCACTGTGTTTGCCCCCACCACTTCCATCAGCAGGGCATTCCAAGCATCCACCACCCTTTCTGTGAAAAAGTATTTCCTGACATTGCCTTTCAGTTTACTCCCTTGCAGCTTCATGTTATGCCGTCTAGTTTTACAGCTTCCCCGTCTTTGGAAGAGGTTTGTTTGTTCATTATTTCTCTTTAAGTATTTAAAGGTCTGAATCATATCTCCCTTGTCCCTCCTCTCCTCCAGAGTGTACATATTTAGGTCTTCAAGTCTCTTCTCATAAGGCTTCTGACGCAGGCTCCAAATCATTTTGGTCGCCTTCCTCTGAACAGTTTCCAGTCTTTTTACATCTTTTGCAAGATACGGTCTCCAAGACTGAACACAGTATTCCAAGCGAGGCCTCACCAGTGACTTGTATAGCAACATAGAAACTTGATCTTGCTTTTTGCTCTTTAGGACCTTAGTCAACCTAGATACATAGCGGGAGAAAAGCCTTTGTGAATCCAGCCCTTAGAGTGCACTAACAGGACCTGAGTCACTTGTGTTATTGGTAATCATAGTTGCAGGTGAGTGTTGAGATGACATTTTCTAGCCTTCATGTTAATTCACATGGTTCATTAATGTAAAATTCTGTGATTTTGCTGACTATTGCAAACTAATTGCAGCCAGCGAGTCAATTACTATTGTGGGCTTCTGCTTTTATTGGCACCACTGGACTCTTATAACCTAAGGGAGACCTCTTAGAAGCCTACCTATTATCTACTTAGAAAATATCCGCTTGTGGACAAACTTACTCCAACCCAGCTCATATCGTGGTTCCATATTTCAAACTAGCTTTGAGACAGCTCTCATCTAGCCAGGCTGCCATGTTACATACTTCCATGAGTGAGATTTTAGTCCAGTTCTGGATTTCTGACAACCTCATCCTGAAGCATTGTGAGATCCACAGTACTGATTTCCAAAGTGGAGAATCAGACTACAAATGTATTTTATTTATTTATTCATTCAGGGCATTTCATATACTGCCAAATGATTAGGGAGTCATCATAGCGGTTTACAATAAAAACAAAAATGCAGATGAGAAGAGCGAGAAACATAGGAAAGAAGAGGGAGAGGGGAATACATCATTCATTATACATGGACAAGGGAAGGGAGGGGGGGGGGGGGTGAGAGAAGCAGGTAAAGCCCAAAGAGGGAGGGAGGGAGGGATGAAGGCAAGCCACATCAACTGTGAAGGATTTGGGGAAATGCAAGCTGAGACCTTCCTTGAACTTAGGGAAGGAAGATGTAAGTTCCAAAACAGGGCTGGCCAAAAAATCTCCCTCCTGGAACTGGGTAACTTGGCAGCTCTGATGTAGATACAGATTAACACAGCTTGGATCCCTCAATCTGACTTGACAGGTGAGGATATGCCAGACAGCTGTGGTCTAGAAAGAACCAAGTAATAAAGCGAGAATGTCTACGAGGCAAATTAATCCCAGGTTGTAGGATCTGATGTTTTTACAGTTTCAAAGTCTAGGACAGTATTGGTATGTGTTTTGAGGTGTAGAATGGATGCACTAGGAAAACCAGAACGTCTAAGTATAGAAATATGATTGCTGTGATTGGAGCCAGAGCAATTAATATGTTCACTGCTGAGAGATTATATCATTTTGAATATCCATGAGCTGTTTGTGCACTTCAGTGCCAACTCCCAAGTGCTCACGGTGTTGTCGGCATCACTACAGTGGTCTCGTCCTTCATTCCTTGGAATCATTCTTCTGTTTCTTTGTAGTTCCAGTTCAAGCTGAACAAGGGCTGGGATCTTGGTACACTAAGCATTCATTTTCTCTCTGTATTATATCTCCCTCATTCCTCAACGTACCTAGTCTGGTCTTTGTAGCAGTTATCTTAGGTCCAGGGCTATGCTTGTTCTAGAACCTTGAAATCCTGGGCCCTGAATATTTATTTATTTTATTTTGTTTATTTAGCAAAGTTTTATATACCGCCCCTTCCTGAGATCAGGAGCGGTTTACATAGAACCTCATAAGAAGTTTTACAATGAACAATGTAACTATATACATAAAACATTCCATAACTATATACAGATAACTTTGTACAATATGGTTGCTTAGGTTATTTACCCTAAGGGTGCTCCATAATTTTAAGAGTCTGGGTTAACGGATGGTATTATTTGCTCGTTCTTTATGTTCCTTGGGAATTAGTGCGGTTGTTTGGGTCACCAAAATATTCAGTGAAAAGGTATGTTTTTAAATCCTTTCAAAATTTCAGGAGATCCTTTGTTGCTCTTAGGTTGTTAGGGAGGGAATTCCATAATGTTGGGGCCACGTAGGAGAAGGCTCTGGCGCTGGTGCATTGGTTTGTATTGCAGATGTGTGATGGAGTTATATATGTGTTTTGAGAGTAGTTTCTTCTTACCCTTGTGGTATTTGGCATTGTAAGGAGCGTGGATAATGTGGTGTGGCTATGTTGCAATGGTGCTTAAAGATAATCATTATGTATTTGCATTTTATCCTAGAGGTGATTGGCAGCCAGTGAAGATCACAGAGTATGGGGGAGATGTGATCTGTGCGCCTTGAGTTTGATGCTATACGTACTGCAAGGTTTTGCGCTAGTTGGAGTTGGTGTATGTTTTTTTTGGGGGAGTCCCTGGAGGCTACTATTACAATAATCAGTGAGAGGGGTTATTAGAGATTGTAATACAGTCCTAAAGTCGTGGTCTTCCAAGAGTGGTCTGAGGCATTGAATTGTTCTCAATTTAAAGTATATATTTTTTCTAACGGTTTTTATGTGTGGAACATGCTCAGGTTCATATCTAATATTACTCCTAGGTATCTAACTTCCTCCATAACTTCTATTTCTGTTCCTTGTAGAAGGATTTTACTGGGGGTGATGAAGTTTGGATTTCTTGAGATAAATAGCACTTCAGTTTTCTTGAGGTTGATTTTGAGATTCTGAGTGTTGAGCCAATTTGTTATTTCAGCCATGCATGCGGTTATTGCGGAGTAGTCCAGGTTAATAGTATCCAATGGCAGGTACATCCTGATATCATCCGCATAAAGATGATATATGATGTTATGTGTTTTAACACTAGAAGCCCCAAAGTGCGTCAATTGACGCAAATGCATCTTCGAAGTTGTATACTAGCGCCACTGCTAGAACCATGTCAGTCATGTTCCATGACTTTGTTAGCAAGGTCAAGATGTTCAAATATGTGCATCGAAAATTAATGACAGATGCACCACCTAGCGGGAAAATGAATTTATACCTAGAAGCCCCAAAGTACGTCAATTGACGCACTCAATTGTCTTGGATGCGTCAATTGACGTACTTTGGGGCTTCTAGGTATAAATTCATGTTCCCACTAGGTGGCGCATCTCAGTCACTGTTTACAGTTTTACTCCGACATTACAAACAATAAACACACAATGATGTCATGTAATGACATCACATACTGCACGTATTTAACAAATAAGTAACTTCACATTAATTCACATCTGCATTTCATGCTAAACGCAATCGTCGTGATAATGCGTCAATTGACACACTTTGGGGTTTCTAGGTAAAATTCCTTTTGGGGTTTCTAGTATTAAATATGTTGCAGATTGGCTGAATGTAAATGTTAAAAGGAGGGCGGAAAGGGAGGATCCTTGAGAGATGCCTTGTTTTGTTGGGAAGGTTGAAGAGGGTTTTTGGGCTATTTGAACCTGTTGAGTTCGGTTATTTAGGTAAGACGTGAACCATTGTATGACTGTTCCTTGGAGTCCAATGTGTTTTAGTCTGTTTATTAGTAGATTATGATTTATACTGTCAAATGCAGCCGCAATGTCTATAAAAATCATTATGAAGGCCTGTTTACCAGAGTCCAGGCCACGCATGAGCTTGTCAAGTAGGGATAACATCAAGGTTTCGACACTATGATGAGGTCTAAACTCATGCTGGTTCTCATCTAGTGGGGCATTCATTTCAATAAAATCTTGAAGTTGTAGTTGTACAACGTTTTCTATAACCTTGGTTAGGAAGGGTAAGCTTGAGATTGGGCAGTAAGAATTTGGTAGGTTTTTGTCAGAGTTTGCGACTTTCGGTATGGGTCAGATTCTTGCCTGCTTCAGTGCAATGGGCATATATCCTTGGTTCAACGAGGAGTTAATTATCTCACAGATGATTGGTGAGAATTCATCTTTTGTTGATTTTAACCAACTGACCGGGCAAGGATCATTGGGTGAGGTAGTGGTTTTGATGTTAATAATAATATATTTGAGGTGTTTGTTGTCAATAACACTGAATGTTGTCCACATAGTTACAATGTAAGTTTGAGGTTGTGGGCTTGGGTACAGGGGAGTGCATTGGGATCTCATTCTGACATGGTTGAGTAAGCTTATCTATGTAGTAATTTGCGAACTTTTGTGGGTGTATTACTATGTTGTCATCTTCATGGGTGTGAGTTTTGGTGAGTGTTTTTACTGTGGAAAATAACTCTTGGTTTGTTTAGCGATTTAGTTATTAATGCTGTGTGATATTCTTTTTTTCTTGTATTTATGGGCATCTTTATACTATTTTAGAATATGGCTACTCTGGGCCCTGAATATGGCTACTATGTGTCACCCTGAAGCAATGACCACAACTCTCTCCCCAGGGAGCAAAAGACCTGAATTGGTGATGAAACCTAAGCCATTGGGCTGGCCTGTTTCATATGACTTAGTTTCACTCTCAGTCCTGTAAATTATCAGTAAGGACAGCATTTCCAAGGGTGTTTTCCCAATTATTTTTATTTAGCTTACCCAGGATACCGGGCTTGATGGATCTTTGGTCTGACTTAGCAAGGTGCCTCTTATATTCTTATGTTCTTCCACGGGGTCTAAATAGTCAAAATGGGTCAGGAGAGATCCCCAGTTACTCTTGTCCTACTGGGCTCCATTCTCAAAATCATACTGGCCAGCCTTGAGTCTGGCACCATTTTGATGTACAGAAATACAGAGCCATATCAAGGGCTGTGGACTGGTGAGTCTGTACAAGGTGCAAATACAGAAAGGGCTTCTAAGAAACCTAACAAGAGTGAGCTTCTACACGTGGTTGAGTGGTTTGGAAGGGGGCCACCAGATTCACGAGTCACATAGGATGTATGTTTAGCTTGCATTTGTCCTACAGAGGTATTACTGCATATGACCATACAACAAAATGGTGCCAGCCTCAGGGCTGGCTGGTGTCATTTTGAAAACAGGGCCCAAGAAGACGAAAGTGACAGGTGATAAATCGGGGCTGGCCTAAGGGTTTCTGCCATCCCAGGCAGAAGCCCTGACTGTGCCGCCCCCCCCCATCAAACCACGCTTCCGTCCCCTGCTGCTGCCGATTCTGTCAGTGGGGGATGTCTCAGCTTGGCACGGCAGTGGCAGGCCATGTGCTTTTGGCACACATGACTTGCTGTTTCTGATCCTCTCCGATACAATTCCCTGTCAGAGGGAGGTTACAAGCACAGGCCATGTAAGCCGAAGCACATAGTCCGCCATGGGCACCATGCCATGCCACCCACAGAGCTCTGTTGCCCTAGGTAGCCACCTAGCCTGCTTATTGGATAGGCTGGCCCTGCTTCCTGAGTCAGACCAAGGTCCATTGAGCTCAGCATCCTGTCAATGAACAGTGGCCAGTCCGAGTCACAGGTGCCTAGCAGATCTCACAAAGTAGATCAAATTTCTCATAGCTCCTTTCCAGAGATAAGCTAAGAATTTCCCATAATTTTTATGGACTTTTCCTTCAGGAACTTGTCCAAACCTCTTTTGATCCTTGCCATTTCAATCGCCTTGACTATATCTTCCGGTAACAGATTCCATCGCTTACTTATGTGCTGCATGAAAAAATACTTTCTATGGTTTGTTTTTCAATCTGCTGGTCATTTCGTTTCATGATTTAGTTGGTTTAGTTGTTTGAAAGGTTAAACAACTTTTCTCTATTGAACCGTTCCACCACACTCGTAATTTTATAAACTTCTATTTATATCCTCGCCAGTTGTCTCTTTTGCAAACTTAAGAGCTGTAATCTTTTTTGACTCTCTTCACAAGGGATGTTCCATCCCCTTTATTATTTTTGTCACTCTTCTCTGAACAAAGTCTAGTTCCATTATATCCTTTTTGAGATGAGGTAGGTTGAGAAAAGACACGTGGCATCCGAGGGGATTCAGGAGTGGAGAGGTATAGTAGAAGGGGACTGGTGCAATTTTTTGATGGTGGCATTGGGGGGTTTTTGGTGCAATGAGGTCCCTTTATTTTCTTTATTTGCCTTTTGTTTTTTATTTTGATGTTTATTTCAATTATAATAGACAAACCAAGAAATAAAAAAAAAAATGTTTCCCATGCATTCCTTAGTCTAAAAGTTGTTATTCTTTCATCTCCATGGACATGATCCTAACATAGATTGCTCCGTTTTTATGACAGGTGATAAAGAATTATTGCTTTATCATTATGGTATAGGGCCTCTGAACTTCCCAATCATAAGTCATCGATGCCTGCTAACAATTTATGAGCGAAATGGAAACTCGTCTTATCTGTTTGCCTATGCTTTCAGATTCATTCTGTATCATTATCCAAATTGTCCTAGTTTCAAAACATGTTTCAAAAGGCAAAAAATGGAAAGATGTTTTTTTTCAGGTATAACCCGTAGATCATTCTACCATCAAGAGTTCTCACTGTGGGTTAGTGGCTGTGACCGAGAGAATGTTTCTACTGTACACAAACAAGTAACTTACGGAAGGTTCTGAGTTGTTAAACTGAATGTCTACAAAATATCCTGCAAAGAAGAAAAAGTAGCATTCACGTACCTGAAAATCTGCATAATTTTATATGCTACATTTCTCATACCTTCCAGACCAAAGACGAGGTAAGAAGCTAGGGAGATGAGGAGAAGACCTAGGAGCTTTGTCTTTTATACAGTGGGGATAAGGCCTGAATCTTTAAACAAAATAAAAATGAATGAAATTTAACAGGTAGCTGGTGGTGGAGTTTTAGGCAGGTTTCTTTTCCTAATAGTGGTTTATTTAATCAGGCACATGATTTTTCAGGTAAGCAAACGTCATTTGCTGGGAAACACTCATCTCATTTATTCTCAGGATAAATCCAGGTTCTTTTCAATGGTGCCAGTTTACCAGTTTTCATTGAAGGAAGACTAGAACAGGGAGAATAAAGAGTTCCTACAATTCCACAGGTTCCATTTATAAAAATGTATTGCCCGCCTATCATCAATTTCTAAGCAGATAACATCTTAACATACGTATTTAACAAGTAAAACAAATAATAATCAAATGAGACATACAATACTGTTGTTAAGTGACTGTGTTTGGTCTTCAGTCAGGCAGCCATTTTTTGATAGAGTGGCATACACAAGTATGGTTATTGTATTGATCCATTGCATTGCTGGTCTTCTTCTGCATTGACCTTCAACCTTGCCTAGCATGATATCTTTCACTAAAGATGTTTCTCTTCGCATGATTTGTCCAAAGTATGAAAGGGAAGTCTTGTCATTTGAGTTTCAAAGGAAAATTTAGGTTTGATCTCCTCTAGTATCTATTGATTTGTTCTTTGGGTAATCCATGGTCTACGAGGTCTGTCCAAAAAGAAACCAAACTTGCTAAAGAGGGCACCAGTGAGCCAACACAGCAGACTCATGATAATGGTGATATGTAGTAGTGACCTTCAGCTTTAGCCTCTCACTTGCCCGATCACGCCATGTGAATTAGTTATGGATTGCATGCAGTAGAGCGAACTTGTCTCATGTACCTTTTGCTATTTCTGAAACATGTCATAACAGGCGACCTTTTCAGGAACAAAAAGACGTCCGCAGTGGCCAAATCTGGAGAGTAGGGAGGCTGCAGGACTAGATATATCTTGTGCTTTGCCAAAAATTCCCGGATAAGGAACGATGAGTGATTGTGACACGGTTCGCTTTTTGCTCATCTGTCCAGAGATATGGGACAGATTTTGCAACAACACGATGCATCTGAAGTTTTTTAGTCACAATTGTGTGACACAAATTTCAGCAACTTCACGGACAGTTAGGTGACAATGTTCAAGAATCAAAGCATGCACTTTCTTAATGTGATCTTTGCCCATTGATATGGAAGGCCGTCCAGTTTTCGGATCGTCTTTGGTGGATGTTCTGCCTGATTTGAAACATTAGTACCATTCATAACATTGCTTGTGGCTTAAAGCTTGCTGTAACATCTAAAAAGCCTTGATAAGTCTCGGAAAAGTCTGCTGTGTTGGCTCTTTGGCTCCCTCTTTAGCAAGCTTGATTTCTTTTTGGACAGACCTCATATACAGTATTCTTCACCAGCACCATAATTTGAAGGCATTGATTTTCTTCCTGTCTTTCTTCCTCACTATCCAACATTTGTATCCTTCTACTTCAACTGCTACTTGACATTTGTATAACATTACAAGGTGTACACAGCACTGCATACAACATGTAAGAGACAGTCCCTGCTCACAAGAGCTCACAATCTGCCAGGACAGATGCATACAACTAACAGGAGACTAGGGTTGAACAAAGGGGAAATGGTTATAACACATGAGGGTGGCCAACAAGAGAATAAGGGGGTTAGAATCCAAAAGCAGCCTGGATTTGAATAGAGCCAGAGATGGAACCTGACATACCGACTCAGATAGTCTGTTTCAGGTATAGGGTGCAGCAAGGTAGAACGAGCAAAGTCTGGAGTTGGCAGTGGAAGAGAAGGGCACAGATAAGAGGGATTAGCCTGATGAGTTGACTTCCTGAGGAGGAGTGTAGGGAGAGAGAAGAGAGGAGAGGTAATGAGGAGCCACAGAATGAGTGCACTTGTAGATCAGTAGGAGAAGTTTGAACTGGATGTGGAAGTGGATAGAGAGCCAGTGAAGTGACGAGAAGAGGGTTACATAGGTATAGCAACACTGGCAGAAGATTAGCCATGCAGCCAAATTTTGAATGGATTGAAGAGAAGATAGGTGATTCAGGGGGAGACCAGAAAGGAGCAACAGTCTAAATGGAAGGTGACTAAAGAGTGGATAAAGATTTTGCTAATGTGTTCAAAAAGGAAGGAACAAATTTTGTTGATGTTACAGAGAAAGAAGCGGCACGTTTTATCTGTTTGTTGGATGTGTGTAGAGAAGGAGAGAGATGAGTCAAACATGACCCCAAGTTTACGAGCTGAGGACACCAGGATAGTAGTAGAGTTAAGCACAGAAATAGAGAAAGGAGGAAGGGATCCCCTGGAGAGATTTCAGGAGCAGAGAGGTAGATCTGAGAGTTATCAACATAAAGATGGTACTGAAACCCATGGGAGGAAAATATCATGGCTTGGACAAGTTGAATCTTTGTGCACAGAGATACATCTCTGCACTCAAAAATCTTTTCCAAGTCTTTCATAGTCATTTTACTAAGAGCAGTTCTTGCATTTTGGGTGATATACTGTCAACTCATTGTAGACCATAAATAACGTGAACAGCTGCATTTTGAGTTAACTGCAGTGTTCTGCAATAAACTAGATGCGGCAAAATTAAGGTTTGAACCACCTTCCACAATAACTCTTGGCTAAGATATCTTTTTAGGCCTCTTATCAGTTTCAACTTAAAAAAGAGAGTTCCCAGAAGTTTTTTCACCTAGGAATGAAAGGACAACTAAGAATCTAGCGTAATGCATAAGAAACAAACTTCCACCATCAATGGAATTTGTCCATTAGGTAATATAATTTCAGATGGAAACTGAATACCATTACTCCTAGATATCACTAATGCTTTGGATTTCCAGTAATTACAGTAATAGATAGACCATTATCTTGCAGCAAAGTCACAATATATATAAAACTTTGTATGAGGGGAACATCAACTAAGTTATGCACTTCAGATGGACAAATAACAAAATATCCTCTGTGTAGATATGAAATTGTATCTTTAGATCCCTCAATAAAGAGCAAAATAAATATGAAATAAAGCAGATGAAAATAGTGATCCTTACGGAGCATCTCTGAACAATTCCTGCTATTCTGACTTATCAGTATCCAAAAATACTTGTTGATGTCTGGTCTGTTAGTAAGCTACGTAGTGATCCATGAAAGAACAAATCCGCCAATACCAACTGACCTTAACCGCAAAATCAACAGATCAAAGATTACAGAATCAAAAGCAGAGGAAAGGTCAATAAAGATGAACAAAAAGACTGAACCAGTCCATTCTATACCTTTAATCAGAGTATTCATCAAAGAGACCAACAGAGTTTCTGGACTGCGGCTACCTCGAAAACTTTATTGCCAACAACCTAACACTGCAGCCTCCTGTAAATAACAATCTAGCTGAACTCTTAACTACCATGTTCTGGGAAAACCAGCACAGTTCATCCTCACCCAGTAGGGTTCCATTTACTTAACCTTGAGGCTGAAATAAAGGCTGAGAAGTCCAACAAGAAAATGTTTTTTTCTGGTATCCCCATATATTTCCTCCTAGGGCTCTCTCGGAAAGGCTGCACCATTAACCTAAGAGAGGACTCTTGAATTCTCTCCCTCCATGAGAAAAGCTGCAAAACCTGCCTTAGAATTAAAGTTACTTCAGTTTCTCGGCTATTCAACAGACAAGAGAATGCAAGATAAAAAGAGCCATATACTCGCTGCAAATCTTTTCCTTCACACCCATACTACATTGCCAAGATCATCATGGCTCAAAGGCACAAACAACCTAAACATCCCCTTCATTTTATAGTCTGCTTGGCCAGGAAACCAATACAAGGCAGATTAAAATCACAAATTTATAAGACTACAACCAGCCCCTAAAATAAACATATACAAAATGTACAGTATTAAAAACAGCATCAAAACAAACATGTCCCAAGATGTGTAAACAGCCATGTTTTAAGTTTCTTTTGAAACTTCAAGTGTTCCCCTTCCCAGCAAACATCCACAGGCAGGGAATTCCAAGCCTGTGTGGCAGATCTTTGAAGTGTGCAATTTCTTGTGGAAATCAATCTACAGTAAAGTGCTTAGCAGGTGGAATTGCGAAACACAGCTTCAGACTGTGAGCCTTGAGATCTCTAACACATTGGCAAATATTTCAGTGCTCTTCCATTTTGGAGCATGTATACTAAAGTGTACTATTAGGATAGCATGGGGTTAGCGTGTGGCTTCAGCATTGTGCTAAAAAGTAGCATGGGGTCCCTGCGCTACTCTGGGCGGGACTGGGCAAGACAGGTGTGTGCCCAGTGAGGTGTGACTAGCGCTACCCGTACTTGATGCCAGTAATGCGGGTGTAACTAACACCACCTCAGAATTTTGCATTAGTTGTAAACGCAGCCCATTTGCCATTTTAAAGTGTGACGTCTCTGTGCTAACTGCAGAGGGTGAATGTACGTGCCCCCTTGCCGTTAACTGGAAGCCCCATGCTGGTAACACAACCCACACATGTGATGCAGTGCAGAGCTTAGTCAATATACCCCTTAGCACTCTCAGAGTGGAGGAGTAGCCTAATGGTTACAGCACTGGCTTGGGTACCTAATAGACCAGGGTTTGATTCCCACTAGTACTCCTTGTTGTGGCATTAAATAAGTCACTTAACCCTCCATTACCTCAGAAAAATCTAAGTTATCAATGTGCATTAGCAGGTTTCAGTTACAATGCAAACTGCTTTGACTGAAATGCTAAAGTGGAACTGTATAAAAAAGCTGGTATATAAATAAAGACCAATACATGCAATTTAAAAACAACCTGCTGTTGCACTTGAAGCTAGCATTCACTTTTTCCTACTAGTGATCAACTTTGCCATGATATTTAGTACCAGCTGCTTAAAGACAACATCTTTTCTGGAAGGCCCAGCTAAAAGATATTACAATAATCAATTGTGATAAAATAGTAGCCTGCACAACATGCTGACACAAATCTAATTGGTAGTGTAGCAATTTTTTCTTATCAATTGCAATTTATTATAGGATTTCTTTTTCATTGCCTTTATACCGATCTTCAAAAAGACAAACAAACTGACTCTAGTAAGATCCCCAAACTTTAGACCTTATTTTGTAAAAACAGAGTACAACCTTTAACGTTGGGGCCACAGCAGGGCAGGGATTTCCCTTGTCCCCCGAACCCACAGTACAATTGTCTGTATTGAGTTTTAACCTATTTTTTTCATACACAGCTTGATTATAGGGTGGGCTTCCTGGAGATCTCACAGGACATATAAATTATGATATCATTGATGTAAATATAGGGATAAATATTCAGCAGCAGCGGTGACTGTGTTTTTTAAAATGCTAACCATGGAGTTTAAAATATTATAGTTACTCAGCTCCAGGGCTGGTCCCACCACCAGGCAAACTAGGCAGTTGCCTCGAGCAGCAACTTCTGGGTGGGAGGCAAAGACCTGGGCATTCAAAGCTAAACAGCAGATTTTGACTGTCAAGGGGGGATGTAAGGCTTAAGATTTGCCTAGGGTGCCAACACCTTGAACCAACCCTGGGGCCAGCAGTGCTCAGCCCCACTATCTGTATAGATAGTGGCACTGAATATACACATATAGTGCTCACTGCCACCAGCTATATGTATAGTGACGATATTCAGCTGCCATGAGGGTAATTATTATAAGGAGGCACCTACTTTAAGCATAAAAGTAGGTGCTCACTCAGGCGCTATGTTAGAAGGAGAAGAAGATATCTTCTTTTCTTTCTAATATGCTAGCGTACGTGGCTGAGATTCTGCCTTAAATTAAAGTGTGGACCTTTATGTCAGTCCTAGAGCTGGCGTAAATGTCTGCACCCACATTTTTCAAGTATGCATGCATATTATTATATATTATAATTTTCACACATACTTACCCAAACTTCGCCCATGTATAACCTTAAACACAGGCATAGAGGGAAGTGACCTGTACGGAGCTGCAGTTACAATAAGAACATAAGATATGCCATACTGGGTCAGACCAAGGTCCATCAAGCCCAGTATCCTGTTTCCAACAGTGGCCAATCTAGGTCACTCTAGCCATCTTACTGGGCAGACTAGATGGACCATACTGGTCTTTATCTGCCATCATATATTATGTTACATATTGCCCATGTGCAAAATATGCGCCATCAGATCAATGGGTCCTTTAAGCTGCTTATCTATATGGATAGTGACTAAATATTGCTGCTATCTGAACAGCTGGGCATTCTTCCCTGGCACTATCTGGATAATGCTGTGGTAGTTTGAGAGATATTCAGTGGAATTACCCAGATAGGGCTGCTGGAAATGCACAGATTGCTAAACGTATTAGCCTCCGAACCCTCCATATTCTGGAGAGCAAGACAGAGAAGATGCCCTTCCATCAACATACTATCTTCAACTACTAAGGAACGAGGAGAACCAGGCTAGAACTTCCCTCCCAAACAGAATCTGCAGGCTGTCCAAATAACAAGATTTTGATAGATCCCTCATCCAGAGTGAACCTCATTTCCAAAAGGGCAGCACTGCTTTAGTAGTATAGTCCTTTTGAAAGCCAGATTGGGTCAAATCAAGAAGGTCATTTGATTCTAAATATGTATCACTCATCACTACTGCATCTATTTATTTCATAAATTAGCCATCAGATGGTAATTCTCACATAAACTGAGCTGATGCAACCTTTTCAACAAAGGAACAATAATTAATTGTTTTAAGGTTATTGGGCAATCGCTCTTAAAACAGCAATTGAGTCAACGAAGAAAAGATGGAATTGGGCTGCTCATAACACAGCCAACGGTTAGGGATCCAATGTGCAACCACCCTTAGTAAATTGGGAGGCAAGATTCTTTATGAACCAAAGAAATCCAGATTCAAAAGTAATCCAGTGAGCCATACTTGTAGTCATCGTTATAGTCAGCATTTGATATACTGCACATCTTCATACAAATCTAAGCGATTCACAATAAAATGGGGAGATAAGTAATAAGTAAAAAGACCAGAACCAAGACAAGACCAGTGATCAAGAACAACTAAATGGGAGCAGAAGGTAAATAAAAGTTACAATCACTTCCAAGGGCAGAGAGCACACAGAAGGAGGGGCAATAGCAGAATTTGTAGCTTTCTAGAAGCAAGGTGGAGAATGACGTGAAGGAAGGAATCAGCTCTGATGATAAGCCGGTTCAAAGTAAGAGGCCTTTAAGGGAGCTGTGAATTTAAGAGAGGTTGCCAAACGAATATAAGATGGTAAATTATTCCACAATGTTGGAGCAAGTACACTAAAAGTGGAGTTTTGTGTGCTGTCAAGGCGAACCTTACAATAGGAAGGGATGGATAAGAAATTTTGCTGTGATGAACAAAGGGAGTGCCGTGGAACATATGGGATTAGTAATTGAGGGAGAAAAGTCGGCAAACCAGTATAGAAGATCTGAAATGTGATGGTTAGGATTGTAAAAGGAATTCTATAATTAAATGGAACGCAAGGCCCCTCATGAAGGAGAGCAATGACATGATCAAATTTCTTTTTTCCAAACAAACGTTTTGTGGCAATATTTTATTTTATTTATTTGGCAAGTGTTTTTGTACTGCTTTTTCATTTCAGTCAAAATGCAATATGTGCCTTTGAGTCAATGCTGACCCAGGAGCTCCTCGGTTTTCTTGGCAGTGAAATTGGAAGTAGATTGCCAGGCCTTTCTTTAGAGGGTTAAATGATTTGCCCAAGGCCACAAGACGTTCTGGTGGGAATCGAACCCTGGTTAGCAAGCCAGTGTGCTAACCATTATACTGCTGCTCCTCCGCTCCATCATTTCAGTCAAAGTGGTTTATATTATAACTTAAATTTGGTAATGTATGTTAAACAGGGACATTGATAATGTAGAGTCTTCGGAGGCAATGGAGGGTTAGGTGACTTGCCCAGGACCACAAGGAGTGCTAGTGGGAATTGAACACTGGTCTCTTGGTTCTTACACCAGTACTCTATTAGGCTTCTCCTTCACTCCATTTTTTGGAGAAGTTGTTACTTCTGTAATTGATTTGGACTGAACCCAGGCAGGAGAGAATGACAATAGTTGAGACGGGTGGAGACACGTGGAAGAATAATGCCTCTGTGCTCAGTAAGGCCCGGGCTTCACAAATTTGTTTTAAAGCAAAAGAACAAACTCTTAACCACTAGAAATGTGCTGGTCAAAGGTACGTTTTGCATCCAGAGTAACACCAAGAACCTTAACAGGAGCTTTCATGGGGATTTGAATGCCATCAATTGGGGGCATTAACAAAGAAGAAGGGACCGTTTTCCAAGAAACAATTATGGCATCAGTCTTGTGTGGGTTCAGTTTCAATTGGTTGTTAATTAGCCAGGACACTATTAGGTACAGTCTGCATAAAATTCATGCCATTTCATTGTGAGTGCAGGAATCTAATACTGTTAACAGCTAGATATCATCTGCGTAAATCAAAAATATGATTCCCAATATCTGAAGAGTGAAGCATGGGAGGGTCAAAAAACATTAAACAGTACAGACCAATGGATGGAGCCCTGCGGCACCCCACAGGACAAATTACAGGGAGTCAATATTTCCCAAGACCAAATACTCTAAATTTTCTATCCTTGAGAGAGGAGTGAAACAATCTAAGAATCTCTGACATCCGAAACCAGACAGAACACAAACCCTGTCGCAAATCATCCTGTTCAGCTGTAAGTAGAACATCCCTTAATTTCACAACGTAATGATCATAGGTAGAGTTTAGGTATAAGTAAAGTTAAGGTCATATGCACACATAGACCTGTAACACCCCGGGGATGTAGGAGACTCCCACTCCAAAGTGCTGAGGGCCTCAGTTGGAACTAGGCGTTTCAAGTGTATTTATTTATTTATTTGAAAGAATTATACCACTAATGGTTAGAACATCATAGCGGTTTGCAACAATCTTTAGTCGTTTTAGTTATGGTAACACAAAATAAGAACAAAAAAGAGACGGGGGCATCAGGGAAACTGAAGAAACATCAGGGGAGGAAAGATGTGCATGGAAACAGATGGGGAGATGGGGGATTGTAAAGGTGTGCTCTTTGAGGGAGTGTGACCAGCTGTCACTGGAAGGCCTGGGTAAAAAGACAGGTCTTCATACTAGTCTTAACGGAGTTCTGTGGGCATGGAATTCCATGGATGAGGGGCTTGGAAGCAGAAAGCAATAGAATGGTAGGTTTCTAAGCGTAACCTGTGCTTTGTGGGAACCACTAGGAGATTCATGTTTGATGACTGGGAAGTACGGGAAGGGCACTAAGGAAGAAGATGTGAGTGCAAATAGATAGGCAAGTCAGTGTAATACGCACAGTGTGTCAATAGAAAAAGCTTAAACTTGATTCGAAAAAGGACGGGAAGCCAATTTTGCTCTCGGAGCAGTGGGATGACATGGTCATATCGTTCAGCATTATAGATAAACTGCTGTGTTCTGAATAATTTGGAGGCATTTTAGTTAGTCTGTCACAAGGGAATTGCAATAATCTAATCTGTTTATAACTAGTGAGTGAAGAACTATTTTCGAGACTTTAGTGTTGAGGTAGGGTTTAATTGCTCTTATCCTTCTCAATGCAAAGAAACAACTTTTTTGAGATATAGAGACTGAAAGCTAGGTGATTGTCTAACAGGATTCCAAGGGAGCGTATAAAAGTTTTTATTGAAATCAGTATGGAAGACATTTGCAGGAGGTAGGCAGGTGAGTTATCATTATGAGAGATCCAGAGCTGTCCTCACATCACCTAGAGTGCACATAAATTGATGGGGAAAACCCTACTGCTCTTTCGCACATCCGAACCCTCTACGAGGGGCCTTCAGCAAAGAGTAATGAATGCCATTCTGTTACAGTGTTTCCAAAGGTACAGAAAAGGGGCTAGAATGTAAAAAGCAAAGGTTAAGGGGGTAATTGTAAAAGGTGCCGTGGAAAGTTACACATCATCTAAGTGTGTAAAGCATGGGGTTTTGAGTGATTCATGTGTGTTAATGTGTTTGTATGTGTGTACTTTAAGCGCTCACTGTTTTATAAGTACACATGTAAGGCCGAGGGCACGTACTTTTATGGACGTTCACATGGAGGGAGCTTGGCTCTAGATGCCTTTTAATGCATCTCTATGGACACTAGCTGCCTGATTGATATTCAAAGGGGTTTATGAGGTCTGCAGAACCCACAAACCGTGTAAACTCTGCTGATCCTGGTGTTCAGCAGCGCTAACCGGCTCTGGCACTGAATATCTCCAAAGACCTCCTTGGCGCTAACTGAATAATGCTGGGGAGGTCTACGGGCGGGCCTGGGGAAGACTTAGTACCTATGTGCTTGGCAGCAATTTTCAGCCCGCTAACCGGATAGGCAAATGCATAAAATTAGGACAGGTCAATGGCTGTCCTAACCTTAGGCAGTATTGCTATGCGGTTAACGGCTGAATATCGCTGCTGACCAGATAGCAAAAACTGTCGGCGGAGAAGTTGGATATTCAGCGCCAGACATCAAACAGGCTCCAACACTGAACATCCGGTTTCATTTCTGTCTGCCGTAGCCAGGAACCACTGCAAGTCTGGCAAGCTGAAGGTATCTGGACCTGGGCTGAGCTGTCGTCACACTGGCCCTGCTTATCACATGCACGCTTCCTCCGCGCTCAGCTTCAACAGGCAGGTTCTGTCTCCCCAGCTCCCTCTCCCACACTCCCACACTTGATAACGTCCTCACTCAGGCTTGCCCCTCTGGTATCCTCAGGGTCTGCTTTCCTCATGGCATCTGCTCTTCTTACGCCTCTGGTCTAACTCCTCCTCCTGCCTGCTTCCATCCCCTCCCCCACTGCCGCAGCCGCCTCTCTTCTCTGGCAACGCTGGCAATACCATTTAAACAGCAAGCAGCGCTTGCCCGAACTCTCCAGCGCTGTCCCTTCTCTCTCTGTGACTAGCTGTCTCTGTTCCCTCTGACGCAATGGAAGGGATGGAAGTGGCAGGTCATAGAGCGAGGGAACAGCAACACCGCACTGGAGAGTTCGGTTAAGAACTGCATTGTTGCTGCTGTGGGTCCCACAGAGGGACGGCAGTGATAGCAATGAGTGCCCTCTGGAACGGTGGCACTCTAAGTGACTGTCTTTTGGGTTGCAGCAGTCCTGAGGAGAAGCACAATAAATATTCTTGAGATATATTTGCATGCACTGCATCCATTGCATACAAATTTACCTCATGTATACACATTGTTGATAGCTTGAAAGCCGATTGGATGGGGGTCCCCCAGGGCAGGTTTAGGAACCACTGTTCTAGACCATGCATTTTTGTGCTACTTTTTAAAAATGATAATGATTCAGAATCTACTGTAAGCAGGAGCTGAATGTGGCTTGAATTCGAGCTGTCTGGTTACCCCTATTAAGCCAGAGAATAAGGAACACATTTAGGGCACAGCGCTACAATTACACTGTTGCATGGAACAAATTCTGCTTGATGTTAGCAACATGGATTATCTGAAACTTTTTTGAAGATAGGGTTTTCTTTAAGCATTACTTACCCTGCCTTTTGTTGTTCATCCAGACATGTTGCGCTAAGACAGGTTGACGATGAAAAGTCAGATGCTTTTTGCAGACCACCCTGAATTTTAATAACACATGATACAGCCTCGACTTTTTTAAAATTATTTCTTGGCTGCTAATTTTGTATTTTTTTTTCTTTGAAGTGAGGGAAGGGAATGGTGGAAAAAAGGGAAGAATTCTATTGTCTTAAATTCTAATAAAAAGAAATTGATGGAGAAGCTTTGTCCTTGAGGGCCTGTTTGGACTGGAGTAAAATTAGTGCTAGGCTTACACATTGACATACAGCAATGTGCTTTTAGGCACATTATTTAATGCAAACCCTGTTATTGTCCTTTTACTGACTCACAGGGCCGGTGCTTCCATTAGGCCAGGGGTCGGCAACCCGCGGCTCCGGAGCCGCATGCGGCTCTTTCTCACCTTTGCCGCGGCTCCGGAGCACACTGCCCGCTTTAAACGTCGCGTTATGGGCTCCCTCCATGTCAGCTCCCTCCCTTCTTCTGCAGCCGCGGTTCCCTGTCTCTTAGGGAACCGCGGCTGTGCTTTTAAAATCATCTCGGAGCCCTTCCTGTCTTGACGGGCTCCGTGCAGCATTGTCCCGCCTCTAAAGGAAGTTTTGGAGGCGGGACAATGCTGCACGGAGCCCGTCAAGACAGGAAGGGCTCCGAGATGATTTTAAACGCACAGCCGCGTTTCCGTACGTGGCAGGGAGCGGCGGCTGCAGACGACGGGAGGGAGCTGACTTGGAGGGAGGGAGCAGTTATGAATGGATGGAGGGGGGGGCTGACATGGCGGGAGGGAGCAGATATGAATGGATGGAGGGAGGGGGCTGACATGGAGGGATGGAGGGGGCTGACATGGAGGGAGGGGGGCTGACATGAAGGGAGGGAGCTGATATGAATGGATGGAGGGAGGGGGGCTGACATGGAGGGATGGAGGGGGCTGACATGGAGGGAGGGGGGCTGACATGGAGGGAGGGAGCAGATATGAATGGATGGAGGGAGGGGGGCTGACATGGAGGGAGGGGGCTGACATGGAGGGATGGAGGGGGCTGACATGGAGGGAGGGAGCAGATATGAATGAATGGAGGGAGGGAGGGGGGCTGACATGGA
Organism: Ichthyophis bannanicus; assembly: GCA_033557465.1. NCBI lineage: Eukaryota > Metazoa > Chordata > Amphibia > Gymnophiona > Ichthyophiidae > Ichthyophis > Ichthyophis bannanicus. The sequence continues at coordinate 485,342,625 of CM066037.1, forward strand.
GGGATGGAGGGGGCTGACATGGAGGGAGGGGGCTGACATGGAGGGATGGATCGAGGGGGGCTGACATGGAGTGATGAAGGGGCTGACATGGAGGGAGGGTGAAGAAATGAATGGATGGAGGGAGGGGGCTGACATGGAGGGATGGAGGGGGCTGACATGGAGGGAGGGGGGCTGACATGGAGGGAGGGAGCAGATATGAATGGATGGAGGGAGGGGGGCTGACATGGAGGGAGGGAGCAGATATGAATGGATGGAGGGAGGGGGGCTGACATGGAGGGATGGAGGGGGCTGACATGGAGGGAGGGGGGCTGACATGGAGGGAGGGAGCTGATATGGATGGATGGATGGAGGGAGGGGCTGACATGGAGGGAGGGAGCTGATATGGATGGAGGGAGGGGGGCTGACATGGAGGGATGGAGGGGGCTGACATGGAGGGAGGGGGGCTGACATGGAGGGGGCTGACATGGAGGGATTGGGGAGGCGGACATGCAGGGAGGGAGGGAGCAGATATGAATGGATGGAGGGAGGGGGGCTGACATGGAGGGATGGAGGGGGCTGACATGGAGGGAGGGGGGCTGACATGGAGGGAGGGAGCTGATATGGATGGATGGATGGAGGGAGGGGGTCTGACATGGAGGGAGGGAGCTGATATGGATGGAGGGAGGGGGGCTGACATGGAGGGATGGAGGGGGCTGACATGGAGGGAGGGGGGCTGACATGGAGGGGGCTGACATGGAGGGATTGGGGAGGCGGGCTGACATGGAGGGAGGGAGCTGATATGGATGGAGGGAGGGAGGGAGGGAGGGGGCTGACATGGAGGGATGGAGCACTGGTAATGGGGTTGAGGGGACGAGCACTGGAAATGAGCTGATTAGGGGAGGCTAGGACTGGTAATGAGCTGATGGGGGGTAGGACTGGTATTGGGCTGATTAGGGGAGGCTAGCACTGGTAATGGGGTTGTGGGGGATTAGCACTGGAAGCGAGCTGATTGGGGGGCTTTGACTGGGCATGGGCTGATTGTGGGGAGGGGAGGATAGAGCTGCTGGCGCTGGAAGATAACTGGGGGCTAAGGCTACAAATGGGCTGATATGAGGGGATGGGAGAATGGAACTGGATCTGAGAGGGGCTGCCATGGTATTTGTACTAGAAGGGACTGGTCAGTGGGGAAGGAGGGGGACTGGAAGGAAATGGACACCAGTGGCAATCATGGGAATGCAAGTTGACATTGGAAGGTACTGGGAGTGAGGACTGGAAAGGGGCTGATATTGGGGAGGGTTACTGGGACTGGAAATAGGCTGATGGAAAGAAGTGAAGAAAACGAAAGAAGAGATAAGAACTGGCAGATGGACCATAGACCACAGAAAGAGAGCTAAGAGAAGACAGGAAAGCAGAAGCCTCAGATCGGGACCAGCATGATCAAAGAATAAATTGGTCAGACAACAAAGGTAGAAAAAATAATTTTATTTCATATTAGTGATTTGACTACAAAATCATCATAATTTTGAAATCAAATATAGTAACTTCTTCGTGTTATATTTTCTGGAGTATTTTTATTGGTGTGAGAAGGAAGAGGGGTAGTCTTATACGGCGAGTATAGGCCAAACACCTATATTTTAACAGGAAAAGTAGGGGGTCGTATATAGCATTAAGGTAAGAAACAATATATGCAGTGTTAGATTTGTTTTAAATGTCGCAATGGTTTTGCGGCTCCCAGTTTTTTTTTTCCCTTCGGAAACGGGTCCAAGTGGCTCTTTATGTCTTAAAGGTTGCAGACCCCTGCATTAGGCAAACTAGGCAGATGCTTAGAGCACAAAACTTTGGAGAGTGGCCCATTCGTGCAATTACCGCCGTTGCCACATCTGTCTGGGATCTGCATGGCAACAATGACAATAAAACAACAAAGAGGCACTTACCGGAGCCTAAACCACTGTGTGCTGGTGCCGCACTCTGGTAGTTGAGCCAGCCCCATACCCTTCGATGTAGATTTCCTGTTTGTTTTAATAAACGTACAGGATCCTCTCAGGACCCTTACCAGTCCCTTGTGCTTTGTATATAGGGCCATTCCATTTCTAGCCTGTACACAAAGCACATGAGATTGGGAAGGGTCCTGAAGAGAAACTGTACATTTATTAAAATAAACATTAAGTCTGCATTGCGGAGGGGAGGGGATCTGGCTGGCCAGCTGGAGGGGGCAGAATCGACTGGCCTTTCAGAATGCAGCGCCATCACGCAGCGGTTCAGAGGCTCTGCTAAGTGCTTCTTCCTTGTTATATTGCGATTGCCATTGTTGCGGCTGCAGCTCCCCAAAACCTGTGCCACCGGCAGCAGCAGCAGTGGCGGTATAAATGGGGGCAGAGCAGGGCTGGAGGCAAGAATGAGGATCTGCCTAGGGTACCTCATATGCTTGCACCAGCCCTGATGATTCGTGTTAGTTGCATTAAATGCATCGTGATGAATATTAATACATTAATGCAGGTTAATTGTTCTAGCTCTTAATGAGATATTAAGAACAGGTGGAAAAAGAACAGACAGTTAAGTTGAGTACTTTCTGTCTGTTTTTTTTTAAATATTTTATTTATAGACCACCAAAAAAATTTGTACAATATACAGGAAAACAGGACTCTCCAGGGGGGGGTGGAACTCTTATCCCCCTCCAGAGAGTTACAACAAAGATATAAGAGCAGGTGGATTATAACACATTGAACCCTCCCACCCTCCCTCCCTACCCCCCCCTCCACCCCCCTACCCCCACCCGTAGCAACACTCCTCCAGAAGACAAGAGAGAACTACTAGCATGAGGTCAACCTGCATCCACCCCCATCCCCTTACAAGACCTCCATCAACTATCTATATGTAATACTTCATTCCGGCACCGAGCCCCCAGGCTTTGAATGTAAGGTTCCCAGACAAGCATGAAGGCTGTCCATCTTTTGACACTGCCCCGTGCACCCCATCTCTCCATCAACATGAATTGGTGAAAATAGTTCCGCCACTCCCCGAAGGTAGGTGCTTCCCTTTCCCGCCAGAGGCGAAGAATAGGCCCCTTCCCCACCAGACAGGCTTTGCACACCAGCAGCTGTTCCCCAGCTCGCGAGAGACCGGGGGAGTCCAACCAATCTAACACTACCAGGGAGGCAGACCACCGCAATCTCTGCTGCAGGAGAATCCCCATAAACCTTGAGATCCTAGCCCAGTAGGGCCGGATAGACCTACATTCCCACCACATATGCAACAGAGTGGCCATGGCCTCAGAACATCGAGGGCAACGGCCGTCAGCTGTGATGTGGCTCCGAAACGCCCGCCGCGGGGATATATGGGCTCTAGTGATACATTTAAACTGTACTTCTCTCCATCGCGCCCCAGATGTAAGTTTCACTATCTGTTTTAAAGCCATACGAACCATCCCTGGAAGTACCTGCCCATGTAGCTCCGCCGTCCAGGCCTCTTCCACCGGCCTGTAATCTGGAGCTACCCCGTTACGATCCAGGCGGCTCTTTAAGATCGATATCGAAGGCGGGTAATCCCCCTCTATTCCAAAAAATTCCATGATCTGTGCCGATCATTCTAAACTGAGCGCTTCCTTCGACAAAGAGTACACATAGTGAGATACCTGTATGTAAGCAAAACAATGTTGAGAGGATAGATCGTATTCCCTGCTCAGAGTCAAAAAAGATTTACAGGAGCCGGTAGGGTCCACTAAGTGCCCCAGCTTCTGAATGCCTCTGTCACTCCAGTCCCGTAAAATCGCCGTTTCAGACCCCGGGGTAAATTGTACGTTCCCTTGTAATGGTAGCCAGCTAGATACGGTCCACGAAGTGTTCCAAAGTTTATTGAGGTGTCTCCAGGTTCGTCGGGCCGAACTAATCAATTCACTCTGCACTATCCGGTTGGGCAAATCGCGGTCCGCCCCATGTAAGACTCCCAACAAAGTGTGGGGGGCCACTAACCCCTCTTCCATCGCTCTCGGCGTATATACCTCGGTCCCTCCCAGCCAGTCTCCGATATGCCTGGCTTGACAAGCTAAAGCATAGACCTTTAGATTGGGCAATCCCAGTCCCCCCTCCCTACAGATCCCCAGCATCCAATTCCAGGGTATACGGGCCCTTCCCCCCTTCCACAAAAACGCCCTTATGAGGGCTTCTACCCGGTGCAAATCGCGGCTCAACAGCCATACCGGTAGCGTCTGCAGCCAGTACAGGATCCTCGGAAGTATCACCATCTTGATGGCTGCTACCCGTCCCATCAAAGAAAGTGGGAGGTGACCCCAGTCTTTCAACTGGGTTTGCAGTCCCTTAAGGATGCGGTCCAGGTTGCGCCCATATAGGGTGTTGACTTGCCGGGGCAACACGATACCTAAATATTTCAACTCCTTATCGGCCCATTTTAGGGGGAACCCCTCCCACCCCTCTCGCAGCCGACCTGAGATATCCAAAGCCTCAGATTTATCTTTGTTGATGCGCAACCCCGCAATTCATCCAAAACGTGTAATTTCTATCAATAAACACAGCAACGATCGATCAGGGACAAGCAAATGCACCAGCAGGTCATCTGCAAAGGCCGCAATCTTGAACTCTCTCTTCCCAATCCGGATACCTTTTATCTCCCGAGAAGCCTCTATGATCCGTATCAGGGGGTCAAGAGAGAGGACAAACAGTAAAGGTGAGCGTGGGCAGCCCTGTCGGGTGCCTCTTTCAAGCAGAAAGGTGTCGGAGAGCACCCCATTACAAAGAACCCTGGCCGTCGGCTGCGCATACAGGCTATCCACCATGCTACAAAAATAGCCGCCCAGACCATATTGTGGGAGTAGACAATGCAGGTACCGCCAGTCAACCCTATCAAAAGCCTTTTCGGCATTGAAACTAACTAACAGAGAAGACAACTGATGGTCCTGCACCCATTCCAAAGAAGTCAGCAGCTTACGCATATTTCGGACTGCATAGCGCCTCTTAACAAAACCCACCTGAGATTCATGTACCAGGTCACCTAGCATCTCGGCCAGGCGCACTGCAAGGATCTTCGCCAATAGTTTTAGGTTGAAATTGAGCAGCGAGATAGGCCGATATGACGAGGCCTGAACTGGATCTTTACCCGGTTTAGGAATGAGTGTGATATGGGCTTGATTCTGTCCCCACCGAAACCCTCCCTGCTCCGCACGTCGTCCAAACACCTCAACCAATACTGGACTAACATACTCCCGAAGGATCTTATAAAACTCTGCGCCTAGGCCATCTGGTCCTGGCGTTTTGTAGCAACTGGCACTTGAGGTAACCGAGCAGATCTCCTGAACGGTAATCAGCTGCTCCAAGAGTGCTCTCTGCGTCTCAGACAATTGGGGCAAATTCAACTTGTTCAGAAAGTCATGCAGCTCCGCATCTGGAGCAGGCTCCGCCGTATAAAGGGATTGAAAAAACACACGGAATACTCGAGCAATCTCGGTGCTCTCCCGATGAAGCGTCCCCCCCCATCCTGAAGCGCCGCAACCAATGAGGAGCCTCTATGGCCCTTCAGGCATCTGGCTAACAGCTTCCCTGGTTTATCTCCATGGCAATGCAACTGGTGGCGATAATAGAGGGCCAACTTCTTGGCCCTCTGGTGTAGAAGTTCGTTGAGATCCGCCTGGGCTTCCCAAAACCTCTTTTAATTCCACCCCGTCGGGTTGCTCGCCGACAGGTGTCGCAGACCAGAAACCTGTCGTTCCAGACGGATGATACGCTCCTCGATCAGCCGACGCTTCCGAGCCATGTAGCCAATGATCTCGCCCCGGAATACCACCTTGGCCGTTTCCCAGACTAATTCAGGGTCTTCTTTATGGGAGCTATGATCACTCTCAAACTCCCGCCATCGCTGAAGGAGGAAGCTTCGGAATCGAGCATCATGATAGAGTTCCAGCGGGAAGCGCCATAATTGTGGTCGCACCTGCTTCGTCCCCCAACTTAACTCCATCCAGACCCACGCATGATCTGAGATCTCGGTGGGACCGATCTGAATATCGCCCGCCTGGGCGAATAAGCCCCCGGATAACAACAAATAGTCAATACGCGCACTGGATCCGTGGGCTCGAGATTGATGCGTATAATCACGCTCTAGTGGGTGGACCAGCCTCCATGGATCCACCAAGCCCAGTCTTTTACAAAAATGTTGCAACATCCGAGCTGTGGGGACACGCTCTCTCGCCTCCTCACCCCGAGATGTGTCCAAGTCCACGTCAAGGACTCCGTTGAGATCTCCGCCGAGAAGCAGGGGGCATTCCGGCAAGCTCTCCACCCGCGAGGCCAAAGTACTATAGAAACTTAGATCTAGCACATTAGGTCCATAAAGATTTCCCAAGATCACGGGTTTACCCTCTAAGTTCCCATACACCAATATGAATCTCCCCTCTTCATCTCCTGCAGCAGTGATCATCTCAAAACGAATACGTTTATGGATTAGAATAGCTACGCCCCCTTTTTTACCCCGGGCAGGTGAACCCCACACTTGTCCCACCCAGTCTCTACGCAGTTTACTGTGCTCTTCAGCCGTCTGGTGCGTCTCTTGCATAAATGCTATGTCACATCGTTGTCTATTTAATGCCTGCAATATTTTATATCGTTTGATGGGATTCCCTAACCCACAGACATTCCATGTGATAATCTTCAGTGGCACGGGGCAGTGTCCCGATGTGTCAATAAGTCAAATCCTACCTGCCTAGAAGGGGCCCCCCCAGCCTGGAGCCCCCTCCCTCTAGTAATTGAGTGTCTACTGGTCTGACCATTAAAGAATAACGGAGTGTATGCTACCCCTCCCGCAGAGCCCCCTCCCCTCCCTCCCCTCCCTCCCCTCCCTCCCCTCCCCCCCCCTTTACACCCCCCATCCTCCCCTCTGCATGCCCCCCATGTCCCTCCATGGACCGTGCTGACTTCCTTTGGCAGTCGGGTCCACCCCTCTTCCCAGATCACCTCATATCTTTACACCGGGCCCATTGTGTCTATGCTAAGGCCACCTCTATCCCCTTATCAAGACCCCAGGACTGTGCCACCCTCCCCAATCAACCTAGACACCGAGTGCCTCCCCCCCCCCCATCAGGAACCCAATAAGGAGCCCATACAGTCTAAACCATCCCCCATTCCACCCATAGCAGACACAAACAATCCTCGCTACCCCTCTTATAATGGAAAGTAAAAGGAATCTGTAATTGATACAATATAATCAGCAATGTAACTACTATGACCCAGGGAAAGATATACAAAGAAGCAATGGTAGACATGTAGCAAAATGTATCAAATAAGCACTCTCACTAAGCACACAACACACTACTAAGGTTAGCTAAGCACACACACACCCCTAGGATCCCCAAACCTCTCTCTTTAATTCCAGGCCAGGCCTTCCCCGTCGGTAGGGTCAGGCTCCGGAGCACGGGAAGGGCCCTGTAATCTGCACAGGCCCTCCGACGATGTTATCCTTAGTCCAGGGACCAGTCCTACTTCAAGCTTGCATCAATCGGCTCCGTTCTCCCCCACTCTCACTGGGCAGCTTCCATAGTAGCCGGCAGACCATCCAGAAAAGACTGGGCCTCACTTGGAGTCAGCAAAAATCGGGTCCGGCCTTGAAACTCCACCCGCAGCCGAGCTGGGTAGAGCAGAGAGAAACGCATTCCCCGGTTGATCAGGTGGGTACAGACAGGGGAGAAGGCACGACGTTGCTGACTCACCAGAGCAGAATAGTCCTGAAAAACAAGTAGCCGGTCCGGATCCCCGGGTTGTTGCTTGCGGGTGCGGGCAGCCCTTAACACCTCCTCTTTCTGGCGAAAATCTAAGAACCTTGCAATGACCGCACGCGGCTTCTGTGCTTGATCACGCTTCTGGCCCAGCCGGTGGACCTGCTGCAAACGAATGGGGCCTTCTCCTCTGCCGCTCAGGAGTTTTTCAATCCAAGCGCTGACAAAACCCATCAGGGCTCCATCTGACACGGTTTCTGCTATGCAGACGAAGCGGAGATTCTTCCGACGACCCCGATTCTCGAGGTCGTCAAGTTTTTCACCCTGTTGTTTCACCGTCTTTTCTAGTGCTTCAATCTGGGCCCGCATAGAGAGTTGCGTATCCTCGGCAGCCGAAATCCTCGTTTCTGCCTGTTCCATGCGCCCTGAAAATTCTGTAAATCGCTGGCTTACATTCTGCAGCGTCTCCGCTAAGTCCTGAAAGCGGGCGTCCAGGGCTAGCACCACCGCGGCGCTGACTTCAGCCACCAGGCTCTGATTTTCCCCGGGCTTAGGGCTTCGAGGTGACCCCTCCGCCATCTTGCTCTCTGGGGCACGCGGTTTCTCCCTACGAAGTGCTTTTGTGGCCATCGTTGGCACTCGGATTTTCCGCCTCTGTGCACCCGGTGGTTCAGTGAATGTTTGTCAATGAGAATCACGATGATCCACCGCGTTTATAAAAGAAATGTTGCAGGTTTGTGGGGTAGATGTCCCGGAGCTGATCGACCCCCGTCAGGTCAGCTCATTGCCAAAACCGGAAGTCTTTCTGTCTGTTTTTAAATCATTGCAAAAGCTGCTTTTCTGACATGGAGGAAGGTCATTGATGCAAACAAGGCACTAATATATAAGACAAAAGTTTGTCTGAAGCTAAATGCCTGAAGAAGTCTGAGACCTCCTCTATGTTTTTGGGTATGAAAGTATATGGAATAAAGAAGAATATATACACTTTTTAATATTAGTACATAACAAGTTTCTGATAAATTTGGAGTGTATGGTTTAGTATTTTTGATATAATTTATCCACTCTAAGAAAAGACCTTATTAGAGTTGCTTAATGAGATATTGACATACTAAATACTTTCCAAATTGCATATGTTTGGAAATGAGGTCATGTAGGCTACAATTGTTTTCTGTATTTCTTTTCCTTATGCCACCCCCCTTGGGTATCAGGCAGGTCTTGCAGGGGCCACGCCACAGAACAATTATATCCCAGGCTCCCTCCCACTCCTTACTCAACCAACACACACTCTTATTGACCGGGAACACATTCTCTGCAGGGGGAAGGGAAATCTCTTCAAGGTCCTTGGCCAATAAATTGAAAGACTCTTGACTCCGAATTTGGCACTCCAGTTTCGTTTAATGTGGTAAAATGTCCAAATCAAAGAGTAACAAGCAATAAAGTTCAGTACGGCAATTACGCAATCTGAGGTGACATGGTAGTGTCCCTTTGAAGTATTTGTGTCTGGGATCCCAGTTTAAATATATATCCGTTATTTTATTGGCTGAAGTATCCTGAATTAAGGCTTCTATGCACTTAACATTTATAAATACCCTTAGTAGTCCAATTTTCCATCCATTGTTAGTCCAACTTGATTAAAACTTGATGGAGGGCATGTACTACAGAGGCAAAGGGACTCCAAGGCATCAAGAGTGGCATTAAGGGACTGTGGCCCCCAAAGAGTGGCACAGACCATTAACAGTTGCATGAAGACTCAAAGCCACTGTTAGAGGTGAAAAGTGGTACAACGTTGGCAGGAATACCACAAATCCTCTCCATACTGGGTAATGAAGCACCAACAGGGTTAGCTCAGGGTCGGAGAGCGGTAGGGAAATTAACTCATTAGAAACATTGAAACAGAGAAAATGATGACAGAGAAAAACCATACAGCTTATATAGTCTGCCCATCCATAAAAACTATCAAGCCCTATAATCCCTTTCTCTCTCTCCCAGAGATCCCCTGTACTTACAGTTCTTGTTTCCACCAACTCCACTGGGAGATTTATTTATTTATTTATTTATTTTTAAGCTTTATATACCACTTTATCCATGAAATCAAGGCGGTTTACAGAGAACTCAATGAACTATTTCTGCTCGAGGCGGTTTATATGGCACACAAAGGAAATATTACAAAGAACAACTTCAAATTAAATATGTCATATTTCAACAGGCCTTTGGTATTCAGTGAGGTTAGGCAAAACTATTTACATATAACTATGTACATGGTCCAAATCTGTGTCATGGTTCGTACAGTGTTATTAAATTTTGCCAGTCTGTGAGGAGAGGTATATGGATGCAGTTGTATTAGGATTTATGTGGTGTACAGTTTCAGGTCTTTAATTCTGTTTTGGTAATAGCCAGTAAAGAGATGTGTCTTGATTCTCTTTCTGAATGCGGTTAGGTCATTTATTTCTCTTAGGGGCTTGTTTACAAAGCCGCGGTAGCGGTTTGCGATCGTAATCGGAGCCGCGGCACCATTGATTTCAATGGGGCCGCGGTTGCGATCGCGATCGCGAACCACTACCGCGGCTTTGTAAACAAGCCCCTTAGGCTGGCTGAGCGAGCATTCCGGATAGTTGGGGAAGAGAAGATGAATGCTCTGTTGACTGTTGACTGAATTGCTTTCCTGAATTCTTTGGGAATTGTCAGTGAATTTTGTGAACATTCCTTTCTTTGTCTTGTTTCCGGGTACATTTGGATTAGTGAGTTGAGATACGTTGATGCTCTTTTCTTGATTGTCTTGAAGGTGGTCATTAGCGTTTTGTATCTCATCCTCTGTGTGACCGGTAGCCAGTGTAGTTGGCGCAGAATGGGCGTTATGTGTTCTGTCCTTGCTGCCTTCATGATGGTGCGTGCAATGGTGTTGTGTGCCATCTGTAAGATGTTCAAGGTTTGTTTGGGGAGGCCCTGGAGGATACTGTTGGCCAAATCAAAGTGGGTATATACTATTGCTTGAGTTACTGAGTGGAAGTCATCGGTTGAGAGAAGAGGTCTTAGATTTTGCAACATCCGTGCTTTATTATAGATGGTTCATGTTGTCATGTTAATGTTTTTTCAGGTTGAGGTTCTGGTCCAATATTAAATGTTTCTATAGACAGATTTGCCCATGAGAATTTGACAATAGCCTACCTTCTGTTGCATTGCAATAAAGATTGCATGAAAAGACTTAGACCCCCTACACTGAAAAGAAGATTGGAATGCAGCTTAAATGTTTATTTGTATTGTTCTCCAGGCAGCCATAGAGGTGTAATCCATAGAGGCACCAAAATATGGTGATATCCATTTTTGAAGCCAGATAATTATCCAGGTAAATGCCTTTGCTAAAATTTCCCTCCTCTACCTAACAGTCTATGCTGAATTTCACAGCACGTGTACTTTTGACCTGGTTCAGAGAGATGTTCCCATGAGCATGTTTAGGTCAGGGGAGTCGAACAGCACATGAATATTCATGTTTTAAATGCACAGGTGACCTTTTAAAAAAAAAAGCATGCAAAGCGTAGGGAGCACAGGGGCAGCCAGCACTGGGGGCAACGGAGATTCCCAGATCCTGTCAGCAAAGATGCCGCCATATCTGCAGTGGTGCAACTGGAAATGTTGGTGGAAGTTCCCAACCCCTGAAAGAGCAGGTGTGACCCAAACTAAGAAGAACAATAAGAGAGAGAAGCAGGGGAGGAACTGCGGCGGAGTCAACAGGGCTTGGCAGCCAGCTTTCTTTCAACACCATTGGATGCATGTGAAGCCCCTCCCAGCTGACATCGAGGCTCCTGCACTCTTAAATGCTGGTTCCCCTGAGGGAGGTGAGGAACTGCGGCAGAGTCAACAGGGCTTGGCAGCCAGCTTTCTTTCAACACCATTGTATGCATGTGAAGCCCCTCCCAGCTGACATCGAGGCTCCTGCACTCTTAAACGCTAGCTGCCTTCGCGATCGCGGCCCGCAATCACATGCCCGAAGGGGGTGTGACCAAAGGGGGAACGCCCCTTTGGTGCCCCTTCAGTGCCATTTCGGGGCCTAGTGCTCGAGCCGCTGAAGGAATGCCCAGGGGACATCGTAAACGGAAAAGTAAGTCTCTGAAGCAATCTTCTGATAGTACTTTGACGTCTGGTGTGGTTACTGGCCCAATGGATCAACATGTGGTTATTAAACCCAAGACTGCTTCTGCTGTTTTGATTTCCTCTTCTCCTGCCTCTGGGGCGTCCTTGAGTTCCATCGAAAGGACTCCTCCCCCTAATCCTGGTTTGGCTCAAACGTTGGCTTTGGATACCTTCTCCTCTGAGGCTTCGTCCGCCTCTGGGGAGGAGGAGGGCTCTCAAGTAGGTCTCGCAGAATTGTGTAAAGTTTCTTCTAGTCCTTTTTTGGCTATCGATATTGAGGGTACTTCTTCTCTTCCTGTCGTTCTAGATCCTGAAAATGTTACTTTGTCTGATGTATGGAAACAAGTTTCTGCTACTAATTCTTTGTTAAAAAATGTTATGGCTCAGACAGCTGGTTTTTCTCAGCAAGTGACAAAGCGGTTACAAGATTTGGATTGCACCACTGGGAGACTGTCCCAACATGTGGATAAATTAGAAGTTCAAACCGGGATATTTCAATCGGCTAGTTCTACTTCTTTAAAAGATACCCTTACTCTGTATAAGCAGCTGGAATCACTTGAGAACATGACTCGTGCAAACAATTTGCGCATATTGAATTTTCCTAAAACTCGTTTCATGTCACCTATTTCTTTATTTCAACAGTATTGTAAAGAAATATTGTTAATTTCTGACTCTGAATCTATTTTGCTGGCCTGTTCTTTTTATTTGCCCTCTCGGGAAATATCAGGGGATACCAATGTTGCTCAGTCGGAGGACCACAGTGATTTAAACTTAACAGATTTTCTTGAAAATTCTCAGGCTTTGATCCCCTCACGTGCAACATTGGTGCTCACTTTGGTCAATTTCTCAGATAAGGCCCGAATTATGAAAGCCTTTTTTTCAAGGAAGGATGTATCTTTTCATGGCCATAAGTTGTCCATTTTTCCCGATGTTTCCTGATTAACTCAGGCACGAAGGAGGTCCTTCCTCCAACTTAACCCACGAGTTTTGGCTGTGGGAGGAACCTTTTTTCTGCGGTATCCATGTAAATGTCTTGTTACTTTACAGGGTATAAATTACGTTTTTGTTGATCCACTACAACTCCAGACACTCTTGGTGTCCTCTGAAACCTGAGATTTTCATTTATTAGTTCGTTTGGGTCTCGGTTGGGGGTATGGAGCCTTTATTAGGTATTAACCTTGTTTGTTCTTTGACCAATGTTCCTCCATGATGTGGGCTATATAACAGCCTTGGTGAAGTTATATTGTTTTTGTTTCCTTTTATTTGTAAAATATTTCGTTCCAGACTGTTATTTTCTTTAGTTTTGTATTTGTATGCTATAATAATAAAAAAATAAAAAAATAAAAAAAAAAGAGAGAGAAGCAGGAAGGAGGAAGGAAAGGGGTGCAAAGGGGAGGAAGGGAGGCAATGACACACTCCTCGCTTACCACTCTCCCACACACCTCTTTCTTGTACTCACCACTCCACATCCTCCCCCTCCCCCGTTGTAGGCGCACATAGCCCATACTCATATCCCTAAGAAACCTCCTGCAGTCACACCTCCTGCACTCAGACCTCTTACAGAACTCACATGCACACGCCACATACCCTTATTTACACGCAGGCACACACAACACTACCCATACCCATACACTCACAAATACACTCTGCTGCATTCTTATATCATCATGCTCTGTCACCCTCACAGGCTACACTCCCTTATGCCCCTCCCCCCCATTCCCCCATACTGCCCATTCCCCCACAGGACTGGTCCCAGAGTTGGTTGAAGGTGCTGGCGCTCTAGGCAAATCTTAAGCTTTACCTCCCACCCTCCCCCGGCTACCAAAATCTATTGTTTAGCTTTGAATGTGCTGTTCTTTTGCCATCCCCTCCAGAAGTTGCTTCCCTAGGTGACCATCTAGTTTGCTTGATGATTGGACCGGCTCTACTCCTCCACTCTCCTCTCCCACTCGGAACCATCCAGCAAGCAGCAACTATGCAGATTCCCACTCTCGCACACTCTAGCCGCTCACTTAGTGAAACGTACCTTTGTAGAGTGTTTACAGCATGTACTTTTCAACTTGTTTAAATCAGTTTTGTAGGACTGGCATATCATGTTCTTTCAAGTTGCATCTCTTTGTTGCTGCACAATGGAGAAAGATAAAAATAAAATGAATTATGCAAATTAATCCAATAAGGATAAAAGCTTTGAAATCTAAGTTATATTTAGTTCCATTTTTTTGTGCTTGTGGATGGATATTTTGTGCTTCTGCCTAAATGCCCTCTTTTGCTTTCATTTGAATATTTCTTTTACTTTGTTGTTTGGACATATTTATTTATTTAACATTTCTTTTGCATTGCCTCTCAGATTATCAAGGCAGTTTACATAGAACAGTAAATTTGTTATACATGGAACAGTGAGTATAGAATGTAGTACAAGAATTAGGGGTGAACATATTAGGAGGGTGGTATGGTAGAACTATGTACAGTGGGACGGTATTTACATAGGGCTAAATACAAGGGGCATCCAGAACCTGAAAGCATATTGGTAGTGGGGTGGGGGAGCATTTTACGTTACGTATTGGGACTGAAGAACTCTTCAAATAGGAAGGTCTTTCGTTTTTTATGAAATGCAGTGTAGTCACTGGTGTCTCTTAGGGTGGTTGGGAGTGAGTTCCAGAGTGTGGGACCGTATTTAGAGAAGGATCTCAGGCAGGTTGCTTGGGTGTTAGAATGTTGAGCAGGTTCTGGTTGTATGTTTATTCAATTTCTTGATATAACCACCCAGGCTAAAGGGCATCAGAGCAGTTTTACAATTACTATAAGCAGGTACTGGATACATTCCCTTGTCCACTAAGGGCTCACAGTCTATGTGTACCTGAGGGTTGAGTGGCTTGCCCAGTGCCACAAGGAGTGCCTATAGGACTAGAAACCCCAGTCCCTCCGGCCTGAGATTGCTTTCCTCAGGTAGGAATTAAACCCACAGCCCTCCAGCTTGAGGTTGATTGTCCTCCTTAGTTGCTTTTTGAATGATGTCACAAAGGCAGCTTAGAGCTTGGTCGCGAGTGGATTTGCAGGTGAGCAGGATGGCTTTGAATTTGTTTCATACTTGTATAGGGAACCAGTGAAGAGTTTTGAGCACTGTGTTTGTGTCTTGGTGTCCCTGTTATAAGTCTTGCTGCGGTGTTCTGAGTCAGCTGGAGAGGACGGAGGGCATGTTTTGGGAGGCCTTGAAGGATGGCATTGCAGTAGTCCAGTTGTGGGGTAATTATAGCTTGGCATACTGTCCAGAAATGGCTGGGGTCCAGGAGTGGACAAAGGTTGTGTAGGGTCTTCATCTTATAATAGGCAGTAGATGTGATATTCCTTGTGTGAGCATGCTCAATTGCTGATCCATGGTGACTCCAAGGTATTTGACTTTCTGTTTGACTAGGAGGGTTATCTTGTTGAGTGTGATTGGTTTTTTTTGGGGGGGGTGGGCGAAAGAAGAGATGAACATGGCTTCAGATTTTGCATAGTTTATTAGGAGTTGTTTTTTTTAGCTATTCTGCCGCAGCACTGAAACAGGATTTTGTGGGGGTGTAGTCTGGGTTGGTTGTAGAGATGGGGGGTGTAGATCATCAAGTCATCAGCAGAGATGTGGTACAGAATATTATGTTCTTTGAAGATTTAGCATACTGGTTTGCATACTGTGTTCCAATGTCTGCATTAAAGTGTTCAAAAATAGAGGCTGCTAGCCATTGCCGGCTCCTGACAGGTGGAATGCAGAGTATCAGTTAAATGAGGACTGACTGTATGTTATTTTAGTATCAATAATGAAAACTGGTCAGATTTGTATACATTTTTTAGTGAAGGAAATTATATGACTGTAGAGGGTAAGCCAGCTGTACTGTTGGCTTTGTTATTCAGTTGCACTGGGCGATGACTCTAAAATAACAAACATTGCTCTCCAGGGCCATTACTGCAGACCACATGGTTGCTGTAGTTGGAAGAGGGAACTCACTTTTTGAACTGTATAGCTACAAATTATGAAATGGTGGTACTAGTGTCATCTATCATAGTGTACTAAAAGGAGGCAACCTGTGGTGATGCTAGGACAATGTTCAACATGCCAGTGGTCCAACCATTTCCCTTGCTACAGTAATTATTGCATCCATTTTCAATTACATACATTTTTAGAGATAAATGATATGTGGCGGATCATTCTCTCTTCTGAAATGTAAGGCGCACCCAGTAGTTCCATTGAGTGTTTGAGCTGAGGCATCGATCATCTTTTTTCAATCCAATACTGTAGCAAGAGGTCCTTGATTCACCTACCAAGTATTGAACCCACAGGATCTGATATGTTATTATGACTGTCATGTCCTACCATTCTACTTATTACACTGGGAACCAATGCAAAATACCTAGTCAATATAGTTTATTTAAAAAATGCCAGAAATTACAGTTAGAGTTCTAATATAGTAAATAATTGTACTGTCAAGGTCAATTGGCATGGAGGAGTAGTCTAGTGGTTAGAGCAACAGCATACTACCCAGAACATCTGGGTTCAATTCCCACTGGCACTCCTTGTGACCTTGGGCAAGTCACTTTACCCTCCATTTCCTTGGAAGAAAAGGTCTGGCAATTTACTTCAGGTCATACCCTGCCAAGAAAACCCAGAGGCTACTACATCACCAGGAGTCAGCATTGACTTGAAAGCACTTAAAACAAAAATAGGTTTATTAGCTTATTTTTCCTATATTGTACACTGAGGGGCTAATTCTTTAGAAGAGCTTCCTAAAGCTATGGGCTCTTTAGGCACCTAGGTCCCTATTTTAAAAGACTTAGGTGCCTATAAAGTGAAACTCAGTCACTTATTCAATGATATTGTAATATTTATTTAATTTGTTAGCTTAGTATGATTTTATTTGTGTATATTATTTGTGAACTACCTAGGTTTATAGTGCAGAATATAAATAAATAAATAAAGATTGGAGACCAGCTCTGTGCTACCCAGAGAAGAGATCTAAAAGGTTTGATCCACTGGAACCTAAAAGTGTTCTCCACCTGCCTGGGATGAACCCACCTCATTTGTCATGATATCATTACTGACTCTGGAGTGGTTATATGGCAACAACCCTATTGGATTCCTGAGGACCAGCAACAGGCTTTCACCAAGGAGCTAGAAGAGATGTTTAACTTGGAAGTTATAGAAGAGTTCATGAGTGGCTATTCATCACCCATCGTCCTGGTTCCTACAACCAATGGGAGCATCAGATTCTGCAGTGACTTCCAGAGGGTCAATGCAGCTTTTAAACTGGAAGCATATCCCATACCCAGAGTAAATGAGCTAATCAATTGACTCAGTGCAACACGCTTTATATCAATCTTGGACCTGACCAAGAGATAATGGCAGGTATCCTTGACTCGAGCTGCCAGGAAAAAACTGCTTTTTCGACCATGCAAGGTCAGTTCCAGTTTACAGTGCTGCCCTTTGGATTACATGGGGCTCCCACCATGTTTCAATGCCTAGTCAACTGACAACTGAGACAGCACAAGGCGTATGCGACGGCCTATATTGATGGCACCGTCATTTACAGTAAAGACTGGACCATCCATCTAACCCAAGTACAAGCTGTATTGATCAGCCTGCAGAAGGCTGGGTTGATGGCCAATCCCAAAGAATGTTTTCTGGGATGTCGCAATGTTCAGTACCTGGGGTATTTAATCAGGAATGGGCAGATACAACCTCAACTACAGTAGGTAGATGCCATTGCCCAGGTCTCCACCCTGAAATCAAAGAAAGAGATTTGTGCTTTCCTTGGCTATTACTGCCGGTTCATCCATAATTTTCCAGAGGTGGCAGAGATGTTAACCAATCTCCTCCAGAAGAGAGCTCCCAAATGGATCCAGTGGTCACAGGATCTAGACCTGGCCTTCCAGCATCTCAAGAAGGCTGTGTGCTCTGAACCTGTCCTGAGTAGCTCTGATTTCTTTCTACCATTTATTGTGCAAACCAATGTTTCCGAAGTTTGCTTAGGAACCGTTTTGGCCCAGGAAGTCAGAGGTGAAGAATATCCCATAGCCTTCCTCAGTAGGAAACTGCTTCCTTGGGAGAAGCATTATGCAGTGATTAAGAAGGAGGCCCTCGCTATCAAGTGAGTGCTTGAAACCTTCAAATACTACCTGCTCGGCAGTCCATTTATGCTAATAATGGACCATCAACCTCTCAAGTGACTGACTCGGAAGAAAGAAGCCATATTATGTGGTGGTCTTTGAGTCTCCAACCCTACCAGTTTCAGATCTGCCATAGGGCTGGTCAAACTCATCTGAACGCAGACTTCCTTTCCCGAGTGGGGGTCCTGGGTGAGGCAGGCTTTCAATGGGGCATGGCTGAGCTAAGGGGGAGGGTGTGTGGTGGGGTCTATAGAGTGTTGCCAGTCACTCTCCAGAGGAATTATCAACAGGCCCCTTTAAGAGAGCCTGCAGCTCAGAGTTCAGGGCTGGGAGGGCGTGGCTCACAGGAAGAGGTTAAAAACCCAGCAGGCTGCAGGAGAGAAAGAGGCCCCTGGAGCCAGTAGTTCTTGCAAGGCAGGCTGTCCAAAGGTAGGAATTTTAAATGGGTTGGGGGAAAGGTCGGGAGACCAGCTTTGTATAGGTTTAGCAAGCTGAGTCTGAATAAAAACACATTTTGTTTTTCCTGAACTGTTTCTGTTTGGTGTTTTAACAGAAAACCCTTCTCACTGCACACCACACTACTACAAGCAGGTGAAAATGCAGATGCCTAGATTTTTCCATGTGAGACTTCGGTCCAGGAGGGAACAGTCACTGGGTTTGTCGTAGAGAGCACAGAAAGCCAGCAAAAGAGTTTAATAAGTTTGCATGGACACAGGCCTGGAATTTCTGCAACCCCTCATGGGGGGAGTAGCACCACAGGGAGGCCTCCTGGGGGCATCAGCATCATGGGGGGTGGGGGGGTGGGATCAGTGTCGTCAGGGGTGACAGAGGTGGCATCACACGCCGGGTGACAAATATGCTCAACATGCCACTGATGCAGGTCCACCTGGAGAAAGCAGAACACTGATGGAGCTAATGTGGGAACTGGAACATACACCATTATGAGGCCTCCCTGATACCTTTTTTAAGGCTCATATTCAGAGGACTGCTAAGCGAAGGGTAAGACTTTCTTCTGATCTTCAGGGTTATGTAGGGAGGGAGAGGGGGAGGGGAGAGAGAGGATTCAACTACAGGGCTCCACGTTCCATGGTCACTCTCTCCATATAGTCACTCTTCACCCACCCAAATGACAGAGAAATACAACCCTGGTTTTGGCTGAATATAAAGTAAAGTCTTTACTGGGTGATAATTCACATTTAAGCTTCTAATGAATATAGCCCCTTCATACCTCACATCTCTGATTAATGCCCCTTCCAATAAGAGAGCAAGAAGAGGAGGCACCCAAAATAATATAGTAGACCCTTCAGACTTCTGTAAAACTAACAAATCTATGAGTAATAGGGCATTCTCATACTTTGCTCCTATTCTCTGGAACTCCCTCCCCGAGAAATTAAGAACCATCAAGGATCTCCAAACATTGTGTAGGAGGTCCAAATGCATCTTTTCCTTGAACACTTTGGAAACCCAACAGACCAAAACAAAATCTATCCAACATAACTATGATACTATTATGTATCAGCCCATGAAACCCCCTTCAATACATAACTATTAATAACATAGGAGATCTCATACTGCATTCACTGATTCATGATGCATATAAAGCACCCTTAGAAATATGATGACACCAATAGTTCAATATACATTGTAATATATGTTTACTGCAAATAGTTTGCATGGTTAATGTTTACTGTGGAAACTATTAAGGTGTACTGTGCCTGGCTTTGTTTATTGTAAACGACCCTTGATCTCTGGAAGAGGTGATATAGAAAACCTCATAAAGAAATAAAACAAATAACTCAAAAATAAACAAAAATCAGTTCTCTTCACAAAAAATTATTAGTGGTCTAAAACTATTGAAACCCAGGGGATCCAAGGTAGCATCAGGATGCTGAAGCAGACCTCTCAACCTCTGGGTTCATTGATTTCAAATTTTTTTTGCCTGTATTTGTTCTTTTCCTATGCCTAAATGGAAAGGTGGAGTTCAGAAACTCCCCCACCCCACTCCACCAGGATGAGCCTCAGCAGAGGGCTTTGTTCAGCTCTTACCTTCATTGGCTGTATCCATTGTACAGGAGTCAGGGAAGGACACCTGTTTGGAAAGTGACGTCTCACTCAACCCTTCCAGACCAAATACCCTTGGTGAATAGATCAATTAGAATTTCCTCTCTACCTCCACATTCACAGCTCCTTGGAGCTCTTTCTCTGGGGTTGGTGCAACCTATTGGCTTCTTCCAGTTTCTAGGCTCATTGTTTTCTAGCTTACAGCTGGTATTTCTAGTAGGAATCCAACCCCTCGTCAGGTATCTCCAATGGCAACACTCTGGAAACAGCGAGATCTGATGGCAGCAGATGAGATGTGCCCTAATCTGGGCTGAGGGAAACCTCCGAATTTGGAGGAAGATATTGCACACGTCCCCCATAATTTGCATTCTCCCTTGACACAATGGGATCTGGGCCATCAGGCTGTCTGCTAACAAAGGAGTCTATAAGCCCAATCACTAGTACAGGAGCCACAGATAGAAGGTTCCTGAGTTGTTCCTTTCTCAATATTAATGAAAGACAGGAAAAAGCAAGAAAATTATAGATGTGAAGGGCACATGTGTCCGTTCAGTTGGTCGTCTTGCTCAGCCCCTTTTTATTAATCTTTAAGTAGATCTTTTTTTTAGTCCAATAGATCATTAGAGAAAGACATCATGCTTGGCAAGTTAGAAGGTCAACGCAAAAGAGGAAGGCCAGCAATGAAATGGATCGATACAATAACAGCAGCTGCGGGTGCTAGTCTGTCTACAATGAGCCACCTGACTGAAGACTGAACACAATTTAGGGCAACTATCCAGAGGGTCGTCATGAGTCGATATCGACTTGATGGCACTTAACAACAATGACAACAACAACAACAGGTTTGATTTAGTTGTCTATGCTTATGACAGGATTTAACCTTTACCTCTAATTAGATTCTGACAGCCTCACAAACTCAAAGAGCTATTAGAACATTCTTTTAACTGCAGGAGAGCGGGTGCATGTACATACAAAGCAAAGTTTAGTAATTAAAAGAATAATGACCAATAATGCATTTTTTCAGGATTCTGATGAAACGTGTGGTGTTTTGATGATACTGGGATCTACAGCGGCAGCAATGGCCTGAAACAGCTCCGAGGCACTTACCTTAAAACTTTGGCACCACAGGGCTGTTTGTTTTTTTGCCCCCTCCAATGCCTGATGCTGATTGCCTGTTTGCATAGGGCGGAAGCAGCTTCCGCCTTCATACAAAAGGAAGTCGTCATTGGTGACACCAAAGTTTTAAGGTAAGCACTGCAGAGTTATTTCAAGTCATTGCTGCAGCTGTAGGTCCTGGAGAGGGGTGGCAGATGTGGCAAGGGGGGCTGGCCCGGAGGGGGAGGGATGAGGTTCGCCTGGGCACTTCATTTCCTTGTGCCAGTTCTGGGGAGGTGGGGGCTAAAGTTTCAGGTTTGCCTAAGGCACTTAATAGCTTTGCACCAGCCGTGGCTACCATAGTTGTGATTAAAAGCAGAAATTTTGCTTTTATGAATTGCGGTACAATCAAACCTAAACTTCTTGTAAGGCAACTTTGACTTCACATAAAGCAACTCTGGAAAAAATTAATATTTCAATAAAAAACAAATGTCTATTCTTGGAAGGACTGTATCATTCTTGCTGGTCTGTTGTTTCCAGTAATACATTATGCCCTGCAGTGGTGTTCAGAGTTCCTATTATAAAAACGTTTCCTTGAGCAGCTTAATTTCATTGAAATGATCCTGCAAACTGTATATATTCGGTAAAGCTGCAATGTAGGTTCACCTCGCAGACTAAAGCTGGAATGTATGATCCACTTCTTTAAGGACAAGGTTCCTAACTGCACATGGCTGCCTTGTGTTACAGACGCCGAGCTTGTAGAACAAGGCATGACTTGTTGACTGGATTTGGTAAGGGGAAAGTCTTCTACTGATTAAGTTCTGCTTTCCGTAGCAGGTGAGTCAATTAGCAAATACTTTAGTCTCAAGCAAGTATGAGAACAGAAGATAGGCAAAAAAAAAAAAATTAAAAAAAATAAATATATCTATATCTATCTATCTATATATATATTTATATAAAGAACTTTTATTTAGTCTGTTCCTAAATTTTACCTTCAGAGACAGGAAACCAGTGTTTTTGAGATTAATTTTCAATTATGATAAAAATTTTTTATTTATTTCTTATTTTTATACCACCTTTCCCCAAAGACTATGAAGTAGTTTACAATAATGCTTAAATATGAGCACAAGCACTATCATAAAATAAATCATAACATTACAATCTCTAAAATAACATAAAATCATCTGTCACTTAAATGCAATAATGTGCTTATAACCAAACTTTGCAATGCTTATGGAAAGTGGCAAGATTGCTCTTTTCTTTTAGTTCTAAAGGAAAGCAAGCCCATAATAAGGGCCCAGCACAAGAGAATGAACTGCCGCTATTCATAAGGGTGTGGCAGAGAAGCTTAATGGTTAGAACAGTGGCTTGGGAACCAAGAGACCAGAGCTTGATTCCCACTAGCATTTCTTGTGGCCTTGGGCAAGTCACTTAACCCTCTATTGTGTCAAAAAAATCCAAGTTATTGATGTCCCTCTTTAACATACATTGCCAAGTTTAAGTTACAATATAAATTGCTTTAACTGAAATGATAAAGTAGTATAAAAGAACCTGTTAAATAAATTTATTAATGTATGCTAGCTAGGTAGCATGGGATTGGTGCATGGTATCAGCACCATGTTGAAAAGGAGCACAGGGCCCTGTGCTAAAAACCCCACATTGCAGGGTGGGGGCATTCCAGTTGCAGCACTGCTAGGGTGGGTGTTCAAAGCCCATGCTAAATGCAGAGCAATGTCTGTACCTAGCTCCTGCAATTAGCGCAAAGCCCCATGTTAGTAACACAGCCCATACCCGCATTACCAGCACAGGGCTTAATAAACACACCCCATAGCTTTGAGTTTAATGTCTGCTGGCAAGACTAGAAGAGCTTGGCTCATAGACTGTAATGACTGACTTGGGACATAATTCAGAATGAGTGTTTTTAGGTAGAGTGGAGCTTTACTACTACTACTGATCTTTTGTATAACGCTACAAGGCATATACAGCACTGTCCAGAGATGTGTAAGAGACGGTCCCTGCTCATCAGAGCTTACACTCTAATCAAGACAGACAGCACAGCAGAGTGGGACGAGGGTATGCCTAAGGGAATGGTAAGGAAACACACAGTTGGAGAGCAGGAGACTACGCGGATCAGGACCCAAAAGCAGCCTTCCCTTATAGGGACTTGTAAACCAGAAACATGATTTTAAATTCAATCCACTGGTAAACTGATAGTCAATGTAGGGCTTCAAGAACAGTTTTGACATGTTCATAATTTTTACAAACCACACCATTCTGCACCAATTGGAGAAGCCAAGGCAGACAAGAGGAATGGCCTAGTGCTTAGGGCAAGGTACCTCAGGCCAGAAGGTCAGGGGTTCAAATCCCACTAGAGGACCACAACCTTGGGCCAGAAGGACTGGGGTTTCTAGTCCCACAGGTGCTCCTTGTGGTCTTGGGCAAGCCACTTAACCCTCCTTTGCCCATGTTGCCTGTAAAATAGTTATCTCCAAGCTATAATGCCCTTTTCAATGTAAACCACCTTGATATCATGAAAGCAGCATATAAGAAATATAAAATAAATAATAATTCACACTTGTACTGCAGCTTTTAGATCAGTTCTATTCAAATATGGACACAAAAAGTTATCTAAGATGCCATAAGTGGAAAGCACACAAACGTTTACTACCAAACTATTTGTGAATTTCATGATCATGAATGAGTTAGTTCCATTTTAATGCCTAAAATCCTCATTTCTTCAACTGGAAGTAGGCACTGATTTCCTACTTTAATTTCTGGACGACAAAAAGCCATCTGAGGTCTGCAGGTCCAGAATATCTCAGTTTTAGCTTGATTTAATTTAACTTATTTGGTGACCACCATGATTCAGTCTGCTGCAAATATTGATTTAATTTATTCATAGACGTTTTTCAGTCTTTCCCTAATGGGCAATAGATCTGAATATCATCCACATACAACATCAAAAGGCAAATTTTAGATAAGATATGGAGAGTGTAATTCACAGATGCAGGTCAGGATGTACAGAATTTCCAGAGTATTTTACAAGAGGTTCTGCCAGATGTAGAGCTTCTTGCAAAATAGGTGCAAGACCGCACGGGTATCTCTCCATGTCAGTGGGAGCAACAATTTTAAAAAGCTGCACGTGGAGGAGCGTTTTCCTGTAGCCGTGCTGAGAGGAGGAGGCAGGCTGTGTCCCGGGCTGCCCCAACGTCATTGGGGGCTTTCCTTAAGAACTCTGGTGTGCTTTGGTGATTAGGGAGGAGCATTATCCTGCAGCCATGCTGAGAGGAGGAGGCAGGCTGTGTCCCGGGCTGCCCCGACGTCATTGAGGGCTTCCTTCAGGACTGCTACGTTCCTCTTTATCTAGGAGTGAGTACAAAGCACTCGGCCGTTGGCATGTGGCCGTGGCATAACCAAAGGGACTTGACACACAAGGGGCATTTAACACACACACAAGGGGCATTTAATTTGCAAGCCCCTTGGAGCACCGATGGAGCATTAGGTATATGGGGAAACGTAAGAAGAAGGCTTGGTTTGGATAAACATTTGAAACCTAGGGGAGAGGGGTTTTCCCCTGCAGGTACTGGGACTGCTTCTCCTCAAGTTTCAGAGGCTTCTTTAAGCTGTCCGGAGTGTTCTCCACCTGCTCCCCACTATTTGACACCTCATGACCCCACCAGTGTTAGTCCCTTAGAACATAGTTCTCCAGTTGTTTCCACTGTACCTTTTCAGCCTGTTGTCTGGTCACCCCTCACCCCCCAGTTGAATCCAGGGAGATACCTGAGTCTCAGGTATCCCTGGGGAATATATGGAGGGTCGTTTCTAGGACTGAGCAGACTCTGGCTAATACTGTTTCCCAGCTGTGGGGCTTCTCTCAGGAGATGGTTCACGGCTGGTTAAAGTTGAGGAGCAGGTGAGTTTACTTGCTACTCAGATTTCTAAACATGATAGTTCCTTTTCTTCTTTGAATGTGGTGAATACCTCTCATATTAAGGATAGTCTAGTTATCCATTGGAAATTGGAAATGTTAGAAAATAATTCTAGGAGCAGAAATATTCAATGTTTGAATTTTCCCTATTGTCATTTATTGCCTTCGGAAGTCTTATTCTGGAAATACCTTAAGGAGGCTTTGAGTTTTCCCACAGCAGATTCAATGGTATTTTCTAAGCTGTTCTATTTGCCTGGTGGGAAGATGTCAGTTGAGTCTTCTGAGGGTTTTGATATTTTGCAACCTCAGGTAAATTTCGATTTGACTCAGTTCTTGGAAGACTCAAGGGATGTTATTTCCACCAGGGCTACTCTTCTGGTTACATTTCTTTCAGAACAGGATAAGACCTCCGTGTTTAGAAGTTACTTTAAAAATAAGGCCTTTATTTTTTGTGGGTCGCGAGTTCATTTGTTTCCTGATGTATCCTGGGCCACACAGTTACGTTGGCTGGCCTTTTTTGCTCTAAGGCCTAGGGTGTTGGCCATCGGGGCATCTTTTTTCTTACGGTATCCCTGTAGGGAACTAGGCTTATCTTTCTAGATTCTCCACAGTTGGAGGCTTTATTAGCTGATAAGGAGAAAAAGGCCTCAGAGGGGTGAGGTATGGGTAGGATTAGATCATTTGGCTGTTTTGTTAGGGATTCTTTCTTTATTCCCTTATTTTCTTGTTGTGAAAATTTATTTTGTATTTATCTCCTCTCCATTATGTGGGCTAATGGATTGTGTATTGTTTTCTCATTGTGGGTTATTTCTTTTTGATGAATTTCAATTGTATTTCTTGTATACTTGCTCTGTAACTATTGGTTTAAAAATTCTGAAAATAAATAATAAAAAAAAACTGCATGTGAGGGAAAAATCTCATGCATGGGAATAAGCTCATGTGATAAATTACTCCAGTGTATAAATTATAAATACAAAATTATATTTTAGAGAAGTTTATTCATTGAGAAATTAATATGAAGTTTACAGTGGAATAGATATTGCAGCACATTTTTTGGAAGCATTATGTTTCAGGTTTGCTGTTAGCAGGAGTTTTAAAAATTGAATTTCATGCATGGTGTGACATCATGCTTTCCAATGCAGGTCCATAGTGACTGGAGCAGGGCTAATGTAGGAAGACAAATTTAGTGGTGGTGTCTTTTCGAAAGCACTGTAATCTTGGCTGGAATGCCTTGGTGTTCATGAAGATGTATACCTGAAGCGGTCAGTTTTGTGACAAGACTCAAGTCAGGGAGAAGAGCTTGGTTGGACATTTCATGCTCAGTGAAGTACTTTGTGAACTTTAAATTTTTTTTAAGTGCAGTTGAAAATCCTAAGAAAATTATTGGGACACTTTAGAAAGAAAGAAATTGGAGCAATGATTGAGGTACAGAAGTGCGGGAGATTCAGCAAACAGCACCAAAGAGAGTCAATTTTGAAGCACTTTGTGGTTTAAACCTTCACTCTGAGGTCTGCACATTCTAAGAGCCTGCTGTTTTTTACGTTCAGGTCACGCATGAATAACTGTGTGGGGTGCAATTATTGGAAGGCCTTTATTAATTGGGCATAAAATGAGTGCAGTTTTTGAAATTCGTATAGGCTCCCTGTTATAAAATTAATCTCCACACCTCTAATTCAGTTTTAAAATATAAATTCCACCTTTTCATCCAGCAGCGCACACAAAGTGGAACACAACATACATAAACATATGAGGGCGCATTATAGGAAAAATGTGGAAGCCTGAATTGAGAAGTGGAGGCTGTCACAAGTATAATTCTGATGGTATTTCAGACACGGTTCTGTTAAACCTGGAGCTGTTTCTAAAGCACATGTCCACGTGCAGCAGAAGTCATTTTACAGATGTTCATGTGGTTCTCACCCAGGCCACACCCTGAAATGCCCCAGGAATGTCTCCTAGACAAACATTTATAGACAGACGTGCTCGGAGCAAAAACGTGTAAATTGTGACCTTTGGAAAATTGCGTTTTACACTTGGATGCGGTTTGTACATTTTTCTGCCTCCACATTGAAAATGAACACTGTCGTACTTACCATTGTCTATTGAGCTGGGGGTAAATGCACCCATGTTAACTGCAACATTGATGATTAGCATGCTCTAATGACGCCCATGGTAACAGCAATGTGCAATCGATGTCCACTCTCTGCCACTAAGCCACCCAGTCCCCACTCCATTGTGTGCTAAGTGGATAGTATGGGATTTTTACCATGACCTGCATTTTTAGTATACAGTAATGGTTGTTGTGGACTCATGCTAACCATTTACCATGCACTAAAGCCCACACTAAACATGCCCCACAGTAACATAGTACAGTACATTATTCAAATTAGAAAATGCAATCTGTACACTTTAACTCTCATGGGAGATATTTTCACCATCCTGTAAGTGGATTAACATTTTCTTGCAAGCAATATACTGACAGCATTTCCTAATTCATAGTTTATGTGGTTACAAGCAGACATGGCTTATAGAACATCCTAGCTGTCTGAGGAATAACAAATTGGAGGGAGAGGCAGGGCATGTTTTTGAAGATTTATATTGGACAGTTATTACACAAGTGCAGACAGATTGACAGGGGAAGATCACAGAAAATTATTAAATAAGACAGAACAAATGTGGAATTTTTGATGCAAAAACTGAGCAGGGAGAAGGTTTTTAGACTTTCTTAGTACATTTGTGTTTTTTTCACAATTTATCATTTTTTTACAATTGAGTTTTTACAATTGATGTAATTTTTACAATTGATATAGATTTCCACACTACAAATGGTCATTTGGGATATTACGTGGTCATAAAGAATTGCATTTTGTTCTCATATGTGTGTTTCCATTTTATAATTTAAGAGATACCCAATACAAGAAGACATGTTATAGTAAAGTGGAAGTTGCCAGTGGACCCCTGAAGTAGCTCTGTATGAAACATGTTGAATTTTCACTACCTACAGTGAAGTATGCTTAGCACATAGTTTTAAATGCATATCAGATCAAAAACATTTCATTGGATTTTAATGCATGAAACCTGTGAATATATTGGGCAGCATTTAATGATATCAGACGTCGTCTTGTTATTCCAAGGTTCCTCATGGGATAGATATTCCATGTGTATGTTTCTATAATTAGAGTAGATTTCTATGTTTTGTTTTGTTTTTTTCCTGAGGTTCTGATACAGTTCAGAAAATATAAACCACAAAATTTCAAAGTAAGAAAATATTTTTCGCATGTAAGTATTTTGCTTAATAATAGACTGTAGAAATATAAAACTTGATCGCAGATAGACCATGCAGCGCATCCAGTCTGTTCATCCATATCTCCTACTCAGCTCTAGAGTCTCTTTCTCTTTCTTAGAGGTCTTCTGCGTTACCAGCTGTACTTTAGTTTAAATTCCTCCTTTAAAATTAGCTCAAGGAATTAACACAGGGTTATTATCCTGGACTAAGTAGCCAGTGATTAATAGTAGTTAGTAGCAGTCGTAGCTGCAATTATGGGCTGCACATACTTTAGCCACATTTAAGAAGGGAAGCTTTTCAGACAGTGTACCAGCTGGGTTTAAGAGATTTGGACAAGTTCCTGGGGGAAATGTCCATAAAGTATTATTAAAGCAGACCAGAGAAATCCACTGCTTACCCCTGTGATAAGCAGCATGGAATCCATTTACTTTTTAGGACCCTGACAGTTACTCGTGACCTGGATTGGCCACTGTTGGAAACGGGATACTGGGCTTGATGGACCTTTGGTCTGACCCAGTATGGCATATCTTATGTTCTTATGAATTTATTCAGGTAAATTGTTCTGTCCCACATAAATGGCGTTGAAAATCATCTTTTAAAATCTTACAAAAAAGATGGCAATCTATAAATTGAAAAAGCAAACAGACTTGCATGCTTTTCCACTTTTTTTTTTGCACTTGTGCCCTGTTTTCTCTGGCTTTAAATCTAATCTTTGAGACAGTAGGGTTGGGCAATTTTCAGCATGCGTGAATAACCTTGAAGGCCTGTGGGCAATTTGCACTTGCAGCTCTCAGCCACCATTGACAAGGAAGCTCTTCAAGGATTTTCTGTTTGAAAATCCAGCAGTTTGTACCGCTGTGTTGTGGAGTTTCCAATCCAGTGGCCTGCACTATTGCTGGTTTAACTTAATAGACCAAAAAGCAGGCGCAGGAAACTGGGAGTCCAGACTGCCACTGGCTTCCTGCATTTTACTCCTAAGCCACAAAGCATGATACTTAAAGCAGTGAAAAGTAGCCACAGGGATTTGGAAATGGAACTATTACACTTTCTTTCCTAGACCTGCCATGGCCCCACCCCCAACTCCTCCCCTTTTCCCTGTGAAGGGCCTAGGGAAGTTTTTAAAGAGCCTTTTTATGCTTTTAAATCCCCATTTATTTTAGAAATCCCTTTGAAAACTACCCTCTTAAAGTATTCTAAAATGTACAAAGACGTTACTATCTAGACTTCGATCATTATTCATCATTATTAAGCCTTCAGGTTGTGACATTTACAATCTGCTTGTTAAAATATAGTTTTAACATCATAAATGAATTACCCAAAATGTATCAGTTTCAGAAAATAAATTTGCATTGTATAAAAAAGCCATAAAGTTCAGGAAGTAGAGAAGAGTGCACAATATAAAAAGTGGAACTTTATAATTCCAGATGATTAGACATTTTGTTACAGACACAAAACAAGAGAACCTCTTATGCAAACCTGGTCTCTTAAGTCCACCGTTTCCCACTGGATTCCCAATGTCCAGGTCATATCCTTTCAAGTGTTTAGTTTATATGAATAAAGTAGACCAGTCTACGTCTTCTGGAATGATAAAAATCTCATGCTTACAGACTTTTTGGCTGGATACGTTCTCAGAGCTGGATTCTTGCCAGTATTCTTTGGCCATAGATTTTCCTGTTGACATTTCTTCTTTTGGCTATTACACCAGTTTCCCTGTCTCTCTCCTTCTTTTAAGAGTTTTTCTTTTTTTTTCATTCTTTCTTTCTCTCTCCTTAACTCTGTTTTCTCTCTTTTTCTTTCATCAAGCCCCTCCCCCCCTTTTTTAAGTGTCAAACTTTTTCTAATGTAATGTAATGCGATCTTTCTGCAGGGCAAACCTGCACCCAATGGGGTAATTTTATAAAAAAGAAAAAATAGTGGCCATGGAAACAGACCCGCCCCCATCTAAACTCCCCATACAACGTGCGGGGAAGTTAGTCGGGATCGGCAGAGGGGCTGAATGGGCGCCTCGGAATGACCCTGTAAGCTTATAAGTCAATCATAGGATAAAACCTCCATTAATTACATATGGGTCCAAAATCTAGAGAAAATTGTTTTTATCTTTAATTCAAAATATAAACTAAACAAAAAAAGTCTGTCCGATGCAAGCTGTGTTTTGATGGTTGCTGCTTCAGAGACATCTTTCATTCTACAAACCAAAAAAGAAAAGAAAATTCTTTTTATTGCATAATGTAACTCAAAAAACCCACTCGAAGAAGATTCACCATCCTTACCTTTTGATCTGCGCAATACAGCTACTGTCGCCAGATGAAAAACCCCCTGTGCATGCACAAAAGAAAAAGTTTATAACTCCTCCCCCTATGACGTAAACAACTAATCAAACCCCTATATAAGAATTGCCATACTTTGGTCTGACCCAGTATGGCAGTTCTTATGTTATTTGGAAAAACATACTTACAAAAAAAGTAGTTATCAATCATAGTTATAGTATGGTAAAATATTTTGAGATTTTTTTGGATTGTATTACCCAATTAAATTTTTTTTCTGCTCTTTTTTGGTTTGTAGAATGTAAAGTGTCCCTGAAGCAGCAACCGGTGAAATGGAGTTTGCATAGGACGGACATATTTTGTCTATTTTCCTGATTATACTGATTTAAAGCTAAGGACTAAGCTATGTTTTATAAGTGAGTTAAAAAAATTAAAGGAGGTTTTTTCCTATGATGGACTTATAAGTCTAATATATAGAAAAGCGTAAGCCTCAATAGGCTTGTCAGAGGTTTTCATCCTTTTTATAAACATAAGATTTGTGTCACCAGTCTAGTATTGGGTAATTTTATAAAGCTGTTTTTGCGCCTATATGTCAATATACACATGTATAAAGCTTCTTATAAAATTATTTCAAGCGTAAAAGGATGCACATTCAATGTAGGCATGTTCTGGGGTGGAGTGTTGGTGGATCATGGGTGGAGTCATGCTTTATGTACATACTCTACAAAATATGCAGAATTGCTCATATTATATGCACTTATGTTTATAACTGCTCTTGAACAGGTATAAGGTTCACGCTTTCAGTCTAGGAACAATGTTTGCTAGTAATCTATAAAGACACATGGAGCCTCATTCTAGAAGGGGCAAGTCTGGACCATCTAGATGGCCCAGACCAGGACGGGCCCATTAGGACCTGATTCTGCACAATGGGAGCAAGATGGTCCCGCGGCTGCAGGATAGCATCCTGGGGGACGGCCCAACATGCCCCTGCATTGCTATGGGAACATCCTCACCTTGGTACAACTTGCCCGCTGCCTTGGAGTGCCCCTTTTCCCTGCCACCTGATCCCAATGGGGGCAGCCGGGGCCCAGATCGTGCAGCAGGGACATCCTGCTTACTGCTGTCGCTGCTGGGGCATTGAAGGGGTGGCCAGCTCTTATTCCACCTCTGAGGTATGTGCCTTCGTGGGGGGTCAAAGTGGCATTGAAGTATCCTTTAAATACTCACTGGCAGTATCTCGATAGTGACTGCTGATGAATATCTGGATTGTGCGGCCTCTATCAAGATCATCACGCCCATTATCCAGACAGTGGCAATTTTCTGTCGCATATCAAGACAACTGCTCTGGATAGCCATTTAGGCCAGTTATCTGGATAACTGATACTTATAGCAGTTGAAAATTGCTTCTATCTGGATAATGGCGACGATGATGCAGATAGAGACGGTGCCTCCCGCTCTCCACCCCTGGCCGCCCTGGCACTATCTGGATATTGCTGGGGCAGCCTGTGCAGCACTGTCTGACCAGATAACCTTGACTGCATAACTACTACTGTTACTATTAATCATTTATCTAGGCTACAAGGCATACGCAGCACTGCACAGATACATGTAAAAAAGACAGTCCCTGCTCATCAGAGCTTACAATATCATCAAGACAGACAATACAATAGGTGAGAACACTGGTACAACTAGGGAAGGTAAGGAGTCACATAGGAGATTAAGGGATCATGATCCAAAAGCAGCCTGAAAGAGGCGAGCCTTTAGCACGGATTTGAAAAGAGGCAGAGATGAAGCCTGATGCCCAGACTCAGGTCATTTGTTCCAGGCATAAGGAACAGCAAGGTGAAAGGATTAAATTTGGAGTTGGCAGTAGAAGAAAAGGGCCTAGAGAGAAGCAGGTCAGTGGAAGAGCGGAGTTCACAAGGAGGGGTATAGGGAGAGGAGAGGAGAGGAGAGGTAGTGAGGAGCAGTAGAATGAATGCATTTATAACCTCTATAGTTACCCAAATTAGGGATTTTGAATATTGATATTACTGGATGTGCTCATGTGAATAAATCAGAAGTCTGTACATTTGTTAAGTCATAAGTAATTGTGGGCAAACCAGGACATTTTGCATTTCTGAAGACCTAAATATGTAAACTCTAGAGGAGAGAAGAGACGGGGTATATGATACAGACCATTAAATACTTAAAGGGTATTAATGAACAAACAAACCTTTTTCAAAGATGGGGAAGCTGTAAAACTAGAGGGCAAAACATGAAGCTGCAAGGGAGTAAACTGAAAGGCAATGTCAGGAAATACTTTTTCACTGAAAGGGAGGTGGATGCTTGGAATGCCCTCCCGATGGAAGTGGGGTGGGGGCAAACACAGTGACAGAATTCAAAATGGCATGGGACAGACACAGTGGATCCCTTTATAGCAACAGGATATAATCAAAATAAATATAACTCTCTCTTATATCTCAACATATAGGGGTGACCTGCATGGAGCGGTGGGTACACCCCTAAACAAAGGCAAGGGGAGGGGCGACCTGCACAGAGCGGCAGGTGCACCTACTTTTACCATCTTGCTGGGCAGACTAGATGGGCCATACTGGTCTTTATCTGCCGTCATTTACTGTTACAGCTTCAGCCTAACCATCCCCACTTTTCTTATAGTCACATAATCTCTCTTTCTCCCTCTCAGTCCTAGATGTCAGCCCATTCTGGCAAAAATAACCAAGAAGATAGTGGCAATTAATAGACTAACTCATTTCTTGAGGCACAAGCTTTGTCAGATAGGTTTGTTAGTCCCAAAGAAGCCTTCTTTTTGTCTTTTTTCAGTATTGCACTCCAGTTCATTAAAAGGACACAGTGCTGAGCATGTTTGAAAAGTGGCGTTGTAAAGTAAGATCTGGGCAGGCTTGTCAAGAAATGGTTATATACTACGGAAACGACAAAGTGCCATAAATGTTGATTTTGAAACCTGGGCTACTTGTGGGGAGAAAGTCAATGCAGAATCAAGAAGGACGATCAGATAACGAATGGAAGAATGTAAAGACAGTGGAACATCTTCTATGACCGGAGTCCGGGTAGGGGACAGATCACTGTCATTGACTTTGATGGATTTAGCTTTAGTGAATTGTCCCTTAACCAGGATGAGATATGAGTTGAACATTGATTAATGGGAGAGATATCAATGGAGCATTTATTTGTCGAGAGTAATAGTAAAATGTCATTGGCGTAGGCATAACAAGAGATGCCTAGGCCTTGTATTAGAGTAAAGAAAGGGCTGAGATAGTTATTAAACAATAGAGGAGAGAATATAGAGCCCTGTGGGACACAACACAAAAGGTTACGGGACGCTGAGATATCATTCTGGACATAAAGCTGAAACGATCTATTCTGAAGAAAGGATGTAAACCAAGAAAGTACAACCCTACAAATGCCGGTATCATACAATCGGGTCAGAAAAAGGCCGTGATCTAAAAAAAGCTGCTGATAGATCAAGGGAGATTGCAAGAGTATACTTACCCTAATCCAAGGCTCTATAAATTTAATGTAAAGGAGCTGCAACCACTGTTTCTGTGCTGTGCCGTGAGCGGAAGCCTGACTGTCGTGAATGTAGAAAATGGGTATGTTCCATATGATCTGATAACTGTTGGTCACTCCCCACTAAATTCCTCTCACTATCACCATCGCCATCACCACTCTTCTATCTTCTAGCCCCCTTATCGGGGATGAAGTGAATTTTCAAGTAGTTAAATCGAGTCATTTTGTTGAAAGGTTTGGAAAGCTCTGTTCCAGCCAGTCTGCAGGAGATAGATTTGAATACTGTGATACCGGTTTACTAAAGTGAGCCAACACTTCCACAAGGGTTAATAAACATTAAAACCACTGTTAGCACATGTAGTCCGGCTTTCATGCATTTACAGCACTATTAATCCTTTGTTAACCAACTTGCAAGAGTTTTAACAAAAAAATAATATGCTAATCAGCTAATGTGATGGAAAACTATATAAAACACTTTCTTATCTATGTCCACATGATGAGAGTAAGTGTATAAGGGTTGCCTAGATTTATGCATGTGTTTACACATGAAAAGCACAGTAATTTGGTGATTTCGGTAAGTAAATGGTCACTAACACAAGTAATGGTCACTAACACAAGTAAATGGTCACTAACACAAGTAGTTGATCGCTATTCTCTAAGTAAGGGTTTTGGACCAATCTCACGTACTTTCACTGTGTGTGTTTATAGGGGCGGAATTTAGTTAAAGCAGGAGCAGAGCGCTAATTTATATGCATCCATTATAAAATACTATAATTTATGCACATTCTTGAAAAATCTAGGCATTTAAATCTTCCATAGGGCATGTGTAAGTGTTCATACATATTTTCCTGATTATACCGGTTTAAAGCTAAGGACTAAGCTTAGTGTTAAACCGGAGGCGCCTATTGCCACTGCTGCCCTCCTTCTCTGAGACTGGCAATTATGGCAATAATTAAAAACCACGAGACAGAACTTATTCTAAGTTGCCAGTGCTGCCTTGCGATTTCTGCTCTTAACCCTTGGACTCTTCCGCTCCCCTCCAATACACACTTCAAACCGGAAGTGTGCGTTGGATGGGGCAGGAGAGGCCAAGGTTCGAGAGCAGAAACCATAAGGCGGCACCGGCAACTTAAAGTAAGTTCTGTCTCGTGGTTTCTGAACTATTGATGCTGAGGCAAGCCTGGAGAGGGCGGCGGCGGCAGCAGCGGCAGCAGTAGGAGCGGGGGCCCATGGGTGAGCCGGCAGCATGGAGGGGTCCACCTAGGGCACTTCTAGTCCTTGCATTGTCCCTGCTACTTACACCCCTATTTTACAAGGTCAAGTACATGTGCCTTACTTTATAAAATAGGCTTGAAATACACATATGAAAACGTACGAAAATCAAGGTGACCCTAACAAAATTACCCCTCACGTGTGCTAAAATGTGCAGAAATGAATAAGAACCTTTAAGCAAAAACTTTAACTATACCTAAGTGAGGTGTAGTTAAATTTTTGCAAGTGTCTGCATTACTATGCTATCTTTTATGCTAGCAAATTAAATCAAACTCATTTGCATGCTATTAACATGGACCATTCATTAATGTTAGTGAATTAACACACATTAATAGCTGATGTTAACAAATTTATATGAGTTGTAACCCACTTAGATTGTCAGATATTGTATCCTCAGTGTGTGTGAATGTAAATTTGTCTCATGCAGTTTGTTGTGGATATCCTAAAGATCAAGCTGGCAAAGTACTGTATACTCAAGGGAGGGATTGAGAACCACTGCTCTAGATGTCCATTGTATATCCCTGAAATCACAGATAACACTCAAGAACTTTTCTATTTATTTTAGATTCCCACAGCAATGTTATGTATGAGGTGTGACAAAAAAGAAACATAAAATGTTTTGTTACAAAATCTACAGAGAAATTATGCATTGTCCCCTTCAAAGTAATCCCCCCCCCCCACAGAGTTAATGCACTTCTTCATTCGCTTCTGCCACATACAGAAGCACTCGGTAAAGTCCTCCTCCTTGAGGTCCCTGAGCTCCCTCGTCACAGTGGCCTTGATCTCTTCTACAGAGGTGAAATGAGTTCCTCTGAGCACAGTCTTCAGCCTGGGGAACAGCCAGAAGTCACATGATGTGAGATCTGGGGAATAAGGAGGGTGGTCAAGAGCTGTGATCTGTTTGTTGGCCAAGAACTGCCTCACACTGAGCGCGGTGTGTGCGGGCGCATTGTCGTGGTGGAGCAGCCATGACTTGTCTCTCCACAGAGCCCGCCTGCTGTGCCAAACTCACATATAGAGGCGATTGGGGACCCACTGATAGAAGTGCTGGTTGACTGTATGACCCTCAGGCACAAACTCATGATGGACCACTCCCTTCTGGTCAAAGAATGCGATCAGCATGACCTTGATCCTTGATTTGGACATGCGCGCCTTCTTGGGTGTGGGTGACAGTCGAGTCTTCCACTGCAGGCTCTGTCTCTTGCTTTCAGGGTCGTACTGGGAGACCCAAGTCTTGTCTCCTGTGATGACTCGGCCAACGAACTCTGGATCTTCTCTGATCTTCTCTAGCAAGTCTTGACAAACATTGACCGGGTGCTCCTTCTGGTCATCCGATAAAAGCTTGGGCACCATCTTGGTGCAGACCTTCCGCATCCCCAGCTCCTGCACCAAGATGGTCCACACTGTCTCATTGTTCATGCTGAGCTCCGTCAATCTGCGATCACTCCACACCAGCTGATTCACTCTGTCAATGTTCTCAGCCGTTTTTGTTGTGGAAGGCCGTCCTGACTTGGGGTCATCCTCCACCTCCTCGCAGCCAGTCTTGAAGCATTTGTGCCACTCGAAGACTCATGGCCTTGACATTGCATCTTCTCCATAAGCCTTTTGGAGAAGTTGGAGACACTCAGTTGGGCCCTTCTCCAACTTAACCAGAAATTTCATGTTGATTCTTTGCTCCATATTTCTGTCACCTCCAGTTGTGTGACAAAGCGATGGAGCAGTGTGCTACAAAAAACCCTGAAAAAGAAAAACAGAGTGAGAGAGATGAAAAATATTTTAGCAGAATAGTGGCGAGATGTTGCACAACACAGTGGCATAAGCGGTTAGCCAATTGGCATTGAGTCATGGGAGTGGCTGCCACAGTCTCATTTCTTTTTTGCCACAACTTGTATATAGCTAGCATTTGTTAGATGTACTATTAACCCTTATAAACCTCCAAGTTTCAGTTCCCTCTTCTATGTAAAAGCTTGTTGCTGAACTTGTTCCATGTAAACCGCTTCGAATTTATGATGAGGCGGTATAGAATACCTGTTAAATAAATAAATAAATAAATAAAATGGAAGCCATAACAATTAGACCTGATGGTAGACTATGGGATATGTTTACTAAACCGTCCTAATGTTACTGGCGCTAGTTCCAGCGTTACTGTGAGGAATGCCATATAAGGTAGTGGGCATTCCGGTCTTAAAGTAGCAATTGTGGGTTATCGCGCGATAAAGTGAGCCGTGTTGGTTATCGCGTGATAGAGGGAGCCGTGCCACATTATCGCACGTTAACCTTAACTTCACACGCTGCCCTGAAATCACAGCAACAGCGGTGTAGCACACTGGTTAATACAATGACTGCTGAGACAGGAGTTATGAGTGGGCATACTGAATAAGGGTGGCCAAGGCAATTCCTTTTCCTGCTTATAACAGTCAGAAACATTCCAACAATCTGTGCTGCCAGCTAAAAATACCCACACCCCAGTGCTGTTACCTAATTCATCTTTTAGGGCGCACCAGAAAGCACATCATAAACCACCACGTCAGGCAAGGCGGGTCATAATGTGACCCAGAGGGCGTGACGAAAGGTTGGCAACCCCCAAGGCACCATATCAGGCACCCCATAAGCTGGCTGAATCTAAGGTGTGGCTAAAGATGCCCCAAGGATGTATAGGTGACTCAAGAAATGTTGCCCAAGGGCAGTAAGGTCCCCCAAGTTGAAAAGCAAGAAAGGTATCGCCCAAACACAGATGTAACCCTAACACTGCACAGAGCACCAAGGAAAGACAATGCACAAGTGATGGAAGGAAGTAGATCAGAGCTGATGGACCAGACAAATCTGCGTCCAGCCCATGTGGCAACTGGAAAAATGGACAAACATATTGGGGGCAACTGCAGCGATGCACAGGATGATGGTAATGTACCATGCAACAATGACAGTGTGTGGCAGAGGATGGGAAGACGTGTCCAGCAGAGGAGATAGAGGTGGCAGGATAGGTGCAATGACAGGAGGACAGAGGAGTAGCAGTGCCATGCAGAGCACACACAGGAGAGGCAATGAGGAAGAGCTGCAATGTTGAAACATGTACCAGTGCAGGACATGGGGTAGCAGCCTGCACATCAGGGCAGAACGGCACACAGCTGGCAGACACACATAGATGGACAGAAGGATGGTTGGCAATTGTGATAAGGGTACAATGTGCCAACAGCACAGATCTGCACAGATATGACTGTTACAGGAATGGAAAGTAGCTGTGCAGGACAGGCATACAAATGAAAGAGAACAGAGAGGAATCAAACCTATGACCATTAGCACAAATGTCAATGCACAAACCGGTAGGTTACACCACTAACGTGAGGTCATTAGCAAAGGCTGCATATAAGAATACTGCAGGGCATCACACAAGAAGCCTGCTGTCTGCCAGGATAGGCAAACCTCCAACAGTAACCATGATGGAATGCACATGCAGATCTGGTGTGTACAGCTCAGATCACAGTCTGTAATTGGGACCAGAGCCACATATAACTACATGCACACACACAATGAAATGTTATGCAGTGGATACAGCATGCAAAAGAGGAAACAACCTAAACCCAAAGG
Organism: Ichthyophis bannanicus; assembly: GCA_033557465.1. NCBI lineage: Eukaryota > Metazoa > Chordata > Amphibia > Gymnophiona > Ichthyophiidae > Ichthyophis > Ichthyophis bannanicus. Next base: position 485,381,600 of record CM066037.1, read on the forward strand.
GCATCAGGGGATGCTCTGTGGAGCAGGGCAAAATATGGAACAGAACAGAAGCAGAGCATGTGAGAATTGAACCTGCAAACAAGTGTAGCACTGAACCACAGCAATGCCAATCCCCCAAGCAGACTGCCTATGTGAATATTACAAAGAAAGAGACATATGTAACAGCTAATATGTGATGGATAGGCAGCACAGAGGGCACACTTTGGTGTACAGTGAAAAGATGGAAGGGTGTGTGGATAGGTGATGAACCTGCAGGCAGTGCATGGTCAGGTTAGCACAACACAATAAAATAATAAAACCCCATGTGGGAATCAAACCTGCAACCTATGGTGTTCCAACACATGTCCGTAACCACTATCCCAAACAACCACAGCAAGCACAATGCAAAGATACTACCTCAAAGGGAATGTGTTTATGGGAACCCGTAACACCCAGTGATGTGGCAGATGGCTGGCAGATACACAGCTAGCACCGTACAAGGATATGAGCACAGGTGGGCCATGTACATGACCAGGAAATCACTAAATACGTGTGTCAGTGTGGTCAAGCAGCAGCAGAGACAAATGTATGTCAAACACATATTTTTATTTTGGTTAATCATCAGAGATAGCGTAGATACTGCCTTTCATAATATCAAGGTGATTGGATAACAGGGAAAAAATCGAAAACACATTTTGCAGGGCAGCGACACACATGTTACAGAAATGTCACTGGCCGGTCAATAGATGATGGGCTGGAGAGATAATGTGCATTAGGTGCATGGTGTGCAGTATGCATTAGCCCCCCACCCTCTACATGCTGCTGCATGCTCCAAATGCATTAGTTACATATGTGTGCATGTAGACAGTAGGTGGTGCATGATGAGGGTCCAACACACATCATTCATGATCTGTTCATAAAAATAGATGTCTGCCAACACAGGAGGCACAAAAATGAAACAGCATATGTTGTTAAAAGTAAGAAAGTGTAAACGCAGATATCGAAATATATGTTACAGCTGTCACATAATGCCTGATATAGGAATCAAAGCAGCACCAATGTAACCCAAAACAATCGTCAAATGCAAAATGAGGATATGCTAACAGGTAGCAGAGGCAGATGAACACAGTGAATTCATATGAAACAAACCGCAGAAACATGCAGAGATAGCACATGCAGAAGGTCCCCTGCACTGATTGGTGTGGATACAGTGTCTGTACACATATATCACGGTACATGGAATGCACAAATGAAGTAAGAAAATGGACACCCACACTGCCACACTCCAAATATAACGGGGCAATGTGAGTGCCGGAACCTCGGGGAATAAATAGGACTGTGCAGACATGCAATGCTAGGTTTGTAAATCGATGTACAGCGTCACGTTGGTACAGTAAACAAACACAATAACCTGTATATAGAGAGTGAAAGAAAGTTCAAACATGTGACAGTAACCCACACAGAAGCCATATTGCCACATGCTGTGTTGCACCAACATAGTCAGTCACATGCACATGCACCTTGTACATTGAAACATGATACAGTGATGCCACACATGCACTGTAACACCCTTGGTGAGTGCAAACATCAATCTAAGATGTTGGTGTGCAGTAAAGTGGTGTGGTGGCAAATACTGTGTCATGTCCAAGTGGAGGGTAGGTGGACATGGACAAGAGGACCTCTCAAATGTTCCCCCTGTGCCACACGCATGGCTGTATGCTCATGCTTAACTAAACAGATGAGCATATCCTGCGTTTCAGGTCACACACATGGGCAAAACACAACAACACAATGTCAGAAAGATGTACAACATACAGCGACAATGTCAGTCCCTGCTGCACACGTAAGGACCAGTACACATTGTCCACAGTGCAAAGGGTGTCTGCAACCCAACAAGTCCCGTTAAGACTGTCCTTGAATCCCTGGGCAGGCATAGTCAAGTGTGACATCTCAATATGCCACAGTACTGGAAAGGTCATGTGTGTCTCCTGTGATGAACACGACACCCAGCCAGAGCACGGCAGCAATGGTGTGTTGGACAGGCCTGTCATGCTCAAACTAGCAGTCCAACAATAATGTCCATCCTAGGCATGTATCCCACTCGCAGAGGTCAAACATCTTATGGCACCATTTCCCAGGGATAGTTCCATGGTGTTGTTGTGTCCTCCAACAGGTGGGTGATGGTGACGCTGGATGCACTGTAGTAGATGTGCTGTGTGTGTCCTTTGCCCTGTGTCAGAAGAGGATAAACAATGTATTGGTATGCTGCTTGCAACATCAGCCCAAATTGCAGAGAGTCAAACATCAATATGTACGTAATGAAATGTCACACAGGCAAACATAACATAACATAACACAGAACACAGTGCATGTTGTAGACATTTGGAATTGGAACTGCAGACAAGGGTATCACATGGATATGGTCACGTCGATGCCCATGTTACACAGTCATTTCACAGCTCCACCTCATGTGCATCAGCATTGGTGTACAGAGACTCAACATTAAAAGTCCATGAAACAAACAGTAAATCATTAACATGTAAAGGCTGATGTCATTCCCAAAAGACCAAAGGTGCAACCTACTGTGTGTTTGCAGCAAGTGTCTTTTCGGGATCCCCTGAGGCTCTCCAAGGCCACAACACTTCACAGTGAAGGGAGAAGATGTCATTGAAATGTGTAGAATCACCATGTCCCCATGTCCAGCCACTGCTGATGCATGTCCACATTATGGCGATATCTGTGATACATAAATGCTGTTGTGCAGTGGTCTGTCAGCACACAAGAGATAGGTCAGCTCACACATGGCCACACAACACATGGCCACAATGTTCACAAGGTAAACAGCAGTAAGGTAGAAATAGCACAGTCACCACTGCTTCCCAGGTGTACAGACCCCTCACACCACATGATAATGCAAAATGCCTGCACGCTGTATCATCACACAGCCAACCCAAAAACACACACCCACACAGTATGCTACGGTGAGCATGCCAGCAGTAGCATATGGCCTGTATGTGCACAATTGGAGATTAGTGGAGATAAAGGCTTGTCAAATGCAATGATACACTGCTGTTGGCTGATGCAACAATGTCAGGGAAGGGTGTACGTGCAGCCCACCACCCGAACACCTAGGACCTGCAGACACACGCAGCTCTGTTGGATGTGTCCCAGAGACAGTGTTGGAGAAGACGAACTGGCCAGGAGCACATGTGGATATGTGTGTCAACAGCAACATATGGGGTATGGGGGTGCAGGGCAAAGAGGTAAACAACAAACATATGTACAATATGACAGATCACTGCAGACATGTGCTCCCCCTGATTGTTGTCACAGACAAAGTAGCTGTAGGTCCACCTACCCCAGACTACTGCATGTTGGATGACGTACAGTCAGCTGCCACTGCACCACAGCACCAGGAGGATCACCAAGTATGTCCTGTGGATTGCGGAACACAAGAGAAACATGCATATGTCATGTTGGAGCTGTGCAACACACACTGCACCATCACGTCCTCAGCTCGCAGACCCCCCAAGACCCCCCAAGATCCTTTACAGACTGTTCCCCATCACACTGTTCAGACTTGCTTCATGCTAAAGTTATCACTGAAGTGTGTGTGGCAAAATACAAGGGCCCGTACTCTGTCCGTCCTCTTCCTCACCTCTCTGCTGCCTTCAGAACTGTTGAACAGAACCGTCTCCTCGCTACCATGTCCCTGCTCGGCTCTAAGGCCGCAGTACTATCCTGCACCCCCCATATCACTCCCACTGCCCCTTCAGTGTGTGTTCTGGTGTCTCAATGTCCTCTGCTACCCCGCTGTCAGTTCCTGCCCCACAGGGAAATATCCAGGGGCTTCTTCTTTATCCTCTGTCAATATCCATTTCCTTGGTGTGGCTAGCTCATCCCTTGACTTAAATTACCAGCTGTGTGCTGATGAGTTGCAAATATATCTCCCACGCCTGAGCTATGTCTGCTAAAACACACCCCGACGTCTGCTTGCCACCTGACATTGATGGCTGCATGTCATCCCACTGTGTGAAAGTGACAATGGCAAAGCATGGATATCCCATATGTGCACCTAAACCCTCCCCTCCCATCAGAGCCACACACATAATGGCAATAATACTCCCCCTGTCAGGACACCTCACAGGTTCCCTATCCGTCTCTGCATCCATGTCACGGCTCTCCTGCTGACCTATACATGCAGCACACTGTGCTGTTGCAGTAACTTTCCTTACTGATCTCAACTACCACTAATACAACTACTACTGAGCATGTATATAGTGCTACTTGTCATATGTAGCGCTATACAGAAACAAGTAACACACAGTCCCTGCTCATCAGAGCATACAAACCAATCAATCAACTCATATTCCAAAATGTGAAGCACACACGTCAAGGCAACTAGTACCATCTATGGGCCGCTCTCCTACTACACGCCTTTCACCTTGCTGCACCCAAAGCCTCAAACTAACTACCTGTGGCTGTACAGCAGCCCCTTTCCCAATCAGCCACAAATCATGTGTGACAGCTTACCATCTCCCCCAAGCCTACTAATCCTAAAACATATAATCTACCTCCACCCGCTGTTGTGCCCCACTCACATCTTCTGCGTTTCAGTCATGACTAGATTGTAAGCTCGGATGGGCAAGCAGTGTATGTTATATGTCAGGGCAGTGTTGCATCTTACTGCTATTGGGATACAAATGTTCACTAGTAGTAATAGTACACACATATCTAAACAAATTTATGTGGCAACATATGCAGTACTTACATGAGAAGACCTCCTCAATCACCTGCCGCCTGACTGCTGTGCCCTCATGTGTGTCACCACGGCCAAGTACAGGAGGGCACCTAGGATCATCCTCCAGATCCTCATTAATTTGGACAGGGATATGGTGCCTGAGAGCAATGTTGTGCAGGATGCAACAGGCTATAATGATCTCTGCCACAGTCTGTGCTTTGTATTGTAAGGCCCCGCCTGTCCTATCCAGACACCTGAAGCGACTCTTTAAAACGCCAGAGGTGCGCTCTATGACGGAGTGGCTGGAGGCATGGGCCTCATTGTAACTCCTCTCTGCACGTGTCCGTGGTTGATGCACAGGGGTCAGTAACCAGGGGCGACACCCATATCCTGAATCACCTGCAGAAAGAAATGTTGAACGTTAAAGCAGGAGCTCATGTCCACCCAAATGGACACAAGTATGTACGTGCAAACCAAACGCACAAAACATCCTGACACAAACATATGACATCACATGATGGGACACCACAACTATGCATCAGCGTGTGAAGTTATGACACACAAAACAAGGGGTAGGTGTAAGGACTGCAATCAACATAATCTGTAACCATGACACAAATGCTAGTGTCCATTCTACCATCAACACACAGCACCGTAGCAAGGTAGAGCTGGAGGGCACTCCCCCCCCCCATGTTAGATCACACACAGACAGATGAGACACACACACAACTAGGGATACACCTCAAAGACAGACGTGCACATACGGTTATTCAGAAGATCACCATGTACATGTCAGAGATGAGAAATACAAATCCAGCAGTATACAGTCCTCATACTGGCCTGCCTCAAATTGTCTGAATAGTGACGAGTGATGCAGGATATAGGAATCATGGGTGGACCCTGCAAACCTAGGGACCACATTCAGAATACGCATATTTGCATCACATATAACCTGAACATTCAGGGAATGGTAGTGTTTGCAGTTGCGGAACACTACCTCCCTGTCTCTGGGCGGGAGCAGGGCAACATGTGTGCAATCAATAGCTCCCATCACGTGTGGTATCCCGGCAAACGCCTCAAAGGCCTGGTTCAGGGTCCCCCACTGTTGCCTAGTGTTGGGAATGGCAATGTAATTCCTCACCCGGCTGATCATGGCATGCAGTACCTGATGGAGACAGCGTGAGAAGGTGGGCTGGCTCATGCCACTCACTGCGGCCACAGATGACTGGAAACAGCCAGAGGCAAAGAAATGTAGGGCACCAAGGAGCTTGACCAAATCTGGTATGGCATGTGACCGACCAGTCAGGGGCTCGAGGTCCGGTCGTAGATCCTCATAGAGCTCCCTAATAGCCCCCATGCTCAGGCGGTAGAGGGAGATGACCTGGTCCTCACGCATGCCCTGGAGCGGGGTGCTGGGCCTGTAGAGGCGAGGCTGGCGCGCCTGCAACTCCGCACGCCTCCTGCGCCGTGCCGGCACAGTCCCTGCCTGGCCTGCCCCCACAACTGCAGGTCTGTGTTGCAGCGGGACTAGACCTCAGCCCCATGGACACCATCTCCCCCGTCAGGCAACCGCAGCCCCTGCTCACCTCCCACTGCACATGCAGCAACCACAATGCCTGCCATAAACTCCACCCCCTCAACTCCTCCAACTCACTCAAATGCAGACACTCACCTCACCAACCTAGCCACACACCTCCTCCACCCCTCACCAACTCTGTCAGTCACCTCCCTCACCACACACCAACCCAACCACACAACCCCACCACCACTCACCAACCCAGCCACTCTCCACACCAAACCTGCTTCTGACACTCTCCTTGCTTCACCAACAACCAACAGCGCACGCCTTCTCTTCCTCGCCTACACAAACCCCTCAATGTGTACCAGGTGTGCATGTGTATTTATGGGGTTTTTACGCTGCGCACGTTGTGCATGCGCAGTGGCGTGAGCGCATTGGCTGCGCGTGTTGTGCATGTGCCACAGAGATGCAGAATGTGCGTGTGCGGCACACCATTTTACGCATGCACTGTGCGTGAGCGTTAGGCTTGGCACATGTGCATAATGACACTCAGCACATGCCCAGGTCTTACGCCCATGCACAGCACATTTGCAACGTGGTGTCTCACGCACACACATCTTCCGCGTCTCTGCGGCGCATGCGCAACGTGCGCAGCCGACGCGCTCGTGCCGCTGCACATGCACAATGCGCGCAGCGTAAAAAAAACAACCTATAAATACACATGCACACCTGGTACACGTTGAGGGGTTTGTGTAGGCGAGGGAGAGAAGGTGTGCGCTGTTGGTTGTTGGTGAAGCAAGGAGAGAGTCAGAAGCAGGTTTGGTGTGGAGAGTGGCTGGGTTGGTGAGTGGTGGTGGAGAGTGTCAGAGGCAGGTTTGGTGTGGAGAGGTATGTTGCAAAGCAGGCAAGAGAGAGAGGAGGGGAGGCAAGGAGCAGGAGAGAAAGACAGGAGCGGAGTTGAGGAGCAGGCAGCAGGGAGAGGAGGGGAGGTGAGGAGCAGGTGGGAGGTAGAGCAGAGGAGCCGAGGGGCAGGGATGTGTGACAGGGAGGGAGAGGGCACAGAGGGCAGGGAGATGGAGCGACAGGACATGGCAGGTGGGTAGGAGCGGGGGCACCTGTTCAGCAGGACCCAGAGCCGGCACGGAGTTTTGGGCCTGTGGTGGTGGCTGCAGGCCCATCGGGTGTGTCGCAGCCCACCCAGGGGCCACCCAGTGCCAAAAGGAGGCGTATACTGGTGCCAGCTGAGGAACGGAGGAGGGCTGTGAGATTCAGTCAGCAAGAAAACCACATCCTGCTGGCCACTGTGTTGGAGCGGTATGAGGTGCTCTATGGCCAGATGAGCAACAGCACCACTGTGGCCACACATACACATGTGTGGGGGGAGGTACAGGAGGCTGTAGCCCAGGCAGGGGGACCAACCAGGGACCTGGACAGCCTGGGAAAGAGATTCAATGACATTAAGCGTGGTGTCAGAGCACACATGGTGGCGGAGAGGCAACATGCCATTGGCACCGGTGGGGGTGCCCCCTTCGCCCCAACCCTCATACCCCTGGAGCAGGAGCTTGCAGATCGTCTAGGCCCCATCTACCTGCGTGGACTGCCAGAAGCGCTAGACACCGCCCATCCACAGGCAGGTAGGTTGGCACCTTTCACCCTGCTGCTCCTTACCCTTGGAATAAATGTCTTTTGTCTATACGTCAGGCATCTTCTTTGCCCCTCTTCAAACTCAAGTTAAAAGCTCATCTTTTCGCCTCTGCCTTTGGCTCTTGAGTTTGCTGTTCTCCTTCCCCTCTTTTATTTCACCTTTCTATCTTCCTCTTACACTTGTTCTTACCTCTTTCCTTTGTCCTGTCTCTCTTGCTCTTGTCTCTTTGCCCTTGTTCTTATCTTTTTCCTACTCCTTTTCTTGCTTTGTCTTTGTAGATTGTAGGCTCTTTAGAGCAGGGACTGTCTTTTTGTGTTTTCATTGTACAGCGCTGCGTGCGCCTGTTAGCGCTTTATAAATGCTTAGTCGTAGTAGTAGTAGTAGATATGCAGCACATGTACAGGGCACACCCAAGCACATGCGGCCCATGGAGGGGATTGGTGTGGGCCCATGTCCTGAAAGTATGTGTGCCCTAACAGAGGCAACTGTGGGGTGATGAAACAGCAGCACATGGCAGGGTAGGTACAGGGTGTGTGTGACAGGTACCTGGGCCTGTGTGCACGATACACACAGTCCTGAATGTAGTCGAGGACGGCAAAGCTGTGGAGAACCAGGGGGCGTGGCGGACAAGGCCCATATTTGATTGAACACCGCATACATCAATGGTCAAGAAAACCTCCATGCAAAGCCCAGAGGGTTCAGCTATACAGCAACAATTCATAGCACTACAGATCAGCAATGTCATAGTAATCTAAAAGACCTATCTGAGGAGTGACTAATGATATCCCACCGTAATCAAAGAGGATCACAGCATACATGAGCAGCAATGTAACAGTAAAGAGCCCCATTGAGATATCATTTGCCACTATTCAGATAACCTCTTTGTATTACTATTGCATTGCTACTCTCTAGTGCTGTGAATTGTTGCTGTGCTGCTGGACCCTCTGGCCTTTTCATATAGGTGATTTTGTCCACTGATGTATGCAGAGTTCATGCGATTACAGGGCTTGCCTGCCCTTCGAAGGACTCCTCCTCCTAAGGATTTGTGGTTGGGGGACTAACTGAGGTCTATTTCCTCTATTACTGGAGTTATCCTACCCAGACTGGTCTAGTGTTCCTTCCTCACATATGGCTTATGATGTCTTAGGGGCTTGTTTACCAAGCCGCGGTAGCGGTTTCCGATCGTTATTGGAGCCACGGCCCCATTGAGTTCAATGGGGCCGCGGCTCCGTTAATGATTGGAAACCGCTACCGCGGCTTTGTAAACAAGCCCCTTAGGGTTTATATTGATTTGTTTATTTTTGCCTACTCTTTTTGGGGTGTGTCCATTATTATCAGCTTGATTTCTCTGTTCCCCTGAGGTCTACTTGTTAAAATAGTACCTGGCATATAGGTCACAACCAATCATCATAAATCTGCAGCCAGTCATGCAGCACATTGTGACAGGAGGAAACATACAAGAGGGACATACAACTAGCCCAGAACACATTGACCTGGGGGTACCCACACACACCACCAAAACAGCTATGACGTGTGTATTGCGATGCTTCCGCTTGGGCCCAAGAGCTTACAAGCAGGAAACAGCCTTATGTTGTCTACTTTTGAATAAAGCTTCCCTTGTTGTCACCAGAGGTATTCTGGGACTCGTAGTTAGTTTATTCTTTAAGGACAAATTGTAGTTGTGAGTCGGTGGTTCAAGGCAGCAAGAAATTTTATTTTGTGGGTATTTCCAGGGCATTTAAGCTCAATACACAAACAAGGCAAAAAGGATGCTTCTCCAACATAAAGGATAAATCAGGTAACAGAGAATGACGTAAGAAAAACCTCTTTTCACTGTTCAGCTGTTCTTATTCCCACAAGCTTACACCGAGGACTGCCTCATGTGGTCATTCAACAGAAATACAGATAAACTTGCAACAGCTGTGATTTTCTTTTCTCAAAGCAAACTTCTTCTAAGCAATGCTTCTTTGCTTCAGAAGGCAATTAAGCTTAGTAAAACACAGTGTTAGCTTTCCTTAATTCTAAGCAGGTATTGTACTTATTCTCTATATTGTTTCACAGTCTCTCAGCTCAGTTCAATAATGCAGACTCTTCTTTTAAACACAATGAGCAATCCATTGGTACAGGTTCACACTCAGAGCTTGGCAAACAGGAATCTATTTGCATTCCTTCTATGGCATCAGGATATATGGTATCTCTATCAAAGTTACAAACTCTCCCAGACTTTCTCTCCTTTAGAAATTCCTGGAACTGATTCCACAGCAATTCAGCTTGTAAAGGCACAGTTGTATTAGGGGAGTGAACTTTTCCTTCAGCAAACAACTCTCTCAGTGCTTCTAGCTTTGTAGACTCAGCTGTTCTGCTTTTATCAGGGCTATGACTTTTCCCATACATAAAACTTTCCACCCACCTCTTAGCAGTAGACGGTGAGGGCTCTGCTTCCTGGACCTTAGCAACAGCAAACTGTTTCTCTGTTGATTTCTCAGCTCTGAAACTGCTGGCTTTACCTTGGGAATGGTTCCTCAGACAAGCGCTGATTTCTTTCTTCCTGGGATCCTCCAGGCTCTGAAATTCAGCCTCCTTATGTCCTTCTCCAGTCCCTCTTAGGTAGCTGCTTTCCTGGGAGTTTTCTTCTTTCTTTCTCCTCCAGCTATGCTCAACCTTGCTCTCTCTGTTGTCCTTTGCCTTCCTCCTTCCCTCCTTCTGCTCTGCTCGCGGTTTTAAGAACCATTGGCTGCTAGGCACTCCCTGTTCTCTGCACCTGTGTGACCAATCATCAGGCAAGCTTGTCTCCACCCCTGAGCTAGGGCGTGGCCCGACCTTAGCAGGGAGCTGGGTTTTTTTCTGATCTGGCTTGCAAGTCTTATGCACAAGTGAACTGTCATTCATTTCAAAGGGGAAACTAGGATTTTCTTCCACTTCCATGTCTTCCTGGGAGCTTTCATCACTACAGTATGCTCTTAAGAACATAAGATATGCCATACTGGATCAGACCTAGGTACATCAAGCCCAATATCCTGTTTCCAACAGTGGTCAACACATTGACCTGGGGGTACCCACCACACCACCAAAACAGCTATGACGTGTGTATGCTCTTAAGAACATAAGAACATAAGATATGCCATACTGGATCAGACCAAGGTCCATCAAGCCCAGTATCCTGTTTCCAACAGTGGCCAATCTAGGTCATATGTACTGTTACCCTTAGCATCCACTCCCTAACCTTGAGGGTTTAAGGAGGGATGGGCCTTTGTAGTTGTGGAGCCAAATGATAGGCGGGCACAAGAAAATTTATTTTTTTATAAGGATTTATTTACCCCGCTCCGTGGTGGAATGGAACAGGCGTGAGGATTAGACCAAAACAGGAACAAAAGAATATCAAGGCTTTTCAATGCTGTGCTTAAAATGTCCTTTCATAGTGGAGTTCACATTACATCATGTGTCCTCTTACTTTGCAATCACAATAACCAAGGGAAAACAATATTGTTCATGAGTTGTATCCAAATTATGCTTTAGCTTATTTTCACTGCTTCATAAGCTCTTCATCCAGGTATTTAAACAACATGCATTTTCATAAGCTCTTCATCCAGGTATTTAAACAACATACCTTTCAGGATATAATAGAAAATGACCATTCAAGCTTTGCTTTAGTTAGTTCTGTCAATCAGACCAATTGAGCAGTCCATTGGCTGATTCACTTCAATCATGGGCAACGGAGAAGCTAATGGTATTTCTGCCTCAGGATTCTTTCCTGCTTGCACTAACTTCTGTTCAGCAATAGCTCTTTTATCTAAGAATTGTTTAAACTCTTTAAGGAGAACTTCAGCCTGCTTTCTAGCTGGGCTGGACTGAGGATTTGCTCCTTCCTTGGGTAAGTAATTGTTTACAGAGTTTACCTCTGGAAAGCAAGCAATGCCGTCTCTGTTCAAACATTCATTCCCTGCAGTGGAGTTACCCCTCCCCCACTTGTCTCTGTATGCAGGTGTCGGGTTAACAAGTTCCCTTGTATGAGGAGTGCTTCTAAGGAGTGATTCAAAGGTAGGACCTCCTAAAACATCCTGGCTTAATTCTCTCCTGAACAATTCAGCTGTATTCTTTATATCAGCCTGCTTGCTAAAAGCTTTAGCTGTCTGGTGAGAAAAGCTGGGTTTGTTTAAACGAACTTCAGGCTGCAGCCAACTGCTTTCACACGGCCTGAGGCTGTCCTGAGTTTTAAAGTCAGCATTCCCTCTTTCTGGGTTCTCATAAAACTTGTCATATGAATTAAATACACCAGGTACCTTATAATGAAGCTTGTCTGAGAATGCCTTGCCACGCTGCCTTCCTCTCCAAGGGTCAGCTGTCTCTTCCAGAAACCTAGGCTTTAACCCTGGGTCTCTCAGTGCTTCTAACCTCTGTTGCTCCCAGAAGGTTCTTTCAGGCACTGAGTATCCCCGGTACCTACTTCCTGGTTCTGAATCCCTTTTCCTTGTATCACAGCTGGGCAGTGTTTCTCTTGCTAGGTCAAAGGTTTCTGTATCAAAGAGAGCTTCGTGCCTTATTCCATCTCCACTCTCCTTTCCTTGTTGCTTTTCCAACGTCCTTTGCCTTCTCATTCGTTTTCCCCTTCTGATACTCATTCCAATTCCACTAATTCCACTACTGTCTTCCTTCTCTCTGTTTAACAAGGTGCCCCTGCTCTGGGGAGCCCGCCTCCAGCTAGGGCGTGCCCAATCAGCAACTCTGCTTCTCTCCTCCCCTGAGATGAGCTGTGTTAGCTGATTAGCTCTGTGCATCTTGTGCTGAGAAGGGAAACCCTTGCATTTACCTGCAGTACCTGAACTTTCCAGCGGGTCATTATCAGTTTCCATGGCTTCCAGCCCTGCCACTGCGTCACAGATCCCCCCCCCCCTTAAGATATCACGGGCTGGTTTAGGAGAATCCGGGCAGCACGCGATACAACTTAATGCATCCGCGTTCTGGTGAAGTTTTCCTGCTCGGTGTTCTACTTGGAACTCGAAGGCTTGTAACGCTATAAACCACCGCGTAAGCCTGGAATTGTGGTTATGCATTTGATTCAGCCACTTTAGGGGTGCGTGGTCCGTAATTAAGGTGAATTTTCTCCCCAGTAAATAAAAACGCAGCGCATCGATAGCCCACTTGATGGCCAAGCACTCGCGTTCGATTGTGGAGTAATTCCGCTCCGGCGGCGTCAGCTTCCTACTCAGGAATAAGACCGGGTGTTCTACACCTTCATGTCGCTGTGATAAGACCGCTCCGAGACCCGTATCAGAGGCGTCTGTTTGCACTATGAAAGTCTTGGAGAAATCCACCCCTCTTAACACCGGTGCTTCACAAAGCTGTTTCTTCAGGAGATCAAACACCCATTCAGCTTCCGTACTCCATTTTAGCTTATTGGGGGCATTTTTCTTCAGCATATCTGTCAGTGAGGCTGTTTTTTCTGAAAAATGCGGAATGAACCTTCGATAATACCCCACTAGACCCAAAAAGCTGCGTAACTGCTTTTTGTTGGCAGGTTTTGGGAACGCCTGTACACTGGCGATTTTACTAAGCAGGGGTTTTACCATTCCTCGGCCCACCACGTGACCCAGGTACTTCACCTCTTGTCCCCCGAAGAGGCACTTGGCTGGGTTCAAGGTGAGGCCTGCATTCCGAATTGACAGTAATACGGCTTCGATCCTTTGGACATGCTGGGTCCAGGTCTCGCTGTGAATCACCACATCGTCCATGTAAGCGACTGCATATGCGTGATGAGGCTGTAGGACCATATCCATAAGGCGTTGGCACGTAGCTGTGGCACCATGTAGGCCAAAGGGCATCCTCCTGAATTGGTAGAGGCCTATAGGGGTGCTGAAGGCGGTTTTTGGCCTAGCCTCTCTCGTAAGGGGGACCTGCCAATACCCCTTAGACATATCAAGGGTTGTGAGGTACTTGGCTTGCCCTAGGCGGTCGAGCAGCTCCTCAATTCTAGGCATGGGATAGGAGTCGAATCGGGATATCACATTCACTTTTCGAAAATCTATACAAAAGCGAATCGATCCATCTGGTTTTGGAACCATCACAATAGGGCTGTTCCAAGGGCTCCGGGACTCCTCGATGACACCCATGGCTACCATTTCTCTTACTTGCCGGACCACTTCATTCTTCTTGGCCTCTGGGAGTCTGTAAGGCCGTTGCCTAACCACTTCGCCTGGAGCTGTCACTATTTCGTGGGCTATTAACCTGGTTTCCCCCGGCATCGGAGTGAGGACATCTTTATACCGGGATAGTACTTGTCTCAATTCCTGCTTTTGTGCCCATGAAAGCCCCTCATCCAACCGGGGTTCCGGACTCTGCTTACAGTCTGTCAGCTGGGGTCCGAGGTCCTCCTCTTCCAGGTCCTCCCTCTCCACTGAAGCTGCCAAGCCTTGCAGGCTGTTAGTCCCTGTTGATCCGAAGCCTTGCGTACCCCGCATCGTCGTGGACAGAGCAGGCACCTCTTCCACCGGGGGAATCCCGACGCGCTCACAGATTAGTTGTGCTACGCGGTCGCCGGTCTTCACCTGGAAGTCAGTTTTCCCAAAATTGAAGAGAAGCACTTTTATGGAACCACGGTAATCTGGGTCTATTACACCCGCCCCTATGTCTAGAAAATGTTTTAGTGCTAAGCCTGACCGGGGAGCTAGTCGGCCATAACACCCCACAGGCAGCTCTATCTGCAGGGCCGTATCCACGAGCGCCTTTCCGCCCGCAGGAACAACTACATCTTCAGCACTGCTGAGGTCCAATCCTGCAGCATTAGGCGTGGCTCTCTTGGGGGCTTGAGCCCTAGGGGTCATTTTACAAAATTTTAAGACAAACTTGGGCCTTTCAGTGGTGGTATCTCTTGGAGTTTCTCTCCCTTTATTTTTACTGACGTGAGGCACCAAGGGTCGGAGCACCGAATTCACCTTTTGCGTAGCCAGAGCTTGCACTTCCTCAGGGCCTTCTTCTACGTGGGAACTCTCTCTCTCCCTTATTCCTTGCACTAGACCCTGGTAAATCTGGGGCCAATCCTGGCCTAAAATCATCGAATGTGGGAGGTGTGGGACAACTGCTAGCGGGATAGTTTTCTGGGCACCTAAGCCTGCTATGTGTAGGTTGTACACGGGGTAGGGAGATGTTCCTCCGTGAACACATCTTATCTTTACTTCATCAATAGGCTGAATTACCTCTGGGGCCTCTCTGGCTTCTATTGCTTTCCAGAATTCCTCAGAGATCATGCTTAACTCGGCTCCTGAGTCTAGCAAAGCTTGAGTGGTAATTCCCTGTACACATACAGCCAGCAAAAATCCTGGTCTATCTTCCACATAGGCATCTGCTATTAATGCAGTTTTTACAAGACACTGTTTCTGTACATGTCCTACCTGCCCACATTTGTAGCATCTTATCTTACATGCAGAACTTTTCCTAAGAGGCATGCACATTTTTACTGGATCCTCTTGGACCCGTCGTCTCCTTTCTGATCCGCTACTGCTGTACTCATGGAAAGGGGTGCTACCTCTCTGGGCAGTCAACTCTGCCTCTATATACCTCTCAGAGAGAGCAACCGCCTCCTGGGGAGTTTTGCAGTTTTGCAGGATCAGGAAGGTGCGGATTTCTTGTGGTAGAGCGTCCATGTACTGCTCTAGCACTAATTCGTCTAGAATGGATTCCACCGACCTCCCTTCTGGAGTCAACCATTTGTTCAGTAAACTACGAATTCTGTGGCATAGGGACTTAGGAGTTTCACTCGGCCCGAGTCTCACGCTCCTCAAGCGAGTGTGGTATACGAGCGGAGTGAGTCCCAGTCTCTCCCGTATGGCCTTTTTTAACTCATCATAGCTTCCGGCCAACTCTGGAGGCATGGCTCGGTAAGCTGCTCTTGCTTCCCCCGTAAGGGACGCGGCTAGCCTTAAGGCCCAGTGTTCCCTTGGCCATAAGCTAAGGCGTGCTACCCTTTCGAAGCTTTCTAAATAATCATCAATATCGTCTTGACCAGTTAGTTGCCCGAAGTTAAACAAAGTCCCTGTTTGTACATTGACAGGCTGTACTACGCTAGTCACAATGGAACCTGTTTCTGGCGCTGGAACAGTGGCTTGCTTCCTCTCTTTTAAATAGTCTTCTAATAGAGTCAGTAGCGGTTGCTGCTGTTCCTTGAAATTGGCGCTGGCTCTCTGCTGTGCCTCCAACGCAAGCTCAGCTTGGCGCTCTAGTTGCGTCGCCATCCATTTGATAATGTCTTGTGGATCCATCGCCATCTTGGGAACTCCTGAAACACAAACAGAACACGGACCCAAGTGCGGTATCACACACTCTTTAAATTATCTCTGGGTTTCCTCAAAAAAAAATATTTTTTTCTTCTTTTTTCTCTTTTTTTTTTTTTTTTCTCTCCCCCCAGTTGCCACTAGGGGACACCCTCGCCCTGGTATCCTCACAACCCGGGGTGGATACCCTTTACCTGGTTAAGGTGTATATCAAGCACGTCAGCAATGGCTCCTGTAGCCTTCTGCGATCTCTCCTCCTCTGCTGGGCTCGTCAGCTCTTCAGCCGGGGTCCACTGGAAGAGGATCTCTGCAGCTCCTGCTGTGGCTCCTTCTGCGTCTGCGCCAAAATCCCTAATACTACGCCACTTGTTACCCTTAGCATCCACTCCCTAACCTTGAGGGTTTAAGGAGGGATGGGCCTTTGTAGTTGTGGGGCCAAATGATAGGCGGGCACAAGAAAATTAATTTTTTTATAAGGATTTATTTACCCCGCTCCATGGTGGAATGGAACAGGCGTGAGGATTAGACCAAAACAGGAACAAAAGAATATCAAGGCTTTTCAATGCTGTGCTTAAAATGTCCTTTCATAGTGGAGTTCACATTACATCATGTGTCCTCTTACTTTGCAATCACAATAACCAAGGGAAAACAATATTGTTCATGAGTTGTATCCAAATTATGCTTTAGCTTATTTTCACTGCTTCATAAGCTCTTCATCCAGGTATTTAAACAACATGCATTTTCATAAGCTCTTCATCCAGGTATTTAAACAACATACCTTTCAGGATATAACAGAAAATGACCATTCAAGCTTTGCTTTAGTTAGTTCTGTCAATCAGACCAATTGAGCAGTCCATTGGCTGATTCACTTCAATCATGGGCAACGGAGAAGCTAATGGTATTTCTGCCTTAGGATTCTTTCCTGCTTGCACTAACTTCTGTTCAGCAATAGCTCTTTTATCTAAGAATTGTTTAAACTCTTTAAGGAGAACTTCAGCCTGCTTTCTAGCTGGGCTGGACTGAGGATTTGCTCCTTCCTTGGGTAAGTAATTGTTTACAGAGTTTACCTCTGGAAAGCAAGCAATGCCGTCTCTGTTCAAACATTCATTCCCTGCAGTGGAGTTACCCCTCCCCCACTTGTCTCTGTATGCAGGGGTCGGGTTAACAAGTTACCTTGTATGAGGAGTGCTTCTAAGGAGTGATTCAAAGGTAGGACCTCCTAAAACATCCTGGCTTAATTCTCTCCTAAACAATTCAGCTGTATTCTTTATATCATCCTGCTTGCTAAAAGCTTCAGCTGTCTGGTGAGAAAAGCTGGGTTTGTTTAAACGAACTTCAGGCTGCAGCCAACTGCTTTCACACGGCCTGAGGCTGTCCTGAGTTTTAAAGTCAGCATTCCCTCTTTCTGGGTTCTCATAAAACTTGTCATATGAATTAAATACACCAGGTACCTTATAATGAAGCTTGTCTGAGAATGCCTTGCCACGCTGCCTTCCTCTCCAAGGGTCAGCTGTCTCTTCCAGAAACCTAGGCTTTAACCCTGGGTCTCTCAGTGCTTCTAACCTCTGTTGCTCCCAGAAGGTTCTTTCAGGTACTGAGTATCCCCGGTACCTACTTCCTGGTTCTGAATCCCTTTTCCTTGTATCACAGCTGGGCAGTGTTTCTCTTGCTAGGTCAAAGGTTTCTGTATCAAAGAGAGCTTCTTGCCTTATTCCATCTCCACTCTCCTTTCCTTGTTGCTTTTCCAACGTCCTTTGCCTTCTCATTCGTTTTCCCTTTCTGATACTCATTCCAATTCCACTCATTCCACTACTGTCTTCCTTCTCTCTGTTTAACAAGGTGCCCCTGCTCTGGGGAGCCTGCCTCCAGCTAGGGCGTGCCCAATCAGCAACTCTGCTTCTCTCCTCCCCTGAGGTGAGCTGTGTTAGCTGATTAGCTCTGTGCATCTTGTGCTGAGAAGGGAAACCCTTGCATTTACCTGCAGTACCTGAACCTTCCAGCGGGTCATTATCAGTTTCCATGGCTTCCAGCCCTGCCACTGCGTCACAGTACCTAGCAGTTTCCCCAAAAGACACAGGTTCCACAATGCTTGTACTGGGTCAAGCATTGTTATCCTGGGTCCCTTCTTAATAATGGTTTATGGACCTTTCCTCCAGGAACTTGTCCAAACCTTTTTTTAAACCCAGCTACACTAACAGCCTTTACTGGATCCTCTGGTAACAAATTCCAGAGTTTGATTACACGTTGAGTGAAAAAAATATTTTCTTTTATTAGTCTTAAATAGTTTACCCTGTAGCTTCATTGCATGTCCCTTAGTCTTTCTATATTCTGATAACGTAAACAATCAATCTACATTTACCCGTTCCACTCCATTCATTAATTTATAGACTTCTATCATATCTCCCCTCAGCCATCTCTTTTCCAGGTTAAAGAGCCCTAACCTTTTTAGCCTTTCTTCATAGGAGTATCCTTCCATCCCCTTTACCATTTTGGTGGCTCTTCTCTGAACCTTTTCTAATAATGCTATATCCTTTTTAAGATACGGCGACCAGAATTGCACACAATATTCAAGGTGCGGTCTCACCATGGAAAAATATAGAGGCATTATAATATCTTTTGTTTATTTTCCATTCCTTTCCTTATGATACCAAGCATTCTATTTGCTTTCTTGGCCGCCGCTGCACACTGGGCCGAGGTTTTTAACATGTTATCCACAATGATGCCTAAATCTTTATCCTGGGTGGTGGTTCCTAATGTGGAACCTTACATCGTGTAACGATAGTTTAGGTTGTTCTTCCCTAGGTGCATAACTTTGCACTTGTCCACATTAAATTTCATCTGCCATTTTGATGCCCAGTCTTCCAATTTATCAAGATCCTTTTGCAATTTTCCACAATCCCCTTGGGTTTTATCAACTTTAAATAGTTTTGTGTCATCTGCAAATTTGATAACCTCACTCGTTATTCCCTTTTCCAGGTCATTTATGAATATGTCAAAAAGCAGCGGACCCAGCACAGATCCCTTTGGTACACCACTATTCACCTTTCTCCATTGGGAAAATTGGCCATTTAGCCCTACCCTCTGCTTTCTATCTTTTAACCAGTTCCTGATCCACAATAGTACACTGCCTCCTATCCCATGACTATTTAGTTTTGCCAAAAGTCTCTGATGAGGGACCTTGTCAAAGGCTTTCTGAAAGTCCAGATACACTATATCAACCAACTCACCTTTGTCCACCTGTTTATTAACACCTTCAGAAAAACATAACAGAATAGTAAGACAAGATCTTCCTTGTCCAAAGCCATGTTGGCTGACTCCCATTAGGCCATGACTATCTTCATGCTGAGTAATTTTGTTCTTTATGATGGTTTCTACCATTTTTCCCAGTAATGACGTCAGGCTCACCGGTCTGTAGTTTCCCGGATCACCCCTGGAACCCTTTTTAAAAATTGGTGTTACATTGGCGATCCTCCAATCTTCAGGTATTACAGATGATTTTAATGAAAATTCACAGATTAAATAGCAGGTCTGCAATCTCATATTTCAGTTCTTTCAACACCCTTGGATGTATACCATCCGGCCCAGGTGATTTGCTACGCTTCAGTTTATCTAATAGTTGTAATACATCTTCCCGATGTATCGATATTTCCTTCAATTCTTCTGCACCTTTGAATACCATGTCAGTCATGGGTAAGATCCCTACATCTTCCTCAGTAAAGACCGAAGCAAAGAATTCATTCAATCTCTCCGCTATCGCCTTGTCGCCTCTTAGTGCCCCTTTAACCCCTCTATCATCTAATGGACAAACTGACTCTCTCACAGTTTTTTTGCTACGAATGTACTTGAAAAAGTCTTTATTTCACGTTTTTGCTTCTGCAGCACGCTTCCTCTCAAATACTCCCTTTGCCTGCCTTATCAATGCCTTGCATTTGACTTGCCAGTGCTTGTGCTGTTTCCAGGTTTCGTCGTTTGGCTCTTTTTTCTATTTCCTGAAAGATGCTTTTTTGGCAACAACAGCTACTCTGACCTCACCTTTAAACCATGCTGGCAGTTTTTTGGACTTCCTTCCACTTTTCTTAAAGCGTGGAATACAGCTGGTCTGGGCTTTCAAGATAGTAGTTTTCAAGCTTGATGTAAGTCTTTAACCTTTGCAACTGCTCCTTTTAGTTTTTTCTTAACTATTTTCCTCATTTTATCATAGTCTCCCTTTCGCAATTTAAAAGGTAGTACTCGTACTGTGAATTTCCTTACTATCCCTCCTCCACTAATTAAATCAAAGGCGATCATGCTATGATCACTATTGCCAAGTGTCCCCAACACCCTTATCTCTTGCACAAGATCTGGTGTTCCACTAAGGACTAGGTCTAATATGGCTTCCCCTCTGGTCGGTTCATGAACCAGCTGCTCCAAGAAACAGTCATTTATTTCATCTAGGAACTTTATCTCCCTAGCTTTTCCTGCCGTGACACTGACCCAGTCGATACTGGGGTAATTGAAATCACCCATTATTATTACTGTGCTGTAATGTTTGTTATCTTCCTTGATTTCTTTGAGCATTACATCATCCATTTGTTCATTCTGGCCAGGCGATCGATAGTACACCCCCACTGCCATTGCCTTCCCCTTTTTACATGGAATTTCAATCCATAGAGATTCTACAGCAAATTTTGTTTCCTGCAAAACCTTAATCCTTTCTGACTCAATGCCCTCTCTAACATAGAGCGCAACCCCTCCACCAATTTGATCAACTCTATCATTACGATATAGTTTGTACCCAGGTATCACAGTGTCCCACTGGTTGTCCTCCTTCCACCATGTCTCTGAGACTCCAATCATATCTAACCTCTCATTTAGTGCTATATATTCTAACTCTCCCATCTTATTTTTTAGACTTCTAGCATTTGCATACAAGCATTTTAGAGACTGTATTTTATTCATATTAATCTGGCTATTGGTAGACATGGGTAATTTGGGATCTTTAAGCTTTGTCTGCTCCATACTCGAGGGCATTTGGGCTATTTTACTCTTTTTTGGAACCTCTCTGCTTTTGGTAGTATAATTCAAGGATACATTTTTCCGAACCATGCGCTCTAGGGCGACTGTCGGCTTTCCCCTATTATCTAGTTTAAAAGCTGCTCTATCTCCTTTTTAAAGATTAATGCCAGCAGCCTGGTTCCATCCCGGTTAAGGTGAAGCCCATCCCTTCGGAAGAGCCCCTCCTTTCTCTAGAATGTTCCTCAGTTCATAACAAATCCAAAACCCCTCATCTCTGCACCATTGTCTCATCCACGCATTGAGACTCCGGAGCTCTGCCTGCCTTTTGGGTCCTGCGCATAGAACGGGAAGCATTTCGGAGAACGCTACCCTGGAAGTTCTGGATTTCAACTTCCTACCTAAAAGCCTAAATTTAGCCTCCAGAACCTCCCTACCACATTTTCCTATGTCATTGGTACCGACATGTACCAAGACAGCAGACTCCTCCCCAGCATTATCTAAGACCTTATCTAGTTGGCACGTGAGGTCCACTACCTTTGCACCAGGCAGGCATGTTACCAGGCGATCCTCACGTCCACCAGCCACCCAGCTATCTACATGCTTAATGATTGAATCACCAATTATAACGGCTTTCCTAACCCTTCCCTCATGAGCACATGGCCCTGGAGAAACTTCCTCGGTGCGAGAGGGTTTTATATCACCTGGAGGACAGGTTCTAGTTACAGGATCACTTCCTGCTACACCAGGGTGATGCTCTCCTGTCACGTGACCTCTCTCCTCCATGGCAACAGGGATGCTGCCAGACTGGAGGTGGGACTTCAGGACTATATCCCTGTAGGTCTCGTCTATGTACCTCTCTGTCTTTCTTATGTTTTCCAAGTCTGCTACTCTAGCCTCTAGAGAATGGACTCGTTCCCTGAGAACAAAGAGCTCCTTGCACCTAGTGCACACGTAAGACCTCTCACCAACTGGGAGAAAATCATACATGTGACACTCAATGCAAAAGACTGGAAAGCCCCCAACTCGCTGCTGGACTGCTGTCTGCATCTTAATTTTAAGCTTGTGTTTAGATCTTTAAGTTCTTTACTTACTAAGGGTTGCTATGTATATTTATACTAATAAAACTGTACCTAATACGTTTAATATATCTTGTTCACTTGAAGCTTAATTACTCTCAGGTCCTTAGTGTATGATTGATTTGGATAACGAGCTTCACCTGAGAGCACCTCCTTTCCTTTAAGATGTGTAAGTACCTATAAAGCTATGATTATCCCAGGGGAGGGAGGGAGGGGACTTAAAAGAGGGTTGCTACACAGTACCCTGTCCTATGCTTCTGAAGTAAGCTGTGACCAACTTCCTGGGTGGTTAACAGTCCTTGCTTGGATAGAAGGAGTCTTTCAAAATGGCCTTTTGACCTGCCACCTAGTGTTAGCACCTATTGAAAAGGTTTCACAGGTCTCTTGCCCCCTAGGTAGAAGGCCTCTTTGTAAAGGTCTCTATAAGACTTTATTTGTTGCTCACAGAGTACTGACCCTGTTTTGTCTTTTATGCTAAGTTATATTCTGATTTGATTTAAATTACAGCTCTTTGCTGCTGCTAGGCTCTGACTTATTATGAAATTTAAACTAAAAGCTCTCTGATGGGTTCTAAATTTAATCAGAAAGCTCTCTTCTGTGTTTTAAATTTAAACTAGAAGTACTTTGCTGATACTAGGCCCTGAGTGACTATTAAATTTAAACTACAAGCTCTCTGCTGGGTTCAAAATTTAACCAGATAGCCCTCTTCTGTGTTTTAAATTTAAACTTAAACTGCTGTTTCTAGGCCCTGACTGATTTAACAAAAAACACTGGGTTCACAGATTAATTAGCTTTAATACAAGAAAGCCTTTCAAAAAATTCCCAGAAGTATATCCTATCCAGGGACATATCCCAGACCACTGACAGGGAAGGGCCTAACACACGGGAATGATGACGTAGACGCAAACAAACGCCAGCAACACATCACACACATCTCACACACTTAACACTCTGTCAGTGCCCAACATACAGTGGGGATCCCACACCCACCCTCACCAGACATTGGTGTGCACATTGCCACACCCGTACCAACTGCACATAGCACAACCCCCATACCACCTGGGATCAGCCCTTATACATGTCCCACAGTGCCACAGACACATTCCCATACCCCCCACACACGGTGCAACCCCATGCCCAGCAGTGTTCCACCCATCCCCCGAGATACCCCACCACACCCACGAAGTATGGGATAGCAGTCTACCCACACCACACATTGTCTTGCGAAGTGGAAGGCCCTCACACATGTCTGGCTGACACAGACACATCCTGCAACACCTAACGTGCATACCACTCAGGGCAATGCAAGCACATCACTCACACACACAATGACAGCAACAATCCCACTCAGGGCTCCCACATGCACCACGGCCACATGTATTGCTGAGGTCACATTCCAGGTCAGGCGGCCAGTCCATACCTAGTGCTGCAGATAGGGGGTGCAGCACTCAGCACACCATCCCCACACACCGCATCCCATGTGGCACAACTACACCAGGGAATTAGGCTGCTCCCCCCCACCCCCTGCCAGGTACAGCACACTGTAGGCACATGTGCTGTCCCCATTGTAGGCACAGCAACAGCAGGTACAGGTGGACAACACATTGCTGTTGGCGGGGTTGTACTACACAGGTGTACATAGGTGTCCTGCGCAAACTCATCTGTGCTGTGTACCCTTTTACACCCCCCAGGTGACATCCAGACCATGGAGGCATATGAGGAGGAAGATGTGGCAGGGCCTCAGGATGCTGAGGGGCCAGAGGCCACAGTGTATGGGGACACCGCCAGCAATGGCGAGGGGACCACAGGAAACAATGTGCTTCCCGAGGCAGAGGACAGGCCACTGGATGTCAACGCTACAGTGGGGGTCACTAGCAGCAACTCACAGGCTGTAGACGGTACGGAGATGGAGGGGAGTCACCACACTGTGCAGGCACCAGGAACATTAGCCACCCCTCCCACCAGCATGGCTACAATCCTGGCGGAGCTGCGGGCCCACAGTGCCTCAGCAAGGCATGATGCTGAAGGTGGGTAACAGCATACACAACAATCCCCATGGGGGTTGACGTAACATCCACCATGACATTCCATGTGCACCACAATATGTTGGCAACATAGCAGATCGTTTCTTATGTTGTGGTGGGGGGGGGGGGTCTGTGCCATGTGCATTTCACCCTCTTGTAGCATGGCTTGTCAAGTGTCAGCATTTTGAGGAGCTCAGACATACGCACACTGTTCATGGCCATATACCCCAAGGAAGCGCACAGCGGTAAACACCTATCCCAGGTCACCTAGACAGCTTACTTGACTGACCCCTCTCCATGGGTATTGGTACCTAGCATAGCTTGTCTGCGTAATCTGTACTGTGCACCAGCGTTAGAGCAAACAGGACCCCCCAGATATATATATGTGTGTGCCATGACTCCCCACGTCATCTGGCTTATCTTATATGACCAGTGCGCAGATCAAGCATTGACACATTGAACTGCGACACTGTACCAAGTGTGAGATCTGTGATTCACACGAGCCCCTCATCAGGACCCTTTTTTAGCATGAGAATGGCTCATGGGACACACAGATGTAAACATGGTAATGCATTGCTAGTCATCGCGTGCATGATTGCTCTGCGGACAGGTCTGGTGGGATATGCCTGACATGTACATGTGTCACAGTGGGGGTTGCAACAGGTGTCTCACACATCACTTTGTGTCTCACCCACAGGCACTCATCAGGCTCTGTTGGCCATTCACCAGGAGATCCACCAGCTGCGTGCCACAGCGGAAACAATGGCAGCGGCGCTACTCCATATTGTGGATGCCCAGGAGGCCATGGCTGCCCATACACAGCAGCCAGCACTGGCGCCAGAGGCGGCACAAGCAGTCCCGGCACAGAGGGGTGGGTTGGGCCGTGGTCGCCGTGGCTGGCCATGGAGGATGTGAACATTGTAAATAAAAACATCACAACATATTATTACCTATGTGTTTTTCTCCAATGTGTAGCACTCTGATCCCCTGAGTACCCTGCACCCCATGTTGTCACCCTGCCCACATGTGCCTACCCATATCCCTCAGGGGTGTGGTGTCTGCACTGCCACCAATCACCGCACATACGTTATACCATGTCCTGTGTGGCATGGACTGTGCCAGGTGGTCACCTTCCTACCTATGCGTGGGGGTATACCCAACCTCTCCCATTGCCAGGCAAGATGTTCATGGTGGTACATGTCTGTTGTAAGGATCTGTCACTCTCTCCCACCCCATATGCTCTCCATTATTATACACACATGTGTGACCATCCTCTCTGCCCATACCAGGGCCTACGTGGCTGTCTACCCACATAGGCTTGCATGCGGCACAGGCAGACAAAGGTAGCTCGCTACAGTCATCTGATCATTCTTCCCCACCGCTCATCCTCAGGATCTGCATCGACCTGTCTCGGCCTCACCAGCTATACCCCTGTGCAGCTCCTGTGTATAGCGCTCCCTCCCATCCTTCCTGCCACATACCTGCTGCAGGCCGTCCCCCCCATTCCCCTACGAGCATGGAGCATCAGATATGCAGCCTACACATTTAATTTTAATTTTAATTTATTAACAGTTTCTTATATACCGCACCTTCCAGAGATCAGGTGCGGTTTACATAGAACAACAATGTAACAGGTCAACATCTGTTAATACAGGGAACAATTTAAAACAACTTATATTACATTACATAGAACAGCTTTAAACCATAACATCTTAAATTACATTACTACATGACAGGCAGCAAGCATGTGGCCATAGCTGGTGGTACACACAGCAGTGCGATACATCACAGGGGCACCAGGGGGCACTGACAGATACGCACATGGACAGACCCCACACATGAGTGTGGGACAGTCCATGTATGTTACCTATGTCTAATACACATACACATAGGGATAAACACACATGTCCCATGCTCACGTCAACATTCTGTCTTTAAGTGTGATGTATAACCAAATCTGTGTATTTACATATATGACACGGCTAATATTTACAGGGAACGTGTGTGGACGCCACTCTGCCCCTCAGACACTCCAGAGCCGCCCATCAGTGGATGGCTGCCGAGATGTACCCCCCATACCAGCTGCACGCTGCATGTTCATCTTGGCAGCCAGCCACCGAATGGCACCTGCCAGCCACCGCATGGTGCGGTCCTGGGACCGCTGGCATTGCAGCACACCAAGCACTGCTACAGACAGGTCCCAGACACACCTGCCACCACATCTGCCCCAGGTGCCCGGAGTCTGTGTGGTGGCATGTGCGTGGGCCCTGTCTGTGGCACGTGGTGGTGTCACTGCACCCACATGGCCACCATCGCCACACACATGCAGCAGCTGACAGGAACCCACAGTGCCCTGTGGTGTCATGTGTCCCCTCCCACCCACAGGGCCACCCTCTCCCCCCTCCATCCCCCCTGACACCTCCCACCCACCCTCGCCCCCCCTCCACACTCTCCTCCTCCTCCTCCTCCACCTCCTCCTCCCCCCACCCTCCGGTGCACTGGAACGACCCTCACCTTCCCCTCCCGCCCCACACCACCCTCCGCCCCCTCCATTTCCGCAGAGTCATCCTCTGGCTCTGCCCCCTCCTCCTCCTCCTCCTCCATCGGCTGGACTTGAGCTGCAGGCCCTGTGGTGTGTGTCCCGGACGTAGCTACCCGTTCCGCAGCAGCAGCGGCGGCCTCTGTTGGGGGAGACAGTCATTAGGACATTATCATGCCATTCCCACACCACATAAACATTGTGTGGCCACACACAGGCTGTTGGCCCACTGTGATATGCTGTACATCCCTGCAGTGGCCGCAACACTCACCGTCAAGTTCTTGCTGCGCCTTCCTTTGTAGGCGATCAAGGAAATCCGGGAAGTGCAGCCGCAACTCCCGTCCCTTCTTCCGAAGGTCCTCCACCTGGGGGGGAATGCAATGGGTGGGAACATCAGGGGGAGGATATCTCTGGTGGGTGGCCAACGCATATCACACATCACTGCACACAGCAGGATGTTGCTGCTGCTCTGGCCAGTGGGTCCTCTACTACCTATTGGCAGCGCCGCATGCATGTGTGGCTGTGGGTCTGCACATGTGTGGGGTGCCAGCTACGTGTACTGTGTGCTACTCCCAGCCCCCTTACCCTGTTCCCACACCCTCCTTGCATGACATGGGTGCACCATGCCATGTGTGTGGTGGTGACGTTGGTCTCCAAAAGAGGTATTTCCAAACTCCCTGTATGCTGCGGCAGACACCTGTGTATTTGGCTGACCCACACACATCAGCCGACACACCCACCATGGCACCATGAGCTCTCTAAGGAACATGTGCGATGTGTTCTGACCTCGCCCAGTGATTGGGTGGGCCAAACACATCAGCAGGTCTGATGTCACTACCATGACATCAGACCTACAACTCTACCTCTGTGGTCAGGACTTAGGCCTCCTGTGAATAGGGCAGTTGTGGCCGAATGCAACCAGAGCATGCACAAAACCACCTAGCTGAGCTATTGACCTATGTTATCTCATCTAGGCCCTCCCGGGGGTCGGTCAGAGTAGTGACACCCCAAAAGCTGCAGGTACGCTGACACCAGCAGCTTTAACAGACCTCTGTGATCTGGTGTGGGCCTCCTGGTGTTTGGGCACAGAAGTGCAACACCAACAAATGCAGGTACCCTGACACCAGGATTTTGAACATACCACAGTAATCAGGTCTGGCTCTCCTGGGGGTAGGGTGGATGTAAACACATGAACTGTAGCACCTACCATACCAACACGAGTTATACCAGACCTCTGTAATCAGGTCAGAGCCTACTGGGGGTGGGGTGGTTTAAACACATAAACAGCAGAAACTAACGGACCAACAGAATTTAACTATGACCTGTGTAATCAGGTCAATGCCTCCTGAGGGTAGGGTGGATTTCAACACATGAACAGCATAAACTTCCATAGCTACAGGATGTATGCTTGCCCTTGTGATCAGGTCTGGCCCTCTTGGGGATAGGGTGGATTTATGCAGATCTACAGCAGCAACTTCCCTACCAACAGGATTTCTGCTTCACCTGTGTAATCAGGTCAGGGCCTCCTGGGGTAGGGTTATGTAAACACATGAACAGCAGCAACTACCGTACCAACAGGATGTATAACTGACCTCTGTAATCAGGTCAGGGCCTCCTGGGGGTAGAGTGGATGTAAACACATGAACTGTAGCACCTACCATACCAACACGAGTTATACCAGACCTCTGTAATCAGGTCACGGCCTCCTGGGGGTAGGGTGTATGTAAACACATGCACAGCAGCAACTACCATACCAACAGGATGTATAATTGACCTCTGTAATCAGGTCAGGGCCTCCTTGGGGTAGGGTGGATGTAAACACATGAACTGTAGCACCTACCATGCCAACATGAGTTATACCAGACCTCTGTAATCAGGTCACGGCCTCCTGGGGGTAGGGTGTATATAAACACATGCACAGCAGCAACTACCGTACCAATAGGATGTATAACTGACCTCTGTAATCAGGTCAAGGCCTCCTGGAGGTAGGGTGATTCAGACACATGAACAGCAGCAACTTCCATACCTACAGGATTTATGCCTAACCTCTGTAATCAGGTCATGGCCTCCTGGGGGTGTGGTGGATTGAAACACAGAAACAGCAGCAACTACCGTACCAACAGGATTTATGGCTGATCTATGTAATCAGCTCTAGGACTCCTGGGGATAGGGCAGATGTGTGAGGCTGCAACTGCCTCAACGTCCATAACACCAGGAGGACTGTCAGACGTCTTCAGTCAGGTCTCAGGACTCCTGGGGGTATGGTGGATGTACACACATGCACAGCAGGAACTTCCATACCAACAGTATTTGTAACTGACCTGTGCAATCATGTCACGGCCTCCTGGAGGTAGGGTTTATTTATTTAGACAGATTTGTATGCCACCTTTTCTTTCAATCAAGGTGTTCACGTCACAACACAATTGGAGGGTTGCATTTAACATTAGGGTACGTGTAAACATTTAGACAGTACAGTTATGTGACTGTATTTAGACAGTACAGTTGAGGTAACATTTAACATAAAGGTATTTACTAACGTGGTGTGATAAATTTGTTCGTGTGAATGGAATGGCTGTGTATTTAGTTGGCGGTGATGTTAGGGTTGCTGTTTGGGTAGGGGATGTTGCTTGAATGCTCGTAGGTTTCTATAAATAACCATGTTTTGAGGTCTTTGCGGAAGTCTGTGAGGTCTTCTAAAGCTCTCAGGCTCATTGGTAGGGAGTTCCATATTGTGGATGCCAGTAGTGATGGTGCTCTTTTTGAGGTTGTTTGGTTTTGTGATAGCCTGCAGGGGTGTTAATCATGTTGTTATTATTGGTTCTTCTTTGTCTATTGCTGATGTCTCTTGTTATAATGTAATGTAACCACATGTACAGCAGCAACTACCGTACCTACAGGATTTCTGCCTCACTTGTGTACTCAGGTCAAGGCCTCCTGGGGGTAGGATGGTTTTAAACACATGAACAGCAGTAGCTACCGTACCAACAGGATTTATGCCTGACCTCTGTGATCATCTCTGGGCATCCTGGGGATAAGGTGGACATGCACTCATGAACAGCAGCAGCTACCATACCTACAGGATTTCAGCCAGACCTCTGTAGTCAGCTCGTGGACTCCTGGGGATAGGCCAGATGTGTGAGGCTGCAACTGCCTCAACTTCCAAACCACCCGAATGAGTGACAGACGTCTTCCGTCAGGTCTCTGGACTCCTGGGGGTAGGGTGGATTTACACACATGCACAGCAGCCACTTCCATACCAACACAATTTCTAACTGACCTCTGTGATCAGGTCTGGCCCTCTTGGGGGTTGGGAGGATTTTAACAAATGTGCATTAGCAACCTCCGTACCAACAGAATATCTCACTGATCTATGTATGCAGGCAAAGGGCTCCTGGGGTTCGGGTGTCTTTAAAACACATGCACAGTAGCAACTACCATACCAACAGGAGTTAAATATGACCTGTATAATTAGGCCAAGGCCTCTTAAGGGTAGGGTGGATGTAAACACATGAACTGTAGCAACTACCATACCAACAGGATTAATAACAGACCTCTGTGATCAGTTCTGGCCCTCTTGGTGGTTGTGTGGATTTAAACACATGTGCAGCAGCAACTTCCATGCCAACAGGACATCTCACTGACCTATTTATGCAGGCCAAGGCCTCCTGGGGTTAGGGTGTATTTAAACATATGTACAGCAGCAACTACAGTACCTATAGGAATTATGCCTCACCTGTGTGATCAGTTCAGGGCCTCCTGGAGGTAGGGTTGATGTAAACACATGTACAGCACCAACTACCATACCAACAGGATTTATGGCAGACCTCTGTGAGCAGGTCATGGCCTCCTAGGGATAAGGCATACTTGCACACAGCAGCATACACACCTAATTTCAGCACTGCTTACACCTCAGAATGTTGCCTCTCCCATGTTGTACATGTAAGATGTGCATTGATTGCTGGATATTGTGTTGCACACCTTGCATCATGTGACCTGATCCCATTCACTTACCTCACATGGGTGGTCAGCAATCCGATTAAAGCGCCTAGTGAGGCACCCCCATGCCCTCCTGATGCGGTGGAGGTCTTGCCTTCTCGATGATCCTGGAAATAACCTGGTCTGCTTGGTGCAGATCAGGTTTGCTAGGTGTTTTAGGTCACGCCTGGTGAAGGCTGGCTGACGTGAGTGCCTCTCCATATTCATGGAAGTGACTGGGTTGCTGACGCATGCATGCACACCGCGCATGCGCAATGCCGCTTGCGCCGTGCATGCGTGTTGCCGCACACGGCGCACACTCCGCGCATGTGCGGTGGTGCGCTGCCGCGCACGGCGCCACCACTCCTGGTACATGGCGACCAACGGTGGCGGCGCTAACATACTCAGCATAGCAGGCTGTTTGCCGTTTAGCCATGCCGCTTTGTGGGGCTCCTTATGCCGGACATTCTGCCACGCCATGCTCTTCAGTACCTTGGAGTACACATCTACATTTAAAAAGTTTATGCTGCAGCCACACATTGCAGAGATGTGTCAGACTATTGTTGCCACGATATGCAGCTGTCTTAGGCACTGTATTTTGATTTTGGAGCACTGGGATATCAAACCCATCACCACTATCTGGGAAGGCATTGTATTAACCAGCATGCTATGCTTTTTAACATAGCAATGGCTGGCTACACAACAACACCAGATCATCTGCACACACTTTCAGCTGTGCTTACCAGGATAGTGTACGGCCACAGCTAAGGCACTTTACTGGCCACCTTAGGTTCGCCAACTGGGGTGAGTGAGTTGTTGGGTGTAAACAGAGGTTTAATCTCTCTGAGTGACTGCTACAGGCATGTTTATGTTTGTTTATGTTTATTGGGAACTTAATAGACCGCCCATCACAATAGCGTCTGAGCGGTTTACAAAATACAAAAGGCTGCTTAGAAAATTAGGAAAGGAACGCCATAGTGTGATAGGAAAGAGGAGAGAAGAGTAAAAGGTCGAGGCTAGATTATAGTAACAGAAACAAGGGAAAACAACATCATGGGGGTGGTGAGAAGGGGCAGGGGGGGGGGGGGAGAGAGGCCAAAAGCTAGACAGAAGAGATGGGTTTTTAGATTTGCCTTAAATGTTTTAAATGAGAGTTCCAAGCGGAGGTCTGTGGGGAGCGAGTTCCATAGGTGGGGACCAAGGAAGTAAAAGGCAGAGGAACGGGTGGTTTCTAGGTGGGCTTGGGATGGGGAGGGTAAGGTTATGTGGTTCATGTGGATGGTGCGGAGGGAACGGTAGGGAGTGTGGAGGTGGATCAGGTCGGCAAGGTAAAGGGGAGTGCCAGTATGAATAGACCTGTGAACAAAAAGAAGAATTTATACTGAATATGGAAGGGAATCAGAAGCCAGTGCAGGCGAATGAAGAGAGGGGTGATATGGTCAAAACGGGAAGAGGAAGTGAGGATACAGGCAGCAGGGTTGTGGACTCATTCCAGACGTTGAAGTTGGGATTGGGGGAGACCAGCTAAGGAGATGTTACAATAATCGAGGCGGGAGACAACTAGGGAGATGAGGAGGGTGGACATAGCGGAGAAAGAGAGGAAAGTGCGTACAGATCGGAGTTGTCTTAGGGTGAGAAAGCAGCGCTGAACTACAGATGAGATATGTGCTTTGAACGATACGGAGAAGTCGAGGGTCACACCAAGATAGCATAGAGAGGTGACGATGGGGATTGGAACGAAAGAGAGCAGTGGAATGAGGGAAGGGGCAGGGCTACCGGCAGTGAACCAGATGGCTGAGGTTTTGGAGAGATTGATATGCAAGAAGTTGGAGGAAAGCCAGGATGCTACTGAGGAGAGACAATTGTTGAAGGGGGTAATATCGGGGGAGACAGAGTTAGTGTGATAAAGAAGAAAGATATCGTCAGCGTAATAATATGCGGAGACACCGTGTTGTTGGACTAAAAGTGCGAGAGGAGCAAAAAAGACATTAAAGAGGAGGGGAGCAAGGACAGAGCCCTGTGGGACACCGCAGGGAAGGGGAGTGGAGGGTGAAGAGAGAGAACCGGTGGAAACTGAAAAGGAACGGCCAGAGAGGAAGGAGTGAAACCAATGAAGAACTGTGCCGGTGATGCCGGCATCTTGGAAGCGTGAAAGGAGAGTGCGATGATCAATGAGGTCGAATGCGGCAGAGAGATCCAGAGAGACAGCGAGAGTGACAAGGCCTTGATCGTGAGCGGTGTGTAGTTTGTTTAGAAGAGAAAGAAGAACAGACTCTGTGCTGTGACCGGGGCGGAAACCTGATTGTCGAGGGTGAAGGGTGAGAGAAACTTCAAGGTGTGATGACAATTGAGTGAAAACAAGCTTTTCTAAAAGCTTGGAGAGGAAAGGGAGATGAGAAATGTGGCGCCGGCTAGAGGTGGAAGAGTGATCTAGTGAACCCTTTTTCAGAATGGGGCGAATGATAGCGTGTTTCCAGGGAGAGGGGAAGACACCTGTGGAGAGACTAGCATTAAAGATAGAGAGAATGTGGGGGGAGAGAGCTAGAGAGGGATCTAAGAGCCAGTGGGAGGGAATGGCAAAGACGGCTGTAGCCTCTAACAGTTTTCCAGAGAACTCAGTTTGCATATCGCTCAACAGCTAATATTGCAACCTGCCCCACACAACACTCTTTCAACATACACACTGCATGCGACTGACCACACATACATAATTTGTTTTATGTGCTAAAAGGCTTTGAAGTCATGATCTTGCGCTATGTTATATCCATCCAGTAAGATAAATAATTTGGCTTACTGGGGGAATGAACCCATGACCTCTCCCACTCAGGTCATTGTATTAACCATTGTGCTACATCAACATTCTTCTGGAGGCAGGTCAACATACACACTGTCTGGTATGACTACCAGGTCAGGATAGCACCAAGATTACCCATGATGCACTTCATATGCAAAACAGCTGTCTACATCTGCTCACAAGACAGGGTTTGCACATCTGCTACAAGTCAGCTGTGAAAGGGTGAGTGACCGTGCATGTTGATGCCACAGAGTACCTACTGACCATGACATGTTGCTTGTTCTGTGCTCACCCTGATGGTGGGGTAGTGTGTCCAGCTCCAGGTCCACATTACACGGGTTGATTACAGTGAGCTTTGCTGCAGGTCACCATCAATGATAGTGTGTGAGGTATTCTTTGCAGACAGGCTTGGATGGGTATATGTCCATGTCTAATTGGCATTAATGTGTTGCCCTTGTGGACCATGCTGCACACAACATAAGGCATATACTCTCTGTGAGTATATATTTCTGGGAATTTTCTGAAAGGAATTCTTTGTATTAAAGCTAATTAATCTGTGAACCCACTATTTTTTGTTAAATCAGTCAGCGCCTAGTAGTAGCAGTTTAAATTTAAAACACAGAAGAGAACTTTCTGGTTACATTTCATACCCAGCAGAGAGCTTGTAGTTTAAATTTAATAGTCACTCAGGGCCTAGTATCAGCAAAGTACTTTCAGTTTAAATTTAAAACACAGAAGAGAGCTTTCTGGTTAAATTTTGGAACCCAGCAGAGAGCTTTTAGTTTAAATTTCATAATAAGTTAGAGCCTAGCAGCAGCAAAGAGCTATAGTTTAAATCAAATCAGAATATAGTTTAGCACAAAAGGAAAAACAGGGTCAGTACTCTTTGAGCAACAAATAAAATCTTCTAGAGACCTTTACAAAGAGGCCTTCTACCTAGGGGACAAGAGACCTGTGAAACCTTTTTAATAGGTGTTAACACCAGGTGGCAGGTCAAAAGGCCATTTTGAAAGACTCCTTCTATCCAAGCAAGGACTGTTAATCACCCAGGAAGTTGGTCACAGCTTACCTCAGCATCACAGGCATAAATAGCTCAACCAGAGCTCTGTGATCCTCAGTCTTGAAGGACTAGAAAAGGGGACTGTTACTTCTGGAGAGAGATTGGCAATTGTGAGTATATACTTCTGGGAATTTTCTGAAAGGAATTCTTTGTATTAAAGCTAATTAATCTGTGAACCCACTATTTTTTGTTAAATCAGTCAGTGCCTAGTAGCAGCAGTTTAAGTTTAAATTTAAAACACAGAAGAGAGCTTTCTGGTTACATTTCATACCCAGCAGAGAGCTTGTAGTTTAAATTTAATAGTCACTCAGGGCCTAGTATTAGCAAAGTACTTTTAGTTTAAATTTAAAACACAGAAGAGAGCTTTCTGGTTAAATTTTGGAACAAAGCAGAGAGCTTGTAGTTTAAATGTAATAGTCACTCGGGGCCTAGCATCAGCAAAGTACTTTTCGTTTAAATTTAAAACACAGAAGAGAGCTTGCTGGTTAAATTTAGAACCCAGCAGAGAGCTTGTAGTTTAAATTTCATAATAAGTTAGAGCCTAGCAGCAGCAAAGAGCTATAATTTAAATCAAATCAGTATATAGCTTACCTCAGCAGCACAAGACAGGGTACTGTGTAGCAGCCCTCTTTTAATAAGTGTTATTGGTCTGACCCAGTATGGCATATCTTATGTTCTTATGTTCTTATATCCAGTGAGGTTGCCATGGACACCTGCTTCTGGAGGTGGGGGTGTGTCACGACTCACATGATGACAGTGTACATAGAAAACCACTCTCTCGGGGTCAGGGTGGGTTTCATGGTTTGCCTACAACATTCATTGGAACAATGAATGCTGTAAAATGCACAACATGCCATGGGCATTTAAATACCATAAGCTCCAATCACCAATATATGTCAATCAATGTCAAAGGACATCGGAAGTAAATGAATAATTTTGTAAAAATAATCAATAAAACACAGTCCACTCTAACTTGAAATTTAGTCTTTGTGGATGTAAAGTCTTTAAAGAATAAATTCAAAATTTCTCTCTTTATATAAGCTTGTTGTCTAAATTGCCTCCTCAGGCCATGGAAGTGTTTCTCAGCAGTTGTCAATGACATACAAGAGGAACTCTAAAGTCTGCTTTTATGTTCAGTTAGCTGTTTGTTAAAACTACATAAGGTTTTGCCCACCTAAAGAAGAGGCAAGGACATACTGCAATATAAACCCTAGAATTTTATTTATTTATTTATTTAGAAGGATTTAGTATACCGCCTTATCGTTAAATCAAGGCGGTGTGGCACATCAATCAAAATCAATAATAAAGTAGAAGCAACAGAACAGTCTTGTGATAATTTCAAAGGCAACGAGTCATATTGGGATTACTTGCTATCATCTGGTCGCAAAGCTGGCTGTGATCACATTTACAGAGACTGGAGTAACTTAGTTAGTGTGAACACCCTTCCGACGTAATTGCATGAACTAAAAAATCTTTAATATTATGATCGCGTTTTAAAACCATTTTGATGTCATCTTGGGATTTATTTTCTTGTTCTTCTATGAAATAGTTGGCATTTGTTTTTTTGTCCCGGAGTAAATTTATTTGTTTTTACTTATTGTTCAACCCTATCCTGACTGAAGAGTAAGGCATTTGCCCAGTTTACAGGCTGCTTAGAAGGATATTCAGTGCATCAACGCAATTAGTGCTGTTGAATATCCCCGAGTAATGCCTTTACACGCCCTGAGGATAACTGTTTAACACTGGGGTGTGTCATGGGCATTCTGGGGCTTTCCGGGAGTGGCACCAGTTGCTAACCTGGCAACGGCAAAATTGCACCGCTGCCTAGTTACCACCCGTGGGTAAAAGATAGGTGCAGCAAAATCTGTTCTATCAGCTAACCAGGCAGTGACTAAATATCGCTGCTGCCCGGTTAGCTTCTGCTGGCTTATGGGCCGTACAGCAATCCCAAATATTCAATGCCAGGGCTGCATATGACCCCAGTATTGAATATCTGGGGGTTAAAGGTTGGCGGTGGCAGCTATGTGCCATAGCAGTGCATAGCCATCCCTGAAGAATATCAGACCCTATTTTGGAGTTGAGAGAGTTGAGTTATCCCATCTGTAGGGCATTTATGATTGGAAGTGGTCTTCCTTCCCTTATCTCATACGGCCTTTGAAGGGAAGAGAAAAGCATGAACATTTTCCACATGCAGAACCCCAGATCCTAGTACACAGAAGTATCTCAGAGGGCACCCCATACCCATATTGATGTTACTAACACTGTAGTAGAAGCAATCAGGGGGATTCTTGTAGGTTTGAGAGAATTTGTTAGATCTTTTGCAGGATATACTCATGGGTCCGCAAAGAACAGTCATGGAGGTCAGACACAGGTCTAGAATTTTGATTCAGGTTATAGCAGGTAACAGATACAAACTGGTCAGCTTGGATCTTGGCAACAGAAAAACAATAGTTCCAGTCTTGAACCAAGAATCAAGGAAGTCCACAGGTGGAAGGCCTGATTTAGGTTTGGAGATACTAGGGTGCAGGTGAGCAGTTCAAGTTTAAAGTCAGAATCCAGGACTAAAGTTCCAAGAAAAAAAGCTGGGCAGCCTTCAAGTGGCTGGTGGAAACATTTCTTTGTATCTACTGGTCCTCCAATCAACCTGATTTCTCATGGGCATAGTTTTGGAGGCCAGCCTACAGGCTATTCCCTTGAGGATTTTGGTCTTTTCCTGGGTTCTCAGGTTAGTCCAACAATTAGGGCATCTGTTCTCTAGCCCAATCCATTTCTGGCTCACTCTTCCCCACCCCAGTGACCAGACCTTGTTATTACCACTGTCATCTAAAAGTGACCTTTGGCATCCTGGGCCTAGTTAATGGGGGGTATTACTTATAAACAACTAGGATCTTAGTAGATTATTACTGTTTTCTATAGACTCATAGATCTCTTTTCTGGATATTAGTCTTGCCAATCAATCTGCCAACTCAGTCTGTTCTAAATATACCTTGAGCCCAGTGTAGTTTTGATATATACAGGGTGGCCCAAAAAAAGTGAGAACATCTTGTAGCATATAAGTTATTTAAAAATTCAAAAAGACAGATGTAAACGATTGACAAATAAAAAAATTAAAAAAAAAAAGACGGCAACCGGAAATTGTCGAAATAAAGACGTTATATAGCTAAAAAAGGTAAACAGGTAAACTATTTAAGCTTTTAATTTACAAGATGTTCTCACTTTTTTGGGCCACCCTGTATATATATATCTGCTATGCCCTTCAATCTCTTGTAGAAGTGGTAGAACCTGTTTGTGTTCTGGAAAGGGGTTATCTGTGAATATGTTTAGTAATGAGACATGAAAAATAGGTTAATTTCTTTGATAAAATTATCAAGCTTGATGTATTTGTGATCCAGTTCCCGAGGGGGATGTTGAGTTCTTAGATATTTTGTTAGAAGTCAAACCTTTTTACCTATGAAGTGGAATTTTACAAATGACATCAAAGTGCAATATGGGAAGCTTCCATGTCCAAACTCAGGCACCACTTCACAAATATGGACATACCCAATATGGACATCTGCATAGGCATTCCCAGAATAACATCCCTGATTGTGGACATCTAGGAATAGCCTAATGGCTAGAGTAGTGGTCTAGACCATGGTTCAAATCCCACTGCTGCTATCATTGTGATTGTGCAGAGTACTGGGGATGTTGGAGTGCTATTTTCTCTAGATGTTTTGTGTCCAAAACAAGCACTTTCCCAATGCCTATTCATGCCTAGAGCAGATACAACCTTGATTCAACTCCAGATATTAAGGACATTTCTGAGATCAGGCAGTGACATCCAGGTTCCAAGGAACGCCTCCACCATGCTCTCATTCAGACTTCGATATCCTTACGCTGGGGATGTCCACAGACCCAGCTTCTAAAATGCCTTTGAAGACTTCTCTATGCTTTAGACATCTCTATGTCTGTTTTCAGACATCCAAAACTCAAATAGAATTTCTAAAATAATCCCCATAGTATACAAATGGCCTGGATGTCTGCAGTGACTGGTTTGATTGTCCCAGTTGACCCCACTCATCCTACCCTCATGAAACTCCTATGACCCCACCCCTTACCAACCTCTTGAAACCCATATGACTCCACACTTGCGAACCCCTCATCCCATTGTATATAGTTTCATTTGTTAGCAGCTTTAAAAAATGTTCTTTGTTATGAGTTCCCCTTATTTATTGCATATGTTCTAATACTGTTCATAATTTGTTCCTTGTAAAAACACAGTTCTACGAAAAACGCTTTGACTGGTAGAAAAGCGCTATATCAAAAATCTGTTAAATAAATAAATAAATACGTGGCTTTTGCTGCATCTGTTTTAACCTGTTTCTGGTGCAATTCATAGGCAATGTTTATTGCTGTTTAAACTGTGGACTCAGTACTACTACCACTACTACTATTATTAATCATTTATATAGCTCTATAAGGCATACTCAGCGCTGTAAGGATACATACAAAAGATGATCCCTGCTCATCAGAGCTTGCAATTTAATCAAGACAGACAGCACAAAGGTGAGGCAGTAGACAGTAAAGGAAAAATGAAGGAAAAAAAACCATAATTAGCAAAGAATTTGATGAGCAGAAGGGTACACAGCATTGTTATATGAAAACTCGGCATTGATTAGGAGGCTGGTCTAGTCTTCCTGGTGAAAACAGAGAAAGTAAAGATATTGCTCTAAAATCCGATTTTACTCTCACAGTTTGCCTATTTTTTTGAGGATGAAGGACAGAGGAAATACATGACTGGAGCTCAAAGATTACTTTGGCTAGGAGTTATCAGTCCAAGGTTGTCTAACGGCACTCTGTGAGTGAGTTTTTGGAGAGGTCGATGCAGGAGTGCACCTCTAGCCACTCTGAAGCATCCATCTCTATGATGAATTGTTGCAGAGTCAGGGTGAACCAAGAATACATACTGATGTGAATTCCCCTTTTAGATGGTCAAGGGCTTGCTATGCTGCTGGGGCAATTGAAAACTAGCAAGTTTCTTTTGCTAAGAGGTTAGAGCGGGTACAATAGTGGGAAAGTCTTGTATGAGCATCCATTAGAAGTTAGCAAAGCCAGTGAAAAAAGGGAATACTGCAGTCTAGCAAGTTCAATAATTTTGCAAGTCTGAACTTAAGATAGAAAAGTACAGTCAAGAAAGAAGGTATGGAGCCACATTTTTTACAAATCTGCATTTCAGATCTTAAAGTAAAATGCATAGCACGACTATGAATAAAAAAGCAATTGATGTGGTACTGTACAAAGGCTTTAGATTTCAAGAGTTATGACTAACTGGATTACTCATAAGCAATAAAGCCTTAAGTGAATTTGGCAGGGTTTTTCCTAATGGTAATGACTGACAACACAATCTCATAAATTCCCAAGTCCTATTTACTTTGCATGTACCACTTACTATTTGGAAAGCACTTAAGTAATGTTTTATATCACTTCAGTGCTAGGCAGAGTGACATCACCAAATGAAAAGAGAGCATTGTCACACAATGAATTAAAAGAATTAAATAGCTTGATTAGTGAGTACAGTTAACAGTTTCATAAAAAACTTTAAAGACATTTGCATATGCAATGAATCTTATTAATTCAGAATAATGTGTGTCATCTTAGCTGCCATCTGAACTCAACTCTTGGCAACTGTTAGTTTGTTTTTTAATATATTCACCAGTTAAGACTTACTAAATGCTATAGACAAGAGACTCATTAAAGCATTCATTAGCTCTTTATGAGGGCTTTTAAGGCTTTTGTGCCCCTCCCCTATGTAGCTTGTAGACCCAGAGAGGACGATATTTGAAAGGGCTGATCCGATTAGCAGGGTCTGCTAATCAGATAAGTCTCAATAAATCCAATATTCAGCGGTGATATCTGGACAGTGTCACTAAATATTTCCGCTACCTGCAGCAGCACTATCAAGATAGTGACGAGGCAGTCCATGGGCGAGCAGGGGAGGAGCTGATACTTATCCATATAGCAACGAGTCAGTCCATGGGCGGAGCAGGGGAGGAGCTGGTACATATCCATAGTGATCAGGGAGTCCATGGGTGAGCAGGGGAGGAGCTGATACTTATCCATATAGCGACGAGTCAGTCCATGGGTGGAGCAGGGGAGGAGATGGTACTTATCCATAGTGATGAGGGAGTGCACAGGTGAGCAGGGGAGGAGCTGGTACTTCTCCATATAGTGACGAGTCAGGCCATGGGCAAGCAGTGGAGGAGCTGGTACTTATCCATATAGTGACAAGTTAGTCCATGGGCAAGCAGGGGAGGAGCTGATACCTATCCATAGTGATGATGGAGTCCATGGGCGAGCAGGGGAGGAGCTGGTACTTATCCATATAGTGATGAGTCAGTCCATGGGCGGAGCAGTGGAGGAGCTGGTACTTATCCATAGTGATGAGGGAGTCCATGGGCGGAGCAGGGGAGAAGCTGGTACTTATCCATATAGTGATGAGTCAGTCCATGGGTGGAGCAGGGGAGGAGTTGGTACTTATCCATATAGTGACGAGTCAGTCTTTGGGCGAGCAGGGGAGGAGCTAGTACTTATCCATAGTGATGAGGGAGTCCACGGGTGAGCAGGGGAAGAGCTAGTACTTCTCCATATAGTGACGAGTCACGCCTTGGGAAAGCAGTGGAGGAGCTGGTACTTATTCATATAGTGATGAGTTAGTACATGGGCAATCAGGGGAGGAGCTGGTACTTATCCATATAGTGATGAGTTAGGCAATGGGCAAGCAGGGGAGGAGCTGGTACTTATCCATATAGTGACAAGTTAGTCCATGGGCAAGCAGGGGAGGAGCTAGTACTTATCCATATAGTGACGAGTTAGTCCATGGGCGAGCAGGGGAGAAGCTGGTACTTATCCATATAGTGACGAGTCAGACCATGGGCGGAGCAGGGGAGGAGCTGGTACTTATCCATAGTGATGAGACAGTCCATGGGCGGAGCAGGAGAGGAGCTGGTACTTATCCATATAGTGACGAGTCAGTCCATGGGCGGAGCAGGGGAGGAGTTGGTACTTATCCATAGTGATGAGGCAGTCCATGGGCGGAGCTGGGGAGGAGCTGGTACTTATCCATAGTGATGAGGGAGTCCATGGGCGGAGCATGGGAGTTGCTCGTACTTATCCAAAGTGATGAGGCAGTCCATGGGCGGAGCAGGGGAGAAGCTGGTACTTATCCATAGTGATGAGGGAGTCCATGGGCGGAGCAGGGGAGGAGCTGGTACTTATCTATAGTGATGAGGGAGTCCATGGGTGGAGCATGGGAGGAGCTTGTACTTATCCATAGTGATGAGGCAGTCCATGGGCGGAGCAGGGGAGGAGCTGGTACTTATCCATAGTGATGAGGGAGTCCATGGGTGGAGCAGGGGAGGAGCTATTACTTATACATATAGATGAGACAGTCCATGGGCAGAGCAGGAGTGGAGCTGGTACTTATCCATAGTGATGAGACAGTCCATGGGCGGAGGAGGGGAAGAGCTGGTACTTATCCATAGTGATGAGGGAGTCCATGGGCTGAGCAGGGGAGGAGCTGGTACTTATCCATAGTGATGAGGGAGTCCATGGGTGAGCAGGGGAGGAGCTGGTACTTATCCATAGTGATGAGGGAGTCCATGGATGGAGCAGGGGAGGAGCTGCTACTTATCCATAGTGATGAGGGAGTCCATGGGCGGAGCATGGGAGGAGGTCGTACTTATCCATAGTGATGAGGGAGTCCATGGGCGGAGCAGTGAAGGAGCTGGTACTTATTCATAGTGATGAGACAGCCAATGGGCAGAGCAGGAGAGGAGCTGGTACTTATCCATAGTGATGAGAGAGTCCATGGGCGGAACAGGGGAGGAGCTGGTACTTATCCATAGTGATGAGACAGTCCATGGGTGAGCAGGGGAGGAGCTGGAACTTATCCATAGTGATGAGACAGTCCATGGGCGGAGCAGGGGGGGAGCTGGTACTTATTCATAGTGATGAGACAGCCAATGGGCGGAGCAGGAGAGGAGCTGGTACTTATCCATAGTGATGAGACAGTACATGGGCAGAGCAGGAGAGGAGCTGGTACTTATCCATAGTGATGAGGGAGTCCATGGGCGGAGCAGGGGAGGAGCTCCTACTTATCCATAGTGATGAGGGAGTCCATGGGTGGAGCAGGGGAGGAGCTGCTACTTATCCATAGTGATGAGGGAGTCATGGGCGGAGCAGGGGAGGAGCTGCTAGTTATCCATAGTGATGAGGGAGTCCATGGGCTGAGCAGGGGAGGAGCTGG
Organism: Ichthyophis bannanicus; assembly: GCA_033557465.1. NCBI lineage: Eukaryota > Metazoa > Chordata > Amphibia > Gymnophiona > Ichthyophiidae > Ichthyophis > Ichthyophis bannanicus. The sequence continues at coordinate 485,424,495 of CM066037.1, forward strand.
TACTTATCCATAGTGATGAGGTAGTCCATGGGCGGAGCAGGGGAGGAGCTGGTACTTATCCATACTGATGGGAATGTCCATGGGTGAGCAGGGGAGGAGCTGGTACTTATCCATAGTGATGAGACAGTCCATGGGCGGAGCAGGGAGGGGGAGCTGGTAGTTATTCATAGTGATGAGACAGCCAATGGGCAGAGCAGGAGAGGAGCTGGTACTTATCCATAGTGATGAGACAGTCCATGGGCGGAGCAGGAGAGGAGCTGGTACTTATCCATAGTGATGAGGGAGTCCATGGGCTGAGCAGGGGAGGAGCTGGTACTTATCCATAGTGATGAGGGAGTCCATGGGTGAGCAGGGGAGGAGCTGGTACTTATCCATACTGATGAGACTGTCCATGGGCGGAACAGGGGAGGAGCTGGTACTTATCCATAGTGATGAGGGAGTCCATGGGTGAGCAGGGGAGGAGCTAGTACTTATCCATAGTGATGAGAGAGTCCATGGGCGGAACAGGGGAGGAGCTGGTACATATCCATAGTGATGAGGGAGTCCATGGGTGAGCAGGGGAGGAGCTAGTACTTATCCATAGTGATGAGACAGTCCATGGGCGGAGCAGGGGAGGAGCTGTTACTTATCTGTAGTGATGAGGGGGTTCATGGGCGGAGCAGGGGAGGAGCTGGTACTTATCCATTGTAATGAGAATGTCCATGGGCGGAGCAGGGGAGGAGCTGTTACTTATCCATAGTGATGAGAAAGTCCATGGGTGAGCTGGGGAGGAGCTGTTAATCCATAGTGATGAGACAGTCCATGGGCGGAGAAGGGGAGGAGCTCGTACATATCCATAGTGATGAGACAGTCCATGGGCGGAGCAGGAGAGGAGCTGGTACTTATCCATAGTGATGAGGGAGTCCATGGGCGAAGCAGGGGAGGAGCTGCATCTTATCAATAGTGATGAGACAGTCCATGGGTGAGCAGGGGAGGAGCTGGTACTTATACATAGTGATGAGGGAGTCCATGGGCGGAGCAGGGGAGGAGTTGGCACTTATCCATCGTGATGAGACAGTCCATGTTTGGAGCAAGGGAGGAGCTGGTACTTATCCATAGTGATGAGACAGTCCTTGGGTGAGCAGGGGAGGAGCTGGAACTTATCCATAGTGATGAGACAGTCCATGGGCAGTGCGGGGGGGGGGGAACTGGTACTTATTCATAGTGATGAGACAGCCAATGGGCGGAGCAGGAGAGGAGCTGGTACTTATCCATAGTGATGAGACAGTACATGGGCAGAGCAGGGGGGGGGAGCTGGTACTTATTCATAGTGATGAGATAGCCAATGGGCGGAGCAGGAGAGGAGCTGGTACTTATCCATAGTGATGAGACAGTCCATGGGAGGAGCAGGAGAGGAGCTGGTACTTATCCATAGTGATGAGGGAGTCCATGGGCGGAGCAGGGGAGGAGCTGCTACTTATCCATAGTGATGGGGGAGTCCATGGGTGGAGCAGGGGAGGAGCTGCTACTTATCCATAGTGATGAGGGAGTCCATGGGCGGAGCAGGGGAGGAGCTGCTAGTTATCCATAGTGATGAGGGAGTCCATGGGCTGAGCAGGGGAGGAGCTGGTACTTATCCATAGTGATGAGGGAGCCCATGGGCGGAGCAGGGGAGGAGCTGGTACTTATCCATACTGATGGGAATGTCCATGGGTGAGCAGGGGAGGAGCTGGTACTTATCCATAGTGATGAGACAGTCCATGGGCGGAGCAGGGAGGGGGAGCTTGTAGTTATTCATAGTGATGAGACAGCCAATGGGCAGAGCAGGAGAGGAGCTGGTACTTATCCATAGTGATGAGACAGTCCATGGGCGGAGCAGGAGAGGAGCTGGTACTTATCCATAGTGATGAGGGAGTCCATGGGCTGAGCAGGGGAGGAGCTGGTACTTATCCATAGTGATGAGGGAGTCCATGGGTGAGCAGGGGAGGAGCTGGTACTTATCCATACTGATGAGACTGTCCATGGGCGGAACAGGGGAGGAGCTGGTACTGATCCATAGTGATGAGGGAGTCCATGGGTGAGCAGGGGAGGAGCTAGTACTTATCCATAGTGATGAGAGAGTCCATGGGCGGAACAGGGGAGGAGCTGGTACATATCCATAGTGATGAGGGAGTCCATGGGTGAGCAGGGGAGGAGCTAGTACTTATCCATAGTGATGAGACAGTCCATGGGCGGAGCAGGGGAGGAGCTGTTACTTATCTGTAGTGATGAGGGGGTTCATGGGCGGAGCAGGGGAGGAGCTGGTACTTATCCATTGTAATGAGAATGTCCATGGGCGGAGCAGGGGAGGAGCTGTTACTTATCCATAGTGATGAGAAAGTCCATGGGTGAGCTGGGGAGGAGCTGTTAATCCATAGTGATGAGACAGTCCATGGGCGGAGAAGGGGAGGAGCTCGTACATATCCATAGTGATGAGACAGTCCATGGGCGGAGCAGGAGAGGAGCTGGTACTTATCCATAGTGATGAGGGAGTCCATGGGCGAAGCAGGGGAGGAGCTGTATCTTATCAATAGTGATGAGACAGTCCATGGGTGAGCAGGGGAGGAGCTGGTACTTATACATAGTGATGAGGGAGTCCATGGGCGGAGCAGGGGAGGAGTTGGCACTTATCCATCGTGATGAGACAGTCCATGTTTGGAGCAAGGGAGGAGCTGGTACTTATCCATAGTGATGAGACAGTCCTTGGGTGAGCAGGGGAGGAGCTGGAACTTATCCATAGTGATGAGACAGTCCATGGGCAGTGCGGGGGGGGGGGGAACTGGTACTTATTCATAGTGATGAGACAGCCAATGGGCGGAGCAGGAGAGGAGCTGGTACTTATCCATAGTGATGAGACAGTACATGGGCAGAGCAGGGGGGGGGGAGCTGGTACTTATTCATAGTGATGAGATAGCCAATGGGCGGAGCAGGAGAGGAGCTGGTACTTATCCATAGTGATGAGACAGTCCATGGGAGGAGCAGGAGAGGAGCTGGTACTTATCCATAGTGATGAGGGAGTCCATGGGCGGAGCAGGGGAGGAGCTGCTACTTATCCATAGTGATGGGGGAGTCCATGGGTGGAGCAGGGGAGGAGCTGCTACTTATCCATAGTGATGAGGGAGTCCATGGGCGGAGCAGGGGAGGAGCTGCTAGTTATCCATAGTGATGAGGGAGTCCATGGGCTGAGCAGGGGAGGAGCTGGTACTTATCCATAGTGATGAGGGAGCCCATGGGCGGAGCAGGGGAGGAGCTGGTACTTATTCATAGTGATGGAAATGTCCACGGGTGAGCAGGGGAGGAGCTGGTACTTATCCATAGTGATGAGACAGTCCATGGGCGGAGCAGGGGGGGGGGAGCTGGTACTTATTCATAGTGATGAGGGAGTCCATGGGCGGAGCAGGGGAGGAGCTAGTAGTTATCCATAGTGATGAGGGAGTCCATGGGTGGAGCAGGGAAGGAACTGGTACTTATTCATAGTGATGAGGAAGTCCCTGGGCTGAGCAGTTGAGGAGCTGCTACTTATCCATTGTGATGAGAACATGCATGGGTGGAGCAGGGGAGTAGCTGGAACTTATCCATACTGATGAGACAGTCCATGGGCGGAGCAGGGGAGGAGCTGGTACTTATCCATAGTGATGAGAAAGTTCATGGGTGAGCAGGGGAGGGGCTGGTACTTATCCATAGTGATGAGGGAGTCCATGGGCTGAGCAGGGGAGGAGCTGGTACTTATCCATAGTGATGAGGGAGCCCATGGGCGGAGCAGGGGAGGAGCTGGTACTTATCCATAGTGATGGAAATGTCCATGGGTGAGCAGGGGAGGAGCTGGTACTTATCCATAGTGATGAGACAGTCCATGGGTGCAGCAGGGGGGGGGGAGCTGGTACTTATTCATAGTGATGAGACAGCCAATGGGCAGAGCAGGAGAGGAGCTGGTACTTATCCATAGTGATGAGGGAGTCCATGGGCGAAGCAGGGGAGGAGCAGCTACTTATTCATAGTGATGAGGGAGTCCATGGGCGGAGCAGGGGAGGAGTTAGTAGTTATCCATAGTGATGAGGGAGTCCATGGGTGAGCAGGGGAGGGGCTGGTACTTATCCATAGTGATGAGGGAGTGCATGGGCGGAGCAGGGGAGGAGCTCGTACTTATACATAGTGATGAGGCAGTCCATGGGCGGAGCAGGGGAGGAGCTGGTACTTATCCATAGTGATGAGGGAGTCCATGGGTGGAGCAGGAGAGGACATAGTACTTATCCATAGTGATGAGACATTCCATGGGCGGAGCAGGGGAGGAGCTGGTACTTATCCATAGTGATGAGGGAGTCCATGGGTGGAGCAGGAGAGGACATAGTACTTATCCATAGTGATGAGACATTCCATGGGCGGAGCAGGGGAGGAGCTGATTCTTATCCATAGTGATAAGGGAGTCCATGGGTGGAGCAGGGGAAGAGCTCTTACTTATACATATAGATGAGACAGTCCATGGGCGGAGCAGGAGTGGAGCTGGTACTTATCCATAGTGATGAGACAGTCCATGGGCGGAGCAGGGGAAGAGCTGGTACTTATCAATAGTGATGAGGGAGTCCATGGGCTGAGCAGGGGAGGAGCTGGAACTTATCCATAGTGATGAGGGAGTCCATGGGTGAGCAGGGGAGGAGCTGATACTTATCCGTACTGATGAGACTGTCCATAGGTGGAGCAGGAGAGGAGCTGGTACTTATCCATAGTGATGAGACAGTCCATGGGTGAGCAGGGGAGGAGCTGGTACTTATCCATAGTGATGATACAGTCCATGGGTGAGCAGGGGAAGAGCTGGTACTTATCCATAGTGATGAGACAGTCCATGGGTGGAGCAGGAGAGGAGCTGGTACTTATCCATAGTGATGAGACAGTCCATGGGTGAGCAGGGGAGGAGCTGGAACTTATCCATAGTGATGAGACAGTCCATGGGCAGAGCAGGGGAGGAGCTGGTAGTTATCCATAGTGATGAGACAGTCCATTGGTGAGCAGGGGAGGAGCTGGTACTTATCCATAGTGATGAGGGAGTCCATTGGCGGAGCAGGTGAAGAGCTGGTACTTATCCATAGGGATGAGACAGTCCATGGGTGAGCAGCGGAAGAGCTGGTACTTATCCATAGTGATGAGACAGTCCATGGGTGGAGCAGGAGAGAAGCTGGTACTTATCCATAGTGATGAGACAGTCCATGGGTGAGCAGGGGAGGAGCTGGAACTTATCCATAGTGATGAGACAGGCCATGGGCTGAGCATGGGAGAAGCTCGTACTTATCCATAGTGATGAGGGAGTCCATGGGCAGACCAGGGGAGGAGCTGGTACTTATCAATAGTGATGGGGGAGTCCCTGGGAGGAGCAGGGGAGCAGCTGGTACTTATCCATAGTGATGAGGGAGTCCATGGGCGGAGCAGGGGAGGATCTGGTTCTTATCTATATTGATGAGAGAGTCCATGGGTGGAGCAGGGGAGGAGCTGGTCGTTATCCATAGTGATGAGGGAGTCTATGGGCGGAGCAGGGGAGGATCTGGTTCTTATCCATAGTGATGAGACAGTCCATGGGCAGAACAGGGGAGGAGCTATTACTTATCTATAGTGATGAGGGAGTCCATGGGCGGAGCAGGGGAGGAGCTGGTACTTATCCATAGTGATGAGGGAGTCCATGGGTGGAGCAGGAGAGGACATAGTACTTATCCATAGTGATGAGACAGTCCATGGGCAGAGCAGGGGAGGAGCTGGTCCTTATCCATAGTGATAAGGGAGTCCATGGGCGGAGTAGGGGAGGAGCTCTTACTTATACATATAGATGAGACAGTCCATGGGCGGAGCAGTAGTGGAGCTGGTACTTATCCATAGTGATGAGAGAGTCCATGGGCGGAGCAGGGGAAGAGCTGGTACTTATCCATAGTGATGAGGGAGTCCATGGGCTGAGCAGGGGAGGAGCTGGAACTTATCCATAGTGATGAGGGAGTCCATGGGTGAGCAGGGGAGGAGCTGATACTTATCCATACTGATGAGACTGTCCATAGGTGGAGCAGGAGAGGAGCTGATACTTATCCATAGTGATGAGACAGTCCATGGGTGAGCAGGGGAGGAGCTGGTACTTATCCATAGTGATGAGACAGTCCATGGGTGAGCAGGGGAAGAGCTGGTACTTATCCATAGTGATGAGACAGTCCATGGGTGGAGCAGGAGAGGAGCTGGTACTTATCCATAGTGATGAGACAGTCCATGGGTGAGCACGGGAGGAGCTGGAACTTATCCATAGTTATGAGACAGTCCATGGGCAGAGCAGGGGAGGAGCTGGTAGTTATCCATAGTGATGAGACAGTCCATTGGTGAGCAGGGGAGGAGCTGGTACTTATCCATAGTGATGAGGGAGTCCATGAGCGGAGCAGGTGAAGAGCTGGTACTTATTCATAGTGATGAGGAAGTCCATGGGCGGAGCAGGGGAGGATCTGGTTCTTATCCATAGTAATGAGAGAGTCCATGGGAGGAGCAGGGGAGGAGCTGGTAGTTATCCATAGTGATGAGGGAGTCCATGGGCAGAGCAGGGGAGGATCTGATTCTTATCCATAGTGATGAGACAGTCCATTGGCAGAACAGGGGAGGAGCTATTACTTATCTATAGTGATGAGGGAGTCCTTGGGTGGAGCAGGGGAGGAACTGGTACTTATCCATAGTAATGAGAAAGTCCATGGCGGAGCAGGGGAGGAGCTTGTACTTATCCATAGTGATGAGAAAGTCCATGGGTGAGCAGGGGAGGAGCTGTTAATCCATAGTGATGAGACAGTCCATGGGCGGAGGAGGGGAGGAGCTTGTACTTATCCATAGTGATGAGACAGTCCATGGGCAGAGCAGAAGAGGAGCTGGTACTTATCCATAGTGATGAGGGAGTCCATGGGCGGAGCAGGGGAGGAGCTGGTACTTATCCATAGTGATGAGGGAGCCCATGGGTAGAGCAGGAGTGGAGCTGGTACTTATCCATAGTGATGAGACAGTCCATGGGCATAGCAGGGTAGGAGCTGCTACTTATCTATAGTGATGAGGGAGTCCATGGGCGGAGCAGAGGAGGAGCTGGTACTTATCCATAGTGATGAGACAGTCCATGGGTGAGCAGGGGAGGAGCTGGTACTGTGATAAGGAAGCTTATCATAGCTCAGGAAGGAGCTATAGAAAAGGTGAAGTGACTCTGAACAAGCAACCTGTCAGTTCTGGTAGAAATAAGAAAACAGAATTTTGCCATAAAAGACTACCAGTCCCAGAATGCACCAGGTTTCCAACAGCCATTAGAGGAGCTGAAGTGGGGAAACATGTGTTCAATCAAGAGGGCTATGAGGTAATCCCCAAGCACTCATCTCAAAGAGCAGGGCCTGATTCAGCACAGCTGCGCTGTGCTAGGGTGGAGCACTCATCAAAGCAGAATAAAGGTAGAGTTTATTCTACAGAGAATTATCCTCATCCACAGTTTCATCTGGGAGATCCTCATCCTCAGGATCAGCTTGGAGGTCCTCATCTTGGACATCTTCCTCATCGGGAGGATCATCAGAAGCAGAAGCCAAACCGGACGGACAGAGAGGGCAAGAAACCCTTTGGAAGAAAGAAGAGAAAAGCCTTTGGGAGGTCTAAAGGAGTCCAGAGCAGTACGTATACTGGAAGGCATTCCAAGGGCCAGCATACACCATTGGACTGGGGAAAGCCAGAGGAATGGTGCTGCAGGGCTAGGAATCTCCAGACGGTACCTGTGAGGGAGACGGCTACACGTGGAAGGGAACCCAAGACCCGTGCCAGAAGGTATGTGAAGAGAGATCCAGTGTCCAGGGATCTGGATTGGAAGGCTGGACATAAGAACTGGTCTACATACTGGCCAGGCTATTTAGAGAGGAAATCTAACAGCAATGGAAGCTCAGGTATGAACACTGATCTATGCCCAAGCTATAACCTTGAAAGACAGCAGGGAAACAAGTATTCTCCTGAAAGTGCTCCATTGAGAAATTCCTCTGTGCCAATCCCTGATATTGAACCCATGATTGTTGAAGAAGTGGAAGGAGTGGTCTTAGATACAGGCTGTGAATATATGGATTGCTGTCTGTCTAAACTCCTTTGGTAATTTTCTGTTACAAAGTACAGCAACCATCACAAAGAAATACAAACTGGTTCTTTAATCTACTCAGAAAAGCTCCTGAAGTAGGATTTGAGCCACGCCGTAGAAAGCAAGCCAGCTAAGGGGTTTCAGCTGGGTAAATGCTAGCAATTGAGCCTTACCTAATTGCTTGTGAGCTCTGAGGGAATCACTTCTGAGTCTATGTGGGAAGATATAAGAAGTTAACCTGAAAAGAACAGTTTTTCCCTTCTTTGTGGATTTTGTTTGTTGTTTGATACACTGCTAAGAATATATTAGCTAAAGCCTAAAGAAAAGACCAGTTTGTTACCAACCAGGTCTTTATTCTTTTGCTTTGATTGCCTGACAAGTTCAGCTGTTTTCCTGATTTTGTTTTTCTAAGTTTAACACTGAAAGCAAGTATCCTGTTTTATGTGCTACCAAGCATATCTGTGTTGGGAGAAATAACCCCATAAATAAATATCTTATTGGCTTTACACTTAAGCACAACTAATTATTGTGAGCAGCTGTGTCTGGTGTGAATGGACTGCATTTCCCACAATCCCTTGCAAATCATATTGATATATGCACTTGCCAAGACTGTGAACATTCTCACCCAGGCAGCTGTCAGACAGTACTTATCCATAGTGATGAGGGAGTCCATGGGCGGAGCAGGGGAGGAGCTGGTATTTATCCATACTGATGAGACAGTCCATGTGCTTAGCAGGGGAGGAGCTGGCACTTATCCATCGTGATGAGACAGTCCATGTTTGGAGCAGGGGAGGAGCTGGTACTTATCCATAGTGATGAGACAGTCCATGGGTGAGCAGGGGAGGAGCTGGAACTTATCCATAGTGATGAGACAGTCCATGGGCGGAGCAGGGGGGGAGCTGGTACTTATTCATAGTGATGAGACAGCCAATGGGTGGAGCAGGAGAGTAGCTGGTACTTATCCATAGTGATGAGACAGTCCATGGGCGCAGCAGGAGAGGAGCTGGCACTTATCCATAGTGATGAGGGAGTCCATGGGCGGAGCAGCGGGGGAGCTGCTACTTATCCATAGTGATGAGGGAGTCCATGGGCGGAGCAGTGGAGGAGCTGGTAGTTATCCATAGTGATGAGGGAGTCCATGGGCTGAGCAGGGGAGGAGCTGGTACTTGTCCATAGTGATGAGACAGCCAATGGGCGGAGCAGGAGAGGAGCTGGTACTCATCCATAGTGGTGAGACAGTCCATGGGCGGAGCAGGAGAGGAGCTGGTAGTTATCCATAGTGATGAGAAAGTCCATGGGCAGAGCAGGGGAGGAGCTGGTACTTATCCATAGTAATGAGACAGTCCATGGGTGGAGCAGGAGAGGAGCTGATACTTATCCATAGTAATGAGAAAGTCCATAGGTGAGTAGGAGAGGAGCTGGTACTTATCTATAGTGATGAGTCAGTCCATGGGTGACAGGGGAGGAGCTGGTACGTCTCCATATAGTGACGAGTCAGGACATGGGCAAGCAGTGGAGGAGCTGGTACTTATTCATATAGTGACGAGTTAGGTGATGGGCAAACAGGGGAGGAGCTGGTACTTATCCATATAGTGACGAGTTAGTCCATGGGCAAGCAGGGGAGGAGCTGGTACTTATCCATAGTGATGAGACAGTCCATGTGTGGAGCAGGGGAGGAGCTGGTACTTATCCATAGTGATGAGACAGTCCATGGATGAGCAGGGGAGGAGCTGGTACTTATCCATAGTGATGAGGGAGTCCATGGGTGAGCAGGGGAGGAGCTGGTACTTATCTATAGTAATGAGTCAGTCCATGGGTGACTGGGGAGGAGCTGGTACTTATCGATAGTGATGAGGGAGTCCATGGGTGAGCAGGGGAGGAGCTGGTACTTATCCATAGTGATGAGACAGTCCATGGGTGGAGCAGGAGAGGAGCTGGTAGTTATCCATAGTGATGAGAAAGTCCATGGGCGGAGCAGGGGAGGAGCTGGTTCTTATCCATAGTGATGAGACAGTCCATGGGTGGAGCAGGAGAGGAGCTGGTACTTATCCATAGTGATGAGAGAGTTCATGGGTGAGTAGGAAAGGAGCTGGTACTTATCCATAGTGATGAGAAAGTCCATGGGTGAGCAGGAGAGGAGCTGGTACTTATCTATAGTGATGAGTCAGTCCATGGATGACAGGGGAGGAGCTGGTACTTCTCCATATAGTGACGAGTCAGGACATGGGCAAGCAGTGGAGGAGCTGGTACTTATTCATATAGTGACGAGTTAGTTGATGGGCAAGCAGGGGAGGAGCTGGTACTTATCCATATAGTGACGAGTTAGTCCATGGGCAAGCAGGGGAAGAGCTGGTACTTATCCATAGTGATGAGACAGTCCATGTGTGGAGCAGGGGAGGAGCTGGTACTTATCCATAGTGATGAGACAGTCCATGGATGAGCAGGGGAGGAGCTGGTACTTATCCATAGTGATGAGGGAGTCCATGGGTGAGCAGGGGAGGAGCTGGTACTTATCTATAGTGATGAGTCAGTCCATGGGTGACAGGGGAGGAGCTGGTACTTATCCATAGTGATGAGGGAGTCCATGGGTGAGCAGGGGAGGAGCTGGTACTTATCCATAGTGATGAGAACGACCATGGGCGGAGCAGGAGAGGAGCTGGTACTTATCCATAGTGATGAGGGAGTGCATGGGTGAGCAGGGATGGAGCTGGTACTTATCCATAGTGATGAGGGAGTCCATGGGTGAGCAGGGGAGGAGCTGGTACTTATCCATAGTGATGAGTCAGTCCATGGTTGACAGGGGAGGAGCTGGTACTTATCCAGATAGTGACGAGTCAGTCTAATGGTAGTGCAGGGGAGATGCTGACACTTATCCTGATAGCATTGATTTTCCATGTCACTATATGGAAATTTATTTACATAGCTTAGGATGCCCAAAAGGCTGCCAATTACCACAAAATCTAGATCTTCGTTGGCAACTGCTCTCTGGATACAGCCGTTGAATATTTGGGTTTTTTTTTCCTCCAGTAGCTGGCATTTAAAAAATGTTGGGTTCAATATTACTTTTCAACTATTATTAACCCAAGTTTTTTGCTGTTTTAAAATTCTTAAACTTTTTAAAAACTATTTTTACTTTTTTATATTTCAGCATCAAGTATAGCGCTACTAATTCTTTGTACCTACAAATGCAGCTTCTTTTTTGTCTGTAAGACTCAAGGCAAGCCAGTATGTCCCAAGGACAGCATCCTTGGTAGTAAGAAATAAATAGTAGCCTTCATAGGATTCTTTTCCGTTCACTCATGCCAAACTTGTACTTGGTACCTTGGCTCTCTTTGGGCGTTTGAGATAGACAACTAAACATGGTATTTAATTTGTAAAATTCTACATTTGTGATAAGCAAATTGGTAATTTAATATCTGCTTGTTAATTTATTAAACTGTTTATTTATTTAGTTAACATTTCTTATATATATATCTGTATATTACCCCCTCCAAATTGAAATAAATGAAAGAAAGTGGCCTCCATTGTTAATTGGCAGCATTTAAACATATAGGCTTGCATAATATCCACTTCCACGCGTGAGCTGCCAAGTGGCCTCTGTTGATTTTTCTTATGTGTAAATTTGTAAAATTGTTACTTTGGCTCTATGTGTCAACAGATTCGTGTTCACTCCTGTATGTCTTTATGTGGATTTCAGAAAAGGCTCCACATTTGGCAAAGTCTTTTCTGAAATACCATCAGAATTGTGCATGTCCCGACCTCCAGGTCTCATTTCCTGTCTCCACATACTATCTTACATTTGCCTTCACATCTCATTTTTAGAAGGAAAACTAAAGCCAGGTTATTCGTACAGACTTTACAGTTAGATAACTTATTTGAGAGCTTCACAATTGACCATTATTAGGATTCTTGGATGTATATTTTATGGTTACTATTCTATTACATTTTTGTTCTATTTCTATCTGATTTATATTTACCTTTATTTATATTTATATTTACCTTTGGTTTTTTTGCAGGGAAATTGTGGAATATTGAATAGAATTAAATGTCATAAATAATTAAAATCCACATGGAGATTGGAAAATAAAATCGCCACACGTATTTTCCCTTTCCTGCCCCCAAACCTGCCCCTTTCATGAACGCACATGTGGGCTTCCTCCAACTGAGGGGAAAGTAATGTTTACTCACAAGGATTTGCCACAAATTTCTTTGAAATATGCCCACTTGATGGACAGAGCCTTTTTCTCAAATAAACCACCAATGTGTGATGCTACCACTGAACAGAAAAATATCAAAATGCAATATATAAAAGAAACAATTCCTCTCTTAAGGTCCAGCCCAGTAGAATCACGAAAACGTGAGTTTTGTTATGCAAGCAATACGACAGCGAAAAATGCTTTTCAAGATTTGTTTTAGGAGTTTCTGGTTTTATCAAGGAATTCAATCTTCCTAGCTGAGTGCTTAGCAGAAATAGTTCAGCTTTAATAAAGCACAGCTGTTGACATATTCACTCACCTTCACCAATGCATGGACGCGTTTCATACTGAATTTCAACTAAGGAATTTTAGCCTTTTAAAATAATAAGCAAAAAGACTTTCAGCTTCCCTTTGGGATCATGGCTGCTTTATAGATCAAAGACACACATCAACAAAATGACTTACGTTGGAAAGCTATGACTTGTGTTTTACTTATAAATGAAACAATTAATGTATTTTAACTGTAGCAGTTTAGCAACTCTGTTTTCTCTATAGTCTGTCTTGCTATAATGAACAGAGTATGTCAGCAGATATGACTGAAAACCTATCCTACTGTACTACCTAAAGACTTCAAAATCTTCAGCGTTTCCCTCCCCTCCTTATCATGAATGATCATCCGTGCTTGGCCCAGACTTTCTTAATTCCACTGCGGGTTTTGCCTCCATCTCGATTAGGAGGCTGTTCTAAGCACCCACCACCCTTTTCTGTGAAGAGATGCTCTCTTCCCATGTAACTCCTGAATTTATCTCCATTAGCCTCACAAGAATTTCCTGTGCGTATTATTTATATCTTTGAATGCCTATCATACTCCCATTCTGTCTTCTTTAGGAGGTACTTCTTTGGCTCATAAGCTATGCTTATTATTTTTTCTTCAAGAATTCTTATCATGAGGATGAAGATGTAGCAGAATTAGTGTTAGCACTGTTATCATAAACACAATGAAAATACCACAGACGAAGTGATGCAATAACCCGCTGAAAGCTGCAGTAAAATATGTGGCGGAGGTTAGAGAGTAGGATAGAAGAGATGGGCTGAAAGTAGTTACATTCAAGAGTTTTTATTCTGTTCTAAACTCTACACATTCTTGCTGATTTTGTGAACTGTATGAGTTTATCTTATCTGGGTACAGTCCCATACCTTTGTTGGAACTTTCAAAATTCTTGTACAGCACAAATGAAAGTCTTCCACGACTTTACTACCATCTTCTCTAATAGTGGAAAAGACAGTTTGATGGTTGATTTTATAAATGCTGTAAAACTATCTCCTTGCAACTGCCCAGCACCCTTGAAACTACCCCCTGCAACTCTTCCACTGTTCTGACAATTACCCCACCCCCAAAAACTACCCCTGCAACTGACCCAACACTCACAAACTACCCCACCCTTAAAATCTATGCCCTGCAGCCCTGTTAACTACCCCCACACCCAGAAATTATTTCCCTGCAAATGCCACACTTCCCCTGCAAACTATCCTACCTCCTGTATTAATTCCCTGTATCTGCCCCACTATCTTGCAAACTACCCCACCCACAAAACTACCTCCCCGCATCTGATTCCACTCCCAAAAATATGTAACTCGGAAGTGCCACATGATATCCCCCAATTACTTTGATCACAGACACAAACATGCACAGCACACACACAGATCATGCAAAAGATACAGGGATCATTAATAGTTTCCTAGCTGGGATGTGCTGCATTTTAAATTACTCACAGGGCTTTTTTTGAGGGGGTCCCTGGTGTGACTGAGCGCTGATATTTTTTTCATTGCCTACTAAAACGAAACCATGATCCTCATGTATTAATGAAAGCGCCCTGCATATGAGTACCCAGGGGCGGTTCTATCATGAGGCAGAGTGAGGCGGTCGCCTCAGACGGCAAAGTTTTGGGGGTGGCAAAAACTCCACTGCGGCCATCTTACTCTGCCTTTGACCTGCTGCTGCCACCACTGCCACTTCTGGGTCTATGGTGGTGTTGGTGGCATCAATCCCCATCCCCCCCCCTCCGATGACAAACGTCAGCTTCAAAAAAAATGCAAGCGAAAGCACAGGATCTTCCTGACTCCAGTGCACTTGTAATGCTCTATTGGTCCCACCCCCTTCTCATGCATACTCACGTCATAGGGGGGGGTGGTACTGTCAAAGACTTACAAGCATACTGGAGTCAGGAAGACCCCGTGCTTTTGCCTGAATTTTTTTTAAGCCACTGCTCACTCAGAGAAGCAGCAACGGCAGTAGTTTAGGGGCAGGAAGGAAGGGAGGCCACCTTTGGGCATGCATCAACTGCAGGGGTAGGGGGTGTGGAGGTGGAGGGTAGACGATGAACATATGGGGCAGGGGGTGCAGAGGGGGAAGGTAGATGGATATGGAAGGGGGCAAATGATGGACATGGGAAGGAGCAAGGGGACACATGATAGACACCAGGGGCAGGGGAAAGATGCTGGCCATGGGAGGAAAAGGGAGAGAGGGCAGATTATGGCTACTGGGGAGGCAGAGGGCAGATGTTGGCCATGGAATGAGGTGGGTAGGGAGCAGAAAGTTGCCACAGGAACAATGAGCAGATGCTGGGCATGGTGGGGGAACATAGGTGAAAAGGACAGATACTGGGCAGGATGGGCACAGGAGAGAAGTGGCAGATGCAGGACATGAGGGCATGGAGGGTAGATGTAGGGCATGGGGTGGACATGGGGAGGAAGGGTCAATGCTGGACTTGGAGGTTTGGAGGGTAGATGGGGGTTATGAAGGGGGAAGGGGAGAAAGGAAAGGTGCTGGACATGGGGGCATGGAGGGCAGATGGTGAGAAACGGCAGATGCTGGATACTGGGGAGGGGAGGAAGAAAGGATAGATGCTGGACATTTGTGGTGGAGACTGGGAGATGAGATGCTGGAAACAGGAGGAGGAAGAGAGGAAAGATGGTGGACTTGGGAGGAGAAAGAGGAGAGAAATTCTAGAGGAAGGAGAAGGGGAGGAAGAGGTTAAATGCTGGACAGGTGTGTGGGGAAATGCTGTACACAGGAATGGAGAGAAAGGGGAATATATTGGACATGAAGCAGGAAAAGGGAGGGGGAATGGTGGGGTGGGGTGAGAAAATAGGCTGAAGTGCTGGATGAAGGGAGGAGAAAGACGAGGGAGGCTAGATATGGTGGGGGAGAAGAGAGAAAGGGAAGAGTAAGAGGCTGGGGAAGAAGAGAACTGTGTTAAGGGTTGAAAAGTGGTAGATGCAGTATTAAGAGGGGATTCAAGACTGGATGGTAAAGAGGAGGAGCAAAATCTGAATTGAGAGATAGATAGAGAGAGAAATAAATGGAAGAAAGCTGAAAGGGAAAGATAAATGCCAGAGATGTAAGGAAGTAAAGACGAGAGGAGAGAGGAGAAGTGGCAAATAGGCCGGAGATCCTAAAAAACGAGCTAAGAGAAGATGGAGGAAAGCAGAAGCTGGAGACTGAGATCAACATGATTACAAAATAAAATGTCCAGCCTTCAAAGGTAGAAAAATTAATTGTATATTTAATTTAGTGATTGGACTATGTCCGTTTTTGGAGTTTACATGATCTGTCTTTATATTTTGCACAGTACAAGGGCATACACATCTCTCTCTATTTCACTGATGTTGTACTGCATGCAGTGGTGCAGCCAAGGGTGGGTCTTGCTGGGCCATGCCCTCCACTCTGGCATCAGGCCACCCAGTCAGCGGCAGCAGAACAGTCAGATGAGAGGATAACTGGAGGCAGTGTCAACCTTCACACTTCTTTGTGCCCATACAGATTAATCTCAGGCCCAGGGCCGGCCCCAGAGTGGGTTCAAGGTACTGGCGCCCGAGGCAAATCTTAAGCCTCTTATGCTCCTCCCCAGCTGTCAGAATCTATTGTTTAGCTTTGAATGCCCTGTTCTTTACCACCGCAACCTCCCAAAAGCTCTCATCCTAGGTGACCGCCTAGTTTGCCTAGTGGTTGGGCTGGCCCTTCCTAGGCCCCACCAAAAAATCGGCCTTGGCTGTGCCACTGAGGCAGAGTCTGGCTTCTTTGGCTTTCGATTTAATTTTTGTCTACATATGTCATCCCCTAAGACGCTAACCATGTGTGCTGTGACCCCAGTTCTCTGTACATACCACCCCCCCCCCCAGTCTTGATTGACAATCCCCGAACATGAATCAAACCGCTGCTGATCGCTGGAAGTAGCGGTATATAAGTGTGCAGTAAATAAATAAAATAAATAAATATGTCTATTTTTAGTTTGTGGTAATTTATTCCTGGCTTGGCGAGGATCTATCTTCTGAGTTTGTGACCAAACCCAGGTATTCTATTAGCATGGAGTTTCTATGTAGGGATCGGTAGTAATCTGGCTTATTCGGCTATCTGAATAGGTGTATGGATATTCTAGGCCCACTGCAATATTTATAGTACTGCTCTTTTCTGGAAAGGCCCTCTTGTGTGAGTTTTGGATGTTAATGCTAACGCCACTCCCGTCTCTTGGGACAATATAGAGTTTCCTCTTTAAAATATTGCATCACATTTAAGCCGGATGATGGTATAATTGTACGTCTCTACAGAGGGCAGCTGGAGCATGAACACTACTTCCTACTGGATCTTCCCTACACTTTAAGAGTCAGGAAACTACAGACAGGATATACAAGAATTAAAACAAAAGGATGGAACTTAGAGTAGTTAACTATATTGAATTTAAATTTTATTATAACCACAAAACACTTATAACACAGGTAAGTATTTAGGGGCCCGATATTCGAAAGGCATTTAGGATCAGGATATTCAATGCACTAAGACTTTTAGTGCTGCTAAATATTCCTGATCTTAACTCCTACATACCCGATGCTAACGGGGCATGTCTTGGTCATTTCGGGAAGGAGTGGAGGAGCAGAGGTGGCGACAGTTGATAACCAGGCAGCGGCGATATTGCATGCTGTCCGGTTAGTGACCTGTGGCTAAAAGATAGGTGTAGCACCTATCTTTTAGCTGCAGGAGCTAACCGGACAGCATGCAATATCGCCGCTGCCCGGTAAGCTACTGCTGCTGGGAGGCTGCGCAGCAAACTCGGATATTCAAAGCTGGGGCCGCATATGACTGCAGCATTGAACATCCGGGGTTAAGGGTCGGCGCATAGCCGACCTAGATGAATATTGGGCCCTAGATGTTTAACTTGTGTGGAAAATTTGCTACTTTTAGTTTAATGAATTGTTTCAAATAAACAATGCTACAATAACAGTGTATCTTTGTTTGTTAAATATTCCCAATGTTATTTTCCCAAAGAAAACTCTTGTGGCATCAGAGACTAGAATGTACTTATGGAAATCTGATTAGATTTTGTTTATACTGAAATCTGAGCTCAAATATTCCAAAATGTGTGTGCGCCGAGTCTGTACTTATCACACTCAAAGTTGGGGCTCGTTGGTTCTTCTCTCGCATTCTCTGGTCTTTCGATCTCAGATGTCCTCCATGCCGGTATTACAGACGTCTTGATCTTCAGCGCCTTTTGTCCTATCCTAATTCTGAATTCCCACCTGTACTGCTCTATAAACTTAACAAAATACTCTTATCCTCTCCTCTTCTGAACTATGGGGAAGTTCCTTACTCAGGAACTAAAAATGGGAAACACAGCAAGCTTGTTAAAATTCCCTATATCCTTCTCCTCCATTCATATATTCCTCTTTCTGCTTCCCTCTTACTTACACACCATAACTCCCAAGCACCCTTACAGTTCTTTCTCACACTCAATCATACCTAAATTATCTCTCGATCCTATTTTCTCTCCTCAGTCCCTTGCACACGCAGCCTCTCTCAAACACTCTGCATGTTCCCTTTTTCCCTTAACTTCACCCAACCAGGGAGGTATACCAGGTACTCTACCTAACTACTCACTTGCTCACACATGTTCTTAAAATAGCTCCTCAAGCCTAACTCTGCTCTGACCAACGACTTCTCTCTGTTGAAGTAAACTATTTTTTAAAATTCTTACTTAACCACTTCCCGCAGAATTCAAATAAAAAAAATTAAATCCCATTTCCTCTTTAATTAACCCTTATATAATTAAATATATTCTATCTCTAATCTTTTCCTGACCAAACCTTACCATCTCATTCCTTTACATCTAACCTTTCCTTTCACCTTCTCTCAAAACCACTCAAAATCTTTCTTCTCCACGCAAGTCCCTCTTATGCACTCATCCTTTCACTCAAAACATTCATTTCATTCATCAAAACATTCAAAAACATTCAAAATCAGGCCCCTGACCTCACATACAGTAACATGCATCCATCTTCATCCACAGTCAAGCTCCAACTGCCAATTCCTAATCCTCATCACACAGATTCCAAACACGATTCTGTTAATATCCCTACCACTGTTGATGTCATTAAATAAATCTTATCACCCCCTATTAACCTACCTAATTTCTCATAGTTCTTTATTTTGATATACTCCTGTCTGGCACATTTGAGGATTTTACAGGCAAGTCTCCTTCTCTGTCAGGCATCAGTTACTTTTTTCCTAAACTGCTTCATATAACAATCTGCTCAGCTGTGCCTTTTCGCTAATTTGTGGCCAAGAGATATCCATACTCACCCCCCCCCCCCACACAAACATCCTGGTACTTTGATAACTTTAGAGTTAATTTTCACATTAAATAAAATAATTTTCCATACACAGCAACACAATTTCACATTAGGATAACAAAGACATAAGTTCTAAGCCATTTTTGACATTTTTAGACTATTTTTGACACATCACTCAGCATGCTACCCCACCTGAAGCAAACAGCCAGAACAAGTTTCTACAAACTAAAGACCATACAACACATGAGACCCTTCCTTGAAACAAATTATTTCAGGTCTGTTGTGCAAGCCATTATTACCTCCCACTTTGACTACTGCAACAGCTTGTTGCAGGATCTACCAGCAAAAAAAAATCTATATATACTCCAAAGAGCCCAGAACATTACAGCCACAATCATTTGCAAAGCCCGACTAACTGACCACATCACACCCCTCCTACGTGACCTCCACTAGCTCCTAATACAAAGCCGGATAAAATACAAACTACTCATGACAACATTTAAGCTCATTAACAATGTTGCACCATCCTTCCTCTCAGCTCTCCTCCATACCCCCGCAGACATCAGATCACGAAGGGAGAACAATCTCCACTCCCTAACAATCCCAACCTCAATCCACAAAATGAAACAAACCACCAGCTCCAGAGCATTTACATACACGGCCCCAACCTCTGGAACTCCCTACCGCTACCCATCCGCGCAATCAAAGACCTCCAAGAGTTCAGAAAGCAGCTAAAAACCCACCTCTTCACCGCATACTACAGAGAGGTCGACTCACTCAAAATCACAAGCATCACTGACACACCAGTCCATTACCTAACACAACTGGTGGTAAGGACCACTCAAGGCTCACCCAAAGGAGCACATGTATATAGTTAACCTGCACATAATTACAATTGAAAATGTTTCTTGTCAAGTTATCATGTAAAAGTTAGTCACTGTTTTATGTAACATGTTTGGTTCTCTGTAAATTGCCCCTGATCTCTGGAAGGGGCAGTATAGAAAAATGTAACAAATAAATAAATAATAAATATTTTATCAAATCGCTGCTTTTAAGAAGCATTAAACACTATAAAAATCATTTTACCATGACCATTAATCTTCTCACATCTCCCGAAGACCATTTTTCTATTTTAAAACTTTTAACTTGAAGTTTTTAATATTGGGCTAGGCCACACCTTTTGGGCCCACCTCCACCAAAACGCACTCTAACACAACATTTCTATATACTTGACATTTGCACTTTTAATTTTCGGCGATTTTGTTTTCCCCCTTAGCTTCAAATATGGTGATTTATAACTATTTAATAATTTTAAAACATTAAAAACACTTTTTAATACCCTCAAGCCCTTTCCCTTCACTTTTATAACTTTAAAACTTTGGGCCCTGTTTACTAAAGGTCTTCTCCCATTTTGTGTCTATGGGAGAAATACTTAGTAAACAGGGCCCTTTGAGTTTTAAATTTTGGCCATTTTTGGGCCTTGACCCATGCCCCCTTTTTACAGCGATTTGACTTTTTAAAATCAAACAAATGGGTTTACAGGGCTTCCCAGCCCTTGTTCTGCTTTTTCCCACTCCCAAACTTGAAAAATTTAAACTTAAAATTCATGCCGGTTTCTGACCTTTTAAGAGTATATGGCCACTTTAAGGCTGGCTCTGAGCCTTGGTGGCCATTTTGAATCTTTGCAGCAGCCCTGTAACACGTGCTACCTATTTCACTCTATTTATTTTTTTTCCACCAACTTGCTGCTGCTGCTGTTAGCTCCTCAAAGCCAAAAAAAACCTTGGAGCCCACAAGTTTTTCTTCTACAAAAATGGCACTGGTAGCCATGCCTTCCCCGCAACCGTGGGGGAAAGAAGCAAATCATCCCTGTGGCTTCTTGTAGCTGTCATGGACAGCAGCCAACAGCCTAGCCAGGTAAAATTAAAACTTTTCTTTATTCCATCGAGTTACATTAATGATGGTATGGTAGATGTCATTTTTGCAAGGTTTTTGTATGTCCAGTACTGGTGAGGATTTACATTGCTGTTAACTGAGATGACACCAGAATCAGAAATTATTTTTGGTATGTTGAGTTCTGTGGAAACATGTCCTAGTTCTGCTCTGCACCCATTGTTGGAAGAGGGGTTTCTTTTGGATACAGAATATATGTTCAAAAAGAAAATGAGAGAACCTCAGCACAGTTTAAAACACCAAAATAAAATTAATTATAATAATTTTATTTTGATGTTATAAACTGTGCCTTGGCTCTTGCTTTTTAATTTAGCTCCTCGGTATGTGATCATCTTGATCTCTCTGTCTTTTCCAGAATATTTATTTACATTAAAAACCACGCCCGTCCAGTGTGTAGTGTCAAGATTTGATATGTTTTATATTAGATTCCCAGGTTAGATAATTAAACCGCTACAATTTTTGCTGCATATAAACATCATGGAAACATATTGCTTTCGTTATTCTTGGGGCAACCACCTATCAGTGTCCTGAGTGAGGGGACACCCTGTTCCCCGACTAGAGCTCTGAGTAGGCCCCTCCATTTTGGCTGCCGTGGGGCGTGGGGGAGGGGGGAGGTAGCAGTTCATCTCTTGCCTCAGGCAACAGATTGCCTTGAACCGCCCCTCTGAGTACCGGCACTTTGTTTTGCTAGGAAGAATGCACCGATTATTCACATACATATTTCATTTTCTTTTAATCTACTGTGAAGCTGACTGATTTTTACTGCTTTCTTACTGGCTGCTGTGTGTCCTGACAAATAATTCTGCTGCCATGGGCAGGGCTAGATGAACAACCTGCAAGTTAGGAACATACTTCCCCGCAAAGTTTAGGAGGGTCTGTCAAATGTGCTCTACACTCAGGAGGTTAGGATTGACAACTGTCTTGATTTTAAGATTCAACTTAGTTTTACATGGCAGGAGATGGAAAAGAAATGAAGCCCTCCCCCTCAAATAAAAAGTACCTCAATGCATTTCTATAGGAAAATATAGGAAAAACTGTTCCTACACTTCCAGCCTGCAAACACTGATTCACAGTAGCATAGTGATGACGGAAGTACACTTATGAAACAGCCCTCCCCTATCATCTTCTCTCCTGATCACAGATGCGCTATCAACATTCGTACTGCCTTGTGCCCCTCCATGTTAATCCCAGGCCCCACCAAAAAATCAGTCCTGGGTAAACCACTGAACTAATCTCAGCTGTAGAAATATATACATTTTTTAAAATCTTGTGGCAGGCTTAAAATACAGATTGCCAGAATATTTGCCTTCTGCTAGATTTAAGGCCTAATTCCACTTAAGCGTTTGTCACATAAACATAAGATGGGAGAAAAGGGCTAATTGAATCCGGCTCTTACTTATTGTTTCTAGGATAAAACATGATTTATGTGCCAGCCATGTTCTTTATAATAAGATATTTTCTAGTTCATTAACACAAAGGTTGTAAATCTGCATCATATCTGTCAGTATATAATACCATGATTCACGTTTTGATTTTCACTGCTCACAGATCATCAATATATGGGCAAAAATCCACAAAATTTGAAGCAGGTATTTGTATATTGTATCACATTTTGATTTTACATTGCTGGTGAATGGGAGAAATTTGTTAAGGCGATCCAGGAGTTGTACATTTCTATAGGAAAAGTTCAGTGACTCCATGTGTATGAAAGAATGTGTTTCCTATTAATTTTAGGTGTCTATAAATAGGACTGATTTGTATATAATGCAATGAGTGCCTTGGAGTCATTGCTGATTCCTGTTGACCCAGCAACTCCTGGAATTTTTGGTGGTGTAGCCAGAAGTAGATTGCCAGGCCTGTCTTTTCAGGCAATGCAGGGGTAAGTGACTTACCCAAGGCCACAAGAGTGCTAGTGAGAATTGAACCTTGGTCACCAAGCCAGTGTTCTAACCACTAGGCTACTCCTCCGCTCTGATCTATATAGAAATCATGTTTAAATACTTTTTTTCTTAGAATAGATGAAGAATACACATAATCTAAAGGCAGTTATATAATTTTCTTCCATGCATCTTCTATTCAAGTACACCAGAACATAATCTGCTTAGATGAAACAATTGGCTAACAGGCAAACCTGTCTGGAAAGAAGAATGATGGCAATTGTTGAAGTGAAGGAAATTGTTATAGTGAGTTGACTTCTGATTGGAGTTGTCCACTGGCTCCAGATGCTCCAACAGACTTCATCCAGTCCTAGGTTTACCACATTGCATGCAGGAAATTGTGGTCTTGTTTTCTTTTGTAGTACAATAGAGGAATCAGAACTACATATCCATGCATGCAATGGGGTAAACTCAGGCCCAGATCAAGCTTGTCAGGCACATCTGGAGCCAGTTGGCAATCCTACTTCTGAAAGATAATGATATCAAACCTTCACCAGTGTATGAGATCAAAATATTAAAAGAAGCAATAGACTGTACAATTCTGAATCAATTTCAAGAGAAAATAAATTAAATTTCATATGAATTTAGAAATGATGAAAATCGTGTAATTCTTATAAACAACCAGAGCAAATACAAAAGATACCCATCAATTGTGATAAGGAAGCTTATCATAGCTCAGGAAGGAGCTATAGTAAAGGTGAAGTGACTCTGAACAAGCAACCTGTCAGTTCTGGTAGGAATAAGAAAACAGAATTTTCCCATAAAAGACTACCAGTCCCAGAATGCACCAGGTTTCCAACAGCCATTAGAGGAGCTGAAGTGGGGAAATGTGTGTTCAATCAGGAGGGCTATGAGGTAATCCCTAAGCACTCATCTCAAAGGGCAGGGCCTGATTCAGCACAGCTGCGCTGTGCTAGGGTGGAGCACTCATCAAAGCAGAATAAAAGTAGAGTTTATTCTACAGAGAATTATCCTCATCCTCAGTTTCATCTGGGAGATCCTCATCTTGGACAGCTTCATTATCTGGAGGATCATCAGGAACAGAAGCCAGACCGGACGGACAGAGAGGGCAAGAAACCCTTTGGAAGAAAGAAGAGAAAAGCATTTGGGAGGTCTAAAGGAGTCCAGAGCAGTACGTATACTGGAAGGTATTCCAAGGGCCAGCATACACCATTGGACTGGGGAAAGCCAGAGGAATGGTGCTGCAGAGCTAGGAATCTCCAGAGGGTACCTGTGAGGGAGACGGCTGCACTTGGAAGGGACCCTAGGACCCGTGCCAGAAGGTATGTGAAGAGAGATCCAGTGTCCAAGGATCTGGATTGGAAGGCTGGACATAAGAACTGGACTACATACTGGCCAGGCTATTTAGAGAGGAACTCTAACAGCAATGGAAGCTCAGGTATGAACACTGATCTATGCCCTAGCTATAACCTTGAAAGACAGCAGGGAAACAAGTATTCTCCTGAGAGTGCTACATTGAGAAATTCCTCTGTGCCAATCCATGATATTGAACCCATGATTGTTGAAGAAGGGGGAGCGGTCTTAGATACAGGCTGTGAATATATGGATTGCTCTCTGTCTAAACTCCTTTGGTAATTTTCTGTTACAAAGTACAACAACCATCACAAAGAAATACAAACTTGTTTTTTAATCTACTCAGAAAAGCTCCTGAAGTAGGATTTGAGCCACACAGTAGAAAGCAAGCCAGCTAAGGGGTTTCAGCTGGGTAACTGCTAGCAATTGAGCCTTACCTAATTGCTTGTGAGCTCTGAGGGAATCACTTCTGAGTCTATGTGTGAAGGTATAAGAAGTTAACCTGAAAAGAACAGTTTTTCCCTTCTTTGTGGGTTTTGCTTGTTGTTTGAAACACTGCTAAAAAATATTAGCTAAAGCCTACAGAAAAGACCAGTTTGTTACCAACCAGGTCTTTATTCTTTTGATTTGATTGCCTGACAAGTTCAACTGTTGTTTTCCTGATTTTGTTTTTCTAAGTTTAACACTGAAAGCAAGTATCCTGTTTTATGTGCTACCAAGCATATCTGTGTTGGGAGAAATAACCCCATAAATAAATATCTTATTGGCTTTACACTCAAGCACAACTAATTATTGTGAGTGGCTGTGTCTGGTGTGAATGGACTGCATTTCCCACAATCCCTTGCAAATCATATTGATATATGCATTTGCCAAGACTGTGAACATTCTCACTCAGGCAGCCGTCTGACAAATGGCGTAGTTTTTCGGATTGCTTTTGCGCAAAAGGGGATTTACTTGCTAACGATTACAACTCAAGTCTGAAGGAAAAGACAGTTCAAGCTTAAAAGCTGAAAGGAAAGATTTTCCCTCAACTGCACTTTGGAGGAGAGGTGGCTGTTCCAGGTAGCTGTTCCAGGAAGAAAAGACTCTGTGCAGAGCTGGATTCATCACTGGCATAAGGTAACAAGTACCTGGGCATGTCTAGTGGTGGATGGGAGTAAGGCACAGGGGTAATTGAAAAAAAAAAAGTAGAAAAAACACCTGTTTGGAAGGTGGTGCACTGTGGGGTTTTTTTTGTGTTTTCTTGCAGGGATCTAGATGGATCCAAGGGAACTACCTCAGTGGATGGCAGCCCAGTTTAGCAGGCAACAGGAGCTAGCTCAGCAGGCTCAGGACACTGCTATGAAAGCCTTAATGGACCAGCAGAGGCCAGTGCTTGATCTGGTGCAAGCCCTAGTTAAACTGCAGAACCAAAGTGGACCAGATGCAAGACCAGAAGTAAATACTGGTACACCACATGTGGACAGTGTGGGACTCAGTCAGGGAATTGGGGCATTTAGTTTTGGGAAGCTAACTCCAGATGATAATGTTGATGATTTTCTAGAGTCTTTTGAAAGAGTGGCACAAGCATTAGCATGGCCAGAGACCCAGTGGGCAGTAAGGCTGGCAGCCTCATTAACTGGAGAGGCACTTGCAGCTTATAGAGCAATGCCAGCAGCCCAGGCTTTGAATTATAAGGATGTAAAGGCTGCTATTAGAGATCGCCTAGGGATGTCTATTTTTGAGTATAGGCGAATGTTTAGAGCTACTACATTGAGAGTGGGTGAAACACCCAGGGCTCTGAGTCAGAGAATCAGAGGATTAGCTGTAAAATGGTTGGAGCCTGAGCAAAAGACGGTAGAAATGTTATTAGACATTATTATGCTTGAACAATTTATGTCTGCGGTGCCTAAAGATTTGCACACTTTCCTTATACAGCAAAATTGCCAAAATCTTGGAGAGGCAACCATGCTAGCAGAGAGATTCTTGGAAGCCACGCAGGCTTGCCATAGAATGGGTGGCCCTCTGAAGATGGGTGCTGAGGCAAGCTGTGCTGTATCAGAAAAGAAAATAATTAAAAATGTTTCTGAAAATAAATGTACTGTGCCAAAGCAGATGACACAGTGGGGTAGAAAGAAATGTTTCAAGTGTGGAAAATGGGGACATTTAGAAAAGGGATGCCAGACACACACTAGCTTAATGGGTGTGGATTTAAAACAGCCCAAAGAAGGATTTCTTTTGATGGTTGATGTGCAAGGAATTACCACAAATGCTTTGTTAGACTCTGGGGCAGACCAGAGTACGATGTCAAAAAGGCTTTGGAAGAGGATAGAGGCCCAAGAAGGATTTGTGCCTAGAACCCCTGAAAGCCAAGTTCACATCAGATGCATTCATGGTGCTGCAACATCATATCCCACCTATAGGCTAAGGGTTAAGTGCCTGGGGGAACAAGAGGAAGTCCTGTTAGCAGTGGTGCCTAGGCTACCCTTTGATTTGGTTCTAGGAAAGGACTGGCCAAGATTTAAGCAGGGTCTAGTGGAAGGGCTAGGAAAGAAGGAGGGAGAAGGAATAATGGAAATAGCTCCCGGGCCTTTCTTTGGAAGTCCTCAGTCCCTAGCTAAAAAGATGGTTAAGCTTCCAGAAGGCCAAACTATAGGTAATAAGAGGGGCCTTGTATCCACCCGCTCGCAGGCTAAGGTAGAGAGCCAGCAGAAGGAGGAGGGGGAGCAGGCAGAGTTATTAGGAGACTTACCCTCTCATGATGATTTAATAACCCCATCATCTGGTAAAGTAAGAAAGTTGAAAGCACAAAAGCGGCGTGAGAGACTTTGCAGAGCACAGGGTATGGCTGAGATGTTAGTTGGTCAAAGTTTACCCTGGGTGCCAGCTGAGTTAGTGGCAAAGTTTCCTAACTTTCCACAAGAGCAGCGAGCTGATCAAGCTCTCACCCGAGCTTTTAAGTATGCTCATGAGGTCAGGGAGGAGTTGCCCAGATTCAGACTAGATAATGAAATATTATATAGAGAGAGTCAAGACCCCAGAAATGGGACCATACGTAAACAATTGGTGGTACCCACAACTTTCAAAGGGCTAGTACTTAGATTAGCACATGATCATCCAGTTGGAGGTCATAAAGGTATGCAAGGAACGCTGGATCAAATACTTATGCGTTTTTACTGGCCAGGTATTTTCAAAGAAACTGCCCAGTTTTGTGCTGCATGTCCAGCGTGTCAGCGAGTTACAGCGGCTCACCCACCGGTGGTGCCTTTGATTCCCATGCCAATTATCACAGACCCAATTGGTCGCATTGCCATGGATATTGTAGGCCCGTTAGTCAAAACGTCCCGAGGTTTCCAATACATCCTAGTTATGGTAGATCAGGCAACAAGGTTTCCCTGGGCCATACCATTGAGGAATGTTTCTTTCTGCAAAAACAATAGCTTTAGAGCTAGTAAAATTGTTTTGTGAAGTGGGATTCCCAAGAGAGGTGTTGACTGACCGAGGGTCCAAATTTGTATCCAAATATTTGGCCCAGGTCTGGGATGCCTTTGGCATTCATCACGTGAAAACCTCAGCCTACCATCCACAATCAAACAGTTTGGTGGAGAGATTCAACCAAACTCTCAAACAAATGTTGAGAAGGGGGTTAGCAGGAGAGGTAAAAGAATGGGATATGTTATTGCCCTTTGCCTTATATGCCTACAGGGGAAGAATTCAGGTGTCCCTAGGTGTAACTCCATATGAATTGATGTATGGTAGGGCTTCACGGGGTTTATTAGATATTTTGAGGGAACAATGGATTGATCCTGAACCAGGAAGTCAGGAAGTGCCACAGTTTCTACGTGACTTCAGAGCACGTTTGAAAAGGACCTCGCAGGTTGCTGAGAGGAACCTGCAGGACAGTCAAGTGCGCCAGAAAGGGTGGTATGATAGGAAGGCCAAAAGCATTAAGCATTGGTGAAAAGGTTTTGGTTCAGGTAGCAGGAACTGCCCCAAAATTTGAAGTACAATGGAAAGGGCCATGGAAGGTTGTTAAAAAAGTGAGCCCAGTGTCTTATATGGTAGAAAATGCAAGAGGGCGTAGACAGACCTACCATATTAATGTACTTAAGTCTTGGAAGGAGAGGCCTGTAAATAATAATGACCCTGAAGCCAGTCAGGAAGTAAGTGAGCTTCAAAAAGATAACACTCTCGTAGGTATTACGGACTGTAGAGAAGAAGTTTCACCAGTTAAACCAGTTCGTAATAACTTAAGCAGGGGGGTATGTGATAAGGAAGCTTATCATAGCTCAGGAAGGAGCTATAGTAAAGGTGAAGTGACTCTGAACAAGCAACCTGTCAGTTCTGGTAGGAATAAGAAAACAGAATTTTTCCCATAAAAGACTACCAGTCCCAGAATGCACCAGGTTTCCAACAGCCATTAGAGGAGCTGAAGTGGGGAAACGTGTGTTCAATCAGGAGGGCTATGAGGTAATCCCTAAGCACTCATCTCAAAGGGCAGGGCCTGATTCAGCACAGCTGCGCTGTGCTAGGGTGGAGCACTCATCAAAGCAGAATAAAGGTAGAGTTTATTCTACAGAGAATTATCCTCATCCTCAGTTTCATCTGGGAGATCCTCATCTTGGACAGCTTCATTATCTGGAGGATCATCAGGAACAGAAGCCAGACCGGACGGACAGAGAGGGCAAGAAACCCTTTGGAAGAAAGAAGAGAAAAGCATTTGGGAGGTCTAAAGGAGTCCAGAGCAGTACGTATACTGGAAGGTATTCCAAGGGCCAGCATACACCATTGGACTGGGGAAAGCCAGAGGAATGGTGCTGCAGAGCTAGGAATCTCCAGAGGGTACCTGTGAGGGAGACGGCTGCACTTGGAAGGGACCCTAGGACCCGTGCCAGAAGGTATGTGAAGAGAGATCCAGTGTCCAGGGATCTGGATTGGAAGGCTGGACATAAGAACTGGACTACATACTGGCCAGGCTATTTAGAGAGGAACTCTAACAGCAATGGAAGCTCAGGTATGAACACTGATCTATGCCCTAGCTATAACCTTGAAAGACAGCAGGGAAACAAGTATTCTCCTGAGAGTGCTACATTGAGAAATTCCTCTGTGCCAATCCATGATATTGAACCCATGATTGTTGAAGAAGGGGGAGCGGTCTTAGATACAGGCTGTGAATATATGGATTGCTCTCTGTCTAAACTCCTTTGGTAATTTTCTGTTACAAAGTACAACAACCATCACAAAGAAATACAAACTTGTTCTTTAATCTACTCAGAAAAGCTCCTGAAGTAGGATTTGAGCCACGCAGTAGAAAGCAAGCCAGCTAAGGGGTTTCAGCTGGGTAACTGCTAGCAATTGAGCCTTACCTAATTGCTTGTGAGCGCTGAGGGAATCACTTCTGAGTCTATGTGTGAAGGTATAAGAAGTTAACCTGAAAAGAACAGTTTTTCCCTTCTTTGTGGGTTTTGCTTGTTGTTTGAAACACTGCTAAGAAAATATTAGCTAAAACCTACAGAAAAGACCAGTTTGTTACCAACCAGGTCTTTATTCTTTTGATTTGATTGCCTGACAAGTTCAACTGTTGTTTTCCTGATTTTGTTTTTCTAAGTTTAACACTGAAAGCAAGTATCCTGTTTTATGTGCTACCAAGCATATCTGTGTTGGGAGAAATAGCCCCATAAATAAATATCTTATTGGCTTTACACTCAAGCACAACTAATTATTGTGAGTGGCTGTGTCTGGTGTGAATGGACTGCATTTCCCACAATCCCTTGCAAATCATATTGATATATGCATTTGCCAAGACTGTGAACATTCTCACTCAGGCAGCCGTCTGACACAATGCAACGTCTCCATAATTAATGTGTTGCCAGAGAACTATAAACGAAAACAAAAGGTTTCATTAAACTGTTCCATATACTGCATGAATTAGCTACATCGGGGACCATGACAGACCCATGGTTACCCCTTTCACTTATACAGTAAACTTTAAAAAGAAAATAACTTTTACCAAATGCTGATTGTGACAACAAGCAAATATATCCCACAGAAGCCTTTACTGGAACCGATAATATACAAATAATTTTCAGTGCTGCATCTTGTGGTAAATTAAAAAAATAAAATATCAGCAGATAAAGACCATATGGCCTATCTGCTTCCCATCTATACTAACTACTAAGCTCTACAATTTATTTACATTCTCTTATATACTGTGCTATTCTGTTATCAGTGCAGTTTACATTGAACAAACTGAAATTATATTGAACAGGGCATTATAACTTGGAGATAACTATTTTACAGGGAACATGGGCTATGGAGGGTTAAGTGGCTTGCCCAAGACCACAAGGAGCACCTGTGGGACTAGAAACCCCAGTCCTTCCAGCCCAAGGTTGCTGTCCTCTAGTGGGATTTGAACCCCTGACCTTCTGGCCTGAAGTACCCTGCCCCAACCACTAGGCCACTCCTCCACTCCACAGTTTATTGACAATCCCTTCTTTTCTCTCAGAGATCCTCTGTGTTTGCCCCATGCTTTCTTGACTTCCAATACTGTCCTTGTCTCCACCACCTCTACTGGGAGACTGTTCCATTCATCCATACAAAAACATTTCCTTAGATTACTCCTGAGTCCATCCCCTTTCTCCCTCCTCCTATGACGCCCTTATTTCAGATTCTCCTTTCAATTGAAAGAGGCCCACCCATGCCTGGTGCAAATGTATTAGAAGCTCTGAGTGAACTTTTAGCCAGGTGCTCCCTGCTGACCCGTCTTTATGGGTTGGCACTATGGCACTGTGCCAAGGGCCCCAAGCATCTAAGGGGCCCCGCGCGCTCCAGCAGCTACTTGTTGTAATGTTTTAGTTTTATAAGTCCTTTTTATGTTTAAGACATTTAAAGTTTAATTTTTTTTATTATGCTATTTCTTTACTTATTCTAGTTTCAATTTATTTTTTTACATTTTTATTTTACACTCGTAAAGTTTTTTAAAGTTATTTTTAAAGTTATTTTTAAATGTTTTGGTCCTTCGTTCAGCTTGATCGGTGTTTCTAACAATAGACTTTAGACCAGGAACCAGGCTATCATAATCTACTTCTGGTTTTACTTGTAAACACTGAAAAATGCTGACACCTCACCTGACAGCGTAACATTTAATTTAAATAATATTAAATAGTATTAAACTACAAACTACTAATATATATGTTTGCTATTCTTTGTAATATAAATGTAATGTAAACACAAGTTTTGTCACAGTCATAGTAACATATAGTAACATAGTAAATGACGGCAGATAAAGACCAGCATGGTCCATCCAGTCTGCCCAGCAAGATACGGCAAGAGTAGGTGCACCTGTCGCTCTGTGCAGGCCACACCTCCCCATGTCTTTGTTTCGGGGTGGACCCACCACTCCATGTAGGACACCCCTTTTTGTTGAGAAGTTAGATGGTTCAGTTTATTTTGTTTTTATCCTGTTGCTGTAAAGGGATCCGCTGTGCTTGTCCTATGCTGTTTTGAATTCCGTCACCGTGTTTGCCCCCACCACTTCCATCGGGAGAGCATTCCAAGCATCCACCACCCTTTCAGTGAAAAAATATTTCCTGACATTGCCTTTCAATTTTCCACCTTGCAGCTTCATGTTATGCCCTCTAGTTTTGCAGCTTCCCCGTCTTTGGAAGAGGTTTGTTTGTTCATCGTTCCTCTTTAAGTATTTAAAGGTCTGAATCCTATCTCCTCTATCCCTCCTCTCTCCTCCAAAGTGTACATATTTAGGTCTTCAAGTCTCTTCTCATAAGGTTTCTTACGCAGGCTCCAAATCATTTTGGTCGCCTTCCTCTGAACAGTTTCCAGTCTTTTTACATCTTTTGCAAGATATGGTCTCCAAAACTGAACACAGTATTCCAGGTGAGGCCTCACCAGCGACCTGTACAGTGGCATAAGTATCTCTTCCTTTCTGCTGGTAAACTCTCTTTGTATGCAGCCCAACATCCTCCTGGCTTTTGCCACCGCCTTGTCGCACTGTTTTGCCACCTTGAGATCATCAGAGATAATCACACCAAGGTCTTTCTCCTGAACCATGCACACCAATCTCTCACCCCCTATTGCATGCATTTCCCTTGGAATTCTGCTACCTAAGTGCATGACACTGCACTTTTTCACATTAAATTGTAATTGCCAAGCATTAGACCATTCTTCCAGCTTTTGTAGATCATTCCTCATGTTATCCACTCCCTCGGGGGAGTCCACTCTGTTGCAAATTTTTGTGTCATCTGCAAAAAGACAGACTTTTCGATTCAGTTCTTCAGCAATATCCCTCACAAATACATTGAACAGTGCCGGGCCCAGGACCGACCCCTGGGGCACCCCGCTAATCACCTTCCTTTCATCCGAGTGAGCTCCATGTACCATCACCTTCTGTCGTCTGTCAGTCAACTAATTTCTAATCCAGTTTACCATCTTGGTACCCATCCCCAAGCTACTGAGTTTATTGACAAGCCTCCTATGAGGAACAGTATCAAAGGCTTTGTTGAAATCCAGGTAGATGACATCCATCGCATGCCCCTGATCTAGTTCCTTGGTCACCCAGTCAAAGAAATCAATCAGATTTGTTTGGCAAGACCATCCTTCAGTAAAATCATGTTGCCTTGGATCTTGCAACCTGTTGGTTTTGAGAAAGTTCACTATTCGCTCTTTCAGAAGTGCCTCCATTACTTTTCTCGCCACCGAGGTAAGGCTCACGGGTCTGTAGTTTGACACTTCTTCCCTGTCACCACTTTTGTGTAGAGGTACGACATCAGCCATTCTCCAGTCCTGAGGAACCTCTCCTGTTTCCAAGGATCTGTTGAATGCATCCTTTAACGGCCCTGCAAGAACCACTCTGAGCTCTTTCAGTATCCTGGGATGTATCCCATCCGGTCCCATGGCTTTGTCCACTTTCAGTTTTGCAAGTTGTTCCAACATCTCATCTTCTGTGAATGGTGTGGTATCTACTACACCGTGTGATGTACACACCGTGTGATGTACACACTGTGTGATGATCACTGTTGCTCACAGGTGCACTCATGCAGACATTCGACATGCTATCACCGTTGGTGAGCACTAAATCCAGCGTTGAGCTTTCCCTGGTTGGTTCCATCACCATTTGTCTAAGTGATGCATCTTGGAGAGCATCTACAATTATTTTGCTTCTTTCCAGATGTGCAGAAGGAGTAATCCAATCCACATCAGGTAGATTAAAGTCACCCAAAATGATTGCTTCCCCCTTTGTGACTATCTTGGCAATCAAATCTTTATCTATCTCTTCAATTTGAGTCTGAGGTCTGTAGACTACAGCAGTATGGATGACAGTGCCATCTCCTCTTTCCAAAGCAATCCAGAGCACTTCTTCTTTTCTCCATGTCCCCTGCATTTCAGTAGCTTTAATATTGCTTTTGACATACAAGGCTACTCCTCCTCCTTTTCCATTTTCTCTGTCTCTTCTGAATAGATTATAGCCAGCTATGGCTATATCCCAATCATGCGATTCATTAAACCATGTTTCTGTAATGGCCACAATGTCCAAATCCATTTCCACCATTAGGGCTTCCAGGTCCGGATCTTTGTTGGCTGAGCTTCGAGCATTTGTGCTCATTGCTTTCCAGCATTTACCTGGCTTGTGTGTATTTTGCATTGATTTTGTTCTGCCCACATCTTCCGATTTGTTTTTGATGTGTGATGTAAAAGTGTGGCTGTTTCTGAAATTATTCTGCTTTTTCAGGGGGTGGCGTGCCGGTCTTGACCTTCCACATCCGTCACCCCCTTTTCCTAGTTTAAATGCATATGCACATACTGCCTGAATTTTTCACTTAAGATTCTTTTTCCTGTGACAGAGAGATGTAGTCCATCAGCACAGTATAGTTTCTTGCTGGTCCATCTGTTTCCCCAGTCACCAATAAATCTGAATCCTTCTTGTTTGCACCAGGACTGGATCCATGTATTAAAGCTGTTAATGCAATGCAGCCTTTTTGTCCCCTTACCAAGAAAACGAGGTTACTTACCTGTAACGGGAGTTCTCCGTGGACAGCAGGATAAGTCAGCCACACTTGGTGACATCCCCCGGGCGGAGCCGTGCATACGGAAGTGCTCTCTAGAGCTCAGAAAGGTGAGCCCTTCCTGGGCCCACCTTAGGTAGCCCATCCTACCGGTCTGCCCCTGGTCCGGCCAGTGTGTTCCCAGCTAGCCAGTTCCCGGACAGGGAGCGGATTCGGCAGGTTGACCTCCTCCAGGGGAGGTGGGTGGGATTGTGTGGCTGACTTATCCTGCTGTCCACGGAGAACTCCCGTTACAGGTAAGTAACCTCGTTTTCTCCATGGACCAGCAGGATTGCATCAGCCACACTTGGTGCCTCCCTAGCTGCAGGTATGCTGAGGTGGAGGAGGAGGAGCCTAGTAGCACATTGAGGATTAGGCGTAGAGCTTAGTGCAACAATTTTATTGCAGTAACATACGTGAGGAGTAACAGCATCAGAACTGTGCAATAACATAAGACAACAGGTGCAAAGTGATAACCAACAGCAACGATAACAATGTGCAATTAGTGCAAGAACTGTGCAACAGTGCAATTAGTGCAATAACTAGTGCAATACAGTGGTTGTGCAATAGGCAATAACAAGGGACTGATACAGGACCTAGGCAGCTTCTCTTGTGGCCATTGCAGTGGAGAGGACAGCCGTTCCTAGGGCGCAGTCCTCCTGTGCCTTGAGGTCGAGGCAGTAGTGTTTTTGGAACGTGTGCGGAGAGGACCAGGTGGCCGCTTTGCAGACGTCCAGCAGAGGAACAGAACGAAGGTTGGCTATTGTGGTGGCCATCGCTCTGAGCTTGTGAGGGCCCACTCTTGGCAAGTTCTGTGTGCCTGTGGGGTCGAGGCAATGGGAGACACATGAGGCGATCCAGTGCGAAAGGGTTCTCTTGTTGACAGGCCTGCCCGGCCTGCTGGGGTCGAAAGATACGAACAGTTGTTCACCTTTGCGAACGGGTTCCGTGCAGAGCAGGTATACCCGGAGGGCTCGCAGACAATCAAGCGTGTGCAGGCGGCTTTCTTCTTCGGAGGCGTGAGGTTCTGGGAAGAAAGCCGGAAGCTCAATGGATTGGTTCACGTGGAAGGCAGAGGCCACCTTGGGCACGAACTTGGGGTTGGTCCTCAGGGATGCTCTATCCTGGTGCAATTGTGTGTAGGGGGGGTGGGACATCAATGCCTGTAGCTCGCTGATCCTTCGGGCAGATGTAATGGCCACGAGAAATAGGGTCTTCCATGAGACATACTTCATTTCGGCCGACTGCAGTGGCTCGAAGGGTTCCTTGGTCAGGCGAAGGAGTACAGTGTTGAGGTCCCAAGCAGGAACAGGACGCCTGAGCGGGGGTTTTAAATTTGCCAGGCCCTTCATGAAGCGATTTGTCAAGGGTAGTGCTGCAATAGAGGTAGCCCCTTTGGGCTGAGCATGGAAAGCTGCAATCGCAGAAAGGTGCACTCTGACGGATTGAGTCTTAAGGCCAAGGTTAGATAGCGAAGTCAGGTACTGCAGGACTTCAGGAAGCGGGCAAGTGGTGGGCTGTAGGCCTTGTGTTGCGCACCAGATGCTGAATCTCCTCCACTTGAGGCCGTAGGACTTCCTGGTGGAGGGCCTCCTGGCCGCTAGAACCACATCTTGCACCTCTGACGGTAGCATGAGAGACGAGAGGCTCATCCGCTCAACCTCCAGGCAGTGAGCGCTAGGGCTTTGAGGTTTGGGTGCGTTGTTTTGCCCCCGTCCTGCGTGAGTAGGTCTGGCCTGAGTGGCAGGCGTATGGGTTCCACTTGTGCTAGGCGTTGCAGGAGTGCAAACCACATCTGTCGGGGCCAGTAGGGCGCCACTAGGATGGCTCGGGCCTTGTCTCGAGCCAGCCACTGGAGTGTCGCCGGGATGAGAGGTGTCGGGGGAAAGGCATACACCAGAGACCACTCCCCCCAGTACACGTCGAATGCATCCGCTGCCATTCGTTTGCTGGACGGGTGCCTGGAGCAAAAGAGGGGGCACTTCGTGTTCTGCTCCGTGGCGAACAGGTCGATGCTCGTCGGGCGCCCCCAATGACGGAAGAGACTGCTGGTGACTTCCGGGTGGAGTGTCCACTCGTGTGGCTGCAGCTGCCTGCTGAGCTTGTCGGCTAAGGTATTCTGATCGCCCGGTAGATAAGAGGCACGGAGATTGCACCCGTGTGTCAGGGCCAATGACCAGATCTGTAGAGCTTCCTTGCAGAGGGAGCGAGAAGCTGTGCCCCCTTGCTTGTTGATGTAGAACATGGCCACTTGGTTGTCTGTCTGTATGAGGATGGACTTGTTCTGTACGTGTTAAGAACGCTTGGAGGGCATACTTGATGGCCCTTAGCTCCAGGAGGTTGATGTGCAGGAGTGTCTCCTGCGGCGACCAGGCCCCTTGTGTACTGAATTGCAGAATGTGAGCACCCCAGCCCAAGTTGGATGCGTCCGTAGTTAAGGTCAGTTGGTGCTCGGGTGGATGCATGTCCTTTCCCCCCGAGAGGTTCTCCGGAACAATCCACCAGTGGAGCTGAGTCTTGATTCTGGCGGTCATGGGGATGCGGGTGGAGAGGGGTTGCGAGTGTTGGTTCCAGTGGGTGCGTAGATGGCACTGTAGTGGCCGCATCCGTAATCTTGCGATGTGGATAACAGACGTGGTGGCGGACATGTGGCCCAGAAGGTATAGTATGGACTTCGCCGAGGAGGTCTCTGCAGAAGCCAGGCTGGCTGCGCGTGAGGTCAGAGCCACAAGCCTGCGTTGGGGCAGGAATGCCTTCGAGAGTTGGGTGTCGATCTCTGCTCCAATGAACTCCAACCTCTGTGAGGGGATGCGGTGTGACTTGCCGTAGTTGATCACAAACCCCAGAGAAGATATCAGGGACTCGGTTATACTCAGGGCTTCTTGAAGCTCCAGTGCTGATGGGGCTGTGAGGAGCCAGTCGTCCAGGTAGGGAAAGATGGATACATTCCGTTTGCGGAGGTGCGCTGCGGGTACCGCCACGCACTTAGTGAATACTCGTGGAGCTGGGGAGAGGCCGAAGGGAAGGACTTTGTACTGGTAATGTTGGCCCAGTACATTGAAGCGAAGGTACTGCCTGTGCGACTTGTGGATGCGGATGTGGGTGTAGGCATCCTGTAGGTCCAGGGATGCCATCCAGTCGCCGGGTTGAATCAGGGGCAGGATGGAGTTGAGGGAGTACATCCTGAACTTTTCTTTGACGATGAACTTGTTGAGCTTGCGGAGGTCGAGGATGGGACGGACCCGCCTGTCCGTTTTGAGATGAGGAAGTACCTGGAGTAAAAACCAGAGTTGATCTGGTCCGACGGTACCTGCTCTATGGCACCGGAGGACAGCAGGTGCATCAGTTCGGTGGCCATGGCTAGGCGCAGATGCGGTGGTGTAGCGCTGATGGGATGGATACTTTGGCGAGGTGTTGAGCTGAAACGTATCCGGTAACCTTCTCGAATGATCTCGAGAACCCAGGAGTCGGAGGAGATGCTTTGCCACTCGTTTAGGAAGTGAGTCAGGCGACCCCCGATCCGGGTGACCGCCGGAGGATAGGCGTCAAAAGGATGGCCCACTCTTCGCAGGGGGTGGGTTGTTCTTCTTTTGTTTGCGGTCCCGCTGGGAGTTGCGTTGGTGAGCGGGTGCGCTGTAGGAGTTATTTCTGTATTTGTTAGGCTGCCATTTCCTGTTGGAGGAGTACTTCTTGTTGGAAGAGTAGTATGATCGTCTCTGGAAGTTGCCCTTATGTGCTCCACTGTGGCGCTCAAAGCCATCTTCTGCAAGGGTTTGCAGAGTGGTGCAGTGCTCTTTCATATCGTTGACGGTGTCTTTAACTTTGTCTCCAAAGAGCGATTCCCCTGTGCAGGGTGCATTGGCTATACCGTCATGCGTGTCCTCACGAAGGCCAGAGGCTCTCAGCCATGCCCATCGCCTGGCAGATATAGCCGTAGCGGCAGTGCGCGAGGCCGTGTCGAATGAGTCAAAGGTTGCGCTTGCAAGGTGCTTGCTGCATTCAGACATATCGAGAAGGGCACTGGAGAGTAGGGCCTGGGATTCCTTGGGAAGGGATGCAGCCGATGTTCGCAAGGTCGCCATGCAGGTGTCCAGGAACAGGACTTGCTGGAATTGGTGAGCTGCGATTTTGGCGCTAAGCATAGCCCCCTGGAACACCTTCTTCCTGATGTCATCCAGGAGCTTGTTGTCTCGGCCAGGGGGGCTATTGGCGTGAGTGCGCGAGGATTTGGTGCATTTGAGCGCTGAAGACACGACAATGGAGTTGTGTGGAAGCTGGGGTTGAGAGAATCCAGGTGCAGGCTTCACTTGATACTTGTAGTCGAGGCGCCTGGGGAACGGTCGACCAGATGCTGGTGTCTGCCACAGTTTGGAGTGATTGTCCAGTAGCCTCTGGTGAACTGGCAGTGCAAAGGCGGGTTTTGGTGTCGCGAGGTATTTCAGAACCTCTGGAACCGTCTTCCCCGAGGCATCAGTGACATTCAAAGCGAGGGTAGAGGCCAGTTTGGCTAAAAACTTGGGGTAGGTGAGGTCCTCCGGAGGCGGGAGGTCCTTTGTCTCAGCAGACTGCGTCTTCTCAGAGTTCGTATGTTCGATGGAAGCCGAACCCACCACTGCTGCTTCGATGTCGTGGTCATCAGCGGTGCTGTCAGGAGAATGGTTCTCGTGGACCGGGTCGGGTGAGGGTCCATGGGCGGGTTCTCTGATCCTCTCCTCTGGGGTGGAGGTAAGCGCTGCTCCCGGAGATTGCTGTGCGCGGTCTGCGCTGGGTGAGAGCGCGACGTGTGGCGTGGGTGTCGTTGAAGCAGACTGTCTCACCAGCTGGGTTAACAAGTTGAGGATAGCAGAGGAGGTACTGTGGCTGGATCTGCTGCGTCTGTGAGAGCTCCGATGTCCGCTGCTGTCGCTGTGAGAATCATCCCGGCGGTTTTGTGCGGCGTTGGGAGTGGTGGTGGTGGTATTTGGTATGCCTGCGGCGTTTTGACGGCTGGGCTCCATGGCCAGAGTCACTGCTACTGCTGCGGTCACTGTGTCTGGTCCGCTTCCTGCGGTGGGAAGATCTATGCCCCGAGGTGCTCCTGATGTGGCTGCTGGCACTGTTGGACCGTGCATCGGCGCTTGAGGGGTTAACAGCCTCTGTAGATCTGCCGGGGGCGTTGCTGTGCAGAGCCATGCGATGCGCTGCTGCGGGGCTCCCTGGATTCGATTCCTGCAGCGATCAGGCTGGCCGGGCTGCTGGATTGGAGCAGGGTCAAAACCGCGGTGGAGGGGGTGTGCTGAAATCTGGCTTCTCCGAGGCACGGAGGGACCGAGCATAGCACAGTGTTTCCTGGTGTAGAGGCCCCGCCCCCGTGGTGGGCGGAGTTGGAGGACCCCGGCCGAGGCTGGGAGGACTGCAGGAGGGCGCCATCTTGGGCAGCATGGACCGCGGATGTAGAAGGCTGCCGCGTGAAGAAGATTTTATCAGCAAGCCCCAGAGCGTCTAACAAAGCAGCAGGAGATATGGGAACAGCAGAGCTTACCTCCGTGGGACCGCGGGTGGCGGCGCTTGGTCCGGGAGTAGCAGCAGAGTCCTTACTGTGCACCGGGCTGGGAACGGAGGCCCCATATGGCACGTCCCGCCGGGAGGGAGTCCAGTCGGCAGCAGTGGAGGCTCGGCTGAGGATGGATGCCCGTTCAGGCACATCCTGGGCTGGCGGAGGGTCAGCATGAGGCGTGGAGGCTGAGCACACCTCATGGTAGCCTTTCTTCATTTTTCCACAGTGGGAGCATCCGTGAGAGGTATGATTCTTGTTGCCACAGTGAGGGCACTTTTTTGCATGGTATTTAGGCATTGTCTAGGCAGAAAATTAAAAACAAAGAAATAAATAAATGAGAGCAGAGCAGGGTCCGTCTTGCTGGCAAGGCGGAAGAACGAAAACTGGCCGGACCAGGGGCGGACCGGTAGGATGGGCTACCTAAGGTGGGCCCAGGAAGGGCTCACCTTTCTGAGCTCTAGAGAGCACTTCCGTATGCACGGCTCCGCCCGGGGGACGTCACCAAGTGTGGCTGACGCAATCCTGCTGGTCCATGGAGAACAGGTAGAATTTCTGAGAATGCAACAGTGTTAACAATGGGCTTGAGTTTCTCTCCCAAAGATTGGAAGTCCTTTTGGACTGTAGGGACACTGTTTCTAGCCAGGTCATTTGTGCCCAAGTGGATAACAACATCAAGTTTGGAGTGTTCACTTTTTGCTCTAAATAATTCAACAACTTGCTTTGTATTCCTGCTGGCTGTCGAGCCTGGTAGGCACATGACTATCTTCTCTCCTTTGAACTGTGTTCCCAAGTTGGTGCCTCTGATGATGGAATCTCCAAGTAGTAGTAGTTTTCTGTTTGGTGAGGTTTTCTTCATATTTGGTGCTTTAGCAGGAGATTGGGCATTGTCTGACTCATTTAAAGGCCCTTCAGTTTCATTGGATTGAGCATCCTCATTAGCCAAGGCAGAGAAGGCATTATACAGGGATATCTCTTATGTATAGGATGTCTCTGCATTACAGGTCGCAATCTTCCAGAACCCACTGTGATCCATTTGTTCCTGGGGTGTTTGGTTCTTTGTGGGAGTGGTGGTGGACTTTGTTCAGTTTGTATCCTAGAAGAAGTGTGTTTCATTGCAGCCATTTCCTCCCTCAGTAGAGTCACTTCTTTATGCATGGCAGCTAGGTCTTTCCTTAGTAGAGTCAGTTTGTCATGCATGGCAGCTGACCTGAGGCACTTAGGACAAGTTCTTAGGCTCCAAATGATTCATCTTGGAATGAAAGTACCGCAGTTATTGCACTGAATACTCGACATGTTGGTTAAGCAGTCCCAGAAGAGGAAGAAGAAGAAGAAGAAAGGATGAAGAAGATGTGGACTTTTAACCCAAGTAAGAAAGGGCAGATGGCACGTATGTGACCCCTATAAAGGCAATGTAGCCCCTGGGGTGGGTGGGGTGAAGGGTAGGGTCGGCGGGAACCTAAGTGTCTCTGGCGAGTAGGCTGTTCCTGAAGTGTGGGCACACACAGATATCTGATGTAAGTCTATACAAGGAAAGCAGTCCAAATGCCCCCAAGCTTAGTCTAAAACCACAGTGGAAAGCTATAATAGTAATCCCCCTCAAAAATCAACAGTTAGAATTTATAGATTTAAGCCAGCAGAGAAGATAGAAAGATTTGTTCTTAGCGTAATGGAGGCTTCTCAGCTTCTGCAAAAACTGGCTCAGACCAGTGCCAGACCAGGTGTGCAATGCTCCAAATGGTTGTCTGCTATTACTAAGTTTTGCTGGTTTAATTTAACCGTGTCTGTGTGGTTAGTTTTACTGGTTACCATAATATTAACTTGCTTATATATTTTATATTACAGATTATATAACAAAACTACAGTTAATATAACGGCATGACTTCAAGTGAGCGTGACAATTTGACAGGCTGACAGCCCATATGAAGAAAGGCTAAAAAGGTTAGGGCTCTTTAACCTGGAAAAGAGACGGCTGAAGGGAGATATGATAGAAGTCTATAAATTAATGAACAGAGTGGAATGGGTAAATGTAGATCGATTGTTTACGTTATCAGATTATAGAAAGACTAGGGGACATGCAATGAAGCTAAGGGTAAACTATTTAACTATTTAAGACTAATAAAAGAAAATATTTTTCACTCAACGTGTAATCAAATTCTGGAACTTGTTACCGGAGGATGTAGTAAAGACTGTTAGTGTAGCTGGGTTTAAAAAAGGTTTGGACAAGTTCCTGGAGGAAAGGTCCATAACCATTATTAAGAAGGGACCCAGGATATCAATGCTTGACCCAGTACAAGCATTGTGGAACCTGTGTCTTTTGGGGAAACTGCTAGGTACGTATGACCTAGATTGGTCACTGTTGGAAACAGGATACTGGGCTTGATGGACCTTGGTCTGACCCAGTATGGCATATCTTACATTCTTATGTTCTTATGTTTGTGAATTGTGATGTGGACATATGATTGTCGGCTTTGTCGGTCAGTTTGTCAGTAATTGATTAAAGTTGATTTCAATGATTTGTAACGAAATGATGTCACGAGTGACTTTAGTAAGGAGTCCATGACATGGGCAGCTGGGCTCATCATGTGGGATCCGGCCCATCCGGGGCCCCTGCAGGCCGCCAGGTGCCAGGGGCCTCACACTGGCAAAAGACGGGCCAGGCTCCCTCAATTAACTTCCCTCCCTCCTGGAGATTTTGATAATGAAACTCAACAATTATGATCCCCTCAATGCCACCACTCCTAAAACAATCCTGTAAAAATGCAGGAAAGAGTAAGAAGTATACACTGAGGATTCTTTCAATTGTTTTGGCTGTTAGAACTCATCATTTTGCTTTGACTGCAGCTGCATCTTGCTGCCCTAGGTGACTGCCTAGTCTGCCTCGTAGCTATTTATACCAGGGATGTATTTAAATGTCTTTATCTTATCTCCTCCTCCTGCCTTTCTTCCAAAGTAAACCCATGGGGTCCGATTCTGTGCCACAAATAGCTGGGATGGACGTCCCAATGGGATATTCATCCCTGCTATTTGTGCCTTCTCCGACTATATCTAACTTCCCCGTTGGTTTTACGGGGAAGTTAGATGGGGCGGGGAAGGGCGGTTTGGGGGCAAAGTTAGGGCAGGCGGTGGGCAGTTGCTGGCCCTGGACATACAGGGCCAATTCTAATGTTGGCCCTGTACATCCAGGGCAGGCGACTTGTGCGGATAGGGGCCAAGTCCACAAAACCCTGAACTAAGCTTTCAAGTCCCCAAAGGATGCATAACATTGCTGAGCAACAAATATGTGCCCTTTTCATGCCACTGGCCTATAAGTGCACTCATTCTGCTGCTCTACACTACCATTCCTCTCTTATCTCTCCCTATACCCCTCGCTGTGAACACCGCTCTTCTGTCAGATTGCTTCTATCTGTGCCCTACTGCCAAATCCAGACGTCACTCCCTTCACCTTGCTGCTCCTTATGCCTGGAACAAACTACCTGAGTCTGTACGTCAGGCT
Organism: Ichthyophis bannanicus; assembly: GCA_033557465.1. Classification (NCBI taxonomy): domain Eukaryota; kingdom Metazoa; phylum Chordata; class Amphibia; order Gymnophiona; family Ichthyophiidae; genus Ichthyophis; species Ichthyophis bannanicus. The sequence continues at coordinate 485,467,701 of CM066037.1, forward strand.
TCGTCCCTGGCCCCTCTCAAATCGAGGTTTTGCGCTCACCTCATCATTGCTGCTGTTGGATCAGATCCACCTAAGCTCCCTTATGTTTCCTGACCATTCCCCCTGGATGTATCCTGTTCACAGCTGCTGTGTTGGCTGTCTGACTAGAATGTAAGCTCTGCTGAGCAGGGACCATCTGTTGCATGTGTCTGTGCAGCACTGCATATGCTTTGTAGCGCTATACTGATGATCAGTACTAGTTGTAGCAGGGTCTTCTGGCCATGGCATCTGAGGCCCACATATCTGGGTATCTGGCATTTCTCACAGCAGCTACAGCTGTCCCATCATAGCGCATGTCAGTCTGTATATATCTGCTACCTGTGTGGCAACCCTGTCCGCCTTCCCACAGCCAGCTTTGTGGCACTGCTCCCCTGGTCATGGCTGTGCAGTCATGGGCAGGGAGAACCCTGTGCTATCACACCAAGTAGCCAGACTCCAGATATGTCACCGCTCTCGCAGCTCTCATTGATCCTGGCCTGGGTACTGATGAGGCTGCATGGGAATGTTGGCACTATGTCAGTCGTGTCTCCTAGTGCCAGGCTCAGCGGATGTATGGCTGCCCTATCACACTGCCAACAATATCTGATCCATTTAGAGTATCCTTTGTAAAATAATCCAGGTGGAATCGGCATAGGATCCCTATGGCTAAATATGAAAACATATCCTTATCAATAATAAGGGACCCTCAGAATAAGGGCACTCAGCAGTGCAAACAGCACTAATACATGCTCAACCACAACACCATTGGTCCCACAAAATGTGCATTATGGGCATGCATTAGTGCTGTTTGCACTGTTGAGTGCCTTTATTCTAAGGTTCCCTTATTATTGACGGGGATATGTTTTGACATTTAGCTATAGTGAACTCTCTCTGAGTTTGACTGCCCGATCACACTGGCACCTGGTGATGCTGCAGTCATCCATATAGTTCAAGCACTGGCCAGGCTTTCATGTCCCTCCTGAATTTGCAGATGAGCACACGAGATCCCCCTGTACACCCTTCAAAACACATACACACACACATACACGTGCTAAGTACAAAACTGCACTTGCAGTCTTCAAGGTTAGAAATCACCTGTCAGCAGGAGCTCTACAGGATCTAATTTGTACAAACTCAAACAGACAAAGGAGGCACAACACAAGAGACACAATACTGATCCCCGGTTCATTCACCAAGGCAAAGAACTCAACCACAAAGAGAGCATTTTCATTGGCTGCTCCCACCATTTGGAACACACTCCCAGAGGAAATCAGAACGATGAAAGACCAAAGGACTTCAGGAAATTTCTCAAGATCTTTCTCTTCAATGAACACTTCAAAGGCAATAACTAATGATCCCCATGTAATCCTTATGCGTAACCCACAGATAACTCCGTTGATGTTGATATGTATATATATTTTGCCCCCTGGGCACCCCCTGCATGACACCCTTACCAAAGTTTTCTATAAGTTCTCTATAATATGTTGAGTTCTATGTAAACTGTCTCAGTTTTTCATCCAAAAAGGAATCCTTTCCCTGCTCACATCCATACTATCCTTGCATCAGTAGTCCCATTTTTCTGAACATGGGAATTTTTAGGGTCCCATAGATTGGCTCCTTTAGCACAAACATCACATAAGTGCATAGCCTGAATAAACACTATTGCTCGTCTTAATATTTCTGTAAAGGTGTTTATTAATGTGTCTATACCTTCCAACATTCCCTTACCTTTGCTCTCTGTACCTGAGGAATGCATATTGTATTTTTCTAGACTGCAGTCACACCAGTTCAAAACATACTTGTCACAACCATTCTTCTATATGGGACGAATTGCAGAGCACAGCAGAATATTTCCTAAGACCTAGCCTTATACCACGCTTCAGCAGGAATAACGTGGACTTTTCTGTGAAACAATATGTACACACTCTTTTCCTGAATATGCTTTCTATGTCTCCGTGGCTGACCATGACCCCATTCTGCTTTCTCATCAGGGCCGGCCCGTCCATTGAGCAAGAATGGTTTTTGCACAGGGCCCCGCGTTTCAGGGGGCCCCGCGCAAAGAACATTCTGCTTTTTTCAAAATTAAATTTAAAAAAAAGCGCTGGCTGCTACCGCTGCCGCTGCCGCCGCGGCAGCAGCAGAATGGACTGTCCCGCAGGGCCCCCTCTGCCCGGCTGAATCCCTCCCTCCCTCCCTCCATGACGGCTGAGCCTCTCCGTGCGGCTTTGAGAGTCGCGAAGGGAGAGTGTCTCCCTCGCGTCTCTGTTAAGCCTGCAGGGGCAGATGGGAAATTTCCCATCAGCCCCTGCGGGCTTAACAACTACCAGGAGTCACACAGAACCCAACCCTACCTATCAAAAGGCAACACTGCAAATATTAAAGCAGTATCTCTCATAGAACATCAATACATCTCCTACTGGATAAAGAGAACCAGTGGGACTGCTACACAGAAACTACACAAACAGAATACTGCAGCTTGGTCACACATGCAGAATACAGACCAAACACCAAATATAGAAAAAGAGATCACAATTAAGAAATATGAAGACAACAATTGAACTGGGAATCCCAAGAAGCCAAACTTGGAATGTACCACAACAATGGAGAAATACAATTAGAAATTCATTTACTCTAATACTGAGCAAAACACAAAGATGTTAGCAATGTACATTTCCCTGATCTAGAATAAGTTTCCCTGATCTAGAATAAGTTCAAAATAATTTGCTGTTTCCTACCTTTTGTTGTTTGGGCATTTTATTTTTTAGTTGCTATTGCCCCAGTCTCTCTCTTCTGCTTTCCTTGTCTGTCTTCTGCTGACTCTCTTTCAAGTGTCTTCTATCCATTTGTCCTTTCTCTCCTCCTGTCTTTTTCCACTATCTCCTTACATCTGTTTTTGAAATACTGATCTTTCTCTTTCTGCTCTTTCGTGCATTTTTTCTTTACTCCCTCTCCATCCATTCAATTTTCACCTTCCCATCCTAAATCCCCATGTTGACTTTTCACCTACCTATCAACTTTCCATCTCCTTCTCTTACCTCCAATCCAGTCCGTATCCTCAGCTCTCCCATTTCCTGTCTCACTCCTTCCCTGTCCTCTTAGTTCCTTCTGTCTTTCACCCACTCCCCATTACCACATTCCCACCCTCTGTACTTACCCTCCTCCTCTCACCCATCTTCTTGCCAACCTCCCATGACCTCTACCACATAGTTCCACCATGCTCACCATCTTCCCTCTCTCTCTTCTCTGTCTCTCTCCCATCACCCCAATTCAGCATTTCCCAATTCCCTCAACTTTCCCCTTTACTCCCAAGGTCCAGCATCTCCCTCTTTCTCTTCCACCTCCCAAGCCCTTTTCCTCCCTCCCTCCCCTATAGCCCAGCATCTTTCTATTTCATTTCCCATCTTCACCCCCTCCCCATCCAGTGGGTCCAGCATCTCTCCTCTCCAGGCCCGGCATCTTCTCTCTCTCCCTCTGTTCTCCCCCACTTTGTCTAATATATCCCTTTTTTCTCTCCCATAACCCAAAATCTCCCTCTCTTTTCTCTCTCACTCTCTCTATTTGCCCCTCACAGCAAAAAGATTACACAGCACTATCCCTAGCTTCATCTTTCTTTCTCTGAGTCAGCAGTAGCAGCCAGTGCTGCCTATAGCATTCACTTCTGGTGAATGGTTCAATGGCCCCATGCACTGGAAGTGAATACAATAGGCAGCACTGGCTACTGCCACTGACTCAGAGGAGAAATTAAACTGGAGCTGGTGCCGTGTGATGCTGTGATCTTTCTACTGCTGGGCTATGTGAAGAAGCCATGCTTGTAAGTCCTTACCACCCCCTTGAAGGTGCCACCTTGTGCATGCGCTGATACTGCGTCTGAGGAGATGCAGCAGCATTGGTGACTCGGGAGAAGGCGGATGCTATTCACACTTTACATTTTGAGCTGTGCAGGCATGAGGGTTGTGGTGGAGTGGGCCCATATTCAAGCAATGAACCCAAACATACCTAGAGCTGGCCCTGGCTTTAATATTATTGGCATGCAATGAGAATGTGTCTGTGGTATCAAACTAGGCAAAATCAGAAAAGTCAGATACATTTTTAAGACAGACATCGTACTTGCAAAGTGATTTACAGACTATTTTTAATGAAACCTTAACTCTCTCTGATCATGCTAATAGAGTTTGTAAACACCTTATAAATCAGAAATAGAAATTATACCCCAAGGAAGTCTCTTGAGCCAAGGAAAACAGAGAAGATGATGATAAGATTGTTCCTGATCTAATTCCAAAATAAAAACGGCTTATTTGAAAATCTATCTACTATATTTGTTTAAAAAATGTTGTAGGTTGTCACTTCAAAAGAAAGTAAAAAGCTCATTCATCAAGCTGGTGCTGTCTCTAATTAGAGCTGCATCAGCCTCAATATTTTAGTGCTGCAAGGATTTATCATTCAGCGTTCAAAAAATGAGGCACTGGGCAATTCTAGAGCAAAATGTGCTAACCTTCCCGTCTCCTGTCGAAGAAATAGAAGGTGAAACCAGAAAACAAGGTCCAAGTGATAGCTACATCCTGAAAGCTATAGACTAGCTATGAATCTAACATATTACTTCTGTACCGAAATGTAATATTTTATGTATCATTATTAAAGAATTCTTCAGCATCTTACATGTGACATCTGTTTGTTTTGATATTTTTGGTGTGATTTGGGACTTACACACTAAGGGGGATATTTTAGACGCCCGATTTGTGAGTTAGATGTCTGAACATGGGCACTTAGATGTACAAAGCATGGCGACGTCCCTGGTCATGTTAGAAGCCGGATATATTGCTCCCCCCCCCTTGCGTGAGAATGTTCATGTAGAATGGGGACATGGTGGAAGTGTGGCCTAGGCAGAGCAAGGGACATGCATGTCGTGGTGTGGTTTCAGAACAGCATAAGCAAATCTGGCCCTCGTTGGTGAGGCGTCCATGCCTATACTTGCTCCTGACCGCAAGGAGAAAAAAAGTACACGTTTCATGGCTGCAATGCTTTCAGGGGGAAGTGCAAAATGCGCTTTCATCGCCACAATTATTTCCTACTCTGAAGAAACCTGCACATAAATACATACTCCAGAGGTATTACAGGATCAGCACCTCATGCTCGAGTATCTGAAATGGCAGGTCAGGGCGTGCTAGTCTCAGGACATAGTCGCTACCCTTCTGTAATATCCTGGCTGGGATGTGCAAGTGTCTATTCTGCGGATGTCCAATTTGAGGACGTCCACATTTGTGAAATGGTCTACGCTCTTGCACACACCCAGCTTTGCAATATGTGTGTGTGTGAGGCATCTCCAGAACCACTTACCTGGACGTTAATTTTTCGGGTGAAGACAAAATGATTTCCGAAAGCACACATATGTACCTTCCTTCACTATTGCCATTCCTCCATCGTTTTGGAACATTAGATGCTCTGAATGTCCCAGATTCTTATTAGACCTCCCTTCTAAAATGCCACTTCACAGATCAGCATGATATTACATGAAGGTCTTAACTTTTCAGGCTCATTTAGCATGCACGCTATCAGTACAGATGTTCTAAAAGTAGCAGATTTCACATGTCAATGGAGAAATATCAGATGAAAATGAAAATCCATTCTCAGGGCTGAGTAACCCACCCACCATGCTAAACAAAGAAGAAGCATCAGCAATAAGCACTTGAGTCGGCATTACCCATTCACTTGTGATGAATGAGCCAATCAGTTGTATGAGTGCATCTACACTAATACTGATCACGCTTCCCCTTGTGTAAGCTGAGGCAATTTTTGTTGACTTAAATCAGGCTGCAAATACCTACTACACAATAGCTGATTAAATCAGAACACCCTTAAGACGATTAAGAAAAAGCAAAAGGGTTGGTTCACCCACAAAAATAGTTAATTCCATTTGATTAGATGTTGGCTTGATCTGGGTTATGATACAGAAGGATGTAGAGTGATTCTCAAAGTAGACATGTAGACATTGGCAAGACTCACTGAAAGTTGCATGTAGGCAGCCAACATCTTGTCAGTGATATGGACTAGTAATTTCAAGAACTATCATACTACTATACAAGCATTCTAGAAAAATAAATTAATTTTGAATCTTCAATTTCCAATTAATACAGACCAAGACAACATAGTTAGTTAAGTGGCATTTTAAGTCAACATGAACATTTTTGGCTACCAAAAGCAGTTAGCTACAGGGCATGCTGGGGGCGGAGCATGAGAAGCAACATGGGTTAATTGGGCAGCAGCGATAGTCAACTGCTGGCTGTATTGCAAAACCAGCTAGTTAGGACAGCCATTCAGCTGTCCTAACTTTAGCCAGTTAGGGTTAACCGGGCAGCAGCTGAATATCGCTGCTGCCCGGTTAACACATGTTGGCACTTCCTGCTTAGCATTGGGGCATTTTGCAGCCCAAACCAGAAATATTCAGCAGCACTAACTGGCTTACCTCGGTGGTGGAAAAAGTAATGGAGGCGCTCCTGAAAGAAAGAATAGTGGACTTCTTAGAAACCAATGGGTTGCATGATCCGAGACAGCATGTTGTACCAAGAATGATCATGCCAAACAAGACGGATTGAGTTCTTTGACTGGGTGACCAGAGAACTAGATCAAGGGCATGCAATGGATGTGATCTACCTAAATTTCAGCAAAACCTTTGATAGTATTTCTCACAGGAGGCTTATCAATAAACTAAGCAGCCTGGGGATGGATCCCAAGGTGGTGGACTGGATCGGAAATTGGTTGACTGGCCAACAACAGATCACTAGATTGTAAGCTCTGATGAGCAGGGACTGTCTTTTGCATGTTTCTGTGCAGCGCTGCATATGTCTTGCAGCCCTATACAAATGTTCAGTAGTAGTAGTAATAGTAGTAAACAAAACTCACTCAAATAAAAGGAAGGTGAGTAGTGGTGCACTTCAGAGATCATTCCTGGGACTGATACTGTCAATGTATTTGTGAGTGATATTGCAGAAGGATTGAAGGGAAAGGTCTGCCTTTTTGCAGATGACATGAAAATTTGCAACAGAGTGGACACTTCTGAGGGAATGGACAACAAGAGGAAAGAACTACAAAAATTGAAAGAATGGTCTAAATTTTGGCAGTTAAGATTTAATGGGAAGAAGTGCAGAGTAATGCACTTGGGATGCAGAAATCCAAAGGAACTGTATGTGATAGGGGGCGAGAGGTTGGTGTGCACAGACCAGGAGAAAGTTTCTGAGGATCTCAAGGTGGCAAAACAATGTGACAAGGCAGTAACCAAAGTCAGAAGGATGCTGAATTGCATACATACAGGAATAGCCAGCAGAAAGGAGAAGGTATTAATGCCCCTGTACAAGTCATTGATGAGGCCTCACTTGGACTATTGTGTTCAGTTTTGGAGACCATATTTCACAAAAGATGTAAAAAGACTTGAAATGGTTTAGAGCAGGGGTCTCAAACACGCGGCCCGCGAGACAACTTTGTGCGGCCCGCGACGGAGGAAAACAAAAAAACCCCCAAAACCCTGGCTTCTGCTGCTGCCGTTGCAGCGGCAGAATCAATTGTCAAATTCAAAAAAAAAACTGACTTCTGCTGCTCAAGCAGCTGTCCTGCGGCCCCTTCCCCTCTGCCCGGAGATCCGACTCTGCTCTATCAGCGGCATGCTTTTCAAGCCGCGAAGAGAGTATTCCCCTCTCGCGCGGCTTGAAAAGTGAATAGGCTTAAACCGCGCGAGAGGGGAATACTCTCGTCGCGGCTTGAAAAGCACGCCGCTGATAGAGCAGAGTCGGATCTCCGGGCAGAGTGGAAGGGGCCGCAGGACAGCTGATTTTGCTGCTTGAGCAGCAGAAGTCAGTTTTTTTTAAATTTGACAATTGATTCTGCCGCTGCCACGGCGGCAACGGCAGCAGCAGAAGCCAGGGTTTTGGGGTTTTTTTTTGTTCCCTCCTTCGCTGGCCGGTAATGAGCTATGGAGGGGCTGACTGAAATGGGGTAATGGGGGTTAGGACTGCAAGTGGGCTATTGGCAGGGGGGGGGGGGTTATGACTGCTAATGGGCTGGGGGGGGGTTATAACTGGTATTGGGCTATGGTGGGGGCTAGGACTGGAAATGGGCAGATGGGGGTTAGGACTGGAAGTGGGCTATTGGCAAGGGGGGGGTTATGACTTGTAATGGGCTGGGGGGGTTATAACTGGTAATGGGCTATGGTGTGGGCTAGGACTGGAAATGGGCAGATGGGGGTTAGGACTGGAAGTGGGCTATTGGCAGGGGGGGGTTATGACTGAAAATGGGGTGATGGGGGTTAGGACTGGAGGTGGGCAGATGGGGGTTAGGACTGGAAGAGGGCTATTGGCAGGGGGGGTTATGACTGGTAATGGGCTATGGTGGGGCTAGGACTGGAAATGGGCAGATGGGGGTTAGGACTGGAGGTGGGCTGATTGGGGGGTTAGGACTGGTAATGGCCTATGAGGGGAGGTAAGACTGAAAATGGGGTGATGGGGGTAAGAACTGGTGGTGGGCAGATGGGGGTTAGGACTGGAAGTGGGCTATTGGCAGGGGGTGGGTTATGACTGGTAATGGGCTATGGTGGGGGCTAGGACTGGAAATGGGCAGATGGGGGTTAGGACTGGAAGTGGGCTATTGGCAGGGGGGGTTATGACTGGTAATGGGCTATGGTGGGGGCTAGGACTGCAAATGGGCAGATGGGGGTTAGGACTGGAGGTGGGCTGATTGGGGGGTTAGGACTGGTAATGGCCTATGAGGGGAGGTAAGACTGAAAATGGGGTGATGGGGGGGTAAGACTGGAAGTGCGCTATGGGGAGGTTAGGACTGGTAATGGGCTATGGGGGGTCTAGGACTGGTAATGGGCTGGGGGGGTTGCTAGGACTGGAAATGGGCTGAGTGGAAGGGGGGCTTGAACTGCAAATGGCTGATGGGGAGGGGGGCTTGGAATGGAAATGGTCTGTGAGGGGAGGGAGCTAGGATTGGAAATGGGCTGATGGGGGGCTAGGATTGGAAATGGGCTGATGGTGAGGCTAGGATAGGACTGGAAATGGACTGATGCAGGGACTAGAAAGGAGCAGATGCTGGGTGGGGCTGGAACTAGAAGGGAGCTGATGTTGGGGGAGGATTAGAATGGGATGGAGCTGGGAAAGTGAAATGGAGAGGGGAAAAATATTTTGTCTGGCAGAGAAGACAAATCTACAATTGGCCAGGTATTGGGAGAGTAAGTGGGGATTGAGGATGGAGGGGTAAAATTTGAGTGGATGAAATAGGAATGAGGAAAGAGCAAAAGGAGAAAGATTAGTATGTTAAAGCAGATGTAGAGAGAGAATGGAAAAAAACTAGAAGAGAGAAGAAAGGACAAATGGACAGCAGACGATGGAGATAGCAGAAGACACGAAGAAACCAGAAGTGGCTGGAGCAATTGCAACTGAAAAAAAATGCACAAAAGGTAGAAAAATATCTCTTTATTTTGAATTTATTAACTGGAATATGTCAGCTCTGGGAAATGTGCATCATTAATGTCTGTGCTTTAGTACAAGAAATTAATTTATAGTTTTATTTCTACAGTGCTGAGGTATTCTGTGTAATTCCTATTTGACATTGCTACTTGTTCTCTTTTCCCAGTAGGTCATGTATTGTTCTCTGAAATGTATTGATTTAATATTTGCAGTGTTGCCTTTTGATAGGTAGGGTCTGGTGCTTTGTGAGTCCTGGTAGTGCTGTTATGATACGGGGGGTTTGCTATGGGTTCCAAATGGGCAGTGTTAGTAGTAGTTCCTAATGTGCCTGGCGGTTGGCACTGGATTATAGTAATATAGAAATTTTCTAGTCTTTCTTTATCCATGCACTCATTATGCAACATTATGCAAATATTTATGCAAATGAGGCCCCGTGTCTTATGCGGCCCCCGGGTTACTTTACAAGTCCTCATTCGGCCCTCAAAGCAATTTGAGTTTGAGACCCCTGGTTTAGAGGAAGGTGACCAAAATGATTTAGAGCTTGCGCCAGAAGAAGTATGGGAAGAGACTTGAAGACCTAAATACAGTATTCCAGAACACAAATAAGGGGTTTATGTGTGCGGCGGGGATATGTATGTGCTAAAAACGTCCCTGAACGCATTCTGAAACATTGTTATCATACATGTCCATGGCTCCAGAAGGGGCAGAACGGAGGCATGGTCAGCCATGGAGATGTATAAAGCATATTCAAGAAAGGCCTGTATACGTATTAAGTGTTTTCCAGAAACATCCATATTATTCCTGCTGAAATATGGAATAAGGCCAGGTCTTAGAAAAAATTCTGCTCTTCTCTGCAATGTGTCCCACATTGAAGAATGGTTGTTACAAGCATGTTTAGAATTGGAGTGACTGCAGTCTGGAAAAACACAAGATGCAGTTTTAAGGTACAGAGAGCAGAGGTGAGGGAATGTTGTAAGGTATAAACATATAATAAACACCCTTACAGAAATAGTAAGAAGAGTAATAGTTTTTTTTCGGGCTATGCTTAAATGTGCTATTTGTGCTAAAGGAGCCAATCTAGAGGACCCTAACAATTCCCATGTTCTGAAAAATGGGACTGCTGATGGGCATGGGGTGAGCAGGGAAAGGATTCTTGTTTGGGTGAGAAACGGAGATCATAAATTTAGTCCTGGTACCCCATGCCATAATGTTATGACTTAGCTGTTATGTATATGTTCAGGGCCTCTTTTTGGCAGAATTATTTTTTTGTGACCGAAAGTGAGAGCTTGTGTGTGTGTGTGTGTTTTGAGAGGTACACGGGGAGATCTGGTGTGCTTATTTGCAATTCAGGGCAGACATGAAAGCCTGGCCTGGACCTAGATTGTATGGATGACTGCAGTGTCACCAGGTGCCATTGTGATCAGGCAGTCAAAAGCAGACAGGGTTCACTATAGCTAAATGTCAAAACATACCCCTGTCGATAATAAGAGACCCTCAGAATAAGGGCATTACATAAGAACATAAGAAATGCCATACTGGGTCAGACCAAGGTTCATCAAGCGCAGTATCCTGTTTCCAACAGTGACCAATCCACAGGGGCGACTCTACCAAGAGGCAGAGTGAAGTGGCCACCTCAGACGACAAAGTTTTGGGAGCGGCAAAAAACACCCCCCAAACACCCCTACAGCAGCCACCTTACTCTACCTTCTGTTTAAAAAAAGTATTCCGGTTTCTGCCGCAACTTCCATAGGGTCTGTGGCAGCCATGGCATGACCCCCTCCCTCCCCCCTTAGACCGGTGACAAGCAGCAGGCAACATGTTTGGAGAATAAAAAAACAAAAGCACGGGGTCTTTGAGACTCTGGCATGTTTAGAAAGCCTTGCTGGGATGTTTATGGGGGGCGTTTCCAAGATGGTGGCAGCAGTCTTTGTTGTGTGAGCATGCTTCTATGGGGAAGAAGCGTAAGGGGAAACCAGTGCTATTGCCCTCACAGCCCTCTATTACCTCTACACCGGTTTCCAATTTGGTGGGGGTCCTTTGAATCCGTTCCTGGTTCGTGCAGCCCGAGGTTCGGATGGAGCTGGTGGAGTAAGCTGGCTAACAGATTCGCCGGAGTCGGTGTGCTCGGCGGCTGTTTCAGCGTCATCTCTCTCCCCAGCATTGAGCTCGGCACCGAAAGTGCTCCATAGCCAACCTTTGCTGGAAGGCTTCCTGGAGTTGGCTTCTCCCTCGATGCGGAATGGAGCGAGTTTCTCTAGAGGGCCAGGAAAGGAAGTGCTAGCGGAGAGCCCTACTCGATTCCATCGTAGTGTCTGTGGAGAGCCCTACTCGATTCCATCGTCGGCATCGTTTGGAGAGTTGTGTGCTGGAAAGGAAACTCCAGCTACACGTGGAAGGGAGCCATCGGCGGTTATGGAGCTGAATCAGAGGTGGCTTTTGCCATATAGCGACCTGCAAACTTCACCTTGAAGGCTATTTGGAACGCTATAGTATCGTTGGGAGAAGTTCTTTTGCCTCAGGTATCTTCTCTAGCCACAAAGGTGAATACTTCTATGGGTGCAGTGTGTGAACTGGAAAGGAAAGTTTCTGGCATACAAGTGGAATTAGAAGAAACGCGAAACAAGGTTGTGTGTCTCGAGGAACACTCTGACATTTATAAAAATAACTTTTTGTCACTTCAAGTTAAACTGGAACACTTGGATAATTTATCTAGAGCTAATAATTTGAGAATTATAAATTTTCCAAGGTTGCCTTCGGTCTCGGCCAGAGACATGTTTAAACGGAACTCAGTGGAAGTATTAGGAGTTTCTCCTGAACTGACCCCCCTCCCCCCCTTGGTTAAAATCTACTACTTGCCCAAAGCGAAGCTCGCTCTGATTTTGGGAGAGTCGGGTGGGGATCTAGTACAGGGGAATACCTTGAATGTTACAGATTTGTTAGAAAATTCAGGGTACGAGTTTCAGGCTCCTTCTACACTGTTAATAATGTTTGCCTTGTTGTCTGGTAAAGAATGGCTGTTAAAACTATTCTTTCAGAAAAGGAAACGTTTATTTTGTGGTTTATCTGTACGTATATATCCTGATTTAGCGAGAGATACCCAGAAGCGGCGTAGGGAGTTTCTTCTGCTCCGTCCTGGGGTTATACAGTTGGGAGGGCTCTTTTTTCTTAAACATCCATGCAAATGCTTGGTGAAATATCAGTCTGTTTCCTATATATTTTATGAGCCCTCCCAGCTGTTAACCTTCGTTAATGCCAGACGACTGGAGTCCTCCATTGATCCCTCCTAGGCTCATGTTAGATATAGATCTGAATGTTGACATATTGATTAAAGTTTGAATAGGATACTTTCCCCCCCCCCTTTTTGTGGGCTCGGGAGGGCAGACACTTTTTATTTTCCGTTTTGGAAATGCTTCATGACTTTTTCTTCTGTGTTGTATTCTGGTTGAGAGTACTTTTCAGTTGTCTGCTCTACTGCTGCAGGAATGGTTTGTGTAAACTTTCTTGATTTATTTGTAAAATGTCATAAATATAAAAGAAAAAAAAAAAAAAAAAGAAAGCCTTGCTGATCCCGCCCCTTTCTGTCGCATGCCTCACATCAGAAGGGGGCAGGACAGGCGCGCTGGAGTCAGGAAGATTCTGCATGTTCATTTCTTTACTTGCCGCTGCTGTCAGAGGCCCAGGGCTGACCACTGCTTTCCACCAGGATTCGAGGAGTGAGTAGAGTGACCTGGCAGAGCTCCCCCTTAACTTGGCATTGGCTCGATGCAAGCCTCATCCACCAGCTGAGATCGCGACTCCTGCTGCAATCTGCGGCCTCCGGTTGCAATTAACAGCCAAAAGCAGCTGCAGGATGTCTCTCTCTCGGCGCCGACCTCTGCCACCAGCCTGCTCAATGCCGCAGGGCTGCAGCTGCCCACAAGTGCCTGCCTGAAATAGACCACAGCTTGCATGGCTCTCAGCTTAATAATAGCATTGCTTCTGGGACTAAAAATAAAAATCAGGCCCACAGCCAGCAGCCTCCATCCCCTCTGAATGGAGGCCCTTTGCAGCATCTATGGGCAGGTAAAAAAAAAAAAAAAATATATATATATATATTTTTTTTTTATAGCTCCTCTCGTTTCCTTTTTTCACTTGCACTAATATTTTGAAAAACATGTCTTTTGAAAGTATTTTAGATGCTGTAGGAGAAAATATTTCAAATGTCTTTTTCAGTTCTTCCAGTTTCTAATTTTTCCACTTACGACCTCTGGGAAATAAAACTTCAAGAAAAGAAACATTTGAGAAAAAATGTTTCTTTTCTTGAAGTTTTATTTCCCAGAGGTCATAAGTGGAAAAATTCGAAACTTTGGAAGAACTGAAAAAGGCATTTGAAATATTTTCTCCTACAATATGTATGTGTGTGTGTGTGTGCGCTGAGTGTAGTATAGGCACAAAAGCCCTGTGGTTATGCAAATTATGTAAATAGGTCCCCACAGTGAGTTTCCATATATGGACCCTCATTCCCCTTGCGATGTCCCTGGCTGAACATCAGCACATGAGGGGGGGGGGAGGGGTAGCTGGAGGACAGTTGCTGGCCATGAATTGATGGGGTAGAGGGCAAATGGTGGCAACAGGTGGGAAGGAGCACAGGGCACCTGCTGGCTACAGGATGGGGGTGGTGGAGAACAGATGGGGGGATGGGGTAGAGAGCAGATGCTGGATGGGGGGAGGAAGAGAGAGAGAGAGGAGCGATGCTAGGCATAGGGAGGGAAATAGAGGAGAGATGCTGGCACAGTGGGAGGGGGAAATAGAGAGGAGATATGGTAGACATGGGGAGGGAGGGAGAGAGAGAGGAGGAGATACTAGACGGGGAGGTTAAGGAGAGGGAAATGTGAAATGCTGGACATGGGGTGTGGGGAGAAGCGGAAGAGAGATGCTGGACACGGGAAGAGAAAGACAGAGGAATATATTGGACACGAGGAAAGGAATAGGGAGAGAAGGGGCATGGTGGATACAATGGGGATGAAAGGCTAGATGGAGGGGGGAGGCACTGCATAGGGGACGAGAGCAGGGGACAGATACTGGACTTAGGAGGAAGAGAGAAAAGTGCGAGTTAAAGACTGGGGAATAAGAGAAGGAGTCAGAGATGGGGAATGAAAGGGCTGTGTTAAGGGTTGAAAAGTGGTAGATGCAGTAACAAGAGGAGGATTGAAAACTGGATGGTAAGAAGGAAGAGTAAAATCTGAGTTGATAGAGAAAAATAAATGGAAGAAAGCTGAAAGGAAACGATAGATGCCAGAGATGTAGGGAGGTGATAAAGACAGGAGGGGAGAGAAGTGGGCCAGAGGCCCTAGAAACGAGTTTAGAGGCGACAGAGAGCAGAAATCAGAGACTGAGATCAGCATGATTAGAGAGTAAAATGGCCAGTCAACAAATGTAGAAGATGAATTTTATTTTCAATTTAGTGATTGGGGTATGACAGTCTGTGGAATTTACATGTTTTATCTTTATAGTTTGCACAGTACATGGGCACATACAGTACATCTCTTTCTATTCCCCTGGTGTTGTACTGCATGCAGGGGTATAGCCAAAGGTGGACCGTGACCTCTCCAGTTTGGCATGAGGCCCACCAAATCATTGGCAGCAGAGCATTTGAATGAGAGAATAACTAGAGGCAGTGTCAACATTTGCACGGCTTTGTGCCCACTCGTATTAACCACAGGCCCCACCAAAAAATCAGTCCTGACTACGCCACTGATGCAGAGCCTGGCTTCTTGGAGTTTTAGCTTAATTTTTGTCTATATATGACTATTTTTAACGTGTTACTTTATGTGATGAGGCTCTATTTTCTGAGTGGGTGACAAAGGCATGGAGTTTCTATGTCGAGTTTGATAGCAATTCAGCTTGTTCAGTTTTCTGGATATGTGTATGAATATTCTATGGCCCATTGCAATATTTACAGTGCTCCTCTTTTCTAGACAGGCCCCTTGTGTGAGTTTTTGAAGTTGATGCTTTTATGATATGGTAGATTTTCTCTATAGAGGTCAAGTAATTTTTGTAAGGTTTTGTATTACGTTACAATATGCCCAATACTGGTGAGGATTTATATTGCTGTTACTGAGATGACACTAGAATCAGAAATTACTTTTGGTATGTTGAGTCCTAATTCTGCTGTGCACATATTGTTGGGAGAGGGGTTTCTTTGGACGGAGAATATTATGTTAAAAAAAAAAGTAAGAACCACAGCAGTTTAAAGCATCAAAATAAAATTAATTATAATAATTTTATTTTGGTGTTATAAACTGCGCTGTGGTTCTCACTTTTTCTTTTTGCTCCTTGGTATGTGATCATTTTGTATTTCCTTTGTCTTTTGCAAAATATATATTTACATTAAATAGCATGACAGTCCAGTGTGCAGTGTCAAGAGTCAATATGTTTTATATTAGATTCCCAGGCTATATAATTAAATTGCTACAATTTTAGCTGAATATACACGTCATTTCAAAATAAAAATAAAAAAAGATATAGGCTGGGAAAATGTTGCCTCTTTTATTCATGGAGCAACCACCTGACTGGTGTCCTGAGTGAGGGGACTCCTGTTCCCTGACTAGAGCTCTGAGGAGGCTCCTCCATTTTGGCTTGGGGGGGGGGGGTGCCAACTCATCTTTTGCCTCAGACAGCAGATTGTCTTGAGCTGCCCCTGCCAATCCAGCTCACAAGCACCTGGCAGGTTCCCAAACACCACAACAGGTTCCACAATGCTCATCCCGGGGTAAGCAGTGGATTTTCCAGGTCCTCTTTAATAATGGAACTTGTCCAAACCTTTTTAAACCCAGCTACACTGACAGCTTTTATTACATCCTCTGGTAACAAATTCCAGAGTTTGATTACGCGTTGAGTGAAAAACTATTTTCTCTTATTAGTCTGAAATGGGTAGCACTGTAGCTTCATTGCGTGTCCTCTAGTCTTTCTACTTTTTGATGGCATAAACAACTGATTTATGTCAACCTGTTCCATTCCATTCATTAATTTATAGACCTCTATCATATCTTCCCTAAGCCGTCTCTTTTCCAAGTTGAAGAGCCCTAACCTTTTAAGCCTTTCCTCGTAGGGTTATCTTTTCATCCCCTTTATCATTTTGGTGGCTTTTCTCTGTACCTTTTCTAATTCTGCTATATCCTTTTTAAGATATGGCGACCAGAACTGCACACAATATTCAAAGTGCTGTTGCACCATGGAGCGATACTGAGGCATTATAATATCCTTGGTTTTATTCTCCATTTCAACACCGATTACAATTCTGATCATTCTCCTGATATCCATTTTCCCAAGATCATCCCTTAGACTATCATCCCTTAGACTATCTGATCAATCCTCCAATCCCCCTGAAAAGTGATCCTGATCCCCCTAAGATACAAAAATTTGCAACAGAGTGGATGCTTCTGAGGGAATGACAACATAAGGAAAGATCTAAAAACACTGGAAGAATAATATATGCTTGGCAATTGCGATTTAATGTGAAGAAGTTCAAAGTCATGCACTTGGGATTCAGACATCCAAAGAAATTGTATGCGATAGGTGCACAGACCAGGAGAGGGACCTTGGAGTGCTAGTGTCTGAGGATCTCAAGATGGCAAAAGAATGCGACAAGGAGGTAACCAAAGCCAGAAGGATGCTGGGCTGCATACAGAGAGGAATAACCAGCAGAAAGGAGGAGGTGCTAATGCCACTGTACAAGTCATTGGTAAGGCCTCACTTGGAGCATTGTGTTCAGTTTTGGAGACCATATCTCACAAAGGACATAAAAAGACTTGAAATGGTTCAGAGGAAGGTGACGAAAATGATTCTGAGCCTGTACCAGAAGACGTATCAGAAGAGACTTGAAGATCTAAATATGTATACCCTAGAGGAGAGGAGGGACAGGGAATGATACAAACTATTAAATACTTAAAGGGTATCAATGAACAAACAAAACTTTTTCAAAGAAGGGGAAGCTGGAAAAGTAGAGGGCATACGATGAAGTTGCAAGGTGAAGAAAACTTCATGAATTGACCACAATACCTCGGCTCTTTAGGTCTCTGGTCCATCAGTAGTGAGAGACAGGCAGAGAGTAATACAGAACACAATCACATACACACAAAGTGCTATTTTCTTTGAGCTCAGAGGGAAGACGGCAAGCGGTATATGGACGGGCATAATTCCACACCTGCCGAATTCAAAGTTCTCCTAAAAGCTCCCTTTTTATTAGAGAAAAAGAGGAAGTTACAATCATTTATTATAACCATGAAATAACACAAGGTGTCGCCAAAGTTCTTTTTACAAAGTAAGATCTGATTACAGTATATTAGATGAAATTTATAATTGCAAAAGCTGCAAAAATTATGTTGTGTCAGCAGGGACTTCCAGCTGACTGTACCATGAACTATGGTTACACAGTTCATAGGCTATGTTTTATGCTTGCGTTAACACTGTTCCATCTATTTTAAAGATGGTTACATAGAACCCATGACCATGACATCCTATTCTATTTAGAAGGAAGTAGGTGAAAAGTCAAACTTCTAAACACATTTTGTATCAAGAAATTCATCCATCTTCAATTACATATTGGGGATTCTGGTATCCCTTTATCTGTCCATCCCTTCAGTCCTCCCTGTGATTCTAAAAAGAATCATTACTAAAGAACAGTAGCTGAAACATGTCCAATTCCGGAATAATCTTCTACAGTAGGCTTCATTTTGCAGATGTTCTTTCAAAGTCCTAGGCACATCTGGTCCATAGGTGAGCTCCATCTTGTTCATTGGAAGAAATCCTTATACAAAATCATGTGACATTGTTTACCTTTGCTTAGCCTCAATAAAAATGTGTACAGAGAACAAGACTTTACCAATTATTCTTGTAAGCACTACCTCATCCAGCAGTGGCCAACTGCTTCTCGTAGATCTAGCAATAATTCAGAGATTAGTCCCTTATATCATGACACCAGTCATCACTCCAGATTCTTCAGCAGCATCTTTCTCACCATGGGCTGTGCTATGCACATCATAGATCAATCTTTTTCAGTGACCATCCACCCGGCTTCACTGCTGCACATACATGAGTAGTTCCTCTGGAATCGCTGATCTTTATCAGGAGTCTCCATATCTAGTAGCATTTCATTCAGTCGTTTTCCTCTTCGGCCCATAGGATTCAGTGCATACAATATATAATTTGTAAAAATCCTACTCTCCACTACAGCATCTCTCTTGATGCCATACAATTGCAAACAAGCACAATTATTCATTCCTAATGACAGTCTTGAACAGAATTATATTATCCATTGTTAATTACAATACATCCATAGCTAGCACTAAGCTATTACATAGCTAACCTGTAACAGTTATTTTTTTTCATCTGCATTCCTAAACTTATTCTGTCTACTTGCCAAATCAAATGTTAGCATGTGGCCTGATAGTCACATTGCTTTTTCCTGTCAGGAACACAATTGTATATATTCATATCACTAATTATGTTTGTGATGTATTCTCCAGCCTTAACAATATACATGATATAGTCAATCTGATTTATTCAAGGGGTAACAAACATTAAAACATAACAAGCAGTTTATGACAAATAAGTTAAACTAATTTCAATTGTTTGTCAACAATTATTAGGAAGGCTGCCTTATCTTAGGTGATGATTCAACTCACATTACTTTAAACATTATCACCACATCCTGCACACACAAACACCCCAATACCTCACTGGTCTTCTCCGCTTCCACATCCCTACACGTAGTCTTCATTCTCTTCACATTAATCGACTTCACCTCCCCCCACCATCTCGTGCACACTTACAGTCTACCCGTCATTCTGCCTTTTTCTTCCTTGGTCCAGCTCTGTGGAATTCTCTTCCCACTCCACTCCATCTGGAAGATAACTACACCACTTTCAGGCCCCTACTTAAATCCCATCTGTTCACCTCAGCATATAACCTCCCAGCCACACCCAACTGACCTGGTTTATTTATTTTTATTTTATTTATTTATTTGTGTGCTTTTCTATACCGCCCCTTCCAGAGATCAGGGGCAGTTTACAAGGAACTTAAACAACAATATAGCAAACAGTGCAATATTGCATTACATTAAACATTAAGTGACACATTAAGTGAACAAAACTAGATTACATAAGAACTGGGTTACAAGGAAAACAATGTGTAGGTTATTAACATAAGAACATAAAGGAACATAAACTATGTTACAAAGAACCAAAGTGTAGATTATTTACATGGTTGACAAGAGACTATTTATAATAGTTATTTGGGATCATAAGTACAGTGTTGGGAGGAGGACAATTTGAGTGGATATTAAAATGAAGTCTAGATTTAGGTGGGATAGATTTGTGTTTGGTTAGTTGCATATTCTTGTGTAGTAAATTTGATTTCAGGTTGTAGGTTGCTGTAGTGTTGACTAAATAGGTAGGTTTTAAGTTCTTTCCTGAAAGATGTACGATCCTTAATCTCTCTTAGATTTAGTGGCAGTTTATTCCATTGGCTGGGAGCATAATATGAATTATTTTTGCACTCTTCTTTGTTTTTTTTTTATTAATTTTTTTTTAATACTACTTTCCTCACTAATCACAGCAATTCACATTGCAACTAAAACTTGGTACAACACATTAAACAGGAACATTGATAACTTGAAAATTTTCTTTGTAAGGCAATGAGGGTTAAGTGACTTATCCAAGGTCACAAGGAGTGCTAGTACTCTAGTCATTAGACTACTTCTCCATTTCATTCTAATTCACATAGACATCTAAGCTCACAAAGGAAGGAACAATTTACATAAGGGTGTGTACATTCATAAACTATAAAACCTTTTAATACCAAATTTAAACCAACTAAAACTGTTAATTACCACTTCTTTTCAGAACAAAACAGCATAGTAGTAGAATATCAGCACACAGGGCTCCTCATGCAAGAAACCTGAGACAAAATCAGTATTAATCAAGTGAGCAGATAACTCTAGAGCTCTAGGAAGAGCGAACACTCCAGCTAGTTGAGCATTAACAAATAGCAAAGCAGCCGACTCTGTCACAGAATCAATTCTTTCAATTGCATCAGTTTTCCTTACTCATTGCACAAATCATTATACAAGTGCAGAAGACGCAAAAACTTAATGAGAGACATGTTATAGTACTAGAAAATCAGTAATTTGGATTGCAAAGACTACTGCTACCAGCCCAGTGGCTTACGTCTAATGGGAAATTTCTGAGTGAGAACACAAACAGCAGCAACAGAAGAGGTAAGCATATTGGATCACACTTGCAATTAACAACATCAATTCTGCAGAGGTCTTTCATAATAATTAAAATATATACGACATGAGAATTTAAGATCACTCCTCCAATCGACTCCTGCAGATTAGTTTAAAAGAGACTAAGAGAATATCAGCATTTTTCTTCAGACATTTATTCATACACTATTATAGTTGAACTTTCAACATTATACATATATTCACCATACTGTTTTAATTACTTAATTCACTTGTTTGAATGTAGTTGTATCATTCACTTTTTCCCTTTAAGTAAACAAACTTGCTTGACTTAACTTGACTAGCAATTCACTTTTTTTCCAGTTAAGTTACTAACTTCTCTTTCATTTAAAATACTTAATTTTTCTTAAACCTTTATCACACAATTTTATCAAATATCTAAATATATCAAAGCATGGAAGATCTTCCCATTCATTCACATCAAATATAACTAGAAATAGAAGTTGGAAAATATATCATCAATCATTTTTTTCCAAAGCATCCAGAGACATAAACACCAAGGAGTAATGTTTCTAATAATATTTTTCAGCATTACATATAGAATAGAATCAGTAAATAAATTCTCATAACCTAAAATAAGTTCAGATCCAGACCTTTAAAACAAACTTATTTACTATACATACACAAGTAAGAGAAATAGTTAATCACATTTGGAGGGTTTTTTTAACTTCCCTAATAAAGAAAATCTTACCACAGTTGCTCAAGACGTTCTTTCCTGCTAATATTGCATTCATGCCAAGCCGTTATCTTTGCCGGAAACTCTAAATTATTACTGCAATAAATATCAAAATGTACAATGGACAGCACACTTCCCTAACCACTAAATTAGATAAAACAAACTTCATACTAAAGTTATGACATGAAAATTAGTCCTTCAAAACTATTTTTTTATTAAAGCAATGACTTAAGTTTTTCCTTGTAAGCTTCCGTTTCGTTTATATCCATCCTAAACACTGGATTTTTAAATTTCTCAAAACACAGAGTCAGTGGCTTGCTGCACTTTTCAGCCTTAAACTGCCACGAAACCATTCATGACTGGTATGAAATTTGCTTAAATCTAATCATATTTCATACTGTAATCAACTCAACTTGACCCACTGAAATGTTCCACAAAGGAGGAACGGCAAACTGTGGTTACTGGCAGTCATCAAATATTAACATAAGGGCGCTTCACCAAAATTTGCGCCTCATTTCACAATTAGGGCTTCCTTTCTCTTGCCCCATCTCACTTCACTTATCTAACTGAGATCTCTAATTAACTTTACCGACTTTACATTATTATCACAATATACACACAGATATCTGTCAATACTTTAGTATACTCACGGCAACCACTGCCTGTGTCCTTGAGACTTGTCTGCTTGTTTCCAACTGCTGAAGGAACACAGAGATCCGAGTCACGGCACTAACTGAAGAAAACTTCATGAATTGACCACAATACCTCGGCTCTTTAGGTCTCTGGTCCATCAGTAGTGAGAAACAGGCAGAGAGTAATACAGAACACAATCACATACACACAAAGTGCTATTTTCTTTGAGCTCAGAGGGAAGACGGCAAGCGGTATATGGACGGGCATAATTCCACACCTGCCGAATTCAAAGTTCTCCTAAAAGCTCCCTTTTTATTAGAGAAAAAGAGGAAGTTACAATCATTTATTATAACCATGAAATAACACAAGGTGTCGCCAAAGTTCTTTTTACAAAGTAAGATCTGATTACAGTATATTAGATGAAATTTATAATTGCAAAAGCTGCAAAAATTATGTTGTGTCAGCAGGGACTTCCAGCTGACTGTACCATGAACTATGGTTACACAGTTCATAGGCTATGTTTTATGCTTGCGTTAACACTGTTCCATCTATTTTAAAGATGGTTACACAGAACCCATGACCATGACATCCTATTCTATTTAGAAGGAAGTAGGTGAAAAGTCAAACTTCTAAACACATTTTGTATCAAGAAATTCATCCATCTTCAATTACATATTGGGGATTCTGGTATCCCTTTATCTGTCCATCCCTTCACAAGGCAGGACCCAAAAGGCAGGCAGAGCTCCGGAGTCTCAATGCGTGAATGAGACAATGATGCAAGGATGAGGGTTTTTGGATTTGTTAGGAACTGGGGAACATTCTGGGGAAAGGATAGTGCTGGGGAGGGGTCTGCTGTCTTGGTACATATTGGTACCAATGACATAGGAAAATGTTGTAGGGAGGTTCTGGAGGCTAAATTTAGGCTTTTAGGTAGGAAGTTGAAATCCAGAACTTCCAGGGTAGCTTTCTCTGAAATGCTTCCCGTTCCACATGCAGGACCCAAAAGGCAGGCAGAGCTCCGGAGTCTCAATGTGTGAATGAGACAATGATGCAAGGATGAGGGTTTTTGGATTTTTTAGGAACTGGGGAACATTCTGGGGAAAGGAGGGACTGTTCCAAAGGGATGGGCTTCACCTAAACCAGGATGGAACCAGGCTGCTGGCATTAATCTTTAAAAAGGAGATAGAGCAGCTTTTAAACTAGATAATAGGGGAAAGCCGACAGTCGCCCAAGAGCGCATGGTTTGGAACAATGTATCCTTGAAGGATACTACCAAAAAAATGAAGTTAGGGCACATCAGGCAGAGAGGTTCCAATAAAGACAAAGGTAGCCCATTTGCCCTTGAGTACAGAGCAGACAGAGCTTAAAGACTCCAAACTACTCCTGCCTACCGATAACCAGATCAAAATGAATAAAATACAGTCTCTAAAATTCTTGCATGCAAATGCTAGAAGTCTAAAAAATAAGATGGGAGAGTTAGAATATATAGCACTAAATGAGAAGTTAGATATGATTGGTATCTCAGAGACATGGTGGAAGGAGAACATAAGGACATAAGAACATAAGATATGCCATACTGGGTCAGACCAAGGTCCATCAAGCCCAGTATCCTGTTTCCAACAGTGGCCAATCTAGGTCATACGTACCTAGCAGTTTCCCCAAAAGACACAGGTTCCACAATGCTTGTATTGGGTCAAGCATTGATATCCTGGGTCCCTTCTTAATAATGGTTTATGGGCCTTTCCTCCAGGAACTTATCCAAACCTTTTTTAAACCCAGCTACACTAACAGCCTTTACTACATCCTCCGGTAGCAAATTCCAGAGTTTGATTACACGTTGAGTGAAAAAATATTTTCTTTTATTAGTCTTAAATAGTTTACCCTGTAGCTTCATTGCATGCCCCTTAGTCTTTCTATATTCTGATAACGCAATCAATCTATGTTTACCCGTTCCACTCCGTTCATTAATTTATAGACTTCTATCATATCTCCCCTCAGCTGTCTCTTTTCCAGGTTAAAGAGCCCTAACCTTTTTAGGCTTTCTTCATATGGGTATCCTTCCATCCCCTTTACCATTTTGGTGGCTCTTCTCTGAACCTTTTCTAATAACGCTATATCCTTTTTAAGATACGATGACCAGAATTGCACACAATATTCAAGGTGCGGTCTCACCATGGAACGATATAGACTCATTATAATATCCTTTGTTTTATTTTCCATTCCTTTTCTTATGATACCTAGCATTCTATTTGCTCTCTTGGCCACCGCTGCACACTGAGCCGAGGGTTTCAACATGTTATCCACAATGATGCCTAAATCTTTTTCCTGGGTGGTGGTTCCCAGTGTGGAACCTTGCATCGTGTAACCATAGTTTGGGTTGTTCTTCCCTAGGTGCATAACTTTGCACTTGTCCACATTAAATTTCATCTGCCATTTGGATGCCCAGTCTTTCAATTTATCAAGATCCTCTTGCAATTTTCCACAATCCTCTTGGGTTTTAACAACTTTAAATAGTTTTGTGTCATCTGCAAATTTGATAACCTCACTCGTTATTCCCTTTTCCACGTATTTTATGAATATGTCAAAAAGCAGTGGACCCAGCACAGATCCCTGGGGTACACCACTATTTACCTTTCTCCATTGGGAAAATTGGCCATTTAGCCCTACCCTCTGCTTTCTATCTTTTAACCAGTTCCTGATCCACAATAGTACACTGCCTCCTATCCCATGACTCTTTAGTTTTGTCAAAAGCCTCTGATGAGGGACCTTGTCAAAGGCTTTCTGAAAGTCCAAATACACTATATCAACCGACTCACCTTTGTCTACCTGTTTATCACACCTTCAAAAAAACAGTTGTAATACAGCTTCCTGAGGCATCGACATTTCCTTCAATTCTTCTGCACCTTTAAATACCACTTCAGTCATGGGTAACATCCCTACATCTTCCTCAGCCATCTGGACCCTATTCCCCCTCCTGCTCTCCTCACATGGTTAGAGCCGCAGGACAGCGAGAGCCAGGAGGGTGCGGGATCTGAGCAGAGTGTGGGTGGCTGAGCCGGCAGGACATACAGGGCCGATTCCATTGTCGGCCCTGTATGTCCTGTAGGATCAAGGGGAATAGCCTACTTATTCCACCTCAGAGGTGGAATAAGAACAGGATACCCCCCCGGGAACCAGCTGTCTCTACTGCAGGAGGTGTGTGGAGCCAGGACATTGGCTTGGGAGGCTGCTGCTGCCGTTACAGCGGAGGAATTCACTTTTCCCCCCCACTTCATCGGGCAGGCACTGCCGGGACAGCCCTACCTGCAGGGACCTTTTTTCGGGGTCTATTTCTTTAGCTCCTCTCTGTGACGCGGAGCATGTGCGCGGGGCGTGTGTCGAAGGGGCGTGGTCAAAGGGTCTAGTATAGCCCCTTTGACGACACTGCGGCGACACTGTGGTCAATTTCCTTTCCTTCCGTTTTTGTCATTGGTTTAGCATTATTGTTTGTCTGATGGTTTGTTCAGTTTAGTACTGTATTAATGGGAAAACGTAAGGCTAAATCTGGGGGTAAAGCTCCAGGGGCCGTGTCCGGTGATATTAAACCAGTCGGCCCGCTGGATAAGCACTTTGCCCCCTTACCTATTGCACAATCTTCCCCGGAAGGGGTGTCGCTGAGCTCCGGCGGAAGATCCCCTCCTGTGTGTCCTGCCTCTGGCAATTTACTCGGCCTATCTCGGGAGCCCTCTGATCCGGTAAGAAAATTACAACCCATTAATTTACCTACTCCTGTTCAGCCTTTAGGAGTGGGTGGCCCTTATGAGCTTCCTACTCCTCTTTCAGATTCTGAGATTACCTTGAGGGATGTTTGGGGAGCCTTAAAATCGATTGATAATAAAATGTCTGTTTCTCTAAATTCTTTGTGCACTTTCTCACAGGAGGCTACGGTTGCTTGCAGCAGCTTGATGAGAAAGTAGCAGTAGTTGATTTGGCTATTACCAAATTAGAATCCCATGTCCTCCCGTTACATGCAACAAGTGTTGCTGGAATTAAAGACTCCCTGATACTTCATTCCAAGGTGGAAACCCTGGAGAATTCTTTTCGCTCCTGCAATTTACGTTTCTTGAATTTTCCTGTCAGTATTACTTTCTCATAGAATCCTGTTAGATGAATTTCTGAAAGAGGTTTTAGTCATCTCAGATTCTATTGACATATTACAACTTTATTATATTCCCTCTACAATTAAAAAAATTAATGAGGCTGAAGGTGGTTTAGATGAAATTGTTTCTCCAATGGGTAATTTGACCGCTTTTTTAGAGGATTCTCAAAATAACATTAGTACACGTGCCACTTTATTGGTTACTTTTTCTTCAGTTCAAATCAAACAACGTATTCTTAGGGCATTTTTCAAAGTTAAACTAGCCAAATTTTGTGTCCAGACGGTCAACATCTTTCCAGATGTATCGCGGAGCACCCAATTACGCCAGAGGCAGTTTTAAAATCTCAAGCCCTGGGTTTTGGCACTGTGGGCTGCATTTTTTCTTCGCTTCCCCTGCAAATGCATCATTAGATTAGATGATGCATCTTATACCTTTGTGGAAGTGCTCCATTTGGAAAGATTTTTGACTGAAAAACAGATGGTAGATAGGACCGGTAATGATTTATAGGCCTCTAATGTGGGATATTTTTATCCTTTATTTTGTATTTATATTGACTTAACAGTTATGGTTCCATGATGTGGACTTTATCTTAGGCCCATTTCCTCATTTGTGTGAGTTTTTTCTCTTTCTTATGTTTTGTAATCTATTATGGGATTGACTTTTTTGTTTTTGGTTGTTGTATTTGACTAAAAATCATAATAAAAAAAGAAAAAGAACAGGCCGCCACCCCCCCCCCCGATCCCGCCTTCCAGCCAGTCCCCCCGTGGTCAGCACAGGGCGCATGTGGGTCCCCGCCACCCAACTGGCAGGGAATCGGGATCCTGGGATGTACCACACATGTGCTGCTACAGGGAGGATGTCCTTATAACACCGGAAGGGGTACTCCAGGATGTCCTTGGGCCCAATTCTGTGTGCCAAATGGGCCCATCTTGCTTGGGATTGTCTGGACAGCCCGGACGTGCCCCTTCGTGAATCGGCCTCTATGCATTAACTACATTAGCACAGGTTTGCCTAACGCCACCTCAATAGATAGTTTAATGAGCCTTAGCTAATGTGGCCTGCATTAGGGGACAATTCTCCTTGTTATCTGCTGAGGAAATGCTATCCACACCCTTGACGGTTATTGCAGTAGTGTCGCACCTAACATGCCATAACTTCAGCGCTTTTGGTGCGTTAGGTACAACACCTTAGTAAAAGACCTCCAAAGTGTTCAGAAGCGTCGGCTTCAACAGCATAATATCAAGCTTACCCTCCAATTTCTTTTGCTTGAATTGTCAGAGAGGCTTCATCTGGAACAACAAACCCAAAGCTAACAGACACTAAATTTTCCTTTTCCATGTCATTATATTGCGCTAGCTTGAGAAGACAAGAAAACAAATACAGCACTCTGCAAAAATGGAGTTTATTAAGGATTGAAAAGTGAGTGAGCTTGGAAGGGAAGGGAGTATAAAATAGTCTTGAGGGGGACTTGGAAAGAAAGAAAATGAAACACTAAGATGGCTAGGAGGCAGGATCTGATGCCATCAAAGCGAAACAAGCAGGCGGAGGTGAAAGGATGCCCAGAAATCAGCAAAAGCAGATGAAATGCAATGGTAGGCCAACAGATGCTGAATGGAAGAGGATCCAGTGGTGGTGAGAGGAGAGAAGTGATGGAAACTTGTGAAAGAACTATCCCAGAATGCCGTTGTTTACTTTTAATAGTTTCATCATGCGTGCCGCTTTCCGAGGTCTGAAAGCCAGGCTGAGCTTCAACGCAGGCAGTTTCCGAGAGGAACTCAGCAGCTACCTAGTAAATCAAGGAGCTGTGTTTGCTACTGAGAAGAGTTCAGTTTATTAATCAAATCTGAACCTTTCTCCGTGATCCTGCCTTCTGAAGCACACTGTCCCCGCAGACGTATGAAGAACTTCTTCGACTGAAATACAAGCTGCTGTCAAAAGTTAATTGTTTTATTCATCCCATAAGCCTTTTTTTTTTACATGGACGGTGCATGTGCATTTTGGATGAATGATATACCCTTAGGGACTATTTGGTAGAATCTTCAAAAGGCCAATTATTTCTGCCATTTTGGCCTCATTGGTTGCAGATGAATTACACAAGTGGACAACACAGATGAAATATCACATTTCATGCTACAGTTCATAAAAATCTCCCACACACTTTTCTAATTCTTCAAAGCTGCTCCCTGGAAAACAGTATGAGCGTAATTGTAAACCTCTGTGTTATAGGTAGTAAAGATAGAAATTTGGGCACATGCAGAAGCCATTCCATTGTGGCATTTCCTCTTCGTGATGATTTATAACAGAAATATGGATGGTATTGTTCTTAACTCCGTGTTTACACAGTGCAGGTCATTCATTTTACATAATTTTAGGTCAGAATCAAGAGAAGCTAGCTTTGGTCAGTTTCATATTGGAAACACATTCTTTTTTGTTTACCCACAAATCCCTACATTCTCCCGCTCTGTGATTCATAAACAGGGACACCTGGCTAGTCAGGACTAAATCTGTATTTGATTCTGTTTTTTAGCACTGCATCGCTTGCAATGGCCATATGACAATGATGAAAGTATTTCTGGCGTTCACTGAAGACAGCATCAAGAAACATTTTTAATGCTTCGAGCATGCTGAGGTTTCTGATCTTGTTTCAGTATATTTGACAAATGGTTTTCATGAAAATAATACATGATGGATCTGATGAATGAATCTTTAAAATGCATGAGTTCAAATACCGTCCTTTCTTTGAATTGTCACTGTGACCTTGGATATCATGTTATCTTCCTATATCTGCATACCAAGTTAAGAGAATAGTAGTATTGTTCTCCCTATATTCTTTCCTTTGTTATCTATCACATAGAAACACAATAATACATTTTGGATTTTTGGTCCATTTTTCCAATTAATTCTCAAGGTACTGTAGCTTATGTTATTATCAGTTTTCAGGAACAACACGGGATGACATTTAGAGCCAAAGTTCTTAACCAGGCTTTCCACTCTTGCAACTGATATGCATGATATATGCTAACAAAATTAGACTGTAGAGTTAATTTTTTGACAGGACACCTATAAAATCTTCCAAAATTGTGTCTATTTTATGCCCATCTTATAAAGAATTTTAAAAGTTTAAATGAATCGTATACAGGGCACCAGTGAATAGATCAATGTTCTATCTCACGTAATGTTCATCAATTCATTATCACTTCAGCATCATTGTATATAGATGGAATTCACATTGATTTCCCTTATTCATCTATATAAAAACTTCCCTTATTCATCTATATAAAAACTTCCAAAATTGTGTCTATTTTATGCCCATCTTATAAGGAATTTTAAAAGTTTAAATGAATCGTATACAGGGCACCAGTTCTCTTTATCTCACGTAATGTTCATCAACTCATTATCACTTCAGCATCATTGTATATAGATGAAATTCACATTGATTTCCCTTATTCATCTGTATATAGTTATATTTATCCACCTTGTCTCTACCCATCCACCCATCTTCCACCCATCTACCATGTTTTGAAAATCTACATCAGGGAAATGCACTTGCATTCAAAGGAGGTTCAATAAGAACTACAAAACCAGTTTCAATAGGGGTCTTATCCAATCACAACATTTAAGACTTCTCATAAGAACATAAGGTATGCCATGCTGGGTCAAACCAAAGATCCATTAAGCCCAGTATCCTGTTTCCTAAATAAACAACCACCTATCACCCTTTAGACTGAACCATACACAATATATAGAGTGAATCTGAAGTAACTGAATTACACTATAAAATTTTTTTGTCGGAAGTTTTTGCCATGAGAGATTGCTCACTCTTGAAGCGTAACTTCCCTTTTAATTACTTTTGTGGTAACCTAACCACCAGGTTAGGTTACCACAAAAGTAATTAAAAGGGAAGTTATGCTTCAAGAGTGAGCAATCTCTCATGGCAAAAACTTCCGACAAAAATTTTTTATAGTGTAATTCAGTTACTTCAGATTCACAGTATCCTGTTTCCAACAGTGGCCAATCCAGGTCACAAGTACCTGTCAGGTTCCCAAAAAGGTCTACTGATTCCACTTCCAATGACTGGGCAAGCGGTAGATGTCCCTTGTCCTTTTTAATAATGGTTTATTTTATTTATTTAACCAGATTTGTATACCACTTTATCCTTCAATCAAAGTGGTCAACAATACAACTAAAGGTTACAATGCAATTGAAGGTTTACATGGAACATAAGGGAAGGGGAGACAAGACATACATATAGCATAAATTAATAAGTTCAACAATCTTTCTCAAATGTCAAAGGAGCAGGGATTCTTATGTAACTTGACCATAAACGTCCATGAATAAGAGTGTCTTAAGGGATTTGCGGAAATCATCTGGAAGGGAGTTCCAGAAGGCTGACGCTGAGAGTGATAATGCTCGGTTGGAGGTAGATTGCTTAGTTTTGTGGTGCCTTGTAGGTAAGTGGAGTTTATTAATATTGTTAGATCATCTAGGCCTATTAGTCGAGTCCTTGGTCAATAATCCATGAAGAACAGCTGCTGAGAATAGATTCATAATCTTGAATATTATTATAGTTGTCTTAAATCTAACCCGTGCGTCTATCGGTAGCCAGTGCGATTGCTGGAGTATGGGCGTGATATGTTCACATTTGGCTGTGCCTGTAATAACGCATGCTGTGGTGTTCTGCACTAACTGAAGAGGATGTATAGATTTTATGGGCAGACCCTGATATAAAGAATTTCCATAGTCCAATATTGGAATAATAACTGTTTGACATACAGTGCAAAAATGGCTATGGCTGAGGATTGGTTGAAGTCTCCTGATGAGCTTCAGTCGTTGGTTGCAGTTTTGTTTATATGTGAATGGAGATTTAAATTTTTGTCCAAAATGACACCCAGATATTTCACTTCATCTTTTAGAGATATTGTTCTGTCAAGGAAATTGATCGTTAAGGGTGGGTCATTGTTGGTGTTATTAGAAATGAACATAGCCTCTGTTTTATCAAGGTTGACTTTCATGTTGTTGTTGGTGAGCCACTTAGTCATTTCTTCAAGGCACCTGGTCATAGGAGTTGTATCTGGGTTGAATATATCAATTGGCGCGTATACCATAATATCATCAGCATATATAGGACTTCTCCTCCAGAAACATATCCAAATCCAGCTACACTAACAGCTTTTACTACATCTTCCAGCAACAAATTCCAGAGTTTTGTTTATTTATTTGTATTTATTTATTTAATGGTTTTTTTTGTACCGCTTTATCATATAGTCAAAGTGGTTTTCATTATAACATGAACTTGGTGATTACATTACAATATGGACATTGATCTTGGATTATATATTAACATTAACATAGGGAGGAGTGGCCTAGTGGTTGTGGCAAGTTACTTCGGGCCAGGGTTTGAATCCCACTAGAGGACATCAACCTTGGACTGGGGTTTCTAGTTCCATAGTTGCTCCTTGTGGCCATGAGCAAGCCACTTATTTTATTTATTTATATTCTCTTATATACCGCGCTATTCTGCATCAGTGCGGTTTACATTGAACAAACTGAAATTACATTGAACAGGGCATTATAACTTGGAGATAACTATTTTACAGGGAACATAGGCTATGGAGGGTTAAGTGGCTTGCCCAAGACCACAAGGAGCACCTGTGGGACTAGAAACCCCAGTCCTTCCGGCCCAAGGTTGCTGTCCTCTAGTGAGATTTGAACCCCCGACCTTCCGGCCTGAAGTACCTTTCCCCAACCACTAGGCCACTCCTCCACTCCACTTAACCTTCTGTTGTCTCAGGTACAAAAATATAGATTGTGAACCCTTCGGGGACAAGGGAAATATATTTACAGTACCTGAATGTACCCTGCTTTGACTTGTAGAAAAGCGGTATGTAAGCTTAGTTAAATAAATAAATAAAATTAACAACCTGGGTTAAACATATGTTACAGTAGAAGGTTGGTGTGGTAGTGTGGAATGCTTATATTGGGTTATGTAATGGTTCCACTGTGTTCTGAGAATAGAAATGTTTTTAGGTTCTTTCTGAAGTCTTGGACGTCCTTTGTTGACTTGTGGTCTTCTGGTAGGGAGTTCTATGTTGATGGTGCCGATAGATAGAATGCCCTGTTGCATGTCGTTTGCTTGCTTCTTGTTTTGGTGTTGGGAATGATGAGCTGGTTTTTGTTGTTTGCTCTCCTTGGTCTAATTTTTGGGTCCCTCTGGACCAATGATTGGAGTGACTCCGCAGATGTGTGGTGAAGAATTTTGAATATGGTGAGTATTGTTTTGAATTTGATGTGTGAATACACTTGGAGTCAGTGCAATTGCTTTAGGATGGGGTCATGTGGTCATGCCTTGAGGCCCCTGTTATGATTCTTGCTGCCATAGTTTGGGCTATCTGTAGAGAGTGTATTGCATGCTTTGGGAGATCTTGGGAGATCAGGTTACTGAAGTCCAGGAGTGGTGCTATTGTTACTTGACAAACAGTTTGAAAATCATTTTGCCTGAGCAGGGGTCTTAGTTTTTATATGATCTCCATCTTGTAATTTGCTGTTTTCGAGGTTTTGTTTATGTGTAATTGTAGATTGACGTTTTGGTCCAGTATGACCCACAGGTATTTTACTTCCTACTTTACTGTTAGATTATTGTGTGATACTTTTATAATTGTTTTGTGGATGAATGTTTTATTTCAGGTGATGTGGAGGACCTCTGTTTTTTTTGTAATTTATATTTAGGTTATGCTGGTTTAGCCACTTTGTTATTGCTTCCAGGCATTTGATTATTGTTGTATATACAGACTGTATTAAAGGGTGTGTATATCATGATGTTGTCTGCATATATATGGTATGGCATGTTATAGTCTCTTATTAATGTACAAAGAGGTTGGATATATAGATTGAATAGCAGAGAGGAAAGGGATGAGCCTTGAGGGATCCCTTGGTGCTAATCAAATGGTTTTGACTTGCGTGGGTCACTTCTGACTTGCTGCTATGGAGGTTTATGCATGAGTGGAACCATTTGAGGGTGGTGCTGTTGAAGTCTATTTCCCTCTGTCTTTGTATTAGTTTGCGATGGTTGACTGTATCGAATGCTATTGATATGTCAAAGAATATCAAGATTAAACCTTCTCTAATGTCATCTATAATTCGTATGATTTTGTCAAAAAGGCATGTGAGTAATGTTTCCTTACTATGGTTGGGTTTGAAGCCATGCTGGTGAGAGTCTAATGGTGCATATTGGTCTATGTGGTCTTGTGGCTGTAGTTGCATAGTTTTCTCAATTATTTTGGTTATGAACGGTAAGCTGAATATAGGTCGATAAATCTTGTCTCCAATAATCCCAGGTTTGATTATGCATTGAGAGGTTCATTCCGATCCTCATTTAGTAGAAGCTAATAAGGATAAAGCGGAATTGCTTAACAAATATTTTTGTTCTGTGTTCACAGATGAAGAACCAGGAGCAGGACCTCAGAAAACACCCACAAATAAGAACAGAAGCGAGGGACATCTTGAACAATTTTCAGAAGACTGTGTTCGTGAGAAACTAGCTCAACTTAAAGTAGACAAAGCGATGGGACCGGATGGGATACACCCTAGAATACTGAGGGAACTTGGGGACGTTCTAGCAACTCCACTGACTGACCTTTTCAATGCCTCGTTGGAGTCGGGAGTGGTGCCAAAGGACTGGAGAGAGGCTCATGTGGTGCCTTTACACAAAAGCGGAAGTAAGGATGTGGTTGAAAACTACAGGCCGGTTAGTTTAACTTCGGTGGTGAGTAAATTATTGGAAACGCTGCTGAAAGAGAAAATAGTGAAGTTTCTGGAGTCCAGTGGATTACAGGATCCGAGGCAGCATGGATTCACCAGAGGCAGGTCTTGTCAGACAAATCTGATTGATTTCTTTGACTGGGTGACCAGGGAGTTGGACCGAGGGAGAGCTCTAGATGTGGTGTATTTAGATTTCAGTAAAGCCTTTGACACTGTTCCTCACAGGCGACTTATAAACAAACTGAGCACCCTAGGGATGGACCCTAAAGTTACTGCTTGGGTTAGAAATTGGTTGGGTGGGAGGCGACAAAGAGTACAAGTAAATGGAGCTCACTCTGAGGAGAAGGATGTTACCAGTGGTGTGCCCCAGGGATCTGTCCTTGGTCCGATTTTTTTAACATCTTTGTTTGTGATATAGCGGAAGGGCTGTCGGGTAAGGTTTGCCTATTTGCAGATGATACCAAAATCTGCAATAGAGTAGACACCCAGGAAGGTGTAGATAACATGAGGAGGGATCTAGCTAACCTTGAAGAATGGTCTAGAATTTGGCAGCTGGGATTTAATGTTAAAAAATGTAAGGTCATGCATTTGGGCTGCAGCAATCCAAGGGAGCAATACAGTATAGGAGGTGAAGTACTTTTGTCCACTAAAGAAGAGCGGGACCTAGGTGTGGTTGTGTCTGATGATCTTAAAGTAGCTAAACAGGTAGAAAAGGCGACGGCAAAAGCTAGAAGGATGCTTGGGTGCATACGGAGAGGAATGGCTAGCAGAAAAAAGGAGGTGATAATGCCTCTATATAAGTCTTTGGTGCGACCTCATTTGGAGTATGGTGTGCAATTCTGGAGACCGCACCTTCAAAAGGATGTGAACAGGATGGAGTCGGTGCAGAGGGTTGCTACTAAAATGATTAATGGGCTTCATTATAAAGCATGTGAGGACAGACTTAAGGATCTTAATATGTACACCTTAGA
Organism: Ichthyophis bannanicus; assembly: GCA_033557465.1. Taxonomy (NCBI): domain Eukaryota; kingdom Metazoa; phylum Chordata; class Amphibia; order Gymnophiona; family Ichthyophiidae; genus Ichthyophis; species Ichthyophis bannanicus. Next base: position 485,502,638 of record CM066037.1, read on the forward strand.
GGAAAGGCGGGATAGAGGTGATATGATTGAGATGTTTAAATACCTCCGTGGCATAAATGTTCAGGGACAGAGCCTCTTTCAATTGAAAGCAAGTTCTGCTACGAGGGGACATGGGATGAGGGTGAAGGGAGATAGATTCAGGAGTGATATGCGGAAATATTTCTTTACAGAAAGAGTAGTGGATCCATGGAATAGTCTCCCAGTGGAGGTGGTAGAGATGAGGACAGTAACTAAATTCAGAAAAGCATGGGACCAACACAGAGGATCACTAAAGGTAAAAAGTGGACTGTTGTATTTGTTGTTATGGAAGGACAGACTAGATAGGCCATGTGGTCTTTTTCTGTCATCATGTTTCTATGTTTCTATGTTTCTAGTGGGTATGGACGTCTGATCCAGATGTCCAAACCTGCTAAACGTCCGGATTGTGCTCCGGAAACAGAGCTCCCTGCATGTATAGCGTACTTGTGCAAGGAACTCGGTTTGTGGGCGAGAGGGGGTGGACTGGGGGAGGAACAAGGGCGGACAGTGAGCGGTGCCTGATCCCAGACATACAGGGCTGATTCTGAGGTCGGCCCTGTATTTCCAGGGTTGGCCTGGTGGACGGGGGACTTATTCCACCTCAGAGGTGGAATAAGTCCCCTGGATGTGGATGAACCACCGAGCCTGGCGGAGACAGAGGTGAGGGGTGCAGGGGGTTCCCTGTCACCCAACCCTGGCCATAGAAGGCTGGATCAACGGTCGAGCTGTGGGGAAAGAAGTTTGTTGTTGGTGGCCTGTGATCACGGCTCCATTTAGGATGCCATGCCACCGCCACTCTATTCAGGAGCCTGGCTGGGCTAGCTGGGGTTCTGCTGGGCATCCAGTCTGACTGAATTGGGGCCTGGGCTGCGTGTTCAGGCCAGTAGACTTGATACTGATCCCATGGGCATGTCTAGCCCCCGCGGGATCAGAATCGGGTGCTACTGCTTCATGCCCACATTCTGTCAGGGGGGCAGGACGTGCAGAATAGAATTGCCCTCTGAGTGAAAAAATATTTTCTCTGATTGTAACTTCATTGTCCCCTAATCTTTCTACTTTTTGAAGGAGTAAAGAACTGATCTATGTTTACCCATTCCAATCCATTCATTATTTTATAGAACTCTATCAAATCTCCCCTCAGCTGTTTCTTTTCCAAGCTAAGAGCCCTAACCTTTCAAGCCTTTCCTAGTAAGGGTATCCTTCTATCCCCTTTATCATTTTAGTCCCATTTCACTGTTGTTGTTGTTGTTAAATGCCGTCGAGTTGGTGTCGACTCATGACGACCCTCTGGATAGTCCTAAATTGTGTTCGGTCTTCAGTCAGGCGGCTCATTGTTGACAGACTGGCACCCGTAGCTGCTATATCCTTTTTAGATATAGTGACCAGAACTGCACCCAATATTCAAGGTGTGGTTGCACCAGGGAGCGATAAAGAGACATTTTAATATCTATGGTTTTATTCTCTATTTCTTTCCTTATGAGTCCTATCATTCTTTTTTTCTTTTAATATTTTTATTTGAGCAATAATATAAGACAAACAGCTCATTCCCACTTGTCATAACATATGTCAAACAACTACATCATAATTTCAGCTAACACACATCCTTTATACTAGACAACTCTACTACTGCCATCCATCCTTTCCTCTTCCAATGCATAATTAAAGTTCACCAACAGAGAGCATCTCTTTTGCCCTTCCTTGTACACTTTCAATGCCTTGTCACCATGGCCAATTTTCGTAATCCCCCCCCCTACTTTTCCCTCCTCCTCCTCCCCCTCCTCCCCCTCCCTCCTTGCTTCCAGCCTCCCCCCCCCAAACGTCGGTGAGTTTACAGGCTTTCAAGGCACTCTTCCCATGCTTTCCAGTGTTCCCTTCGCTCATGAGATCCACTCTCCATTTTCTCTCTTAATATCCATTCAGCCATACTTCTCATTCTAGTCTGCCACTCTGCTATGGTCAGGGCCTTGTCCTCTATCCAGTGTGCTACTATAGTTTCCCTAGCGAGCAGAAGCACCTTGTGCTATCCGCTTTCTCGCCATTCCCAGCACCTTTCCTTTCATAACCTTTCCAGCAAGAGGGTTTTATAATCCCATTCCACCCCGGTGCCTAGTATCGCCTGCACTTTCAGTAGCACTCCCTCCCAATACTGCTGTAAGCTTGGGCATTCCAGGAAGGAGTGTGTCCAAGTACCCCTCGTGCTCTTGCATCTCTGACAATTTTGATTATCTCAGATGCGCATTTTAGCCCCCCTTTCCCTTGTTAAGTAGGCTCTGTGTAATATTTTGTACTGCATTTCCTGCAGGCTCACATTCGGCATGTGCGCGTACAGCTGCGCATACAATCTTCCTATGAGTTGCTCAGCAACTTCCTCCCCCAGTTCCCTTGTCCACTCTTGGCCAAGAATCTGATGCCACTCCCTTTTCCGTGTCTCCCTAACCACTTTGTACCAATAGACTACTCTATTGTGCTGACCTGGGGTTGCCGTGAACGTTCTGTCTAGTTTTGTAAATCCTCGCCTGGCTTCTGCCATTCTGAACTTGTTGGTAATATAGTGGCGGCATTGCAGATACGCCATCAGGTGTTTATTTAGGGCCCCCCATTCCCCCTTGAATTGGTCAAAGGTTGGCACCCTCCCCTGTCCTTTGTCCAAAATTTGGCCCACATACCGACTGCCCTGTTCCGCCCACCTTTTAAAAATCGCGTTATCATTTCCTGGGGTGGACTCGGGATTCCCTAACAAGGAATCAAATGGCGATTTCCCCCTGGATCCTCCCCATTTTCACTCTCCACCACTGCCAGGCCCTTTGCAGAGATTCAATAAAGCTCCTAGCCCATTTGGTCTCAGCCCGCTGTCTGAGTTTAAGCTGGAGCAGGCAGAAAGCTTTGTAGGGCGCGCATCCCTGATTGAAAAACTCTTGTGTGTAATTCGTTTACCCGCGGAAATAGTGTGGCTATGTTATAGAGACGTAGGTCTGGGAGATTTAAGCCTCCTCCTTCTCTGCCCAGTGTCAATTTCACATAGCTAATCCGTTCAGTCCTCCCCCTCCACAAGAAGGCATTCACCACCCCCTTATAGGTATGCTCTTCCACTCCTTTAATCCACAGGGGTAGCACTTGCAGGGGGTAGACTAAGCACGGCAACCATACCATTTTGATTATTGCTACTCTTCCAAACAGCGTAAGCAGCAGATCTCTCCATTTGTTACATCATTCTTTCATGTGTTTTAATGTTTCCCATATATTCTTCCTATACACAACCGTTTGGTCAGCACTCAGGTGTACCCCCAGATACTTCATAGTTTCCCCCGCCCACATTAGCGGGAAATCTCTTTTACCCCTAATGGGCCATTTTTGATTCACCTCCATCGCTTCTGACTTACTCCAATTAACTTTAAGCCCTGCAAAGGTGCCAAATTGAGCTACCATATCCATGACCTGGTGTATCAATTCACTTCTCTTTCCTATGAATAACAGCATGTCGTCCACAAAGAGATTCATTTTATAAGTCTCCAAACCACCCTTACGCCTGACCACTTTTGCATTGTTCGAATCTTGATAGCTAATGGTTCAAGTGACAGCAAAAAAAGCATGGGGGACAAGGGGCAACCCTGCCTTGTACCACGGCACGAAGGGAAGCTCTCTGTAAATGTCCCATTGACCAAGACACGGGCCTGGGGTTTATGATACAGCACCCTGATCCATTCTAAGAATGCCCCCTTGATTCCATATTGTTCCACCACCCAAAACAAATATTCCCACGATACATTATCAAAAGCCTTCTCCACGTCCAAGCTCGCTATGATATTGTCACCTGCTTTAACCTTCCCGTCCTGTAGCATGGCCATCTCCTTCAATAAGTTGGTGGATGCAAACCACCATGGTACAAAGCCCACCTGATCTGGATGAATAAGGTTTGGAATCACTCGAGCCAATCTCCGTGCTAGGATTGCGGCCACCAACTTAACATCCTGATTCAACAGGGAGATAGGTCTATACGACCCTACCAGCTCCTTATCTCTCCCCGGTTTAGCCAAGACTACTATTATGCACACTCTAATGAATCCCCACAATTACCAATGTAAACTCCCAAAACACAACGGACGGAATCACTCTATTTGTTCTAATATTATTTTTGTCAGATCGTCTGTCATGAGGATGCCAAAATACTCTTGTGACAGACCCTCCTTTTTATTCAAGTATTTATAAAAAAGGCCTCCCGGCCAACTTTGCGTGAGGCTATGAGGCCCTATGTACCAGCCACCGCAAACCAAACCTTATAGTGAAACGTCCCTAATCAAGTCTATTTTCAAACCTGAATCAATCAGGAAATTTTTCAAAATCCCCAAAAATGGTGTTGATGTCACCCATAAACAAACGCAATTACTCATCTGAAAGAGATAAAACTCAGCTTGTGATGAGGCAACTCAAAAGCAAAGGCGTGTGTCATTCATCCATCCTGCGAAATCTGCCGTCTTGGCTCAATAAATCGCTCAAGGTGATCTACGTCCTTGCAATAAAGTTGTTCAGCTGGGCACAAACATTCAGTTGGATACTGCGACACTAACCGTTGTGTTTCAAACCTGTCATCCTGATGGTCCTTTATCAAGCTACGTACAAGCTACGTACATCCAACTTCCTGATTTGAAATGACGTGATGAAGTCATCCTGGGCTCGTTGGTAACAAATAGATACAATGATGACATCCAGCACAGTATTCATCTTCAAAGCTTAACTCAAGGTCCACCATTCTACCTCCGTATTCAATCCCAACGGGGCTGTAGATCGAAGCAAATAAATCCATCTCTGTTCCTTATAACGAAATATACTTTGGCGATCACCCCCCCCATCTCAACAGGGGGACCATATCAAGTATTGTCCATTTCAATTGGTTAAAAGTATGAGCATATTGTACGGGGGGGGAATGATCTCGCCACCCAGGATTTTGTAAAACTCTGCTCCCAGGCCATCTGGGCCAGGGGCCTTTGCCAGTTCATGCACTTGAATAACCCTCTTGATTTCCCCTGATGTGAAAGGGCAGCTCAGCACCTCCTGCTCTTCCATCATTACTTTAGGTAACTCCATCCCCTGGAAAACTTCGTCCCTACTTTGCTTGTCCTCGGGCCCCTTACTGTACAATGCCCTATAAAATTGTTGAAACTGCTTTCGTATACCTTCCTCTTGCTTCTCCAACCCTCCCTGTGGGTTCCTCACTCCCTCAACTATGGTCTTGTGTTTCACGGGACTAACCTAGTGGACCAACATTCTTCTGCATTTATTTCCCCACTTGTGTAGCTGTATTTATAAACTTTGATATCTCCCTCCGCTCTTTGAGCCAGCAAAGCGTTCAGCTCCTTTTGCAGAATTAAATATTGTTCCCTGTCCTTTGATTCCATATAGTTAATATGCTTCCTACGCAATGCCTGCAGCCGTCGTGATAGGTCTAAAATTTGAGCATTACACAGGTACACTACCAAAAAACTGCCTCCAGTTTTGCAACTGATTCCTATAGATTTTGGGGTGCTGAATCCAGGAAAAATAGCCAAAATGTTCCATCACGTCACGTTTTCTTGCAAAATTAGATTTCTTACCCATATAAGGAATGTTCACATAATTTCTTTTTAGCCGACTGCAGTTTATTTTCCTGGCCCAAAATAGAGGTTGTAATGGTTAACTAACTAGAAACACTCCCTCATGATATTTTAGAGTGTTTTGTATTCATTTTATACATTAACAGGACAATTGGGAGGCGGGGGGCTAAATCCAGTACTCGCGCTGGCGCATGTTCTTTCCTGTTCGCCTCGCCTCGTTCGCTCGCTCAAACACAGTGGTTGCGACATGAACGTTCCTGTCAAATTTCAGTTTCTTGCAAGTTCATTATTACCTTTTGTTTGCTCAGTCGTAATCCAGCTTTATTCCGAAGTGGTTCACTACAGTTGTAGTTTGCAGTGCTGTGTATTTGTGATGGCTCACAGAGCCAGAGGTTGCGTCAACTCTCCGGACAGTTTTTGTTTTATTTGTGGGGAATATACCGTGAAAAAGCGGCAGAGGAACATTTCTGCATTTATTAAAGTATATTTCGCCTATTTCGGTTTGAAGTTAGGCGATCAAGACAAACCGTGGGCTCCTCACAAAGTGTGCAAGACATGTGAGGAAGATCTACGCTTATGGATGAAAGGTAAAAAATAAGCATTTCGTTTCGGAATACCTATGATGTGGCGTGAACAAAGAGACCACAGCAGTGACTGCTATTTTTGCTCTTGCATTGTGAAGGGATACAACTTAAAAAATAAGAACGTAATAAGTTACCCCAACCTTCCCTCAGCAATTAGGCCTATGCCTCATAGCAACGAAGTACCTGTGCCTGAACCACCAAAATCTTTGGATCATATTTGTGTGGACGGTTCTGATCATGATGAGACTCATCAGATGGCTTTTCCCGATGAGTCCAGTACTTCCGAGTTTGAAACTGAACCAGATCCGAAACCTGAACTTTTCTCTCAAGCTGAATTGAATGATTTAGTCCGGGATTTAGGACTCCCAAAAGATGCTGCCCAACTGCTAGGTTCTCGGCTTAAACAGAAAAATCTATTGTCACCAGGAACAACTTTTTATTGGTACCGCAACCGCGAGACACAATTTTTGAAGTATTTCAGCAAAGAGGAAGATTTGGTATTTTGCAACGATATATACGGAGTGATGGAAAAGTTTAAACTCAAGTATGATCCTGCTGAATGGCGGCTGTTCATTGATTCGTCAAAAGACAGCATAAAAGGTGTTCTTCTTCATAATGGCAACACATTCGCTTCAGTTCCTATTGCTCTCTCTGTTATTCTCCAAGAAAAATACGAGAATTTGGCCCTGATTCTTCAGAAGATTCGTTATGATGAGCATAAGTGGATGATTTGTGGAGACTTTAAAATTCTTTCCATGCTATTAGGGCAGCAATCCGGTTTCAGCAAATATCCCTGCTTCCTTTGCTTGTGGGATAGCCGGGTCCGCGACCTACACTGGGGGAAAAAAGACTGGCCAATTCGGGAGTATTTGAGACCCGGTGAGAAAAATGTTCTTCATGAGAGCTTGGTACCTCGTGATAAAATTCTATTACCACCTCTCCACATTAAGTTGGGTCTCATTAAGCAATTCATCAAGTCCCTTCCAAAAGATGGTGAGTGCTTTCGGTACCTTTGCTCAAAGTTCCCCCGACTTTCTGAAGCAAAGCTAAAGGAAGGAGTGTTTGTTGGCCCTGATATAAGGAAACTCATTTCAGATGGAGCATTCGCTGAAACGATGTCTGAGAAGGAAAAAGAAGCCTGGGATTCCTTCAAGGATGTTGTTCTCAAATTCTTGGGGAACAGGCGGGATGAGAACTATAAGGATATTGTTGCCAGGATGCTCAATGCCTTCAAAGAACAAGGCTGTAACATGAGCCTGAAAGTCCATTTCTTGCACTCCTATGTGAACTACTTTCCCGAAAACGTGGGGGCGTACAGTGAAGAACAAGGTGAAAGGTTTCACCAGGACATCAAGGACGCAGAGAGAAGGTACCAAGGAAGATGGAACACCACTATGATGGCTGATTTCTGCTGGTTGCTGCTGCGGGAAACCCCAGATGAAAAATACGCCAAGCAGCGCACCAAGAGAAGCATTCGGGGGAAGAAGAAACGGGCCCACCAGGAGATTGATTGACCCAAGAATGACTTTAAAATCTAAACTGTGTTGATAAATATCGTGTTTTTACTAAACTTTGAAATAAAAATTTGCTAGTTATTACCACAGTGTCGGATCTCATTTATTAGAATTTTATTTTCACACCATCGGGTGTTTGTCTTCATGTATTGCAATGGTGCGGTTTGCGTTTTCTATTCTTACATACATACCTGTACAACATTTTTTGCACATTTCTTTGCTTTGCTTTGTGTCTAACCTCGCTCTTATATGCTCAATGTTTGTGCACATGTATGTGGCTGTTTTAAGTGCAGACAATTTTGCTACCATCACAGTGTGTTTTGTTGACATTACTCTATTCTTATGTGCTGCCTTGTTACAATTTTCTTTATTCTTATTTGAATAACTACTAAACAATTAGTATAAAGAATTCATCCAAGAAACTTTTATCTCGATCGCACTCAATCTGAAACGTTCACCTCAAACTGCTAACCCAATGTAGCAAAAAATCTGTACGTGATGGAGCAAATTGGTTACCAGATTTGGATTCAGCGCACCAAAAAACGTAAAAATCAATCGAAACATTAGAGGCAGTTTAAAAAAATTTTTTTTTAGTGTACCTGTGTTATTGATCCTTCCTTCTCTTACCGGCTGCGTATGCTGTTATGCAGCCCCACATAGTAGCCTTTGTGGCCTCCCAGAGCACCTGAAGGTCCATTCCACCTGTGTCGTTCTCTCCCCAGTACTGTCCCCAAGACCCCTTTAGGTACTGGTGGAATTCTTTGTCTTTATAAAAGGTAGGGTTCATTCATCATTGAGTTTTAGCTGTCCTTCCCCCTTCCCCTAGCCTTAAGGTCAGCCACACCGAGGCATGGTTCGACAGCCCCTTATCTGTTATTTCCACCTGCTCATCTCTCTGTAACAGAGATTCTGTTCTTAAAAGATAATCCAGTTGAGCATAGCTATTATGAGGGGCTGAATAAAAGGTGACGTCCACCTCCTTCGGGTGCAAGGGAGACTATGATAAAATGAGGAATATAGTTAGGAAAAAACTAAAAGGAGCAGTTCCAAAGGTTAAAGACTTACAGCAAGCTTGGGTGTTATTTAAAAATACTATCCTCGAAGCCCAGACCAGCTGTATTCCACGCATTAGGAAAAGTGGAAGAAAGTCCAAAAAACTGCCAGCATGGTTTAAAGGTGAGGTCAGAGAGGCTGTTGCTGCCAAAAAAGCAACCTTCAGGAAATGGAAAAAAGAGCCAAATGATGAAAACTGGAAACAGCACAAGCACTGGCAAGTTAAATGCAAAGCATTGATAAGGCAGGCAAAGCGGGAATTTGAGAAGAAACTTGCTACGGAAGCAAAAACACGAAATAAAGACTTTTTCAAGTACATTCGTAGCAAAAGGCCTGTGAGAGAGTCAATTGGACTATTAGATGATAGAGGGGTAAAAGGGGCAGTAAGAGGAAACAAGGCTATAGCAGAGAGGCTGAATGAATTCTTTGCTTCGGTCTTTACTGAGGAAGATGTAGGGATGTTACCCAAGACTGAAGTGGTATTTAAAGGTGATACTGCAGAGGAATTGAGAGAAATATCGCTACACCGGGAAGATATATTATAACTATTTGATAAACTGAATAGTAGCAAATCACCTGGACCGGATGGTATACGTCCCAGAGTGTTGAAAGAACTGAAATATGAGATTGCAGACCTGCTATTGGTAATCTGTGAACTTTCATTAAAATCATCTGTAATACCTGAAGATTGGAGGGTCGCCAACGTAACACCAATTTTTAAAAAGGGTTCCAGGGGTGACCCAGGAAATTACAGACCGGTGAGTCTGACGTCAGTACCAGGGAAAATGGTAGAAACCATCATAAAGAACAAAATTACACAGCATGTAGATAGTCATGGCCTAATGGAAGACAGCCAACATGGCTTTAGACAAGGAAGATCTTGTCTTACTAATCTGATATGTTTTTTTGAAGGTGTGCATAAACAGGTAGACAAAGATGAGTCGGTTGATATAGTGTATCTGGACTTTCAGAAAGCTTTTGACAAAGTCCCCCATCAGAGACTTTTGGCGAAGCTAAAAAGTCATGGGATAGGAGGCAGTGTACTATTGTGGATCGGGAACTGGTTAAAAGATATAAAGCAGAGGGTAGGGCTAAATGGCCAATATTCCCAATGGAAAAAGGTGAATAGTGGAGTACCCCAGGGATCTGTACTGGGTCCGCTGCTTTTTGACATATTCATAAATGACCTGGAAAAGGGAATAACGAGTGAGGTTATCAAATTTGCAGATGACACAAAACTGTTTAAAGTTGTTAAAACCCAAGAGGATTGTGGAAAACTGCAGGAGGATCTGGATAAATTGGAAGACTGGGCATCCAAATGGCAAATGAAATTTAATGTGTACAAGTGCAAAGTTATGCACCTAGGAAAGAACAACCCACACTATAGTTACACGATGCAAGGCTCCAAATTAGAAACCACCACCCAGGAAAAAGATTTAGGAGTCATCATGGATAACATGTTAAAACCCTCCGCCCAGTGTGCAGCGGCGGCCAAGAAAGCAAATAGAATGCTAGGTATCATAAGGAAAGGGATGGAGAATAAAACAAAGGATGTTATAATGCCTCTGTATCGCTCCATGGTACGACCGCACCTTGAATATTGTGTGCAATTCTGGTCACCGTATCTTAAAAAGGACATAGCGTTATTAGAAAAAGTACAGAGAAGAGCCACCAAATTGGTGAAGGGGATGGAAGGCTACTCCTATGAAGAGAGGCTAAGAAGGTTAGGGCTCTTTAGCCTGGAGAAGAGACGGCTGAGGGGAGATATGATAGAGGTCTATAAATTAATGAATGGAGTGAAACGGATAAACGTGGATCAATTGTTTACGCTATCAGAGTATAGAAAGACTAGGGGACATGTAATGAAGCTACAGGGTAAACTATTTAAGACAAATAAGAGAAAATATTTTTTCACTCAACGTGTAATCAAACTCTGGAATCTGTTACCGGAGGATGTAGTAAGGGCTGTTAGTATAGCTGGGTTAAAAAAGGTTTGGACAAGTTCCTGGAGGAAAGGTCCATAAACCACTATTAAAAAGGGACCCAGGATATCAATGCTTGACCCAGTACAAGCACTGTGGAACCTGTGTCTTTTGGGGATATTGCTAGGTACGTATGACCTAGATTGGCCACTGTTGGAAACAGGATACTGGGCTTGATGGACCTCGGTCTGACCCAGTATGGCATGTCTTATGTTCTTATGTTCTTATGTTCTTATGTTCTCCATACATCTATCATCCCATGTTCACCCAACAGATAGTCCACCCCCTTTCCCTGGTTCCCCATTTGCATCCCCTGGGGTGACTTACAATCAATGGTCAAGTCCAGGGGCAAGTTGAAATCCCCTCCTATAACCCACTGATACCCCTCCAAATTGCACAAGCTTTGTGCAAGAAAGAATTTGTGGCAATACACATTTGGCGCGTATACGTTACAAAAAGCTATCTTATGCCCTCCCAGCTGCCCACTCATCAAGTAATATCTACCCTCGGGGTCAGTGATACATTGGTGTATGTCAAAAGGTACCTGCCAGTGAATAAGAATGGCAACCCCCCATTGCCTACCATTATATGTCGAGTGGTCCAACTGCCCTACCCAGCCCCTTTGGAGTTTCCCGTGCTCCTTTGCATCAAGGTGAGTTTCTTGTAGCATTACCACATCTGCCCCTTCTTTCCTAAGGTAGTTAACCATCTTAGTGCGTTTTATCGGTCAGTGGATCCCATTTACATTCAAGGTGTACATTTTCAACTTATCCAATGCCGTGGAACTCTGCATCCTCTGTGTTTATGCATCTTAATCTTAACCTAGTAGGGTTACCCATCTCCCAGACACACAGCCCCCCCTGCTCCCCTTTTGCCTCTGTACCCTACCCCCACCGACTTTGTCCTCCCCTCCCCTCCCCGCCCTATCCCACCTCCCATCCCTTGTGTGATCTCCCTTGCACACTCCTAACTCCTTCTCTTTTCTGCCCATATGTGACGGCTCCCGATTCCCAGTGCCCTTCGTATGGACCCTCTCCCCCCCCACCTCTCCCTCCATCCTCCACATTACCCCATCCACACAACATCCGCCCTCAAGCCACTCATTCACCTCACCATTGTACCCTTTTCCCTTAATTATTTCAATTATTAACTCTATACACTTGCTGCGACAAATTACCATTACACTCATTCCCTTATAAGCCCCCCTGATACAGTTTGCCCCTGCACATTCCTACACCAGTCCAGTAGTGGATTGTCAATCGCAGATCCAGCGGGTCCAGTCTCTCATTTTCTCAAGATCCTCTTGCAATTTTTCCCAACTTTGAATAATATTGTGTCATCTGAAAATTTCATCACCTAACTTGTTCTCATTTCCAGGTCATTTATGAATATGTCAAAAAGCAGTGGGCCCGGAATCTTTGCTTCAACTAATCTGAAACATTCTGCAAGGCTAAATTTACATAAATGTTGTCTCCAATAATTTCTAGTTGGCATCATAATCTGGATATCATCTGTATACAATTTATTTTTATTTTATTTATTTACAGTCTCTTATATACCGCGCTATTCGGCATCAGTGCGGTTTACATGGAACATAAACTCACAACAGGGCGGCAAGCCGCTCTGTGTTTACAGAGAGCGGGTACTAAAAACCTGGCTAACAGGGGGTAACTATTTACACATAGGCGTCACGTTTAAGTCATGTCGGAGGTAGACTGAGCTAAGGTTGGATTGCCTGTATGTTGGTGTTGCTGTACTAGGATGGGGAGGGGGTTGTTCGTGTGCTGGCTTCCGGGTAGTACTTGAGGAAGAGATGGTGATATTTGAAAGCCAACTGCTCTAACACTTCACACAAGTGAGCCAAAAAAGATATTAAAAAGGCTAGGAGATATTGCCCCTTGACAGACTCCACAACACATAGGCCACTCAACTGATTGATTCTTTCACAATACTACCTGTTGAGATCTTCCACTCCTATTAATAAAACATCACACATCTTCCCATATGGTACTGCATTTCAAAAATCTGCATCAGGGAAATGACCTTTCATTTGAAGGAGGCCCACAAATATCTTCAGTATTTGTTACTTTGTTAGTTCTTCTACAAGCTCCTAGAATGAAAAAAATGATGTTAGTAGTCATTATATATCAGTCATATTAGATTATCATGGGGTAAAAGGGGCACTCAGGAAGGATAAGGCCATAGCTGAGAGACTAGATGAATTCTTTGCTTTGGCCTGTACTGAGGAAGATGTGAGGAGATTACCCATGGCAAAAAGGGTATTTAATAATGATAAGTCAGAAGAGCTGAATGAGATCTCAGTGAACTTGGAAGATGTAGTAAAAAAAATGGATAAACTAAAGAATAGCAGATCACTTGGACCGGATGGTATACATCCATGAGTGCTGAGAGAATTCAACTTCCAGAGCTACTATTAGTGATTTTTAACTTATCAATAAATTCATCTATGCTACCAGCAGAAGAATGGACAAACGTTGATAGGGAAATATAAAAATGGGAGATATAAAAATGATAGACCAAACATAAATTGGTTCTGAATTAACTGATAGCCCAATGAAGTAGGAGGAAATATTAATGTATAAAAAAAAAATAAAGATCTTTGTCTCTTAAATGTGCATATGGCTGGCAGGTCACAAATAGATGTTGGGCTTGTGTCCAGAAAACTTGCTAGTTTAATCCTGATGGTAAAGCCCGTCAGTGACAACGTTCCCGCCAAGCTACACGGGAGTCTTCTGGTCACGCTGCTGGTGGTAGGACGAGGTGTGGCAATATTGCATTTTTCATAGCGAGGACTCGCATTATGTAGGAACATTGTTCAATGGGCATTTCTATGAGTGCCTTCATTTTTTGTTTGAATATCATTACAGCAATCTAGACCTTGATCATTTAGACAGAAAGAAAGAAATATTAAAAATAGAACATGACAGGAGATAAGGACTCTTAGGGGTATGTTTACTAAACCGTCTTAACGTCGCAGCAGTGGTATTATCGCGCGATAACGCGGCGGCGGCGTTAAGGCACACTAACGCTGTGAAATCCGGGTCTGAAGGGTGGAGTAAGGCTTCCCAGAGGGCGGAGAGAAGGGGTCAGTGGGCAGAGAGTGGGCGGGGAGAGGCTCCAGGCACACTAACGCTGTGAAATCCGGGTCTGAACACTAACACCAGTGAAACCCTCGCATTAGGCACATTTGCAGGAAAGAGAAACCATTTCAGTCAGCAATGTGCAGCAAAGGCAGGGAAACCCATAAAAGTGATAGTTGTAATGTGCAGGAACCAAAAAGGCAAATAAACATATAAAATGACCAGAACCACATTTAAAATCCCAATAACCAAGCTGGCCAATAGTGATATTAATGATAAACATAAAGCAACACTACTGACAAAGCATAAAAATTAAGATATCATGTTTGGAAGGGTCTATGCTCTAAGTGAATGATCCCACATTGAAATAGCACTGATCAGGGTTTCTGTCATTTAGATTGGGCAGGTTTGTTATGGCGTGCACATGTGCAGCAACAGTAGAGTGGACATGTAGGAAAGGGCAACTTTACTGATGCTGTAAATGGAATACAGGGGGCTGCAGGCGGCACATGCTGTGGTCCAGCTGGGGCACAGTATGGACTAGGCAGATGCCTAGGTGGCACATAGGAATGCTGAAACTGTAAAGCAGCAAGACAGCAACTGACGAGGGTCCAATATGGGCACGAGTGTGTGTCCCACAGTGTCATAGGGGATATTACCCAGCAGGTACCCCCAAGGGCACATAACATTGGCAGGCGGTGCCGGGAGAAAGCGCACATGTCCATGTAGGCACCCCTACCCGAGAACCCACACCATAGGCAGCTGCCTACCGGCACACTGGAAGGCCTGAGACTGTGCACCATCAGCATCACCGGCATAACGGCATGGCAACATGGTGGCGGAGGGGTGCTGGTGGCGGAGGGGGCAGTGGCATCTGCCCACAGCAGACCATGGCCAAGCCCCGTTTAGGTGGGTGCCATGCACTGCAACAGACAGGGTCTGTCTGACGAACAGTCATGGTATCCCCAGGGAAAGGTCTGTCCCTATGGCAACAGTGTGGTGCAGTACACACAGCCAGTGTGTTCAGGAGCAGAAGGTCACAAGTTCAAGTCCCAGCTGTGGCTCCTGCCAACCCTGTCCCCATATTTTACCCAGTACTAAACCGTGGTAATAAAGACGGAACCTTTATTGCAGATAAAATAAACATGCCTGAAACGCCTATATTTTACCCTACAGAGCACAGACACCATAAACATGTGCAATCCCTAGAGCAGAGTTTCCCAACTGCAGTCCTGGAGGGACAAACACCATTCAGGTTTCATGCTGTCCCTAATAAATATGCCTGTGCTGCATTTGTATGCGCCGCCCCCATTGTATGCAAATGTATCTCATGCATATTCATAAGGGACAGCATGAAAACTTGAACAGTGTTTGGCCCACCAGGACCGGAGTTGGGAACCTCTGCCCCAGAGCAGCGGCCAAACAGGGGCATAAACACCCACACCCACAGGCTCCGCTATCCAAAGCCTCATGGAGAGTCAGGCTGTTGGGCCCTGTGCGGAGCAGCACCTCCCAATACTGGCACCTGCATACCTTAGCAATGCCGTCCTAAACTTGGGAACACGTTCCACATATATCAAAAGGTTGCTATAATTAATGTCAGCTAACAAATCCTAAGTTAAACACAATTTGTTGATAGAGGTTCATCATAGCAACCTTTCTGATATCTGTGGAGTGTGTTTCAGTTATTGATTCTGACAGTGTTTACCACCCCGGGGAGTGACCCTAATAGTATTGAGTACCATACCAATGCCTGCACTGTGCCCAGGACTGGTGTGGCGGCCAGGGCTGCCACAAACCTCTATATCTGCACAATGCTGGCATAGGTGTGGGAGTGTGTGTCTGTCTATCCAGTGTGTTGTGGCTGCCTACACCTTACTGAGCCCACATTGCTTGCACTGTTTCAAGTGTTAGCCTGCCAATATGCATAATGAGGAGCAAGGTACTGTGGGTATGACCCGGACAAGGTGGCGTGGGCAGGATGCATTTGCACAGGGTATAGGGCAATGGCTGGGAAATTGTAGTGCCCGACCACCACCTGCACGGACAGCGTGGCAACAGCATGTCATTCTGGGAGGTTGCTCTCACCCTGACTGAGTAGTGACCACGGCATGGCTAGGTTCCCCCATAGTGCTATACAATATTTTTCTCAAGTGATATTTATGAGTTCTCTTTTCTGGGGCTCAATCACACATGCCTGTGTGGTGTGTGTGCTGACATCCTAGTTTTGGGTACACACAGTTCCTCCAGGAACATGCACTATGTACTAGCTAGCAGACTGTCTGCAGTTATTATCTGTATGGCTGCACCACCTTGCAGGGTGCAGCAGGTGCACACTGACTGCCCTCTGCTGGTGAATGTCAGATTGTAGTGGGGGGCAGCTGAGCTGACTGGGCCCACTACCTATCTGCCAGTGGCCTTGTCCCAAGTTCAGATCTTCAGCAGCTGTCTGTTTGCCACCAGGACTGGGGTTGCTGGTCCCACAGCCTGTCCTCATGTACCTCCACTGCCCCACTTGCAAAGGGTGAGAGTGTGGGTCTGTTGGGGGCAGATCATGTCCCCCACCCTGACCCAGAGAGGGCGGTTTGCTAAGTACATTGTCACCATGTGAGCCCTGACACACCCCTGCTCCCTAAACAGGTGACCATAGCAAGCACAGTGGATATGCACTATGTTGTGTGCATCATGGTCCACAAGGGCCAGACAGGACTGGCAATTACAAATGGACACAGAGACCTCCTAAAGGTGTCTGCAACAAATACCTGTCACACACTGGCACTGATGGAGACCTGCAGCACAGCCCACCTCAACCAACCCGGGTATTGCGGACCTGGTGCTGGCCACTCCACCTCACCCCCAGGGTGAGCACAGAACACGCACATTGGCATGGCCTGTGGGTACCCTATGCCAGTAACACGTATGGTCATTCCCCCCTACCAAGCTGACGTGCTGTAGAGGTGCATACCCCATCTGGTGAGCAGATGTAGACCGCTGTTCTGCATGTGAATTGCATTCTGGGTACTGCTGGTTCTATCCTATCATGGTAGCCACAGCAGACAGTTTTATGGTGACGTGCACTCTTTCTGTAGCCATTCATTGGTGTGATAACTCCCATAGTGATGTAGCTCAATGGTTAATGCAATTACTTCAGTAGCAGAGGTCATGGGTTCAATTCCTCTCTGGTCCCCTTTTTTTTTATGGCTGTCCTACACAACTACGTTTCATTCCTGTAGCAGTCATATCTGTGCAGATCTGTGCTGCCGCCACATTATACCCTCATCACTGTTGCTATCCATCCTTGTGTCCATCTATGTGTATGTGCTAGCTGTGTGGCATCCTGCCCTAATGTGCAGGCTGCTACCCCATGTCCTGCACTAGCACACCTTTCTGCATTGCGGCTCTTCATGCTTGCCTCTCCTGTGTCTGCTCTGCATGGCACTGCTCTCCTCTGTCCTCCTGTCATTGCACTTATCCTGCCACCTCTTCCTCTTCAGGTGGACATGTATCCCCATCCTCTGCCACACACGTTCATTGTTGCACTGTACATTACCATCACCCTGTACATCAGTACAGCTACCCCCGATACGTTTGTCCACTTTAGCTGCTGTCACATGGGCTGCACGCAGATTTGGCTGGTCCATGAACTCCGTCATCTACTTCCTTCCATCACTTGTTCATTGCCTTTCCTTGGTGCTCTGTGCAGTGTTATGGTTACATCTGTGTTTGAGCCATACATTTCATGCTTGTGACTTTGGGGCACCTTTGTGCCCCTGGGCACCATCTCCTGTATCACCTTGGCATCCCTGGGGCATCTTTCACAGCACCTTAGGTTTGGCCAGCTTATGGGGCGCCTTATATGCTGCCTTGGAGGGTGCCACTGCCAACCTTTCCTGCTGCCCTCTGGGGCACATTATGACCTGCCTTGGATGACGTGGTGCTTTATGATGTGTCTTATGGTGCACCCTAAAAGGTGCATTAGGTTGCAGCACTGGGGTGAGGCTTTTTTGGCTGGCAGTGCAAATTGTTGGGATGTGTCTGACTGTTACAGGCAGGAAAAGAGATTGCCTCAGACAGTCTTTTAGCTGAGCCCACTGGGGGATCAAAGTCATGATCACTGTATCAGCAGTCAATGTATTAACCAGTATGCTACACCTCTGTTGCTGTGATTGCAGGTCAGCGCGCCTAATTAAGGCTAACGCGCGTTAATGTGCCACGGCTCCCTCTATCGCGCGATAACAGACTTTATCACGCGATAACCCGAAATGCTACCTTAAGACCGGAACGCCCACTACCTTATATGGCATTCGTCTCAGTAAGACTGCAACTAACGCCGGTAACATTACGACGGTTTAGTAAACATATCCCTAAGACACATCTCATCTGCTCCTTCTACTTCCTTGAGCATTGCCATAGACCCATTTTATAGTAAATAGCTTTCCCTTCATTTCTTCAGGGCTAGGGATCATCTGAGTTTATCGCATTCTTTTTTTGAATGTCATTATTGTTTTCGCTTCCACGACCTCCCTTGGGAAACTGTTCCATGCAGCCAGCATTATTTCTGTGAAGACAATAGTTTTTGAGGTAATACCCAATTCTCTCTTTGGAGCCGCATATCACTGTTCTTTAACTCATATCAACTTCTTTTAGGTGAGCTATTACATTTGTCAGGTTACCATGAGTGGCCTAGAAAATGTAATGGGTGTGTTAAATTGCTTTTCATGCAGTATATACTAACATAGGAGTCTATCTATTAATGGATATTAGCATTCCAACAGTAAGAAAAGTTAGGCTGCCTTTTATTTTCGGGCCCCAGTATTACGGAATGCCTTGCCCCTGTATTTAAGGATAGAAGTTTCTTTTAAGAGATTTCAAAGAGGCCTAAAAATGTGTTTCTTTTCTCATGCTTTTGAGGAAGACTGAGGAAACATGAGATAGATATGGATTTGTTTGGAACTGCGGTTGCTTGGTTTAATCTATCTTCTTTTTCTTTTCTTGCTTTTTAAACTTATTTTAAATTGTATTTGTAAACCGCGGTGATAGTTAACATGTTAAGTCATATAGAAATGGTAAAAATAAACCTAAACATTCATTTCTGCCAGGGTTATAGGGACAATAACAAGAATATGAGCTTTGCCCAATTACTGCTCCATGTTATCTGATAAAGACCCGGGGGTGGGGGGGTATTTAGCAGTGGTGACTAACGCCATTAAAGTGGCTAGCCATCGCCGCTGTAAATTGAAACCAGATGTTCAATGCTGAGGTCATATCCGGCCACCGGCCTTGAATATCTAGGTTGGTCGGATTGCGATTTTGCAATCCCATCAACAGTGATATTCAGCTGCTGGCTGGATTACAAAAGCGGCTAAACCTAGGACAGCCTCTTAGCTGTTCTAACTTTTGCCGGTATAGGCTAATCAGCTGGTGGCTAAATGTTGCCGCTAGCCGGTTATCCCCAAGTACCACGTCTTCCCTGCCCCTGGAATGTCCTGACACTAGCTGGCTAGCATTGGGGCCCTTAATGACGAAAACCTTAGATGTTCAGCGGCACTATCTGTGCTTCTGCCGCTGAATATCCCGGTGAGCAGCGTTTAGGTGGTTTGCAGATGTGCAAACCACCTAAATGCCTTTGAATATATGTGCCACCTCCCCCCCCCCCCCGAACATATCTCCCCTCAGCCATGAATGAATCTCTGACAAGACCAAAGCAAAAGAATAAAATAAACCACAAGCTTATGCCGCTTAAGAACCTTTCTCTTGATGAGAAGTCCCTCGTTGAGCCAGCTCAGATGTTCAGCGATCATATCTCTGGTCAGGCTACAGAAGATGGCTTGGCAGCTGGTAAGACGTCCACCAAGGAATATTTATGATGCCCAGGCTCTAATTGTCTTTTATCTCAGTCTCAGACAGCAAGCTGGTGCAAAGATCTAGGGATAGACTCATAAAGGATACAAAGGGATAGATGAGAACTGATAAAAACAGCATGCCAGTAGCAAGTTTTTTGGGTGGGGGAATTTTCAGGTTGCAAACCTTTGTAGGCAGAAACCTTGCTTTGACTCAAAATCTAATTTAAGACATTTTTCCAGGCTTATTGATTGTGCATACAATTGCTAGAAGTGGTCACCCTGGCTATACCAGACCATACTGATTCTGAATGGGCAAATCAGAAATTGTCCTTTATTATTCAATTAGGTGCAATTGATGAGAGATGGAGATTGGTGAGAAAGCTGGTGGATCCTGCTGCTGGCATTATCAGTAAGAGACATCAGCAGCTGGTAAATAGCACTGTTCCACTATCTGTGCATTTTTAGTATAGAGCTGAACATCCATCTAAATGGCCCAATAGTAGAGGGGCGGAGGGAAGACAGAGAGAGGATGGTGGGATATGCAGTCACTTTCTTGAAAAGCTATATATTTAATTTAGGCCTGCTTAATAGTTCTAGCTGGCCTCCTAATGGGGAATCTGACCTTGGATTTATGTAGTGTTAAGCTGATAAAATATCTGTAGAAAAGTTTTATGTGCACACTCTATTTTGTTTTGAGGTTTATATATTCCCCTAACATAGGCAAGATGCTTAAACAAGGGCATGCCAGGCTTTAAATGATGCATTTTATGTGGTTTTTATTTGCTCTAACTTTTTGTAATAAATTTGGATTACTTATTTATTTGTAATCTTCAATCAAAATAAATTGTTTTTGACACTCTGTATTTGTTGTATGCCTCTGACTCTGGTTGGCTGGAGAAAGAATGAAGTGTTAAAGGCTGCCCTGTTTGAAGGAGACAGTCAATTAGTAAGAGACAAGTAAATTATTTTCCTTCTTCTGCTGTCCCACCGACCCAGAAAGGGTGGTTGAGATCTATTTTGGGAGAGGGAGGTCCAGGGATTTCAAAAAGAGGAAATTTTGTTTGGGTGGTAGGTTCTTGCCTAGGAGATCATGTTCGAGAGGAAAATTGTAGACTACGGGGGTTCTTGGGGGAACATCAAGACACAGCCTTCCCCATCAATACCATACAGGGTCAGTTCACTAGCTTTTATGTGACACTAAACCTAGGAGCGTATTTATTAAGAAATGTGCTAGTAGAGTGTGTTGGGGCTAATGTTTAGAGGCATGTGTGTCCATCCCCCTCCTGTCAGCGCAGTACTAATGTGTCATACCATGCTCATTGGCAACAGGTGCACTGACCGCCACTCATTGAGGTGGCATTAAGTACATCTGCGCCAACAGCTACCTTCATGGTTAGCGTGCACCCATAACACCTGTGCCACATCCATTCCCCATTCACAACACGCCCAGTCCCCTCCCAATCGCACGCTACCTGGTTAGCACCGGATTATTAGCACGCGACACTTAGCATGCGCTAAATCCCACGCTTTTAACAGTTAGTGAACACTAATAAACATGCCCCTTACTTTTGCAGCATAGCTGCAGTAAATTTAGCTCTGCTTTATATGTAGGAGAGCCGGGATAATCAGCTCGTTAATTCCTAATTGATATTCAGCACACAGAGCCCCTGACTAATCCTGCATTAATGTCAATATTCAAAAGCACTGATTTGGTTGGCAGTAGTGCAGAAGTTTTTTTAAAAATATATCTGTACTACGGGGCATGGTTTGGGGAAGGCGGGCAAAACGTTATATGCTCAGATGAAAATATAACTTAAACATGTAAGTGGTGACAGGTAAACTGCGGATATAAAGTTAAATAGATAACAAGTCTATTGAAAGCTGTACATGGATTTTCAGTGGCACTTATACATTTTCCACTGCTGAAAATCTATACTAAATGACTAAATAGATTTTATTTGTTTAAGGTTATACAGAGGTCCAGTTGCTGAAAAGTGACCTCAACATGGTTTCGTATATATAAATTATTGAAGGAGAACATTTATTTATTTAACTGGTTTTCTATACCGCTAAGTCAAGTAATCTAAGCGGTTTACATGGAACAAAAAACTTTAACTTTTACATGGAACAAGAAACATATTCAGGGTGTTCTAGGGGTAGCGCTTGCGTTAGCTAGTCAGTGTCACTGACCGGTTAACTTAAACTGGCTAAGGTTAGGTATACAAATATTTGGCCAAACTTTAGCTGGTTTAGCCTGGGCATACCAGATATTTAATGTTTCTGGCCCGATATGACGCTGCCATTGAATATGCAGGTGTAATCTACTACCAGGGCCCTGAAGGCATCGTTTTTGAAGAGGGATTGGAGATCTTTTCTGCTCCCTACTACCTACCAGAGATACCCTTGTAGGTGCTAGAGGTGTTGGGGGGGGGGGGGTTAGTTGTGGCTTCAGTTTGAAGATGGATCAAGGAGTTGGGATAGTGGTTTAAGGACTGGGAGGTGCACAGTGCACATTTTCTAAAAGAATAGGGTGGTACTGATGGTGGAGGAGGGGGGAGTTTGACTGGGATTCATAAGGAACCCCCATGGTTTTAGAAAGGATCTAGATTGGGGATCAGTCCAAGGGGTAGACTTCTTTTAAGGGACTTGGTGGGGCTAATTTTTTACATTGCCAGCCCCTTTTATTTGTTTTCACTAGAAAGTTAACACCACTTCTTGAGATACTGTATTCCATAAATAACATAGTTCATGAAGTTTACCACAAGCTTCATTATTCATGTCACATAATAATGAGCTGCTTTGCATGAAGCCACATGTTTCTCAGCTCGCAATTATTTAACATGTGTGGGGAGCAACATTACTACATTACTGGCAAAGAACACCCTTTATTACCTATTAATGCACATTAATTGTCCAATAACATGTGTAATTGCCATATTACAGCTTAGTAAATAGACTCCTTAGCTAGTAAGCTCTCTGGAGATGGGGGAATACCTGCAGGCAGTACGTGAATGCCGCATGCTTTGAGCTTACACAAATTTTAGTGGCTCCTACTTCTTGAACGATACTTGCATATAATAAAGAAAGAAGTCGTTCACTGTTATCTTAACACTGGACTAGAGAAATCGAACAATAGTCCTCAAAAAATGAAGTATATGGAAATTTCTTCGAGGTCTCAGTTAAAACTGTGGCACAGCCTTTTCGACTCGCGTCAAAATAAGGTTAATTGCACATTCACATCAGTGACCTCCTCAGAAATAAAATCAGAACCCTAAAGGGAGGCCTCAGCAAAATTGGAATATTAGCCCATCAGCTTCCTCTGAACAAGGAAAATTAGAACACCGCCAGCTCATGGTCTTGCCGCGCTAAGATCCTGAATCCTCTTAAGCCCAGAGTTCCAGCAACCAACACCGCAGCCATCTTCGTCGGCTCCCCGGTCGGGGTAGAGCACAGGGCGTTCAGCAAGTTCCTGCTCCTGCACTCCAACCCAATCGGGGTTGTGGGAGGTCCCAGCAGCCCGGCACGACAGGCGGGAAACAAACTTCAACCCAAGTGAATAATCTCCAAACGAAGCTCCAGCTCATCACCATACAACAGATTTCGAAAAGACTTACTCACATGTAGAGAACTTACTTTCAGAAGGACACCAACTGAGTACAGTTCTTTTCAAGTGATTTTCTGACCCAAGCTCTCCTAGGAAGGATTGAGCTCCCAACGTGGTCAACACCACCTATAATCATAGTCACACCTACATCAGGAACTGCAAGTATTATCAACACATCTAGAACAGTAATAGCCTCGTTAATATTGCTTATCCCCATAACGCTGCTTGCTGCCATTATTTACTGTTGCCAGTATCTACCTTCATTTGCTATATCTATTATTGCCTGTATTTACTGTTGCCAGTATCTACCTTCATTTGCTATATCTATTATTGCCTGTATTTACTGTTGCCAGTATCTACCTTCATTCTACTGTAATTACTGTTGTCTGTATTTACTGATGCCAATAACTACTCTCATTCTACTCTAAATCTACTGTGGTACCTTCTACTGTTGACAGTAACTCTACCCTCACTCAAATGAGTCCCCGTACTACTCTCGCCAGTAACTCACCCTCACTCAACTGTGTCACGCTTAATCTTCCTGTAATAAATTAGAAGCAACTGCCTGTCGAAAAACATTCACAACTAGAAACCTCTCCAACTGTCTTACATCTTCCTCTACCCCCCTTGTACCGACACAGAAAGATCCAAAATGAAGCACATAACCCTCACCCTTATGAGTCTTTACCTTCTACTCACTATCTTGCCATCCAGCTCACTAGCTCTAACGGCAGCACAAAACCACATCCCAAAGCTCTCAACTGGTGGAAGAAAATGGCCCGATGACTCCAACAACCTCTATCATGGAGCGAGCTATCCACGCCGCCCCCACTTAATTTATATCCCTCTACAAAACTCCTCAAAACCCAAGCAAAATAAATGCCCACACACTAACAGCCTGAAGTGCGCACTCATTAACTCTCGATCACTTCGCAAAAAATGGCCAGCAATCACTGAAACAATAACGCATCATAACCTAGATATCATTATGATCACCGAGACCTGGCTCTCACCGGAAGATAATACCATCCTCAATCAACTTCTACCACCTAACTTCGTTACTTTCACCAGCCACAGGCAAAACAAAAGGGGTGGAGGAGTTGCCGTCATCACCAGATCTGACCTTCAATTTGAAATGGTAGAAGCCAGCAACACCAATGCTCTTGAAACAGTATCTATATCCAACCACCTTTGCTCCATAAACCTTATTTATAGAGCGCCCTCTCCTGATCCAGACAACCTCTCCAGTATCATAAACCTAGCATCTAACACCTATGTTCCACATAGACCAAATTGGATATTAGGTGATTTTAACTTGCCATCCCTACAGGACAATCAGGCAGCCGCCTTCATAGAGGCCCTAGACATCCTGGGATATACCCAATTGGTACAAGAACCTACGCACACAAAAGGCAATATTCTCGACCTGATATTCGCCCCACAAACAGTGCTTCAACAAGCACAAAACGTCACGTTATCACTAACAGCAGTCCCATGGTCGGATCATAAGCTTATCTCCTTCCAAATTCCAACCCCCATCAAGTCACAAAGGCCTATCATGAACTCACAAACAAACACAATCTCAAACGCCAGAAGATTTCAACCGTTTAACAAAGAACGCATCCTTGCTGAAACAAACTCTCTCCTTGACAAGACCTCACAAGACCTAGACATCCTAATTTCCACGTGGAACAGCAAACTCAGCGCGATCGCAATCTGTCCCACCACAACTAAAGCCCCAAAGAAAAGACCATCCGCACCATGGTTTACAGCTGACCTAAAGGCGTCTCTAACCCTCCTACGAAGATTGGAAAAGCGCTGGAGGAAATCACGTACCAGCAGTGACCAAACAGCATACATCCAACTCCTACACACACATCGCAAGGCTGTCACCGACAAGATGAAACAACATCACACAGACACTCTGAAACATTCATTAAACAAGCCGCATGACCTCTTCAACCTGGTCAAATCTCTTGCCAAAGAACCGACTCCGGAGCGCACAGGATCTATACACCCACAGGAGTATGCCGTCTTTATGCAATCAAAATTATGCAAAACTGACAAGATGGTTATACCGGACCCCCCTGATTCTCAAGTATGCGCAACAAATCTATCCACCTTCACCACACCATCCAAGAGAACTATCGAAGAAACCATCGCTACCATAAATACTTCCACCTCATACTCAGACCCATGTCCAGCATTCTGGATAAAAGATCTGCGATCCGACCTTGCCCCAATCTTAACCAAAATGATAGGACTATCATTGAGCACAGGGTCGTTCCCATCCACGCTCAAACAGACCTCCGTCAGACCGCTGCTCAAGGACATCAAATTAGATCCTCAAAAGGTCGAGTCCTACAGACCTATTTCTAGTATTCCGATGCTCGCTAAAATCGTTGAAAAAATAGTCTACAGGCAGCTACAAGATCATGTGGACACCAACGCACCTCTAGATCCATCGCAACACGGATTCAGAGAATCACACAGAGTAGAAACACTACTCACTACTCTTTTCAACACCATAATATCAGGCATTGACAACTCACGTACAGGCTTCGCACTCATCTTCTTGGATATTGCCACAGCCTTCGACTCAGTCTGCCATGAGATTCTCCTGATTCGGCTAAGGGAGAAAGGCATCACCGAAACAGCTCTGGAGTGGTGCAGGTCTTACCTGTCTGGAAGATGGCAACACGTACGAGCAAATGGAACCACATCCGAGCCATTCCTACAGAGCCAAGGAGTCCCTCAAGGATCCTCACTGTCTTCACTTATGTTTAACATCTATATCCAACCCATTTGTAACATCATTAGATCGTTTAACGTGAGTTGCATGATTTACGCAGACGTTGTACTAATGTACCTGCCAATATCCCTGGAATGCCCGGATCTCACCCCACTAACTAAGTGTTTCAACGCAGTATCCGAATGGCTCCTCTCCCAAAATCTGCGCATCCAACATAAGAAAACGGAGGTCCTGTTCATCTCTAGAAACCCTGAGTTTACACCACCTAATCATTTGGAAGTAGATAACGCCAAGCTGCAAGTAAAATCAGCCATACGATATCTCGGAGTCACATTGGATCAAAACCTCAATATGAAGCAGCACATAGCAAAAACAGTAAGAGCGATCTACTTCAAGATCAGATCCCTTAGACACATACGCCCCCTACTCGAGCTGAGCGACTTCCGCACCATTTACCAAGCTCTCATCATCCCTCATTTTGACTATTCAAACGCCATCCTACAAGGACTCCCTCAGGCAACCTTACATCCCTTACAACTTGCAATGAACAGTGCAGCGCGAATCCTCTTCGGAGCACCAAGGAGAGAGCATATCACACCCCTCCTGATATGCACTGGCTCCCCATTCAAGCCAGGATTAGCTTCAAGACCTTAGTGATGACATTCAAGGCCATCAACGGGCTTTCCGCCTCCTCAGTATGTGACCTCATACAACCACCCACACCCAACAGGATAAGAAGAACCACCGCAGCCAACATGCTAGCAATACCAAAAGCCATGACAAGATGCTCCATATCAACTTCAAACAGAGCCTTCAGTCTGAGCGCCCCAAGCCTATGGAACTCCCTACCACCACACATCAGAGCTATCCCCAACTTGAGCCAGTTCAGGAAGGCCTTAAAACAACTCCTCTTTATTAGATACCTTATAGACTCCCCCGAACCACAGCCACCAGGTATGACCAACTCACAATAACTCCATCCCACATGCATACAGTTACCTATTTCAATGTTTCACACATGTAGATAGTTTCCCCTGTTATCCAAGTTGATTGCTCCTGTTTATTGTAATGACCTGACTCTTGTTTATTGTCGGATACTGTTAGTTTTATGTAAACCGCGCTGATCGCAAATAGTGCGGTATATAAGAAATGTAAATAAATAAATAAAATAAATAAATAAATAAATCACTATGGGGTTTTTCTTCAGAATTAGCTCTTCTCAAAGTGTTATTAAAATAGTATAAGCAAAGATGATAGAGTCTGCTTCCCCAAGTGCTAAGGGTCTGTGCTCTTATTCCACCTCTTTCACTTCTTTGAATCCCAACGTCAATCCCCGGTACCTCTAGGACGTTTCACAGTGAGTTTCCTCAGGGGATCGTAAATAAATCAAAGATGCTGCCCGCGTTTTTACTCATACGAGTATAACTTCGAAAGATTTCATTCAACTCCACAAAAACACTACTAAAGAGTGGAGGAGTAGCCTAGTGGTTAGAGCACTGGCTTGGTAACCAAGCAACCAGGGTTCAATTCCCACTAGCACTCCTTGTGGCCTTGGGCAAGTCACTTAACCCTCCATTGCCTCAGAAGAAAGGCCTGGCAATCTACTTCCAGTGACAGTGCCAAGAAAACCCAGGAGCTTCTGGCTCACCAAGAGTCAGGACTGAGTCAAAGGCACACTTTTTTTTTTTTTTTTAATTCTGAAGAAAAACCTCATAGCGATTTAGGGTTCTGATTTTATTTCTGAGGAGGTCACTGATGTGAATGTGCAATTAGCCTTATTTTGACGCGAGTCGAAAAGGCTGTGCCACAGTTTTAACTGAGACCTCGAAGAAATTTCCGTATACTTCATTTTTTGAGGACTATTGTTCGATTTCTCTAGTCCAGTGTTAAGATAACAGTGAATGACTTCTTTCTTTATTATATGCATGCTTTGAGATATCAACGAAAAGGCAGAAGCTAAGTTTAAATAAACAGCATGTACTAAGCAGAAAGAGGGTTATTTTATAACAGAGCACCAAGGATAAAACGGCAAAAAGGCCCCAATTTTAAGCCTAATTTATAAAGACTCATAGCAGCACATTTACTAAAGTGTGCTACCGTGGTAGTACAGGGATAATGTGTGGTATTGGTGCCATGCTGAAAAGTGCAGATCCCTGCGCTAAGACTCATGCAACCTTGCAGCGCATGAGACGGGGTGGGATGGGGGACATTCCTGCCGCGGCACATCTGACGTAGGTGTTTATAGCCCAGGCTACCTGTGCTCGGGGTAAGTACGGTGAGTGCAACTAATGTCACCTCAATGTGGTGACGCATGGTAAATACAGGGGGGTGGCTATACCCACCCCCCCTGCAGGTATGTGCAGCCCCACACTAGTAACGTGGCACACATATGCCCCAAAGGTACCTATTGGTTTATGTTTATTGGGTACTGCTCTTCCTAAATATCAAGGTGGTTAACAATCTAAAGCTAACATAGATATAGTGTAAAATCAATAATTAGGATAGCATGAACTACATAAACTAAAATACATAAATACTAAAATAAGTGGCATGGATTGTACCTTAAAAGCAGGCGTGGATGATTTAAGTGCACAACTATGTGTATAAATTAAAGCATTTTATTATTAACATAGATACTTGGAAACTCTGCCTGTGCTCCGGCCAGGCCACGCCCCCAGTGACGCCTACCAACTAAGTATGCACATAAATGTCCACGCACATACCTTTTCACTGGCCAGTATTTGTTAAGAGTCCATTAAGGCACGTCTGTGGTGACATACGCACGATAATGACTTTCTAGAATTACCCCCAAAATGTCCATTTCTCAGGCCATGGAGAAAGGTAGCCAAACTGAGAGAGGCTACAATGTATTGGATTTGCATCTATAGTAAATTCACTTTTATGGTAAATAAGCTACATTATATTCTACATTTCTTTGGATTTAATACTGTAGGCTTAAGTTAATATCAGCTTTCAGCAATCCTTCTTTTAATATAAGTTGCGATTCTTTTAACCATGGGAGAAACACAGATTACATCCACTGTTTTATGAAATGATTGGAGTAAACAGAGAGGACGTTAGACTATCGCGCTACCATTCAATCTTATTTTTTGTCTGAAAAGTTACATTTTCTTGGCACGTCAAAATATCCATTTTAGAAGCTTCTGCTATTATCAAAGTCCTTTAAGACTGTCAAACGCTTATCCAGCAAAAAGGATGCTGCGGCTGCCTCTTATCTCCTTGTTTGAAAAATGGTTATGTCTGTTTATCCAGAAATGCAATCAGTTAAAGTATTCTGCAGCTTTCATTTTTCATGCTCAAACACAGCTTGTCATACAGCAGTATTGCTTATCTTTACTATAGCAGAGTGAAGACGGGAAACTCAAGCACAGTCATGGTACCTCCTGCTGAGTTGGGTCATAAAGAGAGAATCCAGAAGAAGGCTGCAATCTAGACACAGTAAAGGACATTTTAAAGCCAGTGATCTACTCATTCAAATGGACTTTTATGAAATTACCAACACTATGGAGCCCTTTTACTAACAGGCACTAGGGTGTTGCACCTAATGTGCCAAAAGCGCCGAAACTATGGTGTGCTAGCTGTAACACCACTGCATTAACCGTCAGGGCCGTTAACACAGAGCCCTGTCCCGTAGTTCATGCCACATTAGCGAGAGTGCACAAATCCACCTATTGAGGTAGCGTTAGGTGATCCTGTGCTAACGCAATCAGTGTGTGGTGTGAACCCGCTGCAAACTGCATGGAGCACACCACATCCACCACTCTCCATCCCTACCCCACCATTCATGACCCTAATGCAAGTTACACAGTTAGTGCGGGAATCATCCCCCACTCTCTGTCCCTACTCCACCATTCATGACCCTAACGCAAGTTACACAGTTAGTGCGGGAATCATCCCCCACTCTCCGTCCCTACTCCACCATTCATGACCCTAACGCAAGTTACACAGTTAGTGCGGTCATCATCCCCCACTCTCCGTCCCTACCCCACCATTCATGACCCTAACGCAAGTTACACAGTTAGTGCGGGAATCATCCCCCACTCTCCGTCCCTACCCCACCATTCATGACCCTAATGCAAGTTACACAGTTAGTGCGGGAATCATCCCGTACTATCATGGTCATGCACTAGCTAGCAATGTGTGTCCCAATGCACTTTCAGCATGTGCCAGAACATGTGCGCCCTTTAGTAAAAGACCCCCTATTTTTGGATATGCTTGTGCACATGATCCCTGTATGTATATAGGTTTACCCACATTTTGAAGGGATGTTCCAAGGGCTGTCTTGGGGGGGGAATGTGGGTGGGGGGGGGGGTTGAATTTTCCAAAGTACGCATGTATTTAACCTATGAAAAAAAATCTGCACAAGTTAGTGGGTGTTAATGTGTGTGTGTGTGTATTTTGCCTGGGATAATTTTCAAGGTGCAAAGTACACACATGGCTTTCACTCTGAAAATCCAGCGTTAAGTCTGCATTGTGAAAAACACTCGTGTGCTTTTTGCTAATGTGGGCAGTTATGAAATTATCCTTTTGAAAATATAATCCCCATTTATGGGGCACTCCCTGCAAACCTAGGGGGAACCTTTGGAGTTTATAGAAATTCACTGCAGTACAGCAACATGGATTCTCAGATGGAGGATCACTATGGCTGGAGGACATTTGATCACGGAACAGCTTCACACACTGTGTGTTGTTCCAAATTCCAAATAGTCAAAATAAAAAAAAATCAAGTAAAGCAGTATGACAATTATAAAAAATACAGGAACATAGTTTGTAGAATCACAGTCCAGCAATCACCAAAATAACAATTTAAGGGCAAAAACAGAAAAAAATTCCAGCACACAACTTCATGTACGAGTACATTGAGCCAACTAGTGGAAAAACAGGGCCATCCCTTGGGGTTCTGTCTTCCCAAATTGCTGGAATCCTCTTCTCCCTCTGACAATTTTATAAAGTACCTGATTGGTGTCCTTACTTCTAGATGGATGACACAAAACTATTCAAAGTACTTAAAACCCATGAGGATTGTGGAAAATTGCAAGAGGACATGATAAATTGGAAGACTCGGCATCCAAATGGCAGATGAAATTTAATGTGGACAAGTGCAAAGTTAGGCACCTAGGGAAGAACATCCCAAACTATGGTTACACGATGCAAGGTTCCACATTAGGAACCACCATC
Source organism: Ichthyophis bannanicus (assembly GCA_033557465.1). Classification (NCBI taxonomy): domain Eukaryota; kingdom Metazoa; phylum Chordata; class Amphibia; order Gymnophiona; family Ichthyophiidae; genus Ichthyophis; species Ichthyophis bannanicus. The sequence continues at coordinate 485,533,876 of CM066037.1, forward strand.
CAGGAAAAAGATTTAGGCATCATCGTGGATAACATGCTAAAACCCTCCACCCAGTGTGCAGCAGCAGCCAAGAGAGCAAATAGAATGCTAGGTATCATAAGGGAAGGAATGGAAAATAAAACAAAGGATATTATAATGCCTCTGTATCGTTCCATGGTGCGACTACACCTTGAATATTGTGTACAATTCTGGTCAACGTATCTTAAAAAGGATATAGCATTATTAGAAAAGGTCCAGAGAAGAGCCACCAAAATGGTAAAAGGGATGGAAGGATACCCCTATGAGAAAAGGCTTTAAAGGTTAGGGCTCTTGAACTTGGAAAAGAGATGGCTGAGGGGAGATATGATAGAGGTCTATAAATTAATGAAGGGAGTGGAACAGGTAAAAGTAAATAGATTGTATACACCATCAAAAATAGAAAGACTAGGGGACATGCAATGAAGCTACAGAGTAACCTATTTAAGTCTAATAAGAGAAAATATTTTTTCATTCAATGTGTAAGCAAACTCTGGAATTTGTTACCAGAGGATGTAGTAAAAGCTGTTAGTGTAGCCGGGTTAAAAAAGGTTTGGACAAGTTTCTGGAGGAAAGGTCCATAAACCATTATAAAAGGGGGTCCCGGGATATCCACCGCTTTACCCAATACAAGCATTGAGGAACCTGTGTCTTTCGGGGAAACTGCTAGGTATTTGTGACCTAGATTGGCCACTTTTGGAAACAGTATACTGGGCTTGATGGACCTTGGTCTGACCCAGTATGGAATATCTTATGTTCTTATGACTTGAGACAACTGGGACTGCTGAGACCCTCCTGGAACTCCTTCATCCTCAGAAAGAAAATCCACTCACTCCGTTGAAAAGCAAGAACCTCTTTTTCTCCTACATGAGCTTTGTGGGCACAGCCCATGTTTGCCCCTCACCTGTTCTCTGGAGAGCTTACTCATTAAATGAAATTGATGTGCTTGTGATGGATATACCTGTGATCGATGGGAGATACTCTTAGGTATGGCCTGACACATCACCTAAAATCTGTATCCTTTCCAAGGCATGGAGGAGTAACTAGGAAACAGGAGACCATCCTCAAATCCTACTCAGGTAAGGAGGAGGAAAGTAACATAGTAAGTGACAGCAGATAAAAACCAGCATGGTCCATCTAGTCTGCCCAGTAAACCCTGTAGAGTTGCACCTGCTGTTCTGTGCAGTTTACTTCCCCTTTATGCCTATATTTAAGGTAATATCTGCCGCTCCAGGCAGGTTACTCACCTCTATTTGTAATGTTATTTACATTTGCTTTGATTCCATCCTCTTGCTATGTAGTGATCCTCTGTGTCTGTCCCACGACTTTTTGAATTCTGACACTGTTTTTGCTCCCACCATCTCCTTCGGGAGGGCGTTCCAGGCATTCAGCATACTTTCCATGAAAATGTATTTCCTAGTATTGCTTTAAAGTTTAACTCCTTGTAGCTTCATTTCATATCCTCTAGTTCTACAGGTTCCCTATCTTTGAAAAAAGGTTTGTTGGTTCATTAGTACCCTTTAATGGGGTTATTCTGAGGCACAAGTAGCAGGGATGCCTTTTCCCGGTCCCATCTACCTTCCCCGTGTCTTGTACATGGAAGGTAGATGGGGCGGGAAAGGGGCGGATCGGGGGTGGTGTTAGGGCAGGCAGTGGGTGGTCATTGGCCCCAGATGTACAAGACCGATTCTAATGTCGGCCCTGTAGGTCTGGGACCACAACTTGCATGGGGAACTTATTCCACCTCGGAAGTGGAATAAGTTCCCCAGTTGGCAGGGATCGACAGGCACGGATGGTGCAGGGGGTCCGAGGACTTTCCCCACAGCCCAACACTGGTCTTAGGAGGCCAGATCGAGGGCTGGGATGTGGGTAAATCACTGGCTGTGCTGGCAGCTGAGGATCGTGGCTCTTCAATGGAGTTGCGGTGCCATGGCAACTGGAAGCCATGGCGCCATGGCTCCATTGAACTGCCCTGACTGAGTTAGCTGAGGAAGGCCTGTACATGCAGGCTGGATGGAATCGGGGTCCTGGCCTGCACGTACAGGTCTGTTCGCGATTCTGATCCCGCGGGGATCAGAAATGCGACTTCCTCTGTGCGTCCAGTTCCGGCCAGACACACAGAGGGCCCGGATATGCGGGATGGAATCAGGCCTTAAGTGTTTAAAGGTCTGCATCATATCCCCTGTCTCTCCTCTCCTCTGTTCTAGGGTATACATATTTAGATCGCCAAGTTTTTTCTCATATGCCTTCTGGTGAAGGCCTCATATCAACTTGGTCGCCTTCCTCTGAATCATTTTATCTTTTTATGTTCTTTTTAAGATGTGGTCTCCAAAACTGATCACAATAGTCCAAGTGAGGCCTCACCAATGACCTGTACAGGGGCGTTAATACCTCCTTCTTCCTACTAGTTATTCTTCTCTGTGTGCAGCCTAACATCTTTCTGGCTTTAGCCACTGCCTTGTCACACTGATTCGCCAACTTGAGATCTTCAGACACTATCACTTGGAGGTCTCTCACTTTGTCCATACATGCCAGCCTGTCATCCCCTATCATGTACAGCTCCTTTGGGTTTCTGCATTCCAAGTGCATCACTCTGCGCTTCTTTACATTAAGTCTCAATTGCCAAGCATTTCACCATTTTTCTTATTTTTGTATCTCTTTTCTCATGATGTTTACTCCCTCCAAAGTGTTCATTCTATTGCAAATCTTCATATCATTGCGGCACTCCACTACTCACCCTCATTTCTGTCAAGTGAATTCCATTCACCACTATCCTCTGTAGTCTGTCAGTCAAACAGTTCTTGGTCCAGTTCACTACCTTGGAATCCACCCCCAGACTGCTCAGTCTATTCACAAGCCTCATATGAGGAACAATATCAAAGGTTTTGTTGAAATCTAAGTAGACCACATCCATCGCATGCCCTTGATCTAGTTCTCTGGTCACCTAGTCAAAGAAATCAATCAGATTTGTTTGGCATGATGTTCCCTTGGTAAAGACATGTTGCTTTGGATCTCACAACTCGTTTGCATCCAGAAAAATCTTTCTTTCAGCAGAATCTCCATTACTTTTCCCACCACCGAGGTAAGGCTTACCAGCCTATAGTTTGCTACCTCTTCTCTATTGCTACCTTTGTGAAAAGGGACCACAGTACTTCAGCCCTTCTTCAGTCCCACAGTACTTCCCCGGTTTCCAGGGAGCTATTAAGCACATCTTTTAAAGGTCCTGCCAAAACCTCCATGAGCTCCTTCAGTATCCTGGGATGTATTTGATCTGGTGCCATGGCCTAGTCCACTTTCAATTGCAAGCCGTTCATGAACATCTTCTTCTGTGAATGGTGTTCAAACTATTCCATTCCCATTAGTACCTTTGTCAATGAGGCGTGGCCCTTCTTTGGGGTTTTCTTCTGTGAACATGGAACGGAAGTATTTATTTCTTATTAGTATTTAGCTAATGCCTTTCAAGGAGACAATCAAGGTGCGTTATACTCAGATACAATATTTTTTAGCAAGTACACTCTTTTCTTATCACTTTACACAAATTAGTCCTTAGAATCTTTGAGTCCTGCAGTTCCACCTCTGGCCGTCCTCCTTTCCCCAATATACCTGAAAAAAAGTCTTGTTGCCTCACTTCACATTTCTAGTCATTTTTTCTTCTGTGTATGCTTTTGCCATCCTGATTTCTCATTGCTCTTTCAGCTTTATCTGATATTCTTCTCTGTGTTCCTCTTTGTGTGATCGTCTGAAAATTGTGAACGCTGCCATTTTTGCCTTTATTTTTGCAGCCACTTTGGAGAACCATATCAGTTTCCTGTTCCTCTTGCTTTATGTACTTTCCTTGCATCTAGATCTGTTGTCCTTGTTATGGTCTCTTTCAATTTAGCCCACTGCCTTTCCATTTCCCTTATCTCCTCCCACCCTTCCAGCTTCTCCTTCAGGTACTTTCCCATTTTACTGAAGTCAATATTTTTGAAATCTAAGACTTTAAGATTTCTGTAATTAGACTTTGCCTTGACTTTTACCTCAAACCACACTATGCGATGATCACTGCTGCTCAAGTGGACAGCTGCTCGGACATTGGGGCCGATATTCAAAGCCATTTACACAGTTTAGAGACCTGTAAACCGTGTAAATGCTACTAAAATGGTTAGTGCTACTGAATTTCCCCAAGTAATGCCACTACACGCCCCGAAACTAATCGCTTAGCATTGGGGCATGTTGTAGGCATCCCGGGGCAGAGCAGAGGTGGCACCAGTTGCTAATTGGGCAGCGGTAATATTTCATTATTGCCCGGTTAGCGACCCGTGGGTAAAGAGAGGCGAAGCAAAAGCTGGCCTATCTTTACTCATGGAAGCTGACCAGGCAATGGCGCAATATCGCTGCTGCCCAATTAGCTTCTGTGGCATCTTTGGCTGTGTGGTGACCCCAGATATTCAATGCCAGGGCTGCATATGACCCCGGCATTGAATATCTAGGGTTAAAGTTTGGCAGCAATGGCTATGCACCCTAGAGGCGCAAAGCCATCGCAAATGAATATTGGGCCCACTATCAACATTAGTGAGCACCAGATCCAGTGTTGACCGTTCCCTGGTGGGTTCATTCACCAGCTGCCTAAGCAAAGCATCTTGCAGGGCATCCATGATCTTCCTACTTCTTTTCCATATTTGCAGATGGGATACTCCAATCCACTTCTGCCAGATTAAATTCCCCCAGAATCTCCATCTCACCCTTTTTTACTACCTTTGCAATATCATTGATCAAGACTCTGTTTCCTCCATTTGAGTTGGAGGTCTGTAGACTACACCAGTGTGGATGGTAGTACCATTTCCTCTTTTCAAACCAATCCGGAGTGCTTCTTCTTTTCCCCGTCTCCTGTGTTTCAGCTGCTTTAACACTGTTTCTGATAGAGAGGGCTACTCCTCCTTCTTTCCTGCCCTCTCTGTCCTTCCTAAATAGATTATATCCAAGAATGGCAATATCCCATATAGGAGACTCATTAAACCATGTTTCCATAATGGCCACAATGTCCACCATCAGGGCTTCCAGGTCAGGAGCTTTATTACCTAGACTGTGAGCATCTGTGCTCATTACCTTCCAGTGGGTTTTGGTAGGCTTGCTTCTATTTTGCTTGGGTTTCATTCCTGACTCTTTGTCCCCCTTTGTTTTTGATACATAATGTAAATATTATGACTCTAGTTTTACCATTACTGTAATATTTTTGTTGGGGGGGGGGGGAGCAGGGTGACACCCTGAACTTGTTTTCCATCCATCACCCCTTTTCCCTAGTTTAAATGCCTGTCTACATATTGCCTGAATTTTTCACCTAGGATCTTTTTTCCTGCTACTGAAAGAGGTAGACTATCGTTACAATATAGCCTCTTGTTGTTCCATCTATTGCCCCAACTGCCTATGTATCCAAAGCCTTCATATTTACACGAGGTTTGAAGCCCTGCTTTGAAGCTGATTGTGCGATACAGCCTTTCTTCCCCCTTACCATGAACAGGTAGAACTTCTGAGATTGCTATAGTGTTAACGATGGGTTTAAAGTGCTCTTCAAGATTTGGAGTCTCTTTGTACTGCAGAGGTACTGTTTTTAGCCAGATCATTTGCTCCCAGATGGATAACCCTTATTTATTTATTTGTTTGTTCTTATATACCGCACTTTTCGAGATCAGTGCGGTTTACATAAAACATAAACAGTAAACAGTTTACATAGAACAGTAAGATACATAGAACTTAGAACCATGGAACATGTATTATAAAGGTATTAAGAATAGGCAACATAAATATAAAATGTTAAACAGGGAAATGAACTTGTAATGTACAAGGGGGAGAACTGAACAAGCTGGACAGTACAGTCATAGCACCGGGCTTAGTTAGGGTGGATGGTTGTAAGCTAGCTGAAACAAGTAGGTCTTTAAGGCCTTCCTGAAGGGTGACTGATCTGAGATGGCTTGGATTGCTGGAGGTGAGGAGTTCCATAGGGTTGATGCATAAAAGGAGAAGGCACGATTCTTTGTGGCCTGGGTGCATGACCTTATTGCTGAAGGGGTGACAAATGAGTTCACCATGCATGATCTCCTGGTTCTGTTTTCAGGGGTGCGTTGTACGAGTGCTGCAAGGGAGGTCTTCACTTACAATCTGGTTTGTATTCTTGCTGGCTGAAGATCCTGGAAGGCATCTGACCACCTTCTGACCCTGGAACTAAGTTAATACCATTTATAAAGGCAAGTTCCTCACACCATGAGCTACAAATGTAAATATTCTGTAAATAGTTAAATTAAACTGATCTATATCAGATTGTAAATAGTTTGAGGTTTCCCCCACCAACCTTTTTATGTACATAGTTAAAAACCTGTTATATGTAACTGTTCTGGTTGAGTTTACTGTTATAATGTAAATCGCTTCTGATCACTGGAAGTAGCGGTATAAAAATGTAACCAAATAGATAAATAAATACCTCTGATAATGGACTTACCCAGTTCTGTTTTGAATATTTTTGACACCACCTGGGGCTTTTCTAGTCCACTGTGTGTCATCCTTCTTGTCTAAGGCCACCTCAGTTTCCAATAATAGGGCATCCTCATTTACCAAGGCTGAGAAGATATTATGAAAGGGTTATGCCGCTGAATATCCCTCTAAGTAGCATTTAGATGGTTTACAGGTCTGTAAACAATGCAAATGCCTTTGAGTATCGGGCCCTATGGGGTCTCTTCTGTCCCACAAATAGCGGGGATGTCCATCCCCACTATTCATCCCCTTTGCTGTCCCTGGTTAAGCCTCCTCGTACAAACAAGGAGTTTGTACAGGTAGGCATAGATGTGGGCAGAGAGGGGTGGTGTGGAGACGGAGTTAGGGCCATCAGTGGGTGGTCCGCAGCCCTGGACATACACGGACGATTCTGAAGTTGGCTCTGTACATCCAGGGCCAGCAGATTGGACAGGGGACCTATTCCACCTTTGAGGTGGAATAAGTCCCCCTAGACATCAGGGGATGGCAGGTCCGGCCAACAGCGAAGAGGTGAAGGGGTGCAGGAGATTCCCCGCAGCCCGACTCTGGCCATGGAAGGCCAGATCGGGGGTCAGGCTGCATGGAAAGGAAAAGTTGTCGGAGGTCGGGGATCGCGGCTCCTGAATGGAGCCGCAGTGCCATGGCAACTCGATGCCATAGCACTGCAGCTCCATTCAGGAGTCTGACTGAGTTAGCCGGGCAGAGGCCTGCACATGCAGACCGATGGGAATCGGGTCCCGGCCTGCACGTACAGGCCTGGATGTGATTCTGATCCCATGGGGGCTAGACATGCTCTGCGGAATTGGAATTGTGTCTACCTTTGTGCATCCAGTTCAGACAGATTGGATTGTGCCTCCACATGTTTTAGGGTGATTATTGAGGAAAAGAGTAGAGGAGTAGCCTAGAGGTTAGAGCAACAATCTATTACCCAGGAGATCTGGGATCAATTCCCACTGGTACAACTTAGGCAAGTCACTTTACCCTCTATTGCCTCAGAAGAAAAGGCTTGGCAATCTTCTTCCAGCCATACCTTGCCAAGAAAATCCAGGGGCTGCTGGATTGCTGGGAGTCAGCACTGACTTGAAGGTGCTTAAAATAAAAATTTAAGAAAAATTCAGCCTTGGGGTGGGTGAGGGAAGGAAGGGAGGGATATAAGAGGCAAATTCTGAAAAAATGGCAGGAAAGTGTGAGTTTAACTTCCTGAGTCAGAGACCCCTGCTGTGCATCTGTACTGGAAGTACTACAATATGCTCGTTTATATTGAAGACCCAGTTAATGAGTAAAAAAATGTATTTCATAATACCATTACTGGACTGCCTCTCCTTATGCTAACAGTATGTCTCAAGCCTTGATGTGGACAGTCCCTTCCCCCCTTCAGGGAAGTCAGAAAGGATTTTACATGAAGCATCTGAAAAGGAGATCTGAATCTCAGTGAGCCACCTTAGCTAGCAATGCACATGGGAGGGGGCAACACTATGGTGAAGCCTAGTGAACTTTACAAAATATGAACTTCTAAACCCATAGATATTACCTCACCATCCAGAAACATGGATCACAATCTCCTTCTTTCACATCTCTATGATGTGGGTTTCGTCTTTTCTTGGGTTGCCTCTTTCCTCCATGGTCGCACATGTCAAGTTCACCGGCATAGTATCATATCCACACTTTACTCTCTCTCTTGTGGGGCCCCACAAAGGTTGGCTGTATCCCCCCCCTTTTCTTCAATATCTTTCTCAGCCCTCTGGCTACATTCATCCAATCCTTAGGCATTAATTTTTATATTTACATGGATGACATCCTACTCCTCACTCACCTTGATAGTGTGTTCTTGGAACTTTCCTCAGTCAACACCGCCTTAAATTCCGTCTCATTCTGGCTTCACAAAAATGCTCTAAGCTGAACCCTGCTAAGACCATGGCAACTTGGATTACTGGTTCTAAGACCACTCCCTCTCTGCCTCCTCCCTAGTTTCCTCTCCCATTGTGCTACTCTCTTCTTTTAAATACCTCGGTGTTCACAATGACTCGGCGTTCTCTTTTTCCACTCACGTTTCTCACTTAACACGATCGACCTTCTCTGCTCTGTGTAGAATTTAGATACTATGACCCTTCTTTGACTAGCAGCTCTGACCACTCTTCTTCTTAGTACTGTTATCTTTTGAATCGATTACTGCAACATCTGTTTTGCCGGACTCCCACAACACCAATTGAAAAGCCTACAAACAATACAGAATACAGCTATTTGCACTCTCACTCACGTACGGAAACACGACCTCGTCACATCTCTGCTGATCCAACACCACTGGTTCCCCATTTCTCAAAGAATTCAATTTAAAATCCTTACGCTCACACACAAAGCCTTTCATAACCATGCTCACACTATCTGTCCTCTCTGACCTTCCACTATGTACCTCAATGCTGTCTCAGGTCCCTGCATGATAATCGCTTAGTCCCCCCTTTCCCCTTATGCATTAAATATGAATCCACATGCCAACCTGCTCTCTGGAACTGCCTCCCCTCGCACTTTGGCTATAGTTCTCATTCCTCAAGTTCAAGAGTCTCCTCAAAGAAGAAGCCTTGTCCTTTGCCTTCTAGTTTATCTTTATGATCTTTTTCCTTCCTTTACTCCTCTTATTTTGTTAATATTTTGGGGGTATGTTCAGGGCCGGATTTACCTTGAGTGAGGCCCTACACCAACAAAAATTGTGGGCCCCCAGCAGGGGCGGCCCAAGGGGGGTGCGGACCTCATTTGCATAAGGGGCCTCATTTGCATAAATATTTGCATAATGTTACCATATACTAACTTTTAGTAAACGTGCCTCTTAATGAGTGTATGGATAAAGAAAGACTAAAAGATTTCTACATTACTATAATCCAGTGCCAACTGCCAGACACATTAGGAACTACTACAAACACTGCCCATAGTAAACCCGCCGTATCCTAACAGCACTACCAGGACTCACAAAGCACCATACTCTACCAATCAAAAGGCAACACTGCAAATATTAAACCAATACATTTCAGAGAACAACAATACATGACCTACTGGGGAAAGAGAACAAGTGGCAATGTCAAATAGGAATTATATAAACAGAACACCTCAGCTCAGTTACACATGCAGAACATAGACCATCACCAAACAAGTAATCACAATTTAGAAATAGGAAGACAATAATTAAACTGGGAATCCCAAAAGCCAAACTTGGAATGTACAACACTGTAGAAATAAAACAATACATTAATTTGCTCTTGTACTAAACAAAGCACAGATGTTAATGATGCACATTTACCAGAGCTGACATATTCCAATTAATAAATTCAAATAAAGAGATATTTTTCTACCTTTTGTGCATTTTTTTCAGCTGCAATTGCTCCAGCCACTTTCTTCTGGTTTCTTTGTGTCTTCTGCTAACTCTCCATCGTCTGCTGTCCATTTGTCCTTTCTTCTCTCTTCTAGATTTTTTTCCATTCTCTCTCTACATCTGCTTTAACATACTAATCTTTCTCCTTTTGCTCTTTCCTCATTCCTATTTCATCCACTCAAATATTACCCCTCCATCCTCAATCCCCACTTACTCTCCCAATACCCGGCCAATTGTAGATTTTTTATCCCTCCCACACAAAATATTTTTCCCTTCTCCATTTTACTCTTCCAGCCCCATCCCATTCTAATCCTCCCCCAACATCAGCTCCCTTCTAGTTCCAGCCTCACCCAGCATCCATTCCCTTCTAGTCCCTGCATCAGCCCATTTCCAGCCCTAGCCATCCATCAGCCCATTTCCAGTCCTAGCCCCCCCATCACCCCACTTACAGTCCTTAACCCATCACCCCATTTTCAGTCCTTAACCCATCACCCCATTTTCAGTTTAAGCCCCCCCTATAACCCATTACCAGTCCTAACCCCCCATCAGCCCACTTCCAGTCCTAACCCCATCAACCCATTTCCAGTCAGCCCCCCATAGCCCATTGCCAGTCCTACCCCCCCCCCATCAGCCCACAGCCCATTACCAGTCCTAACCCCATCATCCCACCTCCAGTTTTAACCCCCCAGCCCATTTCCAGTCCTAGCCCCCTATAGCCCATTACCAGACAACCCCCATCAGCCCACAGCCCATTACCAGTCTTAACCCCCCCAAAGCCCATTACCAGTTCTAATCCCCCCCCAACAGCCCATTACCAGTCCTAACCCCATCAGCCCACCTCCAGTCTTAACCCCCCAGCCCATTTCCAGTCCTAGCCCCCCCCATAGCCCATTACCAGACAGCCCCCATCAGCCCACAGCCCCTGACCAGTCTTAAACCCCCCCAAAGCCCATTGCCAGTTCTAAGCCCCCCCCCAACAGCCCACAGTCCATTACCAGTCCTAACCCCATCAGCCCACCTCTAGCCTTAACCCCCCCCCAGCCCAGCCCATTTCCAGCCCCAGCCCCCCAATAGCCCATTACCAGCCCTACCCCCCCAGTCCATTTCCAGCCCCAGCCCCCCCAATAGCCCATTACCAGTCTTACCCCCCCATAGTCCATTACCAGTCCTACCCCCCCATAGCCCATTACCAGTCCTACCCCCCCCCCACATAGCCCATTACCAGTCCTACCCCCCCCCATAGCCCATTACCAGTCCTACCCCCCCCGGCCTAAAGTAAAATTTAATTTAAAAAAAAAACCTGGTGGCTGCCGCCGCGGGGCCCCCTCTGCTGCCGCGGGGGCCCCGTCTACAAGCTGGTCGGGTCCGGTCGGGTCTCTCTCCCTCCCTCGCTGCAGGCTGCAGGCTGCGAGAGACGCATCTTCGCGTCTCTCGCAGCCTGCAGCGAGGGAGGGAGGGAGAGAGACCCGACCGGACCCGACCCGACCGACCCGACCAGCTTGTAGACGGGGCCCCCGCGGCTGCATCGGGGGCCCCGCGGGGGCAGCCACCAGGTTTTTTTTTTAAATTAAATTTTACTTTTGGCCGGGGGGATAGGACTCCTACCCCCCCCCCCCGGCCTAAAGTAAAATTTAATTTAAAAAAAAACCGGGGGGCTGCCGCCGCGGGGCCCCCTCTGCTGCCGCGGGGGCCCCGTCTACAAGCTGGTCGGGTCGGGTCCGGTCCGGTCGGGTCTCTCTCCCTCCCTCGCTGCAGGCTGCGAGAGACGCGAAGGGAGAGCGTCTCTCGCAGCCGGGAGGGAGGGAGGGAGACGAGACCCGACCCGACCCGACCCGACCGGACCAGACCATACCATCTTGTAGACGGGGCCCCCGCGGCAGCAGAGGGGGCCCCGCGGCGGCAGCCACCAGGTTTTTTTTTTAATCGAATTGAAAAAAAAAAAACCTGGTTCTATTTTTTGTGGGCCCCTGCCGGTTGTGGGCCCTACGCCATGGCGTACATGGCGTATACGTAAATCCGGCCCTGGGTATGTTTACAAAGCAGTGGTAGCAGCTTCCATGCGATATCGGAGCCACGACCCATTGAATTCAGGGTGCCGCGGCTCCGATATCGCACGGAGGCCACTACCGCTGCTTTGTAAACATACCCCATGGAGTTCCTTTCCTTTTTCCTACATGTGAGATGGATTTATTTTTATTGTAAACCGCTCTGTCTGCCTAGCAAAGGGCAGTATATCCAATCTCAATAAACCATAAACTATAACCATAAACGTGCACACACAGAAAAGAGAAAAGAGTCATAGAGAGATGCTAATATTTGTAATAGTGATTTTATTCTTTTGTTTTTCATTTTATTTTGCTTTTTAGAGAAGCAGATTAATGAAGCTGGTTTCCATCCTACTGGTTAACTATTATTTAGCTGTGTTTTCTAGTCTGATTCATTAACTTGCATATGTTGGGATAGATATATCTTTTGCTCACTTTTGTGTTTACTTTTATCGATCATCTCATACGCTTTTTGATTTTGGTAATAGCGTCAGTATGTGATTGATTTAAAGCCTGGATAAATGCTAACTTGGAACCATTGACCCAGGACAGTAGAGTTAGCGGAGAACATGAGATTTGTGTCCTGAAAAAAGCCAGATGTTCTGGTACGTTACAAGATATTGTAAAACTGTAGTATGTAACCCTGGCAACGTGAGTGGTTGAAAGTGATAAGTCTCACTGTGACAATGTGCTTTGCTAGGCAGTTGTAGTACTATGTTCCCATGTTTGCTAGACCGCGCTTGATAAGGAACAACAGAAGTCCTTAACGGAGAGTTTCTTGTTTATCATCATTTGTCCCGTCCACCTCCGCTGCACGAATAAGACCAGATGTTCCTGTGATGTCTAATACAGAGAGACTAAGAGCCACAAAGTAATTCAAAATGGATGATTAGTCAACAAATTTGTATGGTTAAAAATGGGGGCTGGAAACATCTGTGCAGAATGGATCTCCCATGAACTGTAATTTTCCTGGCTGACCCGGGGATTGAAATGTGGGAAGTAGGTCATATCAAAGTAGGTGGTAAAACTGTGATGGAGAATCTCCTGCTAATCAAGGCCAGATTATAAAAAAAATATTTGAGGTATTTCTTCTATATCCTATATACAGAAATCCTAATTGCATACAAAACAATAGACAAGTCTGTTCTGTGAGAGGAATTATAGTAAATTTGTAGTCTGGAACATATAGATTATTTTGACCCTTCTGCATAATTACAATAATATGCTTCTTTTTGTTTTGGTCTAAGTATATACAGTGAAGTGGAGGCTCTCATTCAATAAGTTTCTTGTTTATATGTCTTTTTTAATTTCAGTTACTTCAATTATGTCAAAAGGGTCCTACCTTCACAAGGGGTTAACCTCTCTGTGTGGCTGTGATCGGGAGATGAGATAAAAAGGAAGGACTATTTTACAGCTGCAATTCCATAATCATTAGCTTTCTCTGAATCAGTGTTTTTATACTGCAGCTGTTGGAAATGCTTTTCCGATAGAAGTACACTGAGGCATTTTTAAGAACATAAGATATGCCATACTGGGTCAGATCAAGCTCCATCAAGCCCAGTATCTTGTTTCCAACAGTGGCCAATCCAGGTCACAAGTACCTAGCAGTCTCCCCAAAAGACACAGGTTCTACAATGCTTGTATTGGATCAAGCAGTGATATTATGGGTCCACTTTATTAATGGTTTATGGACCTTTCCTCAAGGAACTTGTCCAAACCTTTTTTAAACCCGGCTACACTAACAACTTTTACTACATCCTCCGGTAGCAAATTCCAGAGTTTGATTACACATTGAGTGAAAAAATATTTTCTCTTAATAGTCTTAAATAGGTTACCCTGTAGCTTCATTGCATGTCGCCTAGTCTTTCTATATTTTGATGGCGTAAGCAATCGATCTACGTTTACCTGTTCCACTCCATTCATTAATTTATAGACCTCTATCATATCTCCCCTCAGCCATCTCTTTTCCAGGTTGAAGAGCCCTAACCTTTTTGGCTTCTCTTCAAAGGGGTATCCTTACATCCCCTTTGCCATTTTGGTGGCTCTCCTCTGTACCTTTTCTAATATCCTTTTTAAGATATGGCAACCAGAATTGCACACAATATTCAAGGTGTGGTCACACCATGAAACGACACAGAGGCATTATAATAACTTTTGTTTTATTTTCCATTCCTTTCCTTATGATATCCAGCATTCTATTTGCTCTCTTGGCCGCCGCTGCACACTGGGCCGAGAGTTTTAACATGTTATCCACAATGACGCCTAAATCTTTTTCCTGGGTGGTGGTTCCTAAAGTGGAACCTTGCATCGTGCACTGTTCTCTCCTAGGTGCATAACTTTGCACTTGTCCACATTAAATTTCATCTGCCATTTGGATGCCCAGTCTTCCAATTTATCAAGATCCTCTTGCAATGTTCCACAATCCTCAAGGATTTTAACAACTTTGAATAGTTTTGTGTCATCTGCATTTGATAACCTCACTCGTTATTCCCTTTTCCAGGTCATTTATGAATATGTCAAAAAGCAGCGGACACAGCACAGATCCCTGGGGTACTCCACTATTCACCTTTCTCCATTGGGAAAATTGGCCATTTAGCCCTACCATCTGACTTCTATCTTTTAACCGGTTCCTGATCCACAATAGTACACTGCCTCCTATCCCATGACATTTTAATTTTTCCAAAGGTCTTTCATGAGGGACCTTGTCAAAGGCTTTCTGAAAGTCTAGGTACGCTATATCAACCGACTCACCTTTGTCTATCTGTTTATTCACACCTTCAAAAAAACATAACAGATTAGTAAGACAAGACCTTCCTTGGCTGTCTCCCATTAAGCCATGACTATCTACATGTTCAGAAATCTTGTTCTTTCTGATGGTTTCCACCATTTTTCCCAGTATCGACGTCAAGTTCACTGGCCTGTAGTTTCCTGGATCACCCCTGGAACCCTTTTCAAAAATTGGCTTTACATTGGCCATCCTCCAATCTTTAGGTATTACAGATTATTTTAATGATAGTTCACAGATTACTAATAGTAGGTCTGTAATCTCATATTTCAGTTCTTTCAACCCCCTTGGATGTAAACCATCAGGTTCAGGTGATTTGCTACTCTTTAGTTTATGAAATTGTTGTGTTATATCTTCCCCGTGTATCAATATTTCTTTCAATTCGCCCGCAGCATCTCCTTTAAATACCATTTCAGTCATGGGTAACATTCCTACATCTTCCTCAGTAAAGACCGAAGCAAAGAATTCATTCAGTCTCTCCGCTATGGCTTTGTCCTCTCTTAGTGCCCCTTTTACCCCTTTATCATCTAATGGTACAACTGACTCTCTCACAGGTTTTTTGCTATGAATGTACTTGAAAAAGTCTTTATTATGCATTTTTGCTTGCACAAAAAGCTTCTTCTCAATTCTCTTTTTGCCTGCTTTATCAATGTTTTGCATCTAACTTGCAAGTGTTTCTGTTGTTTCCAGTTTTCGTCATTTGGCTCCTTTTTCCATTTCCTGAAAGATGCTTTTTTGGCAACAACATCCTCTCTGACCTCACCTTTAAACCATGCCAGCAGTTTTTTGGACTTCCTTCCACTTTTTCTAAAGCGTGGAATACAGCTGGTCTGGGCTTCCAAGATAGTATTTTTAAACAACACCCAAGCTTGATGTAAATCTTTAATCTTTGCAACTGCTTCTTTTAGTTTTTTCTTAATTATTTTCCTCATTTTATCATAGTCTCCCTTTTGAAAGTTAAAAGGTAGTACTGTGGATTTCTTTACCATCCTTCCTCCATTTAGTAAATCAAACGTGATCAGGCTATGATCACTATTGCCAAGTGGCCCCAACACCCTTATCTCTTGCACCAGATCTTGTGTTCCACTAAGGACTAGGTCCAAAATGGTTTCCCCTCTGGTTGGTTCATGAACCAGCTGCTCTAAGAAGCAGTCATTTATTTCATTTAGAAACCTTATCTCCCTAGCATGTGCTGCCATGACACTGAACTAGTCGATACTGGGGTAATTGAAATTACCCATTATTATTACTATGTTGTAACTTTTGTTAGATTCCCTCATTTCTTTGAGCATTTCATTATCCATTTGTTCATTCTGGCCAGGCAGTCGATAGTACATCCCCACAACCATCACCTTCCCCTTCCCCCAGGTATACACTGTCCCACTGGTTGTCCTCCTTCCACCATGTCTCTGAGATACCAATCATATCTAACTTCTCATTTACAGTAGTGCTATATATTCTAACTCTCCCATCTTATTTTTAGTTTTGAGGTTGTGTTTAGGTATTTAAGTTCTTTACTTACTAAGGGTTTCTAGGAATACTTATGCTAATAAAACTATACCTAATACATTTAATGTATTTTGTTCACCTGAAGCTTAATTAATCTCATGTCCTTAATGTATGCTTGATGAGGATAAACCACTACACCTGAGAGTGAATATGGCACCTCCTTTCCTTTAAGAGATTTAAGCACCTATAAAGTTACGATTATCCCAGAAGTGAGTGGGTGTTGGGGAGGGAGGGAGGGAAAGAAGACTTATTAAAAACTGGCTGCTACACAGTACCCTGTCCTGTGCTTCTAAGATAATCTGTGACCAATTTCCTGGGTGATTCACACAGCCCTTGCTTGGATTGAGGGAGCCTTGGGTTCTAAATTTAACCAGAAAGCTCTCTGCTGTGTTTTAAATTTATATGGAAAGCTCTTGCTGCTGCTAGGCCCTGACTATTAAATTTAAACTAAAAGCTCTCTGCTGGATTCTAAACTTGAACTGAAATCTACCTGTTGAGTTTTTAATTTAACTAAAAGCTCTTTGCTGCTACTAGGCCCTGACTGATTTAACAAATACAATGGGTTCACAGATTAATCAGCTTTAATCTAAAGAATTTCTTTTTCACCAAGATTTAGAAAAATTCCCAGAAGTAAATACTTACAATTGCAGATCTCTCTCCAGAAGTAGAAGTCCCTTTTCGTAGACCCCCTTGGGGGGGCTGGAGGATTCATTTCTCTTTTTGGTAATCTCCCATCACATGCAGAAATTAATTTTTTACAGCTCAGGAATTTCCCCCAGCTCACTTCCTCCCTATCTGTGACTGGAGCAGCATTCCTTAGTTCCGCCCCCACAGTCTTCCAATTGGCTGGATCCTACCTATAGTCTCTGCTGCTATTTATATAGGAAGCAGGCAGGGCAGACTCACTTACACAGTGGGGAGGATTAGAGAATTGCAGAGAGGTTTTAAGCCCTGAAAAATGTGTAGACATGTTGGCCATCCTTCTAGCTTTTAGACATTAATGTAAAAATCAGTAGAATCATGAAAAAAGCCAGACAGTTGTCAATTCTAACCAGGGCTGGTGCTAGGGTTTCTGGTGCCTCCTCTGCAACCTATAAATTGGTGCCTCCCTCCCTCATTATTATTAATGTTGGCTACATCCCACCTTCCTTTTTCCCCAAACTCCTTTGTGAACTCTTTTCACATGATGCCAGTATTTCTCCTTCAAATCCAATGTTGTAAGAAAATTACAATGAAAGGGCAAA
This sequence comes from Ichthyophis bannanicus, assembly GCA_033557465.1. Lineage (NCBI taxonomy): Eukaryota > Metazoa > Chordata > Amphibia > Gymnophiona > Ichthyophiidae > Ichthyophis > Ichthyophis bannanicus. The sequence continues at coordinate 485,551,342 of CM066037.1, forward strand.
TGCATTGCCAGAATAAAAATAACTACTTAGCAGTAAATATTTAGCATCAAACAAACAGACTGTGATAGTCCAAAAAAAATCGGATTCAGGTCATCTCACTATCAACAACAAACATTCTCCAGTGCCGGGCATATTATGAACTAATATAAAACCCAACAAAAGTAACTGAAGATCTACAAGGCCAAATCTACCATACCATAGCAGCATAAACTTCCAAAACTCATGCAACAAGGGACATATCCAGAAAAAGCAACACCATAAATAGTGCAACAAGCCCTAGAACATCCATCGTCCTTCTCTACTGTCCAACCCCTTCTAGTCCAAATTCCATCCCAGGTATCAGCTCACTTCCAGTCCCTGTTCCCCATCCTGTGTCAGTTCCTTTCCAGTCACCCTCCTCTCTGTCCATCCTCCTTCCAGTGCCATCCACAGGTGTCAGCTCCCTTCCAGTCCCAATGCCCCTTCCCTTCCAACACCCCATATTACCCAGCCACCTTCCAGTCCCATCCCCAAGTGTCAGCTCCTTCCATCCACAGGTGTCAGCTTCCTTCCAGCCCCCTCCTTACCCTCTTTCCAGCTCACTTCCAGCCCCTCCCCCCAGTGTCAGCTCCCTTCCAGCCCCCACTTCCCCTCTTTTCAGCTCACTTCCAGCCCCCACCTCCCCCCCATGTCAGCTCACTTCCAGCCCCATCCTTCCCTCTTATATCTGCTGCACTTGCTAGCCACTCACCCCCTCACTGATTCGTCGCTTGAGAAATGAAAGCAGCCACTGGAATAGTTCTCTTCTTCTGTGACTCTGCTGTTTTATAAACTGCTGGACCGCGGTATTTCTAAAGACAGTAATAAGCATTTCCTGCTTCTTACGAGAAACAGGAAATGCTTGTTACTGCTGGAAATGCTGCAGTCGAGCAGTTTGTAAACCAGCAGAGCCGCAGAAGCAGAGAACTGTTCCTGCAGCTACTTTCATCTCTCAAGCGACGAATCAGTGAGGGAGGGCAGGCGACTAGTGATGGCGTCCCCTTCCTTCAGCATCCCCCTGCGATGCTTACCCAGCTTATCGGGTAGCACTGGCACTGATTCTAACCTCCCAATTGTTGCGCAAATCTGACAGCACCCTCCTAAATATTTGACCCTAAGCAGGTTCCTAGTTAGCCAATGCCTTGATCTAGTAATGCCCATGGCAATAGATACTAGTTGGCAGTACACATAGCAACCAATAAAAATGCAGTATAATTCAGTCAGTAGCTTTCACAATAGAAATAACAGCAAAGAAAATGAAATATATGTCCATAATGTAAAATGTAGTGCATAATATTTCTTTACGGAAAGAGTAGTGGATCCGTGGAATAGTCTCCCAGTGGAGGTGGTAGAGATGAGGACAGTAACTGAATTCAAGAAAGCATGGGACCAACACAGAGGATCTCTAAAGGCAAAAAGTGGACTGTTGTAGTTGTTATGGAAGGACAGACTAGATAGGCCATGTGGTCTTTTTCTGTCGTCATATTTCTATGTTTCTATGTTTCTAATAGCCAGGGAATTATTTGTAATTCCTGTGTCTTTGTGCATGCTGTTTATGTGTTTGTGTGCACTATACATATGTTTGTGTGTGTGTCTCTGTTATGTGTTGCGTGTGTGCTATGCATGCGTTCTATCTGTGGTGGGATAACTGGAGGTGGTGGGGCTTGCACATATCTAAGTGGACTAACAGGGCAACTACAATTTCCTGCTCGTATACTTTTCCTTTTGAGGCAGTTTCTCCAAATGAATTAGTTTTGCTCATACCATGACAATAATGGACCTCACTCCTAAGCCAGGGTATGCGGAATATGATTTGTTTCTCAAATTTACTGCTAATGCTTAGCACAGTACTTGCATCATGCTAAAGAGAGCTTCCTTCTGGCGTTCATAAGATATAACATTTATAGGCAACTTATCCACATGCACTTGGAAATTTCTCTTATTTAAGCCTGTGGCACCCAACACAATGGAAAATATCCATATCTTTCTGCCACATTTTCTTGGTCTTTGACTGAATTTCTTGGTACTTGAGGATCTTCTCTTTCTCAATGAAAGCTACAGAATAATCGCTTGGAAAAGGTTTCTTTTGGGGTAATTTTTTAAAATGGGTTAGTTTTGCGCATACCGTAACAGTCATGAACCTCACTTCTAAACCAAGGTTTGTGGAGTATGATCCATCTCTCAAATTTACTGCTAATGCTCAGCGTAGTACTTGCATCATGTCAATTCATTGATCGGAATGCCTCCCTTTATGTCTCACTGTAACATGGCTTAAACATAGAAACATAAAAACATGTCAGCAGAAAAAGACCATATGGCCTTTCTATTCTGCCCTTCCATATCAAAAACTATAGGCCCTTTTTTTTCTTTAGAGATCTTCTGTGTTTCTCCCATGCTTTCTTGAATTCAGATGCTGTCTTTGTCTCTACTACCTCCACTGGGAGACTATTCCTTGCATCTAGCACTCTTTCCGTAAAGAAATATTTCCGCATATTACTCCTGAGTCTATCCCCTTTCATTTTCATAATATGTCCCCTCTTTGCAGAGCATGTTTTCAATCGAAAGAGGCTCTCCTCTTATGCATTTATGCCACAAAGGTATTTAAACATTTCTATCATATCTCCTCTATCCCACTTTTCCTCTAATGTATACATATTAAGATCTATAAGTCTGTCACCCTATGGTTTATAACCAAGACCACTGACCATTTTAGTAGCCACTCTCTGCACCAACTCCATCGTGTTTGTATCCTTTTGAAGGTGCGGTCTCCAGAATTGAACACAATGCTTCAAATGAGGTCACACCAGAGACTTATACAGAGGCATCATCACCTCCTTTTTTTCTGCTGGCCATTCCTCTCCCTATGCACTCAAGTATCCTTCTGGCTTTCACTGTTGTCTTTTCTACCTGTGTAGCCACTTTACCATCCTCAAAATCAATCACACCCAGGTCCCGCTCTTCTTTCATTCACAGAAGTACTTCAACCCTACCCCTTCCTTGGATTTTCTAAGCCCAAATGCATGACCCTACATTTTTTAGCATTAAATCTCAGCTACCAAATTTTTGACCATTCTTCAAGTGTAGCCAGATCCCCCCTCATGTTATCTACTCCTTAAGTGTCTACTCTATTTCAGGTTTTGGTATCATCTGCAAAGGGGCAAATCTTACCCGCAATATTACTAACAAAGATGTTAAAAATAACTGGACCACTGGTAACATCCTTCTCCTCAGAATAAGCTCCATTTACTGGTACACGTTGTCACCTCCCACGCAAACCAATTTTTAACCCAGTCAATCACTTTGAGGTTCATCCCTAAGGCACTTAATTTATTTATAAGTTGCCTGTGCTGAATGGTGTCAAAAGCTTTACTGAAATCCAAGTACACCACATCTAGGGCTCTCCCTCGGTCCAACTCTCTGGTCACCCAGTCAAAAAAATCAATCAGATTTACTGACAAGACCTGCCTCTAGTAAACCCATGCTGTCTCGAATCCTGCAATCCATTGGACTCCAGAACCCTCACTATCCTCTGTTTTAGCAGCACTTTCATTAATATACTCACCACAGAGGTCAGACTAACTGTCCTGTAGTTCTCAACCTCATACCTACTTCCGCTTATGTGTAAAGGGACCACATGTGCCTTTCTCCAGTCCTCTGGGACCACTCCTGATTTTAAAGAAGCAGTGAAAAGGTCAGTGGGACACTAGAGTATCCACAAGTTCCTTCAATACTCTCGGATCCAGCCCCATCACTTTGTCTACTTTTAGTTTAGCTAATTCCTCACCAATACAGTCATTCGAGATCTCCTTCCCTTCTGCTCCTATCTCTGGGTGTTTTCTGAGGTTCTGCTCCTGGCTGTTCATCTGTGAAAACAGAACAAACTTATTTGTTAAGCAATTCCACTTTATCCTCATCAGCTTCTACATATTCCTCCCCTTCCCCCTTGAGTCTGACAATGGCACTTTTGTACTTCCTCCTTTCACTAACATTTATTTATTTATTTATACATTTTTTCTATACCACCACTTCCAGAGATCAGTGGCGGTTTACAGGTAACAAAAACGTTAATAATAGCAGACTATTATTTTTACAGAGAACAATTGTAGAACATTTTAACAATTAACTCTTACCATCGAAACAGGTGGAAATCGGTGCACATTAAATGCCTTTTCATATAACTAATTACATTCAATATTAAAAGGTAGCTATTTACATTAGTGACAAACAAATGTATTCAAAAGTTAATTGATCTAGGTGGTATTATGGCTGTGTGAGAAGTGGGTGTGTGCCTTGTAGGATCAATGTATGATTGTTCAGTGCTGTTCTGTAAATTCTGAACATTATCAAGCTGAAGGTTGTGATAGTGCAGAGTAAATAGATAGGTTTTTAGTTCTTTTCTAAATGATTGAAGGTTTTTAATTTCTCTAAGTTCGATTGGGAGGTTGTTCCATAACGTAGGAGCGAAGAATGAGAAAGCAGTGTTACTTGTCTTCCGACTTGTCTTTCGAATGGTATCTGGGACTAGGAGCATGTGTAGGTTCATTCTTCTTCTTGACCTGTTTTCATGTGGGATGTTGATGAGCGTAGACAGGAAAGACGGTGCTAAATTATTAAAGATCTTGAACATAGTAACTAAGGATTTGTAGATAATTCTACATGAGACAGGTAGCCAGTGCAGAGCGTAGAGAATAGGAGATATGTGGTCTGTTACTTTTGCTTTATAGATAATCCTTGCTGTGACATTTTGGGCTAATTGTAGTGTGTGTAGGTTTTTCTTAGAAGTTCCTTGAAGAATACCATTACAGTAATCTAAATGAGGTGTTATTAGTGTTTGGGCCACAGATCTGAAGTCGGTGCTATCTATTATCGGTCTTAGTTGTTGGATTGTCCGTATTTTAAAGTATATTGCTTTAACAGTTTGTTTTATGTGTTGAAAAAGGCTGAGAGTCCTGTCCAGCGTGACTCCTAGGTATTTGACCTCTTCTTTAACTGGTAGAGAGGTCTTTCCGATGTTGATTTCTGACGGTGGGGTGAAGTTTGTGTTTCTTGTTACAAATAGAACTTCCGTTTTTTTAAAATTAATATTCATGTTCATTGATTTCAGCCACAATTCTGCTTCAGTTAGACATCGATATATGTTGCTATAATCAGGGTTGGACACATCGAAAGTTGAGTACAACATAATGTCATCCGCATAGATGTGGTAATTTATCTTGAAGCGTTTAAATATGGTACAGATGGGTTGAAGGTACAGATTAAACAATAGTGCCGAGAGGGCGGAGCCTTGTGGGATGCCCTGCTCTTGTGGAAATGGCGACGATGCGTCTTGATCTATTTGCACATATTGGGTCCGGTTAGTGAAATAGGATTTAAACCAGTCGAGGGTTTTATTCTTAATGCCTATTTGAGAGAGTCTGGAGATGAGTGTGGCATGGTTTACATTGTCGAATGCCAAGGAAATATCGAGGAAAATAAGAATGAAGGCTCACTTGGTATTATCAATACCTCTGATGACTGTGTCAAATAGTGCTAATAGGAGGGTTTCTACACCATGGTGTGGGCGAAATCCATATTGATGCTCATCTAATGGAGCTGATGAGTCTATATATTCCTGCAATTGCATTTGTACAACCTGCTCAATAATCTTGGCAAGAAACGGAATGCCTGCAATGGGGCGGTATGAAGTTGGGTCATTGCTGTCTAGTGCTTTGTTCTTTAGCAATGGTCATATTGCTGACCTTTTGAGGACTTCTGTTATGTATCCTTGTTGAAGTGATTGATTCACTATGTTCTGCAAGCCCGAGGCAAGTTCTTTTTTTGTTACTTTATCCATGCCACTGGGCAGGGATCTAACAGAGAAGTTGTCGTATTTAGTTTGGAGATTGTCTGGAGTAGTAGTTTGTCTGTAATACGCTCGTAGGATAGAAGGCTTTCCATTCAAGGTGGTTGTTATCTGGAAGAGATAGGATGGGTGGTGTGAAATGGCTGTTTGAGTTTATTTGCAAAATGGTCAGCAAGCGCATGGGGGTTAATAGAGATCTTGCGTGCATCGTTAGTTGGGGATTTGGTCAGAGATTTAACAATCTCAACTAGTTCCCTAGGACGATTTATGGCTTTTGACAATACTTTGGAGTGATATTGTTTTTTGGTGGTATTAATCGCTTCTTTGTAGGCTTTGAGTAGTGAAAAATATTGCACTCTGAGTTCTTGAGTTTTTTTCCTTCTCCAGGTGGTTTCTATTTTTCTAAGACCTTTCCTTAGTGTCCCAAGTTCAGTAGTATACCATTTTTCGTTTATTTTGAGTTTGTGGCGTATCCGTGATGGAAATGGTTCTGATGCAGACCCTATAATAGAATTCCAGTTAGATATTGCTTCATCAAGGTTAGTGGTATAAGGGTCTAACCTAGCGAGGACTGATTCAAGAAACGCTTCCTTGCTGAATGGGCAAAACCTCTGCCCTTGGTGTGAATTGTCAGTAGATACTTTAGTAGAATGTGGGTAGTGGAGTGAGAACTGTATCATAAAGTGGTCAGACCAGGGGACCTGAGTTGTGGAGGGTGGAACATATTGAGTTGCTGTTGTGTAATGGGTTGGAATGAATATTAAGTCGAGGATGTTACCTTTGGCGTGAGTTGGTTGATTAATTGTTTGCTTAAAACCCATTTCTTCCATCGCATCTAAGAAGGATGTTTTTTGGTTATTGGACAGTGAAGGTAGGTTAAAATCACCTAGCATAATGAGGGGTTTCCTTATCGTTGAGCTGCAGGCAGATTCTAGGATGGTGGCTAGATTTTGATTGTTTGTAGTCGAAGGTCTATATATCAGGCAGATTGCTATGTTCTTGTTTTCAATCTTGAGGATGTTCGTGTCATCATGGTTTTCACAAATAGTAGGGGATAAATTGAGGTTGGATTTTGCTAAGATGAGAACTCATCCTCCTCTTGTATGGTTCCTATTGCAGGTAAAGATAGAGTATCCTTGCACTTTTATCTGGTTTAACAGTACTGAGTCAGGCTCTGTTAGCCATGTCTCGGTAATACATAGGAGGTCTGGGTTTTCTGTGTTAACTAGGTCAGTTATAAGTGGTGTTTTATTTCTAACTGACCTAGTATTGATGAGGATGAAGGTAATATGTGTGAAAGCATTGCATGTTTTCATGTGGTCGGTTTTAAAAGTTGGATTAATCTGGATCAGCCTGTGTTGAGTTAGGTTTGCTCTTCCTAGAGATAGTTGTTTAATGTTTTGTCTGTGGTTGACTTATCTCTGACGGTATGGAATAACATGGATATAGGAGGATTCAGGGAGGTTAAGTGGTGGGATGAGTGTGTGAGTAGGGAGGTGGTAGAGAGAGACCAGTAGGCTGACAGTATATAAAGTGAGATTCATATAAAGTGAGATTCACGCTGTTGCTTGTTATGATGCTGTGGGCTAGGCGGGCAGACCGCATGTCTAGCGATCAGAGGAACCTCTGGTAGCTGCTTGTCGGCTGGCTGACCTCATGGGATTTATCCTTGTCAGTATTCAGCGAGTGGTTGTTGTGCTGGTTCTGAGGCTCTGTTTTGCTCTGGCCTATTGTGCCCCACCTAAGGGCCATGCCAAAGGGCCCTCTGGTGAGGCCCTCGGGCAGGGGCCCGGCAGGCGCGGGCCTGCCTGGCGGCGGGGTTCTTTTAAAGTTGCTGCTCCTCCTCCCACAGCCCCAATTGGGCTGGAGTCCCTGAGCAGGAAGGCTTGCTGCTCCGATGAGGTGCTCTACCCCGATCGGGGGAGCTTGATAATGGCGGCGAGCTCTGCTGGACTTCCCGCCAGCGGCGGGGTTCTTTTAAAGTTGCTGCTCCTCCTCCCACAGCCCCAATTGGGCTGGAGTCCCTGAGCAGGAAGGCTTGCTGCTCCGATGAGGTGCTCTACCCCGATAAGGGGAGCTTGATAATGGCGGTGGGCTCTGCTGGATTTCACGCCAGCGGCGGGGTTCTTTTAAAGTTGCTGCTCCTCCTCCCACAGCCCCGATTGGGCTGGAGCCCCTGAGCAGGAAGGCTTGCTGCTCCGATGAGGTGCTCTACCCCAATCGGGGGAGCTTGATTATGGTGGCGGGATCTGCTGGGTTATAGGTTGCAGCGGGGCGCTAGAAACCCTAGCACTGGCCCTGGACAAGAAGCTAACATATCTGAAAAATGTCTTGTCCTCTCATTTTATTGCATTGGCTATCTCTTCTTTTTGTATCTTTGCTTTCCTGACTTCTTTCCTAACTTTGCTATGTTTTTCCAAATATAGATGCTTGTCTTCCTCTCTCTCTGTGATTTCTTGTATTTTATGAAGGCCACTATACCTTAACTGATGCTTGCCCCCAGGATATTCTGCACTATCTGTTCCTCATTATAACTGTGCTGGGGGGGGGGCATATTGCTCTAGAAGACATCTCTACTTTTAATGAGGTCTCTCTCAATTCCTTGTCATATCCTAAGACTCTTATTGCTTGGTCTAATATCATCAACGGTGCTTCTTCACCTACCTATATAGTTTTGCTCTACTGCTTCCTTTCATTAGCTGATACTGCTTGGGACTCTTTTCAGCAGATCCTCAGAATGATAGTCACCTCCTTCCCCAGTGCACTTATTTTAGGAGATTTCTATGACACTTTGTCCAGATCCTGAGATAAATCTTTTGTAACTTTTCTTTCCAGTTTACATCTTACACAACATGTTGGCTTTCCTACACATGCTGCAGGTCACACTTTAGATCTTATCCTCCCAGACAAAAATGTGAATATTCATCCTCATAACTATTATCTGAAGCCCTCGCATCAGAACTGACATCCATGGAACTCACCTGAACTGCTTTTATTGAGAAAGCAAACGCGGAAAGCCGAAAGAGAATGGAGACGTAATAAAAACAGTTTGACCTTTAGTCAGTTTAGGAAAAGCCTCTTTTTTTTATCACAAACAGCTTATGTCTGCTAAACAAAACTATTATACGACAAAGATAATTAACTTGTCTCACTCTGCAAAACAGATATTTTCTACTGTTTCTCATCTTTCGTTCCTAACAACATCCCAGTCCACTTCCTGGCTGGGTCCATCTTCAAATACCCTAGAATTACTCTTCAAGACTAAAGTCACTACTGTTCAACAGTCCTTCCAATGTGCCACCTCTTCCCAGAACCATGCTATTCAAACACCACATCACTTATTCCTAGACATACATGGTCTAATCTCCAGTGTATCTCCAGAACCATTCTTTCTAGGCTACTTGCATCAGTACACAAGATTACTGCTCTGTCGGGTCCCATTCCCTCTAAGTGGCTTGTTGAGCAGTCAATCAATCTTCTTCCCATAGCACAGACAATCATTAACCACAGTCTGGTATCTGGGACTGTCCTGAGCGCCTGGAAAAGGGCAGTAATTCACTCTATTCATAAAAATCTCTCTGCAGATCCGTCCAATCCAACTATCACCCTATGTCTACTCTTCCTTTTCTCTTTAAATTTAGCAGAACGTCATGTCTTCTCTCAGTTCATGTCTCATGTTGAGCATAGTCACGTTCTCCATCCCATAGTACGGAAATGATCATAATGTCATTACTCAGTGAAGTTTGTCATTCTTTAAACCAAGGTAAAATTGCTATAGTCAGCTCTCTTGATTTAACATCAGTATTTGATTTGGTCGAGCCCTTTTGATTTGTATTTCCCCTGTGAGCCCGCCGTTGAAAGTCCTCTGGGCGCAGCCCCCACCTAAGGGATTTATGGAGCTCCCATCTTCCTCTGATCAGGGGGAGAATGGCGGTTTGAGAGGACCAGGAGCTGAGGGGCAGCAAAAACCGGAGTGTGTAGCCAAGGGGCAGGTTTGCTCATTGGCTACTTCGGCAACATCTGGTGAGAGATACACAGGGCAGGATTTCCCTGTACAAGGTGGAGGTGATACGCCGGTGAATATGGAAGCCGCACAGACATCTGCAGATCCGGGATTGGTTTTTTCACTTCAGCGTCCTGCTAATTTTACCCTAGAGGCCATCTGGCAGGCAGTCGTTTCCTTAGGGGAAGCCTTGGTTCCACAAATTGCATCTTTGGCTCAAAAGGTTGATAAATTTCAGAACGGTATTCCAAACACTTGTAACGCTGCATTTCGACTACGCTAACATTATCTTACAAGGCCTTCCTAAGAATACCCTCAATCCACTTCAGATGGCAATGAATACAGCAGCCTGCATTCTTTGCGGCATATCCAGAAGAGAGCACATCACACCCATACTTATGGACATACATTGGCTACCGGTGCAATCCAGGATCACTTACAAGGTATACTACTAACATTCAAAGCAATTAACCAACTGACCCCCCTTTCCCTCTCTGCACTCTTGACAATCACTCCTGCAAACAGGCTAAGAAGGCCAGTATCCGTCAATACGCTGACTACACCAACTGAATTCACTAGATGCTCTCAAACAACTAGAAACCGAAGCTTTGCATTCTATGCTCCTAAATGTTGGAACGACCTCCCACCTCAACTCCGAATAATCAATGACCTCTCACAGTTCAGAAAAGCCCTTAAACACAACTTGTTCTGCCTACACTTTGTCAACCCTAATCCAACACAATCATTCCACACACCACAACATACACACGAAGCCTTGAATGCTCCAACAACGTAATCACCGACGAGACTCTAAACAGACCTACACTCAGGAACTCCCCTAATGATCATAGATTTTAAGGTCTTCTCCAGTACGATTCACCAAGTTGATATATAAACTGTAAATAGTTCACAACTATTATTGTTAATTGTATATAGTTTCCCCTGTTACACTCCATGTTACAGACCCAGTTACAATGTATGCAAATGATCCTGTTCTGATGCAAGTTTCTGTTATTTGTAAACCGCACTGATAACAAATAGCGCGGTATATAAGAACTGTAAATAAATAAATAAATAAATAAAATAAATAAAATAAATAAATCTGAAGTTAAGGTGATGGAAATGGAGCGGACTGTGTTGGAAAATCAATCGGGAGTAGCGGCGATGCAGAGAAAAGTGGAGGTTTTTGAAGAAGAGGTCGTGGCTTTCCAAAAGAACCTTTCTTCAGTACAGGTCAAGTTGGAACATTTAGATAATGCTTCTAGGGCTCATAATTTGAGACTAATTAATTTTCCGAGACTTTTAACTGTATCTCCCAGAGACATGTTTCAACAGTATTTGGTGGATATCCTGGGGGTCTCCCCTGATTTAATTCCACCTTTAGCAAAAATTTATTATCTACCCAGGGCTAAACTAGCCACTGGGGTGGTTAATGTAAGGGGAGACAAGGACCAGGGGAATATTTTGAATATTACTGATTTATTGGAGCGGTCCGAGTGTGAAGTTCCTGTTCCTTCTACACTATTAATAACATTTGCGTTATTATCAGATAAAGAATGGTTGTTAAGGCTTTTCTTTAGGAAACATAATCTATTGTTTAGGGGGTTAATGGTTCGCATATATCCTGATTTAGCTAGGGACACTTAGCGGCATCGCAGGGATTTTCTCCTGCTACGCCCGGGTGTCCTACAGTTGGGAGGGCTCTTTTTCTTGAAACACCCATGCAAGTGTTTGGTGAAATATCAAACTGTTTCTTATGTTTTCTACGAACCCTCCCAATTAATGGCTTTCATTAATGCTTGGCAGTTAGAAACCTCCACTACTATCTCACCTAATGTGCTCTTATAAATTGTATTTGGATTAGCTAGCCGTCCATTTTCTATATATATTTGTTTAAGAGAATTTCTAGATATCCCCCCTTTTGTATTGTGGGCTGGGGTGAGCAGATATGTTGTATATTACTTTAAAATTTTGCTTATTTAGGACGAGGGTTTTTGTTGCCTTTGTTGATTGTTTTTGCATATCTGCTCTATTTCTGCAAGAATGTGTTTGTAACTTTCTTGCTTGTATTTGTAAAATTTCATAAATATAAAATTTAAAAAAAAATTGCTATAGTCATCTCTCTTGATTTAACATCAGCATTTGATTTGGTTGACCATGGTCTCCTTCTCACTCATTCATTTGACATTGGTCTTCGGGATTTTGCTCCGTCCTGGTTCAACTCCTTCTTGAGTCATTTGATGTTAGCATTGGCCAGGATTCATCCTCTGTTCATCCTTTGACCTGTGGTGTCCCCCAAGGATCAGTATTAGCTCCATTATTGTTTAATGTTTTTCTAAGTTCGCTAGCTCTCCTTGTACAAGAATCAGGCATCAGCAGGGCCAGCCCTTCCACTAGGCTGCTCTAGGCAGTTGCCTAGAGCAGCAGACCCTGGTGAGCAGCATCGCTAACCCAACCCTCTGGGAAGTGGCAACTGAACTGCTGCTTCAGCGCTGTGGGGGGCTTTAGAAAACCCACACATATGTCCACAGTTCCGGCCTGCCACTCCTGCCTGCCCTCCATGAAAGTTGCATTGGGGGGGGGGGGGGCAGGAGTGGCAGGCCATGAGCATGCATACGGATGGGCACTTTAAGGTCCGATGCAGCACTGAAGTGGCAGTTCAGCTGCTGCCTTTTCAGTGCAAGGTGGGGCGGCATGGCGGGCTGAATGGAGGCATAGTCTTTTGGGGGGCGGTGGCACAGAGGGTCTTTTTTGGACCCTAAGACTGACCCTTACAATCCTTACACTTAGTCTCATCATATCGTATTGGACTATGCAAATACAACCTACTCTGGCCTTCTGGCATTTGAATTAAAATATATACAATCTATTCAGAATATAGCTCTCAGCATCATGACCTTTGCTCAAAAATATAGCCACATAGGTAACCAATGATGTTCAATGGAAAGAGGACTTATCTCCTTTAGGATATTTGAAATTCTATCTTTGGCTCACAAGGCCTTGCATACCGGGCAGCTAGAATATCTGGCTTCATTACTTACCCTGAATGCCCCTGCACACACATTTAGATCATTACATGGAAATCCACTACATGTTCCGTCCCCATCCCAGGCCAAATACGAGATAACTCGGCAGTCCGCTCTTTACATTAAGGCACCTTTCTCTTGAATTCTTTGCCACCTGACTTATGCCTAGAACTGTGTCATTGCAGGTGTCATTCAGCCCTCAAAACCTATTTGTTCGAGAAAACCTTTATGTAGCCCTGGGAGGAAAAGGGTTATATAAATGTGTATGCCGCATATGTTTTTTTTTCTCTCTTTCTACATAGTCTTTTTTTTCCTGTTTTTGCTCATTGTAGTTCCTTTCCATCTGAGTATTTTTATAGCTGTAAACCACTTTGATTACCTTGTTTTGAAAAGAGGTATATCAAATAGTTTAATTTATTTATTCAACTGGTTTTCTATACCACTTTATCCTGTGGTCAAAGTGGTTTACATTGTAACAGGATAATCAACTTGGAGAATACATTTGACATTATATTAAGTAGTATATGTAGGGATACATTGTTAACATTAGGTAGTCATGAGAGGGTGAAGTAGGTAGGGGGATTCAACTTTGGAGGGTGGGAGGGCAGGGGAGGGGGTTAATGACTGGGGATTTGGTTGATGGCTAGCTATGTGATGTTGTTTGAGAAGTAGTGTTTGAAGATGTGATCCTTGAGGGATTTTCTAAAGGTTGTTATGTCCTTTGTGGACATAACAACCATAATAATAAACCATAACCATAAACCATACAGGAATCGGAAATATCTGTAGGCCCTCTATTCAAGTCAGTAGACATATAGGACTGATCAGTTTGGACAGTTCTGCTGTTCTCATCTCCTCTGCCATCACTGAACAAGGTTAGAGTTGAGAACTACTATTTCTTCAGATATATCAGTTTATATTTTGTCAAAATGTATTTAAAGAGGCATTTATTCTTCAGGGGCTTCTACTGTATCAAAAAGATTATTTTTCTTGTTAAATGTTTTCTTTACCTTGGTCCATATTTACTGATATAGCTAAGAAGACTTCAGTACAGAAATATACTCTTTTATGACTTTATATATTTATTCTTGCTTGCATGGTAACATCTTTTACTTCCCCCATCTGCCTGGTACTATCAGTGACAGATGCTGGCACAAAATACATCACACTTAGGGCCTGATTTATCTAGGTCTTTTCCCATAGACACAGAATGGGAGAAAAGCTTTCGTTAATCAGACCTTTAGTCTTAATAAGTCACACCTGCCAAGCATGTGCCTTTTATCTCAAAAAATTGCACTTCTACACAGCAGAGTATTTATTTTCATGTGAAGATATGTCAGTCTGTAAGCCATTTGTGCGCGAATGTGTAGTTTAGTTTAGAAAACTATAATTGCACACTAGTGTGCCATAAAATAAAGATCAGAAACTATTATCTAGCAAGTAATTCTGCATATTTATCCTCTGACTGAAACGTCTTAAACCTCAGCGCACTACTTCATCTTGGCCATGCATAAATTTCAGAACTGTCAGAGCCCAGCTGAGATAATTGCTTCGTTTTCCCAGGATTAAAAATAAATAAATAAATGAATACAATTGGGTTGCGGGGCGCCTCATGGAACGTTTCTTTTCCTACCTCTACGGGCTGCTTTTGTTTTCTTAACCCAAGTGGTCATGAAATATCAAAACCACGTAATCAAATTATTAGCATGGTAGAGATTGTTCTTAGAGAAATGTAGCCCAGGAATGCAAAAGCACATTAGTTGCTAACATGGCCATTTGAGGATAATTTTATAAACTTTTGTTTGCACATTATCCAGTGCTTTATTTGTAGATATAGACATTTATACAATTGCATGGAGGTATTCATGCATAAAAGTGTGTGCTGCTGACACATGGGGGCGCATGTGCTAATGTGGGCTTCGGTAACAGCTACTGTGCTTCGAAGGTAGCCAGCATGGTAAAAATCCTACGTTAAGGACTTAATACTCAACGAGGTGGGGAATGGGCAGGTTATGGGTATATTGTAGTTAGCATGTGGTACTTAACTGCATGCTAAGTGTCAGGTTTGCAGTTAATGTGGTGGGTGCACTTAATGCCCCCTCAAGAAGAGACATTAAGTACACCTATACTAACTGCAAATGAAGTTAATGTATGGTAAGGAACTTTTTAGGATGGGAACTGTAGGGGGATATGCTAGGCATGCCCCCGACACCGCACTGCCTTATGTGCAGTAAGCGCAAAACTTATTTCACTTTAGTAAAAGGGCCCCAAAGTTCATAGTTTTATATGTGTAGCCATTCCTGGGGGTGGAAACTGGCCAGAGCTGGGGTGGTTGTGAAATATGTGGATATATTGTGAAATATGCAACATATCAGTGCAAAATTAGCTGGGCCATTTGTGGCAGACAGGACAGTATACTGCTGTTTTTACATTGGTTGAACACTAGAAGGAGCTCTGGAGCATGTAGCAGAGCTGTCAAAGAAAGTGAGTCCACAGGAGCACTGGGAAATGTAGTTCCGGAGAGTGCTAAATTAGCAGGAAGTAAGAGCAGAGGCAGTCTCAGCTCAGAAGTGAAGGCAGTTAGGCAACTGCAGGTAATAAGGCAGTAAAAGCAAAAAAAAAGCCAGATTCTAGCATATTTGCAGTGCTGATTTTCTTAGATAGGGATGGTGCAATTTGAGTTCTTGATGCTGGTGCTGAGTGTCCATTTGCAGGGTTTTGTGCTATTTATTTATTTCTTTTTATATACCGTGCTCTTTGAAATCAGTGCGGTTTACATATAACGTGAACAATAAAACAGTTTACATGGAAAGGTTTACATAGAACAGTTTACATTGAACTGAAAATAACATGAATAAAACAGTAAAACAGTTTACATAGAACAGATTTGCATAGGACAGTTTAAATTGAACTGAAAACAATGGAATGGTAAATATACAAGTGTTAGGAACAGATAGCTACATATTAAATGTTAATATGGGGAAATGAACTTGGACTGGTGGCAAGCTGGGCAGTAAAGATACAGGTCTTGTTTAGGGTGCTGGTTGTAAGCTAATTAGAACAAGTATGTCTTTAATGCCTTCCTAAAGGATGTCAGATCTGGGATGGCTCAGATCGTTGGAGGTAGGGCATCCCAGCGGGTTGATGCACATAACGAAAAGGCACGATTCTTGGTAGATTGGGTACATGTCCTTATTGCTGAAGGAATGGCGAGTGAGTTCACCATGCATGACCTCCTAGTTCTGGTCTCCGGAGTATGTTGTATGAGCTCTGCAAGGGAGGTTGCAGACATGCCGTGAAGAGCCTTAACCCTTTCAAGGCCTACTTTAAATTTTTAATCCACATTCTGCAGCCTGGTTAATTTTTGCATATTTCAGGAAAATTGTACCCGTCTTATTCAATATGTTCTAATAGTGATTTTCCTTCTGCTATGGTCATGTATTATATACCATTTGATAGGAATATTTAGTCAGAATTTTGGATCCCAAGAGTTTTGGGCTCGGCCTGGAAAGGGTTAAAGGTAAGTAGGAGGGCTTTGTATATCAGGCGGCTTGTTATAGGGAGCCAATGAAGTTGTACCAAGCTGTATGATGCACAGTGTCTAGCTGTGGAGCGAGTTAGTGGTGTTGTCACTGATGTGAGACTAGAATCTGAATAGAATTCTTTTGTATGCTGAAATGTTAAGTGAAACACCCTACTCCTGCTCTGCATCTGTTGTTGGGAGAGTTTTACTGGTAGTCTGGGAGTATTCCATATGAATGAATAATTATGTTCTATCAGACTGATATTCAAAGGCAATTAAGAATTCTTTTGGGAAATGCATAATTAGCCTAACTGTGTATTTTCAAAAAATATGCAGATAATATCAGGCTTTTAAATTGAAGACTGGCCAGATGATATCTGTATAGTTGTGGGGCACGTTAGGTAAGAGTAAGGGTCGGCCAGAAAATTATCCAGATTGTGGCAATGTTCAGCCACTCTTCAGGGAAGTTACACATTTAGTTTAGGTCTGTGGAATATGAGGCCTAGCCTAAATGGATAATGCAATGACCACCCCATCGCTCTTTGTCTTTTCAGCACAGCTATCTGTATAGATAGTAGCACAGAATACACAGATACCGGTATACTATTTGCATGCTTTATTTACAGGTTTTAATGGAAAGCTTCTCTGTAGACTTCTTACTAACAACTCTCCACACTTAGGAGGTTATTTTCGAAGCCCCATTCATGGTTAAATGTGGATGTGCCTGTATATACACATATAAGAAGCATCCACATGGAAAAATACAGTTTTGAAAAGGCTGCAATTTCCATGTGGATGCATCAGGTACGTGGTTCAAGACACATTTTATGGGGGTATTTCAGGGCATAGCCTGGGTGAAACTTATGATTACAAATGTATGGCATCGGCATGTAACGCAGGATTTCTAAATATGCCAAATTATACCTGCTATAAACTGCAAAGAAACTTTTGCCTCACTTGTCTTTTGGGACTGCGCTAGTGCTGCTGAATATCTCTGATCATAATTAACGCCGTTAGCCAGTCTGCTAACCACGTTAATCGCATTGAATATCCCCCCTCCCCCATAATGTTTATTCTAATTAGGAAGTTATTCTAGCTGGAAACCTTGTTAGTAACATGTCTAGCCCACACCCAGTTCTCTCGGTATCACTCTAAACCAGGTTACATTTCCTGTGAAACTGTAATACCTTATCCCAACCTGTCCCTTAAAGCACCAGGTAAATGCTTTCCAATGGCTTCTTGTCAGAACACAACACACAGCAAATACTTTGCCATTCAGCACTACTCCTGCACACTGCAAGTTTCTAGATTCTTTTATAATAGACCTAGAATAGCATTTAACTTCCTCTGTTATTCCAGGTTTCGACAACAGCAGGAAGAAGAAAGAATGCCCCCTGATACTCCTCTGAGCTACGGATGTCACTTCTCCATCTCAGAAAGCTCGAAAGACACTGGCGTCGCTCACAATCAGCTGAGAACCACGAAACATACACTGCTCACTTGGAAAGACACAGTTCAGCAGTCACAAAGAGAATGAAGCAATTCCATGCAGGGATATTACAGCGCTCCCTAAATAAACCACACAAGCTCTTTAGCCTAATTAAGACCCTAACGAAGGAGCCTTCCCCCACGCAACCCAGCCTTCCTGACCCTCAGGAATATGCTAATTACTTGCAGGCCAAAATAAGCCAGACCAGCATGTCCTCCTCGTACGGGGCACCCCACCCGACCCCTCCACCCACATTGACACCATCCACGAAGGACACCAAGCACATCATCACCACCTTCTCTGCCCCAACTGAAAAAGGCATCCAAGACATCATTGCAGCCATAAACACCACCACGGCACCTAACGACCCATGTCCAGCATTTTGGATAAAATCCCCGTGTGCTGACCTCAGCCCTTTTCTATCTAAACTCATAGGACTGTCATTCTCGACTGGGACTTTCCCCCAAAGCCTGAAACAAACAGCCATCAGGCCGCTACTAAAAAACAGCAAGTTGGACCCAGCAAAGGGACTCCTACAGGCCAATTTCAAGCATCCCTCTTCTGGCAAAAATCATTGAGAAGGTCGTATAGCGCCAATTTCACTACCACATTGAGACTGGCGCACCCCTTGACCCCTGCCAGCACAGATTCTGGGAATCACATGGGGTGGAAACGCTGTTGACCACATTATTCAACACATTAACCACTGGGTTGGACAACTTCAGACAAGGGTTTGCCCTGATCTTTTTGGACATTGCAGCAGCCTTTGACACTGTATGCCACGAAATACTCCTGACACGTCTCAGTGAGAAGAGCGTCCAGGGCACTTCGCTAACCTGGTGTGCATCATACTTAAAAGATAGATGGCAGCACGTTCGCACCGGCACCTCCACCTCCTCACCTTTCCTGCAAGAGAAAGGCATGCCACAGGGATCCCCGCTCTCAGCTCTACTATTCAACATCTACATGCAGCCCATCTGCAACCTCATCCGCTCTTTCAATATTAATTGCCTAATCTACGCCGACGACGTGTTACTATAGATGCCTATCTCGACAGATCATCCAGACCTCTCACCACTATCTGCCTGCTTCGATGCTGTCACGGATTGGCTACACACGCAGAAACTCAGAATAAATTTTAAAAAAACAGAGGTCCTCTTTATCACCAGGAACCCAACATTCACTCCGCCCACCTCACTGAAGGTGCGAGACGCAGAGCTCCTCAGCAAGCCCACGATTCGGTACCTAGGGGTCACACTGGATCAACAGCTCAATATGAAGGCCCAAATCAACATGGTCAAGACGATCTATAACAAAATTCGGACGCTTTGCCACCTGTGGCAACTGCTTGAGCCAGAAGACTTTCAGACAGTCTACCAAGCACTAGTGATCCCACATTTCGACTATGCGAACGTCATACTACACGGTCTCCTGAAAAACACGCTGAATCCTTTGCAACTTGCAATGAATGCGGCCGCCAGAATCCTGCATGGAGCCTCCAGGAGGGAACATATAACCCCAATTATGAAGCATCTGCATTGGCTCCCGGTCCACTGCAGGATCTCCTTTAAGATCCTAATGATGACCTACAAAGTCATCAACAAGTGCTCCTCCACCTCCCTCACAGATCGCATACAGACCACCCCCCTCAACAGAGTAAGGAGATCAGCCGCCGTCAATACCCTGAAACTCCCGAGCGTGATCACAAAATGCTCGCAGGCAACTAGAAACAGAGTGTTCTCGCTATATGCACCCACATGCTGGAATGCCCTGCCACCTGCCATCCAGGCTATCAATGACCTCGCCCAGTTTAGGAAGGCATTAAAGCACTATCTGTTCCTCCAGCACTACACCGAAACAGATGACAACCCACAGTCAGTCACACTCAGGACTCTGGTTGACGCCCCCGACGCAGCCACTCCACGAGTCTGCAGCCCAGCCTGCTAGACCCCGATTCCCTCGACGGGTGGGGGTATAATCCCCAGCCCTGTCACCATGTATATAGCTGAGCCAACATGTAAATAGTGCCGAGCTGTCATCATAACGTATGACAGCGAGTTATCTTGTACATAGTTACCCTGTTAACCCTGTATATAATCCCCTGTTTATTGCTGCTGGAGCTACCCTGTTTGAGCTCCCATTGCCTGTCCTCTGCCTAAATTCCTCTCTGTAAATAATACCAGTAACCCCCAGTTGGAATAGAGAACAAACTAAGCTACTACAGATTCCAAAAGAAAACCTACATGTTAACAGAATCCCTTATCCCAACTGCTCATGGAAAACACAGACCATCACCAATTAAAGAATAAGAAACTACAACAGACAAAAATTGAAATGAAAAATCCCAGAATCAGACACCAAGCTGTAAAACATGGAAGAAAGAGAACGGGAAGTGCATTTCCTCCTTTAATGAACTATAAGAAATGCACATTTTCAAAACTGACATATTTTATTCTCTAAAAACGGACACTCTTCTGTACCTTTCTTGTCTGATCATCTTATTTTTCCAGTCGGGTTGGTCCCAGTCTTTCTTTTTTACTTTCTCTTGTTCATTTTCTTCTAAGTCATTTTCCAAGATCCCATTTCCACTTTCAGTTTCTTCAAGCTCTGAGTCTTCGTCTGTCCTTTGCTACTTCTCTGTCTGACATGGATCCTTCTGTTTCTCTCATTAGCCTTTTACTTAACTATAGCTTCATTCCATTCCTCTTTCTCCTTCCTATGATCTTC
This sequence comes from Ichthyophis bannanicus, assembly GCA_033557465.1. Classification (NCBI taxonomy): domain Eukaryota; kingdom Metazoa; phylum Chordata; class Amphibia; order Gymnophiona; family Ichthyophiidae; genus Ichthyophis; species Ichthyophis bannanicus. The sequence goes on from CM066037.1 coordinate 485,571,970, forward strand.
AGTCTCCCTCTTTTCACTATTCACCTACTTACCAGTTTCCATTTCCTAATCTTACTTCCCTAGTCTTTCCATTATCTCCAGGAACAAGCAGGAATGAGTATTCACATAAGGGTATCGTCGGTACTGACGGAGCCTGCGCAGGAACGCTCCCCAACGTCCAGTAAGAAAGCTTTTGGGAGCATCCCACAGCGCCTGCGCGCTGCCTTCCCACCTTTCCCAACCGCCTCTCTCCAGTTCTTCTTTTCCACAGAGCCAGCAGGTCGTGTTCCTGTCACCGCAGAAGAATTATTTATTTTTTCTTTATTTTTCTGTGTCGCATCTGCCTTCTTCGACGTCAGACCGGTACTGCCGGTCTTTTCTTTTCTTTCTTAAAAAAACCCCCAAAAAACCTTCTTTCTTCAACTGTGCATTTGCGGTTTGGGCCTTAGGCCTGAACAATTTTCTCCTCATGGATAAGCCCGCTTCCGGTTTTAAAAAGTGCACGAAGTGTGGCAGTACTATTTCTGTCACCGACACCCATGGTGTCTAAAATGTTTGGGTCCTGACCATTCCATCACGGATTGTGTGTCCTGTACCATGATGTCTAAAAGAGGTCGGCAGAACCGAGCAGCCAAGCTCAGTACCCTGTTTCCCTCTGATGCAGCCTCGGTGGCATCGACGTCTTCCAGGGCTTCTTCTTCCTCCCATGGATCTCAGGTAACCAAACATAAATCTAGCCGGTCCTCGAAGGGCAAATCTCCCTCTAAGCATCGAGATGCCTCCGGGCTTGTCCTCGAGGAATCCGCACCGGCAAAATTACCCCGGCGGGAAGTTCCGGCTTCCAAAGCATTATCTATGGGGTCACAGGTTGACATCGATGGCTCGGCCTCAACTGATCACCTGTTGCCGTGTTCTGGGGTACCGGTGGCCTCCACCGGTACCGACATCCAGACTCTGGTGGCGTCGATGGATCAGAAGATTCTGTCCATGCAGCGCACCTTAACGGCATTTATGCAGGCTTCAACGCCTTCGGTACTGCAACAATCCCCGTTGCCGGTACTGACTCCAGCACCGGCATTGTTTCCGGTGCCGGTACCGATTGCATCGACATCGGCGTCGGTGTCAACTGCAACGGTACCCTGTCCTATGATGTCCATCGGTACCGAACCGGTACTGCTTACTCCCGATGTCGATCCCACTCGGTACGCGTATAGGGCTTTACAGGAGCATCCAGACAGGCGATACTTCGATTCCTCCGAAGACTCTGATGAGTCGGAGGCTTCTGTCGAGGCACCGGTACTTCTTCCTCAGGAGCCAGATTCTCCAAAACGAAGAATGTCTCCTCCAGAAGACTTGTCTTTTCAAGACTTCATTAGGGAAGTGGCTAGGGGCCTCTCCATTACAGTGGTCCCTGAGTCAGAGCCTAGAGCCAAGCAATTAGATATTTTGCAATACCCCAAGGCTCCTAAAGAGGCAGCCACCTTACCTATTCATGAGATTCTCTATGAGCTCATGTTGAGCATGTGGGAGACTCCTCTTACTACCTCTCCTCATTCTCGTAGGTTAGACACCATGTACCGTGTCCCTCCTTGCCCTGGCTTTCATAAGTTTCAGCTTCCTCACCACTCTATTGTGGTAGAGTCGGCCATGAGGAAAATAAAGAGTGCAAAGAGACACTCATCTAATCCTCCAGGACGTGAATGCAGAACCCTTGATGCTTTTGGCAGAAGGGTTTTCCAAGCTAATATGCTTGCTGCCAGAATTAACTCCTATAGTCTCTATATGGGGATGTTTCTAAAAGAAGTCACAGATCATCTGCAGACTTTGGCCCCTTTTATTTCAGAAGATAAAAGGCAGGAATTTCTCACTTGGCTTAAACATGCCCAAGATGTTTCCAAATGCTCCAACCATGCAGCCTTTGACTCTTTTGAGTGTGTAAGTAGAGCCTCGGCTATTGCCATAGGTGCACGCAGAATTGCTTGGTTACAAGCATCTGATTTGGAACTCTGGGTCCAAGATGAATTGGGAAATCTTCCTTGTACAGGTGAAAACCTTTTTGGCAGAGATTGGAAAGCAAAGGCCACTCAGATGGATGCTGAGAACTCTGCTTTGGATCGACTTTCAAAGTCTACCTCTGCTCCTGCTAAGAAAAGATTGTTCAAGAAGACACCTTTTTCTAAAAAGGGAAGATACTATCCTGCTTATGGTCAGCAGGCGTCTTCTGCAGGTCGTTTTGCTGCAAAGCGTCAGCAACCACCTAAACAGGCCAAGTCAAAGGCTGCCAGGCCTCCCACGGCCCAGCAGCCTCAGCCTCCTGAAGGCCTTTGACTTGCAACTAGAGAACTTAGCCTTTCTGGCTCTGGAAGAACCAGAGCCCCTCACCATTCCAGGAAGGTTAGCTTACTTTGCTCCCAGATGGGAGCAAATCACAGCAGAGCAATGGACCCTCTCCATTATAAAGGAAGGGTACAAGCTTCATTTCTTAAACTTCCTCCCCACACAATGGTGAAACAGTTCAATTCTCCAACATCTCTCCTCAACCTTCTGGGTCAGGAGATTGCTACCCTTCTTGCCCAAGGAGCAATAAAAGAAGTACCCCTTCTTCAACAGGGCTCAGGGTTCTACTCCCCTTATTTTCTTATTCCAAAGAAAACAGGGGGCTACAGACCCATTTTAGATCTCAGAGAATTGAACAAGTTTCTTTTCAAAGAGAAATTCAAGATGATTTCTCTCAGTACTCTGCTGCCATACCTTCAGAGTCAGGATTGGCTTAGTTCTCTAGATCTCAAGGATGCGTACACCCATGTCCTCATCCATCCAACACACAGAAGGTTCCTTCAGTTCCTCTTTCAAGGAAAGCACTACCAATACAGGGTGCTTCCCTTCGGTCTAGCTTCTGCACCAAGGGTGTTCACAAAATGCATGGCAGTAGTAGCTGCATTTCTGCGCACTCTCGGAATATTCATTTTCCCATATCTGGACGACTGGCTCATTCGAGCCCCATCCCAGTCAGAGGCTCAGAATTCTCTAACCTGCACAATGCGTATCCTTCAGTATTTGGGACTGGTAATAAACATCCCAAAATCCCATCTCACCCCTACTCAGTCCCTGGAGTTTATAGGGGCCTTGCTGGATACCACAACTGCAAGGGCCTATCTTCCTCAGGCCCGTTGCCTACGCTTGGTGCAGTTAGCCTCCCATACACAGTTAAAGTCCCATTTAACTGCTCGAGAGATGTTACAACTATTAGGCCACATGGCATCCACCGTGCATGTGGTTCCATATGCTCACCTTCACATGAGGGCAGCTCAATGGACTTTGTCCACCCAATGGACTCAGGCATCAGGTTGCCTGTCAGACAAAATAGCAAACTCCAGTCGCCTATTTTGGTCTCTCCAGTGGTGGAAGTCCCCTCCAAATCTGTTGCTGGGGTCCCCTTTTCAGCAGTCGCTACCCCAAGCAACTCTGACAACAGATGCTTCTCCAATGGGTTGGGGAGCTCATCTGCAGGATCTCTCCACCCAGGGCATCTGGTCTGCACAGGAGACTTCTCTCCATATCAATCTCTTGGAACTCAGAGCAATATTCTTAGCTCTCAGAGTATTCCATTCCCTGCTCAGCTACAGGACAGTCCTCATCCATACGGACAACCAAGTAGCCATGTTCTATGTAAACAAGCAGGGCGGGACTGGCTCTCTGTCGCTTTGCAACGAAGCTTTGCGACTGTGGGCCTTCGCCAGAGAGCATCACATCCATCTTCTGGCAGTATATCTTCCAGACATTCAGAACTCTTGGGCGGACAGACTCAGTCGAGTTCTGCTCCCACACGAGTGGTCCTTCCACATGGACCAGGTAGCCAGGATTTTTCGAATTTGGGGAACCCTGGACATAGACCTCTTTGCAAGTCCGTGGAATGCCAAACTTCCCCGGTTCTTTGCAAGTCCGTGGAATGCCAAACTTCCCCGGTTCTGTTCCAGAATTCCGTCTCAGGGAGTTCAGGCCAAGGATGCCTTCCTCCTTCACTGGGGTCAAGACTTCCTTTATGCCTTTCCACCAATTCCCCTAATTCCCAAAACACTATTCAAGCTTCAGAGAGATCGCGGGACCATGATCCTTATAGCTCCACATTGACCATGCCAAGTGTGGTACCTTCTACTTCTGCATCTCTCTCAAGCTCCTTCCCTGGACTTGGGCTCTGCACCAGACCTTCTGTCCCAGGAAGGGGGAACATTATGGCACCCAAACCCCCACTCGCTCCATCTCAGGGCTTGGTTGCTGAGAGCCTAGACCTTCAAGATTTTCATCTCTCTCAGCAGGTCAGAGATGTTATTCATGCCTCTAGAAAGCCTTCTACTAGGCGTTCCTATGCTTTCAAATGGAAAATATTTACCATTTGGTGTTCAGAGAAGGGTCTAAACCCTATTGCAATACCTCTGAATTCTCTATCCCATGCAGGCCTGAAAACAAATTCAGTAAGAGTCCATTTGAGTGCCATTGCAGCGTCCCTCAAGCCTCTCAATGGAAAACCTATTTCCTCTCACCCTCTTATAGCAAGATTCATGAGAGGCCTTCTTTTAACTAAACCTCCCATTAGACCACCTCCAGTGGCATGGGACTTAAACCTGGTTCTTGGCCAGCTTATGAAGCCACCCTTTGAACCTTTAGCCACCACCTCCTTGGAATTTCTTTCTTGGAAAGTTGTTTTTCTCATTGCAGTCACCTCAGCATGCCGCATCAGTGAATTGCAAGCTTTGGTGGCTAATCCACCTTATACAAGGTTCCATCATGATAAGGTAGTCCTCAGGACCAATCCACACTTTATGCCTAAAGTGGTCTCGCCTTTTCATCTGAACCAGGAGGTATATTTACCTGTCTTTTTTCCAGGACCTCATGCATCAAATGCAGAGAGGAATCTTCATACCTTGGATTGTAAGAGAGCTCTCGCTTTCTACTTACAAAGAACACAGCAACATAGAAAGTCTTCTCAACTCTTTGTTGCTTTTGATCCTTCTCATTTAGGACTTCCAGTCTCTAAGAGAACACTGTCCAACTGGATTGCTCAATGTATTTCTTTCGCCTACCAGAGTAGGAACATTTCTCTGGAGGGCCATGTCACAGCTCACAATGTGAGAGCCATGGCAGCCTCAATGGCTCATCTAAACTCTGTGTCCATCGACCAAATCTGTCGAGCGGCCACCTGGGCCTCGGTTCATACCTTCACAGCCCATTACTGTTTGGACAAGGACTCTCGCCGGAATGCCTCATTTGGTCAGGCTGTCCTCAAACACCTGTTCCATTCCTAATCAACTCCTACCCACCTACCCTGGTCGGATGCCAGAGATCCATGGGGGGAAGTGCAGCCCTCTGCAAGGGCACACAACCATGGGGTCTCTCCCTGGCATCTGCAGCTAGGGAGTCCCCATATGTGAAGACTCATTCCTGCTTGTTCCTGGAGATAGCACAGTTACTTACCTGTAACAGGTGATCTCTGGGAACAGCAGGAATAAGTCTTCACAACCCACCCACCTCCCCTAGGAGTTGTATCTCTCTATCTATCTTTCCTTTCCTCTCTCTCTCTTTGTCTCAGCTTTAAAACTCGAACTGGAGAGAGGCAGTTGGGAAAGGCGGGAAGGCAGCGCGCAGGCGCTGTGGGATGCTCCCAAAAGCTTTCTTACTGGACGCTGGGGAGCGTTCCCGTGCAGGCTCCGTCGGTACCGACGATACCCATATGTGAAGACTTATTCCTGCTGTTCCCAGAGATCACCTGTTACAGGTAAGTAACTGTGCTTTACATGTGTCTCATATATTTTATCCTCCCCCTGCCGGTCTTTCACCCACTTTCTAGTCCATCATTTCCTCCCTCTGTTTTCATCTCTTCTCCAGTCTCATTTACCACCTTCTGCTTCTCATCCCTTTACCAGCCCCAGCTCATTCCCTAACATTTATCATTTCTCCACCACCAGGCCCTTTCTTATATCTTACCCCCATCCAGACTTCCATTTCCCCTTTCACTTCTCCTGTTTCTACCCTCTTTCACCTACTTCAAGGAAGACCTATCCTTTCCTGTGGCTGTCATCCACTCCATAGCACTCTATCCTTTTCAACTGTCCCCAACCCCTTCAGGTTCTTCAGACCTTCTCTTCTCTCCATATTTCTGCACTTGGTCTCACAGCCCTACTCATACCGCTCATCCACTCACCATGTTCTTACTGTCCTCTTAATCTCTGGTCAGTCCCCACCATCCCCTCAAGCAACTCCAAGTTGCCACTCACAATCCCACCCAAGCCCTGAGTCCCCACTTAAAATCCCAATACCCTGCCTTAGAGTCTGTCTTCTTTTTCCTCACACAATCTTAGAGTCTCCACCTCTCAGAGTTCCTGCTTTCCCCCCTTCCCATGTTCTTCCTGACCTCCTGCCTCCTTCCCTAGAACCCACCCATTTATTTCCTTCTCCAATATTCATTAACCTTGTCTTTCCTCCTTCTTACCCCAGCATGCATTCTTATACCCCTCCCTCTTAATCTTCCCTTGGTTGACTGACTTTGCTTCTTCCCCACACTCCACAATATCTGTCCTCCTCTCCCTTCTCACTCACCCATCATCTCCCTCTTTTTGCCACTCTTACCCTAGCATTTACGAGCATTAGCTTCCTTTCAATCCTAGGACCCCAGACCTAGAATTATTTCCCTTCCAATCCAAGCCCTTTTCCAGTCCCATGTCCCCAGACCTAGTATCAATTCATTTCCAGTCTCCCCAGCCCCAATATCAGTCCATTTCCATTTCCAGTACCAGCCCCCCAACCCCAGTATCATCCCATTTCCAATACCAGCCGCCCATTCCTAGTATTAGCCAACATCCAGTATCATTCATCCCCCAGCCCCTGTATCAGCCTATTTCTAGTCTCCCCAGCCTCAGTATTGGTCCATTTTCAGTCCCAGCCCCCCATTCCCAGTATCAACCCATTGGCAGTATCAGTCAGCTTCCTCGGCCCCAGTATCAGCCAATTTCCAGTCCCAGCCCCCAATCCCATTATCAGCCCATTGCCAGTATCCATCAGCCCTCCTGGCTTCTGTATCAACCCATTTCCAGTCCCCCCCAGCTCCAATATCAACCCATTTCCAGTACCATTCCCAACCTCAGTATCAGCCAGCCCCAGTATCAGCCCATTGCCAGTATCAGTCTAACTCCCCAGCCCCTGTATCAGCCCATTTCCAGTCCTCCCAGCCCCAATATCAGCCATTGCCAGTCCCCCCAGTCCCCTCCCCCAGGCCCAGTCCCAGCCCCTTCAGTCTACTACTACAACTGCTGCTACTGAGCATTTATAAAGCGCTACCAGATGCACGCAGCGCTGTACAGAAAAAGACAAAAAAGACAGTCCCTGCCCAATAGAGCTTACAATCTAAAAAGACAAAACAAGAAGGCAAAGGACGAGGAAAGAACAAAGGCAAAGGAAGGATAACAGGAGAAACAAGACAAGGGAAAAAAAGGTAAGAACAAGGGAAAAGAAAAGGAACGGGTGAAAACAAGACAAGGGAAGAGGAGGAAAACAGGAAAGTCATGAACCAAAGGCAGAAGCAAAGAGGTGAGCTTTCAACCTGGATTTGAAGAGGGTCAGAGAAGATGCCTGACGTATAGACAGAGGAAGTCTATTCCAGGTGTAGGGTGCTGCAAGGTGAAAAGAGCGAAGCCTGGAATTGGCAACAGAGGAGAAAGGCATAGCAAGAAGCAGTTGGCTAGGGGGGATATAAGGAGAAATGAGAGAAGAAAGGTAAAGAGGAGCTGCAGAATGAATGCATTTATAGGTCAGTAGGAGAAGCTTGAACTGGATGCGGAAACGGATAGGGAGCCAGTGAAGAGACCTGAAGAGAGGAGTGATATGGGAAAAACGAGGTTGGCTGAAGATCAAACGAGCAGCAGAATGTTGAATAGACTGAAGGGGTGAAAGATGACTCAGTGGAAGACCAGCACGGAGCAGGTTACAGTAATCAAGGTGGAAGGTGATAAGTGAATGAATGAGCGTTTTAGTAGTATGTTCTGAAAGAAAAGGGCGGATTTTGCCAATATTAAAGAGAAAGAAGTGGCAGGTCTTGGCAACAAGGTGAATATGTGTGGAGAATGAGAGCGAAGAGTCAAAAATAACCCCTAAATTGCGAGCTGAGGAAACAGGATAGAAAACAGAGCCATTCACAGAGACTGAAAAAGGAGGAAGAGGAAGGGAAATTTAAGGGGAAAAGATGAGAAGTTCGGTCTTGGCCATGTTCAATTTCAAGTGGCGATGGAACGTACAATCTGCAATAGCAGAAAGGCAATTAGATATCCAAGTTTGGATTGAAGAAGAGAGATCAGGAGTAGAGAGGTAGTACAAGCATTGTGGAACTTGTGTCTCTTGGGGAAACTGCTAGGTACATATGACCTAGATTGGCCACTGTTGGAAACAGAATACTGGGCTTGATGGACCTTGGTCTGACCCAGTATGGCATATCTTATGTTCTTATCTGTGAATCATCAGCATAGAGATGGTACTGAAAACCATGGAAGGAGATGAGCGCACCAAGGGACTGGGTATAGAGAGAGAAGAGGAGCGGACCCAAGACAGAACCCTGAGGTACACCAACAGGGAGCGGAGTAGCAGAGGAGGAGGAACCACTAGAACGCACACTGAATGAGCGATGGGAGAGATAGGAGAACCAGGAAAGAACAGAGTCCCTAAAGCCAAGCGAGAACAAAGTGTCAAGGAGAAGATCATGATCAACGGTGTCAAAAGCACCAGAGAGGTCAAGAAGAATAAGGACTGATTAAAGGCCTTTAGATTTTGCCAGGAACAAGTCATTCGAGAATTTGACAAGGGCTGTTTCAGTAGAGTGCAAAGGACGAAAGCCAGACTGTAAGGGATCCAGGAGGGCATGAGAGGAAAGGAATTCAAGGCAGTGGTGATGAACCGTACGCTCTAAGAGTTTAGAAATAAAGGGAAGGAGGGAGATGGGACAATAATTAGAAGGACAGGAGGGATCAAGTGAGGGTTTCTTACGGAGAGGTGTGACCACAGCATGCTTGAAGTCAACAGGGACAATAGCAGTAGAGCGCGAGAGGTTGGGAATATGAGAGATGGAGGGCACAAGAGTAGCAGAGATGGGTGAGAGGAGACGGGTGGGGATAGGATCATAGGAGCGGGTGGTAAGTTTGGAGGACGAGAGAAGGTGAGCAGTTTCCTCCTCAGAAATCGAAGGAAAGGAAGAGAGGGTAGGATGGGAAGAGGGGGGGGGGGAGTGGAAGAGAGAAAATGGAGGAGGGGAATTAGAAGACTTACTGGGGAATTGGAGGATGATCTTGTGGATTTTATCATGGAAATAATCAGCAAGGGCTTGGGCAGGAAGGGAGGGAGGGACTAGAGGTGGAGGCACTTTAAGGAGAGAGTTGAGAACAGTGAAGAGACGGCGAGGATCAGAGGCAAGAGATTTAGTAAGGTGGACATGAAAGTCCTGCTTGGCAAGAGCTAAGGCAGACTGGAAGGAGAAAAGCATAAATTTGAAATGAAGGAAATCTTCAGAGGAGTGGGATTTGAGCCAAGCATGTTCAGCAGAGCGGGCACAGGAGCAAAGATAGCGAGTGGAGGGTGAGAGCCAGTGCTGTGGTACAGAACGTCTCACAGGACGAGGGGTGGGTGGAACGAGAACATCCAGAGCCGAGGAGAGAGCAGCATTATAGGACAATACAGCCTCATCAACAGACCTGGATGACAAAGTAGAAGAGAGAGATGGAGAGATGGTGGAAGAGAGAGCCAGGGGATCAATGGCAAGAAGGTTCCTAAATAGGGTGGAAGAGATAGGACGAGGCTGAGGCAGAAGTAGGTGAAGATTAAAGCTAAGAAGGTGATGATCAGATAAAGGAAGAACTGAGCTATGAAAGTAAGAGGGTGAGGAGCAAGAGAAAATATCAGATCAAGACAATGGCCACACTGGTGAGTGGGGGCAGTGGAACAGAGATGAAGGCCAAATGAGGAGGTAAGGGAGAGGAGCTTTACAGTTAGAGGATCAGAGGGGATATCAACATGGATATTAAAATCTCCAAGAATAAGAGTAGGGGAGGTGGGGTTAAAGAAGAGGGAGAGCCAAGAATCAAAGTCAGAGAGAAAAGAGGAAGCCGACAAGTCGGGAGGTCGATAGATAACAGCAACCCGGAGAGGAAGAGATGCAAAGAGGCGGATGGAGTGGACCTCAAAAGAGAGGAAAGAGTGAGACTGAGGCAGGAGGAGTGGCTGGAATTGACAAGAGGGGGAGAGAAGAAGGCCGACACCACCACCACGGCCAGTGGGATGAGGTGTATGGGAAAACTGATAGCCACCATAGCAGAGGGCAGCAATAGATGCGGTATCGTCAGGGAGGAGCCAAGTCTCGGTAAGAGCAAGAAGATGAAGAGCGTTGGAGATAAAGAGGTCACGTGTGAAAGTAAGTTTATTAGAAACAGAATGTGCATTCCAATGGGCACAAGAAAAAGGGAGAGAGGAAAGGGAAAGTAGAGGGATATGGATAAGGTTAGACAGGTTCCGTGAGTTGCTCTTAGTCTCAGTATAAGTCCTTTTCCAGCCCTCCCAGCCCAGTTCCTGCTCCCCCTCCACAGCTCCAGTAACAACTATCCCTCCCCCTCCCTGCAGCAACACAGCCACGAGAACATTTGCTTTTGCTCCCATGACTGTAGTAATGCTCAGCACAGCCACAGGAGCATTTACTTTTGTTCCTGCAGCTGTGCTATTCTCAAGCCGCGGTGCTTAAGCTGGTCCTGATCTTTACACAACATCTTTGTCTACTTTCAGGTGGGATCATTTTATAAAGATCCATTGTATCAGTGTTAACACTATCCTCCCATATGACGTTGGCAATCAGGATTGACTCTTCTATTGGGTTTAGAAGGCTGTTGCTTAGAGGGTCAAAATCAGGAGGGAAGCAAAAGCACTGCATCAGGACCCAGTTGGTGGCCTTGATTCCAGAACAGTACTACACTCTGCTCTCTGGCCAGGTCTGCTATTGGCACACTGCCTAGAGCACTTCCCCCAAACACTCTCCATGGCTATTCCCTTCCACTTGAAACAATTTACTAGGGCAGTAGCATCTTTCCAGCCCGCTCTGTGGGGTCAAGAAATGACCTCCCATGCCTTCTTGCCTGAAAGCTGATTGGTCCAAGTAGAGTTGCCAAGTTATCCAGTTCTAGGAGTGAGATTTTAAACTATTCCTGGATTTCTGACAAGCTCATCCTTATGCATTATGGGACCTGTCAGGGACTACAAATACCATACTGCACTGCAATGCAAATTTAAAACTGGAGCTGGCAAAAAATCTCACTCTTGGAACTGGGTAACTTGGCAACTCTGCAGGTAGAGAAGGGGGGGGGGGGGTCTGTTGCTGCCATAGTCAGTGACAACTATTCCCTGTTCAAGACATCTTAGGAAGCTAACCTTATTCAAAGTCTTTCTTTTTTGTACTCCTTGCACCTCATGAGGGATCAACCTCATAAAGCGGCAGCAACCCCTTCCCAGTCCCCAGCTCTCCCCATTTTAAATAAAGGAGGGAGCACTGTGTTATAACTACAAAGAGTAGGTAAATTGGGGAGGAGGGAGTACATGAATAAAGGTTTACCTTGTGCACCTATTACCCTTTTACTGGCCCTGCAAAGCCTGAAGATGGAATAGATTTTTTTTTTGGGGGGGGGGGGATTGATCTAATTTAGGCACATTAAGGGAGCTTTTACTACATCCTGGAAAATGTATGCACTTAATATGCCTTTGCAATACAAAACCTCTGTATTAGCAGTGGGGGGCGAGATCAGCATTTTCCCGAAATCCATTGACTGAGTACATTCACATGCGGCGCAAGTATCCAAGTTAAAAAAAGAGGTTAGATACTTGGGAGTCACTCTAGATCATCAACTCAGTTTCTCCAAACATGTGAGCAACATAACCAAGTCCATCTACTCAAAGCTAAAAAAAACAACAACATCTAAGACCTCTCCTCTCCACAAGTGACTTCAGAACAGCAGTCCAGGCAATGATCTTCCCACACTTAGATTTCTGCAATGCATTACTAATAGGTCTCCCAAAACAAGTCATCCACTGACTTCAACTTGCACAAAATACAGCAGCCAGAGTAATTGCACAAGCTCCAATCAAAAATCATATTAGTCCAATATTAAAACATCTCCACTGGCTACCAATAGAAAGAAGAATAAAATTCAAGGCTATCCACACAATATTCAATGCCCTCCAAACAGAAACACCAAACTGCCTGAAGATGCTTATTCAAACCACCTCGGAAAACAGACCACGGAGAAATAGAAACAAAAACTCACTTGTGGTACCCACCGAATTCAGGATATGCAAGTCCTCCACATCTGTGGAACTCACTGCCTGAAGACTTAAAAGATTCTAAGGACCCAAACACTTTCCGCAAACTACTAAAACCACATCTGTTCAAGGAAAATTTTGGGGAGACAATTACTTAATAAAAAACTACTAATGACTAGTTGTAATACCAATCAGTTCCAAATAAATAAATAAATTCAACTCCTCGCCAAAATTACTAGTCACAAGCCACAATATTATTAATCTCATTTAATCAAAAGTTCATATATCACTCCCTAGATATGATCTTACTTCTTTCCTTGTATATATTTCGAAACAGAACACAGCATATTGCGAGTTCAATATTTTACTTCCTTCAATCCCCATCATTCCTCTTGCCAGTGATTCCTGTATAATGTGATAAATGTGGTAATAATTTGTAATCTTGTTAATATTGTTAAATCGTTAAATGCAATATATTAAGCTTTGTTCTATGTAAACTACTAAATTTTGAGTTCCTTGTAAACCACTTTGATGCACGAAAAGCGGTAAATTAGCACAAATAAATAAATAACTAAAATTAATTAATTAATGATACCCATAGAGGTATCGTTAGGTACACCCATGCTAATTGCCTCGTTGATGATGCTAGTGTGTTAATGTGCTCTGTATGCCCACACTTCAGCCCGAACCTGCCCACTCTCCTAATTAGCACACATGTGTCTGTTATGTGGGCTAGCAGCCAGTAGCCCGCATGCCAGCGCATTAGCATTTACGGTAGCCTGTTATGCATGCTATAAAACATGTTAACTGGTTAGCGGCACTTGGTAAAAGGGACTCTAAGTATTTTCCTGTTGTTCGAAGGCTTGCAATCAGTTTGTACCTGAGGTAATAGAGGGTTAAGTGACTTGCCCAAAGTGTATCAGTGGACTTAAACCCTGGTTTCACTGGTTCTCATCCAGTCATTAGGCTAGTCCTTCAAATATATCTCATGAATATTAATTTGAAATATCCTGAAAACCTGACTAGTTTGTGATCCTCCAGGATTACAGTTTGACACCCCTGACTAGAATCTCCTAGTTGGCACATTGACTAGTCTCTGGGATGTACAATGGTGATTGCTCCTGGAGACCCATAACAAAGCAAAATGGTTCAGGCCACTTAAAGCCCGTTTCTATTCATATGCTGTCTGCTGAGAGGAGGACAGACCCTAGTAAAGGGTGCAAAGCCACTTTACATTAGTAATAAGTGCATTTGCATATTTATTTGCATACTAAGGAATGCTTCATAGTAGTGTTACAAAGTATGGCAATGCATTTGCATGACAGTTTACTCAGCAGGCCCTTGTAAAAACCCCAAATAAACATTAGGGTGAAAGTACATGGCAGTGAGCTTTTGCATATATGAGTTCTTCCATGTGGAACTCGGTTCCACTAGAGTTGTGATTAGAGAAGAATTACTTAGGAGTCTGAAAGAAGGCTAAGGTCTGGTTGTTTATCTAGGTTCCTGTTTTAAGTAAGTTCCTCTGTTTGACAGAGTTATTGAAGTGAGTTGTGGGAGGTAATAGACTAGTAAATGTATTAAATAGATTATCAAAAATAACGTAAAAGATTGTTATTTGAAAAGAAATTTGCATGCAGTGTCTTTGAAAAGCTTAATTTCAGAGGATTTTATAAGCACAGTTAAAACATGTTAGATTGTGGGCTACGTTTTCCAGGTGACTGAGGACGTCCACTGTACATACAATACTCCCACAGTGTATGGCTTCTATAGCAGGAACATTGCACATCCTGTCATGTCTTGTACTTTAGTTTAAAGGAAAGTTATCTTTTCTAAGTAAGTGCCATGAAATCATCAACTGGATAATATTACACAGGAAAAAGTGTGTTTGTCTAGTCACCAATTTAAGTGTAATCAGTGTTAAGCATATCATCTTGACAGGGCTCCTAGGATCCTAAGTAGTTAATAGTCAATAGTCAATCAGATGTTGAGTGAATCAGGGGGTGAAATGATTATTGCAGGACTGGCTCTATGTAGTACAGGGTGGTAATGTCGATGAAATCCCTAATGGTCCTTATAAAAATGGCAGTGCCCCCTCTCCCCTGCTGGTAGCCCTCTAAAGCAAGGGTTCTCAACCCAGTCCCTTCGACACACCTAGTCAGTCAGTTTCATGATAACAACAATGCATATACATGAGAGAGATCTGTATACAATAGAGGAAGCACATGCAAATCTCTCTCATGCATATGCATTGTGGTTATCTTGAAAACCTGACAGGCTAGGTGTGTCACGAGGACTGGGTTGAGAACCTCTGCTCTAAAGGCAATAATGGCAGCCTGGAAGGGGCAGGAGTAGCAATGGTAAGCCAGGAGAGGCTTTGGGTTATTATAAATCTAGTTCTTACCTTACACTGATGATAGGCAGGAGACTGGCATGCGTTGGCATGGGATTTCCTGTTGTGGTCATGAGTACCCTTGATTTCCTCCTTGTTGTTGTTAAGTGCCGTCAAATGGGTGTTAACTCATGGCTACCCTCTGGATTGTCCTAAATTGTGTTCAGTCTTCAGTCAAGCTCATTGTTGATAGAATGGCATCCATAGCTGCTGTTATTGTATGATCCATCTCATTGTTGGTCTTCCTTTTTTGCGTTGACCTTCTGCCTTGCTAAGCATGATGTTTTTCTCTAATGATCTCTCTCTTTGCATGATGTGTCTAAAGTATGAAAGTTGAAGTCTTGTCATCTGAGCTTCTAAAGAAAGCTTAGGTTTGATCTTAGTACTGACTGGTTTGTTCTTCAGGCAGTCCATGGTATACACAGTATTCGTCACCAGCAGCATAATTCAAAGGCCGATTTTCTTCCTATCTTTTTCATTGTCCAACTTTCACATCCATATGACGTTATTGAAAATACCATGGCTTGAACAAGTTGAATCTTTGTATGGCGAGAGACATCTCTACTCTTGAGAATCTTGTCTAGGTCCTTCATGGCCATTTTGCCAAGAGCAATGCATCATCAGATTTCTTGACTGCTTGTTGTTTCTTTATTGATAGTTGATCCCAGCAGGTTAAAGTTGTCAACTATTTCAATTTTTTCTCCATCAGCAATGAACTTATTGATTTTGCCTGTTGTCAGGATCTTTTTCTTCTTAACATTAAGGTGCAGACCCATTTTAAGATTATGTTCCTTGATCTTGAGAAGCAAATGTTTCAGATCGTCTTCAATTTCAGGCAGTAATGGAGTATCATCAGCATAGCAAAGTTGTTGATAAGTCTTCTACCAATCTTCACACCTTGGTTGTATTCATACAGTCCTGCATTTCTGATGATTTGTTCTGCATATAAATTAAACAAGTAGGAAGAAAGTACGCAGCCTTGTCATACACCTTTGCTGATTTTAAACCATTCAGTTTCTCCTTGTTCTGTTCAACTGTTGCTTGTGCAAGAGAACTATCAGGTGTTCTGGTACGTTGTTGTTGTTAAGTGCCGTCAAGTCGGAGTCGACTCATGGCGACCCTCTGGATAGCTATCCTAAATTGTGTTCGGTCTTCAGTCAGGCGGCTCATTGTTGACAGACTGGTACCCATAGCTGCTGTTATTGTATCGATCCATCTCATTGCTGGCCTTCCTCTTTTGCGTTGACCTTCTATCTTGCCAAGCATGATGTCTTTCTCTAATGATCTCTCTCTCCGCATGATGTGTCCAAAGTATGAAAGTCAAAGTCTTGTCATCTGAGCTTCTAAAAAAAGCTTAGGTTTGATCTCCTCTAGTACCGACTGGTTTGTTCTTCGGGCAGTCCATGGTATACACAGTATTCGCTGCCAGCACCATAATTCAAAGGCATCAATTTTCTTCCTGTCTGTCTTTTTCACTGTCCAGCTTTCACATCCATATGAGGTTATTGAAAATACCATGGCTTGAACAAGTCAAATCTTTGTATGGAGAGAGACATCTCTGCTCTTGAGAATCTTATCTAGGTCTTTCATAGCCATTCTGCCAAGAGCAATGCGTCGTCTGATTTCTTGACTGCTTGTTGCTTCTTTATTGATCGTTCAATTTCTTCTCCTTCAACGATGAACCTGTTGATTATGCCAGTTGTCATGATCTTTGTCTTCTTTACATTAAGGTGCAGGCCCATTTTGAGACTATGTTCTTTGATTGTGAGAAGCAAATGTTTCAGATCATCTTCACTTTCAGCCAGTAATGTGGTATCATCAGCATAGCGAAGGTTGTTGATGAGTCTTCCACCAATCTTCACACCTCTGTTGTCTTCATACAATCCTGCTTCTCTGATGATTTGTTCTGCATATAATATTTGTTCTGGTATACTCATGCTTCTTAAAGTGGTCCAGAGTTTCTCATGGTTTTCACAGTCAAAAGCCTTGCTATAGTCGATAAAACATATATAGATATCCTTTTGGTATTCATCTTTTCAAGAATCCATCTCACATCTGTGATGATGTCTCTCGTTCCTCGCCCTTTCCTCCTTCTTCAGTGCTAAACCCAGCACAAGGCTCCTAGCAGCATTCCTTGTCACATTGCATCTCAGGCAACTGCCCTGATTGCCCTACCCTAAATCTGGTTCTGATTTACTGGGTAAGACTGGCCATACCTGTCTGGGATTAGATGAACTTACCCTGTAGGTACAGAGTTGCGATGAATTCAGGTACTTCATCTTTTTTACTCCAAATAAGGTGATCATCTGTTGTATGCTAAATATACAGTACTTCATGGTTCAAAATTTGAGGCCTAAAAATATGCAGGTCCATATTCTGTAAGCCTGCTGGTGGCAAGGTATCTGGATAAAGTGATCTAGATAACTTTAGTCAAATTTTCAATGGAACGTATCAGGATATATGTTTCACTGAATCACTGAATATATTCAACTATGCTTTAAAGCTCTTCTCCCTTACCTCACTATTCAATCTCTAGCTTTGCTCTACTGCCCCCACTCACTAGCAAGGCCACTGCCTCGACCTTGTATTTTTCTCTAACTGCTTACCCTTAAACTTCTGTACCTCACTTCTTCACTTATCGGACCATCACCTGCTAAGCTTCACTCTTCATCACCCGCCACCTCAACCTTGCCCTATCTCCTCCAACCTCTTTAAAAATCTTCATGCTATTGACCAGTTGGCTCTTTCCTTCACTGTCTCATCACCTTTTTCCTCCACTATGTCATCTGAGTCTGTTGATGAGGCAGTAGCTTCCTATAGCACTGTACTCTCTTCTGCTCTGGATGCTCTTACTCCACCCATGCCACATCCTGTGAGGCGTGCTGTATCTCAACCCTGATTGTCTTCCACTACTCGCTATCTATGTTCCTGTGCCCACTCAGCTGATCATACTGGGCTCAAATCCCGTACCTTTACAGACTTTCAACACTTCATAGTCATGCTTTTATCTTTCCAGTCAGCCATAGCACTCACCAAACAAGACTATTATGTCCATCTAACTATCTCTCTTGCCTCTGACCCTCGCCATCTGTTTACAGCTCTCAACTCTCTTCTCAAGGTGCCTCTGCCTCCAACCCCTCTGTCCCTTTCTGCCCAAACCGTGGCTGACTACTTCCATGACAAAATCCACTAGATCACACTCCAATTCCCCACGAGGTCAGCTACTTCCCCATCTCCCCCTCTTCACTCCCAACTCCCCCCCCCCCCACCTCTGCTACCCTCTCTTCCTTTTCTATGATCTCTGAGGAGGAAACCACTCACCTTCTTTCCTCATCCAAACTCATTATCTGCTCCTCTGATCCTATTCCCACCCATCTCCTTAGCTCCATCTCTTCCCAGTGTAGTCCCTTCTATCTCTCATATTCTCAACCTATCGCTCTCCACTGCAGATTTTCATGCAGCCTTCAAGAATGCTGTGGCCATTCCTCTCTTCAAGAAACCCTCACTAGACCCTCCTACTTGTCCTTCTAACTTTTGACCCATCTCCCTCCTCCCCTTCATTTCTAAACTACTTGAACATGCGGTTCACCACCGTTACCTCGACTTTCTCTCCTCTCAAGACCTTCTGAATCCTCTACAATCTGGCTTTCATCCTTTACATTCTACCAAAATGGCTCTTGCCAAAGTTTACAGTGATCTGTTCCTGGCAAAATCCAAGGACCTTTACTCAGTCTTCATCCTTTTTGACCTTTCTGCTGGTTTTGACACTGTTGACCATAACCTTCTCCTTGATACTTTGTCCTCACTTGGTTTTAAGGGCTCTGTGCTATCCTAGTTCTCTTCTTAGCTCTCCTACCACTCTTTCAGTCTTTGTTCTGGTGGATCCTCCTCTGCTGCTATTGTGCTATCAGTTGGTGTACCCCAAGGGTCTGTCTTGGGTCCACTCCTTTTATTTCTCTATACCCAGTCTCTTGGTGCACTCATCTCTTCCCATGACATTTAGTACCATATTTACACTGATGACTCTCAAATATACCGCTCTACACCTGAAACTCTCCAGCCATCCAGGCCCAGATCACTGCCTGCCTTTCTGACATTGCTGCCTGGATGTCTCACCGCCACTTGAAACTGAACATGGCCAAAACTGAGCTTCTTATTTTTCCCCCTATACCCTCCTCTCCCCTCTCCCCTTCCTCCTTTCTCAGTCTCTATGGATAACTCTCTACTCCTCCCTGTTTCCTCAGCTTGCAACCTTGGGGTCATCTTTGACTCCTCTCTCTCCTTCTCCACACACATCCAACTGATAGCTAAAACACGCCATTTCTTTCTCTACAACATCACCAAAATTTGTCCATTCCTTTCTGAACACACTACTAAGACACTTATCCACTCTTTAGTCACCTACCATCTTGACTATTGTAACCTACTCCTTGCTGGTCTCCCTCTGAATCATCTCTCTCCCCTTCAATCTGTTCAACACTCTGCTGGGTGGCTAATCTTCCACCATCCTCGTCATGCTCATATTACCCCTCACTCAAGTCAGCTCCCTATCCATTTCCGCATCCAATTAAAATTTCTCCTGTTGACTTATAGGGGCATTTGCTCTGCAGCTCCTTACTATCTTTCCTCTCTTATCTCTCTCTACACTCCTCCTCGTGAACTTCGCTCTTCTGGCAAATCACTTCTATCTGTGCCCTTCTCTTCTTTTGCTAACTCTAAACTTTGCTCCTTTCACCTTGCTGCTCCTTATGCCTGGAACAAACTACCTGAGTCTGTACATCAGGCTTCATCTCTGGCCCTTTATAAATCCAGTCTGAAAACTCACCTCTTTGCTGTTGCTTTCGGATCTTGATTCGCCTAATCTCCTTTGTGGTTCCTTACCATTCCCCCTAGATGTATTCTATGTCTACAGCTACTGTATTAATTGTCTTGACTAGATTGTAAGCTCTGATGAGCAGGGACTGTCTTTTACATGTGTTTGTGCAGTGCTTTGTATGTCTTGTAGTGCTATACAAATGTTCAGTAGTAGTTATAGTAGTAGTAGTAGTAAGGTTTCCCTGTTAAAGTTATCCAGGTAACTTTGCTGAATTATCACAAAATTAGTAAAAAAAAAAAAATAAATACGGGGCCAGCATTGTCCTATTCTCCTCCCTTCCACTCCCAGGGTAGTTAAAAATAATTGCAAGGATCAAATGCCCTTCCATCCCTCAAGATACTAGCAAAATCATGGTGTGATCAAAGTAGCACAATTCCCCTCTACCCTTTCCCCTACCCTAAAATACTCTTGGCTCCAATCTTCATTGCTTACCCCTAACCCTGCAAAATTAACCCAAAAGCCCAGTGGACAGAGGAGAAAGACCAAAATGGCCACCCCATCTACCCAGCAGGTGTTTAGGACTTTAACTGCCACTCCGTGCAAGCTGTCTTCTCTTGCTTTCTGTTTAGGATTGTAATCTCAACTCTTGCAAGTTATTCCCTCCCCCTCCCCCTAAGCCTCCATGCCAGTTACCTGTGGCTTTTTAGAAGCTTTTTTGATGCTGTTTTGGCCTGAATCGCTTTTCCATGCAATTTATCCTAGTGCAGTGCTTTACAACCCTCCCCTGGAGGGACACCTAGCCAATCAAGATTTCATGATTGCTCCAGCGAAGAAGATGGATTTCATACGCTGTGTCTCAAGTGTATCCAATTCTATCTCATGCATTTTCAATGTGATAATCCTGAAAACTCGAATGACTAGGTGTACCTGCAGGAGAGGGTTGAGAAGCACTGCTGTAGGGCTTGGGTACTATCCAAATCTTTGGTGCCCCAGAGCTTTTCTCTTGAGTTTTAACATACTCTTGGTGCAGGACAGAAGAGAAGGACATCAGCAAAATTGGGTTTGTGAGATTTTTAGAAACACATTCCCTTGAAGATCCCCTCCCAGTGGTGAATGTCTGAGATACGACACGCCCCTTCCCTCTGACCTCATCACCCATCATCAGCTTTGTAGTCACCGTATATTTCTAAAAGTCTTGTTGTAGAAAAGATAGAATAAAATAACTTTGCATTCTCCTCAACACAGAATCAATTTTTGTACTACAATATAAGATACCTTGGAACATTTCAGAGGTAAGGGCATGTTTCAGAGGTGAATATGTGCCCTGTCTCACTTCCTGAAAGGATGCCAGAAAATATGCAAAATGTTATCGTGTTCACTTTAATGCCAAATTTTATGCATCTGGTTATATAGGTTATGCAGAGAAACAGAGTAGGATGGTCTGGGAGGAGTGCAGTTAGATAGGAATTCAACTTTGAAGTTAATTCCCATTTAGGGAGTTGTTATCTGAAGCAGATAAAGTTTTCCCTGGGCTTGCGTGAAATTTAAAATCATCTGAAGCATGCCATTTTTCTGGTTCTCCAAAATAGCTGTAATTGTCTATCCCAGGGAGTATTTTATTATTTCTGCCAGTGCAGGCCAATTTCTCTATCAAGATGCCAAAATCACTTTTCAGTATTTCTTCATGGTACTAGGTCGAAATCTCTTTTGTAGCACTTTTCACTTCTGTGTTTGGGCTTGATACCTCTCTAATGAATGCCGATGCGTTATGAAGGGCAAAGAGAAAACCTGAAAAACTGCAATGTCTAAATGGTTCTTTTAATTGAACAAAGCTCAGTTAATGAGGTAAGAAATATTTGCTTTCGCACAGACTTCACCCACAGGATTCATAGCTGCCTGGCAGTGAAAACGTGCCTGGAACTTACATCCACATGTGGAATTTGCAAGTTGATTAAGCTAGCTGCTCATGAGAGGAACATACGTGCATTTAATTAGCAGTATATCAGGGAACGGATTTAATTGGGAATTAATGGCCAATTAGCTACTTCATAGCATGAAAGACCTTTTTGGGCAGTAGGCAAACCCATTGCATTTGAATGTAATAGGGCATGAAATAATGTATAAAATAGCAGTACTACTGTGCAAAACAGATTGATCTTTTCTATGGGTCATAGCAGTCCATGGTCTTTCCAGTCATAAAAAAATAATATTTTTTACAACCACGTAGTTTCTTCTTGCTACTCTGGACTTCCAGCTTCGTTGGGCCTACCTTCTATTAGGCTACGGCAGCAGAAGCCTTTATTCCATATTTTATGTTCCATCTCCATCCCTTAACTCAGTTACTGCAGTGACATTCCTTTTAGCCTATGCAGGTCCCTGCAATCACAGGCTCTATGTCTGGCCATTAGGTGTCACTGTTGTGTAATCAGTGGTACCCCCTCCCCACAGGGCTGTGAATGATGCCTCTGCAGTATTCTCAGTTAGCCCAGGGATTGGAAGACTTAATGTGGGATTTGGATCTAGGCAATTGACACAGTACTGTCATTGAGTCACCAGTCTGGACCTAGCCATAAAAATTTAGAGATTCATTCATTATCTGATATCCTTTTTGTTTAGCACCTGTGCCATATGGTTTGTCCCAGAGAGTGTGAATTTCTTGTGTTTTAAGCCCTGGTGCTAGTGCCCATTAGATATTATGAATATACTCTAGAGCAGAGGTTTTAAAGTGAAAAGCTGTACCTTGGCATTGTGTTGGCATAAGTGTGCCGAGAAGGGTTCTTTCATTCATATCCGGTGGCGATACCCATTAATTCAGATCTTCTGGTCCAAGACTATTTCTTGGATATATAAGGTTTCTGGACTCCATATGCCTCTTAAACCAGCCTTACTCTTTCAGGGCCATGGGTTCGAGTGCTTTGGGTAAGGCCAGGGCAGAGGGTACACCTACCTGGCCATCTCCAAGTAGCAGCCAGACACATGTCCTCCCTTGGAGATCCCCAGTAAAGCCTTTGATTTCTCAAATGGCTGCATGAGCTCTGGTTTATTTATGCAAAGGAGAGTCTGTCTTTCGTAGCTAAGCTAATATTGTGTGTTGTTTCCTTAATCCATGTTGGTAACTACCCTCCCTGGATGGCTACATCGAGAAAAAACTGCTGTGGATGCCTGACGAGACTTACTGTTCCCCTTTCTTGATACATTAGTATATTTATCAGTAGAATTTTCTCTCATATTTTTTCTCTTTATATATCTATCTCTTTCTTTTATTGTGGCTTTTTAAAAATTCTTTCAGGATCCCGCCATCTACCATTTCCTTAATTCAGGCTCCAGAATGACCTCTGTGCATTTTTTTGCCTTTACGAATGATTTTTTTTTTTTTCAGCAATCAAACAAAAATTATGTGACGTCCTCCTGAACCCTATTGACTCACCTCTTTGTGCTGAGTCTAAAACAAGAATCAAAGCTGCTTTTGTCAGTTGGAAATAACTTGAAAGACTTGAAGAGGGTCAAAACCTTCTCCAGTCCTCCGCCCCCCTCTTTTTTTCCTTTCTTCTCTACATCCCTGGATTGGAGAGGATCAGGATATATTTTGAACTGGTTTAAGTCTGAAAGATGAAGTGGTGAAGTACTATATCTTCTGCTGTCTCTGGGGAAAAATCTTAATATGTCAATCCCAAAGCAGAATTTTATTTTCTGGCATTTAAAACAGTTAAGTGATGAAATGCCCAAGCTGTCGAATATAATTTCATTTTATTGTAAAAATAGGATTGCCCGATAAATCCTCCAGAATGAGCTGCTATGGCATTCTTTACTTTCACATCAAAATAATACTAAGAAGGCCATGTTCACTCTCCCATACCACATATTACGATTATAAATTCCATTTGGCAAAAGGTTGTCAAGAAAATAAGAACCAGCCGTATAGTTTATTTTAGTCAGCATGACATCACAATTGAGAGACTATAAATTTAGCCTGTTTTCTTAAACAGAGTGTACGGTTTTATGAAAATTTGGTGCATGTCCTGTTCTGTTTCTAAATTATGACACAAAAATGTCTTTGTTCTAAAATGAGAAAAGCCAGCAAGTGGTGCAGATCTGGGAAGTGACTGTTTACCAACCTGAGGAAGGACCAGTACCAAAAATATGCTGGAAATCAATGTCAGTTTTTAATGCAACTTACTTTACTTCTGTGCAAGTTTTGTACTTTACTTTAGATGTTGTAAAGTAATGAGATGCATAATATACAACAGTTAATACTGAGTGCTAAATCTAAGGGTTTTTTTTTTTTTTTTTTAGTGCCATCAAGTCAGTGTTGACTCATAGTGACCAAACTACCTCTGGGTTTTCTTGGCAATGTATCACTGGAAGTAGATTGCCAGCCTTTTCTTCTGAAGCAATGGAGGGTAAAGTGACTTGCCCAAGGTCACAAGGAGTGCCAGTGGGAACTGAACCCTTGATGTTTTGGGTATTAGGCAGTTGCTCTAACCACTAGGCTACTCCTCCACTCTAAATCTAAGATAAATGGGAGTAAAAGTGAATTTTGAATGCAATTTTATTTCCATTTTAACTTCAGTGGTGAGACGTGGAAGTTGAAGCTTAACTAAAACCTCTAGCCATTCTACGTGGAGGACAGTTTATGTGCATTGCCGCATGCATATTTGGGGCCTACCTTATACAATAGAGGCATACTCACACGCCTTAACCGAGACGTGGCAGTTACGCCTACCCTACAGCAGGTGTAACTGCCCATGCCTAGACTGGGTGGAAAAACACACGTAAGTCATAGTATTCTGTAACTTACTTGCATAAACCTAGGCCCTGCCTACATTCCACCCAAGCTCCGCCCCTGTACACAACCCAACTGAAAGTACAAATGATAGGCCTTATGCGGGTGATTATAGAATAGCAACCACACAAAGTGCCCATGTTTCACATGCAGAGTCCTTTAAAATAGGGCCCTAAATGCATAAATAGCACTTAATGTTGCACATGTCCCTTATAAAATTATCCCCAAAGGACATCGGGCGTAGTTTTGTTTGGGGTGTGTATGGAAGGAGAGCTTGGGGGGAGCGTAGACAGGGCCTAAATTTACATCCATAATTATGCCCACTCTAGGGCAAATGTAAATGCTGTGACTAAGTTAAGACGTATCAGTATGCCCCTATTTTATAACAAAAGTAGGCAGATACTTAACTTGATAAAATAGATGCCAAATTATCACTTGTAATGTGTGTAAACTACATGCAAATGCAATGTGTGCCTTCAAGTCAGTCCTGACTCCTGGTGACCCAGAAGCTCCTGGGTTTTCTTGGCAGTGTCACTGGAAGTAGATTGCCAGGCCTTTCTTCTGAAGGTAATGGAGGGTTAAGTGACTTGCCCAGGGCCTGCTAGTGGGAATCAAACCCTGGTTACTTGGTTACCAAGCCAGTGCTCTAACCACTAGGCTACTCCTCCACTCCAAACTGCATAGGCATTGATAAAATTGCCCTTCATGGGCAGCACGGCTGGACATGCCGAGTGATTGTGGTGCCTGCTGATCCTGATGCCTCGGAAAAGGAAGAGAAAACCCTCGGTGCCGACCTCCATATCAATGCCAAGGGCGATGGTGCAGTCCCTGCTTTCCTTCATGCCATCGGCCACTCAAGAGCAACAGTCCTCTTCGGTCCTGCCTGCTACGTTGGTAGCAGATGCAAGTGAAACTGGGGCGTCTTTGAGTCCCGAGCAACTCTCAGCCCCGCCACCGTCGCGACCGGATGCTGCAGTTGCGGTGAACATGAAGATGTTTGGGGAGGAATTCTTGAGCTCTCCTTCGTCAGCGGAAGTTCCTTCAGCATCTGGGTCCTCTTCAGAGGACCAAGTGAAAATTCCGATTCCGAGAGTTCTTTTGGTGGTGGCTGTTAGCCTGGCTGTTGTTACTTTAGAAGTACTGTGGACGCCATCAAAGCAGTGGACTCCTCACTGGCTGATTATGCTGACAGCTTCAAATCTGATTTGGATCAGGTTTCTGCTAAGGCAGCAGAGCATGAGCTGACTCTGTTACAACAGGCTGCAAAGTTGGAGCATGTGGAATCTGCAGTGGAGAATCTTCAGTCTGTGAGTAATGCCCACATGAGGGAAAAAGACGTTCTTAATAGGAAACTTTTATTCCTGGAAAATTGAGTTTGTAAGAACAATTTAAGATTTCTTAATTTCCCAAAGTGTTTGTTGATTCCACCTATGGAACTGCTTAAAAAATATCTCGGAGAAGTTTTGAAAATTCCTGGGGAAGTGGTTCCACCAATTTTTTGGGTCCGGTACTTGTCACTCAGCATCTGTTTTGGAGAAACGGGTGGAAGTCCTGGGTCTGTTTTTGTTCCAGATACTGGGAATTTACCTTTCTTGAGTCATCATTGGAAGTCATCACAGAAAGGACAACTTTGGTTGCCTGTTTTGCATTTGCGTCAGACAGGAACGCTGTCTTGAGGTTATCCTTTTGCAATATGTCAGCTCTTTTCTTAGGATCCAAGATTTATGTGTTTCCTGATGTATCTAGGGATACGCAAAAAAAAGTGCCGAGAATTTCTGGCTCTGAGATTTAGGGCCATAAAGCCTGATGCTTCAGTGAAGTTACTTTTTCCTTGTGTTTGATCTCATGGCGAGGTAAACAATTTGTTTTCTTCGATCCTGAACAATTCCTCCAGCTTCTTTCGGCTAGGGAAGAACCTCTTGCTTGGGTGTCTGTCCCTGAAAAGCTCATTAGTTAAGATCGGCTGAAAATGTAATTTTTTGGGAAGCTGCTGCTAGATTTAGGGGGGGGGGGCGGGTTGATGCAGTTTGCACTTTATTTCTTTGTTTCTTGTTCTTGTCGCATTTGTGGTTCACTTGTGGACTGTATTATTTTGATGATTTTGTATGTCAAATAATATTTCCTGAGTTTTCGTTGCTAATTTTGCCTGTCATTCAATGTATTTGGATGTAAAATTGTTTAAATTGCATTAAAAAACCTACCCTCCACAAGGGTAATTTCATAAGGGGGCATCTAGCTAAAGCGGTCTTTAGGGCATCTATGCTAAGCCTATTTTATAAAGAAGTAGGTGCCTATTTTTGCAAATATAAGGCCTTACAACATAGTTGTCTACACCAGTCATAGAACTGGTGTAAATCCCTGCACCATATTTTCCATGTAAATTATAGTATTTTATAATCTACAGATAGATGCGCTTGTGTACTCTGCCTATGCTACACCAAAACTCCATCCATGCACGTGCCCACTGGCTCAATACACCCTATCATGTCAACGTGCACACTGTTACGCTGCTCGGTATTTTATAAGAGACCATTAGCACTCACATGTGGCCACATACCACTGCGGATGACTAAAATACCACCAACATAGGCCTGTACGTTGTGACTTAAAGTACCTGCCCCTTTATAGTATTACCCCCACTACCCTTATTATCGCGATTATCCTTTCCAGATAGTTAGAGTCACTTTCCTGACATCACCAATCTCTAAAACCGAATGGAGGAAAAGAAATGGTAAAAAGCAGAAAACAGTTGCCTGCATGTTGATTAGTGTATATAAATATAATCAGAAGCACGTGCCTCTCTTCCATATGCTGCAAGAGGCAAAAAGAACATGAAATGAAGAAAATTATTTATGGGTGGTAGAAAAAGGAATGTGATATTTCTACTGAACTTGCAAAGAATGTTCAACAATATGTTGAGAAATCTCACATACTTATCTACCATTAGAAACTGCTGTCTGATCTTCAGGGCATAGTTTGCCTTATCATCAATTCATATCCAACACATCACATATTTCTACAGTTCGAAAGTAACATTCCCCACACCACCACTCCTTAGAAACCATGACCTCATGTCTAATATACCAATCAAAATGGGTGATAAAGGGAGTTTAGTGGCTGGCATAAGAATAATCATCTTGATTAAGATACCACACAACACTGGGTCACTAACACTTAACTTTCTGAAAAAGAATATGGCCTATTCAGTTTAGTTCAATCCAAGTTTCTTTATACTATGTTTCCTTGAAAGCACAAAGTGATAAAAAGTTTAGGATATGAGTTAATAAGTGATAGGTAATGAACAATGCAAACCAATTAGGTAATGTGAGCTGATTCACACTGATACGTGATTTACAGCATTCAGTATCCGGAGTTAAAGTTTGGCAGCACAAATAAATATCGGCCCCATTATTTTTCGATTTGTATTTTTATTTTTATCTTCATGTTTTTTTTTTACTTTTTCTTTTTTCTTCTTTTTCTCTCTCTTTCCTATATTTTATTGTAGTTCTTTTCCATTGTGTTGTTTTTAGACTGTAAACCACTGTGGTACGATGTGATGTAGAGTGGTATAGTAAGTTTTTAATAAACATAAATATAAACAACAATACTTTGCACGTAAAATGCTGTTTTCATGTGTAAGAGAGCTTTATAAAATTACCTTACGCACAAAAGGATGCATGGTGCAATTAGGACATGTGCTTGTACATGACTTTAGAGTGTGTTTGGAGGAGGAGTTTTCCAGAACATGGGGGGGGTCATGGATTTCCATGGGAATTTTATAAAATATGTGCATATGTTTGTGTTTTATTCCCTAATATTTACACTTGCTCCTGAACAGGCATAACTGACTGTGGCTTTAGTCTAACCGCCATTTCGCAAGATTTGTGGTAGTATTTCGTAAAAATACATAGGCATCTTTGAGTATTTTTAAGAAAATGTGGTAGCTTATCATTTCATTTATTTAAGATTTTATATATCGCTTAATGTGGGTACAGCAAAGTGGTTTATAATAGAATACAATAAAAACTGAAGCAGAAAATGAAAGAAAGCCAGTATGTTTAGGACAGACGGGAAAATGAGACATGACAAGGCAGGGCTGGTGGGGGAGGGGGGGGTGATGAGAGAGGAGGAGGGGGCAGGTGGGAAATATAAGGAAGTCAACTAAGGGAGTCCAGTGGGAGGTCGAAAACTGTGCAGAAAAGGTGGGTTTTAAGTTGGGCTTTGAACTTTGTAAAAGAAGACTCTAACCGGAGATGTGGCGAAAGATTATTCCAAAGGGAGAGTCCGAGGAAATAGTGCTGAATGGTGAGTAGATTGTAGATGAGGCAGAGGGTAGGAGAAGATGGTTCATATGAATTGCACAGAGAGAGTGTTGTGGGGCGAGCCGAATAAGGGAGGATGCTAAGTAATCCGGGGAACCAGTGTTAAGTGTTAACCATGTGTCCAGCCCCCAAATCTAGTGCAGAGGTGGCACCGAATCCATATGAATGAATGGGTGCATTTGCTGCAATTACTGTGGGTGGAGTTTAAAAGCACTGACGGCCATCACTGAACGTCGCCCCATATATATATACACAGATGTAGATATAGAGAGAGGTGAGTGCATGCCAAAAAACTTATTTCAGTTAATGAAGGGTAAAGAAGGAACACAAACTAGCAAACGTTTCTTGCTGTAACTTTTCTGTCTATGCATATGTTAGTTTACGATGCAATATATTGGGGTCACAGCGAGGCTAATTCCCAAAGCACCATTGATGAGGATATGAAACTTTTTTTAAAAATTTATATTTATTGGCATTTATATAATATACATTCAAGCATACACATGAAGGAAAAGAAAATGGCATCACATAATCCAATAAGGAAAACGACAACTAACATGGAAAACAAAGAGACCATTAACAAATTAGCCCACCAAAAAATAGGAAACAGAGGGGGCACCAGGAAATTATTCAATAGCAATAGGACAACAAAAAAGGTGTCCTAATCTCCAGGAAACAGAACAACTACATAGCAGGCAGAGACTTATGTGTCAGCCATACGGAATGATACTACAACTTCAGGCCCTTCCCTAGAAATCCAGGAGCTGTTTGGGCTAAAATAAAGGAAAAACTTTGTCTTTATAGGTAATATAACAATGAGACGGAAATTTCAACACAAACGTTGCCTGGAATTCTTTCCTCCTTAACTGGGTGGCCCGAGGGAAAATACGCATATGAGAGCCCAAAAAAAGCTCACTAACGTTTTTGAAGTAAGAACAAAGAATTAAAGCTTAATCAGATTCCAGGGTAAGCAGTAGAGTGGACCTCTCAGTCACCACTTCTAGGGAAGTTTCAAGAAACCACGTAAAGTCTCCAGCCCCCCAAAAAACACTCCCAGGACCAGTATCTCAGTTGCCAGTGCCCAGAGACAAGTACTGAGTCCGGATCAGGACAGGAAGATGCTCCTGTGAAATCTTAAGGACCTCACTGAAGTATCCTTCTCACCATCTCCTACGGAGACAGAACAGGAGATTTGGGAAAGTTCAATAACCTAAGATTGTTCCTGTGAACTTGGTTTTCCAAGTATTCTACCTTTCTAGCCAACAGAGTCTTGTCTTTAATCTGGGCAGCATGCAACTCTCAAAGCTGTCCAAACTCTTCCTTCAGACGAGAAACCATCCCTGCTTGTTCCACTTAAACTCTGGAAACTTCTGAGAAAATAACCTTGACTTGGGAAATTTCATTTCTCACAGACCCCACCACAGAGGTTAGAGAAGCTGTCAGGGTTGCTATGGGGATCCCATAGCACATCCAAAGTTATCACCACAGGTTTCACCATGCCCCAAGTTCTTGGAAGCTGCACTTCTCCAAACCCAGTCAGCTGTGATTCCACATGACCCCGCTGCCCCTCCAGCACCTTGCTGTAGAGAGTCAGGAAGCAGTGTCAAAAAGCCGGTGTGCCTTTTTCACTTCCCTGCCACAGAGTGCTCGTCGGCAGGCTGGAGGGAAGCACTTCATCAGCTGAAACCTTCTCCAGTCACACTATGAAAGCAAAGGCCAGTCTATAAAACAGCTAGACCACTTTTTAAGTACAGAAAACTATAATTTAAATGTTCAGCTACCTAATTATCATGGTGTATTAGTAGAAAACACCATTTATCTGGACAGGAGGTCAAAAATAATAGTTTATTATAGATTTATAAAATGTAGTGTAAGGCTCTGGAGTCCATAAGTCTCAATGTTTTAACTTGAAGACTTATGAGGCCTTTTAATAACATGTGACAGGGAACCTCATTTAGGGATAGCTTGGTCATAATGATTGTCATTTATGCTATATGTGTGATAGGCTCATGTAACTGGATCCCTCTCACCCCCAGTATTCTAATGATGAAAAATATTTCCTCTCCCCCTAACAAATTACCCACTATTGCTGTCAAACATCTTTTTAGGGCCGTGGAACAAACATGAACATCTAAATGGGAGAGTCTACTTCAGAAAGACTGATACAGCCAGAGCTGATTAGTTGCTCAAACGCTTTCTGTAATAAAACAGGACTTTTTGGATCAGTTTTTCATTTTTTTATATTAAAATGTTCTTTCTTTTGTATCCTTCAGGCACGCTGGGGAAATACGGTTCCCATTAGTGGAAAAACAAAGCTCACCTCTTTTTTTTTCTCATGTTCCCTGATTGAGTTCCAGTCCACAGGATAAAGAAAAGACCAAAATATGCTGGACGTGGTTGTTTCACATAACACAGCGCATTTCAGGCTGATGTCGTTCCACAACCATTTATATATAGTAATAGTTATCTGGTTTAGATGCTGATGTACTGTGTTTTCAATTACATGGCACTTGGTTTGTAAACCTTTTCTTTGGTCTGTGGATGGTGGGTGGAAACTGGAAACAATGGTTTTGTAGAGTTTTCTAAAGTGTATATTCTTTTTACCATCTGTGTGGTAGTTAACAGTAGGGATGGGCATCCATTTGAAGAAACATTTCCCATGTCATTTTATATTGTTTTTAACCTGAAACAACAGGGAAAGCTCTAATATTTTGGGAGGTATTTTAGAAGCTCTGTTCATGAGTTGGACGTCTGAAAATGGGCACTTAGATGTGCAAAACATGGAGACATCCCAGGGACCATTTTAGAAGTTAGGTTTATAGACGTCCCCAGCACAAGAATGTCCATGTCGCAAGGGGCATGGTGGCCTGGGGGGAACAAGGGAGATTGATGTTGTGATGTGATTTGAAGCACGTCTGGCAGAAGCACGTCTGGTCCTGATTGGCAAGGCATCCATGCCTATACCTGCTCCTGACCATGAATAAGGTGAAAAATGTGCTTGTTTCATGGATGTACCTCTTCGAGGGGAAAGTGCATAATGTGCTTACATCACCACAGTTTCCTACCTGATGAAACCTGAGCATAAATACATACTGCGAACATTATACTGGCCTGCTGCTGTACATCTGAGCATCTGAAATGGCAGACTTGGACATGCAAGTCTCATACCATAGATGCCCCTCTTCTGGCATGTCTGAGTACTCAGTTCTGAGAATGTGCAGGGTTGGGGATGTCCATATTTATGAAATGGCCTACACTCATTCGCGTACCCAGTCTTGCAACCTGCACAGAGCATGCCTCCATAACCGGTTAGGGGGACGTTCATTATTCAGGGTAGAGATGGAACAAGTTCAAAAGACATTTATAAATGCCCCTTCACTGCTGCCATGCCCCAGATTTTTGAACATTCTGCTTAGACGGTCCTTCTAAAATTCCACTTTACTTTTTTTCCCAGGGTCATTAATAGTATGCATTATTGTTCAGTAGGCATCTACTGAAGAATAATGTTAATATTGTTCAACAGGTACCTATTGAAGAATGGTGTTCCTTTTGACGTGCACCCTAAACAAAGCACATTTTCTTGCCTACATATCCCTAGTAAACAGATTTATCAGATGATATTATTGGGGTGTATTGTGTGAGATGCAGTTCAGGACAGCATTTTTATCATGAAGAATGACATCATTACCATAAAGCTCTGATATGTAACTACTATTCAGGCAACATGTGATGAACATGCTAGCAAGCTGCCCAGCCACACTGGCAACATGCTGCTAATACCGAATCTGAAATATTGAATTTAGTTCCTTCTTTGTGTTTTCTTTCAAGAACAATCAGTATCCTAGCCTCATTTCTTCGAGGTGCCTGGAGCTCTTTCTAGAAAAGCTTGCCAATGCACTTTGACCTTCCCATAGACCAGTTCATAGACGTCACCGTCATAATTTTATTGCACTTTGGGCTAGATTTATTAAAAGGTGCCACTGTGTTACCATATGCCAACATACTTTAATGTGCATTATTTATTGCAGGTCCCATTTTATGTAATGCCTAATGAGATATATGTACTAAAAACGTGGTAGTGCGCTTTAGTAAATCTAGTCTTTTGTTTCTTTTTAAGTTTCAGTTTTTATTGATGTCTTCCAAAGACAAGGAACCCTGCTGTGCATTCAACATCCCCTCCCCAGCTTGCTATACAGCCAAATCATCAATGACATCTATCATTTTAGACGTAAAACTCCCAACAAAACAAAACCAGGCATTCTCCTTGCATATAATTATGTGAACAAGCCAGGGGAAAACTCATATACTTCTCCTATGTTCTTCACCCACTTTGCTAGCCACCCCCATCACTCAATTCCACCCCTCCTGCCTATAGCTATCTAACCTCTCCTTATCCTGAATCAGTTTGTTCCATATCGCCATGGTAAGTTTCTCCACTGAATGAACCTTCCCCACTCTTGCAATCCAACTATCAAATGCAGCGGTAAAGAATATGCAGTTTTTAGCTGTCACCAAAGGTTTCTGATGAACCAGCTTTTATGCTCAGTCATATACCAGGAAACTCGCTTTAATGAAAAGCACAATTTGTTTTCAAAGCCCCACTACATTTGGGAAACTCCACCAAATATATAGCATGGATCTTATCTTACCGCGATCTCTCCAGCAAAATGTGAGTATTTGTTATTGAGTCACTGTGGGGTCATATATTAATAGAAAAGACCCTTAGACACATTTTCAAGTATCCTTGTACATATAGACATTTTGCCAGTATTATGAAGAATATTCTTCCAGAAGCATTTGTTCTACAGAATCCCCATCACTTCCGCCCTGGCTTCCACATACAGTACCTATGGTTAACATCTTGGCTAGCCCTAAGGCCATTAAGTTCTGAGATTGCCCCTTAGAGCTCTCTGACTGCACAAGTCCTTAATGGGCAATAAGGGTCTCTGAGGAACGAGAGACATTGTCGCGGATGTGAGATGGATCCTTGAAAAGACTAAAGAATACCAAAAGGATATCTATTTGTGCTTTATTGACTACAGCAAGCCTTTTGACTGTGTAACCGTGAAAAACTCTGGGCCACATTAAGAAGCATGGGTATATCAGAGCACCTGATCGTTCTCTTGCATAATCTCTACATTGATCAAGAAGCAACAGTTCAAACGGAACAAGGAGAAACAGAATGGTTTAAAATAAGCAAAGTGTACGACAAGGCTGCATACTTTCCCCCTACCTGTTTAATTTATATGCAGAACAAATCATCAGAGAAGCAGGAATGCATGAAGACAACAGAGGTGTGAAGCTTGGTGGAAGACTCATCAACTTCCTTTGCTATGCTGATGATACCACATTACTAGCTGAAAGTGAAGATGATCTGAAACATTTGCTTCTGATGATCAAAGAACATAGTCTTAAAATGGGCCTGCACCTTAATGTAAAGAAGACAAAGATCCTGACAACTGGCAAAATCAACAAGTTCATCATTGAAGGAGAAGAAATTGAAATCATGGACAGCTTTAACCTACTTGGATAAACTATCAATGAAGAAGCAACAAGCAGTCAAGAAATCCAATGATGCATAGCAGAATGGCTATGAAAGACCTAGATTCTCAAGAGCAGAGCTGTCTCTCTCCATACAAAGATTCGACTCGCTCAAGCCAAGGTAATTTCAATAACATCATATGGATACGAAAGCTGGACAGTGAAAAATATAGGAAGAAAATTGATGCCTTTGAATTATGGTGCTGGTGGCACATACCATGGACTGCCCAAAGAACAAACCAGTCAGTACTAGAGGAGATCAAACCTAAGCTTTCTTTAGAAGCTTAGATGACAAGACTTCGACTTTCATACTTTGGACACATCATGCGAAGAGAGAGATCATTACAGAAAGACATCATGCTTGGCAAGATAGAAGGTCAGTGCAAAAGAGGAAGGCCAGCAATGAGATGGATCGATACAATAACAGCAGCTATGGGTACCAGTCTGTCAACAATGAGCCGCCTGACTGAAGACCGAACAGAGTTTAGGACAACTATCCAGAGGGTCGCCATGAGTCTACACCGACTCTAAGGCACTTAACAACAACAACAACAACAATCATTCAGCCCAGGCTATACTTTTCTTGCAAGTCTCAGAAGCCAAAGAGACTCCCATCTGCCAGTAAGTGCCCCTATCTAACCAACCTTGCCTTCTGTAACTTTATAAATTCCTCCCTTCAGAGCTCAGGCGGAAAGGAAGCTATATCTTTATAGGGACAACCAAGCGATTTCTGCCACAAAGCAAAATTTTTTCCACACCTGCAAAGTTGTTCAAATTATATAGATGGTCCAAAACATGCCCCATTCTCTGTGTCTGCCAGACCCATGGGAGAAGCTCTAGAGTTGTATCTCCTGTTCTCAATTGCATTAGACCCATCCATGGTTTCTCTTTTCCTGAATATCCTCACTTCATCAATGCTTTAAACTGGCATGCCATAAAGTACCATATCAAGTAGGAGACCCCCTAACCAACTCATCTGTCTAGCCATGAAAAGTGTCCTCTTAGCCACTCTAGGTGGCCTTCTTCTCCACATTTTTCTCTCTGTTCTGACTAAAACCGTTCATGGTATGAGCATTGGATGTGCTCTAAATAAATAGGCTATTCTTGGAAGGATATTCATTCTTAACACATGTATTCTACCCAACCATGGGATGATAAGCCTATCCCACTGTTCCAATTCTCTCTCTATATTCCAAAAAGGGAAGCATCATTTCCCTCTTACAAACCTGTCTTTTGTACCGTTATATACACCCCTAAGTACTTTATATTCTCCCTAGCCCATTTAAATGGTAATCGTTGTGCAAAAATCCCTGCTCTTACTCTTTGGGGTATGTCTACTAAGCCAGGCTAATGGTTAAGACATGCTATTTAGAGCTAGGTCCCATTAAATAGCATAGTCTGTACTTCCAAATACTGTAGCATGTCTTAACTGTTAGCCTGGTTTAGTAAACATATAGCCCTTTTTTAAAGTACTTTAATTCTTAAAACTGGAAGATCCCTATGGACTACAAGTGACTTTGTTGTGATAAGCTGCTTCCTTTCCACATCTCAGTTGTCATACTGGTTTTGTAAATGCATTGCACATTTAAGGTCTTTTAAAAAACTATGCTATTCCTTTTTTTGTTCAGAATTTGTCTGGTTTAGACCATAAACTGGGTATGAAAGCAGCTCTGGTTCCACTTAACCTGGGCTGGCACTGGAAAATATGATCTTGAATCTGACAGTGTCTTTGAATGCATTTAGCTGTCAAACTTCAATACATTGTACAGGGACTATGAGACTCTTGTCTGGCTTCTGGGAAACCCACAGTTCCTCCATGTCCTTCAGGACTCATTAAAATAAAATATCGCACAGCAGGAAAAATATTTTCGACCCTTCTTAAGTTTTGCAAATAGATCTGGATAAACTTTCAAAGGAAAACAGTTAAGCATCTAAATCTAAAGTTAGGTAACTAATATTAGGAACACTAAAAATGGAGTGGATTTTCAAAGATCATAATGGGGGTAATTTTCAAGCTATGTATTTTGATTACTTTTTATCCATGGACATTTGCAGCTGATTTTTGTGCAGTCCTCTTCTGATGGAAAATAACATGCATAAAGCTGAAAATGCCATCAATGTGTGATATTTTTTCAACCTCAATAAAGCCAGAGAATGCCTTCTCAAAAAGTATGCATGATGTGGGAAACCGTGCATACCTTTAGCTGTACTAAGGGAGGTCAATTTGCAGTCACTTTATTCATGCAAATGGTTTTGGAAATCTTTGCTGTAGATGTCCAGTCCTGGTGCAGAAAAGCCCATATTAGACAAACTAAGAGCATCAGATAAGCCATGCTGAATCACCCCAAGGTCCATGGAGGCTACATCCTACATGACAGTAGCCAGTCTGGGTCACAAGTACCCAGTACATCCCAAAAAGGATCAAATTCCTCATGGCTCATTTCAAAAGGATAAACAATGACTTTCCCAAGTGAACCTGGCTAATAATATTTTCCTCCAAGAACTTGTTCAAACCTCTTTTGAACTCTCCTATGTTAGTCGCCCCAACCATGTCTTCTAGGAACAGATTCCACAGTTTAGTTATGTGCTGTGTGAAAAAATACTTTCTACAATTTGATTTCAATCTTCTTGGCAGTGTCTGGGCTGTCTTCTTATTTTAGTGTTGTGTGAAAGGTTAAACAACCATTTGCTATTTAACCATTCCACCCCACTCCTGATTTTATAAAGTTTGATCATATCTGGTTGTCTCTTTTCCAGCCTGAAGAACCCTAACCTGTTTAGTCTTTCTTCATGAGAAAGTTGGTCCATTCCTTTTATCACGGTTGTCACCATGCTCTGAATCTTTTGTAGTTCTGCTATATCTTTTTGAGATGGAACTCAAGGTGTAGTTGCATCATGGACCTATAGAGAGGTGTAACGATATTCTCAGTTTTGAACTCCAACCCTTTCGGAATAATCCCTAACATTCTATTTGCTTTTTTTGGCAGCGGTAGCACACTAGGCTAAACATTCCAATGCATTGTCCGCAATGATTCCAAGATCTGCAAATTCAGAACTCAGCATTTTGTATCTGTAGTTGAGAGTTTCATCTATCTACATAAAGGAGGAGTTAATTTTCAAAGTCTTCGACACTTCTGTGTGTGAAGGCACATTTAAGAAAGGCAGCTTATGTAGCGGGAGGGATGTGGAAGTGAAAACGCCTGTAAATCTATCTCAACTTCAGGGTGTGCATGTGTGAGGCTGATGTAAAATCAATATATGTATCTCCACCCCTCGAAATGGAAGTGATTGTTAAACTTGGATGGCAGACAGAAGGGCATACAGGACCACATAGGATTGATATAGCAGGGCAGTTTCTCCAAATGGGTTAGTTTTGCGCATACTGTGGCAGTCATGAACCTCACTTCTAAGCCAGGCCAGCAGGAGAAAGTCATTTCATAAATATACACACATGGGAAAAAAGGACAGAGGAAATCCAGCCACATACATGTGTACAGGCCGGCATTTCACAGTGCACACATGTAAACGCTGGCACTTAACATCTATCTCGGTCATTTTGCAGACTTATTTATTTTATTTTATTTACATTCTCTTATATACTGCGCTATTCTGCATCAGTGCAGTTTACATTGAACAAACTGAAATTACATTGAACAGGGTATTATAACTTGGAGATAACTATT
Organism: Ichthyophis bannanicus; assembly: GCA_033557465.1. Lineage (NCBI taxonomy): Eukaryota > Metazoa > Chordata > Amphibia > Gymnophiona > Ichthyophiidae > Ichthyophis > Ichthyophis bannanicus. The sequence goes on from CM066037.1 coordinate 485,609,816, forward strand.
TTACAGGGAACATGGGCTATGGAGGGTTAAGTGGCTTGCCCAAGACCACAAGGACTTAGATGTGCAGTCACTTTAATCAACTACAGAGGCCTCTATTTTTATCTCATTTTAATTTGGAGGAGAATATAAATATTGAGGGATGAGAGGATATCCCCCTTAATCCCTTCTGTAAAGGAATGGCCAAAACAAACACTTTTTAAATGTCTATTTGTTATCAAGGAGCAGCTGTAAATCTGGACATGGCCAATTTTGGGCTTGCAGATGCATTCTCTATATGAAATGGGGAACACACATGTAGATTCTGGTTCCACCCAGCCCACGCCTTGACATGTCCCGACACGCCCCTATCTACTTTTGACGTGGTATAGGCATCCGCATGTAAAACAAACTCTTTCTAAAATAGCCATTTAGATGTGGCTGCAACCTACACATGCAAGTAGTTGTATGGACGTGTGCAAATTGCAATTAAAGTCTTTTGAAATAGCCATCTAAATGCCTATATCCTTTAGTTAGCATATTTTATGATCCTAAAGAGAAGCACTGCCAGTTGCTTTATTTTTTTTTAAGCAATTTGTAAGGAAGCAAATCTAAAGTTATGCCTTTTTCCTCATGGTAAAAGAATGCGCTCTGTTTACTCACGCAGAATGCTTTGAAAATTACTTTCATTCTATCATTTAGTAATAGTTTATATTTCATAGTGCATAGTTTCAGCAGCTGTTTTGATCTGGAATTCTTCATAGAGAACTCTCTCTTATTACACTAGCGTAAGAAGACTTCAAAGGTATTGACCCTTGAAGTCCAGACAGGTCCCTTCTTCAAAGAAGGCGGATTTCAAAACTCATCTGCAGAATCTCTGTATTATTCTTAGTAGTCCAATACGGGCTTTGACAACCTGCAAAGAATTCAGCGGTAGATCAAATGCGTGATGTTGTTGTTAAGTGCCGTTGAGTCGATGTTGACTCCTGGTGACCTTGTGGCTAGTTGCCCATGTTGTGACTATAGAAGAGGGTTATTCGAGGCTGCATATATCCCTCAGAATAAGGGTTTGCAGGCTTTTTGAGGCATTTTGGAGCATGTGCACCATAAAATAAACAGAAGGTTCTGATTAAAAACAGATGCATGTAAAACAATCAGGCTTCATCTCTATATTCAATCCATTGAAACCACAACAGTCTGTTCTGAAAAATCAAAGGAACTGGATATGGAAGGAGGGTGATTGCTGGCCGTTTGGCAACTGGAGGTTAGAGATACAGAAATGCAGATGTTTTCCACTGCAGTCAGAATTTAACAGTGTTCCTAACAAGTATAACTGTTAAGTTGTAGATTTCAGGAAAGTTACAGTTTTATATATTGTTACAGAAGCAGTTCCTAAATATGAGCTGTTTTCCTGTTTATTGAGCTAAGTTTTCAGTAGGGCCTAACTGAAAATTCGCATATGCGCCTTTCAACCTGCTCAAAACAAGCCGATGTTCAAACACTAAAGGGTATGTTTACTAAACCGTCTTAACGTGCACCCGGCGATAGTGTGCAGGCTGCCATAAAAGGAGTGGGCATGTCGGTCTTAAAGTAGCAAAACGGGATTATCACGCGATAACGCGCGCTGCTGCGCACATTATCGGGCAAAGCGCCGCTAAGCGCGTTAACACACGGTAATCTTAAGTAGGCGCCCAGACATGCAAACACAGAAGCAGAGGTGTAGCACAATGGTTAATACACTGACTGATGGTACAGGGGTCATGAGTTTGATCCCCCAGTGTGCCTAATGCATAAGGCTGGCTGAGGCATCACCCTTTACTTTTAGGTAGTGATTTTTGAGGTATTTTACTTTTATTTTAATTAGTGCTGCCAGCAAGCACACCCTCACGGTGGCGTAACCTAAGGTGCCACATAAGGCACCCCATAATGCACTCCATAGGGCACATTATAAAGTGCACTGTCCACCAAGGCACCCTATAATGTCCCCTATAGGACACCTTATAAGGCGCTTGATAGGGCGCCTTATAGGGCACCCTATAAGGTGCCTTATGAGGCACCTTAAGGTTACAGTACTCTGAGGGTGTTTTTGCTGGCAGCACTAATGTACATTAAAAATAGACAATGCCTCAGACAGCCCTATCAAATAACCCCACCATGGGTTTGAACCCATGACCTCTGGCTTCACAGGCAGTGAAATAACCAGTGGGCTACAGCTGCTAACAAACCCCTGGTTGGCTGCAGAAGGACTGCACGTCACCACACAAACTGTCTGCTGTGGTTACCAGGATAGGGTTAACCCACCGGTACCCATGATGCACTGCACATGCAAATCAGCAGTCGACAGATGGGCACAAGATGGGGTATGCACCCCCACAGCACCTCGGCCTGGTAGGGGGAACTGACCGTGTGTGGTACTGGCACAGAGTAGCCACTGACCATCACATTGTGCGGGTACTGTGTTCACCCTGAGGATGAGGTGGGGTGCCCAGCACCAGGTCCACAGCACCATTCATGGCTGAAATACGCCATGCTGCAGGTCCCCATCAGTGCTACTGTGTGTGATAGGTAGTTCCTGCAGACACACCTAGGTTACATCTGTGTCCTTTTGTATTTCTCAGTCATGTCTAGCCCTTATGGGCTATGATGCACCCGGAATAGTGCATATCCTGTGTTGGTGCCATGGTTACATGATGTAGGTGAGGTGAGGTGAAGGGAAGGGAAGGGAAGGGGGAGGTGTTTGGACCCATAGGCGGATTATGCACCACCACAAAACCCACCCTCTGGGGTTCAGGGTGGGAAATAGATCCACATTCTACCTCCCTGCAATGGTGGCAGTATAGGGGACCATCATCCCCAGTCCTGCTGGGGAACAGACACCCTACAGGGCAAGCAATGCAGAGCTGTATACATCCATAAAGCAATAGCAGAAAGACAGTAGGCCTGGAAATGCTCAGCTGTCCCCCACAACTATCTGACATTCTCCAGCAGCAAGCCTCCAGCCGCTGCACCCTGCAAGGTGTTCCAGCAAGACACATACTAGCTGCAGACACTCTGCTAGCTAGTCCATAGTCCTGGAGAAGATGCGTGTACCCAGAACTGGGATGTCAGCATACACACCAAGCAGATAAGTCAGTGATTGGGCCCCAAAAGGGACCCACAAATATCACATGAGAGAAATGCTACATAGCACTATGGGGGAACCTAGCCATGCCGTGGTCACTGTTCAGTCAGGGTGAGAGTGACCTCCCAGCAGGACATGCTGTGGCCACGCTGTCCATGCAGGTGGTGGCCGGGCACTACAATGTCCGAGCCATTGCCCTATGCCCTGTGCAGATGGGGCCAGGCCAGGCCACACTATCCAGGCTATTCCTACAGTACCTTGCTCCCATTATGCACATTGGCAGGCCAGTACTGGCAACAGTGCTAGCAGTGTGGGCTGTGGAGGGTGTTGGCAGCCACCACACACTGGATAGACAGACACACAATCCACACACCTATGCCAGCATTGTGCAACTATAGAGTTGTTTGGCAGCCCTGGCCACCACACCAGTCCTGGGCACAGTGCAGGCATGGCTATTGTACGCAATACTGTTGGGGTCACTCTGTCAGACACCAGACCTGAGGCACACTCCACAGACATCAGAAAGGTTGCTATGATGCAGCTCAATCAGCCAATTGTGCTTAACGTAGTAATTGCTATCTGCCAGTTATCATAGCAACCTTTTGATAGCTGTGTACAGTTTTCCCATGTTTAGGGTGGCATTGCTAAGGTATGCAAGTGCTAGTATGGGGAGATGCACGCAGGGCCCAACATCCTGCCTCTCCAGGAGGCTTGGGATAATGGAGCCTGTGGGTGAGGGTGTGTCTGCCGCTGCTCTAGGGCAGAGGTTCCCAACTCCAGTCCTGGAGGGCCAAACACTGTTTGGGTTTTCATGCTGTCCCTAATGAATATGCATGAGATACATCTGCATACCATGGGGGCAGTGCATAGCAATGCAGCACAGCCACATTTATTAGAGGCAGCATGGAACCTGAATGGTGTTTGGCCCTCCAGGATTGCATTTGGGAGACTCTGCTCTAGGTAATGCGCATGTTTATGGTATCTGTGCTCTGTAGGGTAAAATGTAAGTGTTTTGGGCATGTGTACGTCATCTGCACTACAGGTTCTGTCTGTATTAGCATGTTGTAGTAGTGGGTAAAATATGGGGGCTGGGTTGGCAGGAACCACAGCTGGGACTTGAACTTATGACCTTCTGCCTCTGAACACACTGGTTGTGTGCACTGCACCACCGTGTTGCCAAAGAGACAGTGCATTCCTTGGTGATACCATGACTGTTCGTCTGGCAGGACCTCTCTGTTGCAATGCATGGCACCCACCTACACAGGGCTAGGCCATGGTCTGCTCTGGGCAGCTGCCACTGCCCCCCTCCACCACCAGTACCCCTCTGCCATCATGCTGACATGCCCTTCTGCTGGTGGTGCTGGTGGTGCGCAGTCTCAGGCCATCCAGTGTGTAGGTAGGCGGCTGCCTATGGTGCGTGTTCTGGGGTAGGGGTGCCTGCATAGACGTCCACGCTTCCCCCCAACACCGCCTGCCAATGTTCTGTGCCCTTGGAGGTACCTGCTGGGTACTATCCCCTGTGACACTGTGATAAACACACTCGTGCCCATGTTGGGCCCTCATCAGTTGCTGTCTGACTGCTGTACAGTTTCAGCATTCCTAAGTGCCACCTAGGCATCTGCCTAGTCCGCACTGTGTCCCAGCTGCACCACAGCATGTGCCGCCTGCAGCCCTCTGTATCCCATTTTCAAGCATCTGTCCAGTTGGCCATTCTGACATGCCCGCCCTGCTGTTGCTGCACATGTGCACGCCATAGGAAACCTGTCCGACGGAGAGGAAAACCCTGCACAGCGCAATTTCACTGTGGGCTCATTCACCTTGTTTGGGGAGGAAGCATGGCCCTTCCAGAATTCATATCCTTTTTTTGGTGCTTTCTTGGGAGTGTTTTTTTATGTTTCCCATTGAGATCACTATTGCCCAGCTTGGTTATTTCATTTTTCCATTTTCTTCTGTTCATTTTCACTGTTTATTTGCCCTTTTGTTCCGTGCACATGTATCACACTTATCACTTTTTTGTAGGTTTCCCTGGTTTTGCTGTACATTGCTGACATAAATGGTTTCTCTTCCCTTTAAATCATCTCTAATGCCAGGGTTTCACTGGTGTTAGTTTTGAGCCTCGGATTTCACATCGTTAGTGCGCGGGGAGCCTCTCCCCTCCCACTCTCCACCCATTGACCCCTTCTCTCCGCCCCTGGGGAGCCTTCCTCCGCCCTCTGGGAGCCTTTCTCCGCCTTCAGAGCTCGTTTGCGCTGCTGCGCGCGTTATCACGCGCTAAGGTACCTCTGCGCCCGATAAAGCGCCATCATCGTAGGATAAGGTACCTTATCGCGCGATAACGTCACAGAGCGCACATTAAGACGGTTTAGTAAACATACCCCTAAGTAACTGCCTAAATCAAATTTGAAAATTGGTTTATTATGTAGCTAAATCTACACATGAACAGTTAGGTGAAATAAATCAGATCTATAAATTTAGGTACATTAGCAGCACACCAACCTCATGCATTCCTTTAAAAATATAAGAGGCACACATACATCTAATACGTGGCCACAAAGTACCCACCGCTCCACTGGAATACTTCTGTCTTATACATTTGTGTGCATTATGGAAGATGCCCATATTGTTAGGTGGTCGAAAATTCTCCTGATGACTTATGCACATAACTCTATTTTTACCCATATAAAAGGAACTAAGTCCAGTTTACTTCCTCCCCCCCCCCCACCTCATTCTATCGCTGCAGAATCAAATATAGTAAATCATGCCCTAGATCTTTGAGAATTTAGCCCATTATGTTCCCTCTGCAAAGGAACTGAGTATGTTAATATAATAGAGAACACATATAAAGACCATATTGACTCGTGAAGTAGAGATGATCCCGTTATCAGAGGGATATTTTTTAACACACAAGCTTCAGGGGTTTCATCAGAAACTGTACTGCAAGTAAAGTCAATAATCTTTTATAAAAAGAAGATGAGTAGAGATTGTAATTCTACTCTGTAGCACATATATTTATCAACTAATCAATATTCAAAATCAGCTATGTGGTCAGCAGCAGGTAACCAGCCCATAAATCATTTGTTTTGAAAATGCTGGTCCAGAGAACGCTTATATTTTGACTGTATAGATCACTATATGGCTGAAATTTACCTATATATGTACAACAGGGTTATGAGTGTTCGGGTGATGGAGCCTAAAGCTATTTATCACTTCTCCACATGATTTTTTTGTTAGAAATGAAATGCACAAATAGGAGGGAGACCTGTAAATAGATCACTTATCTGTTTAAGGTTAGGCATGCTTGTATATTCAGTCAGCCTGTGTCCAGTGCCTATGGCTGAATATATATGCATAGCTTTAAATGGATAACTTATCTGTTTAAATTTATGAACTTGGAGCCTGATGTTTAAAGGATTATGCTCCTAGCTTTGAGAGTTATACTCCTATATTGCCCTCTTTGAAAATTTACTAGGGTTGAGTGCCTAGATATTTTCTTTAAAGTTTCACTACACGCCTGAATTTAGGAGCAGAAAAAGAGGATGGCAATGGGGGCGGATTTAGGGTGGGGAAGAAAAATTTAGGGTGGGGAAGAAAAATTAGGAGTTTAGCACCGATTTTCAACACTAGGCACCTAAATTAGGCTCAATAATCTAGGCCAGGCATGTCCAACAGGTAGATCGCAAGCCAATTGGACCATTAGATGATAGAGGGGTAAAAGGGGCACTAAGAGGGGACAAGGCCATAGCGGAGAGACTGAATGAATTATTTGCTTCGGTCTTTACTGAGGAAGATGTAGGGATGTTACCCATGACTGAAGTGGTATTTAAAGGTGATACTGCAGAAGAATTGAAGGAAATATTGATACTTCAGGAAGATGTATTACAACCATTTGATATACTGAAGAGTAGCAAATCACCTGGACTGGATGGTATACATCCAAGGGTGTTGAAAGAACTGAAATATGAGATTGCGGACCTGGTATTAGTAATCTGTGAACTATCATTAAAATCATCTGTAATACCTGAAGATTGGAGGATGGCCAATGTAATGCCAATTTTTAAAAAGGGTTCCAGGGGTGATCCGGGAAACTACAGACCGGTGAGCCTGACGTCAGTACCAGGAAAAATGATAGAAACCATCATAAAGAACAAAATTACTGAACATGTAGATAGTCATGGTTTTAATGGGAGACAACCAACATGGCTTTAGACAAGGAAGATCTTGTCTTACTAATCTGTTATGTTTTTTTGAAGGGGTGAATAAACAGGTAGGCAAAGGTGAATCGGTTGATATAGCACAGGCATGTCCAACAGGTAGATTGCGATCTACCTGTAGATCACGGAGGGGTCAGAGGTAGATCGCCAGCCCCACTTGGCTCCATCTCTCTAGCAGCTCGCCCCATCGCTAGGAGAGAGCTCATGCCAGCAGGTCATCTGCCGAGGGCTTACTGCCGCTGTTGATCCTTTGCCTGTCTTTATTCCCTGCCTGCGGGAATCTTGCCTGCGGGTGTATTGGGGGCGCTAGTTGTTTTTGTGCCAATAGTTTGTGGGTACCCCAGGGGGCCGCCGCCCGCACCCTGCGATGAGACGCCACAGGCCTGGTGTCATATCTGGTCTCCTGCCTCTCAGAATCACCCAGTCCAGCCCCCGCCCAACACCCCTTAGAAGTATTTTATATACCGGGCGATATCCATTCACCTGGGCTTTACCTGAATACACTTACCGTATTAGTTGTGTCGTGTGCTGGTCTTTGGTCGCTTTATAGTTCGCTTTCATTAAATGTTTTCGGGATTTTGGTGGGCTTTTCCAATTTTGTTCTAACTTGCCTATGCCTTACCTTCGAATTGGTTCAAACCACTGTGACCTTTGCTTGCTTCTGCAATTTTATTTCACCTTGCCTTTGCGTTGATCCTATACTGTGTGCAGAATTTATTAAATCGCATGTGGTGGTATTTGAACTTGTTTGGCGGTATTTGATTTTATCTGGTTTGCTGGATAGGTGTTTGAGTTTTTTTGATGATTGGTGGTATTTGATTATTGGTGCCAGTATGATGAATTCTTATTTTTACTTTTAGAACTGCATGTGTGGTTTTGGCATCTCCAGTCCTTGTATTGCACACCATCTAGAGTTCCTGTTGATCTTTAATATTTTGGGACAGTGACAGTTTTGGACCAGATTCAGCCAGTGTTTATACTAACTTAGCAGATTTAGCCTTCTTACATCCAGCCACCCCAGTATAACGAAGATGAGTGTTCCAAAGAAGAACAAAACTTACCACTTCCATGATGAATGGGAAATGGACTACTTCGTCATCATGGTGAAAGACAAGTGTTGTTGTCTAATTTGTAATACCCCAGTATCCTTGCCCAAAAAGGGTAATCTGGAACATCATTATAAGGCTCTGCATAGCAATAAGTTTGATGCTGATTTTCCACCCAAAAGTGAAATTCGTAAACTGAAACTCAAAGAACTTAAATCAAAATTGGCTACTCAGCAACAGTTGATGGCGAAGCCGAGGTCACATTCGGTCAATGCAACCATAGCATCCTTCAAGGTCAGCAACCTGATCGTAAAGAAATGCAAACCTTTCACTGAAGGGGAATTTGTAAAAGATTGTTTTCTTGAAGCAGCTGGCAATCTTTTTGAAGGATTTAAAAATAAGAAAGAGATCATAGCTGCTATTCAAGATGTACAATTGTCAAGGAACACCATCATGCGGCGAATAGAAAAGATGTGTGGAGACACAATTGAACAATTGTTGGAGGATGTTTCAAATTGTGTTGCTTTCTCACTCCAACTGGATGAATCTACAGACATAAGAGACATAGCCCAGTTACTAGTCTTTATCCGGATGGTTTTTGAAGACTTCAGTGTTAAAGAAGAACTACTTGGAATGATTTCTTTAAAAGGGAGAACTACAGGTCAGGAAATATTCAGTTCTTTCCATTCTTTTGTGACAAAGTGTAATCTTCCATTGCATAGACTTGTTTCCATCACTACTGATGGAGCAAGAGCAATGACTGGTGAGGTTAACGATTTCATAGCCCTCTGTAGACAGCATGATGACTTCCCAGATTTCCTTTCTTACCACTGCATCATTCACCAGCAAGTTTTGGCAAGCAGGAGACTCAATACAAAGACTGTCATGGACATCACTTTCAAAATTGTAAATTCAGTTCGTGGAAGATCACATCAAAGATGGCTTTTCAATCTTACTCTTGATGAAGGGGCAGCGGAAATCATTTTGCACACAGATATCAGGTGGCTAAGTAGGCACAAATTTCTGCAAAGATTTCGTGATTTGCTGAATGAAATAAGAAGTTTTTTGAAGGAGAGGGGAGATGACCAAGCAGAGTTGGAAGATGAGATGTGATCTGGCATTTCTCGCTGACTTTACAGGCAAACTAAGTGATATAAACCTTGAACTACAAGGTAAAAACAAATGCATTGGTGAGATGATGAGTACAGTTTCATCCTACAAGAGCAAATTTGAGCATATGATGTCTGACCTTGCAAACAACACTTTTGATCATTTTCCTAATACGCAGGACCATCTGAGACAATATCCAAATTTTGTTTTTCAGAACAAGAAGTATGTGACAGAAATCTGTTCTGTTATCCAGGAATTTGAAAATAGATTCTGTGACTTCCAAAAAATTGGAACAGTTGTGGAGTACTTGTCATACCCATTCAAAGTAGTTGTGGACATTAAAGAAACTGCAGCTGCTATCTGTAAAAATTACTCATTGAATAAGTCATCTCTTGAAAATGAAATATTAACCCTTAAAAATGACATTTTTCTCAAGACCTGTGCTGAGCAAGAATCGTTTTGGAAGCTAGTGCCTAGAGACAAATTTCCCAACTTGAGAAGATGCAGTGAAGCTGTACACTCCTGTTTCAGTTCAACTTATTTGTGTGAATCTGCGTTTTCCCATCTGAAAATGACAAAGAGTGCACAATGTTCCAACATGACAGATGAACATCTCCAGGATTCCCTGAGACTGGCCCTCACGCAATATTCACTCAACTTCAAAAAGCTGGTGGATGAAATGCAGGCTCAGACGTCTCACTAATGAGCAAGAGTGAAATATTAAAGATTGTGCAAGATCAGCCTGGATCCATACTCGACCTAAATTTAACACAAATTACTCAATAAAAGTTAAAGAAAATTATTAAGACAGTTAAAGAAAGTTATTACTCAATAAAACTTTAAGAAAAAATGTACTTTCCATTTCCCCTCGCAGTTCTTACTGGATCTTCGTCTCTCTGTTTTGTTTTTGCTTAATTTGCTTAACAGCTGATCACATCCAAGTAAATGACAGAAGGTTCATTAAAAATGGGGGGGGGGGAATCCTCCAACTTTATTGGGTTAAAATTTAATTTGAAACTAATTTGAAAATTAATTTTCATGATGGTAGATCTCGGCACTTTTGGCCGGAAAAAGTAGATCACGATCTGTTCGAAGTTGGACATGCCTGATCTAGGCAAATGAACAGCAGGCCTAAATTTAGAGCATAAAGTTTCATCTCCTGAATTAGGATGAATTTTCAGCTGAAAATTTAGGATCCTCAGTATGAAAACAGGATACACATTTGGGAGCCTAAGTTAGGAGCTCAGCTCAGCTTTTTAACAATATCGGGCCTTTGGTGTCCTGCTGACAATTGCCTTTAAAAGGGATTAGAAAAGATTTTGTGAAGGTACTATGCTTCCCAGCTGGAATGATTCTTGGTAATTCTACAGGGGACTAGTTGCCTCATCTCAAAAAGTATTTAGTGGAATTAGAAAAGCTTCAGAGTAGGGCCACACAAATTATAGAGTTGGAAGACCTCCTTTATGAAGAAAGGCTAAACAGATTAGAGCTCATTAGCTTAGAAAAGAGTTGACTGAGAGGGGATATGATGGAAGTAAAATCCTGAGTGGGTTGAAGCAGTTAAATAGAAAACCTGTCAAAACAAAACAAAACAAGATACATGATAAAAAATAAAAACCAACAGATTGAAAACTATATTTTTATGCAATGCATAATTAGACTGTGGAATCTTTTGCCGAAAGATTTTATGTTTTTATTTTTTTATTTAACAGTATTTATATACCACCTTGTCCTTAAATCAAGGTGGTTTGCATTGAACTCATCTTTTACCTTGTGCAACAAGGTGTTTTACATTAAAACTCCATCTTTGAACTTAACTATTTATATTGTAACAGGTGTTTTAAAGACAAAATTTTGTAATCATCATTGTGTCATAACAGTTTGTTTCTTAACTTATTTACATAAGTAAGCTATTTACAGTTTATAGTCATGTTGTATGATTGTGGGAATTGTTGAGTGGTCGTTTTCCAGATCTGGTGTGGATGGATGGTTTCAGTGAATTCTATGTGATGTTGCTGTAGTGTTCAGTGAATAGGAATGTTTTCAGCATTTACCTGAATTCTTTAGTGTCTTTCGTGCATCTGATATAGTTTGGTAGGGAGTTCCACTGATTTGACGCATTTAGAGAGAAGGCCCTGTTTGAAGTGCACTGCTTAGCTTTGGAGACTTCCTTTGGCATGGTTAAAGTATTTTTGCTATTTGTTCTTGACGGGCGTTTTTGGAGTATATTTTTATTAGGTCTTGGAGTGATTCAGCTGATTCCTTCTGGAGTATCTTGAAGATATTAATAATAGCCTTGAATTTTGCACGACTCCTGATGGGGAGCCAGTGACGTTGTGCCAGATTGGTATTATATGCTCATCTTTGTCGGTTCCTGTGAGAATACGAGCAACGGTGTTCTGTACCATCTGTAGTGAATGAATTGATGTCGCTGGCAGGCCTTGGTAAATTGAGTTACAAAAGTCCAATATTGATGTGATTATGGCCTGTAGTACTGTCCTGAAGTCATTGTAACTAAGCAGGGGCTTTAGTTTCTGGATGATTTTCATTTTGTGGTAAGCGCTCTGTGTAGTCCTTTTAATATGGGCTTGTAAGTTTAAGTTCTGATCGAGGATGACCGCTAGGTATTTAAGTTCACTTTAGATAACAATCAGGCTCATTCTGATCAGGATGTAGATCCCCTCTGTACGTTCGGTCTAAGCTGGGCGTACAGAGGGGATCGTGATTCTGATCCCGAGGGGCACGTCTAGCCCCACGGGATCAGAATCGCAAACAGGCATGCTACGTGCAGGCTGGAACTGCGATTCAATCTGGCCTGCATGTATATGCACAGCCTGGTTAACTCAGTCAGGGCTGTTAAATGGAGCTGCAGCGCCATGGCACCCTGTTGCCATGGCACCGTAGCTTCATTTGAAGGCCGCGATGCTGGCTGCCTGCAAAAAGTGTTCATTTCCCGCAGCCTGACCCCCAATCTGGCCTCCTGAGGCCAGGGTCGGGCTGCGGGGAATGTCCCCTGGACCCCCTCCTCATCTGCAGCCCGGCATGTTAAAAAAAAAACATATCCAAGAAGTTATTCCACATTGGAGGTGGAATAACTTCTCCACCCCTGTCGCCGGCCCTGGACATACAGAGCCGACATTAGAATCGGCCCTGTACGTTCAGGGCCGGTGACCGCTCACTGCCTGCCCAGACTCCGCCCCCGTATAACTTCCCCACACAACCATTCTTTGTAGCTATTGTGGAGGGATGGTTGAAGGTCTTGTTTCTTGTTATTGTGAGTGCTTCCAATTTGCTATAGTTTAAGCTGAGATTATGGAAGTTTAGCCAACCTGAGATGTCAGTGAGGTATTCTGTTATGGTTGTATAATCCGAGTTTTCGATATCAAATAACGTATATACCATGATGTCTGTAATGGATGTTATGTTTTCGTATGACTTCACACAGTGGCTGAATGTATATGTTAAATAGCATGGATGATAATGCTGACCTCTGGGGTACTCCTTGCATTAGTTTGAATGGAGAGGATGTGTCTCTCCTGCATCTGACGTACTGTTGTCTATCATTTAGGTATGATTGGAACCATTTCAGCGCAGCCTAGGCCGCAATGTATAGTCACTGTTGTATGTAAACCGCACTGGTTTCAAATAGCGTGGTATAAAAGAGACATTAAATAAATAAATAAATAAATGAATAAATAAATAATTCAAAGTGTTATTGTGTAGGCGTCTTAGAAGTATGTAGTGTGATACTGATATGTCAAGAAACATTAAGATAATGCCCTTTTTTATGTTGTCAATTTCTCTGATGATGTGGTCAAAGAAAGCCATAGTAGGGTTTCAACCTCATGGTGTTTTCTTGATTCCATGTTGATGTGGGTCCAAGGGTGCATAAGAATTGATGTGGTCCTGTGGTTGTATCTGAACTGTCTTCTCTAATATTTTGGCCATGAAAGGTAAGCTGGAGACCAGTCGGTATGATATGGGGTCTGTCTTGTCAGATTTGAAGGGTTTTTTTTTTTAGTTTAAATCTTTTTTATTAATAGCTGCAACAAAGTATGAACATCAAAGTATACATACAGAAACATTATAAACATCACCATATACATAAAGAAACATTGTAAACAGCAGCATTCCATCCCAGTGTAAGGGATGCAGGCATATGCCCCTGTGCAAGGGATGTGTGTATGATGTGGTGGATAAAATGGGTTTTTAAAACTGTGATCAAGGCGACTAGCACAGCAGAATTCAAAACAAGTCTGGACAAGTTCCTCGAGGAACAGTTCATAAAACATTATCAGCCTAGAATGTTTGGCAAAACCATCTTTTATCTATCTCTTGGGATTTGCTTGGTACTTGTGATCCAGACTGGCCACTATTGATTTTCCCTTTAAAAATCCAGACAGCGCCTCTCAGCCCGGATATTCAGTGGCAACTCCTATGTGGCTACTGCTGCTGAATATCCCACTATTTTAAGTGTCGTGGCCGACCGCCATATCATTTATATATTGGTCTTTTTGAATATTGGGATCTTAATTTTAAACTCTTGCTGTTTGCATGTCATGAGGATTAGAATTTCAAAATAAACTTTTATTTAGAAACATAGAAACATGACGGCAGAAAAAGACCATATGGTCTATCTAGTCTGTCCTTCCATATCCACTACTATAATTCCTTATTTTCCTTTAGAGAGCCTCTGTGTTTGTCCCATGCTTTCTTGAATTCAGATACTGTCGTCATCTCTTCCACCTCCACTGGGAGACTATTCCACACATCTAGCACTCTTTCCGTAAAGAAATGATTCTGCATTTTACTCCTGAGTCTATCCCTTTTCACCTTCATCCTATGTCCCCTTGTAGCACAGCTAGCTTTCAATCGTAAAAAGCTCTCCTCTTGTGTATTTATGCTATGCAGGTATTTAAACATCTCTATCCTATCTCCTCTATCCACTTTTCTCTAAAGTATACATATTGATATCTTTAAGTTTGTCCCCATATGGTTTATAATGAAGACTACCCTCTGTACCATCTCCATCCTGTTTACAGTTCTGGTCAACTTTATTGGTACCCTTGCTTTTTAGGACTTTTGTGTACAATATCTTGAAAAATAATCGGAAACATTCCAATTGTATGTCATCATGATATTTTAATAGCATGCTCAAAGGTATACTACAAAAAAAAGATGCCTGTGCAACTTAGACATAGTAATTTCTGAGAAAAAAAAAACAAAATATGACCTAGACAGGATTAATGGCACCCTTCAATAACATTTGGTTGCACAACCCTTGGCAGTGTGACAGTCTCCAAACATTTCTTGTAGCCATCTTTAAGTTTCGTACATTTGCCTGCTGGTACTTTCTCCTACTCTTCAACTGTGATTTGTTCCAGCTCATGAATGTTTCCAGGATTCCTTTTACCAATGGCAGATTTCAACTCTTTCCAAAGGTTCTTGATTGGATTGAGACCAGGAGTCATTGTTGGCCAGTTTAAAACAGCCCATTTGTTTCCCTTTTTAACCATTCATTTGTACTTTTTTATTGAAGTTTCAAAATTTTGTATAACAAAATCAGTTATATCATCTGTTACATAATATAAGGAAATTAATGATGACAAAGCTCAAGCCCACATCATGAGGGACCACTTTCATAAAAGAAGAAGAAAAAAATCCCAAACCCAAGCAGAAAATATTATTGTTTGACTCACATTATCCCAAGCCGTTTAAACAAAAGCAAAGAGGAAAAAAGTACAGTAACTAACCCTCCTTCCCTAACAGAAAACTCTCCAATAGGGAAGGGTCAAGAAAGGCAGAATGAATTCCCTGATGAATAATCAAGCAATTACATGGGAACTTTAAAAAGAACATAGCTCCCAAGGCTAATACCCTTGCCTTAGAGTTCAAAAAAGACTTGTGGCGAACTTGTGTAGACCTGGAGACATCTGGGACTACATTCTTTTTTACTTTCAGATGTATGTTTTGGGTCATGTCCTGCTGGAGGACCAATGACCTTCGACCCAGACCTAGCATTCTGACACTAGGTAGCACATTTTGTTCCAGAATACGTTGATAGTCCTCTGAATTCATGATTCCTTTAATATTCCAGACTTTCAGTTCCTGAGGCAGCAAAACAGCCCACAACATTATGGAACCTCCACCATATTTAACAGTAGGAAGGGTGTTTTTTTTTCTTAAAAGATTAATTTCTTCACCTGTAAATGTATCACTGGTCTGCATTGTCAAAGAGCTCGTTTGGTTTTATCTGTCCACAGAACATTTTCCCAGAAGGATAGTGGTTTTTCAGGGTGGGTTTGGACAAATATCAGGCATGCCTTTTCATGTCTGTCTTTGAGCAGTGGGATCCTCCTTGGCCTTCGCAACATTAAGTCCTTCTTTGTTTAGTGCATGGCGTATGGTGCGGGTTGAAACCAGCAGTCCAAATTGCTCTAGGTCAGCCTTAAGCTCTTTGGATGTTGTACATGGTGTTTTTCCAACAGTTCGCACTAAGCTTCAAAGACTTCTTGGATTAATTTTCCTCTTCCCATCACATCCTGGGAGATTCTTCTCAGTTCCATGAGCAGAAAACTTCTTAATAACATTACGAGCTGTAGATACAGGAATCCCAAAGTCTTTGGAGATGGCCTTGTACCCCTTTGAAGTTTGACGGTTGGTATTAATGACTTTTCTGATGGTCTCAGGCAGCTCTCTTGCCTTCACTGTTGTGAAAATGGAACAGGCAGTGAATGTGGCTATTTTAAACATTAGAGCCATCATTCACTGAGCCATCAAGTCATGTGAGTACTGACAACTAATCACAGGTTTGTTTGATTTTACTGCAATGGTAATGCAGTTCTGTTTAAACTGACTTGATTTGTTTATAACAGTGCCAATAACCATGTCCTGTGAATGTCCCAGTTTTTATACTATTTCCTACTATTTCTTTTTTTAATTTAATATTTATTGAATTTTCAATAGAATCAAGACAATGCTTGTACAGAAAGGAATCCCAGAAGAAAACATAGAAGAAAATAAGTACATAAACAAAACTCTTAAATGAACATTCCTGTAGTTCACAAATGAGGGACAGTGCACATGAATACTTTCTCAGGCAGGAGGAAAACCTGGAAATAAGGAAAATTATTACAACAACAAAGATAGCTATGGAGAGCCTAAGGTTAAATATCTTTACACGGTAATTATGCCACAACTTGGTCAATGGTATCAGATGACACAGGTAACCTGGCATGCAAAAAGTTTAACAAATCCCCAGGATGAAAAAAGATATATCTAGAGGAATTACATACAATAAGGCTTTTGCAAGGGAAGTGCAAGTAAAAATAAGTGCCTATTTGTGTTACCCCTGATTTAAGCAAAAGAAATTGTTTACAAAAATATCCAGGAAGATAGAAATCTGAAAGTTACAGAAGGACAAAGAACATTTTTTATAAAATATTTTAAGGATTCTAATCTCTATCTGTAGCAAGAGCACAGGTAACTAACAAGATAATAGGCCTATAATTCTTAGAACCCGAAACATTTAGTATATCGGAAACATTTAAGACTTCCAAGTTGGAATCCATAACTGCATCGGAAGGCTCCTTTTTACCAACAGGCTCTGGTCAAAGGCAGTATGAGGTCCGAAGAAATGAGTAACATCTCCATAAGATATTTCTTAAACATTTTCATACCTGAAATCCCAGGTGACTTTGGAAAATTTTAAGACCTGCAGGTTAACTGCGCGAGCCAAGTTTTCATGCTTAAGTCTCAAAGCAGTGTTATCTTTCACAAGGGCCGCATTCGTATCAGAGAAGATAGACAACTTTTGGTCATGGTCCTCATCTTTTAACTTTAGCTGATCAGAAACAGTTACATACATTGCCAGTTAATCCAAATTAACTTGAATCTTTGATGACAGTTCGGTAGTCTGACAAAAGATGTCAGAGAGATTGGTAATATCCTCCCATATGGTTTTCAGAGTTATCTCCTTAGGCCACAGGAGAGATCATGATAGTGGGGTAGAGACTTCCTGGAACACTCCGGATGAAGCATCCACATCAGGACTGCTGTCCGAGGGCATCCCACTGCCAACACTATGCCCGAAGCATCTCCAGACAAACCGGAGCCCTCTAACCAGCCTGTGGTTGATGAGTCCCCACACTTGGCATCCAACACAGCGCCAACCTCCGACGCAGCAGACTCCAACTCTGATGACACTAGGGCAGGTTCTTCCAGGCGTGATGTTGTTATCCGTGCATTGGGAAACAAGGTGGTATCAAGGTTGGAAGCTGCGGGGTCTCCTCCTTACCCTCAGCAGCCAAGCCTGAACAAATCTCCCACATAGCAGCTGCGGAGACTCCAATAAATCAGTCTGTGGGGCCGGTAACTGGGAGCTGAGGCTCAGCGAGGTACGCCTTAGCTTTCCCCTTACGCTTAGGTATCAGGAAACAGAGCACACAACTCACTTAGCCGTCTTGGTAGCCACGCCCCTCACCTCCCCCCCCCCCCATTCTCTACTATTTCCTTTTTTAATTGGCCTAGTTTTATTTGATTCTTTTATGTATCAAATATGTGTGCATATATAATCAAAAGTCGTTTCACTGGCCATTTATTTTAGGAGATATTGGACATTAAGGAGTTGAACTGCAGGGATGCCAATAATGTTGCCCACAAATGTATATCCTTTAAAGGTGTGGTCTCTAGAATTGAACACAATACTCCAATGAAGTCGCACCAAAAATGTATACAGAGACACTATCACCTTTTTTCTGCTGGCCGTTCTTCTCCCTATGCACCCAAGCATTCTTCTGGCTTTCACCATTGCATTTTCTATCTGTTTAACCACTTTAAGATCATCAGAAACAATCACACCCAGGTCCCACTCTTTTTTATGGACAGAAGTACTTCACCCCTTATACTTTACCATTCCCTTGGATTTTTGCAGCCCAAATGTATGACCCTGCATTTTTTAGCATTAAATCTCAGCTGCCAAATTTTCAACCATTCTTTAAACTTAGCTACATAACCTCTTCATGTTATCGTCTCCTTCCTGGGTGTCTACTCTATTGCAGATTTTGGTATCCTATGCAAAGAGGCAAACCTTATCCGACATCCCTTCTGCAATATCACTAACAAAAAATGTTAAAAAGAATCGGCTCAGGACAGATCCCTGTGGCACACTACATGGTAACATCTTTCTCTTCAGAGTGTGCTACATTTACCTGTACCCTTTGTTACCTCCCACTCAACCAATTTCTAACCCAGTCACCTTAGGGCACTCAATTTATTTATTTCGCCTGCATGGAAGGATGTCAAAGGCTTTTCTGAAATCTAAGTACACCATATCTAGGGCTCTCCCTTGGTCCAACTCTCTGGTCACCCAGTCAAAGAAATCAGTCAGATTTGTCTGTCAAGACCTGCCTCTAGTAAGCTTACGCTGCCTCAGATCCTGCAATCCATTGGACTCCACAAACATCACTATTCTCTCTTTTAGTAGCATTTAAATTAATTTACTTACCACAGAGGTCAAACTAACCAGCCTGTAATTCTCAACTTCATCCATACTTCCACTTTTGTGTAAAGGAACCACATGTGCCTTTCTCCAGTCCTCTGGCACCACTCCCAACTCTAAAGAAGCATTGAAAAGGACAGTGAAGCAACTAGAACATTCCCAAGTTCCTTCAATACTTTGGATGTATCCTATCTGGCTCCATCACTTTGTCTACTTTAGTTTAGCTAGTTGCTCACAAACACAGTCTTCTGAAAATCATTCAAGATCCTCTTCACTTCTGTTCCTTTTGTGGTTTTTTTCTAAGGTCCTGCTCCTGCCCTTTCATCTGTGAACACAGAACAAAATTATTTGTTAAGCAATTCCGCTTTATCCTCATCAGCTTCTATATACTCCTTCCCTTCACCCTTGTGTCTGACAATACTACTTTTGCACTTCCTTCTCTCGCTAACATATCTGAAAAATGTCTTGTCCTCCCCATTTTATTGCATTGGCTATTTCTTCTTTTTGTCTCTTTGCTTTCCTGGCTACTTTCCTAGCTTCTCTAAGTTTTTCCAAATATTGATGCTTATCTTCCTCTTTCTACGATCTCTTGTATTTTATGAAGGCCACCCTCTTTTTCTTCATTTTTCAGCTACTTCTTTTGAGAACCATAGTGATCTCCTTTCCCTTTTACATTTATTTACCTTTCTAACAAAAATGTTTGTTGCCTTTAAAATATGTACTTGCAGTTTTGCCCATTGCTTTTCCACATCCCCCAACTGTTCCCAGCCTGCTAACGTCTCCTTGAGGCATTGTCCCATCTTGGCAAAGCTGGTTTTCTTAAAGTCTAAGACCCTTGCTTTTGAATGGACTTCATCAGCCTTAGTCCTAATACTGAAACACACCATCTGGTGATCACTGGATGTGAGATGATCTCCCACTGTAACATCAGAAACACTTTTCCCATTGGTAAGCACCTGGTTCAGTATGGCTCCTTCACATGTGGGTTCTGTTACCAGTTGTCAGAATAGTTCTCCCTGTAGAGAATCTAGAATCTCTTTACTTCTAGATGACACCACAGCAGGGATGTGCCAAATAACATCTGGCATATTGAAATCACAGATAAGTATCAAGTACTCACACATACAGCAACAGTAACAATCTAGGCATATACTAGTGAGAATTCTTGAGACGCCTACATATACATAAAACTGTACAAGCAGCAGATTAAGTTCAGTATTTCAATGAATCATCTGACTACATGCAGAAGAACCATGAAGGGCTTTTCTGACTTGTTCAGACTTGGCCATCCTTTAGCTCAAAGACAGAGCACAGCTTCCCATTCCAGAAAACTGTTCCTTTGAGCCCAGTCGGAATGTTTTTGCGCTTACACTTAAAACTAGAATACATATATTTTGCAGCATAGCAGGCTTAATTTGATTGCTTTTGTCTGTTAAAAGGGGATTTAGCTGGGGCAAAAATAAGTTTCTTCTCTCTTTCTTTTCAGTGGGCTATATGCTTTGTAACCACTTGAAAATACCAGGAGATAAAGAGTATAGCAATATGATAGCCTGTATGTGGAATCTGGAAGTCCTGAATATATAAGGGGCACCACATTATACCTCTGTGACCTGGAATGATTCTCATTGATCCCGTCTGGGCAATTTCTCCAGTTGGGTTAATTTTGCACATACCATGAGGGTCACAAATGTCACTCCTAAGCAGGATATGTGGATCCTGTCTGTGTTGAGGTTTTTAAAAATGTCTTTATGCTGAAGGTCATTGGTGATCTATAACTCCACCCATTAATTTAATATGACCCTTTGGCCATAGGGTTGATGTTTTCAGTCTCATCATAGAACTGCCATGGATGGAAGGATTTGTTTCTCAGAACATGGTGGAATAAGCCTTTTGAAGGTATTGGTACATAACCTTTTCAAGTATGTCGTGTAGGACTTGTCGTGAAGTACAAGGTTCAGAGCCGATGGAAACAGAGGATTCACTGCAAAGTGAAACCAGAATTGACAGATTTGAAACAAGCATGGAGGGTTGGCATGGAAACCCCAAACAAAAGACGTCACAGTGTGCTAGGGAACGCCCATCCCCTGAGCTAGCTCCTGCTTCATCAGGGAAGAGGGAACAGCTGGTGGGAGGTGTGGCCAGGCCCAACGGAAAAAGAAACACAGATAAAAACTCTTTAGTTAAGGATAGAGAGAGCACAGGAGGGAGCACAGGAGGAGTGGAGAAAACTGAAGGAACGAGGAGAGCAGAGAAGGATAGATATCCCGAGGGCAGCCAAGGTTTGTGGCTGGGAGAAGAGAAAAGGGAAGGGAATCCCAATCTCACTCAGAGAAACTTCTCAGAGGAAGAGAGCTGTGAAAGACATATAATTCCAGCTCACAGAGAGCAGTGCTCCACTACCAAAAGCACTGGGGATTTTTACCACTCTAAAAGCAAAGACGTTTATTCTGGGAACCAGAGAAGACAGCCATGCTGTGCTCATTACAGTCATCCTGAAGGTAAAGCTTATTTCCCAAATACAAAGCTTTTATCAGAAAGGAGAGAAAAGTTTTACCTACCATTTTGTAGCCAAGGGAGATCCCTGGGGGAAAGCAGTTTAAAAGGCAGACACAGAACTTCCCATAGCCAAGCAGAAGAGGGAAGCGTGTATCCTTTCAGTTACCGGGAGCTGTGTGCACAAGAATCCAAACACCCAGACTCCTCTAGCAGGTTGGGGGAAGGGAATCCTTTGATTGAAGCAGAGAGGTTTGCACGGCAGACAGATGAACCCTCTCTAAGAGACATTGAAGGAGAAGGTGATCCTATGCAGTGGGATTCTTATCAACCCCCAGTGTCTGAAGTGTATATGGACTGCTCGTATATGATAGCAGACAATGTGCAATCCCTTTGTTAATATTGCTGAATTTTGCTAAAGAAGAAAACAGCCAAAAGGAGCATTTTGGAGAGAAACACTGTTTTATTCTTTTGTGCCTTAAAAGCTGAGAATAAGCATTTATCTGAGTTACATATTTTTGTTCACACCAGAAGCATGGTTTCTTTGTTAATATAACCTTCTGTTCATGGTCAACAATATCCAACCCCGGGAGGGGAAATAAATCCTTATTTAACCTGAACCACTCGTGTACAACTTGGAATCATTTCAGTGCTGTGGAACTACGTTACCCAGGAGGCCCTTCCAAACCTCCATTAAGTAGTTTTCAGCACAAGAAGCACAACTGCCCACTCGCCTTGCTCATGCTATATGCCTCTGGGAGGGTGAGTGGTGACAGACTGTGCAATTGGAGGAACATCATTACATCATGAAACATGTTAAAAAGTTTTAAATGATAACTGCTCTGAACAATTGCTCTGTAATAAGAGTTAGGGGTGGGCACAACCTAAAACGAGTCAGTTTAAGCTCATTTAAAACAATTTTTCCCATTTCTGTGCATTTTTTGTATTGATTTAATCTATTATTATTTCTAAGCGCGCACGTAAAGGCACATTTTAGAAAGGCCACGTAGGTGAAATCTGGGACGTCCAAGTCAAAACATCTGAAATCCAATGGGAGGAGCAGCAGCCTTCTTAAATCGACCTGTCTTCACCCTAAAAGATAAATTTGTGTATCAAAACATAAAGACACAGGGACATGCCGAATAATGGGCCGTACACCTATAAGTTGTTGCCCAAAATTAGAAACTTGCAAATATCTAATATAGATGGTCTAGACAACACTGATGTGTCCGCAATGATATTTCAGAATGGGTGCGTGTATCCTATGCCACATACATGACCCAGCCTGCCATTTTGCAAGCGGAGATATGTAGCATTGCAGCAGCCAGGTAAAGGTCTCTTTATTTCCCTGCAGTTTGTTTTCGTATAGCAAGAGGTAATAGGGGAATGAGCATGCTTTCGCCTCCTGTCTGCAGGTATTAGATTGCTGAAATGAGCACTTTTTTGTTGCCTATACATGCCTGGGAATGGGTATAGTTTTGAACATGTCCACTGGCGATTTCCTGCTACTATTCCTAAATAGGACACACATGTTCATATTTGTAGGAACCCCTTGGGCACGTCTCCACCATACCCCTGGATGTGATAGTGCCAGGCTCGTGTAAATTCGGACCTTTCTAAAATGGCTCTGGGGATGTCTATGCGATTTCCACATCTGAATGGGCATTTTCAGAAGTGGAAATGAGGACTAGGACTTCTAAAATGACCCCTCTATATGCACACAAAACTTGTATAGGCTCACTCTGTCAACAATTAGCTGCCTGGCTGAAGACCAAACACAGTTTAGGACAACTATCCAGAGGGTTGCCATGAGTCAGCACCGGCTCAACGGCACTTAACAACAACAACATGCGCACAATCAATTGTATAAATTCATAGGAACACTTGTATACAAGCAATTAGCTTATGCCTTTTAAATTTTTAGGCACCCAAATAAAATAAATATAAACTCGTGAATTCACGGAATTTTCGAGTGACTTCAAAACAGAATTATCTCATGGTATACAGTAATAATGCCCTGGTTTTGTGGAATGCAAGGCTATTAAGATATCTGGTACTATTCTTCAGGTGAGACATGAGTACAAATCCCCTTAAATATGAACAGATTCTGACTCAAGACCATCCTCTGGTTCTGCTCTGCACATACATTATAAAAAAGGTGCATTGACTGAGGAACTGCAGTTTAGTCATGGTATCTAGGGCCACTGGACAAAGCCCTGATCTTGCAGCATTTGTGAAAAACTTCATAGGACCTTTTAAGCTATACTAAAGGTTTAGTAAGTATTGTAGGACTATGTATTTGCCTGGCACACAGGGCTGTAATCAGTGAATATTCACTATGATTCAACTCACCCAGTACATGACTTTCTGAGTCAAACCAGGTCTTTTGGCTTGTCTTTGCCTTGGCTCTTCTTTTTGCATTTTCTGACTTGCCCACTCCTAAGCAGTTAAGCTGTAAGGATATGATATTAATAGAGCAAGCTTAAAGGAGTTGTATGTAATGGTGAGCCAAGGGGAAGTTGTCCTACAGGAGAGAACACTGCCAGTTTCCTATTGACCCTTGCAAAGAACAGAGTAAAGAGCTTCAAATACAAAATCCAGATGTCTTTAAGTTTTTTTTCAAATCAGCAGTGCTATCAACTACTTCTCTCAGAATATTCATTTACATGAATTTTGGCTCTGTTCTGCCCCTTTTTGATAAGATTAATGGCTCTCCCTTTCAGACTTATTTTTTTCTTTGCACTTCTGTTTATACTATAGTCAATTTATCCTTTTTTTTTCAAACAATGACCTTCGCGGCTTTCACTGTTGAGTTGTTTGCGCTGTGTTAATATGTTGCATGCTCCTGGATAATCCACAACTGGCTTCCGATGGCTTTTAGCACAGTACTGCACATCTGAGCTTAAAGTTATTATACATCCTAATCAAGCAGGTTTTATTCCTGGGAGGGAGATGGGAGACAATGTATGTACACAGAGCAAAAAACTGCAGAATAAGACAACAGAAAAACATTCTTTCCATGAGAACGTCTGGGTGCTGAACAAAGATCATCAGAAGAATACAAGAGATTTATATTGAAACACATGTGGAAGCAAAAACGCATAATAAAGACTTTTTCAAGTACACTTATTGCAAAAAAACTGTGAAAGAGCCAGTTGGACCATTAGATGACAGAGGGGTAAAAGGGACACTAAGAGGGGACAAGGCCATAGCAGAGAGACTGAATCAATTCTTTGCTTCGGTCTTTACTGAGGAAGAGGTAGGGATGTTACCTATGACTGAAGTGGTATTTAAAGGTGATACTGTGAAAGAAGTGAAGGAAATATTGATACTCCTGGAAGATGTATTACAACTATTTGATAAACTGAACAGTAGCAAATCATCTGGACCGGATGGTATACATCCAAGGGTGTTGAAAGAACTGAAATATGAGATTGCAGACCTGCTATTAGTAATCTGTGAACGATCATTAAAATCATCTGTAATACCTGAAGATTGGTGTATGGCCAATGTAACGCCAATTTTTAAAAAGGGTTCCAGGGGTGATCCAGGAAACTACAGACCAGTGAGCCTGACATCAATACCAGGAAAAATGTTAGAAACCATCATAAAGAACAAAATTACTGAACATGTAGATAGTCATGGCTTAATGGGAGACAGCCAACATGGCTTTAGACAAGGAAGATCTTGTCTTACTAATCTGTTATGTTTTTTTGAAGGTGTGAATAAACAGGTAGACAAAGGTGAGTCAGTTGATATAGTATATCTGAACTTTTAGAAAGCCTTTGACAAGGTCCCTCATCAGACACTTTTGGCAAAACTAAAGAGTCATGGGATAGGAGGGTGTACTATTGTGATCAGGAACTGGTTAAAAGATAGAAAGCAGAGGGTAGGGCTAAATGGCCAATTTTCCCAATGGAGAAAGGTGAATAGTGGAGTACCCCAGGAATCTGTGCTGGGTCCACTGCTTTTTGACATATTCATAAATGACCTGGAAAAGGGAATAATAAGTGAAGTTATCAAATCTGCAGATGACACAAAGCTATTTAAAGTTGTTAAAACCCATAAAAATTGTGGAAAATTGCAAGAGGATCTTGATAAATTGGAAAACTGGGCATCCAAATGGCAGATGAAATTTAATGTGGACAAGCGCAAAGTTATGCACCTAGGAAAGAACAACCCAAACTATGGTTACACGATGCAAGGTTCCACATTAGGAAAAAAATGTAGACGTTATCGTGGATAACATGTTAAAACTCTCCGCCCAGTGTGCATCGGCAGCCAAGAGAGCAAATAGAATGCTAGGTATCATAAAGAAAGGAATGGAAAATAAAACAGAGGATATTATAATGCCTCTGTATCGTTCCATGTGCGACCACACCTTGAATATTGTGTGCAATTCTGGTCGCCATATCTTAAAAAGGATATAGCGTTATTAGATAAGGTTCAGAGAAGAGCCACCAAAATGGTAAAGGGGATGGAAAGATACTCCAATGAAGATAGACTAAAAAGGTTAGGCCTCTTTAACTTGGAAAAGAGACGGCTAAGGGGAGATATGATAGAGGTCTATAAATTAATGAATGGAGTGGAACGGGTAAACGTAGATCGATTTTTTACGTCATCAAAATATAGAAAGACTAGGGGGACATGCAATGAAGCTACAGGGTAAACTATTTTAAGACTAATAAGAGAAAATATTTTTTCACTCAGCATTTGGAATTTGTTACCGGAGGATGTAGTAAAAGCTGTTAGTATGGCTGGGTTTAAAAAGGTTTGGACAAGTTCCTGGAGGAAAGATCCATAAACCATTATTAAAAGGGACTCAGGATATCACTGCTTGACCCAATACAAGCTTTGTGGAACCTGTGTCTTTTGGGGAAACTGCTAGGTACTTGTGACCTAGATTGGCCACTGTTGGAAACAGGATACTGGGCTTGATGGACCTTGGTCTGACCCAGTATGGCATATCTTATGTTCTTATAAGGTTGCCAGATTTTTGGCAGGCACATCTGAGACACATATTTGAAATGAGGAGGGGGGACACCTTAGTTCCCAGTTGAACAAGAAGTGGAGGAGGGGAGTCATTACCCTGACCGCACATTCATCCCATGATAGCAATAATATCTCTTCCAATCAAACAAATCAACAGAGAAATAGAAACAGTAATGTATTTCCCTTGTACTGTGAAAATATAAATAAAATGGTTCTAAATTCTAAAAACAGACATATTCAAATTACTGTTTTGAAAATAAACTATTTTTCTAACATCTCTGTTCCCATTGCTGGAATCAGGGACAGGAGGCTGCTAGCAGGTGGGCATCAGGGACACAGCTCTAAAATCGGGGACAATCCCCATGTGATAGTGCGGCGTGCGGTGGGAAGGAGTTTTCTATTAAAACACCAGACAAAGGAGAAGGGCAATTATCAAAGGCAGATCTAAGTGACTGAACTTTATCTTGGAAATAATTTGCTAGTGTGAGTAGAGAAGGAGAGGTGCTTGGATTGGGCGATAAGACTGCAGTAGAAGGTTTGGAGATCATTGCCAGGATAGAGTATAAGATGGGAGGGGTTTGTGGCAGAGGAGATGAGGCCTGAGTAATAGTCTTTTTTGGCTGTGTGGATCAGTGAGTGATACTGTTGGTGAAGGTCCTTAAAACATTGAACAGAAGAGGGCCGAGGGGTGCTTTCCCCACAGGCGCTCAGCTCGGCAGAGCTGGCGGCACTGGAGATGGAGACCATGATGAAACCAGGGATGATTATGTTGGGGATGGCGAAGATGGGGGCGGAAGGAAATGTCATCGAGGGCAAAAGATAGAGTGGAGTGCCAAAGTTGAGCTTGAGTGTCCACAGGGAGGGAGGAGAAATTGGAGGGAAATATGTGGTCAGCAAGGGGAAATTGCCCCAAGGTGCAAGAGGAAATATTGTGACTGTGAACTAAATCGTTGACAGAAGATAAGGGAGGGATCAGAGAATACTGGACAGGAAAGAAAACGCTGAAATTGTCCGATGAAGGGACCGAAAGAGAAGAGAAAGAGATAAGAGCTGAGGATAAAAGCGGGGAGGAGAAGACCAGATCAAGAATGTGGCCTGCAGAGTGGGTAGGAAAGGATATGTGTTGTGAGAGAGAAAGGTCTGTGAAGAGCTGGAGAAGAGTGAGAGGGGATGCATTGTGGTGTTGAAGTCCCTCAGAACCAGAAGGTGAGGATAAAGCAGGGTTGCCTCTGAAAGGGTGTGGAGAAGGGAATCCCAGTGGTGGCGATGGAGGGACAGCGGGGCATAGATTAGCAGGAAATGGAGAGATGGGGAACCATCAAGACGGATCGAGAGGGATTCTGTAAAGGACAGGGCAGTGCAGGAAACCTCAGAGATGGGAAGAGTAGCGTGAAAAAGAGCACAACACCTCCACTGGTGCATCCCTACTCTAATGGAGTGGAGGAGTAGCCTAGTGGTTGGGGCAAGGTACTTCAGGCTGGAAGGTTGGGGGTTCAAATCCCACTAGAGGACAGCAACCTTTGGCTGGAAGGATTGGGGTTTCTAGTCCCACAGGTGCTCCTTGTGGTCTTGGGCAAGCCACTTAACCCTCCATAGCCCATGTTCCCTGTAAAATAGTTATCTCCAAGTTATAATGCCCTGTTCAATGTAATTTCAGTTTGTTCAATGTAAACTGCACTGATGCAGAATAGCGCGGTATATAAGAGAATGTAAATAAATAAATAAATCCCACCCCAGAGGTCAAAAAGGCTACATAGCCAGGTTGGAGGCTTTGATAGAGGAGCAGCACCTCACCCTCCCTTAACCATGTCTCAGTCAGAAAGAGGACATGAAGGGAACGATTCACCAAAACATCATAAACAAGTGAGGTCTTTGTTTTCTGTCTATTATGTTGATTTTACTACTGCTTCTACTCCTTTCCTATATTGCTATGGTGTTCCTTTTCCTTTTTTCTGTAGCGTAGACACATTCATTGTAAACCGCTCTAATGTTTCGACGAGAGCGGTATATAAAGTGAAGAAATAAAGATAAAGATAAAGACTAGACCTGCAGTTCAGAAGAGCGGAGCAAAAGGAAACCAGGGAAGGGAGAATAGGTGCAGAAGAGGGCATGACCTTGATAGGGCAGAAAGCTTCTGCAGTACCTGACTGGGAGGTGACCAGGTAGGGAGTGAGGGGTGTAAATGGCGCCGGCCCCATAGGACAGGGATGGCGGACATGGTGAACAAAAGCAGTACTTGCTTGTGGAGAAGGGGAATGGAAATGGAAGACTGGAGAGTAATTTAGTTAGGGTGATATGATCGCCCCTGGAGTTGCCCCAAGGAGCTTGCCCAAGGAGCACATCCTGCTCCTTGGGCATGCACCCACAGCGCCTGCCACTGCGGTGCAGAACACCATAGGTGGCTTTGATTTTAAAAGCATCCAAGTTATCTTGCTTGCCATGGCAACGTCAGTTCCGGGTGGGCGGGTTAATGCACAAACGGAGTAGAGACCTAGAAATGTAAGGCATACACGCAATCAGCAACGGTATGAGCAGAGTAGCAGCATGCAAAGTGACAAGTAGACTTACTGCACAGAAGAAAGGACTGGCAATCTATTTCTGGTCACACTTTACCAAGAAAACCCAAGAGCTGGATAGCCAGGAGTCAGCATTGACTCAACGGCACACTTTCACTTTCTTTTCATGATAGTGAGTGACCCTAGAGATTCCAGAAGGTTTTGTGGTCAGAGGGGCAGAGTTGGGGTTTGAAGTTAAATGCACCCTTTTTAAAAGTACACATGTATGCTTTCCCCCCAATATTTACATGAGTATAAATTAGTGCATATAGCTTTCCTGGGGCATTTAATTTCACTTTATTTGTTCAAAGAAATTTTTTTTACAATCACCATTCTCCTGCAAACAGCAGACTAATATACTGATTGCTCGCCACAGTCCATTTTCCTCCCCCTCCCTCCCAAACCCTCATCTCTCCCCTTCCCTGTCTAATTCTATTCAAAGCTATAACATGCAGCAATAAATTCCACAAAGCCCAGAACCCCCCAAACCTAAGCTCACTTCATGTTTGAATTACTTTACCAGAGCTATCTTCCGCCTCGGGAGATTGCTTTGTGCCCAAGCAGTAAAAGGAGCCCAAACAGTCTCAAATTTCTCTAGTCCACCATGACAAAGTGCAGTTAGCTCACTTAGAAAATAGATATTCCAAAGTCTGATAAATAACCAGCCATCCGGGAACCTGGGTTGACCTCCAAGACCTAACTAATTCACAAGGAGCTGCTGCAGTACAAGAAATCAGCATGCATGGAGAGCTTTTCTCATGATATTCCAGCATTAAGTGTAAAAGAAAGACTTTGACTTCTGTGATGTCATAAAATAGCTCACAACACGTGTTCCAGAAAGGCTGAATAACAGGATAATTCCACCAAACATGCCATCAAGTTCCCAGCTGCCCAGAACGGTCCCAACAATAGTCTGAGGCAGTCAAGGATATTTTGTGGAGATGTTGGGAGGTTAAGTACCAGTAATGGAGAAGCTTAAATCCATTCTCCACAAAGTTTTCTGATATAGCTATCTTGTTGGCATTTCAAAAAATAGTTCCCCAGCTCTTCTCCTCTAAAACCTCAGCCAAATCCAACTTCTGATGTTTAATGTGACTAGATTTGCTTAGTTTCCCAATATGCAAAACAAGATATATTTTAAATAGCAAATCATGCTGCCCCACCACCCAATCCCGACTTAGGGTTGCCAACTTTTTGAAAGACAAAAATCCACCACCTGTTGCTGCCTGAGTTCCGCCCCCTGCTCCATCCCCACCCCACCCCCTGCTCCACCCCATCCCCAGCAATAGCTGCTATGATGGCAGCCATACAGGCTTTAGCTACTGCAGGCCACATAGGGTAGTATAGGGTAGGGTAGGGTACAAGAGGTTGCACTCTTCAGCTCCCTTTGAGTTACAGTCCCTTTCTTAGTCCCCCAAATACATATGCTCCTCCATATGGTGTTAAATCCAAATATATACAGTCAAACCTCGGTTTTCATGATTAATCCGTTCAAAAAAGTCTGACTATAACCGAAACGGACTAAAACCGAAGCAAGATTTCCCATAAGAAATAATGTAAATTCAATTAATCCGTTCCAGACACCCAAAAATATTGACAAAAAATACATTTTATAGAGAATAACTATCTTTTTACATACAGAAAACAATGAGAAATACATATAAATGACTAATGAAATGGATAAATGAGCATGTAACATCACTTTTACCTTTATTGAAGACTTTTGTTGGCATACACAGTGTCGGGAGAGGTGGAGAGGCAGTGTCAGCCAAGCAGCAGGCAGTTGAGAAACAGTGGGACAGAGAGTCTTAGGCTGCCTCCGGCCCCCTACGGTAGCAGCCTGACACAGGTGAGAGTCAGAGAACAGCGTGGGGCTGTGCCAGCAGGAGCCTGCAGCTGCAGACTGCAAGGTTTCAAGGAGAGGC
This sequence comes from Ichthyophis bannanicus, assembly GCA_033557465.1. Classification (NCBI taxonomy): domain Eukaryota; kingdom Metazoa; phylum Chordata; class Amphibia; order Gymnophiona; family Ichthyophiidae; genus Ichthyophis; species Ichthyophis bannanicus. The sequence continues at coordinate 485,640,744 of CM066037.1, forward strand.
CGCGTGTGCAGGCCTGCAGGACACCCAGAATCCAATCGGGAGGGCAGGGGCCCCGGCGGGAGACTGGGCCACCAAGGAGAAGCAGATTCGGTCACCAGCTCCTGTCCCGGTTCAAGGGATGTGCAGGGGAAGAGGCAGCAGGCAGACGTCAATCGGGGGAGAGTCCGGGGCAGGAAGCAGTTTCGGGCAGGCCACGCTGGAGCGTTGAACTCCTCGGCTCCCCAGAGGTCCCGCAGAATCGCTGGCTCAAGCTCCGTGGGAGATCGCTGGCTCACGCTAATCCATGGCAGGTACGGGGGGGGGGGGTAAAATGCTGTACGAAAACCGAGACAACGTACGAAAACCGAAACACAATCTTGATGAAAAAAATCAACGAAAACCGAATCGTACGAAAACCAGGGCATACGAAAACCGAGGTTTGACTGTATTCTGCATCCACAGAACCCCCTGCCCCTCCTCCAACAAAGGGTGAAGAACAGAGCTAGGACGCTTCCCCATAGAACTTACCATAAAAACAATATCCTGATTCTTTTGTCATCTCACTAACAGCAACATACACCCTTTCAGTAGAAAACATACTATGAAGGACTACATAACTCTATAAAGAAATGACCAAGGACCTAGCAAAATCTACTATGCCAGCACTAATTTCCAAAACTCACAAAACAAGAAACCTAGTACTGTAAATATTCCAGTGAGCCCAGCATCTCTTCCAGGCTGAAAGGTGACAGCAGTGAGCCCTGAGGGACCGCTCAGTGCAAGATCTTGAACTATTGTTTTTTTCCTGCATCAGTAGTGTGCCACTGCTCAACAAAGCACACTGCATTTACAGCTGTGGTCAACATTATTAGCATCCTTGTATTTTAAGTATGTTGTGTACAATATCTTGAGAAATAATTGGAAATATTCCAATTGTATGTCATCATACTATTTTAATAGTATGTTCAAAGGTATACAAAAAAATGATGTCTGTGCAACTTAGACTTAAGGGTATGTTTACTAAACAGCGCTAACGGCGCAGCTGCGACATTATCATGTGATATGTGATGTCAACACGCGATAATGGCACTTTCCCATGCGAGAACATCACGTATCGCGCGATAATGTTTGCAGCGGCGTTAAGGTGCCAGAGGGTGGAGTAAGGCTCCCCAGAGGGTGGAGTAAGGCTCCCCAGGGGCAGAGATGAGGGGTCAATGGGCGGAGAGTGGGTGGGGAGAGGCCCCATGCACACTAACGCCATGAAATGAAGGTCTGAAAGTTAGCACCAGTGAAAACCTCGCGCTAGAGGCATATTTGCAGGAGAGAGAAACCATTTCAGTCAGCAATGTACAGCAAAGACAGGGAAACCCAGTAAAGTGATAGTAGTGATACATGTGCAGGAACCAAAAAGGCAAATAAACATATTAAATGACCAGAACCACATTTGAAATCCACATAACCAAGCTGGCCAATAGTGCTACTAATGATAAACATAAAGCAACACTACTGACAAAGCGCAAAAAGGAAGATATCATGCTCTGTCCCCCTACAAAGTGAATGATCCCACAGTGAAATAGCGGTGATCAGGGTTTTGTCATTTATATTGGGCAGGTTTGTTATGCTGTGGTCCAGCTGGGGCTCAGTGCGGACTAGGCAGATGCCTAGGTGGCACATAGGAATGCCGAAACACTAAAGCAGCAAGACAGCAACTAACGAGGGTCCAACATGGGCACGAGTGTGTTTCCCACAGTGTCACAGGGGATATTACCCAGCAGGTACCCCCAAGGGCACATAACATTGACAGGTGGTGCCGAGGGGAAGTGCACATGTCCATGTAGGCACCCCTACCCGAGAACCCACACCATAGACAGCTGCCTACCGGCACACTGGATGGCCTGGGACTGCGCACCACCAGCACCACTGGCATAAGGGCATGTCAGCATGGTGGCGGAGGGTTGCTGGTGGTGGAGGGGGCAGTGGCACCTGCCCACAGCAGACCATGGCCAAACCCTGTTTAGGTGGGTGCCGTGCGGTGCGACAAAGGTCTGTCTAACGAACACTAATGGTAGCCGCAGGGAATTATCTGCCTCTGTGGCAACAGTTTGGTGCAGTATACACAGCCAGTGTGTTCAGGGGCAGAGGGTCACAGGTTAAAGCCCCAGCTGTGGCTCCTGCAAACCATGTCCCTATATTTTACCCAGTATTAAACCGTGGTAATAAAGACGGAACTGTTATTGCAGATTAAATAAACAAGCCATAAACATATATATTTTACCCTACAGGACACAGACACCATAAATATGTGCAATCCCTAGAGCAGTTTCCCAACTGCAGTCCTGGAGGACCAAACACCATTCAGGTGTCATGCTGTCCCTAATAAATATGCCTGTGCTGCATTTGTATGCGCCACCCCCATTGTATGCAAATGTATCTCATGCATATTCATTAGGGACAGCATGAAAACCTGAACAGTGTTTGGCCCACCAGGACCGGAGTTAGGAAACTCAGCCCTAGATCAGAGGCCAACAGGGGTGCAAACACCCACACCCACAGGCTCCACTATCCAACGCCTCATGGAGAGTCAGGCTGTTGGGCCCTGCGCGGAGCAGCATCTCCCAATACTGGCACCTGCATACCTTAGCAATGCCGTCCTAAACTTGGGAACACCTTCCACATATATCAAAAGGTTGCTATGATTAATGTCAGCTAACAAATCCTAAGTTAAACATGATTTGTTGATAGAGATTCATCATAGCAACCTTTCTGATATCTGTGGAGTGTGTTTCAGTTATTGATTCTGACAGTGTTTACCATCCCAGGGAGTGACCCCAACAGTTTTGCGTACCATAGCAATGCCTGCACTGTGCCCAGGACTGCTGTGGCAGCCAGGGTTGCCACAAACCTCTATAGTTGCACAATGCTGGCATAGGTGTGGGAGTGTGTGTGTGTCTATCCAGTGTGTTGTAGCTGCCTACACCTTACTGAGCCCACACTGCTTGCACTGTTTCCAGTGTTAGCCTGCCAATGTGCATAATGAGGAGCAAGGTACTGTGGGTATGGGCCAGACAGGGTGACCTTCTGCTCATGAACACACTGACTGTGTGTACTGCACCACACTGTTGCCACAGGGACAGTTCATTCCCTGGGGATACCATGACTGTTCGTCAGACAGACCCTGTTTGTTGCAGTGCACGGCACCCACCTAAATGGGGCTAGGCCATGGTCTGCTGTGGGAAGATGCCACTGCCCCGTCCGCCACAGCACCCCTCCGCCACCATGCTGTCATGCCATTATGCCGGTGGTGCTGGTGGTGCACAGTTCCAGGCCATCCAGTATGCCGGTAGGCAACTGCCTATGGTGTGGGTTCTCGGGTAGGGGTGCCTACATGGACATGCGCTCTTCCCCCCCCCCCGTACCGCCTGCCAATATTATGTCCCCTTGGGGGTACCTGCTGGGTACTATCCCCTGTGACACTGTGAGATACACACTCGTGCCCATTTTGGACCCTCATCAGTTGCCGTCTGGCTGCTCTACAGTTTCAGCATTCCTATGTGCCACCTAGGCATCTGCCTAGTCCACACTGTGCCCCAGCTGCACCACAGCATGTGCCGCCTGCAGCTCTCTGTATCCCATTTCCAGCATCTGTACAGTTGCCCTTTCCTACATGCCCACCCTGCTGTTGCGGCACATGTGCATGCCATAACAAACCAGCCCAATATAAAGGGAAAACCCTGATAACTGCTATTCCAATGTGGGATCATTCACCTTGTAGGGGGACAGAGCATAGACCCTTCCAAACATGATATCTTCATTTTTATGCTTTCTCAGTAGTGTTTCTTTATGTTTCTCATTAATATCACTATTTGCCAGCTTGGTTATTGGGATTTTAAATGTGGTTCAGGTCATTTTCTATGTTTATTTGCATTTTCGTTCCGTGTACATGTATCACTGCTATCACGTTTTTGGGTTTCCCTGGCTTTGTTTTTCATTGCTTACCCAAAATTGTTTCTGTTTCCTGCAATTGTGCCTTAATGCGAGGGTTTCGCTGGCGTTAGTGTTCAGACCCAGATTTCACAGCGTTAGTGTGCCTGGAGCCTCTCCCCTCCCACTCTCTGCCCATTGACCACTTCTCTCCACCCTCTGGGAAGCCTTACTCCACCCTTCAGAGCTGGATTTCACAGCGTTAGGGTGCCTTAACGCCGCAGCCGCGTTATCGCGCGATAACGTCACTTATCACGCGATAATTCCACCGCTGCAACCTTAGCGCCGTTTAGTAAACATACCCCTTTGTGTGGTGACCTGCAGTCTTTCTGTAGCCAGCCAGCAGTGTGGTAGAAGCTATAGAGATAGATGTAGCCTTCTGGTTACTTCAATGACTGAGGAGGCAGAGGTCATGGGTTCAGTCTTGCAGTGGTGTAATCTAAAAAGGCTATCTGAGGCATTTTCTTTGAATTTAAATCAGTGCTGCCAGCAAAAACACCCTCACGGTGCTGTAGCCTAAGGTGCCTCATAGGCGCCCTATAGGGCACCCTGTAAGGTGCTCTATAAGGCACCCTGTAAAGCACCCTTTTAAGGCGCCCTATACAGTGCCCTATAGGGCACATTATAAGGTGCCTTGGCAGACAGGGCACTTTATAATGTGACCTACGGGGCGCCTTATAGGGTGCCTTATGAGGCATCTTAGGTTACGGCACTGTGAGGGTGTTTTTGCTGGCAGCACTGATTTAAATGAAAAGAAAATGCCTCAAACAGCCTTTTTAGATTACACCACTGCAGGATCAAACCCATGACCTCTGCCTTCACAGTCATTGCAGTAACCAGTGGGCTACATTGCTATAGCTTTTAATACTGCACTGGCATGTACTTAGGGTTAACACGCGTTAACGTGCCACGGCGCCCACTATCACGCGATACATATTCTTGCTACCTTAGGACTGGAATGCCCATTCCTTATATGGCATTCTTCACATTATCGCTGCAGCTAGCGCCGGTAACATTAGGACGGTTTAGTAAACATACCCCTTAGTAATTTCTGAGAAAAAAAAAACAAAATATGACCTGGACAGGATTAATGGCACCCTTCACTAATATTTGGTTGCACAACCCTTGGCAGTGATGACAGCCTCCAAAGATTTCTTGTAGCCATCTAAGTTTTGTACATCTTGGTAATTTCTCCCACTCTTCAACTGCAATTTATTCCAGCTCATGAAGGTTTCCGGGATTCCTTTCACCAATGGCAGATTCCAGTTCTTTTTAAAGGTTCTTGATTGGATTGAGATCAGCACTCATTACAGGCCAGTTTAAAAAACAGTCCATTTTTTCCTTTTTAACTATTCTTTTGTACTTTTGGATAAATGTTTTGGATCATTGTCCTGCCTGAGAATCCATGACCTTTGACCCAGTCCTAGCTTTCTGACACTAGGTAGCACATTTCACTCCAGAATACCTTGGTAGTCCTCTGACTTCATAATTCCTTTAATACATTCCAGACCTCCAGTTCCTAAAGCAGCAAAATAGCCCCACAACATTATAGAACCTCCACCATATGTAACTGTGGGAAGGGTGTTTTTTCCTATAAGCTTAATTTCTTCTCCTGTAAATGTATCGCTGCATTGCCAAAGAGCTCCAGTTTGGTTTCATCTATCCACAGAACATTTTCCCCGAAGGACTGTGGTTTCTCAAAGTGGGTTTGGACAAAGATCAGGCATGCCTTTTTATGTCTGTCTTTGAGCAGTGGGGTCCTCCTTGGCCTTTGTCCATTAAGTCCTTCTCTGTTTAGTGCATGGCATATGGTGAGGGTTTAAACCACCACTCCAGATTGCTCCAGGTCAGCCTTAAGCTCTTTAGATGTTGTATGTGGTGTTTTTCCAACAGTTCGCACTAACTTTCGAAGACTTCTTGGATTAATTTTACTCTTCCTACCACGTCCTGGGAAGTTCTTGACAGTTCTATGAGCAGAAAACTTCTTAATAACATTGTGAACTGTAGATATAGGAATCCTAAGGTCTTTGTAGATGGCCTTGTGCCATTTTGAACTTTTATGTTTGGTGATAATGGTTTTTCTGGTGGTCTCAGGCAGCTCTTTTTTGTTTACTATTGTGAAAATGGAACAGCGACTGAATGTGGCCTTTTTAAACATTAGAGCCATCATTTGTTGGTTGATTCAAGTCATGTGAGTACTGGCAATTGATCACAGGTGCGTCTAATTTTACTGTAGTGGGAATGTGGTTCTTCTGTTCAAACTGATTTGAATTGTTTATAACAGTTTTTACACTATTTCCTACTATTTCCTTTTTTAATTGGTCTTTTTTTATTTGATTCTTTTATGTGTCAAATATGTGTGCATATATAGTCTAAAGCCATTTCACTGGCCACTTTTTTTTTAGGAGATATTGGACATTAAGGGGTTGACTGCAAGGGCGCCGATAATGTTGATCACAACAGAATCAATAACATGAATTATTGAGCAACAGTGTACACTACTGACGACATTACCCCTGAAACAAATCCTCTCAAAAAGAAGAATCCCAAAAACAACATGGGGAAATAAACAAAACAAAGGTTTTTGCATGCATACCCTTTCCCTGTTCCTTCCTGTGGGTAGTGCAGCTTCTCTTGATTGATTGATTTACTGATTTAACTGATTTAATAGCCTTTGCCCATGTCAGCCCCAAGCCCCTGCATCAGCTTCCAGCCACATCGTCACCACCTTCTCTCACCCCTATCCTCACATCTCCCTAGCCTCCATGCCATCCAGCATAGCTCCCTCTCTCCCCTCCCCATACAGCACTGCTTACTCTCTTTTCCCTACCCCCATCCATCCACTTCCCTCAAAACTCCCTCATGCCTGCTGCTGCCCCTATTGCTCTCTCTCAAGGCTTGCAGTAGCAGTCAAAGAACTGGTAATGAGCACCATTGAGCCATCGAGTCTATGTGCTCTTCAAGGCCTTGCTGTGTCCTGCTCCTTCTGATGCATGCTTCCCGTTACTGGGGTCCCAGGAGCAGGATGGGCTCCTTCATAGTTCTTTGATGGCTACCGCAGACCTGGAGATAAGGCAGTGGTAATAGCAGCAGCAGAAGGCAGAGGGATTAGCTAGTGATCCTGTTATTTAAAGCATTGGGACACTCCTCCTTGTCACATTGCTCCCCAGAGCCCTACCTGCCAGCCTTTCATCGCTACTGTGAGGTAAATTGCTAAATCAGGAGGTCCGATTAGGGAGCTCATGGGCTGTTTTCAGCCTGCGGCTGTACAAAGCATACATTATGTGCGCCTGTGTTCCTATTGCGTTGGTGCATTCCCTGTGCCACACTTTTAACTCATCAGCATCCAGATAATATTATGACCCAAGGGGGGGGGGGGGGAGGCGGCAAGTGCCAGCAGTGTCGCACTGCAAAGGATAACTCGTTAGGGTTAGGAGAAGTCTTAAGTTCTGTTGGTGCTGCCCCCAAAATTGTGCCACTTTAGGTGACTGCCTTGTTTGCCTAATGCTTCCACCGGCCCTGGGTTTGGGGCTGAGAGAGTTTCCCTTCCTTCCACAACAATGATTGGCTATGGTCTGTATGAGCCCAGGGAGCAGAAGGATATAGAGGCAGGCACTACTTTGGGGACATAATTATTACATGCATATTATTGGGGGGGGGGGGGTAGTGCCATCATGTCAGTACTGACTCCTGGCAACCCATCTGCCTCTGGGTTTTCTTAGCCATGTATCAATGGAAGTAGATTACCAGGCTTTTTCTTCTGAGGCAATGGAGAGTAAAGTGATTTGCCCAAGGTCACAAGGAGTGCCAGTGGGAATCAAACCCTTGAGCTTCTGGGTAGGTAGCTGCTCTAACCACTAGGCTACTCCTCCACTTTCAGTGAGGTCCATTAACCATAATCCCTCCCTTTGTCTCTGAAAGTAGCCTTTCAACTCCAGAATATGTTTGTGTTAATCATATTTTCTGCCTTGCACTCTTTCTGGTCCATGACATAATAGCCCATAGTCCAGTTTTTTCCAGCCTAAGTGAAACAAGTTGGGGAGTCTTGTTTCAGCCCCCAGTGGGCGCATGTTCCTATCACTCTAACCACCATCACAAGCTGGCAGTGAGAAGCCAAAAGTTGCATAGGTACGCAGACTAACTTGCCCTTTCTTCTTTCCAGGTGACCCTCTATAGATTGAGACTGAGATACATTGGCAGAGCAACATGTATAAGATCCTGCTGCTGTAACCTGTGCTGGACTTGTTCTGTGGATAAATGAAGAGCTTTGGTTCCCAGCACTGTCAATCCTAGCATCTAGGAGGAGTACTAAATTCCCAAGAGTATATATAGTAGATGAATGCCTTCATTCTAAAGATATTTGCTCATTTGGAAGATAGGAAAGAACAGTGCAGTCTCATATACCAGAACATTCTGAATTTTTCAGTTTCTACCAGATTTTATGGTGCTGTTAAAAGCTGATTTCCATGGGTCCTATAGGGCACTTGGACCTCTTTATACATGTCTCTTCCTGTCCTTATTTATTGTTCTGTAAAGGCTATTTGCATAATCTCATGAAAAATAATATGCAATTAAGTTCTAACGTTACCATTGGATCTTTATTCCAAGCATTGGCAGAAGAAGTATGTGTTAAACAAGCAATGTTTAAACTGAATTGGTGCTGGGATGTTAAGCAAGAAAGGAGGCCTTGACATACACATTCCTTGCAAGCAATTGAGTCAGCTTGAGAAGATAAAATATAATCTGGTACATGATATCAGTGGAGAATTCAAGCCAGAAAGTTGTAATAAGTAACATCAAGTCTTTCATTCCTCTGTCATTACCTTGAGAGATGACCCTTCAGTACTGTAGAAGGGAATTATTATTATTTTTTCATTATTTCTGTATTTGCACAGTGTAGTGACTGAAGGAAAGCTGTGTCCCCTTTGGCCATTCAAGTTATTCTGATCACTAATAGCTGAGGGTCCTGTTCACCAATGTAGAACTCTGTTATATAGTATAAGATAATGAATAATCCAGATCAGGGCTGGATTTAGGCACAGCCGCATAGGCGTGTGCCTAGGGCACCAAGATGCCCAAAAATTGGGGACTGGGACCCTCCCACTCTCCAAACTCTGTAGGATTTCCCTCCACACTAGTCCTTTACTTCTGGGTGCCATGATCTTACATCTAGCCCTGATCCACATCCATCAAGTAGTCAGGAAGTCTAGGGGGTTCTTGACAGTAGGTGCTCCCTACAACTGCATAGTTGAAATGGCAGCTGAGAGACGTGGTTAAAGACTATGGGACCCTTTTACTAAAGCCCGTTAGCTGGTTAACATGTGTTTTAGTGTGCAGCAACTGACTGCTAGGAACACTAATACGGAATATGCAGGCTACCGCATACTAAAACACACATTAACCTGCCATTACGGGATGGGGAGGGGAATGGGTGGAGTGTGGACGTAGAGCACTCATTACCGGTAGTGCCAGGGCAAGGCATTAAGTGAATACACCTTACTGGAGAGTATGTTGGAGTGGCCCATTATATTTTAGCTGCCGGGAACTTAATAGTCACACCCCCAACAGCTAATGTGGAGGCTTTGCACTTAAGGTGTATTGGTAATGCACATTAAGTGAACAACCTTAGTGTGTACTAATAGATTTAGGGGCCATTTTAGAAATCTTATTTGTGATTTGGAGCTCTGAAAATAGCCATTCACATGTCCCAATCACATCCATGTCCCAATCGCCATTTTAGAATGCCCAAATTTGCATGTCACATGGGGGCCTGGTGGAGGTGTGTCTGCTGCATTCTGTAAAAGATACATGCATGTGGCCAATTTCAGAATGGGGCTGCACGTTTACAAGCAGCGACAGACACGCCCATGTCTATACCTGCTCCTGGGCACATATAGACCTTTGAAAAGTGCTCATTTCTGTCGGCTATCAACAGTTTAAAGAAGAGGGGAATGTCCCTTCACTCCCACAATAGTTTTTGTCAACTCAAAACAACCTAATAGGTACACAGTGAGGCCATATTTTCTGCCGTTGCATCACTGAGGGTCTCCATTTCTAAAATGCCAGGACAAATATGTGGTAACATACACATGCGTGTCCCAAAATATTGACACTGGCATGTCTATGTGGCCGATACCACAAACATCTATATCACGCATGTCCATGTTTCTGAAATCAGCTGGTTTTCTGCATATCCTTTTATGCTCTAATTGCAACTATGACCTTGACTGACTCGAAGGCACACATTGCATTGCAGAGTGATTTTAGATAGCATTTACATGTGTCCACTTTCATTGCTGCCCCTCCCACAGAATTTCTGATGTTTTTGATATGGATGTTCCAGATTGCACCTAAATAGCCTTTCGAAAATGTGCCTTCACATGTCTGATAATCCATATGTTAAAATGGATGAAATCAGTTTAGCACACAGGGAGGCAGATTTCACAATGGCACGTCCAAGATAGCATGGCTTAATGGGAAACAGCCAACATGGCTTTAGCCAAGGAAGGTCTTGCCTTACTAATCTGTTATGTATTTTTGAAGGTGTGAATAAACAGGTAGGCAAGGGTGAGTCAGTTGATATAGTGTATCTAGACTTTCAGAAAGCCTTTGACAAGGTCCCTCATGAGAGACTCTTGCCGAAATTAAAAAGTCATGGGATAGGAGGAAGTGTAATATTGTGGATCAGGAACTGGTTAAAAGATAGAAAGCAGAGGGTAGGGCTAAATGGCCAATTTCCACAATGGAGAAAAGTGAATAGTGGAGTACCCCAGGGATCTGTCCTGGATCCACTAAATTTTTAACATATTCATAAATGACCTAGAAATAGGAATAACGAGTGAGGTAATCAAATTTGCAAATGATACAAAATTATTCAAAGTTGTTAAAACCCAAAAGGATTGTGAAAAATTGCAAGAGGACCTTGATAAATTGAAAGACTGGATGTTCAAAAGGCAGATGAAATGTAATGTGGACAAGTGGAGGAGTAGCCTAGTGGTTGGGGCAAGGTACTTCAGGCCGGAAGGTTGGTGGTTCAAATCCCACTAGAGGACAGCAACCTTGGGCCGGAAGGACTGGGGTTTCTAGTCCCACAGGTGCTCCTTGTGGTCTTGGGCAAGCCACTTAACCCTCCATAGCCCATGTTCCCTGTAAAATAGTTATCTCCAAGTTATAATACCCTGTTCAATGTAATTTCAGTTTGTTCAATGTAAACCGCACTGATGCAGAATAGTGCAGTATATAAGAGAATGTAAATAAATAAGTGCAAAGTTATGCACCTAGGAAAGAACAACCTAAACTATGGTTTCACGATGCAAGGTTCCACATTAGGAACCACCACCCAGAAAAAAGATTTAGGCATCATCGTGGATAACATGTTGAAACCCTCTGCCCAGTGTGCAGCAGCGGCCAAAAAAGCAAATAAAATGTTAGGAATCATAAGGAAAGAAATGGAGAATAAAGCAAAGGATATTATAATGCCTCTGTACGTTTCATGTGCGACCGCACCTTGAATACTGTGTGCAATTCTGGTTGCAGTATCTTAAAAAGGATATAGCGTTATTAGAAAAGGTACAGAGAAGAGCCTCCAAAATGGTAAAGGGGATGGAGAGGCTAAAACGGTTAGGACTCTTCAACCTGGAAAAGAGACGGCTGAGGGGAGATGTGATAGAGGTCTATAAATAAATGAATGAAGTGGAACGGGTAAATGTAGATCGATTGTTTACACCATCAAAATATGGAAAGACTAGGGGACATGCAATGAAGCTACAGTGTAACCCATTTAAGACTAGAAACATAGAAACATGACGACAGAAAAAGTCTACATGGCCTAGAAAGTCTGTCCTTCCATATGTACCACTACAACAATCCCTTTTTTTCCTTTAGAGATCCTCTGTGTTTGTCCCATGCTTCTTTGAATTCAGATACTGTCCTCATCTCTACCACCTCAACTGGGAGACCACCACTCTTTCCGTAAAGCAATATTTCCGCATATCACTTCTGAATCTATCCCCTTTCACCCTCATCCTATGTCTCCTCGTAGCAGAGCTTGCTTTCAATCGAAAGAGGCTAGAGACTCTCTTCCTGTGCATTTAAGCCATGGAGGTATTTAAACATCTCAATCATATCACTTCTATCCCACCTTTCCTCTAAGATGTACATATTAAGATCCTTAAGTCTGTCCTCATATTCTTTCTAATGAAGACCACTAACCATTTTAGTAGCCACCCTCTATACAGACTCCATCCTGTTTATATCCTTTTGAAGGTGCGGTCTCCAGAATTGCACACAATACTACAAATGAGGTCGCACCAAAGACTTATACAGAGGCACTACCACCTCCCTTCTTCTGTTGCCCATTCCTCTCCCTATGCACCCAAGCATCCCTCTAGCTTTTGCCGTCGCCTTTTCTACCTGTTTAGCTACTTTAAGATCATCAGACACAATCACGCCTAGGTTCCTCTCTTCTTTAGTGGACAAAAGTACTTCATCCCCTATACTATATTGCTCCCTTGGATTATTGGAGCCCAAATGCATGACCTTGCATTTTTTTTTTTTTTTTTATTGAAAGGCTTCCAAAAAATACATAGAATCATAAACCACAAAGATCTTCAAAGAAAATGCAACAGTAACAACATAACTTCAGATCACAACAGCATTCAACAATATGCCTTCATTTTTGCAGTTTTAAGATAAGGAAACGGGGAGCAATAACCCCCCAACCTCCCTTTTCCCCTCCCCCCAAAGCCTCCCTAGCCCAGGACCCCCCCTCCCTCCCAACCTCCCAATCCCCCCAACTATGGCTTGCTAGTGTTTAAGCACGGGAAGATGGTGAGCAAGAGACACACACAGGGGGCAAGCTCCCTTTAAAATATGCATATTCCCCCTCTCTCATCCAGCACAGTCACGCACCATAACGAGAGACAAAGGGTGCCCACACCAACTCAAAGCGCGCCAAGCGCATCCTACTGACCGCTACCCCTCGCTCCATGGTATACATATCCCACATCCGTTCCAGCCAAGCCTGAAAGGAGGGGGCCAAGGGACACTTCCAGGCTGCTGCAAGGGATAATCTAGCTGCATTCAGGCCATGGCGGAGTAGAGCAAGCTGCAGAGCCCGTGCACCCGGCACCGAGGCCCCAAGCAGGAAAATCCCCGGATCCCAAGGGATACTCACTCCCAGAAGCAATTGCAGCCGGAATTGTATACCCCTCCAAAAGGCGCGAATGCGGGGGCAATCCCACCAAATGTGCCCTAGGGTACCCCGTTGCCCACAGTTACGCCAACAGAGGTCCACCGCCCCAGGATAGATCCGTGCGATCCGTGCCGGGGTCATGTACCAACGGTACAGTATTTTATAATTGGTTTCACGGGCATTAATCGCTACCGCACTCTTCCACAAGTGTGTTTCCGCCCTCTCCCACTGCAGCTCAGTATAGGAGAGGTGCAAGTCGGAGTTCCAAAGTTCCCTGTGTCTAGTAGAACACGATTGGGACCCCTGCAAGTGGGCATACAAGGTCGCCACGAGACCCTTAGTGGTGGTGTACCCCTCACAGTAACGTTCCAGATCTGTCAGGGCCCGAGCAACCTGGGGCCGAACAAGCTTGGATCGAACCCAGTGTGTCACTTGCGTATATTGATAGAGATGCCTAGCCGGGATGTCAAATTCATCTTGTAACGCACGAAAAGATTGTAATCGACCATCATCAAAGAGTTGTCCGACCCGACTAAGGCCGTGATGTCCCCACTGCCGAAAGACTGTGTCGCTTAGCCCCGGCGGGAAAGAGGCGTTATCTACTATAGGGGCTAAAGGGGTTAAGTCCATGTCTCGAGACCGAAAGTGCTGGTCCCAACAACGGAGGGTATGAAGAACATAGGGGTTGCTTGTGCATTTACCAAGCCGGAGTTTTGGACCAAGCCACAGCCAGTCTCCTAATCCCGCTCCCCCCGCCAAGCTCATTCCCAGTTGTACCCATCGCTTAGTGCTATCAGCAATCATCCACTCCACCCCCGCCCGACATTGCGCCGCCGCATAATACCAGTGTAAATTGGGCATGCCCATACCTCCAGAACGCGTACGGGCATAGAGAACATGTCGCGCTAATCGCGGATGACGATAATGCCATATGAATTTCATAAGCAGCTGCTGCCAGGTCGCCAAAGTGGCCCGCGCAATGGGAAGCGGTAGAACCTGAAAAAAGTAAAGAAAGCGGGGAACGACCACCATCTTGACTACGGCTATACGCCCGAACCAGGAAAGGAGCAGGCCATTCCAAACCTCTAGATCCCGCCGAATCTGACGAAGCAGGGGATCATAGTTGGCCTTAAAGAGGTCCGCCCGCTCCACAGTCAAATGCACCCCTAAATAACGTAGGCCTCCGGACACCCAGCGAAGAGGATAAGTCGCTTGAAGCTCCGCACAAATCGCCCCAGGGACCCCAACATTCAAGATCTCCGATTTAGTGTAATTAATTTTGAAACCGGATACCCGAGAATAGTTTTCGAACAACTGCATCGCAACTGGAAGGGAAATGGACGGATCCACCAGGGACAATATGATGTCATCCGCAAAGAGTGCAATCCGATATTCCGCAGGGCCAATGTGGACCCTCTGCAAGCCTGGATGTTCTCGAAAGCTCTGAGCCAAGGGTTCCATCGCGAGTGCGAAGAGCAGAGGTGAAAGAGGGCAACCCTGTCGCGTGCCCCTCTCCAGAAAGAAGTGTCTCGAGTGTCCCCCATTAATCCGAACGCACGCCTGGGGCATCTGATAAAGACTACGAACCCAACGGATATAATTAGAGCCAAAGCCCATTGTCTCCAGAACACACCATAGGTATTCCCAGTCGACCCGATCAAAAGCTTTTTCTGCGTCAATCCCCACCAGCAGGGCTGGTTGTGGTTCCCGTTGGGCTACATGAATGACCTGCAACATACGCCTAATGTTATCTGCGGCCTGGCGACCCGGCACAAATCCAACCTGATCTGGGTGAACCAAGCCCGGAAGGACCCGATTCAAGCGCGCAGCCAGCACAGAGGCAAATATTTTAACGTCAACATTTAACAGGGAAATGGGGCGGTACGACGCCGCGTCGTGCAGTGGTTTACCAGGTTTGGGTATCATCACTATCAATGCCTCACGCTGGGACGATGGTAGAGAGACCCCCCCCCCAAGATCTCATTGAACAAGATAGTCAAGGTTGGCGCTAATTGTGCCCAAAACTTCTTATAATATTCTGCTGGGAAGCCATCACTACCCGGCGCACTGCCAGTTTTCAATCGCCGGATCGCAGTTTCCACTTCGTCTACCGTTAATTCAGAATCAAACTGAGCTCAGTCAGGGTCAGAGAGATGCGGCAGAGCAATCCCCTGCAAGTAGTCCTGTACACGATCCCGATCAAAGGGCTCTGCCTTATAGAGCAGCTCCAAATAGTCAGCAAAGAGATCACGTATCTCCCGGGAAATAACCCTCTTCCGTCCCCCAGAGTCGCGCAGTTCGCGAACCACTCTCGCGGACTGCTGTTGTCGAAGACGCAAGGCTAGGAAGCGGCCTGTTTTATTCCCATGCTCATAAAAAGTTTGCCGTAATTTCTGGCGTTTATTATCTAATTCTTTCTACAAACACGCATCCAAGTTGGCTTGAAGAGTCCGCCACTGGCGCAGAACCTGACGCGAACCAGTTCGGGCGTGTTCCAAACCTAGGTGAGTAGACTCCTTCACCAACTGGTCATGGTCATGCGTCCACATTTTTTGCGTGCGGGCCGCCTCAGCCATGAGTTGACCTCGAGCCGTAGCCTTATAAGCATCCCACACCGTGGGGAGGGGAACATCCCCAGAGTTGTTAAACTCAAAGAATTCAGTGATAAAACGGACATGGTCTTGCACTGCACCTTGCCGCCGTAAGAACCTCACGTCTAAGCGCCAAAGCCGTTGGTGCTCACTGTACAATCCGGCCGGAAGAGCAAGCCAGCACGGGGCATGATCTGACCAAGTCAGCGTTCCATGTCCAGCCTTCACTCTCCCGTCAGGCGCTGATCCAATAAAAAATAGTCAATGCGAGTGTGAACCTGATGGACTGGAGAGTAGTACGTATAGCCTCTCTCCCCCCCATGGGTGTCCCTCCAGACATCCCGCAAACCTAGGTCTAGCATAAAGCGTTGAAGGGCTCTTGCCGACCCCCCCCCCCCACTCTCCCCCCAGCGCGACTTGTGGAATCCAGGTGGGGCACCAAATGTGTGTTACAATCCTCCCCCAGAACTATGGGGCCCTTTGCAAAATCCGCCAGTAAGGCTTTCAATCGTGTAAAAAAGAGCCCCTGACCTGTATTGGGCGCGTAAACATTAGCTAAAGTTAGCAAGTGTCCTTCTAAACGGATATTCAAAAAAAGCCACCTCCCCAGAGTATCCCACTTTATCTCCTCTATCTGTAGAGAGAGGCTCTGGTGAAATAATAAGGCCACTCCCCGCTTCTTCCGTCCCTGCGCATCTGAGGCCACCCGCACCTCAGTATACGGGGACCTCTTTAGCCAGCCCTGCTTACAATTCTGAAGATGGGTCTCCTGTAAGTAAACAATGTCCCCCTGCAAAGTGCGCAATTCTGAGAACAGCAGCGACCGTTTCCTTGGGGAATTAAGACCCTTAACATTTAAAGAGATAAAGCGCACCATTGATATTTACAGTCTAGACCCTCTTATCCTCCAGCTACCCAGAAAATCCCGGTGATGTCTTCCCCCTAGCAAGCCCAGTTAGCCGGGCCCCCCTATTCCATCCTCCAGAAATAAGAGCCATAGTCCCTCTTCCCAAATCCAGACATACCCACCAGTTCCATATGAAAAAACCCTCCCTCCAACCCAAGCCCCCCCCCCTTCCCGTCAATACCACCTGCCTGTCAAAGTTAATACAGGACACGGTAAGTTAACCTCAAACCCCATTCCCCCCAAAACCCCACAAAGCAACAATTCAACCTTAACATATAGTAACATTCCCCCCACCACTCCCCCACCCACCCTGAGTCATCAATCCCATCATGCCTCCCCATCAGAACAATATCATCATCAAAACATTTGCAGGTCATCCGCCGCCCCCTGTGTGTGGCGGAGTGTGGGCCCAAGCTGATCTTTGTCAATAGCCAATAATTCAGTAAGAAATATTACAAAAACAGAAGGGGGGGAAAGACAATCAAAAAGAAAACAGCCAAGTACCAATGGCCAGTCATTCCACCACTTATCCAGAGTTCAGGAGGCCCACAGAGTAAGGCTCCCGAAGCACTAAGAAAAGCTCTACATTTACACACAGAGAGAAAAAAAAAAGGGAATCAAGCGGGCTTGCCCACTCGAGTCCACTTGGAGTGCTGGGGCTTAGGAGGCGGCGGGTGAGGCTGAGCATTGTCATCAACTAGTCCCGCCTGGCGAAGAGCTCGCCAAGCTTCAGTATAGTCTTTTGCGGAAATCTTTTTGTTGCCCAAGAGAAAGTTCATCCTAAATGGAAAGGACCAAGAGTAGCGAATCCCCTTGCTGTTCAGGACCGTTGTGACTGGTTTCATCTCTCTCCGGCATGCCAGGGTGAATGTCGAAAGGTCTTGGTAGATGGACACTGTCGCGTCCTGGAAGCGAACCGCTTTCTTCTCCCGGCCTCGACGTATAAGCATCTCAGCATCAGAGTATCGCAAAAATCTCGCAATGACATCACGAGGTTGGTTGTTGGGAGGTTTTCCCAGGGCACGGTGGGCTCATTCTATTTCCATCCCAGAAGCATGCGCAGCCAGGTCCTCTGCCGGGAGCAACTCCGCTATCAACAGCTTAAGCACAGTTGGCAAATCTTCTCCGCCCCCTACCGCTTCTGGAATTCCGCGAAAACGCACGTTGTTGCGTCGGGAGCGGTTTTCAATGTCGTCAATTTTATAAGTCAGTTCCATTGCTTGTGCTTGTTGCCGGTCCAGTGCACATTGTAAGTCCATCAAAGTTCCATCATGATCAACCATTTTGGTCTCCACGTCCTCCACTCGGGCTCCCAACTCTTTGATGTCGGTCCGGAGTTCTGCGACATCTTTCAACAACTCCTCCCGTAACGAGCGAAACTCATTGGCTAACTCCGCAAAGCCTCTACGGAGTTCCTGCTTGATTTGAGCAGAGGAGAGTTGTTTGTGGGAGACCAATTCCTCTTCACTTACAGTCTCATCATCAGTACCTGATGGAGGAGATTGTTCACGTGGGCTGCTTGGGGCAACAGACTTGTTCTGCAGTCGCTGGGAGGAACGCATCCCTTCCCAAATTTCAGAATTTTTAGCTTTGGCAGCCATCCCACTGGGCCCCCTGTATTACACAGTGTTGGGAGAGAGATACCGCCAATGTCAGCAAGGGCAAAGTCACCAGGGGGGTAGCAGTGCTCAGAACCTCACAGGCCCGCCAAGCAGTCTCTGCCACACAGTGTTGGGAGATATATAAAGTCAATGTCCGCAAAGCCCAGGGTACTGGAGAGACAGCGGGGCAATGAGATGGGGGCTGCTCCTGGCCTTCTTAAAGGGGCGAGCCGTTGAAGATGATACTCAGAGTGCTCTGCAGAGCTATGTGAAGACAGTGCTCTAAGGGCCCACTACTGCCCGATGTTAGGCTCCGATGGCAGTTCTGAAGTTAAGGAGAACGCCGAGGCATTTTAACAGGGCCTCCAGGATCCACGCCGAAGAGCTGAGGCCTCGGTGGGGCACTGATGATCTAATAAATACCACCGTCTCCGATGCCGTTTTTAATCCCGAAGGTATGAGAAAAAGGGATGTAACCCTCGTACTTACCCCCTTCAGGGGGATTCACACTGGCGGGTGAAGGCAATGGGCTTCAGCAGTTGCCACACGGGTTCCAGGCCTGCTCCTCGGCTCCGTAATCATGGCTCCGTCTCCGCGTTCAGGCGCCCCCACCTTGGGTGCAGTGCTCTGCCTGGTAGTGTATTGCCTCACGGCCTCCGACCCGTCTCCCGGGGGCCCAGCAACACAGTCCAGAAGGAGTTCACTCAAGCGTCGTCCGGTCCGCGCAGGTCACAGGAGTCTGCTATGGTGTCAGGCAGGCCCGGAACATGCGTCGGGAAGAAGCATGCAGCAGCAGGCCGCGCTCCGGGAACAGACTCCGCGGCTTCTCAGCCGCCCGGGATCTTGTTGAGCGGTTTAACCCGACTGCGGAGGGCACCGCTTGCCTGCGCCGACCCAGGGCAGGTAAAGATGGGGGATTTTGCGGCAGTTAGTGCATGTTTGCTGAAGTTTTGGGGTGATGGGGACGGAGCTCAATTAGGATGTGGCCATCTCGCTGCGGGCTCACGAGCGCCCCCAACCTTGCATTTTTTAACATTAAAACCCAGCTGCCAAATTCTAGACCATTCTTCAAGCTTAGCTAGATCCCTCCTCATGTTATCTACACCTTCCTGGGTGTCTACTCTATTGCAGATTTTGGTATCATCCGCAAAGAGGCAAACCTTACCCGACAGCCCTTCCGCTATATCACCAACAAAGATGTTAAAAAGAATTGGACCAAGGACAGATGCCTGGGACACACCACTGGTAATCTCCTTCTCCTCAGAGTGAGCTCCATTTACCTGTACCCTTTGTCGCCTCCCACTCAACCAATTTCTAACTAATAAGAGATAATATTTTTTCACTCAACGTGTAATCAAAATCTGGAATTCATTACCGGAGGATGTAGTAAAAGCTGTTAGTGTAGCTGGATTTTAAAAAGATTTGGACAAGTTCCTGGAGGAAAGGTCCATAAACCATTATTAAAGGAGACCCGGGAAATCCACTGCTTGCCCCAGTACAAGTATTGTGTTATCTGTGTCTTTTGGGGAAACTGCTAGGTACTTTTGACTTAGATTGGCCACTGTTGGAAACAGGATACTGGGCTTGATGGACTTTGGTCTGACCCAGTATGGCATATGTTCTTAACATCTGAAAAAAAAGCATGCACGTGTAAGTTCAGGCACAATTTCAGAAGCGTGTATGTGCCCGATATGCACATGTATCAAATGTCTATATAAACGTTCCCAAGGCAGCATTTCCAATTTAAGCTCCTCCTTCTGACCTTTAAATACATTCATTCTTTTGCTCCTCATTACCTTTCCTCTCTCCTCTCCCTCTACACCCCTCCTAGTGAACTCTGCACTTTCTATGCCCTTTTCTTCCTCTGCTAACTCCAGATTTCAGTCCTTTTGCCATGCTGTTCCTTACGCCTCGAACAAAGTTCCTGAATCTGTACCTCAGGTTCCATCTCTGCCCCTTTTAAAATCTCAAGACTCACCTCTTTGAGACTGCTTTTGGATCCTGATCCCTTGTTTCCTTGTGTCTCCTTACCCTTCCCTATTCTATCGTTCTTATCTTTTGTCTCATTTATTTATTTATTAGACATTTTTATACTGCATTTTCCAGCAGATCAAATGTGGTTAACAATTAAGCAACCTTTGAATGGTACAGAAAACGGTACATATTCAATTACATGGAACAGTTTAGAACGATATGCATTAACATTATTATATACTGTCAATGCAAGTAAATAGATTGAATCTAGCATTGGGGTGCACTTGAGGGAATGCCTTTTGAGGGGGAGCATGTCCAAGATCACCTAGGTGATGGAAAAAGTAGAGTCTTGTCTGTCTTGATTAGACGGTAAGCGCTGATGAGCAGGGACTGTCTCTGTTTATAGCATGGTTATAATCTTGGCTTGTTGTTCCTTCATCATTTTTAATGTTTAATATGTTCATGTTTTTAGTTTTCTTGCCTGGCTAGCCCCTGACGAAGGTTACGAAACACGGCCTGTGTCGGGCGGCCGTTGGTTCAATAAAGGACTCTGTCTTTCCTTGTTACTCACGCTTGTGACTGTTTCTCTTGTGTTCAGCGTGATTTGTGCTTTTGTGGCGTTGCACGCTATCTGTGTTTGCACAGTGCTGCATATGTCTTGTAGCACTTTATAAATAGTAGTAATATTGCTCATAGACCCAAGATGTCTGGTAGCAAAATGGTTATAGTAGTGGCTTGAAAGCAGTGTGGTCAGGGTTCAAATCCCAATGTGGGCCTTCATGGTCTAAGGCTAGTTGCTGAATTCTCTATCTTTTCTACACTCTGGATGTTTTAAGGTAGAAAAGGAGCACTTTCTTGCTGCTGATTCGTGCCTGGAGCAGGTACAAACATCGACGTGCCTGTAAAGGTCTTCGACATTTCTGAGATCAAACAGGGATGTGTAAGTACATTCCCACTCCCCTGTGCCTACTTGGATATGTCCCTGCACTGGAGGTGTCTGCAAATGTCATTTGTGGAATGACTACAGAGACGTGTCTGTGATTTCGATGTCCACATGCACGTCTTCAGATGTCCAAATCATGACTAAACTTTTTAATAAGACCCTCATAGGGTCATGTTTAGCAAACATTAGCATATGCTATCTGCTGCAGAATTCATGTTATTCCTATGGGCACGGTGGCGGCATGCACTAACGTGTAATAAAAGGTCCATCATTTTTTGAAAGCATGCTAATGAACCAAATGCATGCTCATGAACGTGCACCCCTGGTCACCAGAATAATTTTCATTAAGTTCCTTTGGCTTGGGGAAACTAACTCGCCATGGAATCTATCATTTGGAAGAGAGCTGTACCCTCTGAATGTGGTGGAACTTCACACAGCATCTAAAAAATAGGGATATGCATTCATTTGAAATGACAAGGGCAATAACACAATTTCCTATTTCATTTCATATCATTTTTAATTCAAAAATGACATGGAAAAATCTGAAATTTGTTTCCCCCTCCAGTTTCTTGATAGGCTGGTGTCAAACCAGCAACTTTGGGGTTAGAAGGCTGGCTTCTTACAGAAGAGCCATCATATTTCCATGGGCGCTGGTTCTAGCCAGCCTGCTGTTAACTCTGCCAATTATTTTCTTCCTGTTTCCTGACTGGCCCAAAATGTATTGGGTCTGGAGTTCTATAAAAATGCTAACTGGATTTTTTGCTATCTGAATCTATTGACTCTTGCTGTAGAGATTTACTTCAAAGATTTTTCCTTTGCCATATTCTTATGCCAGAAATTCTGTGAAACCATGTCCAAGTATACTGTCAGAGACATTTACCAGGCCTAATCCAGATCCTGATTGTCCAAGTAGTGATGATCAAACAGGATCTGGATTAGGCTTAGTAAATATCTCTGCTAGTGTACTTAGACATGGTTTCACTGAATTTCTGGTCCAAGAACATGACAAAAGAAAAATCTTTGGAGTAAATCTCTACAATAGAAGTCAGTAGATTCACAAGGTAAAAAATCCAGTTATCGCTACTTCCTCTGTCTTCATTTCTTGTAGGGTACTGTCTTTTACTCGTTCTTTCTCAAGCATGGTAGTCTGAACCGATGAATCTGGTGTCTTCCTCACTATGCCTCTAACCTTTATTCAGTATTCTTGACTTTCTCTGAAGCATGCATAGCAGAATGCTCACCCCTAAGAGATAAGGCTATATGGGGTGGGTAAGACTCCTTTCGCCCCAATGTGTGTGGGTTTTGTACTTTTGTAGTATAATCCCTTTCAATTTCTCCTGTCTCCTGCCTCACTTTCTACCTTTTCCTCATTTCCTGTATAAGTCATCATCCAGGAAGGGGAAGATTCTATAGGGACTTCCAGTAGGGAAGGAGGATTTGGCTTTGTCATTTTCAAGATATTTTTGATTACAGTTCCCTTCAATCAGGGAAGTAAACCAAGGAAAGTCTTGACCAATTACAAATGGGTGAGGAAGTTTCAGTACTATAGCAGCTATCATCAGTGTGACATGGTCATACTTCTTCACCAACAAAATGGCTGTGTGACAGAGATTTACAGTATACTGTACATAGCCGTCTTTTGCATATGGTAAATTTTGTAAACGGTCTCAACAGCAGCATTATAGAACTGCTCATCTATTGGGCAGTGGCATCACTCCTCTGTCCTAGCTCTTTTCAAATATGGATAGGAATCACTTTCTGGTCCAACAAATTCAACATATGCCCTTGAATATTTCCCCCATGTTACAATGCATTAATTCTGGGTCACTGAGACATGTGGTGGCATAATGGAGTCAAACCATGCTGGAGTCAGTCCTCTTCCACAAACTCGCTCTTTCTAGCTAACCTTTGTAGGTGGGTGGGATCCCCTTCCTATGGGACCTTTTTGAAGCAGTCTGTGCTCCCTCCATGGGGAGGCCCCTGCACCCTTAGTTATTGGGGAGTTTGTATGTACTCCATTAGGCTTGACTGAGCTCTGAGGAAGCCAGGAACCATTCTATTTTGCTGCCAGTCCCCTCAAGAGTTTGGAGACTTCCCACACAAAGCTGTCTTTCAAACTAAGAGATAATGTTTGGATAAACGAAGTCAGTTATTTCAGTTCTCTGTGCTATTGGATCATGGCAACCTGGGTCAGACAGAACCAGTTAAACACCTGGGAACAGGCAGATTTGCTTCGTTTTGCACCACCAGGCATAATGTTGCACCCAAGTGGCCCTCATTACTGTGATGCAGGCTAGGATCTCAGTTTTCATGCAGCATAATTATCAGTCTCGTCAGAACTTGAATTTTGATAGGTGAGATGGGTACTCATAAAGAGTGATATGCTTCTACATCATCATGACCTACTCAGTAGCTAAGCAGCAGCGAGATTTAGAGCATGGGCCTGGAGTAGCTCCTGGGTCTGGAGGTGCTGTAGGAGATAGATTTGAAATTGCTTCTGTTGCACTAGAGTCCTGATGAGTCCCTCCATCCCAGGATAAGTACTTCTATCTTGTTCTCCTGTAGCTGACAAAGAAAGTATTCCAGTTTTGTTTGTTATTCCTACCAGATCCAGTAAATTGCCCTTGGTACTCTGGGAAATCCATTTTATTATGCCTCCCATACAATGGAACTCTTACTGAAGCGCTTGTCAGTTATTTTGGGCTTTCTTGCTGTGCTATTATTCTCTAGCTCTGTCATGCCTGGTATAGGAAAATCCCACCTCGGCTGTGCTTGATGGTCTCATGGTCCCATTAGACCATATCTCAGATAATAAAGTTGATGAAGTACAGTTGGTTCCCAAAAAACAATTCTGATGTATTCTCTCTCTTCCTAGAAAGTTTTACCCTTAGGCCTCTGAACACTGAGGGAATGCTCAAAACAGAACGGTTTCAGGAAACAAAAACAAAAAAATTTTACAAAGCAAACAGCAACTGTGGTCACAGGGGTTTTTAACTCCTTTGCTTTGTAGGTCCAGACATCTGGTTAAGGTATTTCCTGAGCCAGTAACGCCTTGCTTTCTGCTTTTCTTTTCAACTTACCAGTCAAGACACTTTTAGCTTCTGGTGGCAGCCATTCCCTACCAGTATCTGAGGAATCAACCTAGACTATCTTCTTGTAGCAAAGTCAATAATTACAACTGTGTAGAGGTGGGTGGTTTGGAGTCTCTCCCTCTCTTGGCCAGGTATTCCCCCCAGGGAACCCTTTATTACTCTCTTTTCTTGATGCAATCCATTTCATTTACTAGAGATGTGCACAAGAAAACATTTTTAGTTTATTTTCAGATTTTTTTAATTTTTCATGATTTTGGGTTGGGTTTTTTTCAGTTTATTTCAATCATGTGAATCATTTTTAATGCAGCTGGAACTTTGTAACATATGCAAGTAGATAGTATGCACATGAATTTGTAGGCTAACATAAATTAAATAAATTTGCGTGCAGAAAGTCTTTTAAGGTGCACTAACAAATGCATACCCCTATTAACTTACTTAAGATAGTCTTGTTTCTTTTAATGAGTCTGTATTTCTGGCTAATATATTTGCCAGTAAGGGTTCTGCCATAATAAGCATAATTTTATAAGGCATGCCTACATTTCTACATGTGTTTACATGCATAAATCATGGTAGTTTAGTAGTATAAATAACCACTTATACTTGTAGTGCAGGCAGTCACTATGAGACCCAGGGCCTGTAGTTGTGCATAGGGTTAGAGTGCACATTGAATTGTTTTTTTTAAAGTGCTGTCAACTCAGTGCTGATTCCTGATAAAGTGACTTGCAAGGAGTACCAGTGGAAGTCAAACCCTCATCTTAATTTTAAGTACTAGACTACTCCTCCACTCTGCCTAATTTATAAAATACTGTAATTTACATGCATTTTGCAAATCTAGGTGTCTGCACTAGCCATAAGGCTGGCATAAGTGCTTGTGCCTTAAAATTACGTGCATTTTGGATTGCTTATGACCCTAGAGCTTACTTTATAAAATAAGCATTAAATCTAGCCAACTCTTATGAAATTACCGTCAATATGCATTTCTAGAATGAACCCAAGCTATAATTTTGATATTGGGATATTTCAGACCAGACTACAGATTAAACAATTCAAAATTTAATGTATTCGTGATCATGACTAGAGGCATAGGCAAATCTATTTGTGGGTTAAAAATCATCACTTCCAAAAATACTATTTGATTTATCCAACAAAAACTTGTGAAAAATGTGTCTGGCATGCAAATGGAAAAATATTATGCTGTGGCTATAAATGGTGTTATGGGCCAGGATTAGCAATTTTTTACAGTGTTTGGTCAGAAAACAAAACAGATGGATATTCCAAGCTTTAAAAAAAACAACACAATAATTGCCATGTTTTTGAAGAATCTGTGCCCAGGCATGCATGGAAACTGTTGGTCTCACAGTGCTTTTATTTCAAGTCAAATATCTAAAACACAATCAAAACTTTGATTAAAACTAGGAGCATGCTGAGAGATGATACCGTGTCACACAAAATTATGACTGAGCTGATGAAAATTCTCTACTGAGAAATGAATATTACAACTATATGATAAGCCGGTCAGCCAAATGATTCAAAGTTTGTGAAACCTGTCAATTAAAATCATCATTAGGCCATGTGGTCGGGCTTTGGTCTTTATGGACATAGACAAATCTGGAGCAAATAGGAGCTGATGTGATATGGAGCCCCATAAAAATACGTGCCACTAATGTGTCACCTATTTTCAAGGACTTATGTGTACGAATGGGCACTCACATGTGCACTTTAGGTAGTTGTTATTCTGTAAGCATATACGTAAATCCTATAATTTGTCCGTTCAGTCTGGACGTGCACAGGGGTAGAGTTTGGGCGGAGCATAAACGTAGCTAAAATTTATGCATGTAAGTTATAAAATACTATAATTTATGCATGTTCTTAAAAAATCCAGTCGTTTTGGCAGTAATGGCGTTTTTCTACTGAAGTTAAGTACTTCTTTTTCTTATTAAATAATATTAATAAAAGGAGACATCACGGCGGTGCTTTGTTTGCATA
The DNA here is from genome assembly GCA_033557465.1 of Ichthyophis bannanicus. Lineage (NCBI taxonomy): Eukaryota > Metazoa > Chordata > Amphibia > Gymnophiona > Ichthyophiidae > Ichthyophis > Ichthyophis bannanicus. Next base: position 485,666,991 of record CM066037.1, read on the forward strand.
CACAGTACTGGGAAGATAGTCTCCGACAAAAATAATTTTTCAACGTAGGGAGATTTTTGGAATCTGAATTTTTTCAGTTTTTTTCTTTAAAAATCCAGGCAGGGACATTTATGCCTGCCCTAGAAAAGGTGTAAGTGCCCGTGTCTGGGCTTTTACACTACTTACTGTATGTCCCTATTTTATAAAGTGCACACAAACTCCACTTTATAAACTAGGCTTCAACTATGCTTGTGCTAATGTATGTTAACTTTGCAGGAGTTTACAAAATTACCCTCTTGTTGGAGCCCATGCACTGAAATCCATGCTGGAAAATTTTAGGGGTATGTTTACTAAAGTGCTAGGATTCTGCAGGTAGCATGCTTTCATGGTAGATATAAATACGTGGTACAGCACACGTGCAAAAATTGTGCACTGCCTGTTGTGGGCTTGTACAGAATGACCCCAGCAGATACCACACTGATTCAGACCCTAACATGTGCTGGTGACATCATGGATGCACTTAATGTCACCAGATGCCATGCTACCCTGCAACATTGACAGTGAACACATGCTGTCAACCCTCGCGTTAACTGTGATGCTCAGATATGCTCATGCTCTGCTCCTATCCTACCCATTTTCCGTATGTCATGCCCTATGCACATAGTGGAGAATGAATCCCACACTGTCTGATTAGTGTATGCACTGTTAGTGGGGCCCATTAACATGTGTTCGAGCCCAAGTTAACAGCTAACATAGCTTAGTAGACATACCCCTATGGGTGCCCAAATAAGCACTTTATTAAGTAGTGCACTACCTTTTCTTCCAAGTCCATTAAAGTACTAGAAATCATTAGAGGGATGGGGTACCTATCCAGTCCAGATTTCCTCTGTCCAAATCTTCATCAACCTCACCTTGGAGTTGTCACAAGTGTCTTATGCAGTGGTTCCCACCCTGTTCCAGCAGGCAACTTCTAGAAGGGGGCCTACCTGCTGATAGGCCGGCAATGGTCCCACCCCTAGTAAGGTTTCCCTGGCATTGCAATATGGCAACCGTACAGGAGGAGAGAGCATGATGGTTGCAGGGGCTGTCAATGCTTGAGGGTTTGCAGGCCTCATGCTGAATTTCCTTAAGGGAGTTACTGCTGAAAAGGAGCCGCCACACAAGAAACTGGCATACCAGCAGGCACGAATGACAGGATGACAGTGGTGGCACTTTGATGCATATAAATTCTGGCACTGGAGCAGTTGAATATGCTTAAATCTGGGTCTGCTATGATCACCTACCCCAACTGCCACAAAATCAAGAGACTGCCGTGCCTCAATGTCCCCCTACCTTATCCTTCTGATGAGGGTCAACATCAGGGATCCATAAACTATGGGCTATGGGCAAATGAAATCTGCAAAGCTCATTTTTCCTGCCCACCATATTTTTCCAATCCATGGAGGATGTTGTATTGCTATTTTCAAGCATGGCAACTGGTATGCACAAGACTGGCAAGAGTTCCCAGGCTCCACTAAGAAACAAACATAGAAACATGACGACCGATAAAGACCGTGCATCTTAAGCCAGTCTGCCCTTCCTTTTTTTTTAAATTTCTTATTTATTGAGTTTTAAAAGTCTTCCTTTCCATATCAGTTACAAAACTCTACAGTCCCTTTTTTCCTTTAGAGATCTGTGCTTGTCCCATGCTTTTTTGAATTGAGATATAGACTGTTTCTCTACTACCTCCACTGGGAGACTATTCCATACATCTACCACTCTTTCTGTTAAGAAAGCAATGGTAATAAGACATGGCTACAAACTCAGCAAACACCAATAGGAACGTCCCAACCCATTTAGCAAACTGCGATGGAGACACCTGTATCAGCCCTTTTTGTGATTTGGAATGCCTCTTCTTTTGGCCCTTCTTTTGAAAAGTTTTTGGGCTCCTGGTCAAGATTGTTGGGGGAGAAAAAGAGCATGGCTTCTTTTCATCCTGTTGTTGATGACTTAAAAAATGATGTCAGCTGACCTCTTGTACTACCTTGCACTTGGAGAAGATAAGGGAAATCTGGGCACTGAGGCCCCTCGGTGGTGGGAGTTTAGAGAGGCGCTATTTGTTGGGGAGAAGGACTCAATGGCAGGGACTCCTCCTAGTAACAAACGTAAGCATGGTAGCCCTGTAGACATTCTAATATTTAATGCCCATTGCAGAGGTGGTGTTATATTTTAGGTTTTAGTGTATATATGTGAAATAGAGAGCTTTATAAATCCTGATTTCTATCTGACATTTCTTAATGCACTAATGGTAGCATGTATTCACTAACATCACCAGGAATCCACTTAGTGTGAACAATATGGCTTTAGTTCATACCTTGCTGTTTAGCATGTACACTAAGCTTTAATGCACAGACCTGAATATAAATGGAACTGTGGATGTAATTAAGTTTAGCTGGCAGTGTAACTACCAAGAAGACCTTTGTTGGCAAGTCATTATAATGAAGTAGTATCAGTTTTTTTAAGTGCCTCCAAGTCAGTGCTAACTCCTGGGTTTTCTTGGCAAGGTATGACCAGAAGTAGATTGCAGGCCTTTTCTTCCAAGGTAATAGAGGGTAAAGTGACTTGCCAAGGCATGCCAGTGGGAAGCAAACCCAGACCTCCTAGGTGGTAGGCTGTTGCACTAACCACTAGGCTACTCCTCCATGCCTAAGTAGTGTTATATAAAAGTACTAATAATCGGGTCTATATTTCTGCTTTTCATTGTATTACTGAAGTAGGATGACCATGTCGCTTCTTGTCAAAATGAGCATTTTTTCAGAAATTCTAGAGAGGCAGTAGGAGGAAAACGGAAATTGGTTCAACCTGTTCCTTTTGTCATGGAGCTCTATGGTCCTCTCGTCGTGAAGGGAAATAAGTATCTTAAGTATTAGAAAGCTTCCCCATCTTAGCCTTGGATGTGCACAGGCCAAAACGTTTCAGTTCTTTTGGCTTTTTCCTGATTTTTGGGGTTCATTTCGGAAATTTGGTTTAATAACTTGTTCTTAGCATGCATTTGTACATTTTGACATATGCAATTCAGTTGTGTGTGTGTGTTAAGTCATAAGTTAACACACATCAAGGGGCATGTTTACCAAAGGGCACACCGGTAGCATGCGTTTGAGCCATGAAACTAGCGCGGAGGCCCACACGAATTTTAGGGAGCATGTGCGTGTGTCCCCTGTTGTTAGCACATTGCTAATGTGCTGACTGGCACACGGGTGCACTTACCATCGCTCCTTGAAGTGGCAGCAACATTTGTAGTTAGCATGTACCCAGAACACCCATGCTAACTGCGATGTGCCATCAGTGCCCACATTCTGCTCCTAACCCACTCAATGCCCAACCCTGGGCATGCTACGCGGTTATCTTGAGATTTTTAGTGCAGGGCCCCATGTTGTCAGCGTGGCACGCTTACCGCGCAGCAAACCCTGCATTAATGGTTAGCGCATGTTAGTAAACATGCCCCTAAATTGATTGTACATGCATTACAATTTTTAAGGCACATTCATGAACTGAATCTGCTCAGCCATAATCTTAGCAACACTCAAAATTGGACTGATGCTTTGCTGAATCTTATCAAAAAAGTGTGTTCTTAAACAGGTAAAGGGTCAGATGTAATAAACGTTTTTCCCTCGCAGACACAAAATGAGAATCCTTTAATAATATCTGGTCAAAAGGGTGGGTTTTTAAATTAATATTTTATTTATGCTTTTCACTAAATAATTCACAAATAAATGTTGTTAAGAAATTAAGAACAGCTAATCATTGTGAAAAAAAAGGAAAATTAGTAAATAAATGAAGAGAATATTTTACCCTCAGGTTCTTCAGAGCTAAAGCCAAGAATAAAAGAGTGTGGAACAAACCTGAACCTAAGAAATATGAAGACAGAGGAAATAGCTGTGGCCTACATGATGTCTATTAATAATGGAGGAGAAATTAACCACATATTACAGCTGGAAAAAAAAGAGTTTCGTGTTATGCTTAATCATCATGCTTTCAAGACACAGAACGAAGCCGGTATTGATGAAGAGTGATCTGTGGAGGAATACTTTCATGTGCAGGGAACAAAGATACGTCTTTTATTTCCAGAAAAGAACATAGAAATATGGAGTGGAGGAGTGGCCTAGTGGTTGGGGCAAGGTACTTCAGGCCAGAAGGTTGGGAGTTCAAATCCCACTAGAGGACAGCAACCTTGGGCTGGAAGGACTGGGGTTTCTAGTCCCACAGGTGCTCCTTGTGGTCTTGGGCAAGCCACTTAACCCTCCATAGCCCATGTTCCCTGTAAAATAGTTATCTCCAAGTTATAATGCCCTGTTCAATGTAATTTCAGTCTGTTCAATGTAAACCACACTGATGCAGAATAGCACAGTATATAAGAGAATATAAACAAATAGAAGCTATGGACATTGATTTCTTTGGGGAAAAATGCTGTATTTTAGTATTTTGGTGCATCAGCCTCTAAGACAGAAAATGGCAAGATATCTCATTTCTTAACTTGAAACTGATGTACAAGACGCAAGTAGTGGCATTGCTGGGTGAATAAATTAGTGAGGAGTTCATACTGTATGTTACTTCTCAGACAGGCAACATAAAAAGCAAATAGACAAATTATTACAAAAATAGTCATAGGTGTTCTTTCTTGAAGTCATCCTCTCCTTTGTGAATACAACTCTACTCCATTGAATAGTTCTCCTCTTAGTAGTTTTCTCAGAAAGCCTTAGTAGGACTTCTTGACTGCTCTTTCCTCTTTCTCTGGAATCTGAAATGACACTCCAAACACTCTCACATCTGATGAGTCTCCTTAACCCAGGAGAACACCCGATAGGAAGTCTCCCAAAACTGTTTTGTAGGTGCTAAAATCTCCTTGACACACACATCTTGCTAGACTTCCTCGCCCCAGAACTTTCACTGGTCACAGGCCCAACAATTTGCTTCTAGCTTCAAGTCCTCTCCTCTAACTCTGCTCCAGTTGGTCATAGACTTTGCATAGCCTCTCCCACACCTCCTCTTATAGGTAAAAGGATAGATGAGCCTGTGTAATCCTCTCTTTACTTTTCCCTGGACCTAAGGCAGTACCTTGGCCCCCAAAGAGCAGGGAGCTCTGCACCCTTCACAGTTAATTTGGCAGATAGGAGGTGACAGACAAATCTCCCTGCAAAATGTCTTTATTTAACAACGTTGGTATATCATCTCACTCCTCTCCTGGCCTTCCATTTTGGGAAGCCAGATAGAAAATTCCTCATGGTATACTTTCAGCCAAATGCTGGGGCAAATGGTACCTCTGCCTGTTAATCCATGCCCAGAGTCCATTACTTAGAGGCACATATTGGAAGCACATGCTGAACACTAGGGCATGTTGTAACCCTGGGGTCACATGGCAAAAACCACAGAACTAGAATTTTGTGTTAAATGGAATCCAGAAGAGACCAACATACTTGCAGCTATTCAGTTACGTTTTGCATAGCAGCCTTGGGAAACCTAAACGGGCCTATTAATGATAATATATAGCTTTTTTCATTATACATGTTTTCTTTTTATAGCGATAGGCATGTTCTAACTTTACTTGAAAGGCATTTTTCATAGTTAAGCTCTTTTGTGTTATCTCTTTATTTGCAGAATTCCTCAGCATCCAGTATACTCCCGGCTCAGCTCTGCTCCCTGTTCCTTGTATCAGGCTTCTGATGTATTTTTAAATTACACATTTTTCATTTTAGATTGTTTGCTGGCCATTGCTTGTACGACTCAAAAAAAAATCCTTAAAAGTTAAGGCAGGCTTTGAAATCCACCTAATGATTTATTAAACGGTTATGTTGTTCCTACTCTTTGATTGTACTCATTCCTCCTCTCCCCCATGTCTCCCCCTCCCACCTGGTTCTTCATGGTTCTCCTTCAGTCTGCCTAAAGCTCTGCTACTTCCCTGCTCCTGACACAGGCACAGGCTGCCTTAAAACAGCTTGATATCCATTTAATTTCGCCTCCCTTCAAAGGTTTCATTACCAGGACCAGTGCAAGGATATGAGGTAAACCTTCTTCTTGCCACCCCCTCTGCTCCTTCCCCCACCCCACACTGCCACGGCTGCTACCCCTTTCCACGACTGTTCCTGCATTTGCCCCAATGCAGACTTCCTGTTTGCATGGGGGTGGAAGAGGCTGGACCATACACTGCCTCCATTATATGCAAATCTCTCCCATGCATATTCATTGTGGTTATCCTGAAAACCCAACTGGCTAGGTGGGTCCCGAGGACAGGGTTGAGAACCCCTGCCCTAGATGAATCTCTGGCATTGCAGCAACGCTCAATTAACTTTTACAGTCTCCTTTCCAAGATGTTGCTAATTAAATTCAATAATCATGACCCAGCGCTGCTCTCCCAGAATGGCCCATCTAGTCTGTCCAGCGAGGTGTTTAGGTTTGTAAGGTTAGCTGTGCTCTATGCTATTCTATGACACCTACTCCTGCACGTGTAAATTGGGAGTTTAGAAAGGATTAAATTTGCACGTGCGAGTCCTTAATACATAGAAATTGCAAGGAGCATGCAAAGGGCGTGGTTAGAGCATGCAATGAGTGGATCAAAAATCCAGACATGCATTCTGCATTTCCTATAGGGAATTTACATATAGGACCAAAATTGTCCATGTCTGAATTTGCAGCTGCTCCTTGGCATGTATAGGTTTTTGAAAAGTGCTTGTTTTAACCAGCTCTTTACAGGAGGGTTAAGGGGGTTATCCTTTTTAATCTCCCCTTGCTTACAGGCTTGCACTCTAATGGGGCATAATCAGCCAACAGTGATTACCTATTGCTTTAAACTCAGCCACTGCGAGCAAAACAAATCTGGATAAGCAGCGGCAATGAATATTAGGTTTAATGGCGTTTATCTGCATAGCAGGTGGAGAAATGCTTTTAAGCAGCAGGCCCTAACTTAGTACCTCAAGCAATGGATGGTTACATGACTTGCCCAGAGTCAGAAGGAATGATGGTGGGATTTGAACCCTCCCTTTGTTGATTTCTGGCCTACTTCTCTAACCAATAGGCTATTCCTTCACACCCTTGTTGTGGAAACTTACAAGTGGCAGGAAAGCTTTCAAAACACTTGGGCGCATGTTTACTAAGCTCTGCGCTGGTAACGCGCATCTGGCCGGTGCTACCATTAGACAAACCAGGCCCTCCGGGGGTGCCCATTTCCATCGGTTCTGCCCTTTTCTGGGGCCTGCAGTGGCAGCAGTGGACCGCAAACTGCAACGCAGTGATTACCTGCACATGCCAGAGCTGCATTGCGGTTTCTTTTGCTTGGTATCTTTTGCTTCTTCCCCCTCCGGGGCAAACTTGCAGCTTGTGCTTGGATGATTATAAAGCTGAGCGAAGGGAATGCGGAATTCCTGAAATGTAGCATGTTCGTCTTTATAAAACAGAAATGCTTTAATGCTTGCCAAGGGTGGTTTTAAATATAATTTGTTTGGGGGTGCTCCCCTTTTTCACTACTTTTTTGTTATAGTTTGAGTTTGCCAGCTGTTGTTTCTGCTTCATTTTCACGGGGCAGTTTCTCCAAATGAGTTAGTTTTGCGCATACCGTGACAGTCATGACCCTCACTTCTAAGTCAGGGTATGTGGAGTATGGTCTCAGTCTCTCAGATTTACTGCTAGCGCTTATCGTAGTACTTGCATCATGCCACTTCCTTCTGGCGTTCCTAAGATGTAACAGGTATGGGTAGTTTGATAAGATGTTCTTGGAAATTCTTCTTTATCGAGCCTGTGGCTCCCAGTATGATGCAAAATATCTCTGTATCTTTCTCCTACATTTTCTTGGTCTCTGCCTGCATTTCTTGGTACTTCAGGATCTTCTCCCTCTGCCTGCAATTCACGGAATAATCACTTGGAACCAACTCCTTTATCAATGTCATTCTTGTGTTTTTCTCCTTTACCACTATGTCGGGTTTCCTCGCATCCAGTTTCTTATCCGTTGGTGATCATAATCTCTCTTTTCTCTGTAATTCTCTTAGGGACATGATCCCAGTGCTTTCCAGACACAGTAATGTTGTAGTATTGACAGGTGTGATGGAGTGTATATCTTGTCACTGCAGGACTCTCGGGGACCCCAACCAGCCCTGGCTCTGGAGGTATGGACCCCTAAAGCAGCAGACGAGGACACCCAGGGACTGAGAAAGGGCCCAAACCCCTACTCCCTCCCCAGCCAGGAGACATAGGGCCCTACTCCCTGACAACACCTGGGATGAGAGGGAGGTAGAAAAGGAGGTGAGGGACTTGGCCCAGACCCCCATGGAGGTAGACCCCCTTAGGGAGGATCGAGGGGACACCCCCACCCATGTGAGGAGGAGATGGAGCTGGGAAATGAGCAACAGCTAGTTCCTGAAAAGACACCCATAGATATTCAGCCAGTGGATAACCTGCCAGACTTGGAATAGTAATAGCAACAAGCAGCTATGTCGGAGGTAGTGGGGCATCCAGGTAATTTCACACCTGGGACGTACCCTGGCTGAATCCGAGACTTAAATGGGGGGGGGGGGGGACTGTATTGTAATATCCAATGTATATGTTTGTCTAAACTGAAGGACATTGGGAAGATTCCATTTGCATATTCCTGACCTAATTTGAATATAATTCACAATTGTGTTGATACAAAGAACCCTGGTGAGGGCTACTTTGGACCTGGGGAAGGGACAGTTGCTCAGAAGGGGAAGGGGCAGATCCCAGCATTGGAAGGGATCCCACAAACGTGGACTTTGGGACTATTGGATCACTCACCCTAAAATACAGGGGAACCCCAGAGATAGACCTCCCTGCTTGGGGGACAGGGGAGGAAGCCATAGGGTGTGGTTCCTGGATTCTTCTTTGAGAGCAGATTAAATCTGGAGGACTACTGGAGGGACCTTACATGATTACTAGATGCGTGCCTGCTGGACCTGGAGATGGACAATAGCGGACTAGACCCAAGACAGAGCAACAACAGGGTTTCCAATGTGTGAGGTATGCTACTTTGTTGTGCTTTTCTATATAGAAATTTTCCACCATCAGAACTTCACAGCTGGCTATGAGGTGAGTCACTGTTTCCAGGTCTTTCTTACAGAATCAGCATATGTATATTTTACCAGTTTTTTTTCAAAGTTCACTGTAACCATCTTGTCCATAATCTGTTGTCCTGGGCTGCAACTATCAATCTCTCATCCTTTGGTTTTAGTTCACCTCTCCTTATCCATTGGTTAGGACTTAGCTCTTCCAATACTTTTATGCTATTTGTAAGATTTGCCACTCTTGATGCTCTTCTAGGCTTTTATGCAGATCATCAGTAACCTTAGTTCACTTTGTTAGGTTTTATTTTATTTTATACCTTATGTGTGCCTGTATTTATGGGGGGAATATACGGCGGCAGCAGGTAACGTGGTCTCAGCAGCTAGCCGTCGCCACTGAAATTTAAACCCGGATATTCAATCCCAGGGTCATATCCAGTCACGGCACTGAATATCCAGGTCGGCAGGATAGTAAAGAAGCTAACCAGGCGGTAGTGATAGCTTCTACAGTGAACGTTAGGTCAGCCTTTCATATGCCTAACTTTCACCACTTTGTGACAATGGCTCAATATCACTGTTGTGACACCCCCGGAGTGCTCCAATGCTAATCAACTAGGCTTGGGCTAACAAAACTGCCTGTGTCTGATTTGTAAGTCACAGATAGAGACCTCACCTAATGAGGTGTACAAGTGGTGCGGTCCTTTGTTCACTTCAGGCATGCACTCTATCAGAACAATTTTAAAAGCTATTTCTGCACATAAAAAGGCAGGACCTGATATTCAAAAGGATTCACACAATTAGCAGACCTGCTAACTGTGTTAATCCCACTAGCTGGGATATTCAGCAGCACTAACACAGTAAAGTCTCTATCGAGTATTATTAACTTAGCCAGTGGATACCAGAGACGGCACTTAGAGCTTCACGGTCTTCTGTAGCCAAGGCATCGTTCTCATTCCAATCCTGCACTTTTTTGATTAGGGGGAAAGAACAACTAATAGAACTTTATTTACATTTTCACTTCCATAGGAAACTTCCACAGTTTGTTATATAACAAAAAACAGTATACTATGGAGAATCAGATGTATTTTGGACTAGAAAAAATTGGTTTCTTTCTTTCTCTTGTTCCGCTGTTGATCTCTTCACTGACTCTGGATCCCCTTTCTGACACTCAGACAGATGAGGCCACGCTTTCCTGACATGATCTGCTGCCTCCACCACATATCAAAACATTTTTTCTGCAGCTGTTCTAAAACAAATTTTTAGTCTGCCACCATTTTTCTTTTAATGTGATATATTAACTAAAATGAAAAAAAAAATGGTAGGGTGCCAGAAACCTATTAGGGCAGGGAGAGAGGATCTTTCTCTGCAATTCTTATCCAAATGCAAACATTCTATTTTGGAATACAACTAAGGGTCTCTGATTAGCTGGTTAATGGGCGTTTTAATGTGCGGCTACAGGCAGTCAGGAACACTAATGCCCAATAGTGCCTGCCTTCATACTCTAAAATGCACGTTAATCGGCAGTCACGGAATGGGGTAGGGACTGGACAGAGAGTGGAAAGTGTATTCTGCTAGCACCAGAGTAATTGCCGTACTCTCAGCGGCAATGCGGCTCCTAACATGGGTTCACCTAACGACTTCTCTATAAGAGTCGTTAAGTGAACCTGACCTAGTGAAGGGTATGTTAGGAAAACTCTTCACATGTTAACTGCTGGGGACATACTGAACATGCCCCCGACAGCTAAGGTGCAGCCTTTGCCATTAACGCACATGAGATTGGCGCATTAATGGGAAGACCATAACGGGCTTTAGTAAAAGGGACCCTAAGTCTGTCCTCCATGTATTAAGGGGAACTTTTATAAGCAGCGGCATAAATGTATGTGCCATCTACATGTGTAAATCATGATATTTTACTGATTAATGGGCATTTATGCATGTACTTTAGTCGGCCCGATGGGCGAAGTTTGAGTGGAGCAGGGACAGGGCACACAGGTGCATAAATTCTAAAATATTATGTTACCTACATTCTTTATAAAACTAGGCTCAGGCATTTACACCAACCTTAGGACTGGGATAAGGGATCGTGCCTTAAATTTGCTTGTGTTTTCACCCATTTACATCTGCATTTTATAAAGTCAAGTGCATGCTTCCGCCCCCCATGCAAAAGGAAGTCTGCATTGGGCAGCAGAGGGTGCGGAAGCACAGTCTTGCAGCGCTGTGGGACTATTTGAAATCATTGCTGTCACTGCTGCAGGTCCTGGAGAGAGACAATAGTGACGACAATGGGAGTGGAGGGGGGGACGGGGGGCATGAGGAATGAGGCTCGCTTAGGGTACCTCATACCCTTGCACCAGCCCTGAGGATTCGTATAATGACATTTAAAATGCCCCTGCCGTTCAACTGAAAAGCACTTCTGGTTTTGAAGGTCTTATAAATATATATTCCGCTACAATATTTTGTACTTTAAGCTCTATATATGAGATATAATTTTCAAATCTAGACATGTAGATGTTGCTAATTAACTACAGAGGTCTCTATCATTCCCTTGTTGTGATTAAAGCGAGAAATAAACACTGAGGATGAAGGGGAGGGGGGATACCCCCCATAATCCATCTTATAAAGGGAAGGAGCACTTTGCCTACTCATCTAGGGGAGCTAGAGTAAATACAGATATGGATAATTTTAGTCTTACACAAAAAATGCAATGTGTGCCTTTGAGTCTGTCCTGACTCCTGGTGACCCAGAAGCTCCTGGGTTTTCTTGGCAGTGTCACCGGAAGTAGATTGCCAGGCCTTTCTTCTGAGGCAATGGAGGGTTAAGTGACTTGCCCAAGGCCACAAGGAGTGCTAGTGGGAATCAAACCCTGGTTGTTTGGTTACCAAGCCAGTGTTCTAACCACTAGGCTACTCCTCCACTCCTTAGTCTTACACATTCCTCCCCTATATGAAAACAAGGATGCACGTATAGGTTTTGGTGCCTCTCTGGACACATCTCTGACATGCCACCAACAGGCTCCCATGCAACACGTGATATGGGGATCCACATATATAATGGGCCCTTTCTAAGATGGCCTTTTACATGCGCATGCATTTATACATGCAAATACCAAATAAGGTTTCTAAAATCCCCATAGAATCTGATTCAGCAAGGGGCATGTCCAGGCCGTCTGGATGGCCCCGAGCAGGACGGGTTTGCTCATTTATGATAAACCTGTGAATATGGCAGTGTAAATGATATTCGGCAGAATTGCAGTACCGTAACCAGCTGCTGAAAGACACGAGGTGAGCATTTAGAGCTTCTGTACTTTCCAGTGGGACCACACAAATGGGGCTTGACTTAGGGTTTACTCCTTAGTTCCACATTGAGAGGGGTTTGGCAAATGGGTTCTTCTACACCACATAATTTTTGAGGAAAAAAGATCTGGCATCCTAAATTGTAAAGTTAGAGGAAGATAACAACATTTGAGTCTTGTTTTAGGCCGAGTTCATTGCTGATGGTATTTCACTATAGCTTTTGTTCAGCAAAATTCCTACACAGCATATTCGACCAATAGTATTCTCTCTTGTGCCCAAAAAAATCAATAAATTTAAATCGTATCAGGGGATATTTAGTTCTGTCCTGTAAAAAGTTAATCATGTGCATAATTTCTTGAATGCTTTCTGAATTTCACAGAATAGAGGTCATCATTCCAAATAAGTGAGTTATGCTTGCTTGTCAACAGGTGGTGGCAGACCTGAACGACTTTCAGTGACATTATCACTTGGGATAGCTGCTGGTGGGTGCATCACTGAGTGAAGCCAGTGTTTGTTTACCTCCAGCAGGTAGCAAGGTGCCTGGATTGGTGCAGCAGTGCAGATAGACCTGCCTCTTCTGTGTGACTGAGAGCTGCAGGTCCAATGTTTGCGAGGAGCTTGGGTACACCCCTTTCTTCTTGTCCTGAGACCAGCACTGCTACCCATGGGTTCCTAACATTAGTGGGCTGGAGAGTGGATAGGAGGACCTCCATGGTGCCCCTGAGGGTGGTGATATTTCGACCAAGACGCCCCTTCCCTCTTGTTGTCCTCTGTCTGCTTGCTGAATTGTGCAAGTTTTTCTGAATTTTTTCTTTCTTAGCCATTAATTCAATTGGCTGTATTTGGATGTCTTTACTGCTTAGAATAAAGCTGTTCCAAATTTTATTTTTTTTAAAAGCCTTCTTTATTTCTCCAGCAGCAGGGCCTGATGAGCCTGTAGAGGTGTCTGGAGAAGCCCTTCTCGGGTTTTCTCGACTGATCTCTCAGACTCTAGGATTCCCTTTTCTGATCTCTTTTCACCATAGCCTGTTCTGTTTATTTTTGGGAGCACTTTTTTCTTTGCTGCATGGGGCATTGCTGTCATTCCAGGTAACAGTCATGTGCCTCTTGTAGCTTCACGGTGGACTCTTTGTTCCTTGTGTGATGGCCATCCATCAAGCACAACGTTTTCAGTATTATCAGGACTTGGGGACAATTTTTCAGCATTATCCTCTGATTCCCCTGTGGCTTTCCTGCCTGCAGGGCGGGTGGACATTTTAGATGACCACTGGTCCTCTGTAGAGGGGGACCATGGTGAGGAGGCTTCAGGCTTTAGCTGACAATTTCTCTTAGGGCCCCAAGGTACCCTTTCGGCTGGCTTTGAGCAACAGCTGCTGAAACAGTTCATGGATTGTGTTCAGATTTTCTTGCTGTTTGATAGCCCCCTCTATGGAGTCCCAAGACCTAAGGCCGGAGTTCCGGGGGATCCAGAGCCCTTGAGCATCCATGTCTCTGTCTGTAAAAGAGGTTAAGTACTCCCACTTTACTCCTTCACCCATCTGTTCCTTAAGGAGCCCAGCCTTATCCCCTATGAAGGTTGAATGGGAGGTAGAATAGGATTCTTTTTCTCCAGATGGTGAGTATGAGAAGGAAAAGGAAATCCCCCAAATGGAAGGTAAAGATCCTTCTTTTACAGAAAGGACCTTGCTATTCTTACTCAGGATGCTATGGTTGCTTTACATATTGTAGAGCCTGCCTACTACTACTATTATTCAGCACTTATAAAGCGCCACGCACACAGCGCTGTACAGCCAACCTACAAGAGGTGGCCAATATACAAGAGACAGTCCCTGCCTGTCAGAGTCGTGCTCATCGGAGCTTACAATCTAGTTAGAACAGTACAGAGCATTAGTCAGTTCAGAGCTAGGTACAGTGTGGTACAGTTTGGTCTATAGTTAGGTCATAAACGTTGATGGGGGTTAGGGTAAGATGAGGATGGAGTCAGGATCTGAATGCAACGGTGAAGAGGTGGGTCTTCAACCTGGATTTGAAGAGGGCCAGGAGGATGCCTGGCGCACAGACGCAGGTAGGCTGTTCCAGGCGTATGGTGCAGCAAGGTGAAAGGAGCGCAGTCGGGAGTTCGCAGTGCAGGAGAAAGGCATTGATAGAAGCGATTTGTTAGTGGAGCACAAATTTCGAGAGGGGACGTAGGGAGAGATAAGAGGTATTGAGGGGCTATAGAGTGAATGCATTTATAGGTCAGTAGGAGAAGCTTGAATTGGATGCGGAATTGGACAGGGAGCCAGTGAAGCGACTTGAGAAGAGGAGTAATGTGGGCATGGTGAGGCTGGCAGAAGATTAGTCGAGCAGCGTGATTTTGTATAGCTTGAAGTGGAAGGAGGTGGCTCATGGGGAGACCAGCGAGGAGTAGGTTGCAGTAATCGAGGCAAGAGGAGATTAAGGAGTGGATAAGCATTTTGGTAGTGTGTTCAGAGAGGAAGGGGCGGATTTTGCTGATGTTGTAGAGAAAGAAATGGCAAGTCTTAGCTACAAGCTGGATATGAGCGGAGGAGAGAGAGTTGTCAAAGATAACCCCTTGATTGCGGGCAGAGGGAACAGGAAGGATAGTAGATCCATCCACATGGACTGAGAGAGGGGGAAGCGGGGGGAGGAGTTGGGTGGAAAGACAAGGCGTTCAGTCTTGGCCATGTTCAGTTTCAATTGGCGATGAGACATCCAGGCAGCAATGTCCAAAAGACCGGCAGAGATCTTGGACTGGGTTGCTGGAGAAATATTAGGTGTAGAGAGGTAGACTTGGGAGTCATCGGCATAGAGATGGTACTGAAAGCCATGGGAGGAGATAAGCGTGCCAAGGCCTTGGGTATAGAGAGAAGAGGAGGGGGCCCAAGACAGATCCCTTGGGTACACCTACATGGAGCGGGGTAGGGGAGGAGGAGAAGCCACCAGAGCATACACTGAATGAGCGATGGGAGAGGTAGGAGGAGAACCAAGACAGTACGGAGTCCTTGAAGCCAAGCGAGGAGAGAGTGGTAAGGAGAAGGTTGTGGTCGACGGTGTGAAAGGCAGCAGAAAGGTCAAGAAGGATGAGGCTAGAATAGAGGCACTTAGATTTAGCCAGGAACAGGTCGTTGGTGACTTTTGTGAGTGCCGTTTCAGTGGAGTGTAGGGGACGGAAGCCGGATTGTAGTGGGGCCAGGAGAGCCTGGGAGGTGAGGAAGTCAAGGCAGCGATGGTGGACTGCTCATTCTAATAGTTTGGATATGAAGGGAAGGAGGGAGATGGGTCGATAGTTAGAAGGGCATGTGGAATCAAGTGAGGGTTTCTTGAGGAGGGGTGTGACAACAGCATGTTTGAAGTCAGCAGGGACAATTGCAGTGGAGAGTGAAAGGTTGAGGATATGAATGATGGAGGGGACAATGGTGAGGGAGATGGAATGTAGGAGATGGGTGGGGATAGGGTCTGAACAGGTGGTGGGTTTGGAGGAGGAAAGAAGGAGTGTGGTTTCTTCTTCAGAGATCAGAGGGAAGGAGGAGAGAGTGGCAGGGGGAGTATGGATAGGGGAGGAGAATTGGGGAGGAAGCTGAGGGGGTAGGGAATTGGAGGGTAATCTTGTGGATTTTGTCATGGAAGTAGTCGGCTAGGGTTTGGGCAGAAAGGGAGGGCGGGATAGGGGGCGGGGGGACCTTGAGGAGAGAATTGAGGGTATTAACCCTCGGATACACTCGGTAAATCGACTGACACGTATACACTACCCCCGGGTCACCCCTGACCCATATGTAGAAATATGGTAAAACATCTACTTTTGTTTGTAAAACATGGTTAAATTGTGAAGAAAAAGACATACTTTTATTTATTTTTTATAATACTTGTTATTAATTCACCCTTTCAAGTGAATAATGTGCAATGCTAGCCAAGATCAGGCAGGACAAGTTGTACAAGGTCAGATATATGCTGCATAATGTCAATACCTGTTAACTATTCAGTTGCAAGCTTAAAAATGGTGTGCAGCACTGCACGCTTTGCAAACTACAATAGTTCTATATTTATTCGCTAGGTGGACAGCAACAGTCAAAGTATGGTGCCATTATGTCAAGTAATGTCATGATGCAAATTGTGACAAAAAAATTACCGTGTTATAACAAATTGACAACGGTGCATTGTAAACAACAGAAAACTAGTAAGCAATACATGAAGTACATTGACTGTTTTTTTCAACAACAGTTTATGCACAATGTGCTAGTAGTTGTTCTTGAATGTTCAGGACACACTCGCTTCAGACAGATTTCACATTCGGTAAATACTTTTCGATCTCTGTCACTTGGACAAAAGGAGCATCTTTTTCTTTTCTTTGCTGATGCCCGTGTGGTCAACGGTCTTGGTGGCTTAGGCATTTCAAGGCAACGATAGCCAACATTGGCCATGGATTGACGTGTATGGCTTGTCAGACCTTCTGAATGGCTTTGACGATTTTGTAGCTGAGGCTTCATGAGATTCAAAGCGAGTTCCTCCAGAAAAAAACCTTCTCTTGCAGTTTTCCTTGTGATGAAACATAGGATTGTTGTACATAAATATTATGAATGAATTTACAGCCGCGATATCAAGCAGTCCATAAAACACACAAAATGGCCATCGACGAGTTGATCTTTTCACACTGTATGTGTGGCACAACTGATCTACTGTGTCAACACCCCTTTTCGTTCTGTTGTCAAGTATTATTTCTGGCTTCTTTGATGTTTCATCAATTTTATTATCATGGTGAAGTGTTGACAGCAGCATAACTGATTTGTTTCATTTTGGGACGAATGACACCAAAGTCTTGTCTCCACTGAAGCCAAATATTGAGGATCCCACAATTCTTGAGCGATTTGCCTGGAATTCTGAAGGTATGTCACGGTTGCAACGTCTTACAGTGCCCAGTAGTGTCAAATTCTTGCTAAGAACATCAGCCAGTTGTACGTTAGTAAAGAAATTGTCGCAAGTAATGTTCCTGCCAGACCGTTCCAGAGGTTCAATAAGCTTCAAAACAACATCAGCTCCTAGAGATACTGTTTTGTCACGAGTAACTGACTCTTCACGCCCTAGGTATGGCTTCATGTTGAATACATAATACGTTTCGGCATCTGCACACACCCATAACTTTATACCGTATCGGTCTGGTTTAGACTTGATGTATTGACGAAACGGACACTTGCCTCTGAACCCCAACAATTGTTCATCAACAGTCAAGTATGCAGATGGTGTGTACATTTTCATGCACTGAGAAATGAATAAATTCCAAACATCTCTGACTGGAGTAAATTTGTCATTGGCCCTTCGTGATTCACGGGTTTGTTTGTCATCAAATCGAAGTAAACTCAATATTTCTGCAAACCTTTTACCTGACATAACAGCTGGAAATATAGGATTCTGGATAGGACTTTTAGCCCAAGTTCTGCGTACAGATACTTTGTTCAACCTGAAAACACCACTCATGTACAGAAGACCCAATGTTGCTTGGAGCTCTTCCATTGTTACCTGCTTCCAGTCAGTACATGGTGGCTGCATTGCTTCAGCTCTACGTATGCCTTCAGAATTTGTGAAATCTAACACTGCTGACAATATATCTGGAGTTACAAACATGTCAAAAATATCCTTAGCATTAGTTATACCTCTGATCAGAGCAATTGGTCCAGAAGATTCTCTGACTATATTTGCTTCCCTTGTTCTTGATGTTGGCGGTACAGTTTTATTCCAATGCATGCCAGAACGAGCTGTGTAATGACTGTCAGTAACTTCCTCATTTTCAGAATGTGATTCAGAAGTTTCAGAATTGCTGTATGAACTGCTATCGTCATCACTTGTTTTATTTTCTTCGACAGCATCTTCCGCTTCACTGCCGCTATCATCAAGATCAAGCTGATCGGACTGGGCGGGAACGAGTGCACTATCCGTATCAGCACCTTCAGTATCATTACTCAAACTATCATTACTGTCACTTTCTTCATTCAACCAACGTCTAATTTTTTCAGTTGCTGCACAGCTGCTGAAGCGTTTCGGGAGTGGCATTGTTTACCTTTGTCGTAAAAAGTTTTAATCCACAGAAACAAACAAGGAACTGACGTCAGGTGACGTCATAAATGTAAGCAATACGTTAGAAAACACAGGATTGTAATGTGGACTTGGAGTGGTGACTTTCTTTGCTGCTATAAAACAAAGGAGAGTGTTATTGTGCGAGTGTCGAAAATCACCCCTTGTTTGTTCAGCAGCATGCAGTACTGTATAAAAACATTATTTTTGCAAACCATATGTATGAAAATACTTAAAAATGGTTCGTTGAGGAATACCTAGAGTACCAAAATACAATTCCTTACCATTTTGAAGAAAAAACACAAAAATCGACACCCGGGTCACCCCTGACCAGGGGGTAGTGTATCCGAGGGTTAAAGAGATGGCGAGGATCAGAGGCAAGGGAATTGGTCAGATGTAGTAATCTTGTTTGGCAAGTGCTAAGGCTGACTGGAAGGAGCCAAGCATGAATTTGAAGTGTAGAAGGTCTTCCGGGGAACGGGATTTGGACCAAGCTCGTTCGTCAGAACGGGTGCAGATGCATAGGTAACGGATTGTGGGTGAAAGCCAGGGTTGGGGAGTAGATCGTTTGACAGGACGTGGGGTGGGAGGGGCAAGAGTGTCAAGGGCCGAGGATAGTGTAGCATTGTATGAAGATAATGCCTCGTTGACGGACTTGGAGGATAAAATGGAGGAAAGAGATGGAGAAATGGTGGAGGAGAGAGTCAGGGAATCAATATTATGAAGGTTTCTAAATAGGTCGGAGGAGACAGGACAAGGTTGGGATGGCAGAAGCTGAAGAGTAAATGTTAAGAGGTGATGATCAGATGAGGGAAGGATTGATTTGCGTATGTTTGAGGGAGAGGAATTGGAGAATAGTATTAGGTCAAGGCAGTGGACATGTAGATGTGTGGGGGCAGTGGAGCAAAGTTGGAGGTCAAACGAGGAGGTAAGGCATGGGGGTTGGAGGGGTTGTTGATGTGAATGTTGAAACCGCCAAGAATAAGAGTGGAGGAGGAGGGATCCATAAAGGCAGAAAGCCAGGAGTTGAAGTCAGTGAGGAAGGTTTATTTATTTAACATTTCTTCTATACCGCGCTATTATAATCAGCACGGTGTAAATTGAACAAAACATACTGCAATGCATACAGGCAACATTGAGTTTACAAAGAACAGGGAAAATAATACATGGGATAACCGGGAGAACTATGTACAGGTTAACTTTATACTATATACTTTGGATTTGTCGGGTGGGCGATAAATAACTACTCGGAGGGGAAGTGGTGTGAGGAGGCGAATGAAGTGGACTTCGAAGGAGAGGGGGAGTGTGATTGGGGTGGCAGGAGGGGTAGGAATTGGCAGGAGGGAGAGAGTAGGAGGCCAACGCCACCACCGCGACTAGTAGATCAAGGTGTATGGGAGAACTGGTAGCCCCCATAGCAGAGGGAGGCAATGGATGCGGTGTCGTCTGGGGGGAGCCATGTCTCAGTCAAGGCAAGAAGGTGTAGGGCATTAGAGATAAAAAGATCCTGAATAAAAGGGTTTTTTTAAATGACTGAGCATGCGTTCCATAGGGCGCATGAAAACAGGAGAGCGGAGGGGGGGAGGAGAGGGATATGGATAAGGTTGGATAAGTTACGTGTGGGTTTCTTATCAGAGTAGCGTGGTGGTCTGTTTCTAGGGTAATACTGAGATTTAGAGGGAGCAAAGTGTGGGTGGGTAAGTCTGGGTGTGTGTGCTCTCCAAGAGGGACATGAGGGAGGGCAAATGAGGGGTAAATCCCACTGGTTAACCCAAAACTGTCTACACCTTAATCTTTCAAAAACCATAGCCATCTGGTTTTCTCATGGACGCGAACCCCCACCCCTGGCTCCTTCCTTCTCTAACACTCCAGTTCCATTAGTCACTACCTTTCGTTATCTTGGGGTGCTCTTTGACTCAGACCTTTCCTTTTCTGCACACATCTCTCACGTCTCTAAACTTTCCTTTTTTCACCTTCGCCAGATCCGCACCATTCGCCCCTTCCTTTCTCCCTCTGCCTTAACCACTTGCTACTCACCATGGTTATTTCCCGTATTGATTTTTCCAATTCCATCTTCTCCGGCATCTCTAAGTTACAGCTTTCCCGTCTACAACGCATACAAAACACTGCCGCTCGTCTTGCCACTCACTCTTCCCTTAGAGATCATGTCACTCCCCTCCTCTTACAGTTGCACTGGCTTCCTGTCTCCTTCCGCATTCAATATAAACTCCTCACATTGGCCCACAAAGCACTACACACCTCCACTCCGCAATACCTCGCTGACCTTCTCCATTTCCATACTCCACGTCACACCCCCCGCTCATTTCACCTTAACCGTCTTGCCTTACCATCCCCCTCACATGCTCACCTTCAATCTACACGCTCCTCTGCCTTTTTCTTTGCAGCCCCTGCCTTATGGAATTCCCTTCCTCCTCTTCGACTTGAACCCCATTACCTTACATTTAAACGCTCCCTTAAAACTTACCTGTTCTCCCTTGCCTTTGACCTACCTCCCCCTTAGCCTCACCCTCTCTCCCTCCTTTTGCCCCGCCTGTTTCTGTCTTTGTCATCTTTTTCTACTGATATTGTAATTTCCTTTTCACTTTCCGGCCTTGTGCCTTATTGTTATCTTTTATTTTTAATACTATTGTACATCGCTCTGCTTTCCAATGAAGGGCGATTAATCAAATAATAAACATAAACATAAACATAAATTGATGGTAACAGGTAGGTTATGTGTAAGAGTCGCAAGGAGACTATCCTGAATGGTATCGGGCATCCTTCTGGCTTCTAACCTTTACCTGGGCCTATGAGGCAGCTTTTAGTCTCCAATGGGAGACCCCCAAACTGGGTCTTACGGTCCTCTCTCAATTGTACCCTCTACCCCAGAGTGAGCTGGGTCAGTTTTTGAGCTTTCTTGGGTAGATGCCATGATCATTGCAGTGACAAAGTGCACAATCATCCCAATGGAAGGGAGAGCTGCATTCAAGAAGTCTCATGATAGGAGGGTAGAGACTCTCCTTTATGCCTTTATGGCCTCTGCCTTAGGCTCTCAAGCTACTTTGTGTGCAGGTCTAGTGATCCGAGCCCTTTTGCCCTAGGTCCAGCAGCTACCAGATAATCTAAAGACTGAGATTGGAGTCTGGAGCTGTGTATATAGCTGATGTCCTGTATGACTTCATCAGAGCTCCTCCAAGTCCATGGCAGTAGTTTTAGTGGCTAGGTGGTGGTTTGGGCTCTGCAATTGGTTGGCTGATGCTGCCTCTAAGCTATGCTAAGCAAGTTCTCCTTTAAGGGCAGGTTGCTCTTTGGAGAGCATCTGGATGAAAGACCTGGATGAGACTCACCCTAAGACTCCCTGAAGATAGGCCCAGGGGGGGCTAGAAGCACCTTGCATGGGGCCTTGTGTGGAGCTTGACAACACCCTGGAGCTGCTAGGAGTCTGGTTAGGGCCTATTCACCCTGTGCAACTAAGCTGTTCAGGAAGAGCTTTGTATAATGGTTTTTCAAATCACATTCTGGTTTGGGAATGTATGTTTTTTACCTATGCTGAAAAGAGATCTATATAGAAGAGAGAATTTCTTTCGATGTGCCACTCACTATGCATATGGGCATTGATTCATATTCTCAGATCAGCAAGCATCTCCTTCATAGAGGGGAAATATGCACCACATGACTCATTCAGATTAGCTGATTAGACCATTCCAGGTAGGGGAAGCTAGACACCATACTAAGGTGACTCGGTAATGCTGCCTCTAAGATCCAGAACATCTTCCTAAGGCTTTGATGTACAAGGCACTTATGTTCCCAAATCCAAACTAGAAGTATGCTATCTCCTGAAGCTGTGGAAACAAGGCGCTCCATGAAGCTGGAACCTACATGCTAAAGTCTATTATATAACCCTCTTTAGAGCACTGGCTTGGGAAACAAGAGACCAGGGTTAGATTCCCACTAACACTCCTTGTGGCCTTGGGCAAGTCACTTAACCCTCCATTGCCTCAGAAAAATCCAAGTTATCAATGTACCTGTTTGTTGTACATTACCAAGTTTAAGTTACAATGTAATCTGCTTTGACTGAAATGATAAAACGGTATAAAAAATCTGTTAAATATATGAATATAACCCTCTTTAGCCTGTTCAATAAGTTAAACTATAAAACCCTAAAAATTGTAAAGCCCTGGAAGATGGAATTTAGTAATTGATGCCACGATGGGACCTTAACTGCATATGGGGGTAGATCAAACAGAACACTATAATAAAAAGTTGAGCTATAGCCTTAACCATTGCTATTAGGAGTTGACATTCCTGGCAGGTCTGAAAAGAATTAAATTTTACCTCAACTAATCATATAATCTTTTAAATGATTGGTTGCTTTGTTTTCAGTAAAGCTGAAGTTAAAAGATTTCAGCCCATGACCAACTGTGAAACTAATTTCTGACAGAGATGATCATTCATGGTTGCTTTACTCATGAACTGTAGAGTTGTGTACTCAAAACAGGTGTACGAACTGTTGCTTTGTGCCTATGACTAAGGGGAAACACAAATACAATGGCATACACGTTTCTACAGAAGCATTTGATGAGCAAAATTCCAAATATATGCAGACAATTTGTAAAAGGACATTCATTGAAATCCTATAACCTGCTCTTCTCCCTGGGCTTTATGGAGTCAAGGAAGCCTAAGGTCTTATTTAGATTCTCAAAGGGACTGAAATGAAACCAGGCAGAGTGATTTACTCTGATAACCTGACATGCTGAAGAGGGTTCTTGTGGCTTGACCCAGCTTGCATACTGGTCTTCCTATTGGTGGCAGTAATCAACGTTCTTTACTTATACTCAGTGTATGTTTCCTAGCAATAAAGGTGCCTGTCCTCATATTCTGGGCTCTTTCATTAATACAAGAGGACCATGGGTCAATTTTAGCAGGCAATGAAAAAGGTGTCGGTACTCAGTACCATCGAGTACCCCTCAACAAAAGCCCTATCCATACTTATTAAGAGGGGCCAAGGGACAACAGTTGAAGAAAGAGGGGCAATGGAGGGTAGAGGGGATGTAGCTGACTGGTAGATAATCACATAGGGAGATAAGGTGAATGAAGGAATGTGAAGGGGTTAATTTAGGGAAGAGGGCAAATGAGGGACAAAGAGGGCCACAGAGTTATTGAAGGTAGAATGTAGCAGCTGAAGGGAATAAAGGACTGGAGGAAGGTGGATGGGGATGGGGGAATTTTATAGATAATTTCTTATGGTGTGGATAAAGGAGCTTGTTTCTGGAGCTGGATTGCATCAGAACTATTTTTTTTTGTTCACAAGGAAGTATTGTATGCAAATATTTCCTATTTGTTCAAAAACGAATATCATAAATCATGTACTGATGATTATACAGCATTGCCCCCTTTATCTGCATATATAATACTGAGGGCAGCAGTCATCACTTGCTTCCTGATCTATGAACATTTCCACTGGAAGCACATTACTACCACTGAAGTTTGGTTTTCCAGTACCACTTTCTGATGAGTTTTGGGGGTTGTTGCAGATGAAAACAAAATAGCCACCATGGTGGTGGTAACCTGCTGAATGACCGCTGTAAGAGAAAATCACCAGGAAAGGGGAAAACATGCCCCAGGTGCACATTATCTGGCTTATCTATGTAAGGAGGAGTGGCCTAGTGGTTGGGGCAAGGTACTTCAGGCCAGAAGGTCGGGGTTCAAATCCCACTAGAGGACAGCAACCTTGGGCCAGAAGGACTGGAGTTTCTAGTCCCACAGGTGCTCCTTGTGGTCTTGGGCAAGCCACTTAACTCTCCATAGCCCATGTTCCCTGTAAAATAGTTATCTCCAAGTTATAATGCCCTGTTCAATGTAATTTCAGTTTGTTCAATGTAAACCACACTGATGCAGAATAGCGCAGTATATAAGAGAATGTAAATAAATGAATAAGGAGCTGAGGAAACTTGCTGAACAGTTATCCAAGCCATGTCAGTGGGTGACAGAATTACCGCCCAGGAGACAGTGATTTATGGTACTTTATACTGACTTGGACTTTCTTTGTCATCGCTGCGCAATCTTGAATGACATCCATTAGCAGGATTTTTATTTGTTCTTTCTGCTCTATACTATCTTAATGCTTGAACCAACAGCAAGTCAGGACTAACATAGGATACAAATCGGCATCGTTCGTTTTGAGGCAGATCACCTGTGGAAATAGAACGGTGCTCGACCAGGATTTTTCATTCAGTCTGCTTCTACTAGTACTGACAGAAGTGGTAGAGAGAAATGTTTGTGGTAGATGCATCTATTTCTCAATGGGAATAGCTCATGAATATCTTTGCATTGGGAGTGGAGGAGTAGCCTAGTGGTTAGAGCACTGGCTTGGCAACCAAAAGACCAGGGTCCAATTGCCAGTAGCACTCCTTGTGACCTTGGCTGAGTCCCTTAGCCCTCCATTGTCTAGGAAGAAAGGCCTGGCAATCTACTTCTGGTCACACTGCCAAGAAAACCCAGGAGTCAGCACTGATGTGAAGGCGTGCATTGCACCTTCATATTGTTTTATCCATCTTTGGCGGCATTCTAAAATAAGGGGCTTCATTGATATTTTGCAGCCCTTGACTCTATTTCAGGCTAAGGCCCCGGCAAGCTCCAGCACACTGATGGTCATTTCATTCCTTTAATGGTTCAAAAGAGGGAATAAGATATTTTCTAGGGAGCACAAAAGCTAATCATTTCTGTCACTAATGAAATGATACCTTACTCATTGCTTTAGGGGTTATTTTAGAAGCCCTGTTTGTATTTGGCACATATAATACTGACACATGGAAATGGTATCCATGTGTAAACAGCGATTTTAGAAAGGACTCAGTTTACATGTTGATATCCTTATGACGTGACGGTTGCAAAGAGGCATGTCAGTGGCGTGGTCAGGGTGGGTCAAAAATCTACACATTTTATTAACTCGGCAAGATGGCATCGCACAGGCTTGCTTAATGCGGCACGGACTTTTGAATGGGGAAAAAGTGTAAAGCCAAGGGGGCTAAACAGCCCTCTCTGACCCCCTTGGTCTTGACGCCTTTACCTTTGCAGGTCTCTGGCCCATTGGATTCTTTTTTTTTTTCTCCCATGCCACAGCAACAGGCCAGTACTGGGGAGGTTAGCTTGGCATTGTGGCTGTTGGAGGTAGTCCTCAGCGTCTGCATTGGGCATTAATTCTTTCTCCCCTGGCTCTGATCATGCGTCAAAGATCTGCTGCCGCCAAGAGGTTCCTGACTCGGTGAAACAGTCAGAGGCATCCACGTTGGTGGTTTCTGCCTGTGAGCAAGGGCTGGTCTTGGGTCCCGGATTGGTTGGGGGTGTTCTCCCAGATCAGTAACAGAGGGCAGAGATCTCGGCGATGATGGTGGAAGGAAGTGAAGAGGGGTCTGCTGCTTTGAGGTTGCCTGATCCGGCGCCGAGCAGAGATGAGGGTGAGCCCGTGGGAACAGAAAATTCCCCTTCTGCTTCTCCAGACCCCCCCACCCCCGGAGACTATAACTTTGAAATCGATTTGGTCTGTTATCATGCAACTCAGGGAAGAGTTGGTTCCACAGATGTCCAGCTTGACTACTCTGGTTACTGGTAACTCCATTGCTATTAAGGAGAATATGACTAAATTGCAATCTCTTCAGATGGTTGTTTCTGATTTACAGACTAAGTTGATGGTGGTAGAAGGTTTTTCAGATTCCGTCAAGATGGATAATCTTGTTATGAGATCTAAACTGGAATTGCTGGAGAACACTACCAGAGCTGTTAATTTACAGCTGGTGAACTTTCTTAGGATAATGACTGTCTATAAGGGACATGTTCCGTGCTTATTTATCTGAGATTATGGGTATCCCATCTGATTCTCACCCCCCCCTATAGTGAAGTTATACTATCTGCCTTCGCGGAAGAAAGAAGAGGGTGTTGGGCTTGCTGTGGGGGCATCACCTGTTGATATTTTGAATGTGTCTGTCTTGTTAGTCATTGCAGGAAGAAACTGTAACTCCTTCCACTTTATTGATTACATTAGCATTGTTATCTGATAAGGAGTGGTTAATGAAAATGTCTTTTAGGAAGCGGAATTTGTTTAATGGTTTGACTGTTCGCATGTTTCCTGATCTTTCTAGGGATATGTGGAGGAGGAGACGGGAGTTTCTTCTTCTCCATCCTGGGGTCCAGCAGTTGGGGAGGGCTCTTTTTCCTCAAGTATCCGTGTAAATGATCAAGTATTAGTTAGTGTCGTCTATTTTCTATGAGCCTTCCCAACTACTGACCTTCATAAACGCTCGGCGTTTGGAGGGTGGGGTGCCTTGCCTTCTGTCCCAACATGAGCTTAAGTGTATGCTGGTTGTTTAGCTCACCTGTTTCCCTGTATCTTGTTCTATGTTTCCCTTTCTTGCCCCTTTTGGATCTGTGTTGTGGTCTAGAGTGAGTTGGGTAAATTTGGTTTTCTATTGTATTGTGGATTTTCCTTGTATTTTTATTTTTTTTACCCCACTCAATTTTATTCAAGAATGTATTCTTGAGTGTTCAAAAATGTCATAAATATAAAATTTAAAAAAATCTACACGTTTATGACCAAAAATGTGCACCTGCATCCCAGCACTTTTTGGTCTTTGAAAAAATGCTTATTTCGGCCAACCTTTTACAGGGGGGATTAAGAGTTATCCCCTTAATCCACTATTCTTTATCTCTCCGTCCATATTGGAATTAGAAGACGATAGTGGCATCTGTAGTTAACTGGTGACATTTATATGTGTAGGCTTGTAAAATGGCACACATACATGATTAAGTGCATAGCGCCTACCTGTGTAAGGCAGACATGTTGGTGCCGTCACTTACATGTGTATGCATCTATGTGTTCCCTGTTCTTTCTTCCGACCCTATTCCCTCTCACTGGCTCCTTGACCCCCCCCCCCCCAGCTCTTTCCCCTTACATTCTCTCTCTCTTTAACTCTAGCTTATCTTCTGGTATCTTTCCTTCATCTTGGAAGCACGCCTCCGTCTGTCCCCTTCTGAAGAAAGGTTCCCTCGACCCTTCCACCCCCTCCAATTGGCGCCCCATCTCCAATCTTCCATTCCTCTCAAAGCTCCTAGAAAAACTGGCTTTCTCTCAACTCTCCTCTTACCTTGAAGCCTCCCTCGCCCTTCACCCATGGCAATCTGGCTTCCGCCCTGGTCACAGCATGGAATCTGTCCTTAATGAACTGCATGTTGCTCACAACCACGGTTTCTTTTTTCTCACTGTCTCTCTTGACCTATCTGCCGCTTTTGACTTGGTTGATCATAGCACTCTTAGCACGTCTTCGGGAAGCAGGCCTCGCCGGCACGGTACTTCAATAGTTTCATTCCTTTCTTTCCTGCCGGTCTTTCTCGGTCATTTCTGGGTCCTCTTCCTCTTCCTCTTCCTCCCCCTCCACCCCCTCCCCTGCGGTGTCCCCCAGGGATCTGTTCTCGCCCCCTTTTGTTCAATGTTTTCCTCGCACCCCTTACCCTTCTAATTCAACAACATGGCATTTCTGCATACTACTATGCAGATAATATCTCTCCTTCACCACACAGATTCCTCCACTCTCGATATCACACCTCTCAACACTTGCTTTTCTGCGGTGGCCTCATGGCTTTCATCTAATTTCTTACACATTACTTTTTCAAAAACCTCCGCTATTTGGTTTACTTTTGGGAGCCCCCCCCCTCTCTTGTCCCCTCACTCTCCTCCTTGCCCATTCCTATTGTCTCCTCCCTTCGGTATTTGGGTATCATCCTTGACTCTTTTAAAAATTTTAATGGTGTTCCCTTTCCTTTCTTTGCAACTTTGTTAACATTTGTTTGAACTGCCCAGATGCTCTGGTTATGGGCGGTATATTAAGTTTTTAATGAACATAAACATAGAGTAAAATGGCTCCTCCCACTGGGCATGGACGGATATATTCATATTTATTTATTTGATTGACCGCCCTTCATTAATAGGCAGAGCGGTTCACAATAAAAAGTATAAACAGTGGCACAGGCCGGAAAATGGAAAGGAAGTTACAATTGAAGTAGAGAAAGAGATAGAGACACGAGTAGGTAGGGCAGAGGGAGGGACGGAGGGTCAGGGCTAGGGAGGGGGGAGGTCGAAAGCGAGGGAGAACAGGTAAGTTTTAAGGGAGCGTTTGAAAGTAGGGTAGTGGGGTTCGAGCCGGAGGGGGGAGGGGGAGAGAGTTCCATAGTGCAGGGCCAGTAAAGAAGAAGGCTGAACGTGTGGACTGAAGGTGTGCGTGTGAGGGGGGTGGTAGAGCAAGTCGGTTAAGGTGGAAGGAGCGAGGGGTGTGCCGAGGAGTGTGGAAATGGAGCAGGTCAGCCAGATATTGAGGGGTAGAGGTATGTAGCACCTTGTGAGCTAATGTGAGGAGTTTGAATTGAATACGGAAGGAGACAGGGAGCCAGTGGAGTCAGAGAAGAAGAGGGGTGACGTGGTCTCTAACAGAAGAGTGGGTGACAAGACGGGCGGCAGTGTTTTGGATGCATTGTAACCGTGAGAGCTGCAGTTTGGAGATACCAGAGAGGATAGAGTTGGAGAAGTCAACACGTGAGATAACAAGGGTGAGTAGCAGAGTAGTTAAAGCAGAGGAAGAAAGGAAGGGGCGAATAGCACGAATCTGACAAAGGTGAAAGAAAGAGAGTTGAGAAACGTGGGAAACATGTGCTGAGAAAGAGAGATCTGAGTCGAAGAGGACCCCGAGATAGCGAAAAGTGGTAACCAGCGGGACAGGTGCATTAGAGAAAGATGGGGCCTGAGAGGGGGGCTGGTGACCGTGAGAGAACCATATGGCAATGGTTTTTGAGAGGTTAAGATGCAAACAGTTTTGTATTAACCAGTCAGAGACAGCAGCTAGGCAGGCGTTCAGTGGAGCTAGGTCAGGGGAGACAGGGGAGGTATGGTGGAGGAGGAGAATGTCGTCGGCATAGTAAAAGGCTGTAATCCCAAACTGTTGGATAAGCAATGTGAGAGGAGTGAGAAAGATGTTGAAAAGAAGAGGAGCTAACACAGAACCTTGAGGAACCCCGCAGACTAGGGAAAAGGAGTCGGAGGGGGAGTGGGATGAGGATGAGGGGAGAAACAGCAGCAGAGCGAGAATAGAGGAAAGAGTGAAACCAATGCAAGACAGTACTACGAAGGCCGATATCATGCAAGCGGGAGAGGAGGAGGGAGTGGTCAACTAGGTCGAAGGCAGCGGAAAGATCAAGTGCTACCGCCACCGAGATGTCACCCCAGTCGTGAGCAGTATGCAGGGAGTTGGTGAAAGCTAGAAGAACAGTCTCGACGCTGTGCCCGGAGCGGAAACCAGATTGACGAGGGTGAAGGAGATTGGTGGAGTCCAGATGGTGGGTAAGTTGTGCAAAGACAATTTTCTCAAGTAATTTAGAGAGGAAAGGAAGATTAGAAACTGGACGATAGTTATTGGGATCAAGAGGGTCTAGAGTAGATTTCTTAAGTAATGGACGGATGAGGGCGTGTTTCCAGGGGGTGGGAAAAGATCCAGAGGAGAGACTAGAGTTCAGCATGATTTGAAGGTGGGGAAGGAAAGATAGAGACGGAACAAGAAGCCAGGAAGATGGAATAGGGTCAAGAGAGCAAAACGTTTTGTTAGATGAGGTGGTGAAGTTCAGTGGTAGAGGTTGGTGAAAAGGGGGACCAGGTGTGAGATAGCGGAGAGGTGGGGGGAGGGGATGCGGCTGGAGGAGGTGAGGAAAGAGGTGGGGGATGGAGGGGCAAGGAGGCCCTCAAGGTGGAAATCTTGTTGGAAAAGGCCGCAGCCAGGAGAGGAGGGGCGGGAAGAGGGTGAGTGGGTTGAGCGGGAGTAGAAGGGTGAAGAGAGGTAAGAAAAGTGAGTGTAGAATATAAATGGTGCGTCTGATTAGGGGCAGTGGTGATAGCAGCAGAGAAGAAAGAAGCCTTAGTGAGGTGAACCTGGGAACGATAATAGGAGTGTTGAGATTTGAAAAGAGAAAGAGAAATTGGTGATGGAGATTTGCGCCAACGTCGTTCGGCTCGACGAAGTTGGGAGTGGAGTAGATGAAGACCAGAGTGGTACCAAGGGTGGGAGGGTCGACGAGTAGATGGACGGGGACAAAGGGGGGCAAGATCGAGGGCAATAGAGAGAGAGGAGAACCAAGTAGAGGCTTGGGAGGTAGGAGACAGGGAGGGGAAATCAGCAGGGAGCAAGTCCGTGGCCGGAGGGAATCGCTGGGCTAGAGAAGGAGTGATGGAGCGGGAAAGAGGAGGGAGAGAGGAGGAGGTAAAAGGGACTGTCGAGACCCCAGAATGGAAACAGGAGACTGAAAGGCAGAAGTGATCTGACCATGGAAGAGGAAAGGAGGACAGATTAGAGAGAGAGCGTGGAAGATGAGAGAGTCATAAGGAGGTCCAAGGTATGACCGGCGGAATGGGTAGGAAAAGTGACATGCTGAAGAAAGGAGAGATCGTGAAGGAGGGTAAGGAAAGCATGATCCCTGGGAGAAGAAGGGGAGTCAAGGTGCAGGTTGAAATCACCAGCGATGAGATGGGGGAAGAGTAGGGAGAGATCAGAGAGGGTACGAAGGAGAGTCCCAGAGATCGGAATGGAGAGCTGGGGGTGAATAGATGAGAAGAACATGAGTGGGAGGTGTAGTATGTAGGTGGAGGAGAAGGGCCTCGGAGTAAGAGAGAGATGGTGGAAAAAGCTGAGTGAAAGTGAGGGAAGGAGCGAGAATAGCAGCTACCCCACCACCCGTGCGGCCGACGCGGGGGACAGAGGCTGCTGAAAAGCCGGGGGGGAGACAACGGTTGAGGAGGGCATCCTCCCCCTCCTTCAACCATGTCTCAGTGAGGAGAGTGATATCCAACGAAGATTGGGAGATGAGATCCTGAATGAGTAATGACTTTGGTCTTATCAACTGCCGTTCTCTTAGATCTATCTTGAAAGTAGCCGGGGTAAGGGCGGAAGCGGCGAGAGGAGATGAGATGGTAGGAGAAGAGGAGGAGCAGAGGAGAAGATTGGCAGAACAGCGAGAACGATGACAGAGCTGGGGGGGTGGGCGGCGCCCCCAGTGTACCGGTATATGCGACATAGAACGGGGAGGAAATGAAGCAGAAGAAGGCAGAGAGTACAAGTGGTTTGGTACCTGAGAAGGCCAGAGAGGAGTGCAGGAGGCAGACGAGGGTGGAGATAACGTGTTCCCGGGTCCAGTCGTGGCAAAAAGTAAGATGGCTGGAAGAAAACAGCAAGAAACAAAGTTAAAGTAGCACCCTGCGCTCCCGGAGCGGCCCCAAGGAGCATATTCACATGCAATCCTGCACTTCCTCTTGAGAATTTCAGAAATGGCTGCATGTTTGGCAGAGCCCTTTCTAATATACTGCCAGAACTGTGCACACGTCTCAGTTCCAATTTCCACATCTTTTCTAAAACGTGCCTTCACATCTGCTAACAATCCCCATGCAGCGCCCCCTTGATCTGTTCCATTGATTCAGTGGCACTATGTTAACTAGTCAGATAGCCTGTGGCATATTTCTGGGGTGCTTGATCAACATCCTACCACTTCTTTTTTCTAGACACCTGATGCTTCATGCTCAGCATTTTAATTACTCTCGCAATTACAACAAAACATAATACATGCAGGTGGATAAGAGCCAACTTGTCCATACACTCCGCCCATTTGTCATCTTCTCTGGTTCTTGACCACTTTGGTAAGATAAGCATATAAATTACCATGTGCCTACTCCACCCCATGTCTTTCCTCCCAACTTCTTAATCGTGTTCCTGCCACTGATTCCCAGCTATGTTTAAATTCTATTACAGAGCTAGGATCCACCATCTCTACTGGAGAGCTGTGATTTCATTCTCGGTCCATGAAAAGCTACTGTGGCTATAGATATTTTCTCAAAATCATTTCAATCATAACTTTTGTTATGAGTAGCATTGTCAGGCACAAATATTATGATTGAAAGATTTGTATTTATAACTGATTGAAAGCCCAGGGCATTCTTACATGAACCGAGTTGAAAGTTTCTCTTAATGTTTTGTAGAAGAACTGAGACTGTTTTAAAAAAAACAATGAAATGATTTCTTGTGTGTGTAACATTTGATATCTCCCTTTCCACGTAAAACATTTCTTTTTCTGATTATTTCACCGAGGCAACATGCATACTTGTGCCTTTATGAAATAAGCTTCTGAAACTATCCCTACCGGCAGACACATGCTTTCGCACAATATGATGCCTGCTCCAAAGTAGTTGCAACTATCAGTGTGTACTCTGTGTGCTGGTACACACACGTCTCGTCTCGTAACGTGTTCCATTTCCACTCAAACACAGCTTCTGGGAGTATCTATGCATTGTACATGTTCTCTTGTCCACAATGTATACTTGTACGTACATATACAGATGCACTATTTTATCACATGGGAAGTGCTTTGCACCCCACAGTGGTTAATGTTATAACCCAGTTGCGCATGTAGTACAGCAGTTTATGAGCTCAGGCAGGCACTAGAAAAACGTTTGAGATTCTAGTGCATTCCTGAGGGGATATTGGCATTTGAGAGGGTAAATCTATAATGGAGTGCATTTTAAGGAGCCTAGGTAAAGTCTATTTATAAAGACATGTAGGTGCCTAATTTTCTTTGTAAAATATTAGTACAAATGGACAAATATGCAAATTTAAGGCACGTTCAGTTAAACCTAGAGCTGACCTAATTTGTGTGCTCCACCCATAATCCATCCAAACTCCAGCCATGCACATGCCCACTGTGAAATTATGCACCATCAGGATAATGTGCTTGCTTATGACATAGTGACTGTGCAATTTATGCACATAAATGGTGCTTAAATCGCTGAAATGCCATGATATATGCATGGTGATGGTGCATGACTTTAGGAAGCTCATTATAGTCACCCTCTTTATTTATTTATTTACATTCTCTTATATACCGCGCTATTCTGCATCAGTGCAGTTTACATTGAACAAACTGAAATTACATTGAACAGGGCATTATAACTTGGAGATAACTATTTTACAGGGAACATGGGCTATGGAGGGTTAAGCGGCTTGCCCAAGACCACAAGGAGCACCTGTGGGACTAGAAACCCCAGTCCTTCTGGCCCAAGGTTGCTGTCCTCTAGTGGGATTTGAACCCCCGACCTTCCGGCCTGAAGTACCTTGCCCCAACCACTAGGTCACTCCTCCACTCCACTCCACTCTTTAAGTTTTGGACTGCTCTTTTCTGCTTAACTACGGCCAGATTCTGCATGTTAAGAGGCCCGTTTACTAAAGGTTAATGTGCATTAGGTGCCATTGAGTCCATAGAAATATAAGGGCTGTGGGCACTTAACATGCATTAACATTCATTAATATGCATTAAAAGCGTTAGTAAATGGGCCTCTAAGTGAATCCTTTTCAGAATTTCCTGCAGGCTTCATGCTGATGTATTCTATGTAACACATGAACACGGGTGGAGCAGCTGAAGAAAATAATGATATTTTAAAACAGAGTTGACAAAAGTGTATAACCATCATAAAGTGTTCACAGATTTTATTCCAAAATGTGCAAATATAGGAACCAGAAAAGGGATGCATTTTATTCCAAAATGTGCAAATACAGGAACCAGAAAAGGGATGCATTTTATTCCAAAATGTGCAAATATAGGAACCAGAAAAGGGATGCATTTTATTCCAAAATGTGCAAATACAGGAACCAGAAAAGGGATGCATTTTATTCCAAAATGTGCAAATATAGGAACCAGAAAAGGGATGCATTTTATTCCAAAATGTGCAAATATAGGAACCAGAAAAGGGATGCACTTTATTCCAAAATGTGTAAATATAAAAGAACTAAAAAGGGAGGCATAGAAGAATGAAAGATCAAAAGAATAAGGAACAGAGCCAAGAAACAGACATGTTGATATTTCGAGCTATGCCGCTTTGAACTGCTCAAGAACCCAGCACTACAATGCATATCTGCAAATGGATTTGGCAGAAATGTGCCCAATGTGATTGTGTCAAGAGGCGTGAGAAATTGCCTTCTTGTAGCCAGTTTTGTCTTTTCCCATACCATTGAAAAATGTTCCATTTATCGAGCACCTCATTAAGATAACTCCCTGAACAAAAAAGCTAAAAAAAAAAAAAAAAAGAAAAAAGAAAAATGTTCCTATCCTGCTCCATGATACCAACTCATTTTCTCCTATAGTGGGATGATAGGTCATGATCCGTAGTTCAGGCCATATCTGCAGACTCACATGTACATTGAACTGGCTAGAAATAATATTTTACAGTTTTATGTTGACAAGATATCTTCAATTGTTCATGTGAACTTGTAGTCAAACCAAATGTTTGTTTGTGTTCGTCCTGGTATTTCTGATGTTCTTTGGGCCCGATATTTGAAAGGCATTTACATGGCTTACAGTCCAGTAAACCGTGTAAATGCCTTAAATCGGGATATTCATTAGCACTTACATGGTTAGCGCTGTTGAATATCCCCTTCTAAACCCGCTAAACGTCCCAATACTATGCGATTTAGCATTGGGCATGTTGGCGGCATTCTGAGGTGGAGCAATAGCAGCGATATTGCACCATTATCCGGTTAGCGACCGGCAGGTAAAACCAGGCATAGCAAAAGCTGGCCTAGTTTTACCCATGAAAGCTAACTGAGTAGTGGTGTAATACTGCCGCTACCAAGTTAGCTTTGGCAGCTCCGGGGCATGTGTGGCCACCCTGGATATTCAACGCCGTCGCCACGGCGTTGACTATCTGGGGTTAAGGTTTGGCGGGCAGGGCTATGCATTGTAGTGGCACTTAGCCTGCCGAAATCAATATCAGCCCTTTATTTTTATTTTTAAAAAAATGCAGTGTGAAACTGTTTAAAAAAAAAAAAAAAAAAAAGATACTACTGGCTGAAAAGGATGTTTTCAAAGCATTGTTCAATTTATAAGATATTTTTTGTTGTTGTTGATTCATAGGGGCATGTTTACTAAATTGGTGCAAGTAGCATGGGGCAAATGCGTGGTTAAAGTGCTTTTTTTCTGCAGTGGGGTAGATGTAGGGGGTGTGGCTGCAGTAGGGATACTCCCCACAGGATGTGCAGCCACGATAGACATATCACCCCCACAGTAGTTGCAAATGTGCAACCATAGCACATGCGCACAGTAAACACATGCATAATGTGTGCTCTGCAATTCTAAGCTACAAATGCGTTACTAGAGTGGTAGTGGGCTACAGAACCACTGCAGACAGTAAGGAATGTGCCCCAACCCCATCTGCAGGACAGTAGTAACAGATCGGTGCAGAATAGAGAGGGATGACCAGGAACAGGCTGCACAGCTCAGAGCAATGGTGCTAAGTATAAGAGGGCGGGGCATGCAAATAAGGAAAACAAACATATGCACAGAGTCGGTGCTTCATCCCTATGTAGGGGACTTTGTATGGGATCAGGGAGGTTGTCCACAGTGTCCATCATGGCAGACAGGTACATGAACCTCCCTCACCCGAGGCACCCAGGGTGCCTGTTTACCTAGACTGCAGGAAGCACAGTACAAGGCCTCTGCTGTATGGGGAGGGAATTCTCCTCTCAGTCACTCCTCTCATATGGCTTGGACAGCACCATAACCATTGTGGAGTGTGTCCCACATGTGGGGAGAAAGGGGGGGGGCACTAGAGCCAACTACCTCTACCACATGGAGTCCATAGGATCAAGAAGCACCCCCATGGTCCACCATATAGAATACCCACCCTGTGGCCTGTGGTCCACCTGCATGGGGCACCCATACTCCCCCCCCCCAATGGGAAGAGCTCTGGGGGAACACTACAATGCAACCAACACACACCTATGTAAGTGGCCAAACCCATGCAGCTCCTAGGCTGTGCACCCCAGCTGTCAGAGAACTAAAGGCCCACAGGACCTTGGAAGCCCACAAGAGCTCCCCAGGTCCATAGAATGCCTCATCCCCTGGGCATTGGGGCCCGGAGAGGAGACACTGATCAGTGAACTCCAACAAAGCAAGCCCAAGATAGGCATGTGGTCTTTTTCTGCCGTCATGTTTCTATGTTTCATGTTCAGTGCTAGAAATATTAAGAAGCTGTTCAGAGCTGACAGGCAAAGGACATTGCTCCTCCTGTATCCCCCTCTAATGCAGTCTTCTCAATCCTGATAGGAGAGGATGTAAAATAAACTTCTTTTCTGAAAAAGGGGAAGAGGTTTATAGAATATTTAAGCATGTATGTCTGCATGCTTATAACTCAAAGGCTGCTACTGTCTTTTCTTAAACTTTTGAAATTACTGAATGTTACCTAGACTGGCCTTTTTGAAATATACGGGGAAAAGATACCCAAGGAGGGAGGACCTCTGACCCTCCAGCCCAGTTCAGCCCTGCCCAGATTTCTGATCTGCTAACCGTATGTATAACCGTATAAATAAACTGAACACCCTTGGGATGGACCCTAAAGTCTCTGACTAGCTAAGAGACTGGCTGAATAGGAAACGCCAGAGGATAGTAGTAAATGGAGTTCACTATGAAGACAGGGGCAGGACCAGTGATGTGCCACAAAGATCGGTCCTTTGTTCTGTTTTTTTGAATATTTTTGTAAGCAATATTGTGGAAGGTATGTTGGGAAAGATATGCCTCTTTGTGGATTATACCAAAATCTGCAACAGGGTAGATATACTAGAAGATATGGATAATGTGAGGAGGGATCTGACAAAGCTTGAAGAACGGTTGAGAATTTGGCAGCTAAAATTTAATGTTAAAAAATGCAGGGTCATGCAGAAATGTATAGGCGGTGAAGTACTTCAAGGCATGGAAAAAATAAGTGTGACCTGGAGGTAATTGTATCAGATGCTACTAAGGTGACCAAACACGTACAAAAGCTGATGGCAAAGCCAGAGGAAGCTTGGTAGCATAGGGAGAGGAATGGCCAGCAGGAAGAATATGGCGCTTGTGTCTTTGTATAAATCTATAGTGAGACCTCATTTGGTGAACTGTGTACAGTTACGGAGACTGCACCATCGAAAGGATATAAACAGGATAGAGTTGGTCCAGCTATTAAAATGGTCAGTGGGCTTTGTCATAAGGCATATGGGGACAGACTTAAAGATCTCGATATATATACTTTGGAAGGAAGGTGGGAGAGAGGAGATATGATAGACACCTTCTTGGTATTAATGCACAGGAGATGGCCTTCTTCCAGTTGAAAGGTATCTCTGGAATGAGAGGTCATAGGTTGAAAATAAAAGGGAAGAGACTCAGGAGTAATCTGAGGAAATATTTCTTTACAGAAAGGGCGATGATGCGTGGAATAGCCTCCCAGTGGAGGTGGTGGAGACAGGAACTGTATCTGACTTCAAGAAGGCATGGGACAAACACAGATGATCTCCGAGGAGAGGTCGAGATTGTAGAACTTAATAATTCTCATGGATGGGCAGTCTGGAAAGGCCATATGGTCTTTATCTGCCATCATTTTCTGTGTTTCATAGCTGAATAAAGGTTTGTTGGAGTTGAACTGAAAGCCCTGAGGGATGCATTATTTATTATGGTGGAAGGGTAGCTTAACAGTTTAAGCAGTGAGCTGAGAACCAGAGATGCCAGGTTCAGATTTCACTGCTGCTGCTTGTGATCTTGGGCAAGTCACTTAACCCACTATTGCCTCAGGTACAAACTTAGATTGTGAGCCATCTATGAAATAGGAAAATGCCTACTGTAGCCAAATGCAATTCACTTTGAGCTATTCCTGTAAAAAGGCATGAGCAAAATCCCTTCCCTTTTCCTGCCGCAATGAAAATGCATTCTGTAGTTTTGCATACACTGGAGACTCAGTACATGCAAAATTTCTCATGCATATTATATTCATTGAATATGAATATTAGAGTTTAATTATGTTTAGTTTCATACACGTTAGAATAAAGTATAGTAGGTAGGTTCCTCCTTAAAAGGGCTGCAATCTAAGGGTTTTTTTTTTTATACCTGAGGGTTAAGCAGGGTTGGTGCAAGGATTGCAAGCATCCTATGTGGGCCCTCCATCCTGCCACTGCCCCCCTCCTGCTGCCCACTGCCCCACTGTTGCCCTGCCATCCATCTCTAGGGCCTGCAGTGGTGCCAATGGCTCAGACCACAATGCAGGACTTACCTAAATGCTTTGGTGCTGCATCACGGTTTCTCTCTTCTCCTATCTGCTTCTTCCACTCCCTCTGACACAGACTCCGGGTTATGCAAGTCCCACTAGAGGACAGTAACCTTGGGCCGGAAGAAGGCCTGGAGTTTCTAGTCTCACAGGTGCTCCTTGTGGTCTTGGGCAAGCCACTTAACCCTTCATTGCCCATGTTCCCTGTAAAAGAGTTATCTCCAAGTCAATGTAATTTCAGCTTGTTCAATGTAAACCGCCTTGATATCATGAAAGGCGGTATATATATAAGAAATAAAAGAAAATAAATATTCAGCTGCCACTAATTTTGCTGAACTTAGGCTGCTTGAAAAGAAAGTTTAGGGGGTATGTTTACAAAGCAGCGGTAGCGGCCCCATTGAATTCAATGGGGCTGCGGCTCCGATATCACATTGAGGCCGCTACCGCTGCTTTGTAAGCATACTCCTAAGTTGCAAGGTGGATAAGAACTGGCTGAATATCGACAGTAAATGGATGAAGTCACCATTTATTCGGTTAGTGCCACTCGGCCCGGATATTCCATGGGAGTTGCTTTCCACTGAATATCACACTGATATAACTGCTGTGGTCTTTGAATGTCATGGATGTGTAAATGAAATGGGAAATGACTAAATTTTTGTTATTTCGTCTTTCATCACTAGTGTGCACTATGGAGCCATGGTGCGCATTCTGATGCAATAGTGTGCACTGTGACACAAGAGCATGCATTATTCACACCTGCGATCAAAACTGAAACCAGCTGAAATGAACATTTTTTTGCCTGCACCTCTCTATTGAAAATCAGTCGTTTTGAAAATCGGCCCCTTATTCTTTTGACCATTCTGTAAGCTAGCCAAACAAATTGTAAGTAGTGCGATGGCAGAGGATGGGGAAAGGGAAATCAAATCATAAGATTTGTCCAGGTAACTCCCAAAGTCTCCCAAAGTTACTTTAAAAAAAATTCTAATATTGACCTCATGTATATTTTTCTTGATATATCTTTCGCAGCAAGGCTCTCTGCTTCCTTCGGGCTGATCTCTTTTGCCTGTTTATGAATGTACAGTGAGCAGTTACCATGTGAATTAGTGTCACTACACGGCTGTGGTAACAGTTAAGGCATTTCCATGACAGCGCACACCAAATCATGCACTAACAGTCATTTTGTAAGGGCTGCCAAGTTTCCACATGTTTTTATGTGTGAGTAAGCATGGTATTTTGGTGCTTTCCATGTAGAAATGGTCACTTACATGTGTAATGTAGCAAGTCGCTGAACTGTAAGTGCGCGTTGGACTGTGTACTACTACTATTTATCAGTTGTATAGCACTACAAGGCATAGGCAGAATTTACGTGCATAAGTTAGAAAATGCTATAACTCATGCATGGGCACGTACTCCTGCCATAGTACTCATGTCTAGTTTAATGTGCATTGTTCACCACTTATGCCTCTAGTTTATGAAGTACACACATGACTAATTTTATAAAATAAGCTTGAAATACACGCAGGAAGCATTTCTAATTCTAGGCGGCCCTTATAAATTTACTTGCCCTAATGCTTATGGAGGAGGGAGTGCTGTACAAGGGTGGCGAATGCATGAGTTATGGTTATGGATAGTGCCTTGCAGATAGAGATGGTAACTCACCATATACTGTCACTGCTGAAGATAACATAGATGTATTCTAAGGAAGAGATGGTGAGTGCATCCGTAGTGTCGGTGATGCGCTTACCATAGCCGATGCAGTTACAAAATACTCTCACATCACTGGACTCCCCTCCCCATATATCAGTCTTCAAGTCCCATCCTCTCCCCCCCCCCCCCCCAACACCTGACCAATGGTCCTGGAAGCTGCTTGGGAGTCTTCTGCCTACGCAGCTGCAAGTAGGAAGACATACTACAATTTTGCAGCCTCATGGAAATGTTGCCTCAGACATCTGTGTTGAACACCCCTACCCCACCCCAGATCCCTCCAACTCTTAGTGGGTGTTTCCCTGGCATCTACCAGGGGACAGAAGTGATCCTCAGATATCTTTATTTGGAGGGTGGTCTGGGGGGATTTGAAGACTACTGTTCGGAGCGGATGTCAAGGAGTCTGGTGGTAGGGGGCTGTTTTTTAGCAGCAGTAACCCCTTAGTGCATTGGCGATAGAATGGATACAACCACTCTATCGGCAGTGTGCTTATGGTGTGGTGAAAGTATACCATGGGCAGTTACTGCAAGGGCAGATGCTAGACCTCCCCTCCCCCACCCCAACAGTTACCCCACCTTAATTCTTGCAACAAGTATGTGGCAACTGCAAAACTTTATCACACTTTAGTAAACAGGCCCCTTAGCTTTTCTTTTATTTAAGATATTGTAGAACTATAAACCCAGGAGTCAGTACTGACTCGATGGCACACATTGCATTTCAATGTAAAACTATGTGTACACTTAATTTTCTGTTTTGGTGCTTTATAATATATTTATACTTGGGTGGTGCTAGCACAAACGTGATGAAACTCGCAAATACATCCCCAAAGATTTTTCTATAGGATACAAAATAAACAGAATTGTCTTTCTAAAACAAAAAAATACTATCTTGCTTCAGAAATTAAAGAAAAACTGCATGAGAAAGGGGAACCTTATATTTGTTTATTCGAGTTGCCACCTAAATTATGGAAGAAATCCCCACATTTTTGGGTCCTGTCTCCTTTAATAGCTAGCAGGTGCTCACAAAGTAATTGAAAATTTTAAGAATCAAAAGCAGTTTTTGATAAACCTCAAACAAGTGTAGTACGGTACCAGATATACAGATTAGATAAAATGCTCTGAGCAGAAATATATATTAGTCTTAATTTCCTCTTATCTTTTGTTTTTCCTTATCTGCCTCTATCACAGATGGCATGTCCAGGCAGCACACCAGCCTTCGTTGGTTGCAAAGAAGTCTCCTCTGAGACGTACCCTTTTCCTGCCTTCAGCTGGTACTAGTTACCCCAGTAGCAGAAGCGATGGTCCCATTATTCGGAAACCTATGAAATTTCGCTTATTTTATTTATTTATTTAGTACCCAAGTGGTGCTGCGTATGAGAAGGATCTTTTGCTTGTTTCCGCTTTGACAGTTCTTATGCTGTTCGGGACGCAGAGAGCGTTTCGATTCACGGTTATTCTGCATCTGTTGGGTGGTTGGATGGTGATCAGATTGGTGAGGTATGATGGTGCTATGTTGTGAATGAGCTTGAAGGTGGTTACTAGTATTTTGTATATGATGCGGGCAGTAATGGGGAGCCAATGCAGCTCAATTAGTACTGGAGTGATGTGTTCCGTGATGCCTTTTTTCATAATGATTCTGGCAGCAATGTTTTGGGCCATTTGCAAGATATTTAGGGTGCTCTTTGGAAGGCCTTGTAGTATGGCATTGCAGTAGTCCAGGTGGGGAATATTGCGGAGTGGTTGAAGAACTTTTAATTTATGGAATATGGCTCGGTTTGTTGTCCGGAGGTGTTTATCCATCCTCAGGTTGCTATCGAGTAGTACTGAGGCAGCCATGAGGCTCTTATCAGCCTGACCCTTCCCCCGCAAGCCATGAGGTAATCAGCCTGCTAAGAGAAGGCATTGAGATTTCAGTAGGCACCCTTCCCCCCACTCCAGGTCTGAGCACAGTATCCCCTAGCCCAGAAACCAACAGACCAGAGCATACCGGTTTGGACAGGTCACCCAGGTACCTTCCCCAGGGGCTACTGATTGGTGGACTGAAAATATCTGAGGCGAATGAGATTATAGAATGAGTTTAAACTTGTACTGTATATAAGGCATTGTGGGACGTCCCTCGGGGCTCAGACTCTTATGGAGGTTGCTGGTATCTCTGTCTGGCCTGTGTGCACATTAAAGATCCTGATTGCATTCCAGCCTGTCTGTGAGTTTTCCTTCTGTGGGTGAGTGATTGAATAAAAGCTTTTCACAGCGGTTGCTATAACATTTCCCCTAGATATTTTATTTCGGGCTTGGTGTGGTAGACGTTGTTGTTAAAGGTGACAGTGGCGGGCGGGATTTAGTCCTTTTTCTTGGAGATGAACATCACCTCTGTTTTTTTGTGGTTTATTGACATGTTTAGTTGCAACCAGGTCTGGAGCATGTTGAGGCATTCTTCCAGTTGAGTGTAACTCGGTTGGTTTATGTCAAGTTGAGTGTACAGCATTAGATCGTCTGCATAAATGTGATAACTGATCTTGTGCTTCTGAATGATTTCGCAAACCGGTTTTATGTATAAATTGAATAGGAGGGAGGATAGTGCTGATCCTTGAGGAATGCCTTGGGTTTGGGGGAAGGCGTCAGCTTTTTCATCATTGAATTGGACCTGTTGCATTCTTTTTGATATGTATGATGAGAACCATTTTAGAGGAGTCCCTGTTATACCTATGGAAGCAAGTCGGTTTATGAGAGTATCGTGGTGTACAGTATCGAATGCAGCAGATATGTCGATAAATATAAGTATGAACATCTTGCTTCTGATTTTGAGGCCCTTGAGGAGGTTGTCAAGGAGTGCTATAAGTAGGGTTTCCACTCCATAGTGCTGACGGAACCCATATTGATGCATATCTAGGGCTTTCCTGTCTATGTGGTCCTGCAACTGTTGCTGAACTGCCTTTTCGATCTAGGCTAGGAAGGATATGCTCGAGATTGGCCGATATGATGTTGGATCGTTCTTGTCGAGTGTTTTGTTTTTTAAGATGGGCCTTATGAGAGATCTTTTGAGTTGCGTCAGCATGGAACCTTGCTGGAGGGATTGGTTTACAATGTGAGAGATAGGTTGGGCAATTTCGTTCTTCGTTAGCTTGATCCAGGCCGCAGGGCATGGGTCAAGTGGGGAGGTTGTGGTGTTTAAGTTGGTGATAATGTTTATGATTCGCTGGTCTTCAATATGATGGAAAGCACCCCATTCTGGGTTACGCTCTTCGTTTGTGGATGTGTTTTCTTTCGGTGTGGTGATGTCCACATCATGGTCTTGATTGGTGTGGGTGAGTACTTGTGGGTTTAGCTTCCTGGCATAATGGTCCGCTAGCGTTTGGGCCTTTATTGCACCAGTATAGTCAATGTCCTGGAGTGTTTTGGTGAGGGATTTAACAAGTTCGATTAGTTCTCTTGGTCTATTAAGCGCCTTATTGAGCAAGTTAGTGTGGTGTGCCTTTTTTGCCAGGTTGACCTCGTTCTTGTATTTCGTGAGGAGTGTTAGGTATTCCTGTTTGCGTTCTTCGGTTTGGGCTTTTCTCCAGTTTTTTCCAGTTTACGTAGTTGTTTCTTCATTCTGCTTAGAGTTGTAGAGTACCATGGTTCAGTTCTGGTTATAGTTGTGTTGCTTAGAAACATAGAAATATGACGACAGAAAAAGACCACATGGCCTATCTAGTCTGTCCTGCCATAACAACTACAATAGTCCCCTTTTTACCTTTAGAGATCCTCTGTGTTTGTCCCATGCTTTTTTGAATTCAGTTATTGTCCTCATCTCTACCACCTCCACTGGGAGACTATTCCACGGATCCACTACTCTTTCCATAAAGAAATATTTCTGCATATCACTCCTGAATCACTCCTGAATCTATCTCCCTTCACCCTCATCCCATGTCCCCTCGTAGCAGAACTTGCTTTCAATTGAAAGAGGCTCTCTCCCTGAACATTTATGCCACGGAGGTATTTAAACATCTCAATCATATCACCTCTATCCCACCTTTCCTCAAAGGTGTACATATTAAGATCCTTCAGTCTGTCCTCATATGCTTTATAATGAAGACCACTAATCATTTTAGTAGCCACCCTCTGCACCGACTCCATCCTGTTCACATCCTTTTGAAGGTGCGGTCTCCAGAACTGCACACTATACTCCAAATGAGGTCGCACCAAAGACTTATACAGAGGCATTATCACCTCCTTTTTTTCTGCTAGCCATTCCTCTCCGTATGCACCCAAGCATCCTTCTAGCTTTTGCCGTCGCCTTTTCTACCTGTTTAGCTACTTTAAGATCATCAGACACTACCATGCCTAGGTCCCACTCTTCTTTAGTGGACAAAAGTACTTCACCCCCTATACTATATTGCTCCCTTGGATTGCTGCAGCCCAAATGCATGACCTTGCATTTTTTAACAT
This sequence comes from Ichthyophis bannanicus, assembly GCA_033557465.1. NCBI lineage: Eukaryota > Metazoa > Chordata > Amphibia > Gymnophiona > Ichthyophiidae > Ichthyophis > Ichthyophis bannanicus. The sequence continues at coordinate 485,711,639 of CM066037.1, forward strand.
TAAATCCCAGCTGCCAAATTCTAGACTATTCTTCAAGCTTAGCTAGATCCCTCCTCATGGTATCTACACCTTCCTGGGTGTCTACTCTATTGCAGATTTTGGTATCATCCGCAAAGAGGCAAACCTTACCCGACCGCCCTTCCGCTATATCACTAACAAAGATGTTAAAAAGAATCGGACCAAGGACAGATCCCTGGGGCACACCACTGATAACATCCTTCTCCTCAGAGTGAGCTCCATTTACTTGTACTCTTTGTCGCCTCCCACCCAACCAATTTCTAACCCAAGCAGTAACTTTAGGGTTCATCCCTAGGGTGCTCAGTTTGTTTATAAGTCGCCTGTGAGGAACAGTGTCAAAGGCTTTACTGAAATCTAAATACACCACATCTAGGGCTCTCCCTTGGTCCAACTCTCTGGTCACCCAGTCAAAGAAATCAATCAGATTTGTCTGACAAGACTTGCCTCTGGTGAATCCATGCTGCCTCGGATCCTGTAATCTGCTGGGCTCTAGAAACCTCACTATTTTCTCTTTCAGCAGCGTTTCCAATAATTTACTCACCACCGAAGTTAAACTAACCGGCCTGTAGTTTTCAACCACATCCTTACTTCAGCTTTTGTGTAAAGGCACCACATGAGCCTCTCTCCAGTCCTTTGGCACCACTCCCAACTCCAGTGAGTCATTGAAAAGGTCAGTCAGTGGAGCTGCTAGAACGTCCCCAAGTTCCCTCAGTATTCTCAGGTGTATCCCATCCGGTCCCATCGCTTTGTCTACTTAAATTGAGCTAGTTTCTCATGAACACAGTCTTTTGAAAGTTGTTCAAGATGTCCTATGCTTCTTTTCCTATTTGTGAGTGTTTTCTGAGGTCCTGCTCCTGGTTCTTCATCTGAACACAGAACAAAAATATTTGTTAAGCAATTCCGCTTTATCCTTATCAGCTTCTACATATTCCTCCCCTGCACCCTTGAGTCTGACAATACCACTCTTGCCCTTCCTCTTCTCACTAATATATCTGAAAAATGTCTTATCCCCCCATTTTATAGCATTGGCTATTTCCTCCTCCTTTTGAATCTTTGCCTTCTTGACTACTTTGCTAGCTTCTCTAAGTTTTTACAAATACAGATGCCTGTCTTCCTCTCTCTGTGATCTCTTGTATTTCATGAAGGCCTTCCTCTTTTTCTTCACTTTTTCAGCTACTTCTTTCAAAAACCATAGCGGTCTCCTTTTCCTTTTACCTTTATTTACCATTTTAACAAAAAGGTTGGTTGCCCTTAAAATACCCCCTTTCAGTTTTGCCCACTGTTTTTCTACATCCCCCAGCTGTTCCCATCCCACTAACGACTCCCTGAGGTATTGGCCCATCTTTGCAAAGTTAGTCTTCCTAAAGTCTAAGATCCTCACCTTGGAATGGATTCTAACAGCCCTAGTCCTAATACTGAACCACACCATCTGGTGATCACTGGATGCAAAATGATCTCCCACTACAACATCAGAAACACTTTCACCATTGGTAAGCACCAAGTCCAGTATGGCCCCATCACGTGTGGGGTCTGTTACCAATTGCCTGAATAGTTCTCCCTGTAGGGAATCCAGGATCTCCTTACTTCTAGATGATACTGCAGCAGGAATGTGCCAATCAACATCTGGCATATTGAAATCTCCTATCAGTAGCACTTCCCCTTTTCTAGCAATGCTGCGTATGTCTTCAATTAACTCTCTGTCCACCTCTTCCTCTTGTGAGGGAGGTCTGTATATCACACCAATGCAAATAGATTTCTCTTTCCCTCTTTCTAGTTTAACCCACAATTCCTCCTCTCTCCCTCTTAAGCTCTGTAATTCCAAAGCTTTAATAGTAGTTTTTACATATAGTGCCACTCCTCCTCCCCTTCTTCCTACCCTGTCCTTTCTGAATAAAGTATAGCCAGGTATAGTTACATCCCAGTCATGGTTTTCTGTGAACCATGTTTCTGTAACTGCCACTAAATCCAAGTCAGCCACTCCCACCAAAGCTTCAACTTCAGGGATCTTATTTCCCATGCTACGGGCATTTATACACACTGCTTTCCATATGTTACCCCTGTTACCCATTTCCATAAAGGTATTTAATGTATCACCTACCTGGGGGCTTTCACTTACCTGGGGGCTTTCTTCACCCATCCCCAATGAATCTAGTTTAAAGCCCTCTTCAGTAGATTAGCCAGTCTACTACCGAAGATGCGTTGACCTTTCTTGGACAGATGGATGCCATCTCTGCTCTGCAACCCTTGGAACAGCATCCCATGGTCTAGGAAACCAAAACGCTCTCGAAGACACCATCCACGCAGCCATGCATTCATCTCCAGGATGCAAGCCTCTCTGCCTTGGCCTTTACCCTCAACAGGGAGGATTTAAGAGAACACCACCTGTGCACCTAACTGCTTCACCCTCTGTCCCAGAGCCATGAAGTCACTTTTGATATGCTCAGAGGTATACCTGGCAGTATCATTTGTTCCAACATGGATTAGCAACATTGGGTAATAGTCAGTGGGCTTGATGAGTCTCGGCAAACTCTCCGTAACATCTTGGATTTTGGCACCAGGCAGACAGCATACCTCTCTGGACATCAAGTCTGGTCGGCAGATGGACGCCTCAGTACCCCTCAGAAGAGAGTCTCCAACCACCACTACCCTTCGTTTCCTTCTGGTCACTGATTCTGCAACTTTGGGGTACTTGAGCTCTGGTTCTTCCCTTTCCAGGGATGCTTTCACCTCCTCCACTTCCAGGGCTGCATAATGGTTCTTCAATTCAAGTACTGGAGAAGTTGGATTGGTGATTTTGCAGGCCCTGGTGACTTGTGTCCAACCATCGACATTCTGTTGGCACCCATCTTCTGTGCTGGAGAGCTTGGTTGCTGCAAGAAGCATCTCATCAATGTACCTCTCACTGTCTTGAATGCTCCTCAGCCTCGCCACCTCCTCTCTGACTTCCTCCACTTGTTTCCTCAGAGCTTCAGCATGCAGGCACCCTGCACATGGAACCGGTCCTTCAACTGGCATTAGGACCTCTGTCTGGACCGAGGCAGAAGCTGTAACGGGGGCAACAGCTTTAGCAATACGATTTTTTCCAGCCATTGTTCTGTTCGTGGAGCTTAGGTATCTGTTAAAGCAAAAAAGAGAGAGATCTACCAAGTACCAGCCGGTTTTGCAGCTGTCCTTTCAGAGAAAAAGCAGTTAAATCTCTTTAATTATATTCAAAATGTGCTGGTCCAATTCTCTGTGATTTGTTTGAAGGGGGAGGTGCTCTATAAAACAAGACTGCTCACTAGGGGTGGGTGGGAGTCGGGGTGGGTAGGGAGGGAACTAATACCTGATTAGGTGTTTAGCAGTTTCTAAACCTGAGGAGGTTACTGGAGGTTAGCAACCTACTGTGCTCAAGAAAAGTTCCCCTAAAGCACCAAAAGAAAGTAACCTTGCTTTAAGAGCTCCCAGTCAGAGAGCTAGCAATGTAATATAATAAAACAAACAAACAAACCCTCAAATCCTTACAGTTTGTTGATCTGTGGAGCCCTGGTTAGGAAAAGCCTCAACAGGGCAGGGCACTGGAGCCTTTTATGCAGGCTTCAACTGCACTCAGGAAACAGGCCCACTAACTCCTGATTAGGTGTTAGCAGTTTCTAAACCTGAGGAGGTTACTGGAGGTTAGCAACCTACTGTGCTCAAGAAAAGTCCCCCTAAAGCACCAAAAGAAAGTAACCTTGCTTTAAAAAATATACAAAAAACCCTTTTAAGAGCACCCAGTCAGAGAGCTAGCAATGTAATATAATAAAACAAACAAACCAACCCTCAAATCCTTACAGTTTGTTGATCTGTGGAGCCCTGGTTAGGAAAAGCCTTGCGGCTTGTGGCTTTCCAGGTTGCGCTTTCTGCTGCTTCGATTCCTAAGTTCCATTGGTCCACCAGAATTTCGAGGTCAGTGTGTGCAAGGTCAATGTGGGATGTTATGGATGTTGACAAGGTATCTCTATTGAATTTTTGGAATCTTCTTTGGAGATGTGGTGTTGGATGCGTTTGTGATCTGTCCGGTATGGTGGGTAGGTAGAATGAGAGTTCTATTTGGTGATGGTCTGACCAAGGTACCTGAGTTATTCGAGTTTCGGGTTTTTTTTACTTCATTTTGCTGATGTTCGGATGACATGAATACCATGTCGAGAGTGTTGCCTTTGTTATGAGTGGCCTGTTGAATTATTTGATCGTATCCGAGTTGGTCCATGGCTTCAAGGAATGTGTTTGCTTGCAAGGGGGGAACTGAAGGTAGATTTAGGTCACCCATGATTATCTGATGTTTGATTGCAGTGGTTGATATGGTTTCCAGTGCAGTAGCCAGTGTTTCGTGATGTGACGCGGGGGGCCTGTAAATTAGGCAAATGGCCATCGTTTTGTTTTCAACTTTGAGTACGTCGATGCCCTCGGATGCGGTTTGCGATGTGTTTGTTAGACGTAGGGAGGCTCTGGCAAGAATTAGGACGCCTCCACCTCTTTTGTTAGGGCGAGGGCAGTTGAATATTTTATAGCCAGGTTTGGATATTTGGTTTACAATTGCTGAGTCAGTGTCGGTGAGCCATGTTTCAGTGATGCAGAGGATATCTGGCTTTTCGTCTGATGTTGTGAATGATGTGCGTCTTGTTTCTTAGGGACCTGGTGTTAATTAGGAATATCGTGATAGGGGTCTGCGGCAGACTGCAGGGTTGCCAGTTCTTGCTTTGTTTGGCTGTGACTCCCGGTTTCGCAGTTTCTTTGGTTTTGAGCTGCGATAGTTACGTGATTTTTTTGGAGATACTATGGCTGGCCTCTGGTCTGGTTGAGGAACTGGTCTATCGTATGTAGGGTAGAATGGACTGCAGTAAAAATGTAGGCATCAGGATTGGGTTATGTATAAATATTGGGCGCCAGATTAGTGGCAAATGGTATTGCAGGGTCGGATTGTATGTACATGCGGATAGGGTTGTACAAAAGTACAGAGTTAGGATATATGCGATGAGAGCTATATCATAGCTGGTTAAGATGCAAAAACCCTTTTATAGAGTGTGTTATCGTGTTATCTATTGCCTAGAGTCGCTGGTTGTTACTGTTAAACTGATTAGTACAGCACAGTGATACAAGATACAGTGTAACAAATTGTTGGCAAAGTATAAGGCTTTGGGACACAATGTTGCTTATAATTCTATACAACGGTAGTAGTTACAGTGTTGATTATGGTAGGCAATGAACCCTGATCGATGATTCAGTCAGAGCGTTAAAGCGTTGTCTTTAAGCAGTGTATCAGTTAAGATGTTTGTTGGTAGACAATGTGAGGAGAATCTATTGAGAGGAACTTGCAGGCAATTGTTTACCTAGGTGGTTGCGTTAGCGTTGGTATCCGGTGTTGGCAAGCTCGACCCAGCCAAGGGAGCTCAAGCCGCGTGGGTCTGTAGCGCCTTGCGATTTCGTATCCTAAGTTGATTTTCAGTGAGAGAAACGAAGGACTGTGGTGATTGAAACTTGTTCCTTGGTGATCCTCTGTTTGGTGGGCCACTGCCTAAGGGCCCTCTTGCATGGCCCTTCGGCACGGGCGCTCCTATCGGCGCTGCTATTTATCCCTCTAGGGCTGCCCCGATTGGACAGCACGCGGCAGCAGATGATGCAGGATCGCTGGGGACGTTGGTCAGCTACAATCCCTCCTGGGAGAGCTGCAGGGGGCGGGAAAAGGCTTCGGTCCGAGTAGCGCTGCTATTTATCCCTCTAGGGCTGCCCCGATTGGACAGCACGCGGCAGCAGATGATGCAGGATTGCTGGGGACGTTGGTCAGCTACAATCCCTCCTGGGAGAGCTGCAGGGGGCAGGAAAAATAATGCATGCAAACTCTTCCACTTTTCTAGGGAGGTAAAAAGACAGAAGCGATTGATTCTTGAGGAACTGGCATTTCCTCGAGAGGTGAAATTTGCACTGTTCTGCTTTTCGTGAGCTTTTCCTCATCACAGTGCGATGAGTAGTTTTACAAGCTTGATCATAGCTTCCTACCTACTTAATTTTTACTGTGCAAGGTATTTCTAGTAATGTTATCTGTGCTCAAGGCTGGCACAACTGTTAGGCAAACTAGGGGACCACCTAGGACGGCAACTTCTAGGGGGGCAGCAAAGAGCAGGACGTTCAAAGATAAACCATAGATTGACACCCGGAGGGGAGTAGGTGTGTGTGGGGGAGCTTAATGTTTGCCTAAGGCTCCAAAACCTTGAAACAACTCTGAGACTGACCCTGTCTGAGCTTAGGGAAAGATGAGATGACACTAGGATGCTTTAGTAAGAATATTAAAACCAGAATGTGAAATGATTTGGATGAACTTTTTAAAAATATCCTGGCCAATAATCAAATGCTAGCTACAGAAGTCCTTGAGCTGTTGGAGAATAGATAAAATTTGTTTGTCCATATACAGCCGAAATGTATCAGTAGTTAAGTAGGAGCCAGAGATGGGGGCCATAAGATGTGTGGATAGAGGCGATATTCAGCTTCTATCCGAATAACTATCGGGTCCTTTTACTATAGGCCGCTAACCAGTTAACACATGCGTTAGCGTGCAGTAGCTAGCAGCTGAGGACACTAATGTGCATGCATGCCAACTACCACCTGCTAAAACTAACTTTAAGTGGCCATCATGCGCTAGGGCGGAGAGTGGGCAGGTTAGGGGTGGAGTGTGGCTTGAAGAGCACATTGCCACGCATAGGGGGTAATGTGGCAATTAGCTTGAGTGCACATAATGCTGGGTGACATTAGATACATCCGTATTAAGCGCACTGCGCGTTCAGGTGCTCGATCATGAGCTACCAGGAACTTTCTGGGTATGCCCCCGATAGGAAGTAGTATAGAGAATCCGGGACAAACTCAATTGGAAAACTAAAATGACCAGACAACCAAGGTACCAAAAATATATATATTCATTTTTTAGAGAATGAAATATGTCAGCTTTGAAAATGTGTGCTTCTTTGCATGTTCAGTAAAGGGGAAATGCATTTTTATTTCTGTCTTTAGTGTTCCACTGCTCAGAGTCTAGGTCCTTGGGCTTTACATTTCATTTTTTTTTTGTTTGTTTGTACTTTGCAGTCTCTTGTTCTTTACTAGGTGATGGTCTGCGTTTTGCCTGCATTACGAAGGTGAGGGATTCTGTTAATATGGAGGTTCTGTATCAGCATCTACTGGAGGAGTAGCCTAGTAGTTAGAGCACTGGCTTGGTAACCAAGAGACCATCACTTGATTCCCACTAGCACTCCTTGTAGCCTTGGGCAAGTCACTTAACCCTCCATTGCCTCAGAAGAAGGGCCTGGCAATCTACTTCCGGTCACACTGCCAAGAAAATCCTGGAGCTGGGTTGCCAAGAGTCGGCATTGACTTGAAAGCCACATTGCATTGCATTTTGTGTAGGAATCTATAGAAGTCCAGCTTGTTCTCTTTTCCCACACTGAAGGTGTCCTGTGCTCCTAGAATATTTACCATGCTGAATATACATAGGTAGGGTTGGTGCAATTTGAGTTCTTGGACTTGGTACTGGTGGGCTTCAGAGTGTGTACAGTAGCTGCAAGGTTTTGTTTTATTCAGTGACATGGCTGGGAGAGTAGAGAGTTTGTTGCTGTTATTGATGGGATACCAAAATTTGAAAATAATTTTTTGTGTATGTTGAGTTGTAAAGTGAAACATTCTACTTCTGCTAATTTGTGAAAACTTTGACCCTAAAATACCTTTGGAGAAATCTTTGTTTTTCAATGAAATTTGGAAAAAAGTTCAGATAAAGAAACAAGTACTATATTTACTCAGTATTTTTCCCGTAGACAAAAAAAATGAGAAAACCTTTTGTAAAAAGGCCGCTTTATCTGTCTGGAGAGGAAAATATAATTTCTTAATATCCTAACTATAGAGTAAATGTGATATATTGACCTTTGCAAGCGTACAGAGTGGTGTACATGATTAACGTTAAAATAAAAATTCCAATAAACCATTTGCATTGAGAAAACAATGATATATGGAGGGGAAGGACTTGTTATAAAATTGCCTTGACTGTGTGTGGGCAAAAAGGCGTGTAAGGCCATTTTGCAAATATTTTTATCTGAGGCAAGCAAAGGCATTCCTGCCGATCGGATTTGATTTATGTACATATCTTTTGGCTTTCCAAAAAGTATGGGTTCAATATTCAGAACTCTTAGTCAATTGGCCAATGGAAGATTGGTTGGCTAAGGTTGCCCACAGCGATATTCAGAAGTACTAGTGGGAGTTCCACTGAATAACCCCACAGACCACACCGGCACGATCCAGTTACTGCAGCGGCAGTCTGGAAGCAGAGCAAGGGCAGTACCAGCGCTATCCAGTGTGCCAACACTTACCCAGCTAGCAGATTTTCAGTCTGCACCTATCCAGTTAACTAAAGCTGCATGACTGAAAATCCACTAACCAGATACGGGCTGGAACTAGTCCTTATAGTGCCACTCGGCCCTGATATTTAGCGGCAACTCTGATCTGGATATTGTTACTGAATATCACACTGATATTTAAACACCATAGCTGACTGACGTGGCATTTGAATATCAGCCTTTTTGAATATTGGCCCCTATGCACATACATTTTCCTGAACAAAAGTTCCACTTGCAGAAGTTAAATATTTGCACACCCTATATGCGGGTTAGAATCTGCACATAATTCTATGGCATGCTCTGCAGTGGTGCTCCCAGGCGGAGGGGAATAGCCCTGGGATTGAAATTATGTGCATAGTTTTAGTCAGAAGTACCCACAGAAAAGTAACTGCAAGTGTCTACAGATGCATTTCTTTAAGTTAGTTTTAAAGTGAAGTAACGGACTTAAATAAGAAAACCGTTGCAAAACTCCTGAATAAAACATTCCCATGGACTTTACAACAAAGCGAACAGTGTGAAAATTGTTTGCCATAATCATGTAGCCTGCGTAACACATGGAATAAATTCTGGTCTACCCAGAGACAGTGCTACCATTAGGTGAACTAACACTGCCCCTCTCTGGGGCCTGTAGTGGTGGGAATGGACCTCCAAACTGTGAGGCAGCGCTGACCTCCACATGCTGCTGCTGTTACAATTTCCTTTGCTTTGTATCTTTCGCTTCTGCCCCCACCCCCTACAGTGCAGACTTCCAGTTTATGCACCAGAGGGAGGCAGAAGTGGGAGATAGAAGGCAAAAGAAAGCATGATGCAGTACCAGCATGTGTCAGGGTTTGGGGTCCATCGCCACCGCAGCAGACCCCAGGGAGGGGTGGCAATGGGGGTAGCGGGGGGGCCATAAGGGGTGGCAGGATGGAGGGCTCACCTAGGGCGCCTCCAGTCCTTGCACCGGCCCTGGGTCTACCAAAAAACTCTTCATTCAGTGCAAGTACTGAATTTTCCATCCATCTACAATGTATACATTTATTTCTTTTTAAGTCTGTAATAGCTGAGGTCTGTCGACACCATATTCCCTGTCCCACAGGGCTTACACTCGAATGGGGCAATAGTAGCAAAATTGGCTATTAAACCCAGCCACTGTGGGCAAAACAAATCTGGATAAGCAGTGGCAATGAATATTAGGCTTAGCGGCCTGCTTAGTGCATAGCATGTGGAGAAATGCTTTTAAGCATCAGGCCCTAACTTTGTACTTCAAGCAATGGACGGCTACATGACTTGCCCAAAGTCAGAAGAAATGACGGTGGGATTTGAACCGTTTTCAGCCTACTTCTCTAACCAATAGGCTATTCCTTCACACTCTTGTTATGGAAACTTATTAGTGGTAGGACAGCTTTCAAAACACTTGGGCACATGTTTACTAAGCTGCGGCTGGTAACGTACATCTGGCTGGTGCTACCATTAGACAAACCAGGCCCTCCCGGGGTGCCCATTTCCATCGGTTCTGCCCTTTTCTGGGGCCTGCCGCGGCAGCAATGGACCGCAAACTGCAACGCAGTGATTACCTGCACATGCCAGAGCTGCATTGCGGTTTCGTTTGCTTGGTATCTTTCGCTTCTTCCCCCTCCTTCGCAAACTTGCAGCTTGTGCTTGGATGGTTATAAAGCTAAGCGAAGGGAATGCGGAATTCCTGAAATGTAGTACGTCCGTCTTTATAAAACAGAAATGCTTTAATGCTTGCCAAGGATGCTTTTAAATATAATTTTTTGGGGGTGCTCCCCTTTTTCACTACTTTTTTGTTTTGGTTTGAGTTCGGCAGCTATTGTTTCAGCTTCATTTTCATTTTGTGACTAATACATGATGTATTCCACATGAAAATGAAAGTACTTTCTTCACAAGCCAATGATCCTTCAGAATCAGAAGTGCAAATTAACTCCATGAATCACTGGCTGGGATAAACAAAGCAAAATTATCTGGATAATCACATGAAGGGTGCAATACTTTAAATTTTTTTTTTTTTTTTTTAATTTAGAACACCTCTTTATTTTACTGATCTAATTCTGCAGCCATAAAACTTGTTTCATAACAAAGAAAACTGTTTGATATTGAAAAGCCTCAGGCTTGTCAGCTATATCTTTAGCACAGAACAAAGCCCACAAGAACTGAAGACAATAGGGTATGTTTACTAAACCGTCTTAACGTTGCAGCAGTGGAATTATTGCGTGATAACGTTGCGGCGGCATTAAGGCACACTAACGCTGTGAAATCCATGTCTGAAGAGTGGAGTAAGGCTTCCCAGAGGGCGGAGAGAAGGGGTCAATGGACGGACAGTGGGAGGGGAGAGGCTCCAGGCACACTAACGCTGTGAAATCCGGGTCTGAACACTAATACCAGTGAAACCCTCGCATTAAGGCACATTTGCAGGAAAGAGAAACCATTTCAGTCAGCAATGTGCAGCAAAGACAGGGAAACCCAGAAAAGTGATAGTTGTGATACATGTGCAGGGACCAAAAATGCAAATAAACATATAAAAGGACCAGAACCACATCTTAAATCCCAATAACCAAGCTGGCCAATAGTGATATTAATGATAAACATAAAGCAACACTACTGACAAAGCGTATAAATTAAGATATCATGTTTGGAAGGGTCTATGCTCTGTCCCCCTACAAAGTGAATGATCCTACATTGAAATAGCGCAGATCAGGGTTTCTGCCGTTTAGATTGGGCAGGATTGTTATGGCGTGCACATGTGCAGCAACAGCAGAGTGGACATGTAGGAAACGGCAACTGTACTGATGCTGTAAATGGGATACAGGGGGCTGCAGGCGGCATATGCTGTGGTCCAGCTGGGGCACAGTGCGCATTAAGCAGATGCCTAGGTGGCACATAGGAATGCCAAAACTGTAAAGCAGCAAGACAGCAACTGACGAGGGTCTAACATGGGCACGAGTGTATGTCCCACAATGGCACAGGGGAGATTACCCAGCAGGTACCCCCAAGGGCACATAACATTGGCAGGCGGTGCAGAGGGGGGGGGGGGAGAAGCGCGCATGTCCATGTAGGCACCCCTACCCGAGAACCCACACCATAGGGAGCTGCCTACCAGCATACTGGATGGCCTGGGACTCCGCACCACCGGCATAATGGCATGGCAGCAAGGTGGCGGAGGGGTGCTGGTGGCAGAGGGGGCAGTGGCATCTGCCCACAGCAGACCATGGCCTAGCCCCGTTTAGGTGGGTGCTGTGCAATGCAACAGACAGGGTCTGTCTGAACAGTCATGGTATCCCCAGGGAATGAACTGTCCCTGTGACAACAGTGTGGTGCAGTACACACAGCCAGTGTGTTCAGGAGCAGAAGGTCACAAGATCAAGTCCCAGCTGTGGCTCCTGCCAACCCTTTCCCCATATTTTACTCAGTACTAAACCATGGTAATAAAGACGGAACCTTTATTGCAGATAAATTAAACATGCCTGAAACGCCTACATTTTACCCTACAGAGCACAGACACCATAAACATGTGCAATCCCTAGAGCAGAGTTTCCCAACTGCAGTCCTGGAGGGCCAAACACCATTCAGGTTTTATGCTGTCCCTAATAAATATGCCTGTGCTGCATTAGTATGCGCCGCCCCCATATTATGCAAATGTATCTCATGCATATTCATTAGGGACAGCATGAAAACCTGAACAGTGTTTGGCCCACCAGGACCGGAGTTGGGAACCTCTGCCCTAGAGCAGTGGCCAACAGGGGCTTAAACACCCACATCCACAGGCTCCACTATCCAAAGCTGCATGGAGAGTCAGGCTGTTGGGCCCTGTGCGGAGCAGCATCTCCCAATACTAGCACTTGCATACCTTAGCAATGCCGCCCTAAACTTGGGAATACATTACACATATATCAAAAGGTTTCTATGATTAATGGCAGATAATTCCTGATTGAGCTGCATCATAGCAACCTTTCTGATATCTGTGGAGTGTTTCAGTTTTGGTTTCTGACAGTGTTTACCACCCCGGGGAATGACCCCAACAGTATTGCGTACCATAGCCATGCCTACACTGTGCCCAGGACTGGTGTGGTGGCCAGAGCTGCCAAATGCCTCTATATTTGCACAATGCTGGCATAGGTGTGGGAGTGTGTGTCTGTCTGTCTATCCAGTGTGTTGTGGCTGCTTACACCTTACTCAGCCCACACTGCTTGCACTGTTTCCAGTGTTAGCCTGCCAATGTGCATAATGAGGAGCAAGGTACTGTGGGTATGGTCTGGGCAGGATGCATCTGCATAGGGCAATTGCTGGGACACTGTAGTGCCCGGCCACCACCTACATGGACAGGGTGGCCACAGCATGTCCTGCTGGGAGGTCACTCTCACCCTGACTGAGCAGTGACCACAGCATGGCTAGGTTCCCCCATAGTGCTATATAGTATTCCTCTCAAGTGATATTTGTGGGTTCTCTTTTCTGGGGTGCAATCACTGACTTATCTGCTTGATGTGTGTGCTCACATCTCCTCCAGGAACATGCACTATGGACTAGCTAGCAGACTGTCTGCAGTTAGTAAGTATATGGCTGGAACACCTTGCAGGGTGCAGCGGCTGGAGACTCACTGTGCTCGCTGCTGGAGAATGTCAGATAGTGGTGGGGGGGGGGGGGGCAGCTGACCATTTCCAGGCCTACTGTCTGTCTGCCATTGCCTTATGGATGTGTACAGATCTGCATTGACTGCCCTGTAGGGTGCCTGTTCCCCAGCAGGACTGGGGATGATGATCCCCTCTACTGCCACCATTGCAGGGATGTAGAATGTGGATCTGTTGGTGGGAGATCCTGTCCCTCCCCCCCCCCCCCCGAACCCCAGAGGGCAGATTGGGTGGTGCTACATAATCCGCCTATGAGTCCAAACACCCCCCTTCACTTAAATAATGTGACCATGGCACCCACACAGGATATGCACTATTCTGGGTGCATCATAGTCCACAAGGGCTAGACGTGACTGAGAAATACGGATGGACACAGGTGTATCCTAGGTGTGTCTGCAAGGACTACCTATCACACACTGGCACTGATGGCGATCTGCAGCATAGCCTATCTCAGCTAAGCCAGTTGCTGCGGACCTGGTGCTGGGCGCCCCACCTCACCCTCAGGGTGAGAATAGTACCCCCACAATGTGTCGGTCTGTAACTACTCTGTGCCAGTAACACAAACAGTCAGTTCCCCCTACCAGGCCGAGGTGCTGTGGGGGTGCATACCCCATCTTGTGATCATCTGTAGACTGCTGATCTACATGTGCAGTGCATCATGGGTATGGGTGGGTTAACCCTATCCTGGTAACCACAGCAGACAGTTTGTGTGGTGACCTGCAGTCCTACTGTAGCCAGCCAGGGGTTTGTTAGTAGCTATAGAGATGTAGCCCACTGGTTACTTCACTGACTGTGGAGGCAGAGGTCATGGGTTTGATCTCACAGTGGTGGTGTTTGATAGGGCTGTCTGAGGCATTTCCTTTTTTAATTTAAATTAGTGCTGCCAGCAAAAACACCCTCAGTGCTGTAACCTTAAGGTGCCTCACAAAGCGCCCTATAAGGTGCCCTATAGGGAACATTATAAGGTGCCATGGCGGACAGTGCACTTTATAATGTGCCCTCTGGAGTGCCGTATAGGGTGCCTTATGCGGCACCTTAGGTTACGGCACTGTGAAGGTGTGTTTGCTGGCAGCACTAATTAAAATTAAAAAAGAAAATGCCACAGACAGCACTGATTTAAAGTAAAGGATAATGCCTCAGATAGCCTTATTCTTTAAGCCCACTGCGGGATTGAACTCATGACCCCTTTTTCATCAGTCATTGTATTAACCAGTGTGCTACACCTCTATTGCTGTGATTGTAGGTCAGCACGTTAAGGTTAATGCGCAGTAACGTGCACGGCTCCTTCTATTGTGCGATAATGGACCCGGCGCAATTTATTGTGCGATAACCCGCGATTGCTACCTTAAGACCAGAACGCCCACTCCTTATATGGCATCCTGCACATTATCGCTGCAACTAGCGCCGGGAACATTAAGACAGTTTAGTAAACATACCCCAATGTGTCTAGTCATATTATATTCAACAGCCAGCCATGTCATTTCTCTTCAGGAGTTTATTATGAACAGGCACAAGCTGGCAGCTCATGTTCAGGAATGTGCTGAACGTGCACTAGGATGCATGTTAGCAGCTAGTGCAGCATGAGGACAGTTAGCGCAGTTAACTGTGCAACATGCATTAGGGTCGCAAGTAGGTAGGTTAGGGGCGGAGGGTGGGCGTGGTGAGTTCAGCACAGTTCGCGCTGTGTTCACACTGCACACTGACTGCATTAGCATGGCTTCACCTAACACCACCTCAGGGTGGCATTAGCTGCACCCGTGCTAATGTGGCATGCACTAGAGAACAGAGCTCCATATTAATTGCTGGGGAAATACTTTCCAGACCCCTGACAGTTAATGCAGTGGTGTTGCATGTAACGTGCCATGGTTTCAGTGCAATTGGCATTTATTTATTTATTTAACACTTATTTATATACCGCATCTTCCAGCGATCAGTTGCGGTGTACAATTAACAACAATTAACAATGCAGAGCTTGTTTTACATAGAACAATTATAACTTTTACATAGAACATCTTAACTTGAACAACAAAGTGTATATATAAACTGTGCGGAATAATTCAATAAATCAACTAACACAGATTGAGTAACAATTTAAATAGAAGTACTGTCTCTAAAACAGTTGTAACTATATACAAGTGGGCATGTTATGTACACCAGTTTAGCGCCCATTAGTAAAAGACTCCCTTACTATATACAGTAAATGAACCCTGCTTTGAGTCAACATCGTTTATTAAACTTGAGTCCAATGTGTTTACCCAACAGGCTTGAAGGACTACAAAAAGGGACTGCTACTTCTGGAGAGAGATCTGCAATTGTATTTACTAATTGGAATTTTTCAAAATCTTGGTGAAAAATGAATTCTTTAGCTTAAAGATGATTAATCTGTGAATCCAGTGTATTTGTTAAATCAGTCAGGGCCTAGTATCAGCAAAGAGCTTTTAGTTAAATTAAAAACTCAACAAGTAGCTTTCAGTTTAAGTTTAAAACCCAGCAGACAGCTTCCAGTTTAAATTAAATACTCAGTCAGGGTCTAGCAGCAGCAAAGACTTTTCAGTTTAAATTTAAAACACAGCTGAACGTTTTCTGGTTAAATTTAGAACCCAAGATGACTCTAATTCAAGCAAGGGCTGTGTGAATCACCCAGGAAAGTGGTCACAGATTACCTTAGAAGCACAGGACAGGGTACTGTGTAGCAGCCAGTTTTTAATAAGTCTTCTTTCCCTCCCTCTCTCCCTGACACCCACCCATGCCTTGGATAATCGTAGCTTTATAGATGCTTAAATCTCTTAAAGGAAAGGAGGTGCCATATTCACTCTCAGGCACTGTTCCCTCTAAGCTGTGCGCATGTGCGCGCGCACACACCTCGCCGAGCGAGCGCACATACTTTACAACAGAGCGCACAAAAATTACGGCTCTGATTCTGATAGAAAACATCACAGACGTCTTAAAATGTTGTAATTACTAGAAATTTCCCGCTTCATTTAGTAATCGTCTATTTTCATTTAATTTGATTAAAATCAATGTGGTGTACATACTGTATTCTGACGTGTAGTCAAATTTTAAAGTATATAACTGAGTGTCGTTATGTGGCGCACAAAAATGTAACCTTCCTTCAAAAGCTGCACACAGCTGATATTTTATGCACACACAGCCTACAGAAAATTAGAGGGAACATTGCTCTCAGGTGCAGCTGTTTATCCTCATCAGGCATACATTTAGGACCTGAGATTAATTAAGCTTCAGGTGAACAAAGTACATTAAACATATTAGATACAGTTTTATTAGTATAAGTGGAGTGGAGGAGTGGCCTAGTGGTTGGGGCAAGGTACTTCAGGCCGGAAGGTCGGGGGTTCAAATCCCACTAGAGGACAGCAACCTTGGGCCGGAAGGACTGGGGTTTCTAGTCCCACAGGTGCTCCTTGTGGTCTTGGGCAAGCCACTTAACCCTCCATAGCCCATGTTCCCTGTAAAATAGTTAACTCCAAGTTATAATGCCCTGTTCAATGTAATTTCAGTTTGTTCAATGTAAACCGCACTGATGCAGAATAGTGCGGTATATAAGAGATTGTAAATAAATACAAATAAATAAGTATCCCCAGCAACCCTTAGTAAAGAACTTAAATTTTACATTCTCTTATATTTTATTTATTTTATTTATTACAGTTTCTTATATACCGCGCTATTCGGCATCAGCACGGTTTACATCATAACATAACTACCATGGTGACAAGGTGTCTGGTTTTACATTGAACAGGTAATAAAACTTGGATAACAGGGTTAACTATATACATAACTATATACATAAGCTATTTACACTGCAGGATAGTTAGAGTCTTATATACCACGCGATTCTGCATCAATGCGGTTTACATTGAACAAACTGAAATTACATTGAACAGAGCATTATAACTTGGAAATAACTATTTTACAGGGAACATGGGCATAGGGAAATACCTAAACACAACCTTAAAACTAAGATGCAGACAGTGGTCCAGCAGTGAGATGGGGGTTTTCCAGTCTTTTGCAATGAGTGTCATATGTATGATTTTCTCCCAGTTGGTGAGGGGTCTTAAATGTGCACCAGGGGTGGCCAGGTGGGTGCCGGGGCCATGTGCGGAGACTCGGTGCGGGGCCTCATTTGCATAAATATTTGCCTAATGTTAACATACTCATTAAGAGACATGTTTACTAAAAGTTAGTGTATGGATAAAGAGACTAAAAGATTTCTACATTACTATAATCCAGTGCCAACCGCCAGGCACATTAGGAACTACTACAAACACTGTCAATTTAGAACCCATAGCAAACCCGCCATATCGTAACAGCACTACCAGGACTCACAAAGCACCATAATCTACCTATCAAAAGGCAAACACTGCAAATATTAAACCAATACATTTCAGAGAATAACAATACATGATCTACTGGGGAAAGAACAAGTGGCAATGTCAAATAGAAACTACATAAACAGAATACCTCAGTTCAGTTACACATGCAGAACATAGACCATCACCAAACAAAACAAGGAATCACAATTTAGAAATAGGAAGACAATAATTAAACTGGCAACCCCAAAAGCCAAACTTGGAATGTACAACAGCACTGTAGAAATAAAACTATAAATTGATTTCCTCTTGTACTAAACAAAGCGCAGACGTTAATGATGCACATTTCCCAGAGCTGACATATTCCAGTTAATAAATTCAAAATAAAGAGATTTTTCTACCTTTTTTGTGCATTTTTTTTTCAGTTGCAATTGCTCCAGCCACTTTCTTCTGGTTTCTTTGTGTCTTCTACTAACTCTCCATCGTCTGCCGTCCATTTGTCCTTTCTTCTCTCTTTTATTTTTTTTCCATTCTCTCTACTTCTGCTTTAACATGCTAATCTTTTCTCTTTTTGCTCTTTCCTCCATCTTTCTTTATTCCATTTTCATCCACTCAAATTTTACCCCTCCATCCTCAATCCCCACTTACACTCTCAATACCCGGCCAATTGTAGATTTTTCTTCCCTCCCACACAAAATAATTTTCCCCTTTCCATTTCATTCTCCCAGCCCCATCCCATTCTAATCCTCCCCCAACATCAGCTCCCTTCTAGTTCCAGCCCCAACCAGCATCCACTCCCTTCTAGTCCCCACATCTTCCCATTTCCAGTCCTAGCTCCCCCATCCATTTCCAGTCCTATCCAAGCCCCTCCATCAGCTCATTTCTAATTCCCAGGCCCCCATCAGCCCATTTCTAGTCCTATCCTAGCCCCACCATCAACCCATTTCCAATCCTAGCTCCCCTCCACTAGGCCCATTTCCAGTCCAAGCCCCCCATGAACCTATTTCTAGTCCTAGCCCCTCCATGAGTCCATTTCAATCCAAGTCCCCACCACAGCTCATTTCCAATCCTAGCCCCTCCATCAGCCCATTTCCTGTCCTAGCTCCCCCCACATAGCCCATTTCCATTCCAAGCCCCTCTCCCCATCAGCTATTTCCAGTTCAAGCCCCCCCTCCCCATCAGCTATTTCCAGTTCAAGCCCCCCTCCACTCAGTCCATTTCCAGTCCTAGTAACCCCCAGCCCATTTCCAGTCCTAGAACCCCCCCCCACAGCCCATTTCAGTCCAAGCCCCCCTCTCCTCTCCTCCCCTCCCGAAGAGCCCCGTGGCTAGCTAAGAGGGAGCCAGAGAGGCCCCAGCTCACCTCTACAGATACCGAAGTGAAGCATGCCTTTTTCCTTCACTTCGGTAGCTGTACTGACATTTAGAACGCTGCCACGCTGAGGTCAAAGAACGTCCTGTTTCCCGCGCTCAGCATGGCAGCATTCTAAATGTCAGTACAGCTGCCAAATTGAAGGGAAAAGACACGCTTCACTTTGGCAGCTGTTAGAGGGAGCCAGGGCCTCTCCGGCTCCCTCTAAAGCCGCCCTCCCTGCCGCCGATGTTCAAGATGTTTGCGCGGGGCCCCCTGAAATGTGGGGCCCTATGCAAACAACATTCTTGCTCAATGGACAGGCCGGCCCTGATGTGCACTAGGTGCATGGAGCTCTTTGCTCTCAGGGAACGAGTCCGATCTCTGGAGGCTAGAGTAGCAGACTTGGAGGACATAAGGAAGACAAAGAAGTACATAGATGAGACCTACAGGGATATAGTAGTGAAGTCCTACCTCCAGTCTGGCAGTATGTTTATGTTTATTATAATTTGATATACCGCTCAGGCCAAAGGCATTAGAGCGGTTTACAATGCTACATCATTTGAGGAATTAGGAAAGGAACACCATTTATATAATAGGACAGAATAGAGAACAAAGACAGTCAGAAAGATAGAAGAGGAGGAACAGGAACAGTATGGAGGAAAGAGGCCACGTGACAGGAGAGCATCACCCTGGTGTGGCAGGAAGTGATCCTGTAGCTAGGACCTGTCCTCCAGGTGATGTAAAACCCTCTCGCACAGAGGAGATTTCTGCAGGGCAATGTGCCCACGAGAGAAGGGTTAGGACAGCCGTTATAGTTGGTGATTCAATCATTAGGCATGTAGATAGCTGGGTGGCTGGTGGATGTGAGGATCACCTGGTGACATGCCTGCCTGGTACAAAGGTGGACCTCATGCATCACCTAGACAAGGCCTTAGATAGTGCTGGAGTGGAGTCTGCTGTCTTGGTACATGTCAGTACCGATGACATAGGAAACTGGTAGGGAGTTTCTGGAGGCTAAATTTAGGCTTTTAGGTAAAAGTTGAAATCCAGAACTTCCAGGGTAGCATTCTCTGAAATGCTTCCCGTTCCACGGACAGGACCCAAAAGGCAGGTAGAGCTACGGAGTCTCAATGCGTGGATAAGAAAATGGTGTAAGGATGAGGGTTTTGGATTTGTTAGAAACTGGGGAACATTCTGGGGAAAGGAGGTGCTCTTTCGAAGGGATGGGCTTCACCTTAACTGGAACAGAACTAGACTGCTAGCATTAACGTTTAAAAAGGAGAGAGCAGCTTTTAAACTAGATAATAAGGGAAAGTTGCCAGTTGCCCAATAGAGCATGGTTTGAAACAATGGATCCTTGAAGGATACTAGCAAAAGATTGAAGTTAGGGCATATCAGCAGAGAGGTTCCAATAAAGACAAAAGTAGCCCAAATGACCTTGAGTACAGAACAGACAGAGCTTAAAGATTCCAAATTACCCCTGCCTACGGATAACCAGATTAATATAATAAAATACAGCCTCTAAAATGCTTGTATGCAAATGCTAGAAGTCTAAAAAATAAGATGGGAGAGTTAGAATATATAGCACTAAAGGAGAGGTTAGATACGATTGGTATCTCAGGGACATGGTGGAAGGAGGACAACCAGTGGGACACTGATACTTGGGTACAAACTATATCATGATAGAGCAGATCAAATTGGTGGAGGGGTTGTGCTCTGTTAGAGAGGACATTGAGTCACAAAGGATTAAAGTTTTGTAGGAAACAAAATTCACTGTAGAATCTCTATGGATTGAAATTCCATGTAAAAAGTGGAAGGGGAAGGCAATGGCAGTGGGGGTGTATTATCGACTGCCTGGCCAGAATGAACAAATAGATGATGAAATGCTCAAAGAAATCAGGGAAGCTAACAAGTTACAGCACAGTAATAATGGGTGATATCCATTACCCCGGTATCGACTGGGTCACTGTCACAGCAGGACATGCTAGAGAGATAACGTTTCTAGATGAAATAAATGACTACTTCTTGGAGCAGCTGGCTCATGAACCGACCAGAGGGGAAGCCATTTTGGACCTAGTCCTTAGTGAAACACCAGATCTGGTGCAAGAGATAAGGGTGTTGGGGCCACTTGGCAATAGTGATCATAGCATGATCGTGTTTGATTTAATAAATTGAGGAGGGAGGGTAAGGAAATCCACAGTACTACTTTTTAACTTTCAAAAGGGAGACTATGATAAAATGAGTAAAATAGTCAAGAAAAAACTAAAAGGAGCAGTTAGTTGCAAAGGTTAAAGATTTAATCCAAGCTTGGATGTTTAAAAAATACTATCTTGGAAGCCCAGACCAGCTGAATTCCGTGCTTTAAGAAAAGTGGAAGGAAGTCCAAAAAACTGCCAGCATGGTTTAAAGGTGAAGTCAGAGAGGCTGTTGCCAAAAAAGCATCCTTCAGGAAATGGAAAAAGGAGCCAAATGACAAATTGGAAACAACACAAGTACTGGCAAGTTAGATGCAAGGCATTGATAAGGCAGGCAAAAAGAGAATTTAAGAAGAAGCTTGCTGTGGAGGCAAAAATGCATAATAAAGACTTTTTTTCAAGTACATTCGTAGCAAAAAACCTGTGACAGAATCAGTTGGACCACTAGATTTATTTATTTAGACAGTTTTGTATACCACCTTATCCTTCAATCAAAGCGGTCACAACACAATTGGGGGATACATTTAACACACAGGGATATGAGACACATACACTAATACTTACAGGGAACATGGGCAATGGAGGGTTAAGTGGCTTGCCCAAGACCACAAGGAGCATCTGTGGGACTAGAAACCCCAGTCCTTCCGGCCCAAGGTTGCTGTCCTCTAGTGGGATTTGAACCCCCAACCTTCCGATCTGAAGTACCTTGCCCCAACCACTAGGCTACTCCTCCCTAGATGATAGAGGGGTAAAAGGGGCACCAAGAAGGGCAAGAGATGAATGAATTCTTTGCTTCAGTCTTTACTGAGCAAGATGTAGGAATGTTATCCATGACTGAAATAGTATTTAAAGGAGATGCTGCGGAAGAATTGTAAGAAATATTGATAAACCGGGAAGATGTGTTACAACTATTTGATAAACTGAAGAGTAGCAAATCACCTGGACCGGATGGTATACATCCAAGGGTGTTGAAAGAATGGAAATAATTAGACTGCAGACCTACTATTATCTGTGAACTATCATTAAAATCATCTAATATCTGAAGATTGGAGGATGGCCAATGTAACGCCAATTTTTAAAAGGGTTCCAGGGGTGATCTGGGAAACTACAGACCAGTGAGCCCAATGTCGATACCAGGAAAAATGGTAGAAACCATCATAAAGAACAAAATTAGTGAACATGTACATAGTCAAGGCTTAATGGGAGACAGTCAATGTGGCTTTAGCCAAGGAATATCTTGACTTACTAATCTGTTATGTTTTTTTTTAAGGTAGACAAAGGTGAGTCGGTTGGTATAGTGTATCTGGACTTTAATAAAGCCTTTGACAAGGTCCCTCACAGACCTTTTGCAAAATTAAAAAGTCGTGGATAGGAGGCAGTGTATTATTGTGGATCAGGAACTGGTTAAAAGATAGAAAGCAAAGGGTAGGGCTAAATGGCCAATTTTCACAATGGAGAAAAGTGAATAGTGGAGTACCCCAGGGATCTGTTCTGGGTCTGCTGCTTTTTAACATATTCATATTGACCTGGAAATGGGAATAACGAGTGAAGTTATCAAATTTGCAGATGACACAAAACTATTCAAAGGTATTAAAACCTGTGAGGTTTGTTCAAAATTACAAGAGGATCTTGATAAATTGGAAGACTGGGCACCCAAATGGCTGATGAAATTTAATGTAAACAAGTGCAAAGTTATGCACCTAGGAAAGAAAAACCCCAATTATGGTTACATGATGCAAGGTTCCACATTAGGAACCACCATCCAGGAAAAAGATTTAGGCGCCATTGTGGATAACATGTTAAAACCGTCCGCCCAGTGTGCAGCAGTGGCCAAGAAAGCAAATAGCATGCTAGGTATCATAAGGAAAGGAATGGAGAATAAAACAAAGGATATTATAATGCCTATGTATTGTTCCATGGTGCGACCGCACCTTGAATGTTGTGTGCAATTCTGGTCACCGTATCTTAAAAAGGATATAGCGTTATTAGAAAAGGTATAGAGAAGAGCCACCAAAATGGTAAAGGCGATAGAAGGATACCACTATGAAGAGAGGCTAAAAAGGTTAGGGCTCTTCAACCTGGAAAAGAGATGGCTGAGGGGAGATATGATAGAAGTCTATAAATTAATGAATGGAGTGGAACGGGTAAACATAGATCGATTGTTTACGCCATCAAAATATAGGAAGACTAGAGGGCATGCAATAAAGCTGCAGGATAACCTATTTAAGACTAATAAAAGAAAATATTTTTTCACTCAATGCATAATTAAACTCTGGAATTTGCTGCCGGAGGATATAGTAAAAGCTGTTAGTGTAGCCTGGTTTAAAAAAAGGTTTGGACAAGTTCCTGGAGGAAAGGTCCATAAAACATTATTAAAGTGGATTCAGAATATGCACTGCTTGACCCTATACAAGCATTGTGGAACCTGTGTCTTTTGGGAAAACTGCCAGGTACTTGTGACCTAGATTGGCCACTGTTGGAAACAGGATACTGGGCTTGATGTACCTTGGTCTGACCCAGTATGGCATATCTTATGTTCTTAAGTTCTTAGGCCTCTGCTTAATTGTCAGGCAGTTTCCTTTTAACTACATGCTCAGTAAGGGATGCCATTAACCCATCTGTGTACCCCATGTATACAGGAAGAATCTCCAGATACAGAGACAAAACTTCTTTAGTACCCTTTTTTGCAGTGCTATGGCCTGAATATCTCTGGATATTTAGGGGCCCTTTTACTAACGGGCACTAGGGGCGTTGCACCTATCATGACAAAAACGCTGAAACTATGGCATGTTGGGTGCAACACCACTGTGTTAACTTTGGCAGTGTCAAAGACATTTCCCTGACACTTAGGGGCTTGTTTACAAAGCCACGGTAGCGGTTTCCGATTTCAATGGAGCCGCGGCTCCGATAACGATCGGAAACCGCTACTGTGGCTTTGTAAACAAGCCCCTTAATGTGGAGTACTGTCCCCTAACTCAGGCCATGTTATCTCAGGTGCACTTAACTCCACCTATTGAAGTAGTGAGGTGAACCTAGCCTAGCTCATGGTGTGAACCCAGTGCTAACTTCTCTGAGCTCTCCATGTCCATTCTCCATCCCTAAGCCACACACTCGTGACCCTAACGTGGGTTGCCATCATGGCCCCATGCTAGGTGACAACACATGTCCCAGCGTGCCTTCAGGACAAGGTAGAACATGTGCTGCCATCTAGAATCCTTTAATAAAAGACCCCTGAGCCATCGGTGTGGCTCAGCATTTCACATGCTGAGACTTAGGTGTCCAAATCCTGTATAGTAATGGGATTGGAATATTTAGGAGTACAGAATTGTCTAAAAGTAATGTATGTTTCACAGACTTCTCCTAAGGTCCAGTTTTAGGCATACTGGAGTCCAGAGCAAAAATATGAGTGAAACCTCCAATCCCAGATCCTCTTCTTCCTCTTCTGCCTATAACCATGGCCCCTTTCCTGGTCCTTCCCTCCTATCCTCTCCCCATGGCCTTTTCCTGTGCCATTTCCCTCTGATACTCTCTCTACATAGGGATAGTAGAAGTGCAAGGCAACTGCTTAGAGAACCACAATTTTGGGGATAGTAGCAACAGCCCACTGCGCTCACCATCTCTTTCACTGTGGCCCAGCTGGGACAAATATGGTGAGGAAAGACAGTTCTGCATCATTTCACTGATCTCCATCTCTTTCCCTCCCAACACCACAAGCTTGTATCCTCCTGGAATATGGAAGAGAAAAGGGGTCAGTCCTAGAGCATGGGCCAACACAGTGAGTGATGCAGGATCGCCATGTGCTATGCTGCTGTGTACCTCTGCTGTTGCAGAAGTGGCACTTTCAAGAGGATTTTCTTTTGCTGTTCAAGCCGCTACTCAGGACTTGACCCATGCTGCTAACCACCCAGACCAGCCCTCAGATGAGAAGGGAGAGCAGCTCTTCCTTCTGGTTAGGCGACATGAAGATTGTATAGTTTGTGTTTTACCTTATACAAATAGGACCAAGGAAGCCATCATTTTATAAGGAAATATTGGAGTGGGGGAGTAGCCTAATGGTTAGAGCACTGGCTTAATAACCAAGCAACCAGGGTTCAAGTCCCACTAGCACTCCTTGTGGTCTTGGGCAAGTCACTTAACTCTCCATTGCCTCAGAAGAAAGGCCTGGCAATCTACCTCCGGTGACACTGCCAAGAAAACCCAGGAGCTTCTGAGTCACCAGGAGTCAGGACTGACTCAAAGGCACACATTACATTGCATTGGCACATTTTGACAACTTTTGAGTGTTTTCAGACCAATATCCTCCTGTACTCAAGATAGAAACATCTGGGGCATGGTAGTCAAGTCAATGCTGATGCTCTTATGCAACAACCATCGGTAGTGGAGCTTTACTTGGGACATCACTGTGGAAAGAGCTAAATGGCAACATCCATAAACATATAAAATTTATGATATTAGATTTTATACTACCTGTATCAGCATATGTGGAGAGGAAGTTTAGAAAGGATGTCCAAGTGCAATCTGGGATTTTTAAGTCAGAGAGTCTGAAAAAAAAAAGCAGGCAATTTCACAAATGTGGACGTGCCCAATAGGGACGTCTGTGTGGGTGTCTGCATAGACATCCCCAGAACTGTATCTCAGAATGTGGATGTCTAGGAATAGCCTGATGATTAGAATAATAAGCTTGGCCCAAGGACATCGGTGTTCAAATTCTACTGCTATTATCATTATTATTATGCTGAGTACTGGGGATGAGGGAGTGCTATCTTCTCTAGAAGATTTTCAGCCAAAACGAGCACTTTCCCGATGCTTATTCGTGCCTGAAACTTAGATGTGACTCCAGATGCTTATTCGTGCCAGGAGCAGGTCATATTTAGATGTGGATCCGAATGTCCAGAGGTGAGCTTTTTGAAATCCAGGATAAAAACTCACCTCTTTGAGGCTATTCCTGGATCCTGATCCACATAGTCTCCTGTTGTCCAACTATGTGTTTCCTTACCATTCCTCTTGACATATCGTAGTCCATTCCCCTTGACATATCCTGGTCTTGATCAGACTGTAAGTTCTGATGAGCCGGGACCATCTCTTACATGTCTCTGTACAGCGCTGTGTACACCTTGTAGTGCTATACAAAAGTAGTATTGATATCAGGCAGTAATGTCCAGGTTTCTTGAATGCTCTAGCCACACCTCCACCAGCCCCCATTTAGAGTTGGATGTCACCTTGCTGGGGACATCCACAGACCCAGTTTCTAAAATGGCTCTGGAGATGTCTCTTTGCTTTGGACATCTCTATGCTTGTTTTGGATGTCCAAAGCACAAATAGGGTTTCCAAAACGATCCCCATATTGTTTGTTTATTTGCTTCACCAATTAATTTATATAGGACGCACAATGAGACAACTTAGAAAAAGTCTAGTTGAAAATTGATCACATCTTGTCACCAAATATACTATAGTACCTATGGTCATACTTTTCAACAGCATCTTTGGAGAATAATGGATCATGTCCCAGTGTCCTTTACGGGTGAAGATTGAGAAACAGAACTCAACTGGCATGAACAAAGATGGATTTTTTTATTAAATGCATCTTAGCCCGTGAGTCTTAACCAAGAAGTGGATTGCTGTCTTTGACCTAATTGTGATTGGCTATGGATATTTAAGAAGTCTGGTCTTGAATACATGTCAGTAGATCATATGATGTGTAGCAAGCCATCTTGGGAAATGGAGTAGCACTGTGTTGCTTTGAATGTTTGATGGCATCTGCTTGAAGTAAGAGTATATTGCACAGCGATCTTTAGAAGGAGTCAACTTATGGAGATTCAGATAAGTTATAGGATGGCTCTGAAGGAGAACTGAATAATAGTACTTTTAGTTTGAAATGCAGTACTGTGTTGGTAGGTCCATTATCAAGTGACTTCATAGCAGCTATATAAGGGTGAGTTGATTTAAGCAAGAAATGGTACAGTGATCATTCATTTATATGTATGGCCCATGCTTTTTAGTAAATTATAGAGTAAAAAGGACCACTTTGTACCTGCCATTAACTAATAAAACTGTGTTTGAATAAAATTCTGACCAAAAATCATTTGTACACACTATTTGGTACTTGTTGCTTTGTGGGGTTAATTCTTCAGTTTGGTTCTATATTGTTAACCCTAACAGTGGATTATTTATAAAGATTTAATATTGTTTTCTTTTTCAAATAGAGAGCTTCTTCTCCCCATTTTCCTCCATCTCTATCCTTCCAAAACAATTAATATCCAGGTATGGTGATATCTCATTCAGGAGATGCATCGATCCATGTTTCTGAAGGGCTACAATATCCATGTTCATTTCCACCATGAGGGCTTCCAGTTCAGGAATTTTATTGCCTAGACTACAGTTTAGTGGCCTGGAGTAAACTAATAAGTTTTGTTGAAGGTTGCCGATTTTTGCATTTATCTACCATCTAGTTTGGATCACAATTAAGCTATTTATCAAATACACAGATTTTCTTAACTTGATTCATTAATATTTTAAGTAAATTTTAAGCTTTTCTGCTGTACTTATGCTTTTGAAAAGCAAAGTTACAGCTCTCGGTCTGATTTTGTGATTTCATGAGAACTGGTGTACTTTTTCAGTATGAACTAAGTTCCCTAGTTTACCAAGTAAATCATTAGCAGCAATCTTACGGTGCTTGTTTGAGATGTAACCATCCTTATCCTGGTGGGACTGGGTATGAAATAAGTTCCATATTGGGTCACAGTCCTCTTTCGCCCAAATAATCGGAACCATAATGAATTTTGAGAACAAGGTCCTTCTTTTTCCTGCTGATACCATCGCTCCCTAAAGCCCCATAAAGCGGAACAAGTAGTTATTCATTGCCTGGCAATTATAGCATACACGAGACATGCACACAGAAACATAAAAACATAAAGCATAATGACAGAAAAAGACCATATGGGCTAGCTAGTCTGCTTATCCACACCAACTACTCTGTTCTACAATCCCGTTTTCACTCTCAGAGATCCTGTGCCTGTCCTATGCTTTCGTGAATTCAAATCGTACCATTTGTCTCCACCACCTTCACTAGAGGCTTTTCTTTGCATCCACTGCCCTTCCTGTAAATTAATATTTCCTTTGATTACTCCTGTGCCTATCCCCTTTCAGCCTCATACTATCAGCACTTGTTTCAGCCCTGTTGAAAGAGGCCTATCGCCTGCGCATTTATATTGTGGAGTTACTTAAATGTCTCTCTTTCATATATCCACTGTCTCTCCAGATATACGTTTACATATTTAAGTCTGTTCCCATATGCTTTATGATGAAGGCCATCCAGTTTATACCCTTTGGAAGGTGCCATTTCCAGAACTATACCAAGTACACCATATGAGGTCTTCCCAGAGACTTATCAGAGATAATATCACATCATTTGTCTTGCTTGACTATCGCTGGCCCTATACCCACTACTATTTTTTTGGCTTTTGCCATAACCTTATTTACCAGTTTGGCTAGTTTAACATCATCAGCAATGATCACCCCCAGGTTCCACTCTAGTTTTGTGTACAGAAAAGTCTCTCTTCTTACTCTACATCTCCTTTTAGGATTATGCAGCACAAATGCAGGACCCTGCCTTTTTTAGCATCAAATCTTAGCTACCAAAGTCTAGACCATATGTGAAGCTTCACGAGACCCTTCCTCATGTTATCCACACCTTCCAGAGTGACTACCTTGTTGCAGATTTTGGTGGTGGTGGTTGTTAAGTGCTCTTGAGTTGATGTATCATTTGCAAAAGATCCCAATGGTCCTTCTGCAATATCCCTTGCAAAAATGTTGAAAAGAATCAGGACAGGATTGATCCCTACAACAAACCACTAGTAGCATCCTCTTCCTCCTTTTCAACCAGTTGCTAACCCAGTCACTTGGGGGCCCATGCCAATGGAGCCCAGTTTATTTATGAATCACCTAGATAGAACCATGTCAAAGGGATAACTGAAATCCAAGCATAATACATCTAGGGGGTTATTCGGTTGCACGAATAGCAGGGATAGACTTCCCTGCTGGTGTCTAACCTCCCCGCCGGTTGTACGGGGAAGTTAGATGGGGTGGGGAAGGGGCAGCTCGGGGTGGATTCTGGGTGGGCGGTGGGCGACTGCCAGCCCTGGATGTACAGGGCCCTTTCTAATGTCGTCCCTATACGTCCAAGGCTGGTGACTTGTGCCGGGAAGTTATTCCACCTCTGAGGTGGAATAAGTTCCCTGGATGTGTTTTTTTTGGGGGGACCTGGAGTGCAGATGGGGCAGGGGGTCCCAAGGACATTCCCTTTAGCCCGACCCTGGCCTTAGGAGGTTAGATCAGGGGTCAGGCTGTGGGGAAATCACCTTTGAAGTCCAGCGACCGGGATCGCAGCTTTACAATGGAGCCGTGGTGCCACAGCGCTGCAGCTCCATTGTAGAGCCCTGACTGAGTTAGCCGGAATCAGGTCTGTACGTGCAGGCCGGGTTGAATCACAGTCCCGGCTTGCATGTACAGGCCTGTTCACGATTCTGATCCTGTGGGGCTAGACGTGCCTTGCGGGATCAGAATCGTGAGCCCCTCTCTACGTCTGGCTCAGACCGGACTACAGAGGGGCTGGACGTCCAGGATAGAATGAGCCCTCTAGTGCTTTCTCCTGATCAAGATCTCTGGTCATCCACTCAAAAAACAGATCAGATTCATCTGACAAAATCTACCTCTGGTAAAACTGTGCTGCTTCAGGTATCGAAATCCAATAGAAACATGAAGCCTAAGGTCAAGGGCTCAGTTATTTGAGAAATGTTTTAATTATGAGGTAAAGTATGGTCTGGAAGGTCCTAATGCATAACTACAGTAATATCAAAAGGATAATTATTTTTCTGGTCTTCTTTTTTAAAGGTTCACAATAGCACACCAGCCAATTTATGTGCTAAAAGTATATCTGACCTGCCAAGAATTCCTTTTTTTTGATGCATTAGCCTGGACCACTGTGCTCTACTATCCTGATGCATCAAACAGATGGCAAAAATTTACAAATGATATGACTCATAATTCCAAGATCACACTGGTTAGTAAGAACATTGTGCATCGGTGCTTTTCCTGACATATTACAGCATACACATGACATCACAAATGTGATTGATCACTCTATTAGTCAATCAGATTGCAACATAAGAAAAAAACAATATCCAGGTCTGTTTTTAGCTAAGCACAGAGATTTCCGCATTGCTCAATGGCAAATGACAACATAAAAGTTGACTTGCATCTCCTTGGGACTCTATTGTTTACGAAGCAAAACATTCCATGAGTGGTGTGGTACTAGAATCCTTTCATGGTTTAGATTCAGTAGTTTCTAAGGAATATTTTTGCATTCCGTTGAGTCATTTGTTTTTTGTTTGCATTATTTTGTTTGGTAAAGGAAAGTTCTTTGGCACTCAGTGGAATGACTCACTTTGGTCAGTGGGTGTGTGTGAATAGCATCTATTTTTTTTTTTTTTTTAATCTACTTCATAAGATCTGGGCTGTTTTTCACTCTGAAAGATCATGCCAGCCAGCTCTGGCATACACTTGGTAAACGAACTAAAAGAAAGGGAATGCTTAGACTGAGCTAACAGATTCAGATTCAAACGTCTATGATTTGGAACCCACTTGGTTTATTTCTTCCAATCATTTTTATTTCTTTAGTACTATGTGATATTCTCTCTCCAACTAGTAGTAGACACCAGGAAGGTTTACAACATCAGAATTGGTAATTGAACAAGTGAAGTGGCATTTTAGAAGTGGTGTCCCAGTGCAATCTGGGATGTCCAGGGCAGAATGTACAGAAAAACACCAGGGACATTTTATATTTTGGCTCAATTTTTGAATCGTAGATACCTCCAACATGGATGTCCATGCCAGCATCCATATAGACATCCTGCTATGAAACCATGGGGCGGGGATGTCCAAGTCAGGCATGGCTGTATACATAGATGTTCAGCAGCATGGCAAAACAGAAACATGGGCCCCCTTTCCCATCAGTGTTCATTGACAAATTGTAAAACAAAGGGAATATGAGTGCACTTTCTTCTCCTCACCCTACAGATGTTTGCCTAACAAAATGAGACAAGAGAAAAGGTAGTGAGGAGCCGCAGAGTGAATGCACTTATAGATCAGCAGGAGAGGTTTGAACTGGATGCAGAAACGGATATGGAGCCAATGAAATGATTTGAGAAGAGGGGTAATATGAGCATGATGAGGCTGGCGGATGATTAGCCGTGCAGTAGAGTGTTGAACAGATTGAAGGGGAGAGAGATGATTCAGAAGGAACGAGCAAGGAGTAGGTTACAGTAGTCAAGATGGGAGGCGACTAAAGAGTGGATAAATGTCTTAGTGGTGTGTTCAGAAAGGAATGGGCAGATTTTGTTGATGTTATACAAAAAGAAAAGGCAGGTCTTAGTTATCAGATGGATGTGTGTGGAGAAGGAGAGGACTCAGAGACATAAAAATAAAGAAATGTGATGGCAGCAGGGCCGGATTTACCTATACGCCTTGTACGCCATGGCGTAGGGCCCACAGCTGGCAAGGGCCCACAAAAATGGAAGTTAGCTTTTTTTTTTTTAAATAAAATTTTTAAAAAAAACCTGCTGGCTGCCGCCGCGGGGCCCCCTCTGCTGCCGCAAGGGCCCCCTCTGCAAGGTCGATCCGTCCCTCCCTCCCTCCCTCCGTGCAGGCTGTGAGAGGCGCGAAGGGAGCATGTCTCCCTCGCGTCTCTGTTAAGCCCGCAGGGCGGGTCAGTCCATGCTGCCGCGGCAGCAGAGGGGGCCCCGTGGCGGCAGCCAGCAGGGTTTTTTTTTAAATTAAATTTTGCTTTAGGCCGACGGGGGGGGGGTAGGACTGGTAATGGGCTATTGGGGGGGGCTGGGGCTGGGACAGGAAATGGGCTGGGGGGTTAAGGCTGGAGGTGGGCTGATGAGGTTAGGATGTAATGGGCTGTTGGGGGGGGGTTAGAACTGGTAATGGGCTTTGGGGGGGCTTAAGACTGGTAATGGGCTGTGGGCTGATTGGGGCTGTCTGTTAATGGGCTATGGGAGGGCTAGGACTGGAAATGGACTCGGGGGGTTAAGACTGGAGGTGGGCTGATGGGGTTAGGACTGGTAAAGGGCTGTGGGCTGTTGGGGGGGGTTAGAACTGGTAATGGGCTTTGGGGGGTTAAGACTGGTAATGGGCTGTGGGCTCATGGGGGCTGTCTGGTAATGGGCTATGGGGGGGGCTAGGACTGGAAAGGGGCTGGGGGGGTTAAGACTGGAGGTGGGCTGATGGGGTTAGGACTGGTAATGGGCTGTGGGCTGATGGGGGGGGTTAGGACTGGCAATGGGCTATGGGGGGCTGACTGGAAATGGGTTGATGGGGTTAGGACTGGAAGTGGGCTGATGGGGGGCTAGGGCTGGTAATGGGTTATAGGGGGGGCTTAAACTGAAAATGGGGTGATGGGGGGTTAGGACTGGTATTGGGTTGGGGGGTTGCTAGGACTGGAAATGGGCTGATGGGTGGCTAGGACTGGAAATGGGCTGATGCAGGGACTAGAAGGGAATGGATGCTGGGTGAGGCTGGAACTAGAAGGGAGCTGATGTTGGGGGAGGATTAGAATGGGATGGGGCTGGAAGAGTAAAATGGAGAAGGGAAAATATTTTGTGTGGGAGGGATAAAAAAATCTACAATTGGCCGGGTATTGGGAGAGTAAGTGGGGATTGAGGATGAAGGGGTAAAATTTGAGTGGATGAAATAGGAATGAGGAAAGAGCAAAAGGAGAAAGATTAGTATGTTAAAACAGATGTAGAGAAAGAATGGAAAAAAACTAGAAGAGAAGAAAGGACAAATGGACAGCAGACGATGGAGAGTTAGCAGAAGACACAAAGAAACCAGAAGAAAGTGGCTGGAGCAATTGCAGCTGAAAAAAAATGCACAAAAGGTAGAAAAATATCTCTTTATTTTGAATTTATTAATTGGAATATGTCAGCTCTGGTAAATGTGGATCATTAACGTCTGCGCTTTGTTTAGTACAAGAGCAAATTAATGTATAGTTTTATTTCTACAGTGTTGTACATTCAAAGTTTGGCTTTTGGGATTCCCAGTTTAATTGTCTTCCTGTTTCTAAATTGTGATTACTTGTTTGGTGATGGTCTATGTTCTGCATGTGTAACTGAGCTGAGGTGTTCTGTTTATATAATTCCTATTTGACATTGCCACTTGTTCTCTTTCCCCAGTAGGTCATGTATTGTTGTTCTCTGAAATGTATTGGTTTAATATTTGCAGTGT
Source organism: Ichthyophis bannanicus (assembly GCA_033557465.1). Lineage (NCBI taxonomy): Eukaryota > Metazoa > Chordata > Amphibia > Gymnophiona > Ichthyophiidae > Ichthyophis > Ichthyophis bannanicus. The sequence goes on from CM066037.1 coordinate 485,744,836, forward strand.
TGCCTTTTGATTGGTAGAGTATGGTGCTTTGTGAGTCCTGGTAGTGCTGTTAGGATACGGCGGGTTTGCTATGGGTTCTAAATGGGCAGTGTTTGTAGTAGTTCCTAATGTGTCTGGCAGTTGGCACTGGATTATAGTAATGTAGAAATCTTTTAGTCTTTCTTTATCCATACACTCATTAAGAGGCACGTTTACTAAAAGTTAGTATATGGTAACATTATGCAAATATTTATGCAAATGAGGCCCCTTATGCAAATGAGGCCCCGCACCCCCCTTGGGCCGCCCCTGCTGGGGGCCCACAATTTTTGTTGGCATAGGGCCTCACTCAAGGTAAATCCGGCCCTGGATGGCAGTAAAGACCACATGGCCTATCTAGTCTGCCCTTTCATAGCAACCACTACAACAGTCCCCTTTTGTTTCTTGAGAGATCCTCTGTGTTTGTCCCGTGCTTTTTTGAATTCAGATATTGTCCTCCATCTCTACCACCTCCACTGGGAGACTATTCCTCGCATCTACCACTCTTTCCATAAAGAAATATTTCCGCATATTACTCCTGAGTCTATCCCCTTTCACCCTCATCCTATGTCCCCTTGTAGCAGAGCTTGCTTTCAATTGAAAGAGGCTCTCCTTATGTGCATTTATGCCATGGAGGTATTTAAACGTCTCAATCATATCACCTCTATCCCGCCTTTTCTCTAAAGTATACATATTAAGATCCTTAAGTCTGTCCTCATATGCTTTTATAACGAAGGCCACTAACCATTTTAGTAGCTATCCTCTGCACCGACTCCAACCTGTTTATATCCCTTTGAAGGTGCAGTCTCCAGAATTGCACACAATACTCCAAATGAGGTCACACCAAAGACTCTATACAGAGGCACTATCACCTCCTTTCTTCTGCTGGCCATTCCTCTCCATATGCACCCAAGCATCCTTCTAGCTTTTGCTTTTGCCTTTTCTACCTGTTTAGCTACTTCAAGATCATTAGACACAATCACACCTAGGTCCCGCTCTTCTTTTGTGGACAAAAGTACTTCATCCCCTATACTATATTTCTCCCTTGGATTGCTGCAGCCCAAATGCATGACCTTGCATTTTTTAACATTAAATCTCAGCTGCCAAATTCTAGACCATTCTTCAAGCTTAGGTGTTATCTACACCTTCCTGTGTGTCTACTCTATTGAAGATTTTGGTATCATCTGCAAATAAGCAAACCTTACCCGACAGCCCTTCCGCAATATCACTAGCAAAGATGTTAAAAAGAATCGGAACAAGGACAGATCCCTGGGGCACTCCACTGGTAACCTCCTTCTCCTCCATTTACCTGTACCCTTTGTTGCCTCCCACTCAACCAATTTCCAACCTAAACAATAACTTTAGGGTCCATCCCTAGGGTGCACAGTTTGTTTATAAGTCGCCTGTGAGGAACGGTGTCAAAGGCTTTACTGAAATCTAAATATACCACATTTAGGGCTCTCCCTTGGTCCAACTCCCTGATCACCCAGTCAAAGAAATCAATCAGATTTGTCTGACAAGACCTGCCTCTGGTGAATCCATGCTGCCTGAGATTCTGTATTCTGCTGGACTCCGGAAACCTCACTATTTTCTCTTTCAGAGGCACTTCCAATAATTTACTCGCCACCGAAGTTGAACTAACTGGCCTATAGTTTTCAACCACATCTTCACCTCTGCTTTTGTGTATAGGGACCACATGTACCTCTCTCCAGTCCTCTGGCACCACTCCCGACTCCAACGAGGCATTGAAAAGGTCATTCAGTGGAGGTGCTAGAATGTCCCCAAGTTCCCTCAGTATTCTCGGGTATATCCCATCTGGTCCCATCGCTTTGTCTACTTTAGGTTTAGCTAGTTTCTCACAAACACAGTCTTCTGAAGATTGTCCTAGATGCCCCTTGCTTCTTTTCCTGTTTGTGGGTGTTTTCTAAGGTCCTGGTTATTCATCTATGAACACAGAACAAAAATATTTGTTAAGCAATTATGCTTTATCCTCATCAGCTTCTACATATTCCTCCCCTTCACCCTTGAGTCTGACAATACCACCTTTGCCCTTCCTCTTCTCACTAACATATCTGAAAATTGTCTTATCCCCCTATTTTATTGCATTGGCTATTTCTTCCTCTTTTTGAATCTTTGCTTTCCTGACTATTTTGCTGGCTTCTCTAAGTTTTTCCAAATATAGATGCCTGTCTTCCCCTCTCTGTGATCTCTTGTATTTTATGAAGGCCTCCCTCTTTTTTTTCACCTTTTTAGCTACCTCTTTTGAAAACCATAGTGGTCTCCTTTTTATGGTCAACCAACAAAAAGTTTGGTTGCCCTTAAAATATCCTCTTTCAGTTTTGCCCACTGTTTTTCTACATCCCCTAGCTGTTCCCATCCCGCTAACAGCTTCCATAGTTATTGGCCCATCTTGGCAAAGTTAGTTTTCCTAAAGTCTAAGACCCTCGCTTTTAAATGGATTTTATCAGCCCCAAGGTTGTGAGCCAAGGAAACAGGGAGGAGTTATCCACAGAGATTGAGAAAGGAGGAAGGGAAAAGGAGGTTTTTTTAGGAAAAATATGAAGCTCAGTTTTGGCCATGTTTAATTTCAAGCGGTGGTGAGATGGCAGAGATACAGGCCTGGATTGCTGGAGAGATTTCAAGTGTAGAGAGGTAGATCTGGGAGTCATCAGCATAAAGATGGTACTAAAAGGCATGGAAAGAGATGAGTGCACCAATGGACTGGGTATAGAGAGAGAGAAAAGGAGTGGATCAAGACAGATCCTTGGAGTACACCAACTGAGAGCGGGATAGCAGCAGATGAGGATTCACCAGAACAAACACTGAAAGAGTGATGGGAAAGAAAGGAAAAGAACCAGGATAGTACAGAGCCCTTAAAACCAAGCGAGGACAAGGTATCAAGGAAAAGGTTGTGGTCAACAATGTCAAAAGCAGCAGAAAGGTCAAGAGGATGAGGATTGAGTAAAGGCCCTTGGATTTTGCCAGGAAGAGGTCACTGGAGAATTTGGCAAGAGCTGTTTCAGTAGAATGTAAAGGACCAAAGCCAGATTGGAAAAGATCCAGGAGGGCTTGAGAGGAAAAAGTCGAGGCAATGGTGGTGAACCACACGTTCAAGTAGTTTAAAAATAAAGGAGGTAAGGGAGATGGGTCAATAGTTAGAAGGACAGGTAGGATCAAGTGAGGGTTTCTTGAGGAGAGGTGTAACTATAGAATGCTTGAAGGCTGCAAGGATAGTTGCAGTGGAGAGCGATAGGTTGAGAATATGAGTGATGGAAGGGACAACAGTGGAGGAGATGGGGCTTAGGAGATGGATGGGGATAGGATCAGAGGAGCAGGCAGTGAGTTTGGAGGAGGAAAGAAGTTATGTGGTTTCCTCTTCAGAGATCATAGAAAAGGAAGAAAGGGTAACAGAGGTAGAGGGGGAAAGTTGGGAGTGGAAAGGGGGAGGAGGGGAAGTAGCTGACATTGTGAGGAATTAGAGGGTGATCTTGTGGATTTTCTCATGGAAATAGTCAGCCAGGGTTTGGGCAGAAAGAGAGGGAGGGGTCAGAGGTGCAGGTAGAGGCATCTTGAGGAGAGAGTTGAGAGTAGTAAAGAGGCAGCGAGGATCAGAGGCAAGAGTTAGTCAGATGGACATAGCAGTCTTGTTTGGCAAGTGCTATGGCTGACTAGAAAGAGACGAGCATGAATATAAAGTGTAGAAAGTCCTCAAGGGAGTGGGATTTGAGCCAAACATTCTCAGCTGAACGGGCACTGGAACGTAGATAATGGATAGTGGAAGACAGCCAGGGCTGGGGTATAGTACGCCGTACAGACAATGCTTGGGCAGAGCAAGAGCATCCAGAGTGGAGGAGAGTGTAGCGTTATAGAAAGCTACTTCCTCATCAACACTCAGATGACATAATGAAGGAAAGAGGTGATGAGACCGTGGAGGAGGGAGCCAAAGAGTCAATAGCATGAATATTTCTAAAGAGGTTGAAGGAGACAGGGCGAGGTTGAGGCGGCGGTGATGAAGAGTGAAGCTTAGCAGGTGATGGTCTGATAAGAGAAGAACTGAGGTACAGAAGTTTGAGGGTAAGTAATTAGAGAAGAATACAAGGTCGAGGCAGTGGCTGTGCTGGTGAGTGGCGGCAGTATTATAAAGCTGGAAGTTGAATGATGAGGTAAGGGAGAGGAGCTTTAAAGCATAAGGATCAGAGGGGTTATCAACATAAATGTTAAAATCTTCAAGAATAAGAGCGGGGGAAGCAGAATCCAGAAATAAGGAAAGCCACGAGTCGGTCAACGAGAAAGGTAGAGGTAGACTTGTCAGGGGGTTGATAAATAACAGCTAACTGGAGAGGTAGTGGAGTGAAAAGACGGATGGAGTGGACTTCGAAGGAGGGAAAGGAGTGAGACTAAGGCAGCAGGAGGGTTGGAATTGGCAGGAAGGAGAAAGTAGAAGCCCAACACCACCACCACACCCAGTGGGGCAAAGTGTGTGGGAGCACTGATAACTGCCATGACAGAGAGAAGTGACTGATGCCATGTCTTCTTGGAGGAGCCAGGTCTCAGTTAGAGCAAGATGATGGAGAGCATTAGAGATAAAGAGATCATGAGTAAAAGCAAGTTTATTAGAGACAGAGTGTGCGTTCCACAAGGCACATGAGAAAGGGAGAGTGGAAGGGGAAAGGAGAGGGATATGAATAAGATTAGAGGTGTTGCGTGAAGAACTCTTCTCAGAGTCTGACAAAAGTCTAGCGGGGCCAGGGATGGGGTTGATATCTCCAGATGAGAGAAGGAGGAGTAGAAGAGTATGAGGCAGAGAGGAGACAGTATGGTGGAAATGAGGGTGAGGTTGTCTTAGAGAGAGAGGAGATGGCTGAATGAGAGGGAGAAAGTGGTGAAGCTCAAGAGCTGAGGAGAGGGTAGAGGACAGGATGGAGGGGGGAGTGAGGATGGTAAAAGGGAAATAAGGAGAAGAGGAGTGAAGGTGTTGGTAGGAGGGGAGACAATTGGGGAGTATGAACAATAGGAAGACAAAGTGATGAGAAGCCATAGAAGACAGATGGAGAGGAGAAGAGAGGAAATAAGGATAGGTGGGAGAGAGAGCACAGGGAATTAGGTGCACGTGTATGAGCGTGGTAAGGAGCAGAAGATGGCTATAAGAGACTGAATGCCATGGGGTGGGTGGGTAGATGGGAGGGGGAGGGATAAAAGTTGTGAGGATATATAGGAGACAGGTAGGAATGGAGGAAACTGAACAAGGTTACAGAAAAATAAATAGCACCCTAACAATGGTACAGATAAAGAAACAGCACACTAACAGTGATAAAATAAATATTTTAATGGCCACACAGGACTGACAAGCTGGCAGGTAAGAGTGCCCAAGCTGGCAGCAAAGCAGAGGGGGAGAGAGGCAAACAGAGCTAAACTCAGGAAAAGGGGCTATACGATTCCTGAGCAGGGGGTGGGGGGGTTAGTCACTCAGGTAGATTAGAGCAGGGACAGGAAAGTTTAAAACTCTTCAGCAATGGAGACAGTTAGGATAGGTACTGAAGTAAATGTTAACTTAGGCGCCACAGACAGACCAGATAGTAGAAGGAAAGTTGCAGTTCGTTATGGAGAGAAGCAAGAGAGAGCGCAGAGGAAAGCTGAACAGTATTGCAAAAAGTACAAATGAGGTTAAGAGAGCATACTAACAATGATAAATATATAAATAGAGAGAGAGAGAGACAGGAGTCACAAAGCAAGCAGATTCAAAGTGCCAAGCAGAGCTTGTAATGGAGCTGCTCTCTTCCCCGAGGATAGAGAGGTAAAACGTCCCGTCTTACACACACCGACTCCAACTGTCTTTTTGTCCCCATCACTATCATTTTAAAATCACTTCTAAGAGCGTTCCTACATCTGCTGATGTCAGCAAATAGTCGAGAATGCAAATAGCCCAATGGGAAATTTTCTGTGCTGTCCTTCTCTGCCTTTGCCACGGCTGCAGGACAAAAAAAAAAAAACATTTGGCTGCTTCTCACAGTCAGGGAGCAGCCCCTGGATCCCCAGGTGAGGGTTTTTGTTTTTTTAGTATTTATTAAACCATCAGGTTACATGAGCAAAACAAAGAAATTGCAGCATCCCAAAAGAAGTTCCTATGAAGCCCTGGTGACTTTTACTAAAAAGCAAACTGTTGAAATATTCCAAATTACCCCTGCCAACTAATAACCAGATCGTTAACATGAAGAAGTGGAGTGGAGGAGTAGCCTAGTGGTTAGAGCAACTGCCTCATACCCAGAAGATCAAGGGTTCAATTCCCACTGGCACTCCTTGTGACTTTGAGCAAGTCACTTTACCCTCCATTGTCTCGGAAGAAAAGGCTGGCAATCTACTTCCAGTGATACATTGCCAAGAAAACCCAGAGGTAGCTGGGTCACTATGAGTCAACACTGACCTGATGGCACTAAAAAAACACAAACATAAAGAAACAACAAACTTTGAAATGCCTGTATGCAAATGCTAGAAGTCAAAAAAATGAATTTTCTTTATTTGCGTTATTTATATACTACCTTATAGGAGAGTTAGAATACATAGTACTAAATCAAAGGTTAGATATAATCAACATCTCGGAGACCTGTTGGAAGAAGGATAGCCAATTGGACACTGTGATACCTGGGTACAAATTATATTGCAAAGATAGAGTAGATCAAATTGGTGGAGGGGTGGCCCTATATGTTAAAGAGGGTATTGAGTCATACAGGATAACAGTTTTTCAGGAAAATACACTGTAGAATCTCCATGGATAGAAATACCATGTATAAAGGGGAGGGGAATGGTAGGGGGTGTACTACTGTCTTCCTGGTCAGAATGAACAGACAGATGATGAAATGCTGACAGAAATTAAGGAAGCTAGCAAAAGTTACAAAACAGTAGCACTGTTCTACAGCAAAAATGCTTCCGAAATAAATTCAGTCACACTTTACTAAGTCTGGGTCGCTGAGAACGAAAATGATGCTTAATTGATTATTGGCACTAGTTTTCAATTTACACTACTGGGTCAGTACATACCACCTCGACTTTGGAAGTGCTAAGGATATGTGAATTATAATGGGAAAGGATCTTAATTTAAATCATAAATTACTAAAATGCATGCACATCTTTGACTGGATTTGTATTAAATCTGTTTTTGTTTGGACAGTACTTGCTTTTTAGGCAAAACAATTAGAGCCCAATTCCCTTAGGGGCATGTCTAGGCCATCTGAACGGCCCCGAGCAGGACAGGCCCGTTAGGATCTGATTCTGCACTGCAAGAGCCACACATTCCCATGAGTGCAGTTCTGAGCCCTGAGACAGCCCAGCTTGCCCCTGCATACCTGTGGGGATGTCCTCCCCGCCTGACTCCTGCAGTGCCAGCCCCCTGTTTCCCTGCCGCCTGACCCAAGGAAGATGTAATACTTAGCTTCCTCAAGTTGATGCACAACAGGAATGCTGTCCGATACCCACAGGCAAAGAACACAAAAACAGTTTATGAACTCAGTGGAATTTTCTAAAAAAGTCAGTTTTATAGGCAAAGTAAAATGCCACTATAGCAAAAAAACCTCAGCACTGTAACTTAAAAGCATAATATGTAACTGATCAGAGACCTGATCAGGTCTCTGATCAGTTACATATTATGCTTTTAAGTTACAGTGCTGAGGTTTTTTTGCTATAGTATCATATTCCTCAGGCAAAAGAGACCACTAAATAAGTTGTATGCTACAAAGTAAAATGCCAATCATACTGTTTCTCCATCTTTAACTGTCTCCTTCTTATAATTCTGTGATCACTTCTGCCTGTCTTGTCTTGGTCCTTTTCAAATCCAGGCTAAAAACTCACCTCTTTGATACTGCTTTTGGATCTTGATTGCTTAGTCTCCTGCTCTCCAACTGTGTTTTCTTACCATTCCCCTTGATATATCCTAGTCCCCAGCTGTTGTGTTGGATGTTTTGACTAGATTGTAACTCTGATGTGTAGAGACGGTCTTTTACATGTTTCTGTACAGCGCTGTCTATGCCTTGTAGCACTGTACAAATCATCAGTAGTATTAGTTGTAATTATAGCAGCATAGCATACTCACATCTTGTCACAAACGAACAAGACTTAAGACAGGGGTGTCCTGGTTATTTCAACAATGGGTCACATGATCTGCAATACATATCTGTGTGTGTGGTCTGTGTGATTATTAGAGTCTCTTATATCATCATCTATGCTCATCAAAATCTGTGAATTTCTTCTGAAATTATGACTTCATACCCATCAAACAGCTCTGCAAGTCCTCAACATCATGTGTTCTAGCTAATTAGGTAACAACTGTTCTGATAAAAATCTCAACTGGGCCATATCCTGAAATCAAGCGGGCTGCATTTGACCTGTGGACCACCCTTTGGATGCCCCTGACCTAGGAGGTCTGCCCAAAGCTAATCAAACCTGCTGGTCTTTAACTCAGGGTGTATATGCATATGTCCACGAGCCTTGGGTGAAACAACAGGAAAACATGTGCTGATGTATAAACTTCCTCTAATTTGTGCTAATTATGTCATTAAATCTGTGTCTGACCTGGAGTCGAACGCAAGCTCATCTTGAACTTTGGAAGGCAGCGGAACTGGCAGGCCAGGATTTGCCGTAAAAAATGGCCAGGGGAAGTGAAGTGTCATCTGGAATGTTATTGTTCACGGTGCCAGCTAAAAACAGGTATAAGTCATCAACTGAATTGTTATGGTTTTCTGAGAGCTGTTTATTTTTTTTTTAGACTTTAATTAACTGGCATACAAACTATTATCCTGATAGACTACAAGAAGAGCCAAAATTCACATAATAAAACAGTGCCATTTGGTATTAGGTCTCTGTTTATGGGCCGTCTCGTGTCTCAACGTTGCACCAGATCTAGTATTAATTATAACCTATCAGGCAAGTTCATCATATTGTTTGTCACATACTATAGCCAGTTTCATTAATAAATAAGAGCTGGAAAGCTTTCATTTAACCCCAGCTTGCAAAATGTAATGATGATTGATTGTGACACCCTTAGACTCATAACCTTCTATCTAATCATCTGTTAGTTTCTATTTGAAAATTCACAGATTTCTATCCTGAAAGAGATACAAAGTGGCTTGCCAATGTTTAGACTTTACATTCAGATAGTGTATATTCTTATGTCCGTTGGGGGGCTTAGAATCTAATGCTATACCTGAGGCAATGGAAGGTTAAGTGACTTGCCCAAGTAGAAGCGTTAAGTGACTTGCCCAAGATTACAAGGCTACTTCTCCACTCCACCTGCCCTTCTTCAAAGACAATCTACTGGTTGAATCATATGATTTAGTCAATCGGCCATACATGTTGATTAAAGATATTCAGGTGAAATCTGGGATTACGTAAAATATTTCTCATGATCTATAGACATGATAGTACTACTACTAATAATCACTTGTATAGTACTACAAGGCATACACAGCGCTGTACAGACACATATAAAGACGGTCCCTGCTCATCAGAGCTTACAATCTTGTGAAGACAGTCAACACAACAGCTGAAGACAAGGATACATCTAGAGATATGGTAAGGAAGCATCCAAAACATCCTGGAAGAGGTGAGTTTTCAGCCTGGATTGGAAAAGGGCCAGAGATGAAGCCTGATGCACAGACTCAGGTAGTGAAGAAAGTGACATATTAAAATGCATATTTACCTTGGTGATATCCAGTATAGCAAAACACGGACCTCGTTTTCTCGTTGTGAGTCTGCTTTCAAGATCATGATTTGATCTCACAGCAGCTAAAGTGTGGTGGTCCACACCTCTCTGGAGTATTGAGTCTAACATCCCATATCTCATATCCTACAAGGATTAGTCACAGCAGATGGTGGTTCTTAATTGGTGGGAGTTACACCTGCCATCTGTTGGAGAGCCCAGAGCATTTTTTTGAGATGCTGTGGACACGTGGGGTAATTTCTTAAGGAGCTGGGTAGGCTAGGTGTATTCCTGTGCATGCATGTAGGCCCTAGTTGACAAAACAAAACATGTACACGCTTTACTTTATAAAATGCCGGCAGATGGACACGCCAGAACCTCGGCATGGCCATTAACTCCTCCACTAGGGCAGGCGTAACCTGGGGCAGCTAGATCGGCACTAACAGGCAGAACTCGTAGTATTCTATAACTAACCATGTCAGCACAGGCCCCACCTATGCTCTGCCCAAGTATCGCCCCCATGCATGGCCCATCGCAAGTTATGTGCACGCAGCACTTCCACGGGCACATAGAGAATAGCGATTAGCTAATGCACATGCAGAACTGTGCATGTGTAAGTTTGTGAAACTAGGGACTTATACACATAAATAGCATGCAACTTTCAGCATGTTACTTATAAAATTAGCTCCTAAGGGGCTAGTTTTATAACAAGTCACCTAGGTGAAGAGGATAAGAAGGTGCCTATATTTAACCAATTTATGAAGACACATAAGCCCCTATATACCTTTATAAAATATTAGCGGCAAAATGGCAAAAATCGCAGCAAAACTGAAGCTGTAGAAGTTTGTCCCAGCTCCTGAGATGCACACATAGAATCTGCATGACTATGCATTTTATGAAGAATGTCTAGACTTTGATTATGCCCATGTTTTGCCCAAACTCCGCTAGGGACACGCCTTCATGCAGGTCATATACAAGTACTTGCATTCTTGTAGCCTTGTAAACTTGGACATGCATACGCCATTGGGGTAATTTTATAAAAGTAAATAAAATCTCCTACAATTTTGCATGCATAAAAAGTCTTTTATAAGATTCCCCCACAGGGCACGCAAGCATGTGTGTTGACAAGAACAAGTGCACTTGTATGTAACCTACACATAGGCTGTTCTTGGGCGAAGTTTGGATGGAGCATGGATGGGGAGAGTTGCAAAGTATGTGCATGCATTTGCACCAGCTCCCAAGTTGGTGTGTCCTTAATTTATAGCTTGACCCCTAGTGGTAGAACCGTGAGAATACTGTAAGGACTCAGAGGCACCATTCTGAATTTGGGCGCCAGCATGGCAGGAACAACCAGTGATCATGCCTGTCCCTCACTAGCCGCCAAGGAAACCCTGGTACACGATGGGTGGAAGGGGAATTTTATTGTTCATATTGGAGGGGTTGTGTGGTGATCATGTGCTGCCAGGGTTCAGGAGTAGGGGGCGATGTTTTTCACTTGTCCTGTTATTTAGACTTCAAGTCTAAATAGGTAGGTGATACTTGTTTGTGCTTTGGGGCAAATGTAAACGCTGCCAGGAATTTTTTTTCAAAAAGATGTATATTTCCTTTGTAAAATGGGAAATGCATAGTAACATAATATATGATGGCAGACAAAGACCAGCGTGGTCTATCTAGTCTGCCCAGCATGGCAGCAAGAGTAGGTGCACCTGCCGCTCCGTGCAGGTCACCCATCCTCATGCCTTTGTTTAGGGGTGTACCCACTGCTCCGTGTAGGTCACCCCTATTTGTTGAGATATAAGAGATAGTTATGTTTATTTTGATTTTATCCTGTTGCTATGAAGGGTTCCACTGTGTCTGTCCCATGCCATTTTGAATTCTGTCACTGTATTTGCCTCCACCACTTCCATTGGGAGGGCATTCCAAGCATTCACCACCCTTTCAGTGAAAAAATAGATGTCTAGTTTTGGACTACCCCCAGTTATGTCTAAACCACACCCCCTTGAAACTGCGGTGTGATGTGGATCTCTATGTGTATTTAGCAGCATTCTAAAATCACTATGTGTATGTGGTCTACATATGCAGATGTTGCTATTTACATGTGTAGATGCTTCTAGAATGACTTCCATAGGTACCTTTGTAGCTTTATAAAATGCTAGCACAAATCCTGCAGGAATCGCAAGCAAAACAAAACTTGCATACATTTATGCAAGATCTAGAGCAGGTATAAATATAAACGGATGTATAAGATGCATGATCATACATATTTTATAAATAGGAATTTCACCCGCACTCTGTTCAAACTCCTCACCAGAACATGCCTACACTAAAGTCAATTGCAATTATGCGTGTTCTTATCATCGTGTACACATTGAATAATTTTAGAAGGGGCATTTTATGGGCCAAGTCTTCAGTTGTCCTGAATGAGTCTGCTCTTGGTGAAGCTAAGCAGGGTTGGGCCTGGCTAATAATTGATGGATGACCACCATGGACCATGACCACCAGGGTCTGTGAACTCACTATGTGGAAGAAAGGCCTGGCAGTCTACCTCTGATTACACCTTGCAAGAAAACCCAGGGGCTGGATTGCCAGGAGTCAGCATTGACTCAACAGTACATTTTGCATTTTATGCGCATATATACAAGAAATGCTCTTATAAAATTGCCCTCTAACAGTGGTTTGATGGACCCAGCTTGATGAAGCAATACATGGCTAAATATTTTTATTTTAATAAATTAATTTTCTTTGTAAAAGTTCATTAGTGCCAAACATAAACAAAGACTGAAAATAAACTGCTCTCTTTTTTTGGGCAAACAGGGCTGGTGCGACCCACTATGCAAACTGTGCACTTACATAGGGCAGCAGTCACGGGATGGCGGCACAGTGAGCCAGCCAGACCCAGCTGTAGGATGAATGGTGAAGGAAAAACATTTCTTTACCTGTGGCCTACTTCTCACCGGGCTACCAAATAACTGACCTCAATTCTTGATTTTAATTCTCTAAATTCAAAACAAATAAATAAGCACACATACATAGACTTATATAAAAATAGTACTACTTAAGGCCTTAAGGGGAGGGGGCCTACAGTCCTGCAAACTTGTGCAGTTCCTGTAAATCCCCTCCTCCTCGCTAGACCAGAGCACCTCATTTTATTAAGAGAAAACTGCTACATGGTACAAATTCAGTTCTACATCAAGCTTCAGCATCACTTTTGTTTATCTGTGTGTTACAAGTTGTGTTATAGGTCAAAGTAAGCACAGACATATTGCTCATCTGAATTAGGAGAAGCAAAAACATTCTGTCCCATTCTGCTAAACATGGCCTTGGTTTTGGGTACACATCTCTCCAGGCTGCTAGTGAGTTCCAAACTGCCAGGCTTCAGGCTATTAGCAAATCATAAGCCCTTCTCCATATTAACCCTTTCGGAGGGCTCTGGTACCCAATTTCAAGTCCCTCTCAACAAATGGCAACAAGCAATGGACAGCAGAGAGGCAGAACAAAAAGCAGCTTGGAGGCTTTAGAACCTATTTGCATGCAGCATATTTGATACGTCCCTGCCCATCAGTAATAGTTTAGTTGCATCAGAGGAGCCTGGGCCAGGTCAGACATGCAGCATGTCCATGGACTCTAAAGCCCTGTGCTGCTTTCACCTTTTTCAAATTTGTAGCAGTAACAAGGTAAGCATCATTAAAGAAAAGGGGAAGCAAGGCAAGGCCAGGCAAGGTGAGGTGTTAACCATGGCACTGAGTGAGGGCCAATTCTGTTACTGTATTCAGATCAGCAGGAAGTGGGTCCTTTAGATGCCCTTCATCAGGAGAGGTGGTGCGGGCTACACTGGGAAGCTTCCTGAGGGTCCCTGGGGAGAAAGACAGCGAGCCCCACTGCATTCTTCATAGGCGAAGGACAGCTCCGGACTGTGCTATATGAATAATTGAGGTCATCTGTCCCATCGTTCTGTATTATTTACTGCCTATGTGCCTTCAGAACCTTCTCTCAGAGCCTTTGCTTTAATAGGACCTGTAGCTTTTAATTTCTATTTCATTATTCCCTGTAGGTGGTGGAATTTCTGTAGACAGTATGTTTTACTTTGCAAAATAAAGATAAAATGAGCTCAGTCAGCTCCTATCTTTCAGATTTTCAGAAGGGAGGGAAATCAGGTGTTCTGGACACAATGGGACTTCAGAGAGAGAATCTAAAATGTACCTGAGTGAATTATGGAATACTCAATTTGAAAGCGGTAATTTGGGAACCTGCAAATTGTGTATTTTGTTCAATCGCTGAGACTTTTTTTTTCTCAGTCATTGCGCCTATAATTACTTTACAGATATTCATTTTTATTCTTGAATGGAATTTTCTTGAAGTCAGAAGGTAGTGTGCCCACTCTTCTCTCTCCCCCTCCTTTCCACACTCAGTTTCTCTAGGAAAAAAGAACTAAAGGTAAACAGACACATAAGGTGTTCTTTCTTTGCACTAACTAGTATCATTTGTTCACTTTTATTTGTGTGCATTGCAGTGGACAAACATGGCCACCATGCTACATTATTTAAGAAAATGAATTATGAGGCCCAGAAGCAGATTTTACAAAACTACTTTCATCTATAATGGCACTGGGTTATTACACAGGGAAAGGAAATGAGGGGCTTTTCCCAAGGAATGCAAGAACATCAAGGGTTAAATGATCTTCCCACTCAGGCACATTTATTTTTTGTACCAACCAGATGTATAGAAAGGTACATATTTTATCAATAAAGTTAAGACAGGTCTCAGAGTTATTAACCTCAACCATACATAAACCTTATAGACTAACCAATGTATTGAGGCATGAGCTTTCGAGGACAAGAATTATCTTCGAAAGTTCATACCTCAATAAATCAATTAATGTAACACAGCTTTGATCTCAGACTTCTCAACATGTTGGTGGGACAGGCTTTTGAAGGGCTCCATTGGAATCGGTGAGGGTGGGGACAACAGTGACAGCGGGGACAGGTGGGGCAGTACAGCGCAGCAAAAAAGGTAGCACCTACCCTATGGACAAACACAATACAGTCAAACCTCGGTTTTCGTATGCCCTAGTTTTCGTATGATTTGGTTTTCGTTGACTTTTTTCGTCAAGATTTTGTCCCAGTTTTTGTACATTGTCTCAGTTTTCATACAGTTGAAAATGGAGCACCATCTTGTGGCCAGAAGTGGGATTTTCTTTATTTTGATTCTCTTGCTGATTGACTGTCTTCCATATGCCAACAAGAGTCTTCAATAAAGGTAAAAGTGATGTTAAATGTTCATTTATCCATTTCATTAGTCATTTATATTTATTTCTCATTGTTTTCTGTATGTAAAAATCTAGTTATCTATAAAATGTATTTTTGTTAATATTTCTGGGTGTCTGGAACAGATTAATTGGATTTACATTATTTCTTACGGGAAATATTGCTTCAGTTTTCATACATTTGGTTTTAGTCAGACTTTTTTGAATGGATTAATCATGAAAACCGAGGTTCCACTGTACATTTGTAGACTAGCTTTCAAAGATTAAAACCACCTTCTTCCAGTCAACTTCTGATCATCCATCCTTTCTCCCTTCCCCCTCTTTCCCCCTGAGACTGTCGATGGAATGCTTGTGTGATTCACTTATATATTCTGGTATAGTCATCTTTTGTTCATACTATCCTGACCTGAAGAAGAAGGCTTGACCCTTTGAAGGCTAGTCTAAAAATGTATTAAGGTAGTCCAGTAGAAAATATATCACCTTATTTTACTTTTTTGATTTTCCTTTTTTTTTTTTTTTTTTTAACTGTCATTAAAGTGGACTAACACTGCAGTCACACGACTTTCATAAAAATAGGATTTGGTTCCCATATAAGAGGAATATAAAGCTCTGTCGATGCGATCTAAGGTGCTACGGGGATGAGAGTAGAGTCAATGTGAGAATCCATGCTGCTGCCTTTTCTGTTTCATAAATACAGAGTAAAAACATTTGAAGTGATGTTTTTACTCTGCAGCTCCTCATTACTTGACTTCTCTCTTCCTACACTCTCTTTTTCATGGAATCTGCTCCTCTGGCAGAAATGAGAAAGGCAGCTGGTACCCAATTTACTGAGGCTATCGAGGACCAGAGTCCACTTGGTCTGACGAGCAGGGACTGTCTTTTTGCTTATATTTCTGTACAGCGCTGCGTGCGTAGCGCTATATAAATGCTAAATCGTAGTAGTAGATGCATGACGTTCAGTTCAGGAGGTGGGTAAATATACATGAAGATGGATTGTAGGGGGGTGGGGGAGGATACAGAGTACATAGAAGGCATTGAACAGTGCAGGACAGGGGGTGAATAGGGAGTGATAATAGCCGAATAGTTCTGCTGACATTCATGGAGAATGAGAGAAACTAAGGACAGGATGATCTGAGAATAGTTAAGTCCATTCACACCAGTAGTGAATCATGAAGCTATTGTTCTTGTTGGATCCTAGGGTGATGATGATAAGCTTTTCGATTAGCTGCAAATCAGTGGATTCACGCTGTAAGGTCCCTTTGAAGTTCCTTTGTAGGAGTGTGGCAACCTTGAGGTCAGATAGAGAGTGCCCTGGAAGGTTGAAATGTCCTCCTACTGGTTTCTGAATGTTGCCATTTCTAGTGTTAGATTTGTGTCTCTTTATTCTTTTTCTTAGGGATTGGCATGTTTGTCCTATGTAGGCCGCAGAGGGACGTTGCTGTTTTAAGCCTATTTTATTAAAGCAACATAAGCGCCTGTGTCTTTATCAAACAGGCAAAGAGAACCAGTCTCAGTAGCACACAAATACTCTAATACAAATTTACAGCTCCGACTTCACCCATTCCGATTCCAAATCATGCCCCGAACATGAAGACACAAGGATTATGAAAATGTACATGCCTTCTTATCAGAACATGTACTTTTATGTGCATATACTGTAGGGTAATTTATAAAACCCCTTTCTGTGGCTAAAACAGGCTTTACGCAGAGAAAATCCTTTCTATAATTACCTCCTAAAAGGACTTTCAGAACTGTATCAAGGTGCTCTGTAACAATATTCCGTGGTACTGAACATCCCAGTCAGCGGTGCCAACTGAATAAGTGTCACTGAATATTGGCCTGCCAGTTATTTTTCAGTTTGAGTGATGGAATTGAAGAAGTACTGAGCATTCTCACAACATTAGGGTGGTTATTTTAGAAGTTCTGTTTGTGATTTGGATATCTGAAAATAGGCATTCAGATATCCAAATCATAGAGATGCCCCAGACCCATTATAGAATGCTGGATATGAAGATGTCTCTGGTGTGGACATGTCTATGTAAAATGGGGCATTCTAATGAACTTAGATCTGCACGTCTGATTTCAGAAATATCTGGCACGTCTCCAACCATATTCAAGTCTACACCTATTCCAGCGTATGAATAGGCATTGGAAAAGTGCTTGTTTTGCCAGCAAAACATACAGAGGGTATAGAGAAGATGGTGCTCTACTATCCCCAGGTCTTTCCACAATTTCAGGGTAGAATGATAGGAAATGGGGAAATATGCTTTGTGGATGTCGCGCTGCTGACTGTCAGGTAGGGACACATCCCTTGTCTAGAATACCATTGCAGAAGCGTTTATGTAGCCATTCCTGACAATCTCCATATCAGGTACATACACATTTCTAAAATTGTGCCTGAACTTGCCTTTTTGGGATGTTTTGGCCTGGATGTCCCATATTGTACCTAGACATTTCTAAAATGTGCCTTCACTAGTCCATTCCCCCTTACTTAGAAGATGAGAAGTAGCCTTGTGGTTAAAGCAGTGGGCTAAGAAACTAAGTTCAAATCCCCCTGGTTCTCTGTTAACCCTCCATTGCCTCAGGTACAAACGTAGGTCGTAAAGACAAGGAATTAACTACATTACCTGAATGTAACTTGCCTTAAACTACTACCGGAAAAAGGAATGAACTAAAATCCAAAAAAACGTCTTTCCTTACTTTGTTTCATATTTCTTCTAGCAAGAGATAAATGCAGTCATAATAACATAACAGAGGAAAAATCAGCCCCGATAAACATAGGACACATGAGGTAAAAGGATGCGTTTTTGAGGCTCAGACATGGGGCTACATAACGAGCATTAGCAGAAAAGAGATTTCACTCTCCTAAATCGTAGATATAATCATGACAGAAATTTATGTGGTAGGATGTCACCATAAAATGTGTAGTTACAAAGTGTAAATTCAAAATGAGAATTTAGCAGATGCTCATTTAAACCCACAGACAAACATAGAAGTACTTTAAAATGATTACAACATACTGAATGTAGATCTCTCAGAACCTGCCTGTATACCTCAGTTTTATCTTTCTTATTCTCAGGCTTAGGTTTCAGTCAAACGTGGGGCTAACATCCTGCATGTTAATGTCTGTGTGCACAATTTTTGAAATGGCTTAATATAGGGGAAATTTTCAAAAGAGTGAGTCAGGATCTATGCACATGGATTAGGAGATCAGGTGGGGAGCCTGGCTGAATCTGCATTAGTGAATTTTCAGTTGCCTAAAAGAATGGACATTCTTTCACAGCATGCATTAAAAAAAGCATTACTGAATCAGCATTCCAAAAATGTAATTGCAAATTACACACATGTAGGGAGGTCAGTTTTCAAAGAGAGTTACTCAGGTAACTAAGGAATTATTGCAGGATGGTTTAAAACATAAGAGGCACTTCTTTTTCTCTGTAGAAACATGAAGTCCTTTTCTTATTTACTTTGTATAATTATTGAAAATTCTCTATACATTTAAAAAAAACCCCAAACAAACATGAATTCATGGTCAGCCCAACCATCAGGCAAACTAGGCAGTCATCTAGGGTGGCAAAGAGCAGGGCATTCAAAGCTAAGCAATAGATTCTGACAGACAAGGTGGGGGGGGGGCTATAATGTTTTTTGGTTTGCCTAGGGTACCAACACCTTGGACCCATTTTGGGGCTGGCCCTGCATGAAGTGCCTCTTTTTGCATTTCAAATTGTCTTGCAATGTCCACAACGCTGCAGAAGAAAAAGCATGGAGCAATCTGTAGCCCTCGCTGAGATCCCCTTCTCTGAGCAGCACTAGCTCTCTTGTAGGGGCAATTTCTACAAATGCTTAGTTTTGTGCATAACATGACATTAATGAACCTCACTCCTAATTTAGGGCACTGTATGTGGCTCAAATTTACTGCTAATGCTCAGTGTAGTAATTGCATCATGCCAAAGAGACTTCTAGGGGTATGTTTACTAAACTGTCTTAATGTTCCCGGCGCTAGTTGCAGTGATAATGTTAAGGATGCCATATAAGGAGTGGGCATTCCGGTCTTAAGGAAGCAATCGTGGGTTATCGCGCGATAAAGTGCGCCGTGTCCGTTATTGCATGATAGAGGGAGCCGTGCATGTTACCGCGCGTTAACCTTAACTTCGTGTGCTGACCTGCAATCACAGCAACAGAGGTGTAGCACACTGGTTAATACAATGACTGCTGAAACAGGGGTTATGATTTCGATCCCCCAATGGGCTTAATAAATAAGGGTGGACAAGGCAATTCCTTTTCCTGCTAGAAACAGTCCAACAATCTGCTGCCAGCTAAAAGTACCCGCACCCCAGTGCCATAAACTAATGCACCTTTTAGGGCGCACCAGAAGGCACATCCTAAACCACCACGTCAGCCAAGGCGGGTTATAATGTGCCCTATAGAGCGCTTTATAGGGCACATTATATAACACCTCCCTGGCTGGCTACAGAAAGACTGCAGGTCACCACACAAACTGTCTGCTGTGGTTACCAGGATAGGGTAAACCCACCCATACCCATGATGCACTGCACATGCAGATCAGCAGTCTACAGCTAATCACAAGATAGGGTATGCACCCCCACAGCACCTCGGCCTGGTAGGGGGAACTGACCATGTGTGTTACTGGCACAGAGTAGCTACAGACCGTGACATTGTACGGGTCCTGTGCTCACCCTGAGGGTGAGGTGAGGTGCCCAGCACCAGGTCCGCAGCACCTGGCTTGGCTGGTATAGGCTATGCTGCAGGTCCCCATCAGTGCCAGTGTGTGTTAGGTAGTCCTTGCAGACACACCTAGGATACACCAGTGTCCATCTCTATTTCCCAGTCACGTCTAGCCCTTGTGGAATATGATGCACCCAGAATAGTGCATATCCTGTGTGGGTGCCATGGTCACATGTTATAAGTGAAAGGGGGGGGTTGTTTGGACCCAAAAGCGGATTATGTAGTGCCCGCCAACCAGCCCTCTGTGGCTTAGGGTGGGGGAACAGGATCTCCCACCAACAGATCCACATTTTACATCTCTGCAATGGTGGCAGTAGAGGGGACCATCAACCCCAGTCCTGCTGGGGAGGAGGCACCCTACAGGACAGTCAATGCAGATCTGTACACATCAATAAGGCAATGGCAGGCAGACAGATAGTAGGCCTGGAAATGCTCAGCTGCCCCCCACCACTATCTGACATTCACCAGCAGAGAGCACAGTCAGTCTCCACCCATTGCACCCTGCAAGGTGTTCCAGCCATACACATACTAACTGCAGACAGTCTGCTAGCTAGTACATAGTGCATGTTCCTGGAGAAACTGTGTGCACCCAAAAATAGGATGTGAGCACACGCACCAAGCAGGTATATCAGTGATGGGACCCCAGAAAATAGAACCCATAAATATCACCTGAGAGAAATACTGTATAGCACTATGGGGGAACCTAGCCATGCCGTGGTCACTGCTCAGCTGTAAATATCACTATTACTCTTATCTAACAAGAATGATTGAACCTGGTCTTTAGCTTCAATGATGTAATGATATTATACAATGTAGTTCTTTTTCAGTTTAAATTTTACTTTTGAACGGGTCTCAGACTTATAGGGAGCTATGGCGTTAATTGTTTTACACCAAATACTCTACTTTGCATCAACGACCCTTTGTGTTCAGTAAAACTTTATAACTTTTGTTACTACCACATACGCAGTGTGATCATAAAACTGAAAAATGAAAAATGAAAAAAGTCAGGCTTATCTCATTTGAGATAAGCCTGACTTTTATTTTTCAGTTTTATGATCACATTGCGTATGTGGTAGTAACAAAAGTTATAAAGTTTTACTGAACACAAAGGGTCATTGATGCAAAGTAGAGCATTTGGTGTAAAACAATTAACGCCATAGCTCCCTATAAGTCTGAGACCCGTTCAAAAGTAAAATTTAAACTGAAAAAGAACTACATTGTATAATATCATTACATCATTGAAGCTAAAGACCAGGTTCAATCATTCTTGTTAGATAAGAGTAATAGTGATATTTACAGCTCAACAGTTTTTTACTCTAATAAATAAGGACCAAATTAGATTGTTTAGGTGGTCACTGCTCAGTCAGGGTGAGAGTTGACCTCCCAGCATGACATGCTGTGGCCACTCTGACTGTGCAGGTAGTGGTCAGGCACTACAATGTCCCAGCCATTGCCCTATGCCGATGCACCCTGCCCAGGCCACCCTGTCCGGCCCATACCCACAGTACCTTGCTCCTCATTATGCACATTGGCAGGCTAACACTGGAAACAGTGCAAGCAGTGTGGACTCAGTAAGGTGTAGGCAGCCACAACACACTGGATAGACAGACACACACTCCCACACCTATGCCAGCATTGTGCAAATATAGAGGTTTTTGGCAGCCCAGGCCACCACAACAGTCCTGGGCACAGTGCAGGCATGGCTATGGTACGCAATACTGTTGGGGTCACTCCCCATGGTGATAAACACTGTCAGAAACCAAAACAGAAACACACTCCACAGATATCAGAAAGGTTGCTATGATGCAGCTGTCAACAAATTGTGATTAACTTAGGATTTGTTATCTGTCATTAATCATAGCAACCTTTTGATATATGTGTAATGTGTTCCCATTATAAGGGCAGCATTGCTAAGGTATGCAAGTGGGAATGTATTGGGAGATGCTGCTCCGCGCAGGGCCCAACAGCCATGACTCTCCATGAGATTTTGGATAGTGGAGCCTGTGGGTGTGGGTGTTTATGCCCCTGTTGGCTGCTGCTCTAGGGCTGAGTTTCCCAACTCCGGTCCTGGTGGGCCAAACACAGTTCAGGTTTTCATGCTGTCCCTAATGAATATTGTGGTAAGGAGAGTGCAGTCCAGCATGAAGAAATAAAGGGAAAGTAACTTTCTCTTCTTTGCGGGGGATGGGTGCACCAGAACACATACACCATAGTAAAAGCAGTGAGAAAAAGCACGAGGGTAGAGCTAGGCTAAGGCCACACCCAGACTCCATGGCAACCCTAAGTAAGAGTAGGAGGTACATGGGGGTGGAGTCAGAAGGGGAGGTGCCCTGCTCCACGTTTAAGTTTGAGCAAACAAACAGAGAGATGGACGGAAGGCGAAACAGGAACAGGAACAAGGACAAGTGCAAGGAGAGCAAGAGCAGCCAGGACTGCAGCCAAGAGAGCTACAGAGAAGGTTCCAGGGAGAGGACCAAGTATATTGGCAAGAGAGAGAGAGAGAGAAGGCTGGCGTTGGAAAAGCTAAGGCAAGAGAGCCTAGACTCCTCGGGTGAAGGGTGTGTCTTCAGGCAGAAGAAGCCCCAGGAAGTGGAGAGGAAATCTTACCCTGATTCCCTGACTGGCTCTGAGGCAGAGATAGCTACAGCCAACAGAAGCCCCAGATATGGAAGTCCTGCAGTAAAACTCCAAGGTAGGAGAAAGAAAGCAGTGAAACCTAAGACTTATATCTCTTGCTCTGATTCTGAAGAGGGATTTGTACCTGGGAAAACCCAAATTAGAAAGAAGGGGTTTTCAAGAAAAGTTGAACAGGAGAAGCCTGTTGAAGTTCTGCCAAGAGAAGGAGGGGCAGTGCAGTGGAATAGGCTATTTGAGCTTTTAAATGACTTAAAGGAAAAAGTGCCTGAACGTTTCCAAGCTTTACCAATATGCAGCTCAGAAGAATGTATGGAGGTGGATGGTAGAGGAACTGACATGGGTTCTTCTTGTTCTGAGATGGACTGTGCTGTTTGTATTGATGCTAATTAAGGGAAGCCAAATAGCAGAAAGAAATTAAGAAAGCTGTTACAACTTTGTTATAGCTGAAAGCCTGAAGTAAAGGAGAGAATGAGTTTTATATTGAAGCACTAAGGTTCTTTCCTAAAGAAATGGCTAGTGCAACCAAGGCGGGGCTAGACAGCTGAGAACTGTTTAACTAAAAACAGCAAAGAAGGAGCTAGCAGCCCTACTGGCTTTGATTGTAAGTTGTAAATACATGTGCCTTTATTATTGCTGAAGTAAGAAGCATCTTAAAGGAAAAGAAAAGGAAAGCCATTGTAACTAATCCCACGGAAACACTGTTTTGATATTTGCTTTAATTGGAGAAGATTATCCTTTGTTTCTTTGTCCTGAGTGTAAAGTTGCTTTGAAGATTGTTACCATCTTACCTAAAGGAAGCTAATAAAAATTCCTGTGCGCTTTGAAACATCCACTTGGTTCATTTCTGACTACACAACTACAACCCTTTGGAAAAGGAATACAAGATGGTCTCCCGTCCCTACTAGGCAACCGCCTGGTAGGGGTGTGGTCGCCACAATATGCATGAGATACATTTGCATACAATGGGGGGCATTGCATACAATTGCAGCACAGGCATATTTATTAGGGACAGCATGACACCTGAATGGTGTTTGGCCCTCCAGGACTGCATTTGGGAAACTCTGCTCTAGGGATTGCACATGTTTATGGTGTCTGTGCCCTGTAGGGTAAAATATAGGCGTTTATGGATTGTTTGTTTAATCTGCAATAACAGTTCCATCTTTATTACCACGGTTTAGTACTGGGTAAAACATGGGGACATGGTTTGCAGGAGCCACAGCTGGGGCTTGAAACTGTGACCGTCTGACCCTGAACACACTGGCTGTGTGTACTGCACCAAACTGTTGTCACAGAGGCAGATCATTCCCTGGGGCTACCATTAGTGTTCATTAGACAGACCTTGTCTGTTGCACCACATGGCACCCACCTAAACAGGGCTTGGCCTTGGTCTGCTGTGAGCAGATGCCACTGCTCCCTCCACCACCAGCAGCCCTCCGCCACCTTGCTGACATGTCCTTATACCAGTGGTGCTGGTGGTGCGCAGTCCCAGGCCAGCCAGTGTGCCGGTAGGCAGCTGCCTATGGTGTGGGTTCTCATGTAGGGGTGCCTACATGGACATGCGTGCTTCCCCACAGCACCGCCTGCCAATGTTATGTGCCCTTGGGGGTACCTGCTGGGTAATATCCCCTGTGACACTGTGGGACACACACTCATGCCCATGTTGGACCCTCGTCAGTTGCTGTCTTGTGCTTTACAGTTTCGGCATTCCTATGTTCCACCTAGGCATATGCCTAGTCCGCACTGTGCCCCATATGGACCACAGCATAACAAACCTGCCCAATATAAAGGAGAAAACCCTGCTCACCGCTATTTCACTGTTGGATCATTCACTTTGTAGGGGGACAGAGCAAAGCCCCTTCCAAACATGGTATCTTCCTTTTTACGCTTTATCAGTAGTGTTGCTTTATGTTTATCATTAGTAGCACTGTTGGCCAGCTTGGTTATGGGGATTTGAAATGTGGTTCTGGTCATTTAATATGTTTATTTGCCTTTTTGGTTCCTGCACATGTATCACTATTCTCACTTTACTGGGTTTCCCTGGCTTTGCTGTACATTGCTGACTGAAATGGTTTCTCTCTCCTGCAAATGTGCCTCTAGCGTGAGGTTTTCACTGGCGCTAATTTTCAGAGCTTCATTTCACGGCATTAGTGTGCATGGGGCCTCTCCCTGCCCACTCCGCCCATTGACCCCTCATCTCCGCCCCTGGGAAGCCTTACTCTGCCCTCTGGGGAGCCTTCCTCCACTCTCTGTGCACCTTAACGCCGCCGCAGACATTATCGCGCGATACGTGACGTTCTCGCACGGTAAAGCGCCATTATCGTGTGATAACGTCGCAGCTACGCTGTTTAGTAAACATACCCCCTAGAGTTTGTATGATGTAAGGTGTATGGGTAATTTGTCAAGGCCTGCTTGGAAATTCCTCTTAGTAAATCCTATGGCACCCAATATGATGGGAAATATATCAATATCTTTCTGCCACACTTTCTTGGTCTCTGACTGCATTTCCTGGTACTTGAGGATCTTTCCCTTCTTAATGCTATTCCCAAAATAGCTGCTTGATACTGATACCTCTGTAATCAATGCCATTCTGATGTTCTTCTCCTTTACCACTAGACCTGGCTTCTTGCATCCAGCTTTTTATTGGTCAGAATGGGAGTCTCCCACATGATCATAGCCTCTTCAGTCTCCATAATTCTCTTAGGGTCATGATTCCAGCGTTTTTCCAATACAGTGATGTTGTAGCATTTACAGAGTTTCCAGTGGATGAAACATGCTACTTTATTGTGCCTTTCTGTACAGAAATGTTCTGCCATTAGAACTTCACAAGGTGAGACACTGTTTCCAACTCTTTCTTACAGAATCGATATTTGTCTGTATTGCCAGTTTTTTCTATGCTTGCTGTAAATCATCTCATCCTTAATCCACTATCCTGGGCTACAAATATCAATCTCTCGTCCTTCAGTTTCAGTTCACCTCTCTTTAACCATTCATGTGTCCAGTTTTCATCAACCAAGGGTTCCTGGACTCTAACACGTTGTATTTCCCACTGTGTTTGTGTATTTGCCACTTCTTTTTCCATGTTTGCTGATCTAAAACTTTGAAGAGCTTTCTCTTATTTTGCAAATTCTGTTGGTGCGTGTGGATTCTCAGTCATTCCGTCTAATCCTTGGAATGCTTGTTTGCTATTGTAAACAGATTCTGGATGTTTACTTTTATATTTTAGCATTTTTTTGTGTATTTAGATCTGATTTTGCTTGTTGCTATTAATAGGCCTATGATAGTAGCTCTGAATGTATAATCAATTTCTATGAGACCCAGTCCTTCTTTGGCTCTAGGGATATACAGTCTCAGCATACACAGGTTCTTATAAATTACCTTATGGGCACTGAGGATTTTTCTTGTTCATACATTTAGCTTTTTAATATCTTTAAGAGGCCAGTCTACAATCTCAAAGCTATGGGGTATTTTCTGTCTCACGAATAGCGAGGATAGACATCCCATTATGATGGCCATCCCCACTATTTGTCCCCCTGCTGTCCCATCAAAAGCCTCCCCATATAAACAAGGCATCTGTATGGGGAAGCTTATACAGGGGCAGAAGGGAGCGTTCCGGAGGTGGAGCGAGGATGGGGCATGGGTGGTCTGCGACTCCGGACATATAGGGCCGATTCTGAGGTCGGCCCTGTACATCTGAGGTCAGCAAACTGGACAGAGGACTTATTCCACCTCAGAGGTGGAATAAGTCCCCCTGGATGTCAGGGGATGTCAGGCCTGGGCAGCATCAGAAAGGTGAGGGCGTGCAGGAGATTTCCTGCAGCCCAACCCTGGCCATGGAAGGCCAGACCGGAAGTCGGGCTGTGGGGAAAGAAGATTGTGGTCAGCAGCCGGGGATCGCGGCTCCTGAATGGAACCACGGTGCCATGGCACCGCAGCTCCATTCAGAAGCCTCACTATTAGATAAACTGAAGAGTAGCAAATCACCTGGGCCGGATGGTATACATCCAAGGGTGTTGAAAGAACTGAAATTTGAGATTGCAGACCTGCTATCAGTAATCTGTGAACTATCATTAAAATCATCTCTAATACCTGAGGATTGGAGGATCGCCAATGTAACACCAATTTTTAAAAAGGGTTCGAGGGGTGATCCGGGAAACTACAGACCGGTGACCCTGACATCAGTACCGGGAAAAATGGTAGAAACCATCATAAAGAATAAAATTACTCAGCATATAGATAGTCATGACCTAATGGGAGACAGCCAACATGGCTTTAGACAAGGAAGATCTTGTCTTACTAATCTGTTATGTTTTTTTGAAGGAGTGAATAAACAGGTTGACAAAGGTGAGTCGGTTGATATTGTGTATCTGGACTTTCAGAAAGCCTTTGACAAGGTCCCTCATGAGAGACTTTTGGCAAAACTAAAGAGTCATGGGATAGGAGGCAGTGTACTACTGTGGATCAGGAACTGGTTAAAAGATAGAAAGCAGAGGGTAGGGCTAAATGGCCAATTTTCCCAATGGAGAAAGGTGAATAGTGGTGTACCCCAGGGATCTGTGCTGGGTCCGCTGCTTTTTGACATATTCATAAATGACCTGGAAAGTGGAATAACGAGTGAGGTTATCAAATTTGCTGATGACACAAAACTATTTAAAGTTGTTAAAACCCAGGAGGATTGTGGAAAATTGCAAGAGGATCTTGATAAATTGGAAGACTGGGCATCAAAATGGCAGATGAAATTTAATGTGGAGAAGTGCAAGGTTATGCACCTAGGGAAGAACAACCCAAACTATGGTTACACGATGCAAGGTTCCACATTAGGAACCACCACCCAAGAAAAAGATTTAGGCGTCCTTGTGGATACCATGTTAAAACCCTCGGCCCAGTGTGCAGCGGCGGCCAAGAGAGCAAATAGAATGCTAGGTATGATAAGGAAAGGAATGGAAAATAAAACAAAAGATATTATAATGCCTCTATATCGTTCCATGGTGAGACCGCACCTTGAATATTGTGTGCAATTCTGGTCGCCATATCTTAAAAAGGATATAGCAATTTTAGAAAAGGTTCAGAGAAGAGCCACCAAAATGGTAAAGGGGATGGAAGGCTACTCCTATGAAGAAAGGCTAAAAAGGTTGGGGCTCTTTAACCTGGAAAAGAGACGGCTGAGGGGAGATATGATAGAAGTCTATAAATTAATGAACGGAGTGGAACGGGTAAACGTAGATCGATTGTTTACCTTATCAGAATATAGAAAGACTAGGGGACATGCAATGAAGCTACAGGGTAAACTTTTTAAGACTAATAAAAGAAAATATTTTTTCACTCAACGTGTAATCAAACTCTGGAATTTGTTACCGGAGGATGTAGTAAAGGCTGTTAGTGTAGCTGGGTTTAAAAAAGGTTTGGACAAGTTCCTGGAGGAAAGGTCCATAAACCATTATTAAGAAGGGACCCAGGATATCAATGCTTGAACCAATACAAGCATTGTGGAACCTGTGTCCCTTGGGGAAACTGCTAGGTACGTATGACCTAGATTGGCCACTGTTGGAAACAGAATACTGGGCTTGATGGACCTTGGTCTGACCCAGTATGGCATATCTTATGTTCTTATGAGGTAGCCAATCGGGTAGCTGTACATGCAGGCCAATCGGAATCAGGTCCCGGCCTGCATGTACAGGCCCTAGATCCAATTCTGATCCCGCAGGGCATGTCTAGCCCCCCGCAGGATCAGAATTGGGTCTACCTCTGGGCGTCCTGATTACGATCAGATGCACAGGGGTCTGCATTCACTCAATGGAATGTGCCTCCACATGAGAGTACAGGAATTGCCAGCTGATCAATGGCTCGCATCTGTAATATTCTTTACTGATCTTTTCTTTCAGTAACTTTTGCTTGATTGTCGGTACTTCTCTTACTTCTAGATATTTATACACGCCTTCCTGTTCATGTTCCTTGATGTCACAGCCAGGGCCGGTGCTAGGGTTTCTAGCGCCCCCCCTGCAACCTATAAATCGGCGCCCCTCCCTATTAATGTTGGCTGCACCCTACCCTTCTTTTCCCAAAAACGCTTTGTGAACTCTTTTGAAGCAATATTAGTATTTCTCCTTCAAATCCAGTGTTGTAATAAAATCGCAGTGAAAGAGCCAAAATAAAAATAATTAGCAGTAAATACTTGGCATCATACAAAGAGGCTGTGATAGTCAAAAAAAATCTGATTCTGGTCATCTCACTAACAACAACATAAGCATTCTCCAGTGCCAGGCATATTGTGAACTAATATAAAATACTGCAAAGGTCACTGAAGATCTACAGGCCAAATCTACCATATCATACCAGCATACACTTCCAAAACTCATACAAAACATTACAATGGGCCCCAAAACATCTATACACCTATTTGAAAAACTGTACAAGTCAAATTACTACAGTACAGATCCCTACGTACAAACTCCGTGTTAACAGAACACCTGGCCTTGGTCGCACACTCAGAACACAGACCCTCACCAAGTACAGAATAAGTGACCACAACCTAAAGCAAAAATAAAAATATGTAGACAAAAATTAAAATGAAACCCCAAGAAGCCAGACTCCACATATGGTGCCACACCAGATAAGAGAGGCAGTTCCCCATACTATTTGAAATATAAAGATAGCACAAAGTCCAATCAGTAAATTGAAAATAAAATTATTTTTTCTACCTTTGTTGTCTGATTTTTGATCATGCTGGTCCCGATCTGAGGTTTCTGTTTTCCTCTGTCTTCTCTTAGCTCTCCTTCTTTGGTCTATAGCACATCTGTCATTTCTTGTCTCTCCTTTTGCTTTCTTCATTTTCTTCCATCAGCCTTTTTCCAGTCCCAGTAACTCTCCCTAGTATCAACCCCCTTTACAGCCTCCCCTCCCCGTGTCAACCCCTTTACATTCCTAGCACTGCCACTGGTGTCTATTCCCTTCCACTCCCCCTCCTTCTCTGTCGTCCAGCCCCTTCTAGTCCAAATACCATCCCAGGTATCAGCGAACTTCCAGTCCCAGTGCCCCCCCTCCCATGTCAGTTCCCTTCCAGTCACCTCTCCTCTGTCCATCCCCCTTTCAGTCCCATCCCCAAGTGTCAGCTCCCTTCCAGCCCCCATCTTCCCTCCAACCCCTCCTTCCCCTCTTTTCTGCTCCCTTCCAACCCCCCCATGTGAGCTCCTTCTCAAGAGTCTGCTCTCTTCCAGTTCCCCCTAGTATCTGCTCCCTTATAGCCCCCCATGTATGCTCCCTTCCAGCTCCCACCAGTGTCTGCTCCCTTATAGCCCCCATGTCTGCTCCCTTCCAGCTCTTCCCCCATGTCTGCTCCCTTCCAGCTCTTCCCCCGTGTCTGCTCCCTTGTAGCCCACCATGTCTGCTTCCTCATAGCCCCCCTCCATGTCTGATTCCTTCCAGCCCCCTCAGTGTCTGTTCCCTTCCAGCCCCCCAATGCCTGCTTCCTTTCAGTCCCCCTAGTGTCTGCTCCCTTCCAGCTCCTCCCCATTGTCTGCTCTCTTGTAGCCCCCCATGTCTGCTCCCTTGCAGCTCCCCCCCCCCTGTATCTACTCCCTTCTGGACCCTTTCCTTCCTTCCCCTTCTCTCCTCTCCTCTCACTGACTCATCCTTCAAAAAAAGAAAGCAGCCGCGGGAACATTTCTCTGTTCCCGCAGCTCTGCTCTGTTTTAAACTGCTAGGTCGTGGAGTTTCTAAAGGCAAGAATAAACATTTCCTGTTTCTTGCTATTAGAAACTCTGCAACCGAGCAGTTTAAAAGAGAGCCGAGCCGCGGGAACAGATAAATGTTCCTGCGGCTGCTTTCTTTTTTGAAGCGGTGGATGGCGAGCGGCTAGCAATGGTGCCCCCTGCCACGCTTACCCGGCTTGCCAGGTAGCGCCGGCCCTGGTCACAGCCGTTGGTCAGGGAGATGTTTTCAGTTCTACTCAGTTTTTCTCTAAGGGAAAATTGCCTTAGCAAATCTATCAAAGACAAGTGTCATCTTGATGTCATCTGGGAAGCTTTTTACTACATGGATTTGTTATGCTAATTGTTAATCCCTGGAACTATAGAGCTTCAGTCATCTACAACAGTAAGTGTGATATTACCTCTAGGATCTTACCTTTTTTAGGATTCAGGATAAATCCGTATCCTAAAGAGCTGATGAGAGCATTCATTGGATTAAGCGCCATACAAACAGAAGTGGCAACATACAGTACAGTCTCCCTAAAATATTCCTCACTAGCTCTTGATGTTAGGAAGGATGACGTGATCATAAAGAGTGCAGTTTTTCACATCTTCATGGCGAATGTACTCTATCAGCCAAGTGTGTGCTATTAACAGCATTTCCCCCTGAAACAAAAAAATTGTAAAAATTAACAAAGCAAAATGAAAAATCCCAGAAACAATACAGGAAACTAAACAAAAATATTTTGGCCTGTACACTCTTACATACTTGCATGCACATGTTCAGCTGTGCAATTTAGAATAGCCATTTTCTGCATGTAAAACGTGCTTAACATGTGCAAAGTGCTTTAGAACATTACCTCATATAATGTTAAACACACTGAAATTGATTGACCATTTAACCCAATGAGACTAACCAAAAGCATTTTTTGGTGTTATGTCTACCTTTGCCTTGTTCTTAACATCTGGAACTCATCAAATTTATCTACTGACTCACTGGTAAGCAGAAACCACATGTATATTCAGTGATCAAACAGGATGGCACCAGAGCTGTTCAAAGTGTTTCTCGTGCAACATAAAAATAGGTGAAATCAAATGTTACCCTCAACTCTATTTTTGTCCTTTGACAGTTTAAACACAAACAAACTTTGTTATTTCCTAAGAAGGCAAAAAGAATTGTTTTCTCTTCCACAACAGATCTTTGTTCAGGAAAAAATGACTTTGTTGGTAACGATGGTTTACTCACAATAAAAACAGATACTTGGCATTGATGTTTGGAGAAAGCTAAGCTGTGCGAGATACAAATGCACATTTAGAGGGGTAGTTATACTATTAATGTGCATTAAGGGAATGATACACATTTTTGGCCAAATAACCCATACTAAATACCAAAACATGCATTATTTGCCCTTATTGCACATTTTGGCAGCACAAAACTGGCAACGAATAATGAGATGCAAATGCAAAGCATCTCATTAACATGCAAACTGAATAACACACTTTGGGGAAGATTTTATAAGGGAGCCACGGAAAGATCTATGCCTCCCTAGTCCGTATTTTCCAGGATGTACGCACGTTCATGTGCGCATTGGCTGGTAGACATTTCGTAAGTGCATGCAGAAGTGTCCATTGTGCCCATTTCTGGCAGGGGCATGCACAGGGGTGGAACAGAAGCACAGCATAGGCACGGACTTGAAGGACGCGCATGTGTTATAGAGTACTATGACGTAGGCATGTCCCTGTACCAATCTAGACACCACAAGCTATGCCTGCTGTAGGGTAGTCACAACTGCCTTGCCTAGAGTATGGCGCATTGGTGTGCTGCTATGTTATAAAGTGAGGCACACGCGTGCATCACTTATAAAATAGGACGTCTACACATCCACGGTGATGTGCGTTGCCTATGTGTGTGTGTGGGGGGGGGGGGGTTTGCAAAATTACTCTCCATGAGTTTAGCCTCACAACCTGCATTATTCATGGACATATTCCTCACTGGGAGCATTAGACCACTAATGCGTAGTCTTAAAGGGCCAGTGCCAGTACTTGATTGCCCCTCCCTTTGCAGTATAAGCTTAGCCCTCCACCTTTCACCTCTCACACTCCTCAGACAGTCCTTGCTCCCACCACCACAACAGCCCACAGAAGCATCTACTGCTCGCAGTTATCATCTTGACCCCTAGCGGTGGTATTGGAAGACTATCATTAGGAGTTGAGAGATGCCCTTTTGAGGCCACAAGCTGATGGAGCAGGAGTGATTTTGGATTGCTCCTGTTCCCCTCAGAAACCAGCAGGGATTCTAAGTAAGTACTGGGAGATGTTGTTGGGCTTAAACTGTTGGAGGGGATTAGTGATAAGATTTATTCAACTACTGTCCTATTTAAGAGATAGCAAACCTGAAATGGGACCCAATATTCCTGGCTGTAACTATGCAAATTGATGTTTTTTATAGAAGTCATTAACCTGAGGAACTGTGGTAAAATGCATTGTTCTACTGCAGTTTAGTAACTACCTTTCTTAGTTTTTCAACAAACTCCCTTAGCATGGGTGATACACTACTGGTTTATTGATAAGGATTTACTGGTGGGGAAGGCCTGGTTTAAAGGGAGTTGACATTTACTTGAATGGAAGGGGTAGTGTTTACTCCCAAAAAAGATGTCTATGATAAGGTTTGGGTGCCTTATTGGGCTTATATAAATGGTTAAGATGCTTATCTGCAAGTTGGGTCTTAAGTTGCTGTTGGGTTTTGGTGGGTAAGGATTCATGGCAAGAGTGTTGTTCTGTAACAGACTGTATATTGTCTTTGTTGTGATGAACCTGATGGTTGGCAAAATAAAGAGTTTCAAAAAGTAGAATAGACTTCTTTGAAGATAAAGGAACATGTCTGTCATAAACAGTTTCTCCAGACCCTAATGGATAGGCTTCGATTGTGTGTTGGCCAGCAATGACTCAAATTAAAGAACAAACCGTTATCAATAGTCCCTCTGCCTATGCTTGTGCTTGTTTAGTTGAAAATGCATTCATTATAGCAATAATGATAATAACCCCACAATGAACAGCGCTACACATGTGAAGGTGCATTTTAGATAGGACGTAGAGATCAGGATTGAAACGTCGAGGTCAGGACGTACTTAGTTCTGAAGGTATTTCAGGAAGAGCTCTGCTAAATGCGTAACCATTTCTACAGTACACATCTGCATGCAGTGGGAGGAGCCATTTGAAAAATAGAAACATAGGCCATGTAGTCTTTTTCTGTCATCATGTTTCTATCTAGTCTGTCCTTCCATATCAACAACTACAACAGTCCCCTTTTTACCTTTAGAGATCCTCTGTGTTTGTCCCATGTTTTTTTGGATTCAGTTACTGTCCTCATCTCTACTACCTCCACTGGGAGACTATTCCATGGATCCACTACTCTTTCCGTAAAGAAATATTTCCGCATATCACTCCTGAATCTATCTCCCTTCACCCTCATCCCATGTCCCCTCGTAGCAGAATTTGCTTTCAATTGAAAGAGGCTCTCTCCCTGTACATTTATGTCATGGAGGTATTTAAACATCTCAATCATATCACCTCTATCCCGCCTTTCTTCTAAAGTGTACATATTAAGATCCTTCATTCTGTCCTCATATGCTTTATAATGAAGACCACTAGTCATTTTAGTGGCCACCCTCTGCAACGACTCCATCCTGTTCACATCCTTTTGAAGGTGTGGTCTCCAGAATTGCACACTATACTCCAAATGAGGTCGCACCAAAGACTTATACAGAGGCATTATCACCTCCTTTTTTCTGCTAGCCATTCCTCTCCGTATGCACCCAAACATCCTTCTAGCTTTTGCTGTCGCCTTTTCTACCTGTTTAGCTACTTTAAGATCATCAGACACAACTACGCCTAGGTCCCGCGCTTCTATGGTGGACAAAAGTACTTCACCCCCTATACTATATAGCTCCCTTGGATTGCTGCTGCCCAAATGCATGACCTTGCATTTTTTAACATTAAATCCCAGCTGCCAAATTCTAGACTATTCTTCAAGCTTAGCTAGATCCCTCCTCATGGTATCTACACCTTCCTGGGTGTCTACTCTATTGCAGATTTTGGTATCATCCGCAAAGAGGCAAACCTTACCCGACCACCCTTCCGCTATATCACTAACAAAGATGTTAAAAAGAATCGGACCAAGGACAGATCCCTGGGGCACACCACTGTTAACATCCTTCTCCTCAGAGTGAGCTCCATTTACTTGTACTCTTTGTCGCCGCCCACACAACCAATTTCTAACCCAAGCAGTAACTTTAGGGTCCATCCCTAGGGTGTTCAGTTTGTTTATAAGTCGCCTGTGAGGAACAGTGTCAAAGGCTTTACTGAAATCTAAATACAACACATCTAGGGCTCTCCCTCGGTCCAACTCCCTGGTCACCCAGTCAAAGAAATCAATCAAATTTGTCTGACAAGACCTGCCTCTGGTGAATCCATGCTGCCTCGGATCCTGTAATCTGCTGGACTCCAGAAACCTCACTATTTTCTCTTTCAGCAGCGTTTCCAATAATTTACTCACCACCGAAGTTAAACTAACCGGCCTGTAGTTTTCAACCACATTCTTACTTCCACTTTTGTGTAAAGGCATCATATGATCCTCTCTCCAGTCCTTTGTCACCACTCCCGACTCCAACGAGGCATTGAAAAGGTCAGTCAGTGGAGCTGCTAGAACGTCCCCAAGTTCCCTTAGTATTCTAGGGTGTATCCCATCCGGTCCCATCACTTTGTCTACTTTAAGTTGAGCTAGTTTCTCATGAACACAGTCTTCTGAAAATTGTTCAAGATGTCCCTCGCTTCTGTTCCTGTTTGTGGGTGTTTTCTGAGGTCCTGCTCCTGGTTCTTCATCTGTGAACACAGAACAGAAATATTTGTTAAGCAATTCCGCTTTATCAGCTTCTACATATTCCTCCCCTGCACCCTTGAGTCTGACAATACCACTTTTGCCCTTCCTCTTCTCACTAACATATCTGAAAAATGTCTTATCCCCCCATTTTATTGCATTGACTATTTCCTCCTCCTTTTGAATCTTTGCCTTCCTGACTACTTTCCTAGCTTCTCTAAGTTTTTCCAAATATAGATGCCTGTCTTCCCCTCTCTGTGATCTCTTGTATTTCATGAAGGCCTCCCTCTTTTTCTTGACTTTTTCAGCTACTTCTTTCGAAAGCCATAGCCGTCTCCTTTTCCTTTTACCTTTATTTACCATTTTAACAAAAAGGTTGGTTGCCCTTAAAATATCCCCTTTCAGTTTTGTCCACTGTTTTTCTACATCACCCAGCTGTTCCTATCCCACTAACGACTCCCTGAGGTTTTTCCCCATCTTGGCAAAGTTAGTCTTCCTAAAGTCTAAGATCCTCACCTTTGAATAGATTCTAACAGCCCTAGTCCTAATACTGAACCACACCATCTGGTGATCACTGGATGCAAAATGATCTCCCACTACAACATCAGAAACACTTTCACCATTGGTAAGCACCAAGTCCAGTATGGCCCCTTCATGTGTGGGGTCTGTTACCAATTGTCTGAATAGTTCTCCCTGTAGAGAATCCAGGATCTCCTTACTTCTAGATGATACTGCAGCAGGAATGTGCCAATCAACATCTGGCATATTGAAATCTCCTATCAGTAGCACTTCCACTTTCCTAGCAATGCTGCGTATGTCTTCAATTAACTCTGTCCACCTCTTCCTCTTGTGAGGGAGGTCTGTATATCACACCAATGCAAATAGATTTCTCTTTCCCTCTTTCTAGTTTAACCCACAATGCCTCCTCTCTCCCTTTTAAGCTCTGTAATTCCAAAGCTTTAATAGTAGTTTTTACATATAGTGCAACTCCTCCTCCCCTTCTTCCTACCCTGTCCTTTCTGAATAAAGTATAGCCAGGTATAGCTACATCCCAATCATGGTTTTCTGTGAACCATGTTTCTGTAACTGCCACTAAATCCAAGTCAGCCACTCCCACCAAAGCTTCAACATCAGGGATCTTATTTCCCATGCTAGGGGCATTTATACACACTGCTTTCCATATGTTACCCCTGTTACCCATTTCCATAAAGGTAGTTAATGTATCACCTACCTAGGGGCTTTCACCTACCTGGGGGCTTTCTTCACCCATCCCCAATGAATCTAGTATAAAGCCCTCTTCAGTAGATTAGCCAGTCTACTACGGAAGAGGCATTGACCTTTCTTGGACAGATGGATGCCATCTCTGCTCTGCAACCCTTGGAACAGCATCCCATGGTCTAGGAAACCAAAACGCTCCCGATGACACCATCCACGCAACCATGCATTCATCTCCAGGATGCGAGCCTCTCTGCCTTGGTCTTTACCCTCAACAGGGAGGATTGAAGAGAACACCACCTGTGCACCTAACTGCTTCACCCTCTGTCCCAGAGCCATGAAGTCACTTTTGATCTGTTCCCAGGGATACCTGGCAGTATCATTTGTTCCAACATGGATTAGCAACATTGAGTAATAGTCAGTGGGCTTGATGAGTCTCGGCAAACTCTCCATTACATCTTGGATTTTGGCACCAGGCAGACAGCATACCTCTCTGGACATCAAGTCTGGTCTGCAGATGGACGCCTCAGTACCCCTCAGAAGAGAGTCTCCAACCACCACTAATAAGAACATAAGAACATAAGATATGCCATACTGGGTCAGACCAAGGTCCATCAAGCCCAGTATCCTGTTTCCAACAGTGGCCAATCTAGGTCATACGTACCTCGCAGTTTCCCCAAAAGACACAGGTTCTGCAATGCTTGTACTAGGTCAAGCATTGATATCCTGGGTCCCTTCTTAATAATGGTTTATGAACCTTTCCTCCAGGAACTTGTCCAAACCTTTTTTAAACCCAGCTACACTAACAGCCTTTACTACATCCTCCGGTAACAAATTCCAGAGTTTGATTACACGTTGAGTGAAAAAATATTTTCTTTTATTAGTCAAATATTTTAACCTGTAGCTTCATTGCATGTCCCCTAGTCTTCCTATATTCTGATAACGTAAACAGTCAATCTACGTTTACCCGTTCAACTCCGTTCATTAATTTATAGACTGCTATCATATCTTCCCTCAGCCGTCTCTTTTCCAGGTTAAAGAGCCCTAACCTTTTTAGCCTTTCTTCATAGGAGTATCCTTCCATCCCCTTTAGCATTTTGGTGGCTCTTCTCTGAATCTTTTCTAATAACGCTATATCCTTTTTAAGATACGGCGACCAGAATTGCACACAATATTCAAGGTGCGGTCTCACCATGGAACGGTATAGAGGCATTATAATATCTTTTGTTTTATTTTCCATTCCTTTCCTTATGATACCTAGCATTCTATTTGCTCTCTTGGCTGCCGCTGCACACTGGGCCGAGGGTTTTAACATGTTATCCACAATGACGCCTAAATCTTTTTCTTGGGTGGTGGTTCCTAATGTGGAACCTTGCATCTTGTAACCATAGTTTGGGTTGTTCTTCCCTAGGTGCATAACTTTGCACTTGTCCACATTAAATTTCATCTGCCATTTTGATGCCCAGTCTTCCAATTTATCAAGATCCTCTTGCAATTTTTCACAATCCTCTTGAGTTTTAACAACTTTAAATAGTTTTGTGTCATCTGCAAATTTGATAACCTCACTCGTTATTCCACTTTACAGGTCATTTATGAATATGTCAAAAAGCAGCGGACCCAACACAGATCCCTGGGGTACACCACTATTCACCTTTCTCCATTGGGAAAATTGGCCATTTAGTTCAACCCTCTGCTTTCTATCTTTTAACCAGTTCCTGATCCACAGTAGTACACTGCCTCCTATCCCATGACTCTTTAGTTTTGCCAAAAGTCTCTGATGAGGGACCTTGTCAAAGGCTTTCTGTAAGTCCAGATACACTATATCAACCGACTCACCTTTGTCCACCTGTTTATTCACACTTTCAAAAAAACATAACAGATTAGTAAGACAAGATCTTCCTTGTCTAAAGCCATGTTGGCTGTCTCCCATTAGGCCATGACTATCTACATGCTGATTAATTTTATTCTTTATGATGGTTTCTACCATTTTTCCTGGTACTGACGTGAGGCTCACCGGTCTGTAGTTTCCCGGATCACCCCTCGAACCCTTTTTAAAAATTGGTGTTACATTGGCGATCCGCCAATCTTCAGGTATTAGAGATGATTTTAATGATAGTTCACAGATTACTAATAGCAGGTCTGCAATCTCATATTTCAGTTCTTTCAACACCCTTGGATGTATACCATCCGGCCCAGGTGATTTGCTACTCTTCAGTTTATCTAATAGTTGTAATACATCTTCCCGATGTATCGATATTTCCTTCAATCCTTCCGCACCTTTAAATACCACTTCAGTCATGGGTAACATCCCTACATCTTCCTCAGTAAAGACCGAAGCAAAGAATTCATTCAGTCTCTCCGCTATCGCCTTGTCGCCTCTTAGTGCCCCTTTAACTCCTCTATCATCTAATGGTCCAACCGACTCTCTCACAGGTTTTTTGCTACGAATGTACTTGAAAAAATTTTTATTTCGCGTTTTTGCTTCCGCAGCAAGCTTCTTCTCAAATTCTCTCTTTGCCTTCTTTATCAAAGCCTTGCATTTGACCTGCCAGTGCTTGTGCTGTTTCCAGATTTCATCGTTTGGCTCTTTTTTCCATTTCCTGAAAGATGCTTTCTTGGAAACAACAGCCTTTCTGCTCACCTTTAAACCATGCTGGCAGTTTTTTGGACTTCCTTCCACTTATCTTAAAGCGTGGAATAGAGCTGGTCTGGGCTTCCAAGATAGTATTTTTGAACAACACCCAAGCTTGATGTAAGTCTTTAACCTTTGCAACTGCTCCTTTTAGTTTTTTCTTAACTATTTTCCGCATTTTATCATAGTCTCCCTTTCGAAAGTTGAAAGGTAGTACTGTGGATTTCCTTACTATCCCTCCTCCACTAATTAAATCAAAGGCGATCATGCTATGATCACTATTGCCAAGTGGCCTCAACACCCTTATCTCTTGCACTAGATCTGGTGTTCCACTAAGGACTAGGTCTAATATGGCTTCCCCTCTCGTCGGTTCATGGACCAGCTGCTCCAAGAAGCAGTCATTTATGTCATCTAGGAACTTT
The DNA here is from genome assembly GCA_033557465.1 of Ichthyophis bannanicus. Taxonomy (NCBI): domain Eukaryota; kingdom Metazoa; phylum Chordata; class Amphibia; order Gymnophiona; family Ichthyophiidae; genus Ichthyophis; species Ichthyophis bannanicus. The sequence continues at coordinate 485,784,012 of CM066037.1, forward strand.
ATCTCCCTAGCATGTACTGCCGTGACACTGACCCAGTCGATACCGGGGTAATTGAAATCGCCCATTATTATTACCGCGCTGTAACGTTTGTTAGCTTCCTTGATTTCTTTGAGCATTTCATCATCCATTTGTTCATTCTGGCCAGGCGGTCGATAGTACACCCCCACTGCCATCGCCTTCCCCTTTTTACATGGAATTTCAATCCATAGAGATTCTACAGCAAATTTTGTTTCCTGCAAAACTTTAATCCTTTCTGACTCAATGCCCTCTCTAACATAGAGCGCAACCCCTCCACCAATTTGATCAGCTCTATCATTACGATATAGTTTGTACCCAGGTATCACAGTGTCCCACTGGTTGTCCTCCTTCCACCATGTCTCTGATATTCCAGTCACATCTAACCTCTCATTTAGTGCTATATATTCTAACTCTCCCATCTTATTTTTTGCATACAAGCATTTTAGAGACTGTATTTTATTCATATTAATTTGGCTATTGGTAGACATGGGTAATTTGGGATCTTTAAGCTCTGTCTGCTCCATACTCGAGGGCATTTGGGCTACTTTACTCTTTTTTGGAACCTCTCTGCTTTTGGTAGTATCCTTCAAGGATACATTCTTCCGAACCATCTGCTCTTGGGCGACTGTCGGCTTTCCCCTATTATCTAGTTTAAAAGCTGCTCTATCTCCTTTTTAAAGGTTAATGCCAGCAGCCTGGTTCCATCCCGGTTAAGGTGAAGCCCATCCCTTCGGAAGAGCCCCTCCTTTCCCCAGAATGTACCCCAGTTCCTAACAAATCCAAACCCCTCATCTCTGCACCATTGTCTCATCCACGCATTGAGACTCCGGAGCTCTGCCTGCCTTTTGGGTCCTGCACGTGGAACGGGAAGCATTTCGGAGAACGCTACCCTGGAAGTTCTGGATTTCAACTTCCTACCTAAAAGCCTAAATTTAGCCTCCAGAACTTCCCTAACACATTTTCCTATGTCATTGGTACCGACATGTACCAAGACAGCAGACTCCTCCCCAGCACTATCTAAGACCTTATCTAGGTGGCGTGTGAGGTCCGCTACCTTCGCACCAGGCAGGCATGTTACCACTACCCTTCGCCTCCTTGTGGTCACTGATTCTGCAACTTTGGGGTACTTGAGCTCTGGATCTTCCCTTTCCAGAGATGCTTTCACCTCCTCCACTTCCAGAGCTGCATAGTGGTTCTTCAATTCAAGGGCTGGAGAAGTTGGATTGGTGATTTTGCAGGCCCTGGTGACTTGTGTCCAACCATCGACATTCTGTTGGCACCAATCTTCTCCTCTGCTGGAGAGCTTGGTTGCTGCAAGAAGCATCTCATCAATGTACTTCTCACTGTCTTGAATGCTCCTCAGCCTCGCCACCTCCTCTCTGAGTTCCTCCACTTGTTTCCTCAGAGTTTCAGCATGCAGGCACCCTCCACATGGAACCGGTCCTTCAACTGGCATTAGGACCTCTGTCTGGACAGAGGCAGAAGCTGCAATAACTTTAGTGATACGATTTTTCCCAGCCATTGCTCTGTTCGTGGAGCTTAGGTATCTATTAAAGCAAAAGAGTGAGATCTACCAACCAAGTACCAGCCGGTTTCCCAGCTGTCCTTTCAGAGAAAAAGCAGTTAAATCTTTTTAATTATATTCAAAATGTGCTGCTCCAAGTCTCTGAAAAATCGACAGAGGAAACCCGGCAACTTCCACGAATAAATGCCGGCATTTCACAAAGCGTACATGTAAATGTTGGTGCTTACACATGTACCTAAGCCATTTCTCAAACTGAGATGTACAAATGTTGCTGCTCACCTACAAAGTCATTTCAGTTTGAAGGGAGAAACATACATTGAGGGATTAAGGGAGTGGCAAAGGGAGCACGTTTTTCACACCTACTCATGTCAGGGAGTAGGTGTAAATCTGGATGTGGATGATTTCGGGCTTTCATGTGCATTTCCTGTATGAAATGGGGAACACACGTCTAGATTTTTGTTTCACCCAGGCCATGCTTAGGCCACATTGCTGACATGCCTCATCTACTTTTGATGTGGTATGGTCATCCACATGTAAAATGAGCCTTTTCTGAAATGGCCATTTACACTTGGATATAATTTACGTGTTTAAGTGGTTTTACTTGACATGTATAAATTGTGAATAAGAATTCTAAAATACCCCCCATGGGTAAGAAGATTAAAGAGGACGACCATAATGACTGAGAGAAATCAAGCAGGAGTCCTTTCAAAGTTGTGTTTGAAAACTCTCAGTAAAAGGGATGGGGTCAATATCAGAACCATAAAATATTCAGGCCTTTATAGGCATAGCTTATGATGTTGTTTACATTGCAAAATACATAAATAAATAAACAAACAAATAAATAAATAAAATCCTGCCTCTGCTTCACCCAAACTATACTCCCAGGAGCACCTGCATGTAGATTATGTAAAAACAGGCACACACTTTTCTTGATAAAATTGCCCCTATTTTGTAGCAACATGTACAAATTTTGTCAGGGCCAATAAAGTTTCCTGAATCTGAATCTGAGAAACATGCCAGTAGGGGGCATGGGGGAGAGAGAGAATAGCTCCAGAGAGGAAGAGAAGGTCCGTCCCCAGAGTTGGTTCAAGGTGTTGGTGCCCCAGGCAAACTTCAAGCCTTACACCTCCTCTGACTGTCAGAATCGATTGTTTAGCTTTGAATGCCCTGCTCTTTGTCGCCTCCCCCCCCCTGAAGCTGCTGCCCTAGGCAACTGCCTAGTTTGCCTAGTGGTTGGCCCGGCCCTGGGGAAGAGAGAGTACCAGTAGTACCTCTGTCTTTCTCAACTTCCTCACCTCTCCTGCTGGTACTTTTCTGATATCATGATAGTGGCAAACAAAAGCACCAACATATGAGAGTACTGCTTTCTTTTGCTTTCTCCCTGCAGGAAGGGGATGGGAAAAGGGGATAATCACACCATGACCGAGTTTTGTAGCCAGTTGTAGGAGATGGAAGTAATGTAGGGGTGCAGGGCATCGGATGGTTGTCACGATTCTATCCCCCCTCCCCCACCGGACAACTGGCACCTTTCTTTGTAGAAAAAGCACTGCCGCCTAGCAGAAGAAATATTCAGCGAAGCTATCCGGATAGTACCGCTGAGTAGTCCTCTCACTGGCACTAATCAGGTAAGTATCTTTGAATATCAGCCTCCATATTGTATGCTGCATCTCTTATTTAGCAGCATACCGCTGTCCAGTAAAGTTGTGTATTGCCTGCAGACTGGTGATTGGGCCCAGGAGAATGGGTGGGCACATTGCATTTACTTGAGGGGGGCATTTGGGCAATTAAATCTGTTCAAGTGATTCCCAGCTTTTACTGGTCCTTATCCTAGAACCCTAATGTCAGGAATTGGAGTGCTCAGCCTAAGCGACCTCCAGGGGTCTACTGCTGCTACTACTACTACTCAGCATTTATATAGCGCTACCAGTCGTACGCAGCGCTGTACAATGCAGACATGTAAGAGACAGTCCCTGCTCATCAGAGCTTACAATCTAGTCAAGACAAAATGCACAAACACACAAATGCGAAAGGTGTAGGCAGGGGTGGAACAAGGGGGAAAAAGGAGACTAGGTGAGTCATGATCCAAAAGCAGCAGCAAAGAGGTGGGCTTTTAACTTGGACTTGAAGAGGGTTAGGGAAGGTGCCTGGCGTACAGACACAGGTAGTTTGTTCCAGGCGTAAGGTGCATCAAGGTGAAAGGAGCGAAGTCTGGGGTTAGCAGTGGGAGTGCGGGGCATAGATAGAAGCAGTTTGCTGGAAGAGCGGAGTTGCCGAGGGGGGTTATGAGGAGAGATAAGAGATGAAAGGTACCGAGGAGCCGCGGAGTGAAAGCATTTATAGGTCAGCAGGAGACGTTTGAATTGGATGCAGAAGCGGATGGAGAGCCAGTGAAGTGACCTGAGAAGAGGCGTGATATGGGCATGATAAGGCTGGCGGAAAATTAGTCGCGCAGCAGAGTGTTGAACAGATTGAAGGGGAGAGAGATGATTCTAAGGGAGACCAGCAAGGAGCAGGTTACAGTAGTCGAGACGGGAGGTGACTAGGGAACGGACAAGCGTTTGAGTAGTGTGTTCAGAGAGGAAGGGGCGGATTTTGCTAATGTTGTAGAGAAAGAAACGGAAGTCTTGTCTACGAGCTGGATGTGTGTGGAGAAAGAGAGAGGAGTCGAAGACTACCCCCAGATTGCGGTCTGAAGATGTGGGGGTCCTATCTCCATGAATAAGGGCGGAAAGGATCACTGTTACACTCTGAAAATTAGTGCTCAGCACCTAACTTAATTTCTCTCAATTGCCCCTGCTCTTGGATACATCCACATTTAGGCACCTAAATGTAGGAACTCAGCTCTAGTTAATGTTCTTCCACTGCATGCTGATTTTCAGCTGTAATGATGGGTGATGGGGGGGGGGATGTTTGAATATTCTAATGGTTAATTTACATGTCTAAAATTTCCATTTATTTATGTAAATGGTTTTTGAGAATGTCCTTAAAACACTATAATGGGAAACAATTCTCCTATTCTGTATAATGGCTCTTTCTTCTATTCCAATCCAGTTTTTTTGTCAGTGGTCTGTAGCTTGCAAGCAGGGTTGCCAGATAATCTCCTTACTTCCAACCCATACTGGGTTGAAAACTAGCCCAAAACAGTGGATCATCCTTGACCCCACCCTCACTTTCTCTGATTGACTGGTCTGGCAGCAAATCAGGTGTGGCCATGCCCACTCTGCCACATGATCACACCCTTCCCTTCCCTTATTGGCTGGAATTGTGCAATTGGCCATTTTCATCCTTCCACATCTCATTGGTCAGCTGCTCTGGATCTTGACCATTGAAATGCAGTTAAAGGATGTGACCAGTTTTTAAAGCAGGAGTTCACTTTTTTCAGGGTTTTTTTTTGGGGGGGGGGGGGGGGGGGGTTTATTGCCCAAAGCAGCAGGGCAAATCTCTCAAAAAAAAATGCAACCTGCAATTTTCCCTGTGGGCCAGGCAAACATTGCCTAATTAGGTGGGAAAACGGTTGCAAGGCAAGTTATGGAAACCTCTGGTTGCACAAAGTAGCCTGAGCTTAGCTGAAGCCGATTCCCTAATTAGGGGATGCTCAGGACGCATTAAAGAGCTGAATTGCCTAGTCTGAGAAGGACACACCACCCTCCTAGCACTTCTGATGCTGAGAGAGACTATGTAGTCTGCTGTTCAAGTTGGCCCTGTAAAACCTCTGTACCCCCATGATGGTAAAGAGGATTCCTTGAGACCCTGCAGTGTGAATCTAAGGCTGCTCTAGTTTTACAATGGCTATCCCTGTCTCTTCCTACTTCCTATTGTAGGGAGTGGTGAAAAAAGGTTTATTCCTGGTTTTATCTATTTTCTAGCCCACTAAAAAACTATTTTTGTTCGTTTGCTGCATTCCTGCTGAGTCATTTTTCTGAAGACAAGTTGTGTTTTTCCTGCTATCTGAGCATGGCCTGCAGAACTCATTCCTCCATAAAGAGCGGGCAAGAAACATTGGACCCTAATCAGCAAACATTTTTCTGCATAGATGCAGAAAGGAAAAATAGTTGCATAAGGCTCATTGTTCTTTTTAAGTTTATTCCTATGTTAGTTTCTACCCAACAAAACAATTTTTGATAAAATACATCTCAGAATATTACTCATCATCTTCTCTTGTTAGCTGTGCTGCTTTTGAAGTATCTGTGTCCTGTTCAAACTCAAAAAGCCTGTAATATCCAGATGGTTGCTTCGGTCGGTCGCTGCTGAGGGCATAACTGGGCACTCAGCATGCTCTTCTGTACTCTTGCCTATTGTTAATTTAAGGAAAAATGCATTATATATAATCTCAGATCCTCTCTTTTTTTGGCTTTCCTTCTGGTAATTTCAGCCACATCTTAGAGACGTCAGCTGGATGCTGGTGAAATGTGGTTTGGACCTAGGATGGCAGCAGCTGGCATGGATTTCTCAGCTTGAATTCTATAAAATCTTCTGGAGTTGATCAAGCCGAAATTTTCTTCCTTTTCAACAGGGTTTTCTTCACTGAGTTTTAAGCTCATACTGAATTAGGAATTCTTTAAATGTATTTTAAAAAGCAGTTCACAGCAATTTTCCCCATTATCTTCCACTGGAGCGTGTTTACTAAAGTGCGCTAAAGGTTAACGCAGGGTTCTAGTGCATGGGACCTGTTAGCTAGGGCCCATGGTAATGCTTACCAATTATTAAAACAACCAGCGGGTTAAAAAGCCCACATTAACTGCTTAACACACTAAAAGCTCACCTCTTTGAGGGTGCTTGCGGATCCTGATCCGCAGTATCTCTTGTCATGGAGTCTGTTATTAGCATGGATACACATAAATCTTCTTCTTCAGGAGGTTTTAAGTGAATCTGCATTAACCATAAAATTAATAGCTATGGCACGCTAAGTACTGAACACTATTTACAATGCGCAGCCACGCCCACTCCATTACTACTACGACGTACTGATCATTTATATAGTGCCACAAGGTGTATGCAGCGCTGCATTGATACATGTAAAAGACAGTCCCTTCTAGTCAGAGCTTACAATCTAGTAAGACACACAATACAGCAGCTGAGGACAAGGATACAACTAGGGAAAAGTAAGGAGATTAAGCGGATCAGAATCCAAAAGCAACTTCAGCAGATCAGGATCCACAAGCACGCACTGTTTCTCAAAGTTCTCAGACTTGCCCTCCTGGATATTGCAGGCTTTTTGAGTTTGAACGGACACAGATACTTCAAACGCAGCACAACTAACAAGAGAAGATGATGAGTAATATTCTGAGGTGTAGTTTAGCAAAAATTGTTTTGTTGGGTAGAAACTAACATAGGAATAAACTTCAACTTAAAAAGAACAATGAGCCTCATTCAACTATTTTCCCTTTCTGCATCTATGCAAAAAATGTTTGCTGATTATGGTCCAGTGTTTCTTGCCCGCTGTTTATGAAGGAATGCGTTCTGCAGGCCATGCTCAGGTTCTATATATAATTTTTGGATTGTGTTCATTGCCCCTGATGCAGGCAGACTGTGCTGAAACACGGCCTTGTCGGGCTGAATAAATTTACCCTGTGGCTATTTATCTGCTCTGCAGCTTTTTTAATTACGAGTACCCCTTCCTGTTTTTCTTTTTGTCATGGACATTTATTGGTATGGGTTGTTCTCCCTCTTTCTGTTGGGGGGGGGGGGCGGTCTGCATTTCAAAATAGTAAACAGATTTGCAATGACTTTTTCCATTTTACAGAATGCACATTATTTGCAAATAATGGTGGCATGAGAAGAAGGTTGATTATATGGGGTAGGGGCAGTTGTATTAGCTGTTATTTTCTGAATATTTCTTGATGTACACACCGGCAATGCCCTCCCCCCCCCCCCAAAAAAAAAATGGGCAGGATTTTACCTGTCATTTCATGTTAAAAATAATATGAAACAACATAGGAAATGCCATTAATATTTCCTATGTTGTTTCAAATGAATGCACATCCCTGTATGTAGACCTGCTTTATAAACCAGCGACACATTGGTCAAGAAAGCATCATGGCGCTACGCTTGAGCATCAACACTGAACTCATAGGGCAAATCTGCTAGCACTGAATGTAGAACTGGAGTGACCAAGGGACAGAAAATGTCTGTTACTAGCAGGATAAGGGGAGGAGAAATCTTAATTGGAAGTGGCGTGATTTATCCATTGGGGGAGAAAAAAAACTTTGCTGAATGGAAGTTCCACAAAAGAAGAATGTTCCAATAGCTCTGGACTGAAAAAGGAGATGAAGTCAATTAAGTTCAGCTCTCTTCGACATACCTAAGACTGTGTAATTTATTTGTGGTGATTCACAGGAATGTAGCTTCAGGCAATCACGTTCTGTACTTAAAAATACACGGAGTATATGGAGCCAAGTGGAGCAAATCCCTGGATCAGCTCCTATCATTAGGAACCTCCAAAAGCCTCAGGACCTTTTAATAACATTAATCTGCAGGACGCCATCTGATTTAATTTGAAAAAGGTTCATGACTGCTATTTATCTCAGCAAAAACTTTAAGCGCCAATTTCCAAATTTCACATAATATCTGAGGGGATGGAGGGGCAGTAAGTTTGGCAACTGGTCTTGAGGGTACGGAAAAAGTACAACTAAAACACCACGTCTGATTATTTGCTTGAACTAGCTTTCAGTTATTGCTTTGTACAGTCCAGCATATGACAGAGTCAAGTCTTTTCTATAGTGGGACCAGCAAGGCTTGGGCATATTACAAAGGTGATAAACTCGAGCTCTGGCTGGGACAGAAGGCAAGGAATCTGTTGCTGTGGGGAGTGACCCGTGTCAACAAATGTCCAAGACTGAGGGTTCCTATCCAACCCTTAGCCAACAAGCAAATGAAGTCACTTAGGCAGCTAACGGAGAAAGAGATTAAAGAGCGAGATAAAGGGAACACAGAGATTAGGCTGTCCAAATTCAACGAACATTAACTTCCCCATTTCAGTTCAGTTAATTAAATGCAGCCCTTCTTATGGGTATGTATCATACAGAAGGCTTACGGGTTTCCAGATCCCAGCTCCTAGCTCCCATGAGTTGCTTGTGAAAATTGAATATGGAGTCGCTGATGTGGATGGTGTGTGTGGAGGGGGGAGGGGTGGAATTTCCTACCTCCAATATTGTACTATAGTCAAAGGAGCTATAATTGACATAGATGTGGTGTAGCTAAAGAGAGAGAAATGCCGACTGATAAAATGGGGGTACTGCTTGGCTTCAACTGTCTCTCTATGTAGCCTTAATGACACTCGGGATCCAACTACCCCAAAGAAAAACGCAGCTTAGGATCCCTATCAAAACAAAACTGCAAAGGAACTTGCACACTTGTCGCACGCTCTCACATATGCAGGATGCTTCCTTGCACCGCAGCTGCTGCACTGCTGGTGCAATGAAAGTATCTGGAAACCAGTGGTTGGCTTTTCAGACCGTGCTTACATAGAGCCGGCAATCTCTCTCCTCAGTCCCCCACAGCAGGCACTCAGCATTGCCGCTCTCCACAGTTTCTCAGCGTACTCGCACTCACCCTTCTGGGTCTTTTCAGAATCTGTGCTCCTAATGGCATCTGCTTTGCTCTGGGCACCTTCTCGGGGAGCTGCTGTCTGGTTCCCTGCAGCTCTCGCAGACAGCAGGCTCACTCTCACCTCTTCCGCACTCTTCCTTCTCACCTCAGCTGGGCTCCGGTCACCTTCTGCAGCATCTCTTTGGATCATATCACACAGTCTCTGCGCCAACTGCTCCTGGTGACTTTGTACTCACAGTCTCTTGCAGCTGCTCCTCTGCTTCTCTGGGATACTCGGAGGATCGGTGACTTCTTCTCTTTTTATCAGCATTTCCAGTATTCAGTGTCTCTTCGTATGCCCTCTGGTCTAACTGTCCCTGCTTCTCCACAGGCTTTTTTGGCTTCAGCACATGGATCTTCATGCTCATTTCAGCAGCCCGAGGACTCTGTGAGCTTCTGGGTTTTTTTTCTTCCTGTCTTCTCTCTTCTTCCAGAGCTGCACTCTGCAGTAGTTCTTCCTTGCCTCTAAAGGACCTCTCTTTAGCCCTCTTCAATGCACTGTGCTGGGAGGAACCTCTCTTCTCTGTACTATTTCTAGTGGGGCTCCACTTTTCAGCCGGACCCATCTTCCTCCTGCCCTGGTCTCGCCTGTGTGGTTGTGGCTTGCTCTCAGTGTCATGGTAACTTCTTTACAGTTCCCATGACTCTGTTTACAGCTGCAATTGATGGATCTGCATTAATGCCTACCTGAAGCCATATACTGATGAGTTGATAGAGTGGTTGAGACAGGCCTACTATATCGCCATCCTCAACCTCATTGAGGGGTATTGGAAGAAACCACTAGGGAGTATCTCCAAAGAAAAGACAGCCTTCTGTTCCTTCGGGGGAGAGACACTACTTAGTTCATAGTTATCTCCTTTACTCTTCATGTGGCTGCCGTCAGCTTCCTGCACCTCACTGACACTCTGCTGAGGCCTCATAAGCCTCAAACTTACACTGAAGCACACTTAAGTGACATCATTTTCTCAGATGTTTGGAAGACCGATCCGCCCAAAGTGGAGATGGTACTGGAGTCTTTGTGCAGGGCTTAATTTACTTCTAACTCCAAAAAGGTTTTTTTTATAGCTAAAAGACAGGTCTAATATTTGGAGCGTTTTGTAGGAGTGAGGTGGGGTGGTATGCCCAGTCATTAGCAAGATGAAATTTATGTATTTTTTATTTATTTTATTTGTAAGATTTTTATACTGCTACAGTACAGAACATCTAAGCAGTTTACAATCCATGTAATAGGGAAGCCAGAGGAATCAATAATAGACAGACATTGATAGGTACAAGAGATGCAAGGGGGAGAGTGATGTAGGACAACAGTATCAGCTAGGACAGATATTGAAACAAAAAAATGAACACATTAAGGAACAGCTGTTATAAGGAGTTGGGCTTTAGGGCAGTATTGGAAAGCACGTTCAAAGCACCAGCTTTTTCTCCTTGCATAGAATAAAATTATATTACACCTTACCTGGATCTTAGAGCTCTAAAACTGTCTTTCATTCACTAGGGCTAAACAAACTAGACTACTGTAATTCCATACTAGTTGGTGCCCCTAAATCTCAACTCCAATGCCTTCAGGTAATCCAAAACACTGCTGTCAAACCTATTTACAAGGCCATAAAATAAGATCATGTAACCCCATTCTTATTCAAGCAACATTGGCTCCCTGTTCCTCTTTGAATTCAGTTCAAAATTCTTCTCCTGACTTGCTGAGACTTTTATTCAGGCCTTCCCTACCACCTTCATGCTCAGCTCATCCCTTAGAGCCCATCTCATGCACTTCGCTTTGATAATCACTCAGATAACTACTACACATAACAACAATCCAGAACAAAGGATCAAAATGTGAATACACTATATTCTTATCAAATATCAAAACTTGATGTAACCTATTCAATGTATATATAATTATGTAGATAGTTATTCCCCAGTTAACTCCCAGTTTATCTTCCCTGTTATCTGTAAACCTAGATCAGTCATGGATTGACAGGTATGTTGATGTTCAATGTAAACCGCACTGATGATGAATAGTGCGGTATATAAAAAATGTTAAATAAAATAAATAAATAAAAAAATAATCAGAATCTCCTCATTGTCCCCACAAAATCTACTCTGTACCTTAAATCCTATAGACCTATTGCCTTCAATTTCACTATGCCATCCTTTTGTAATCCTTTCGCTTGAATCTTCATATACAAAATTCATATTTATATGTATCCAGCAGTATGAATGTCCTAAAACAAAAACCAGATAAGGGCATTTCTGGAATTGGAAGGCTACTACAGGTGATGCATCACTTATGTCTTAGGGGTATGTCTAACGGTTAAACTGGACTATCTGATCTAGGTCCCATTGAATAACATGAATCCTAGGTACAGATAGCCAAGATTAGCGATTAACCCGGCTTAGTGGACATACCCCTTAGAGTTGGAAAGCCCTCTTAACAGAACTAGAAGACAATGAGCTCTACCAGCTGTGATGGAGAAATAAAAAAAGCGGCCACCTATACAGACCAGACAAAGATCCTTGGTAAGGGCTGTGCTATCTGGAGTGAGGCCTCTATGGGAGATGGAATCTACAAAGTATCCTTTCACATTGATCTTTCTAAAAGTGACCTCCCTTCCTGCTAGGGCTCTTGGTAGGTGCACCTCTGACTGATATGTGCAGAGAGACAGGGCTTGCTCTGGGGTTTGACAGCTAGGAAAAGACTCATGCAATATCGCTGCTACCCAGTTAGCAATAGTCTCTGCCTCTGCTGCACCCCGGAACGCCCCCAACACGCCAAAGCATCGGGGCATGTAGCAGGGTTAGAAGGGGATATTCAACAGTGCTAACCGGGTAAGTGCCGTTGAATATCCTGATTTATGGCATTTACACGGTTTGCTGGGCTGTAAACCATGTAAATGCCTTTCGAATATCGGGCCACTAGCCTTCTACTCCCTTTCCCCCTGCCAGTAGGGCCTAAGAATACTCCCTGAAATCAGTGCTGCACAAACTGGCTAACCATGTCTGTAAGGGTTATTTATTTATTTAGACAGTTTTGTATACCACCTTATCCTTCAATCAAAGTGGTCACAACACAATTGGGGGATACATTTAACACGAGGGGATATGAGACACATACACTAACACTTACAGGGAACATGGGCAATGGAGGGTTAAGTGGCTTGCCCAAGACTACAAGGAGCACCTGTGAGGTAGAGTCCAGGCATCACCAGAGGACTCCTCTACAGGCCAAAATTACTTCACATTTTTAGGCGTTGATGCCACTCATGGCCTACATCTAAACCTTGAAAGCACATAGAGATCCTGCTTGTTAGTACACCCTTCTTGGCACTTTGCTCATTGTGAGAAATTGCAAGAGGACCTTGCAAGACTGGGAGACTAGGCATCTAAGTAGTAGATGGAATGGAATGTGAACAAGGCCAAGTAGTTCACATAGGAAAGAAGATCAAACTCCACATACCCTGGCTTAGGAGGGAAGTTCATGACTGTCATTGTGTGTGTAAAACTAACCCATTTGGAAGAATAACCCAAAACTAAGGCTACCCGATGCTAGTTTCCACATTAGGAGTTACCACCCAGGAAAAGGATGTAGGAAAGTGCGATGCCCAGCAGCAGGGAAGAAATAGTAAAGAGCTACAGAAAATCTCAGTGACTATTACCTTCCTGAGGGAGCAAATCCTCTCCTGAAGACATGGAATCTTCCCCAACAACATGCAGATCAGGTTTTAAAAGAGGCAAATCAACAGTGCAGGGTAAAACCAGCATCACAATAGGAGCTGCTAGACATACTTCAAAAATGACAAAAGAGGGAGAGCCCCCTCTGAGCCAATCTGGCCTCTAAACAACCCTACTTTGCTCATACATTATCTGGGACCTCTGCCTGAAGACCCTCAGGAGTAGGCTGTCTGCAGGGCAGGATCAGGTTGTGCAGTATACAGAAGACTATGAAGATGTCACAAGCCTTGGAAGGGTGATACAGACGTTCTCACACAAGTTGGTCAAGCATCTGAAGTGCGACTTCAATAGCACAAAATGCTTTCAATGACTGTTCTGGTTTGCCTATGTGCCATGCTATAATACTCCTTCACTTACTCCACGTTGGCTATGGGGGTAATAAGCCATGTCTTCTGAGGATAGCCACCTGTGGATAAAAAGCAGATGAAGAGAATGTGTGGGGCCATGGTGAGGCTGAAGAGCATAGCCAGTGTCTCCTTGGATGAGTAAGCAGAAGTCAGAGAGGCTTCGTGGAGAGAAAAAAAAGCGAGTGTGAGAGGATTTCCTTACTTAAAAGTCATTCCTTGGTGATTTAACTACTCTCAGATTGATCATATATGCCAGATTCTGCCAGAATATAGGTATTGTGATAAGAGCCTGGGAAACACAGCATGCATTAGTAACGAAATTTGTCTCGTGGTAGACCACTTGCACATTGAAGGAATGAAAATCTCTGCAGCTGATAGTTGCACCCATTCCGTAAAGGTAGCCTGATGGCCATGTGTATGCAATCCATTGCCTCCAAAACTAATGGAAACTGAGCAGTCCCATAAAATTCTGTCATTATGTTCCTCCACAGAGAAAGTTATATTGATTGGCGCTTCTTAAAAAAGCACTCAGAAGCTAAGCAATGCAGAGAGAGGTGGCTGACGCTCTTGTGCTCGCTGTGGCCGCCAGAGTGTTCCGTAAGCTGCCTGTGGAGAATGAGGTATGGACTGTGGTGACCTTCAAGGACTATGGTGTTCCCTCCAAATGGCAAGCTGGAGGAGGGTTTCTATCTGGTGGCATAGGTGGAAAATGGTCTTGTCAAACCTAAACCTGCATATGCATTGCATCTCAGATGAATCTAGGAACTTGAATTCTGAGCCTGTAGGCTCTCTGTAGTGGGTATCTCCTCCTCCTACTCCTCTGTTGCATCTCCTTCCACACACATTCTAGTAGTGCACACCAGAAGCACCAGATCCACCACTAGCAACACAGTCACACACAGAGACAGACAGACAGCCACACACAGAATCACAGTGGCAGAAAAGAAGGGCATGGAGTTAGGGAGAGAGATGGAAAGGCAAAAAGAAATGGATGGAAAGAGAGAAGGGCAGAGAGCAGATGAGAAGGTATAAGCATAGTATTAGACTAAAAAGGAGGATACAGTCAGGCAACTGACAAAGAAATCTGAAAAGCAACACTGGCTGACCACTTTCTCACAAAACAGTCTCAAGCACCAACCACTAACCAACGTACCAGGTCTCAAAAGACAATTTGCTCCAGGTTTGGCATCATTTATTGCAGATACAAAAAAGTGTGCACACATTTTTGACAATGTAGGCACGTATTAATGTTATAAAATATGTAATGCATGCTTATTTATGCATAATGCCCAGCAAACTCCAATTGCTTAGCCAAAACATGCCCATTTTATAAATGTGTTTTTGTCCACATTATATGCATAAGGACAGAACAAAATTAAATGTATCAATCCTATACTGAAACAGTACAGTTAGGCGTAGGATGTCAGTACCATACAAATATATAAGCCTTAATTCTGAAAAGTTCCTAAACCGCAGAAAGACTATTACATCCAGAGATGCGGTCAGCCTATAGCATTTTATCTCATGCTGCTAAAAATGTATTTGGATCAGCTTAGCGGATATTTAACTATGTACGGTGTAATTCTTTGCACACCTCTGAATTTACAGAATAGAGGCCATATGATGAAAACATGTGTCTATAGTTTCCTTAAATTGTTACTTGAAACCCAACACTTGGACTCAACCTTTGATGCATTCCTGCGTTTATGTTGGAGGCGAACTGTACAGGTCAAACGAAAAAGCCTGGAACCATCCAGCAGCTTGTGATTGTTGAAAGCAAAGCTGAAAAGAGAGCCTAGATTCACCTTTCTGTTTCTCAGTTTTTTATGGCTTTCCAATTTGCTCAAATGACTTTAGACTTGCAAGTAACATTCAATATGAATCATAGAAAGGCAGCCCAACCTGAATTATGAGGTATTTAGTAACCTACTGGTAAGAATGCCTGCTGCCAGTATTACTTGGATTGCACTGGTCTAACGTCATGTGAAAATCGTCCAGATTTCTGATTGAGCAGAATTGGTTAACCTGAAACTGGTTTCTGTAATTGTTTTCTCAGTTACACTTCTTGAAATATCCTGGCCTGAACGTTGACTGCTGAGTTCTTGCCCACTTTTTATGCTGCTTTTGTAACTGAACTTTCTTCTTCTTCTTTAATTTTACTCCCTGACACTTCATTTGTCCATGTGAAACTTGTGATTTATGGTCCTACGGTATTGTCCTCATTTAACTTTCCTCACAATGGGGTAGATGTCGCTTTCCAGATCAGTTCGTGATGACTGAAGGCAGTCTGTTAAGCTTATGTTTACTGGGATTTGCTATACTGCTTCTCATATTGAAAACCGAAGTGGTTCATAAAATACAAAAGAAGGGAAGGATATTCCTTTATCTTTAAATAGGACGGCCTAACCTAAAAGATTGAAAAGGTAAAGTAAAATAGTGCTGACCGACATCGGTATCTGTCGATCTGCCACATCATTCGTATGTCATAGCTGGAATCCTTCAAATGCCAATGAAAAAAGTTGGGGAGGGGGAGCATATTCAAAGCATTTTAGCTGGTTAGCAGACCAACTGGTTAGTGCCGCTGAATATCCCTACAGACAACATAAAAAAAAACCATTTAAAACTGGGGCGATGTGTGGGCAGATTGGGAGCGGTGATGACGACGATCCTGTTAGTGGTGATTGTCAGCTGCACATTGCATATCTAAACCAAGTACAGTTAGGCCATCTGAAGAGCTGTGCGAACTTTAACTGGTTTGCGACTTTTAGTCAGTGGCTGAATATCGCCGTTAACTGGATAGTGATGCTGCTATCTAGTGAACCTGGATGCTTAATGCCAGAAAATGGATGAGTTCTGCTGCTGAATATCCAGATTTAATTAATTAAAGTGGCAGTGCCTGTTTTCAGACATCCACATCATGACTAGCAATTCTAAAATAACCCCCCACAGTAAAAAAGCCCAGCTGAGAATAATGGAGCTTAAAAGGTGCACATTGCATTTACATGATTTAACATGAGTTACAGTAAATTGCATTAACGTGCATTCATCTGCATCAATGCACATTACTAAAGGGTGTCCTTAAGCTGGTTTGAGCACGTCAAGCATATTTGGTGAAGAGACCACACTACATGTCATTTAGGATGCTGGTTCGCTTGAAGGAAATGAGAGAAATCAAAACAGATTTTTTTCTAAATTTCCCTTAAAGTTAATGCTTGCTATTTTCCAAAAGTATGTGGCGGCCCCAAACCAGCTCAGCATGACACTGATACATTGAAAGGGGGAAAATGAAGCTGGTTTGCCACATTTGGAATCAAAGCTTGTCATTGGTATGAACCCTCAGCAGTCACTTTTTTGCTGACTTCTACCTCACTGGCTTATGGAGAGAATCCCTGTGTGGCACCAAGCAGCAGATGATTTCTGGAGCACACCCACACGATTTGGGTTTGAGTTTATGACATTTCCTTTTGTAAGGCAAAGTGCATGCAGTCTTGTTCATTCTTCCATATTTCAGTGTATTTGTTCAAAGTATAAGTGTCGGCAGGTGGCAGAATAATTAAAACAATGTTTCAGTAAATTTTACAGATGCACTATGGGATTTATTTATAATACGGTACCTATAGTAAGCTTATTTTATAAAGACACTACAAAATAAACCCCTTGCACACACACACACACATATATATATATATACACACACACATATATATATGTGTGTGTGTGTAAGGGGGTTTATTTCGTAGTGTCTTTATATATATATGGAATTTATATATATATATATATATATATATATATATATATATATATATATATATATATTATATATATATATATATATATAGTCTTTATATATATGGAATTTGTATATATATAATCCAACCCAACCACCGGATATGTCAATGAGGTCAAACAAATGTAATTATAATAAATCGGTGATGCTAAATTAACGGAAATATATTAAGACCGTAAACTGTAAACAACGGATAAACGTAAATGTAAACATACTATGACTGTAAACTGTAAATAACTGATAAGATCCAGACCTAACCACGCCGTTATACAGCATGGTGCAATGGTCTAGCATGTATATAGTTACCCCAGTTACAACTGCAAGTTACCGCTCCTGTTCAATGTAAGCACAAGGCAGGTCCGCCCTGCCCTGCACAAGAATTGTTTATTGTTAACCGCACTGATATTAAAGAGCGCGGTATAGAAAAGCTTTTAAATAAATAAATAAATATATGGAATTAATCATCTATTGCATATATTTTTCTTGTTAAATGGATCTCAGATTTAAAGAGCTATATAGCTTCCAGCACACAAAACCAACAGAGATCCCAGGCTAATGAGTCATGACAGCTCTCATTTTATCATTGGATCATATAGTTGAAAGCGCAAATAGCCAGGAGCTCATTCAATAGATATTATACCTCATTCCCATTTTCATTATAAGATTCATAAAATCATAACTTCATATATTCTTTACAGTTTCTTAGTAGGACTGAAGATTCATACACTTTTCTGCTTAATAGCAGATAGCAATATCCATAGTATATAGCTATAGCTGACACAATATTGTGTTTCGAACCATCTGGATCAGGGATAGTTGACAAGCACTCAGAATTCAGGTGTGCTGTGTCAAACTCAAATAACAATACTCAAAAAACCACTGTGGGCACAACCGACTCATAGCGATTTTAGTCTTCCTTCTCGTTCATAAGGCTCATAAAGCCATTATGTTCATATTCTTGAGTATGTTTGAGCTATGAGGATGAACCTTTTGACGCAGCATACCTGAATCTGAGTGCTTGTCAACTATTCCTAACGCAGATAAGTTCAAAACACAATATTGTGTCAGAAGTTATATACTTATGGGGTCTATTCCAAGTCCCAAACAGTGGGAATGTACCCCCTGCCTGGACGCACATCTCCACTATACATCCCCCTTGCCATCTCCGTGCAAGGCTCCCTGTACAAACAGCGGAGTTGTACAGTGAGCCTTAGATGGGGTTGGGAAGGGTTGGGTGAGAGGCAGAGTTAGGGCGGGTCATCACCCCGGATATACAAGGCTGATTCTGAGGTTGGCCCTGTATGTCTGGGGTAAGCCAATTAGACAGGGGACTTGTTCCACCTCAGAAGTGGAATAAATCCCGGAACCTGTCTCTTTTGGGGAAACTGCTAGGTACGTATGACCTAGATTGGCCACTGTTGGAAACAGGATACTGGACTTGATGGACCTTGGTCTGACCCAGTATGGCATATCTTATGTTCTTATGATGCAGGGGAGCAGTGGCAGCCAGTTGGCTCAAAACATGGAGGCATGCAGGGGGAGCCCTGCAGCCAGACCATGGGAGGCCGGATTGGGGGTCTGACTGCTGGGAAAGGACAGTCTTAGTGGCGGCCAGCAATTGCTGCTCCTGAATAGAGCCGTGGCACCATGGTGATGGGATGCCGTGGCATCGCAGCTCCATTCAGGAGTCTGTCAGGAGTAGACAAGGATGTGGCTAGATGTGTGACTCGTCAGAATTGGGTCCCGGCCTGCATGTACAAGCCGGTAGACCCAATTCTGATCCCGCGGGGGCGTCTAGAATCAGGTCTACTGCTATACGCCCCGATTCTGAGGGTACGTACATGGGCTGGACATCAAGTAGAGACTAGGCCTCTAAGGATATTGCTATATGAGCTATTAAGCAGAAAAATGTATGAATCTACAACCCTACTGAAACACTGTAAAGAATATACAAAGTTTTGATTTTTTGGAACTTATAATGAAAATTACAATGAGGTATAATATCTATTGAGTGAGTTCCTGGCTATTTGAGCTTTCAACTATATGGACCGATGATGAAATGAGAGCAGTCGTGGCTCATTAGACTGGGATATGTGTGCTGGAAGCTGTATAGCTCCTTAAATCTGAGATCCATTTAACAACAAAAATGTATGCAATGTCTATCTATCTATGTTTGTTTATTTATTTATCATTCTTTTTTGTATTGTATGTTAATACTGATTTCTCCTTTTGAAAGATTTGGTAAAGGAATATAAGGCTCCCAGAAGCAGTCCTATGGCGTACAAATTCTCTCATACAAATTTACAACAGCTCCAAAGAATCAGGTAAATGTGTGTATGATCTGTATCTGTGCTTTATAAAATATGTTCCTACACTGCACCTCCACCGCTGTCCTCTCCAGACTACATCCTTGGCAATGCCTACACGTGGCCTGCACAAATGTGCATGCTGCAATACACAAACCTTTTACACCTGTACACCCAGACACAATGTTATAAGAGCCCTTTACTGCATGTAAAACAGGTTTAAGTACAGAGAAATCTTTAGAAAATTATCCTACACATGTGCGTATGCATGCAACATATTGTTTCTTGCTGGTCCAGTAGCATAAAAATACCTGTGGTGTGCATAGGCTCTCTGGACTTTTTACGACATGTGCTTTTTGTTACGATAAAGCCTGAGGCATTCTTACATTATGATAATCTAAATCGGATCTATTACAAATGGAGATCAAACATTTTTATTGGTCTTTGAGGGCATTGTACAATAAAGGATACATTTTCAAAGGGGGGAAATGAGAGGCAACTTGCATAAGCCAGCCATATGTGGATAAGTGGATTTTTAGCTACCTAAAAACTGCTTGTGTATTTTCAGAATGTGCAAAATCTTGTTTGCACAAAAAAAGGGCATTTTGTTGAATGAGCACATGCCAGCGCATATTTTCAAAAGGTTCATATGTAAATAGCATGCTGTTAACAGGCCTAGTTTTACACCCCTGTTTTACGTCACTTACATTTTCCCACATAGCAATCAGGTTTTCAAACTCCATAAAATGCAGGTATCTTGTGCTTGACCTTGTTATGTGTGGGCTTGAGGTGTGCCTGTACTTTGCAGTTGAGCGCCTTACTGAAAACTTTCCTCTGAAAGTCTATAATCCTTGTATGTTAAGCTTTGAAGTCACTTCTTTAGGCAGTGAACATATCAAATATAGGCACTGGACTGATCATTTAGGGGCATATTTACTAAAGGATTTAACACACGTTAATGAAGTTAATGTGCATTAAATGCCCAGAGCCCTTTTTTTTTCTATGGGCGCAGTGGCACTTAACGCTTCTTAACCTTTAGTAAACATACCCCTTATTTATTAGTGTTTATTAACAGCCTTTATGAAGAAACTTACCCAAGTCAATGTACAAAGCAACTTACAATAGCAAAATGACCTCCAAGTCAGCATTAGCCAATTAGAACAGTGAGATAAACTTGGAAATAGGCAATAACAGATACGAATATGATACAGTGTCAGTACTGTAGATCTTAGAACAGCACAGTAGAACATTCAAATAACAGAAATATGATACAGTGTCAGCCGAATACAAATATACCTTAACAGGCAGTTGTCAACTTATCCAGTCCTGGTTTTTACATTATATTCCCAATGCAGGGTATAGTTACTAAGGTGTACTAATCTTAGCATGCAGTAATTCACCGCTAACATGTGTTATTAGTAGCTAGGGTCCATTGAATAACATGAAACCTGGGTTAAACTAACATGCTTAACTAGACCCCACAGCGTGGTTCAAGGTAGGGTCGCTAGAAGTGCGGACTGGCCTGTGGAGGGTAATTTTATAAACTCCTGCAGAGGTGACATGCATTTTTATGTACATATTTGCAATGCGCAACCTTGCTTTATAAACTAGGAGCGTAAATGGTAGAAAGCATGCATTAAATCTAGCCACAAGCGCTTACACCAATGCTATGCAAATGTAAATGTTCATGCATATTTGACACGTGTACCCTCTTATTTTATAAAATCTGCACGTACTTGCATGCTTCACTCATGTGAATGCTGGCCGTTAAAGCATGGGCCACTGGCCTTACATGCGTATTAGAGAATAGGGACTAGCTCATCTAAAGGCTCATCTACATGATTTTAAGTCATTGAGAAAACACGATTTACATGCAGAGACGGCACAAACTTTACTCAGCTGCTTATGAAATCACCCCCAAAATAGGGTTGCCAACTGGCTCCAGATGTGCCCAACAGGCTTGGTCCAGTCCTGGGTTTATCCCATTGCATGCAGGGATTTGTAGTCTTGCTTTTCTTATGGAGTACAATAGAGAAATCGGAACTGCATATCCCTGCATGCAATGGAGCAAACACAGGACTGGATTTAGCTTGTCAGTCACATCTGGAGCCAGTTGGCAACCCTTCCCTAAAATGGTCCTTAACTGGAACTGGGTAAGTCTGCAATGATGATTTCCCCTCTTAGAAATGTTTGCCTCCCTGCATGATACCAGGACCCCAAAGAGGTTCCCTGAAAAGTGATTGGAAAGTAAGAAGGACCAGAGGAGCCTGAACAATTGGTAGAGTTGTAAATTGTGCATTGTTCGACAAGCAAGTATATTGGAGACACAGAAGATGACCACATTGTACAGTGCTTTAGTGCCTCTAAGCATCTTGACCTGTGCTGGAGTCCTCCCCCAGCATTCCTGCCGGTGGGGGGAGGTGAAATGCAATCACGCTTAGGACCTGCTTATGTGGGATCTGCCTATGCTGCGCAATCCTAAGTGCAATCGCGTTTCGCCTCCCCCCACTGGCAAGAATGCTGGGGGAGGACTCCAGCACAGCGCAAGCTGCTTAGAGAGAACATTGCCTATGAGGTCCGTTTTCATAGGGTTTTTCCGATTCTGGTTCAGAAGGAATAAAGGTCAGCAAAGAAGCTGCCATGCCTTTTTACTGGACCAACAATAAATCTGACTAGCCTTCGAGAGCTACTGTGTGCTTCCTTCATCAGGCCAAAGCAAGCTGCCATACCACTGAAAACAGAAGTCTATCCATTTTCATTGTTTTTCATACTATGACCTGAACAGTTTATTTCTGTAAGGCAAATCTGAGTAATGGATGATGGTATACCGGAGACAGATTGAGAGTTGGAAGGGAATGCTGTTGCTTGCACAGAACAAGCTATGCCTAGATGCTATGAGATTTTTAGGGCCTACAATGGAGGGGAAAAAATGTAAAAACCAGAAAAGATAAGGAAAAATATTGTGAGACTGAAATTTAACACAACTAAAACTTTAAAATTACATTTCAAAAACATAATCCCAGAATTTCTAGGCGCTTCCCAAGAAAGTTCTTTCTTTGGCTTCTCTTTTCAGCAGAGTCTAAGAATGTCCTCAAACTCCATAGTTCGGAATAAAAGCGATTAGGGCCTATGAGCACCAAAATCCAGCCCTGAGAACAACTTCTACTTTGGAATTGCTCGTATTTTTCCCGTGTCTCCTTTATTCCCATGTTTTCACAGGCTTCATTTCAGTGTCACATATATGCTACTGCATCTGAGTTCAATTTTTATCCATTAGACAGAGGTCACTGAGATCGGCAGCAATTTCGTTAATTTCATCGGTAATATCGTTTAACTTATTGGCTAACTTGTTGACTTTTCTTGAAAATTAGACCAGAGTGGAAAATTATTATAAAACTACTTCCTTGATGCTTCAAAAAATACAAGTAACAGTAGAAACAGGCTTCTTTAGGTTTCTTGATTTTTGATCTGGGATTCATGATTTTGGAACCCATTAAGTTTAGACTAGTTTTCCTTTTCGCTTTTTTCTGATCCAGCTCTCTCATTTCATTTCATTTTTCATTTATAACCTGCCTATCTTTACAGGATTCATTTAAATCGAGGATTGTATATCATATTCCAGACTATGGAAATAAGAGGTTTTTGGCAATAAATAAGGATAGTCTTGCTTCCTCAGGCAAAGACTACTAAACTGAGACTATGGAATTTAAAAGAAAACAGACGTGAAAAGAGAACTTAAAACAATTAGGACTCCCCCACATTCTCAAACAGCCCAAACTTGCTGTCAGCAAATGATGTATTTGAAGAAGCTGCAGTCAGTATTTCTCCAGCCCTGGGGTCCTCCCCAATGTTGTACTTCCTCTAAAGAATAAGCCTAATTTGTCGGAGCATTCTTTTTTCCATTCCACAACTATGGTAGAAGCGTAGATAAATTGGGCCATTGAAAAAATGTCATTAGCAGGAAAGGTGACCTTCAGTACTGGCACTGCAAGCGGGGTACATTATTTATTCTAAGACAGTAGAGAATTTGCTAAGTAAGGCTAGATCTGGGACCAGCTTTTCATGCACCTGCAGTAAATAGCCAAAATTACTCCCACCCCCAAGCTATTTTTAAATGTGATACTCTGTGAACAAGAGAGACCGAAAGCATGCCCTCCCCTAATTATGCCAAAAAAAAAATTGAAAGGAAACATATTTTCCAAAACTGACACATTCCTGTCCCTAAATATTTAAAATAATTTTTATTTTCTACCTTCGTGGTCTAAGCATTTTACTTTTCTAGGGTCCTTTGGAAGAGCTCCTTTTGTCGGCAGTGTCTTTCTTTCCTGTGCTGTCTTAGTCCACAAAAGCACAGCACACTGGGCTGAAAATTTCAACATATTGTTCACAGTAAGTTTAAGATCTTTTACTTTGGTGGTGATTCCTAACTCAGCATTTTGAACCTGTATTTGGGCTTATTTTTCTCTATGTGCATCACTACGGTAAATGACATGTTTACCAATGCACGCTAACCAGTCGTACAGAGTTTACTGTGTAGTAAGTGCACCATGCTAAGTTATTGAGGGGCCCCATGCTAATTGGGTAGCATGCAATTGAGGAGGGACTGGCCAGGTTAGGGTTGGAACGTGGGCATTGATGGTACATAGCAGTTAGCATAGCTATTTTGGGCATGTGCTGTGAATGTTGCTGATAACGTGGGTGCATTTAATACCACCTCAACATGCTAATGCCAAGTGGATGGGTGCATATACCCCCTAAAGTTAGTGCAGGCCTTCACGTTTGTATTGCGGCTCAAACATGCACCACCGGTGCACCCTTTAGTAAGCATGCCGGTAAAGTTCATCTGCCATTTCGATGTCCAGTTTCAAAATTTCACAAGATCTTTCTGAAAATATTTGCAGTTCTCTGCCATTGTAATGACTTTGAATAATTGTGTGTCATTTGTGAATTCGATCACTTCCCTCGTTACTCCTATCCGCAGACCATTTATGAATATGTTAAGCAGCACCGGTCCCAGTTCAAACACTTGGGACATTCTACTACTGACCCTTTTCCATATGGATAACTGACCATTCAGTTCTACTTTCTGTTTCCTGTCTTTTACCCAATTACAGTCTTCATAAGGACATTGTTTCCTATCCCATGACTCTTTAATTTTCTAAAGGTTTTCTCATGAGGGACTCTTTCAAACACCTTCTGAAAATCCAAATACACCATATCAACTAGTTCACGATTTATTTACACTTTCTTAAAATCTAATAAATTGCTAAGGTGAGACTTGCTTTTTCTGAACCAATGCTGACTCATTCCCATTAAGCCGTGTCTATCTATACAGTCAGTAATTTTGTTTTCTAGTATGCCCAGCACTATGTCAGGATCGCTTGTCTATAGCTTCCTGAATCGCCCCTGGAGCCCTTTTAACAAACTGGAGTTAAATTGACTACCTCCATTCCTCTGTATCATGGCCATTTTGAATGATTGGTTATAGATAACTGGTAGCAGGTTAGCAATATAGTATAGGGGGTGAAGTACTTTTGTCCACTAAAGAAGAGCAGGACCTAGGCGTGGTTGTGTCCGATGATCTTAAAGTAGCTAAACAGGTAGAAAAGGCAAAAGCAAAAGCTAGAAGGATGCTTGGGTGCACACGGAGAGGAATGATAAGTAGAAAAAGGGAGGTGATAGTGCCTCTGTATAAGTCTTTGGTGCGACCTCATTTGGAGTATAGTGTGCAATTCTGGAGACCGCACCTTCAAAAGGATAGAAACAGGATGGAGTCAGTACAGAGGGTGGCTACTAAAATGGTTAGTGGTCTTCGTTATAAAGCATATGAGGACAGACTTAAGGATCTTAATATGTACACCTTAGAGCAGAGGTTCCCAACTCCAGTCCTGGAGGGCCTAAACACCATTCAGGCTTTCAGGCTGTCCCTAATGAATATGCAAGAGATACATTTGAATACAATGGGGGCAGTGCATGCAAATGCATCTCATGCATATTTATTAGGGACAGCCTGAAAACCTGAATGGTGTTTGGCCGTCCAGGACTGGAGTTGGGAACCTCTGCCTTAGAGGAAAGGCAGGATAGAGGGGATATGATTGAGATGTTTAAAGACCTCCGTGGCATAAATGCACAGGGGGAGAGCCTCTTTCGATTGAAAGCAAGTTCTGCTACGAGGGGACATGGGATGAGGGTGAAAGGGGATAGATTCAGGCGTGATATGCGGAAATATTTCTTTACAGAAAGAGTGATGGATCTGTGGAATAGTCTTCCAGTGGAAGTGGTAGAGATGAGGACAATATCTGAATTAAAAAAAGCATGGGACAGAGGATCTCTAAAGGAAAAAAAGGGGACTGTTGTAGTTGTTGATATTTATTTATTTATTTATTTATTACAAGTTCTTATATACCGCACTATTCGGCATCAGCGCGGTTTACATTATAACATAAAGACCATAACAACAAGCTGTTTGGTTTACATCGAACAGGAGTACAAACTTGGAGAACCGGGGTAAACTATATACAAGAGATAATTACATAGAACAGAATAGAGTCTTAATAATATCAAGAACGGCATGGTGTGTTCATGAGTGGGTCACTTCCTCTGGTTCAATTGCTGGTAGGGTAGTATTGAAGGAAGAGGTGGTATTTGAGTGCCTTCCTGAACTGGAGTAGGTCAGTAATGGCCCTTATGTCGGAGGGTAGAGCGTTCCAGCATTTGGGTACATAGAAACTGAAGGCTCTGTTTGAGGTTGTCATGTTGCACTTTGTCAACGCCTTCGAGGTTGTCAGTAGGTTTACGGCTGATGTTCTTCTGGATCTGTTGGGGGGTACTGTGTGAATCAGATCTGTGAGTGAGGAGGATGAGATACCCTTGATTGCCTTGAATGATAGGACTAGGGTTTTAAAGATGATCCTCCCATGGATGGGGAGCCAGTGAAGCTGTTTAAGAATGGGAGTTACGTGGTCGCTTCTGGAGGCTCCGTAGAGGACTCTTGCTGCGGCATTCATGGCCATCTGTAATGGGCTAAGAGTGGATTGAGGGAGACCTTGTAATATGGCATTTGCAAAGTCGAAGTGTGGCAGGATTAGTGCTTGGTATATGGTTCGGAAGTCATCAGGGTCCAACATGGAGCGCATATGCCTAAGCGAGCGTATTTTGAAGTATACAGCTTTGACTATGTTATTTATGTGATGTTTCATATCCAGACGTTGGTCCAATGTAACTCCAAGGTATCTTATTGTTTCTTTAGCTTGTAGGTCAGCTTCCTTGACACTGACGTGGGCTGGAGGGGTGAAGTTGGGGTCTTTGGAGATGAAGAGCACCTCTGTTTTTTTTTATGGAAGGACAGACTAGATAGGCCATGTGGTCTTTTTCCGTCATCATTTTTCTATGTTTCTATGTTAGCAGGTTCATGTTTGAACTTTTCAGGTCTCTGGATTGAATGCTATGGTAGTCCTGGCAATTTTTTACTCTTGAATTTGTCAATCTGATCTTTTACATCTTCTAGACTTCCATCGATGTGCTTTAATTGCTCCAAATCATTACCACGAAAGAAGGTTTCTGATGTAGGTATGATTCTCAACATCTTCCTTAGTAAAGACCAAGGCAAAGAAATAGTTTAATTTTTTTGTTATTACCTTATCCTCCCTGAAAGCTCCTTTTACCCTTTGGATGTCAAGTGGTCCAATCAACTCCCTCATGAGCCTTTTGCTTTAAAGGTACTTTAAAGGTTTTAGCATTAGTTCTTGTGACTACACCTAGCTTCTTTTCAGTCTCTCTTGGCCTATCTTATTGCTTTATTACATCTAACTTGCCAGTGCTTGTTCTCAATCCTGTTTTCTTCATTAGAATCTGCTTTCCTTTTTCTGAAAGATGCCCTTTTGCTCTCACCACCTATTCTACCTTACTATTAAACCATTTTCACTATTGTATGGCCTTATGACCTTTTTTAGTACATGGGATGTATTTTATATGGGCTTCTAAAATAGTCTTTTTAAACAATGTCCATGCTTCATGTAAACTTTGAACTTTAGAAACAACTCCTTTTAGTTTTTCTTCTCACTCATTTCCTCATTTTATCCTCTCATTGTTATTGTTCAACAAAATTTGTTAGTCTTTCTAATTCTTGTTAGAAATTCACTGTCTGTCTCTTCATCTTGTCCAGATAAAGGGTAGCATACCCCCACAAATATGTTCCTCCCCATTATATATGGAATTTCATGGTATTTTATTTCTTGTAGAACTTTTTTTTTTTTTTTCAATATTTTATTTAGAACCATCAAACAAAACACCAAATACACAACTGATGACAATCGCTCCCTGGGGTGGACTCTGATCCCCAAGGTACAAAATACATAGATGGTTACATGGTTTTTAAGAAATTACCCCCATCCCCTCCCCCCATCCATCCTCCCCCCAATGAACCCCCTCCCCCCCCACCCTCCCAAAGCATTGCCCAACAGGACCAGTATATATAACATTACCGAACCTCAATAGGTCTCCACATACAAACAGGGCTATCAACAGCCTAATTGCAAGATTACATTACGGGTCCGAGGACTCAAATTTTGAATATAGGGCTCCCACAGTAACCAGAAAGCAGACCATCGCTTCACATGGCCTCGCGCAGCCCTACACTCCAGGAGCATAAGTTGATGGAAGGAGTTCCGCCACTCCCAAAAAGAGGGAGGTTGGCTGTCCCTCCACCCACGTAGGATTGGCCCTTTACCCACCAGACATGCCTTCCGCACCAGCCAGCGACTCCATTTCCCCTTCGGAGAGGTGAGACCCATGAGATCCAAGACGATCAAGGCAGCATCCCAGTTAACAGATTGTCCAAGGAGGTCGGCCATAAATAGGGCAATTCTTTGCCAGTAGGGGCGTATTCGCCGGCAGCCCCACCACATATGGTACAATGTCGCCATGGGCTCCGCACATCGTGGACAGCTACCATCCGCAGTCAGATGGCAGCGAAGGGCTCACCGCGGGGAGAAGTGAACCCTAGTCAAACACTTAATCTGGATTTCCCGCCAGCGGGCGCCATCCGCCAAGCTCGCCACTCTCCGGAGGGCCACCAGAATAGTGTCAGGGGGGATCTCCTGACCCAACTCCGCCCCCCAAGCCCGTTCCACACCACTGTATTCTGGCTGTGGTCGAAACTGCTCCAACCGAAGGTGAAAGGTCCGAATAGACGGCCGTTCGACTTCGCTAAAACCAAAGAACGCTATAATCTGGGCCGAACGGTCGCTGCATAGTTCCGACCTCGAAAGGGAAGCCACGTAGTGGGCCACTTGCATGTATGCAAAGAAGTGTAGGGGCCCCAACTCATATTCGCGAGATAACATGGAGAAGGGCTTAGGTTTGCCTACCAAGTCCACCACATGGCCCAGAGCATGCACTCCTCTCTCCCCCCACAGACGAAACGCGGTGGTTTCAGTGCCCGGGGTGAAATTGGCATTGCCCCGAATAGGTAACCAGCTCGACACCTGCCAACGACGACCCCAATAGGCATTCAGTTGCCGCCAGGTCTTAGAAACCGGGGCCAATAACACGCTGTCCGCCAAATGCGTAGGCCACCTACTTACCTCCAAATGCAAAAGGGCTCTTAGGGAGTGGGGTGCCACGTATGCCTCCTCAAATGCCCTAGGGGTATAAAGGTCGGTATCCCCGAGCCAGGCCCCCAGATGACGGGCTTGACAAGCCAGTGCATAAGCACCAAGATCTGGGAGCCCCCACCCCCCCCCCCCCCACGGACCCTCCCCACTAGTCTACGATAAGAGATACGAGCTCTCGACCCCCCCCATAGAAAGCCCCGAAACTCCGCCTCAAAGCGCCGAATATCCCGTCGAAGGATCCAAACAGGGAGGGTCTGTAGCCAGTATAATATCCGCGGCAGGAGGACCAATTTAATCACCGCGACTCTCCCCATAAGGGACAGGGGGAGGGGCAGCCAAGCCTGTAACTGAGTTCTCACCTTGATCAACATCCGTCGCAAGTTACTCTGATATAGGTGACCTGGGCGACAGGACAGTACAATCCCCAGGTATATGAACTGGCGCTCAGCCCATCGGAGGGGAAACTCACCCGACCAGCTGCCCCGAAGTCGACCAGAGACATCAAGGGCTTCAGATTTATCCCTGTTAATACTAAACCCCGCAAACTGTCCAAAGGCTCGAAACTCCTGCAAAAGAAGCGGTAGGGAATCTCCAGGGGAAAGCAAGTGCACCAACAAATCATCGGCAAAGGCCGAAATCTTAAATACTTGATTACCAATACCTACTCCCTGGATTGTCCGCATACCCGCCACTCGGCGCAGGAGAGGGTCCAATGAAAGAACAAAGAGGAGAGGAGAGAGGGGCAGCCCTGGCGAGTCCCCCTTTGCAGCGGAAATTTCTCTGATAATACCCCATTACAAAGTATCGCTGCGGTCGGATTGGCATACAGACTTTCGACCATGTTACAGAACGACGGCCCTAAGCCATAATGTGGGAGGATGAATCTCAAATATTGCCAGTCCACCCTGTCAAAGGCTTTTTCTGCGTCAAAGCTAATCAATAAAGAGGACAGGTGTCTATGCTGGACCCATTCTAAGGACCCGATGATCTTGCGTAAATTGCGGACCGCATATCACCCCTTAACAAAACCGACTTGGGACTCGTGGACCAGCTGCCCCAAGAACTCCGCCAAGCGATCTGCCAAGATCTTAGCCATTAATTTAAGGTCAAAATTAAGTAAGGAGATAGGACGATACGAGGCTGCAGAGAGAGGGTCCTTTGCTGGTTTGGGGATAAGAACAATATGAGCATGGTTAGCCCCCCACCGAAAGTAGCCTTGCTGCGCTCTCCGATTATGTACGGCGGCCAGCGTTGGGGAGATCTGTTCATTGAGAATTTTATAGAGTTCGGCGCCTAGGCCATCGGATCCAGGGGATTTGTAGCAACTGGCTTTTGAAATAGCCCCTTGCAGCTCAGCCACCGTAATCGGCTGATCCAACTGTGCTCTTTGCTCTATTGATAGATGAGGCAAGTCCGGTCCCCTCACATAATCCGCCATCTGCGTGATGGAGGTCGCCTCCGCAGCATAGAGATTCTGAAAAAAGGAGCGAAAAATACGCACTATCGCCGGGCTGTCCCTAGGTAAGGTCCCCAAGTCATCTCGCAAGGCTGGTACCAGTTTAGAGCCCCGGGGTCCACGAAGGCACCGAGCCAATAACTTCCCGGGCTTGTCCCCATAGCGGTACAATTGATAGCGATAATATAATATTGACTTCTTTGCCCTCTGGTGTAGGAGTTCATTTAATTCCGTTTGAGAGTCCCACAGCTGCTTTTTTAACCCCGCGGTGGGAGTTTGGGTCCAACGGCGTCGCAATTTCGTCACCAATCTCTCTAAGTCCATAATACGTTCGGCCCTCAATCGTCTTTTTCTGGCAAGGAACCCGATTATATCTCCCCTCAGTACGACCTTTGCCGTTTCCCAGAGCAACTCTGGGTCATCCTGATGACCCTTATGATCGGCTTCGAATTCCTGCCACCGCTGCTGAATAAAAGAACGAAATTGCGCGTCTCTATATAATTCCAATGGAAAACGCCATTGAAAGGCTTGTGAAGTACTCCCATTCCAGAAGACTTCCAGCCACACAAATGCATGATCGGATATCTCTACGGGCCCTATCTGGGCGTCCCCGACCTTGGCAAACAGCCCGGCCGACAGCAACAAGTAGTCTATACGTGCACTTGTGCCATGGGCCCGGGATTGGTGCGTGTAGTCCCGCTCGGCCGGGTGTAGTAATCGCCATGGATCCACCAGCCCCAGCCTGGACCATAGACATCGCATTGCCCGAACCGTCGCTATTCTATCTCTCTGCTCCCCCCCTTTGGAGGTATCGAGATCGACATCCATGACCCCGTTGAAATCCCCCCCCAGAATAACGGGGGTCTCCGGCAACGTCTCAAGCTTGGAGGCAAGGCGCGCGTAGAGGGACAAATCGAGCACATTGGGACAATACACGCTACCAAGAACTACAGGCCTCCCCTCGAGGACTCCCTGTACCAGTACAAATCTGCCCTTTGGATCAACCAGGTCTTTCACCACCTCCATCCTTACGCGTTTGTGTATCAAAAGCACTACCCCTCCCTTCTTACCAAGAGCCGGGGCCCCCCAGACCTGTCCCACCCATTCCCGGTAGAGTTTGCGGTGTTCGTCGGCAGTCTGGTGGGTTTCCTGAAGCATAGCGATGTCCGCTCCCTGCCTAGCCAGGGCCTGTAGAATTTTTGCCCGTTTAATCGGGCTGCCCAGGCCACAAACATTCCAAGAGATTATCTTAAGTGGCATGTATTACTAAACTGGGCCCAGTAGTGTCTGTTATGTACCATACAGAGTATAGGGAAGACACCCCCCCAGCCTGAGGTCCTCCCCCGTACCCCATCAAATATAATCCTCGCCCCATCCCTTCCTCAACTGGTCCCCGAAGATACAGCGTTCCGTCTCCTCCCCCTCCCCCTCTCTCCCCTCCCCCCCTCTCCCCCCTTATCTCCTCCCTCCCCCCTCTATCCCCCCCTCCCCCCCTCCTCCCCCTCCAATTCCTTATTTCTACTACCATCCTCCTCACCTCCTCTGTGTATTCCTAGATGCGTGTGGTACCCCCCCACTCCTCCATTATACCTATTCCGCTACGGGCCATCCGGGGCCCCCCCCAGTGCTTCCCCCCCCCTCTGGGTCCATGCCCCCCCTCCACTCCCCCGGCCCCTCCAAAACACATCCACCACCCGGGCCTCCCCCCGCCCGCCCCCAACACCCAAGAGAAACAACCAACAGCTCTACTTAAAGGCAGTTGGAACAGACCCTTCAACCCTCCTCCCCCACGCCAATTACCATCACCATCGCTTTACAGACTAAAGCAGGATACTCCAAACTTGTTCTCCATGGCAATAGTCCACTCCTCCGATCCTCAGGACTCGGCCGCCACTGCGGCCCTCCGCCGTATCTCCTCCACGTAGGTCATTGCTGCTGTCGCGGAGTCAAAAGACCGGCGGGTCCCATCATGAGTGAAGACCAACCGGGCGGGATATTGCACCATGAATTTAATATTATTGTCTATCAGGATCTGGCACAATGGTCCGTACTCTCGTCGCCGCTGTCCCAGGGCCGCTGAATAATCCTGAACAATACGTAGCCGGACATTATCCTTCTGAATGGTCCCTTTCTTTCGCGCTGCAAGCAAGACCGCTTCTTTCTGTGGGAAACTCAGGAACCGTGCTATTACCACCCTGGGTCGGACGTCACTGGCCCTCTTAGGCCCAACCCGGTGCGCCCTCTCTATTTGCACTGGGGTGCCTTCAGGTTCATTCGCCAGGATTTGTTTCACCAGATCTTCTAAGTAAGATTGTAAGTCCCGATCCTCAATGGCATCTGGGATCCCTAGAAATCTCAGGTTATTACGGCGGGACCTATTTTCAAGGTCATCTAGTTTGGCTTCCTGCCCTGAAGCAACTTTTTCACCCGGGCTATCTCCTGCTGTAGCTCCAGCACGTGTTCCTCCGACCTCTCTATCCGGTGCTCCGCCTCTTGCAGTCGACCGCCCAAGGCCTCCACTGAGGTTTGGATAAGGTCCATGCGGCCCCGCAGGTCTTCGAACTGAGCAGACAGCGCCCCTGCCACGGCCATGGAAATTTCATCCACCATCCCCGCCGTGGCCTTAGCCTCCCCTTTCAGCGGTGAGGATTGCTCCCCCCCCCCTGGGCGGCAGGGGGGTCTTCTCCTTCTCTACTCGGCGGCCTCCTTTTGCCGCCATCGCCTAGGCCTCTGCTGTGGTCTGCTCGGGAGGAGGGGGGTCTCTCCCCTGTCCCCGCTCCGCACCGCCAGGCGACGAGGGCCCCAGTGATCGACCTCCTAGGTTCGCAGCACACTCCCAGTCCCAAGTCCCAGGTGTCACCGGTACGTCTCAGGCTCCTGTGCGCAGGAGGTAGGGTGCAGGTCTCGGGCTCCTATGCGCGAGATGAAAGGCAGATGTCTCGGTTGGCTGAGCACTGGAGGGAAGGCCTGGGTCGCGAGCTCGTGTGCGCCGGAGGCAGGGACAGATCTCGGGCCCCTGGGTGCCAAGGGTGGGGCACTGGTCTCAGACTCCGGTGCGCCGGAGGAGGGACGCCAGTCCCGAGCCCCTACACGCCAGGGGGGGCAGAGCTTCAGTCTCGGGCTCCTGTGTGCCGGAGGCCGGGCGCAGGGCGCAGGTCACAGGCTCTTTGATGTTGAAGGCAGGGCGCCGGTCGGAGGCTCTAGGGTGCTGGAGGCAGGGGGCATAGCTCAGGCTCTTATGCCCTAACGAGAAGATGCAAGTCGCAGGCTCCCGGATAGTGAAAATGAAGCACGGGTCTTTGTCTCCTGTGTGGTGGGGATGGGGTACTGACCAGGTCCTTTCGGTTCTTGCGGGTCTCCTGGGGGGGGCGGGCAGAACAGGAAGCAGCCCACAGCCGGGCCCGATGAGAGATCTCAGCCTCCCCTGGTTTTTCCCGCGTCAGGCATCTGCTCAGGGCACAAGTTGTAAATGAGCTGGGGGCAAGAAGGGGCAAAGAACGCCAGCCGGAGAGCCTCTGCCGCCGCGGGGACCCCGCTCCAATCTCGTGGAAGTTATTAGGGTTGCCGACTGGCCTACTCACCCCGCCACGCGGCTCTTACTCCAGCGCGGCGTCTGCAGTACCTGCCGTTCGGGTCCAGGCCGCCTCCACGGATCTTCGGGTGGGGGTGAGAGGGGGGCACCGGAGCATCCTCTCAGGCGGCGGTCTGATCGAGAGAGCTCAGGGGGATGTGAGAACCCCGAAATTAGCCACGTTTAATGCATCGTTCGTTGCCGAAAGAGCAAGGGGGCCCAGAGCTCGAGCAGCGTGCGACTGCTCGGGCTCACCGCATCACCGGAAGTCCCTTGTAGAACTTTAACCTGTTTGTTGCTATGCAATTCTTAACATACCGTGCCATCCCTCCACCAGTCTGTTCCACCTTGTCTTTTCAATATATTGTAACATGTACCCTGGTATCACGGTGTCCCATTGGTTGTCCTCCTTCCACCTGGTCTCTGAGATAATATTATCTGGCACTTATAGCCAACTATCACCCTCTAGATTTTAATTATGTTTAACTTTCCATTTAATGCCATACATTCTAACTTTTCCAGCTTCTTTTTCAGACTTCCGGTATTCACATACAGGCCATTGTAATTGTAGTTTGCTGAATGTTTCTGCTTGGCCCACTTTCCATTTCAAAGTGGTAGACTTTGCCCTGCATCATGGAAACATTTCTATGACTATGAGCAGTGTCAGGTTCACATCTGTGGTATCCTTGGTACCATTAGAATTCAGAAATATTTCCTGGAGCACAAATATGCAAATGCAAAACCAATTATGCTTGTGAGCTTTTGTAAACCATTTGTTGCTTGGTATACAGAATACAAGAAGGAGCAGATGACTGTTAGATCTTGCCAATTACATTGAAGCTTTAGTAAACCAGAACCCTGGTGATCAGTAGGAGTAGCATCTGATAGTGTGAATGTGGGTTGATTAATCCTCCTTACCAGTTTTTGGCCGATATAAAAGCATTGATAAAACATAGGTTTGTGTGGATGCCAGTTAACTCATGGTCAATGTCAACATTATGAATAACGTTGGTATCAGTGCGACTCAGGGCATTTAATTCTGCTTTTCCTATTGAAATGCAATGCAATGAAAGCCTGAAATAAAGCAACCTCACTTGACACCCATGATGTATGATTTAAACATTCTCTTTCCTGATACAAAGTCAATCTGTTCCTGCACCAGAAGGAAGGATCAAGTAATAAATTTATGGAATTGGTATGAAGGATTCTGCTGCCAGAGGTTTATTTCTCAAATTCCATTCCCTTTTAATCAGAAGCTGAATCAGAGCCCTGTATCTGCTGGATCCAAAGCCCTGCTCGGACTTCATTAGCTCCCAGATAACTCTATGCTGAATGATGGGCAATTCAACATCCATGAACTTGAATGGCTCTCCTATATAGGAATTTAACAGAAAAAAAATGCATCTATTACATTGATGTAGTTGTCATCAGGAGACATCAAATCAGATGCAAGGACAATCCAGGCCCAGATTTAGGGAATTTCAAAGCTGCCAGTGAAGCTGGGCCAATGAGTGGCCTGCTCCCATTTACTATAAGGCCATGTGCATGTCCTGCTTAGCGGGATACAACCATAGTACTATGGCCTTCCTCGGCTCATGGCTGATTCTACTATTAGCTGGTGTTGTATAATGGTTTCTGCCTTCTATTATCTGCCGCTTCTGCCCCCTCCGATACAGATTTCTGGTCAGTGTCTAAATAGCTGCTAATGCTGCCATAGCTCTTGGCTGAACATCCGTTCTCCTAGGTCCCCTGCATGACCTGCCACACAGACCCAGCCATTTTCTTAAATGGAAGAAACAATGGCTCCGACCTCATTCTGCTGGAGTCATTTGCCATCATTGGAGCGGAATAACAGGGGATTGCATCTGTCTGATAAAAAGACATTGTTAAAGTAATTTAATAACAGGTTACCTAGGTGGGGAGGCCAAGTGGTCACTTATTTTAGGCCAACAGGCACCTATCTGTCTCTATATAATGTCAGCTACAAAACTGTTGCTAAAATATAGCCATAAACCTGCTCCTGAAAACGTCTACATTCGAGCTGTGTAAAAGTGTGCATTTTCTTGCCATTGCGTGCACTCACATGCGTGAGATAAGTTTATAATAAGCTTTCTTAATACCTGTATTATACCTGTTCCATGGTTCTCAGTTCTATGTAACTTCCTGTTCTATGTAAATTGTTTTCTGTGTCATGTTATATGTAAACCGCATTGATCTTAAAGAGTGCGGTATATAAAAGCAAATAAATAAAATAACAACAACAACAACAATATGTATACAAATTATTATTTAAGTTCCATTGAGTTAGTGCCGACTCATGGCGATCCTCTGGATAATTGTCCTAAACTGTGTTTGGTCTTCAGTCAGGTGGCTCATTGTTGATAGAGTGGCATCCATAGCTGTTATTGTGTCAATCCATCGTATTGCTGGTCTTCCTCTTTTACACTGACCTTCAACCTTGCCAATGCCAAGCATGATGTCTTTCTCTATCTCTCTCTTCGCATGATGTGTCCAAAGTATAAAAATCAATGTCTTGTCATCTGAGCTTCTAAAGAAAACATAGGTTTGATCTTCTTTAGTATTGACTGGTTTGTTGTTCAGGCAATCCATGGCATACACAGTATCTTACACCAGTACCATAATTCAAAGGCATTGATTTTCTTCCCGTCTATCTTTTTCACTGTCTGACTTTCACATCCATATGACGTTATTGATAATACCATGGCCTTGACAAGTCGAATCTTCGTATAAAGAGACATCTCTGCTCTTGAAAATCTTGTCTAAGTCTATTATAGCCATACATGTAGACTAGAAATGCAAGGCCGCGTGGCAGGGTCCCAGCGGCTGATGGTAACCGTGTGCGCGGCCGGTGCGGGGGCCCTGGCCCGCGGACGTCAGCGGCTGGGGGCAGGAGCGCGATGACGTGGAGGGCGCCAATAAAATTGAGTGGCTCCAGCCGCGCGCGGGAGCGCGGTGGAGTCTGGGAGGCGGGAGGTGTGTGGCCTGAGTTGGGAGGAGCCAGGAGTCGGCAATGGTTGCCGAAGCTCCTTCTCCTCCCTGGGGACGAGGCCGGTTTAGGCGGTTTTGGCGGGCGGAGAGATACGCCGGAACATCCGTGTCCGTGGTGGGTGGGGGCCGTCCGAGGGATCGGCGCCTCGTCTGTCTGCGGGATACGCGCCCCAGGGCTGAGGTCAGCGGGTGCGGGGGGAGGAGCTGTGCCTGGGGAGGACGGGCTCCGGGGCTGTGGGCTGCATTTCGCCTTGATAATTGAATCAATAAATGACCGGAACATTTTATTCTTTAAGGGGGAAATATTGCTAACACAAGTAGGGAACTCAAATGGGAGCTTAATGGCAGTTAAAACATAGTGACACAGAGTTTGGATTTGTATGTTACCGCTTCAAAGTACTTGCTACTAAAGAGCACATTTAGACACCTTTTGAATGTAAGCTAAAAAAAAAATATATATATATTTATATATATTTATATAATTTTGATGGTGTTCTGGTGCAAATTGATAGCGATGTTTTATTTTGTTTTGAGCCATTATTTCTATTGCATTTTAATTAACATTAGGTACGGGCAGAGGCGCGGTAGGAGTGAGGAGCTGTGCCTGAGGAGGCCGGGCCCGGAGCGCTCTGTCGGCTGGTCGCGCGCCCCCCCTCCCCCTCCCCCTCGATTGCTGCTGCCTCCTGTCTCGTGGCACACGCTCCTTTCATGGGACTTGTGGGGTGTTGCTGCGGGCAGTTGGCGCAGCCCTCGAGCCGACGCCTTGAGGTGGTCGGGGAGTAGCGGGGGGTAGTGCGGAGGGGAAGGCTGGGATTCGGGGAGGCACGGCCACGTGGCGGGTGTGGGCCCTCACGGCGCGGGGGGAACTGCAGAGCAGGGGTGGGTAGCGTTTGCGTGGCATCCTTGCACGGGCTGACCTCGGCCGCGGTCCACTTTGCCCTGCCTTGTTTGCCCAGGGGCTGGGGAGGCTGGACTCGGGGCAGGGTGCCTGGGCAGGCGGGCAGTGCCGGATGGGGTCCCTGGTTGGCGGGCTCAGTGGAGGGTTGGTATTGGCACATGCAGGGGGGGGTTTGACTTGGAGCATGGTGGGGGGGGTGGGTGTTGGGGGGGGCTCCATGGGCTTGGGAGCTGGGGGGGTGTTGGAGGTGTGTGCACTGGTTGCGGTGGGCCGGGGGGGGGGCTTTTGGAGGGGGATGGGGGGAGTGGCAGTGGCTGGTGCGGTGAGGCGCAATGCGACCGGGGAGAGGTAGCCTGAGGTTCCCAGCTTCAGGGGGCGGAGTGCCAGTTCGTCTGGGGGGCTGGCTGCGTGCCCGGGGATGAGCGGAATGGAGGACTGGCCTAGTGGTTGAGGGGCTGCCTGGTGCCCATGAGACAGAGGGGCTCTCGCTTCTGATAGCGCTCCAGGTGTCTGGGGGGGTTTATTCAGGACAGGTGGATGGCGGGCCATTTTTTCAGTTTTCCATTGCCGGGAAAGCAAGGGGGGTTGTGGGTTCATTGTGGGCGCGCACTGACTCGATGGCTCTATAAAAAAAAAATTTTAAAAAAAAATAATTAAATAAATAAATAAATTTAAAAAAAAAAAAGACCCAAACTCAGCCATCTATATATTCATGATGATAATGGATCCCCCTCCTTGGGTTTCTCTGTGTTTTCTAATTTTCTCCACAGATGGCGCTCAGATCTTGGCTTGCTGGCAGGAGAGTGGAGAAGGCCAACCGCATTCGGAGTGCACGGGACGGGCTGCGGCAGGGGACCAAGGACAGTGGACCCTGGCTTCTGCGTCCAGGGGGGCGGCACAGGGTCAGCAGGTGAGTGTTGGCGGACTGGGGGGGTGGGTGCGGCGATCGCGAGAGGGAGCGGGGGTGCAGCGCGCTGCCATGGCGGTATTAGGTTGGCAGCACCGCTATACGGAGTCGTCCACCTTTGCAGCACCATCTATTTGTCCGCGTGGAGGGGGGCGGACAGGGCGCGGGGTGGGATGCGGCATGCTGGTTGAGAAGTGGGGATAGTCTGAAGACCGTGTGCCAGCGGACTTGGCAGCAGTTATACAGATTGTTCGCCTTATCGGGACGGTTGAGGGTCCAGGGGGTGAGGGTTGAGGTAGAACGGGATGGAGCAGGTAGCAGGGTGTCCAAGCAAGTATGCTCTCATGTTCCACTCTCAGTCGGAGACGGTGGCGAGACGGGTGGGGGGCCTCGGCCTCGTCGAGCGCTCGGATGGGGGCAGTTACTGCGCGCCCAGGAGAAGGCAGGAAGGGCAGGGGGGGTCTTTCCGGTCAGGCCGGCATGGTGGGGATTTAACAGCTAGGAGGCAGTGGGGCAGCAGTTTTCTGGCCCACCTGGGACTGTCACTATCGTCCTGTTTCCTCAGTCAGTGGGGGTGCACACTCAAGCATATGCGATTGCTTCACTAAATAAATGAATTGGCCAGTCACCACAAGAAATAATAATAATAATAAGGACGAGCAAAAAATAACGTATTTACTTGAATGGGCAGGGCCCGTTGCGCTGCCGGGCCAGTTCCTCAACTTCTCTGGGAGGGGTAGTTGGCCTATTATGCTTCGGGTCTTACGTGATGGGCTGCGGCAGGACCCACGGTTGTGCTGAGGAGGGCTGGGGGGGTGGGGTTCTGGCGGGTTTGGAGGGTCCAGGCACAGCAACTGCTTGCGCGGCCTAAGCGGGAAATTCGCCTTGGTGGTGGCGTTTTCCTCACATGGTTAGGGGAGTAGGAGTTGAGCTGACAGTAGGCGGAACCCAGCCGCTTTATGGGTATAGCAAAAAAAAAAAAAAAAATTCCCCTCGGTAATTCCGGCAAGGTCGTAATGGGGTTCCGGGGGTGTGCACTACCGGATTGCGGGTCGGGGGTGGGGGTTACGGGTCATGCGATGTCGGGATGGGGGGGGCGGCTGTGAATGGGGGAGATTGGTTTCTGACGTTGCATGACTGTGGGCTGTGTTTTGTTCCTTCCGGATTTCGGGTGTACCGGCTATGGCTGGGGGGGTGGGAGATGGGCCGGACGAAGGGTTCTGGAGCGGTGAATGGGTGCTGGGGTTGGCAGGGGACCAGGTGCTGGGGATTACCTGTTAGGCCTGGAGCTGACGTTCACGGAGATGGGGCCCGTCCCCCTTTGGATGAAGGTCGCGATGGCGGGGGCGGGTAGCGACTGGGGTGGGCTTCTTCATAATTACCGTTATCGATTGCCGGGGCAGTGGGCGGTGGCCACGTCATGAGGGCAGGGGCTGTACCGAGGTCGGTCGGATTACTGGGCCGGCGCGTGGATTTGGGGGTCGGCGATGTCTGGGGAGGTATTTCACGGGCATGATGGTTAGTTCGACTCGGGCACGACAGCTATTTAGGCTGCGACCACCTGTTATCGGTCCGGGTATTCCGTCAGGGGCTGTGTGGCATTTGGACGGCGCATGGCCGGTTTGGTTGAACCCAGCCTAAGGCCTTACCTGGCTTGTCGCAAAGGGGGGCTGGAGTCAAGTGCAGCCCCGGGCAGGGTGGGGGGGGGGGTGACGCTGAATCAATCGGCAGTGGGGTGACGAGGTGGGGGGCTCGTTGTGGCTGGATGTGGGGCATCGGTCTTGCGTATCCACGCTGGTTCTCACGGGGTGGGGGACGAGCTTTCCTGTCCCCGACAGGGGACGGTGGTGGTACCAGACGGTTAGGAGGTCCTGCTTGCAGACGCGAGCGGCGGGCATTCCGCTGGAGGGGGGGGGGGGTTCGTGCTCAGGGCCTCCGGATGCCAGGTGGCCTGTTACACGGGGGCTACCGGGGACTTTCTGCTCTGTTACGATGGGAGGGTGTTAAAGTCTGCTGCCTCCCTCTTCTGGGCTAATGGGGACTTGCTGCTCTGCTTAGACTGGCAGCCTTTTAAGTCTGCTGCCTCCCTCTTCCGGGCGAGGATGCCTGGCGTAATTCGGGGCACTCTCTCTGGGTGGGGCGGTGGCGAGCTCCGGCGAAGCTGGTGTGGGGCGTGGTCTATGCTGGCAGCA
Organism: Ichthyophis bannanicus; assembly: GCA_033557465.1. Lineage (NCBI taxonomy): Eukaryota > Metazoa > Chordata > Amphibia > Gymnophiona > Ichthyophiidae > Ichthyophis > Ichthyophis bannanicus. The sequence goes on from CM066037.1 coordinate 485,824,958, forward strand.
GTAGGCAGTGCGTGGGCGGGGGCTGCGGTTGTTGCGGCACGTTCGTCTTGCTTTGGGGTGGCGACTCGTAGGGGGGTCGTGTCGGGGTTTCTGAGCGAAGTGTTACGCAACGGCGGATGGGGTGCCAGGGTTTCTGGCTGGTCTAGGCTTCCAGGAGGTGGGGGTCACGTGATGTTCGCTGTCAGCCGGGGGCCGGACTGGAAGCCTAGGGTCATTTGGCCCATGGGGTCATTCCCTCGTGGGGAGGATGGTTCGGGAGAGTTTGGGTGGACGGTCTGGCCCCTCGGATCATGATCTGGTGGGTACATCGTTTTATGGCAGTTGAGGGTGGTCGCAGTTGGATGCAGCCCATACCTTTGATGAGGCACCATGAAGTGAGCCGGTTTGGCTCCGGTTACGTGTTGGGGGGGGCGCCAACTGGGTCGCGGAGCGGTTTTCGGCTGTGGTTGGTTGTCAAGTCATGGTCTGCGGGCTTATACAACAATAAAAAAAAAAAAAAAGAGAAGCGGGGGGGGGGGGACGACTCAGCAGGGCAAATTGGGCAGTGGATAATCCGGCATTCCTGAGGTGCAGACATAAGATTGTCGGGGGTGGGGGGTGTATTTCTCCTCTGGGGGTGTCGGAATGCTTAGCCACCACTGGCAGTGGGGGGTGCACCTGGTCGCAGCTTGGTTTGGGGGGGGGGGCGGCTTCGGGACATTAATGTCGCCAGTGCTGGTGGAGGGATCTCGGAGGTGTCCGGGATACGGAGCTCTAGGCCGCACTGGGGTCGGGGCGGGGTGCCTTCGACCTGACATTAATGTCCTCTGTGCCGGTGGCGGGATCCCGGAGGTCCGGGGTCCGGAGCCTTAGGCTATACTTGGGCCGGGGGCGGGGTGCCCCCGACCCGGACATCCCCTGGCTGACTTTTGCTAATTACATGGCGAGGTCGGGGAAAGGGGATTAGGAAGATTGCGGTTGGCATGACCGCGGCAGCAGCGGAGGCGGGGTCACCTTGCTAATAGCATGGCTGGTGAGGCATTGCTCCGCTGCGGGTCACCTTGCTAATAGCATGGCTGGTGAGGTATTACTCCGATGTTTGTATTGTTAAGAGGATTATTCTTGAACTGTAATGTTCGGTATATATTATAAAGTTAATAAAGCTGCGACCGGTGCTTTTCCCAAGAGTGGTGTATGTGTGTATTCTGTGGGAAAGGAGAGTGGGACTAAAATGGGGGGAGGGGCGGGGGTGGACGGTTAGAGGGGCCCGGAGCACCGTGTCCGAGCTACCTCAGTTAATGCAAGGCCGCAGGGCAGGGTCCCGGCGGCCGATGGTAACCGGGTGCGTGGCCGGTGCGGGGGCCCTGGCCCGCAGACGTCAGCGGCTGGGGGCAGGAGCGCGATGACGTGGAGGGCGCCAATAAAATTGAGTGGCTCCAGCCGCGCGTGGGAGCGCGGTGGAGTCTGGGAGGTGGGAGGCGTGTGGCCTGATTTGGGAGGAGCCAGGAGTTGGCAACGGTTGCTGAAGCTCCTGCTCCTCCCTGGGGACGAGGCCGGTTTCCCTCCCTCCCTCCCTCCCTATGTTAAGGATGTGGGGTGGGGGTGGAAGGGGTGTCGCAGCTGGGGGGGGCGGGATCCCGGAGGTCCGGGGTCCGGAGCCTTAGGCTATACTTGGGCTGGGGGCGGGGTACCCCCGACCCGGACATCCCCTGGCTGACTTTTGCTAATTACATGGCGAGGTCGGGGAAAGGGGATTAGGAAGATTGCGGTTGGCATGACCGCGGCAGCAGCAGAGGCGGGGTCACCTTGCTAATAGCATGGCTGGTGAGGCATTGCTCTGCTGCGGGTCACCTTGCTAATAGCATGGCTGGTGAGGTATTACTCCGATGTTTGTATTGTTAAGAGGATTATTCTTGAACTGTAATGTTCGGTATATATTATAAAGTTAATAAAGCTGCGACCGGTGCTTTTCCAAGAGTGGCGTATGTGTGTATTCTGTGGGAAAGGAGAGTGGGACTAAAATGGGGGGAGGGGGCGGGGGTGGACGGTTAGAGGGGCCCGGAGCACCGTGTCCGAGCTACCTCGGTTAATACACATGAAAAATCTTTTATAAAATTACCCCCTAACAGGCTAAAAGGATTTCTGGGGTAGGAAGGAGCAGGAAGGCTTAGGAAAGGCCCAGAGGTGTATTTTATGTTTTTGTGGTGGTGGGGGCCTTATTTGTTTGTTAGTTTCATTTCCTTTGTTTTAAAAAACAAACAAAATTCTTTTTGTCTTTCTTTTTCATTTTTAAAATGAAATGAAACAGGATTTTAATGAACATTTCATTTCTTTTCAAACAAATGGACATGCTCTAGTCTCTATATAACCTCCGCTGTTGTTCTTTGTCCCCTTTATCCTTTAAATGTCAGGCATGTCACACTATTGAATTACACTAATATGTAGCATCATGTTGTGTCCTTAATGTCGAATGGCTCATGGTTTTATTTTTATCTCAGAAGAAATAATAAGCCAAATTGAATTACAGTTATCTACAGATACACATCAAGCTGATCACATTTGCATTCTCTCTACCTAGCCATGGAAAAATAAAATCTCTCATTTCAGTTATCATTTGAGCCTGTATTAATAAATCTGTTTGCTAGTACCTTTTGTTTTAAATACCTGAAGAAGACTAAATTGGTCACTGATATCTGACTATGAGCCAGAGTTCCAGCTATAATATATTGGTGCTGAGTAAGTTGCAGGTCGTCTGCATCCCAGCTTCCTCTGTGGTGACTCCCAGGTCCACCAGGTGCCACTCGAGCTTACACTGCTGATACCCGGTGCTCCATCCAGCAGTTTGCCAGAAGTCACATGCTGTGAGCTCATATTAGTACTTTTCTCTTCACTTTCTATTTCCTATGGCACTGCTACACTTTCACTTCCTGATTTAACTCTCTTCAGTCTTATTCAGTACTTCAAAGCACTTCAAACCTCAAGACAACACTATACATTTTCTACACTCTTCATCTCACCAGCCAGTTTCACTTCTACCCTATCTTCTGCTCTCGAGCTTCAAAGTTTTCCTCCTCTTATTCCAATATCTCCATGTATCTAATCCTCATCACTGTCATTACACCTCCTCTTCTCATCTTCTCATCTTTCTGCTGCGCCTTCTCCTCTCAGCTGGCCCTCCAAGGTAGCTCTCAACCCAGATATGTACAACAAATTGGAACTCTTCCAATCTTCTTATTCCTTTTTTTCCTCCCTCTTCTTTCCATTTCTCGTTTCCTATGAAATGTCTACTCTATTTCCAACAAGCTTTCCTACATTCATGACCTCTTTATCTCTCATACACTACATCTTCTTTCTTTATCTGAAATTTGGCTTTCCCCTGAAGATTCTGGTTTAGTTGCTGTCCTCAGTCATGGAATTACATTTTCTCCTATACACCTTGCCCTGTTGGCCATTGAAGAAAAAAAAATGAATCCCCCTTCAGGTACCTTTGTTACAGGTTGAATCCATCTTGTGCTAACGTCTATAGCTCAGGCCTAAGAAAGAAACAGCTTGTTGACTTTTTCACACTGAAACTGCAAAATCAGCAAGATTGAGCAATGAAATGAGCTAATATCCTGTCCCAGAGAGCTGACACAATGAGAGGCTCTGAACACTACACAGCTAGTGAAAAGGCTGTCACCTGGGCCTCTTGAATGAACAAAGGGGAACATAAACAAGGACGATGAACATCAGTAGCTACAGTTTATCTACAGGAAACATGACTAGCACAAGGCGAATGAGAATGAGAAGATAGGATGCCCAAGGGAAAAGGGTAGAGATTGGGAAGCAGATTTGCTTGAAATAATAGAGAATGAGAAAGGGGGGGATCTATTTATCAGCAATTTGAGCCTGAAAATGAATATAAATATAGAAAAGAAATTCTAATAAGCAGACAGACATTAGCTGATCTCAATGGAGTAAGGCTGTCTGTCTCCAGGACCTTTTACACTTAAGTCAGGTGCTTTGCTTGTTATAGATGTATTGATGCTATGAATTGATATTGAAATTTGTACCTTATAAATCAAAAGTAAAGCTTGTGATGTTACAGACCTGACAAGATAAAATAAAAACGTTTCCATGCTTTATGGTGGCATGAGCAATTGGTTTAAAGCCAGTCCTGTATGTATGTTGGGGTTGAACACAAACAGCCAAACAAAATTAGAAAATTCCCCAAATAATCTTAGGGGAAGCCCAGAAAAACCCCAACACCATGGTGGAGGTATTTGACTATTATTCTCCCCTTCATGTAGGTTTCAACCCTTTTTTCCACCTCCATCTCACTTCTTTTTTTCCTTTGAGATCTACTCCATCCATCTAATTACTCAACTTTCCAGGTAATTGCCATTTATTAACCACCCAATAAGTACCCTCTTCCTTTCTTACTGACTGACTCCTGGCTTTCCTTTTCTCTTGGATCATCTTCCCCTTCCCTCATTCTTGGGGACTTTACCTTCATTGTTGATGACCCTCCATTCTAGAATGTCCCTTTAAGTCACATTGTTGGTGCCCTTCTCTTATATCATCAGTTCCAGACTTTATTCTTTCACTCTGTGGTGCCATACACCTGCAATAAACTTTTTGAATCGGTGCTACATGCTCTGTTTCTGGCTCTATTCAAATCCATCCTACAAGCCCACTTTTTTTGAGGCTGCTTTTAAATCGTAACTCCTTACTCTCCTGTTCATACCTATGTTTTTAATCATTCCCCATAATAAATAAAACTCTCTGATTCTCTTATTTGTTATTTGTCTTTTTTGAACACATTGTAAGTTCCATAGAACAGGACCTGTCTTGTATGTACTACATCTTGTAGTAATAGCAATTTATTAATAATGAACAAAATGCATTGATCTCCAAAGGTCATGTCATTTCTGCCATGTTTTCAAAACAGAAGAGATTTCAGTAGTGTAGGTGAAATATGACCAAGGAATAGATGTGGGTCTTTACAGGAGAAGGGGAGAGAAAATAATGAAGTACAGTATTGGCATGGAGGCCAGCGTCCTGATGGGCTCCTAAATTTGCAAGGTGAGAGCACTTACTGAATGGGAAAAAGTGATCTCTTGGCCCATTGAGCGTGCAGACTTTCTCTGTGGCACATTTTAATGCAATTTCAGTGCTAATGAAGAACTGTGATACAAAGTTATCTTCCGTGTCTCTTCCCCACCCTTTTGATACCATTTTTGCTCCCAGCTCCACTGAGGTATTGTTCCATGCATCTACTACAATTTCTGTGGCAAAATACTCCTTTCTTGAACTTATTCCACTTGTTGTCGTATACTGTTGCCTAGTCATTTCCGTCTGGTGCTATGAACTGCAGTTAAAATCCGACTCTCTGGGGATTTTTCCCCTATTTTATCTCCCCTCCTAACTCATCTATCTCAGTCATTGCAAAGAATGTTAAGAATGTTATTTATGTTAAAAATGTTCTACAATTGTTCTATGTAAAAAAATAATAGTTCTCTATTATTTAAGTATTATTGTTCTATGTAAACCGCCACTGATCTCTGGAAGAGGCGGTATAGAAAAATGTATAAATAAATAAAGACCATCTAAAATCAGGGGCCAAGCATCAGAGCACCTTCCAGAATCTTTTCATCATGACCCAAAACTCCAGCTGTTGCTGTTGCCATTGTGAAATGACTAGAGCACATCCCAAGCTCCAATAAGCCTAGGAAACAGAAACCTGACCCCAGAAACAAACCCATATGCTTTGCTGGTTCCCTATGAGGTTCATTCTGAACAAGGAATAGCGGGGATGTAAGTCTTGTTTGGATGTACAAACCCGCTATTCCCTGTTTTGAGATTCTGAGATAGGAGCTTCCTGCATGTATTGAGTCTTTGTGTAGGGAGCTCCAGACGGGGGCGGCGACAGGGAGGACCGAGGTGTGGGGCACCCAACCCGGTTGTACAGGGCTAATTCAGGTCACAGCTCTGTAGGTCTGGGGTCGGAAGGCTAGATGGGGAACTTATTCCACCAATGAGGTGGAATAAGCCCCCCCCCAACTGAAGAGTTTGGCACCAGTGGGAACCCCCCCCGATGAATGAAGCACAGCAAGAGGTGCCCCACTGCATGATCCCAGCCCTGGGAAGCCCCTCCAGGGTCGGGCAGTGGGAAAAGGCAGGTTAGTTCAGAGGCGGTGCATCGGGGCTCCTGCATGGCATCCTGGTGCCATAGCGACGGAACGCCACGGCACCTGGACTCCATGCAGGAGCACTGGAAGGGTTAGCCGGGGAGTAGGCTGGACATCCAGGCCCACAGAATCAGGGTTCGCGCAAGTGCCCCAATTCTGCTCCTGTGGGAACATCTAGCTCCAGTGGGTGCAGAATCGGGTGCATCTCTGGCCCGTCCAGATTCTGAATGTCCGGAGAGACTGGATGTCCCTGGTTCAGAATTGGCCTCAATATATTTTAAGTTGTCTCTTTACACTGCTTTGTGAGTACCAGCATCAGCTGACAGTACAGTCCCCATTCAAATTATTTGAAATGCATTCCATTTGATTTTAAATCACAAATAAGTAAAATTCTTCTTTATCTGAAGGAAAATTCAATCAAGGATTACACAAGCATCATAAGACTTATTTTTTCATTTCTCACCAGAATTGGTACATTATGGACAGACAAATTGCAAGCTTTCCTAAAACTTATTCCACCATATGAACACAACTCCATTGTCCAAAAACCATGTACAAGGTCATTCCATAGTTCATGCTGGTTCAATTCTTAACCCTTTTTGCTGAAAGTGGCAATGAATGCCAGTAGAGACACTGACAACTGTTTAGGAGGAACTAAGATGAGGCCACCATCTTATCTCACTTTGACCAACCAGTAACTATCGCATGACAACGATATTAGAGTACAATCCAGTGAGCCACCTAATTTCACAAGCACAGCCCGAGTCATCTTTTGGATGTACAACCTGTGTGGACATGCAGGGTGCCATGTTCAAGGGGTCACCACAATGCTGAGCCCCCCTTCCCGTATTGTTCATCAGGTGGATAGAGTGAGAGAGAAAAGGAGGTTTGGGGGATAATGATACTGAGTAGAGGGGGAGGGGGAGGAAGAAGGGAATACTTGGTAGAAGAGGGAGAAATAGGGATGTTGCCCTAGAACTACCGAAGTTGTCACCACTGAAGAGGGGCGCTCCAACTTCTGTTTTTGCAGAGTCAGTTAGCCTAGAGACGGCTCTTGAGTAGTCACTTCCAGCATTAAACTGGGTTCTCACAAGCATTTTCCTCTTCCCTGCTGTTTCTAATGCTTAGCTTACAGTGAATGACTGCTGAAAACATCAAGTTAAGCTTTCTTAAAGGGATCGATTTTCTCTAGGCATTTTTCCTCATCTGTTCCTGCCCCATAATTCCAGCTCATATAACAAAGGAAACATTTTCCTTGTCCCTAATCGTAACTGACTGTGCCACAGTAGGCCAAGATCGTTGTTCCATTCATATTTCTTTTCAGTGCTCAGATGAGACGTATTCTTGCCACCATAACAAACTGAAGCTAGAGAAGCTTTGTAATTGTGAAAAAATGTCAACTTCTCCAATAGATAGAAGCCAAGCCTTTGTACGTTGCTATGTGATTATCTGGCGACTTGGTGGTGTACGGTACTTGATTCTAGACTTCATTAAAATGAAACCCAATATAATCAACCATGTAATACTGGATAAACTCCTTGTTGCAACATGCCAAAAAAAGGATTGTTTCTTGAGGCAAATTGTATAAAAAGTCAAAGAGTAAATTACAACACAGTCCTCATTTCAGTTTGCAATGCATTTACAGTTTCAGGTATATCAATGGTGAAGTGCAGAAATATTTCACCAGTGGAGTGTCTCCTAATATGGCTTTCCTCAAGTATGCTAGAGGGAGAGACTTTCTTGGTCTCAGAAATACTAAGCTTTATAACCCTTCCCTTTCTGTCAGAGATCTTCTGTATTTGTCCCATGCTTTCTTGAATTCAGTTACAGTTCTTGCCTGCACCACCTCTTCTAAGAGGCTGTTGCACGCTTCCACCAACCTTTCCATAAAGAAATATTTTCTCAGAATACTCTTGAGTGTATCCCCTTTCACAGTCATCTTATAACCCCTCATTCCAGAGCTTCTTTCAGCTGGAAGGGGGCCACCTCCTGTACATTTATACCATGGAGGTATTTAAATGTCTCTGTCATATCTCCCCTCTCTCGCCTTTCCTCCAAAGTATACATATTGAGATCTTTAAGTCTATCCCCATATGCCTTATGACAAAGGCCATAGACCATTTTAATAGCTGTCCAATGGACCAAATCCATCTTATTTATATCCTTTTGAAGGTACGGTCTCCAGAATTGTACATGATACTCCAAATGAAGTCTCCTTTTTCTGCTGGTCATTTCTCTCAATCACCCAAGCATCCATCTGGCTTTTGCCATTACCTTTTCTACCTGTTTGGCTATTTCAAGATAATCCGATATGATCAGTCCCAGGTCCGCTCTTCTTTAGTGCATTGAAGTACTTCATCCCATATAGGCTTAAAAGGTTAGGGCTCTTTAACCTGGAAAAGAGACAGCTGAGGGGAGATATGATAGAAGTCTATAAATTAATGAACGGAGTGGAACGGGTAAACGTAGATCGATTGTTTATGTTATCAGAATATAGAAAGACTAGGGGACATGCAATGAAGCTACAGGGTAAACTATTTAAGACTAATAAAAGAAAATATTTTTTCACTCAACGTGTAATCAAACTCTGGAATTTGTTACCGGAGGATGTAGTAAAGGCTGTTAGTGTAGCTGGGTTTAAAAAAGGTTTGGACAAGTTCCTGGAGGAAAGGTCCATAAACCATTATTAAGAAGGGACCCAATGCTTGACCCAGTACAAGCATTGCGGAACCTGTGTCTTTTGGGGAAACTGCTAGGTACGTATGACCTAGATTGGTCACTGTTGGAAACAGGATACTGGGCTTAATGGACCTTGGTCTGACCCAGTATGGCATATCTTATGTTCTTATGTATATTGTACCACTCTGAGAATTTTTCAGCCCAAATGCAAGACCTTGCATTTTTTAGCATTAAATCTTAGCTGCCAAATTCTTGACCATTCTTCAAGCTTCGCTAGATCCCTCCTCATGTTATCTACACCTTCCAGGATGTCTACCCTGTTGCAGGTTTTGGTGTCATTTGCAAAGAGGCATACCATTTCTGATATTTTGTAATTTCGCTTACAAAAATGTTAAAAAGAACAGAATCAAGGACTGATCTCTCAGACATGCCATAGGTAATGCCCATATCTTCAGAGTGAACTCTGTTTACTACTACTACTACTACTACTACTACTACCCTCTGGGGCTTCCCACTCAACCAGCTTCTTACCCAGTCACTTTAGGATCCATCTCAGTTTAGTTATAAGTCACTGATACGGAACAGTGTCAAAGGCCTTGTTGAAATCGAAGTACACCACATCTTGCACTCTTTGCGATGCAATTCTCTGGTCACCCACTCAAAGAAATCAATCAGATTCATTTGACAAGTAAAGCTATGCTGTTTCAGATCCTGTAATCCCTTGGATTTCAGAAACGACACCATTCTCTGCTTTACCAGTGTTTCCTTTAATTTACTCCTCACAAATGTCAGACTAACTGGCCTGTAGTTCCCAACATCTTCCTTACTTCCACTGTGAACCAACAGAAATATGTGTTAAGGAATTCTGCTTTATCCTCATCAGCCTCTTCATATTCCTGCCCTTCACCCTTGATTCTAAGAAAGCCACCTTTATATCACCTCCTGTCATTAACACATTTAAAAAAGTCTCATCCCCATGTTTTACTGTTTTGGCTATTGTTTCTTCCATTTGCATCTTTGGTATCCTGACTACTTTACCAGCTTCCCTCAGCTTCTCTAGATATTGCTGTTTGTCTTCCTTTCTGTGATCTCTTATAGTTTACGAAGGCTAACCTTTTTTTACTTAGCTTTTCAACTACTTCTTTTGAAAACCATAGCGGCCTCTTTTTCCTCTTATGTTTATTTACTTTCATAACAAAAAAAATTGTTGCCCTTAAAATATCTCCTTTCAGTCTTGTCCACTGTTGTTCTACATCCCCCAGATGTTCCCATCCTGCTAACGATTTCCAATGGTTTCTTTCTGTCTGTGTACCACGTCTTCAATGTACCATATGTCTACTCATGAAAATACATTTCAAACTCATTAAAGGAAAGAGAAGACAATGGGCTTACAATGTAAGGGTATGATATTCAGAAGTGTCTATCTGGTTAGTAGTGCCTGTTAACCAGATCAACCCTACAGATCTGGGGTGGTTTGTGGACAGCGCAAGGGTGGCACTTATCCAGTTAACAGTGATTTTCAAACCACTAACCAGATAACTAACTGCATAAAGTTAGTCCAAACAAAAGCAGGCCTAACTTTGGGGCATGTTTACTAAACTGCGTTAATGTCATTCGTGTTAGGTTCTGCGGTAAAGGTACAGATGCACATATAAAGGCATGGGCGGTGCATCATCACGGCAAGCTGCGTGAGACAACATGCGGTACAGGGCACCCCGTGCTAAGGCGCAGTACAAAGCGCCGAACAAGGTACCTAGCGTAAGGCGCCCTACAAAGTGCTGAAACCCAAAATGCCCCAGGTCCAGGTGCTACAATGATTATGCTAAAGTGACCAAAGATATGGTGCCGTAGGGGCCCAAGTTGGCAAGCATGAAATGTAAGGCTGAAACACAGATGTAACCCTAACACTGCACCGAGCACCAAGCAAAGGCAATGGACAAGTGATGGAAGGAAGGAGAGGTGGGAGCTGATGTACCCGCCCAGTCTGCATGCGTACATATGTGGCAGCTGGTAAAGTGGACAAACATATTGGAGGCAGCTGTACAGATGCACAGGGTGTCTGCAACGTAAACTGTCACAATGACAGTGGGTGGCAGAGGATGGGGATACGTGTCCACCAGTGGAGGTAGAGGTGGCAAGACAAGTGCAATGATAGGAGGACAGAGGAGTAGTAGTGCTATGCCGAGAAGACACAGGAGAGGCAAGCATGAAGAGTCACAATGCAGAAAAGGGTACCAGCGTAGGACATGGGGTAGCAGCCTGCACATGAAGAGAGGATGCCACACAGCTGACACACGCAGATAGACAGACAGAAGGATGTTTGGCAACTGTGATGAGGGTACTATGGGCTGGCAGCACAGATCCGCAGAGATATGACTGTCCAAAGGAATGACAAGTAGTTGTATAGGACAGGCATAAAAAACAAGAACAAACAGAAATTGAACCCATGACCAGTGGGCAGAAAGTCAGTGAACAAACCAGCAGGCTACACGACCATGTTGAGTTACACAGCAATGTCTGCATACAAGAACACTGCAGGACACCACACAAAACGCCTGTTGTGTGCCAGCATAGGGCAACCCCACCAGTACCCATGATGCAACACAAATGCAGAACAGATGTCCACAGCTGATATCGCAGTCTGTAAGTGGGACAAGAGACACAGATAAACATATGCACACACACCATGAAATGGAATGCCGTGAACATAGCATGCCAAGGAGCGAAGATCCAAAATAGAAAGGGTGGCAGGGGCCTGCAGAGGGGACAGCCGTGTGCATGGACAGTGGACCAGGGCAAAACGGGGAATAGAACCAAAAAGGAGCACATGAGAATCGAACCCACACAACAACATGTCCAACAACAGCATCACAACAGCACTACCAATCCCCCAAGCCAACTACTCACTTGGATAGCATAATGATAAGAACCATATGTAACAGCTAATATGTGACAGATAGGCTGCATAGAGGGCACACCGTGGTGCACAGCGAAGAGAAGGGAGGGTGTGCGGAGAGGTGATGAAGTTGCAGCCATTGCATGGTAAGGTCAGCAGAACACAAGAAAAGAAGAGGAATGGAACATGCTGGGATCAAACCCACAACCTATGGTGGCCCAATGCATGCCTCTAACCACTCTGCCAGACAACTATAGCAACTGCAATGCTAATATGTACCACTAAATGGAATGTGTGTATGGAAAGTCATAGCACCATGTGAGGCGGCAGACGGTTGGCACACAGTCAACTGCCAGTGGTCCAGGATGGTCAGTGTGGTGATGCAGCAGCAGAGACAAATGTCTGTACAAAATGTCACACCAAAGCCACTGGTCCATCAACAGATGAGGAGCAGGACAGATCATGTCCAGGAGATGCATGGTATGCACATGTACACAGTGGGTGCTGCATGTGGAGGACCAAACACACAGGAGTCATGAAATGTCCACAAAGGTATACGTGCCTGGCAATACAGGACACAGAAGCCAGGAAAAGCATATACAGATAGATGTCTGCTAGTCTACACGCAGATATATGTAATGGGTGTCAGAGACTGGCCATGATATCAAGCAAAACAGTGTACATGGCAACATAACCCTCATAATGTACATCAAACGGTGACAATGATTAACTGGACCCCGTCAGAACAATGCAGGGAATGTGGCCTGACAAATGCTACATGGGGAATTGAATCCTGGTCCCCAGGTACACAGACCAGTGTGAGAACCATAGTGCCACACCAGCACATAAACATCTCCGCAGTGGATGATGTGTAGACAGGGAGGCAGACGCATATCCAATCAGTCCCGCAGCCACTGCCAGCACCAGTGCCAATGAACACCAATGCCAGCTATGTCCGACACACACATCCCAGGCGGGGATGTAGAGGCACCAGCCTTGGCATGCATGTGCCCAAGTAGTAGAGATGCCCACCCACAAGAAGCCACAATGCTCCAAGACAGACGACATCCAACTGTACAGGCACATGGGAGCGATGATTGTACCTGTGTTAAAATGGAATATGTATGTGGCCATCGGTGAAACCATCTGTGCATAGGAATGCAGCAGCAGAACGTCCAATACACTACACATATGTTGTGTATGATAGAACACACACATTGGGCAATGACCTGAAAGGTCGACTGGCAACACAGTGATGTGAGTGAACCAGATGGCACTGACGTGCGTTGTCTGCATCATCATGGGAATAGCACAGGAACACACAACTAAGAGGGGGCATGGTCCAGGCAGGTGCACCAAGCTGCCCACATAACCAGAAGGCGATAGGGTCGGAACGGAGGATACCTAGATGTAATGCCATACTGCCATACAGTAATGTAGATCTGCAGTGCACAGGCAAATGCAGAAACATCAGCAAACTGTCATGTCTCAATGTCCCAGCACCAGCCCTCAACTGCGTAGACCATATGTGTGTGTATCAATGGATCATACAGCAGTGTAGATGGCCAGTCAAAAGTCTGTGATGTGCGTGAGAATCAGCAGATATCAGTTACGTATGTACAGAAACACCTTTAATGACCAAATGGGAGCAATAACAGTTACACAAGGCCAAATGAGGACATGGAAACAGGTAGGAGATGCACATGTTGCCAAAGAACAAACATAGCCAAACCTCACAGACATAGAGATAGCACCATGCAGAAGGCCTGCTGCAATGGGTGTTGTGGATACAGAAGAGTCAAAGATATGCCAATGAACAGGGGATGCACAACCTAAGGCAGAAAAATGAGACAGCCCCCGCCCCACAGCTAAGGTAATGGTGCAATGTCAGTGGCACAATGCTATGTCATATGGAGGTTTGGGCACACATGCAATGATGGGGAGGTAAATCAATGTACAGAGGCACATCTGTAGAGGAACCACACACAATAACATGTATGTGGAGGTAGAACGTAAGGACAACAATGGTGCACTAACACACACAGAATCCAAGTAGGTACATGCACCATTGCAAACCTGGAATCAGGCAGATGCACATGCACCGTGTACATTAAAGCATGACAAAGTGCTGCCCCAGATGAACTGTAACACCCCCTGCGAGGGTCAAACAGCAGTCACAGATGGTGGCACGCATCACAGTGGTGTGGTGGCAAACAGTTTGTAATGTCCAAGTACAAAGTAGCCAGACATAGCAACAAGGCCTACAGGATGTTCCCCCTGTGGCACACATGTGGCTGCATGCAACTGTCCACACAAACATATATATAGATATACTGCACTGCAGGTCACACACATGGGCTACACACATCAACACACTGTCAGATAGGTGCACAACATACAGTGAGTATGTGATATCCTGCTGTACATGTTCGGACCAGTACACATTGTCCACAGTGAAAATGTCATCCGAAAGTACACATGTCCCGTTACGGATGTCACAGATCCATGGGCATGCAAGGTTACGTGTGACAACTCAGTGTGCCACAGTAATGCAGAGTGTACTGCGTGTCCATCGCGATGACCACGACACACAGCCAGAGTACGGCAGCAATGTTGTGTCAGTTGTCCCTTTTTGGCACAAAGTATTAGTCAAACAACAATGTCCATCATAGGCGTGTGTCCCACTCGCTGAGGCCCATCACCCAATGGCACCATCCCCCAGGGATCGTTGCATGGAGGTGCTCTGTCCACCAATGGTACTGTGATGGGTAGGCCAGCTGCAGTGTAGACGATATGCTGTGTGTGTTCGCTGCACTTTGTGATAGAGGAAGGAGAAACAGGTAATGGTATGCTGTATACAAAATAAGGTCACAATGGAGAGAGAGAAACCACAATATGTACATGAGATCTCAGACATGTACACAGGACACGATCACAACACAGAGCACAGTGCGTGTTGCTCACAGCTGGAGATGGCATGGCCGACCAGGTTGCCATCTCAACATGGCCATGTCTATGGCCATGTAACACAGGCTGCCCAGTGGGCCACAGCATGTCCAGCAGTGTTGGTGACACAGATCCCACAGAGGTCCATGACAAAACAAACAGCCCATAAGAAACATTTGAAGTGTGATGTGAGTCAAAACAGATCAAACATGCAACGTACCATCTGTGTGCAGCAGGTGTCCAATAGGGACTGTCTGAGGCAGGCAAAGGCCACATGAGGTCACAGTAAAGGTAGGGCATGTCACTGGAATGTGTGGAATCACCATGGCCGCATGTCGAGCCGGCAATGCCACATGTTCAAGGTCTGGCAAGATCCGTGAAACAGAAGCGTTGATGCATAGTGGACTGGTAGCAAACAGGAGACAGGTCAGTAGAAAACATAGAAGACATGCGTAAATATGTGCGTACAATGTACACAACGGCACCAGCACAGGGTTAGAGATAGAGCAGTGAGCACCACCGCACAGGTGTCCAGGCACATCCCATCACCAGACAACACTCAAGGGTAGCAGAGTGTGCCGTCACATAGACACGTGCCAAAAACACAGACACACACACACAGTGAGATGGGGAGAGCATGCCGCCAGTAGCATACGGCCCCTGTGAGCCCAAGCTGAGACCAGTGGAGGCAAGCATCACAGCCCATGCAAGGAGACACAGATGCTAGGGGAGAGGTGTATGTGCTGGCCACCACCACCACACCCTTCGCCTGCAGAGACACACAGCTCCATCACAGTTGTCACAAATACAGTTTTGAAAACCAAGAACTTGACCTGAACTAATGGCAATATGGTTGCCAAACCGAACATGTGGGGGTAGGGAGGCGCAGGCCAAACAGGTGCACAACAACATATGTGCAGTGGACAGAGAACAACAGAAATGTGCTATGCCGCAGTGCCCCTACAGTACATATACTGCTATGTTCACACAGCACAGTCACCTGCAGGTTGAAGGACGTACTCACAGGTACCATTGCACTGCTGCAATGGCCAGCAACATTGGCTACTCCTGGGGATGTAAAGACAGAAGGGAAACATACATATGTGCAGAGAGAGGCCAAAAACAGACACAGCAGCATGTACATGTAGACAAATATGCATATCACCACATATGCAGGACTTACATGAGAACAGCTCCTCGATCAGACATTGCCTGACCGCCGTCCCCACATGTGTGTCACCACGGCCACATACAGGAGGGCACAGTGGATCCTCCTCAAGATCCTCATTAATGTCGACCCAGATATTGTGCCTGAGTGCAATGTTGTGTAGGATGCAACAGGCCAGAATGATCTGTGCCACAGTCATGGGTTTGTATTGTAAGGCCCCACAGGTCCTATCCAGACACCTGAAGCAACTCTTCAAAATGCCAAAGGTGCGCTCGATGACTGAACAGCTGGAGGCATGGGCCTCATTGTACCTCCTCTATGCACATGTCCATGGAAGACAGCAGTGGCACCTGGAAACAGTGCTACCTGCATGTGTACCGGGACACACAAATGAGCAGTGATGCACATATGGCCAACATAGTTACGACTGGAAACACACAAACATATGTGTCCATGTCCCCTGTGACAGTGACATGGCATGCTGGAGGACCCCGCCTCACACAATGTCAGTGCTGCACAACCACAATGCAGGGAGAGGCATGCAGGGGTCATAGTCAGCAATGGGACCACGTATAACAGACATCGGATGGGCAGTGATATTCCACAGCATGACGGACTGTGTCTGTAATGTGTTCTGAAAACACGTCTGAGATGCAGCACACCATGTCATGTGTGTCACAGGGGATATGCAGTCAGAAGGCCCAAATGGAACACCGAAGGTGACCCTGTCCCACCTGTGCGAGGTGCAGTGCCCACAGGACACAGAGACAACATGTGCATGTTAGAGATGGCTAATACCCACCCAGCAGGGCACAGTCCCCATATTGTCTGGCCTCAAATTACCTGAATAGTGCCGAGTGTTGCAGGATATGGGGGTCATGGGCAGACCCTGGAAACTGGGGAACCACATTCAGAATACGCATAGTTGCATCACAAACAACCTGAACATTCAGGGAATGGTAGTGTTTGCGGTTGCGGAACGCCACCTCCCTGTCTCTGGGCGGGACCAGGGCAGCATGTGTGCAATCAATAGCTCCCATCACGTGTGGTATCCCCGCAATCCGCTGGAATGCCTGGCCCAGGGCCCCCCACTGTTGCCCACTGTTAGGAATCGTAATGTAATTCCTAACCCGGCTGACCATGGCCCGCAGTACCTGATGGAGACGGCGCAAGAAGGTGGGCCTGCTCATCCCCCCACCACGGCCACCGAGGATTGGAAGCAGCCAGAGGCAAAGAAACGTAGGACAGACAGGAGTTTGTCCAATCCTGGTATGGCATGTGACCGGGCAGTCCAGGGCTCGAGGTCAGGTCTCATATCCCTAATAGCCCCCGTGCTCAGACGGTAGAGGAAGATGACCTGGTCCTCATGAATGTCCTGGAGCAGGGGCCTGGGCCTGTAGAGGCGAGGCAGGTGAGGGTGTGCCTCCGCACGCCTATGGTGCCGTGCTAGACATACCTCGGCCTGTGGAACCTCCACAGCTGCAGGTCTGTGTTGCAGCAGGACTGCACCCATGCCCAGTTCCACAGCCCCAAGGACACCATCTCCCTCATCAGGCAACTGTAGCTCCTCGAGTTCCAGCAATGCCACCACTGCACAACCCGCATGGTCAGTCTGAGCCATCATGGACAGAGGCCTGAGTGATGTGGGGAGCTAAATACATTGTGGGGCGTGGCAACTAATCAGAACCAACATAACACAGCTGCAGATGCAGCAACGCACACCAGCAATAGGTTTGCAAACCGCACAGTGCGTACGGAAGCGGAACGTCATAAGTTGCGCAGTAGCGTGCATACCACAACACACAAGTGCACCTTGCAATTGGATCATGCAGAGCATGCATAGGAAAGCGAGGGGCATGCCGCGTGTCCCCACGTGCATAGAGATTGCGCAACATGCGCTTGCACAACGTACGCATAGATGCAATGCATGGGGTACCTATGGGCAGCGGAGAGTGCCGTAGCTACGGCCCAGCACACAAAGTAAACTCACATACCAGAAATGGCAGATGTGTGGCACCAAATACGGAAGAGGACACAGCACCTGTGGATGTAGGGGCAGACAATGAGGAGGTCCGAACGTAAAGAACGTGAAGCGCACAGTTGCATAATGGCATAGCGTGTGTAGGAACACACATTACGCCCAACACGCATGTTGAGTGCGTGCATAGTGCAGAGCAACGCCAAAGGGGGACAGGGCACATACAGCACACCATGACACATGTGCGAGCTGTGTCCCTGCGCATAAATGGAGCATGTAATGTATGCCACCCCCTGTAGGTGGTGCAGAGGTAATGCATGGCTGCCCACGTAAGAAATGCATCCTGGGTAGTGGCAACGTGCATAGGAACACGCGTTGCACAGACTGAAGTCAGATGAACCACGCATTGTGTATTTAAAAGGGGCACAGCAGGTCAGCGATGGCGGCACACGATGGCATAGAGTGGAGCATGAGAGATGACCGAGAGCAACCTGAACAGCCACCAGGCAGCAATGTCCCATACAAAGGAGGAGCCTGAGGGGGCGAGGCAGGCCCATCCAGCCACAGCCAGGGGGTGCAGCAACAGTGTGGAGGTGTGACAGGTGGCAGGCGCCATTGCAGGCCAGTGCAAGATGATGCCAGGAGGAGGGCAGCCCGCTACACCCAGGAGAATGACCTCCTCCTGGCAGCCATCCTGGAGCGCTATGAGGTCCTATTTGGGCGGCTCAGCAGCACCACCACCATTAGCCAGAGAAATGTTGCATGGGAGGAGGTCACAACAGTGGTGGCCACAGCAGGGGGACCCACCTGCGATACCGAGAGTATACGAAAATGCTTCCGAGACATCAAGTGCTCGGTCCGGGCTCGTGCCATTGCTGAGAGGTGCCACGCCCATGCAACAGGAGGGGGTGCATCACACCAAGCCACACTGTCACTGCTGGAACAGCAACTGGCCAACAGACTGGGGCCCATCTACCTCCATGGCCTGCCGCCTGAGCTGGATACAGCAGACCCACGTGCAGGTGAGACATAGGAATATGTTCTAGGGTGTGCCAACACATGGGGGTTGGGGGGAGGCCGGGGACAGGTCACAGCCATAGGACCATGCACAGACAGGGTACCAAGAGGGATAATGTGGCCACCAGTGACAGTAGCAGCAGAGAGGCCATGGGTGATGGTGACAGTGAAGGCCCATGTGGCATGTCAGAGACATCTCACTGGAGACCTGTGACAGTGATACAGCAGATGAGGGTGGCTGGCACAGGCTGGGCCCCACTGGAACCAGGGGGCCATGGGTGACGTGATGACGGTGCACATGGGTGAGGGTGGGTGGGCGTGAGGCAGCAGGCGCAGAGGGGGACAGGCAGGGGCAGGGATCGTTGGCCACCTATACAGAGTGGAGCCACACTGGAGGGGTGGGGGGGCAGCATAGTGCCCGGTGATGTAGGGTGTGTTGACGACAGTGTCCCCCTGCACCCACGTGCGCAGTGGGTGGTGGTGGTGGGATGGCAGCAATGTGCGATGGCAATCAATGGGGTGGGTGTCCCGAGGTGGGTAGGGCAGGGGGCAAGGGGGATGCGGGGGCAGCCCCAGATGCTGGACATGGGGCAGGCCACCATTCAGGGGGTAGCATGGGTAGGGAGGCCTGCGCAGGCAGGGCAGACCCATGTGGCACACACACACCCATGCACCCACACTGCACAGCCACCCAATGTTGAATGCCGGTTGTGCCATCATGGCCCCACGCTGCCACGGGGCATGCACTCCTGTGCACGGATCCCTGCCACCACAGGGCACATCTGTCCCAGGCAATGGTGGCCCGCCAACCCCAGCAGTACCCCAGCAGTCCCACCTGTTGACACGGCCCATATCCAGTTGCATGCATACACATCCACCAGTGAGGCGCCGCTGACACCGGGGACACATACAACTGATGGTGCAACACACGTCCCTGCACTGAAGCAGTCCCTGGCCACATATATACAGCTGAGGACGGCTCTGAATGTCCTATGTATCCCGTGGCCCACACAGCCTGGCAGGCCACGATGGGACAGGTACATCTATGTGGCTGGCCAGGCATGACACACCTGACCTGCGTACCCTCACACCCTACAGGTGACATACATGCCATGGAGGCAGCTGCGGAGGTGGAGCCCCCAGGGCCCGGACCGTGTCCCCCATCTGAGGCGGGCACGGATGTGGAGGTGCCCAAGGAGGACAAGGCAGCGCTGGAGGTGGAGGGGGATGCAGCAGTACACTACCTCTCAGATGGTGCGGAGGAAGAAGAGACGGGCGACAGCAATGTCACTGCAGAGGCTGCAGCTGGTGGCGCAGCTGGACCACCATCTCCGGGTCCAGCACCATGGCCCGCACAGGCAGCATTCCACCAGGTCATCAGGGAGATGTGTTCCCACTCTGAGGCAGTGCATAGGATGCAGAGGGTGGGTGCCCGATCTGTCTGGCCAGCTATTGCATGTGTACAGGTGGAATGTGTAACCCATGTATCATGGCTCTCACCGTGTCTCACCCACAGGCATACAGATGGCATTGTGCAAAGTGGCAGCCGGACAGCATTGCCTGTGGCGTGAGGCATGATGCCAATGGCTGGTGCTGAGCGGCCTCCTCCGCGAGGTGCGGACACTGAACGACATGGCAGGGTCAATGGCAGCCAGCATGGCCAGGATGGTGGTGGTGCACGAGGCCATGTTGGCACACATGGGCCAGCCGGTCACAGCAGCACCAGTGGCAGAAGCAGCACCCGCCCCATGGGGTGCTCAGGGACGTGGCTTACACGGCAGAGGATGCGGGGGAGGGTGTAGGTTGGGGGTTAAGTGTGCACATTAAACAATGTTATCACAGGGGTACCTTGTGGCCACGTGTCCATTCTTTCAGCTGACTGGCCCATCTCCCCCTGTCACACATGTGGCCGCCCTGAGCACATGGCCCTCACCCTTCCCTGCTCAGGGTGCCCCCTCCCCTAACAATCCCTGCTGGTCACAACCTCGGCCTCTCCTGCCCCCTCCCTGCCACTCCCGCACCCATATCCATCACCCGGAATGGCCATGTCTGCCACCACACCCTCCCCTGTGCCCACCCCCTGGCCCCCTCCCCTGGGACACAGTCCTGTTGTACACATCCCACCCTCCCCCACCATATCTGTTCTACTCCCCGCACACAGGTCCCCGCCCCAGATACCCTGTGACCCGCTCATATGTGTTCACGTCCTCTGCCACTGGCAAGGTAACAGAGCCACGGCACAGCCCCCACCCCCTGGCGCCCCAGCACCACCTACCCTCACCTCCGCCACCACCCCGCCATACCCATTGCCCCTGGGTTCATGCTGGCCCATTCTGTCACCATGGATAGCTCCGCCAGGCAGGGCATCTGTGGCAGTGCCATCCCTGTCTGTCCGATCCGCTCCACACCCACCTGCACCACCATCGCTACCATATCTGCATGCACCGTACTGAGCAGGACCCATGTCCATCCTGTGGCACCTCCGCTGCTGGTGCCCCATGCACATTGTGCCCCACCTACTGGCCTGTCCCTGCCCCACAGTCATCCCACCCACCTACATCCTCGCCCTCCATCTCTGCACCTGCGCTGCTGGCATACTGTACTGCATATGGGTCCCCTGCCATCATTTCCTCCCCTTCATGGCCCTCCCCCACTGCCCTCCCCACCAACCCCCCACCCCTCTCCCCTGTCCCTCACCCATCAGTGGTCCACCCCAGGTTGCGGCCCCATCTATGCCCTCTGGGGTTTGTGCCCCCAAACGCAGGTCCACCCGCACCACTGTCCCTACCCCCGCCCACTGATGAGTGGGCCGTCCCCTGGGCCTGTCCCCAGTGGCCGTTTCCCCCTCACTGCCAGGATACCCCCTGGTATTGGCATCCCCTGGGGGACACACAGGGACATGCACACACCTGGCAATCACACTCCACTGCCATGTTGTGAGATGAGACACAGGGAAGCATTGATCGTGGCAACAACTGTGGTTTATTTACAATCGGGGGGATTACATAGGCATTCTGTGTGCTTCCGAGGGCCCTGACCCTGCCGTCCCTTACCCTGCTGGTGTTGTCAGACCTGGGGCACAGGATGCCAGAGGGCAGGGGTGATGTGGGTCCAGCTGGCACTCACACCCCCTGGGGGCCGCCCTGGTAGGGTGGCTGGTCAGCTGTGCCTGCTGTTAGTATGTCACACAGTATGCGCAGCTGGTCAGCCACCATGTCCATGGTCACTGCCATCTGCCGCACAGCTTGGCTCTGCTCCCGCAGGGTGTATGACTGCACCTGCATTGCCACAGCCATGCAGAGGCCGCACATGCACCCACACAGACACACATTGCCCCTTGTCTGTGTGGCTGCATGTGCAGCCTGCCATCCCGTGCTGATGTGCGCAGGCTCTGCACCCAGATGGGTTACATCATCGGTGCTATGGGGCAGATGGCAGGGGCCCCAGCACTCTGTGATGGCCTGTGCCGCTCTGGGCTGGCCATGCCTCCATGCCCACCCCCTGCCCCCACACCCACCCCCTCCCCTCCCCGCCTCCCCATCCCCCTCCCCACCCTCCCACCCCCCACACCCCGCCTCACCCCCCCTCACCCCCCCTCACCCCATTCCCCCTCCTCCCCCTCCCCGCTTTCCACCTCCCCCTCCCTGCTCCCCTCCACCCCTGCCCTGCTCCCTCCCTCCCCATCCATGCTCCCCTCCCCCTCTCCGCTGCCGCTCCCTCCCTCCTCTTCAGCCACGCCACCATCTGCCGCCTCAGGGCTCATCCACTGTCCCTCCTCCGGTGCTGGCTGGCCGTGTCCAGTGTCCAGCCCTGCTGGTGCCTGGTCTCCAGCTGCATCCGCTGTAGGGGTAAGACATACATTAGCACCATGGTAACGCATCTGGCACACCATGCACACATGTCCTGTGGCCACAATGGCTGCTGTCCCACCAAAGCCTGTCATGGCGCATGGCACAGCCTGTGCCACTCGCCATCCTGTTGTTGCCATTGGTCACGTAGCACCTGCGCCAGGAATCGTGGGTACCATAGCCTCAGCTCCCGCCCCTTTTTACGAAGGTCCTCCACCTGTGGGTACAGAAATGGGCGGGACCATTAGGGGGCATGCATCCCTCACATCTGCTTTTGCTCATCACACATATCTGGGTGCAGCAGCTGGCTGACTCTGCTGTGTGCTATCTGTCCCCCACTTCCTGTTGCCTCTGCCACCCACATGTGTGCGGGTGCTGCTGTGCATATCTGTCCTTCAACCTATGTGCCGTGGGTGGACACCTCCTGGCCCCCTTTCCTGAGCAGCAGCCTCTCCATGTGTGGGCATGCACCACCATGCCATACGTGCCATCGTCACACTGTGTGCCACAGGCGGCATGCCATGGGGGCTGCTTGATGGCGTGCCTTGTGCACAGGGCACTGAGGGGGTCAGGGCATGTACCCCAGCCTGCACATATGCTCTGTGTCGATATGACACCTGCACCCAGGGGCCTGGCTGCGACATGTGTCCTACACATGCAAAGGCTGCATAGGCAGGTGCCACTGTGCACAGTGGTGGGGGCGTGGTTCATGTGTCCCACCATTGCGCCCTGGGCACAGCGGCAGACACATCAGGGTGTTGCACGGGGATGTGCCGCAACATGCCGTCTGGGGTCCAGGGTCCACATGCGGACAGTGCAGGCCTGCACACATCAGCAGCTGCAGCTGCCATGACACCAGGATGGATAACACTTCTCTATAAGGTGGCCTTGAGCATCCTGGGAGTAGGGCAGGGCTATGAAACTGCAACAGGAGCCACCACCATAACACCAGGATGGATGACACTCCTCTATGTTGAGGTCTGGAGCATCCTGGAGGTAGGGCAGGGCTATGTAACTGCAACAGGGGCCACCACCATAACACCAGGATGGATGACACTCCTCTATGTTGAGGCCTTGAGCATCCTGGGGGTGGGGCAGGGCTATGTACCTGCAACAGGGGCCACCTCCATAGCACCAGGATGGATGACACTCCTCTATAAGGAGGCCTTGAGCATCCTGGAGGTCGGGCAGGGCTATGTAACTGCAACAGGAGCTACCATTGAAGGAGTAATTAAAAACGTAGGAACTCAACCGCAGTCTTAGAGTCGAAAGCTCCCTGCTAGACTGCGATTGAGTTCCTACATTTTGAATTACTCCTTCAATGCACTGTCATCCCTTGCCGGTTGTTCTATCACGGCAAAGATAATATACTCGCAGAGAATAGAGCATTTTGGATGCACTTACAGTTTAAGAGCCTGCCCCTGAAGAAGGCAACGAAACACGGCCTGTGTCGGGCTTTAGGCTTAATTTTATGAATAAAGAACATCCTTCCTTTGCTGTCCGCGACTTTGACTGGGTGGCATCCTGGGGGTAGGGCAGACCTGCAAGCATCAGCTGTGCGGACTACATTGCTCCTGGTTTTACCCACAAAAATGTCCTTTCCACTTGTTGTGCGTGCTTGATATTTGATGTGGTTGCTGGCTACTGTGTTGCACTCCTGGGTTGGTGTGCCTGTCCCCATGCACTTACCTCACGTGGGTAGTCTGCCACCATATTGCAGCGCCTTGTGAGGCGCATCCAGGCCCTCCTCACCCTGCTGAGGTCCTGATGGTGGGAGGAGCCTGGGAACAGGCAAGAAGATAGAGATCCGCATGGGAGAATGCAGACTTCCTAGATCTGGTGGCCATCTTGTATGCTTCATGTGGTCAGTTCACCCATGACGCAGTGGAAACGCACATGAACAGTGCGGGCGTTGCTACGTGCCTTATCACGCGCCTTGCTTGCTCGGTTTTTGTGTTAATTCCCAGTGTGCTGTGCCATATTCTTATGCGTTTGGACATGTGATCCCCTCTACTGGGATTTGAACCCACAGTACATTGTTATGAGACATATTTCCTCCCACTGCGCTACACACACACCATTAGGTGGCTCTGTCTGACCATGATCTTGTGGGCATTGCGGCTTAACGTTACAGCATGTCAGGCTTGTCATGTGCGCTTTAGGTGCACTTTGGTTACAGTGCCTTGCAGCGCGCCTTGCAATCGATACGCTACCAAGTGCATCATGGGTCTCTGTAGGGCACAGGCATGTCATACGGCGCCCTGAACGACGCTCCTGGACATAGCACGTTCTAGGGCTGTTGTGGTTTCTGCGCCTTAGTATGCGCCTTGATGGCTGCCATATTGTACGGCGCCATATTGCTCCCCAGGTGCTTTGTCAGGCGCCGTACAGGGCACCTTCTCAGGATCTCTAGGCATGGCGCGGGACTAGGCACCCCTGGACAGGTTACTTTCGGGGGTTCTCGGGGATATGGAGCTAATGGTTACAGTGCCCTAACAATGTTAGGGTGCCCTCGGTTAGTGTGCCCTCTGGGCTGCAAGGTGCCTCAGCTTGACATGCATCACCTAGGGGCATTGGGACAGATGTCACCCTGGCACTGGGTGGCCACGGGGGTGCAGCACTGCACAGGTGACTGATGGGGGGTGTGCGGGGGGGGGGCTGCAAGTGCCATATCTGCGGGAAGCCCATGTAGATGTCAGTACTGTTGACAAACATGTTGTGGGTGACTGTACCACGGCACAGGGATCTGTCAATGTAACATGCTTGTGAGACAGTGGGTGGCAGTTGATGGGTGTACGTTTCTTCCGGTGGGGGCAGTGATGGCAAGATAGTTACAATGGTGGGTCGACAGCAGAGTGGTGGTGTTATGCAGATCAGGCACAGGCGGGATGCACACAGAGGCACAATGCAGGACAGGGTACCAGCGCATGCTATTGGGTGGCAGCCTGCACAGGCAGACAGGACTATGTACAGCTGACACACGCAGATGGATGGACAGCGGGACTGTGTTTCAACTGTGGCATTGCTGTTAGGGGCTGGCAGTACTGATCTGCGAGGGTACAACTATTAGTGGCATCCAAATTATCTTGGTTGCTACAGCATGAGGGGAGGTAACAACGGGGAATCTGACCCATGACCACTGTTTCTGACCTCAGTGTACTAGCCAGAGTTATTTACCTCTCTGCCCTTTTGTACTAGACTGGCTGGGTGCAGGGGGACTGCAGTTCAGCACACAGCCATCAGCTGTTTGCGCAAGGATAGGGTAGCTGCACCAACACCCATGATACATTGCACATGCAGAACAGCGCTATATATCTGATCTCCACATGGGGTCTGCACCTCTCTGTTACCCCAGCTTGGTGTAATGGCCTGCCAGGGCATGATACTGCCACAGAGTAGCTACAGACCCTGCCATTCAGCAGGTTCTATGTTCGCCCTGATGGTACAGGTGGGCACACAGCACTGGGTATGCAGTACACGTGTTGCTAGAGATAGGTCCTGCTGCAGTCACATGTGGTCTGCTGGGACCAGATCTCACCCATGTCACTGTGTACCCAGTGTTGGGATCTGGCTACCATGGACACCTGCTAGTGGGGGCGTGGGTGTATTTAGGATCACATGTGGGATTATGTAGCACTTTCCCTTCCAGTCAGAGTGGTCTAAACTATGTGCTCCTGAGGACCCACTCTCACCCATATTGTCAGAGAGGCCATGGAGTGACAGGTGCCTGGGGATTGGATATGGCACCAGTGACCTTGGTCCTGATAATGATAGACAGCCCTCAAGGGCTAGTGCACAGGACCCATACATGTGACGGCAGCAGTGGCAGACCAGCCATGATGTGGTGGTGGGCCTGTGCATTCTCCCTTGCCACATACCACCATCTGTCATTCACCATCAGACGGCCCTTTGGAATGCACCTGCAGCAAGGTACAGGGTGTTCCACCCCTGCACAAACTAACTGCAGACAGTCTACTCACCAGTCCCTGGTGCAGGCTCACAGAGATCACATGTACACCCAGACATGGTATGTGGAACACACACCAGGCAGGCATTCAGTGATTGGACCCCAGAACTGGGGTCACACACATATCACTGGTGACAGATGGCATAGAGCACTGTGGAGGGGACCTAGACATACTATGGTCACTGCACAATCAGGGTAGACTGGCCTCACAGCATGACATGCTTTGGCCCCCCTGTCCATGCAGGTGGTGTTCTGCCACTGCAGTGACCGAGCCATTGCCCTTCTCCCTGTGCAGCTGACACCTGCCCAATATGCCCTGTCCGGGCCATACCCAGAAAACCTTGCTCCTCATTATGCAAATTTGCATTTTGACGCTGTTAACATCTGCACATTGGGGGCCCAGGGCAGGGTGGGAAACCACAATACAATGGATAGACATACACACACACACACACTCCTAACGCACTCCTGTGCACTAATAGGGGTGTTTGGCAAACCTGCCCACCACCCTGCCCTGCTCACAGTGCTGACGTTTCTGGCCTGTGCAGGAGGTGGTGGTGGTGTTGGGATGCTATCTGCAGCTCCGTGCTGGGGCCAACAGCCTGACTCTACATGGGGATTTGGATAGTGGAGCCTGGATGAGTGGGTGTTTCTGCCCCTGTTAGCCGCTGCCGTGGTGATTGCACGTTTTGATGGTGTATCTACATGGTGGGGTAAAATATTTGGTTGTGCTGTGTTGGGCCTGCAGTTGGGGCTTGAACCTGTGACTCTCAACTCCAGGACACACTGGCTGTGTGTGCTGCACCACAGAGTTGCCACAGGGTTACAATGGGCCCTGGGGCTACCTGTATGTCTGCTCAGCCAGACCTTTTCTGGTGTTGTGTTTTATCTACATAGTGGGGTAAATTATCGAGGTGTACCTTTACATCTCCTCAGCCACAGCATTTCTGGGTTTCTGTTCTATGTGGTGGGGTATATTATTGGGATGGACGTTTTGTTCGCCTCAGCCTGACCTTTTCTGTTTTTCTGCTCTCTATACATGGTGGGGGAAAGTTTTGAAATGTACCTTTCCTTCACCTAAGCAGGTCCTTCTCTGGTTTCTGCTTGATCTACCTAGTGGGGTAAAGTATTGGGTTGTGCTGTGCTGGGCCCGCATCTGGGACCTGAACCTGTGATCCTCTGCTTAGGGACACACTGGCTGTGTGTACTGCACCACAGTGTTGCCACAGGGTCACATTGGTCCCTTGGCATACCTGTACGTCTCCTCAGCCAGACCTTTTATATTGAACTGCACACCACGTACTGGTGCAGGGCATGGCCTGGGGCCACTGCAGGCAAGGGCCACTGCCCCCTCCAGCACGGACACACACACCCCCCCTCTGTCGTGCTGACATGGGCATATGTTGGGGTTGCACCATCACAGGTCATACACTGCACAGGTAGGTGGGTGCCTGGGTTGTGGTGTCAGGAGTGAGAGGCATACATGGCCTTCCGCATGCCCCCACCCCCATCACAGCCTACCAACATTTTGCCCCTTCCACATGTGGGACAGGTGGCTGGGAGGATGTCCGGTGTCTGCCCTGGCAACTATTGGCTAGGGTGGTCAGGGTATTTTTGGTTTGTGTTTTGCTTTGGTCAGCGGCTGTCCTGCTGATTTCTCATGTCTATGTTCCTATGTGTCACCTAGGCTTCTGCCTGTTCATCCCTGTGCCCCAGCTGCCCCCACTACATGTCCCGCCTGCAGCACCCTATGCCCCATTCGCACTGTCACCGTAGTGGCCTTTCATACTTGGCCACTATGCCGTTAGTGCAAATGTAGCACTACTATCACTGCTCTGGGGCTCCCTGCCTTTGCTATACATTGCTGACACAGAACTGGTTTCTCTCTCTTGCAAATGTGTGCTAACGCCAGGTTTTCAGTTGCTTTAGGATTCAGCCCTTCATTTCCCCGCGTTAGTGTGGAAGGGGCCTCTACCTGCCCACTCCCCACCCATTGACCCCTTCTCTCTGCCCTCTTTCCACCCTCTGCGTGCCTTACCGCGGCCGGGAACGTTGGCGTGCCTTAACATTACGGCACATTACATTAACGTGCCTTGACGTTACGTTCCGTGACGTTAAGGCGCGTTAACGTTACATAACGTGCCTTAACGTAGCCACTGCTACATTAACACAGTTTAGTAAACATGCCCCTTTATGTGGTCTGGCTATCTGAATAGGTGGCTGAATATTGCCGCTATTCAGAGTCAGCAGTGGTTACTACTGAAACCAAATGTCCAGGCACTTCCACTAAATAACCAGTTTCACTTTTGCCCACAACGGCTAATATTTAAAAAATGCTGACAGCCATGGGCTCAATATCAGCTAATAGGTTTGTACCTGAGACAATGGAGGCTAAAGTGACTTATACCACATTACAAGGGGCAGCAGTGGGATCTGAACCCTGGCTTCCTTGGTTCTCAGCCTGCTGTCAAGATGATAGGGATAATAGATACTGAACCTCTTCCTGCTCTCCTATGTAAACCTCCAGTCCATTCAGCCATGGTTATGGTTATGGTTATAGGCATTTGATATACCGCCCTTTACTTACGCATCAGAGTGGTTTAAATGTATATACTAACAGGTACGTTTTATTCCCTTGTCCCCGAAGGGCTCACAATCTAAGTGTACCTGAGGCAATGGAGGGTTAAGTGGCTTGCCCAAGGCCACAAGGCGTGCCCATGGGACTAGAAACCCCAGTCCCTCCGGCCTGAAGTTACTTGTCCCCAGGGCGGTATATCAAATGCCTATAACCATAACCATAACTATGGCTAAATAAATACTCATAAATAAAGATGCATACATTTTATGCCTAATAACCACAGAACCATAAGACATATAATATACTATGGCAAATAAAGAAAGGAGACCAGGGAGGAACACCAAAATCAGAGGCAATAACACCAAACCATGAGCAAATTATTGCTTTAAAGAAATGAGAATTATGCCACAACTCTGTTGATATTCATGTATCAAGGATTGCAAAAGTCTATTTAATTATAAGCCACAGTCTCGTAACTGTAATTTCAAGGGGATTAAAAGTAAAACCATAATGAGTTCAACCAAGCACTGGAGTAATGGATGAGAGAATGAGTTTTGGCAGGTTCCTGCACCATACATCTATCTTGTACATTTTTTAAATTGTTTACTTAATGCTGTCAGCCTACAAGATAAATTATTTTAGATTAAAATAAATAACTGTAAAATATGTTGTGATCTGCTTGTACAAAAGGCATCATATTCAGGCACATTTTAATTATGATTTTTTATTCTTATTTTATTGATACTTAGCAAATGCATTTGGAGGGTAATTTTATAGCAGAAGACACTTTCTAGACAGGCTGATTAAGAGCAATCTGGGATGTCCAAGTCAAAACGTCCAAAATCCCATGGGAAGGACATAAGTGAAGGTGGACATGTGTAAATGGTTTCTAAAATTAGCCTGCCTCCACTATAAAAGATAAACATCTCTGTCAACTCGAAAGACACAGGGATATGCAGAATTATACCTTAGATAGGTGTAAGATTCGAGGTGATTTTAGAAACTCACACGTCTCTGATATGGACAGCCATGGATCCAGCAACCTAGACATGACTGTGATAATATTCCAGAATGGGCACGTGCGTCTCTCGCCATGTACGCATCCTGTCCTGCCATGTTGCAAGCGGAGACATGAAGCAGTGCGGTTGCCATGAAAAAGGTCTGTTTAGTTACCTCTGTGCTTTTTGGGAGTGGCGAAAATTACTGGAGAGTGAGGAGGCTTTCTCCTCTCCACTGTTCAGGTCTTTGGTTGCCAAAACAAGACATTGGCTTGTCTGCTGCGAAGTCCAAACATGCAGCGCCATTCTGAAATCAGACACACACAAGTATCGTTTTGTGAATGTCCCAGGCATGCCTCTGGCAAACCCTTGTGTGGCAGACGTGATTGCGCAAGGCACATGTAATCTCGGGGCATTCTAAAATGACTCTTGAGAGGTCTGTAGTAGGCCTACTGGGCCATAAGGGCCTCTATCTCACCCTACACGGAGGAAGTAGGCCCCCTATAGGTCGATGTGATTTGCTCGTCTGAATGGGCATTTTCCGATGTGGGAATCATAAATGGTGCTTCTAAAATGATTCCCCAGGGCTCCTATGCTGTTAAGGCACATAAACGCATATGTTGCACCTATTTTATGATGGCTATATGTGCGCCTATACAGGAGTAATCTAAAGAAATATTTCTTTATGGAAAGAGTGATGATGCATGCAATAGCCTCCCAGTGGAGGTGGTGGAGACAAGAATTGTATCTGAATTCAAGAAAGCATGGGACACGTACAGAGGATCTCTGAGGGAGAGGTAGGGATTGTAGGACATAATAGTTCTTATAGATACAGGTAGACTGAATAGGCCATATGGTCTTTATCTGCTATCATTTTCTAAATTTCTGTGTTTCTATGTATAAAAATAACCTTATGGAAAGCTTCAAGGTAGGTGTAATTTTGCGGGTGGATGTGTCGGTACAATCAGTGCATAGACATGTAGGGCCCGATATGCAGAGCTGCTAACTGCGTTAATTACGGTGAATGGAATATTCAGCGGCTCTACACGTCTTGATACTAACTGCTTAGCATCACGTCAGAGGAGGGAGGGACCAGACCTGCTTAAAGTGCTGAGTAAAGGCTGGGGGGGGGGGTGCATTTCGGCTACCTGCTATTGTCCTGCCAGCGGCGGCAGGGCAACAGCATACTGCCGAAATGTGCCCCCCAAGCCTTTGCGCCCTGTGCGGTTGCACCTCTTGCACAGGTCTAGGTACGGTCCCGTTTGCACAACAAGGAACTAAAAGACAGCAAGAACCAACAGCACAGTTTATAAAACTAAATTATAACTCATTTTTATTTTGTTGTTATAAACTGCGTTATGGTTCTTGCTTTTTCTTTTTCAACATATATTTTTCATCCACAGTGGGTGAAGAGCAGAACCAGGACATTCACCCACAGAACTCAATATTTTAAAAAAAAATCTGATTCTGATCATCTCACTAACAACAACAACAACCACTATTCTCAAGTACCAGGCATATTGTGAACTAATACAAAACACTACAACAAAGAGCAAACCTACCATACCATACCATATCCGCACAAACTTCCAAAACTCACATAAGGAGCCCATCCAAAAAAAGCATCACTGTAAATACTACAGTGGGCCCTGGAACATCCATACACCTATTTGAAAAGCTGAACAAGTCAAATTACTACAGTATAGTATAGATCTTTATGTACAAACTCCATGTTAACAGAACACCTGACCTCGGTCACACACTCACAACATCGACCCTCACCAAGTACAGAATAAGTAACCGGAATCTAAAGTAAAAATAAAAATATGTAGACAAAATTTAAACTGAAACCCCAGGAAGCCAGAGTCCACATGCAATGCAGCATCAGATAAATAAGAGATGCAGTTCCCCAATACTGTGTAAAATATACAAATATGTGTGCACTATCCTTGCCCTGGAAAAATGGGAATTCCACTCACCTCTGATGGAGCTCTGGCACCAAATAGGGTTTGGCACGGCCTTTCTGACATCTTGGGCAGGTGGAGTGACCAAGAACAGGAACAGCAGCATGACCACAGCATGGATTGTAACAAGCAATATCTGACTTCTGGGCTCCAGCGCAGTGGTGGGTCCTGTTTGTCGTGCACTGGAGCAGAGTTCAGTGCAGCCATGGAAGCTGGGATGGGAACAGCATGTAGATGGCACTAGAGCAGCATGCGGTGGCCAGTTAAGGCCCACTAGGAGAGACTTGACTGCCGCAAGCTTTTTTTGAATGGTGCTGGCTGCCTCCTCCTCCAACCTCACCTGGAGTGTTACTGATGCACTTGTCTGCACAGGGACATGCTCTTTGAGCTTACAATCTAAAACTGGGAAATACAGAATGTGAAGGATGCTATTGCCCGCATGCTTTCCTCACCAGAACTTGAGGGCCTTTGATGGATATGGCTGGAGTGGCAAGTATTTGATCGTAGAAGAGCTAGTCATGCCATCTAGAAGCCAGCTTGCCTCTGTTTTTTAGGGGGAGCTGGTGTGGCTGAGTGTTTGTGGTTAATGCTGAAGAGAGAGCCTTTTTTTTTCCTTGGATGCCTGTGTGCTGGACTGCCTGGTTTGTCCTTGTTTTTCCACTTGTGCCTGGGTGCTATTTTCTCCCAAGGAATATCCTGTGAGTGGCCCCAAGTCCCATCCAAAGGATGGGGGGGGGGGGTAAGAACCTGAGGAGCAGCAGACACTCTTGCTCCCTGCGAGTGATCTTCAGTTTAAATAAAAACCAAGCCGGTGCAGAGCCTTCCTGCCTCTGAGGAGCCACCCGTGCAGATGAGTCCTGCCCCCAAAGGAAGTTACATTAACTTCCTTTGGGGGTGGGGCGCATCTGCATGGGCTCCTTCACAAAGACGGAAGGCTTTGCACCGGCTTGTTTTTTATTTAAATTGAAGATCAGCCGCAAGCGCCGCCGCTGCAACCAGAGAGGGTGAATCTGCCGCTGCCGAGAAGCAGACTCGGCAGCGGAAGAAACTTGAGCTTTTTAAAAATTTTTAAAACTTTTGAAGGCGGAGTGAGGCAGCTGTTATGGGGGCATTTTGGCTGCCTGAGGCAACCGCCTCACTCCGCCTCATTATAGAGCCACCCCTGTTGTTATCTGTATTGTGACCTATATAGGTAGGGGCAATGCAATTTTCAGTCATTTATCTATGGAAAAAACTTTAAAAAATGGCACTCCCTACAGTAATCTCGCAGCAGTACAAAAGATGAGGGAGCAGTATCCACACAAATTAATCTGTGTGCGGCTATCAGTGGAAGAGTTCATCACAAAGATGACAACAGCAGAATATGCAAGTGAATCACAAAAGCGTTCCAGTGACAGCCTCAAGGGGAAAAGGTGTGTGTGTGTGTAGGGCTGGCCCAACCACTAGGCAAACTAGGCAGTTGTCTAAGGCAGCAACCTCTGGAGAGCAGCAAAAGCAGTTCATTCAAAGCTAAATAATAGATTTTGGCAGCCAGAGAGGGTAATAAAGCTAGAGGCTCGCCTAGAGCTCCAACATTTTGGACCAACTCTAGGGCCGGCCCTGTGTGTGTGTAGCTGGGGGAAGGGGGGAAGGGGACAGTGGGATGAACCATTAAAGTGTACTAATATGGCAACTGCACTACTACTTCAAACAAGAAGGTGACATTCCTGCTTTCCAAATGTGGGTAGAGTCCCAACAAGTATAGATGTGCCCTGCTCCTTCAGCAAATACAAGCTTCGCTTTTGTTCGGTCGCTGCTGAAAGAATTTCTGGCAAAACCGTGGGCATCTCATCTTCATTCTGAGCCTCATTAAACTGAAAGCCAAGTTAATCACCTCTTATACTATAGATCTTTTTCTTTTCTGCACATCATGACAAAGGCCTGTTGCTTAGAGCAGGTCTTTATAAAAGCCTCGCCTGCTAGTAAAGGCATGATGTAATTATATTGCTATCCATGTGCTGATCCCTGGACAATATTCGCTCAATTGCAGGATTTGCGCTGTTGACAGGGCCGGCTCCTGGGCTGGTCCAAGGTAGTAAGTGCCATAGGTGAACCTTAAGCCCCCCAGATTTTGATAATTAAACTCAATAGTTACGATCATCTGAACACCACCTTTCGAACAACAATCCTGCAAAAAGGCGTCACTGGCCATCACGCTTTTAGATATTCAAGTTTGCTTTGTATGTCTGTGTGTGCTCACTCTTCCTACAGGTAAAAGAATGTGCTCATGGCTCTGAGTTCGTGTGGCTGTCAGGATTTATTGTTTTACCTTGACTGCTGCTGCTCTTTGATATCCTCTCAGAAGCTCCAGCCCTAGGCAATCGCTTAGTATGACCTAATGGTTGACCCAGCCCTGCAGTAATAGATTAGAAGAGACTAATTTACTGTCTGTAAAACATCACCTGAATGTCTGTGATGCTTGCCATATAATCTACCCATATTTGTTCTTAAAAGCATATATGATTCAAATTCTTGTGCAGTTCCTTTGACCCTACCACTGGTGTAACCCTAGGATAGCTTAAAGCAAAAGTTGGACACCAGACTATGTAAAAAAGTAACCAACAATACAGATGGGATTAAGAAATCTAATATAAGAAGAAATATTGCTTACGCTATAAGATTTCAAAAGAAGTAGTTTGGACAATAATAGCAATAAAACGAATTAACAAGGGTCTCCCAGAAGCCCCCAAAATCTGCATTTAGAACATTATCAGTAATCCCCCAGTGTAATTCATCCTTTGGAAAAGTAATCAGATTCTGATTTTCAGAGATTGTAACAATGATAATCCTCTTTGCATCATAGTTACTCGGCCATTGTGCTTTACGGAATGCAAAGTAGAACTTTAGTGCTTGTCTTGCCTGACTTCTCCGCTAAATATTTCTTCAGATGTCAAAAAATAAAAGGTGTTATCACCAGCTGTAATGAATCAGATGCTAAACTTTATAAAGACTGAACTTCCTCCTCAAAGGTTAACTGAAGGTGAAAGATATCACTTTAGGTAGTCAGACAGGTTTTGTTGATAAACATTTGTCTGGCTTTAGGAAAGAGCAAAGGAGAATTTCATTACCGTGGACTCACTGGCACAAGAAATGCTGGGCAAATATTGACTGTTATGACTGAATATAACTAATTTGTGTATTTGCTTTCCTCAGTAACAGAGCTGGTTTCACTACCAGGCCGAGGGACCTGGATCCCGTTGATGGGTCAGATCTTTTGTTCTCTGGGAATGCATGCCGCAGAGTTAGCATTCAGAACCCCAGAAGTGAGTGCCATATCATCATGTAATGGTGACCCCTAGTGGTCACATTTAGAACCTATACTTTTAGAGCTCCATGCAGGAACTCTTGTACATGGCTCCTGGCCAAAGACTATTGCTGCAATGATGAGCTAAGTGAGTTGGGACGGGACATAAAATAGAGGAAAGATTTCCCGAAATTTGCAAATGAAGGATTGTGGCAATGAAGCACCACATAGGCTGCTTCACAATGAGCTGGAAGCGCAAAGGAGTAGGAGGGAACTGCCGGGCAAAACAAAGCAAAATATGAAAAGCTGAATATTCAGAATGTAGCTTTTGCGTCAGACTAGCATAATGTAGGGCACATTCAGAATAGATGGGACATGTTGGTCCCCTGGGCTTCTTCATGAATAGTCATCTTTCAGGACTCCGGGCTTCCGAGATTGTCAGCACAGGTTCCAATGCGAAGACAAAGGCACAGTACACCTTGCTGAGGTTGCTTGAAAATAAAACATTTACTGGGCTACTTGTTGCAAGTAGAAATTTTCTTCTATGTAGTGGAGCTGTTCCTGGTACACATCCAGTGCAAAGTAAGAGAATCACTGAGTCCGGAAATGCAAATAGACAAGTCAAGTTCAAAACTCACAGCCAAAACTAAATGCAATAAACAAAATTTGCACATAGCAAACCTTTCCTCCCCCTATAACCTTGGGGCAGTCTGCTGGGGAATGGGTCCCTCCCTTGGTAGCTGCAAATCTTGGGCACAGACCAGTGATAAGGGACACTCTTCCAACAGACACAGGTGAACTCCTGCAAACTCTTTGAAGCAACTACACTGATGTATAGTTATTGCCTCACAGTCTTTGAGAACATAAGAACATAAGAAATGCCATACTGGGTCAGACCAAGGGTCCATCAACCCAGTATCCTATTTCCAACAATGGCCAATGCAGGTCACAAGTACCTGGCAGGTCTCAGAAAGGTACACAGGTTCCACAATGCTTGTCCCGGGGTAACAAGTGGATTTCCTGGGTCCTCTTTAATAATTGTTTATGGACCATTCCTCCAGGAACTTGTCCAAAACTCTTAAATCCAGCTACACTAACAGCTTTTACTACATCCTCTTGAAGGACTAGAAAGGGGGGACTGTTACTTCTGGAGAGAAATCTGCAACTGTGAGTATATACTTCTGGTAATTTTCTAAAAAGAATTCTTTGTATTAAAGCTACTTAATCTGTGAACCCACTGTTTTTTGTTGGATCAGTTGGGGCCTAGTAGCAGCAATTAAAGTTTGAATTTAAAACACAGAGGAGAGCTTTCTGGTTACATTTCATACCCAGCAGAGAGCTTGTAGTTTAAATTTAATAGTCACTCAGGGCCAAGTAACAGCAAAGTACTTTTAGTTTAAATTTAACACACAGAAGAGAGCTTTCTGGTTAAATTTAGTACCCAGCAGAGAGCTTGTAGTTTAAATTTCATAAGAAGTTGGAGCCTAGCAGCAGCTAAGAGCTATAATTTAAATCAAATCAGAATTTAGCTTGCCTCAGCAGCACAAGACAGGGTACTGTGTAGCAGCCCTCTTTTAATAAGTGTTATTTCCCTCCCTCCCCTGGGATAATCATAGCTTTATAGGTACTTACACATCTTAAAAGACAGGAGGTGCTTTCAGGTGAAGCTCATTACCCAAATCAGTCATACACTAAGGACCTGAGATTAATTAAGCTTCAGGTGAACAAGGTATATTAAACGTATTAGGTACAGTTTTATTGGTATAAATACCCATAGCAACCCCTAGTAAGTAAGAACTTAAAGATCTAGACACAAACTTAAAACTAAGATGCAGACAGCAGTCCAGCAGCGGGATGGGAGCTTTCCAGTCTTTTGCATTGAATGTCACATGTATGATTTTCTCCCAGTTGGTGAGAGGTCTTACTTGTGCACTAGGTGCAAGGAGCTCTTTTCTCTCAGGGAACAAGTCCGTTCTCTAGAGGCTAAAGTAGCAGACTTGGAAAACATAAGACAGACAGAGAGGTACATAGACGAGACCTACAGGGATATAGTCCTGAAGTCCCACCTCCAGTCTGGCAGCACCCCTGTTGCCATGGAGGAGAGAGGTCACATGACAGGAGAGCATCACCCTGGTGTGACAGGAAGTGATCCTGTAACTAGGACCTGTCCTCCAGGTGATGTAAAACCCTCTCGCACCGAGGAACTTTCTCCAGGGCCATGTGCCCATGAGGGAAGGGTTAGGACAGCCGTTATAGTTGGTGATTCGATCATTAGGCATGTAAATAGCTGGGTGGCTGGTGGACGTGAGGATCGCCTGGTAACATGCCTGCCTGGTGCGAAGGTAGCGGACCTCACGCGCCACCTAGATAAGGTCTTAGATAGTGCTGGGGAGGAGTCTGCTGTCTTGGTACATGTCGGTACCAATGACATAGGAAAATGTGGTAGGGAGGTTCTGGAGGCAAAATTTAGGCTTTTAGGTAGGAAGTTGAAATCCAGAACTTCCGAAATGCTTCCTGTTCCACGCGCAGGACCCAAAAGGCAGGCAGAGCTCCGGAGTCTCAATGCGTGGATGAGACAATGGTGCAGAGATGAGGGTTTTGGATGTGTTAGGCACTGGGGAACATTCTGGGGAAAGGAGGGGCTCTTCCGAAGGGATGGGCTTCACCTTAACCGGGATGGAACCAGGCTGCTGGCATTAACCTTTAAAAAGGAGATAGAGCAGCTTTTAAACTAGATATTAGGGGAAAGCCG
Source organism: Ichthyophis bannanicus (assembly GCA_033557465.1). NCBI lineage: Eukaryota > Metazoa > Chordata > Amphibia > Gymnophiona > Ichthyophiidae > Ichthyophis > Ichthyophis bannanicus. Next base: position 485,863,181 of record CM066037.1, read on the forward strand.
ACAGTCGCCCAAGAGCGGATGGTTCGGAAGAATGTATCCTTGAAGGATACTACCAAAAGCAGAGAGGTTCCACAAAAGAGTAAAGTAGCCCAAATGCCCTCAAGTATGGAGCAGAAAGAGCTTAAAGATCCCAATTTACCCATGTCTAACAATAGCCAAATTAACATGAATAAAATACATTCTCTAAAATGCTTGTATGCAAATGCTAGAAGTCTAAAGAATAAGATGGGAGAGTTAGAATATATAGCACTAAATGAAAGGTTAGATATGATTGGAATATCAGAGACATGGTGGAAGGAGGACAACCAGTGGGACACTGTGATACCTGGGTACAAACTATATCGTAATGATAGAGCTGATCAAATTGGTGGAGGGGTTGCGCTCTATGTTAGAGAGGGCATTGACTCAGAAAGGATTAAAGTTTTGCAGGAAACAAAATCTGCTGTAGAATCTATATGGATTGAAATTCCATAAAAAAGGGGGAAGGCGATGGCAGTGGGGGTGTACTATCGAGCACCTGGCCAGAATGACCAAATGGATGATGAAATGCTCAAAGAAATCAAGGAAGCTAACAAAAGTTACAGCGCAGTAATAATAATGGGTGATTTCAATTACCCCGGTATCGACTGGGTCAGTGTCACGTCAGGACATGCTAGGGAGATAAAGTTCCTAGATGAAATAAATGACTGCTTCTTGGAGCAGCTGGTTCATGAACCGACCAGAGGGGAAGCCATATTAGACCAAGTCCTTAGTGGAACACCAGATCTAGTGCAAGAGATAAGGGTGTTGGGGCCACTTGGCAATAGTGATCATAGCATGATCGCCTTTGATTTAATTAGTGGAGGAGGGATAGTAAGGAAATCCACAGTACTACCTTTTAACTTTCGAAAGGGAGACTATGATAAAATGAGGAAAACAGTTAAGAAAAAACTAAAAGGAGCAGTTGCGAAGGTTAAAGACTACATCAAGCTTGGGTGCTGTTGAAAAATACTATCTTGGAAGCCCAGACCAGCTGTATTCCACGCTTTAAGAAAAGTGGAAGGAAGTCCAAAAAACTGCCAGCATGGTTTAAAGGTGAGATCAGAGAGGCTGTTGTTGCCAAAAAAGCATCTTTCAGGAAATGGAAAAAAGAGCCAAACGACAAAACCTGGAAACAGCACAAGCACTGGCAAGTCAAATGCAAGGCATTGATAAGGCAGGCAAAGAGAGAATTTGAGAAGAAGCTTGCTGCGGAAGCAAAAACGCGAAATAAAGACTTTTTCAAGTACATTCGTAGCAAAAAACCTGTGAGAGAGTCAGTTGGTCTATTAGATGATAAAGGGGTTAAAGGAGCACTAAGAGGCGACAAGGCGATAGCGGAGAGACTGAATGAATTCTTTGCTTTGGTCTTTACTGAGGAAGATGTAGGGATGTTAACCATGACTGAAGTGGTATTTAAAGGTGCGGAAGAATTGAAGGAAATATCGATACATCGGGAAGATGTATTACAGCTATTAGATAAACTGAAGAGTAGCAAATCACCTGGGCCGGATGGTATACATCCAAGGGTGTTGAAAGAACTGAAATATGAAATTGCAGAACTGCTATCAGTAATCTGTGAACTATCATTAAAATCATCTCTAATACCTGAAGATTGGAGGATCGCCAATGTAACACCAATTTTTAAAAAGGGTTCCAGGGGTGATCTGGGAAACTACAGACCGGTGAGCCTGACGTCAGTACCGGGAAAAATGGTAGAAACCATCATAAAGAATAAAATTATTCAGCATGTAGATAGTCACAACCTAATGGGAGACAGCCAACATGGCTTTAGACAAGGAAGATCTTGTCTTACTAATCTGTTATGTTTTTTTGAAGGAGTAAATAAACAGGTGGACAAAGGTGAGTCGGTTGATATTGTGTATCTAGACTTTCAGAAAGCCTTTGACAAGGTCCCTCATCAGAGACCTTTAGCAAAACTAAAGAGTCATGGGATAGGAGGCAGTGTACTATTGTGGATCAGGAACTGGTTAAAAGATAGAAAGCAGAGGGTAGGGCTAAATGGCCAATTTTCCCAATGGAGAAAGGTGAATAGTGGTGTACCCCAGGGATCTGTGCTGGGTCCGCTGCTTTTTGACATATTCATAAATGACCTGGAAAGTGGCGAGTGAGGTTATCAAATTTGCAGATGACACAAAACTATTTAAAGTTGTTAAAACCCAAGAGGATTGTGGAAAATTGCAAGAGGATCTTGATAAATTGGAAGACTGGGCATCAAAATGGCAGATGAAATTTAATGTGAACAAGTGCAAGGTTATGCACCTAGGGAAGAACAACCCAAACTATGGTTACACGATGCAAGGTTCCACATTAGGAACCACCACCCAGGAAAAAGATTTAGGCGTCATTGTGGATACCATGTTAAAACCCTCGGCCCAGTGTGCAGCAGCGACCAAGAGAGCAAATAGAATGCTAGGTATGATAAGGAAAGGAATGGAAAATAAAACAAAAGATATTATAATGCCTCTATATCGTTCCATGGTGAGACCACACCTAGAATATTGTGTGCAATTCTGGTCGCCGTATCTTAAAAAGGATATAGCGATTTTAGAAAAGGTACAGAGAAGAGCCACCAAAATGGTAAAGGGGATGGAAGGATACTCCTATGAAGAAAGGCTAAAAAGGTTAGGGCTCTTTAACCTGGAAAAGAGATGGCTGAGGGGAGATATGATAGAAGTCTATAAATTAATGAACGGAGTGGAACAGGTAAACGTAGATCGATTGTTTACCTTATCAGAATATAGAAAGACTAGGGGACATGCAATGAAGCTACAGGGTAAACTATTTAAGACTAATAAAAGAAAATATTTTTTCACTCAACGTGTAATCAAACTCTGGAATTTGTTACCGGAGGATGTAGTAAAGGCTGTTAGTGTAGCTGGGTTTAAAAAAGGTTTGGACAAGTTCCTGGAGGAAAGGTCCATAAGCCATTATTAAGAAGTGACCGAAGATATCAATGCTTGACCCAGTACAAGCATTGTGGAACTTGTGTCTCTTGGGAAAAACTCCTAGGTAAATATGACCTAGATTGGCCTCTGTTGGAAACAGAATACTGGGCTTGATGGACCTTGGTCTGACCCAGTATGGCATATCTTATGTTCTTATGTTCTCTGGTAATGAATTCCAGAGTTTGATTACACATTGAGTGAAAAAATATTTTCTTTGATTATTCTTAAAGGTGCTACATTGTAGTTTCATTGTATGTCCTCTAGTTTTTCTACTTTTTGAAGGGGTAAACAACCGATCTACATTCACCCGTTCCACTCCATTCATTTTTTTATAGACCTCTATCATATCTCTGTCTCTTTTCCGGTTGAAGAGCTCCAATCTAGTGCCGACTCATCTACAAAGTAGTACTGTTAACATTCAAGGCCATTAACAAAACAACCGCTAGCTCCTTGATGAACCTTATCCACCCCACACCTGCAACTAGAGCAAGAAGATCCTTCGCCACCAACACACTAATAACCCCCAGCGAAGTAACAAAATGCACTAAGGCAACAAAAACAGAGCCTTCATGTTCTATGCACCTACCTGCTGGAACGAGCTCCCAGTGACCATCCGCGTGATCACTGACCTGGCCCAATTCAGAAAGGCACTAAAGTAACACCTTTTTCTCCTACACTACACCCAGGCCAACAATACATCCTCACCTGACACAAACCTACAACCTAACCGTAAAAAAACAGACAACCCAGTAAATAAATTACATCCCTGTGCATAGCTCCCAAGGCAAGCCATGTCGTTACAATTGCATAGCGGCTTCCTGCCTAGACTGTAAATAGCCTGTATGACTTCCTGCCTAGACTGTAAATAGCCTGTATATAGTTACCCCTGTTCTGAATCTAAGTTGTACTACCCGTTCGATGTAAGTGCAGTGCAGGCTCTTCCTATTCTGTACAAAATGTTGTCTGTAAACCGCACTGATTTTAAAGAGCGCGGTACGTAAAAGCTTTAAATAAATAAATAAATAAATCTATGAAGCCTTTCCTCATAGGGGAATCCTTCCATCCCCTTTTCCATTTTTGTCACTGTTCTCTGGACCTTTTCTAATTCTGCTATATCCTTTTTAAGATATAGCAATCAGAATTGCACACAATAGTCAAGGCCACACCATGGAACAATACAGAGGCATGATAATCTCCTTCATTTTATTTTTCATTCCTTTCCTTATGATTCCTAGCATTATATTTGCTCTCTTGGCTGCCGCTGCACAATGGGTGGAGGGTTTTAATGTATTATCCACGATGATGCCTAAATCTTTTTCCTGGGTGGTGGTTCCTAATGTGGAACCTTGCATCGTGTAAACATAGTTTGGGTTGTTCTCCCCTAAGTACATAACTTTGCACTTGTCCACATTACATGTCATCTGCCATTTGGATGCCCAGTCTTCCAATTTGTCAAGATCCTCTTGAATTTTCCACAATCCTCTTGTATTTTAACAACTTTGAATAATTGATGTCATCTCCAAAATTGTTCACCTCACTCATTATTCCCATTTCCAGGTTATTTCCAAATACGTTAAAAAGCAGCGGACCCAGCACAGAACCCTGGGACTCCACTATTCACCTTTCTCCATTGGGAAAAATTGACCATTTAGCCTAAGTCTGCTTTCTATCTTTTAATCAGATCCCTATCCACAATAGTACACTGTCTCCTATCCCATGACTTTTTAATTTTGCCAGGTGTGTCTCTCATGGCAAAGGCTTGAGAGACACCCGTTAAAGACTTTCTGAATATCCAGATACATTATATAAACTGGCTCACCTTTGTCTACCTGTTTATTCACATCTTCAAAAAAATATAAGAGATTGTGAGACAAGACTTTCCTTGGCTACATCAGTGTTGGCTTTCTGCCATTAAACCTTGACTATCTACATGTTCGGTAATTTTGTTTTTTATTATAATTTCTACTATTTTGTTTGGTACAGATGTCAGGCTCAATGGTCTGCAGTTTCCCAAATTAACCCTGGAACCCTTTGCCTTGACTCCAGTCAGAACTCTGTTTCTTTACACAAATCCTGGTCATCTCAGAGGAGATGAAGATCGTGGGCCTAACTCCTCTCTTCACTTAAGATCACCTTCTGAATCTTCCTCCTCTTGGCAAAAAATTCTCCCAAGCCTAAAGAACCGTGCACCCCATAGAGATACCAAATCTCAGTTGGTGTGCCACACATGTATTTATTTATCCAACGTCTGTCCCACTTTGTCACTGAAGGTTTGATGGTTTTTTCTCTCTCATGCTCCTTGAGCCACTTCTCTTACTCATTAAAATCTTAGTTCCAGTGCCCTAATTCTCATTACTGCTTTCATAAGAGAAGACAAGCCAAGTGTCCCAACAAGTGGGAAGAAATCTGAGCACATCTCTGCCTCTCTGAAACTATGCACATACTTCGAGCCACTGAGTGGAGAACAATTTTTAGACCAGAAAATGTACCCATATTGCCTTCACGCTGCATGCTTTTAAAGGCTCCAAAGAAAAACAAATATCATTTTGTGTCTCTTCGGAGCCTGCAGCAGCAGCAATCTCTAGGAAACTGTGATGCAGCAGTTACCTTAGGGCAGCTTAGTTTTTCCTATCTGCCGCTTCTGACCTTCTCCAAAGCAGACTTCCGGTTTTCATAAACCTGTCAGATCCTTGTGATCTGGATTGGAAACAAGATACTGGACTGGATGATGAAATGCTCAAAGAAATCTGGAAGCTAACAAAAGTTACAATACAATAATAATAATGGGCAATTTCAATTATTCTAGTATCGATTGAGTCAATGTCATGGCAGGACATGCTAATGAGAAAGTTTCTAGATGAAATAAATGACTGCTTCTTGGAGTAGCTGGTTCATGAACAGACCAGTGGGGAAGCCATTTTGGACCTAGTCCTTAGTGTAACACCAGATATGGTGCAAGAGATAAGAGTGTTGGGGCCACTTGGCAATGGTGATCATAGCATGATCACATTTGATTTAATAAACGGAGGAAGGACAGCAAGAAAATCCATTGTACTATCTTTCAACTTTTGAAAAGGAGACTATGATAAAATGAAGAAAATAGTTAAGAAAAAAACTAAAAGGAGCAGCTGAAAAGATTAAAGATTTACATCAAGCATGGGTGTTTAAAAATACTATCTTGGAAGCCCAGACCACGCTTTAAGAAAAGTGGAAGGAAGTCTAAAAAACATAAGCACTGGCAAGTTAGATGCAAAGCACTGATAAGGCAGGCAAAGAGAATTTGTAAAAAAAGCTTGCCGTGGAAGCAAAAACACATAATAAATACTTTTTCAAGTATATTTGTAGCTAAAAACTGAGAGAGCCAGTTGGAACATTAGATGATAGAGGGGTAAAGGGGCAGTAAGAGGGAACAAGGCCATAGCGGAGAGACTGAATGAATTCTTTGCTTCAGTCTTGACTGAAGAAGATGTAGAGAAGTTACCCATGACTGAAATGGTATTTAAAGGTAATGCATCAGAAGAATTGAAAGGAATATCGATAAACTGGGAAGACGTATTACAACTATTTGATAAACATAAGAGTAGCAAATCACCTGGACCGGATGAATACGTCTGAGGGTTTTGAAAGAACTGAACTATGAGATTGCAGACCTACTATTAGTAATCTGTGAACTATCATTAAAATCATCTGTAATATCTGAAGACTGGCCAATGGCAAATGTAGCGCCAATTTTTAAAAAGGTTTCCGGGGTGATCCAGGATACTACAGGCTGGTGAGCCTGATGTTAGTACCGGGCAAAATGGTAGAAACCATTATAAATAACAAAATTACTGAACATGTAGATAGTCATGGTTTAATGGGAGAAAGCCAACATGGCTTTAGACAAGGAAGGTCTTGTCTTACTAATCTGTTATATTTTTTTGAGGATGTGACAAAAGGTGAGCTGGTCAATATACAATCTTCAAACAGGAGCAGGGAATACCATAGGGATCCGCGCTCTCAGCGCTCCTATTAAATCTATATCTTCAACTGATCTGCAACATATTCAGAAAATTCAAAGTAGGATATCACATCTATGCAGATGATATCATGCTGTACCTCCCCATAGACATAGCTAACCCTACCCAACACAAGGTCAACCTGCAGCAAAGAAGCAGAGAATTGGCTAAAAACATATAACCTACAGATTAACTTCAAGAAAACCAAAGTACTTTACATATCAAGGAATCAGAATTTTACTCCCTCCCCTCCCCCCAACAGTTCCCACCCATGACACTGTGCTACCAGTGAAAAAAAAAGTAAAATACCTGCGGGTTACCCTTGATCAATCCCTCAGCATGGCATCACAAATAAAACTGATCTCTAGAACTATATTTTTCAAACTATGGATAAGGCATCTAAGACCACTGCTTGATATCTATGATTTCAGATCTGTAGCACAAGCACTAATCACCCCACACTTCGAGTTCTGTAATAGCTTATTACAAGGAATACCCAAGAAAACTATTAATCAACTCCAAATGGCCCAGAACGTCACCGCCAGAATCATCTATAAGGCCCACTTGACAGATCACATAACACCTATCTTGCACAAACTCCACTGGCTACTAATTACAAGTAGAATAAAATATAAAACAACAATGATTACATTCAAACTACTGAACAACATAGCACCTTCATTTCCATCATCCCTAATTAACCCTATGTCAGATGGAAGAATCAAAAGAAGATGCTCACAGGACGCTATTATAATCCCATATGACTTCCGCAAAACAAAACAAGCCACAAGCATAGAGCGTTCTTTTACGTTGCTCCTGTTCTGTGGAACGCCTTACCAGACACATTGGGCCCGATTCAGTCCTGGTCGTCCCGGCTTTCTGTGTGCCGGGTCAGAACTGAATGCACAGAGTTATCTGGGATTCTGATCCTGTGGGGGTCTCGTCTTGCCCCATGGGATCAGAATCGCATCCAGGCCTGTACATGTGGGCCGGGACCCCAATTCAGGTCAACCTGCACATACAGGCCTTGCACGGATAATTCAGTCAGGGCTCCTGAATGGAGCCACAGCACCATGCTGTCCAGTTGCCATAGCACTGCGGCTCCATTCAAGAACCGCAATCCCTGGCTGCTGGAACAAATGCTTCATTCCCTGCAGCCCAACCCACAATCTGGCCTCCCAAGGCCAGGGTCGGGCTGCGGGGAATTTCCTCTGCCTCCTCCCAACTTTATGGAGCCCCAGGCCTGCTTGACCCACCCCACTAAGGGAACTTATTCCACCTCAGAGGTGGAATAAGTTCCCTATTCAGGCCACCGGCCCCAGATGTACAGGGTCGACATTGGCATCAGCCCTGTACATTCGGGCTCCCGACTACCCACTGCCCACATTAACGCTGCACCCGCTCTGCCCCTTTCCTGCCCCATCTAACCTCCCCGTACAACGTGCAGGGAAGTTAGTTGGGGTCGGAAGGGGGCCTGAATAGGAGCTTGGAATGACCCTGATTGAGATCTATCAAAGACCTCCAAACATTCCGAAAGGAAATTAAAACATTTACATTTATAGAACACTATGGTAGCAACTATGGCAAGAATGATATGTTGTTGTTAAGTGCCGTCGAGTCGGTGTCGACTCATGGCGACTCTGTGGATAGTTGTCCTAAATTGTGTTCGGTCTTCAGTCAGGCAGCTCATTGTTGACAGACTGGTACCCGTAGCTGCTGTTACTGTATCGATCCATCTCATTGTTGGCCTTCCTCTTTTGCGTTGACCTTCTATCTTGCCAAGCATGATGTCTTTCTCTAATAATCTCTCTCTTCGCATGATCTGTCCAAAGTATGAAAGTCGAAGTCTTGTCATCTGAGCTTCTAAAGAAAACTTAGGTTTGATCTCCTCTAGTACTGACTGGTTTGTTCTTCAGGCAGTCCATGGTAAACACAGTATTCTCCGCCAGCACCATAATTCAAAGGCATTGATTTTCTTCCTGTCTATCTTTTTCACTTTCCAGCTTTCACATCCATATGATGTTATTGAAACTACCATGTCTTGAACAAGTCAAATCTTTGTATGGAGAGAGACATCTCTGCTCTTGAGAATCTTGTTTAGGTCTTTCATAGCCATTCTGCCAAGAGCAATGCGTCGTCAGATTTCTTGACTGCTTGTTGCTTCTTTATTGATAGTTGATCCAAGTAGGTTAAAGTTGTCCATGATTTCAATTTCTTCCCCTTCAATGATGAACTTGTTGATTTTGCCAGTTGTCATGATCTTTGTCTTCTTTACATTAAGATGCAGGCCCATTTTGAGACTATGTTCTTTGATTGTGAGAAGCAAATGTTTCAGATCATCGTCACTTTCAGCCAGTAATGTGGTATCATCGTTTGAACTGTTGCTTCTTGATCAATGTACAGATTGTTCTCTTGCACAATCAGGTGTTCTAGTATACCCATGCTTCTTAATGTGGTCCAGAGTTTCTCATGGTTTACACAGTCAAAGCCTTGCTATAGTCGATAAAGCACAAATAGATATCCTTTTGGTATTCTTTAGTCTTTTCAAGGATCCATCTCACATCCGCGATGATGTCTCTCTTTCCTCTCCCTTTCCTGAACCCTGCTTGCACGTGTAGTCTGTTGAATAATCTTCAGTAGAATCTTGCTGGCATGTGGGATCAGAGCGATTGTGCGATAATTTCCACAGTCAGTTGGATCACCTTTCTTTAGTATTGGTATAAACACAGATCTTTTCCAGTCAGTTGTCCATGATGTTGTATTCCAAATTTCTTGGCAGAGCCTTGTAAGTACAGTAACAGCTGCATCAGATTGCTGTAATACTTCTATAGGAATGCCATCAATGCTTGGTGCTTTGTTCTTTGATAAGGCTTTCAATGCTGCTTCAACTTCTTCTTTATCACCAATGGTTCCGGATCATAAGGTACAGGTTGACATGGCTGTTGGACTACTTGATATTTATCATATAAAAACTCTGTATATTCTTTCCACCTTTTCTTGATCTTCTCAGCATCATTCAGCATAGAACCTTGAGCATCTTGTAATATTCCAATTCAAGGCTGGAATTTTTTCTTTAACTCTCATAGCTTTAGGAAAGCCGATCTTGTTCTTCCTCTTATAGATTCTGCTTCTATTTCCTTGCATTGTAGTACTTTTCTTTGTCCTGTCTTGTTGCACGTTGGGAATGTCTGTTGAGTTCTGCTATTGTCTTTCTTTCTTTCTCCTCTGGCTTGAGCGTCTCTGCGTTTCTGGGCAATTTTCAGTTTCTTCCGTCATCCATTTTGGTCATTTTTGTTTTTTCACCTTTTGTAGAGACTTCTCGCTTTCTTCCAACACAACCTTCTTGATGTCATTCCATAACTCTTCTGCAGCTCTGTTATTTGTATGTAAAGCAGCAAATCGATTTTGTAGGCAGTCTTTAAATTCCAGTGGTATATTCTCTAGGTCATATTTTGCTGCATCATGACTGGTTTGCTCTTTTTCAACTTTAGCTTGAGTTCACATACTAGTAGTTGATGATCTGTACCACAGTCAGCTCCAGGTTTTGTCTTTTTTTTGTACAATTCATTGGGTGAATGACATATACCCAACATAAAGCCACACTCCTAGAGCCGCACCAACATCACAGTTACCAGATGAATCATCTATCAATCCTTGAACTCCTTCTGCTGTGAACATGAACATGATATATGTAAAAATACGTAAAAATCTGTAAATAGATTAACATGTAAATAATTATTTTTATTCGATGTTCCTACCTTGGACCTATGTTCGATGTAACTTGTTCGTTCTTTGTTCTTTTTTAACCGCCCTTGATCTTGGGAAGGAGGGTATAGAAACGTTTTACAAATAAATAAATAAAATAGTGTATCTGAATTTTCAGAAAGCCTTTGCAAGGTCTCTCATGGGAGACTCTTGGCGAAAATAAAAAGTCATGAGATGGGAGGCAGTGTGCTATTGTGGATCAGGAACTGGTTGAAAGATAGAAAACAGAGGGTAGGGCTAAATGGCCAATTTTCCCAATGGAGAAAGATGAATAGTGGAGTACCCCAGGGATCTGTGCTGGGTCTGCTGCTTTTTAACATATTCATAAATGACCTGGAAATGGGAACAAGTGATGTAGTCAAATTTGCAGATGACGCAAAATTATTCAAAGTTGTTAAAACACAAGAAGATTGTGAAAAATTGCAAGAGGACCTTGATAAATTGGAAGACTGGATGTTCAAATAGCAGATGAAATTTAATGTGGACAAGTGCAAAGTTATGCACCTAGGAAAGAACAACCCAAACTATGGTTATATGATGCAAGGTTCCACATTAGGAACCACCACCCAAGAAAAAGATTTCAGCGTCATCGTGGAACACATTTCAACCCTCCCCCCAATGTGCAGCGGCAGCCAAGAAGGCAAATAAAATGCTAGGAATCATAAGGAAAGGACTGGAGTGGAATGGGTAAACCTAGATCAATTGTTTACGCCATCAAAAAGTAGAATGACTAAGGGACATGCAATGAAGCTACTGTGTAACACATTTAAGACTAATGAGAAAAAATATTTTTTCACTCAACGCATAATCAAACTCTGGAATTCATTACCAGAGGAAGTAGTAAAAGCTGTTAGTGTAGCTGAGTTTAAAAAAGGTTTGGACAAGTTCCTGGAAGAAAGGTCCAAAAACCATTATTAAGAGGACCCAGGAAATCCACTGCTTGCCCCAATACAAGCCCTGTGGAACCTGTGTGTCTTTTTGGGAAACTGCTAGGTACTCGTGACCTGGATCGGCGACTGTTGGAAACAGGATACTGGGCTTGATGGACCTTGGTCTGACCTAGTATGGCTAACCCACCGATCCTTCAAAAGTAATAAGATGTAGATAGACCCTGCTTGAAAAAGGTAATAGTGTAAATACAATGTAGATAGTTTCCCCAGTTGTTTCCATGTTGATCTCCCTGTTTATTGTAAAGTTTACAACTCAGAATGCCTGTGTTGTATAGTTGACGTTGAATGTAAACCGCACTGATCTAAAAAGCGCGGTATAGAAGAACTGTTAAATAAATAAATAAAATAAATAAATATCTTATGTTCTTATGTTATTTACATTTGATGTGCTTATGCAGTCATGCATTCTTATACCTTTTTTGTGTCTAAAACAAGCTTTACACACTAAAAATGTTTTATAAAATCCCTTTTCCTCCCACATGTATCAACAGCAGTGGGTGAGAAGTGACACTGATTTTGCTAAAGTTAAGTGACCTCGCTAAAGATACCGCCCATGTTGAACACAACATGCACTTTTTTCCTGTTCTGCTTCCCAGGGAGCAAAGAACGACTCCGGTTGTTAATCATTTTCCTGCTGATTCTTTTAACTCTTTTGCTGTTCTTTTCACATCTTGGAAAGAGAAACCAACTATCATGGACTGTGCCTTAAAAATATGCTTCTCTCATTTATGGTTTTGTTTTGTGTAAATAGAATAGTGCAGCATGACATTCCAAGGATTAAATGGGATTTGAAAGACATCTGTGATCAAAGCAAATGAAACGCTGCCCAATGATGCCGCTTACAGCGCACAGGATATGTTGATAGTATTTTGCAATGTGTGACCTTAGCTGGTTTGAGCGAGAACCCAGACTCATTGTTTATTTCTTTTATAGCTATTTGTAAAACTGAGACTGAATTTATCTATTTCAGCTTAAGGCAAATTCAGAGACTTAAACTGGTGATACTGTGCTCAGGTTTGATTAAGCTGAAATTCTTTCTTTAATGGGCTCCTTATTCTCAATCATCTCACAGGAATGCATATACCGGAGTGTAACATACCATATAATTGGAGTAACATTATAAAGAGCCGCCTGGATTTATGCACAAAGAGTCCTATCAAGACTGGGCTATGTCCGGCCTGTCCGGATGTCCAGAATTAGAAGGGCTGGATCTGCACCTGATTCTGATCATGTGGGGGCTACATATCCCCGTGGGATCAGAATCAAGTGCAACTGGCCTGCATGGGTAGGACGTGCCCCGATTCCATGCCGCTGCATGTCCTGCCCCCTTCCCTGCACATCTTGGCCAAGGATCCTGCATGGCGGCCGGTGCCATGGCATCCCATCACTATGGCACCAGGACACCATGCAGAGGCCCTGATGTGCCACAGCAACATACCTTTTATTCCCCAACAACTGACTCCTGGAGGGGCCTGCCACAGCCCATGGCCTCAGGGAGGGGAGGGGGGGTCTGCCAGTGCAGGTTGCTGCCCTTGGGGGGGGGGAACTTATTCCACCTCTGCAGTAGAATAAGTACCCCATCTAACTAGCAACACAGGATGTATAGGGCCGTGACCAGAATAGGACCTATATGTCCAGATCAGGCGCCCTACCTCCACCCTGCCCATGCTCTTCACTGTCACCTCCCCCTCCCGTCCCTATCCAGAGCTCCCCACACATCCCCTCTGTACGGGGAGCTCTGTGCAGGAAATATGGTCCCTGCAAATAGCGGGGACTGAACATCCATTCCAGACATTCAACCCCACTATTTGGGGACCGCAATGACCCCCAATGAGTGTAAATTACAGGATGTTAAGTGGCCACTTATGAGTGCAAATGATTATGTACTTAAATGACCTCTTATAAAATACTGACTAGCGTGAAAGTGGCATTTTAGAAAGGATGTCCAGGTTAAAATCTGGGGAGTCCAGGACAAAATATACCAAAACAAGTCAAAGACATCTACATTTCGATTTTAGTACTTGGACATTCCCAAAATGGATGGACCCATGGGCAGCCACATAGATGTGGGCGAGGACATCTATCCTATGCTGAATGTATGTCCATGCAAGCTATTTTGCATGTGGGGTTTTGCATTTGCGTGCTGAACTGAAAGCAGATGTCCTCATTTCTCTGCAGTTTTCATTATTATTCTGGAAAGAATAGGGGATATCAGAATGAGAGCTTTTCTGATGCCTATTTGTGCCCTGGAGCTGGAGTAGATATGGACGGCCTCACTAGTAGGTGGGGACATGCTCGCAATTTCTTAAAATTGCATGTGTATGTCCAATGTGCCTAGAACGCCCCATCACACCTCTGCCATGCCCCTTCACGACTTGGGCATCCTTGTGCTATGGATGTCTATTGAACTGGCTTCTAAAATGTCTCTGGGATGTCTGTGATTTGGATGTCTGCATGCCTGTTTTCAGATGTCCAAAGTGCAAATAATGCTTCTAACCTTCTAAGAGCTTAATTTGCATCACACGTACTTTCACTATGGACATGCATATGAGCAGGGATTGGACAGCTTGAGCAGTGGGACCAGGGTAAAATAGTCATTGCTATTTTGTTAGATCTCTCAGCAGCATTTGGTCTAGTAGACCATGACCTGTTAATAAATAGTTTGTACGATTCAGGGTACAGTACTCTTGTGGTTCCACTCATTTCTTCAGGATCTTTCTTTCAAGGTCCCTATCTGCAATTCATTATCCTCCTCTTATAGCCACCTGGGTGCCTCAAGGCTCCATTCTCCGCCTATACTTTTTAATGTTTTTCTTAACCTCCTCGTTACACTCAGAGTACGGGTATCTCTAGATTTACATACGCAGATGACATCTTGCTGCTATTCTCCACTGATGAATTTTCTCCTGATATTTCCCAGATTAACATTTGTTTGGACCACATCGCTTCCTGGCTGCAAAGCAACTCACTAAAACCGAATCCATCCAAACCACAGCTATCTGGGAGAGTGAGCCACTGCTTGAGGGAGCTGCCGCTTGTGTTACTCTTGCGGAGCTGTGCAGCGTGAGGTCTGGTGCTGTGGAATATCTAGCAGGCACTTCGGAGGACGATCCCAGGGCTGGAGGACCCACCCCCACCTGCTGTATAAAGCCAAGAGGTACCTGTATCCGGGTGGAGAGTGAGCCGCTGCTTGAGGGAGCTGCCGCTTGTGTTACTCTTGCGGAGCTGTGCAGCGTGAGGTCTGGTGCTGTGGAATATCTAGCAGGCACTTCGGAGGACGATCCCAGGGCTGGAGGACCCCCCCCCCCCACCTGCTGTATAAAGCCCAGAGGTTCCTACACGCGGCCGCGTGGCGCGGCCTGCGTGGCGTGGCCTAAGGGGCGTGAACCAAGGGGCAGGTCATGCCCCTTTTGCGCCCCTTCGGCGCACGTGAGGAGAGTCGAACGGAGCTGGAGGTCTGAGTGTTTTGGTCCAACGCTATGGGTAAGAGAAAAGGTAAGCTTGGTTCCAAGTTGAATGAGAGTGGAAAAGGAGGTAAGGTGATGGGCCCAATGGACAAACACTTGACTCCCTCGCTGCCAGCTATCTTGTCACCGGATGGGGCTTCGTTAAGTCCTGATTCCCAGTCTCCTCCTCCTCTCCCGCAAGCTCCCTTCTCATCTACTATATTAGAGGGCCCTTCTGAAGTTTCTCCTCCGTTGCCACTTCCGGTTTATTTGGCGACTCCTGAAACATTTACTGTTGCTCCCCCGTCTGAGGAAGTGACATTAAAAGACATATGGTTTGCTATCCAAAATATTGATTGTCGATTAACTTCAACAGTGTCATCACTTTGTAAATTTTCACAAGATGTTGTTTGTAAATTTAAAAGTGTAGACCAACAACTTGGTTCTTTAACTACTTTGGTTGCACAGTCTGATTCCCAGCTCAAATCCTCTCGAGATACTGGAATTGCCTTAATTAGAGATTCCTCTTTATTATCTTATCGATTGGAAGCGCTGGAGAATCAGTATAGAGTGTGTAACCTACGATTTCTTAATTTTCCTATGACCCACTTGTTGTCCTCAAATATTTTGCTTGACAAATACTTTTCTGAGGTTTTACATTTGCAAGATAGCATGGATATTCACCACATGTATTATCTCGCTGGTGGCCCTGGTTCAGCACAGCCGGGTGTTGGAGGTTCTGAGCCCTCCCCCGGCTCAGTTGGACAGGACCTCACAGCCTTCCTGGAGGATTCAAAGGATATCATTTCCAAGCGTTGCACCCTAGTGGTGCAGTTTGGTTCTGAGTCCATTAAGTTGCGTGTATTAAGGGCCTATTTTAAATGTAGAGAGGCCCTTTTTTGTGGTTTTAAAGTTCAGGTTTTCCCGGATGTTGGCCGTTATACTCAGCTTCGTCGTAAGCAATTTTTGGGTTTGAAAACCAGGGTTGTGGCTTTAGGGGCTACCTTTTTTCTAAAATTTCCATGTCGTTGTATTATAACTTTAGAGGGGCAGACTTATACATTTACTGATGTTTCATCATTATTAACTTTTCTGAGTGGAAGGGAAATTGTTGGGGAATAGTGGGTGGGAATGGATTGGTAAATATTTAGCTCCCTATTGTGGAGTATTAAATCCTAATTGCTTTATTTTTTCTTTCTGTATCTTATGGGTTGGCTTCTCTCTCTTGATGTGTTTCTTTTTAAGTGGTTTAATTTATTCTATGGATCATTTTGATGTATTATTCGTTTTCTTAATGATTGTGTTGTATTCAAGAAAATACTATAAATAAAAGTTATAAAAAAAAAAAAAAGCAAACCACAGCTATCTGGTTTGCGAACTCTTCTTATATTCCTTTACTCACTCCTATGATTGAAGGGGTACCTGTTACTTTACAACCTACCCTAAAGTACCTAGGCATAACTTTAGATTCTCTGCACTTGGCTCGAGTCATCCGAGCTTCTTTCTGTGCACTCTGACATTTTCGTGAGGTACAGCCCTTTTTGGATTCAACAGCTCAGATTTCAGTTGTTCTTCACACAGTGATGGTGAAGATAGATTATTGTAATACTCATATTGTTTACCTAGGGCTCCTTCAATATCAACTGTAATATCTGCAGACGATTCAGAATTCAGCCGTACACATGCTCACTTGTGCAAGAAGTTTTGAACATGTCATTGGCTTCCGGTCGCATCCCAAGTCTTATTCAATGCATTGATTTTTGCATTTAAAGTCATCCATGACTTCGCCCCTGAATATTTAGCTACTTTGATTACTCTTTATGCCCCCGCTAGGGCCCTTCAGTCACATCACAGCTTTCGCCTTCACATACCATCTCCCTCAATAATTAAATATGAAATAACCCGAAGATCTGTCCTTTTTTGTCACAGCCTGCGTTTTGTGGAATTCACTACCTGCCACCTTATGAGTAGAACAGAGCCTACAAAGATTCAAAAAGGCATTAAAGACTCATATGTTCGAGTTAGCCTTTGGAATTATTGCACCCCCTGAGGAGGTGGTTTCATTAGTCGCTGGGAAGATGTCCTATAATGTCTGTTCCTCTTGTTCTGGTATGACCCCCCTCTTTTACTACCCTTTCTTTCCCTGTGTATGGTTTATTTTATGAATGTATTTGATACTGATGCCTCTCTTCTCTTTCCTGTCACAAATAATGGCATTCTTTTTATTATTTTATTATTTTTATATGTTTTTATTAATTTTGTTTTTTATTGTAAACCTCATAGTTTGTGCATATCTGCAGTATATCAATACATACAACCATGACAATAACCATAACTATAGATTATAAAATTCTTTACATGCATAATTGCAGCAAATAGGTGTGGTCATTTACACCAGCTCTAGGGCTAGTATAAGTGATTGGACCTTAACATACATGCATATTCATACTTACACTCTGTTTTATAAAGTCAAGTATGTGCGTACTTGACTTTATAAAATAGGTGTAAAGAGAGGGATTTTAGATAGCAGATCCAAGTTAAATCGGGAATGTCAAGGGCAGAATGTGCAAAAATCCTCCAGGGACATCTATGTCTCCGACTGATTTCAGGAACATAGACCTAGACATGCACACAGGCAGCCACATAGATGTCCCCAGTAGGGATGCCTGAGTTGGGAATATCTACAACTACTACTACTACTAATCATTTGCATAGTGTGGCAAAGCATACGCAGCACTGTACAGAGACATGTGTGAGACAGTCCCTGCTCTTAAGAGCTTACAGTCTAGTCAAGACAGACAACACAATAGCCGGGGACTTGGATATATCTTTGGGAATGGTAAGGAAACACATAGGAGATAAACAGGACACTAAGGGGATCAGGATCCAAAAGCGCCTCGAAGCAGGCGAGTTTTTAGCCTTGATTTGAATAGGGCCAGAGATGGAACCTGACACACCGACTCAGGCATAAAAAGCAGCAAGGCGGAAAGATCGATGTCTGGAGTTGGCAGTGGAAGAGAAGAGCTCAGACAGAAGGGATCTGCTAGAAGAGCAGAGTTCCCGAGGAGGGGTGTAGGCAAGTATAAGAGAGGAAAGGTAGTGAGGAACAGCCAAATGAAGGCACTTATAGGTCAGTAGTAAGAGTTTGAACTGGATGAGGAAACTGATAGGGAGCAAATGAAGTGACTTGAGAAGAGGGGTGACAGGAACATACTGACACTGGAAGAAGATTAGCCGTGCAGCTGTTTTGAACAGATTGAAGTGGAGAGAGATGATTCAGAGGAAGATCTAAGAAAAGGAGGCTGCAATAGTCTAGACAGGAGGTGACTAGAGAATAGATGAGGGTCTTAGTAGTGTGTTCAGAAAGGAAGGGATGAATTTTGCCAATGACAGAGAAAGAAGCAGCAGGTTTTATCTATCTGTTGGATGTGTGTGGTGAAGGAGAAGGAGGAGTCAAAGAGGACCCCAAGGTCGTGAGCCAAGAAAACACGGAAGAGTAGAGTGTGATTCAGAGAAATAGAGAAAGGGAGCAAGAAAAGGAGCAAGGCAATCTCAGGCAAACTAGCATGAGACATCCAGTGGCATAGTAAAGTGAAAACATGAGCCTCCATTCAACGTCAGTGTTTGTTGATGTGAAGGCATGTTTTACAAAGGACGTCCAAGTGCAATCTGGGACATCCAAGCCAGAACGTCTGAAAAAAAGCAGATACGTGCAAGTTCAGGCACAATTTCATAAATGTGCATGTGCCTGATATGGATATCTATGGAGACATCTACATAGACATCCCCAGAATAGCACTTCAGAATAGGGATGTCTAACGATTTGAGTAGTGGGTTAGGAGCAAGGAAACCAGGGTTCAATCCCAGTGTAGGTCTTTGTGAGCCTAAACTAGCCACTAAGTTCTTCATCTTCTCTATGCTTTCTGGATGTTTTAGGGCCAAATCAGGCACTTTTCTGATGCCTATGTGTGCCTGCAGTAGGTCATAACATGGGCACAGGGGCGTCAGAATTTTGCCTGCAGAGAGCAGCTGCAGTCACAGAAGACTCCATCTGTCTCCCTGCGATGATCCAATCTCCTGCGGGTAGACAGGAGTCTACCACGATCGCAGCCATTACCTTTGCTTCTGCTAGGGGACTAGCAGGTGGAGTCAAGGCAGAGCTTGGCTCCCCCAATCTGAGAGACATTCTGTGGCCCCTGCGTGAAAATGCCTGCAGATGTCTCCATTCGATGTCAGAGACTTCTAAGCCCATTGCACCTCCCTAGACACTCCATGCCTATTTGGATGTCCCCACACTGGAGAAGGCATTTGTAAAATGGCCCAGGGACGTCTCAGTGATGTGGATGTCCATGTGAATGGTTTCAGACATCCAAATCACAACTATGTAAAACTTTTAAAATGATCCCCATAGCGTACAATGCAGGAGTATTAGTGTAGCTCCTTCTCCACACATTTCAGACATGTGCTTACAAAACAAGCACATTTCAGATGCCCATTCGTGCAAGGAGTGGCTGTAACTTTATATGCAATTTGGGACATCCAGGGCATTTCTGAGATCAGGTGAAGAGGACTAAGGAATGCCCCAGCCATGCCTCCATCAAGCCCCCTTTCAGACTTGGATGCAGGGCTGGTGCTATACAGTAAGCACAGCAGGGGGCGCTACCGTGCTGATCATGTTTCGTTGAAAATAAATGTGTCCTGTTGCTATTTTTAGCCAAGCCATCACGCCAATTATGCAGTTTAAAATAGTTACGGTGTTTACTGCTGCAGCCGCTTACCCAACATGTCCCCCAGATTTCTCTCTCCTGTCCCATGAGGAGCTGCCATACTGCTACTATTGAGCATTTATATAGCGCTACCAGTTGTACGCAGCGCTGTACAGACACAACCATAGAAAAGACGTGGGGGGAGCAGCGGGAGCTTTCAATGCAAGAGAACTTCCAGTGCAGCCGCACAGCAAGTAACTTGGCAGTAATTAAAGGCGCCAGCACACCAGCATTTTGAAGAAGAGGACTGGCTGACAAGCTCTGCACTATCACGGTGTAGTCTGGTCCAGTTTGAAGTAAGTAGGCTCTGCTTAAAAAACGTTCTTATGTGCCTGCCTGGGATTGCTTGCCTCTTCTTCACCCCTTTGCCCCCCCCCCCCCCTTATGGCTGCAAACCCTTCGGCAATGCCACAATGGTGGCCTCTTTGCAGCTGTCTGCCCGCGGGGACCCCATCTCCCATGGGCAGAAGAGGAGCCCTGCCACGATCGCAGCAAAGATCTATTTTGTCTGCCCGCAGGAGATTGGATTCCCGTGGGCAGAACAGAAGAGCACTGCTGCGATCCCATCTTCAATGCAACTGTCTGTCCGCGGGGACCCCATCTTCCACGGGCAGAAGAAGAGCCCTGCCGTGTGCACATGGTCTTTGCTGATTGCGGCAGTGATCTTCTATTCTGCCTCCTTGAATCCAGTCTCCCACAGGTAGAACAGAAGATCACTGCCGCGATCAATAAAGATCTTTGCTGTCTGTCTGTGGGAGGTCGGATTCCCGCAGGCAGAAGGAAGAGGAAAGTCAGTGATCCTTTCAGCAACCAAAAAAAGGTGGGGGGACTGAGATAGAGAAGGCAGGTAAAATTTAAAGGGGCAGTATGCTTAGAAAAAGGGAGGATGGGGAGGAGGATTTTAGGACAGGAAAATGATAGGGGGTTTGGTGAAGGGGAACAGTTTGGAAGGGGAACATTGGAGGAGTCAGCAGGAGAGTAATTGGAGGGGGAGGGAAGAGTTTAAGGTGTCATCTAAGTGCATTCCCCTTCCTCAGGATCACATCACACATTTACACACAGGTACCCCATCTCCACATGACAGACACGCACCCCAACTCCACACCACAAACGTACGCACACACATGCACACTGGCACCCCACTTGCGCCAAACACACACAGGCATCCCACCTCTGCCCTCCCCCCCCACCACACACAAGCATCCCACCTTTGCCACACAGACACCCCATCTCTGCATGCCACACACACACACACAGACACCCCACCTCCTCCTGCCACACATAGAAAGGCACCCTACCATTGCCACACAAATAAACACACCCCACATCTGCCTCTCACACACACACACAGGCACCCCACCTATGCCCCCCCCCCACACACACACACACATCCCTAAAGCACCCCTTTTATATAAGCGTCGGTTGCCATTTATTTTGCTTGATATGGTTTCTTTTTATGACACTTTTGCCTTTTAGGCTTTTCTACTTGACTGCTCTTTAACATTTTTAGAAGGCTTTACTTCTTCTGGTGACAAATACAATGCAGTGTGTGCCATCAAGTCAATGCTGTCACCAGTATTCCCTGGGTTTTCTTAGCAAGGTGTGACTGGAAGTAGATTGCCAGGCCTTTCTTCAGAGGTAATGGAGGGAAAAATGACTTGCTCAAAGCCACAAGACCCTGGTCTCTTGGTCACCAGGCCACTGCTCTAACCACTAGGCTACTCCTCCACTCACTTTATGGTGAATCAATCAATAAATTGATTTATTCCACACTGCTCTTCAGATTCCTTTCTTTCCTGGCAGAGTAAATATTAGACAGATGTCATCAACCGATCCAGCATTTCTCAAGAAAGGCTTGTAAACCTTGCCATGATTGCTATTAAGAGTGATAAATGTGCCCAGTTAGACATCACTGAATTAATTGCTAATTTTGTAAACATAAAAACACAAAAAGCTAAGTGTTTGTAATGTCACTGATGATTCCCGTCGGCGTGGCAAGTGGTACGTGATTGTTTTCAGAGTTAAAATATTAAAAACATTTCTTTGAGATTAGGCATTTCTTAAGAATGGCTTGTAAACCTTGCCATTATTGCTACTTAGAGGCATGTGCCCAGTTAGACATCAGTGAAGTGGTTGTAACCTTTGTAGAACCTCCTTTTCTTGATTAAATAAATTGATTTTGTTTGCGATCACCTTAAACCTTAGACTATCACAGCCTCTTCATACGATACTAAGTACGACTCAGAATTTATTTTTATTCCAGCTATGCATTTGCCCCTTCACTGCAATTTTTTTTACAGCTTTCAATTTGAAGGGGAAATACTAGCATGTGAAAATTGTTCACAAAGGAGTTTTGGAAACCCTTTCACCGGCCCTGCTCGGAAGTCCTTGCGCTGGGGATGTTCACAGACCCAGCTTCTAAAACGATTCCGGGGGATTTCTCTGTGATCTGGACATCCGCATGCCCGTTTGCAGACGTCCAAATCGCGAATAGCGCTTTAAAAAAACAAAACAAAATGCACATTAACTTGGTGCCAGTTTATAAACTTTTTAAGTTTTCAAATACCGCCCTACCCTTCACATCACATCACACTTAACAGGTTTGGTTATCTATAGAATTTGTTCCTGTGACCTTGGTCCCAAAACTGTGTAATTTTAGGCCTCTATAGTAATACCTGCCATAATTTCAATAATGATCTAGTGACTTTAAGAAAAGGGTAATGTCATCAGTGACAAAACACAGGTATAAGAGGATGAGACTTGCCATGAGTGGTAGGCAAAAAGGACAGAAGTAGAACCAAGTTTACTGTAAATGCATTTCTTCAATAGAGGAAATACCTTCAACGCTCTTGTCCCAAGCCAATGACGAACTATCCAAAAAAGGGATCATGGGGACTAAAGTCAAGATTACACCGCTTATTGCAACTCAGCATTTGTTTGAGTTGTTCTATTGTGTACCATTCAAATTAGTTGTGCTACTGTGATTGTTGTGAACTGTGTTTTAATGCCCTGTTGCAAAAGACAGTACAGAAAGTGGAGAAATCAAATCAAATGTGTCACATGACCTGGAGAAGGAACTGTGCTGGTCTTCTGGAAATAGTATTTTAAATGTGAGGTGAGCTATTTGCTACTGTGATGTGCTGCTCTCTGCTTTTATGCTGTTTACTACTGACACCTTCACGCATTGCACTGAAATTATTACAGGGTTTGGATCCGAGTGAGATGAAGGTTACACACGAGGGCATTATTCCTACATAAAGAAACCAGCCATTTTGGAATGAATTTTGTCAGTCACAAAGGGAAAATTTTCCCTCTCCAGTAATATTTTTATTTTTTCTTATATACCATGCTATTCTGCATCAGTGCGGTTTACATTGAACAAGGCATTATAACTTGGAGATAACTATTTTACAGGGAACATGGGCTATGGAGGGTTAAGTGGCTTGCCCAAGACCACAAGGAGCACCTGTGGGACTTAGAAACCCCAGTCCTTCCAGCCCAAGGTTGCTGTCCTCTAGTGGGATTTGAACCCCCAACCTTCCAGCCTGACGTACCTTGTCCCAACTACTAGGCCACTCCTCCACTCAAATATATTACCTTGGGTCCATACTCAATCCACTATAACCACTAGTAGACCATTTGTATACGGAATGCGAGGATGGGACCAGACACCATTTATATTTCATTTCATGATTTCTCATGCTTATAAGCAATTTTGTCTTACCCTTAATCTTTGATTTCTTTCTTATACTCTTTGAAAGTCTTTTTATTAGTGTGTAGTACTCAGGACTGCTGCTAAGAGTTAACAATTGCTTGGGGGCCTAACAGCTCAAGGGAGCTGCCATCCTCACTTTCTTCTTTACTCTTTGCTTGCAGACCCCTGTTCCTTCTTCCCTCTGGTTTTTTGCCCCCCACGCAGGGTCATACCAAAGGCTCTGTGATCAGTGTGACCGCAGAGAGAGCAAGCACAGACAGGGACGCTGATATCATCACTAGGCTTCCAGGAATATCAAAAAGAGGGAGTAACTGAACGCGGCTGGGTGGAGGGGCACCAGATTCATTAGTCTCAGAGGATGCATTTCTAGCTTGGTACCGTCCAGCCCCGTGGGCTGGCATCACCTCTGAAAGTGCATTCCTAGGGCTGGTGCCAAATTTGATTCCAGAACTCAGTTGGCAGGGGCCAGGAAAGCTGCAGGTATTTTGCTCCTTCTTTAAATTCTATGAAGTTCTGGGTCAATATTTAAACACCATGGTTGACATTTAAAAAAAAATGCTGACTACAGTGCTGAAATAAAATATGCATAATCAGAACTGCTCTCCGTACCATGAGCGATGCTGAATATATTTATAGATCAGTCAGTGACCAAATAGCAATGATATTCAACCAACTCTCCAGAAGTTTAGGGCAGCTCAGCGCAAGCACCGCACCTGAACTATTCGGATAGTGTGGAGGTGGTCTGTAAGGACGTTCAGTATAGTGCTACTGGTGTGGAATTATCTGGATACTTCTCTTGGAGTATCCGCATATTGCTTAACAAAAAATGAACACCCTCGTTAATGGCACTTTTATAGAACAATTTCCCACTATAATGACTAATTCTAGACAGTGTGTTCCCTCAGGCATGGAATCAGTTCGTTCCTGTCTGAGGGAAATAGAAAAAAAAAACCTTCAAATTCTTCCTCAAAAGTACTCATCACATTTTTGTATAACATTTCAATCCCTCTTTAAAGAGCAATGCTGCAAATATCCAAGCTAT
The DNA here is from genome assembly GCA_033557465.1 of Ichthyophis bannanicus. Taxonomy (NCBI): domain Eukaryota; kingdom Metazoa; phylum Chordata; class Amphibia; order Gymnophiona; family Ichthyophiidae; genus Ichthyophis; species Ichthyophis bannanicus. The sequence continues at coordinate 485,887,850 of CM066037.1, forward strand.
AACAAAACCCAATAAGCCAACTGCACACATACGTAGCATTGGAAGGCGTCTGCTGTAAAATGATCTCTTTTGTATTTAGCTTTGGTCACAGGAATCATAACTTGTGTGCAGTTGGGTATAACAAAACAACATTCCAGAAGCTTCTATACACATCTTTAAAATAGCTAAGGCCCTGATATTCAAAAGCACCTATCTGGATAGCAGCACCTGCCCAGACAGCCCAAGTTCTGTGGTTTAATAGACTGGTGACATCTTTAGGCCACTCCAGCACTCTCCAGATAGTGCCAGGGCAGAAGAAGGATAAAGAATCAATGTTCCTTTAAATTTTCCTGATAGTGGTAATTATCTGGAATACTTTAGGACAGCAAAAAAGCTGTACTAAAACTATCTAGATATTTATGTGGGTAGTGGACTGAGTATCACTGCTATAAGGGCATTTGTCCTTATTTGGCAGCCTGACCTCTAGTGGTGGTACCATGAGATGCCTGCTAAGGATCATGGGTGCTATTTCAGAATCCGGGTCCAACAACAGGAGTGACTGGGGATTGCTGCTGTTGCCACTGGGCACCAGGGATCCTTGTAAGAGCTAGGGATGGGATCAGGGGTAAGGAGGGTCGGCCAGAGAGCTATTGAGGAAGGGTGTCTTGAGGCTGGGAAGTTTGGGTGTGGGACCGTGATGCCACAGAATGGGGGGGTGGGAGGATCAGATGGTTCAGGGAGTCCAGGGCAGGGGATTGTATGCTGCTAGGAAGGGGGTCCGGGGAGGGATAGGATGCTGCAGAAAGTTCTAGAGGGGGATTAGATGTGCTATTGGTGGGGTGGGGGGGATTGGGGTGCACGAGTATATTGGAAGCAGTGATTTTAAAGAGCTGCTCCAACACAGATGTGGTATAAAGCTGCATGTTTTTCCCCTCGTGCAGCTTTTAAGATTTCTGCTCTTGTTTGACATGGGGAGACATTGACGGGCAGATCTGCACATCCTTGCACAAATTCTGCAAAGAGATTCTGCGTTTGGCAGAGGCTTTTGTAAAATATGGTGGGAATTTTTCATGTCCTGACCTGGAGGTCTTAATTTCCCTCTCCATGTCCTATCTAAAATTTGCCTTAAACTCTGATGTCAATGATTAAAGTATGCCAAGTTAGAGTGCATTAGACCCCGATATTTGCAGTTGGGCCATACTCACATGTCCCCCTGCAGTTATTGTGTTCAAGCCGCACCTCATGACGATAAACACCATGCGCACAACGCAGGTGAACTTACTGCCGCCCTGACAGCAACATTCACAGTTAGCACATGCCAATGCTGCCTGCACTAGTCACAATGTACCATCAATGCCCACTCCCCACCCATCACACACTAAGCAGTTAGCATGGGAGTTTTACGACACTGTCCTGCACTGTTAGCGTGGCATGCGCAGCTCATGGTAAACACCATGCTAACCCTTAGTGCAGCTTAGTAAACATGCTCATAAGTGTTTTGTCAACTTCCTTAATTGCCTAGCTGCTACCTGCTATAGGCGGTATATCAAGTAAATAAACTTTAACTATAACCTTTTTTTCTGAAAAACATGATGCATATTTTAGTGTAAATGATGAAGATTCCTGGATAGAAGTCAAAACATCTTTCTTTTCTCTGTTTCAAGAAATGTATATTATAGTTATATTATGGAGTGTCTCCCTGAGGAATATTTTGTATAGTGAATATACAGGAAGAAAATGCACTATGCTGGAGTTTAACTCTAGTATTGTACAACCACATAAATACTATTAAGTACATACAGAATTAAAAACATGTTTTCTTTAGTTATTTCATTTAATTTGCCCTTTACTGTCATTCCGTTCATTTTTTTTCCAGTTTTTATGTGGTTTATTTCATTTTTGTCATTTCAATTACAGTCAATGAGGAACCAATTCTTCCAATCTGTGCTTCTAAGATTCGTGCTCTCTGTCCAGGTTTTAAGAAACTTGCAGACCAGCATCAGCAGCAGAAAACCATTGATGTAGCTTGGGGAGGGGAGGGGGGGCATTGCCCCCCCAAATGAGCTGGCTCTCCGCTGATTTGGCGATAACCTGCCCACCCCATCCCCATGAGCACCACTTCCGCTACAGCTGCCTTTTCTTTGCCTGCAGCGGCAGCGATAGTGGCCGACTGGCTACCAATTTGAAAAAAAAAAGAACCACAGAGGTAAGCATGTCCTTGCTAGGAAGGCTGAGTCTGGTCCCGCCCCTTCTGAAGCAAGCATGCGTCAGAGAGGGGTGGGACCAGACCAGCCTTCCTAGCAAAGGAGTGCTTGCACCGCGGGTTTTATTTTTTCTTCAAATCAGAGGCCAGTCTGTTGCTATCATTGCCACTGCAAGAACAGAAAAGGCAGCGGTAGCGGAAGTGGCGTGGGTGGAAGAGCATGGGGGCAGAGGGTGTGTGGTAGGCCGGAAGGGAAATTCTGGGCAAATGGACATGAAGGGGGGGGGGTGGAATGGCTGGAAGGGAAATACTGGGCAGATGGACATGAAGGGGGGGGGGTATGGAATGGCCAGAGAGAAAATGCGGGCAAATGGACACAAGGAGAGTGGGTGGAATGGCTGGAAGGGAAATGCTGGGCTAATGGACACAAGGAGGGAGGTAAAATGGTTGGAAGGGAAATCTTGGGCAAATGTTGTACATGAGGTGGGCAGAGGGCAGATGTTAAATAGGAAGTGTGGAGGGGAGGACACAGGACAGATGGTGGACACAAAAGGGCGTGAAGCCAAATATTGGGCACACAGTGCAGGGGGGTGGAAGGCAGATGCAGGATATATACTGGAGGGGTAGAGACAGAAATAGGGTGGGGGATAGAAGGGGACAGAGAGCAGATGGTGGATATGGAGTGGGGGTATATGCTGGACATATCGTAGAGGGGTAGAGACAGACGTAGGGTGGGGGATATAAGGGGAGATATGTAGGCAGTGCAAGGCAGATACTGGTGTCATGGGGGATAAGTGGCAGATGGTGGACATGGGGTGGGGTGAAATGGAAATGCTGGACGTGGAGTGAGGAAGAGAGAGGGAATGCTGGACATGAGGGGGAAGGATGAGAAAAGGGGAAAGCACAAGATGGGGGGAAAGGGAGAGACAAGACAGGGAAGAGAGAAGGAGATAGATGCTGAACACAGGGAGGGTGGAAGAGAGAAGAAAAAAGGAAAGAGTTAAAGATGAGGAATAAGTGGCTGGGGAAGGATAAAGAGATGGAGTAAGAAGGTTGTAAAAAGAGGGAGACTGAGAACTGGATATAAGACAGAGAAATGAAATCTGAGTTGATAAAAAGAGAAAAATAAATGGAAGAAAGCTGAAAGGAAAAAGATCAATGTCGGAGACTGATGTAGGGGAGCAAGTGAAGGAGTGGAGAGAAGTGGCAGGTGGATTGCAGACTCTGGAAAAGAGTTAAGAGAAGACAAAGAAGGCAGAAATCAGATAACAGGACCAAGGCAATTAGAAAAATAAAATAGCTAGACAATAAATGTAAAGAATTCAATTTTCCATTTAATGACTGGAATGTGTCAGTTTGGGGATTTTATAGATGCTGGGCCCGATTTTGGAAGGCAGTTACACGGGTAACAGCCCGTGTTACCCGTGTAAATGCCTTAACTGGGATTTTCCAAAGGCACCTACACGGCTAGTATCTTTGGAAAATCCCAGTTAAGTCCCTAACACGCCCAGATGCTATCCGCTTAGTAACGGGGTGTGTTGGGGGCATTCCGGGGCGTAGAAGAAGATGGGAATGGCACTAAGCGGGTAGCAGCGATTTTCAATGCTGTCCATTCAGAGCTCTGTGCCTTAAAGATAGGCGAGGAAAGCCCTCGTGCCGGGGCTAAACAGGCAGCATCGAAAATCGGTGCGCATAGCCTGCCTATATGAAAATCGGGTCCGCCATCTTTATAGTTTGCACAATACAGGGGGAAATGCATCACTGTTGCATTTTAGACCCAAGCCTTTGCAAAAAACCCCCAAACAAACCCCTACAGAGTAACTAAATATAGGTGCCTATGTTCACTACATACCTATTTATTTTTTTCAGCAATCCTGATATACTGCTGTTTGTTCATGGCGTGCAAAGCAGTGAACAGTATAATGGGATGGGGTGCCCCGCAATATAAGGGGGGGGGGTGTAGCCAAAAGAGGAAAGGAAAGGCCAAGGACTGAGTTGGCTGTTTGCTGAATCCCTATATTTAGCCACTCAAAAAGTAGGAATTCTATAAGGCAAGTTTTGACTGGGGATCAGGGGCCTTAGCTGACTAGCACAAACTATCAGCACCTGCAGATAATTTAGACGGCTAACCCCATGTGCAGTAATAGCAGGTTTAAATCTAATAAGCTAGATTTAAGTCAGTTTTCAGCTGCCACCTAGCTAGCTATTTTGTCACTATGTTATGACAAGCAAATCTCTTTGTGTCACACAATAAATTCTCACCTTGAGAGCGCAAAGCACGTCCTGTGACATAATCCGGTACCGTAGAACAAAGGTACTGTACCTATGTGCATTATGAATTTGAATCTTAAAGACAAGCAACAAAATCATAAATTATACTGAAAACCCCCCAAACAAACTGAATGCTCCAGGCGATAAATGTTGAATCACTTCTATGTGATTCACAGGACTACAGTAGTGGCTTCTGCATTCACAAGGGGGTTTGCTGGTGACTTGTGGTCTGTCTCGAATTCAGTTTCCTTCCCACATATGAACTTGTGGAGCTTCAAGCAGTCAAAAATAATATAATTGATGGTCTCTTTCATTCTGTGTATAATTGTGCTTTTTGTCAAAGCCTTTGAGGCATACTGTTGACTCAACTTTCATGAGTGCAGTCCCTAACTGCAAGAAATACATCATTTACTTGTTTGGTTGCAAAATATTATAATATCAGAGGGATACTTTGACTTTCTGAAATGGTAGTTATCTGTTTTCTTTTTCTTAAAATGCTTTATATTGCTCATCTCAATTTTATGCATTGTCTTGTTTTGAAAAATTTGCTGAGAGTTAATGACAGATCTGAAAGACGTGGCATAAGCCTCACCAATTATAAGATGTGATCATATCCAGGAATCTCATTTTGGAGAAAACTTGAATCTTTGCCTAATCTGATTTAAATCCAAGTGCAATCAGTATGTTTCTCCCAAGCATTTAATCTTTATATAGGCCCAGCATGATGTCTCGGAGGTAAAACAATGGGGTATGTTTACTAAACTGCAGTAACGTAGCAGCGGCTACGTTAACGCATGCTATGTAACGTTAACGCGCGCTAACGTTACCTAATGAGCGTTAGCGTTCAACCCCCGGGAAACACCACAGAGGGTGGAGAGAAGGGGTCAATGGGCGGGGAGTGGGCGGGGAGAGGCTCCTTTTACACTAACGCGGGGAACTGAAGGGCTGAAAAGTACCGCGAATGAAAACCTGTCATTAGATGCACATTTACAGGAGAGAGAAACCATTTCAATGTCAGCAATGTACAGCATAGGCAGGTAGCCCAAGAAAAGTGATAGTAGTGCTCCATTTGCAGCAACAGCATAGTGCCCAAGTATGAAAGGCCACTATGGCAATAGTGCAAATGGGGCATAAGGGGCTACAGGCGGGACATGTAGTGGGGGCAGCTGGGGTACAGGGTGGACTAGGCAGGCGCCTAGGTGGCACATAGGAACATAGAAACCAGAAATCAGCAAGATAGCAGCTGACAACAGCCAAACACAATCCACCTACATCTACCTGGTCCACCCGAGCTAACAGTTGCCAGGGCACTGACCTGACATCCCCCCAGCCAACCCTCTCCCAAGCAGAAGGGACATACTATTGGTAGGCGGTGATGGGGGGGATGTGAGGATGCTCATGTATGCCCCCCGCCCCAGACCCCGCTCCCTAGGTGACCGCCTACCCACACAGTGAATGGCCTGGGACTGTGCACTACCAGCACCGACAGCATATGGTCATGTCAGCATGGCAGGGGGGGTGCCTGTGCTGGAGTGGGTGGTGGCACCTGCCTGCAGTGGACCTAGGCCATGCCCTGTACCAGTACATGGTGTGCAGTGCAACATAAAAGGTCTGGCTGAGGAAAAGTACAGGTAGCTCCAGGGACTTCCATGCATCTGTGGCAACAGTGTGGTACAGTACAATCAGCCAGTGTGTCCAGAAGCAGAGGATCACATGTTTGAGTCCCAGCTGTGGTTCCTGCAGAGCCTGTCCCTATATTTTACCCTATAATGCAGATACAAAAGCAACATGTGCAAAGCCCAAAGCAGCCGCGAACAGGGGTACAAACACCCACTCACACAGGCTCCACAATCCAAAGCTGCATGGAGAGTCAGGCTGTTGGCCCCAGCACTGAGCTGCAGTTATCACCAGAGCACTACTACTACCTCCTGCACAGTTTATCAATGTCGGCACTGTGATCAGGACCAATGTGGCAGGCAGGGTTGCCAACCACCCCTATCTTTGCACAATGCTGCAATAGGAGTGTGTGTGTGTGTATGTCTATCCATTGTTCTGTGGCTGCCCACACCTCACTGGGTCCAATGTCCCACTGTTACCAGTGTTAGCCAGAATATGTGCATAATGAGGAGCAAGGTATAGTGGGTATGTCCCGGACAGGGCGGATTGGCCAGGATGCATCTTCACAGGGTGTGGGGCAATGGCTGGGACACTGTAGTGCCTGACCACCGCCTGCATGGACAGGGTGGCCACAGCATGGCATGCTGGGAGGGCACTCATTCTAACCGAGCAGTGATCATGGCATGTCTAGGTTCCCACATAGTGCTCTACACTATCTGCCTCCAGTGGTACTTTTGTGTTCCCAGTGCTGGGTCCCTAATCACTGAGATACCTGCTTGGTGCACATAGTTCCTCTGTGAGCATGCACTATGGACTGTCTGGGGGACTGTCTGTCTAATAGACAATATTTTGGTGGTGGTGAGAAGCGAGGAGGACTGTGACAAAGTCTATCTAACCTTTTTGATGTCTTGGACTGCACCTTGCCCACTCACAATCTTAAATGACAGAGTTATAAGGCAAGGGTCTCCAAATCCAGCCCTGGAGGGCCACAAACCAGTCAGGTTGGCAGGATATCTCTAATGCATATATATCTCATGCATATTCATTAGGGATATCCCAAAAACCTGACTGGTTTGCAGACCTCCAGGACTGGATTTGAGTAGCTCTGGCCTACTGGTTAGTACAATGCCATTCTCGGCAGTGTTCATGGGTTCAATTCCTCATTGTTCCCTCCTTTTATGCCTGTCCTACTCAAATAGTTTGCATGCCTGTAACAGTCATATTTTTGCAGATCTGTGCTGCCAGCCCATAATACCCTCACCACAATTGCCAACATTCCTTCGGTCCGTCTATCTGTGTCTCTCAGCTGTGTAGAGTCCTGTCTGCCTGTGCAGGCTGCCACCCCATGTCCTGCACTGCTACCCTTTCCTGCATTGCGCCTCTTCATGCTTGCCTCACCTTTGCCTGATCTGCATGGCTCCACCACTCTTCTGTCCACCCATCATTGTAACTATCCTGCCACCTCCGCCTCCACTGGGGGACACATATTCCCATCGTCTGCCACCAACTGTCTTTCCAGTACTTTACATTGCCAACACTCTGTGCTGTGGTACAGTTGCCCCCACCATGTTTGTCAACAGTACTGGCAGCCACATGGAATGCCCGCAGATATGGCAGGTCCAGCGGCTCCCAGCTCTCCCTCCTTCACTCACCTGTTCATTGCCTTTCCTCAGTGCTCTATCTAGTGTTAGGACTACATCTGTCTTTGTGCCTCACAGGTCTTGCACATCATCCTGAAGCACCTTGCAGCCTTTAGGGCACACTAACCTAGGGCACCGTAACCTTGTTAGGCCACCTTAACCTATGGTTCCATAGCCCAGGGTGCCTTCTACGGTGCCTTGTCCAGGGGTGCCTAATACAGTGCTTAGCCTAAGGAGCCCTATAGGGCGCCTTACAAGGCACCTTACAAGGCGCCTTACTTATAAGGCACCTTACAAGGTGCCTTATAAGGTGTCTTATAAGGCGCCTTGTAACGCGTGCTAGTCTAAGGTGCCTTGTAACGTGCATTAGCTGATACGGCTTGCTGTAACGATGCACCACCCACACCATATATGGGCATCTGTACCTTTACCGCGGAACCTAACGTGGGTGACATTACCGCAGTTTAGTAAACATACCCCAATGTGTTTTACCACGGATTAGTTTACTGCAGGAGCTGCTAAACTGTGGTTACTCAGTACTACAGGTTAGTAACTTTCGCAGTAAATAAATAATACAACTTATGATCAATCTCGCAGGCTATACTATTCCGCTCCTGTGACATTTGCCCCCAGGGAGCCTTTATTAAAAGGGGTCAGCATGTCACTAAAAAAAATGTAGTCCTATGGTCCCCTTCCTCTCCCACCAGCTCCAGCAAAGACCACATGGTCCCCCCAAAGATACTCCATGTCCCCACATAGACTCCACCCCCATCATATTTCAAGGACTCCCACAGAATCCCCAATCACTACACCCCCAAACACCCCCACTCCCCGTAGGCCTCCCTGGATCTACTTCATAATTTCCTCGGTGGTCTAGGAAATCCAAACAGGAACGATTCCCACTTACTCCTGTCCAAGCCAGTGCCAGGTCAAAATGGCACCTGCAACCTCTAGCGATATTTTCATGGTACCACTACTTTGGAGCCAATCTACAATATAAATAATATGCCAGTCTTTTAAAGAATATGCCCAGAAGGAAAATAATGCCAACTTGTGCTGTTGAAGGCAAGCTGCGTTATTCAGTTTGCATAATAACAAAGTACATTTGCGTGCTTTGAATCTCATTATTAAACAATGCTCATTAGGGTAAAGTTTGCATCACAGTAAAATAATGTACAATTTTGCTATTTAATGCACCTTAAGGGGCAAAAATCCTGTATTATTTCCTTAATGCACATTAGTAATTACCCCTTCAGTGACAAATGCTGTTCACTGCCATGTGGAAGATCTGGGGGGTGGGGGGAAGTATCAACCGTTGCTTAATGTGACACCTAATGGCCAGATATAGAATTATCTTGGCTCAGTTCTGGAGGGAATCATGATTTGTGACACCTGGCTAGACTGCTGTTATAAAGGGTGGGCTGAATTAGTAGAAGGATATAAGAAAATAAGAACAAAAATCTCTCATATATGTGAATACTGAGCTCACTTTGCAACCACAAAGCCACTGTGTAACTTCAAATCAATGAGTTATCCTTTTAAAGTTACGTGAATTATCAGCAAGCCAAAATGCATAAGTTGGCTTGCTGAAAATCCACATCTGACTCTAAAAACTCACTTCTTTGGGACTGTTTTTGGATCCTAATCCCCCTGGTCTCCTGTTCACCTCCTATTTGTTTCCATACCATTCCCCTAGATATCTCCTAGTCCCCATTTGTTGTGTTGTCTGTCTTGTCTTTGTGTTGTCTGTCTTGAATAGACTGTAAGCTCTACATGTATCTGTATAGGGCTGTGTACACCTTGTCGTGCTATACAAAATGATAATTACTAGTAGTAGGTGGATAATTTATGAATTTAAAGTTACACTTCTTATTAATGCATTTGTAGTTAAATACATTCTCACTCCATACAAAGATTCCACTTGTTCAAGCCATGATATTTTCAATAATGTCATATGGATGTGAAAGTTGGACAGTGAAAAAGATAGACAGGAAGAAAATTGATGCCTTTGAATTATGGGGCTGACAACAAATATTGTGTATATCATGGACTGCCCGAAAAACAAACTAGTGAGTACTAGAGCAGATGAAACCTAAGCTTTCTTTAGAAGCTCCGATGACAAGACTTCAACTAGCATACTTTGCATCATATGAAGAGAGAGATCACTAGAGAAAGACATCATGCTTGGCAATGTTGAAGGTCAACGCAAAAGAGGAAGGCTGGCTATGAGATGGATCAATACAACAGCAACTATGAATGCAACTCTATTAACAATGAACTGCCTGACTGAAGACCGAACACAGTTTAGGACAACTATCCAGAGGGTCGCCATGAGTTGACACCGACTCGATGGCACTTAACAACAACAGTTAAACACATACATAATCCATGTGTGGCTGAATTTTACCATTGAACAAATAATTTAAGCTAATTCCTGGCCCAAATCAAATCCCACCCCAGTTTTAAACAAATAACTTTGATTGTGTAGTGACTTAAATGACCACAATTTAAGTGTTGTAGATTGTTTTTTAAGCGCTTCGGTGGTCAGTGCTGACGTCGCCATTGCCTCCATCAGTGCCTTTGAATATCGGCCTGACTATTGTTGGCAAGTTTGCTTGTAGGCTGCCGTTCCTTCAGTATCAACAAATAATGGACAGACCCCTTTTTACATCCTCTCTAAATATTATTCATTCCAGCCAGAATTCAGTATCTGCCAAACAGTTAAAATCATGTCTAGTTATTGCTGCTGAATATCTGTGGGCACTGCCCCTGCACGTTCTAGGGGTGGCATCCGGGGATAACTGGGCAACAGCGATACGATTATTCAGCCACTGCCTGGTTATCCCTCAGTGGCAAAGGTCAGGTGCATAAAAGCTGGCCTAACCTTTGCTGCCATGGCTGAATATCGTCACTGCGCAGTTAGCTTCCTGGCTATCCAGCTGACCCAGATTTCCAATGCTGGTGGCTGGATATGGGCCTGGCGTTGAAGATCCGTGTCTCGGGTTCTGTGGTGATGGCTAGGTGCTGTAATCTGATTAGCCGCCGCACGATATACCAGGCCCTAAAACCAATATCTGTTTCTTTACTATATACTTGCGGTTTTGCCCACAATTCGTTATGCTTTGCTCAGATTACAACATTCAATTTCTTTGGATCACTTTCCCATTTGATGCTTCTACAGTTATCTTATAATTAACTTTATTATATGGGGTTCTTCATATTGAAAATTCACCACTCACTGTATGTCATGATAGTATGGTAGACGATAGCAGGTAAAGACTAATGAATTTACCCAGTCTGCCCAGTTATTTCGGTCTACGTTCCTTAGAATATACCCTACTGACTAGCAATAGAAGCTTGATGATTTGTAGTAGGGTGCGCATTCATGAACGTACATTTGGCTCATTTGGACACCTAATACGAAAAATCCAGGCACATTAAGTGCAAAGCCACTGTGTTAACTATTGGGGGCGTGGATAGCGTTTTCCCGGCAGTTAACATGCGACGCTATTATCATGGGTGCACTTAACTCTATTGAGATGGAGGTAATTGCACCCATGCTACTTGCAAGCGTGTGCGGTGCACACCAGGTCCATTCGCTGCCCCAATCCACCCATTTGGCACTCCATTGTGCAGAAATTGGCCCATGTCAACAGTTACTGTGGATTACAGCACAACCGGTTACCGCGCACCAAAATCCATGCTAAGTGCATAGTGCACTTTAGCAAAAAGGGCCCCAAAGTGTGTGCAAATTGCTTGTATGTGCATATCCCTATGAATTACTGCATGTACAATTCGTTGCTCGCTTTAAGAAGTATTTGCTCGGACAATGCAACCTAAAAAATGAGAGTGAGCTACATACAAGTAAATGAATAGGTGAAACAAACATGAATTCAGTTTAGATGTATGATGGCATTATTTTCAATAAAGTTGCAACTTTTTCACTTTCAAAGCTCTTCTTAAGTATCTGTAACAAGACCTCCACAGAGCTCCCTCAATGAAAGCCATGAAGACGTTTCTAGAGTCCTGTTCCTATCTGTGCTGAGAAATGATGTGTATAATGTAGGTTGCGCACTTATGTTTATTAAAGTGTGGTGGAAGTTCCTGGACTAAATTTTAGAGGAAACTATGTCATAACCTGGAGTTAGACTTAGAGATATAAGAGTTTTGGTATTCCAGCACTAGGGGTGTTCCGGAGGCAGCCTTTGCCAAGGGATGGGGAGATGAGTTGAGACTCAGGAGGAACAGCAAGGGGAGCTACCTCTCAAGATGGTCGGCAAGTCCCGACAGAAGAGGAGGGCAAGTCCATGAGGGAGGCTAGGCCTAATCAAAAGAGGAAATTTTAAGAAAGGATCTAGAAAAGAAAACCCTAGATTAAAAGCAGCAGAAACTTGCAGGTACCTGGGAGACTCCAGCTTGTTGTGTGTACCTTTGAAACTTTGGAATGCACTTCACCCTGCATTACGTATAAAAGATTCAGGTCAGGGCTAAAGGACATCATTTTACTCAGGCCTTTGACTCTCTGTCCTGTCTCCAAGGTGCTGGATTCCACTTGAGCTGTGGCATTAGAGCATTGGCTGCTTCCCTTGTTTCTCTCTTCCTCCCTCGTTTATTTCTCATTCCTATCAAGAAATGAAGCTCCCTTTCTATTTTTTCTTTTATTGATTTTGTAAACAGCTTTGATATCTTTTGATCTAAGATGGTTTAATAAACATTAATAAACATAAACGTCAGGAGGTGACCGACACAGTGCATTCTATTTGATGCCTGGGAAGTTCGGATGAGCCAAACCCTACCACCCTGGAAGGAGTTGCTTTAAGAACTATCTTTTGGTGAGGAGGAATTATTTTCCTTAACACTGAAAATTGCTCCTGGCTACAACCAGCAGGCTAAATTAGGCTGGGAAAAAGTGCATGTTCATTTGAAAATGTTTTCTTTTAGCTGACCTAAGAGAGGGCAATGCTCAGAGAGACCTTTTAGCCAAATAAGTCATTCTTGAAAACTCTCTGGACTATTAGAAGTCGTGACTCTTTCTTTCTATATAAATTCCATTCCGTGGCCATGTTGTACTGACAACTCATTTTTTGTTGTCACCAGTGATGACTTATCACCCATTAACCCAGTCTTCAGTCATGTTTATCAAAGGATTGACCCTGTTTACTTTGTTTCTTTAATGTGAATGTTAACGAGCTCAGCTTTCACTCCATTGCAAGAGGGGAGCACAAAAGGCTTTAATTTTGCCCCAGTTGTTACAGTCATTCTATTTGAAAATGATGGACCAATAGTTTCTTCTTTATGAAATATTCCTTTTAAAGCTCAGTTGCTTAGATTAGTGCTTCTCAGCCCTCTTCTTTAGGCATACCAAGTCATGAATATGCATAAGAATGATTTGCATACAATGGATCTCTATATATATGCAAACTATCTCACACATGTTCCTTGTGGTAATCTTGAAAACCTAACTGACTTGGTTTGCTCCAGGAGACGTTTGAGAAGCACTGGCTTAGACTGAATTACAGCCTACATATTTTTGATCAAAATATTCCTGTTCTCAGTTTTGATACCATCAAATATCCAGAAAGACTCAGATACATTGTATTAGACTGTGCATTTTTATTCCATTTTTTTTAGCAGCCTCTAGCATTCATAGAGAAAATGACAGCATTTGGACTCCAAGAGCCACCCCTTCATGATGTCCCCCTAGCAGGGAGGTCTCTCTCTGGCAGTTCCCCTGTACATTAGGGTGAGTGAACCAAGAGTCCTTCTTATGCTGGGGCCTGTCCCCCACCCCCTCCCCCTTTCTGCGCAATTGTCCCCTCCCCAGGTCCAAAGTAGCCCTCACCAGGGTCCTTTGTATCAACACAAATGTGAATGATATTCAAATTAGATCAGGAATATGCAAATAGAATCTTCTCAATGTTCTTCAGTTTAGGCAAACATATACATCAAATATTACAATAAATTCTCCCCCCTTAATGTTTATTTGTCTCAGATTCAGCTGGGGTGTGTCCCAGTTGAGGAGATACCTGGATGCCCCGCCACCTCCCACATAGCTGCTTGTTGGTATTACCACCCCAACTCTGGCAGGTTATCCACCGTCTGAATATCCATGGGTGTCTCTTCAGGGACTAGTTGTTACTCATTTCTCAGCTCCATCTTCTTCTCCTGCTGGGGGTCCTGTGGATCCTCCCTAAGGTGGTTTACCTCCATGGGGGGTCTTGGCCAAGTCTCCTCACCGGGGAGGGAGCAGGGGTTTGGGCCCTTTCTCGGTCCCTGAGTGTCCTCGTCTGCTGCTCTAGGAGGTCCCTCTTAGAGGGGTCCCCTGGGAGTCCTACAGTGACAGGACATACTTCCCATCACATACGTGATTCTGGCTGATAGTGTGTACTTTCATGGTGGACATATACAGGGGCTGTGCATGGGCACAGTTGTAAGCACAGCTCAAATTTATACTTGTAAGTTGCAAAATACAATAACTTGAGAAATTTAGGCATGGGCATTTGCACCTGCGATAGAGCAAGCATAAGCATTCACACCTAGCTTAAAGCATGTTTTTGACCACTTACGCCCCTATTTTCTAAAGTGTGCATGCATTTTACTTTAGAAACTAGGTGTGAAATTTTCATGTTACAATGCGTGTTCACACTCCATTACAAAATTCTTGGATTTAGCCCTTGTCTGCCTCTTAGACCAAAGGAAACCATTTCAAACACCTGGACTATGAGGGAGGTGAGAAGGTGATGACAGGATCACTGAAGATGGCTCTGAAGCTGGGCTTCTCAACTCGGCCCTTCACACACACCTAGCCAGTCAGGGTTTTGGGACAACCACAATGAATATGCATGATAGAAATCTGCATACAATGGAGGCTGTGGATGGAAATCTATCTCATGCATATTCATTGTGTTTGTCCTGAAACCCTGACTGGCTAGACGAACCCCTATGAAGGTATTGCAGTGCAAGAGTAAATTGGACACAGCCTTCATGTGATAGGAAGACTCCTTGCTTTTACAGACTGCAGGGTGAACACTGCAGGAACTTCTTGTAGGAAGCAACGCATGTGCACAGGATTGTGGTGAGACGTTCCGATTCAAACTGGCAGAAAATAACAGAATTAAATATAAAGAAAAAGGAATAAAGGAAAGGCATTTTGTAACATTACGAAACATAGGCAAGTCGTGCGGATCTTTCTGAAGTTGGTACTCGTTTTCTACATGACAGCTTATTTACGCCATTGGGAGCCAAATAAAATCTTCAGCGCAAACCTACTGAATTCAGATCAGACCTCTAGGTGGTGGAAAACAAACAGTCTTCCAAAATTAGATGTATGTCATTGTCTGTGTTACCACAGATTCCTCTGGCATAGATTTGCAGGACCATATGTTCCTGGAAAAATCTTTGCTGTGGTTTAGGAGGTCTGGGCTGGTGTCTAGAAGTGTGACCCAAGGAGCTGCAAAGTGCATAGGGACCTAAAGAGTACCTTATCAAGTCCTTCCCACATGTATGTGGCCACATATGTGCATAAACGACCTCTTATAAAATATCGGCCAGTTGCACGGACTTGTTCATGGGTGGAGTTTGAGTAGAGAATGGACAGAGCACACAAGTAAATGCAGACTATAAAATACGATAATTATACAGCTGTATTGAACAATTATAGGCATGGATGTTCACACATGCTCCAGGGCAGCAGTTAATATCCACACCTCCAATGTAGGGGTGCATTATGTCAGTTACGCTAGTATTTTATTTATTTATTTAACAGTTTTTATATACCGCTTTATCATTTCAATCAAAGCAGTTTACATTGTAACTGAAACTTAGCAATGTACAGACATGGAGGCACTTATGGGGCCCTTTTATTAAAGAGAGCTGTGGTATTGCATGAAACATGCCCATAATGTGCAAATTCATGGCATGTTAGGGCTTCACCACAGTGTTAACTGCTGGGAGCATGGAAAGCACATTCCCGGCAGTTACTGTGATGCACTCACCCTGCCGAGGTCTAACAATAGTGTGGGTACACTCAACGCCACCGATGGAGGAGACAGTGAGTGTACCCACACTACTAGCCCACCAGCAGATAGTGTGAGTGTGCCACCTGCATGGCACTCATGCAACCCACTCTCTGCCCCTAATCCTCCTGCTCGCAACCCTAACACGCCATGAACTGTTATCACCAAAATTCATCAGCATTAACTGTCATGACTCCATGTTAGCTATCAACGTGTGTCCAACATGCATCTTTAGCATACGCCTGACCCACGCTGACAGCTAGCATCTTTTAGTAAAAAAAAAACCTTGTACATCTTTACAATGTGGAGGAGTAGCCTTGTGGTTAAAGTAACAGGCTAAGACCTTGGAAGTTGGGGTTGGATTCCCACTAGCACTCCTTTGTGACCTTGGGCAAGTCACTTCACCCTCCCTTGCCTTGGAAGAAAAAGCCTAGCAATTCACTTCTGGTCATACCTTGCCAAGAAAACTCAGGGACTGCTGGATCTCCAGGAATCAGCACTTAAAAAAAGTGTCTTTGTAAAATAGACTTATTTATTTATTTATTTATTTTTATTTATTTATTTATTTATTTATCTGTATTTATATCCTGCTTTTCACCGGGTCAAAGCGGTGGGACATATAACAGGGGGGGGGGGGAATCAAAAGTGGGGGGGGGGCCATCACCGGGGGCTCAACATTAATGATTTAGGATGGACATAGAGACTGACAAGATAGACAGTTATTGGTCTGAGGATCTTGAAGAGAATAGGGGTTCCTATTCAGAGATGTTCTTGGATGGTTTTTAGCTGCTTTTTGAATGAAGGGAGATCACCATTGTTTTTGATGTGGTTTGGTAGAGAGTTCCAGAGGGATGGGGCATAGAGTTCAAAGGCTCTGTTGCAGGACCGTTGTGTTGCTTTGGTTCTTTTATGGGGGACGGCAATGGAGCTGTTGGAGGATTGTCTGGTTGTTCTGTTGTAGGTTGGGCGAGGTAGTAGGGTGTGGAGTGGGGTGCCTTGTGTTTGGTGGATGGTTTTGTCGGTGAGTAGAAGAGCTTTGTACTTGATTCTTGCTTCGATGGGGAGAATATGAAGGTTTCTTAGAATTGGGGTGATGTGGTCCCATTTCTTTGCGTTGTGGATTATTCTTGCCGTGGTGTTTAAGGCAGTTCGGAGGGGATTGGTTTGTGTGGCAGGTAGGCCATGGTAGATTATGTTGCAGTAGTCCAGATGAGGGAGTGTCAGAGCCTGCATTACTGTCCTGAAGTCCTGTAGTTCGAGGAGAGGTCGGAGACGTTGTACCGTTTTTGCCTTGTGGAATACAGTTCCAGTGGTCTTGTTGATTTGCTGTTTAAGGGTTAGGGCTTGGTCAATGATAATTCCGAGATATCTTATGTGTGGTTGTATCTGAATTTGCGTGGTTCCCATGGTGAGGTGAGTGGGTGGTTTGAAGTCTGGGTCTTTTGTCACTATAAGAGCTTCGGTCTTCTTTATGTTAATGGATAAGTTGTTCTCTTGTAGCCAGTTGGATACGTCGGTGAAGCAGGCTGATAGCTGGTCGTTTTTTGGGTCTGTGGTTGTAATTGGGGCATAAAGCATTATGTCATCGGCGTATATGTGGAAGTTGATGTTGTGTGTGCGTATGACTGAACAGAGTGGACGGAGGTAGATGTTGAAAAGCATGGCTGATAATGTGGATCCTTGAGGTACACCTTGATGTTGCTGGAATGGGGGTGAGGTTGAGGTTTTGATGCGGATCAGTTGCTGTCGGTTGGTTAGATAGGACCTGAACCATCGGAGTACAGTATCTTTGATCCCAATTGCTTGAAGTCTGTGGAGAAGGGTGTTATGGGAGATGGTGTCAAAGGCTGCTGATATATCCAGGAAAATTAGGATGTATCCAGAGTGTTTCTCTTGGGTTCCTATGATGAGGGTGTTCAACAGTGTGGTCATGAGTGTCTCGACCCCATGTAATGGTCGGAATCCGTGTTGCTGTGGGTCCAGTATATTGTTGATGTCCAGGTGTTCTTGAAGCTGACGTTGGACTATCTTCTCGATTATCTTTGCGGTGAGTGGGAGGCTCGCTACTGGTCTGTAAGAGGCAGGGTCTAGGGGATCTAGGTTGTGCTTTTTTAGGGTTGGTCGAATGACTGTGGTCTTAAGGGCGTCTGGCATGTGTCCTTGGGTAAAGGATTCGTTTACGATATGGGTTAATGGTGTGCTCAGGTCTTCTTTGGTTTTCTTTATCCAGTTGGCAGGACAGGGGTCAAACGGGAAAGTGGTGGTGTTCAAGCAGGAGATGGTGGAAAATATTTCTTCTTTCGAGGTTTTGTCGAATGTATTCCAGTCGCTGTTCAGGGTGGGGTATGAATTTGTGTTGGTTGTTTCAGCATAGTGATGTAAGCTTTGTGGTTGCTGAAGCTGTTTGTATTGTCTGGCTAGAAGATCAGGGGGGATATCTGGCAGTTGGTCAGAGTTACTGGGTGCCTTTGCCAGTTTTTTGATAATTTGGAAGAGTTCTCGAGGTTTGTTTTATGGCTGTTGTGATGATTTTGGTGTGGTAGGTTTTTTTGGCGTTGTCAGTTTCTGAGTGGTACACATTGAGTTCGTGGAGGTATTTTGCTTTGTCTTTGTCGCTTTTGGTTTTTCTCCATTTCCTTTTGGTTCTTCTAAGTTTAGCACCACCTTATAAAATGACCCTCCATATGGGTGCAACAGAGGTAGATGTCATTTCTGCAGAAAATCTCACCACAGCTTACACTGCATAGTTTAGCACAGTGTTGCTTTGTTTCTAGTCCTGAGCCCTGTTGGTGCCGTATAATTACATAATTTTTAGTAAAACCAACGCAATAAAAATCACTGACAAAATCCATCTTATCCCTCCACCACCTGCAATTTGTGTGAAAATTAAATTTACTTATCTAATCTCTTGTACGGCTTGTGGAAACTATTTACAAACTTGTTTTAAACTGCAAAGTGCATTGTTTTCAATATTCCCGAAATGAATTTAGAATAGTTTCAATAATGATTTCTAGGTATGTGCACAGGCCGTTCATGTTTGGTTCATTTGACCCTTTTGCCCAATTTTGGGGTATTTTTTTGGTTTGTTTCATACATTCATATAGATAACTTCTTTTACATGCACATTAAAATCTTTTAATGTGCACAGATCCCCGAGTTCCATAATAAGTTCTCTGCAACTGTGTGAGTTATAATGTAAATCGCTTTGATTCTATGATAAGGCAGTATATAAAAATGGTTAAATAAATAAATCAATTGTACACATGATGATTTGTCAGTTAATCCAAATTAAATTAATTTTACACACATTAAGGTACATTAGGCGCTGGTCCGTGGCGCTTGTTGCTGAGAAGTGCACTGATGATTTGGATTGGGCTGACATGCGTCTGTGATGTGGTAACCTGCTGTTCTATGTTTCTCCCCTACTATTATCTGTTTGACTGTCTCTATCCTCTATTCTGTCCTATTATATAATGGCGTTCCTTTCCTATTTCCTAGAATGATACTGCATTGTAAACCGCTCTAATGCCTCTGGCCTGAGCGGTATATCAAATCTAAATAAACATAAACATAATGAAAGCACAACCTATGGATTGCAAATGTTTTGTGAGAACTTTAATGTCACCTGCACCACACGTATGGTGGTAACAGTAAATCAGCTGCCGGAAAATTTCCCATTAATGTGGATGCGCGTTCTACTGTTTATTGGTGCATGATGTTCACCATTGTCATTGCCGTGGGTGGTCTATCCAAAGACCACTGCAGGACTCTGAAGCTTCCGGATGAACAGCCGCCATCACACTGTTGCTGCCTCAACAGAGAGGGTGCCCATAAAGGAGGGATTGTGGAATACAACTGTCCTTCTGACTCAGATCTGACAGATTTCCTCCCTGATGTTAATGAGTTGATGTGCTTGGGTTGGCTGAAGCTCTCTCCATTGCCAGACCCTCTTCTCCTTGGTAAACATCTAAGGCATGTGCTTCTAGTTTGGATTCTCTTCTGCTGGAAATCTTTTGTCTTCTTTCGCCTGTTCTCCTGGGGTACAGATGTTCTCCGACTCATTCCCTCAATACTGACGACCAGCCCTGTGCGCTAGGCTCACTTGTTTATACAGATATGCAGCAGATGGAGGTTGGTCATGACGAAAAGAGATCTGTACATGCCTATTATATGCTATACACATTCTTAGGCACAAACACATTCTTTAGGAGTATGTAGCCCTTTAAAACAACATTGAAAAAATGGCGACAACATTTATTTTACTTTCCCTAAAACAGAAATGAAACAAATACTAAAAGCTCCCTGAAAAAAAATTAAATAAAAACAAAACAAAATGAAAGATTTCCCATACACATCCCTGATGTTATTAGAACATAGAATCTACAGTTTTATGTGTGTACTAACAGTGTCCACATGCAGTGAAGGCTATTTTTTGATTATGAGTGCTAAAATTTAGTGCATTACTCATTAAGTGGCATTTTGACAGGCACATTAGAATGAACATTTACAAAGCAATCTTGTATTAAAAGGGATTCATATGTGTACAATGCCCTGTCTGACTATTGCCCTCTGCAGCTCGGCTATAACTACCTTCAGGCTTCCAGACCATGCATATTCCTAGCAGACCGTGATTTGGTTCGTATTTCTGTAGGCATGCTTAATTTGGTGGAGGGAAAACAGAGGATACATTGGCATTATAGCCTTCTCGGCGACTGGCACAAAATAGCACACATCTTTTAAACTCATTTTCAAAAAGAAACTGTTCAGGTGGATCCCAATTCCATAAGGAGCACGTCTGGGCTGTCTGAATGCCTCCAAGCAGGATGGGCCCGCTATGACCCGATTCTGCACCGTGGGAGCCAGATGTACCTGTGGGTGCAGGATTGGGCCCTGAGACGGCCCAGCATGCCCCTGTATCCCAGTGGGGATGTACTCCCCACATGCCTTTTGGCCTGCCGCAGTGACGATCCCCGATTCCCTGATGTCTGACCCTCAGCGGGGCCGGTTGGGGCCCGGATCGGGTGGTGGGGACCTACCTTCGCTAGATCCTGGCCTGGGGTGGAGGGTCCAAACCCAATCCCCACCATCCCCGCTGGTTATTCCATCTCTGGGTGGAATAGGCAGCATGTCCACCCCTGACCCTCAGGACATACAGGGCCGTAACGTGAATCAGCTCTGTATGTCCTGCTGCCTCGGCCCGCCCCCGCTCCACCCCCTCCAGCGCTCCCTGCACCGCTGCTCTGGCCGTGCAGGGAGAGGGTGTTGCAGAATACACTGGTCAACATTGAAATCATTACTGACTTTAAAAGGCCCTAATCTGTAGTATCTTGGTGAGCTGAACACGAATATAACATTAAAAATTTTTGTTGGCTCTCGTTTTGAAGATATTGCATGTAGTTCATTTTTGACGTTTCACCGTGTAAATTTATCCAGTAAGACATCAACAACATCCCAAATAAGCCTTGAATGATACAATATTGCATCACATTGCATAATACCAGCATCCGCACATCACCCAGAGTTGATTGCATCATTTTCTGATGCAATGCAATACTACTGCCAGATGGCTGCTGAAGCCATCTGACGTCAGCAGTGTACTATACGCAGTCGGAAAGGAAAGTAATCTGGTATTCTGTTCTGATATTGAAAGCTTCATGAATGCCTTAAAAATCACTCATGATCCACAAGACTGGAGACTATTTATAGATTCTTCGGAACTGAGTCTGAAGGCTGTGCTTTTGAACAATGGAAACCGTCTTCCATCTATTCCAGTAGCGCATACCGTCCACATGAAAGAGACATACGATAACTTAAAGCATCTACTGACTTCCATTAACTATAACAAGTACAGCTGGCACCTCTGTGGTGACTTGAAGGTAGTTGCCCTTTTAATAGGACTGCAGCAGGGATATATAAAATACACGTGTTTCTTATGTGAGTGGGATAGTCAAGCAAAGGATTGGCACTACTTGCGGAAGGAATGGAATCGCAGACAAAATGTAACAGTTGGAGAGAAGAATATCCAGCATCCAGCTCTGGTTGAGGCTCACAAAATCCTGCTACCACCCCTTCACATCAAACTAGGTTTGATGAAAAACTTTGTGAAAGCCATGGACCTCACTTTGCCAGCTTTCCGATACCTGCATGAAAAATTCCCTCGACTCAGCGAAGCAAAGATTAAAGAGGGAGTTTTTGTGGGTCCTCAGATTCGAGAGCTCTTCAAAGATGACCGGTTCAACAACTTGCTGCAAGGTGATGCGAAACAAGCATGGAATGTTTTTTGCCTAGTGTCAACAAACGTTCTCGGGAATATTAGGGCAGAAAACTACAAGGAACTAGTAGAAGACATGCTGATGCAGTATCAGAAACTTGGCTGCAATATGTCTCTAAAGATCCATTTCCTTGATTCCCATCTCGATTTCTTTCCTGACAACTGTGGTGTGGTTAGTGATTAACAGGGCGAATGTTTTCACCAGGATATGACAACGATGGAGCAAAGATACCAGGGAAAATGATCCACTACAATGCTGGCTGAGTACTGCTCGACACTCCCCAGAGAAGCTCCCGAACAGCTGTACAAGAGACAGGCAAAAAAAATCTAAGAAGTAGTCTATGACTTGGTTTTTTACAGGTATTAACCGAAGGCCTATTATATGTACTATTGACATGCATTTCGTGATATAAACATTAATTCTTGTAGATTACAATAAAACTAGAGCCAACTTTACAATTTCACTGTCATATTCATGTTCAGCATATAAAAATTGATAAGAAATGACTATTTTTATTTCAGTAACATGACTTTTGTAAAAATGCATTGACCAGTGATATGGGCAGGACGGCTTGTAGGGCTGCACATCCCACTGGGACGTACAGCCCCGCAAGTCGCCTTGCTGAATCAGGCCCATAGTGTCTCTGAAAATGAACAACATTCAGAGCACCTGCCAACTCTGCAGCTATGTAGACTATTTGAAATATGGCCCTTACATATTTTACCAATGTGCACGCGCATGAGGCCTTCGTGTGTATCACACTTCCATATGTCTTTGAGACCTACATTATGCCTAATGCAGTTTTTTCAATATTTGTGTATGTCAGAGAGAGCGCGTGCTCTGTTATAGTGCTCTCTTTCCTGTACATTTTCCAGTCTGTGTAGCAGTTGTTTAAAGGGCTTAATTGTACCCATACCTAGTCTGCACAGTGACATGCTACAAATTGAAGATATCAGATTACAGAGCTCTGCCATAATGTTGAATTACACACATGCTTCTAATGATTAGTTCTCTTTCTGATTAGTATTAAATTGCGCTTCGAGGATTGTATCCCATCTGTGCTTGCTTTACTTCCTAACCACCCATAATGCCGTTAAGCAAATGGTAGGGTCTTTGGGGGTTTATTTCTTCTTCTGAGCATCATTCTTGTATGTGTGTGTCGTTCAATCAATGCTGACTCCTGGTGACCGAGCCCCTGGATTTTCATGGCAAGGTGTGACCAGAATTGATTGCCAGGCGTTTCTCTCCGTGCAGTTAAAGACTTGAAAACAAGATGGGCAAATGCAGGGCAGTACCAGCTGGGTTATGACTTTAATGAGGAAACTCCAATACATTTTCAGAAGTGTGACTCTAAAAATCTTGAGGTCAATATTCAATTGCATGGAGAACATATACTTTGAAACAACTAACATACATGGTTTCAGATCATATGATATTCAATGATATTTTCTATTTACGTAATTAAATAAAAGGAGAAACCAAAAAGGAGAATAAGGTGATATCTTTATATGGGACTAATGTAATACATTCTTCTTCAGGTTTTAACCTTTGAGAGCAAGTCCAAGAATGCATTAAGTTAGTCCAATAAAAAGGTATCACCTTATTTACCTTTTGTGATTTCTCCTCTTATCTAACTACCATTAAAGTGGACTAACATAGTAATCACACTATTCCATTTAGGTGGTCCTGATGAATATCCTAAAATGCTGAGGTTGCACATGTTATCCCTGCTACCTATGTGACCCCCTCAGACATAACGGGGAGAAGGATAACACTCATTGAGTCATACCTCCTACACCCGCCCACCCTAAAGCACCCCTACCCTTTTATCATAAAACAATGTACCCCCACCCTAATGCACCTATACCCTCTTACACAAAACAATGTATACCCAATACCACAATGGTCCACGTCCATAAACTCTGTTACTTCATCGCCCCAAGTTCTTATCCAAGTTCACTACCCCTGTTATAATGTAAGTTTTTTATGAAAGTTACAATGAAAACCACTTTCAATCTATGATAAAGCAGTATGGAAAACACGTTAAATAAATAAATAACTTTATAAACTATTTCTGCACAAAAAACACAATTTTATGCATCTGGAGTGGAGGAGTAGCCTAATGGTTAGAGACCAGGGTTCAGTTCCTACTAGCACTCCTTGTAGCCTTTGGCAAGTCACTTAACCCTCCATTGCCTAGAAGGACGGCCTGGCAATCTACTCCCAGTTACGCTGCCAAGAAAACCCAGGAGCCAGCCTTGCATGTTAAATGGCTTTTATGAAATTAGAACAAAACAAAAACAATAGCCAAAAGCAGGAGAAGAGTAATCCAACTATAGCAAAAACCTGCTGAAAACCTTACGAGGTACACAATTCACAACACACAAATACCAAATAATCTTATAATATTTATAACCAGGCAAAAAATGACCTCAGATGTCACAACTCCACATTTAGTGATAAATCACTATATGGTGTTGGTAGACGCTCACATCACCGGTCAAAGCCTCCCTACCATCCTAAAAATTTTTAAATTCAATTCACAATAAATATAGTACACCATAATTACCACTGGGAAAACATCTCAGGAATATCAACCAAACTAGAAAATTACCTAAAAACAAACTTATACATTCACACTCAATTGCCATTCAATACCACATACATACAACCACTTTCACACTGGAAACAGCGTCATGTATTATATACTTGCAAGGCTAAACGTAGCCTAATACAGTCCAAGAGCGATACCTAGAAGCAAAATGAAAATTATTGCAGAATCTGAAAGCATTACTACAAGCAATAAATGCAGATAACTTAGCTTATAATGACGAATTTTCATCCAGCAAGGTTCTAGCTCTTCAACATGCGCTGTTAACCGATTCCAACACCAACAGAAGAACCGGAGAGAGGAATATACAGCTTAAAGCTCAAAAGTTGACCAGAGCTCTACAAAAGCTTTTGTTTCGCCATAACCAGGCTTCTTCAGGAGCAACGTCAAACAGCAAACCTCTCTTCAACAATGGCTTCTCACCG
Source organism: Ichthyophis bannanicus (assembly GCA_033557465.1). Lineage (NCBI taxonomy): Eukaryota > Metazoa > Chordata > Amphibia > Gymnophiona > Ichthyophiidae > Ichthyophis > Ichthyophis bannanicus. Next base: position 485,912,883 of record CM066037.1, read on the forward strand.
GCTTCAACTGATCCACTTCGGCGTGTGACGTACTTAATCTCACAGCTAACCAATCAGACAACTACTAACCTATAACGTCATCTTAAAAGTGCAACTACACCACAATAGTAAAAACCAATATTGGAGCGGCACAGTGATAACACAGCATTCTAAATATCTCCAAATAACAATGCCAAAAATATTAAATTAAAAAAAATGTCAAAAGATGTCGATCAAAAAAATAATGACCATAAAACTCTTCCAGTTGATCCCGAGAGCCTCTCCATTTTTCTTTTATGGAGAGGCTCTCGGGATCAACTGGAAGAGTTTTATGTCTATTTAAATGCCTGCCATGCCGCTATACAATTTGAGATTAACATTCAAGTAGATGAGATTCATTTTTTGGATGTGCGAGTATTGAAACAACGAAATAAATTTGTTACTACTTTATATTCGAAGCCTACAGATCGTAACACACTGCTGCATTTTTCAAGTTTTCATCCTCCACATCTTAAGCGTAGCCTTCCGTATTCGCAGCTCTTGAGATGCCGGCGTATTTGTTCTACCGATTTGGAATTTCAACAGCAAGCTAAATTTATGATTAAAAAATTTTTTGATAGAGGTTATCCGATGTCGGTCTTGACTAAGGCCTATAAGAGGGCTAAATATAATCATCGTGATTGGTTACTTTTTTCCAATAACTCATCTTCTTTGGAGGCTCCAGTACCTATTGTTACATGTGTATTACCATTTTCTAGCCTGTCACATCACATTTCTTCTATGATTCGCAAACATTGGAATCTTATCAATCGGCACCCGAGACTTGCTACTTGTGAACTTCGGATGGCTTATAGTCGAGGACGCAATTTTAAAGATCGTTTATGTCCAGCAGTCCTCCGACGTGTACCTGACTCACCATTGCCTGTGCAAGGTCATTTAGCTTGCCAACATTGTTCTTATTGTGACATTATGAGTGCCTCTATTTGCACGAAGTATAATCACCAAGTGAAATCTTTGTCTGTGGCAACTACATGTAATACTGCATATGTAGTATATGGCATTTGGTGTGGATGTCAGTTGCTTTATATTGGAAAAACTACTAGGCCTTTAAGAACTAGGCTAGCTGAACATAAATATAGCCTTAAAAAAGCTCGGATTGATGCTCCATTGATACAACATTGCATTGACTTTGGTCATGCTTTTGAAGATCTTCGTTGCACAGTTTTAGAGTGTGTACCTCCAGATATACGGAGAGGTGATCGGAAGATAATTTACGAACTGTACAGCCCGGCGGCTTGAATGACCGTCTTGAATGGTCATTATTTTTTTGATCGACATCTTTTGACATTTTTTTTAATTTAATATTTTTGGCATTGTTATTTGGAGATATTTAGAATGCTGTGTTATCACTGTGCCGCTCCAATATTGGTTTTTACTATTGTGGTGTAGTTGCACTTTTAAGATGACGTTATAGGTTAGTAGTTGTCTGATTGGTTAGCTGTGAGATTAAGTACGTCACACGCCGAAGTGGATCAGTTGAAGCCGGTGAGAAGCCATTGTTGAAGAGAGGTTTGCTGTTTGACGTTGCTCCTGAAGAAGCCTGGTTATGGCGAAACAAAAGCTTTTGTAGAGCTCTGGTCAACTTTTGAGCTTTAAGCTGTATATTCCTCTCTCCGGTTCTTCTGTTGGTGTTGGAATCGGTTAACAGCGCATGTTGAAGAGCTAGAACCTTGCTGGATGAAAATTCGTCATTATAAGCTAAGTTATCTGCATTTATTGCTCGTAGTAATGCTTTCAGATTCTGCAATAATTTTCATTTTGCTTCTAGGTATCGCTCTTGGACTGTATTAGGCAAGTATATAATACATGACGCTGTTTCCAGTGTGAAAGTGGTTGTATGTATGTTTTATGAAATTAGCTCATGACACATGATTGCAGAAGTACACAAGGTGACAAGCACATTTGTACTTGTATGTGACCTGCGTGTGGGCGTGTTCTGGGAAACTGTGGACAAAGTTCAGAGTACTCGTGTTCTTTATCAAATTTGGGGATGGTAGTGCAGATTCCACATGCATACCTTTGAACCAGATCCCGACCTAGTGTAAATGACTTGTCACGCCCTTGCCCCTTACTTCCAGTATGGAGGGGCGTGGTTATCATAGAAAGTTTCACCTTTTAGCCTTTAACTGACTTGTTCTTTTGTAATGCTCTTGGGAAAGGTAGTTCAGTTACAATTTACTTGGCTTCAGGTAAAAACACTTGTAGTTGGCTCGAATAGTAAGGCAATGACAGAATTTATTGACTCAAACGCAAAGGTTCACAAATACTACCCTTGGATTCTTTCTCCAGGATTCTTCACAATACACATCAGGACATAAATAAACTCAAAGCAAACTTTCAGCTTATAGTGCTCTTCAGCTCAAAGATAAAGCCTTCTAACAGTCAATGCTACCAGCTTGGTTAGCATTGCTGTTTAAAGCAAACAAAAACAGCATTTCTCAATGGCAGTTTTCTGTTCTCATAGTCCCAAACACTTTCAGGCTGTTTGTCTCCTTACAAACAAAGTAAAACTTTTAACAGGAACAAAAACTTTTCATAAGCAAATAATGCTCTATTCCAGGCTTTAGGAATATTCAAAAACAAAGCCAAAAACGTTACTTCCTTTCACCATTAGCTCGGCTTCTTGCTGGTGCACTGCTCTGGATAGCAGGTGTTTAATAAGCCCAATCAGAGAGCTTCAGCTTGCTCTGGCTTTCTCAGCAAACGTATTTCTTCTTTAACACAGGACATGCACAAAACCATCTACAGGCTTTCAAAGTTACCTGACTCTGAAGGTTTTCTCTTAAGGGTGGTTTTCCCTCAATCCCTCTGCAGTAAAAGATTGGCACAAGGAGCAATCCATGTATGAGTCTTCGTCATTCACAGCTAGGTCTGGTTCACCTAGTTGCATAGGCTCTACCTCTCCTTCCAGTTCACAGGGTTCAGCTGACTGCCTTCCGTTAGAGCTGAGAGTATCCCTTGCAAATCTGCACTGCTCTGTATTAGACAAGCTTTCAAGGCTCATACCTGGGCCTGGGCTTGTAGCAGCTTCTCCTCCCTCATGCTCTGGCCACCATTCTCCTGTGCTTCCTCGTCCTGTTCTCCAGTTTGTGTTTCTGCTTGGGTCTCTCCCTGAGACTCTCTCTGGGACTCTCCTCCTCCTCCTTTCTGCTTCTTTATCTATCCTAGACTTAAATCCCAAAGACTCCAGCCCCACCTCTTCTCCTCTCAGGTGACGGAGATCAGCTTGCCTCCTGGCAGCTGGGTAATTAGGGAACTCTGTGACGTACATAAGAACATAAGAACATAAGATATGCCATACTGGGTCAGACCAAGGTCCATCAAGCCCAGTATTCTGTTTCCAACAGTGGCCAATCTAGGTCATACGTACATAGCAGTTTCCCCAAGGGACACAGGTTCCACAATGCTAGTATTGGTTCAAGCATTGATATCCTGGGTCCCTTCTTAATAATGGTTTATGGACCTTTCCTCCAGGAACTAGTCCAAACCTTTTTTAAACCCAGCTACACTAACAGCCTTTACTACATCCTCTGGTAACAAATTCCAGAGTTTGATTACACGTTGAGTGAAAAAATATTTTCTTTTATTAGTCTTAAATAGTTTACCCTGTAGCTTCATTGCATGTCCCCTAGTCTTTCTATATTCTGATAAGGTAAACAATCGATCTACGTTTACCCGTTCCACTCCGTTCATTAATTTATAGACTTCTATCATATCTCCCTCAGCCGTCTCTTTTCCAGGTTAAAGAGCCCCAACCTTTTTAGCCTTTCTTCATAGGAGTATCCTTCCATCCCCTTTACCATTTTGGTGGCTCTTCTCTGAACCTTTTCTAAAATCGCTATATCCTTTTTAAGATACGGCGACCAGAATTGCACACAATATTCAAGGTGCGGTCTCACCATGGAGCGATATAGAGGCATTATAAAATCTTTTGTTTTATTTTCCATTCCTTTCCTTATCATACCTAGCATTCTATTTGCTCTCTTGGCCACTGCTGCACACTGGGCCAAGGGTTTTAACATAGTATTCACAATGACGCCTAAATATTTTTCCTGGGTGGTGGTTCCTAATGTGGAACCTTGCATCGTGTAACCATAGTTTGGGTTGTTCTTCCCTAGGTGCATAACCTTGCACTTGTCCACATTAAATTTCATCTGCCATTTTGATGCCCAGTCTTCCAATTTATCAAGATCCTCTTGTAATTTTCCACAATCCTCTTGGGTTTTAACAACTTTAAATAGTTTTGTGTCATCTGCAAATTTGATAACCTCACTCGTTATTCCACTTTCCAGGTCATTTATGAATATGTCAAAAGCAGCACAGATCCCTGGGGTACACCACTATTCACCTTTCTCCATTGGGAAAATTGGCCATTTAGCCCTACCCTCTGCTTTCTATCTTTTAACCAGTTCCTGATCCACAATAGTACACTGCCTCCTATCCCATGACTCTTTAGTTTTGCCAAAAGTCTCTGATGAGGGACCTTGTCAAAAGCTTTCTGAAAGTCCAGATACACAATATCAACCGACTCACCTTTGTCCACCTGATTATTCACTCCTTCAAAAAAACATAACAGATTAGTAAGACAAGATCTTCCTTGTCTAAAGCCATGTTGGCTGTCTCCCATTAGGTCATGACTATCTACATGCTGAGTAATTTTATTCTTTATGATGGTTTCTACCATTTTTCCCGGTACTGATGTCAGGCTCACCAGTCTGTAGTTTCCCGGATCACCCCTGGAACCCTTTTTAAAAATTGGTGTTACATTGGTGATCCTCCAATCTTCAGGTATTAGAGATGATTTTAATGATAGTTCACAGATTACTAATAGCAGGTCTGCAATCTCGTATTTCAGTTCTTTCAACACCCTTGGATGTATACCATCCGGCCCAGGTGATTTGCTACTCTTCAGTTTATCTAATAGTTGTAATACATCTTCCCGATGTATCGATATTTCCTTCAATACTTCCGCACCTTTAAATACCACTTCAGTCATGGGTAACATCCCTAAATCTTCCTCAGTAAAGACTGAAGCAAAGAATTCATTCAATCTCTCCGCTATCGCCTTGTCGCCTCTTAGTGCTCCTTTAACCCCTTTATTATCTAATGGACCAACTGACTCTCTCACAGGTTTTTTGCTACGAATGTACTTGAAAAGGTCTTTACTTCGCGTTTTTGCTTCCGCAGCAAGCTTCTTCTCAAATTCTTCCTTTGCCTGCCTTATCAATGCCTTGCATTTGACTTGCCAGTGCTTGTGCTGTTTCCAGGTTTCGTCGTTTGGCTCTTTTTTCCATTTGCTGAAAGATGCTTTTTTGGCAACAACAGCCTCTCTGACCTCACCTTTAAACCATGCTGGCAGTTTTTTGGACTTCCTTCCACTTTTCTTAAAGCATGGAATACAGCTGGTCTGGGCTTCCAAGATAGTATTTTTCAACAACAGCCAAGCCTGATGTACGTCTTTAACCTTTGCAACTGCTCCTTTTAGTTTTTTCTTAACTGTTTTCCTCATTTTATCATAGTTTCCCTTTCGAAAGTTAAAAGGTAGTACTGTGGATTTCCTTACTATCCCTCCTCCACTAATTAAATCAAAGGCGATCATGCTATGATCACTATTGCCAAGTGGCCCCAACAACCTTATCTCTTGCACTAGATCTGGTCCTTTACCCTGGGTCTGTATTCCCTCTCCTTTTCTCCACTAGGGGAACTCTGAAACCTATCCCATCTGGGAATTTCCTGCTTTCTAGGTGTGATTGGGGTTCTGTTTCTCTGACCTTGTAGAATAGGTTCTTTTATAAGGGTGAATTCCTTTCCTTTATCCCTTTCTCCTCTGTCATGATAAGCTTCCTTATCACAGACTGCAGTTGCAATCAGAGCCGTACTGAGCCAAAATTGCACCTTGTGCAACTTGCACATTGGACGCGCGTCCCCCTCCTCCCCCTCTCTCCCCCGTACCTCCATCTAGCCACTGCCTGCTCTTGCCCTGCTGCTGCTACCCTGTTTTCTCTGTGGCGGCACTAGCAGCAGCAGAGCAGACCTAACTTTAATATGAAAAGAAAAAAAAAAAACAAGAAAACCACGCAGGTCTTTCAACTCTGCACTTTAAACAGATCTGATCCCTCCCTGCTTTGCCGTTGCATCAGAGGAGGGAGGGACCAGACCTGCGGAAAGACCTGCGTGATTTGGGGTTTTTGTTTTTTAGGTCTGCTCAGCTGGTGCCGCTGCCACTGAACAAAAAGTGGGAGTGGCAGAACAACAGCAGGTAGCCAAAATGCGCCCCCTAAGCCTTTGTACCCTGTGCAGCTGCACCGCTCGTACAGGGCTAGGTACGGTGCTGGTTGCAATCTAACTGCAATTTCTGCTGGTTTATCCCTAGCAGGGCCGGCACTGCCATTAGGTGAAATAGGTGGTTGCCTAGGGCATTGCCTAGGGCATTGGCCCTCCAGAGGCTGCTGTCACCCCTCTCGGGATCTGCAGCAGCAGTAATGGTGGCAAACAGCCAAGCGGCACTGAAGTTGTAAGGTAAGCGCTACAGGGCTGTTTGTGACCAGTGCCGCCACTGCAGGCCCTGGAAAGCGGCAGCAGTGGCAGCAGCAATAGGCGCCGCGGGGGAGGGGGGGCAGAAGGGATGAGGTTCGCCTAGAGCAGGGGTGGGCAACTCCGGTCCTAGAGAGCCGCAGACCAGTCAGGTTTTCATGATGTCCCTAATGAATATTCATGAACCTATTTCCATACATCTCATGAATACTCATTAGGGACATCATGAAAACCTGACTGGTCTGCAGCTCTCCAGGACTGGATTTGCCTCATCCTGGCCTAGAGCACCTCATCTCCTTGCATCATGTGTCTTTATAAAAAGGGGGCAAGATCTGGGGCATTCTGAAGGTGGCACAACATGGACGTAAAAATGATAGCTGAATATCATCGTCTAGGCTGATCATTTTTATGTCCATGTTGTGCCACCCTCAGAATGCCCCAGTTCTTGCCCCCTTTTTGAACACATGCGGACTGATTTTATAAGGGACACATGGAAAGTTACATGCTATTTAGATGTCTAAGACCCTATCTTAAAGGATTTAAACATGCAAGTTGACACTTATGTATGCACTTTGGACAATCACTATTCTGTAACTACACGCTTAAGTCCTATCGTGTGTACTTTCAGATGGGGTGTGCATGGGGGCAGGGCTTGGGCAGTGCGCAGGCAGGGCCTCAATGTGCACATACCTAGGTTATAGAATACTATGACCTATATGTGTGTGCCTGCAGCCGGCTACGCCTGATCTTAGATGGGCATAAGTGCCTCATCCAGGCTGAGATGCGCCCATGCTCCGGTATTTTATAAAGCAAAGCACCTGTGTGCTTCACTTTATAAAGTAGCCCCATCGATGCACACGGAAACGTGTGTGTTTGCACCTTTGATGTCTAATCTGGTTCGTGAGATGGAAAGCATAGTGCTGCTAGTCTGGACTGGCTACTTTTTATTTTCGTCATTCTAGATCGGAATTATTTGAGAATGGCTACACTGGAAAGCTGTATGGCGAAAGAGGCAATGGATTCAGTGGATGAGATCGCTGTTGATCCTGAGCTGGAGAATTCGGTACATATGTTGTATTTGATGCTTGTGCACCAAAGAGGGAGTCTATTGTATTTATTGGGAGCAGAGCGCCACCTTTGTTTAGTGAGAAACTAAGGGGTATGTTTACTAAACAGCGCTAATGTCACGTACCGCACGATAACGTCTCCTGCGGCGGTAAGGTGCGCCGAGGGTGGAGTAAGGCTCCCCAGAGAGTGGAGTAAGGCTCCCCAGAGGCGGAGAGAAGGGGTCATGGGTGGAGAGTGGGCGGGGAGAGGCTCCAGGCACACTATCGCTGTGAAATGAAGGTCTGAAAAATAGCGCGAGTGAAAACCTGGCATTAGAGGCAAAAGTGAAGGAGAGAGAAAACATTTCAGTCAGCAATGTACAGCAAAGGCAGGAAAACCCAGAAAAGTGATAGTAGTGATACATGTGCAGGAACCAAAAAGGCAAATAAACATATAAAATGATCAAAACCACATTTGAAATCCCAATAACCAAGCTGGCCAATAGTGATATTAATGATAAACATAAAGCAACACTATTGATAAAGCGTAAAAAGGAAGATATCATGTTTGGAAGGGTCTATGCTCTGTCCCCCTACAAAGTGAATGATCCCACATTGAAATAGCGGTGATCAGGGTTTTTGCCGTTTATATTGGACAGGTTTGTTAGGGCGTGCAGATGTGCAGCAACAGCAGAGTGGGCACGTAGAAAAGGGCAACTGTACTGATGCTGTAAATGGGATACAGAGGGCTGCAGGCAGCACATGCTGTGGTCCAGCTGGGTCGCAGTGTGGACTAGGCAGATGCCTAGGTGGCACATAGGAATGCCAAAACTGTAAAGCAGCAAGACAGCAACTGACTAGGGACCAACATGGGCATGAATGTGTGTTCCACAGTGTCACAGGGGATATTACACAGCAGGTACCCCCAGGGCACATAACATTGGCAGGTGGTACCGGGGGGGGAAGTGCGCATATCTATGTAGGCACCCCTACCTGAGAACCCACACCATAGGCAGCTGCCTACCAGCACACTGGATGGCCTGGGACTGCGCACCACCAGCACCACCGGCATAAGGGAATGTCAGCATGGTGGCGGAGGGGTGCTGGTGGTGGAGGGGGCAGTGGCATATGCTCATAGCAGACCATGGTCACGCCCCGTTTAGGTGGGTGCCATGCACTGCAAGAGACAGGGTCTGTCTGACAAACAGTCATGGTATCCCCAGGGAATGATCTGCCCCTGTGGCAACAGTTTGGTGCAGTACACACAACCAGTGTGTTCAGGGGCAGAAGGTCACAAGTTCAAGTCCCAGCTGTGGCTCCTGCCAACCTTGTCCCCATATTTTACCAATACTAAACCATGGTAATAAAGACGGAACCTTTATTGCAGATAAATTAAACATGCCTAAAACACCTATATTTTACCCTACAGAGCACAGACACCATAAACATGTGCAATTCCTAGAGCAGAGTTTCCCAACTGCAGTCCTGGAGGGCCAAACACCATTCAGGTTTCATGCTGTCCCTAATAAATATGCCTGTGCTATATTTGTATGTGCTGCCCCCATTGTATGCAAATGTATCTCATGCATATTCATTAGGGACAGCATCAAAACCTGAACAGTGTTTGGCCCACCAGGACCGGAGTTGGGAAACTCAGCCCTAGAGCAGAGGCCAGCAGGGGTACAAACACCCACACCCACAGGCTCCACTATCCAACGCCTCATGGAGAGTCAGGCTGTTGGGCCCTGCGCGGAGCAGCATCTCCCAATACTGGCATCTGCATACCTTAGCAATGCCGTCCTAAACTTGGGAACACGTTCCACATATATCAAAAGGTTGATATGATTAATGTCAGATAACAAATCCTAAGTTAAACATGATTTGTTGATAGAGATTCATCATAGCAACCTTTTTGATATCTGTGCAGTGTGTTTCAGTTCTGACAGTATTTACCACCCCGGGGAGTGACCCCAACAGTTTTGCATACCAAGCAATGCCTGTACTGTGCCCAGGACTGGTGTGGCAGCCAGGGCTGCCACAAACCTCTATATTTGCACAATGCTGGCATAGGTGTGGGAGTGTGTGTCTGTCTATCCAGTGTGTTGTGGCTGCCTACACCTTACTCAGCCCACACTGCTTGCACTGTTTCCAGTGTTAGCCTGCCAATGTGCATAATGAGGAGCAAGGTACTGTGGGTATGGCCCGGACAGGGTGGCCTGGGCAAGATGCATCTGCACAGGGTATAGGACAATGGCTGGGACATTGTAGTGCCCGACCACCACCTGCACGGACAGGGTGGCCACAGCATGTCATGCTGGGAGGTCACTCTCACTCTTTATGAGCAGTGACCACGGCATGGCTAGGTTCCCCCATAGTGTTATACAGCATTTCTCTTAAGTGATATTTATGGGTTCTCTTTTCTGTGGCTTAATCACTGACATACCTGCTTGGTGTGTGTGTGCTCACATCCCATTTTTGGGTACACACAGTTCTTCCAGGAACTTCCACTATGTACTAGCTAGCAGACTATCTGCAGTTAGCATGTGTATGGCTGGAAGCCTTGCAGGGTGCAGTGGGTGGAGACTGACTGTACCCTCTGCTAGTGAATATCAGATAGTGGTGGGGGGGCAGCTGAGCTTCTCCAATGTTCTGCCTGTCTGCCATTGCCTTATGTGATGCATACAGATCTGTATTGACTGCCCTGTAGGGTGCCTGTTCCCCCTCAGGACTGGGGTTGATGATCCTCTCTACTGCCACCATTGCAGAGATGTACAATGTGGATCTGATGGTGGGAGATCCTGTCCCCCCACCCTGAGCCACAGAGGGTGGGTTGGGTGGTGCTACATAATCCGCTTTTGGGTCCAAACACCCCCCCCTTTTCACCTATAACATGTGACTATGGCACCCACACAGGATATGCACTATTCTGGGTGCATCATAGTCCACAAGGGCTAGACATGACTGGGAAATACAGATGGACACAGGTGTGTCCTAGGTGTGTCTTCAAGGACCACCTATCACACACTGGCACTGATGGGGACCTGCAGCATAGCCTATCTCAGCCAAGCCAGGTGCTGCAGACCTGGTGCTGGGTGCCCCACCTCACCCTCAGGGTGAGCACAGGACTCACACAATGTCACGGTCTGTAGCTACTCTGTGCCAGTAGCACACATGGTCAGTTCCCCCTACCAGGCCTAGGTGCTATGGGGGTGCATACCCCATTATGTGATCAGCTGTAGACAGCTGATGTGCATGTGCAGTGCATCATGGGTATGGGTGGGTTTACCCTATCCTGGTAACCACAGCAGACAGGTTGTGTGGTGACCTGCAGTCTTTCTGTAGCCAGCCAGCAGTATTATAGTAGCTATAGAAATGTAGCCTACTGGTTACTTCAATGACTGTGGAAGCAGAGGTAATGGGTTCCATCCTGCAGTGGTGTAAACTATAAAGGCTGTCTGAGGCATTTTCTTTTAATTTAAATCAGTGCTGCCCAGCAGAAACACCCTTACAGTGCCGTAGCCTAAGGTGCTTCATAGGCGCCCTGTAAAGCGCCCTATAGGGCACATTATAGGATGCCTTGGTAGACAGGGCACTTTATAATGTGACCTATGGGGCGCCTTATGAGGCACCTTAGTTTACGGCACTGTGAGGGTGTTTTTGCTGGCAGCACTGATTTAAATGAAAAGAAAATGCCTCAGACAGCCTTTTTAGATTACACCACTACAGGATCAAACCCTTTTTCAATAGGTGTTAACACCAGGTGGCAGGTCAAAAGGCCATTTTGAAAGACTCCTTCTATCCAAGCATGGACTGTTAATCATCCAGGAAGTTGGTCACAGCTTACCTCAGCAGCACAGGCATAAATAGTTCAACCAGAGCTCTGTGATTCTCAGTCTTGAAGGACTAGAAAGGGGGACTGTTACTTCTGGAGAGAGATCTGCAATTGTGTGTATATACTTCTGGGAATTTTCTGAAAGGAATTCTTTCTATTAAAGCTAATTAATCTGTGAACCCACTATATTTTGTTAAATCAGTCAGGGCCTTGTAGCAGCATTTAAGTTTAAATTTAAAACACAGAAGAGAGCTTTCTGGTTAAATGTGGAACCCAGCAGAGAGCTTGTAGTTTAAATTTAATAGTCACTCAGGGCCTAGCATCAGCAAAGTGTTTTTAGTTTAAATTTAAAACACAGAAGAGAGCTTTCTGATTAAATTTGGAGCCCAGCAGAGAGCTTGTAGTTTAAATTTCATAATAAGTTAGAGCCTAGCAGCAGCAAAAAGCTATAATTTAAATCAAATAATAATATAGCTTACCTCAGCAGCACAGGACAGGGTACTGTGTAGCAGCCCTCTTTTAATAAGTGTTATTTCGCTCCCTCCCTCCCCACATCCACCCACCCCTGGGATAATCGTAGCTTTATAGGTACTTACACATCTTAAAAGACAGGAGGTGCTCTCAGGTGAAGCTCGTTACCCAAATCAGTCATACACTAAGGACCTGAGATTAATTAAGCTTCAGGTGAACAAGGTATATTAAACGTATTAGGTACAGTTTTATTGGTATAAATATCCATAGCAACCCTTAGTAAGTAAAGAACTTAAAGATCTAAACAAAAACTTAAAACTAAGATGCAGTCCAGCAGCGAGATGGGGGCTTTCCAGTCTTTTGCACTGAGTGTCATATATATGATTTTCTCCCAGTTGGTGAGAGGTCTTACGTGTGCACTAGGTGCAAGGAGCTGTTTGCTCTCAGGGAACAAGTCCGTTCTCTAGAGGCTAGAGTAACCGACTTGGAAAACATAAGAAAGACAGAGAGGTACATAGACGAGACCTACAGGGATGTAGTCCTGAAGTCTCACCTCCAGTCTGGCAGCATCCCTGTTGCCATGGAGGAGAGAGGTCACGTGACAGGAGAGCATCACCCTGGTGTGGCAGGAAGTGATCCTGTAACTAGGACCTGTCCTTCAGGTGATGTAAAACCCTCTCGCACCGAGGAAGTTTCTCCAGGGCCATGTGCCCATGAGGGAAGGGTTAGGACAGCCGTTATAGTTGGTGATTCGATCATTAGGCATGTAGATAGCTGGGTGGCTGGTGGATGTGAGGATCGCCTGGTAACATGCCTGCCTGGTGCGAAGGTAGCGGACCTCACGCGCCACCTAGATAAGGTCTTAGATAGTGCTGGGGAGGAGTCTGCTGTCTTGGTACATGTCGGTACCAATGACATAGGAAAATGTGGTAGGAAGGTTCTGGAGGCTAAATTTAGGCTTTTAGGTAGGAAGTTGAAATCCAGAACTTCCAGGGTAGCGTTCTCCGAAATGCTTCCCGTTCCACGTGCAGGACCCAAAAGGCAGACAGAGCTCCGGAGTCTCAATGCATGGATGAGACAATGGTGCAGAGATGAGGGTTTTGGATTTGTTAGGAACTGGGGAACATTCTGGGGAAAGGAGGGGCTCTTCCGAAGGGATGGGCTTCACCTTAACCAGGATGGAACCAGGCTGCTGGCATTAACCTTTAAAAAGGAGATAGAGCAGCTTTTAAACTAGATATTAGGGAAAAGCCGATAGTCACCCAAGAGCGGATGGTTCGGAAGAATGTATCCTTAAAGGATACTACCAAAATCAGGGAGGTTCCAAAAAAGAGTAAAGTAGCCCAAATGCCCTCGAGTATGGAGCAGGTCCACCAAGAAGAGCACCACAACACGTTGCTCAAGAGACACCCAGTCAATAACACGTGGTGATTAATATGAAAGGATACTTTTATTCAATAAATCAAAAACCTGAGATCCCGACACAGGCCGTGTTTCGTTTTCTACTTCCTCAGGGGATTAAGGTATGCTGCAATAAATATAACCATAAATACTGTAATACATTCAAACACATTAAAAATATAAAACCATGTATCATACATATATAAATATAAAAATATACAGTAATCTGTATTAGTAATCTGTGAACTATCATTAAAATCATCTCTAATACCTGAAGATTGGAGGATCACTAATGTAACACCAATTTTTAAAAAGGGTTCCAGGGGTGATCTGGGAAACTACACACCGGTGAGCCTCACGTCAGTACCGGGAAAAATGGTAGAAACCATCATAAAGAATAAAATTACTCAGCATGTAGATAGTCATGACCTAATGGGAGACAGCCAACATGGCTTTAGACAAGGAAGATCTTGTCTTACTAATCTGTTATGTTTTTTTGAAGGTGTGAATAAACAGGTGGACAAAGTTGAGTCAGTTGATATAGTGTATCTGGATTTTCAGAAAGCCTTTGACAAGGTCCCTCATCAGAGACTTTTGGCAAAACTAAAGAGTCATGGGATAGGAGGCAGTGTGCTACTGTGGATCAGGAACTGGTTAAAAGATAGAAAGCAGAGGGTTGGGCTAAATGGCCAATTTTCCCAATGGAGAAAGGTGAATAGTGGAATACGCCAGGGATCTGTGCTGGGTCCGCTGCTTTTTGACATATTCATGAATGACCTGGAAAGTGGAATAACGAGTGAGGTTATCAAATTTGCAGATGACACAAAACTATTTAAAGTTGTTAAAACCCAAGAGGATTGTGGAAAATTGCAAGAGGATCTTGATAAATTGGAAGACTGGGTATCAAAATGGCAGATGAAATTTAATGTGGACAAGTGCAAAGTTATGCACCTAGGGAAGAACAACCCAAACTATGGTTACACGATGCAAGGTTCCACATTAGGAACTACCCAGAGGCGTAGCGTGGGGGGTGCAGGGGGGGCCAGCCGCACCGGGCGCAACATGGGGGGGGGCGCCAGGGCCGGATTTACCTATACGCCATGTACACCATGGCGTAGGGCCCACAGCTGCAAAGGGCCCACAAAAATGGAACAAGTTAGGCTTTTTTTAAAAAATTAAATTAAAAAAAAACCTGCTGGCTGCCGCCGCGGGGCCCCCTCTGCTGCCGCGGCAGCATGGACTGACCCGCGGGGGCCCCCTCTGCAAGCTCGATCCCTCCCTCCGTGCCTCCCTCCGTGCAGGCTGTGAGAGGCGCGAAGGCAGACTGTCTCCTTCACGTCTCTGTTAAGCCCGCAGGGGCTGATGGGAAATTTCCCATCAGCCCCTGCGGGCTTAACAGAGACGCAAGGGAGACAGTCTCCCTTCGCGCCTCTCACAGCCTACACGGAGGGAGGCACAGAGGCACGGAGGGAGGGATCGAGCTTGCAGAGGGGGCCCCAGCGGGTCAATCCATGCTGCCGCGGCAGCAGAGGGGACCCCGCGGCAGCAGCCAGCAGGTTTTTTTTTTAATTAAATTTTACTTTAGGCAGGGGGAGGGGGTAGGACTGGTAATGGGCTATTGGGGGGGCTGGGGCTGGGACTGGAAATGGGTTGGGGGATTAAGGCTGGAGGTGGGCTGATGAGGTTAGGACTGGTAATGGACTGTGGGCTGTTGGGGGGCTAGAACTGGTAATGGGCTTTGGGGGGTTAAGACTGGTAATGGGCTGTGGGCTGATGGGGGCTGTCTGGTAATGGGCTATGGGGGACTAGGACTGGAAATGGGCTGGGGGGGTTAAGACTGGAGGTGGGCTGATGGGGTTAGGACTGGTAATGGGCTGTTGGGGGGGGTTAGAACTGGTAATGGGCTTTGGGGGTTTAGACTGGTAATGGGCTGTGGGCTGATGGGGGCTGTCTGGTAATGGGCTATGGGGGGGCTAGGACTGGAAAGGGGCTGGGGGGTTAAGACTGGAGGTGGGCTGATGGGGTTAGGACTGATAATGGGCTGTTGGGGGGGTTAGAACTGGTAATGGGCTTTGGGGGGTGTTAAGACTGTTAATGGGCTGTGGGCTGATGGGGGCTGTCTGGTAATGGGCTATGGGGGGGCTAGGACTGGAAATGGGCTGGGGGGGTTAAGACTGGAGGTGGGCTGATGGGATTAGGACTGTTAATGGGATGTGGGCTGATGTGTTGGGTAGGACTGGCAATTGGCTATGGGGGGCTTACTGGAAATGGGTTGATGGGGTTAGGACTGGAAGTGGGCTGATGGGGGTTAGGACTGGTAATGGGTTATAGGGGGGGCTTAAACTGAAAATGGGGTGATGGGGGGTTAGGACTGTAAGTGGGTTGATGGGGGGCTAGGACTGGTATTGGGTTGGGGGGTTGCTAGGACTGGAAATGGGCTGATGGGTGGCTAGGACTGGAAATGGGCTGATGCAGGGACTAGAAGGGAATGGATGCTGGGTGAGGCTGGAACTAGAAGGGAGCTGATGTTGGGGGAGGATTAGAATGGGATGGGGCTGGAAGAGTAAAATGGAGAAGGGAAAAATATTTTGTGTGGGAGGGATAAAAAATCTACAATTGGCCGGGTATTGGGAGAGTAAGTGGGGATTGAGGATGGAGGGGTAAAATTTGAGTGGATGAAATAGGAATGAGGAAAGAGCAAAAGGAGAAAGATTAGTATGTTAAAGCAGATGTAGAGAGAGAATGGAAAAAAACTAGAAGAGAGAAGAAAGGACAAATGGACAGCAGACGATGGAGAGTTAGCAGAAGACACGAAGAAACCAGAAGAAAGTGGCTGGAGCAATTGCAGCTGAAAAAAATGCACAAAAGGTAGAAAAATATCTCTTTATTTTGAATTTATTAATTGGAATATGTCAGCTCTGGTAAATGTGCATCATTAACGTCTGCGCTTTGTTTAGTACAAGAGCAAATTAATGTATAGTTTTATTTCTACAGTGTTGTACATTCCAAGTTTGGCTTTTGGGATTCCCAGTTTAATTATTGTCTTCCTGTTTCTAAAATGTGATTACTTATTTGGTGATGGTCTATGTTCTGCATGTGTAACTGAGCTGAGGTGTTCTGTTTATATAATTCCTATTTGACATTGCCACTTGTTCTCTTTCCCCAGTAGGTCATGTATTGTTGTTCTCTGAAATGTATTGGTTTAATATTTGCAGTGTTGCCTTTTGATTGGTAGAGTATGGTGCTTTGTGAGTCCTGGCAGTGCTGTTAGGATACGGCGGGTTTGCTATGGGTTCTAAATGGGCAGTGTTTGTAGTAGTTCCTAATGTGTCTGGCAGTTGGCACTGGATTATAGTAATGTAGAAATCTTTTAGTCTTTCTTTATCCATACACTCATTAAGAGGCATGTTTACTAAAAGTTAGTATATGGTAACATTATGCAAATATTTATGCAAATGAGGCCCCTTATGCAAATGAGGCCCACACACCCCTTGGGCCGCCCCTGCTGGGGGCCCACAATTTTTGTTGACGTAGGGCCTCACTCAAGGTAAATCCGGCCCTGGGGGGCGCGCTCGCACTCGCAGCTCTCTGCAGTGCTGGCTGTGCGAATCCGATCCGAGCCGCCGGGTCGCCGCCCACTGTGGAGGGGGGGGGGGTGCCAGGCGTGCGGTGCGGTGGGTGCGAAGAGAGAGCGAGGGACTATCTGGGGGAGGGACAGTGCAGCGCTGATCGCGGGAGAGAACCACACCAGACCAGGGGGGCGCAAATTACTTGCCTTGCCCCGGGTGCTGACAACTCACGCTACGCCACTGGAACTACCACCCAGGAAAAAGATTTAGGCGTCATTGTGGATAACATGTTAAAACCCTCGGCCCAGTATGCAGTGGCAGCCAAGACAGCAAATAGAATGCTAAGTATCATAAGGAAAGGAATGGAAAATAAAACAAAAGATATTATAATGCCTCTATATCGTTCCATGGTGAGACCGCACCTTGAATATTGTGTGCAATTCTGGTCACCGTATCTTAAAAAGGATATAGCGTTATTAGAAAAGGTTCAGAGAAGAGCCACCAAAATGGTAAAGGGGATGGAAGGATACTCCTATGAAGAATGCTAAAAAGGTTAGGGATCTTGAACCTGGAAAAGAGACGCCTGAGGGGAGATATGATAGAAGTCTATAAATTAATGAATGGAGTGGAACGGGTAAATGTAGATCGATTGTTTACGTTATCAGAATATAGAAAGACTAGGGGACATGCAATGAAGCTACAGGGTAAACTATTTAAGACTAATAAAATAAAATATTTTTTCACTCAATGTGTAATCAAGCTCTGGAATTTGTTACCGGAGGATGTAGTAAAGGCTGTTAGTGTAGTTGGGTTTAAAAAAGGTTTGGACAAGTTCCTGGAGGAAAGGTCCATAAACCATTATTAAGAAGAGACCCAGCATATCAATGCTTGACCCAGTACAAGCATTGCGGAACCTGTGTCTTTTGGGGAAACTGCTAGGTACGTATGACCTAGATTGGCCACTGTTGGAAACAGGCTACTGGGCTTGATGGACCTTGGTCTGACCCAGTATGGCATATCTTATGTTCTTATGTTCTTATGTCTCCACAGTCATTGCAGTAACCAGTGGGCTACATCGTTATAGCATCTAACACTGCGCTGGCTTGTACTTAGGGTTAACGCGCGTTAACGTGCCACGGCGCCCACTATCGTGCGATACATATTCTTGCTACCTTAGGACTGGAACGCCCACTCCTTATATGGCATTCTTCACATTATCGCTGCAACTAGCGCCAATAACATTAGGATGGTTTAGTAAACATACCCCTAAGGATACTAAGAAGACAGGTGTGTCAATTAGCATGTAGGTGGCATAAAACAGGAAGATCAACTGTTACGCTTAGGAACAACTAGAGAATATAAGCAGAAAGTCTGAGAAGTGAAAAGGGATGTTATCAGTCAGAGATTAGGAAGAGCAGAGATACAGCATCTGTTGTCTCAAATGCGTACAGTGACTTATGCAAGTCATCCTCTGCCATCAAACTCTATAACCTATTAAAGCACTGGTTCTCAACCTTTTTTGTACCGCGACCCCTTTTACCATTGGTCACCTTGTGATGACCCCAATGATAAAATCAAATGCGTCTCTCTTCCTTTACCATTAACGCCTTGTCGCTGTAATCATTTGTTGAATTATTAATATATTATAGGCCTTTGCAATATGTTTTTATTTATAAATTTTACTTATTTAAACCACAATAATTAATCATAACAAGTAACAAAATTTGATTTCAAAATTATTATGATTTTGTAGTCAAATCACTAATATGAAATAAAATTATTTTTTCTACCTTTGTTGTCTGACCAATTTATTTTCTGATCATGCTGGTCCCGATCTGAGGCTTCTGCTTTCCTGTCTTCTCTTAGCTCTCTTTCTGTGGTCTATGGTCCATCTGCCATTTCTTATCTCTTCTTTTCTTTTCTTCACTTCTTTCCATCAGCCTATTTCCAGTCCCCATAACCCTTCCCAGTATCAGCCCCTTTCCAGTCCTCCCAGTACCTTCCAATGTCAACTTGCATTCTCATGACTGCCACTGGTGTCCATTCCCTTCCAGTCCCCCTCCTTCCCCACTGACCAGTCCCTTCTAGTACAAATAACATGGCAGCCCCTCTCAGATCCACTCTCTTCCAGTTCCATTCTCCCATCCCCTCCTATCAGCCCATTTGTAGCCTTAGCCCCCAGTTTTCTTTCAGGGCCAGCAGCTCTATCCTCCCCTCCCCACAATCAACCCATTCCCAGTCGAAGACCCCCAATCAGCTCACATCCAGTGTTAGTCCCCCCTCAATCCCATTACCAGTGCTAGGCTCCCCTAATCAGCCCATTACCAGTCCTGCCCCCCCCATCAGCCCATTACCAGTCCTAGCCTCCCCGATCAGCTCATTTCCAATGCTAGCACCCCTCAGTCCATTACCAGTCGTATCCCCCTCAGCGCATTACCAGTCCTAGCCTCCCCTAATCAGCTCATTTCCAGTGCTAGTCCCCCCTCTCAGCCCATTACCAGTGCTAGCCTCCCCTAATCAGCCCATTACTAGTCTTACCCCCATCACTCCATTACCAGTCCTACCCCCCTATCAGCCCATTACCAATCCCAACCCCCCCTTGATCAGTCCATTCCCAGTCCTAGCCTTCCCTAATCAATCCATTACCAGTCCTAGCCCCCCCTCGATCTGCCCATTACCAGTGCTAGCCCCCCCATCAGCCCATTATTTTCCTAACCCGCACTGTCTCTCCCCTCTGTCCAGCATTTATCCCCTGTCTGTCCAGTATGTCCCCCTGTCTCTCCCCTTTGTTCATGTCGGCCCCCCTCCCTCCCTCCCTCCCTCCATGTCAGCCCCCCCCACTCTGTCCATGTCAGCCCCCTCCCTCCCTCCCTCCCTCCCTCCATCCATCCATCCATCCATCTATCCATGTCAGCCCCCCCTCCCTCCCTCCCTCCATATCAGCCCCCCTCTATCCATGTCAGCCCCCTCCTTCCCCCATGTCAGCCCCATTGCAGGTTCCCTGCCCCCTCCTCCCCTCTCCCTATGTCAGCCTGATACTGCCCTGTTCTTCTGCAGCCACGGTTCCCTGTCTCTTAGGGAACCGCGGCTGTGCCTGCGAAGCCATTGCGGAGCCTTTCTGTCTCTCGACAGGCTCCGTGCAGCATTGTCCCACCTCCAAAGGAAGTTGTTTACCACTTCCTTTGGAGGTGGGACAATGCTGCACGGAGCCCGTCAAGAGACGGAAAGGCTCTGCAACATTTTCACAGGCACAGCCGCAGTTCCCTAAGAGGCAGGGAGCCGTGGCGCAGAAGAAGGGAGGCGGTGAGTTTGCCACTGCCGAGAAGCGGACTCGGCAGCAGCAGCAACTTGTGCTCTTTTTTTTTTTTTTTAACTTGGCGGAGTGAGGCGACCCCTGGTACATCCTGTGGTGACCCCTGTGGGGGTTGCAACCCACAGGTTGAGAACCGCTGTATTAAAGAAAGACTACAATGGCTTACTCCAAAATTATTCCAAAGTAACATGTGAACCAACAACACCCTACAGTATAACTGTCTGAAAACTAGACAAGGTCTTAGATAGTGCTGGGGAGGAGTCTGCTGTCTTGGTACATGTTAATACCAATGACACAGGAAAGTGTGGTAAGGACATTCTGGAGGCTAAATTTAGGCTTTTAGGTAGGAAGTTGAAATCCAGAACTTCCAGGGTAGCGTTCTCTGAAATGCTTCCTGTTCCATGCACAGGACCCAAAAGATAGGCACAGCTCCAGAGTCTCAATGCATGGATGAGACGATGGTGCAAGGAAGAGGGTTTGGATTTGTTAGGAACTGGGGAACATTCTGGGGAAAGGAGGGGCTCTTCTGAAGGGGTGGGCTCCACCTTAACTGGGATGGAACCAGACTGCTGGCATTAACCTTTAAAAAAGGAGATAGAGCAGCTTTTAAACTAGATAATAAGGGAGAGCTGACAGTCACCCAAAAGCAAATGGTTCGGAATAATGTATCCTTGAAGGATACTAGCAAAAGATTGAAGCTAGCAGGGCATATCAACAGAGAGATTCCAATAAAGACAAAAGTAACCCAAATGCCCTTGAGTATAGAGCAGACAGAGCTTAAAGATTCCAAATTACCCTTGTCTACCGATAGCCAGATTAATATGAATAAAATACAGTCTCTAAAATGTTTGTATGCAAATGCTAGAAGTCTAAAAAATAAGATGGGAGAGTTATTTATTTATTTAGACAGATTTGTATACCACCTTATCCTATAATCAAAGTGGTCACATCACAATTGGAGGGTTACATTTAACATGAGGGTACTTAACAACATTTAGACAGCACAATTGGAGGGTTACCTGTATTGTAACGCTTAATGTAATGTATTGTAACCTGCTGTAATGTATTGTTATGTAATGTATTGTAACCTGCTGTAATGGATTGTTATGTAATGTATTGTAACCTGATGCCCGATGTAATGTAATGTAGTGTTTAAATTGAAATGCGCAGTAGTACCTTTAGTAGTAATGGGGGACAACCAACCTGGTTTTGCCCTAACTAGAATTTTGCTCTGTGTGTTTGTCGTCTTGATTAGATTGTAAGCTCTAACGAGCAGGGACCGTCACTCTTATATGCCTGTACAGTGCTGTGTATGCTTTATAAATGTTAAATAGTAGTAGTAGTTACATTTAACAAGAGGGTACTTAACAACATTATACAGTGAACTTGTGTGTCTAGTTGGGATGAGTGGGTATCGAGTTAGCGGAGGTAGAATACATAGCACTAAATGAGAGGTTAGATATGATTACAATCTCAGGGACATGGTGGAAGTAGGACAACCAGTGGGACAGTGTGATACCTGGGTACAAACTATATCATAATGATAGAGCTGATCAAATTGGTGGAGGGGTTGCGCTCTATGTTAGAGAGGGCATTGAGTCACAAAGGATTAAAGTTTTGCAGGAAACAAAATTCACTGTAGAATCTCTATGGATTGAAATTCCATGTACAAAAGGGGAAGAGGAAGGCAATAGCAGTGGGGGTGTACTATCGACCACCTGGTCAGAGTGAACAAATGGGTGATGAAATGCTCAAAGAAATCAGGGAAGCTAACAAAAGTTACAGCACAGTAATAATAATGGGTGATTTCAATTACCCAGGTATTGACTGAGTCAGTGTCAAGGCAGGACATGCCAGGGAGATAAAGTTTCTAGATGAAATAAATGACTACTTCTTGGAGCAGCTGGTTCATGTACCAATCAGAGGGGAAGCCATTTTGGACCTTGTCCTTAGTGGAACACAAGATCTGGTGCAAGAGATAAGGTGTTGAGGCCACTTGGCAATAGTGATCATAACATGATTGTATTTGATTTAATAAATGGAGGATGGACGGTAAAGAAATCCACAGTACTACCTTTTAACTTTCAAAAGGGAGACTATGATAAAATGAGGAACATTTGCAAAGGTTAAAGATTTTCATCAAGCATGGGTGTTGTTTAAAAATACTATCTTGGAAACCCAAACCAGCTGTATTCCACGCTTTAAGAAAAGTGGAAGGAAATCCAAAAAACTGCCAGCATGGTTTAAAGGTGAGGTCAGAGAGGCTGCTGTTGCCAAAAAAGCATCTTTCAGAAAATGGAAAAAAGAGCCAAATGACGAAAACTGGAAACAACACAAGCACTGGCAAAGTTAGATGCAAGGCATTGATAAGGCAGGCAAAGAGAGAATTTGAGAAGAAGCTTGCTATGGAAGCAAAAATGCGTAATAAAGACATTTTCAAGTATATTCGTAGCAAAAAACCTGTGAGAGAGTCAGTTGGACCATTAGATGATAGAAAGGTAAAAGGGGCACTAAGAGGGGACAAGGCTATAGTGGAGAGACTGAATGAATTCTTTGCTTCTGTCTTTACTGAGGAAGATGTAGGGATGTTACCCATGACTGAAATGGTATTTAAACATGATGCCGGAGAAGAATTGAAAAAAATATCGATATACCGGGAAGATGTATTAAAATTATTTGATAAACTGAAGAGTTACAAATCACCTGGACCAGATGGTATATATATGAGGGTATTGAAAAAACTGAAATATGAGATTGCAGACCTACTATTAGTAATCTAGTCTATCATTAAAACTATCATTACTATCATTACTATTAGTAATCTAGTCTATCATTAAAATCATTTGTAATACCTGAAGATTGGAGGATTGCCAATGTAAAGCCAATTTTTAAAAAGGCTTCCAGGGATGATCCGGGAAACTACAGACCGGTGAGCCTGACATCAGTACAGTACTGGGAAAAATGGTAGAAACCATTATAAAGAACAAAATTACCGTACTGAACATGTAAATAGTCTTGGCTTAATGGGAGATAGCCAACATGGCTTTATCCAAGGAAGGTCTTGTCTTACTAATCTGTTCTGTTTTTTTGAAGGTGTGAATAAGCAGGTAGACAAAGATGAGTCGGTTGATATAGTGTATCTGGATTTTCAGAAAGCCTTTGGCATTGTCCCTCATGAGAAACTCCTGGTGAAATTAAAGAATCATGGGATAGGAGGCAATGTACTATTATGGATTAGGAACTGGTTAAAAGATAGAAAGTAGAGGGTAGGGCTAAATGGCCAATTTTCCCAATGGAAAAAGGTGAATAATGGAGTACCCCAGGGATCTGTACTGGGTCCGCTGCTTTTTAACATATTTGTAAATGACCTGGAAATGGGAATAACAAGTGAGGTAATCAAATTTGCAGATACAAAACTATTCAAAGTTGTTAAAACCCATGAGGATTGTGGAAAATTGCAAGAGAAAACAAAAAAAAAAACAGGAGACGGAAGCCTTCCGCAGAGGTAAAATCAAAGTACAGTGGAGGGCAAAGGACCACGGCCAACCAAACGATGAATAATAAAACCAAGTTTATTGGAGGTGTTGCCATGCAGGCCAGCAAAGCATGCGTTGAACTGCCACAGAATGAAACCTGCCCTATTCAGTGTTCTGTGTGAAATCAAAGAGAAAACAGATTGGGAAGAGTGTTTTTTCCACCCCATAGACGTGTTCCATACACTATCTATGCACTTTTCTCACCCCTGATGAAGGCCTCTGGCCAAAACTTGTAAAGTTGGGTCTGCAATATAGTTGGTTTCATTATTCATTGTTTGGTTGGCCGTGGTCCTTTGCCCTCCGCTGTACTTTGATGAAAATTGCAAGAGAACCTTGATAAACTGGAAGATTGGGCATCCAAATGGCAGATGAAATTGAATGTGGACAAGTGCAAAGTTATGCACCTAGGAACGAACTACTCAAACTATGGTTCCACATTAGGAACCACCACCCAGGAAGAAGATTTAGGCGTCATTGTGGATAACATATTGAAACCCTCCACCCAGTGTGCAGCAGCGGCCAAGAAAGCAAATAGAATGCTAGGTATCATAAGGAAAGGAATGGAGAATAAAACAAAGGATATTATAAAGGGGATGGGAGGATAGTCCTATGAAGAGAAGCTAAAAAGGTTAGGACTACTTTTTGTAGTGAGCTTCAGTTGAAAAGGTGATCTTTTCCTGGAGGTGATTTTTATGAAACACCGCTGACTACAAAAGATAAGTATGACTGGGGTTTGCTTTCAATTTTTAGTTTAAAAAATTGGGCAGGAAAAGCCCTTTATATAGAAAAAAAGGATGGTTTGCCTCGAGAGAGGGTTTCCCATTCAAGGTAAACAATCCAACAAAAAAGTTTCAGAGTGTTCAAGTTATGTTTTCAGTCAATCAAACTCTATAAGGCAAGGGAACTGATGGGTGCTTCTGGTGTTTTGCTCCGAATTTATGGAATCAGTTGCTGGATTAAAAAAAATACTGAGAGGGAGGGTGGGCCTGGTTAGGGTGGATCAATGCTGGCTTGTTGGAGAGTACTGGGGGTCTATGTATCTTGATATATTAGGAATCTTGTTATGTATGGTTTTCCTGCTTTTTATTGTAAACTGCTCTAGGGTCTTAACTGACTGTGAATGAGTTATCAAGAACAAGTGAATAAATATATAAGATCTTGGATATCGCAGCACCTCCCCCTACTGGCAGCAGCCCGACTGGAGGACTCCACATAGCTTGACGAAAACATTGGTTTGTAGACAGCAGGACTAAGTCTTGTTGCAGTAGACGGAGTTGAGCAATACTTGCAAATCCTGACAAGCTGACAAATAGAGCTCTTGGATACTAGAGCTGTCTCCTGTCAAAGGCCAAAGAGTTAGTCAAACAAGTGGTCCCACAAGCATGCACGGGCCTGTCTGGTCTTTCACACCAAGCTTACTAACAGACAGCAGATTTAGTTCCTCTGAAAATATAATCAACCTTAGTCATTTTTTGCCTTCAAAGAAAGGTTGTTATTATTCTTATGATTAGCTGGATGTCTTTCTTTTTGAAACAGAGGAAAAAATTACCCACAGAATTCTTTTTTTTTTTTTAACAAACTCCTACTGGTATGTGAATTTATTGCTGACATACTCTGATAACATGCCTAGAAAGACCACAAGCTCGAAAGATAACTATCTTAATTCAAGTTCTAGCAGCGTGAAGAGCAGATCTACTATCGCTGTGCCGTAGCACATAAAAAATGGGTGATTTATGCAGCAAGGCAGAATGTTAGCTGGGGTCCCCTCTTAATGCGTACAGAACTGTCAGCAACGCAGTGAACCCTGTTAACAGAGGTATTTTCAGTAAACTGAACTCATGCCATTGCATGCACGGCGTGAAGCACCCTGAACATCAAACTGTAGGAATATAAAGAATGAAAACAATGCGGCAGGTTTTCTTATCTTTTTGATTCGCTCTCATCTGCTTCTGAACTTAAATCACGGTTATTTGACGAGGGGTTCTTAGCTGCAGGTTGCTCTCATATTATACCCTGTTATCTACCAGCTGACTGAGCATAAAATGTAGAAAAGTTGAACTTTCAAGCCCACGAACGCTTTTTCTACAGACTTTGGAACACCATCTTGAAAAACAAGAAAATTATGCATCATTTAAGTCAGATATATTCAAATAAAATTATATCTTCACCTGTGGGTGGTAAACATACAACTTTGTTATCTGTGTATTTTTTTAAATTATATATTCCCTGTTTACTTCCATGTTAATTTTCCTGTTACTTGTAATAGGTCTGTTATATCTGACCAATTGTTGTATTGTTTCAATGTAAATCACACTGATGACAAATAGCGCGGTATATAAGAAAATTAAATAAATTAATTAATTAAATAAATATATAGTTTCAGGCTGAAAATCTGACTGAACAGCCTGATGTTATTCATATAATAGAGGGCCCGATTTGGAGACTAGTGAGGGTGAGCCCGAAAAATGATCTGCAGATTCAGCCAGGGCCGGCGCAAGGGGATGAGGCACCTTAGACGAACCTCATCCTTTGTGCCCTCTCCGGGATACACAGCAGCGGCAACGGGCACAAACAGCTCCGCGGTGCTTACCTTTAAACTTCGGCGTCAAGGAGTTGTTTGCTTTTGCCCCCTCTGCGACACCTGTTGCCAACTTCCAGCAGGACGCTCCGTGGTGCCAAAGTTGAAAGGTATGTGCCGCAGGGCTGTTTGTGCCCATTACTGCTGTTGTGCATCCGAGAGAGGGGCGATGGTGGCAGCAAATAGTCAGGCCTTTACAAGTTTCCTGAAACACAGGTAGTTCTTCTCACCAGCTCCCCTGCACTGCAGCTGGAAGATTCCTGAGCAACATGCTGGGAATATTGCTACAGACCTGCCAAACCTATTCCACTAAAACTTCAGAGTGATCACGCTTGTGTATTGAAAAGCAGGAATGATCACGAAAGTGCCTGGCAATAGCCAGTCCAAAGAATATCCATCAAACACATTTATGCAGATCTAAATATGATCTCTACAATAACTGTCTCACGTAGTGAAGTCCAATGGAATTGTCATTGGAAGATAAAACTTCCCGAGTGGTAGTCACATTAGTCTGTACTAGCAAAGATGAAACAGAGGCTGAGAGCACTTGATAGACTAGCCGATTCTGTTGAGGCATAAGTGTACAAAGACAAAGATCTACTTCATTGGATGGACTCTTGCCCTCAAAATCTTATGGGTCTATAGCTCCTTTGAGCCCTTATTTGCTAAACCACATTTAGGGTTTAGTAAGGGTTGAAGCATTTTCAGAAGCAGACTGGTTAACCTACTGAAGAGGGCTTTAAACTAGATTCAGTGGAGATGGGTGATTCACCCACAAACATTTAGAGATTTCCTCCTCGACAAGAACAACCCCCCCCCCTTGAGAACCCAAGACCCCACTAATACCTACTCGCCTGTACTGAACACAAGACCTATCTTACCAAAATCGCGCGGCGCCGCAGGGCCCGGTCCCGAGGCCGGCAGAGTAACCAGGTCCCCGGGGGCCGGGCCCGCGGGAGTTACTGGCGTGGGGGGGGGGGGGCACGTGGGCACGGGCCGGACCGTCGGCAGCGTACCCACGCCGTGACGTGGGACGTGCTGATTGGCCCGGCGGGTGCTGTAGGGGCGGGGCCTGCAGGAAGCGTGGGAGATCGCCGGCGTGCGATCTCCCTCTTCCTGTCGTGGCCGGCGGACCGAGTGGTCGTTTTTTTTGCGGTCGTCGTGGTGCCAGGTTTGCGGGGGGCTGGTCGGTGGGGAGGCTTTCTTCCACTCCCGTCTGCCGTTTTCCGTGCTTGCTGGGCACCTTTAAAAAAAAAAAAAAAAGGGTTAAAGCAGGGCACGAGGGAAGAGCGGCGGTTAAAGGGGACCCGGGCCCGCCCCCGGGGGGCGCGGGGTTTCCCTGCGTTGGGCTCTGTTTACTGGGGGTGTCCAGGTATTATCTGGAGGACAGGGGGGCCTGCAGGCTCCGGTGTGGGTCTTGCTTAGGCCTTGGGCGAGTGGTGCCTGTTGACGCCCGTGCTTGTTGGAGGCCTGCCCTTGCGTTCAGGGCGGCATGGCTCGTTCCCCGCGGGGCCGGGGGGGTTGGCGGGGGTCGGGCCCTGCTCCTGCGCGTGTCGGTGGGCGCGGAACCCGCCGGCGCGGTGGTGCCCCGGCAAGGGCACGTGGGTCTGCTGTTGGGGGCCGGGGTGGGGCCCGGGGGCGTGGGCGGGTTCACCAGCACGGCGGGGGGCGGCAGGGGCGGACCGCGGTACGGGGCAGTGTGCGGTCGCCCCCGGGCGTTTCAAGTACTGGGCCCGAGGAGGGTTTGGAGGTGCGGAGTTCTGACCTGCGAGTGGCTGGGGTGGAGTCAGTTGCCCCCCCGGCTTTGCCTGGTGCCCCTGGCGGGGTCCCGGGGGCGGATAATTATGATGTTGGCCTCTCTCCTCCGGCGGCAGGGGTGCTTGGGGGGGAGTACTTGGCAGGCGGCTCGTTGGGCGCCCCCTTCTCTCCTCTTGGCTATGCGTCCGGCACGATCGGCGGGCGCTTCGCTAGGGGGGCGATGGGGCCCCCGGTGCCGTGGGGTTTTGGGGTCCAGCCTTCCGGGGCGGTAGGTCCTTGGGGGAGTGGCTGGGGGGGCTGGTATGGTGCTGGGCCGTCAGGGGCGCAGGCCCCGGCGGGTTGTGGGTTGGCTGGGTGGGAGGCTGGTGGTCAGGGTTCTTCTGCCTGGCGATGGGGAGCAGGGCCTGGGTCTGGGACGGCTGGGGCGTCTGGGGCTTTTGCTGCTGGCTTCTCTCCGTCTTTTCCTCTGCAGGTACCCGAGAGTTCCGGTGGTCGCCTGGACATGTCCGTGCAAGCGAGTGGGGCGGCATCGGCTGGACCTTCGGCGGAGCAGATGGATCGGGTTGCGGGAGCGGTTCCGGCCCTCCAGCCAGCGGTTTCCACGGCTGAGCCTGGTGAGTATGCGGGGAGTGGGGATGCTGCCTTGGGGAGTGCTCCTGCTGTGGGTAGCGGTTGCGCTGACGGCAGGAAGGCTAAGCGCAAGCGTAGCAGGCGGCGGCGGCGCGATTCTTCCTCGTCGTCCTCTTCGTCCTCGTCGGCGCAGTCTTCGTGCGACTCCGCACCAGATAGGGGAGATAAAGGGGACAGGGTGGGTACCCCGGTGGTGCAATGCTCGGAACTGTGGGAAGGGGTGCCCAAAAAGATGCGGCATCGTATTAAGCGGAGGCGGTATATTGACATTTTTCGTTTGTTGGAGGGCAGGAAACGTTCGGGCGACAGTAGACGCAAGCGCAAGGAGGATGAGAAAGCGGGGAGGGTGAGGAAGGCTTCGTGTAACACTCTTAATTGGACCAGGGCCTTTTTGCGCTTGGCCAGTGTATGGGGCCATTATCATCCTGATCAGTACGGTGCTTTGCTGGCGTATGCGGACGCGATCCTGGCGGCATCCCAGGCGCACGAGGGGTGGGCCTGGTTAAATTACGACGAGGAGTTTCGTGATATGATGGAGGAGAACGGTCGGTTGTCGTGGGGTACAAAGGACATCAATCTGTGGCTCACGCAGATGTCTGCCAAGAGTAAGGCGGGCGGTGCCGGGACCGGCGGTGGCAAAGTGGGGGTCGGGGCTACACCTCCCGGGGTGCGGTCCTTTCGGGCTCCCGGGCCCGTTGCGGTGCAGCCCAGAGGGGGGGGGAGCGGAGGAGATGTCTGTTGGCGTTTCAATAAGTCGTCGTGCCCCTTCCCCGACTGCAAGTTCAAGCACGCTTGTTCATTGTGCGGAGCAGGTCATGCCGCTGCGAAGTGTAGCCGCAAAGGTGTGGCTGGGGCCCCTGGTGGGGCAAGTGAGGCTGTCCCTGAGGCTTTGGCCCCCACCCCCGTGAGGGTCGACGCTATGCTGCCCTGGCTGCGTTTGTACGGGGGGGCCCGTGGGGGCACGGCGGGGGGACTGATTTTGGCGGGTTTCCTAGAAGGGTTTCGCATCCCGTTGCGGGGTTTTCCCCGGGGGGCCTGTTCGCGGAATGCCGGTTCGGTTGCAGCCCTGGCGGAGGTTGTGCGCAAAAAGCTCGGCGACGAGTGTGCTCTGGGGCGTGTCGCCGGTCCGTTTTCGGACCCCCCCTTTTCTCCGTTCGTCGTCTCACCGCTGGCGGTGGTTCCCAAGAAGGAGCCGGGTAAATACCGGCTAATTCACAATTTGTCTTGCCCCCCCGGGGATTCGGTCAACGATCACATTCCACGTGAGCACTGTTCGGTGCGCTATGCGTCCTTCGATACGGCGATAGACTTCGTGCGGCAATGTGGGCCGGGGGCCTTGCTCGCAAAAGTGGACATCGAATCCGCGTTTCGCCTGTTGCCCGTGCATCCGTCGGTTTTTCCGGTGCTGGGTTTCCGCTTTGAGTCACAGTTCTACTATGATAAGTGCATGCCTATGGGTTGTGCGGTGTCGTGCGCTTATTTTGAGGCCTTCAGCACGTTCCTGCACTGGGTCCTGGAACAGCGGACTGGTTTGTCCACTATTGTGCACTATCTGGACGACTTTCTGTTCGTCGGTCCCGGGTCGTCGGACACCTGTGCTGGGCTGTTGGGCGCTTTCCTTGCCCTGGCGGGCGACTTCGGTATACCTGTCGCGGCGGGCAAAACGGAGGGCCCGGTCACGTGCCTTATTTTCCTGGGTATTGAGATTGATACCGTCCGGATGGTGCTGCGGTTGCCAGCGCAGAAAGTTGAGCGGCTTCGGCAACTGGTCGCGATAGTGGGGGCTGCGGGAAAAGTCACCCTTCGGGTTCTTCAGTCCCTGGTCGGCCACCTTAATTTTGCGTGCAGGGTGCTGCCGATGGGGCGCCCCTTTGCGCGGCGGTTGTCTTTGGCGATGGCGGGAGTGCAACGGCCGCATCATCGTATTCGCGTATCGGCTGGCATGCGAGAGGATTTGCGGGTGTGGGACGCCTTTTTGGCCGACTTCAACGGCTGCAGGGTCGTTCAGGGGCCGGAGTTGTCTAATGTGGATCTGCACTTGTTTACTGATGCTGCGGGCAGTTCCGGTTTTGGGGCGTACTGTCAGGGATCTTGGTGTGCTCAGGCGTGGCCTTCTGATTGGGTGGCGTCTGGATTGACTCGCAACATTACCTTTTTGGAGTTATTCCCTATAGTGGTCGCGCTGTGGGTATGGCCTGAGCGTGTAAGGAATAAGAAGGTGTTATTCTGGTGTGACAATGCTGCGGTGGTTGAGGTTCTGAATCGCAACTCCCCGCGGTGCCCGAAGGTGGCTGCGTTGATGCGGGTATTTGTCCTGGCTTGCTTGCGCTTGAATGTCACCGCTAGAGCTAGGCATGTGCCGGGCGTACACAACTCCATTGCTGATGCTTTGTCCCGTTTCCAGTGGGCGCAGTTCAGGATTTTGGCTCCGGCGGCGGACACAGTGGCATCGGTGGTGCCGGACCATCTTTGGAGGATTGGGACCCTGACGTGATGGCTCTGTTGTCCTCATCGGTGACGCGTGGGACCTGGGCGAAGTACCGGCGTGGATATTCGCAGGTGAGTGCTTTTTTGGGCGCGTGTGGATGGAAGGGGGGTTGGGTGCACGCTGGGCTCGTCAGTCAATTTGTGTTGTGGGCAAAACGGGGCGGGTGGGCCCGGTCTGCCGTCGTGGCTGCTTTGGCGGGGTTTTCCTTCTTCTGCAAGGCTGCTGGCTGGGGCAACCCCCGCACATTATTCTTGGTAAAACGGTTGCTAGCGGGTGGGCCCGGGCGCACCCCGCGCCGCAGGATTGGCGGTTGCCGATTTCGCATCCTCTTCTTCTTGGCATCTGTAGGGCGCTGCCGCGAGTTGCGACTTCTGCAGCTGAGGCGATTTTGTTTCAGGCATTGTTTACAACGGCCTTTTTCGGCGCCTTCCGCGTTTGCGAGTTGGTGCCCCGGTCCGTGCGGCCGGGTGCGGGTGGCGGGCTGGATGCCAAGTGTGTTGTGGTGGAGGCTTCGCGAGTCCGGATCCTCGTCGCACGTTCCAAGACGGACCAGGATGGCAGAGGTGCGTGGGTGGTTCTGAACGCCATTTCCCCTTCACCTTCCTGTCCGGTGTCCTGTTTGCATAGTTATGTGCGGCAGAGGCCGGAGTCCTCGGGATATTTCTTCGTGCACGCGGACGGAGCCCCGGTTACCCAGTTCCAGTTCACGGCGGTTTTGCGCCTCGTGCTTCGTTCCCTGGGCTGTGACGAGAGGGGTTATTCTTCGCACACTCCTTTCGGATTGGTGCGGCCACAAGTGCGGCTGCGGCGGGACTCGAGGGGTCCGTCATTCAGCGTATCGGGAGGTGGCGCTCAGATGCGTACAAGGGGTATGTGCGTCTGTGACTGTTCCCGGGTGGTGCTAGGGCGGCACGGGTGTCCACTGTACCAAGGGGGTAAAACGGGGGTGGGTGGGGGCGGGGCAAGGGGGGTTTTCATTCTTTGCTTCTTGTTGCAGGCGATGCCGCCGGTTGCAGTTCAGTTTGTTTCCTTGCAGATGGTGCGTGCTCGAGAGAGTGGTGGATCATCGGGCATTCCTTCGTCTATTGGGCGGAGCGCAGGGCAGCTGTGCGGCCATTGGGCATACATCTCGGCCTGGCTCCGGCAGGGATTCGGATTTGCTGGATGGGGCAACGTGGCATGCGATGGCAGCAGTTGATAGCCTGCGTCCAGGCGAAGATAGCACTACGCCAGCAGCCGGTCGGGCTGCTTATCCATCTGGGAGGAAACGACTTGTCCGGCTGGCCCTGCCGGCAGTTTATTCTAGCGGTGCTGGCGGACATTGGTTTTTTGCGGGAATTGATCCCGGGGATTGTTATTGTCTGGTCTGACATCATCCCGCGCCCTGCGTGTTGGTCCCAGCGACGGTGGTCGCGGGTCTGGTGAAGGTTAATCGCCAGGTAGGGCGTTGGGTGACGCAGACTGGGGGGATGCAGGTCTTGCACCCCTGGGCAGAGGTGCAGTGCCGAGGACTGTACCGGTTGGACGGTGTGCACCTTGCCCCGGTGGGGCAAGATCTCTTGCTGAATGATTGGCAGGAGGTGCTTGAAGGTTGGCATTGGTCGCAGCTGGTTTTGGGGGGGGCGGCACAAGGATAAGGGGTTACCTTGTGCCGGTGGCGGGGTAGCGAGCTGCTGCTCGCCGACCCGGCGGTGCATTGGCGGCTGAGGCCACTTTGCAGGGGAGCGGGTGCTCCGGGTTGGGGAGAGACATCACTGTGGGGTCTCTACCCGGTGGGAAGCAACGGGAGCCGGCCTTTGCTATAGCACGGCGAGGCGGGCGGAAGGGGGAACGGGGGTGGATGATGCCCCACCTTGCTAAACGGCTGGTGGGCGGGCATCATCCGGATTGGAGCGGGGGGGGGGGGGGGGGGAGTTGATATACGGATTTAAAATGTTAAAATTGGCCTGTTTTGGCCGGTATCTGTTTGGTTATGTAGCTGCGACCAATAAAGTAACAGTATTAAGCCAACCTCAGTTTGAGTGTATTTGTGTTTGGGCGTTAGAGGTGAAGGCGGGATGGTGGAGGGAATGGGGGGGGTGGGTCATGTGTGGGGTGCGGGGAGGCCCTCCGGATACCCCGGTTAATCGCGCGGCGCCGCAGGGCCCGGTCCCGAGGCCGGCAGAGTAACCGGGTCCCCGGGGGCCGGGCCCGCGGGAGTTACTGGCGTGGGGGGGGGGGCACGTGGGCACGGGCCGGACCGTCGGCAGCGTACCCACGCCGTGACGTGGGACGTGCTGATTGGCCCGGCGGGTGCTGTAGGGGCGGGGCCTGCAGGAAGCGTGGGAGATCGCCGGCGTGCGATCTCCCTCTTCCTGTCGTGGCCGGCGGACCGAGTGGTCGTCCCTCCCGCCCTCCCTTTGCTCTGGTGTGGGGCATGGGTGGGAGCGGATTGGGGTAGATTGTCGCAGCTGGGGGGGGGGGGGGTGTGTGATGTGGAGCCTAGTGGGTAAGCGGGGTAGCGAGCTGGTGCTCGCCGACCCGGCGGTGCATTGGCGGCTGAGGCCACTTTGCAGGGGAGCGGGTGCTCCGGGTTGGGGAGAGACATCACTGTGGGGTCTCTACCCGGTGGGAAGCAACGGGAGCCGGCCTTTGCTATAGCACGGCGAGGCGGGCGGAAGGGGGAACGGGGGGTGGATGATGCCCCACCTTGCTAAACGGCTGGTGGGCGGGCATCATCCGGATTGGAGCGGGGGGGGGGGGGGAGTTGATATACAGATTTAAAATGTTAAAATTGGCCTGTTTTGGCCGGTATCTGTTTGGTTATGTAGCTGCGACCAATAAAGTAACAGTATTAAGCCAACCTCAGTTTGAGTGTATTTGTGTTTGGGCGTTAGAGGTGAAGGCGGGATGGTGGAGGGAATGGGGGGGGGGTCATGTGTGGGGTGCGGGGAGGCCCTCCGGATACCCCGGTTACAAGTGGTCGCTTTATAGTTCGCTTTCATTAAACGTTTTCGGGCAGACACAACAAAGTGTCAAGAATTTGGTGATTTTGGCAGGCTTTTCCAATTTTGTTCTAACTTGCCTATGCCTTGCCTTCGAATTGGTTCAAACCACTGTGACTTTTGCTTGCCTCTGCAATTTTATTTTGCCTAGCCTTTGCGTTGATTCTACACTGCAATTTCATTTCGCCTTGCGTTTGCGTTGATTGTACACTGTGTGCAGAATTTATTAAATCGCATGTGGTGGTATTTGAACTTGTTTGGCAGTATTTGATTTTATCTGGTTTGCTGGACAGGTGTTTGAGTTTTTTTGATGATTGGTGGTATTTGATTATTGGTGCCAATATGATGAATTCTTATTTTTACTTTTAGAACTGCATGTGTGGTTTTGGCATCTCCAGTCCTTGTATTGCACATCATCCAGAGACCTTCAGTTTCTGTTGATCTTTAATACTTTGGGACAGTGATAGTTTTGGACCAGTTTCAGCCAGTGTTTATACTAACTTAGCAGATTTGGCCTTCTTACATCCAGCCACCCCAGTATAACCAAGATGAGTGTTCCAAAGAAGAGCAAAGCCTACCACTTTCATGTTGAATGGGAAATGGACTAGTTCTTCATCATGGTGAAAGACAAGTGTTGTTGTCTAATTTGTAACACCCCAGTATCCTGGCCCAAAAAGGGTAATCTGGAATGTCATTATAAGGCTCTGCATAGCAATAAGTTTGATGCTGATTTTCCACCCAAAAGTGAAATTCGTAAACTGAAGCTCAAAGAAGTTAAATCAAAATTGGCTACTCAGCAACAGTTGATGGCGAAGCCAAGGTCACATTCAGTCAATGCAACCATAGCATCCTTCAAGGTCAGCAACCTGATCGCAAAGAAATGCAAACCTTTCACTGAAGGGGAATTTGTAAAAGATTGTTTTCTTGAAGCAGCTGACAATCTTTTTGAAGGATTTAAAAATAAGCAAGAGATCATAGCTGCTATTCAAGATGTACAATTGTCAAGAAACACCGTCGTGCTGCGAATAGGAAAGATGTGTGGAGACACAATTGAACAATTGTTGGAGGATGTTTCAAATTATGTTGCTTTCTCACTCCAACTGGATGAATCTACAGACATAAGAGACATAGCCCAGTTACTAGTCTTTATCCGTATGGTTTTTGAAGACTTCAGTGTTAAAGAAGAACTACTTGGAATGATTTCTTTAAAGGGGAGAACTACCGGTCAGGAAATATTCAGTTCTTTCCATTCTTTTGTGACAAAGTGTAATCTTCCATTGCATAGACTTGTTTCCATCACTACTGATGGAGCAAGAGCAATGACAGGTGAGGTTAATGGTTTCATAGCCCTCTGTAGACAGCATGACGACTTTCCAGGTTTCCTTTCTTACCACTGCATCATTCACCAGCAAGTTTTGGCAAGCAAGGGACTCAATACAAAGACTGTCATGGATATCACTTTCAAAATTGTAAATTCAGTTCATGGAAGATCACTTCAAAGATGGCTTTTCAATCTTACTCTTGATGAAGGGGCAATGGAAATCATTTTGCACACAGATGTAAGGTGGCTAAGTAGGCACAAATTTCTGCAAAGATTTCGTGATTTGCTGAATGAAATAAGAAGTTTTTTGAAGTAGAGGGGAGATGACCAAGCAGAGTTGGAAGATGAGGAGTGGTTATATAATCTGGCATTTCTCGCTGACTTTACAGGCGAACTAAGTGATATGAACCTTGAACTACAAGGTAAAAACAAATGCATTGGTGAGATGATGAGTATAGTTTCATCCTACAAGAGCAAATTTGAGCTAATGATGACTGACCTTGCAAACAACACTTTTGATCATTTTCCTAATACGCAGAACCATCTGGGACAATATCCAAATTTTGTTTTTCAGAACGAGAAGTATGTGACAGAAATCTGTTCTGTTATCCAGGAATTCGAAAATAGATTCTTTGACTTCCAAATAATTGGAACAGTTGTGGAGTACTTGTCATACCCATTCAAAGTAGATGTGAACATTAAAGAAATTGCAGCTGCTATCAGTAAAAATTACTCATTGATCAAGCCATCTCTTGAAAACGAAATATTAACCCTTAAAAATGACATTTTTCTCAAGACCCATGCTGAGCAAGAATAGTTTTGGAAGGTAGTGCCTAGAGACAAATTTCCCAACTTGAGAAGATGCAGTGAAGCTGTACACTCCTGTTTCGGTTCAACTTATTTGTGTGAATCCTGTTTTTTCCCATCTGAAAATGATAAAGAGTGCACAACGTTCCAACATGACAGATGAACATCTCCAGGATTCCGAGACTGGCACTCACGCAATATTCACCCAACTTCAAAAAGCTGGTGGATGAAATGCAGGCTCAGACGTCTCACTAATGAGCAAAAGAGCGAAATATTAAAGATTGTGCAAGATCAGCCTGGATCAAGACTGGACCTAAATTTAGCACAAATTACTCAATAAAAGTTAAAGAAAGTTATTAAGACAGTTAAAGAAAGTTATTACTCAATAAAACTTTAAGAAAAAATGTACTTTCCATTTCCCCTCGCAGTTCTTACTGGATCTTCGTCTCTCTGTTTTGTTTTTGCTTAATTTGCTTAACAGCTGATCACATCCAAGTAAATGACAGAAGGTTCATTAAAAGAGAGCGGGAAGGGGACATACTGACCAATGTTGGAGGGGATGTCATGAGAGAGGAGATTGGTTCCATATGTGGTGGAAGTGTGAATGGATACAAGCTTACTGGATAGAGATTTTAGAAATGATTTATAACATGACAGGATATCGATTGCAAAGGAAACCAGAGATCTGCCTACTGCATCAACTAGAGGAGGACATTCCAAAAAGGGATAGTGGGGTGCTACATCATTGTATAGTAGCAGCCCGATGTGAGATAGCACAGCACCGGGTGGGGGTGGACATACCACAGCCGGCAGGCTTTGTTAGAAGGGTGGCAGAGATGTATTTGATGCACAGATTGACAGAGCTGAGGCGGGGGGAAAGGGGGGACGAGTGCACCACCCTGGAAGAGAGTGTGTAAGTGGCTGGAAACATGGAAGGTTGAGGGGGGGGAGGGTCCCGGATATAGTTGAAGGGGGGGGAGGGTCCCGGATATAGTTGAAGGGTGATTGGGTAAAATGGGAGGGGGTACTGATATGGGGCTGGATGAGTGGGAGAAGGATGTACGAATGACGAGCGAGAAGGGGGGGGTGGGGGAGAGGGGGAGGGAGGGAAGGATGAGTGGATGTTATAAGGAGGGAATCAGCATACATCAAGAATATACACGTTAGCATATGAAAGAGTTATGGAAAAAGTACAAAGTTGTGAATGAAGAGATATGAAACTTTCATCAAAAAGGTTAATAACAATTGAAGCTGGGGGGGGGGGGGGAATGATATAGTTAAAGGCTAAAAAGCTTGGTGGAGATAAAAGATTGATTCTAATAGAGATGTGTAACATGTACAATGTTGGCTTTTGAGATTGTTTGTATTGCTTCCTGAAATAATCAATAAAAAACTTAAATGGAAAAAAAAAATGGGGCGGGAGGGGGGAATCCTCCAACTTTATTGGGCTAAAATTTAATTTGAAACTAATTTGAAACTTAATTTTCATGGTGGTAGATCACCGGCACTTTTGGCCGGAAAAAGTAGATCACGACCTGTTCGAAGTTGGACATGCCTGGTCTAGAATATGGCAGGGTAAGCATTTGAGCTGCAAAAATCCAAAGGAGCTGTACAATATAGGGGGTGAGGTACTTCTGTCCACAAAAGAAGAGCGGGACCTGGGCGTAATTGTGTCTTTGATCTTAACCCTTTGAAGGCCTACTTTAAATTTTTAATCCACATTCTGCAGCCGGGTTAATTTTTGCATATTTCAGGAAAATTGTACCCATCTTATTCAATATGTTCTAATAGTGATTTTCCTTCTGCTATGGTCATGTATTATATACCATTTGACAGGAATATTTAGTCAGAATTTTGGATCCCGAGAGTTTTGGGCTCGGCCTGGAAAGGGTTAAAGTAGCTAAACAGGTAGAAAGGGCAACTGCGAAAGTCAGAAGGATGCTTGGGTGTATAGGGAGAGGAATGGCCAGCAGAAAAAGGAGGTGATAGTGCCCCTGTATAAGTCTCTGGTGTGAACTCATTTGGAGTATTGTGTGCAATTCTGGAGACCACACCTTCAAAAGGATATAAGCAGGTTGGAGTCAGTGCAGAGAGTGGCTACTAAAATGGTTTATTTTATTTTTTATTTAAAAGGATTTCTATACCACCTTTTCCTAAAATCAAAGCGGTTTAGAATACAACTAAGTTTGTTACAATAAACAAGGGGAGGGGGCATGCAGGTGGTCAGCAGTGGGGATTTATATAATGTATTTAGAAAGCATTGCTATTTACATGTCAGAAAGCATCGTTATTTACAAAGTGTGCTATATACAACTTGAGCTCTATACAGGTAGAAAGTATTGAATCAACGAGGGAGCTGAGTGAAAAATTGATTGGGGGAGGTGGGGGGGAACGGGAAGGCAGGGGAATTGAGGAACTATAATAATGAGTCTTGTGGGAGATTATGAATTGTCATCAGTGAGGGAGCAAGTATAGTGAGTCCTGTGTCCGAGGTCATGTAATGTTATTCAGGTGTTCTAGGTAGAGTGTGGTTTTGAGAATTTTTCAAAAGTCTTTGATATCTTTGGTTAGTGGTCTTCGTTATGTAGCATATGAGGACAGGCTTAAAGATCTTACTATGTATACTTTAGAGGAAAGGCGGGATAGAAGTGATATGATTGAGATGTTTAAATACCTCCGTGGCATAAATGCGCAGGAGAGCCTCTTTCAATTGAAAACAAGCTCTGCTACGAGGGGACTTAGGGGAGGGTGAAAGGGGATAGACTCAGGAGTAATATGCGGAAATATTTCTTTATGAAAAGAGTGGGAGATGCATGGAATAGCCTCCCAGTGGATGTGGTAGAGATGAGGACAGTATCTGAATTCAAAATAGCACAGAAGATCTCTAAAGCTAAAAAAGGGACTATTGTAATTGATATGGAAGGGCAGACTAGATAGGTCTTGTGGTCTTTTTCTGCCATCATGTTTCTATGTTTCTATATTCATCAGTGGCTGCTACCGCTGTAATTAAACCACATATTCCGCACCGGAGTCTATCCAGCATTCAGCTCTAAATATTTGATTTCACCAGGTAGCGTTGTTGCTATCCAGTCTGCGGTGATATTCAGTCGCTAACCAGATAGCACAAACCGGATAAAGTTAGGACGGCCACAAACCACTCTGTTTTCAACCTTGCATCTTTGCTGCTAAACCCTTTTGACTATGACCCCCTAAGGATCCAATACTTTAAAGGGTCCTGCCTTGATTCCGCATTCCTCTATCCCCGCACACACAGAGCCGCTGTGCGGGGAGAGCAGGATGAGGGCGGCACAGGGCAGGGTGTGGGCGAAGCGTGTTTGGGCTAGGCACCCAGATGTACAGGGCCAATTCAGGTCATGGCCCTGTATGTCCATGGAGTGCTGGAAGGATGCTCAGCTTATTACACCTTGGAGGTGATGTGTGGAGTGCCTCTTCTCACCTGCCCAGCAGCCCCCAGGAGCAATGGCGCAGTTGAAGGTGAGGCCCCATCACCCGATCCTAGCCCTGACGAACCCCACCGAGGGTCGAGCAATGTGAACCCTGGTCAGGAGGGTGTCCGGCCTGTGGGATCAGAGGGGGCCTGGCCATCTTGATGCCTGGATGTCTCCCGTGGCCACTGAAGGGGCACGTCGGGCCATCCTGGTGCCTGATCCTGCTACCACAGGGGTGTCTAGCTCCCACGATGCAGAATCGGGAACAAAGGAGTCCGTCCTGCTCCTGGACCTCTGGATGGCCTGGACGTGCCCCTTCCTGGATCAGGCTCTAAGTGTTTAACACACATTATTTGTTAGGGTTGTCCTATCTCCATGTTTCCCGCCTTAGCTACTACCACCATGCGATAATTCTGCCCTATCACTGTGGTAGCAGCTAACATCCTTTAGTAAACATACCCCAATAAACCTATGACCAGCTGTAATCAGATGAAGGAAATAAGGAAGTAATAAAACACAACAACATCAAGAACAAAAATTAGCAACCTGAAAGCCAGTCACAAATGTATTAAATTAGGCCAATTAAAAAGAAATCATCTACAACTTATTTGGTGACCTCTATTTCTAGGTAT
Source organism: Ichthyophis bannanicus (assembly GCA_033557465.1). NCBI lineage: Eukaryota > Metazoa > Chordata > Amphibia > Gymnophiona > Ichthyophiidae > Ichthyophis > Ichthyophis bannanicus. Next base: position 485,953,271 of record CM066037.1, read on the forward strand.
CTATGTGGCCTGAGACAGAAATCATACAACTATACTATTAGAAATACAAAAGTCGAGAAGTATGGTGAATTGTCATCAATAATTAAACCAAATAAATTTTACTGCAACTGCTTTTATATTGTTTTGACCTTTTTGATAATTTTATTTCGTTGTTTTTGTGATGAAAGGTGGTCGCTCAAATTAAAATCCTTAAATCTTAAACTTTTTGGTTTCAATGGAAATGGGATAAAGTTGCAATGAGCATGCATAGTTTATAAAATGGGTGTATACATGAATACACTAACACCAGATGGAAATTTGTACAAGAGAACTTGTGTGCTGCTAGGGATCGCCCTGCGAACCTGTTGTATAAAGGCACTTAGGCTGCCTTCATATAATACAATGAAAGACAAAAATACCCCCTTGGTCATCCACTTTCTATGAGGTTCCTAAAATCATTTTAGCAAAAGTTTTTCATGATTTGGTCTTTATAAAATAGGTGCTTTTTTGGGCCTGTCACATAGGGACCTGTTATGAAATTAATCTCCATGAGGGTAATTTTCAAACAGCTTTCCTAGTTGAAAAGTCTGAGAGTACTTCTGCTCCATGTAGTTGCAACTAATCTTAAAAAAACAACTACATGGGTTGTTTCTATTTGAAAATCAGGTAGCATGATGTATGTGTATTAGAAATACTCATGTATATTTGCAGCTGCTGTTTACATGGGCAGCCGAGCAGGGGCAACAAAACACACATAGTTTTGAAAATCTCCACTGACGTGGCCTTCCCCCTTCCCCCTCCCCCTCCCCCTCCTCCACCCCCACCAGCAACCTCTTTTTAATCCAGCTAAATGCATGCGCACTACAGAAGAACCGCATATACTTTTAGCCACGTAGAGAAGGGTCATTTTCATGTAAATGCCTTTGAAAATTGCATCCACATAGTTGAAAATTTGGTTTACCACAATCGTATTGAAAGTGGATCTGTTTTTTGCCATATACAAAGTCTAAATTTGATTAGATCTCTAAACTTGCATCCAAATCCAGATGTTTCCCAAAGGTTCTTTTTTTTTTTTTTAAACCATTTATTTTCAATTTCCAATTAACGAACAAAATAATAAACATCAATTTACATGAATGACACTCCATAACAACTATACCCCACAACATCAACCAATCACCCTCCCCAACTCCTGACTCATCCACCCCCCTCCCCAAGTATCTCCTTGTGATCCATTCTGCCTCTTTACATAATACAATGACCATCACTTAACCTTTACCACAAAATCATCTAAATATTGCTATTTACTCATCCGTGATGTACCCGTTCCTGAATCCTGCAGAGACCATACAGCAGAATGTTTATTGGCTATTGCTAAACAAAGTCTGTCGTATTCTTTCTCATAACTCTGTCGTATTCTTTCTCATAACTGACATACAAACAAAAAAGATTCCACCAAAAGAAAACATCCAATTTTGAGGAATCTTTCCAACAACTAAAAATCATTTTTATAGCAATAGCCATCATAAAATCAAACAAAAATCTCTTGTCCTTAGTTATGAGCAGATTCTCAGCTGCTGAACGCAATATAACTATTTGCCATCTTAATTGATCTTGAAAACAAAGGATCTGCTGCATCCTGTCCCAGACTTTAGACCAAAAAAATTGAACGTGCGGGCAATCAAATAACATATGCCTCAGAGTGGCCGGGCTTTGATGACAAGTCCAGCAAGCGTTCTTGATTTCACTATTCCACTTGGATAGCTTTACTGGTGTGATATGAGCTCTATGAATTAAAAAGTATAAAGACTGAGTAACCTCCACCCCTCTCACAACTCTATTCACCTGCCTCCAGATCCATACCCAGGCATCCGCCGGAACGTGAGATTCTAAATCATTATCCCAGACCTTTTCAAGCCCGACTAGACGATAAGGGGAGCCATCCCTGATAATGGCATAAAACCGTGAGGCAGCCCCTTTTCCAGAGCTGCACTCAGACACTATTTTTGATAATTCCCACCCTGAAGAAAGAAGGGGCACCAGTACCTTTGCCCTGGACAAACAATGCATCAATTGCAACCACTGAAAATAACAGGTATTTGGGAGACCAAACTCCCGTTGCAACTCATAAAAACATATAAACATAAGATATGCCATACTGGGTCAGACCAAGGTCCATCAAGCCCAGTATTCTGTTTCCAACAGTGGCCAATCTAGGTCATATGTACCTAGCAGTTTCCCCAAGGGACACAGGTTCCACAATGCTTGTATTGGTTCAAGCATTGATATCCTGGGTCCCTTCTTAATAATGGTTTATGGACCTTTCCTCCAGGAACTTGTCCAAACCTTTTTTTAAACCCAGCTACACTAACAGCCTTTACTACATCCTCTGGTAACAAATTCCAGAGTTTGATTACACGTTGAGTGAAAAAATATTTTCTTTTATTAGTCTTAAATAGTTTACCCTGTAGCTTCATTGCATGTCCCCTAGTCTTTCTATATTCTGATAAGGTAAACAATCGATCTACGTTTACCACTCCGCAAATGATTTCCAGCACGATGTAGTCGCCAGATGCCCCAATATCCAAATTCCTTTCCTCTGCCAGATTTTCCAAGAGACTACTTGCTGTCCAATTTTAAAACAGGTATTATACCAAATGGGCATTTGTCGTGAGAAGGTGTGTTCCTGCCTTAAAAGCTGAGCCAATGTAAGAAAAGCCTCCTGCGTAGAAACTATTATTCTACCAAGTGGGAAGAAATCTGGCCACTTCATACCCAGAAACAATGAGGTCGGAATCGGAGCAACTATACGCTTCTCCACTTCCAACCACATAGGAATTCCAGACTGATTTTCGTCAAAAGACCATAAAGAACCTTGCTTAAGCCTAAAAGCATAGTGATAGTTTTTAAAATCCGGGAATTGAACCCCCCCCAAAGATCTTCTTCGCCTTCAACTTACTAGTCGCAATTTTTGGAGGCTTACCTTGCCATAAAAAATTAATTAGCTGCCGCTCAATGGAGTGATATATCCTATTGGGAAACCTCAGCGTTAACATTTCTAACACATAATTAATCGTAGGTGACAATACCATTTTAATTGACTCTAGTCTGCCCCACCAAGTTAAATGTAACGGAGACCACTGTTTGGTAAAGGCTTGGACCATTTCAACTAAAATTTTGGAATTAATCTCAATTAAATCCTCCAAATCTCCCGAGAAGCGCACACCTAAATATTTCACTTCCACCGGAGCCCAGACAAAGGGATGAAAGCCTAACATAGATTTAAAAGTCCACCTATTTAGAGGGAAGGCTACAGATTTCAACCAATTAATTTTGTAACCGGATAAGCTGGAGAAGATTTCAATACAGTTTAGCAGACTACCAGTAGAAGAGGGATGTATGAAAAGCAACAAATCATCCGCATACGCCGAGATTTTAACTTCCAAGTCACTTATCTTCACTCCCAAAATTTCCTTCTTAGAACGAATTAGAAGCAGCAGAGGCTCAAGCGCTAAATTAAATAGCAAGGCTGAAAGAGGGCAACCTTGCCTAGTTCCCCGATGTAAAGATAAGGGGGAAGAAAGAATCCCGTTAGCACAAATACAGGCTGTCAGATTGGTATACAAAATCTGTATTAAACGCATAAATTTATCTCCAAAACCAAACCATCTCAATGATTGAAACAAGAAGGCCCACTCCAAACGATCGAAGGCCTTCTCCGCATCCAGAGAAAGGCCCAACACAGGATTATCCTGATTATCCGCAAGAAGTAATAAGTTTAGGAGAAGCTGCACATTATCTGATGTGGCCCTTCAAGCCAAAAAACCGCATTGGTCAGGATGGATAAGATCCGACATAACTTTTGACAACCGCTTCGCTAGAATAGAAGCATAAAGCTTATAATCAGCATTTAATAAAGAAATTGGTCGATAATTCTCAGCCTTCTGCGGATCTCTGCCCGGCTTGGGAATCACCACTATAGTTGCATCATTGAACGAGCCGATCGCGGGCAATTGAACATCCAAATAACCAAAATAGTCCAACAGATGCGGGGTCAACTCTTTCTCAAAGGCTTGATAGAATTCACAAGGAATACCATCTGGGCCTACTGCCTTCCCCGACTTCCCAGCTTTAATGGCGTCCTTAATCTCACTTACTGTTATAACATTGTCTAATTCTCTTGCCTGAATGTCAGAAAGGATAGGATGCTCAATATGACCGAAAGTAGCATGGAAATCCTCTACCCTCAATTGCTGCTCAGAGGAATATAGTTTCGCATAAAAGCACCGCAGAACCTCTACTATCTCAGCACTCTTTGTTAAAAATTCCTGCTTGTCTCCCCTAAGGACTTCTATTCTATTCTTAGCTACACGTGGCGTCAAAGTCTGAGCCAACAGACTCCCTGACTTGTTGGCTTCTATATAGTATCTAGACTTCTGTTGAAAAATCGACTGCGAAACCTCCGCACTTAATATTTGATTATATTGACACCTCAACCTCTGCAGACGGAGCAAAATAGCGGGGTCAGCCCTGGAAATCAACAGCCTTTCACCGGCTTTGATTTGCAAATCCAAAGCAGATAATTTGGCTTTCTTTATCTTATTCAAAGAGATAGTATAACTGGTTATCTTAGCGCAAATGGTAGCCTTGAACCCCTCCCACCAGGCCCAACCCGAAGTTTCGCTGGAAAGGTTCACAGAAAAATATTCATTAATTGCCTGCCTTATATAGCTGCAGAACCCTTTATCCCCCAAAAGGGATCTATTAAAGGAAAAACGGAACCGGGGTTCTTCTATTTCCCCCAGTGATAAAGAAAAGGTAATGTCAGCATGGTCCGATATTTGAGTGGAATTTATGTCAGCCTTCACGACCGCGGGAATCAATGTTTTGGGAATTAAAAAATAATCTATCCGCGAATGAGATCTATGAGGGAGAGAAAAGAACGTAAAATCCTTCTCATCAGGATGCTGCAACCGCCAAATATCTGACAGTCCCATATCCTGCATTATGGCTGTTACCACCGATGGAGCCTGTGGTGTTCTAGAAACACGGGGAGGTTTACAATCTAACAAAGGGTCCAAAACCAAATTAAACTCCCCCTCTCACAACTACATCACACTTAGGTAACGACAATAATTCTTCCGCTATTTTATGAAAAAACGTTACGTCGTCTACTTTAGGAGCATAAAGATTTAAAATGGCCAACCTCTTCCCACTTATTTGAAGTAGAACAGATGTCCACCGACCATCTACATCGGCATGAGACAATTCCAACACCAGCGTCAACTTTTTCTTAACAAGAATGGCAACACCGTTCTTTTTTTGGACAGCAGCGGAGTGGGCAATTAATAGGTATTTTCCCAAACCCAATTTATGGGCTTCCTTGGTTGGCAGACGCGTTTCTTGCAGGAGAACCATGTCAGCCTGCTCTTTCATACAATATATCAGAATCTTTTTACGCTTGATTGGATTATTGATTCCCTTCACGTTCAATGATAAGAACTTAAGTAAAGTCACGGGACAGCTTAAAAACACAAATCTGGACAGAATAGTCACAACAAAACAAAATGGAAGCTTTACAAATTAAAACATAAATACAGGTCACTGCTGAAATATAGTTCCCAAGACCACACGGAGACACAAAGTTTCCCCAACTATAGGCTTGAAATGGGTGAGACAGCATTACCCGATTGCTACCTAACCCCTGGAGCCAAAACAAAAGGAAGCAAACCCCTCTCAAACCTGCACTAATAATATAGCCTAAGTACCCCAAAAAAATATTCTCCCCCATGTCCCATCTTCCTTCAAATTTTACTTGTTTATTATTTTATTACTTTGTTATATGTTTTTTGTTTTTTTTTTAAATCATATTTTTCCCTCTTTTTATATTATTTTCAGTTCCCCTACCCATCCCCCCTCCATACCTCCGCCTTTTCTCCCCTCCTATTCAACTTACTCCACACCCCATGTATTACATTATACATGACTTCAAATGAAAACTATCCCCACAATCTGCGAAAAGCAAGTCGCCACAACATTACAAATGGAGTGTAGAGTCCAACAGGCGATTGACCCTGTCCAAGCTACTTCCAGATCACCTCGTACCAGGCCCCACTGCTTACACAACCACGACAAATCCTCCACTCATCTCAGCTCATCTTCAAAGCTTCATGCTCTTCGACGAAAATTCCCAGCGCCGAGGGATCCTCAAACGTACACGTTTGATTATGTAATGTTACCCGAAGCCGAGCAGGAAACAGGAGGCCATAGCGGGCCCCTAACGATTGCAGACGGGGACGAAAAGCCAGCAGCCGCTTCCTTCTTTCAACTGTGGCTTTGTGAAAATCAGGATAAAAAGCCACTTTCTGACCATCCACCGTGAGGGAAGGAGCGGCCCTCGCAGCCGCTAGAATCTGCGTTGCCTGTGAGTGTCTGAGAGCACACAAAATGATGGGGCGAGGTTGCCTAACATTAGGCCCCGGGTACGTTGGAATCCTATGGGCCCTCTCGATCTCAAACGGCACATCAAACGAGAGTTTCAATAGCTTAGGGATCATTGAAGACAAATAAGGAATGATACTGCAGCCCTCCGCACCTTCTGGGACACCAAGAAGTCGCACATTATTCCTTCTCGTCCGATTATTCAGGTCCTCTAAGCTCCGCTCCAATTGAATTATCCTCTTAGAGTTAGAGTGCACCTTCTGCAGCCTCTCCTCATGTGCAGCAACTTTGTTCTCTAAACAAGTGACAGTTTCAGCCAAATTAGCAACTTGAGCTTTTAATTCTTTTAGATCAAGAATGCCCGCTTGCAATTCACTGAGCATCTCACCATTCAAGGCTACCATCTCGCGAACTGCACGGATTTCCGCTAAAACTTCTTGCAGCCCCACAGGATTCTCCTTTACATTCGCCATCTTATGAGGGGAGGGTGGGTCAGATTTAGCTCTTTTCACACCACCACTCGCGACAGGGGGATAGTCGAGCCGCGTAGGTTTGCCGACAGACATAACTACACGGGTTATGCCCTAAAGAACCCAGGTATGGGGTACCGACAAAGCAGGAGAGGAAAAAATCTTAGGATTATGGCAGCTCACGGGCTAAGCAGCCATCTTGGACCCTGCTGGCTCCGCCTCTCCATTTCCCAAAGGTTCTAAATCAGGATTCCAAAACCTATTCTCAGAGACACTATCCATTACGTAAACGAATATGCATGAGGTATATTTATTTATTTAACAATATTTCTATACCGCCTTCTCCTTCAATCAAGGTGGTCTCACAGCAAACAATCATAAAACTGTTCATGTTCATTTGCATTGCCTCGGAAGCAAAGGCCTGGCAATCTACGTCCGGTCATACCTTGCCAAGAAAACCCAGGGGCTGCTGGGAGTCAGCATTGATTTGATGGCAAATAAAATATATATATATATATATATATATATATATATATATATATATATATATATATATTTGCATGTACTGCCTCAGTTGTATGCAAATAAATATTACATATATTCATTGTGGATATCCTGAAGTCCAACTAGAGGGAAGACACAAACCTCAAGAGAAATAGTGCAAAAAATCCTGAATCTATTGATCGGAGCCTGCATAAAGCACAAGTATGAGGAACAGCAATGAAACACAAACTAAGTTGTGTTTAAACTAATGTAGTTAATATTACAGTGAGCATTAATCCCTGACAACATAAATGCAATGGGGAAAAAATGGTAGCTTGGACTGTAGAGTTGCAACAGTTGGGTGCATGGTCAAAGAAGTTATGCTGACACCCGAAACACGTATAATAGTCATAATCAGACCTCATTCTTACTGTGTAGTTTTGAGCTGGTGCATACCTGTGGTATGGTCAGACATTCCATGGAGGAGGAGAAATAAATATAGTTAAACATCTGCTGTTCTTCAAGGGAACAAGATGGCCCCAGTGTGGTCTAACCATCTCCACATTTTGGAGAAATTATGATAATATGTAAATGTTTATAATATGGATTGCTTACATGTTCACTGTATTTTCATCTTCAGTGTTGTACGTATATTTTTGGAATAAAAGATCAATAAACTTTTCTAGTTAGAGCCCAGCTGCTGTTCCAGTCAAAGAGATGGGATTCAGTAGTAACAGATGTTTCTTGTAGGTTGTTGTCCCTTCTGTTTTAATCAATGTTCAGTTTAAAACAGCAGTACCTCTTAGAAGCATACTGAATTCTTTCCAACCCCTCTGTGTGTGTGTGTATGTGGTGTCTCTATGAGTGTGTGTGTTTGTGCGTGTATATCTTTGTTTTGTATGTTTATTATCTTTTTGTTTGTATGTATATATATGTATCTTTGTATGTCTGCGTGTGTTTGTCTGAACATGTATGTGTTTGTGTGTTACTGCATATGTGCTTGTATGTATGTGTCTATGCGTGTATGTGTATGTTTGTTCTCTATGGTCTATGATCAGGAGATTTCCAGGCCCCTCACACTTCCATTTACCTCAAGCTTGTTCTCTTATTACACCCTTCCTCCTTTGCCCATCCACTTTCCCCCTCTTGGGTTCATCCCCTCACTCTCTTCCTCCCCCCAGGACTAATCACGCCTCTTTTTTTTCCTACCAGGCTAAGCCTCTCACTCTCATTCCTCCTCCCTCAGTCATTCATCCATCCGCCCACCCGGTTCATCCCTCCTCTCTCACTCTTCCAGACTCACCTTTGTCAGACGCATCCCCTATCTTTTCCCTCTCAAGGCTGATATACTCCACCCAAACCCCACGCTCAACCCCTCAACCTCTCCCTGCCCCCTACTAGTCTTTATCTTTATCTTTATTGACAGAATTTGATGAACCGCCCAGGCTGAAGCATCAGGGCAGTGTACAATACAACAACAGGCTGCTGGAAACAAAGTCAGAAAAGAACGCCAAAAACTGATAGGAAAGGAGGGGACAGATTAAAGACAGAGAGGGGGAAAAGCCCAGTAGGGGCAAGAGGGACAGTAGGGTGGGAAGGGGAGAAAAGGAAGGGGAAGGGGAGCGGACTATCAAGGGGATGATCATGGGGGGTGGGGGGCACGGCCAGGGGACAAGGCACCATCGTCAGGGGGGGGGAAGGTCGAAGGCTTGGCAGAAGAGATGCGTCTTGAGGAGGTTCTTAAAGCGGGGGTAGGAAGGAATAAAGGAAGTGAGTTCCAAAGAGCAGGGCCCAAGAAAAAGAAGGCGGAGTGGCGGGTCAGTTCTAAGTGGGCCTGGGAGGGGGAAGGGAGAAAGAGGCGGTTACCGAAGGCGGATCGGAGAAGACGTGGGGAGGGCTGGAGACGAATAACATCCGACAGGTATTGGGGGGTGCTGGAATGGAGAGCCTTGTGTGTGAGGATAAGAACCTTAAAGATGAAACGGAATTTGACCGGGAGCCAGTGCAGGGCAAGGAGACAGGGAGACACATGGGAACGGGCCGGGGAGCCAGTGATGAGGCGGGCGGCGGCGTTTTGTACTACTTGAAGGCGGCGGAGCTGGGAAGAGGGGAGACCAGCGTAGATGACATTACAGTAGTCTAACCGGGTCATAACTAGGGACAAAACGAGGGTAACAACTGAAGAAGGGGGAAGTGATGATTGGACAGCCCGAATCCTGCGTAAGTGGGAAAAAGAGGTACGGACAGAAGAGATGTGTTGATGAAAAGAGAGAGACGAATCCAAGGTAACGCCCAAATAACGAAGGGTCGAGACCAGAGGAATGGAACGGGAAGACATAACAGGCAACAAGCTAGGAGAGGAGAGTCCAAAAGAAAACCAAATTGCGGAGGACTTGGCAGGGTTAGCGTGTAGAAAGTTAGAGCCAAACCATGATGAAACAGAGGAAAGACAATGGTTCAGAGGGGCAAGGTCGGGGGTGGAAGAAGACGAGGTGTGGTGAACCAGCAGGATGTCGTCGGCGTAAATGTAAAAGGAAATGCCAGATTGTTGGATAAGTAGGGCTAATGGGGCGAGAAAAGCGTTGAAAAGTAGGGGGGCGAGAATAGAACCCTGAGGGTCGCCGCAGATTGAAAGGGATGGAGTGGAGGCGGAGTGAGAGGAGTGCACAGAAAAGGTGCGTGCAGACAAAAAGGAATGGAACCATTGCAAAACGGTCCCACCAATACCAAAATCAGACAGACGAGCCAGAAGAGTGTGGTGATCAACCATATCAAAAGCGGATGAAAGTTCCAAAGACACCACCAGAGAGAAATCACCACGGTCGTGAGCACGGTGCAGTTCAGAAAGGAGGGCTGCAAGGATGGTTTCAGTGCTATGGCCTACTCGAAATCCGGATTGGCGAGGGTGAAGGGCGAAAGTAGAATCCAAGTGAGTAGCAAGTTGAGAAAACACCAGTTTTTCGAGGATTTTTGAAAGAAAAGGGAGATTAGTGACAGGACGCCAATTTGCGGGAGTGGCGGGGTCAAGAGCGAGCTTCTTCAGGAGGGGACGGACAATGGCGTGCTTCCAGCTAGAGGGGAAGAGACCGGAGGAAAGGCTAGGGTTGAAGATGGAGAGTATGTAAGGCATGAGAGCGAGGTCAGAGTCAAGCAACCAGGAAGAGGGCAAGGGATCAAGGGAACAGGTGGTCCGATGGGCGGAGGAGACAACTTTGAGGACTTCAGGGGCAGAAATGAGCGAAAAGGCACGCCAATGTGGGGAAAGGCGAGAGAGGAGAGTGGGGAGCTGGCAATAAGAAGAGCAGAAGGGGAGGCAGGGGGAGGGGAAAGAGGAGGCGGGCAGGCGGGGAAGGAGGAGCGGAGAGAAAGGACCTTGTTGGTAAAGAAGGAGGCAAGGGTAGACGGGCTAGGGGCCGATGGGGGAGAGCGAGGAGGGAGAGTAGAGGTGGAGGAGAGGGATTTGAGGATGAGAAAGAGACGTTGAGAGGAGTTAGAGGAGGTGGTGATGAGCTGGGAGTAATAAGACTGTTTAGCCGATGTTATCTGAGAACGGTAGGAGAGATGAGCTTGCCGAAAGACTGAGAGGGAGTCGGGAGTGCGACGTTTCCTCCACAGGCGTAGTCCTCTTTTCAAAATTGACCACTCTGCCTCATGAGAGTCAGTAAGAAAATAACTGCAGTGATTGTCGGGGAGAGGGAAGAGGAGGAAAGCAGATCCAGGTTGGCTATAGAGATCTGACAACAGGATGAAGGAGAGGGAACAGCAGGCAGGGCTTTTGTTAGTGGCAGTGAAGGAAGAGAGAACAAATTTGGTTTGGTGGCAGGAGGGCCATACCAAGGGCTGTGTGAGTGGTGCGGCCGCACAAGGCACAAGTACAAAAAGGATGCTGATGTCATCACTGGGCTTCCAGAAAGCTCAAAACGAGTGAGTTACTGAACGTGACCGGCTGTAGGGGGGTGGCACCATATTCATTAGTCACACAGGGCGCATTTCTAGTTTGGTAGCGTCCTGGTTGTGGATGTCACAATGAGGAGGCCCGGCAAGGGTGAGCAATGATTATCTGTGGTAGGTATCGGGGGAGAGGGGGAGATAGGCTTCAACAGAGAGCTATTCCCTCCCTGCTCATCTCCCATGTGGCTGAAAAGAGAGTGTGGACTTGCTGTGTGTGTCATCTGCTCATGTGGTACTGGCTTTGCGTGTGCCTTTCTTTTGTCACATTGTGTAGACTGACTCGTAACCCCAAATGCAGATTTCACAACCCTATTTGGGGTTGCCACCCACAGTTCAAGAACCAGCGCTATACAAGGTATCATGACTCCAAGTTATAAACAAAGTGAATTACTGCATTTCTATTATTAATATTTTTCCTAGAATAGGCCCTAATCACCTATATAGCAAGGGAGGAGTGGCCTAGTAGTTGTGGCACGTTGCCTTGGGCTGGAGGGCCAGGGGTTCAAATCCCACTGGAGGACAGCGACCTCAGGCCAGAGGGACTGGGGCACTCCTTGTGCCCTTGGACGAGTCACTTAACTCTCTGCTGCCTCAGGTACAAAATATAGATTGTGAGCCCTCTGGGGACAAGGGAAATATATACTGTAGCTGAATGTGCACTGCTTTCACCCAGTGAAAAGCAGTATATAAGCATTGCTAAATAAATATCTGAAAACTGCCCATTCTTAATCCAGCTAAAGTGTTTCTGAGAAACGTGTTTGGGCTAAGGGAGGAAAATAATATGTGTACACTGAATTTTCATACCTCTGAGCATTATTTTTCAGTGAAATGTCACCTGAAATTAAAAAGCAGATGTCAAGTCCATGGATGGGTCTGTACCTGTGAAGAATTAAAAAGGGACAATACGCAGACACTTTCCCTTTGAACATTAGATATAAGGATCACGGGTACACACAATGCTTCATTTATTAATATGCATTACCATATTAATACATGTTAAATAATGCAAACCCATTATTCTCACTGGGATATAGTTAATAATTATGTTCTTAGCTCAGATTAAATGTGTTAATGTGCGTAACTGCATTTAAACTCATTCAGACACATTAGTAAATGAGACCGGTGAGGAGTTTGGAAATCTCACTGAAGGTTTAATTCACGTCCTGGTGTAAGAGCATCAATAAATTCCCCGTTACTATATGACTCCAGAGTGTTCATATACTCTGGGAGAAATATATTTGCTCTGTAGTAGTATATGTTAGTAACACTATCTATAGGGAAGTATCAAGGGACGAGCATGATTCATAAACCCAGTCTTTAGATATGGTCTGGGTCTTTTCCTCATTGCTTTTTCTGCAGTGTGCCAAGATTCATAGGAAGTCCCAAATCTGGGGAACAGTTCCCATGCAGGGACGGCCTTAGCAATTACAGGGCTTAATTTGGACCATTTTGAGCTTAAGAATAATATATTAAAAACAAAACAGTCGATATTTCTTAGCTTATATTTTGACATAAACATGTTAAAACAACATTCTACTTATGAAGAAATATTTCTTGCTTTCTGTTCTGTAAACTCTTGCAAAATCAAGTAGTTCTCTCAACCCTAGTGTGGGTCCCCCTCTAGGCCCGGGACCCCATTGAGTGAAATAGTTCAATTGGCCTAAGGCCGACCTAGGGATCTGGGAGAAAAGGTTCACCCAAAAGAAGTAACTTTGGTTCAAGGAGCCACTGAGAGGTCTGGATTGTGGTTGAAGATGAGGAGATCAGCTGAGTGAAGACCAGCAAGATGCAGCAAAGCTTGAAGGAGCTGTGAAGCTGACTGCCCTTGTCCACACAAATGTGATCACTAGGGAGGAATGATCCCAGGAAGCCAACAGGATCTTGTCGCTTTTCTTCTACCTTAGTAATTGAACCCAAATTTTGTTTAGAAGATCCATAATGACTTGCATATGCTTTTTACTGCTGAAATTGAGTTTCAAGAAATTCATCAGCAAATGTGTTAATTTTTGTTTGAACAGACAAAACATCTGGACGTGACATTTCTTTTGGAGTGACCGTGTTGCCTCTGGAACTTAGTGTGGTGAGTTCCACAGAGGAGGGCCATGGAAGAGTTATTTCTCCCAGCATGGACTTTGGAGCTAGGAGGGAGGACAGTTGTCCTACCTCTATCCAGACAGTGAACCATGGAGATAAGATGCCCAAGGTTATACTTAACCTTTGAGATATTCTCATGTAAATGAAATCATAATGGGAATTAAAATAAATGTAAGGTTAAAATCACAGAAAGGACTCTCCTCTTCCTTGGCTTTTACCATATATCTGCAGTACACATAACATCACTAGGAGAGGCTTTGACATTTTGGCAATATCACTATTTTAGTTATCGGGCATCCTGCATGGTAGTGTTTAAAGAAAGAAACAATATTTTTCTAAAATGCAGCATAGTGAAACGAAAGAGACAGGGTGGTGTTTCCTTGCATCTTGAATTCTGCTTTAATCCCTGCATAGCCCTGGCTGGACGAGATGAGTCAGCTTCCTGCCTTTGGTGACAGTGTCATTTCAGCACTTTCTCCTGCAAAGGAGGAGAGACGCTGATCATAAAATCTCAGTTGGCTTGAAAAGTTAAAACAACCAGGAAAGAAATGGGAAAGAAGGGCTGTTACTGCCAAACACTGAAGCAATTAATTAATTAAGCCGCGTCTTCCCTCCCAAATAACATCAGGAACAGTTTAAGACTTAGCATCCATTCAAAATGTATCTTACTAACTGTCATGATCTTTACATGGAACTGTCTAATGTTCACCATTTCAATTACTGAGATAAAAAAGGCAACTTTTAGATAGTACATGAGGATCAGAATTGAGACATCAAGGTCGGGATATATACAATTCCAATGGCATTTTAGAAAAGGCTCTGCCAAACACTGACCCTTTTCTAAAATACGTAAAAGGATATGCAAAGGTGCACATGTGTTTGCTGACACGTAGAGCCGGATGAGCTATTTTATTCTTTCCAACCCAAAGGAAGTTAGAAAGAATGATAAAAAAGGGGTTGAGAATGTCTGTCTGTCTATCTGTCTGGGAGCAAAATAACTCTCCAAAATGTTAACAGAATGTAATAAAATTTGGCACGTGAGAAAAGCTAGCAAAAAGACACATCAAGTTCAAAAATCCCACTGAGGGATTCAAAAGATATAAGGCCCCCCCCCCCAAAAAAAAAGAAATATAGCCCAATGCATTTCTGTGGGAGAAGAAATTCCAGTCTCTATAGCCCAGAAACTTGCATATAGTGAAACATAACCGTTAAAAAACTGTTACTTTCAAACTCGCTTTTCCAGATTTCTACTCTCCCAACCTCCCAAACTGCGCCACCCGCAAAAGCTGCCCTGGTCAATTGTCCCAACATCCTACAGTACACACTGCCCCAAACCCCTATAATACTCTGTCACAACTGTCCTACCAACCTGCAAAATGTTCCCACCACAAAAGAAGAACGCCCTCACGCAACAGCCTCACCACCAACTGGTTAGCGTCAGAGTGTGCACCTGCAGCACTCCCTAATATTCGGCGGGCATATCCATGTTAGCGTCGTTAAATATCCTGGATAAAGGGAGTGACGCGTTTAGCACGTCTGCTAACCGCGTCACTCCCTGTGAATATCGGCCCAGAAATTGCACAAGAGTTCAAAATAGGCAGGATTCTCCCATAATCACTTTTATTTAAACTGGAGAAACTCAATCTTTGTCATTCAGAGAATGAACTAAGGGGCCTAGGCACTAAGCTTGGTGTCAACCCTTAGGCCATTTAAGAGGTTAATTTTATAAATGGACACCTAAGTGAGAAGTCCAAAAATGCATCTATCTTTCGGCTGTTTTATAGAAACCACATTGTTACCTATGTACCTTTATAAAATAAGCTCCCAGAAGCAACCCCAACAGTGCGCAAATATCCAAGCACACATTTATATCTGTTCTGAAAGAGGTACAAATGTGGGTGTGCAGCCGTGGATTTTGTAGCATATGTGCATACATTGTAATTCTGCCTCCAGTCCATCTAAACTATACCCCTGGGTAGGTTTATGCACAGATCACGGAAACATAGGCGCTCTCTTTCTGTATGCCTGCTTTTTACACGTATGCAGTTGTGCAACTTTATAAAAGCCCTTTTCTGCATAGAAAACAGGCCTTACACGGTAAAAGGGCTTTCATAAAATGACACCAGGGTTTATGCACGTAAAAGTATGAGAAAGTGCTTACTCTATAGGAGCTGCGTGTAGCGGTGTTCTGGGCTGGAGAGTGGGAGGAGGCTTAATGTACACACATACTTTAAACTCTAACATTGACCCCTGCTCCTGAGCAGACATAAATGTCCATGGCTTAATCTTGCTGCAATTTCTGCCAGTTAACTCTTAGCGTTTTAGAAGGATACATGGACGATTATGTGTCTTTATAAATAGGCTAAAAATGGGCCCCTACTTGGCTTTCACACATAGTCGGCCTGTTGTAAAATTGGCCTCAATAAGTGAATGCTAAATAGCATGTTATGTATAAAAGGGTCAATTTTTATGGGTTCAGATGCCTAACTAGAAGTGAGAAACTCTTAACCAGCCTCTTTGAAAACCGACTAAGCCCGAGTGCATTTATATAGGTGCTTATAAGCTCATAGATTTAAGTTCCTAAAAACAAGCAGCTATGGGGACAGAGTTAGGATAGAGGAAAATGTTAGGTCTCTCGAGATCCTTTCTGCATGTGCAAGGGAGACAGGAACATGAGATGTCAAGTTGCACCATATTGGAAGTTGGCAGCAGCAAGGCATCTTTGGCAATGTCAAAATAGGTAAGCAGAGGGAAGGAAAGAGGTTCGGGTGATCAGGTCAAGGAAGAGGGAGAACTTTGGATCCCCACAGCCACAACGGGTGGCATTAACTCTATCCATGCTGCAGTCTGACTGCGTTCTCTGCGGTGCGGTATTTGCAGGGGAAACGCAGCGCATGCCCCCAACAGATACTGCACGGCTTTTGCAACTAATACGACCCTATTTACACTAACGTGCCACGTTAGCTGCAAAAGCCTAACGTGGTTTAGTAAACCAACCCCTAACTTCTCACAGGTATAGAATTTTCCTGAAAACTCGAGGGCTTGCTGGAGCCACGGTTTCTGCTTAGACTCCGTCTGGACAGATAAAGGGTAACTCCCCTTGGAGTGATTTCTTTCAATGGCGAGCCTCTCTTCATAGCTGCTAGGCTTGGCAACTTGATCATAGAGGGAATGGCAGCCTCTTCTTTGAACATGTTCCTGGAAGGGGCTAATCAATGATAAAGTGAACTCGTTAGTGATTTGTGATCTGTGTTCCAGGATCACCAGGTGTGAGCTCTGGGGTGGGATAGAGATCATCATCTCGGTGGGATGTTCAGAAAGGATTTGTGTATGCTCTTGAATCTGTAACCTATATAATCTTTGCAAGAAGATGTGCTAGTATATTAATTCAACATTTGTTTCCAGTTGCTGCAACAGGAAACATGTTTCCCTTTTTAATACTTAGAAGAAAATTAATGATGAGCAGTCTTCTACCAAATCTGCCTACCCCCTTAACTATTAACCAACATGCTTCAGAAATCACTACAGTTGTGTGTTTAATATAACTTTACACCATGCATTTGTGTGTCTGTATATAGGGGCCCTAATAAATTCTACCCCTATTATCATAATATAGTGCACTGATGAAATGAGCCTATAAATAGAGCTTCAGCTAAAATAAAAGCTGGGTTATAAATCACTAGTTAGTGTGTTTTGCTGTGGTTTGACTAAAGGCCAAGCAATGGCCAAATAATCAAGTTGCAGATGTGGGGGGAGGCAAATCTGCTTAAATTTAAATAGTGGCAAAAGTCCAAATAACTCAGACTTGAACTTTGTAGAATACTGATTTTTTTTTCTTTCTTCCTAACTGTACGAAATAACCAGACATACTAATTGATAAAAGTACTGCTTATTAGACTCCTGTACATTGGCCTGATCTCTGGAGTTGAAACTATCCTTAAAACAAATAAAATGCTTTCGCTATTAATATTAATCATGACCAGCCCAGAGCTTCCAAGCGACTGTATTTTTTTCTATTTTATGTACTGTCTAACAAGCCTGTTTAAAGCATTTTTAGAATTCATGCAGAAGAGAATTGTCTAGAATACTCTTAAGGGCATGTTTAGTAAACCATGTGGCAGCTAGCATGGGGCTAACATGGAAATGCTGCCCAGTGGTAGCACCTAATGCAATGGAAGTGCAGATATCGCAGCACTTTTCTGTGATATCCGCATTTTACGTGGTGGACCCGGGGTTGGGGGGGGTGTGGGATCGAGACCCTCCTGCTCTCCTCAATAGTGCTAACAACTATGGCCACGATCTCACAGTGCTGCCCCCTAGTATGAGGCTATAGGGTAGCACTGCATGATCGCAGTCATTTTGGCAAGACCCAATGATGGGAGCAGGAGTGGGGAGGACCGCTACGGCGCCCATTGACCACTTGACCATCAGGGATTAAGGTAGAGACTGGGGAGGGGTGGGGGGATCAGGAGGGCCTCCCCAGCTGACTGGCTAGCCGGGTTTGAATGTTTAGGAGGAGGAGAAGGAACTCCGATTGGCTAGCTAGGATTTTGGTAAAGATGGGAAGGGAGGGGACCTTTGGCCACCTGACTGGCTAGCAGGAATGCTTGCCTTGGCTGGGGAATGCACTGATCCCCTGGACAGTTCTCGGTGGGGATCAGGAGCTGTCTAGGGGATAGGTGCTGAAGGGGGGAGGCCGACACTTCTTTACATAGTATCAGTGACATGGATCTTTAGATCCACAGCACCAAGAATATTGTTTGGGGGGGGGGAAGATCAGGGCATGGGGGTGCCATGGTAGCAATCAGAGCTCATGAGCGCTCTGTGCACCCCATTGATACCGATCCTCCCTATTGATTTACCACAGAGACCTGCAAAATCTGCATCGACAGGCACTGTGGGACTTCCTGCATTACCTATCGATGCTGGTATCATGGGTCTCCAAAACCTCCGTGGTATCTGCAGCAGGAAAGCTGAAAATGCCCCCTGCAAATACCATGGAGGTTTTGGCCTTACCCACAGACCTTTTGCAGCTATCACTGGAATGCAGCGTTTCTAAAGTTAGCACAAGCATTTCCTATCTCTTGCAAGAAACAGAAAATGCTTTCTACTACCTTTAGTAATGCCACGGTCCGGCGGCTCTTAAAGCAGCACAGCCACATGAACAAAGGAGAATGCTCCCCCAGCTATAAAAGTAGGAGGTGAGTGGTGACTAGAGCTGGGGAGAGGCAGCCTGGACTGCGGAGAATGGGGGTGGAAGGACTGGAAGGGAGCCTACCCTGAGGATGGGACTGGGACTGGAACCAGGGCTAGACAGTGGGGAAGGGGAGGAGGGGGATGGACTATGATTGTAGGGAGCTGACACAAAATGGTATTGGGACTGGAAGGGGCTGGATGGGGGGAGTCAGACTGTAAAGGAGCTGACACTGAGGAGGGGACTGGGACTGGAATGGGGCTAGCCAGGGCCGGATTTACCTATACGCCACCTACGCCATGGCATAGGGCCCACAGCTGACAAGGGCCCACAAAAATAGCCTTTTTAAAATTAAATTTAAAAAAAAACGCTGGCTGCCGCTGCGACAGCATGGACTGTTCCCGCGGGGCCCCCTCTGCTGCCGCGGCAGCATGGATTGTCCCGCGGGGCTCCCTATGCCCGGCTGAATCCCCTCCCTGCCTCCCTCCCTGCCAGCTTTGAGAGGCGCGAAGGGAGAGTGTCTCCCTCGCGTCTCTGTTAAGCCCGCAGGGGCTGATGGGAAATTTCCCATCAGCCCCTGCGGGCTTAACAGAGACACGAGGGAGACACTCTCCCTTCGCGCCTCTCAAAGCCGGCAGGGAGAGAGGGGATTCAGCCGGGCATAGGGAGCCCCGCGGGACAATCCATGCTGCCGCTGCAGCAGAGGGGGCCCCGCAGGAACAGTCCATGCTGCCGCGGCGGCAGCCAGCTTTTTTTTTTAAATTAAATTTTACTTTAGGCCGATGGGGGGGGGTAGGACTGGTAATGGGCTATTGGGGGGGGGCTGGGACTGGAAATGGGCTGGGGGGGTTAAGGCTGGAGGTGGGCTGATGGGGTTAGGACTGGTAATGGGCTGTGGGCTGTTGGGGGGGTTAGATCTGGTAATAGGCTGGGGGGGTAGGACTGGTAATGGGCTATTGGGGGCGCTGGCACTGGACCTGGGCGGGGGGGGTTAAGGCTGGAGGTGGGCTGATGGGGTTAGGACTGGTAATGGGCTGTGGGCTGTTGGGGGGGTTTACAACTGGTAATGGGCTAGGGGGGGTTAAGACTGGTAATGGGCTGTGGGCTGATGGGGGCTGTCTGGTAATGGGCTATGGGGGGGCTAGGACTGGAAATGGGCTGGGGGGGTTAAGACTGGAGGTGGGCTGATGGGGTTAGGACTGGTAATGGGCTGTGGGCTGTTGGGGGGGGTTAGAACTGGTAATGGGCTATGGGGGGGTTAGGACTGATAATGGGCTATGGGGGGGCTAGGACAGGAAATGGGCTGATGGGGAGGGGTTAGGACTTGAGGTGGGCTGATGGGGTTAGGACTGGTAATGGGCTGTGGGCTGATGGGGGGGTTAGGACTGGCAATGGGCTATGGGGGGCTGACTGGAAATGGGTTGATGGGGTTAGGACTGGAAGTTGACTGATGGGGGGTTAGGACTGGTAATGGGTTATAGGGGGGGCTTAAACTTAAAATGGGGTGATGGGGGGTTAGGACTGTAAGTGGGTTGATGGGGGGGCCAGGACTGGTATTGGGTTGGGGGGTTGCTAGGACTGGAAATGGGCTGATGGGTGGCTAGGACTGGAAATGGGCTGATGCAGGAACTAGAAGGGAATGGATGCTGGGTGAGGCTGGAACTAGAAGGGAGCTGATGTTGGGGGAGGATTAGAATGGGATGGGGCTGGAAGAGTAAAATGGAGAAGGGAAAAATATTTTGTGTGGGAGGGATAAAAAATCTACAATTGGCCGGGTATTGGGAGAGTAAGTGGGGATTGAGGATGGAGGGGTAAAATTTGAGTGGATGAAATAGGAATGAGGAAAGAGCAAAAGGAGAAAGATTAGTATGTTAAAGCAGATGTAGAGAGAGAATGGAAAAAAACTAGAAGAGAGAAGAAAGGAAAAATGGACAGCAGACGATGGAGAGTTAGCAGAAGACACGAAGAAACCAGAAGAAAGTGGCTGGAGCAATTGCAGCTGAAAAAAATGCACAAAAGGTAGAAAAATATCTCTTTATTTTGAATTTATTAATTGGAATATGTCAGCTCTGGTAAATGTGCATCATTAACGTCTGCGCTTTGTTTAGTACAAGAGCAAATTAATGTATAGTTTTATTTCTACAGTGTTGTTTATTCCAAGTTTGGCTTTTGGGATTCCCAGTTTAATTATTGTCTTCCTGTTTCTAAATTGTGATTCCTTGTTTGGTGATGGTCTATGTTGTGCATGTGTAACTGAGCTGAGGTGTTCTGTTTATATAATTCCTATTTGACAGTGCCACTTGTTCTCTTTCCCCAGTAGGTCATGTATTGTTGTTCTCTGAAATGTATTGGTTTAATGTTTGCAGTGTTGCCTTTTGCTTGGTAGAGTATGGTGCTTTGTGAGTCCTGGTAGTGCTGTTAGGATACGGCGGGTTTGCTATGGGTTCTAAATGAGCAGTGTTTGTAGTAGTTCCTAATGTGTCTGGCAGTTGGCACTGGATTATAGTAATGTAGAAATCTTTTAGTCTTTCTTTATCCATACACTCATTAAGAGGCACGTTTACTAAAAGTTAGTATATGGTAACATTATGCAAATATTTATGCAAATGAGGCCCCTTATGCAAATGAGGCCCCGCACCCCCCCTTGGGCCGCCCCTGCTGGGGGCCCACAATTTTTGTTGGCATAGGGCCTCACTCAAGGTAAATCCGGCCCTGGGGCTAGCCAGTGGAGGGGGGAACTAGGCTGTAAGGAAGCTGACAATGGGGATGGTATTGGGATTGGAAGGGGCTAGATGTGGGGTGGGACTTTAAGGGAGCTGACACTGGAGATGATACTGGGACTGAAAGGGGCTAGATGGTAGGGAAGAAATGGGACTGGAAGACAGCTGAGTAGGGTTGGTACTAGGTCTAGAAGAGGGCTAGACAGTGAGGAAGTTAGATTGGGACCTGAAGGGAGCTGACACTGGGTGGCTCAGAATGCAAGTGACTGACACTTGTGATGGGACTGGAAGGGAACCAGACAGTGTGGAGGGGGCACTGGGACAATAAGGGGGCTGTCACTGAGTATGGTACTGGGACTGGAAGAAGCTAGACAGTGGGGAAGGGGGGCTGGGGCTAGAAGGGAGCTGTCACTGAGTATGGGACTGGAAGAAGCTAGACAGTGGGGAAGGGGGGCTGGGGCTGGAAGGGAGTTGACACTGGGGATGATACTAGGATTGGAAGGGTGCAGAGGGATAATCATTGAGATCTGAGGTGGCAAAATCCAGGTTTTGGGAAGGGGGTGCGGAGGCTAAATGAGAGGATGAAATCACTGCAGGACTCGGGCAGTAAGCAATGTGGGGGAAAGCAAGGGAAGAATGAAGATTGGGGACTTGGGGGAGGTAGAATGCAAAAGAGTAGGAGGCAGAGTCAGTAACCAGACATGGGAGACTCAAGAGGCTGAGTAGGAATTTGGAGACAAGAGCACTTAGTAATTGCTAGATTTGAGGGAGAGTGTAGGGTGGATGTAAGAGAATAGGAAAGAAAGGTTGGGGGAGAGTGAGACCTGATGTGAATGCTCTAGAGCACTAGAGAGAGGCGGAGAGATGTGAAAAGAAATGCATCTCTGAAGAAGGAGAGAGAGGGTAGAAATGTGGCTGGGGGCCAGGGAGGGATGAATGACAGAGAAGGGCTAGGGCTGGTGATGGGATCAAAGGCAGAGGATGACAGATGAAGGATGAGGGAGTGAGAACGGAGGGTAGAAACAGGGAGCTAGGGAATGGGTAAAGGAGAGAGACAGTGAAGGCAATGGGAGCACTAGAGAGGGGTAAGAATGGGAGATGGAAAGCTGGTAAGAAGAGCGAGAGTAAAATCTGGGTATGAGTGGATAGGGAGGCAGAGGAGAAAGAAAAGGAAAAAAAGAGATAAAAAGGAAAGATCAACATCAAAGACATTAGGGAAGGAAGAAAAGAAGACAGGAAGAGAGAGAAGAAATGGGCACAAGGAATGTGGAACCAATCCAGTCGAAAAATTAAATGGTCAAACAGCATAGGTAGAAAAAAATGTTATTTTTAATGTAGTTTTTGGCATATGTCAAATTTGTAATTAATATGCTGTCTTAATATGCATCTCTTTCTGTGTCTCTGGTGTTGCGCTCCATGCAGCACCTGACTTCTTGGGGGTTCAGTGGAATATTTGTCTACATATTTGTATTTTTGGTGCGAGTCTGTTCTAAATGTGAGACTAAAGCCAGGCAATGTTTGCAACGAGTTTCTATATAAAGCTCTGCAGTAATCTGGCGTGTTCACTTGTCCTGGTAGATGTAGCGTTTTCTAGGGCTCACAGCAATATTTATGGTGATGACCTTTTCTAGATAGGTTCCTTGTGGGAATTTTGGAAGTTAGTGCTGTTACAGAATGGTAGATTTGGGTTAGTTTTGCACATACCATGACAGTCATGAACCTCATTTCTAAGCCAGGGTATGTAGAGTATGATCTGTCTCTCATATTTACTGCTAATGCTCGGTGTAGTACTTGCATCATGCCACAGAGAGCCTCCCTCTGGAGTTTGTAAAATGTTACGTGTAGGGGTAATTTATCTGGGTGCGCTTGGAAATTCTTAAGCCTGTGGAACCCAACACAATTGGAAATAACTCGGTATCTTTGTGCAACATTTTCTTGGTCTCTGACTGCATTTTTTTGGTACTTGACAATCTTCTCCCTCTCAATGCAGTTCACAGAATAGTCGCTTGGAACTGACATTCTATAATCAATGCCACTCGGGGATCGAGTCCTGTCTCGTAGTGCTCACTCTAGCTTCCATTCTGCTTACACCCAGGGTAGCAGTGGCTTTCCCCAGATCTGTCTTAATAATAGTCTATTGACTTTTTCTCCAGGAACTTGTCCAAACCTTTTTTAAACCCAGCTACATACTGTAACTGTTTTTATCACCTCCTCCTTTTTTGTTGGCTTTATAAAAGAGCTTTGCAACCCTACATGCGGCGAGAGAGCGATGGTAGGATCTGCAGCAACAATAACAGGCGGGATAAGAGGCATGACAAGCTAAGTGGTTGTAACCTTTGAGACCTTTTTTTTGGTTAAATAAATAAATACATTGATTTTGTTTACTTTGATCACATTAACCCTTTGACTATCACAGCCTGTTCATGCGATGCTAAATATTTACTCCTCAGTATTTGTTTTTATTCCAGCTATGCATTTGCTTCTTCCCTGCAATTTTCTTGTTATAATATTTGTTATGAAGGAGAAATACTAGCATCATGTGAACAGAGTTCACAAAGGAGTTTTGGGAAAGGGGTGGTGCAGCCTATCATTAATAGTAATGAGGGAGGGGAGGGATTGATCTGTAGATTGCAGGGGGGTGCTAGAAACCCTAGCATCAGCCTTGTACAGACCCTTAAATACTTAAAGGGTATTAATGAATGAACAAACCTTTTTCAAAAATGGGAAGCTGTAGAATTAGAGGACACGAAATGAAGTTGCAAGGAGGTAATTTAAGAGCAACATCAGGAAATACTTTTTCACGGAAAAGGTGGTGGATGCCTGGAATGCCCTCCTGAAGGATGTCAGGGGAGCAAAACAGTGATGGAATTTAAAAGGTCATGGGACAGACTGACACAGAGGATCACTACATAGCAAGAGGATGGAATCAAATAAACATAAATAACTTCATGAATAGAGACGTCTAACCTGCCAGGTACAACCTTAAGCAAAGGCAGGGGGGGGGGGGGGGCAACCTGCACAGAACATCAGGTGAAGCTCTACAACTCTAGCCACCTTAACAGGCATACTAGAAGGACCATGCTGGTCTTTATCTGCCGTCATTTACTATGGGCCCAGTATTCTAAAGGGATTTCCATGGTTTACTGACCTGTAGACCATGTAAATGCCGCTGAACAGGATATTCAACAGCAGTAACAGAGCTAATGCCACTGACTATCCGCAGCTAACGCTGCTGTGTGCCCTGATACTAACTGCTTAGCATCGGGGCGTGTCCTGGGCATTCTGGGAGGTGTCGCGGGTGGCGACAGTCACTAACCGGGTAGCGGCGATATCGCACCACTACCCGGTTAGTGACCTTTGGATAAAACTAGGTGAAGCAAAAAGTGGCCTAGTTTTACCTGCAGGAGCTAACTGGGTGGCGGTGCGATATCGCTGCTACCCGGTTCGCTTCTGCGGCATCGGAGGCTGTGCGCTGACCTCGGATATTCAATGCTGGGACTGCGGATGACCCCAGCCTTGAATATCCAGGGTGAGAGGTCAGCGGTGGTGGCAGATATAAGCTGCTATGGTGCATAGCTGTCCCAATTGAATATAGGGGCCTATGTTACTGTGATAATATACAGATCGATATTCAAAGGGGATAATAGCAGCTGTTATCTGGAAAATTCCCCTCGGTGCCACTCTCGACGACTTTGCAGCAGCAGGTGAATACTTATCCTACATATATTAATTAATGAATATATTAATGTTAAGCAGCCTCTGTGTTCATTTGTAGGGTCAAATGATGGTTTAATAGGATAGTCCTATAAATCCCTCGGTAAATGTGGCCCACACATTGCAAGCTTACTAGACGACAGATCTTGCAAACCTTTAGCTGTGATACTATAATATTTTTTTTAGCAAATTTCTGTTCATATAGAACAAAGCTAACTGCAAGAAGTTTTTTTCCTAAAAGTTTTTTAGAAAACTTCAGAGGAATCACGTGATTTGCAAGACATTTCTTTACAAGTCCTACATTTCGATTTTGTTTGCAAGGTCCTGAGTGGTGAGGTTTCATAAGGCTAATCCCTAATTTTAAACCTCCCCATTGAGAAGCAGGTTTTATCACGTTGAACCATAAACCGTGATGGCCAATTCATCCAGGGAGTGCTACGTACATTTGGCAGGCTGAAAACGAGATGTTTTTTGTGAACCAGTACTCTACAGAGACAAGCTGGCAAGAAACAGCATTCTGCAGCAATCAAGAAAAGATTCACAGACTCCTTGTTGAAAAATTCAGACAGAAAGCTCTCCGTTTTCATGACTAAAAACAGGGCTTTCTCTTCTGGGTAGAGTTTGTCCAGTACTGGCCTGAGTCTTCAAATATTTACAGAAGAAAAGTCCTTGAAAGCCTTTTACTGATTGCCACAGCGTGTGACACTCTATAAATAAAAATGAATGAACATGTCGCGGGGAATGACCACTTTTTGTTTACTCTTTCTACAATAGCAAGCTCCATTTGCTTATGTGCTAATTGCACAGATTCAACTCAGAAAACAGCCTTCTGTAAAATAAAGCCATCGCTCATTATAGAGGGGAGCTACTGTGCAAGGAAAGAAATTTTAGCTCTCCGCTTTCATATTCTTCTGGATAGTGCTGCCGCTGTTTCGGTTTTGGCCAACCTGGAAATCGAGATGCGCTGTTCATTTTTCACTCTGGGCCAGAATCTCTACCAGTAGCATATAAACAAACGAAGCATGTTTTCATTTGGAAAATACACAAGCCGCTAACATTCTCCGTGACGTTTGAAAGGATATTGTAAGCTTCTCTAAGGAACTACACTTCTACTGGCTTCTTTGACAACATAAAGCAAACACAATTGATGGATTTCAGTTGCTCTTTTTCAAACATTACGATCACCATGCTGTCATGGTGATGGGACTTCAAAATACGGGAAGATTTTTTATATTATTTCTGAAAACTAAGAACCATTTTGGGTTATGCTGGTGTTCAGATTTCACATTTTAAGCACTGTGGTGTGGGTACGCACAGTGGACAGAAACCTTTTAACCGAGGTTTTCAGTAAGGTTACCAGATGTCTCCAATTTTCGGCGATTGTCTCTGATTTTAGAACTCTGTCCCTGATTCCCATCTGTTTGGAAGTCTCCCGTCCCCAATTCCAGCAGAGGACAGAGGGGGTAGACAAAGATTTTTCTTTTCAATGTAGTGATTTGAATATGTCCGTTTTTAGAATGTACATCCATTATCTTTGTATTTGGCACTGTGTCTGGGGAAATGAATCACTATTTCTAGTTATCTGTGCATTTGTTTGCTTCGAAGTGATATGATCGGCAGCAGGGGATGGCACTGCGACTCCATTCAGGAGCCTGACTGAGTTAGCCGGGCAGGGGCCTGTACATGCAGGCCGATGGGAATTGGGTCCCAGCCTGTATGTACAGGCCTAGACGCAATTCTGATCCCACGGGGGCTAGACGTGCCCCGTGGGATCAGAATCGGGTCTATCTCTGTGCATCCGGTTTCGACCGGCGCACAGAAGCCGGGATGCGCAGGATGGAATGTGCCTCCACGTCTCCCAATGAGTTCATTTTGTGTATAGCATGACAGAAACGAACCTCACTCCTATGCCAGCATATGTTGGAGATTATCAGTCTCTTGGATTCAGTGCTATTGCACACCTCAACACTAGCCTTGTTTCAAAGAGCGCCTCCAGAACTACACAGAGTACTCCAAATGAGTTCCCACTAACGACTTATACAGAGGCACTATCAGCTTCTTTTTCCTGCTGGCCATTCATCTTCCTATTCAACCAAGCAGCCTTCTGGCTTTTGCCATCACCTTATCTACCTGTTTGGCCATCTTAAGGTCACCATATAAGATCACTCCCAGATCCCACTCATCTTTTGTGTAGAGAACATCTCCGCTTATACTGTACTGCTCTCTTGGGTTTCCTTCCTTATCTTATCCATGTTCTCTATTGTGCCTACTCTGTTGTAGATTTTGGGATCATCTACAAAAAAGTAAACTTTTCTGGATAGCCTTTTTGTAATAGCGCTTATAAAAATGTTGAAAAGAGCTGACCAAGGACTGATTTCCGTGGCACCCCACTGGTAACTCTCCTTTCATCAGAGTGAACTCCGTTTATCATTACATTTTGTTACCTCAGACTCAACCAATTTTTAACCCAGTAGATGACTTTAGGGCCCATACCTAGGGCATTCAATATATCTATCAGCTGCCTATATGAAACCATGTCAAGAGTCTTACTGAAATCTAAGTACCACCTTGATGTCTAAGGGAGTGAAGGTGGTATAGTAAATCTACATTAAACATTACATCACATCTAGTGCTCTCTGATTCTCTGATCACCCAGTCAAAGAAATTGACAAGATCTACCTCAAGTAAAACCATGCTGTCTCTGATCCTGTATTTCATTCACTTTCCTGGCTACTGTTCCAACTTCTCTTATCTTTTGACGGTATTGTTACTTGTCGTCCTCATTTTGCAATATCTTGTTTTGAAAAATAATCTATTTTTTTATTTTTACATTTTTTTTCACAAATCACAGCAGTCCCTGTTTTCTCGTATCTTTGTTTATTTAACTCACAAAGAGGTTTGTTGCCCTTACAATAGCTTCTTTCAATTTTGTCCATTGCTTTTCTACTTCCCTTAGATATTCCCATCCAGCAAATGGCTCCTTGAGGTATTCTTCCATCTTGATTGTTGGTTTTCCTGAATCCTAGGATCCTTGCCTTTGAATGACTATCACCACCTGTGCACTAATTTTGAATGAAACCATTTGGTAATCACTGGATGCTAGATGATCTTCCACTATGACATCAGGAACAATCTGTCCATTCGTAAACAGCAGGTCTAGTATCAGCCCTTCATGGATGGGTTCCATTACCAGCTGCAGGAAGAGTTCTCCTTGTAATGTAGAGAATCCAGAATCTCTCAACTTCTAGACAACACTGCTGAGGAGATTTCCCAATCAACATTAAAGTCACCTTATAATTGCACTTTTCCTTTCATAGCAATTTTGTGAATATCTTCAATTAAACCTCTTTTTCTTCTGCCTGTGAGGGAGATCTGTAAATCACTCCAATATCAAAAGATGTTCAGTTCCCCCTTTCTTGATTAACCTATGGTGCCTCCTCCTGACCCCTTATGTATGGTTCAGTTCTGTTGTTTTAATATTATTTTTTATATATAGTGCCACTCCTCCTCCTTTTACTTCCTACCCTGTCCATTCAGAACAGATTAAAGCCCATTGTAATTATATTTCTGTCATGGTTCTCTATGACCACCACAAAATCTGTCAGCCTTCTGCATTACAGCCTCTAGACTGGGACTTTATTTATCATATTATGGGCACTAGTATATATAGCCTTCCAGATTTGACATTTTTTTTCTTATTTCTATTCAAGTATTTAAGGTTTTACTTGTCTGTGTGCTTTATCCATCCATGCCCATCGAAAGATACAGTACTCTGCACCTTCTTCGCTAGATGGATACCATCTCTACTCAACAGTCCTTGAAAAAACATCCCATGATCCAAGAAGCAAAACTTTCTTGTCAACGCTATCCATGCAGTCATCTCCAGAATATGAGCATTCTGCTTCAGATTTACCCTCAACTGGGAGGACTGGGAAGAATACCACCTGGGTGTCTATCTGCTGCATCCTCTCTCCTTGAGCCAAAAAGTCACTTTTGATATATTAAGGTGATACCTAACAGTATTATTCATGCCAACATGGATGAGCATCATCGGATTATAGTGTCAACAATCTTCATAATGTCTTGTACCTTGGCATCCAGCAGACAGCACACCTACTGGGGCATCATGTCTGGGAGGCAAATGGATGCCTCCATACCCTTCAGAAAGGCGTCACCAACCACCCCTACCCTTCACTTTCTAAGCACAGAGGTTGCTGATGCTGCATCTTTGGAGAGTACAAGTTCTGGTTCCTCCTCATCCTTGGATAATTTCTACTTTCACGTCCTAGACTGCATCCTGACTCTTCAGCGTGGGTGAAGGTAGAGTCAGGGTATTAGTTTTACTAGATTTGACAGCCTGCGTCAAGCTGTCATCTCTGCTTCTCAGCCTCGTTGCCTCCTTTTTCTGTTCCACCACCTGTTTCCTGAGGGAGTTAACCTGCAGGCATCTTCCATACTGAATCCAATTCTCACAGTGGTTCAGGATATCCTTGTGGACAAAGACAAAAAAGTATTCACAATGGTGACAGCTTTGGTAACACAAAGTTTCCCAACCAGCTTTTCTGCTGTTAGGAGCTCTGCTACCTGTTGAAACAAATAAGACCCACCAAAGTCCCTAACTTTCCTCAGTTGTCCTGCAAATATATCCAGATAACCTCTTTTCTTTGAAAACTAACCCTTCACACTCTGATTTTGCTGTGGTTAGTACTGCTTGATTGCTCTCCTGTTACTGAGGTATGGAACATTTTCTTATCCCTTCAAGCTATAAAATGTGACTACATAGCAAAGAGGTGTGTAATCTAGTGTGGTTCCCTTTGAAGAATTACCTCAAGATATTATGAGTCAAGAAACCTGAAATTTCCTTCCTATTCTATCTAATCCAACTCCCTAATTGGTGAGTGAGCATATATAGCCAGATTCAAAGATGGAGTAGTGAGAGTTGGAGCGCTGAAGAAAGAAACTTAGGGGCATATTTACTAAAGTGCTCCAGCCATTAATGCACATTATAGCATGTGCTAAGTGTTATGGGATGCTAAAAGCAGGCAGTGCAGTAAAAATCCCACACTAGCTACATAGTGCACAATAGGGTGAAGTCTGGGTGAATTATGGGAGATGAGTAGGTGTGAACTGCATATTATGAATTGTGCACTAGAACTTATTGCTCGCTGTCAGTATTGCAGTTAACATGAGTGCATTTAATGCGACCTCAAGAGGAGGTGTTAGGTGCGCCCACATTAATCATGAATGAACCGAATGTGTTGAAAAAAAGTCAGCGTGGTAACTGTAGAAGACATGCTGGCCATACCCTGACAGCTACTGTGCCTTAATGTTTACCATACCGTGCGGTAAGTGCAATTCCTTACTGCCCTTTAGTAAATATTTATTTTATTTATTTACATTCTCTTATATACCATGCTATTCTGCATCAGTGCGGTTTACATTGAACAAACTGAAATTACATTGAACAGGGCATTATAACTTGGAGATAACTATTTTACAGGGAACATGGGCTATGGAGGGTTAAGTGACTTGCCCAAGACCACAAGGAGCACCTGTGAGACTAGAAACCCCAGTCCTTCTGGCCCAAGGTTGCTGTCCTCTAGTGGGATTTGAACCCCTGACCTTCCGGCCTGAAGTACCTTGCCCCAACCACTAGGCCACTCCTCCACTCCTAACCCCTAATTTTTTAAAATACTAAATTTTAAAAAGTTTTTTTCCAACCATTCTCAAATGGATAATTTTGCAAAACAATTAAGTCAATATTCAACCTGCAGCAGTCAGTGTCTTTTAAACAGCAGTTGCTGCGGGCAAAGTGAAACCAGACAATCAGGAGAAGTGTGCTGGTGGTGGCTTCCACTGAATATCTGGTTTTAGGCGTAACTGCCATGGGCTATGCAGCTAGCCAGACCTCATAAATGGGCAGGTTTGCTAAGCTGCACTAATGGTTAGCACGGGGTTTATCCTTCACTCAGCATGCCGCAGTAACCATTACCATGTGCTGGATACATGGCTGCAGTAAACGTCATGTGCTAACTGCTTAGTGTGGATTTGTGTGGAGGCTGGGCAGATCAGGGGTGAAGTGTGACCAATCACAGTAATACGTGCTACTCACACATTTTGCAGTTAGCATGGGTTCACTTACCAGCGTCTCAAGGGACATAGCACAGGTCCAGCACCACCTCAGCACCATGGGGCATGTTTACTAAAGGTTAACACGCATTAAGAGCTGCAATGCCCCGTAGAAATGAATGGGCAGTGGAAGCACTTAACACATGATAACCTTTAATAAACATGCCCCTAAATTTTGGAGCTTAACGCATTGTAATCTACCATATTTTAGTAAACATGCCTCAAAGTTAAGCCTGCTTATTTTTGGCCTAACTTTATGCACTCACTTATGCATTTGGAGTCTGATTCTGGTAGGAGCACGTCCAGGCCGTCCCGATGGCCCCAAAGCAAGACGGGCCCACTTGGACCCATTTCTGGACCATGGGAACAAAATGTTCCCACAGTAGCCAGAATTGGGCCTGAGGACGGCCCGGTGTGCCCCTGCCTCCTTTGGGGTCATCCTCCCCGCAGGCTCCCCCAACTCCGGCATTCCCGGCCCTCCTTTTCACCAACACCTGACCCAAGGCTGGCCTGCCATGGCCTGGATCGGACAGCAGGGACCCCCCCTACACCCAGCCCCGATCCTGGGGTGGGGGATCCTCAGGCCCACTCACGGGATTTGTGCTGCTTATTCCATCTATGGGGTGGAATAAGCAGTGAGTCCCAACGGGCCCGGAAGCATGTACAGGGCCATGACCTAAATTGGCCCTGTATGTGCTGCTGGGCTGGACCTCCCCTGCTCCGCCCCAATCTTGCCCCCTCTTGCCCCCCACCGGCCCTGCCCATCCTGATGCACAGGACGTACATGGAGAGACAGTAGGAGAATCAGGCCCTGATGGCTTGCGTGGCTGCAATGGGGCCCTTAGTGGCCTGAAGATCACAGCTAACCAGATAAGTGCTTGCACCACTTTCACCTTGCCCATGGGCTATCCTGGCACTATCCGGATAGTAACATGAAGGTTAGAGGGAAGATCCGGTGGCACTGTGAAATTTAATTTATGAAATCATCAAAAACCTTTTTTTAATTAACAGATTTATTCTGCAAAGGTGACTCATGCTACTTTCTTCTGGCTGTATCAACAGTGAATCAAAAGATAAAAATAGTAAAGTCTTCTCTCATGTGTGGTGATCCGTATGGTGCAGTGCATCTATTCTTTAAGCTCTAAGCATGTGCCTTATTGTGGTGTAAATACCAGACTAACCGGGAATCCAGAGGTCACCATGATCTAAAGAAGAAGGAATTTGTGGAAGAATACTTTTCAAGTAAGGCATTAGTGGGTAGAATTAGATCATGCTCTTAAGTCAACAAGACCAAAAGTCAATTAGCTGCCTGCAATACTTGTATAGATTTTGGGGGTTGATCCTTAGGTATTGAGAATATGAATTATTTGGTGGGAATTCTTGACCTTTCCTTATTTTTGTTGAAATGTCCTGGGTGAACAGATACATCATAGAGGTTTGATATACATATCATATATAAATCTTACTTCCTTAATGTACCTATGCAGAAATCAGTGAAAAATTAACAACAAAAAAGACATTTCCAGATGTAAAGACATCATATATCAAAATCCTGTTTTTATTCTTTCCCAGTACTACTACTACTCATCAGTTGTATAGCATTATAAGACATACACGGCACTGTACAGATATATATAAGAGCATAAGATGTGCCATACTTGGTCAGACCAAGAATCTATCAAGCCCAGTATCCTGTTTCCAACAGTGACCAATCCAGGTCACAAGTACCTGTCAGGTTCCCAAAAGCTAGACAGATTCCCTGCTGCTTATCCCAGGAGCAAGCAGTGGATTTCCTTGGTCCTCTTTAATAATAGTTTATGGACTTTTCCTCCAGGAGCTTATCCAAACCTCTTTTAAATCCAACTACACTAACAGCTTTTACTACATCCACCGGTAATGAACTTCAGAGATTGATTACGCGTTGAGTGAAAAAAATATTTTCTCTGATTAGTCTTAAACATGCTACATTGTAGCTTCATTGCATGTCCCCTAATTTTCTACTTTTTTTAAGGAATAAACAACCAATCTACATATACACATTTCACTCCATTCATTATTTTACAGACCTCTATCATATCTCTCCTCAGTCATCTCTTTTCCAATTTGAAGAGCCCTAACCCTTTAAGCCTTTCCTCATAGGGATATCCTTCCATCCCTTTTACAATTTTTGCTGTTCTTCTCTGTGCTTTTTCTAATTCTGCTATGTCCTTTTTAAGATATGATGACCAGAATTGCACACAATATTCATGGTGTAGTCTCAACAGGATTGATACAGCGGCATTGTAATAGCCTTCATTTTATTTTCCATTCCTTTCTTTATGATTCCTAGCATTCTACTGACTTTCTTGGATGCTGCTGCCCACTGGGCTGAGGGTTTCAAGGTATTATTCACGATGACACCCAGGTCCTTTTCCTGGGTGATGATTCCTAATGTGGAACCCTACATCGTATAACCATAGTTTGGGTTGTTCTTCCCTAGGGGGGTCATTCTGACTAGCGAATAGCGGGGATGTATGACCGGTTTGCACATACAACCCCTGCTATTCGCTGGGACCGTGCAGAGAGAGCTGGATGGGGGCAGAAGAGGGAGGGCCAGAGGCAGAAGTGGAGGAGTGGCCTAGTGGTTGGGGCAAGGTACTTCAGGCGGGAAGGTCGGGGGTTCAAATCCCACTAGAGGACAACAACCTTGGGCTGGAAGGACTGGGGTTTCTAGTCCCACAGGTGCTCCTTGTGGTCTTGGGCAAGCCACTTAACCCTCCATAGCCCATGTTCCCTGTAAAATAGTTATCTCCAAGTTATAATGCCCTGTTCAATGTAATTTCAGTTTGTTCAATGTAAACCACACTGAGGCAGAATAGCACAGTATTTAAGAGAATGTAAATAAATAAATAACTCAGACATACATAGAAGAGAGAAGAAAGGACAAATGGACAGCAGACGATGGAGAGTTAGCAGAAGACACGAAGAAACCAGAAGAAAGTGGCTGGAGCAATTGCAACTGAAAGAAAATGCACAAAAGGTAGAAAAATATCTCTTTATTTTGAATTTATTAACTGGAATATGTCAGCTCTGGGAAATGTGCATCATTAACGTCTGCACTTTGTTTAATACAAGAGGGAATTAATTTATAGTTTTATTTCTACAGTGTTGTTGTACATTCCAAGCTTGGCTTTTGGGGTTCCCGGTTTAATTATTGTCTTCCTGTTTCTAAATTGTGATTCCTTGTTTGGTGATGGTCTATGTTCTGCATATGTAATTGAGCTGAGGTATTCTATTTATGTAATTCCTATTTGACATTACCACTTGTTCTCTTTCCCCAGTAGGTCAAGTATTGTTATTCTCTGAAATGTATTGGTTTAATATTTGCAGTGTTGCCTTTTGATAGGTAGGGAATGGTGCTTTGTGAGTCCTGGTAGTGCTGTTATGATACGGCGGGTTTGTTATGGGTTCTAAATGGGCAGTGTTTGTAGTAGTTCCTAATGTGTCTGGCGGTTGGCACTG
Source organism: Ichthyophis bannanicus (assembly GCA_033557465.1). Classification (NCBI taxonomy): domain Eukaryota; kingdom Metazoa; phylum Chordata; class Amphibia; order Gymnophiona; family Ichthyophiidae; genus Ichthyophis; species Ichthyophis bannanicus. The sequence goes on from CM066037.1 coordinate 485,987,947, forward strand.
GATTATAGTACTGTAATGTAGAAATCTTTTAGTCTTTCTTTATCCATACACTCATTAAGAGGCATGTTTACTAAAAATTAGTGTATGGTAACATTATGCAAATATGTATGCAAATTGTGCCCCTTATGCAAATGAGGTCCCGCACCGAGTCTCCGCACATGGCCCCGCACCCTCCCTTGGGCCGCCCCTGTTTGGAAAAACTTAGGGGCATGTTTACTAAACATTCCTAACGTGCGGGGCCGCGGTAGTGTGCCTGTGCCATATAAGGAGTGGGCGGTTCAGGCCGAAAAAGGAAAAAAAAAGACCGTATGTGTGCGCATCGCGTTAATGTGCGGGGCCCACATTAGCGCGTGGGAAGGCTATGTGGGGCGCAGTTGGGCACATATAGGAACAGAGCCGTAGCACAACAGTGAAGACAATAACCAATGGTGCAGGGGCCATGGGTTCAATCCCCCAGCGTGTGCAGCCCAAAAAGGCTGGCTGAGGCACCACCTTGAATGTGGAAATGTGTGTCAGGAGGCAAAATAATTTTGGGGCAGCATAAGGCGGCGCACTGTTCATTGTGGGGCGGCATAAGGCGGCGCACTGTTCATTGTGGGCAGCAGGATGCGGCACACTGTTAATTGTGGGCAGCAGGATGCGGCGCGCTGATGCTAAAGCAAAGGAACACAGCCACAGCGCAATGGTTAAGACACTGACCAATGGTGCAGGGACCAGGGGTTCAATCCCTCACAATGCCCATTGAAAAAGGTTAGCTGAGGCAGTATATTTTATGTTGTGGAGTGCTTTAGGAGGCTTTTTAATTCTATTTTGTGATAACTACTAGCAAACGCACTCTCACAGCATGTTAACATAAGGCGGACCATAAGGCACATGTTACAGTGCACCATCCGCCAAGGCACCCTAGAATGTCCCCTATAGGGCAGCATGTATGTTGCGACACAGGATAATGTATAGTGCACCCTATATGGATGCCAACCATAAAGTGCCCTATAGGGCGCCCAATAAAGCACCCTCAGAGGCACCTTATGGGTACAGTACGCTGAGGGTGTTATTGCAGGCATCAACATATGTACAGTAAATGTAAAAAATGCTTTGGAAAAACCTATCATAGAACCCCACTGTGGGTATGAACCCATGACCTCTGGCTGCACAGGCAGTGGCGTAACCATTGGGCTACACCTCTATAGCTGCAAACAAGCTCCTGCCTGGCTGCAGATAGCCTGCACGTCACATCACAGACAGTCTGCTGGTGTAAACAGGATAGGGTTAGGCCACCCGTACCCATGATGCACTGCACATGCAAATCAGCTGTCCACAGATGCACACAAGATGGGAACTGCACCCCTAAAGCTACCCGGCCTGGTAGGGGGAGGTGTCCTTGTGCACCCACACAGCACCTCGGCCTGGTAGGGTGTCCTGAGTGGGTGGACAAATGGCAAAGAGTAGCTAAACACCATCACATTGTGCGGTTACTATGCCCACCCTGAGTGTGTGATGATGCGCCCAGGACCAGGTGCACAACACCTTGCATGGCTGAATGCGGCCATGCCAGAGCTCCAAAGCAGCAATAACCTGTGAAATAGGTAGGTGCTGCATAAACATCTTGGAGATTGCTGTCTGCCACAGTTAGTGGAACAACACCCCCCCCCCCCCCCCCCATGGATAAAACAGGGTCTCCCACCAACAGATCCCCCTACTATCCTTTTCTCCCCCTCATGGCAGCAGAGTCAACCATCAACCCCAGTCCTGCTGGGGAAGTAGACACCACCCCCACCCCACACACATATCCATAACACAATATCAGACAGACATTAGGCCTGGATATTCATAGATGCACCCCACCACTATCTGATATTCTCCTGCAGCAAGCCATCGGCCACTGCACCCTGCAAGGCACTCCATCAAGACACATACCATCTGTGCTCAGTCTGCTGGTTGGTCCTGATGGAAATGCATGCACCCACAACTGGGGTGGCAGCACACACAAGCAGATAAGTCAGTGACAAGGCCCCAACAGGAAACCCATATATATCACATGAGAGAAACACAATACAGCACTATGGGTGTGCCTAGCCATGCTGCCATCACTGCAAACTCAGGGTGAGAGTGATCCCCCAGCAGCACATACAGAGGTCCCCCTGTCTGTGTAGGTGGTGGCCGGGCACTACCATGTCCCTGCCAGTGCCCTATGCCCTGTGCAACTGCATCCTGGTCAGCCAACCCTGTCTGAGATATACCCATGGTCCCTTGCTACTCATTATGCACATTAGCAGGCCAATACTGGCAACAGTGCTGGCAGTGTGGGCTGTGGAAGGGGCTTGCAGCCAGCACCCACTGTATAGACAGACACACACTTCCACACCTATGCCAGCATGGTGCTACTATTGAGGAGGTAATTAGCCTTGGCCACCAAACCTGTCCTAGGCACGGCAAGGCATGGATATGGTACGCAGTACTGCTGGGGGTCACTCCCCAGGGTGGTAAACACCGTCAGAGGCCAGTCCTGGAGCACGCCCCGCAAACACCTAACAGATTGTTCTGATGGGGTCAACTAGCAGTATGTGCATAACGTATGGATATCTATCTGCCAGTACTCCTAGCAAATGTCTCAGAGCTGTGTACCATATACCTCAGGTGTAGGGTGACATTGCTAAGGTATGCAGGTGCTAGTATTGGGAGATGCACGCAGGGTCCACTGTTCTGCCTCTCCAGGAGACATTGGCCAATGGGGCCTGTGGGTGTGGGTGTGGGTGTGTCTGCCCCTGTTGGCTGCTGCTTTACGGCAGAGATTCCCAACCCCAGTCCAGGTCTGCATCACACTGTTCGTGTTTTCCTGCTGTCCCTCATGAATATGCATGAGCTACATCTACATGCCATGGGGGTGGTGCAGAGATATACAGCACAGGCATTTGTATGAGTGGCAGCATGGAACCTGACTGGTGTGTGGCACACCAGGAATGCATTTGGGAGAGTCTGCTCTAGGTACTGCCCCTGTTCATGGTGTCTGTGCTCAGTGGGGTAAAAGAGACGTATTACCATTGCATATGTCCTCGACACGAAAGGTGTGTCCTTACTATCACTGTGTAGGTGTGGGAAAAATATGTGGCTAGGATTGGCAGAAGCCCCAGCTGGGCTTTGAACCTGTGATCTTCTGTTCTTGCATGCACTGTCTGTGTGCACTGCACCACCGTGTAGCCACAGATTGGCTGGTTTCCCTGGAATGTCCATGACTGTGGATCCGGCAGGGCCTGTCTGTTGCAGTGGACTGTGCCAGCCTGCACATGGCTAGGGCTCTGTCTTCTGTGGCTAGCAGCCACTGCCCCCTGCACCACATGTACTCGTCCGCCAACATGCTGGCATGAGCTTCTCTCAGAAACAGCAGATGACCAGATTGCAATGTGGCAGTACGGGACTGCATTTGGGGGATTTGGCTGTAGGTAATGCCCATTGTTGTTGTGTTTTTGCAGTGTTGTGTAAAATATGGGTGTTTTCCCCATGCTTATGTTCCCTGCAATACAGGGGTGTCTGTGCTATCTTTGTTTAGTGGTGGGTAAAATATAGGGGCTGGGCTGGCATGTGCCCCAGCTGGGATTTGAACCTCTGACCCTCTGGTCCTAGAGGTACTGGCTCTGTCCGCTGCACCACACTATGGCCACAGAGACAATGCAGCCCCTGGAGGTAGTATACCTGGCAGGATGGAGTCACAAACCCTGCTCTACGCATTTTTACTGTGGGCACATGCACCCTGTCTGGTGACAAACGTGCACATAAACCCCGGAAATGACCACGGGAAATGGGGGACAAAATATCACCACGCTGGGCAACAGTGATATTAATGGGCAACCATAGCAAACACTCCCAGGAAAGCTCCAAAAAGGACATTTGTTTTGGATGAGTCTCCGCTCCGTAGACCCTTCCAATATTCATTTCTTCTTTCTGGAGCTTTCCTGGGTGTGTTTTCTATATTTGCCCATTACTATAACTGTTCCCCAGCTGCATTACTATTGTGATATTTTTGTTGTGGTCACTTTCTATTTTTATTTTCACTTTTGTGCTGTGCACATGTATCACACTGCTCACGTTTTTCAGGTTTCCCCGATTTTGCTGTACATTGCTGACGGAAATGGTTTCTCTTCCCTTTAAATGCCCTCTTTGGGATTCGGCCCCGATAATGTGCGGGGAGCCTCTCCCCTCCCCTTCCCCGCCCATTAAACCCATCTCTCCGCCCCTCAGGAACCTTCCTCCGCCCTCCGTTAGCCGTTCCACGCCTCTATCGGACATTTGCGGGCCCGTACTTGTGCGGGGCCCGTTATTGTGCCGCGCACCTGTGCGAGGGTGACACGCATGATTGCGGGGCATTTAAGCGCTCTTAAGTACTGCTTTTAGTGCGCTATTTTGCGGCGCGCAAATTAGCGGTTTTTAGTAAACATGCCCCTTAGATAAGCTAGCAAAGTAGTCAGGAAAGCAAAGATTCAAAAAGAGGAGGAAATAGCCAATGCAATAAAATGGGGGGATAAGACATTTTTCAGATATGTTAGTGAGAAGAGGAAGGGCAAAAGTGGTATTGTCAGACTCAAGGGTGAAGGGGAGGAATATGTAGAAGCTGATGAGGATAAAGAAGAATTGCTTAACAAATATTTCTGTTCTGTGTTCACAGATGAAGAACCAGGAGCAGGACCTCAGAAAACACCTACAAACAGGAACAGAAATGAGGGACATCTTGAACAATTTTCAGAAGGCTGTGTTTGTGAGAAACTAGCTCAACTTAAAGTAGACAAAGCAATGGGACCGGATGGGATACACCCTAGAATACTGAGGGAACTTGGGGACGTTCTAGCAGCTCCACTGACTGACCTTTTCAAAGCCTCGTTGGAGTCGGGAGTGGTGCCAAAGGACTGGAGAGAGGCTTATGTGGTGCCTTTACACAAAAGCGGAAGTAAGGATGTGGTTAGAAACTACAGGCTGGTTAGTTTAACTTCGGTGGTGAGTAAATTATTGGAAACACTGCTGAAAGAAAAAATAGTGAGGTTTCTGGAGTCCAGCGGATTACAGGATCCGAGGCAGCATGGATTCACCAGAGGCAGGTCTTATCAGACTGGGTGACCAGGGAGTTGGACCGAGGGAGAGCCCTAGATGTGGTGTATTTAGATTTCAGTAAAGCCTTTGACACTGTTCCTCACAGATGACTTATAAAAACACTGAGCACCTAGGAATGGACCCTAAAGTTACTGCTTGGGTTAGAAATTGGTTGGGTGGGAGGCGACAAAGAGTACAGGTAAATGGAGCTCACTCTGAGGAGAAGGATGTTACCAGTGGTGTGCCCCAGGGATCTGTCCTTGATCCGATTCTTTTTAACATCTTTGTTAGTGATATAGCGGAAGGGCTTTCGGGTAAGGTTTATAGAGCTGGTTAGGCTCTATAGGTAAAAGATAGGCACTGGCTGGCCTATCTTTGCCCATAGAAGCTAACTGGGCAGCGGTGCAATATTGCCGCTATCTGGTTAGCCTCTGCGGCTTCCAGACATGTGCGGTGACCCTGAATATTCAATTCTGGGGCCGCATATGACCCCGATATTGAATATCCATGGTTAAAGGATGGTTGCGACGACTAGGTGCTGTACTTGCGCCTAGTCGTCCTATCTCAGTACCGGGCCCTTTATCTCCCTAGCATGTCCTGATGTGATATTGACCTAGTCAGTACCAGGGTAATTAAAATCTCCCATTAATACTGTGCTGTAAACTTTGGTACCTTCCCTAATTTCTGTTAGCATTTCATCATCTGTCTGTTCATTCTATCCAGGCAGATGGTAGTGCACCCCCACCGTCATTCCCTTTCCCTTTTTACATGGAATTGCTATTCATAGAGATTCTACAGTATATTTGTTTCCTGCAAAATATTTATCCTGTTAACTTGATGCCCTCTTTAACATATAGAGTCACCACCTATGTGATCTACCCTATCATTGTGACATAGTTTGTAACATGGTATCACTGTGTCCCACTGGTTATCCTCCATCCACCAAGTCTCTGAGTTGCCAGTTATACCTAACCTTTCATTCATTGCTATATATTCTAACTTGCCCATCTTATTTTTTAGACTTCTAGAATTTGCATACAGGCATTTCAAAGTTTGTTTTTTGCTAATATTAACAGTCTGGCTATTTGATGACAGGGCTAATTTGGAATCTTTCAGCTCTGTCTGATTTTTACTTAAAGACACTTGGGTTACTTTTACCTTTATTGAAACCTCTCTATCAGGATATCTCGGCTTCCCTGCTTGCTAGTATCTTTCAAGGATACATTATTCTGAACTATGTGCCCTTGGGCAACTGTTGGCTTTCCTCCAAAAATTCCTTTGAATATCAGATGCAGCATGCATATTCAAGTCAATACTGACTCAGCAGCCCCTGGGTTATCTTGGCAAGGTGTAACTGGAAGTAGATTTCCAGGCCTTTCTTCCAAGGAAGTGGAGGATTAAGGGACTTGCCCAAGGCCTCAGGGAGAGCTAGTGCGAATTAAATTCAGGTCTCTTAGTCACCAGGCCAGTGCTCTAACCAATAGGCAGTCACTGCTCTTCAGAGTTTGTGATCTAATCAAGACAGACAACCCAACAATTGAGGACAAAGGGAAATCAAGGGGCATGGCAAAGATACAGATAGACGATAAGTAGGAGGAAAAGGATTTGCCGGAAGAGCAGAGTTCCCAAGGAGGGGTGTAGGGAGAGATAAGAGAGGAAAGATACTAAGGAGTCACTTAATGAATGCACTTATAGGTCAACAGAAGTTTGAACTGGATGTGGAAAGGGATAGGGAGCCAATGAAGTGGCTTGAGAATGGAGTCGCGGTGCCATGTCGACAGGACACCATGGCACTGTGGCTTCATTCAGGAGTGACTGAAGTAGCCAGGCATGTGGCTGTATGTGCTGGCAAATTGAAATCAGGGCCCAGCCTGCATGTTCAGGCTCTACACCTGATTCTAATCCTGGGGCACGTCTAGCCCCCACGGGATCAGAATCGGATCTACCTCTGGGCATCCTGTTTCCGGTCTGACGCACAGGGGTCTGGACGACCACATTGGAATGTGCTTCAATGTGTTCAGAAAGGAAGGGACACATTTTGCTGATGTTATGGAGAAAGAAACAACAGGTTTATCTTTCAGATGAGGGCAGAGAAAGAGAAGAGTCACAGATGACCTCAAGGTTGCGAGCTGAGGAAAGAGGGCTTGCTGCAAAATTCACAGTCCTGTGATACTTTTACGTTATGCTTGTATAAGACGTCGGCAATGCTGATGGCAATACACTTTAATAATCTGTGACCATGGGCAATGGGGCATGTCTCTTAAACAAATCACATATTACCAAATCCTTCAAATTAAATGTGAAACCCATTTTGGGTTTGCCGGTCACCTTGACAAATCCTTGGTCTGGTGCACGATCTCATCCGAGTCTCTCAAGGACATATAAACCCTTATTCACTATGAATAGCTATGAATGTAAATACACTATTATACAACGGAATGCAGAATATGTTGAAACACATTATGAAGAGTGTTTGTACTGACAGAAGCGTCTGTGCTGTATCGGTTAGAAATAAATCACTCCTTTTATCGGGCAAAACTTGTTTGAAATATATTGTGGCACCTTGGCATTGATTTTCCTAGAGCAAACAAGCCATCAGAACCTTATTTGGGTGTAACTGTAGTATCAGTGACCCAGAAAGAAGACTGTAAAGGTATCGCAGGTCTGTGAATTTTGCAGTTAGCTCGGTCACTCAGACTGCCAGTGTGCATGGTGTCATCGGTAGTAATGTCACTGGTTGAAAGATAATAACACGCTCAGAACTTAAACTTTTAAATTAAACAAGGGCTAAGGTCAAGTTAATATTTTTTCTCATTTAAACAAAACCAGGAGTGTTTGCTCGAGCTGGATTGCGAAGTGGGGGGGCGCATTTTAAAGTTCAACCACACTAAACCTATCACAAAGCAAGAGCAATCACATCTGCTTTAAAACAAAATATGAACAAAGGTTGATTCTGAGCTATAATAACGTTACCTTGTTGGTTAGATTAAAATAATAGCAGAGATCCATTGAAGAATTACACCATGCTATGAATTGTAGGACAATAGCCCATCTAGTAGGGCTCTTGGATTCCTAGAAAAACATTCAGGTCGATATTCAAACCTATTTATCTAGTTAGCAGATGCTGTTAACCAGATAAGTGCCGCTGAAAGAGATAATAAGCAGCACTGTGGGTCCCTTCATTAAAGTGCGTTATGCAGTTAGCATGGGTTTTGGTGCGCGGTAAATGTAGCCCGGGGTAACAGCATAGAGCTACCATAGCGCAGGTCGATTTCTATGGTGTAAATCACAGTGTGGAGCGCTAAATGAGTGGGTTAGGGGCGGAGTGTGGCCGTGGTGAGCCTGCAGTCAAAACAGGATAAACACCACATGCTAATAACATGTCTTACAATTAACGTGGGCACAATTCTCACAACCTCAATAGGTGTAGTTAACTGTACCCGAGGTATTGCCGCCCCGTGTTACCATTTATTGGCATGTGACCTAGCGAGGAAATGCCGTCCATGCCCCTGACAGGTAACACCGTGACTTTGCACAAACGAGCTTTGATTTTGCACGTTAAATCACAGCGCCCTTTAGCAAAAGGGCCCCTATATGCATACTGCCACCGAACAGTCTCTCTGACTTCCTCAACACTATGTACATAATGCTGCAATGGACTGGGGTGGAGCTGCGATTTATCCACATTGCGATGATCTTCAGGACCACTATGTGGATAGCTAGCTAGACAGCTTAGGACTGTAAAAATCTGTCTTAAAACAAACTTAAGTGTGCAGATGAATTGATGAAGAGGCAGAAGGACAGATTCTCCCTAACAGGGGCCATCATTTAAGCAAAAAGCACTAAAACCAATACCCTGGGATAGAGATCATATCTCCCATCATAAAGGTTTTCAACGTTATCATAGAAAGGTTAACAATTAAAATTCTTTTCCTCCAGGGCAAGATCTGTAAATGCTTTTCGGAAGACCACAGAAGATTATTTCTGTAATCCCTCCCACCTTCCCATCCCCAAAAGCAAATAAAGATAACCTCTGCAACAGTGCAGGCTTGACTTAAAGCAAAAGCTTTGTATTTCAGAAGCTTGCTGAAATTCAGTCTAAAAGATCAAACCCACTCTGCAAACCTCGCAGTGGGGTCACATTATTGGAGACTATCTGAAAACTCACACTCCTCTGAATATTACATGAAGCAAATGCAGAGGGTTTAGTCTGAACGTACATAAACATATTTATCTAATTTGCACAGACATTTTAATTTAATTGTGCTTTAGAAGTTTTCCAGCGATTGAGATCACTTTTGAAAGCTTTCCTGCTTTCATCTTCATCAAGGGTGCAGAAGCCTAGATACGCAAACCGAAACAAGAGGCCCGGCCTATTCAGCTAAACTCCATTAGAGCTTTACAATTCTAAGCAGATGTCAGTCATTGGTCAAATTTATGTCAAAAAGCAGGCGTAAGAAAGGTACAAGGAAAGGAAAGGCACTAATAAATTATATAAAAATACTGCTAATGGAATTATTCTTTTCATACTCTACAGTAGTATACCATTCTTGACAGTATTAATCTATTTAAAAATGTTTTGTTAAAAAAAGGAAAGGAGTTATTTTCTCCTACTACCTCTAGTGCTACTAAACCTCTGCAACACTCTGTATTTACACATATGAGACAGTCTCGGTTCCATGGTGCTCACAATCTAGTCAGAACACAAAGACGCATAAGAAGCTTCAGGAAATTAATTTATTATAGAAAACATGGATAATATCAGTAAGGTTATGATTAAGGAGACCCAGGGTTTACAATCCAATGGCAGCTTCTAAAAGGTGTTTTAGGTGTAATGGGGCATGCTACATTTAGTTCAGGAAGGCTGGGTGAGGCATATGGCGCGGCAAGCAAGGTGGCAAGCCGGGCTCAGGAGATGGTGACGAAGAAGGTCACAGAAGAGAGTAACTTGCCTAATAAACAGAGTTTGCAAGGAAAGATGTAGGTAGGGCTAGTGCAAGGGTATCGGGTGCCTTCAGTCTTACACCGCCTCCCACCCTAGAGATAATTAAACTCAACAATCATGTTTATCTCAACACCAGTCTTCCCACAACGATCCTGTAAAATGCATAATTGTACATCATGAGGTCCATATTCAATAAAAGGTCTGTGGAATAATTAGAAACGTCTAATCTAGATTTCCACATTATCCCTATATTCCGTGGTACTGTACATATAAGCAGTGCCATTGAATATATAAATATAAATTATACGTATAAGTATATTTATATGTATAGGTAGAATATCTGGATATCGGGCTAAGTTATAAGACACATTTTTGAAAGGCCATTTAGGTGCCCCCTGAGACGTAGAAATCAAAATGTCTGAAATTCTGTAGTAGGGGCAGTAGAGAAGCTGGATGCATGTGAATGCGTTCTCAAATCCACATATCCCTGCCTCCAAGGATAAATGTCCCTGTCAACATCCCAGACAGCGGGGTCATGCAGAAGAAAGGCCTGGACATGTACAGGGAGATGATCGAGTTCGGAAATGTGCAGGTGCGAAAGTTCGAAGTGGGAGGACCCTGCAACATAGACGCTAGTATTTCAGAACCTGCACACGGATTTGTCACCACATCCACATACGGCCCAGCCACTTTGCATATGGAGATGTATAGCGGTGCGATGGCAAACAAAGAGGCCTCACGATATACCTGCTATCTTTCTTTGAGGAGGAGATAATAATTGGGAAAGTGAGAGCTGGCGGAAACGAGCAAGATCAGAAGGCCTAGTCATGCCAAGGGGCAGGTCTAAATATGGACGTGTCTGCTGGTGGGTTCACATGTGTGGTGCCTTTATGAAACTGAAGATGCATGTGGATCTTCTTAGAGCTGCCCTGAACACACCTCCACCATGCCCCCTTGTAATTTGGACATGATCGTGGTGGAGATGTGTAAATTTCAACCTTTTTAAAATCTCTGTTGAGACGTGGATGTGATTTATAGATGTGAATGGTCATTTTCACACATGCAAATCATGAATAGGGTTTCTAAAATGGCCCTCTATACATTTGGCTTCGATGGCCCAAGTTATACCAAACATATAAGCTATGGGGTCATTTTGGAAGCCCTATTCATGCTTTGGACATTTAAAAACAGGCATAGAGCTATCCAAAGCACAGAGACGTCAACCAGAGCCATTTTAGAAGCCAGTTTTGTAGACAACCCCAGCGTGAGGATGCCCAAGTCCAAATGGGGGCATTCCCAGGAACCTGGACATCACTGCTTGATCTCATAAACGTCCAGCATTGTGCGAACACGCATCTGAAAAGTGCTCTTTTTGTTTGAACAAGCCTCCAGAGAGTATAGAGGAAAGAGCACTCCATCACCCCCAGTACTCAGCACAATCTCAATGATAGCAGCAGAGAGATTTGTGCCCTGGCTTCCCCTGCTTTTAGCCCACTACTCTAACAATTAGGCTATTCCTAGATGTCCAGCTTCTGGAATACTATTCTGGAGATATCTATGAAGACCCCTGTAGATGTCCATATCAGGCATGTCCATGTCTGTACCTGGAGATGCCTTCTTTTTTTTTCAGGCATTGTGGCTTAGACGTCCCAGATTGCACTTGGATTTCCTTTCTAAACTTCCCTTCTATCAGCCCGATTCCATCTGGGACGTGCAGGCCCTCTGTGCATCCAGTCGGAACCGGATGCACAGAGGGCGTCGCGATTCTGATCCCCCAGGGCACGTCTAGCCCCGTGGGATCAGAATCGTGATCAAGCCTGTATGTGCAGGCCAGGACCGTGATTCCCCCCAGCCTGAATGTACAGGCCTTGCCTGACTAACTCAGTCAGGGCTTTTAAATGGAGCCACGGAGCCATGGCGTCTGGTTGCCATGGCACTGCGGCTCCATTTAAAAGCCGCGATCCCCGGCTGCCAACCACCAAATTGCTTTCCCTGCAGCCTGGTCCCCAATCTGGCCCAGGGCCAGAGTCAGGTTGCGGGGAATGCCCTCTGCTGCCCCTTCCCAGCCCTGGGCATGCCGATCTAGCCAAATCAGTGAAGTCATTCCACCTCGGAGGTGGAATAACTTCCCTGTTCAAGTCGCTGGCTCTGGATGTACAGGGCCGTCATTAGAATCAGCCCTGTATGTCCAGGGCCAGCAACCGCTCACTGCCTGCCCTAATGCTGCCCTCGATCCTCCCCTTTCCTGCCCCCATCTGTCTTTGCTGTACAACTGGTGGGGAAGTTAGACACCAGTGGGAAGGAGCTATTCGCGAGTTGGAATGAGCCTGTTTTTGTATAATAGATGAATATCATTGCCTATCTGCCCTGCTGGTAGTCCACCTCTGTCCCCCGCTGCATGGCCAGAACTACTGTGCATGTTGTGGTGGACAGAGGTGTGACAGGGCAGAGAGAGGGTGGTGTCAACCCCTAGACATACAGGGACAGTTCCAGGATGGCCCTGTACGTCCGGTGATCGCCAGGGGGACGCCCTCCTCATACCACCTCTGAGATGGAATAACAGTGAGAAGCCCCCCTCTAAATGTAAGGGTGAGTCCCTGCAACCCGATCCAGGGCCCAGCGGCCCCCGTTGGTGTCAGGCAGTGGGGACTCGGGGGTCTGGGGCTGCAGGCAGATGGAGCTGAGGGAAGGATGTCCCGTGGCTGCGGGAGGGGCATGCTGGGCCATCCTCGGGTCCAATTCTGACAGCCACAGGAACATTTTATTCCCGCATTTCAGAACCGGGTGCAAACGGGCCTGTCCTGCATGGGGCTGTCCAGACGGCCGGAATGTGTCCCTTCTGAAATCAGGCTGTATATGTATAATTTATACAGATTTGAGACCCTATCCCTGGAATGCACTAATCCCTCCCTCAACGCTTTACCTATAGCATTATACGTATAGCGAGATATTAATATTGATATTCCGTTATACATATGATGCTGATATATTATTTAAAAACCCAGCACTTAGATGATTGGCATGGTGCTGAAGTCTAAGTGCTTTTTTAATACTAGCCTGCATCTTTTGAAATAATAAACGTTGCTTTGTATCCCTGCAGGTACAAGAATGCACTGATGGTTCTGTGAGTTTGTGCGGCCGTCGAGATCTATTGTTTTACTAGGCCTAATGGTTGAGCCTGCCTTGGGTATAGGAGCTGGTAAGCACAGGAAGGTACTGAGGAGCTTCAGAATGGGTCAGGAAGTGAAACGACCCGAGTGCAGAAGCAGATGCAGTAAGAGCTTCCGGAGTGGGGTCGCCTGCAAGTCTGGACTTAGGGAAAACAGCAAACTGTGCCAGACCCAGAAATGATCCTCCCTCAAAGGAAATTTGTTCCAAAACTGTGTTTTGCCCACTGGCCAAATAGGGTCTACATATCTTTTGGTTTTGTTTAATTTTGGGGGGAGGGTTTTCAGGGCTTGTTTGCCTTTTTTTTAACTTGTTCTTTTTTTTTGTAAATAGTATCCATTAAAAGCCAGTGTCTTGGCCGGCTGCCCCTTCTATTTTTCCTTCTGCCCTCCTGAGCTTCATAAAACTAAAGCGGCCAGTGGAACAGATCTCTCCATTTTTCTCATTTAGGGGCATTTTACTAAAGTGCGCTATCTGGCAGCATGGGGTTTAGTGCTCAGTTAGAGTACTGCACTAAAACGTAGCTTGGGGCCCCACATTGAAAATCCATGTAGCACGTGATGGGGTGGGGACTGAGCGGGCCAGGGGCAGAATGTAGGCAGCAACAGCACTTCACATTAGCAGCTCGTGCTAACCATGATTCCTCTTGCTAGCACGGGTGAACGTAACATCGCTTCAGTGGGTAACATTAAGTACACCCATGTGCTGGCCCAACCACTAGGGCAGCAACCTCTGGAGGGCAGCAAAAGCAGAGCATTGAAAACTAAATAATAGATTTTGATAGCCAGAGGGGGTGTAAAGCTTGAGGTTCACTTAGGATTACAACACTTTGAACCAACTCTAGGGCCGGCCCTGGTGCCAGTTTGCAGAGCGTTGCATCTTTCTACGGCACTAATTGCAGGTTGATGGCGGGGATCATGGCTCCTGTAGGAGCCACAGTGCCATGGCAACAGGATGCCACAGCTCCATGCAGGAACCTGGCTGGGCTAGCCATGTAGTGGGCTGGACGTCTGGGGCCCAGAATCGGGCCACGTCCAGCCGGTTGCACCTGATTTTGATCTCACAGGCACATCTAGCTCTTGTGGGATCAGAATCGATTGCAACCGGGGCACGTCCAGATTCTGAGCGCACGCACAGGCGCGGGACATACATAACAGAACGGGCCTCCATGTGTCTTACTTGCTTTTATCCACTTCATGATGAAAGTTGAATCAAGGGGGGGATGGAGGGTCCTGGCAAAACTCAGACTACAAAATAAAGCTGACAGTGAGACAATTGCAGGCTAGAAGTGCTGCTGTCTTCCTGCCAGAGTGGATTGTGTCAGGAGAGACAAGTGTTGGGGGGATTGTACCCAAGGAAGAAGATAGAAAAGGCTCTTGATGGTGCTACCATGGGCCTGTGGCACTGTAAAGTAGGGTACCCTTGATGCATGGTTTCCTGTATAGTAGAAAAGGTCACATACCCCACAAAGGCTAGCTCTGACTATGTGATTATAATGACACTCGAGGAAGATAAGTCATGCAGCTGAATTATGAATAGACCAATGTTTACAAATCAATGTGCCATCAGACCTGATCAGGTGTGCCACAGTTAAGTCACTACTGCTCAGGTGCAGATCAGGGGTTAACATGCAGGAGATTCTTCCTGAGCATGTGTAGTTGTCTATGCTTCTCCTTCCTGTCTACTATTTATTTATTTATTTATTTATTTAGCTGTATTTATATCCTGCTTTTCACCGGGTCAAAGCGGTCAATTGGGAGATACATTTAACACGAGGGGATATGACACACATACGCTAATACTTACAGGGAACATGGGCAATGGAGGGTTAAGTGGCTTGCCCAAGACCACAAGGAGTGCCTATAGGACTAGAAATCCCAGTCCCTCTGGCCTGAGATTGCTGTCCCCAGGTGGGACTTGAACCTCTGGCCCTCCGGCATGAAGTACCTTGTCCTAACCACTAGGCCACTCCTCCCCCTATGAATCTTGGAGAGTGGGAATTAATGGCAGCACACATGTTGCACACAGCACCTCCTCCATTTTACCCTCTGAAGCCACCTCTTTAGAGTCCTTCCATCCTCTCCTTTATCCCCAAGCCCAGTGAAACGGGGAAAACATGCATTAAGAACTGGATACAACTCACTCTGTATGCTGGGAAGAGTTACTGTACATGTGTTGCCTTCAGTAGCAGACACACAACTTTGTCAGCTGCCCGCACCACATCGACTTCTGCCTTTTCCTGTATTTAGAAGGAATAGTAGTCTGGGAGCGTGGAGGTCTGTTCATGTTTGGGAAATGAAGGGATAGAATGGAAGGAGTCCAGATGTGCTAAACAGCTGAGGGTAAGGAAGGAGCGGGTGTCCACAAGGAGTAAATAGTGGAGGCAGCAGGAACATCTGCAGGGTAAAAGCCTGAGACAAGTGGGCGATGCCCCCAAGTTAAAGAACAACTGAGGTTGGAGAAAGAAAAGCGGAAAACTGCAAAAGAGGGCACCTAGAGGTTCCTTCCCGCATGACAACAGGGCCAAACTGTAGCAGAAGACTGAGGAAATGTTACTGAAAAAATGGTTTGCTCCTACCGATAACCCACAAGTTCAACTTAACACTAGAAGCCCCAAAGTGCATCAATTGACGCAAATGCATCTTCGGAGTTGTATACCAGCGCCACTGCTAGAACCATGTCAGTCATGTTCCATGACTGTTAGCAAGGTCAAGATGTTCAAATATGTGCATCAAAAATTAATGACAGATGCACCACCTAGCGGGAAAATGAATTTATACCTAGCAGCCCCAAAGTACGTCAATTGACGAACTCAATTGTCTTGGATGCGTCAATTGACATACTTTGGGGCTTTTAGCTATAAATTCATGTTCCCACTAGGTGGCGCATCTCAGTCACTGTTTACAGTTTTATTCCGACATTACAAACAATAAACACACGATGACATCATGTAATGATGTCACATATTGCACATATTTAACAAATAAGTAACTTCACATTAATTCACATCTGCATTTCATGCTAAACGCAGTCGTCGTGATAATGCGTCGACGCACTTTGGGGTTTCTAGGTAAAATTCCTTTTGGGGCTTCCAGTGTTAAGAACATAAGATATACCATACTGGGTCAGACCAAGGTCCATCAAGCCCAGTATCTGTTTCCAACAGTGGCCAATCTAGGTCATAAGTACCTAGCAGTCTCCCCAAAATACACAGGTTCCTCAAAGCTTGTATTGGGTCAAGCAGTGATATCCTGGGTCCCTTTTAATAATGGTTTATGGACCTTTTCTCCGGGAACTTGTCCAAATCTTTTTTAAACCCAGCTACACTAGCAGCTTTTACTACATTCTCCGGTAACTTGAACTTCCTTCTCCTGTATTAGTGGAGCCTTGGAGATAGCTGAACAAAGTTCAGAGGCATGACTGTAGGAATAAATCTAGCAGTAATTATCTACATACCATGTGCATGCATCATGTCTGTCTCTATATATATGTAGTAGGTATGTGCATATATATATGTAAATACAACACCTGGAGCATTGGTTCGTTGTTGTGGGTTGATGTACATCTCTGCCCACTACCGTTCTTTAAATTCTTTTATATTTAACCTCTTATTAATTTAACTCACCCTAATCCATAACATTACCCAGGAGAGCTTCCAGTGTCCATATATCCAAATGAACATGCTAGGACAGTGATGGCTAACCTTTTTGAGCCCGAGTGCCCAAACTGCCGCACAAAACCAAAGAATTTCCTCAAAGTGCCAGCACGTCAATTTGCATAAATATTTGCATAATGCTAACATACACTAACTTTTAGTAAACATGTCTCTTAATGAGTGTATGGATAAAGACAGACTAAAAGATTTCTACATTACTATAATCCAGTGCCAACCGCCAGGCACATTAGGAACTACTACAAACACTGCCCATTTAGAACCAATAGCAAACCCGCCGTATCCTAACAGCACTACCAGGACTCACAAAGCACCACACCATACCTATCAAAAGGCAACACTGCAAATATTAAACCAATACATTTCAGGCAATAACAATACATGACCTACTGGGGAAAGAGAACAAGTGGCAATGTCAAAAAGGAATTACATAAACAGAATACCTCAGCTCAGTTACACAGTTGCAATTGCTCCAGCCACTTTCTTCTGGTTTCTTCATGTTTTCTGCTAACTCTCCATCATCTGCTGTCCATTTGTCCTTTCTTCTCTCTTCTAGTTTTTTTTTCCATTCTCTCTCTCTCTACATCCGCTTTAACAGACTAAGCTTTCTCCTTTTGCTCTTTCCTCATTCCTATTTCATCCACTCAAATTTTACCCCTCCAGCCTCAATCCCCACTTTCTCTCCCACTACCCGGCCAATTGTAGATTTTTTATCCCTCCCACACAAAATATTTTTCCCCTCTCCATTTTACTCTCCCAGCCCCATCCCATTCTAATCCTCCCCCAACATCAGCTCCCTTCTAGTTCCAGCCTCACCCAGCATCCATTCCCTTCTAGTCCCTGCATCAGCCCATTTCCAGTCCTAGCAACCCCCCAACCCAATACCAGTCCTAGCCCCCCCCATCAACTCACTTCCAGCCCTAAACCCCCATCACCCCATTTCCAGACAGCCCCCCATCAGCCCACAGCCCATTAGCAGTCCTACCCCCCCAGCCCATTAGCAGTCCTACCCCCGCCCGCCCGCCCGCCCGCCCATTAGCAGTCCTAACACCCCCCCTCCTGCCCAT
Organism: Ichthyophis bannanicus; assembly: GCA_033557465.1. Lineage (NCBI taxonomy): Eukaryota > Metazoa > Chordata > Amphibia > Gymnophiona > Ichthyophiidae > Ichthyophis > Ichthyophis bannanicus. The sequence continues at coordinate 486,005,879 of CM066037.1, forward strand.
TAGCAGTCCTAACCCCCCCTCCTCCTGCCCATTAGCAGTCCTAACCCCCCCTGCCCATTAGCAGTCCTAACACCCCCCCTCCTGCCCATTAGCAGTCCTAACCCCCCCTCCTCCTGCCCATTAGCAGTCCTAACCCCCCCTCCTCCTGCCCATTAGCAGTCCTAACCCCCCCTCCTCCTGCCCATTAGCAGTCCTAACCCCCCCCTCCTGCCCATTAGCAGTCCTAACCCCCCCCCCCTGCCCATTAGCAGTCCTAACCCCCCCTCCTGCCCATTAGCAGTCCTAACCCCACCCTCCTGCCCATTAGCAGTCCTAACCCCCCCCCTCCGGCCCATTAGCAGTCCTAACCCCCCCCCCTGCCCATTAGCAGTCCTAACACCCCCCTCCTGCCCATTAGCAGTCCTAACCCCCCCCCCTGCCCATTAGCAGTCCTAACCCCCCCTCCTGCCCATTAGCAGTCCTAACCCCCCCCCCCCTCCTCCTCCTGCCCATTAGCAGTCCTAACCCCCCCCTCCTGCCCATTTGCATTCCTAACCCCCCCCCCCCGCCTGCCCATTAGCAGTCCTAACCCCCCCCCTGCCCATTAGCAGTCCTAACCCCCCCCCCTCCTCCTCCTCCTCCTCCTGCCCATTAGCAGTCCTAACCCCCCCTCCTGCCCATTAGCAGTCCTAACCCCCCCCCTCCTCCTGCCCATTAGCAGTCCTAACCTCCCCCCCCCCCCCCCGGCAAATTTTTTTTTAAAAAAAGCAGGCTCTGGCTGCTGCCGCGGCAGATTGCAATGTCCCGCGGGGCCCCCTCCGCCCGCTAAGAGCCCCTCTGCAAGGGCTTTCAGATTCGCGAGGGAGAGCGTCTCCCTCGCGTCTCTGTTAAGCCCGCAGGGGCTAATGGGAAATTTCCCATCAGTCCCTCGCGTCTAAAGGGGCTGATGGGAAATTTCCCATTAGCCCCTGCGGGCTTAACAGAGACGCGAGGGAGACGCTCTCCCTCGCGAATCTGAAAGCTCTTGCAGAGGGGCTTAGCGGGCGGAGGGGGCCCCGCGGGACGCTGCATTCTGCCCTTGCCGCGTCCGCAGTCAGAGACAGCTTTTTCTTTTTTTTGCGGACCTATGGCCCGCGTGCCAGCTGCAAGGCCTTCGCGTGCCACAGCTGGCACGCGTGCCATAGGTTCGCCATCGCTGTGCTAGGACTTAGATTATCAGAACATAAGTACAACCTGACCTACAATTTCCCAACCCCCACCCATCCTCTTTTCCGTCTCCCCCCCCCCCCCCACCTCCAACTCTTTGTCCTGCCTGACTACACTAGATGAGCATAAAACAGATAATAAACTGTGGAGTGAATCCTACTTACAGCTTGTTCAAGCCAACCCATTTAAACCATTATAGTACCTCGGAGGACCTATAAACTGCTTTGGCATTGTACATAGTACCAGTACCTCCCTCAGATATCCTGTTTTGTTTGAACATTTGGAAGAGACTTGTGGGCCTTTCAGTGTAATCACAGCGCATCCTTTGACCATATGAATCCTCTCCATGTGCACCCGTGGCTCTACGGAGATTAATGTGCTGAGGTTTTGAAACAATTAGGAAACACTGGACTAGACTGCAGTGGAAATGGATAGTTTAACGGAAAGCTGATGAACAACAGGTGAGAAGAACATAAAGAAGGTTTTCATAATGTGTTTAAAAAGGAAGGGGAAGATTTTGATGATGTTAGAGAAAAAGAAATGACACATTTTTGCATTGTTTTGGGTCTATTCAGAGGAGAGAGAGGAGAAAAAGATGTAGACTAAGGGACCAGGAAGAAGACCGTGTTCTCCATGGAGCTAGAAAATGGAGAGAAAGAGGAATTGGCTTAGGGGCACTAATCTTTTTTTAATTCAGATACTGTCCTTGTGTCCACCACCTCCACTGGGAGACTATTCCAGGCATCTACCACTCTTTCCGTAAAGAAATATTTCCGCATATTACTCCTGAGTCTATCCCCTTTCACTCTCACCCTATGTCCCCTTGTAGCAGAGCTTGCCTTCAATCGAAAGAGACCCTCCTGTGCATTTATGCCACGAAGGTATTTAAATGTCTCAATCATATCACCTCTATCCTGCCTTTCCTCTAAAGTATTCATATTAAGCTCCTTAAGTCTGTCCTCATATGCTTTATAATGAAGACCACTAACCATTTTAGTAGCCACCCTCTGCACCGACTCCAACCTGTTTATATCCTTTTGAAGGTGCGGTCTCCAGAATTGCACACAATACTCCAAATGAGGTCGCACCAGAGACTTATACAGAGGCACTATCACCTCCTTTCTTCTGCTGGCCATTCCTCTCCCTATGCACCCAAGCATCCTTCTGACTTTCATAGTCACCTTTTCTACCTGTTTAGCTACTTTAAGATCATCAGACACAATTATGCCCAGGTCCCGCTCTTCTTTTGTGGACAGAAGTACTTCACCGTCTACACGGGTTCTAGGTGAACTTTCTGATATAGAAAAGTAGATGAGAGCATCATTGGCATAAATATAGTATTGAAATCCGTGGTGGTAGGGTTTTGCGTGACTATTTTCAAAGTTTATTTATTTATTTATTACAGTTGCTTATATACCGCACTATTCAGTATCAGCGCGGTTTACAATATAACAAAACGACCAAGACAACATTCTGTTTGGTTTTACAAGGAACAGGAGTACAAACTTGGCTAACTGGGTTGAACTATATACACGAGATAATGATAATTACAACAACAGGGTTGAACTATATACATGAGATGATAAATAGTAAAGGCTGGGAATATAAGAACACAAGTTTCTTAGGTGGGGTTAGACTCGGTTAGGTGGGGTTAGGCTTGGGTTAGTCTCGGTAGCTGGCTGGGTAGAATTGGGGGAAGAGGTGAAATTTGATTGCCTTCCTGAATTGAGACAGATCTCTAATAGCTCGAATGCCTGGTGGTAGTGCATTCCAGCATTTGGGGACGTAAATACTGAAAGCCCTATTTGCCGTTGTGCTGTTGCATTTAGTCAAGGACTTCGGGGTTATTAGTAGATTTAGGGTTGTTGACCTTCTGGATCTGTTGGGGGGCACTGTGTGGATAAGCTCAGTGAGTGCCGTAGATGAGAGGCAATTGATGGCCTTGAATGAGAGGAGTAAAGTCTTGAATATAATCCTTCCGTGTATAGGTAGCCAATGAAGCTGCTTTAGAATAGGAGTCATATGGTCACTTCTGGAGGCTCCGTGGAGGACCCTTGCTGCAGCATTCATGGCCAGTTGTAACGGATTCAGTGTGGATTGAGGGAGACCTTGTAAAATGGAATTAGCAAAGTCAAAATGAGGCAGGATTAGTGCTTGGAAAATTGTCCAGAAGTTGAGGAAAAAAGTTGAGTAAAAATGATTGCCAGTTTGTTCATTTTTCCTCCAAAGTTGAGGAAAAATGAACAAACTGGCAATCATTTTCATTTGTGCCATGCTGCCATATATTTTTAAAACCCAGCTACCATTTTTTAAATTAAAATAAAACAAACTTAAAATGATGTGAAACAAAAAAACTCCCCACCAACAAAGTGAAAAAAAAAAAGCCCATGCAACTCTTATTAGGAGTTCGGGTCAACAAGTGAATTAATGGACAATGACAAAAGAAGGTTCAGTACTGCGTGTCTCTGGATAAAGTGACCTCTTTTTCCTCCAGAGTTTACAGTTTGAGTTCCTGCCTTAGTCACCAAGGTATCGCTCCACATTCTTTTTGCTTTGGGCCTAGGTGACAGCATTTCCCTGCCCACTTGTGGGGGTGACCTTGTTCAGTCTAATGAGTGACAACAATGCAGACTCCCCCTCCCCATGTTAGTAACTCTTCAGAGGAGCTTGCATTGCCAGATATCGAGCAATGAGAGTTTGTTTCCCACAATCGTGTTGATTAAAACAGAAGCCGCAGCGGTAAACTGTCGAAGGGATGAGTCAAACATTTGTTTAGTCAGTAGCTAGTAATAGAATTGTACAATAAATGCAAAAGCACAGCAATGGTTACTACACGTTCAGGGCAGCTGTTTTTCAAAAGAAGGTTCCTCTCTTTATGCGCCCACAGCAATAAAACAGGGCCTAATTGTAACCCAACAATTCTATTCAATCCTTTAAGAATCAATGCTATAAAAAAACAATAGTTGGGCCTCCTTTTATTACATATTATTTTTACTGTTGCAACTACACTATAGATTTTGAAGGAATTAGCATGCCTTTGGATCTGTGCTACTGGATGTAAGCAGGGGTAGGGGATTCTTTCCTAAAGGTCCGATCGCCACTGTATTTCTGAACAAGATAAAGGAATCTACACTGGGAAGACTTTGAGAAGTTGCCTGTTCTCTAAACATATCATCTTCCCTTTTCTGGGCAGGTTTTGGTTCTTACATAACCTCCATTACTACCTTGTGATCTATGGCAATCACTTAACCCTCCAATGACTCAGGTACAAACTTAGAGGCACATTCCAATCTGGCCATTCAGCCCCCTGTGCAGCCAATCAGAATCGGGATGCCCACAGGTAGAGCCGATTCTGATCCCGTGGGGGTTAGACGTGCCCATGGGATCAGAATCTGGTTTATGGCCTGAACATGCAGGCTGGGCCCTGATTCCGATCGGACTGCATGCCTAGCCACATGCCTGGCTACCTCAGTACTATGGCATCCCATCGCCATGGCACCGCAGCTCCATTCAGGAGCCACGAATTCTGGCCGCTGCCAATTTCCTTCTTTCCCCACAGCCAGACCCTAGATCCAGCCTCCATTGGCCAGGGTCTGGTTGTGGGGAACTTACTTCACCCTCCCTACCTTTTTGTTCAGACCCAGCAGCATGATCCCCCCGACGTCCAGGGGGGACTTATTCCACCTCTGCGGTGGAATAAGTCCCGCGTCTATGTTCACGGCTCCGGACATACAGGGTCACAGCCCACCCATGCCCCTTCCCATCCCCATCTAGACTTCTCGTACAAATGTGCTATTCATATAGGGAGGCATTAGCCGGGGACGGCAGGGGAGCAAATAGCGGAGATGGACGTCCAAACGGAACGTCCATTCCCGCTCTTTGCTGTTCAGAATGACCTTCTTAGATTATATTCCTGCCTCTACAGTGCTTACACCTACATTACTTGTTCCCTGTAAAATAGTTATTTTATTTATTTATTTATTTGAACAGCTTTTATATACCGCTGCTTCCAAGGTTATCTCCAAGTTATAATGCCCTGTTCAATGTAATTTCAGTTTGTTCAATGTAAACCGCACTGATGCAGAATAACGCGGTATATAAGAGAATGTAAATAAATTTTAAAAATTACTTCTATCAACATGGCTTTAAACCCCAACATGGTGTGGAAACACTACTCACCTCCTTCTTTGACAATCTCCTAAGAGGCATGGATAACATAAAGAACGGATTCCTACTAATATTCATGGACATTTTGGCAGCCTTCGACACTGTATCCCACGCCAAGCTACTGCAACGCCTGCAGCAGATAGGATTATGCAAGAACCACTCTGAAGTGGTTTACCTCTTACTTGGAAGATCGAACACAACAAGTCAAAAGCGCCCAAAAGAAGTCACTGAAGTTCCCCATCATGCAAGGAATACCACAAGGATCAGCCCTATCATCAATGCTCTTTAATATTTACATCCAGCCCATATGCAACATCATTAAATGCCACAAACTCCACTACCACATCTATGCTGACGACATCATGGTGTATGCTCCAATCAACCTACTAGCACTAGACACCACAATAACCAAATGCCTTGAAGACATGAATGCCTGGCTCACAGCCAACAACCTGACAGTCAACTACGATAAAACTGAGGCAATGTTCATCACCAGGGATGGTCAACTACGATAAAACTGAGGCAATGTTCATCACCAGGAATCCCACCTTCATTCCACCACAAACTATCAGCATCCTAGACAAACTTATAGTAGTCAAAAATGAAGTTAAGTACCTGGGCATCACATTGGACAGAGCTCTGAACCTGAAATCCCACATCTCCAAAACAGCAAACAAGGCCTATCAACACTTGAGAACCATCAGAGATATCAAGCCATTACTCCGCCAGGACCACTTCCGCACAGTGTGCCAAGCACTCATCACACCTCTGCTTAATTATGGAAACTCACTATATCAAGGACTCCCTCAGCAGACCTTACACCCACTCCAGATGGTGCAAAACACTGCAGCATGCATCATAACAGACACACCAAGAGCTGAACACATCACCCCCATCTTACAACAACTGCACTGGCTCCCAATGGTGGCAAGAGCAAAATTTAAAACAATCATGATTATCTTTAAAATCATTCACCATCTCTCAGCAGACATACTCCAAGACATCATAACAAGAGATATCAGCAACAGATCAAGAAGGGCCAATAATGACAACATGATCGGCACACCTGCAGGATATCACAAGACTAAACAAATAACTTCAAAGAGAGTTCCATCACTACTGGCGTCCACACTATGGAACTCCCTCCCAACGAGCCTGAGGGACATTAAATGACATCACAGACTTCCGCAAAGCCCTTAAAACTCTGCTCTTTATAGAAACATATGAGCATATAGACAACAGTCCCCACCCGAACAGTAATACAACAACCTCCGACAACTAGACACCTCTGCCAACTAGATACCCACTCAACCCAACTAGACACACGAGTTCATTGTACAATGCTGTTAATTACCCTCATGTTAAATGTAACCCTCCAATTATACTGTCTAAATGTTGTTAAAGTACCCCCATATTAAATGTAACCCTCCAATTGTGATGTGATGTAACCACTTTGATTGAAGGATAAGGTGGTATACAAATCTGTTTAAATAAATAAATAAATAAATAAATAACCTGAATATAACTCACCCTGAACTACTCTTGAAAAAGTCATGAGCTAAATGCAAACTTCCTTCCCTTCCCTAATTTACAAATCCATTTCTGGTAGTGGCATTGTATTTATTGTTGACTTTATCACAAGTCCATTTAGGAATCAGGTTTATCTTTTATTTCAAAAGCACTTGAAGTCACTATTGTCTGTACAGGTTTTTGAGGAGGTGATTTGATGATGTTCAGTTTCATCCTTTGATTTTATGTTACTGTATATTATTACTTAATGTTTTTAATATTGTGATCCACAGAAAACTGTTTGTGATTGTATTTGCAGAAAATAAGTGAATAAATAATATATTTATTTTCTCTATATGTTGTGTGCAACACAAATGTTACCCTCTTAAGACAGGTCAGTGTCCTCTCACTGCCACATTCTGTTTCTTCTGTAAGGAAGAATTCCGTGGCTGGTCCAGATGATTGTGTACCCCCTGTGGGAGAGATGGAAGTGCTTTAACTCTTCTCCATACTGTAACATACATCGTATCATAATGGATAATGGCAGATAAAGAAAGGCACGACTGATCCATCCAGTCTTCCCAGGAGGGTTGCTTGGACAGAACCTGAGACACAGTCATTGGTTCTCCTCAAACATGTTATTTATTTATTTATTTATTTACTGCACATTTATATACCGCTACTTCCAGCGATCAGCAGCGGTTTGATTCATGTTCTGGGATTGTCAATCAAGACTGGGGGGGGTGGTATGTACAAATAACTGGGGTCACAGCACACATGGTTAGCGTCTTAGGGGGTGACTTATACATTCTTACATCTATATATACATATTTACATAATTATACATATAGCAGTTTTGAATACTCTCTCAGTTGATGGTCATAGCTGATTGTAATGACATCGAAATAGGTGAGTTTTTAGCTCCTTCCTGAATTTGGTGATGTCCTTGATTAAACGCAGCTCACACGGGAGGTGATTCCAGAGAGTTGGTGCAGAGAATGAGAACGCTCTACGACTCGTACTTGTTTTCACTGTTCTGAAGTTGGTGGGGACTTGTAGGTTGCCTGAGTTGATAGTTCTTCTGTCCCTATTTGTAGGTTGCGTGCTGATTAGTGATGATAGGAATGATGGGGATATGTTGTTTATTAGTTTGAAGGTGGTCACCAACATCTTGTATTGTATCCTAGCTGCAATTGGGAGCCAATGTAGCTCTATCAGGATGGGGGTAATGTGTTCAGTAATGCCTGTTCCCATTATGATCCTGGCCGTCACGTTTTGGGCCATCTGAAGTATATTTAGTGATTTTTTAGGCAGACCTTGAAGGATGGCATTACAGTAGTCTAGGTGTGGCATTATGAGGGCTTGTGCTACTGACCGAAAATCACTGGGCTCAAGTATTTTCCGTAGTGGTTGTATCACTCTAAGTTTATGGAAGATGGCTTTATTTGTTTTGCGTAGGTGTGTCTCCATTTTCAGGTTGCAGTCGAGTGTTACTCCGAGATATTTGATTTCCTTCTTCGTGCTATACGTGTTGTTGCAGAGGGTGATTGTGGGAGGGGGGTTGAAGTTTGGTTTGCTGGATATATACATGACTTCTGTTTTCTTATGGTTAATTGCCATGTTGTTGTTTTGTAGCCATCTTAACATCTCCTCCAGACAATTTTCGAGCGGAGTATAATGAGGGTCCTCGGTATCTAGTTGCGTGTACAGCATAATATCATCTGCATAGATGTGGTATTTAATATTATGCTTTTTGAAGATGTCACAGAGGGGTTGCATGTAAACGTTGAACAGTAATGCCGATAGGGCTGAACCCTGGGGTATGCCCTGCGTTTGAGAGAACGGTTCAGCTTTCTCCCCGTTGAATTGTACCTGCGGCGTTCTGTTCGTTATGTAAGAGGAGAACCATTTGAGGGGGGTTCCCATTACTCCTATAGATTCCAATTTATTGAGGAGGATCTCATGGTGTACAGTGTCAAAGGCGGCAGAGATGTCAATGAAAATGAGTATAAACATTTTCTTTTTGTCTTCTAGGCCTTTGAGGAGATTGTTCATTAGCGCTATCAAAAGAGTCTCAACTCCATGATTTCTTCTGAACCCGTATTGCTGCGCATCTAGGGTATCACAGTCGACAAGATGTTCTTGAAGTTGTATGAGTACTGCTTTTTCAATGATCTTTGCGAGGAATGAAATGCTGGAGATGGGGCGGTATGATGTCGGATCTTCCTTATTGAGCGAGTTGTTCTTTAGTATTGGTCTTATTATCGATTGTTTCAGTTGGGCAGGCATTATTCCTTGACTTAGTGACTGGTTTATGATGTGGGATATTTGCTGGTTTATTTCTTTTTTTGCTGCTTTTATCCATGCCGTTGGACAGGGGTCGAGTGGGGAGGTGGTGGTATTTATTGAGGTTAGTATGTTTATGGATTGTTGCATATCGATGTTGTGGAATGTACTCCATGCCTGTTTGGGCGCATCTTCTGTTCGTTGGCATGGTGTGTGTAGATAGAGGGTGGAGCTTTTGGTGGTGAGCTTGCTTTCGTAGTGGTTTGCAAGCGTTTGTGGATGTATGGGGCTACCTTGATGTTCGGATTGGGCTGTTTTCGTTAATGATTTAACTAGTTCAAAGAGTTCACGTGGTTTGTTGATGGCTTTGCTTAGGATGTTGGTATGGTGCATCCTCTTGGCTTTGTTTACCTCTTCCTTGTATTTTGCGAGGAGGTTGAGGTACACAGATTTGAGGTCGTTGGTTTTGGTAAGTCTCCACTTCCTTTCGTGTTTTCTAAGGTCTCTTTTCATTTTGGTCAGCGTTATGTTGTACCAAGGTTCTGATTTGTGTTTGTTTGCGTTTGTTTTGAGTTTCTCTTTAGGGATCGCCATGGCTTGAATTCCGGAATTCCAGCTATGCGTTAATTCATTGAGGTCTGTTTTTCCCAAGTCTACGTGGGATTTGATGGCCTTGATGAGACATTCCATATTTGGTTTGTTAAATCTTCTTTGTTGGGTTGCTATTCTTCTTGCCTTTGTGTCTTTAGCCACGGTAGGAAGCTTTATCCGCATATTGATTTGGTGGTGGTCTGACCAGGGTAATGGGATGATCTCAATCAGGGGCTTTTCAACGTTGTTGTGCTCTCCTGTAGGTGTGAAAACCATGTCTAGTGTGTTTCCTTTTTCATGGGTGGGCTCTGTTATTAGCTGTTGATACCCTAGCTGGGTCATAGCCTCCATGAAGGTGTTTGCATGTGTGGTTGTTGTTGATGTAAGGTTAAGGTCCCCTAGTATGATCTGGAATTTTTTTGGTTGCGTTGAGGATATGTTTTCTAATGCTGAGGCAAGAATCTCATGTTGCAGTGAGGGGGGTCTGTATATCAAGCAGATGGATACCGCAGTGTTTTCTACCTTTAGGAGGTCTATGTTTGCGTTTGAGGACTGATATGTGCTTGATTAAGTCCCCAGTCTGCTATGAGACCAACAATGCCGTCATTCTTTTCACAACCAGTCAAAGGTCCCAAAACCAATCCAGTCTGGTTCTCAGTCTCTGCCAAAAATGCCTGTCAAAGAAAGGCACAATAAGGTAGCATGGAAACACTGGGGGTCATTTTAGAAGCCTCATTCGCAATTTGCACATCCAAGAACATTCATGCAGACATCCAAATCACAGCGACATCACCAGAGACATTTTAATGGTCAGGTCTAGACGTGTCCCCAGCATTTGCATGTCTGATACGGTGGTGGTCATGGCATGGGCGTGCCCAGGACGGTCTGCTGAACTTAGACATGCAGGCCCACATCCAAATTTGTACCTGTTCTAGGGCACAACTAAGCATCAGAAAAGCTGTTAGTGTAGCTGGGTTTAAAAAAGGTTTGGACAAGTTCCTAGAGGAAATGTCTAGGATAAGCATTTTGGATTCTGTGTACCTTTTTGGGATGCTGACAGGTACTTGTGACCTAGATTGGCCACTGTTGGAAACAGGATACTAGGCTTGATGGACCTTTGTATAACCCCAGATAGCATTTCTTAAGTTCTTATGAATAACATTCCTGTAGTGAGACAGAGGACTTCTCTCTCCTCAGCTGTACTATTGCTTGGTGCATCAGGAGGCCTCTTTTTGCCTGATCAGTAGATGGGAGATGTATACCCGACAGAAGAAATTATTAAGATTTATGCCTAAGCCATTGTACACCCTCTGATGCAGGCATGAGAGAGGTCAAAATGCTGGCAGAGTCATTTGTACATACCAGCAGTGTTCTTTGGTCTACAGTGACATGAATGCGATATGAAATATTGAGAGACTGTAAGAAAAATATCTACATCCCATTGGACTATTTTAGTAAGTAAGCTGGTAAGTGAAGAGGTAATCCATTTCCCATGGCGATTTTTGATTACAATATTTTGCATGTCGAAAATTCCAAGATTTCGTGATTAAAATAAGTGTGTTTGTCAGAATTAAGGGTCTAGGATATAATACAAGGGCAGCCTAACACTGGCAAGGAAGAAAGAGTCTGGCAATCTACTTCCAGTCATACCTTGCCAAGAAAATCCAGGGGCTGCTGGGTCACCAGGAGTCAGCATTGACTTGACGGCACTTTAAAAAAATATATGACATCACAATACGTTTTGATACACAAGAGAACTGGAGTTAAGTGGGCATTTTTGAAATGACACTGTTTATCACATGTGTGGAATTTATTTAGCCTGCCTTTCTTTTCATGATCAGTAGAGCCATCATCTCCACTGCAAAAGTGATAGCTCCAGGTGGGATGTCTCCTCACACCATGATTTGTTTTGCAGGTAGCTCCCCTACATTCAGGAGAAGGTGGTACTGCTTAAATGATTTTAAAAAAAACCCACAAAAGCCGTTCAGCATTATATTAGCAGATAGGATGAAATATCCTCTTTGCTTTCAACCCCAAGGAGGGCCTCCTTTTCAGGACTTGCTTACTGTGCACGCTTGTTTTGAGAAAGTCTGTCCTGTTCTCACCTGCAGCACACCTGGTCCAGGGATTCAATTAATCTCTTAAATAAATAAATACGCAGGCCTTTCTGTATGGTATTTGATGAGGCAGATGAGAAGCTTGACTTTCGCTCCCTGCCAAATTTCTCACGGCATGCCCGGTCTCATTGGCCACCCACATTATACTCGAGCACACAAAAGAGCTGATGCAATCATTGGATGCGTCAATAACACACGTCTCACAGGTACATTTAAGGAGTATTTCACTGAAATAGCTTCAAAACCTGACTTAGAGCCAGATTTAAGGATTTTGCAGGTGCTGTGAAAAAAAGTGAAAACAAGAGTAATATTTATTGCTCTTGCAGGAAAGTCCAGTCTTGCATAACCCCAACCTCCCCCTCCACTCCCTGATCTGTGCAATAACTGTGACATTCAGTAAATGTTTAAATGATCCACTGGGGAACCTTCAGCAAAGCTCTATGTAAAATTACAGAAAGGTGTCTTTTCTGAGAACGTTCCAGACTTAAGGGTTTTTGAACAGAGGCCTATGGAATGCAAAATGGTTTTCCTGTCAACTCTGCTTTGGTTTGCGATGTATGATTATTATCCATTTTTATTAACACTTTTTAACCCTGGTCCTAAAGTGCTTAGGGGCTGGTTCACTCTGTTCATCTAGAGACTTGATAACTTCTGTTAAAATTCAGCATTTAAGTCCAGAACTGGGGAGGAAGGAGGAAGCAGAGCTCGAGCCTGCCATCTATCCTGTTAAAAATTATCTTCATCTGGTAAGGGTGAAGTCATTTGCATAAAGTCGTAATTGAAAAGCATTTAATAACTGTGAATAGGCACGGGATTTACTTCCTTGTTTCCAGAACATAATAAAGTTATTTTTCTTTCGGTTATAACTGGACACTATAATAGGATATCTAGATGACTCCACATTAGGATGCAAAGTTCTCTATAACTTTCGCTCAAACATTTTCAGGGGTCCCCCCCCCCCCCCCTCAAGAGAACCAGCAGGACTTGAAATCTTGGAAACATTTAATATTGAGTACCATCACCACTACTACTACTACTACCGAGTACAAAATTTTAAAAAAAAATGTAGGACATTATAACACATTTTCTGGGCTTCATATACAGTTTCCTTTTGTTTCTTTGGACTTCCTGCTCAGCTGGAATCAGGGCTAAGATATGGCACCATGAGCCTTCATTTACAACTACCTGAAGACTTTTCCTATTATATTCAACCCTCCTGTCCCAGCCCAGTCATCAACAGCCATGGACTGTAGCTCCTTACACAACTTAGTATATATGCACCAAGTCTCACCACTAGGTATCACCACTGGCTGAGATGCCCAGTGGCTGTGGGCACTGCCTTCATTGCTTATCGATCCTACCCGACCCAGAAAAGCATAGGCTAGCTTCCGAATTGAATCCAAGTCCTCCAGGAAAAGACTATTAAAAGTTTACATATTCGACATGAGGATTTTTCCTCCTCTAGTTGATACTTTAACGTAGTAATATAGTTAAATGAAGGGACATAAAAGACCAGTATGATCCATCTAAACTGCCCAATAAGATGGCTAGAGTGGTTGAACCTACCACTCCGGCAAGTCACTCGCCTCTATGTCTTTGTTTAGGGTTGTACCCACCACTCCATGCAGGTCACTCCTCTGTTTGTTGACCACTCCATGCAGGTCACTCCTCTGTTGAAGCATAAAAGATATTTGTTTGTTTTGATTCCATCCTCTTGCTATATCTGTCCCATGCTAATTTGAATTCCGTCACTGTATTTGCCCCCACCACCTCCATTGGGGGAACTGTCCAGCCATCCACCACCCTTTCAGTGAAAAAGTATTTCCTGAAGTTGCTTTTAAGTTTATCTCCTTGCAGCTTCATTTAGTTTTACAGCTTCCACTTCTTTGAAAATTGCTTGTTTGTTCATTAATGCCGTTTAGCTATTTAAACATCTATATCATCTCCCTTGTCCCTCCTCTCCTCCAGGGTATGCATATTTAGGTCTTCAAGTCTCTTCTCATATGTCTTCTGGCACAGGCTCCAAATCAGTTTGGTCGCCTTTGTCTGAACCATTTCCAGTCCCTTTTATATCTTTTGCAGGAAGTAGATGTTAGGTGGGTTTGGGTTGGGTTGAGAAACATGTGCTTCAAATCTCAGAGAGCAATCTATTACCTGACCCACTGAAACTAACCAACTTTAGGGCTGTTACTACAATGGAACTTGTAAAAAAAAATTGAATTGTTTTACTTGCTGCCTCAGTCTCATACCTTTAAATTTAGGACATGCAAATATAGATTATCTAATCCTATGGCTTCTCTTCATTATTAAGACTATATTGATGATGGAGCTGTTGGGTTGATAGGTTGGAGCGAGTGGGGAGGGTTTAAGTGGGTTTTATTGTGTTAGTCTGTATATAATGGTGTTTTCAGGAGGGGGATAAAGGGTGATGTTTTATTAATCATCATTGTGAACCACTTCAGATCTGGGGGAGAGAGGTGATGTATAAGTGAAATTAAAAAGAAATTAATATATAAAAATAAATATTAGGTCATGGAAATTTTCCTACTAGTATGCAAAAAGGAGTAATTAATTCTATTTTAAAAATGCTAAGATTGGATCATAAGATGTTGGCATCCAATCTTCCCTTGCTGGGAAAGTTGGTTGAAAACGTGATGTACCTTCAGTTACTACAATTCCTCGATGTGACTCGGGTTCTTCATACTCGCCAACCAGTCTTCAGAAAACGCGTGAGACTGAATCTAGCCTATTGGTACTAACTTGTAACATACAGAGATGTGCAGATAGGGACAGTGATTGTCCTCTGATGCTTCTCACCTTGTCCGCAGCCTTCAATACACTGGACCACAAGGCAACATTTTACTTACCAGTTAATGTTCTTTTCTTGAGCCCTGCTAGACCAATCCAGACAAGTGGGTTGTGTCTCCCTACCAGCAGATTGATGGAGACAAAGAACCAATGAAAAGTCCAGGTTTCAATTACATCACTCCTATGCCTCTATTCACCTGAGCCACCAGAGGTCCCTTCAGTATTCATCCCAAAGCATATGGGAGAAACATGGCAAGCCTCATACAACCTCAATTGTGGGCAACAATGAGTGAGTAATTAACAATAGAGAACTATGTACAGTAAAGCATAAAGAGTAGACTGTCAGTAAAAGATGAACCTGTAGAGCCAAATATAAAAATCATAGTGGATTGAAGGGTACCACAGCAGAAGAACAGAGCAATAAGGTTCCAGGGGCGGGCCCTGGACTAGTCTAGCAGGACTCAAGGAAAGGACATTAACTGGTAAGTAAAATGTCACATTCCATATCATCCTTCTAGACCAGTCCAGAGAAATGGGATGTACCAAAGCTACAACTCCACTGGGCTGGAAGAAGACATATCAGTTCGCAAAACACTTGAGCCAAAGGCCATGTCTGCCCACGCATGGACATCCAAGCAGTAATGCTTGACAAAAGTAGATGCCCACATTGCTGCCTGACAAATGTCTGCAGGGGCTACTGAACTCTGCTGTGCCCACGAGGACATGTGCTCAGGTAGAATGGGCGCGCAAAGTATCCGGAATCAGCTGGTTCCGCAACAGATATGTCAAGGCAATGGCCTTCTTAATCCAGCATCCCAAAGTCAACTTGGCCACCGTGTCATCCTTGTGTGGGCCAGCAAACAGCAAAAAAAGATGGTTGGATTTAAGAAAGGAATTTGTAACCTCTAAGTACTGGAGAAGCACTCTCTTAATATCCACAAGGCGGAGATCCTTATCTTTCACCCAAAACTACTCCTCAGAAGGAGGGCAGGCAAACCACCTTGTTCATGTGAAAGGGAGAAAGAACCTTAGGCAAGAAGGAAGGCACAGGCCGAATGAAGACAGCCTCCTTTGAAAAGGACAGATAAGCATCTCAGCAAGCCAGCGCCCTGCTCAGAAATCTGCCTTGTGGAACAAATTGCGACCAAGAAGACCCTCTTGAGTGTCAAATCCTTGAAAGTAGTGCACTGCAATGGCTCAAGGGGCGCCGTCATAGCGAGATCCCAGGAAAAGATCACAGAATGGAGGGAAGGACGCAGATGCCGAACACACTGTATAAAGCACGAGATGTCTGGGTGCAAGGTTAGAGACTTACCAGCCATCAAACCTCAAAAACAGGCCAAAGCTGCCACCTGAACCTTCAGGGCACTAAGGGAAAGGTCCTTCCACAGGCCATCCTGTAGAAAGGCCAACAGAGATGGCAACTTGGACACCTCAGGAACCAAATGCAAAGCGCCACACCATCATTCAAAGAGGCACCAGAACTACACATATGCTACTTGGTAGACCTCCTCCGGGCTCCGAGCAGAGTGGAAACCACTACCTGAGAGTAGCCCTTACACGCTAGCCTTCTCCTTTCAATAGCCAATCATAAGCAAGAGGGGAACAGGATCCCTCCAGGATGATTGGTCCTTGCTGCAATAGGCCCCGAAATGGAGGAAACCAAAGAAGAGGCACCTGCAGGAGTCGCATCAGTTCTCTGAACCATGCTCTCCTCAGCCAATCTGGCGCCATCAGAACAATTCTGCCCGGCCTTCTATACACTGAATCATATGCCCCACCAGGGGCCAAGGAGGAAACACGTACAGCAGGTGCTGACAAGGCCAAGTTTGGGTCAGGGTGTTGATGCCCTCGGACCCTGTCTCTGTGTGGCGATTGAAAAAGTAGTGAACTTTGGTATTGGAGCGGGTCACTATCAGATCCATTTCAGGGTTATCCCAGTGGCGCAGAATCAACTGAGATGCCTCCTGACTCAACTCCCACTCTCCAGGATCCAGAGAGTGATGGCTGAGGAAGTCCACTTTCATATTGTCCACCCTGGCAATATGCTGAGCCGACAAAGCTAGGAAGTTGTTCTCTGCCCAGGCAAATGGGAGAGCCATTTTCAGAGCTACCTCGGCACTCCTCATGCCACCTTACCGATTGACATAAGCCACTGCTGTGGTGTTGTCCGAAAACATTCAAACCTCCCAGCCCTTGACCAGGGGCCGGAAACGCAGAAGAGCCAACTTGATGGTCCTTTCCTCGAGGCAGTTGATGAACCATACCGCCGCCCAGCAGTACCAATAGCCCATACGGTCTTGACAAAGACCTCCCCAACCCGAAAGACTGGCACCTGTTATTTATTTATTTATTTAGACAGTTTTGTATACCGCCTTATCCTTCAATCAAAGCGGTCACAGCACAATTGGGGGATACATTTAACATGCGGGGATATGAGACACATACACTAATACTTACAGGGAACATGGGCAATGGAGGGTTAAGTGGCTTGCCCAAGACCACAAGGAGCATCTGTGGGACTAGAAACCCCAGTCCTTCCGGCCCAAGGTTGCTGTCCTCTAGTGGGATTTGAACTCCCGACCTTCCGGCCTGAAGTACCTTGCCCCAACCACTAGGCTACTCCTCCTGTTGTCAGCAGGATCCAGGAGAAATCGTCCAGCAGAATGCCCTTCCTCAGATGACAGGGCTGCTACTACCACTGCAAGCTGGACATCATCATCATAGGGAGCAGGAGCCTCACTCAAACTCCTGAGAACTTGGGGATCACCAAGACAGCAATGACCTCTGGAGAGGCCGCATGTGAGTACGCGCCCATGGCACCAGGACCGTACTGAGCCCTGTGCGAGCAGTGCGGACGTACAGTGTGCAAAGACTTAAGGAGCGCATTTCGGCTCTCTGTTGTTGCCTGCCGCTGCCACTTTAGCGGCGGCAGGCAGCGACAGAGAGCTGTAATGCGCCCCTTAAGTCTTCTCGCCGGCACACTAAGCAGGTCTGGTCTCTCCGGGAGGGTCCAGACCTGCTTAGTGTGCTGGCAAGTTGCACATCGGGTGCGCGCCTCTTCTCTCCCGCCCCCATAAAGTGGCTAGATGGAGGTGCGGGGGGAGGGGGGGCGCATGCCCAATGTGCAACTCGCACAGGGCACTTTTCACTGTCGGTACGGCCCTGCATGGCACTATTTCTATGGTCACTAACATCGATCTGAGGAGCTGAAGATAATCTCAGACTCTGGGGAGCCTGCTGAGCACCGAACAGCAGCAGGCACTCCAACAATCTTTTGACCTTCTCCTCTGGCAGGAAATCTTTGCCCACTCGAGAGTCGAAACGTGCCCCTAGGAACCCCAGGGCTTGGGAGGGCAACAGCTGGCTCTTTCCCCAATAGATCGCCCAGCCGAGGCTTTCCAAAAGGGACACCACTCATGGCACCATCTGAGATGCCTCTGAAAGGGGACATGCCCAGATGAGCCAGTCATCCAGATATGGATAGACACAGATTTCTCAGTGTTGCAGTCGCCACTACCATGACCTTGGCTAATGTCTTTGGAGCAGTTGATAGCCTGAAAGGGAGGCCAGCAAACTGATAGTGAGAGCCAAGCATGGCAAAATTCAGATACTTTTGCTGATCCATCCAGATTGGGATATAAAAATACGCCTCAACCAGATCCAGAGAAGCCAAGAACTCAAACATGTAAATCTACTTACATACGCTTAACCCTTTAAGCAGGAAGTCGAGAGACTCCCACTCCAGCTGGATCATATCCTGAATCACACCTAGGAATGAGAAGACAGTAGTGGACTTCTGCACCCCTTGAAGGGGCGGGAGCACCTTTGGCTCCTGCTCCGTGCCGGAAGTATCCATCAAGTTCAAAACGGATGAAACCCTGGCAACCAATGCCACCAGCTCCTTCTTCTGGAATAGGCAGATCACTCCAGCCTCTTCATAATCTTCTGAAGGCAAGAGCACTTTTTCATCCATATGGAGCCCAGTACTGAGCCATAGTCAAAATCTTGGACTGTTCCCAGCTGTTCCCCATCTCCCAGGGGCATCCCTTGCCAGGGATGCTTAACGAAAGGTAATTGAACAAGGCTTCTACTCTCAGCCTGCCCTGCACAAGACTGCACCCAGGGGGCACCCTAACGCTGCAGGGTCTGAATTTCCACGCCAGAAGTATCAGGCCTGTTGCAAAAAGAAAAGAATTCTAGGGAGGATAATCCAGAGTCTGGAAGCTCTCCTCTTGGAAACAATTCCCCAACACCAGGGGACAAAGCCACTACAGACCCCCTAGAGCAGGGGTTCTCAACCCTGTCCTCGGGACCCACCTAGCCAGTTGGGTTTTCAGGATAACCACAATGAATATGCATGGGAGAGATTTGCATATAATGGAGGCAGTGTATGCAAATCTCTCTCATACATATTCATTGTGGTTATCCTGAAAACCCGACTGGCTAGGTGGGTCCCGAGGACAGGGTTGAGAACCCCTGCCCTAGAGGATGATGAGCAGCTCACAGCATGGTCACTGGATCATCAGGCTGGCTGGATATCCTTACCCATAGCACCATCCATAGCCTCCTGCCCTGAGGCAGGCAAGATCGGACTAACTGCATTCCCCATCTGGGAGAGGAGAAGCAGGCTCTCCAGGGAGAACATAGAAGCTGCCATGCAAGAAGAGCAGAGTCTAGAATCCAGAGATGAGACACCTCGCATGCCAAAGGTCAAACATTTCCTGGAAGAAGACATGGAGAGTTAAGGCAAATATCAAAACAGCACATGCTAAAGCTGCGGTGGCCAAAGGTGTGCATTAACAATGCTTTTATTGCAACACACATTACAGGTACTAGGGAAGGAGTGTACATTGGAGTCACTTGGGCGGCACACAGGCTAGGACTGCGTGACCACCAAGTGCACAATAGGTAAAAATGCTACTAATGCGTGCAGAAAACAGTGGGAAACCCCCACACCATGCCAATGGTCACCAGCAGCCACCCCAAATTGCATCCCAGGAAGATGGAATCGGGAGCCCTCAACAAGGACAATGACAAGGTCAAGCCTTGGTACTCACCCCCTGAGAGCTCCAGGCAGAGAATCTGTGCTGGTCTCAGCTTTACTCCTCTGAAACTGTTTGGCTGGCTTTGCAGCATTGTTTTTAAGGTCGCTGGCAGACAGATCCCTCTGAGAGCCTTCTACAATCTTCAGGAGAGAGCAGGAGGGACAGAGGAGAAAGAAGTGGTGCTGAAGTTGTATGAGGCTGCTGCACTCTTCCAGATCCTTCCAAATACTTCCAATTTCTGGTTGCTCAACAGGCTCTTATCATGATAAGAAAGTGAAGTTGAACCAATTTTCCATCCTCCTATAGCTACTGAAAAGACCCAGTCGCCCATGTCACGTTGAAGTATGAGAGTCACCCTCAAGGTGATCGTTCACAAGCGTTTAATCAATCTTTTCCTCTCAATCTTCAGAAAGGTGAAAATCCATCCACCATCTGCTGGAGATAAAGAAACACTTAAGCACCTCAGGTGGCTGAGGCGAATAGAGACATAGGAGTGATGTCATTGAAACCTGGGTTTTTCATTGGCTCTTTGTCTTCACCAATCTGCTTGGTATGGGAACACAATCCACTTGTCTGGACTGCTCTAGCAGGATGATATGGAAACTACTCTTGCAGTGTTCTGAGGTCTATTAGTACTGGAGGGGAAATTCCGTGATTTGAATCTTTTATCACAGACAGGACCTATTCTGTTAGGAGGACTGACAGGTGTTCTAGTCCTAAGCCCCTGAACTGCAGTGTTCCCCAGAGGTTGGCCTTGCTCCCAGTTCTTTTTAACACATATATGCAGCCCTTGATAGCGGTGATTTAAGATTATCGAGTTACAGAAACCAAAATGATATAGGGAATGGAAGAATACCCCTATGAGGAAAGATGTAAAAGGTTAGGGTTCTTCAGCTTGGACAAGAGACGTCTAAGTGGAGATATAATTAGAGGTCTATAAAATAACGAGTGGAGTGGAACAGGTAAACATAGATTGATTGTTTACCCCTTCAAAAGTAGAAAGCTGAGAGGACACATAATGAAGTAACAGTATAGCAATTGGAGAAAATATTTTTTCACTGAATGCATAATGCGGAATTTGTTGCCAGAGGATATAGTAAAAGCCGTTAGTGTAGCTGGATTTAAAAGAGAGTTGGACAAGTTCCTGGAGGAAAAGTCCATAAACCATTATTAAAGTGGACTGGGGAAATCCACTGTTTACCTCTGGAATAATCAGCATGAAATCTATCTACCTTTTGGGAACCTGGATTGACCACTCTTTGAAACAGGATACTGGACTGGATGAATCTTAGGTCTGACCCAGTATGGCATTTCTTATGTTCTTATCAGTTTACTTATCTGTTGATGATGACATTCGGCTGGATCTGAAAGTTGAAGGGGATTAAGTGGCTGCATTCCTGTCTTTGAGAGATAATGAGCTGGTTTGAACAACCTTCTTGTTATTAAGTGCCATGGAGTCAATGTCGACTCATGAGATACCCTGTGGATAGTTGTCCGAAAAAGAACATCTCTTGAGCCATTTCAGAACATCACCAGTGTGAGGACATCCAGGTTTCAACAGGGGTGTGGAGGAGGTGTGGCCGGGGCGCTCCCAGGAACCTGGAGACATGGCCAGAGATTCCCTGTCCCAGCAACATCACGGACATCCAGCATCATATCTAATGTTAGACCTGCTCCAGGCACAAGCAACCATCTGAAAAGTGCTTGTTTTAACTGAAAAACATTCAGAAGGTGTAGAGAAGAAAGAACCCCATCATCCCTAATACAATGTCAACATCAACAACAGTGGGATTTGAACCCTGGCTGTTTGGTTTCTAACCCACAATTCTAACTATTAGGTTCGCCTAGACATCCAGGATCTGAAATATGGTTCTGGGGATGTCTATGTAGAGACTCCTGCAGATGTCCATATCGCGCACGTCCATATTTGTGAAATCATGTCTGCGCCTGGAAGTGCCTTCTTTTATTTCAGACATTCTGGCTTAGACATCCCAGACTGCACTTGGGTAACTTCTAAAATTCCACTCCACATTTAAAACAAAGACTTTTTAGACATACACATCCCTAATAAGATGAGTTAATGTATTAAAGTACATTAAAGCATATTAGTGTGCATTAATTCCAGTTAAGTGCATAGTTAATAAATAAACTCCATTGAGAATAAAGGGACTTGTGTTATTTAATGTGTGGTAAATTACTTTAATGCAGGTCAGTAAATGAATTTCAGTAAATCACAGTTGATCTGGTTCAGCATGTGGAATAAATTACGCAAGAGTATATGAATTTTGTTGAGAGGGACTTGAAATGGGGTACCAGAGACCTTTGAAAGAGTTAATATGGAGAATGGCTTAGAATTCACTAGCAGCCTGGAGAGATATGTGTACCCAAAACCAAGGTCATGTTTAGCAGAACGGGACAGAATGTTTTTGCTTCTTCTAATTCAGCTAAGCAATAATGTCTCTTCTTACTTTGTCCCATAACAAGACTTGTAACAAAAGTGGTGCTGACAACGCAGTTGTTCCATCAATAAATAAGTTGCTCTGGTCTAACCAGGTGGAAGAGGATTTACAGGAACTGCTCGAATTTGCAGGACTGTGGACTCTCTTCCCTTAAGACCTTAAGAGTGCAGTGCTTTTAACGTAATTCTTTGTGTGTGACTTGTTTTATTACCTATTATTACTTTTTCTCTGCCATTGCTTTGAGTGAAGGGATGAAGCCCAAGAGCCCAGGTTCTGTTGCTGATGAGGGGTGAAGCAGTTGATGCAGTCCACGGATCTTTCTATTCTTCATTCAAAGAAAGGCAGAGAAGATTGTGAGCATGGAATACAGACAGTCACGGACTTTAGCGTTTAAGAGAGGCAGTCCATATGTGTTGCAAAATTCTGGAGCACGACTTGTGGTAATGAAGCATTGTTATTTCCCTAGTTAGGGACTTTTTCAGAGAGGCTTTGAAGTTGAAATATCAAATGGCAGTCAATGTTTAAGGGTGGCTGCCCACTAGTCCCGAGTGTCCTGTGTGTATCATCCTACATGATGTGAGGCAATGGTACATGTGAAAATATAAGTTGTTTATATTAGAAAAGAAAGTGTATAATGATGTAATGTTTTAAAGGGATAATGTTTTATGGTGTAAAAGATTTTGAACACCCTGGTTAGGTATTGTGCTCAGAGCCGTACTGCTAAACTTGCAAATTGATATTTGAAATGCCTATTTTCTTTATCAATAGTGTGTAAAGATTGCGCAGATTTGTTTTGTTTCATTCTTGGGTCTTAAGTGTTTTGGTTTTTAGAGAGGTGCACTTTGTTTTGAAAGCTTTCCTGATCTTAGTTTAATTATAAAACAGAGTTATGTTGTAGCGCTGTGATTTCAAAATGCTGAGTTTTGTTTTGAATTAGTAAAAGTAATCATTTCAGTACTGTGAATGATAGCAGATTTCCATCTCAGGTATTTCTTCTGAAGTTATGAGACGCGCTCTGCTGCCTGATATTATTAGCATTTTCAATTTGTTGTACTAATCCTTGTCCTTCCTATTAAGACAGTTGTAAAATGTTTTGAAGGAATAATTTTCATATCATAAGGATTTTCGTTATATGCTAATTAGAACATACGTAGAGAGTTGTCATGTGAAATGAACAGAAATAAATTTATATCTATCTGCAGTTCATTTAAAAGGAGGAAGTTTTAATAAGTTTTAATAGTTGTTTGTTTCTTGAAGTCTCAGTCTGTAAGGATCTATTAGTATTGTAAGAAAGAATCTATTAGTATTAAAAGAGTCTCAATCTTTACGACGGCTGCTTCTTTAGTGTGACATTAAGAAATAACTTTGTTCTATGTGTTGTGGAGATATTCTTAAAGCAATTGCAAGCTAACACTTTTTATTTGACAATGGTTTTCCGTTATAGTTTTGAAGAATTGTATCTGATCCATACAATTGAAGAAATATGAATTTTGATGAGTGAAATGGTTTTATAATAGAAATTGTAAAAGAATGGGAAACCTGGGAAATATTTAAAATTCTTGTCCAGTAAATTCTGTAAAGCCTGAGCAAGGAACAATACTTAGAGGTATGTTTACTAAACAGCGGTAGTGGCATCTGTGCGATATCGGAGCCGAGGCCCCATTGAAATCAGGATGGTATGGACTATATGCAGGATGGTTGCTGATAAAGCGTAGTTACTCACCTGTAACAGGTGTTCTTCGGGGACAGCAGAAATCAGTCCTCACATATGGGCTTCATCGGCGCCAAGGAAAGCCTCTGGGAGATGCACCACGCTTGCGTGGTCCACTTCCCGCCCAAGGGTGCCATCTTGCCTCAGTCTAATGACATAGCTTAGACGGCAAAAATAAGATGGTAAAAAAGCAACTCCAAGGGGAGGAGGGAGGGTTGTGAGGACTGATTCCTGCTGTCTCTGGAGAGCACCTGTTACAGGTGAGTAACTATGCTTTCCCCAGGAACAAGCAGAAGTCAGTCCTCACTTATGGGACTCCCTAGATAGAGGCTACCGAGAACCTGTAACAAAAGGAAAAATGCCACAGCAACTTGCAAAGGGATAGCCGTGACCAGCAGCAGTCGAGTCCCGAGGGAGAGACTCTCGCAAGATCCAAGCATCCAGTGAACACCAGTACTCTGATAGCCTGAACACAGAAGGGTCAGAGGGCAGGAGTTGCCTACACCCCAAAAAGATTACAGAGTATGGCCTGGCCGAAGGCGCTGTACCATTAGGACTCCCTCTCCAGGCAGTAGTGAGCTGCGAAGGTAGGGACTGAAGACCAGGTGGCGGCCTGGAAAATTTCTGTCATGGGGACAGAACATAGATTGGCCACGGAAGTAGTCATGACTCTGACACGGTATGGCGTTACTCTCTGGTACAGTGGGATCCCTGCTTGCTCATAGGCAAAGGTAATACAGTCCGCCACCCAGGTGGACAGAGTTTGCTTACTTACTGGGAGCCCCAGACGGCTGGGGTCATAGGATACAAAAAGTTGTTGAGCATTGTGGTGGCCCTGGGTCCGTTGCAGGTAGAAGGACAGGGCTCTCTTGCAATCCAGAGTATATCCAGAGTGAGGCCTGGGAAAGAAGGTGGGGAGCACCACCCTGTTTTTGCAAAACCTCGTGTAAGGAGGCTCTGCCATCAGAGCCTGGAGCTCGCTAATTCTGCGAGCTGATGTGAGTGCTACCAGAAAGGCAACCTTCCAAGAGAGGTCCCTCAGGTGGCAGGTAGCTAAAGGCTCAAACAGAGGCTTAGTGAGTTGTGAGAACACCATATTAAGGTCCCATTCTGCTACCAGAGGATGGATGAGGGGTTTGGACAACATGAGGCACTGTAGGAACAGAGACACAAGGGGCTGAGCCGAGAGGGCTTCCCCTCGATGGAGTGATGACGCATCACGACGGTGCTTAGTTGTACTCTGACTGAGTTGGACTTCAGTCCCACCTGCGATAGGTAGGTATTGGTGCACCACGTGCACTGAGCAGGAGAATGGGTTCGTCCGTTTCTCTGTGCACCACAGTGAGAAACGTCACCACTTGAAGGCATATGCCCTTCTTGTGGAGGCCTTCCGAGAGGCCAGGAGGATGTCTTCCATGTCCTGTGGAAGGTTGAAGAGGGCTAGTGCTACCCTTTCAGCAGCCTAGCCATGAACGAGAGGGACTCCAGGTTGGGGTATAGGAGTAATCCTTGGACTCGGCGATACTGTTGATAAGGAGAGGAGCAGTGGGAACTAGGGCTGTCTGGGCCACCGAGCGGCTATCACACTAGCGACACTCTGTCGCATTGAGCCTTGAACAGGTTCTTGGCTATCAGCGGAGTTGGGGGGAAGGCATGCAGGAGTCCTTCCGACCAGGGGATGAGGAATGCATCTGCTGCTACCCAAGATGGGTGCGGTCGGCATGAGCAGAAATGGAGCAACTGCACATTGTCTGGGCTAGCCAACAGGTCCATCACTGGGAAGCCCCAGAGCCAGAACAGCCTTGAGGCCACTGCTGGGTCTAGGCATCACTCGTGTGGCTGGAGTACCCTGCTCAGCTTGTCTGTCAAGATATTGTCCTGGCCTGGGAGATAGGGTTAGCATTTCCTAGCAGAGGGGGTATGACCCCGTTTCCCCCCTGTCACGTAGAATATCGTGACCTGATTGTCAGTCTGGATCAGCATCACGTTGTGCTGTTGCTGGTGGCGGAAGACCTTGAGTGCCAGGAAAATGGCCCCGATTTCCAGCAGGTTGATCTGCATTTCGGATTCCATCTCGGACAAGCAGCCTTGTGTCTGGAGGCTGTCACAATGCACTCCCCAGTCCATTAGAGAGGCATCCGTGGTGAGGACTTTCTGGGGCACGGGTGACTGGAAGGGCATCCCAGCCTGAAAGTGACTTGGATTCTGCCAGCATCTGAGGAAGTCCACCAGCTGGCAGGTCACATGCAACCTGTCCCCGAGCCTGCCTTTAGCTTGGGTCCAAGGACAGCGGAGGCACCACTGAGCTACTCTCATGTGTAGGCGGGCATCTGTGGTCATATGGACCATGGAGGCCATGTGTCCCAGCAGGCGGAGGAGAAGCCAGGCGGGTAGTGTCCTCTGCTGTTGCACCTCTGCGGCTAGTTCCCAGAGGCATGCCGACCTTTCCTGAGGGAGGAAGGCTTTTGCCTGAAGGTTGTCCAACTGTGCCCCTATGAACTCTAGGCTCGGAGTAGGGCAGAGGTGGGACTTGAGGTAGTTTATGACAAACCCTAGGTGCTGCAGGGTGTTTATGGTGCATCTGGTGGCGCATTGTGCCTCTGCAGCTGTGGCCCCCTTTATGAGCTAGTTATCCATGTAACCTGAGGTGGACTGTGACTACCACGAGGCACTTTGTAAAGACCCTTGGAGACGAGGCTAGCCAGAAGGTTAGTACCATGTATTGATAGTGTTGTTTCCCCACCATGAACCGGAGGTATTTTCTATGGCTGGGGTAGATTAGGATGTGAGTGTAAGCATTCTTTAGGTCTAAGACGCAAAGCCAATCTCCCTGCTGGAGGAATGATAGCAGTATTCCAAGGGAGAGCATCTTGAACTTCTCCCTGACCAGAAACCTGTTGAGCTCTCGCAGGTCCAGGATGGGCCCGAGGCCCCCTGTCCTCTTGGGGACGAGGAAGTACTTGGAGTAGAAGATGGTGCCCAAGAGGTGTTTTGGGACTGGCTCCACTGCTTTGTCCCAGAGTAGTCCTGCTAGCTCGGTGAGAAGCAGGGTCTGGTGAAGGAGAGGCCTGGTGGGATCTCCTGGGAAGAACAGGGGCGGTGCCTGATGTAGGTGGAGGAGGTAACCCTCCTTCACCATCTGTAATACCCAGACATCGGTGGTGATGGCTGTCCACCTGTGAGCAAAGAGGGCTAGGTGCCCCCCTGTGGGCAGCAAAGGACCTCCTAGGGGTGTGGGGCTCGTGCCCAGGCTGTCAAAAGCCTCCCCCAGGCTGGGCCTGAGCTGGTACCTGGGGCTTCGGGGCTTTATGATTTCTGGGACCATGTCACTAGCCCTTTTGTTGCTGGGTCTGCTGAGCGCCCGAGAAGGCCTGGAAGTGAGGTGTAGAGTACTGAAGCCCCCTTTCTTCCTCAGGAAGAGGGGCTTTTTTCATGGGGTTTTCTTTCAGGGTTGCACCGATGTCTTTTTCCAGAGCCCGGTTCTCGTCACATGCTCTGTCTCTATCTCCGCTGCTTTGTCCGCCATGGGTTTCCCGAACAGGTTTTCACCTGTGCAGGAGACATTGATCAGTTTGTCCTGTACCCATTGTGCCAAGTTGGATAATTGCAGCCATGCTTGGCTTTGTGCTCCAATGCCTGCGGCGGCCACCCTAGCTGATGACTCAAAGCCATCATAGGCTGCTCGGGACAGAAACTTTGAACATTCCTTTACTGGCAAGATTAGGGTATTGAACCTCTGTATGGGTTCTCCATCTAGGCCTTCCAGGTACATGCCAATGTAGAGCTGATATGAGTGAATTTGGCATGTTAGTATTGAGCCCTGAAAAGCCTTTTGGCCAAGGGCGTCGAGGGTTCGGGACTCCCTACCAGGCAGACCAGGGGGTCTTTTGGTTCTTAAGCCGGTGCCTGGCTGACTCCACGACCACTGAGTTGTGGGGGAGATGGGCCTTTTGGAACCCAGGGCTCTGGCGTACCCAGTACATGGCATCAAGGCACCTACTAACGATTAGTACTGACGCCAGTGTTTCACACATCTGGAAGAGGAGGCAGTTGAGGATCGGGGACACTGTGACCATAAGTATCTCCAATTCCTTGGTTCGCGGGTCCTCCTCGGCCTCGGTCTCAATCGTGAGAGCCTTGGCCATATCCCTCACAAAATCGAAGAACGCAACATCCTCGGGTGGGGAGCAGCATTGGGTTGCTGGGGGAGATGGGTCAGAGGGCATGTCATGGTGTCGCCTCGTATCCGGGCACTCTTTGTCCTCAGTCTCCCATTCGGACTCTAAGTTGGAGTATGAGTCCGACGCTGCACAATCATCTCAGTCAAGGACCACTCTCTGTGGTGCAGGACCTCCGGAGGACCGTCAGTCCGAGCCACAGGTGCTCTCCGGGGAGGACTGGTGACCTGAGGAATGGGACCGGGACCTTGACCAGGACCGGGGAGCTCTCTCGAGGCCGATGGTGCTCGAGGACTGGCTCAACATCCGGGGAAGCCCTCATCGGGGCGAATGAACTTGACAAGCCGGACATAAATGTCCACTGCATGGTCACTAGGGCAGATATACTGCTCTCTAGGGCTGCTATTCTGGTGTCCATGCCAGTTGGCTCCATATCCTTCAACGTGGGCACCGAGGACTTTGGGCCCAGCATCGGTACTGTCGAGGGAGAGTCCTCGATGAGGATGGCCTAAGAGGACCAAGGCTGGTCGGCGGGAGCCAATGACTCCTTGCATGGCAACTTGGAGGGCCGCTCTTGCCCCGACTCCTCAGACTCATGCCTGGGGCTGTGGGACCTGGGGTGGAATTTCACCTTCTTCCCAGATCCGTCCTTCGAGACAGTCTTGGAGGATTTTTTCTTCTTATGCTCCACCTCCGGGGACCTCTACTCGGAAGAACCACGGGCAGGGGACTCCGAGAAGGCTCTGGCTTCACGGAGCACCGAGGTATTGGATGAGGCCCTGTAGTGTAGTGTTACTGGAGACTCTGGGGCAGAGTCGGACATGAAAAAATTTATCCTGCTGCTGATGTCAACTCTTTAAGGCCTTTGGGGTCATTGTTCTGTACAGCTCGAAGTCATTGTGCTCCGGGCCAAGGCATCGGAGGCAGTTGTGTGGATCAGTGAGTGACATAACTCTGCCACACCGGTCACACGTTTTGAAGCCACTTGAGGCTATCCGAAAAAGGGGGCCCCTGCCTCCCAGCAGGAGTGTGAGGCCTTTGGCTGAGTAAGAGGTGCAAATGCCGGTTGAGGCAGACCTCGATGAAAAAAAAAGGAAAATGGATAGAAGAACCCGAGGAGCGATGCCGAGGTGAGCTGGCTCGGGGGCAGGAAGGAACAGTCACGCAAACTGGACAATTTTTGACTATAAATAAATCTGACTTTTTCCGGGGAAAAAAGGACAACGTCCGATGGGCTCCGTGGAAAAAAGGAGACGGAGGCAAGATGGCACCCTTGGGCGGGAAGTGGACCACGCATGCATGGTGCATCTCCCAAAGGCTTTCCTTGAAAGCTGGGGAGATGCTTCCACGTGGGCTCCGTCGGCACCAACGTTACCCATATGTGAGGACTGACTTCCTGCTTGTTCCTGGAGAATTTTTATGTGACACCAATTTATTGTGAGCCACTTTTCAGCCCATAGCAACAAGGCATTAACACCCAATAAAAAAATGATCAGATAATGTCAGCAGTTCAATTGTTTATTGAATTTTATTCTATTTAATTAAAAAATACCAAAACAAAACAGAATCAGGTAAAAATGCAAACACTTTGAATGGTTATCCAGCTTGTCCCTGGTGTGCCTCTTGGAGCTCAAACCATCCCGTCAATGAAAATAAAGAAAAAAACCAAATTGACAAATTTTGGCAGGAGCTGCAAAATAAGCGTCACCAATTAAATTACAGTAAATATATTATACCTTTGAAATGGCTTTCAGAGCAATAAATAAAAAAGGTGAAGTCAAATTTAAAAAATCACCTTGGCATTACAAAAAAAAAGGAAGAAAACTTTTAAATAAAAATCACAATACTAATAACAATGTGCAGTCAAGTTTTTTTTTCTTCTAGGAATGATAACATGCCAGTAAGTCCCTATATAATATTTCCAGTTTGGCAATAAGCAGTCAATCATTCATTCACATTTGTTTTTACATAGGACACCAGACTTGGGCAAACTTGAGTAGATAATGAAACACAAACGTTACCCTCTCAGTTCCTGGGAACAACAGCATATCTTGCAAATTATCTTCATCTTACAATTTTATTTCAGATAAAACAGTGACAAAAATGCGTGCTTGCTCACTTGGGGGCATGTTTACTAAAGGCTGTGCCAGCAGCGCACGTTTGGGCCTCAAAACCTGCGTGGACACTTGTGCCAACGTCAGGGGGGGTGTCCAGCCACCTGCTGTTGGCACGATGTGATCGCACAGCACCGCAGAAAGCTGGCGTGCAGATGCTGCTAGCACCACCCACTGGGGTGGGTGAAAATTGCAGTTAGAACACACCCTTCATGCCTGCGCTAACCATGATGCACTATCAACGCCCACATTTTGCCCCCAACCTCTCTGTCTTTACCAGTTGCACTAACTAGAGCAGGATTATCAATGTCACGTGCTTACAGTGCGCCGAATTCCAGACTGGTGGTCAGTGCGGTTTAGTTTAACATGCTTCTTGGTGAGAAGATAGGTTTTTTAGCATTTACTTCATTCAGTAATTCAGATCTTAACCGATCATTTCAGCACTGTGTTTTTCACAATTTCCTGGAGATAAGATGCTGCAAAACTGCTGATATGGAACCCACTATAAGGAAAATGCTATCAGTCAACTGGATGAATACTGGAGGGTGCCTGTAACATAGCAAAAAGTACTTACGTACATTAGGCTGCTGAAAACCAATATTATCTCCACAAAGGCGAGCCAAGACATTAAAAGATGCCCTTCAGGCAGCACATAGGTCACTTCGCAAAACTTTAAAGAAATGTAGACTACAGAGTGGAGGATCATGTATAAAAAGAATCAAAAATCTCCTTTTTCTGTTTTTTTTAAATATTTGTTCTTTACAGTATATTACTGGGAGTAATGTTGGATACTAGGATGCTAAGCAGTTCCAAAGTGAATAGTAAAACGCTACCATGTCACTTTGGCCTTTAGAGTGCCCTCACATAACGGACAATAGTTATCTTGAGGACAATATTCATTCACATAATCCACATAACTGAAAATGTCCAACTTAATTTCCAATTACGCATATTCAGTGACACTATTCATTTCAGGTAGTGCTGTGGAATATCCATGTGTAACCTGAAATGTCTAAGTTTACCTGAGGAGGTCAACACTTTGATGGACTTTCTACGTAGAACTTAAGTTAAACATTTTAAGTTATGCTTGTTATTTGTGTGGGATGCTTTTTTAATTTTTGTGTTTAGCTCATACCTTTCCAGTAGTAGTTCAGGACAAGCTACATTCAGGTACAGTGGGTATTTCTCTATCCCAGAAGGGCTTACAATCTAAGTTTGTACCTGAGTCAATAGAGGGCTAAGCGACTTTCCCAAGGTCACAAGGAGCATCAGTGGTTTTGCTGGTTCCCAGCCCACTGCACTAACCACTAGACTGCTCTTCCACTCCACGCTGAGTGGTTAAATACCACCAATGACATGTGCAAGTTAGATGGTTAAGTGTCACTGCAATGCCTCAAATTCTAACATCTTTTTGGATGGCTAATTTTGGCAGTATAATGATTTGTATGTCCAAAATTATCCATTCACACGGCCTATTTCCTATTCACAACTTGGCACTGAAGAAATGCAGTCACAGCGACATCATACAGTCAGTTTGCCCAGGTCTGCCCAATATGCAGTGCCACTCTTACCAAAAGATTCCTTCAGCTAATCCAGAAGTCCCAATCAATACCTTGAGTATAAGCCACAGCCCCCTTACTTAGAAAAGTTCTACAGCAATACAAACCTCTCTTTTCTCAATCTCTCTCTACCTTTCCGTCTGTTCCTCCTTTGAACCCTATTTCAGCCACAGATATATTTACCGCTCGCGTTTTTTATGCAAATTCTCTCAGCAATCCCACCGTCGTTCCTTTTATAACGCATACCAAATATGTATTCCATTAGATTTGCTCTACTTTTACAAATACATGATTTAGCTTTCCTGACTGCTTCGTCTCTACATACTAGAACCCTTTGCCTCTATCGACATTCTCAACCCAAACTAATTCTTACGTTTTCTATAATACAGCCTTACTATTTTCTGAGTCTAGACCATTTGCTGACAGGGAAAGTAAAAGAAAGCTCCATCTTGTGATTAACGTACATTTGGAAATCAAAACAGTTTTAGCAGGTCTGGATTCTGAAGAAAATGTTGACATTTATAATTACTAATCTCAAATGCCATTTGCATGTGCAGATATTCAGATAGTCTTGGCTCAGCAACTTGCCTTTCTCTTGGGTAGGTATCAGGAAATTTGCACACAGATTTGTAATACACAAAATGTAATATTTCAAGGGCAGGCATGGAAATACTTCAATAAAGTGCCTACCGGCTCGTTGTCAGTTTAGGGGCCCACCTGTTGGTCATACCATTATTAGATCTATTTTAGATCACCTTTGTTTAAAGGGTGAAGGCAAAATAAGAGGGCGATGGGAAGTAAAAATAAAGGGAGGCACTGCATGGAGCAGATCATACAAACAAAAGTTCGGTTCTACTAGAACTTTAAACTGTTAATTTTACAGAATCAACTAATATTTAGGCATGATTAGGACACGCAAAGAAAACCAAAATTTGACATTCAAGTGGGATGCGCTGTACAAATATATGCACTGAGAGGAAAAAGAGAAAGAGATTCCTGAGCAGGAACTCTGAAGCAAATCTTTGCACCGTTACCACTGTCAGCAATCGACAAATAACTTGCCAATCCATCATACAAGGTATAGAGGACAATCCTCTTCCTAATGTCCCGACACTCCTCTGCTTAGTTGAGGTTGTTACAGATTTCCAGAGCTTTCTTGTAGACCTGAGTCACGTCATCCATGTCTGTGAGAAGAGAAAAACTACTGTCTGCCAACCGGTTTCGATAACGCTTCAGGTTTTGAGGGCGGGGGCATTTCTTGAGCCCTTCAAAATCTTGAAGTTGCAGGATGTTTTCTGCAGAGACGCAGCTCCGTATCCTATGCCTGTTTGGCTTGTTTTCTGACAGATCGAGCAGTTCAAAGGAGTCATTGGACAAGATGCTATCGTCACTCACCACACTGGAAGGGCGGCTGTAACTACGAGATAATCCTTCACCAGGCATCAGTGTTTCTTCCATGTCTAGGGCTTGTTCAGCAGGGCTGACCAGAGATGAGTCAGTGCTGCTGGAGGAATACTTGCTATTATGTTTTAATATGCCCTTTCGCCTGTAAGAAAGGCTATGAGAAACAGTCCTTGATGTTTCTGTAATGCCCTGGGAAGCACTGCTACTTCCTGTTCCATCACTGTTGTCCAATAGTTCTGAAGACTCGCTTCGTTCTGGAGAGGAGTAATAACCAGACTCTCTCTGTTGGGTTTTCTTTAAAATGCCTTTTTTAGGCATTGGAGTAGAATGCTTTGCACCAAATCTTCCCGGTACCTCTCTATCTCCGGCACTTGTTACAGACACACCAGTTCTACATAGTTCTTGCTCAGTCTTAAAAGTAGAGGGTAAGACAGGATTGATCACACCTTCGATGAACCCTGCACTGTGTGAACGATGTTCACTGTTGCTCCTTTTTTTCAAGATGCTTTTGGGTCTTTTACAGGTCGATTTGGAAGTATTTTCTTCCGTCCCTTCCTGGAGGCATTGTGCAATATCGTTTTCCTTTTTGGATTTTTTCAGAGACCTCTGTCGCTCCAACATGACTTCAGATCCCGTGGGCTTAGAGAGACATTTGCTCTTGGTCTCAGAATCCAGCGGCCGATTCGTAGAACGGTGGTGCCAATCAATGAATCTGGCCAAAAGCGGTGACTCGGAGTCTTTCAAGCTGTCACAGTCACACACACTACTCTTGTAGCTCCAGTTGACCCACCAGTGGTTGGCTATATCTTCAATG
This sequence comes from Ichthyophis bannanicus, assembly GCA_033557465.1. Classification (NCBI taxonomy): domain Eukaryota; kingdom Metazoa; phylum Chordata; class Amphibia; order Gymnophiona; family Ichthyophiidae; genus Ichthyophis; species Ichthyophis bannanicus. The sequence continues at coordinate 486,039,829 of CM066037.1, forward strand.
GTTGCACGACGTTCAGGATTCACCATCAGCATCCACCTGATCAGCCCACGAGCATCTAAGGACAAAGAGTTTCATTAAAAATGGTCACACATAATACATGGTTTTCCTTTTAAAATGTTTACGTACAAAGGCATTACATTCTCTAGAATAAGTAGGTATCAAAACTCTGGATAATCTTAATCACAGTAGGCATGCCCAAAGTCTGGAATGAGCATGAAATAGTCCAGTCTATACTGTGCAGCTCTAGGAAAAAAGGGATAGCCAGGCCGAGAGAGTCTTAAACCAACAAAAAAATATTTCCTTGCTTCCAGCCTTCTTCCATGATCTTCAAAAGCTCAAAAATCATGGAAGGAGGTGGAAAATCTGGAGAGCCTTTCTGTTGGCTGAAAATTCAGTGGTTCCCACTAAGCCTGCATTAGAGGCCCAAAAGCTCTGGAGCCATTGCAGGGCACAAGCTGCCATAGCCGGGCTCCACCTCCCTCCTTTCTCCATCCCATTTTTCCCATTCTCCCTTCTTCCTTTCCTTACCGTTACCTTTCCCTCTTTCCTTGCCCATGACATTAAACATGTGCACTATGAGCTCAAAATGCTAGAGATCATGGCTGGGATAGCAAACTGTCCTATTTAGATTTTCGTTCCCATCTGTGAAGATACTGAGGTACCAAACCTTTCGTGCAGACACATTTAGGTAACCATGCAAACTAAGTCAATATGGAGGGCAATTTTATGACAAGCCTCCTAACTTGTTTGACAGGAACATGTGTAAGGGTTTGGGTTTTTTTTGCTGATTCAGCAGCCCTTGGCAAAGTGTGACCAGTAGTAGATTGCCAGGCCTTTTCTTCTGAGGCAATGGAGAATAAAGTGACTTACCCAAGGTCACAAGGAGTGTCAGTGGGAACCAAACCCTTGATCTTCTGGGTACTAGGCTGTTACTCTAACCACTAGGCTACTCCTCCACTCCATGTGTAAGTTATACCATTTTTAAAAGGGAAAATATGTATATTACCCCACAGAAAGTTCCTGAACCAGTTTACAGCTGCTCTTGCGAATTTATGAACTTAAGTGTGGAGCCCATCCCCACGAATGCCTCCAAACAGGTCAGGCAAACTTATGAACTTACAGGGTACCTGCACATAGGTTTATGCATGCATAATATAGGCAATTTTATAAAAGACAATTTCTGCATTTAAAACACTGTTTTATGCACAAAAATTCTTTATAAACTTACCCGCTTAGTATGCACTTGTAATAGCATGCTATACATTGACTAAGGGGGTCATTTTCGAAGCCCTACTCATGCTTTGGACATCTGAAAATGGACATTCAGATGTCTAAATCACAAGGATGTCCCTGGACCCATTTTCAAAACCAGGTATATGGATGTCCCCGGCACGAGGATGACAAAGCAGAACAGGGGCATTCCGGAGGAGTGGACTAGGCGGAGCAACGAAGATGCACGTCGTGGAGTGATTTCACAACGGCGTAAGCACGTGTGGCCCTGGTTTGTCAGGCGTCCATGCCTATTCCTGCTCTAGACCATGAACAAAGTGCTCATTTCATGGATGCAACACTTCCATAAGGAAGCACAGCATGTGCTTCCATCACTACAGTTATTATTTCCTGCCCGAGGAAACCTGAATGAAACTACATGTTACGGGCCCTATGCCACATATCTGAGTATCTGAAAGGATGTGTAATTCAGGGTTGTCCATATTTGTAACATGGCCTGTACCTGTGTGTGTGTGTGTGTGTGTACATATTTTGAGGCGGAAATGAAGCTATTTCAGGCGCACATATATGAGCATCCCTTCACTGCTGCCACTCCCCCAGTTTCTGGGTGTTCCTAGACGTCCCTTCTAAAATGCCACTTTAACGCCTCAGTGTGCATACTAAACTTGCCCTAGAACATGTTAGTGCTTATGTAGATATGAATGAAAGAATATGAAAGGCAAATTTGGCTTTAGTGGGTTTGTGGGAAATAGCATGATATGCTTTTATCCATGTGCTATTTCGTATGAACTTCCTAAGCACACTAATGAAGCTGAGAAGGACCACGGCCACACCAATTGCACCTTCATGGATACAAGCCTTCATTCAAAAACCTGACTTGGCCAAGTTTTGGCATATGCGCTTATATCAGGGGTTAGTATGAATAAATCTTGATCAAATTTGACTTGACAAAAAATGCAAACAACATTGTCAATAATCCAACAAAGATCAGGGTAACAGTTGGTCAGAATTGCTGAGATGCCTTTCATGAGGCAAACCGTGATTTATTCGTACTGACCCCTGACGCAGGTGCATATGCTGAAACTTGGCCAAGTCGGCCTTTTGAATAAAGTCTTGTATCTATGAAGGTACAATTTATTTATTTAACTGTGCTTATATACCGCTGATCTACGAGTCTAAGCAGTTTACAGATAACAGCTTGGCCGAGTGGACTTACATGGAACATAGATAACTTAACATGGTACATAGAAGTAGCGTATATGTAATGGTGATAACTTAGTAGAAACATTGAACTACTGTATATACATTGAACAGTGGCTGCTTTGTGATAAATAAAGACAAGTGCATCCATTGGGTGTGAGTTTGTTATGTGAAGGTGGGGGAGGGGGTTGGGTGGGGGCAGGGGTGAGGGAGAAGGGGGGCTGAGATGGGATGGTTATGCTGGTGGTACAGCGGTTATGCACTCTCATTGGTGGAATATTCAAGGAACAAATGAGTTTTTAGATTTTTCTTGAATTCTGTGTGATTATTCGTGGTGCGGAGATGGTCTGGTAGAGCATTCCATAACGTTGGAGCGAAGAATAAGAAGGCTCTTTTGGATGTTGTGGAGTTGGTTTTCATGTTTAAGGATGGTATGTGGAGTGTGTTGGTAGAGTTTGTTCTTCTGGATCTGTTATTAGGGGTTATCTATATTAATGATCGTAAGTAGTTGGTAGACAGTCCGTGGAATAGCTTGAAGATTGTATGGGTGGCCTTGTGTTTGATTCTTTGATTGATGGGCAGCCAGTGCAGTTGTTTGAGTGTTGGGGTTTTGTATTCAGTCCTTTGGATGTTGCAGAAGGTGCATGCAACAGTATTCATGGCTAGCTGAAGTGTGGATTTAGGCAAGCCTTGCAGGATGATGTTGCAGTAGTCGAAGTGCGGGAATATGGGTGCTTGAAGAACTGTGTGGAAATCGCTTGGCTCCAGGAGTGATCTTAGGTGTTGCACCATTTTGAGTTTGTGGTAGATGGTTCTTGTGGTGTTGGTTATATGAGGGGAGAGTGTGAGGTGTTGATCAAGGATGATCCTAGGTAGCATACTTGCGGTTTGACTTGGAGTTGGGTTCCATCAATCGTTATGTGCGTAGGTGGTGTAAAGTTGGTATCCTTGAAAATGTATAAGACTTCAGTTTTTTTGTAATTTATATTCAAGTTGTGTTCAGCTTGAATATAAATTGGTGTGGCCATGGTCCTTCTCTGCTTCTTTGGTGTCTTGTCTGCTGTTTGTGGAGGATTTTCTCTTTTTGGTTTCCATGAACTTCCTAAGGACAAAAATCTAAACACCTGCATTGGAGCAGATATTAACGTGTGTTATTTCAAGGACTCAGCTAGCAGGATGCATTGTGCATTCAAGATGCAAGAGATGTGGCTACTGGAGCAGGAAGAGATGGGAAGAAGTGGACTAGAGCATGGGGAGAGATGCAGGCAAGGGAGAAAGACTGAGTAGTAGAAGGTGAACAGAGGAGAGGAAGGCAAGGAGGGAAAAGGACACAGAGGGAGAGAGATACAAGGAAATGCAAGAGGGGAGAGGAGATACAGAAAGGGAGAAGAGGACTCATAGCAAGAGGGAGTTGTAATCAGCAGAAGAGAGAAAGGAGGTCACCAGAGCCATGGATCATTATGCACTTTTGTCAATACCCATTTTAATATTCAAAAACTACTATTATTGTTTTATTGTCGTGAGGATGACGCTCGGGCTAATGAAGCCTGATGCTATTCCTTTCCAAATGGTCCTTTGCCACCAGAGATTTTCCACTGGAGTAGCTCTCAAAGAGTACGCTGTCATTTTCCCAGTATCACTTCTAGAATGTGGATTTTTCCTTCCCTCCACTCTATACCTGGTGTCTGATTAGCCCATCCTGCTCTACAAAAACCTCCTCCTGCACACCTCTGGCCCGACTGCTCTGCTCTGTCCAATCACCACCTCCTTCTTCCTGACTATCTGCACTACTATAATTTTGTTTTCTTTTTTAAAGTGCCGTTAAGTCAATGCTGACTCCTGGTGACCCAGCAGCCCCTGGGTTTTCTTGGTAAGTTATGACCAGAAGCAGATTGCCAGGCAATGGAGGGTAAAGCAGGGGTGGATCTACTATGAAACTAATGAAGCTTAAGCGTCAGGGTCCCTAATCCTGGAGGGGCCCCAGAAGCGACTTTAGTCCACATTGCTTAAAAATTTGGGGTCTACTGTATGAAAAGGGATTTTTTAAAAATAATAAAAATTAATAATATAGTGTAATTCAATGTAAACTAATCATTAAAATAAAAATGAAAAGGTTATTAAAGTATCATGTAGGCTAGCCGTAAATGAAAAAACATTCAAATTAAGGATTTCATTCTAAATATATTTAATATAAAATAATTATAAATAATTTAAAACACTATTGACATTTATGACAGAAATTAAAACTTTTATTAAAATTATATAACATTTCCCTAATTTTCATCCCCCCATAACTCAAAACCTATAAGGCATAGGAAATTTTTATTCACATCAGTGAATTTGACATGTGAGATAATGTAGTGGTTAAATTTTTTTAAAAATTGTGGTGATCTGTTATGGAACAACCCCACTGAAGAAGCAAACGGTGGTTACCCAGACCTCATTGCTGGTTTCGAAGGGGCCCCCATAACAGTCCAAGCTTCAGGGCCCCAAAAATATAGGTCTGCCACTGGAGTAAAGTGACTTGCCGAAGGTCACAAGGAGTACCAGTGGGAATCTAACTCTGATTGCTTGGGTACTAGGCTGTTGCTCTAACCACCAAGCTACTCCTCTACTCCCTGTACATAGCAGGCATTCCTTTTACACAGGGCAGTTCAACCATTGTGCAAGACTAGGAGGTCACCCGGGATAGCAGCCTCTGAGAGGCATTAAAGCAATGCAATAGACCCCGACATCCACACAAACTCAAAGAGCCATCGGCACATTCTTTTCCCTGCAGGGAGAGCGGGCCCACGCAGACATTCTAAATATGAATACGTATGCGCTTAAGTCCTATCACGTGTAACTTCAGTTAGGATATGCAGAAGGGTGGATTGGGCAGAGCTTCGGCAGGCCAAGACCTATGTATATAAGTTAGAGAATAGTATAACTTACGTGTGTTTCTGCCGAATCTAGGCACTGCATTGCCACCTGCTCCAGAGCAGGTGTAACTGCTGCAACTAAGCTCAGACGTGTCAGTATGCTCCTAGTCTGTAACAAGAAGCATGCGCCTCCTAGTCTACTTTACAGAACAGGCCCCACAAATGCATGTCGGCGCGCCCATAAACTGCACAGCTTATAGAATTACCCTCATAATGTGGCTGTGGGATCGTGGTGTTTTAATGATTATGATTGTTGAGTTTAATTCTGAAGATAGTGGGGGAGGGGCATAAGGTTGAGTGTTTGCCTAACACCGGCCCTGCTTCCAACTTCTACTCTTCCCATGGCATTAACACCCCTCTCCTTCCTGATATACGCACTCCTACTGCAACCTTTCACGTTCCTTCCACACCCACCCCCCTACAGTCCTTTTTCCCCTTCTATGTTCCAGCCTCTCCCTAACCACATCCTCTCACGCCTGTCTTGTAAAACCCTTCCTGACACAGGAGGTTGACTGACAGCAACACCCCTCCACACTCTTGGAATGCGAAACAGTCATATAGAAAAAAAACGGAAGACACACACAAGTCACACAGGATGTCTCTGCTCGCTTTCCTGAATATCTGCTCTCCTTTTCTGGGGATCAGTTGGTTTCTCACTTCCTCTCCGATCACCGACAACAGGTCCCATGTTAGAGACACGGGAAAGAATTGAACAACCTCCATTTAACGCATACTTGATACTTTTGTAGCAACCACAAACTATTTAATGCTTGAAGTGCATGGACCCGTTACTTTCTTCGGTTAGCATGCCCTTGCTGCGGAGGCTGTTTTTTAGCACAGTAACTCAAAAATGCAGACTGCATCACTTGGTAGGAAATGTATTAGCATGCACGATAAATTTCTGGGGGGTGCATGCAAACATTTCAGTGCATAGGCGCCCCAATATTCTCAAACATTCCATTAGCTTGTCAGGTATCTGAATGTTATACTATATCAATAGAAGGCTTTTAGCTGGTGAGAATGAACCTGAAAATAAACCCAATGAGAAAATCCTGAAACACAATGCTTCCGTTGGTTTCTTTCATTCTCGGAGGGTGTCTGTTTCAGAAGCATCATGTGCTTGACGCAAAAAGAACATTGCATTCAGGAAAGGGAATGCAAACCTGGAGAATAAATGCATTGGAAAGGAAGCGGCTGGGCACAACTAACAGGAAGAGCCCTCTAGTGAAATCCTACCATTCCCCTACAGCCCTTCCTCTCTCGTCATAACAACCACGTAATCCTCTGTTACTGTACCTGTGAGCAATTATTCATCGTATCATGCCAGACTGGATTGTGTAAAAGAAATTCTTTATTAGCAAAGATTCGGGTTTTTTCTAAGACTTTGATAAGTGCTAGAAAATGCATCTGCACCGTTGCCCTGTATCAGCTTTCATCCTGTCTCAACAACTCCATTTGCAATTGCTAACAGACTTTCTGCTGTCACGCATCTAGCTCAAAAGTCTGAGTGAAGTCTCCCCAAGGCCATATAGTCTATCTGACTATAAAACTTGGATTTCAAAGGGGTTCTTAGAAAACACTGTGCCCAAGTCAGAATGAATCACAATCAATGTTTGGAAGGAGGGCAGGGAGAAGGGAAGACCCTTCTTTTCCTTCTCGTTTCAAAGTGACGGCAAAGCATGCTGAAAGTGACCGGATAAGTCGGGCACTCTCAACTCGGCTTAATGAATTACGCCGGCTTGTATATATACCTGATGGCTGTGTTGGCTCACGGTATTCTCCGCTGCTTATCTGCCGGATTAGGTTTTTATGATCAAAGCCATCAAAGGGCATCGTTCCATAAACCAGAGTGTAGAGCAGTACACCGAGGGCCCAGCTGTCGACCTAAGTGAAAGAAACAAGGCGTGTAAGTCCGCATCCGGCATCCAGCAACAGCTCGAGAACTTCCAGCAGCATTCAGGGATAAGGCAGAGAGAATGAAGTCTGTAAGAGCTGCCAAGAGGGCAAAGATTAAAATCAGCAAGTTCATACTGAAATGAAAACAAAGTATAAAATGAAGACATTTATTAGCTTCTGTGTCATCTTCCCCTATTTTCTTGCTGACCATGTCACTACAGATGCGAGTAGAGTGATGAGATGCACCGCTTGTAACGTAATTGCGGCACGTGGCTGTTGCTTAATTTGGAATAGTGGGGATGTTTTGTAATACTGTCTGCTACATCGGCATTTCATCATTCACCGCTTTGTGCTTCTAACCTGGGATAAAGGAGGTCATTTTTGTAAAGACTGTCTAGATTTTTCTACCGATGGCTGAAAACACTTGATCCTTAAGCTCGGCTCAAAACAACCTCAGCGATGCAAGGTGGAAATTGTAATCATAAGTCAAATTTCACAGTTGCAAGCCCATATAAATAGCTATTTCTTCAGAGCTCAACGATCTTTATGGCTAAATATACTGTTAAGCTCATCGCTCTTAGAAGGTTTTTATACATTTAAAGGCCCGCAATGGAAAGTGTAGCCAACGTTTCAACATTGCAAATACTTATCTGACACAGAGCTACTTGCATAGGCACTTAGATAAAAGGAAAACCAAAAAGGAAAATAAGGGGAAACCTTTTTATTGGACTAGCTTAATGCATTCTTGAACTAGCTTTTGAAGGTTAAAACCTTCTTCCTCCATAAGCTATGACAGCTAGAGATCATTAAAACCCTGAGGAAGCCTGTTCATATAGGGCAAAACCTATTTTGAAAACATGCTCACAAGTGCTTATGAGGCAATTAGCTCTGCTTCGAGTAAATATCTGCGGAACAGCTTTGTTTTTTGAGAAGTTGGTTACAATTTCCATTCTGCACAATACTGTCTCAAAATGTATAAAACCCTTCCAAGAGTGCTATTGACTATAGTATAAGTCAATTAAGCAGCATATTTAGCCGTGAAGCTGTGTTGGGCTCTGAAGATATAGCTGTTTATAGGAATTTGCAGCTGTGAAATTTGATGTATGATTACAGTTTTCACCTTGCATCACTGAGGTTTTTGTGCCTAGATTTTAAATCATGATATTTTAGTGATTTATGCGTGTAATATAGTCGGTTGCTTTTCTGAAAGTGCATGCGTTCAACTGATGGCAGGTACATTTACTGCGGGTATGTGCAGGAGCAGAGCGTAAATTTACATGCGTTAAGTGATAAAATATTAGAACTTAAGCACATTCTTGAAAAATCTAGATGCAAGCATATCTCCAATAGAGCAGGTATAAGAGCAGGAATAAGTGCCCTACTTTAATGCACATTTGCAATCACTTACGGTCTAAAATGCATGCGCAGTTTACTTAATAAAATAGGTGCGAAATACGTTAACCCTAAGCACCCTTTTTAAAATTAGCTTCCAAGTGTATTAAGCACTATTCTATACATGATCTAGCTACTATAAAAGAGCATATTAATACCAATTGATGGAAAACAACAATAATAAAAATTCCCATCATTTTATCCTCAACCCACTTTATTTTGGAAAGCTCTTTCACGCTACTGATCGTCAAAGGCATGGTATAAACCATTGGGGAAGGGGAAGAAGAAGACGACCAACCCTCTGCAGAAATAACAGAGGTCACCAGAACAGCGCAGGGAGGACATGGCCACACCTATTAAACAAAGAAACCTTTTATTTTGTAAAACCTTTAAAGGTACAGACCCGACTTGGCCAAGTTTTGGCTGTCATCCACTTAAGAGTCAATTACATATATACTCCAATGGCAGTCAGGACATTGTAACAAATAAAAACATTCCCATTAGTCTTGACAGAACTTAAGCAACTTTGCTCTTTTACTACTGCAATTCACACTCTTGCAACATTTACCCTTCCATGCTGCTTAATCATTGAAGATCAATGAGTAAAATAGAAAATGTCACTTGTACTGGACAGCTATCCAGATTTATTTGGAGAGATCATAATCAAATGTTTGTGACATTATAAATCCAATAGAATAAATCTCTTCATGTCCACACTTACTCAACTATATAAATCAAGTAGAACAGCTATTTATTTATTTATTTATTTACATTCTCTTATATACCACGCTATTCTGCATCAGTGTGGTTTACATTGAACAAACTGAAATTACATTGAACAGGGCATTATAACTTGGAGATAACTATTTTACAGGGAACGTGGGCTATGGAGGGTTAAGTGGCTTGCCCAAGACCACAAGGAGCACCTGTGGGACTAGAAACCCCAGTCCTTCTGGCCCAAGGTTGCTGTCCTCTAGTGGGATTTGAACCCCCGACCTTCCGGCCTGAAGTACCTTGCCCCAACCACTAGGCCACTCCTCCACTCTTTAAATTAACGAGTGTTCCGGAGCCTACAATTCACATCACACACATCAAAAAAAGTCACGCCACATCACTGGATGGTCGCACAGACACCCATATTGCTCTGAATCCCTACCACCTGCTTCAATGCCTCTTCAACATGCCCAACACCTGTTGATGTGGAAAATGGGAAATGAGCTGGGAATCAACCCCCAAATCCCTCCACAAAGCACTGCCACAAAACTATCAAGTCAGCCAGAAACTATCAGATATTTTGCAACTGGTGTACCTCATTCCAGGATGTGTTCTATTATTCTTTCCAACCCAGTGGTACTTAGAAAGAAAAGGGTTGAGAATGTCTGACTGTCTGGGGAAAAAATAACTCTTCAAAAATTTAATAGACCAGGATGAAACTTGGTATGTGGGAAAAACTGATAGAAAGACAAGAGTTTGAAAATGGACCAAATTGGACCAAATGATTCCAGAGAAATAAGCCCCCCCAAAAACTAGCCCATTGTATTTCTATGGGAGGAGTTCCAGCTTTTATAGCATAGAAACTTAGATAAAGTGAAACGCAGCAGTTAGGGAACTGATCCTTTCAAACTCCCTCTCCCCTGCTCCCCCTCCAATTGTCCCACAAACCTACACACAGCCCTCCCCTCCAAAAAATGCACCCTCGCCTGAAATGCACCCAGCACTATAAAAATACACACCCACAACTGATTCACCACCCTGCAAGTGCTCTATTCCCAAAATCTACACCCCCATAACTGCTCTACCACACCAATAACTGTCCCCACCCCAAAACACAGCCTCCCATAACTGCCTCACTTTGCAAACTGTCCCTACCCCTAAAAATACTCAACTGGCCTACCACCTCACAAACTGGCCTACCATCCAATCCTAAAAATTACCCCACCACCCTGCAAAATGCCCCACCCCCAAAAAATGCCCCCCTGCAACTTGCCAACCACCTTACTAAATGCCCTTGCAACTACCCCTCCACCCTGAAAACTGCTCCACCCACCAAAAACATCCCCCCTTTCAACTGCCCCACTCTCAAAAACGCTCCACCCAACAGCTCCCCATTGTAACTGCCCCAGCATCCTGCAAACTATCCCATCCACAAAACTACCCCAGCCCACAATTGTGCTTGTGAATATAGGAATAATTTTAAATGTCTAGATTAGATGTTTTACGAAAAATTGATCCAATTTATGTTTGAATGATATTTTTCTATGGATTATTTTCCCATTTCAAACAAAGGCATCGGAAAGAGGTGGGGCACACGGGCCCTGGACTCACCAAAACCTCGTTGCCGTGACTGTTGGCCTTCCCCTCCTGTCTGCCACGGAGATCCGATCTCCCGCGGGCAGAGAAGGGATCTTTGCTGCAATCGCCACCCGCCGTCCCTGCTTCCAAAAACCCCAGGAAATTAAACCTTTTGGCAAAACATCTGCCGTTTTAGTACTGTGCCAACAAACTGGCCTATGGACTTTGCTTGTATTTGTTTTCCGACTTATTTTTATGCAAAACGTAAGCCTGGTCTGGGGTATTTAGGCGTACACCCATGGCATGTACCCAGAGCAAGCGTAAGACATAGCCAAACTAGGCAACTAGGGCCCAAATGTTTAGGAGGGGCCCTTACAAATGTGCAAATTCAAAGGCTCCTAAGGCAGATTTTTGCACTTGTAAGTCACCTTCTGAGAGAAGGAAGGGTGGGGTGAGGAACCAGAGCTACCACTGACTGCACAATTATTTAATTATTTATTTATTTCTCTTATATACCGCGCTCTTCAACATCAGTGCGGTTTACATGGAAATATGTCAGCCTATTCTCCCTAATCCCTTGTGCACTGTCCTCCAGCCAGCAGGAGGTGTTGTTGAGCATCACGTCTTACCTGCTATCTGGTTTTCCTTTGAACTCAGAACTACATGGGGCCCTGTTTCTGGACGTTTTAAAATGTAGTTTTATTACAATCGGGAGCCCAAAGTGCTTGCTTGTCTAGAGTTAATCCTGTGCTGAATGTACCACACAAGCCGAAACAGATACAAGTGAAATTAAACCTCTCCTTGTACTATCATTGCTTTCTCACTTACCTCTGGGCCACGATAGGGTCTTCCATTGACAATTTCTGGGGATGCGTAAAGTGGGCTGCCGCAGAATGTCTGTAGAAACTTGTCTTTTTGGTAGAGGTTCGAAAGGCCAAAGTCTGCAATCTGACAAAAAAGGAATACTTTCAGTTTTCATACGTTCTTCAGTGTTGTCATTGTCAGGCTATTTTGACTAGCAATGTTGTTAATTAAAACTACATAGATATTAAATTTTCCATTTGACTTGTAATATTGTAAGAAATCAATATTTTTTTGCCTTTTCACAACTATGGTAAAAATCTGAAAACTGCAGCGGGGAAATTTTATAAACGTTTTTCAATGGGTAAATTCTATTTTGTGGCAAAGGACTTCTATAAAATTACTCTTGTATAAAGCAGGCACAGACAATATTCATGGCTCCTTTTATGCAATCAAAGTGTAGGCGTGTTTATGGCAAGAGTTGGGACGGAACATGGATAGAGTTGCGATGTGTGCGCACATTTTACTCGATGCACACAAATTACACCAACTCCCGAGTAGGTGTAAATTTCCATCAGTGTATTAACCCATGATTGCTGCATGCTTGTAAGGCTACCTTTAAAGATGTATAGGTGCCTATGTTGTATTTATAAAATAGCCCCAAAATAAACGCCTATTTGGGCTTTACATAAGAACATAAGATATGCCATACTGGGTCAGACCAAGCTCCATCAAGCCCAGTATCCTGTTTCCAACAGTGGCCAATCTAGGTCATACGTACCTAGCAGTTTCCCCAAAAGACACAGGTTCCGTAATGCTTGTACTGGGTCAAGCATTGATATCCTGGGTCCCTTCTTAATAATGGTTTATGGACCTTTCCTCCAGGAACTTGTCCAAACCTTTTTTAAACCCAGCTACACTAACAGCCTCTACTACATACTCCGGTAACAAATTCCAGAGTTTGATTACATGTTGAGTGAAAAAATATTTTCTTTTATTAGAAACATAGAAACATAGAAATATGACGACAGAAAAAGACCACATGGCCTATCTAGTCTGTCCTTCCATAACAACTACAACAGTCCCCTTTTTACCTTTAGAGATCCTCTGTGTTTGTCCCATGCTTTTTTGAATTCAGTTACTGTCCTCATCTCTACCACCTCCACTGGGAGACTATTCCACGGATCCACTAATCTTTCCGTAAAGAAATATTTCCGCATATCACTCCTGAATCTATCCCCCTTCACCCTCATCCCATGTCCCCTCGTAGCAGAACTTGCTTTCAATTGAAAGAGGCTCTCTCCCTGAACATTTATGCCACGGAGGTATTTAAACATCTCAATCATATCACCTCTATCCCGCCTTTCCTCTAAGATGTACATATTAAGATCCTTCAGTCTGTCCTCATATGCTTTATAATGAAGACCACTAATCATTTTAGTAGCCACCCTCTGCACCGACTCCATCCTGTTCACATCCTTTTGAAGGTGCGGTCTCCAGAATTGCACACTATACTCCAAATGAGGTCGCACCAAAGACTTATACAGAGGCATTATCACCTCCTTTTTTCTGCTAGCCATTCCTCTCCGTATGCACCCAAGCATCCTAGCTTTTGCCGTCGCCTTTTCTACCTGTTTAGCTACTTTAAGATCATCAGACACAACTACGCCTAGGTCCCGCTCTTCTTTAGTGGACAAAAGTACTTCACCCCCTATACTATATTGCTCCCTTGGATTGCTGCAGCCCAAATGCATGACCTTACATTTTTTAACATTAAATCCCAGCTGCCAAATTCTAGACCATTCTTCAAGCTTAGCTAGATCCCTCCTCATGTTATCTACCCCTTCCTGGGTGTCTACTCTATTGCAGATTTTGGTATCATCCGCAAAGAGGCAAACCTTACCTGAAAGCCCTTCCGCTATATCACTAACAAAGATGTTAAAAAGAATCAGACCAAGGACAGATCCCTGGGGCACACCACTGATAACATCCTTCTCCTCAGAGTGAGCTCCATTTACTTGTACTCTTTGTCGCCTCCCACCCAACCAATTTCTTAAATAATCTTAAATAGTTTACCCTGTAGCTTCATTGCATGTCCCCTAGTCTTTCTATATTCTGATAACGTAAACAATCGATCTACGTTTACCCGTTCCACTCCGTTCATTAATTTATACACTTCTATCATATCTCCCCTCAGCCGTCTCTTTTCCAGGTTAAAGAGCCCTAACCTTTTTAGCCTTTCTTCATAGGAGTATCCTTCCATCCCCTTTACCATTTTGGTGGCTCTTCTCTGAACCTTTTCTAATAACGCTATATCCTTGTTAAGATACGGCGACCAAAATTGCACACAATATTCAGGGTGCGGTCTCACCATGGAACGATATAGAGGCATTATAATATATTTTGTTTTATTTTCCATTCCTTTCCTTATGATACCTAGCATTCTATTTGCTTTCTTGGCTGCCGCTGCACACTGGGCCGAGGGTTTTAACATGTTATCCACAATGACGCCTAAATCTTTTTTCTGGGTGGTGGTTCCTAACGTGGAACCTTGCATTATGTAACCATAGTTTGGGTTGTTCTTCCCTAGGTGCATAACTTTGCACTTGTCCACATTAAATTTCATCTCCAATTTTGATGCCTAGTCTTCCAATTTATCAAGATCCTCTTGCAATTTTCCACAACCCTCTTGGGTTTTAACTTTAAATAGTTTTGTGTCATCTGCAAATTTGATAACCTCACTCGTTATTCCACTTTCCAGGTCATTTATGAATATGTCAAAAAGCAGCGGCAGCGGACCCAGCACAGATCCCTGGGGTACACCACTATTCACCTTTCTCCATTGGGAAAATTGGCCATTTAGCCCAACCCTCTGCTTGCTATCTTTTAACCAGTTCTTGATCCACAGTAGTACACTGCCTCCTATCCCATGACTCTTTAGTTTGCCAAAAGTCTCTGATGAGGGACCTTGTCAAAGGCTTTCTACATAAGTGACCTTCGCACTCTCCCAGCATCGCCTTCTTTTCCCACCCTGACAGTAGCATTTGCCAGCACTAGCCCCCTTTCAGTACCAGGTCCCCCAGCCCTAAAATAATCCCCCTTCCAGCCCCAGCCCCATTCTCCCTCCCATCCCAGTCCCCCTCCAGCATAAGCCCATTTGCATTCCCAGCCCCAGTATCAGCCCATTTCCAGTCTCAATCCCCCAGCCCCAGTATCAGCCCATTTCCAGTCTCAATCCCCCAGTCCCAGTATCAGCTCATTTCTAGTCCTAGTCCCCCCCCCCCCCCCAGCTTCAGTATCAGGCCATTTCCAGTCCTAGTTCCCCCAGTCTCAGTATCAGCCCATTTCTAGTCCCAGTCCTTCCCAGCCCCATTATCAGCCCCAATCCTCCCCAGCCTCCATATCAGCCTAAGTCCCAGTATCAACCCATTTCTAGTTCCATTCCTCCCTCAAGCCCAGTATCAGCTCATTTCCAGTCACAGCCCCTTTCCCAACATTGGCCCTCTTCCAGTCCCTATTCATTCCACCACTATCAATCCATTTCCAGTGCCCCAGGCCCTTTCCAGTCCCTCCCTCCCTCATCCTACATCAGCCCCTAGTCCCAGCCTCCCACCCCATCAGATCTGTCCAACAGC
Organism: Ichthyophis bannanicus; assembly: GCA_033557465.1. NCBI lineage: Eukaryota > Metazoa > Chordata > Amphibia > Gymnophiona > Ichthyophiidae > Ichthyophis > Ichthyophis bannanicus. The sequence goes on from CM066037.1 coordinate 486,055,196, forward strand.
CACCTCCTCCCCCAACTTACTCCCAGCCAAACTCCTCTCTACCTCTCCCTGCCTGTTCCGTGCTTCACATGGCCGTGAGAGCATTTTTCTTTGCTCCCATCACTGTGCTGTATTCAAAGCAGCCCAGCCCTGGTAGTTTAAGTAAAGCAAAATAAGCATGTCCTGACAAAATAAACATGTCCTGCTTTCCGAAAAATGCTGCAGGTTGGGCTGCTTCAGTACAGCACAGATGCGGGAGCAAAGGAAAATGCTCCCGCAGCTCCGTTAAGCATTAATACAGCTGCGGCGGCACAGAGCAGGGAGAGGAGGTAAGACTAGAAGGCACCTGAATCACTTCTTCCTGTTCAAGAAGTGCCAGAATGCTATTCCACCCCATTCCGGCACGAATTAAGCCCCGACTACGGAGAAGAAACTTAATCCAATTTTCCTGCATTACCTCACTGCACTTGTTTGAGAATTCCTCCCCCTTATCTAATCCACTAAGCAAACTGCTGGAAACTTCACCATCCCTATAAGCATCGACTATTCAAAGTGTAATCTAACAGGAAAGTTATATCAGGTCATACACAGTCATGTTACTGGCAGACACAGAGGGCTGGGTCAGACATCAGGCAAACTAGGCAGTTACCTAGGGCAGCAGCTTTGTGGGCGGAGAGAGCAAAAAAAAGGGCATTCAGAGCTAAACAGTAGATCCTGTCAGTTAAGGCAGCATAAGGCTTGTCTAGGGTGCCAATACATTGAACCATCTCTGGTGCCGGCCCTGCTGATACAAAATGTACTATTCTATCAATGTTTATTGACGTCTAGATAAAGCAGGCTATAAACAGGCTAAAGAAATAAATAAAATAAGCGGGCCCCTACTTATGCATGCACCATGTGTAGGCATTTCCTGCGGCGCTTTCTGGCCAGAATAGGGGTGAGGTTGTCATGTATTCTAAGTATGTGCAAGCATTCACATGCTCTTGGGGCTGGTACTGGGAGACTATATTATTAAGGCACATAGGTGCCTTTGTCGCCTTTATGAAATATGTGTAAAACAGATGCCTTTTTGGATGTCTCCCGTTATAAAATCAAGCCCGCGGTGTAGCTGCTTTTACTGTAAGCCATGAATAAGGCCAGTTGTTCTCATCAGGGCTCTGTCGAGAAACTGCTTCTATGAAAGGTCCAGGGTAGCAGTGGCGGCTTGTAAAGCGCATAGCCATTGTCACTGAATGCTAAACCTGGATATTTAACGCCGAGGCCATATCGGGCCACTGACATTGAATATCTCGGTCGCTGCAGAGTCCAGAAACTAACTGGACAACAGTGATATTGAGCCGTTGCCCGGTTAACTCCTATGAGTAAAGTTAAGCCAGCCTAACTTTAGTCATGGGTTGCTAACCAGGGAGTGGATCAATATTGACGCTGCCTGGTTAGCGACAGGTGCCACCTCCCCTCTGCCCCAAAACGCCAACAACATGCCTCAACGCATAGCGTCGGGGCGTGTAACAGTGACACCCGCGGATACCAAGCGGCACTTACCGTGTTCATGCCACTGAATATCCCACTAACAGACATGCACACGGTTTGTAGGTCTGCAAACTGTGTAAATGCCTTTTAACTGAGGGGCCAAGAAAAAGAAGGCCGAGTGCCTTGTAGACTCGTATTTAGCTTGGGAGGGGAGGCAGAAACAATTAGTATGTACGGAACACAGCTTGGGGGGGGTGCATAGGGAATGATCAAAGATGAGAGACAGGCCGGGAAACCAGTGTAACAGACTTTGTGGGTCAATGTGAGAATTTTGAATTTGACATGAGGCTGACCAGGAAGCCATGGAAAATGATATAAAAGTGGGATGACAGTCGAACTTCACGGCATGCTTTCCCTTTGAAAAACAATGTAATTTATAAAAAATGGTGTAATTTACTGCTGTATTTGACACACAAGTTAGGTGAGCTATTATAAGATAACCCTCTAGTCAATTTATAATTTGGATTTACTGCTAGTACTAGCAGAACAGACAGCAGGCACCAGTAAACCATCCTGTGGAAAGCCTTTGTGAAAGCTGGGCTAATAACAGGTATGTGTGCACAGTTAATTGCGGATGGTTTTCCCTACCCTCAGCAATGTAATTAGTGTGCTTACTACTTTGTTTTACTCGATTATCAGGTGCCAGTGCATGAACTCTCATCCAGTACCGAGACTGTCAATTTATGTCGGTGAGCACAACTCTAAAGTGCTCTTGTATGAACTGGCCTTTGTATCAATGGAATGCAGCAGATATTGAAACCTGGACAATCGCACAGTCTGAAACCCTACTCCCAGGGCTTGGATTGTGCTTAATTGACCTGAATTCCACTAGTTTTATCCAGGCACCCTAACCCGTTCACAGGAAGTTGGTCTTAAGCTGTAAGAAGTGTGCCTTGTCAATCAAAGAGAGGAATGGCAGGGATCTGGTGTTAAAAGTTGCCTGTTTCCTCGCCTTTCCTTGTAGTGCAGGACGCTGCTGCAAGAGTCGAGGTGAACACTGCACACCCAGCGCATTTTCCTTAATAAAATAATGCTGTGGAATGTAAGAGAATGTACTTTTTAAAAATCCATTTGTTTTCACACAAAGAAATTCTTAGACTGGGCAGCCATGTTTTCATTTCGGCCATTCAGGAAAAGAGTATTTGTATTACAATCCCCTCCCATCCTGACAGACTGATGTTTATCAGCTTTTCCCATTAAAGCTGTCATTCCCTCTGCTGTAAGATTAATAGGAGTCAAGATTACTTCACGTTTTTGGAACTTAAGTAAGAGATGGAATCCACCGTTCTTTTAAAAAAAGTTCCAAATTTGGAGGACCTGAGCAAAAGTCTTAAAATTCAGACTTCAAAACCACCCTATGGGGTGCTAGCCAGGTCAATACTTTGTCTCAGCATACGGAACATAAGAACATAAGATAGGCCATACTGGGTCAGCCAAAGGTCCATCAAGCCCAGTATCCTGTTTCTAACAGTGGCCAACCTAGGTCATACGTACCTAGAAGTATCCCCAAAAGACACAGGTTCCACAATGCTTGTATTGGGTCAAGCATTGATATCCTGGGTCCCTTTTAAATAATGGTTTATGGACCTTTCCTCCAGGAACTTGTCCAAACCTTTTTTAAACTCAGCTACACTAACAGCTCTTACTACATTCTCCGGTAACAAATTCCAGAGTTTGATTACACGTTGAGTGAAAAAATATTTTCTCTTATTTGTCTTAAATAGTTTATCCTGTAGCTTCATTACATGTCCCCTAGTCTCTCTATATTCTGATAGCGTAAACAATCGATCTACGTTTACCCGTTCCACTCCGTTCATTAATTTATAGACCTCTATCATATCTCCCCTCAGCCATCTCTTTTCCAGGTTGAAGAGCCCTAACCTTTGTAGCCTCTCTTCATAGGAGTAACCTTCCATCCCCTTTACCATTTTGGTAGCTCTTCTCTGTACCTTTTCTAATAACGCTATATCCTTTTTAAGAAACGGTGACCAGAATTGCACACAATATTGAAGGTGCGGTCGTACCATGGAACGATACAGAGGTATTATAATATCCTTTGTTTTATTTTCCATTCCTTTCCTTATGATACCTAGCATTCTATTTGCTTTCTTGGCCGCCGCTGCACACTGGACGGAGGGTTTTAACATGTTATCCACGTTGACTCCTAAATCTTTTTCCTGGGTGGTGGTTCCCAATGTGGAACCTTGCATCGTGTAACCATAGTGTGGGTTGTTCTTTCCTAGGTGCATAACTTTGCACTTGTTCACATTAAATTTCATCTGCCATTTGGATGCCCAGTCTTCCAATTTATCCAGATCCTCATGCAGTTTTCTACAGTCCTCTTGGGTTTTAACAAATTTAAACAGTTTTGTGTCATCTGCAAATTTGATAACCTCACTAGTTATTCCCTTTTCCAGGTCATTTATGAATATGTCAAAAAGTAGCTGACCCAGTACAGATCCCTGGGGATACTCCACTATTCACCTTTTTCCATTGGGAAAATTGGCCATTTATCCCTACCCTCTGCTTTCTATCTTTTAACCAGTTCCCGATCCACAATAGTATATTGCCTCCTATCCCATGACTTTTTAGTTTTGCCAAAAGTCTCTGATGAGGGACCTTGTCAAAGGCTTTCTGAAAGTCCAGATACAATATATCAACCGACTCACTTTTGTCTACCTGTTTATTCACACCTTCAAAAAAACATATCAGATTAGTAAGACAAGATCTTCCTTGTCTAAAGCCATGTTGGCTGTCTCCCATTAGGCCATGATTATCTACATGCTGTGTAATTTTGTTCTTTATGATGGTTTCTACCATCTTCCCCGGTACCGATGTCAGGCTCACCGGTCTGTAATTTCCTGGATCACCCCTGGAACCCTTTTTAAAAATTGGCGTTACATTGGCAACCCTCCAATCTTCCGGTATTACAGATGATTTTAATGAAAGTTCACAGATTACTAAAAGCAGATCTGCAATCTCATATTTCAGTTCTTTCAACACTCTTGGGTGTATACCATCCGGCCCAGGTGATTTGCTACTATTCAGTTTATCAAATAGTTGTAATACATCTTCCCGGTGTAGCGATATTTCTCTCAATTCCTCTGCAGTATCACCTTTAAATACCACTTCAGTCTTGGGTAACATCCCTACATCTTCCGCAGTAAAGACCGAAGCAAAGAATTCATTCAGTCTCTCCGCTATAGCCTTGTCTCCTCTTACTGCCCCTTTTACCCCTCTATCCTCTAAAGGTCCAGTTGACTCTCTCACAGGCCTTTTGCTATGAATGTACTTGAAAAAGTCTTTATTTCGTGTTTTTGCTTCCATAGCAAGTTCCTTCTCAAATTCTCGCTTTGCCTGCCTTATCAATACTTTGCATTTAACTTGCCAGTGCTTGTGCTGTTTCCAGTTTTTGTCATTTGGCTCTTTTTTCCATTTTCTGAAAGATGCTTTTTTGGCAGCAACAGCCTCTCTGACCTCACCTTTAAACCATGCTGGCAGTTTTTTGGACTTTCTTCCACCTTTCTTAATGCGTGGAATACAGCTGGTCTGGGCTTACAGGATAGTATTTTTAAACAATACCCAAGCTTGATGTAAGTCTTTAACCTTTGCAACCGCTCCTTTTAGTTTTTTCTTAACTATATTCCTCATTTTATCATAGTCTCCCTTACGAAAGTTAAAAGGTAGTACTGTGGATTTCTTTACTATCCCTCCTCCACTAATTAAATCAAACACGATCATGCTATGATCACTATTGCCAAGTGGTCCCAGCACCCTTATCTCTTGCACCAGATCTGGTGTTCCACTAAGGACTAGGTCTAATATTGCTTCCCCTCTGGTCGGTTCATGAACCAGCTGCTCCAGGAAGCAGTCATTTATTTCATCTAGGAACTTTATCTCCCTAGCATGTCCTGCCGTGACACTGACCCAGTTGATACCGGGGTAATTGAAATCACCCATTATTACTACTCTGCTGTGACTTTTGTTAGCTTCCTTGATTTCTTTGAGCAGTTCATCATCCATTTGTTCATTCTGACCAGGCGGTCGATAGTACACCCCCACTGCCATCACCTTCCCCTTCATACATGGAATTTCAATCCATAGAGATTCTACAGCAAATTTTGTTTCCTGCAAAACTTTAATCCTTTCTGACTCAATGCCCTCTCTAACATAGAGCGCAACTCCTCCACCCCGGACTATAAATTCTACCAAGCTCGTAATATTACAATAATCTGAATAAATTAATGTCATAAAAAACTGTGTAGAGTTAAGTGAATTTTTATTTGGAAGATGGCATGTTGAGATACATTTATTATAGTGTGCAATTATAATATAGTATAGTGTGCAATTCTGGAGACCGCACCTTCAAAAGGATTGAACAGGATGGATTCGGTGCAGAGGATGGCTACTAAAATGATTAGTGGGCTTCATTATAAAGCATATGAGGATAGACTTAAGGATCTTAATATGTACACCTTAGAGGAAAGGCGGGATAGAGGTAATATGATTAAGATGTTTAAATACCTCCGTGGCATAAATGTTCAGGGAGAGAGCCTCTTTCAATTGAAAGCAAGCTCTGCTACGAAGGGACATGGGATGAGGGTGAAGGGAGACAGATTCAGGAGTGATATGCGGAAATATTTCTTTACGGAAAGAGTAGTGGATCTGTGGAATAGTCTCCCAGTGGAGGTGGTAGAGATGAGGACAATAACTGAATTCAAAAAAGCATGGGACAGACACAGAGGATCTCTAAAGGAAAAAAGGGGACTGTTGTGGTTGTTATGGAAGGACAGACTAGATAGGCCATGTGGTCTTTTTCTGTCATCATATTTCTATGTTTCTATTATTTTATAATTTAGAATAAAATGACTTATTTTGCTTTCTATGAACAAGTAGTAATGGGGCTGACCCCCCACCCCCCAGAGAGGTTTGCAATCAGTTACATAAGCTGTACTTAAAAAGTCTGAGAGTTGAAGCCCGCTCCAAATCAAAGGCTCTCAGCTGCACTGAATGTGAGTGAAGAATATGCCGGGCACAAGAATAACTCATAAGCTTTGGAAAAATTCCCAAACAACAACGGGAACAGCTTGCAAACCTTGAGATGCAAAAAACTGGGCCCGAAGGCAGAATGCTTTCTGACAGGAGGTCATGTAACTGGAAACCATTTGTCGAGGATGTCTAGAAAGTGATATCCAACCTCGGAATCTGCACAGAAATCCATTTTAAATGCTGCTTCACAGGTTTCCAAAAGAAATGCCGTGAGAGTGCTCTTCCGAATTAACAATCATTATCTTTAACAATTAATACACTTTCTTTACTGACCGATCCTGGCTGGTGTTTCTCTTTTACATAAGAACATAAGAAATGCCCTACTGGGTCAGACCAAGGTTCATAAAGCCCAGTATCCCGTTTCCAAATGCGGCCAATCCAGGTCACAAGGACTCGGCAGGTTCCCATAAAGGTACACAGATTCCACAATGCTTGTCCCAGGGAAAGCAGTGGATTTCCCGGGTCTTCTTTAATAATGGTTTATGGACCTTTTCTCCAGGAACTTGTCCAAACCTTTTTTAAACCCGGCTACACTAACAGTCTTCACTACATCCTCCGGTAACGAATTCCAGAAGAAACTCAATCTGCCGCATTTGGATAAAGACGACATGGGTCTAAGAAATAATAGGGTTACCAGATTTTGGGAGAGCAAACTGGGACAACTGGGCAGGGCTGAGCGGGGCAGGGAGGGGCAGGGGTCCTCCCTCCTTGGACATCTTTTCTCCATATATTTTGAAATGACCAGCCTAGGTAGCATTCTGTAATTTCAAAAGTAAAAAAAAAAAACAATAGTAGCCCTTCTCAAATTGTAAGTGCACATACATACATATATGCTTAAACTTTATTTTATCATAAAACTACTAAACTTCCCTTCCTAGAGCTATAAAATTAATTAGAAGTAGTAGTAGTGGTTCTGTAAACCAATATATCTAACTTTTATTTCATAGATATGGAAACATACTCTATATATTTCTAAAATTCCTCCTTTTTCAGAAAATAAGTTGATTTTGCATCTTCACCTACTAGAATTGAGAAGACTGCATTAGAGGGTTATGCAGCAGAAGCAATGTCCTTTGCCTCTGTTCCTACTGAAGTTGGACACAGGAAGTGGTTATAATCTATGGAGCCGGGGAAACTACCATGAAATCGGGAACCATCCCTGAAAATCGGGGACATCTGGCAACCATAGGTAATAAGGGGGGGAGGAGTGGGAGGAGAGAAACAGGGGGGGGGGGGTGAACAGGAGGAAGAGGTGGGGTTGGGATGAGGAGATTAAATAATGTTTGGCTCGGTAAGGGGGTTGAATCTCATGCTGGCCCTTATTGGGGGAGAGAACTGTACTGTTATTTGGAAAATGTTGTTTTGCTACCAACAAAGAGACCTGAAACTAAAAGAGAGCAGAGAGAAGTGTATTTTTACCCAGACCTTGACATATTTTATTTTTTTGATCTAGGAGCCAGCCCAATAACATAGAAGCTACCAAATCATAGCTGAGGTAGAAACTGTGCTCAAAGAAAGAACTAGCTGCTGGATAACATGTTAAAACCCTTGGCCCAGTGTGCAGCGGCGGCCAAGAGAGCAAATAGAATGCTAGGTATCATAAGGAAAGGCATGGAAAATAAAACAAAAGATATTACAATGCCTCTGTATCGTTCCATGGTGCGATCGCACCTTGAATATTGTGTGCAGTTCTGGTCGCCGTATCTTAAAAAGGCGTTATTAGAAAAGGTACAGAGAAGAGCCACCAAAATGGTAAAGGGGATGGAAGGATACCCCTATGAAGAAAGGCTAAAAAGGTTAGGGCTCTTTTACCTGGAAAAGAGATGGCTGAGGGGAGATATGATAGAAATCTATAAATTAATGAATGGAGTGGAACAGGTAAACGTAGATCGATTGTTTACCTTATCAGAATTTAGAAAGACTAGAGGACATGCAATGAAGCTACAGGATAACCTATTTAAGACAAATAAGAGAAAATACTTTTTCACTCAACATGTAATCAAACTCTGGAATTTGATACGGAGGATGTAGTGTAGCTGGGTTTAAAAAGGTTTGGACAAGTTCCTGGAGGAAAGGTCCATAAACCATTACTAAAAAGGGACCCAGGATATCAATGTTTGACATAATACAAGTATTGTGCAAACTGTGTCTTTTGGGGAAACTGCTAGGTACGTATGACCTAGATTGGCCACTGTTGGAAACAGGATACTGGGCTTGATGGACCTTGGTCTGACCCAGTATGGCATCTCTTATGTACTACTCTCTCAACCCCCCCCTCCACCCTACATTTCTTTCAATCACCCCACCCTATCAACAGCAGTCTCCCCCTTTCTCTCTCAACCCTAATCATTCTCAGCAGTTTATCACCATCTGTTACTTTACAGTAGTGGCCAAAAAATTAAGGCAGAGTCCAAAATATCAGAATTTTATTAGAAAAGTACGTGTTATTGTCACTTTCATGGTCAAAAGCTTTAAGAACCAAAGATATATATGTCATTTTCAAAGTTTTATTCAGGAAACAATATATGTGTCAATATTTGATAGGGTGTCCATGATTTTTCAGCACAGCCTGGATTCTTGTAGGCATACTGTTAACTAGCGTTTTACAGTATGCCGGAGTGATTTCATTGACCCATACATTTATTTATTTTATTTATTTAACAGTTGCTTATATACCGCTACCTTCCACAGATCAGGTGCGGTTCACAGTGAACAAGGAATGAACAGATTTACAAGTCTGTTTTACATGGAACATTAGTTAACTAGGTACAATTTTGCTAAATACATTAAACATGAATGGATTAAATATAGTAGAATTTGTTAAATAACAATCGAACTATTTACATATTTTGAACTATTACATATATCTACATGCTTGAGTATGTCCTTTAAGTCTGCTTCTGAAGTTGGACGGTGTGCTGCCACCTTTTCCTTCATAAGATTCCAACAGTTTTCAATTACATTGAGATCTGGAGAGTTTGATGGCCAACTTGGTAGCAGTTCGATCTTGTTGTCCACGAACCATTTTTTGACTGTTTTTGCAGTGTGGCACGGAGCCGAGTCCTGCTGAAATATAGTTTATTTATTTATTTACATTCTCTTATATACCGTGCTATTCTGCATCAGTGCGGTTTACATTGAACAAACTGAAATTACATTGAACAGGGCATTATAACTTGGAGATAACTATTTTACAGGGAACATTGGCTATGGAGGGTTAAGTGGCTTGCCCAAGACCACAAGGAGCACCTATGGGTTGTGCCAGAAATATTCATGTGTATTTTAACTTTACTATTCAGCACGGATATATATTTTGCAACATTTACTCTTTCACCTTTCTCAAAAATGTGCAGGCTACATTGTCCATTCGCCGAGATACCACCCCATACCATGACCGTGTTTAACAGTCTTGATCGTGTACTTCAGATTTAGTCTCTCGCCTGCTGGTCGACGGACGTAGTTGTAACCACTCCCACGTACTTGTTGAAATGTACTTTCATCTGTGAACATTACCCTCTCCCACCATTCAGCAGATTTGTCTTTCATCTTGCTACAAAACTGTATGCGGGCAGCAATTTGTTTCCTGGTCATCATAGGCTTCTTGGCAGGTCTTCTGGCCACGAGTTTGAATTCATCCACAAGCCATCGTCGAACAGATCTGGCACTTATCTTTATTCCTCGATCATTAGCTAACTGAGCCACACGTTGAGGTGAAGTATGTGGACTAGATGTAATAATGCTTTTGAGGAATCGGTCATCTTGTCCAGTAGTTATCTGTCTGTGCCCACATTTCGAACGACGTGTACGGCCACCTGATTTCAGAACATTCTGAACTGCACACCTTGATATATGCAAATGTTTTGCAATAGCACATTGCGAATATCCTTCAGCATGGAGTGTGACAACTTGTCCCTTTACAAAGTCATTAATATCGCACTTTCTACCCATCTTGATTGTATATTTTACATGTAACTTTCAATCTTTTCCTATATGTAAAAATTCAAAACTTCATCCAAGAAACCTACTACAGAGTGTAAGTAAACTAAAATGGATGCCAGACGCATGGCGTGACTAATCGTCATGCTGATTAAATAAGTAAGCACGTGTGACATCTGCACAGTACATTATTTAACAATAAATTGTAGAAAAAAATACCTGCCTTAATTTTTTGGCCACTACTGTATACTGATGCCATCTAGTAGCTCATTGTTATACAGTATTTCGCTGTTTTCCTGTTTCTTCATTTTCTTCACCTTGGACCTTCTCATGGTTCCTGTGCTCCAGCTGTTTTCAGCGTGCCTTACTTCTAGCTCTGAAACATGGCGTCAGAAATTTCTGAACCATCGTTTTTTTCCTGCCTATGATGGAAAAGGTTTCCAGTGTAAGGTGGGCTGCAAAGCTGTGTAAACAGCATCCCCAGAAGGTATGAAGGTTCCTGCATTGCAAGTTAGATGAGAAAAGCAGTCTTATGACCACATTCTGGACCCCCTAGGGCAGGAAAAGATGGTTTAAACTACCATTTGGAGTCTCTGTAGCATCAGAGGTATATCAGCGAAAGCAGCATGAACTTCTGATTGGGTTTGGTGGCACTGAATCAATAGCTGATGATATCCTTATCATTGGCTATGGTGACTGATGAGGAGGCCGAGCATGACAACAAGCTCTTAGCCCTAATGAATTGTAGCAGGCAGGTGAAGCTGCAGCTCATTGTGATGAAATTACAATTCAAGGTGAAGGGAGTCCACTTCCATGATCATATCTTGTTTTCACAGGGCATAAAAGCAGACCTGGATAAGATTAAAGCCATACAAGATATACCACAGCCTACATAGCGCTTCATTGGGTTTGTAACGTACCTATCAAGATTCATGCCATGTCTATTTGAGATATGTGAGCTGCTGAGAAGATGTCTAGATAAGGATGTAGTTTGGTACTGGCTGCCAAGGCATGACAAGGCGTGCAGGAAATAAAGCACTTGGTCACAGAAGCCCCTAAGCTACGGTATGATGGTGTGATACAGAGTGACTCTAGAAAAAATGAGCTTGGCTGCTGCTTAATGCAAGAGGGTCAACCAGTAGTTTTTGCTTGCAAGACACTTACCCCAGCTAAGCAGAATTATGCACAAATTGAAAAGAATTGTCACAACACTGTGTTAGCCTGCCAACACTTTCACCATTACTTCTATGGCTGAGAAATAATTACAGCAGAAACTGATCACAAACTATTGATGGCAATCTTCAAAAAGCCCCTATCATGTGCACCCAAGCAACTTCAGAACATAATCGCTAATGTTGCAACACTATAACCTCAATGTTGTTTATAAGCTGGGCCCCGATATATTTATTTGTGACACACTTAGCAATGCCACTGCAGCTGACCATCAGCATCCCACTGCTGGTACCGAACACATCAAGGTTTGTTGAATGCAAAATGAACAGACTGACACTGTACAACCCAACCAGGCAGATTATCTGAATGTCACAGACCAGAGGCTGCAACAGATCATATAGCACACTGCAAGAAATGATAGCTTGCAAGTACTGTAGTCCTGACTGAATGGCCAGACTTGAAAAAAGAAACACCACGTGAAATTAGAGAATACTGCTCATTCATGGATGAAATCAGCATACAAAATAGCATCCTATACAAAGGATCCAGGGTTATTATACTCCAATGCCTGCCACTGAAGATGATAACACAAATACATTCTAACTGAATCGGTGGTAAAATGTGTTACCAGCTGGCCCATGATACCCTTTACTGGCCTAACATGCAAGGTGAGATCAAAGACTTTGCGAGCAATTATTCTACCTGTAATGAATATTAACGTGAGCAGCAGAATGAAATGATGAGTCATATAAAATACTGGTACGACCTTGGCAGATTGATTGCATGGATTTATTAAACTTCGCTGTGATGAGTTTCTGTTGATAGTGGCTCTGTTCAGTGTGTCTTTACTTCTAGTTCTGAAACACCCTCTCCCAGCAGCCTCCCACCATCTCTCTCAAGCACTTCCTCCCTTCCCAACTAAGTCTCCATCTCAGCCACTCCCCCCATTGTCTCTCTTCTTTTTGCTGCCCCCTCCAATAGTGTCACCCTCTCTTTCCCAGTACTCTCTCTTGCTGAACCCCCATCATCCTAGAGCAGCTCTCTTCCTCCAGCCTAAGGACTGTGCCTCCTAAGCCTCCTCTTCAGCCCATGTGGATATTAATGCAGCTTTCTTTTCCTCCTCCTCCAATTGGTTTGTGTAGGTCTCTGATGTTATCTCGTTATCATCCTGCTTCTCTCAATAGCTTGTCTGAGCTGTACTAAGGACTATTCAATTTCTAATCACCATGGCAACCCAGGGCCTTGAATTTATTTAGCTCTACTTTAACCCTCTGGCCCACAAGTCTGCATGTGCAGGGACCAAAGACTTTTCCTATTAAGTTTATTAAAGGATCCATCTGCTTTTTTCAAGTGACAGGCTGATCCAGTCCGAGCTTTACTCCACAGCATACAGGAACCTGCAGTTTTACTCTTTTTAGGGTAATGTATCTCCAAAAGGACACGTTAGGCATGTATAAAATATGGCCTCAGTGACATGTGTCAGGAAAGAACATCAGAGTATGTTTGCAGTGACATATGCCAGGTGACTGTAACGTATAAGCAGCAAACAATCCAAACAGGCATACGTGATTCAGCAGTGATACAGGCCTCAAGCGATCCAACATGAGTTATATTCATACAGTGACCTACTCTTGGCCGGTATGAAACATACTTTCAGTGAAATATAATAGACACGTGCAGTGTGCCAGGGTGGCGTGTGACTGGTGGGCACTCTGTTACTGCAACAACACATACTTGGCAGGTATAACATGCGACTTCCATGAAAGATAAGATACCTCTGGGGGACTTCTGAGTAACTGTGCAATGCGGAATATGTGAACTGTCCTCCCACACAGGATTGTCACTTCTCCCACGGAATTTGGGAAGTCTGCATGAGACGGTAGAAAATCAAATGCACAATAGTCACTGGGGTCCTTGACATTAGGGAGGAGACGAGAGTGCAGGGACGTGCTGGAGGAGGAGGGGAGGGAAGAGTGTGAGGGGAATCAGATGTGCAGGGAGGAGGCAATGTGTATTGAGAGTGTGGTGGTGCAGATGAGCTAAAAGGGAACAGCTCAGGGAGGTGGAGCGAGAATGTGCGTGTTGGGAAAGAAGGGGTGGAGGGGAAAAGAGTCCTCTGTTGCCTTATGGTTGAGACTTGTGTATTTTGGGGTTTTTAATTTGGTAATCTGCAGCACTCCAGAGGAGCTACAGGCAGCACTGATTTCTTTCAACCGTTGGTATTTGTAAAAACAACCATGGACACCGCTGTGTTTCCTAAAGTATTGGCAGCTGTAAGAAATTAGCACTGCGGGTTCTATGGATTATACAGCAAATCCTCAAAAACCAGCAACCCTGCTAACAGTAATCCCGGGGAAATTCCGCAGCATAATCTTAAATTCTGCATCTCTGAGAAAAAAATATTACGCACAAATTTACTTTTTGAAGCAGAATTTCCTCAGGAATAGCAGACAGGCATGAAAGATCCATAAAGATATATACTGAGCACGCATAGAACAAGTCTACTGAAATATCCACCAGGCATGTATAAGCTTTGTCAACACTGACATGCTGTGGTGGGGGAGGGGGGTTAGGGCACTGGTGATGGTGTTGGCAATGGGAATTTGTAGGTTCAGCTACCTGGGCGGTTGACAACTAGTGAGAAAAAGTGTCTCACTCTGGTGAGACCAGATAGGCCATTTGGGTTTTTATCTGCCATAACTTGTTATATATAAACGTAATCGAACCAGGCAGACATACGCCAGGCAGGGATTAAAGGTCTTCCAGCTTCTGTAGTTAGATTTTCTATCAAGGGGTCTTTAAAAAAATGCATATCGAGCCCTAAAACAATGACTTCCTTCACAAAACAAAATTCCCAAAGCTTAAGAATTTGGTGAGGGGAAACTCACGACACTGCAGGTTTTGTCCAGCACTGACAGCTTAGAAATACCAAGACAATGATTTCAGTCTCCTAATTACACCAGTTAAAGGGGATGTGAGCTCAGAATAATACAGTGACTGCTGCAGTTTGACTCAGTGAATGGTCTGACCTTCACCAGTCCTGCTACAGCGTGTAAGAATCCTTGGTATGCATGTGATTAGCGTACATCCCACCGCTGCCCCCCTTCCTCATCACTCCCCCTTTCCCTACAGAAAAATTCCAAATATGCTTTTTTCTGGAAAGGAATTTTGATTAGAAAAGAAATGGCTTTTGGTTTTATAGCATATGTGATCAAGGTACTGAGAAAGGTCAACCCTACCCATTTGGAAACTTAATGCCCAGATGTGATGGAAATTTCTTGAAAGGGTTACTACGTCCTCGTTTTTTATGCTTTTAAAAGAACCGGCACATAGATTCTAACCTGCTCCGTTTTTTCTGGGAAGTTCTGGTTTAGCCCTGTGCACACGTGTATGTATATGTGTGCGTGTGCCCATGTATATACACAGTGTGGATAACAGTCCACCAGGCCAAGTGGCTTGTTATGTGTGAGTGTGTTGTTCATAATAAAAAGATTTGTAAAAAAGGGCTAGAAGAAAATCCTGCAACAATTATAGAATTAGTTCGCTGCAGGAGTCACTAACCTGCGGTGACTAGATACTGCAGGTTAGTAACTCCCGCAGTAAATGAATAATGCAGCTTGTGATGAATCTCCTGCTAACGTACGTTGCAAAGCTCCCAGGGAGTCTGTCTTAAAGGGACTGGCATGTTCCTCAAAGACGCACTGTCCAGCAAAACTCAGTGCCCCACAAAATGCTTCCCATCTCTGTGCACAGACCCCTCTCCCAAAAGCCATATTCCAAGGCCCCCCTCGAAGATCATCACCCCCCAGACCTCTAATCACACCCCTCCAAAGACCCTCCCATAGGCCACGCTAGGTCTACCTGAATGAATCCCTTGTGGTCTAGGAAGATCCAGATAGGAGTGATCCACACTCACTACTGACCAAACCAGAGCCAAGTTCAAAATGGTGCCCACGACGTCTACTGGTAGTCTCTTAGTACTGCTGCTAGGGGTCAGGCTACCATATAAGGGTAAATATGACAGCTTGACCCTTAGTGGTATTAAACACAAGAATATCGCTAGAGGTTGCAGATGCCATTTTTTTTTAAATTGTATGTTGATTTGCGTTTACACAAAAACAAAAAATATCAGAAATAAATTAAAAACTCATAATAAAAAGCAAAAAAACAAACAAACCCTCCACATTACAACCAGAAATCATAGTACACAGAAATTTAACTAAGCTAATTAAGGGATCCCGACACCAGTGAGACACACAATATCTTAAGGACCTAAAGCCTATTTAAGTACAGGACAGAATCAGGTCCAGGCGCTAGTATAGGACTTCTCAAACAAGAAATTTTCTAAATTTATTTATTTACATTCTCTTATATACCGCGCTATTCTGCATCAGTGTGGTTTACATTGAACAAACTGAAATTACATTGAACAGGGCATTATAATTTGGAGATAACTATTTTATAGGGAACATGGGCTATGGAGGGTTAAGTGGCTTGCCCAAGACCACAAGGAGCACCTTTTGGGACTAGAAACCCCAGTCCTTCCGGCCCAAGGTTGCTGTCCTCTAGTGGGATTTGAACCCCTGACCTTCCGGCCTGAAGTACCTTGTCCCAACCACTAGGCCACTCCTCCACTCCCAGGTGTATCCCAGAGAGAGGTCACCCTCCATATCCTGAGGGGGGTAACACCACCTGCGACATGGGAGCACTACTAGACTTTGCCTGAGAAACTGAGGAAACCTATCCTGGATCCCCTTTAAGAACTTAAACTGGAGTAATTTGCTGCAAACTACTAAGGGAAAGCAACAACCATTTCTCAGTCACAAAACTAGACTGGGAGTAGGATTCGACCACCCAAACTCAGTGAGGCCCCACTAGAAATTAGGTTTGTCTCCAGATGGACCACAGAGTCAATCCTACTTATGGGCTTAAGATGATCATCCATTGAGCCACGAACAAAACAAAGTCAACATTTTTAATTTCCCCTCTTCTCTTCTTCTTTTTCCTTTCCTTTTCATGCCTGCCTTGTCCAGATCCAAGCAAAGAGTTCTCCCTCCTCATGCCTCTTCAGTGTCTCTGAAGGGGCTCCAAAGGGCTGTTCCCCTTTGGTCATGCCTCTTCAATCATGTGCCTGAAGCCACGCGCCCGCGGCTGCATACCACAGTGTCATTAGTGAACTACTTAATGCAATCTAATCTAACTTCCACCACTGCTGTATTCAAATTCATAAGAATTTGAACGGAAATCAGCACATGAGGCTATCAAATCTTCTTGACCACCTTATGAGTACAAAGGGCTATAGAGAAAACAACAAATTGAAGCCACCCTCACCTTGTTTAGATAGCTGCTATCCTCCTTGCTGTGGTAATGGGGATATGTGGTGTAATAGGTTTATTTAGATGTTGTTTTATTTATTTTTCCCATAGGATCAAAAGATTTTGTAAACTATTCTGCAGAAGGCATCTCAACCCTCTAAGCCAAGAAAATGCTTTGTCATCTCAGCAAAGGGCTGCTACTGACTACGGTTGCAACCAGAGGATTATTCTGGATGTCACTGTGGAATTTTACCATTTTCTCACTTTTACTCTTTTTTCCCTACTACTAACTTTAATCCATTCTCTGTCCAGATTTAAGAAGTCTGCCAAGTGCCTCAGATCAAGTCACGCGGTCAACATTCTTTCAATATCTCCAACCTGAATATCCTCAAAGGCAGACTGGCCGTGCTGGGCTCAACAAACGGCTGGCGGAATCCTTAATCTCTACTAACCACAGGGTAGTTTCCATCCCAGCATCCCATGCAACAAGATAAGAATAGATAAGAATCGACAGGACCAGTCAGTCTGCTCAGCCGTCTTCCTCTCTGGTACTCTACAACTTAGGGTGGATAAGCCCAGAAATCTGCATACTCAAACCAACCTCAGCACGCCCCTCCTATATGCCACTAAGCCAACCTCTCAACCCTGTTTCTATCATTACCCTCTATATCTGTCCCAGGCATGCTTAAATTCTGTGACAGTGCTGCCCACTTCTGATGAAGGTTATTCCAGGTCTTTTTCTTTTGGGTTTTATAAGCTCCTCTCTTAATCAAGTTCCAAGATCCCTTCCCATGCCTTACCATAAAGCTTTGAACCACTAAAGCTAGTGAGACTGTTGTCAGAAACAGCCACGCCGCATGTGTTCATTTTAGGGTTGTAACCAGGGTCATTCTATGCAGGTCACCCAAGTCTTCTTGGAAACCTGATTCCGCCATTCTGCCAGTCTTTCAAACAGATATAAGGGAATGTTTGCTACACTGTGTTAATGGCTAGCACAGGATTTACCGTGCACTAAGTGAGCCTCACTGAAAGTGCAGGGCAGCATGGTAAAAATCCCATGCTAACCACTTAGGGGGTCATGCTGTCCTGCGAATAGCGAGAATGGATGTCCCATCGGGGCTTGTAGGGGAGGTCTAGATGGGGGCGGGAGGGGCGTTCCAGAAGCGAAATGAGGGCGGGGCATGGCCGGGCTATGACTCTGGACATCCAGGGCCGATTCAGAGGTGGAGTAAGTCCCCCTGGACGGAGGGAGATCGCGATGTGGGACCCCGGGACACAGGTAAGGGGGTGCAGGGGGTTCCCCGCAGTCTGACCCAGGCCTTGGAAGGCCGGATCTGGGATCAGGGGTCAGGTTGCAGGGAACAGGCATCCAGGTTCGGTGGCCAAGACTGTAGTTCATGAATGGAGCCGTGGTGCCATGGTGACGGGATGCCATGGCACTGCAGTTCCATTAACGGGACCGGCTGAGTTAGTTGGACAGTTGCTGGGACGTACAGCTGGACAGAATCAGGTCCACGCACTAGACTCAATTCTGATCCCACCGGGGCTGCAGGATCAGCAGTGGGTCTAACCTTGCATGCCCGATTCTGGCCAACCATACAGGGGGGATGGTCGTGCATTAATGGAATTGGCCTCGAAGCACGCAATGGAGCGAGAATGTGGCAGGTTCGGGGTGGAAAGTGGGCACTGACAGTGCATCCCAGTTAGGGCAGACGACATTGGTACACGCAAACTGTGAATGTTGTTAGTATGGATGTGCTTACTGCCTCCTCAATGGCGTTTTGCCATTGAAAGGACTGTGTAGGATATGAGGGGACCTGAGCCAACCAAGGCATAAACCTGCTGCACCCGATAGCTGGAACCTGCATGTATCACCAATTCCCCACCTCGACCGTGCATCGAAGAAATGCACTGCAAGCGACACCACCATCAATCAAATGACAACCATGCCCCCAATATACCCTCTCCTCTACACATTAATGGTTGTTCTCCTTACTACAGCACACAAACATCAAACACACACAATATCCACGCCCTGGCTCCATCACCATACTCACATACCAGCATGCCCACAATACACAGCCAACATAAACAGGAGCCCACACCACCTCATACACATATGGACCTCACCCACCCACACCACAACAGCCATACTCCGCAAACCCCTCACTCATACAACCCGCTGCACACTCATTAACTCTCGCTCCATCAGAAATAAAATTCCTCTCATAAGAGACCCAGCACCTTGATATACTGTGCATAACGGAAACATGGATCACAAATACGGACAACGTGCTGCTAAACCAGCTCACCCCAGACAACTTCAACATCTACCATTGCCCACAATTCCATGGTAGAGGCGAAGGCGTGATGATCATTGCTAGGACAAACCTCAAATTCCGTTTCCACTCAAGCCAGAGCGCCAAGGAAACCGACACCATCACCATAACCAACAAGATCATAACAATCAGCCTCATCTACAGAACACCAACTGTAGGCCAACATCAGTGACCTTTCCCATGTTCTGGACACAGTGATCACTGCCTCAAAACTGGGAAAAGACCTATTAGTCCTGGAGGATTTTAACCCCCCTCCCTACAACCGAACCATGCAGATGCGTTCCTGCAGGCAATGTCAGCAATAGACCTAAACCAACTGCTAAAAATAGTCACAAACAAAAAAAGAAACACCCCTGACCTGATCTTTTTCAACAATCAGCCAACTCGAACTGGATCCCTCCACTCTATTCAAGCCCACCCAGTACCCTGGCCTGATCACAAGTTGATCAACTTCTCCCTCCCGCATAACACCCCAATCACCCATCACTCCCAACAACCAACGAATAGAAGGTTCAAACAATTTAACAAGGACAGCGTTATACAAGACACTATCCCACTGCTCCTAGAAGACTCAATAGACCCTCAAGCACTGATAGAGAACTGGAACAATGTCACCACAAAAGCAGCTGCAGCTACCCCTACCACCATTATCCTCAATAAGAAACAACTCAAGACTAAATGGTATACTCCAGCCCTTTGAAACATGAAATAACAACTGCGAAAACACGAAAGAAAATGGTGAAAAAACAGAAACAATGAAGACAAACTTAATTATCTACACTTCCTAAACGTCTTCCATACCATGACTGACAAAGCAAAAGCATGATTACCACACAAAACTACTCAACTCCTCAATCAACCCACAAGAGAGCTATTTGACATTATAAAACGACCGACGAAAACACCCATCACGGATAACTATGACATCACGATTACCCCACAAGAGCTGGCAAAACACTACAAGTAACTTCACCCTCGCCAAGAACCCCCCCCCACCCAACATCTCCCTCCCCCTGAGGAGACTGATCACCCTGACTTCTGGACCTCCTTTGGCATAATCAGCAGAGAACAAATAGAGAAAACCATATCCTCGCTAAATACAATGACCTCTGGACTCTTGCCCCGTCGCATGGATCAAAGTAACCAAAGAAGAACTAAGCAACCCACTCACCAGAATTACACAAGCAGTACTACAACAGGACTTCATGCCTACGTGCCTAAAAAACATCCTCAATATGGCCAACATTAAAGAAACCTAATCTCAATACCTCTAACCCATTCTCATACCGGCCCATCGCCAGTCTACCATTTGCAGCCAAAATCACAGAAAAAAATGTACAGAACCAGCTACAACACCATATTGACAGAAACAACCTGCTGGATCCGCAACAATATGGATTCCATCCTCACAATGGAGTGGAAACCCTTCTAGCCACCCTGAACAACAAGCTAATTCAAGTACAAGCATTGTGGAACTTGTGTCTCTTGGGGAAACTGCTAGGTACATATGACCTAGATTGGCCACTGTTAGAAACAGAATACTGGGCTTGATGGACCTTGGTCTGACCCAGTATGGCATATCTTATGTTCTTATGAATACAACAAACCAACTGATTCCTGCTACTCTTCCTGGATATCTCCTCAGCATTCCATACAGTAAACCACCATACCCTCCTCCGTCACCTACAAAACAAAGAAATCCAAAGCACAGACCTTAAATGGTTGAGATCCTACCTTTCTGACAGATAACAGCAAATAAGGATCCAGAGATGACACCTTCACGCCCCTACATACCATAACTCTGAACACCACCCCTATTAGGACACAATCAAAAGTCACACACCTAGGAATCACCCTCATCAACAATTCACCTTCAAAGCCCACATCAACAGAACTACGAAAACAATATGAGGTGTGACAAAAAAGAAATGAGACTGTGGCAGCCACACCCATGACTCAACGCCAATTGGCTAACCGCTTATGTCACTGTGTTGTGCAACATCTCGCCACTATTCTGCTAAAATATTTTCTTTTTCAGGTTTTTTTCTAGCACACTACTCCATCGCTTTGTCACGCAACTGGAGGTGGCAGAAATATGGAGCAAAAATCAACTTGAAATTTCTGGTTAAGTTGGAGAAGGGCCCAACTGAGTGTCTCCAACTTCTCTAAAAGGCTTATGGAGAAGATGCAATGTCAAGGCCACGAGTCTTCGAGTGGCACAAACGCTTCAAGACTGGCCGCGAGGAGGTGGACGATGACCCCCAAGTCAGGATGGCCTTCCACGACAAAGATGGCTGAGAACATTGACAGAGTGAACCAGCTGGAGCGGAATGATCGCAGATTGACGGTGCAGATGATAGCTGAGGAGCTCAGCCTGAACAGGGAGTCAGTGCGGACTATCATGGTGCAAGAGCTGGGGATGCGGAAGGTGTGCACCAAGATGGTGCCCAAGCTTTTATCGGATGACCAGAAGGAGCACCAGGTCAATTTTGTTGAGACTTGCTAGAGAAGATCGGAGAAGATCCAGAGTTCGTTGGCCGAGTCATCACAGGAGACGAGACGTGGGTCTTCCACTACGAACCTGAAAGCAAGAGACAGAGCCTACAGTGGACATGACTGTCACCCAGACCCAAGTTGGCGCGCATGTCCAAATCAAGGATCAAAGTCATGCCGATTGCATTCTTCGACCAGAAGGGAATGGTGCATCATGAGTTTGTGCCTGAGGGTCAGACAGTTAACCAGAACTTCTACCAGCAGGTCCTCAATCGTCTCCATGACCGGGTTTGGTGCAGCAGACGGGCTCTGTGGAGAGACAAGTCATAGCTTCTCCACCACAACAACGTGCTCGCACACACCACGCTCAGTGTGAGGCAGTTCTTGGCCAACAAATAGATCACAGCTCTCGATCACCCTCCTTATTCCCCAGATCTTGCCCAGTATGACTTCTGGCTCTTCCCAAGCTGAAGACTGTGCTTAAAGGAACTCATTTCACCTCTGTAGAAGAAATCAAGGCCACTATGACGAGGGAGCTAAGGGACCTCAAGGAGGAGGACTTTACTGAATGCTTCCGTATATGGCAGAAGCAAATGCAGAAGTGCATTAACTCTGGAGGGGGGTTTACTTTGAAGGGGACAATGCGTAATTTCTCTGTAGATTTTGTAATAAAACATTTATGAGACAATCTAGTTTCTTTTTTGTCACACCTCATATACTACAAAACAAAGATCCTCCAGCACCTCCAACCATTGCTCGAATACACTGACTTCTGCTCTGCTCTCCAAGCAACAATACTACCAAATCTTGACTATTGCAACATTATCTACCAGGGCCTCCCTCAATCCCCCTTCAAACAGCTTTCCATGCAACAGTGTAAATACTCCAAGCAGCAGCTAGGCAAGAAGATATCACTCCCATACTTATGAAACTCCACTGGCTACCACTACCGAGTTGGATAAAGTACAAGACAATACTCCTAACCACAAAGCCATCTATGCCGATCCCCCCACACACCGCCATACGCTGATACAGACCCCTCAACCAAGCAGATCTAGGTGTACCTCCATGATGAACACCCTAATCATCCCACACTCCAGGACCAAATCCAATCAACAAGCTTGCAAATGTGCCTTCCAGCTTTATGCATCCTTAATTTGGAACTCTCTACCAAGCAAGTCAGAAACATAACAGACCTCGCCACCTTCAGAAAACACCTGAAGATACACCTTGTCTCGGAACATATCAGCCCCTCCGCTTAACCCACCCCCTCCAGCAGTGATCCCCCACCAGATGCCACTGTATATAGTATGTATAATTATGTAAATAGCCCTACCCCTGTACCTTCCAATGCATGCTGTTTATAGTTTAATTGTTTGAGATACCATTCTTGTTTCATGTACGTATTTATATACCGCTTTGACCCGGCGAAAAGCGGTACATAAATATGGCTAAATAAATAAATGTACACCACCTTGACTCAGTGAAAGGTGGTATATAAATACAGCTAAATAAATAGCACAGCACAACACGGCTCCAATACAGTAACTGCAGGGGGAAAGGCAGGCACAGTCCCAACAGTTAAGGTGGGCCTCTGTGCTCATTTGTTGGTGTTGAATGCAAGTTAACCTAACGTACTTTAAGAAACATGCCCCATAATCCCCTGAAAACGAGCTTTTTTATATTCTGCAGGCTTTCTTCCCATGCTGAATTATCTTGCAGATTAGAATGCCACAAAAAGGGATACACATGGAAAAAATATTTCTGTTCATTTTTGGGTCATTTTCTGGCTTTTTCCCAATTTTTAGACTTTTTTCCAACTTGAGGTGATATAAACCCTACGTCTACAATGCTGCCGGTGACCGTACTACTACTGCTACTACTGAGCATTTGCATATCACTACAAGTCGTATGCAGCGCTGCACAAACATTTAAGAGAAAGTCCCTTACAATCTAGTCAAGACAGACAACACAGAAGGTGTAAGCAGGGACAAAACAAGGGAAAAAGGAAAAGAAAAAGGAGATCAGGTGAGTCAAGATCCAAAAGCAGCAGCGAAGAGGTGAGTTTTCAGCCTGGATTTGAAGAGGATTAGAGAAGGTTCCAGGCGTAAGGTGCAGCAAGATGAAAGGAGCGAAGTCTGGAGTTAGCAATAGAAGAGAAGGGCACAGATAGAAGCAGCTTGCTAGAAGAGCGGAGTTCCCGAGGGGGGTTGTAAGGAGAGATAAGAGAAGGTAGGTAGTGAGGAGCCGCAGAGTGAATGCATTTAAAGGTCAGCAGGAGAAGTTTGAACTGGATGCGGAAACGAATAGGGAGCCAATGAAGTGACTTGAGAAGAGGAACAATATGGGCATGACGAGGCCGGCGGAAGATTAGCCGCGCAGCAGAGTGTTGAACAGATTGAAGAGGAGAGAGACGATTCAAAGAGAGACCAGCAAGGAGTAGGTTACAGTAGTCGCAAGAAGTAGGTTGCTTGGGTTCCTTAGAGCCGGCCCGAGATGCCGTAGCTTCAGATGAGGCCCTGGCCTTCGGAGTTACTGGGGACTCGGAGGAAAAACTTATTGTGCTGCTGCTGGTGGCTCTTAAGGGCCTTGCTGGACATCTTTTTGCAGAGACCACATGCTATGGGTTCGTAGTCTGGACTAAGAAAGCGAAGGCAGCAGTCGTGTGTGTCGGTCCAAGACAATTTTGGCACACCGATCACACTTTCTAAAGCCACTGGTAGTCATGGGGGAAAAAAGTACCCATCAAGGTCAAAGACCCACTGAGCTGCCAGTTGGGAAAAAAGGTGCGAAGACACCAAGGAGGAAAGAACTACAAAAGGACCCAAACTCGATGTCGAGACAGTGAAGTCGTGTGGCAGGAAGAGCACCGGAGGCAAATATGAAACTCAGTCTGAAAAAACAACTTTTTCCGGGAACAAGCCAGACAGACGTCTGAAGGGCTCCGTGGAAAAAGGAGACTGAGCAAGATGGCCCCCTTGGGAGGAAAGGGGACCATGCATGTGGTCGCATCTCCCAAAGGCCCTCCCTGACCGTACAGGGCCGTAACCTGAATCGGCCCTGTACGTCCGGGTGCCTTGGCCCACCCCTGCTCCGCCCACTCCCCCCTTCTGTCTAGCACTCCACGCACAGTGGCTCTGTGTGTGCGGGGAGCACTTGAGATGACATACGGTCCTGGCATTTAGCAAGGCTGGACGGCAAACCAGAACGTACAGCCCCGCTAGTCGATGGTCAGAATCGGGCCCATAATGAATGCACGTCCCTAATCACCAAGAATGTGTTCTACAGATTAAAAATAGCATTTTACGGCTGCATTATTTTCTGACATTAACAAAGCTGCAATATGCTCTTTATTTTAATATCAACAATATTTTGTATCCTACAACATCAGTCCCAATTGTCCCAATTAATCTTTTAAATCAGTCTGAAAAATATTCTGCTGATATTCCAGCAGATCGCAAGTTATTTTTTCCAATTCTGGACCTTTCTTCAAGTGTAAAACACTACAGGGCTCTTTTATTAAAATGCACTACGCAGTTAGCAGGGGTTTGAGCATGCGCTAAACACACGCTGTGGCCCATGGTAAATGTTAGTGAAAGTTATCACAGTTAGCATGGGCCAATTTCCATCCTAACCGTGCCTCACGCATTAGAATGTGAAATGGACAGGATAAGGATGGAGAGTGGGGGTGGTATGCACTCCGCAGTGTGCACACAGGTAAACATTGCAAGCTGACTGCGACGCTTGCAATTTACATGAGCACTTGTCTCACCAGGTGAAGTTAACCACATCCACAGTACTAGCACCCCGCATTTCCGAACTGCGCTACACGTTAACTGCCGGGAAAATGCTGTACACGTCAACAGTTAATGTGATGGCTCTGCACTTGATGTGCCTCAATTTTACGTGCTTTTGGTGCATTAGATGCAAACCCACAATGTACTTTAGGAAAAGGACCCCTAAAAAAGCCCTTTAAATCATTTGTCTGTATTGCTTCAAAAATCACATCATTTTTCTACAAAGACTATTTCTTCTGAAAATGTGGTGTTTTGTTTTTTTGTTTTTTTAATCTGTGCGCCCTGCAAATTATACAGAATGATTTTATCGCCCATCCTTTACACACACAGATGGCTATGCTTAGGTAATAAGAGATAACAGAATCAGGGCCTGAGGTGAAGACATTTCTATAGCTGAAATATATTTAATGTCACTTGTGGCAGCATTAGTCCACTTGCGTGGATAAAAAAAAAGAGATTAATATTTAAAAAAAAAAAAGAATATGGGGCGATACTTTTTTTTTTTTACTGGGTAATACATTTTTTGGCTAGCTTTCAGGAGCTCAAACCCTGTTCCTCGGAACAAGAGAGAATCTAGCACCACTGTGTGAGGCAATCAGAGGCCATCTCCCACTCTTTCCTTTGACATTCTCCTACTTCCCTGCAGTCACATCATCAGTCGGTTACTTGCATGATGCTACGTCTCAACTGCTACCGGGCTTAAAATAAATGCATTTAGACCAAAGGGTACCAAGGCCCCCACCTCCTACCTTAATGTTACAATTCTCATCGAGGAGGATATTCTCCAGCTTCAGGTCCCGATGAACAACACCACTCTGAAAAATAAGAAGAAGGCTTGGTTACAACACCTCAAAGAACTGACTCGGCATGGTGGTCTCTGTATCTGATTCAGGTCTGATTTCACAGACACGTTTACTGCTTTTCCCGCACCGACCATAGTGACAGGAGATATATTAGTCACTTGTTTTGTGGTTAGGGGAAGAATGGCTGGAATCTGGCTGGAATCTCCCTTCCTCCAAAGTCTATAAACCAGCAGGGGAATTCTTTTCAGAACCTAATTTCAAGTACTTTCCCACCCCCATTGTGTAAATGCAATATATTCTTTGCAGGCATCGGATAACAATGGCTGTACTCGAAGAGCTCCAGTTCTTCCTGTTTATCTATTGGATCGTTTTTAACAACTTCAGTGAAAGGCCGGTCTGATTAGTGCGTGATGGAGCCTAAGGTGCTACCAGGAAAGAACCAGTTTAATTTATGCCTGCCCAGTTTGCCTTGCATACCCAACAGAGTAGCACTTACTGGACAGTGCAATGAGCCCTCAGTATGGTGCAAAATGAATTCCGCAAGCTTCCTCTACAGAGAAGTCAGAGGCCGAAACAGAGAAAATGACATTAAATCAAGAACATACGGCCTATGCAGTCTGCCCGTCCATGAGAAGTATTAAGCCCCACAATCCCTTCCTCTCCCTCAGAGATCCTCTGTACCTGTCCCGTGCTTTCTTGAATTCACATACAGTTCTTGTCTCCACCACCTCCACTGGAAAGCTATTTCACTCATCCACTCCCCTTCCGTAGTTCCTGACATTACTCCTAAGTCTCCCGTTCACCTTCATCCTATGATCCCTCGTTCCAGAGCTTCCTTTCAACTGGGCCACCTCCCGTGGATGTGTTCCACAGAGGTATTTAAATGTCTCTATCACATCATCCCTCTCCCACCTTTCCTCCAAAGTAAATATATTCATATGTTTAAGTCTATCCCCATATGCCTTATGACGAAGCCCACTGACCATTTTAGTAGTCACTCTCTGCACCAACTCCATCCTGTTTATATCCTTTTGATGGTGCAGTTTCCAAAATTGTACACAGTACTCTAAATGAGGTCTCATTAGAGATTTATACAAAGGCACTATCACCTCCTTTTTCCTGCTGGCCATTCCTCTCCCTATGCTCCCAAGAATCCTTCTCGCTTTTGCCATTGCCTTTTCTACATGCTTGGTCATCTCAAGATCATCCAATATGATCACTCCAGGTCCCACTCTTCTTTCATGCATTAAAATATTTCACACCCTATACTGTACCACTTCCTTGGGTTTTTGCAGCCCAAAGGCATGACTTTGCATTTTTTAGCATTAAATCTTAGCTGCCAAGTTCTTGACCATTTTTCATGCTTTGCTAAATCCCTCTTTATTTTATCCACACCTTCCAGAGTGTCTACCCTGTTGCAGATTTTGGTATCATCTGCAAAGAGGCATATCTTTCCCAACAGACTTTTCGCAGTATCACTTACAAAAATGTTAAAACGAATATGACTAAAAACAGATTCCTAGGCCACTGGTAATGCACCTATCTTCAGAGTGAAATCCATTTACTATTACCCTCTGTCGCCTCCCACACAACCAGTTTCTAACCCAATCAGTCACTTCCAGGTCCATCCCAAGAGCGTCAATTTATTTATACGTCTCCATTGCCGAACGATGTCAAAGGCCTTAATGAAATCTAAGTACGGCATATCTAGCACTCTCCTCCTCTCCAATTCTCTGATCACGCAGTCAAAGAAAATCAATCAGATTCATCTAACAAGACCTACCTCTAATAATGGCATGCTGTCTCAGATCCTGTAACCCTCTGGACCAAGAAACTGCACCATCCTCAGCTTTATCAACATTTCCATTAATTTACTCACCACAGAGGCCAGACCAAGTGGCCTGTAGTAGCAATCTCTTCCTTACTTCGGCTTTTGTGGATAGGAACCACATTCACTCATCTCCAGTCCTCCAGGATCACTCCCGACTCTAAAGGAGCATTGACAAGGTCAGCCAGCAGAGCTGTCCGTACTTCCCTAAATTCCTTCAAAACTCTTGGAAGAATCCCATCTGGCCCCGTCGCTTTGCCCGCTTTTAGTTCAGCTAGCTCCTCACAAGCACGGTCTTCTGAAAATAGTTCAAGTTATGCATGGCTTCCATTTGCCAGTAAACATTAAACTTCCAGCGGCAAAGGGCTGAAAGCAGGGACCCCCAAATACATATCCAGTCGCATTTTCCTACTATAGTTAACGACGGCCAGAGCTCCGCCTCTTTTCCCTGCGCACTACAATGGAACTGCAGACACACCTTGAGCTCTTCCTCACTTTCCCTACAGATTCTTTGTACTCAACCCAACAGCATAGCCAGGACTGATTTTTTGGCAGAGCCTGAGGTTAACATGGATGAGCAAATATATATATTACTTTAATTTAGTAGGAGGAGAGGGAGAGCTGGCATGAACCTTCTCCTTGCTCTCTCCTCTCTCACCCCCTATCCTGTCCTGTGCAGCAGTCTCTCACAATGGCTACCTTGTCAACATCAGTCCTTCTCTCTCTAGCATCTTAGACCCCCACTCTCCTCAGTTCAATATCTCTTTCTCTAGTCAAAGCACCTGCCTTCCCCCTTCAGTTTAGACTTCCTTAGTCTCTGATTAAAACGGACTACTCACTGCACATGCCACTTCCGTGTTTAGCCCACGGGACAAGTGACGCTATCACTGCTGTCCAGGCTACTGCCACTTCATCTTCCTTATGACGGAGTAGAAGCTTACACCGCTGCCCCCTCTTCAGTACAGACCCATGTCATACGGTGCATATGCTAACGCCAACCCCTTATGTCTTCTCTCCATCGCCCTCTGCTGCTGCGGTTCAGGCAATGACACCATCTCATCCAGTCTTCCTCTTCTTCAATCATGGCACCGTGACTCAAGAAATGTGCTACTGGGTGAGTCTGACTCCAAAGTGAGTGGGCAACAGCTCATCCAGAACCACCCGAGAATAAGCCCCCTGTTCATTCCAGATTTTCTTGAATTCTAAGCTGGATTTAAGACTCTTATTCTGTGTCTATGGGAAAAATATTTAGTAAACGAAGCCCTCTGTCAGTGTTTCTCCCTCTATCACCTCCACTGCAAGGTCATTTGCTGCACACACCACCCCTTAGCTTCATCAGTATTTAATCTTAACAATGAACAAGCATTTCCTATAAAAGATAGTGGCACAAATGGGTAGAAAATGAGAAAAAAACAGTTTGGAAATGTTTCGAATATTATCATCCTTCCTTACCTTATGGCAGTAGTGAACCGCGGAGACAATCTGGCGGAAGAAATGTCGTGTTTCCCGCTCGCTGAGCCTTCGCCTTTCACTGATGTAATCGTACAGTTCACCTTTACTCGCATATTCCATGATGATCACAATCTTATCTTTATTCTCAAACACTGTGCGAGGAAAAAGGAGAAGCAGTGTAATCATCACCCTCTTCACATCAAATTACTGCAGTCAGCAAGCCTTCATAATCGCAAGACACAAATTAAGCTTTTGTGATACAAGAAAAGCAATGGCCTTCTGTGTCAGAGTTTAAAGTTTCAACATTTCCTGGCTCAAGAGCGAGAGGGCAAGTGGTCCTAATATACTCTTTAGCAATAATGTCCTATACTAGAAAATGCACAGCTACAGACATCATGGGGTTCATTTTCAAAGGGATTGGGAAGGCTGCAAACCATTCAGGTTTTCAGGATATCCCTATTGAATATGCATGAGAAAAATTTGAATACAATGGGGCAGTGCATGTAAATATATCTCATGCATATTCATAAGGGATATCCTGAAAACCTGACTGGTTTGGGCCCTCCAGGACTGGAGTTGGAGACCCCAGGATTAGGTGCTTAAGTATAGGAGTTAGTGCCTAAATTGGCATGTTGGCAAATTAACTAGGCTGGGTTCCTAAATTTAAGAACTTGCTTCCATTAGGTGCCTATATTTTGATGCCCAAATAGCAGGTAGGGCCAAAGGTGGATCAGGTCAACGAATTGCATGAGAATCCTAATTTAGGTGCCTAAGAGTAAGAGGGCACCTAAAAAACTGTGAATAGTGCACCTATTTTATGCTTATTTAAAAGCAATTTAGGCACCCTCGTGCGTGTCTTTAAAATCAATCCCCAGAAAGTGCACAAATGCAGATGCACAAATTTATACCTCCTCTGAATCAGGCACAACCGCGTGTGTGGCTACTCTCTGCACGTACGTGTATATTTTATAAAGTACTCATGTCCAGCACAGCTGTGTCCCAAATCCGGCCCCCCCCCCCTCCCCAGGAACGCCCATGCATGAATGTTACACGCACAAGTAGATGGGTTACTGGCAACATGTGTACTTACAAGCATAAGTAATTTTAGAAAATTAAAGACTTTGGGGGTTAATTTAGCAGCACTGCCAAATATAAATAGCCTCGAGTTGGCAGGGGTTGAGCAGGCAGCACTGGTGGACTTTGGGAGGGAGTCTAAATGGTCACTCCAAAAAGACCCACTGTAGCTAGTTCCGGAGGAAGCTGACAAGAGAGACCCAGTGTTACAATGGCCGAGGGAAAAGGGGGAGAGCTGGAGTAATGGAAAGGGGCTCTGAATGAAGGCTCACGGCACTGCGAACCCAAAGGCAGCAGGCTCCAACTGAGCAAAAAGCCAAAAGTGGCAAGAGAACGCCGATGAAGGAAGACAAGAAAAGAGAATGGGGAAGAAAGAAAGATTTCTATCTCCTATTTTCTTGGGAATGACGTTTTTCAATCTGAATCTGTATCGCGAGCACAGAATGTGATGGAAGAAAAGACGACGAAAGAACCAATACAGCCTTCCCGCTTCCCCTTTACAGTTCAATACCTTTGACCTCAGGTATCCTCTGGTTTTACTCAAGCACCAGGGCAGGGCTTCCTAAATCTGTCCAGAGGACCTCACAGCCACTCTGCATATACTGGAAGCCCAGAAAGCACAGTTACTTACCTGTAACAGGTGATCTCTGGGAACAGCAGGAATAAGTCTTCACATATGGGGTATCGTCGGTACCGACGGAGCCTGCGCGGGAACGCTCCCCAGCGTCCAGTAAGAAAGCTTTTGGGAGCATCCCACAGCGCCTGCACGCTGCCTTCCCGCCTTTCCCAACTGCCTCTCTCCAGTTCGAGTTTTAAAGCTGAGACAAAGAGAGAGAGGAAAGGAAAGAAAGATAGAGAGATACAACTCCTAGGGGAGGTCGGTGGGTTGTGAAGACTTATTCCTGTTCAACTGTCCTAACTTTAACCACGTAAGCTATCTGGTTACTGGTTGAATATTGCAGCTAACTGGATAGCTACTTTCACCGTCCCCGGTGGGCTTTTAGAATATCTGTAATGAATATTCAGGAGAGAAATTTGAATACATCACCACCCCCGATCTCCCCACAGACCGCCCCGGTTTTATACGGGTATTTTTTCCACAGTTTGTAGGGATATTCAGCAGAGGTAGTATATGCAAATCTCTCTCCTGAATATTCATTAAGGATATCCTAAAAACGCAACTGTGTCTCTCAAGGACTGGGTTTAGAACCACTGCATGAGATGGTTCTGGCCCCCACGTGCAAGACGATTATTCAGAGTGAGATGTGTGCTCACGTGTTTTCAACTTAGATGTGATAGCAGCTCCATTTCAAATACATATTGGCCAATATTATGGTTAAAGAATCTCTTTATCCCTAGAGACTTTCGTTTCTACATGTTGTAAGTTAAGCTCCTTTTTGGAACTCTAAGATCATGCTCTCTAAGAGTGAGGACATCTTTTATTTTTTTGAAGCTTTATGACAAGATTGTTCTTTTAATCCCTAAACAAAGGCTAACTCATTAGATGTCTCAAAGGGGAAAAAACAGTAAATTAAGCTATTCTAATACATCTCATTTTACAGAAGCAAGCTTAGCTTCAGGGCTGGCAGGTTACGACCAGTTTAAGAAGCTCCACTGTTCTGGCTGTGTGCAGTGTTTCACATCTAAATGTTGATTCTGCACCAAAAAATATTCTGCCGAAATAAGTTTAGGTACAGATCACATTAGTGTTCACAATCACTTGCTCAATGAATATGAAAATGCTTCTTTTACTATAATGCATTAAGCAGATGTGGGACTTAGCACGCACTAACAGTTAACGCGGTGGCTTGACAGTACATGCTAATTCCCATAAAGAGGCAGGAAATACGATGGGATCATGCCTTCCATTTAATGTTTTGTATAATATCGCAGATAACTGTCAATGCAACAGATAACACAGAACGGTTAAAGCCACCTCATTAGACGGTGTTAAGTGTGTCCGCATCAGCTGCAGTGCGGTTAACATGCGGTAAGTGTATTATCTCTCTATTAACTCTAGGGGAAGATGTTGGGCATACCCCAAAGAGCTAACACAGAGGCTTTGCAATTACTGTGTGCTAATTAATGCTTTTGTTTATTTAAAACTTTCTATACCGCCCTACACCAATTCGTTTCAGGAAAGAAACATTGAGAGGAAGATGAGGCCTGATTATGGAGAAAAAGACATAAACCTTAGCTCAAGCAACCCTGTAAAACAGTGAGGGGGGGGGGATTTTCATCAGCGACAACTAGCACTGATAAAGCGATTAGTTATCACTGTTGAACTCTAAACTTGGATATTCAATGCTGGGCCCATATCTGGTAGCCGGCACTAAATATCCAGGTCGGCCGGATAGCGCAGAAACTAATGGGACAGTGGCAATATTCAGTGGCAAAAAAGCTAGACGAGCCTTTCAGATGCCAAACTTTCAGCACTGAGGGATAACAGGCTAGTGGCTGAACATCACCGGCTAGTGTCGGGGTACTCAGTGGAGGCACGGGGATATTCAGCGGTACTAATAGCCTACTCGCCCCGATTAATGCGGTTAGCAGTTCTGATAACCATGTTAATCATAGTAGCATAGTATATGATGGCAGATAAGACCAGCAAGGTCCATCTAGTCTGCCCAGCAAGGTGGCAAGAGTAGGCGCGCATCATTTTGAAAATCCCCTCTGCGTTTTTAAGGGGCTTTGAATTTTTTGAAAGAGAATTCCACGCAGATATACATAGGGAGAGCATTCTGTAAGGACGGGGCCAGAAAACAAAACGCAGCACGATGTGATGCCTCCAGTCATGCAAGAGCTTATGAAGGAATGGTCAGGAAAGTCGTGTCTTGGGAATGAAGAGAATAGACTGGACAGTAAGGGATTAGCAGTGCGGAAACATTAATAGGTAAACCAGAATAAAACACTTTGGAGATTATTTTCGAAGCCTTATTCGTGTCCTGCATGGCTGAAAATAGGCACAGAGACCTCCAAAGCACACAGACGTCTCCAGAGCCGTTTTAGAGAAGACATTCCCAGCATGAGGATATCCAAGTCTGAACGAGGGGCATGGTGGAGGCGTGGAGGGGGGCATTCCCAGGAACCCGGACGTCCCTGCCTGATCTCAGAAGTGTCCCGGACGTCCGGCATTGTGTCTAAGTTTAGACCCGCTCCAGGCATGAACGGGCATCTGAAAAATGCTCATTTTGACTGAAAAACATTCAGAGGTTGTAGACGAGAAAGCTCTGCATCATCCCCAGTATGCGGCACAATTTCCACAATAGCAGCAGTGCGGTTTGAACCCCGGCTTCCCTGTGCAGTACTCATTCTCGCAGGTTCAACATGCAACAAAAGAGCGAAATGACATCGTCCACGACACTGCACCAATCATGATAAAACAGACGGCTGGTTTATTGTTTTTTATTTAGTTATTTAAGATTTGATATACTGCCATTCGGACCTATAGCTATCAAAGTGGTTTACAATAATCCAGTAGAATCAGTTAAAATAAGACAAACACAGTATGACCACAGTTACAATAGGATGTTCCAGAACAGACCACTCACATCTTACCCTACATGACCGTGTTTTGTCATGTGACATCCCTCAGGGGTGTATGGCTTTAAAACACATAAAATACCCCAAATCTTAATAAAACAATAATAAATGGTTCAAATACAAATAATAAAACAAAAATAATCCATGAAACAAAGTAAAAGCAAATAAATCACACGTTTGTGAAATCATGTCTGCACCTGGATGTGTCTGCTTTTTCTTCAGACATTCTGAAACTGGACGTCCCGGATCGCACTTGGATGTCCCTGCTAAAATTCCCATCTAAGCACGAAAAAGCCCATCTGCAGGCATAAGTCATTAAAAATACATGACCTATGTGTGCTGATGACACACAACTTTAGGACAAGCCTAATAAAATTACTCTTAAAATGGCTTTTCAAAATTGCTCTGCCTCTGTGTAGGTAAAAGCGAAACAGTTCACCTACATTTATCTGCAAGAAAAAGAGGTATTCCTGTAAGCAGAATGAGGTGGGGGGGGGAATGGGGGAGTGCAAGGGCCTGAGGAAATGGGATTTTCAAAATCTCCATGCACACTTTTCCCTGAAGACTTGACCCACACAAATAGCTGGTGCAAAGTCCGTGGGTACTTTTGCACCTTGAACATAGAATTATCAAAATTGCCTTCTGTGTGGTTTAAGCCATGATTATATTGTAATAAAGAGCTTCTGCTTCAAATGGTCTCTAAATCATCGCTTTTGAATACTAGAATCTGTCAGAACACGGTGTCTGGACAGAAAATTCAACTTAAAAACAAACGTTATTGGTTTCGTTCCCAGGTACATTAATCAGTGATGTAGAACAAACGCTCATTAAGCAAAACTATTGGTGGCGTATTTACATTGGACTGAAACTTTTTATTTTTTTTTATCTTTACTAGGTTAGGCTGAACCAATTTTATACTTCTTTTTGAGAGTTTTTCTGTTCGGGTTTTTTCTCCCTCCTGCTCCTTTATCCTTGAAGCTGAGATCAAACAATGGCAGGGATTTGGCGCCATGAACCTCATTCACAGTGACTCAGGGATATTTCCCCTTATGTTATGCCCCCTCCAACATAACTAGTCTAGTTACCGCAGTGATATTATACTGGCTAAATGTCACTGGCATAAGTTCAAATGGGGGTCCCACCATGGTGCACGGTGGGAACAACTCCTTCTCCCCGCCTTTAGGAGGCAGAATGCGGCAAATATTACAGACTTTAAAAATCTGCTATGCCTCCTGCTGCCAGTTTTGCCCAATGTAGCAATGCCACTGCCAGGTCCAAGTCTTGTGATGACAGCTGTGAAATCCCATGGCTCTTATCGCGAGACTTCAGCTCGGCAGCAGGATATGAAATTTCTCTGGCTGCCAGGGGGATAGGGCTGAAGAACATGCAGTGGAGAAAGCAGGCAGAAGGCAGCGTGGAACTTTAAAAACAAGTAAAGTCTGCCTTTGTTCCCATAATGGTGGTCATTCCAAATGGCGAATAGCAGGGTTGGACGTCTGGGTTGGATGTCCAACCCGCGCTTAGTCCTGAAACGCGATTCTGGTCCTTGTGCTCCCCACAAGTGCAGAGCAGTTGTGCAGGGAGCGCTGGATGTGGGCAGGAGGGGGCAATGCTGGGGCAGTACAGGGGAGGGGACACCAGCTGGGACATACAGCGGCAATTCCATCAATGCACTGGACATTCCCCAGCAAAGGGTTGGACGCATGGCTTATTCAACCCTGAAGGTGGAATAAGTCACGGGTGCCTCGCACATCGCACGCCACACACTGCCGCACATCGATCCTCACGCCAGGCTCTGCCCCTGCAGCCACAATCCGGCCCACTGCAACCATCAGTAATGGCCGAACAGTGAGCTGCAAGGGCAGATGCACACCATGGTATTCGGAGACGATCTGTGGATGGTTCATTGCCATGGTGCTAAGACACCACAGCTCCCATACCCCAGCCATGCCATTCTGGCATCTGGACGGGCAGCTCCCCTTACGCTGATTTCATCGGCATACGGGGAATGTCCAGACATCCAAGTCCCCAATTCTGCTGTCACGGATTCGTCTGGGCCCCACGGTGGCAGAATTGTGTCCATTTCCCGCATGTCTGCTTTTCACAGGGCCAATGCGGCCAGACGTGCAGGAAACAGAATGTGCCTCAATGTGGGGGTCGCTGGGCTCCCTTCTTGACTAGGCCCTCTACACTGTGGGGGCTGCTTGGGTGGAATTCACGCCATTGGGCTGGGGGTCATGCACCAGAGCTCCTTCCAATCATGGGTCCTAATCTCACCATTAGGCGTCACCTTTAAACAATGACCAAAACTCTCTCCCCACTGGGGACTCCGAAAGCTGCCTCTGCAGCATCCCAATTCCACCTGTGGAGTGGCAGTCTCAACGTGAGGATCGAACTGCAACCTTCTGCATGGTAGTACCCAGAATTAACACTGAGCCACCAGGATGCTAAACCAAACTGAATAAGGGCTTTTCGGATGAAAAAACAAAGCTTTATTTTCTTTTTAAGTGCAGTACCTGTTAGTGACATAAGCCTATAGTACAAGACTTCTCAACCCACTCCTTGGTCACACCTAGCCATTCCAGTATTTAGGATAATCACAATGAATATGCATGAGAGAGATTTGCATGCAGTAGAGTGCATGCAAATCTCTCTAATGCATATTCATTTTGGTTATCCTGAAAATCTAACTGGCTAGGTGTGTCCCAAGGACTGGGTTGAGAATCCCTGCTGTAGTAATATGTGTAAGAGGTATATGATCAGGCTCCCTGCTTTGGAATAGAGTTTGACTCTGGTGCAGTCTCCTAAATTAGTTCCAGTATATTGACATTCCTTCCATCTGCTGTCTTTCCATTCCATGGTATTTTTATTGCTCTCCTAACAGCCGCACACAGAAGTACCTTTTGGACTATTACAAAGTGCTCCTTTATTAAAGGTCAGCCAAAAACAAAAGAACAAGCCTCATTTGTATTTAAAACTTGGATCGAATAACCTTTCCATTCAATAAACCATTTAAGGCCCAACTAGGTTGCTCAAGCAATATAGTGCAACTTATTATTTTTAAAAGGTTCATAGATCAGAAATAACATCCTCCCGACAAATACCCAGGCATGTCTTCCATGTTTCTGGCTACTGGTACAGCTTCCAACATCTGCATATAAACAATGCCACCTTGTGCCATCTTCCCATGGCTTGAAACTCATTTGGGGCCAGATAGGAATAAGGATCAATGGAAAATACACTCAAGACCTCTGGCTGTTAATAGCAACACACTGCGTGGAAAACAAATTATAGAAACTTATTCCAACATCGCAGCTTGACAATATATATTCCTCTTGTGCCAGATTCAAACTAACAAGTCAAGGTGAATGACACAAGTCACTTTCACACAGTTACCCACTGGAATGAGCCGTCCACATCTCCTCAGAATTCTAACCACTGGTGCAATGTGAAGGAACTTTTTTCTTTTGTAAAAACGGCCTTTAGGTGTAGTTTTATAAGAACGTGCCTAAATCTCAGTATGTTAAATATCATTTCCTCAAACATTTGCACTCCCCCCCCATCTCTCTGCCTTCAGGAACACCCCTTTTCCTTTTATGTTGAGAACTATTTCATATGTATCTACATCGATCCAATGGGTTTGCATATGCTTAATTTAAGACATGGTCACTTACACCAGCACCCGAACTGTACGCATGGAACGTACAGTTCAGGTGCTGGTGTTAAGTGACCACGCCTTTAATTAAGGCACATTTTCAGCCATACATGCTAGCATTTTATGAAGAAAAGTAGGTGCCTACATTTCTTTAAAAAAATATGCTGAAAATAAGCGCATTGTGGCTGCCTTAAACTAGGAGCAAAGTTACAAAATTACTCTCTTAGACGGAGATTTTATAAGGGCACTGCGGAAAGATCTGTGCCTCCTAGGCTCGCAAGTCTATATTTTCCAGGACTTAGGTCCATGCCCAAGCATTTCCACGCACGAACTGACTTGTTGTGATTCCTTAAGTGCACACGGAAGGGGCCCATCACACTTATGTCCTGCAAAGGCATGCACAGGGTTGGGTGTGGGAGGAGTGTAGGCACGGCCTCAAAGGATGTGCATATGTTACAGAATATTACAACATTCGCATGTCCCTGCGCAAATTTAGATGCCGTCAGCTATGCCTACTCAGAGACAGGCATAACTGATGCATCTAGAGCATGGCCGTTGGTACGCTGCTATTTTATTTTAGAAAATAGGGTGGAGACACACACAGGATTACACGGTTGCCTGTACAGGAATTCCAAAATTACCCTCCACATGCCTAAAAGCATTTTAGTGCATCATTTCTTAATTTACAGGCATATGGGGGAGAAGGATGGCGTAATTTTATGAAGCTTTTTCTACATGTAAAGCGTGTTGAGAGGAGTTACACATGTTTAAAGAATAAGCATACTGAAAGACAGCTCCTACTTTTATGCTATGTGTGTGCAGGCATTCCTGGGGACAGAATAGTGATGTACATGCATGTTTTATAAAGCACTCATATTCTTGCACTTTTTTCGAAGCAGGTACAAATTCGTGTGGTAGAAGATGTGTGTAACAGAGGCAATTCTGTTTGAGTGCACCTTTTTTTCTTCCTGTTACATATACACATTTGTGTGATTAATCTTTCAAATTGGAAAAAAAATTTTGTTATTGATTATTGTCTTCCAAAGATCTTGAGATATTGGTTGCCTTTCCATTGTTTGTCTTTAGTAAGCAGCCATAAAAAGGTTCCTCTTTGGACTTTTTAGATAGGCGCACAGTTATGAAATGTATCGCCTAAGTCAGTCTTCCCAATGCGAAACATTGGAATTTGATGCATGACCACTGATGTCACTCAATGTCTTCCCAGAAGATAGCAAGATCCATCATGTTAACTGGGTAACATGGGAACAGCAACATGGAGGATGTGTTTCTGATCTTGAGAAAGGGCCAAGGTCTTCAAACCGGGGGGAGTGTGTGCCCATAACAGTGCAAGAAGTGTTCCACATGGAACAGTGTACAGAAGCAAGTGGTGCCAGATCGTGGGAGCACAGCCCTGAACCCTAGAGAGAAATGGTGGATTGGGACAAGAGTTTGAATGGAATGACAAGGAGCGACCCAGTCAGGAGGGACTGCAAGCATAAAGACTGACAGAAGAGTAAAAATCTAAAGCCAAAGAGAATTAAGCACTGGAAAAGCTTGCAAACATCCAGAAGCAGAAAACCAGACTATTACCTAATCTTGAAGTCCACCAGACCCATGGAACGAAAGGCTCTCTATCTTTGCTCGTTTTAGACCGATTCACCACAAAACCACATCCTGCCTTTTGTCTGTTCATTTCTGTTTGAACCGTTTTGAACAACCTATCAAGTAAAGTTTTGTTTCATTTGGCATAAGAACACCAGCTTGGACAAAAGGACTTATCTGGAGTGTAACATAGTAATATAGTATATGATGGCAGATAAAGACCAGTATGGTCCATCTAGTCTGCCCACTATGGTGGCTAGAGTAGGTGTACCTTCTGCTTCTTGCAGGTCACTTCCCTCTATGCCTTTGTTTAGGGTTGTACCTGCCACTCCGTGCAGGTCACCCCCTTCTATTTGTTGAAGTATAAAAAAAATAGTCAAGTTTATTTTGATTTTGTTTCTTTAGTGCTGTCAATCAGTGCTGACTCCTGGTGACCCAGCTGCCTCTGGGTTTTATTGGCAATGTATCACCGGAAGGAGACTGCCAAGCCTTTTTCTTCTGAGGCAATGGAGGGTAACGTGACTTACCCAAGGTCACAAGGAGTGCCAGTAGGAAATGAACCCTTGATTTTCTGGCTACTAGACAGATGCTTTAACCAGTAGGCTCCTTTATCCTGTTGTTATAAAGGGATCCACTGTGTCTGTCCCATTCCATTTGAATTCCGTCACTGTATTTGCCCCCACCACCTCCAACGGGAGGGGATTCCAAGCATCCACCACCATTCAGTGAAAAAGTATTTCCTGATGTTGCTTTTAAGTTTACCTCCTTAGAATCTTACTCTATCCTTCGGTCTCATCTCTACACCTGGACATCAGGTCCCTCCTACACCCTAAGTTGTAGTCTCTTTTCCTTTTTTTCCCCCCACAGACAGGCAGTTACCTTTCTCTTGATCCACTAGCTTCTCTGCTGTTCAACTACAGACAATCCATTGGCCTGACATTCTCCTCTCCCTTATGTGCAGTTTTCTACTGCTCAAGCCTAGCTTGCTTGGGGTAACTATCCTTGCTTGGATTTTGACAAACAAGGGAAGAGAAACACAGATGTAGGGGCTTGAACTGGCATCTTCCCTTGCCCAGCATTTTCCCTAAGGTAGGGAGAGTGGTGTATTACCCAATACCCACAGAGACACGTTGGTTACTGCAACATAGGGATCCCACAGTTACACAAGATGATACCCAACATAGAGACCCATCAGTGAAGATTTCCCTGTTATTTTGATGGTTTCCATCTATTCTGGAGCAGTTTTGTAAAAATGTGGATTCCTGTGAAGTTTGGGACTTTTCATCCCAAAAAGGTATATTCAAGATTGGCCGCAATTCCCCTGCTACCCAGTTAAGAATGATAGAATGTGGTGTCTTCTGGGAAGAAGAAAGTTATAACGCATCGGTACAGGCGATATGGAGTGATGTCACTGGTCACACACATCCAGTCCCGAGTGAGAAACAAAGCACTGGCACACATAATAGCAAAAAAAAAAAAACGAAAACAGCACAGCTCCTAACTTGGAGGAGAGCAAGGTGAGGCACTGTTAACGGGGCAACCGAAGAATAGCACAGTTTAGGAAGCTTTCTGCTGAGAACAGTGAATGAAAAGCAGACCGCAGCCCTGTCTGTGAGCAGCAAAGTGTATGGACCGCGGCACCATGTTCATAGAGGAACAGGAGACAGAGAAGAGGCTATTCCCCACTGTACACTAAGTTTTCCCAATAACAGGGCCACTGCAGTAAAAAGAACCATGGCCCACTATTTTGATGGAATCTTGAGGCTCAGCAATAGTACTGGCCAAACTCTTATGCAGCTGGAGTATTGGAACCATAAGACACTCCAACCACCCAACTACACACTAGAACAAATCTTCAATATGCTACTTACAGTAAGGACATGTTCCATTATATGCATGACGGGTGCCCTTACTGTAAGGGGTCCACTCCTGATAATGGTCAAACAGTGGGAGATATTGTTAATTACTGGCCTGGCCTAGGAGCAAAGGCCAGCCAGCTTAGGAGGCCCCACAGGTCTGGGAGGAATAGCCTAGTATAGCAGAGAGCCACTGGCTGACCTCTCAAATCAGCTGAGAGCCAAGCTGTCTGAATCCTGTTATCCCACCACTGAGTATGGGCAGAAGCTCTGCAACAAGGGGGCAGAGTGGAGGAGTGGCCTAGTGGTTGGGGCAAGGTACTTCAGGCCAGAAGGTCGGGGGTTCAAATCCCACTAGAGGACAGCAACCTTGGGCCAGAAGGACTGGGGTTTCTAGTCCCACAGGTGCTCCTTGTGGTCTTGGGCAAGCCACTTAACCCTCCATAGCCCATGTTCCCTGTAAAATAGTTATCTCCAAGTTACAATGCCCTGTTCAATGTAATTTCAGTTTGTTCAATGTAAACCGCACTGATGCAGAATAGCGTGGTATATAAGAGAATGTAAATAAATAAATAAATAAAATAAATAAATCATAGGATGAAGATGAAAGAGGATAGACTCAGGAGTAATACGGAAATACTTGGAGCAGCCTCCCAGTGGAGGTAGTAGAAACCAGGACAGTATCTGAATTCAAGAAAGCATGGGACCAACACAGAAGATCTCTAAAGCCAAAAAAGGGACTACAGTAATCGGTATGGAAGAGCAGACTGGATGGCCATATGGCCTTTTTTCTGCCATTATGTTTCTATGTAAGGAGTCTGGGCTCATCATTCCCCAGCCTCATACAAGGGTGAAAGGAGAGGAGAAGATAAGTTCCACCCAAGTCAAAGAGCTCTACCAAAGCGCATATGTGAGACAAGAGTGTCTTCTCATACACAGCTGTATGAGTCTTTCCTAAGCAAAACTTAAGAACAAGAGTTGGATGATGATGTTTAAGACTGTAAAAAGGTACGTTCTGGATCATACTGAAGTAACTACTTCAAGCAAAACTTCACTTGTGTTGCCTGATTATTGAATTTGAGAAACACGAAAGTGTCTGCATGGTTTGAATAGCCGGGGGGAGGGGTGGGGAGAGGGGGGCTACGTATAAGTTTTACAAAATGTTCCAAGAACTCAAGTTTATGTATCCAGATTAATTATTTAGGTATTAAATCACAATCGACTCAAGGAAATCCGAGATGGGTGG
The DNA here is from genome assembly GCA_033557465.1 of Ichthyophis bannanicus. Taxonomy (NCBI): domain Eukaryota; kingdom Metazoa; phylum Chordata; class Amphibia; order Gymnophiona; family Ichthyophiidae; genus Ichthyophis; species Ichthyophis bannanicus. The sequence continues at coordinate 486,097,866 of CM066037.1, forward strand.
GGTATGTCAAACTGTAAGCAGAAGTTAGTTTCTACTTCTTTTTTCACTAATCACTAGCCTCTAGAATAACAGTGTTAAATGCTAGGTGTTATCATAAGAAAACAATGAAAAATATATCACACTTAGAGGTCAAATAGTTATGCAAAACAGGAAACTACTCGGGAACATAGCTGGGCTGTGTTACCACAGACATATATTTATTTTACTGATTAGGAACTAAGGGGACCCTGGCAAGAAACATTCTGCAGTTCTGATTGTCTTCAGATGTCATTGGTATGCGAGTTTGATGGGCACAAATCTTTGTGGTGGCCGACTGTGGGTTTTATGGTTTGCAGACCCAATCACTTCATTTCTCTTTGCATTTTAGAAACCACCATGTTCAAACCAAATTAATGTGAAAACTGGAAATTAATTCTTACTTGCCATTTGATTACCCTTAGCCATCCAGGGCAAGCCCTAGCTTCGAGAAAATTATCTTGTGACGACCAACCAAGCAGCACAACTGAGCGCATTTTTCCGCATAGCATGCCATTTCGAACTGGAATAAACCACTGGCCGAGAGCTGCCAAGGAAAAGTTGATGGAGTGCTGTTACTAATCCTATAGACAGGCCTGCCCTGCCTTCCAATGGCATGCAAAAAGCCCAATGAAGCTGAAACGCTGCTTTTAGAATTTCTGTAAAGAAATCTTTCTTCATATTTCCTCAGGGCCCTTCTCCCTCCAATATCATATTGTGATGCCTTAGCTGCGAGTTTTTTCAAAGCAGGCTGCATTCAAGCATACGGGATATTTCAAGCCCTGATACAAGAGATCAGCGTAGCGTGTGGGAGGGGTATGAGCTGTGTGCGGGGTATGAATGAGCAAGGGGATCAGATGCACTTGGCGTTTAAGTGTAGAAGGGTGTAGGGTCTGAGTAAAGGGACTGAATAAAGTACGTGAGGCATGAGAAAGAGAAGTGATTGGTGTTGAGTGGAAGGGTATTAGGGTAGACCTCTCCCCTCCTTTCTTGATCTCAGATCTCCTCCTCCATTCAGGACACCGCCTCTTTTCTTACCCTCCATGATTCCTCTTCACTTTCCTCTCCTCCTTTCCCTCTGCATCTCAATACCCTCTTCACCCCATCACCAAGATCCCTCTCTGCTCATGATTCTTCCCCCTGCTCCCCAAATTCCCTTTTCACCTTCATTTCCCTCTTCTCCCCCATAACCCAGATCCCCCTCAACCCCCTCTATCTCCTCCTCCGGCTTCCCATTCCACGATTCTTTAGGCTCATTTTCTCTTCCCAATGTAACCACCTGTGCAACTTCTCTTTTTAGGACACAGAGGATAGTATGTGTGTGAAGGGCGGAGGCGCTCTCCTTTTCTCTTCTGAGGCCATGTGGGATGGGTACATTTTTTCCAAGGCCCTCTACTGTGGGAACTCTCTCTGATGTGGTGAAACAGCACCAGGGTCAAAAAAAGGAGAGAAAAAGGTGTCCTGGGCTTTGAAGCTACAACAGGAGGTGGTGGGGGGGGCAAAAAGAACAACCGTGGGAAAAAACGCTGGGGGTCACAGACTGCATCAAGCCACGCAGCTGAACACCGCAGAGGCAAAAGGAAAGAGAGGACCACAAAAAAAACATGGCAAGAAAAGAAACCGGGCAGCAGTGAAAAGGGATTCCTGAAAAAAGAATCCCAGCACCTGTCTGGCCGACCAGGAAAACCCAACAGGGAAGCCCCAGATGCCCACACAGGCCTGAGAGGCCCAGCTGCCAATCAAAAGTCTTTTTTTTTTCTTAAATTTACAGGAGCTTTATTGAAAGCAGCAGAGATCCAAATACTGTCCTATGAAAAATGAAATCAGAAAAAATACAAAGCATGCAGATGAGGACAGCGAGAGGGAAAGGAGGGGCGGGGGCTGGCCCCAACTTCCATCCCTCTCAGGGGCACCATGGGGTCCTGCTACTCTTCGGCTCACCAAATGTTAGTAACTTGTGGGAAACAGCGCTGGACACGGCAGCTGACCCCTCCAGGAAACAAGGGCATACCCCTCTCTGAGCAATCACATTGACCACAGCACCGTGGTGCAGGTCAGGGTAGACAGGTCTATTTGCATAGTCTACGTTCTTCAACAACTGTTAGCTTATAAAGCTCAATTTTCCCCTTCACGGGACAAAAACTCTTCTGCTTGGGCATCTATGAACCAAAAAATGTAAAATGTTTCTCAGAGTAAAACCGGTACCAAAACATTGACAAGGAGAATGGAATCTCTTACGATATTTTAGTTTTTTTCTAGAATTAAATAATTCCAGATGGATGGTTTTGCAGTAGGTTACTGTAAGTACACATAGGCATTTTTCTGTTCTTAAAAATGTAATATATTGGGACCTAGGGCTTTCATGAGAGGTGCAAGCTGCTCTGAAAGTAAAATTTATGCCCTAGAAATTCTGGCCTCGTTTAATGATTCACTTCTATTGAAAGGGTCAGCTGTCAACTTCAGAAGAGCTCGCCCCCCGTTGCAAATTACCATCATGCTGAGAAGATGGAATTTCTCCTGAGTGAGAATTAGGACCTAGGCTTTCCTATCCAGTAAGCGGCAAAAATAACTTCTTTCTTGTGAGGTTTCAACACAAGATATATATGAATGAGTTAAAAAGACTATATATACATATCTTTGAATTTACTTGGCTTTAAAAAGCAATAGCCTATGTTTTCATCTAGCTGAGAAATTCAAAGGTTAATTGCCTTTAGAACAGGATCAAAAGGGTACCAAAAATTATTCAGATAATTTGAGGTTTTAAGGTGAACTGCCCTGCTGCTACTGTGAAGGGTGGTATATCACGTTTTAATAAATGTAAACATGAAGAAGTACATTTGCAAGTTCTAGTGAAATGATGCGCAGGGCAGACCTTTACCGGGGTAATTTAACTCTAACACCAGAAGTGTAATTAATTGCTTCCATGATAACACGCATTAATTTGCGGCTTCTTCCACCTAAATACAGACCGTAGCCGCTTGAACTGAAAAGCAGTAGCACCGAAGTTTTTCCTGCTAAGATGCTACTTAACAATACTAATGGCAAAACCAATTTATCAAATAGGCCCCCTCCTCCACTCCCCTACCCTCCCCCTGTTCACAGAAGGGTTACATAGTAACATAGCAAATGACAACAGATAAAGACCAGCATGGTCCACCTAATCCGCCCCGTAAGGTGCCAGAGTTCTACATATCGCTCCAGGCAGGTGACCCCTCTCCATTTAGAAGTTATTTACGTCTGCTCTGACTCCATCGTCTTGCTATGTAGTGGTCCTCTGTGCCTGTCCCATGCCTTTTTGAATTCCGTTACGTTTTTTGCTCCCACCACCTCCTCTGGGAGGGCGTTTAAGACATCCGCCACCCTTTCTGTGAAAAAGTATTTCCTTATGTTGCTTTTAAGTTTACCTCCTTGCAGCTTCATTTCATGTCCTCTAGTTTTACAGCTTCCTCATCGTTGAAAAAGGTTTGTTTCTTCATTAATACCCTTTAAGCATTTAAATATCTATATTGTATCCCCCTGTCTCTCCTCTCTTCTAGGGTATACATATTTAGGTCTTCAAGTCTTTTCTGATATATCTTCTGATGCAGACCCCAATTCATCTTAGTCGCCTTCCTCTGAATCATTTCAATACTCTGCAGTGTTACCAGTGACCTAAACAGGAGCAGTAATACCTCCTTCTTCCTGCTGGTTCTTCCTCTCTGAATACAACTTAACATCCTTCTGGCTTTGGCCACCGCCTTGTCACACTGTTTCGCCACCTTGAGATCCTTAGACACTATAACCCCAAGGTCCCTCTCTTTGTCCACAGACACCAGCCTCTCGTCACCAATCACGTACAGTTCCTTTGGGTTTCTGCATAAAAAGTGCATCACTCTGCCATCGCTACAGATATGCCAACAGAAGTCTGCACTGATGTCATAGAAGGGCAGTGTTAGGTCAGGAGAGGTGACGTGCAAGCAGAGTTTTCATTATAATGCTTCCTTTCATAACAAATATATATACATACACTTAGGGCTCCTTTCACTAAAGGCCACTATGGATACGCCATTAACGTGCTGATCTCATGCAGGTTAATGGCAGAGGCTGCAGGTTAGCCAGCCATCGGAGGTGGTTCAATATGTCCCCAGCAGATAACATGTGACAGGTTTCCCTAACATGTGCTCCTTGGGTTCATTAATGACTCCTATAGTTGCTGAGCATGCGGCAATTGCCCTGGCGCTAGCCCAATGGTCTCTCTGCCCATTCCCCACCCCATCCCACATTTGTTGATTACCGTGCATTTTAATGTGCAAAGGCAGACACTATCGGGCATTAGTGTTCCTGACTACCTGTAACTGCATGTTAACCGTCTAATGGGCTTTAGTAAAAGAGACCCTTTAGGCTATAATCTGACTATTGAGCTCATTTATTTTGTAATCTCTTAAAATGGATTATATATCTTGCATTCTCCTAGGACAAGCAGGATGAGTCAGCCACACTTGGTGATGTCATCCGACGGCATCGAGACAGAAGTACTCTCCATAGCTCAGAAGGGCTTTTGCCCTTCTGAGCATGAGCCAACTGGTCCCACCCCTGGCCCGACCCTAGCTAGTCAGTTTCAGTTCTTCCGCCTTGCCAGCAAGACAGTTTTCTACTCTCCAACTGAAATCTACACTACAGAAACCTATTCAAAACAAACAAAAGAAGAAACCTTTTGAAACAAACAAGAAGAATTCTCATCTTTGTTGCGTGTGTATTTAGATTGCGTTGAAATTGCATTAATGCTGCCCAAGATTCTTGTTTTAGATCTGTTCCAGCGTTCTCCGCGGACAAGAGATATGGGTCTAGTGCTGCTCACCTTCAGCCAGTTTCGTGCATTCAAGGACATCTCCCCAGCAGCTGCCGTCGCTCAGGGCCTCCATCCTCAGCCGCAGACTCCCGGTTGCCTGCAGCACCGGTGATTCAGGCTCTTCCCTCCAAGGTGTCTGAGGCACCATCTCTGTGGCCGCAGTCTCCAGAACCGGCCTGCTGCCCTAGTCCCAGCCGGGACTGTGCTGCAGAGGCCGCAGATTGAGGTCCTTCGACTTCAGACTGAAAGAACCGTTCCAGAAGAGCAATTGCCTCATGGCAGCCCGGGACATGCCTAGAAGGCCTCCGTCCCCAGCCAGCTGCAGTTCCGGCACTCCCTCCGAGGACCTCCTCACGTGGGGACCATGAGGGCGGCCATCTTGCTCTGACCATGCTGCCCTGCAAATCGCCGCCCCCTCTACTGGGATTGGATATCGGCACCATCAGCAGTCCAGCTCCATTGGCTGAATCTGACCTGCCCCGCTATGCCCTTGGCTATCACCATGGCAATGGGGGACTCTCAGGCAGTGCCTCGCCGACGCTGGAACTCCACCATGCAGCGCCGGGTCTACGGAACAGCTGCCACAACGCCGGGATCTTCTTGTGGTGCCGGGACCTCAGCAGAGACCACAGCGCCTTCGGGGCTTTGCTCCAAGCGCTCAGTGCCGGCCCGACAGAGCAGCCGCTGAAGGGGATCTGACCTCCGGACCGCTGGGAGCAGCTCTCCAAGCGCATGGTCAACGCCGATGTCGCCGAGGGCGCCAGACACTGCAAGCTATGCTCCTCTCTTCGGCGCCGATATTGAAGATAGCGTCAGCTTCCTGGTCCCAGCTTGGCAGCGAGTCGGCAGCGAGTCAGCAGCTCGGCGGTGAATAAGCCCGCCCCCCCTCAGGCACAAGCGAGCATTATCAAGGTCCTGATGTGACCTGTTGTCAAGAGAAAAATTCTCCCTTTGGCGTAGGACTACCATCCTTGAATCGCTCTGCCAAGGCATAGCTCCTATCATGGATGCCTACCAATGGTACCCTGAGCAACAGCTAGAGAAGGGAAATCCCTTGCTGCCCTGCACTGCATCTACCGAAATGGAATTCTTGCAGAAGGGGAATCCTTGCGAGGCAGAATAGCTACCTTGCGGCGCTCCTGCTGGGCCAATGGCATGATGGAGTGGAGGAGTGCCTAAGTCTTAGAGCTCTGCCTGATAACAAGAGACCTAGCTCCTCACCATGGACAAAATGGCCATGTGAGGGGCACACGCACCACCAGGTCCCTGTGCGTGCCCATGGCATCAGCGCAGCCCTCCGGGGACCACAGACAAAGTCAATACTAGAGCAGGCAACTACTGCTATCAGCAAGCAGATCTGTGACATCAACTCAGCCGCCTTTGTCCTCAGGAAGTGTTAAACTAAAGCAGCCTGCCCTGCTGCCTGCATGTTCACAGGCATTTGCCCCTCCGGGGACCCCAATATAGAGTCTATGGCCCTACGCGTGGAAACCTCGGCTTCCCTCAAGGCTCAGATCAAGGTTCTTCCAGCATGCCCTTCTCCAAAAAAAAAAAAAAGAAGAAAGAGGCAGTGCCTCCTACCTGGCCGTGGGTGGACTCTGTTTCCCTTAGCAGCACTTACTGATCACATGCCTTAGGGAATAAGATGTCGATGAATGCAGATAGCTCCAGGGCAATGGGTCCTCCACCGTCTTCTGACACACATAAAACATCTAAAGAAGTGGAACAACAGGGACAATGTGCAGCGGATGACCCCACACACAGTGAAGGGCACATGGACTATTCGCCCACCCAGCCAAGACTCCTGTTTTGGACAAGACGCAAGGGCACAGGTGTCAATCAGGTTCGTTCACCCACACATTTGGTCCACCACAGGGACTGGAGCCAAGCCGCATGCGCTCCTGACGTCCCCCTGTGCAAGACTTAGCAATCCACAGCCGTTTGGTATTCCCCAGTGCAAGGCTTGGAAATCCACAGCCGTTCCCCGGGCCAACAATTGCCCCTAAGAATGCGGAAGAGGACACTTACAACTCCTAAGACGCAGAGGTAAACTCTTAAAGCCTTCCAATCAATACATGAACATATAGAGGAGGGGGCTCACAGTCCAATGGTTAGTATATGAGCCTGGCAACCAGGAGACAAGATCTACTCCCCCCCCCTTTCCTCGCAGCATCGGCCGTGGGGCTTGATTCCGCCTGCCCCCTACCACAAACAAAATAGGAAATCAGCCTCTGCCCCAGGGGTAAGACAACTGAGGCTGTCCAGGGAGAAGGTCTCCACTCCGCAAGCTGGGCAATTATGTTGGGAACCTGCCCAATCTTCTCGCACCCAGAAGCACCTCTGACTCAGCAGCATTGCCCTGAGGCCAAAGGCCAACTGCCCCTATATGTTGGACTGCGCCTCGTGCCCTCATACTCCTCTGCCAGGACTATCTCACATCCGCGCTTCAGTTCAAGGATGGTCAGAAAGGCCATGCCGCATACCTCACAGCTTACGGCGGTAGCAGACTTCTGTGACAGATATCAGGTCTCCCCCCCCCACATCGTGAGTATAAGCCGAACTCCCAAGCAACAATCCAGCAAACCATGACTGTTCCCTGTGGGCTCAATGGTGAACCACCGGAAACCGCACATCGACTGGAGGCCATTGAGGCAAACATCTGCACCACGGCATCCGGGGAAATCCTTCTGCAACACTGGAGGGACACATTACCATCATCATAAGCACAATTCGGAATGCCCCCCCCCCCCTCAACCTGATGGGGCAACATGGACCTTAGAGCAGAGAGTCACAGATAATCGCAGATCTCATAGCAGAGAGTCACAGATAATCGCAAATCTCGGAGAACAGGTCTCTGCACTTACCTGAGTATCATGCCCTACCGTGTGAAGCCTGCATCTCTGGTGAAATTTCACAAGGCCAACGGCAGTACCGAGATCCGCAGCTCCTGGCTGCTCAGTCCTCCAGAGACAGGAACAACCGCCTTCACCTGTTTCTTCCCATAAGCAGCGGAAACAGGCTACCATCTTCATATACTTGCAGAGAGTATCCTGCACTAGACAGAACCCTCCTTAGATCTGTGACACTGAATACAAGAGTGCTGTGGCACTACTCCAGGTTCGGTGGGCATGAGTGCAAGGGGGCAGAGTGCGCGGCTCTAAAACTAGGTAACGGTGGACAGGAGTACACCATAGTAGGGCAGGTACATTCGTACAAAAGGTCATATATTCAATACCTGACTGCAGATACGGTTGGGGATCTGAACACGCTGCCAGAGCGCCTGTCCACACAATCATCTAGGTGGCCGTAGTTCCGCACCTGCACGTAAGGGGAACGGGTTTCCACTTCCCCGCAAAAATGACTCAAAACCTCAGTCTACCAATCTGAGCCCAGACGGCTCTGACTTACCTCGGCCAAGGGCCCGTCCACCCAGACATGCCCCTGACTCAACTGCCAGACTAACCTGCAGGTAAGAACTTGCAACCCGGGGCCATCAAGAACTCACAACCCGGAGCCCTCAGCTTCCTTCCCCCATTGGTGGGAAATCGACCGACCCACCCACCTCATGAAGAGCAGGAAGGGCAACTGTTTAAAAGGATCAGAGCCCAGGTCGTCACCTCCCCAAGCCATCACCTCCCCACCTCGTGGAGATCAGGACGGGCAACAAATCACAGCCCAGGTCATCATCATCATGCACGGGCCAACACCAGCGAGTTTCCAGAAACATATGGCTCTAGGACTCATGAACACCCTTCCTCCCAGCAAGTGCGGGTGGAAAAGGAGTAACTCGAGAGGCTGACGTGGTTGACAACCCCCGATTCAGACCTGATTTTGTCGTCATCCTTCTGATTAATCTGATATGAATGAAAATCCAGCATGCAAGCACTACAGCGCCTGGCACAGGCACCAACAGCCAGACAGGGCGATCGCGGCCTCTGACGAGGCGCTCAGCAGCCTTGCTGCCACTTGCAGGCAAAACTGACCACCAATAGCGGTCCAAACTGCTAGTCTGGACATACCTGCCACGCACATAATGTCACCACAACCGCCAGGCCATCGGACTAAAGGATACCTCCCTGGGCACACTCCGTGCTCAACTCTTCATTGCATGTGACCCCAATAAGCCTAGCCACCTGGTCCCAGCGCACTCCGCCTCTAGGAATCTGCATGCGCCTCCACCCGACCGTGAACACAAGCAGAAGCTCAAGCCAGGCCAAAGACAAACACAGGATTCTAGCCGGGCCAAAGGATACATCGACAGCCGGTGGCAGGGACACCTGCCAACACCACATGCAACATGGACAAACGCGTCACCTAGCAGTCTCAGGGTCTAGTTGGCTACCTCCGGCCTGGGCACACCTAACCAAGTCATGAGCAGACGTATGACTCATGCCCCTTACGGTGTTTATGCTTAATTGCATCACTCTCGTAGCACTGTCAGGCACCAACTCAGGACTCATGTCCTTAATTGCATCACGTAGCACTGTCATGCACTGACTCAGGACTCATGTCCTTCTTACTTCACTCATGTCCTTAATTGCATCACTCTCGTAGCACTGTCAATATTGCTGCGGGCCCTCACCTTGCCCGCAGAGACCTCCTCTCTGCCGTGGCCGCATTAAGGCGGCAACCTTGCACCAATTGTGCAATGCTTCCATTATTGAGGCCATGGCACTCCCTCTGCTGCTGTGTCTCTGTGACTGCCCAGTGCATCTCTGCGGCTGCCCAATGAGACCTTTTTCTCTGCGGCTGCCCATTGAGACCATATACTCGAGACCATGTTCTCTCGCAACCACCGCACCCACTGCTACCGCACAGGCGCGAAGCGGGGCTACATGTCTACACATCCAATATTGCTATGACTACATGCTGCATCTCATGGGCGCACACCCATTAGCTCTGCACGCTACACATTGTACCGAGTGCGTGCACGTTGCAAGTTGCACCGCCACTAAGAGAACTACGAGGCCCTATGTTCCAGGGCAGACCATTACTACATTAGCCCTGATAGGGTGTCACCTGAACCTGATCTCGGCCTCCCCTTTCCACCACAGCGCGTGACAGCTTGGGAGGCACCAAGTGTGGCTGACTCATCCTGCTTGTCCTAGGAGAAAACGGAGTTACTTACCTGTAACAGGAGTTCTCCGTGGACAGCAGGATAAGTCAAACACCACAAAGCAAGCAAATAATCACGTAGATCACAGAACCCAGTCCAAAACGTGATATTTGTGGAAAAGACAGAGCATATATTTATTTATTATTTATAAATATATGCTCTGTCTTTTCCACAAATATCACGTTTTGGACTGGGTTCAGCAGGATAAGTCAGCCACACATACCCGCCCACCTCCCCTGAGAAAGTGTCGACCTCTGACCTCCGACCAGTGCCCGCCTCCTAGCGACTAAGGCTCAGCTAGTGACGAACTGGTTAGCTAGGGGCGGGCCGGGGGTGGGATCAGTTGGCTCATGCTCAGAAGGGCGAAAGCCCTTCTGAGCTATGGAGAGTACTTCCGTCTCGGCGCCATTGGATGACGTCACCAAATGTGGCTGACTTATCCTGCTGTCCACGGAGAACTCCTGTTACAGGTAAGTAACTCTGTTTTCTTATGAAAGCATATATTGTAAACCATCCAAAAGCACAGGTACCTTCTATTTATTGTCTGTACAGTGCTGTGTACGCCTTGTAGCGCTATATAAATGATGAATAGTAATATTAGTACTGTGCCAATGGCCTTCAATGATATTCATAGTAGATGTCTAGGAGCTTAATTACTGAGCCGAGGCTGTAGTAAAGACCGTGATTTGCACACTAACAGTTAACGTGGTACCTTAGCAGTTAATGCACACTCATTTTCAAGTTAACGTCCTAATGTGGAAAAGGGCAGGGAAGGGGCATTGCAATGAATGTGGTGGCAGCTAATGCCCCGTGTGACTAAGCGCAGCTTACTATATCCTGTTATCTGCCATTCAGTTAACACGTTGTTAAAAAAAACCATTTCTTTCCGGTAACTGGCAAATTGTTTGCAAAGTTCCCAAGAGTTAGTGAAGAGGTTTTACAGTTAGCTCACGTCAAATTGGACCATAAACATGCAGCAATTGCAAAACCTTCCTTAATGTGATTATTTTCTATCCTTAGGCCTTAATCAAGAAGGAGGGAGGCTACTTCCCCACAATCCCGTCCCTCACCTATGCTGCTGAATGAACTGGATTAACGCATATAGCCGGCAAATCTCCCTCAGATTGGAAGGAGAATAGGAAACAAACGTTTGGAGCAAAAACATGCAAACCCAGGTAGATTACGATTATATGAAACTAAAGATAAATTACAGTAGTTTACATTACCTGTCAATCTCTTATAGTTTTATCAGCAAAATTAAAACTAAATATATGGATTTTCATTTTTCCAGGAATATTTCATGACTGAGCTGGAAGAATGGGCATGACTACAAAGATTAACTAATTTTAAATTAGTACCAGGCTTACACCTCAGTGACTTCAGATTATTTTCTTTGTATTACAGCTAATTCACCAATGGAATGAATAATGCATAGGTGAGTAAACTATAATTCTTTCAATTTACTTAACTACTTGTCCAACAGTTCCCCTTTTATCTAATCTTGCTTCTTCTTTTACAGGTCCTTCCCAGGGAAGTACCCAAAAAAACAGAGGATATAATTATTTAATGTATTAATTAATTTGGACATATAAGGTTCTTTCCAACACACAGAAATATAGGAAAGAAAATATTTTGAGAGAAAAGGGATGGCCAAGTGATTAGAACAGTAAGATGACAATCAAGAGAGCTAGATTTAAATCCCACTTCTGCCCCTGACATCTGCGATGTTGGGAAAGTTCTCAGGTGTCCATATATTACTCTGGGGCACAGACATGTACCTGCCTGTAATTTGTCTCACAGCACCTAAAATATATAGTTCAGATTCTAAAGTCACTAGTAATGGTACCTACATGATGCTCTGAGGACAAAATCAAGCTAGTAGCTAGGTCCAACTGGCAAGGGGCAAGTTCCGTGCTTCATCAGAAGTTCCAGCAGAAATGTATGACCTCAGAAAGCTCCGAGAGGTTACACAAGGGACCAAAGAGGCGAGATGCTTGGGCGATGGTCATGCTACTACCAATGATTACACAGGTCTGCAAAAAAAAATTTTTCGAGAGCTGTTTTGGTTATTCCACATAATCTTTATGTTTTTTGGTGCGCTGAATCCGAAAATGGCCTCCATTTTGTCATAGGATATCACGTTTCCTGACAATTTAGGTAACTATGTTAAATAAGGCAATACCTCAAAATAAATGGAAATAGACTTATAAAATTAAAGTTTTATTACAATATTTTCATGAAAATCCTTTTTTGAACTGAAATGAGCTCAACTACACACACTAAACTCGATTCTTCTTCCTTGTGAGGCTCCTCTTGGTGCATTTACGCTTGTGAGTAGCATCTGGAATGTCTCTCTGAAGCATCCAACAGTAGTCTGCCATCATTGTAATGCTCCATTTTCCCTGGTATCTCCTTTCCATCTCTTTAAAGTCTTGGTGGAATCGTTCACCTTGTTCCTCACTCACAGCTCCCAAATTTTCAGGAAAGTAGTCAAGGTGGGACTGGAGGAAATGCACTTTCAAACTCATCAGGCAACCTAAAGCTTGAAATGCTTTCAGCATTCGTCCGATGATCTTTTTGTAGTGAGGATTTTTGTTATTGCCTAAAAATTTCTGTACGACTTCTTTAAATGCAATCCACCCTTCTTTTTGAGGATCAGTCATGGTATTGACAAACTCTTGATCAACTATAAGCCTTCTAATGTCTGGTCCGACGAACACACCTTCCTTCAATTTTGCCTCCGACAGGCCTGGAAACTTGGTGACCAAGTATTTGAAGCATTCTCCATCTCTTGGAAGTGATTTTACAAATTGCTTCATCAATCCCAATTTTATGTGGAGAGGTGGTAGAAGAACTTTATGGGAAGGTACCAAAGTTTCTCGGAGGACATTTTTTTCACCAACTGTTAGCACCCTCGGCTGCCAACTCTTCTTGGTCCAGTGATTTTGTTGGTCTCGACTGTCCCATAGACACAGAAAACAACGATATTTGGTATACCCAGCTTGTTGCCCGAGCAGCACAAGACCTTCAAGTCCCCACACACTTGCCAACCATGGTCTTCATATTTAAGTTTACGAAGAACCAATTCCAAGTTCTCGTAGGTTTCCTTCAAGTGTACGGAATGACCTACAGGTATGGAAGCGTAAAAACCGTTGTGGAGTAAAACTGCTTTGAGACTTCTTTTTGAAGAATCTATAAAAAGAAGTCATTGCTCTGAATCATATTGGATTTTAAATTGACCCATCAGACCTTCGACATCGATGCAATAAACCAACTTGTCTTCCTTGTCTTCCTTGTCATCCTTTTCACGATGTCTGAACCATGAAGATGACACTCCTGGCAACAATAAATTCCTGCTTTTCAGCCTTGATCCGAGTAACTCAGCGGCATCTTTGGGAAGATTCAAGTCTCTTACCAAATCATTCATCTCCTCCTGAGAAAACAATTTTGGTCTTGTATCATCTTCAAAGTCAGAACTTGATTCGTCATCTGGTTCAGGTATGACTTCACCTTCATCGGAGTTAGGTATCTCTTCCAAGGTAGCAGGGGGCTTGGGTACTGGTATATCTGTGCCATGGGGGATGGGACGAATTGCCGAGTGAAGATTGGGGTATGAAATGGAATGCTTCCATTTGGAATTAAACCCTTTCACATCGCATGAACAAAAGTAACAGTCGTCACTATGGTTCTTTTGTTCTCGCCATACCATAGGAATCCCATAACGGAAAGATTTTTTCTTACCCTTGAACCAGTTTCGGAGGTCCTCAACACATCATTTGCACATTTTATGAGGCGCCCAGACTTTATCTTGATCTCCAATTTTTAGTCCAAAGTATGCAAAGTATACTTTTTGCACAAAGTCTGTAATATTCTGCTGTTGCTTCAACACTGTATATTCACCACAGATGAAACAGAAACTGTCTGGCGAATTAATACACTTTCGCGGAGCCATAACATAACGGTTGAAGAATGACGAGCTAACACGAATTGCGATGAAAAAGAGTGAACAGCCTAGAACCAAGAACCTGATGATGATTCGTGCACAAGTGTGGCATGCAGGAGAGAGCAGCTCTGTGTCTGTACACGAGACGTCACAGTGCTGGCCACGCCCCCCTGCACTGACCGGAGCTGCTGCTATCTGCCCTGTGTCTCCCTCCCACTGGATTCTTCAGGAAAGATTAACCCCTTCTACCATTAGAAGCACGGACTTAAAACTTGCTTAGCTTATGTATATATTGCTGACCATCAGATTTACAGTGCTATTTTTTTTTTACATAACTCGGACAACCCCTTTAAGGTTTTTTTTGGTATTTTATACCTTAAATGCACTTATGTGAATTAATTAATAGTAATTTGAATTAATTAATAGTAATTTGATAAAATTTGATAAATTTGAAGACAATTTTGCATGTTGTGGCAAATCATGACGTCTAGGAGTTTTTTCAATATTTTATTTGTTTTCAGCACACCAAAATACATGGAAATTAGAAGAAAATAATCAAACAGTTTTTTAGTCGCAGTTAATTATTTTAATAATTATTAAAAGGCTTTATTTATTTAAAAATATTTATGTACCACTTCCACCGGTACATAAAAAACACTCAACGTGGTGAAAAACAGATGTGAAATTGTATCAGCAATGCACATTGACAAGAAGGCCCGCCATAGCTGTATATTCAAAAACAGTATCTTGTGGTTAAGCTTAAAAAAGGTAGAGAGAAATGAGCGGGGATCCTGAATGCTTTTCCACCCACGACAGTGGTGTACAAAGGAGGAAGACCAAAAATAAAAGACTGTTCTAGATAAGGAAAAAGCTAGCATGTGGCCAAACGCTGCGGCTGTCCAGAGGCAGTGTGGACAGATAACTGGGAAGACCGGATGATTTCTTTCTGCCATCAACCACTGTATACTCTCTTTAGAGCATAAGAACATAAGATATGTCATAGTGGGTCAGACCAAGGTCCTTTAAGCCCAGTATCCTGTTTCCAACAGTGGCCGATCCAGGTCACAAGTACCTGGCAGATTCCCAAGGAGGCACACAGGTTCTACAGTGCTTGTCTCAGGGCAAGCAGTGGATTTCCTGGGTCCTCTTTAATAATGGTTTATGGGCCTTTCCTCCAGGAACTCGTCCACACTTACAGTCCCATGAAAAATGTGCAACCTAGAATTGTTTAACATATTCTGGTCAGAATTATGGCTATATTTTAACATGCTCACAGGGCACTCCTGGCTGATGTGACAATTCCATAAGGATTCTAGTGACTCAGAAGACAATGGGTGATTCTGGAAGAATGAGGGGTCTCTCCATGTAGCTGCTCTCTGGCCTGCTGACTCTCAGGGAAGACCTGGCTCCCTCCCCCAACTACAGCTAAATTAAATTAAAAACTTTGTTTCATGCAAATGTGAAAGTCCCTTTGGTTATACTTATGCTACAATGCCTGGCTTACATGCATACCTAATAGTTTCCCTATTTGCAAAACAAAATAAAAGGTGCATTTCCATGGCTTCTGTTTTGTCACGTTCAGGTTATAAAACAAGTCTGAATAAATGAATGTCCTGCTCTTTTTAACAGTCATCCTCTCAACCATTTACATATATGCAGGAACCTCTTTCGGTTCAACCCAAGGAGCAGATCAGCAATTTCTTAGCTCACACTGAAAGCTACTTTCTGCTTTCAAGACACAGTCATGAACCCCCTCCAACGTCCTAGGGCTGAGACAGGGCCGTAGCAAGGGTTGTGCGAGCGGTGTGGCCAAACAGGGTATAAGCATGGAAGGGAAGCTGACGTCATTACCAGGTCTTCCAGGAAGTCCGATGACAGCAGGGTGGCTGAAGGAGGCTCCAGTTCCCAAGTCACACAGGACACAGTCCTGAGCTGAGGCCTGGATAGATTTTTTCACTGCAAAATGTTTCAGGACCCCTGGAATAAATTACTAGTAATAAAACTAAGCTAGAATAGGTTACAGAAGGTTCATTCCACAAATGGAGGTGTGCTTTAAATATGTCATGGTTCTATCAGTATATCATGACCAATAAAATTTAGCCTCAGCATTTACCTGTCACTGAGACTCCCAATGAGGCCGGTTCTGCTACAAGTTTCACAGCGGCAGCCCAAAACAGCTCTTATGGGCCTTGCTGCCGCTGTCCTACAGATTATTTTACTGCCAGAGTGCTTCCTTGAGACTACCAATGTTGGGGGTCTGCAATTTTCATAAAGGGGCTACTCCACTTCAAAATGTAAAATGATTCTAGCCACTAGCTACATTATAAATAATAGTTACAAGGGAATGGTTGTGAGAAAATAAAATACGACAAAACAAGTACTGTTTTGTGTGTACGTTGTTATACCTATGGAGTGACCGTTGCTCTCTCCATCCTATCCTGAGGTTGCAGGTTCAGTGCCGGTGTGTAAAAAAGGACTTGGGCAGGAAGAGTTCAACAATCTATGCTGGACACAGAGTATACACAGGGAATTACACAACACGCAGGCGCCCCCGCAGCCCTACAGAAGATGAGTTGCTCTGATAATGGCCTGCTTCCCTGCACATTGGCTCACTCACGGTGACGGGGCATGGGAACTGGCCGACATGGGCAGGTACCACTGGCCTCGCCTGACCACAGATATCCTCTTCACTGGAGTGTTTCCCGAGCTCCGACCCTCTTCCC
This sequence comes from Ichthyophis bannanicus, assembly GCA_033557465.1. NCBI lineage: Eukaryota > Metazoa > Chordata > Amphibia > Gymnophiona > Ichthyophiidae > Ichthyophis > Ichthyophis bannanicus. The sequence goes on from CM066037.1 coordinate 486,114,491, forward strand.
ACCCAGTACTCATTTCCTTTTCTAGGTGGAGTGTGAAGCCACCGGCTTCTGTAATCAGCTGAAGCTGCAACTGTTCAAGGGACGCAGTATGAGGCTACCCCAGTAGCACAGTACTTATAAAAAAAAGAAGAACTGTTAACTCTTTGGAAGACTACAACACAACAGGACCGAGCATACTACGCTATACTTGCAGGGTACACATCAGCTATGCACATCCATTATCAATATAGATTTCTTCCTGTCTGGAGTGTGGCATCATGGGATTGTTAACGAACCTTGCACTTTCCAGAGGTAAACAACTGCATGAGGTCCTGGGTCAACTGGAGAGAATGAGTACTGCTACAGCCACTGCAGGCAATACGACAACTTCAGAGTCAACATAATATATTCCAGCACTGTAAAACTGGATTTATGAAGAGTCCCAGTCAGATCGAGAGGATTCAGGACGAACTCTACTGCGGACCCACCTCTCCCTTTAGGCTTCATGTCCACCTCTCCGCCTCCTCTATGGGTGATACCATGTCATGACATGCTTTCCACCTCCACCACAACCCCCTCTCTCATCTCTCCCTGGCAGTAATGCAAAGCCAGAGACTGATTTATATCTAGGAATGAACGTGTGCAGATAAACTCTTTTAAGCTGTACTATCGGAAGAAGAAAAATGAACTCAAGAATCTGAGTTTTAAGGAAAGAGGGAATCCACATGACATATGCCATGATCCATCCCAAATCACCTTTCCCTGCTTTAAGGTGCCCTTGGTTGGTTGCATCTCTCGCTTTTGCACACACACATAAACACACACACTCTCTCTACTGTACTACACAGCAGACTGTGCTCACATCGTGTTTTTCATCTGCACTCGACGGCGAAAAATCTCAGTGAGAAGTTTCTACTCTTTTTGGCTGCTTGGCCAGGCTGCTGTAGGAAAAGGGTGTGTACCTCCCTCCTCATGTTTCCTGTGATCACCATTTAATCAGCATTTTCCTTTGGTACGGTTCTTTTTCTTTTATATCCCCACACTGTCTTCTGCGGCTTTGACCCCTTACTGGGCGAACTGCTTTCCTCAGAACACACCCAGGACTCTGCTCATCACCAGTTCTCATCCTCTCGCCCTTTCGGTTGCTCCTGGTCTCAGAGGAGAAGGGGTTAACCTCAGGCAGAACAGCTTTTACGTAAATGAAAACCCTCTTGGAGACCTCATCTGTGGTTCCTGTGACTTATTTCACTTTCCAGATTGCTAGCACAGCACTTTGCTTGCTCTTGGCAGGAAAGGTGACCACATACATACTGCAGCTCTTGCAGGACAAGATGGCCCAGCCCTGTGACACTTTCACGTCCAGACCAAAGAAATTTGAGCTTTGTAAGCTTATTCTTGCTACAGAGAAAAAGCAGGACTGCAAACCCCAGAATGCTTTGTGGTGGAGGTTAACAATCGGGACTCAATCAGTCTGTGATCTGGAAGGCAGTCTCTGCTCTCCTGGCAGTAACCACTTTAGTGACGGGAGTGGACGTTTTACAGTGATAGGTTGTAGATGGCCCCATTACGAGAAAAAGAGGTTGGAGTTGGACATTGCTCTGAAGTGAAATTATGATTCCAGACATACTCAAACATTCCATGCAACAGAAATCCGGTTACACGGTACAGAAAAAGTTGCACTGTAAGTAGGTTGGCTTGTTGTTCCTGTTTAAGCCCAGTTCCATGCGTCAAAAGGAGGCGACCATGAGAAACATGTGTGTAGTAGGTTAAGCCGATAGGAGGCAGCAAGTTGCAATTGTTTACCACTCATGCCCCATGGCTGCAGAAGGTTTCAAAGTGAGAGCAATAAATGGCGTTGCTGTGACCAAAGTTACTCACTTTAATTGATAGGGTAGAGTACTCCCACAGGCACCCAATATTACTATTAGCATTAATCAATTACCGGCAAGTGGCTATCATGGAGAGTAATGCCTGACGATGGAAACACAAAGATCACAAGGGGCCTTTCTGAAAGGTTGTCTAGGTGCAATCTAGGATGTCCAGGCCAAAACGTCCCAAAAGAAGGCTGGCACATGTAAGTTCGAGCACGATTTTAGAAACGTGCACGCACCAGACATGGATGTCATCGAGGACAGCTATATAGACATCCCTACAGTAGTAGTCTCAATAGGGACGTGTCCCAGCCTGCCATTTTAGAACGTCAGACGTGCTGCGTTGGGATGGCGAAACAAAAACGCTGCAATGCCGTAGCAAAAAGTGCAGTGTAGGAGACAGCATGTTTCCCGCGTCCCCCTGCGAAGAGCACGTTTCTAACATGTACTCACGGTCCAGAGCAGGTTTAGGCATGGACATCTCGGAAGCCAGGACTGCTCTGCATGGGCCGTTCTAAAATCATGTGGGGACGTACAGCTCTGAGGGATCAGCTAGACCACGCCTTCACCTTGCCCCGTCACCATGGCTGTTCTCACACTGGGGACTTCCATACGGCCGTCTTTCTAGAATGCTTCCAGGGACGTTTCTGTGCTTTGGATGCAAGACCATGAACAGAGCTTCGAACATAACCTCCCATATGTACGAATATGTCTATCTGCGCTCTCTTTCTAAGATGCTATATTAAATTCAAGCAGTTGTTGGACTGCTCCCATGACTCAGTGGTAATCCTACATGTCCTGGGCTCAGTTCTTAAGTCTGGAATTTGGTGTTCGGGGAAGCTGTGGCGGAGTATTCATAGCCTGGTGGGGGGAGGGGGTGGGAAGAGTTAGGAGGAAATCTACTACCACTGCTATTTCTCATTTGTATAGCGCTACAAGGCATATGCAGCACTATAGAGACATGTAAGAAACGTTCCCTGCTCATAAGAGTTTACAGTCTAGTTGAGACAGACAACACAACAATTGGGGACTAGGATATATCTAGGGGACTGATAAAGAAACACATAGGAGGGGAACAGGAGATCAGGGGGATCAGGATCCAAAAACAGTCCCAAAGAAGTGAGTTTTTAGCCTGGATATGGACACGGATACAGATGGAGCCTGACGTACCGACTCAGATAGTTTGTTCCAGGCATAAGGAGCAGCGAGATGGAAATACTGCAGTTTGCAGTGGAAGAGACGGGAACAGACAGAAGCGAACTGCTAGAAGAGCGGAGTCCCCAAGAAGGGGTGTAGGGGGAGATAAGAGAGGAAAGGTATTAAAGAGCAGTTGAACAAAGGCACTTAATCCCAGGCACTGTGCCTCAGCTATGCCTGCTAGCCCTGCTCAGGGTTTACACGTTCCCAGATCGGGATGGAGCCATAATCTGTGGGTACCCTGGCAAGAAATGTCACTAAAATGGCTCCTCCAGATTTGGGGTGGGGGTAAAAGAAAGGGAACCCTCCATAACTGCAAATATACAGCCCCAGGCATGCGACTCTGAGAGAGCTGAAAGGTCAAATATGCAAGAAGCTACTGGGTTAAAACCCCCCAAAACAACTCAAAGTAATTGGTTTAAACTCAAAGTGATTTAATGGCGTTTAGCAGAAGAAACTAAGACAACGCAATCACTTCTTATGTGATGAGTTATCTAATTTTGATTTGGGCACAGTCAACATGGCTAAACTATAATTAGTTCAGTGTAACTGTGTGTAATTTATTTCATCTTAGGCCCGCTGTTGGCAGGGGTCCAACCCTTCTATTCTCCCTAAGAGACCACACAGAACTTTGATCAGACAGATGTCAATGGGAAAAAGAGAAGCAGAAAGACTATCCGACCAACCTTCATATATACGGATGATGTGGGGATGGCTGAGGGATGACATGATTTCAATCTCTCGCCTGATGTGAACCATATCTTGCTCATCTCGAATTTTGTCCTTGCGGATTGATTTTATGGCAACCTGTAAAATTCAGGAAACTGAGTATTAGCTTGGGAACCAAACAGATGCAAATAAACAATGAAACAAATTCTTCAAGTAAACACAGATGTTACTCCCTAGCACTGGGTAAAACTGGTCAACGTGTAAGTTTAAAAGCACCAGTGCCTTTTTTTCAATTGAAAAAGAAAAGTAATCATAACAGGTATGAATTTGTTTGGCTTACCATAGTGCCGAAAAACACATAGGGGCCCTTTTACCAAAAGGTGCTATGATGTCACACTTAACATGCCCATAACACTCAAAACCATGAGGCGTTAGGCGCAACACCACCGTGTTAACTATCGAGGGCACGGAAAACATATGCCTGGCATTTAACGTGGTGCACCCTGACCTAACACGGTAAGTGCACCCACGCTAGTGGAACGGCTTGTAGTTAACGCGGGGCATGCTGACTGCAACACACTCATCTTACCCATTATCTGCCCCAACGCAGACATCACCGTTGCCACGAAAATCAGGACAAGCTCACTGTGCTGGAAGTTACCGTAGGTCACAATGTGGGGTTAGCGAACTGCTTAGCGCACTTTAGTAAAAGGACCCCATAGGTAGATTTTAATAAACAACATCTCTTAAGGTGCTGTTAACCTTCAGTGAATAAGGAAAGTTGTGTTGTTTAAAGCAAACTACATTATTCACTTTGCAAAATAATGAACTGTTTTGCAGCTTGTTATTACTTAATATGCATTACTCTGAAAAAATCCTGTGTTAAGCTGCATTATTACCAATTAACATGTTAATTAGCAAATAATTCACATTATGGTTTTAACTCATTTCGTAAATAGACTCTTAAAGTTGTTCTAAGAATAATTCCCCTTGATAGAGAGACTATTCATTAGCAGTCTTTAAAAGGTTTCCTTTTCTCAGATGCACAGTGGAAAGCCCAGATGGAACTGTACAGCAGAAGCGAAATGTTTCCATCTTAAAGTTCAAGTGTCATGGGGCTACACTTTAGGTATGTTGGAGCAACCTTACATGCAAGTGGAGGAGTAGCCTAGTTGTTAAAACTGCAGGCTGACAAACAGCAAAGCCTGGATTCAAATCCCACTTCTCCTACTGGCACTCAAGTCACTTCACCCTGCATTGCCTCAGGTACAAAACTTCAGGCTAGGATTAGTAATGTGCACCACTATGGGGGTCATTTTAGTGACCCTATTCATGCTTTGGATGTCCAAAAAAGGGCTTAGAGACGTCCAAAGCAGAGACATCTCCAGAGTCATTTTAGAAGCTGGTTCTGGGGATGTCCCCAGTGCAAGGACATCCCAGTCTGAACAGGGTCATGGCCGGAGCATTGCTGGACATCCCCGCCTGATTTCAGAAACATTACGGATGTCCGGCGTTGTGTCTAAAGTTAGACCTGCTCCAGGCATGAACAAGCATCAGGAAAGTGCTCCTTTCAGCTGCAGAACATCCATAGGGTGTAGAGGAGAAAGCCCTCCATCATCCACAGTACTCAGCACAATGTCAATGGCAGCAGCAGTGGGATTTAACCCTGGCTGCCCTGTTCCTAACCCACTACTCTAAGCACTAGGCTATCCTAGATGTCCAGGTCCTGAAATACAGTTCTGGGGATGTCCATTTAGTCGCCCTTGCAAACGTCCATATCGGGCATGTTCACATCTGCACCTGGCCACGTCTGCTTTTTTTCAAACGTTCTGGCTTAGATGTCCCAAACTGCACTTGGATGTCTCTTTTTAAATCCCCCTCCTTGTTAGCATGTGATATTTTACCCATATCCCTTTTTTACTATGGGACTCATTTACTAATAATGCACATTATTAGAAACAATTGAACCACTCCCTAACTCCTCACACTCTACTGGTCCCAGAGAGTGCCAGCTGAGAAAATCTGCTTCCACAGTGTCCATCCAGGCAATGTGCAGAGCTGACTAACTAGGAGGTTCTTCACTGCCCAAGCAAACAGAGGAAACCAGTCCAAGACGTGATGTTGTGGAAAGACAGAGCTTTATTTCTATGTAACTAATGATTACCCGACACAGGCCGTGTTTCGTTACCCTTCGTCAGGGGTTAGTCTGGCATATGCTAAAAACATAAAGTGTAGTTACTCACCTGTAACAGGTGATCTCCGGGAACAGCAGGAATTTAGTCTTCACATATGGGTATCGTCAGCACCGACGGAGCCTGCACAGGAACGCTCCCCAGCGTCCAAAAGGAACGCTTTTGGGGGCATCCCTCAGCACATGCACGCTGCCTTCCCGCCTTTCCAACTGTCTCTCTTCAGTTAAGTTTGTAGCTGAGTGAAAGGATAGAGGGAGAGAGGAAAGAGACAGAGAGACAACTCTTAAGGGAGGTGGGTAGGTTGTGAAGACTAAATTCCTGCTGTTCCCGGAGATCACCTGTTACAGGTGAGTAACTATGCTATCTTCAGGAACAAGCAGGAATGTAGTCTTCACATATGGGGACTCCCTAGCTGAAGATGCCAGGGAGATGGCCCCAGGAAGCTGCCACCTATAGTGAGGTGGGCCATGCTTCCTCCCATGGATCTCTGGCATCTACCAGGGTTGGTGGGTAGGAGTTGAATTAAGTCTGAAAGAGATGTTGAAGAACAGCCTGGCCAAAGAAGGCATCCTGACGGGAGGCTTTATCTAGGCAGTAGTGGGCTGTGAAGGTGTGCACCGAAGTCCAGGTGGCTGCTCGGCAGATGTCATCGATAGACACAGAGTGAAGGCTTGCCATAGAGGCTGCCAAGGCCCTCACATTATGTGCTGTGACATGGCCTTGAAGAGGAAGACCCTTACTCTCATGCATTGTGCAATCCATTTAGATAGAGTTCTTTTGGAAACGAAGTCCCAAATGACTAGAATCAAAAGCAACAAAAAGTTGGGAATACTTTCTATGTTGCTGTGTTCGTTGTAGGTAAAAAGCCAAGGCTCTTTTACAGTCCAAAGTATGAAGGTTCCTTTCTGCATTAGAGGCATGAGGCCTCGGAAAGAATACAGGAAGGTAAATCGATTGATTTAGATGAAAAGGTGAAACCACCTTTGGCATAAAATGTGGATTAGTTCTGAGAACAACTTTATCATGGTGAAACCTTGTATAAGGGGGATCAGCCACTAAAGCTTGCAATTCACTAATGCGACGTGCGGAGGTGATTGCAATTAGGAAGATGACCTTCCAGGATAAAAACTTTAGGGTTGTTGTGGCTAAAGGTTCAAAGGGCGGATTGATGAGCTGTCCGAGAACTAGATTTAAATCCCATGCCACCGGTGGTGGCCTGACGGGAGGCTTTGTTAAGAGAAGACCTCTCATAAATCTTGCTATGAGTGGATGAGAGGAAATTGGTTGTCCATTTAGAGGCTTATAGGAAGCTGCAATTGCACTAAGATGGACTCTTACTGAATTGGTCTTTAACCCAGAATTTGATAAATGAAGTAGGTACTCTAGTACCGATTACAAAGGTATCACAAGGGAGCTTAAGCCCTTTTGAGAACACCATATAGTAAAACGTTTCCACTAAAAAGCGTAAGAGCATTTAGTGGAAGGTTTTCTAGAAGCCTGAAGGATATCCTTTATCTGTTGGGAAAGGTTAAGATCCTGCAGGTCTAGGCTTTCAGCAACCAGGCCCTGAGATGCAAGGATTGGGGATTCGGGTGCCATAGCATCTCGTTCTCTTGGGAGAGAAGGTCTGGGGCACACCCTAACTCCAAAGGTGCAGCTTGAGAGAGATGTAGAAGCAGAGGATACCACGTCTGTCGTGGCCACCGTGGCGCTATGAGGATCATACGACCTCTGTCTCTCTGAAGCTTGCAGAGTATTTTGGGAATGAGGGGAATGGGTGGAAAGGCATAGAGGAAGTCCTGACCCCAGTGAAGGAGGAAGGCGTCCCTTGCCCAGCAATTGTGAGCCAGAATTCTGGAACAGAACCGGGGAAGTTTGGCATTCAGTGGACTTGCAAAGAGGTCTATGTCTGGGGTTTCCCAGATCTGAAATATCCTTGTCACCTGGTGTAGGTGTAGAGGCCATTCGTGAGGCAGCAGTACTCGGCTGAGTTTGTCTGCCCAAAGGTTCTGAATGCCTGGAAGGCATACCACGAGAAGGTGAATTTGATGCTCTCTGGCGAGGGCCCAAAGTCGTAAAGCTTCGTTGCATAATGACAGAGAGCCTGTTCCACCCTGCTTGTTCACGTAGAACATGGCTACTTGATTGTCCGTTTGGACTAGGACTGTCTTGTAGCTGAGCTGGGCATGGAATACTCGAAGAGCTAAATAGATTGCTCTGAGTTCCAGGAGGTTTATGTGAAGACAAGCCTCCTGTGGAGTCCAGGTACCCTGGGTGGAGAGATGGTGCAGGTGTGCTCCCCATCCCACCTGTGATGCATCTGTTGTTAGGGTGACTTGGAATAGGGGTTGTTGAAAAGGAGACCCCACTAACAGATTCTCCAGTGATTGCTGTCATTGTAGGGGCAAGATCAGTCGTTGTGAGTTTGATATCTTGTCCGACAGACGTCCTGTGGCCTGTGTCCATTGTGTGGATAGGGTCCACTAGGCTGCTCGCATGTGGAGGCGAACATAGGGAACTACATGAACTGTGGATGCCATATATCCCAGTAATTGCAGGAGCTCTCGAGCAGTTAGAGAGGACTTTCCCGCTGCTTGAGAAGCTAGTTGCACTATTCGAAGACAGCGGGGCTGTGGAAAGAAAGCCCTTGACTAAACAAGCTCCTATGAACTCTAGGGTCTGAGAAGGAGCAAGTTGGGATTTTGGGAAGTTTATGACCAATCCAAGTATTGGAGGATTCACATTGTACGAGACAGTGCAGAGCTGGCTTCTGGAATCATGGGGGCTCAAATGAGCCAGTCGTCCAAGTAAGGGAAGACGAATATCCCTAGGGTTCGCAGGAATGCAGCTACTACGGCCATGCATTTCGTGAATACTCTTGGTGCCGAAGCCAGATCAAAAGGAAGAACCCTGTATTGGAAGTGTTTTCCCTTGAAAAGGAATTGTAAGAATTTCCTGTGATCTGGATGGATCAGAATGTGAGTATATGTATCTTTTAGATCTAGAGAGCAAAGCCAATCCTGACTTTGAAGGTATGGCAGCAGAGTTCCCAGAGAAATCATTTTGAACTTTTCTCGGAACAGATATTTGTTCAATTCTTTGAGGTCTAGAATGGGTCTGTGTACTCCTGTTTTCTTTGGAATAAGAAAATAGGGGGAGTAGAACCCTGTACCCTGTTGGGGAATGGGTACTTCCTCTATTGCTTCTTGAGCAAGGAGTGTTGAGACCTCTTGATCCAGTAGATTGTCTGGAGAGGTTTGGGAATTGAACTGTCTTAGGATTGTAGGAGGGGACATGTTGTGAAAATGAAGCTTGTACTCCTCCCCTACAATGGATAGAGTCCAATTTTCTGCTGTTATTTGGTGCCATCTGTTGACAAAATGACACAACCTGCCTGGAATGTTTAGGGGTTCTGGACCCTTCCGAGGAAGGAGTCAAAAGCCCTTAAGGGGGCTGAGCCTGTGGAGCTGGTTGAGCTCTCGGGCCTTTTGGCTTCTTCTGCTGTTTGAATTGTTGCTGTTGTCCCTTTTGGGCAACTTGACCCTGACTTTGCCCTTGCGGGGTATAAGGCGGATAAAACATCCTCTTTTTACTGAAAAAGGGATTTTTATAGGGTTTCTTTTTGGCTGGAGTGGCTGTAGATTTTGACAATCTGCCTAACGTGATATTGTCAGCATCTATCTCATTAGCCTTTTCCTACTAGTTCTTGCGAAAGAGGTTTTCTCCTGTGCAAAGGATGTTTCCTAATTTGTTTTGTACCCAAATTTCCAAGTCTGATGCCTGAAGCCAGGCAATCAGACGTGCACCAATGGCAATAGCCGAGGTTCTGCTGATGCAGTCAAAGCAGTCAAAGGCTGCATGATTTACAAACTTGGAGACATCTTGAGCATTCTTGACCAGAGTAAGGAAGTCTTGTCGTTTGTCATCAGGGAGAAGAGGGCTCATAAGCTCCAAATCTCCTGTGACCTCTTTGAGGAACATTCCCATATATAAAATATATGAGCTGATCCTAGCTGAAAGCATGGAAGCCTGAAATATTTGACGCCCAAAGGCATCAAGAGTCCTGCATTCACGACCTGGAGGATTGGATGCATGTCTTTTTGCACTTTTCATCCTACGCATGGCTGATTCCACTACCATTAAATGATGTGGCAGCTGAGTCTTTTGAAACCCAGGACATGGTGGAACTCGATACATGGTATCGAGTCTCCTAGAATGAGGAGATGTGGTCAAAGGTGTTTCCCATATTCTGAGCATCAAATCATGAAGAATTTCATGAATGGGCAGAGTAGCTGCCTCTTTGGGAGCCTTAGGGTATTGGAGGATTTCCAAATCCTTTGCTCTAGGTTCTTTTTCAGGAGCTACCATGATTGATAGGCCTCGGGCCACATCACAAATAAAATCCTGAAAAGACATGTCCTCTGGAGGAGACATTCTGCGTTGAGGAGAAGAGGAGTCTTCCGGAAGAAGTACTCTGGTACCAGCAGAGTTATCCGAATCATCAGAATCGGAAGATTCGAAGTATCTCTGATCTTGATGTTCATGCAAGTTGGTCCGGTACCCGAGTTGGTCCGGTACCGATTTGTTGATGCCTGAAAAAGTTGGCATGGGTAGAATTTGCACCGGGGCCGGTACCATCGGTGCTGGTACCGGCATCAGTATCAGTGTTGGTACTGGTGCCCATTGAACCATCAGTAGCGGTGTCAACGGTACCGCAGCTGTAAGGAGAGCTGCAAGACTACGTTCGATAGCGAGGAATCTCTGGTCTATCAATGCTGCCGATGCCTGGGTGTCGGTAACGGTAGAAGCGGCCGGAACCCCTAAGCATTGGTAATATCGTATTCCCTACGGGGAAAAAATAGCAGGAGTGAATCAGAAGAGGAGGAGGAGGGGGAAGCAACAACCATAAGATATCACTAAAAAACGAAATCTAAATCAATGACTGTATGATAAATGAAAATTGATAAATGAACAATCTTTTATCTAAAAAACATGATTCTATCAATTTTAAAACTATTCATAAATCATATTGTCATAAAAGCACCAATAATGTCTTTTATTTAAGGACTTTATAGATTATAATTTAAGGAATTATAAGGGAATACGATATTACCTCCTGTCTCAACATGTTTATCATAACAAAAAATGTCAGTTACCTTAACATGTTGTCTTATTGTTCTTAATTATTACTATTTTTATTTCTTTTAGAGTGTACAGAATTTTACTCATTATAACAGAATGTCATAAGACCTTCTCATTTAACGTTTCTAGAACAGAGGTATTTATATGTTTTGTGTGTCACATCCTTTCAATTTTTTAATCCCTGTAATGGTTCGTACATGGTTTTTATGATTTTTATGTTTTTAGTTATATGTGAATGTTTATTTATAATTTGTTCAGTCCGCCATTGATTGGTTTATTTTACTATTTTACTATATTATATATTAATTATACATTAACTATATATTGTTCAAATTTTCTTTTAACTTTTTATTTTGTTTGTATCTATGCTTATCATGTGATCTGTTTCTTTTTATGATTTTCATGTATTTATATATTTATGCTTTTAGCATATGCCAGACTAACCCCTGACGAAGGGTAACGAAACAGGGCCTGTGTCGGGTTGTCATTGGTTACATAGAAATAAAGCTCTGTCCTTCCAGAATATCACGTCTTGGACTGGTTTCTTCGTTTCACGTGATATTTGCTCTTGTTGTGGTGCATCCCAAGCAAACAGAGGAGCCATCTCCAGGGCTACCCTGACATGCCTTGTGCCATGCTGCCAAATGACATGAGCCACCACCGCAGCATTGTCCAAGAACACTCGAACCACCCGGCCCTCTATGGGAGCCAGAAACGTGAAAGAGCCAACCTAATGGTCCTTGCCTCAAGGCAGTTGATGGACCACACTGCCTTCAAGCGTTTCAAGGGCTCTGGGCCATTCAGCCTTGACAATGGGATCCCCAGCCCAAAAGTCTGGCATCAGTCATCAAAAGTATCCATGAGCAATTGTCCAGCAGCACGCCCTTCCTCAGAAGACTGGGCTGCTGCCACCACTGCAGGCTAGCCATCACCATCATTGGAAGTGGGAATCTGAGCACAAACCATTGCAAACTCGGGAATCACAGAGTCAGTAAGGACCATTGGAGTGGCCACATGAGCATGAACCCTCGGCACCATCTCGACTGTCGCCGCCATCATTCCAAGGAGCTGGAGAGCAACTCAGACTATGAGAACTTGCTGCAAACAGAACAGTGCTAGCCAATCCAATAGCCTATGACTTTATCCTCTGGCAGGAAGACTCTGCACACTCAAGTATCAAAACAAGCTCCCAGGAACTCCAGTGAGTGGGAATGCAACAACTGGCTGTTTCCCCAATTGATCACCCAGTTGAGACTCATCAGAAAGGACACCACTTGGGGAGCTACCTGAGACACCTCTGACAGAGAATAGGCTCAGAAGAGCCATTAGTCCAGATATGGGTGCACACAAATCCCTTGGTGCCGTAGCACCACAGCCATCACCACCATTACCTTGGAATACATTATTGGGGGAGTAGAGAGTTCGAATGAGAGGGCAGCAAACTGAAGGGGAGAGCCAAGCATGGCAAAACACAGATACTTTGCTGATCCTTCGGATCGGGATATGAAAATACATCTCAGCAAAACCAGAGATACCAGGAATTCCCCTCGGTGCACCACTTAAATCATGGACTGCAAAGTTTCCATCCAGAAGTACATGACGTGCAAGAGTTCATTGACACACTTGAGGTTCAGAATGGGCAGGAATGTTCCTTCCATGTCAGCACCACGAAACAGATGGAATTCCTGCCCTTTCACAGATCATCTAGGGGAACGAGTACCACTGCCTTTAGGAGAGGCAACTTGTCCAAGATGATCCACAAAGCAGCACTGCTGTTTGCAGACCCACAAGGGGAGAAGATAAAAGCGGCTGGGATCGGCTCTTGCATTCCAGGACATAGCCATACTGAATGAGGACTAGCACCCAGTGATCCTTAGTGAACCAGGCCCATTCCTGAAGGAAAAGGCGAAGTCTGCCCCCAACCGGAGGAACCAGGGAATAGGCCCCCAAACTTTCATTGTGCAGCCTGGGAGAGTCCTCCTCTGGATGGGACTGGATCCCTAGGCTCAAGCGCTCCATGAAGGGACCGAGAACAAGCCAAAGGTCCATAAGCAGAGGCAAAGAAAGGCTTTCCAGGCTGGTCCAAGACCTCTGGGAGTCCAACCACTGCACCTGCGAGGAGCGGATGGAGGCTTATGAAAAGGGGGCTCTTGCCCACTTGACAAGTCCCTTGGACCTGTCCTCCAGAAGGCAGAAAAAATTTTGTCTCACCCAGGTTCTTCACCAGCTTCTTTAAATCAGACCCAACAGAAGCATCCCTCTAAGGCCAGATGGGCAACTGACTTGGGAAGATAAGATTGTTGCCTGTTGTTAAGGCAAGTATCACAATAGCACATGCTAAGGCCACAGCAGCCTGAAAAGCATGCGTTAGCTGCGCTTTTACTGCAACATGCCTTACAGGCACTAGGGTTGGAATGCACATTGTAGCCACTCGGACAGAAAGTAAGCTAGGACCGCATGGCTGCCAGGCACACAATAGGTAAAAACGCTACTAATGCATGCAGAAAATGGCAGGAAACCCACACTGGCCCATTGGTCACCAGCAGTCCACTCCAAATTGCATCCAAGGCAGACTGAATCGGGTGTCCCCAACAAAGATAATGACGAGGTCAAGCCTTGGTACTCACCCCTCCCACCCCCCCTAAGAGCCTCAAGCCAGAGAATCCGTGCCGGGCTCAGCTCTACTGCCCTGAAACTGTTTCACTGGCTTTGCAGCATTGTGTTTAAGGTGGCTGGCAGGCAGATCCCTCTGAGAGCCGTCTGCAATCTTTAGGACAGAGCAGAGGGGGAAACAGAGGAGGGGGGAGGGGGCGTTGAGGTTGTGTGAGGTTGCTGCACTCTTGCAGATCCTTCGAATTTCTGGCTGCTCAACAGGCTCTCATCATGAAAAGCACCTGGAGCTGAACCAATTTTCCCTCCTCCTATGGCTACTTAAAAGACTCCCACGTTGTGCCTAAGTGAGAGTCACAAGCATTTAATCAATCTTTACCTCTCAAATCTTCAGATTTTCTTCAGAGAGGAGAAAATTCATCCACCATCTTCTGGAGACAAAGAAATACCGAGGAGACCTCTGGTGGCTGAGGCAGATAGAGGCATGAGAGTGATGTCATTGAAACCTAGGCTTTTCATTGGTTCTTCGTCTCTACCATTCTGCTGGTAGGGGAACACAACCCACTTGTCTGGACTGGTCTAGCAGGATGATATGGAATCTATTTACCACTCCATGCATGCTGTGGGGAAGAAAAGGACTGGATCAACTTTTCAGCTTGACCCAAGTGAGGTAGCATCCCTATCGACACAAAGTGTGAGGTCACCTATGATACCACAGCCAGTATGACCCAAATTAGATCCAATGGAGTGGGTTTAAAATTTGTGATACTATCAGGGGCTCAGGGAAAATCAACAATAAACTGAAATAATAGGATACAAATAATATTTGAACAATAATCCCCACGGGGTAGGGCACTGACTAGAAACCACTGATCTGCCCGGAGAAAACGAGCCAAAGTAGGGTGCTAAAAGAGAATTCCTGTGCTAATGCCATTATAAGCTAAAGCTGACATATTTAGGGCTTTCAAGTTTGAATATTCATGCCAGCTTCTTTACAAGGACAAAATCAACATGAACTTTTCAAAAACCGTTAATTCATGGATGCAGGATATTTCCATTAATAAGACTGCTCAGAATGAAAGGGACCACTCCATTGTACTTGTCAAGTCTACTTTCGTCAACATTATGCAGAGAGTTTTGTTTTGTTTTTGTTTATAAATTATGGAGAAATGTTTAATTCGATTTCATATTTCACAATAGTACTACACAGTGCTTTTCCAGTTTCTTCTGGTTAATCAAAAAAAAACCTCTTTGGCTAGCATGAAATGCTCTGTACAGTTCAGCTTCCTTTGCTAACACCTTCACTTTGCTCCTGCAGTTACATGCTTATGCCGTCAATGGAAGTACCAGACACATAACTGATTTTACAAAAGAATACCCAGAGATCTACGTATAACTTTGGCCGTTATTTACAAAAAGGGCAACGTTATGTGTCAGAAAAAGGGAAGTGATTTGGGGCAGAGCGAGGGCAGGAAAAAAATCTTACGTGTTCATGGCAAAAATCAGTCACTGAACATATAAGTTGTATCAAAGTGCCAACAAATAAATAAACTCTAAATCATAACTGGTCATTTCATGTTACATATAGATTTTCAAAGCAGTGCTTATATGGATATCTGCTGCTGAAAAGCACATAACTTGAACGGCCAGTTACATGTTTACAAATTAAACTTGACTGTGCTTTTGTACCATCAAAGAATATGTAAATAGATGGACAATAAGCATCTATATTTACGATGCGTAAATACCCAAGAATAGAAACTCTAGGGCCGATATTCAAAAGAGATTATCCAGTTAACACATCTTTGAGGCACAGGAACTAGCCAGGCAGCATGCAATATCATTGCTGGCCCAGTTAGCTTTGGCAAAACAAACCTTATCACAGTGAAAAAATTAAATACTCAAATACATTCACCATAATTTAAATTTTTGTCAGAGCGTACCGAGGGAGGAATGAACTGTATATCATCCACACCAGACGGTACACTTCCTCCTTTGGGGGCGGGACAAAGCTGCACGGGTCCTTCACGGAGGCGGGAAGGCTCCGCACCGGTTTCGTTTGTATTTAAAACTGGAGTCACAGCACAGCCGTGGTTCTCTAAGAGGCAGGGAGCCGTGGCTGCCTGGAAACGGAGGTTGAGTTTACAGCTGCTGAGAAGCAGACTCGGCAGCAACGTGCATCTTTTTGGGGGGATTTTTTTTTACTTTTGAAGGTGAAGTGAGGTGGCTGTTTTGGGGGGCATTTTTTGCCGCCCTCAAGACTTTGCCGCCTGAGGCAGCCGCCTCACTTCGCCTCATTATAGAGCCGCCCCTGGGTCTATGCTACAATTACACTTGTGCTTTGATAAGTCCTTGAAGATAGCCCATTTGAGGGGCTCCAAGTTGAGTGACTTTTTGGTTAAATCTACCCCACCGATAGATAGACCGCCCATTCCACCACGAGTCTCAAGGGGACATGAGCCTTGCAACAACTGTAATTATTGTTCGCAGACATTACCAGGACTAGTTTGGCAGCACCCAACTACAACTTATTCTCATACACGTAGGTGGTCTACGAACTGTCTGTCTTCTTTTGTGGTTTATATTCTACAATGCCCATGTAAGTTGCTATATATTGGAAGGACAACCCGGCCTATTAAAATATGGCTTGGTGAGCATGCATCCCGTATACGTCAGGGTGTTCAGTCAGCACCCGTCATGGAACACTGCTTGACTCACCATCATGATTTTGAAGATCTAGGCTGGACGATCGTTGATCAGGTACCTTATGACCCTCGTGGGGGTGATAGGATTTACAGGCTCCAGTGGCTTGAACAACGCTGGATATTCATTCTTAACACCATGCAACCCCATGGGTTAAATCGGGAGATTGACTGGGTTAGTCTCTTTTAAAATTGGAATTTATGACATTTGGATGAAATCACAAAAGTTTTTTCTTTGGATGTATTTTGCCTCATTCTTCGAATGTCTGTATAGGCCAATGAAAGAGTAGTTACTCGCCTGTAACAGGTGTTCTCCAGGAGCAGCAGGAATCAGTCTTCACTTATGGGTGACATCGGCGCCGATGGAGCCCCCGTGCGGAGAATTTCCCCAGCTTTCTAAGAAAGCCTTTGGGAACACTGCACGCATGCGCGGTCCCCTTCCCACCTAAAGGTGCCATCTTGCTCAGTCAAATGACATAGCTAAAAAAAAGTACACAAAAAAGTAAAAATGAACTATGTACAACTGCAACTCCCAGGGGAGGAGGGAGGGTTGTGAGGACTGATTCCTGCTGCTCCTGGAGAACACCTGTTACAGGTGAGTAACTACTCTTTCTCCAGGACCAAGCAGGAAGTCAGTCCTCACTTATGGTACTCCCCAGCTTCAGGCTACCGGGGACCCAGAGATGAAAAATGAGCTCCCTCTAGCCTCAGCATCAGAGAAAGGATTTCACTGAAACATACCTCTACCGGTAGCCCAACCAGAGGGCTGGAGGATAGGAGTTGCCTAAACCTCGAAGAGATTCCGGAGCACTGCCTGACCGAAAGCACTGTCCCTACAGGACTCCCTCTCCAGGCAGTAATGGGCCGCAAAAGTCTGGCTTGAGGACCAAGTTGCAGCCGTGCAGATGTCTGCCATCAGTACAGAGCGGAGATGAGATACTGAGGCAGCCATTGCCCTGACACGGTGGGTCGTGACCCGACCCTGCAAAGGAAGGTCAGCTGCCCTGTAAGTCCAGGTGATACAGTCAGCCACCCAGATGGACAAGATATGCTTGGAGACAGGCACCCCCAAGTTATTGGGGTCAAAAGATATGAAGAGCTGAGTAGCCCTCCTATGCCCCTGCGTACGCTCAAGGTAGAAGGATAAGGCCCTCCTACAGTCCAGGGTATGCAGGACTGTCTCAGCCCGGCTGGCATGGGGCCTAGGGAAGAATGTTGGAAGAACCACCTCCTGGTTGAGATGGAAAGAGGAGACAACCTTTGGGAGGAACTTAGGATGAGTCCTAAGGACTACCCTGTTCCTATAGAAGCGAGTGTAGGGTCTGTCACAGACCAGGGCTTGAAGTTCACTCACTCGCCTGGCCGAGGTCAAGGCCACTAGGAATAGAGTCTTCCAGGAAAGGAAGCGTAAAGGACATGTAGCCATTGGCTCAAAAGGTGGGCGAGTCAGTTGCTGCAAGACCACATTCAACTCCCACTCAGGGGCCGGTGGACGGAGAGGAGGCTTGAGCAAGAGTAAGCCTCTGAGAAACCGGGACACCAAGGGATGAACCGACAAAGAGTGTCCCTCCACCATTGAGTGGTGAGCTGCTAGAGCAGAGAGGTGGACCCGAACAGAATTGGACTTAAGGCCCTGATTGGACAAGTGCAGAAGGTACTGGAGCACTACTGGCACAGTGCAGCCGAAAGGATCTTCCGTGCGCTGCTGACACCACAAGGAGAACCTCCTCCACTTCAGGGCATACGTTTTCCTGGTGGATTGCTTTCTAGAGGCCAAGACCACCTCTTCTACTTCCTGAGGCAGGCCCCAGGGAGCCAAGACTACCCTTGCAGCCTCCAGGCCATCAGATTGAGAGATTTGAGATTGGGGTGCAGAAGGGAACCCTGATCCTGAGAGAGAAGGTCGGGTTGGAACCCCAGAGGCAGTGGTGTCTCCACTGCCAGTTGAAGTAGGAGTGGGAACCAGGGCTGCCTCGGCCAACTGGGAGCAACCAGAAGGACCGAGGCCTTGTCCCTGAGAATCTTGAACAAGGTTCGGGCCACCAGAGGCGTGGGAGGAAACGCATACAGTAGGCCCTGGGACCAGGAAATCAGGAAGGCATCCGCCGCTACCCTTAGGGGATGCGGTTGCCTGGAACAAAACCTGGGCAGTTGGTGATTCAGGGGACTGGCAAAGAGATCCATGGATGGAAGTCCCCATTTCAGGAAAATCTTTTGAACCACTAACGGGTGCAGCTGCCACTCGTGGGGCTGCAGAATTCTGCTTAATCTGTCTGCCAGAAAGTTCTCCTGGCCAGGAAGATAAACAGCCCTCAGCAACATCTGGTGCCTGAGGGCAAAAGAGCAAAGGGCCTGTGCTTCCAGGCATAGAGGCCTGGATCCAGTGCCGCCCTGTTTGTTCACATAGAACATGGCTACTTGATTGTCCGTCTGAACTAGAACAGACTGGTGAGCCAACGTGTGAGAAAAAGCCTTGAGGGCTAAGCGAATAGCCCACAGTTCTAGTAGATTGATCTGTTGCATGGCTTCCCATGGGGACCAGAGGCCTTGAGTGCAGCTCTCTTGACAGTGTGCACCCCAGCCCTGTAAGGAGGCATCTGTCGTCAACACCACTGTGGGGACAGGCACCTGAAATGTCACCCCCTGAAGCAAGTTGGGGGGGGTGTAGCCACCACTGAAGGGAAGCCAGGAATGGCTTGGACACTCTGACTTTGTCTGCTAGGTTCCCAGTGGCTTGCTTCCACTGATTTCTGAGGCACCACTGTGCAGGTCGCGGGCATTGGGGGTCACATGTACAGTCGATGCCATGTGTCCTAGGAGCTGCAGACAGAGCCTGGCAGGAACCCTTGGCAGGCTGAGAAACTGGGATGCCAACTCCATGAGCCTTTGAGCTCTGTCCTCTGGCAAGAAAGCCCTTGCTCGCAGAGAGTCCAGACGTGCTCCTATGAACTCTAGGTTCTGGGAGGGGAGAAATGTGGACTTTGCAAAGTTTATGACAAAGCCGAGGTCTTGAAGGAGTGATACAGTCCTGAAGGCGGCCTGCCTGGCCTCCTGGTAAGTCTGACCTCGGATGAGCCAGTCGTCCAGATAGGGGAAGACAAAAACACCTTGAGTCCTCAAGTAGGCCGCCACCACAGCTAGGCACTTTGTAAAGACTCGTGGGGCAGAAGTTAGGCCAAAAGGCAGCACTCTGTACTGGTAATGGTTTCCTCCCACCACGAACCTGAGGTACTTTCTGTGGTCTGGATGAATGAGGATGTGAGTGTACGCATTCTTTAGATCTAAGTAGCATAGCCAATCTCCCTGCTGGAGGTAGGGCTGAAGTGTTCCAAGAGTAAGCATCTTGAACTTCTCTTTCTCCAAGAACTTGTTTTGAGGTTCCTGAGGTCTAGGATAGGCCTTAGGCCTCCGGTTCTCTTTGGCACCAGAAAGTACCTGGAGTAGAAACCGTGCCCCTGTAGGCGAGGAGGTACAGGCTCCACCGCCTTGTCCAGAAGCAGACCTTGAAGTTCTTGGAGGAGATTTGTTTGCAGGAGAGGCCTCAGAGGCTCTCCTGGGAAGTAAACAGGAGGTAACTGCTGGAAATGAAGCATATAGCTCTGGTGGACTATGCTTAATACCCAAGCATCCCTTGTAATGGGTGGCTACTTGTGGGCAAACAGGGCTAAGCGACCTCCTGTGCAGGAATGGGGCAGCAGAGGCGGAGAGGCTATGCTGTGGGAGTCAAAAACCCCCTCCCTGCTGGGTAGGAGCAGGAGCCGGAGGCTTGGGGATCTTCTGCCATGGGGCCCATGTCCCTGCCCCTTGGCCTGCTGCCCCTGTTGGGGAGCTGGGGAGGCCTGGTACTGAGGGAAAGGTTTGTAGGCAGCCACCTTTCTCGGGTAAAAGGGCTTTTTACCCGAGCCCTTCTTTTTGTGAGAAGGGGCAGAAGTCTTTCTGGACAGCCTTGTCCTAGTGAGCTGCTCGGTTTCAAGCTCAGCCGCCTTTTCGGCCATGGGCTTGCCAAAAAGGTTTTCACCCCGGCAAGGGACATCGACCAACTTGTCCTGTACCCAGGGCTCGGGGTCCGATGACTGCAGCCATGCCTGGCGTCGGGCTCCGATGCCAGCTGCCGCCACACAAGTCGAAGCCTCGAAGCCATCGTAGGCCGCTCGGGACATGAACTTGGAACAGTCCCTGATTCCTGAGGACAAAGACTGGAACCTCTGCAAAGGTTCCCTGGAGAGGCCAGCAGAGAACCCGTCAAGCTCTTTCGCCAGGTCTCGTAAGTACATGCCCATGTGAAGCTGGTATGACTGGACACAGCAAGCAAGCATCAAGTCCTGGAAGCACTTTCTGCCGAAAGCATCCAGGTTCCGGGCCTCCCTGCCGGGGGGCACCGCAGAGTGCATCTTCTGGCTCTTCAGACGATGCATGGCCGATTCCACCACCATGGAATGGTGCGGCAGCTGCGCCTTTTGGAAGCCAGGGCTACTTACGGAGTCGATAGATGGAATCGACCCGCTTGCTCAAGACCGGCGCCGAGGGCGGTGCCTCCCACATCCGGAAGAGGAGCCGTTCCAGCATCGGAGGAACCGGAACAGTAAAGGCCTCCTTCGGAGTAGAGTCATACTGGAGGGCCTCGAGCTCTTCGGCTCGAGGCTCCTCCTCGGGGTCCGCGGGGATCGCCAATGCCTTGGCCATGTCCCGCACGAACTCCGAGAACCGGGTGTCCTCCGGAGGGGACCTACTCCGGTGCTCGGACTGCGGTGAGTCCGAAGGGACGCACCGAGTCCGGAAGGTGTCGGGGGACTCCTCGTCCTCCGTCTCCCACGCTGACTCATCCGAAGAGGAGTCGAGGGGCTCCGACTGCACGGGTCGAGGTGGCACCCGCCCTGACGCCGAAGGCACCGGCGTCGACACCCTCGGTTCCGAGCGGGAGGTCGAAGGGGACCTTGACCGAGGTCGACTTCGAGCCTTCATGGTCTCGAGTATCGGCTTGGTCTCCGGGGTCGACTTCGACGTCGATGTCAATGTGGTCGGGGCAGATGCACCAGCGAGGCTGGCCATCAGTACCCGCTGCTGATCCATGAAGGCAGACAATCTGCACTCCAAGGCTGTCAGCCTGAGTCCAAGCTCAGGAGACTCAGCAGCCACCGACTCGGGCCCCAGCAGCGCCAGGCCCGACGTCGGCTCCCTCGGAGGAGAGTCCATGAGGACTACAGGACTTACGTGCCCGACGGTCTCCAGCTCCACATGAGGTACTTTGGACGGCTTCTCCTGTTCCAAAGGCCCGGAACGGCAGTCGGGGGTCTTAGACCTGGCCCTCGAGGGACCAGGGACCTCTTCCGATGCCGCCCTCACAAGCCGCTTCTTCCTCTTGCGTTCCCGGTCGGGGGACCCCCTGTCCGAGGAACCCTGGCGATGCTTGGGATCAGACTCCCGAGACGTCGAGGCCTCAGACGAGGTCCGGGCCCGGCCAGAGGCAGAATCTGAGAAAATCCTTTCCTTCTGGTGCTGACGGCTTCAAAGTGCCTTGGTGGACATTTTGCCACACGGGCCACAGATCATGGGATCATGATCTGGGCCGAGGCACCGAAGGCAGCAGTCGTGTGTGTCGGTGAGAGACATTAGTTTCTTGCACCAATCACACTTCTTGAAACCACTGGAAGCCATTGGGGAAAAAAGGGCCCCCGCGAGGTCAAATGATCGGCCTTCCAGGGAAAACAGAAACAAGGGCGCGAACGCCAGCCACGAAGGGCAAAAACCGAAAAATAGAAAACAGGCCCGATATCGGTGTACCGAACCCGGCGGGAAGGGGAACTGGCGTCGAACTCGGAGAAAAAGATGAAGAAATCTTCGAAAAAACGTCAACTTTTCCGGGTTACTCGGACAGACGTCCGATGGGCTCCACGGAAAAAGAGAGACTGAGCAAGATGGCACCTTTAGGCGGGAAGGGGACCGCGCATGTGTGTAGTGTTCCCAAAGGCTTTCTTAGAAAGCTGGGGAAATGCTCCGCATGGGGGCTCCATCGGTGCCGATGTCACCCATAAGTGAGGACTGACTTCCTGCTCGGTCCTGGAGAAACCAGGGATTCCCCTGTGAGTGGGGTGTTCCCTCTCTTTCATTGCAGGTTCTCCCTAGATTGACAGCAAGTCCTTATAAAGATGGCCGTATGTTAATCTGGCGTTTTTTGACAGTTGTTATCAGTACGGATTAAATGGGCACTTGAGACAGGGATACAGTCCCGCAACGTGCACGTCGTGCTTTCGTATCTACAATTTTCAACTGCATCATATTTACAGATAAGTACAGATAAGACAAGCATTGCAGAACCTGTGTCTTTTGGGGAAACTGCTAGGTACGTATGACCTAGATTGGCTACTGTGGGAAACAGGATACTGGGCTTGATGGACCTTGGTCTGACCCAGTATGGCATATCTTATGTTCTTATGTTATGCTCTTATGTTCTTATGAGTGTTTAATATACTAGTTTTTGGTGGTGAACCTTATATGAATAAAAGAAGTGTACCGTCTGGTGTGGATGATATACAGTTTATTCCTCCCTAGGTACGTTCCGACAATAATTTAAATTACTTTGGGGACCATATCGGTGAATGTTTTTGAGCAGTTAGCTTTGGCGGCTTCTGGTATGTGCGGCGATGGTTAGAGAATGGTGAGGAGGGCTATGCGCTGATGTAGTGCACAGCCCTTTAAAAATGAGCCCAGCTCACTATCGGGCCCCTTGTTGCTACTGTATATTCAAGTCTGGTCTCGTTTATAACAAGTTTCCCTATTGAGTTCAAAGTTACACAGAGAGCCTGCAGGCTGTAATGATTTCATAACTTGAATGCAAAACTGACACTCCTTTTCCTAAAAGATTTGACAATCTGACTCCAGAAAAAAAAATGTAAATTTATCATATAAAAGAGTATTGTAAATGAAACCAACCAGTGCCAGAAAAAATTACACTATTAAAGGTTTACAGCTGTAAACATATTTGGAAAGAACTGTATGGTTTAAAAATATGATTTTTCTTAATGCAAGTCTCTCCTACATATACAGACTGCAAACTGAAACCTGCAGATTAGTTTGCTGCTTAAAGCTAGCACAGGACATAATTCACTTGGTGCAACTGATTGCTCATAAAAATAGGTTACATCAGCTTTGCCATTCTAAATAAGCCTGATCTCAGCTGATCTCAGAATCTAAGCAGGGTCAGGCCCGACTAGTGCTTGGATGGATGCCCACCTTGGAATACCAGGTGCTATAGACTTACTGTGAAGAAAGGCCTAGTAATTTAATTCCAGTTACACCATGCCAAGAAAATCCAGGGGCTGGGTCACTAGGAGTCAACAGTAACTTGACAACACACATACACATGCTCTACAACAGGCACCAAAGGTATTCCCCTGCCCAAAAAGGCTTATAGCTTGTTGCACTTGAGGCAATGTAAGGTGATGTGACTTGCCCAAGGCTACAAGAAGCATGAGTGGAAGTTAGCTCTAACCACCCAGCTACTCTTCCACTCCACAATTAAGCCAAACAAATCATTAGTCTGAATATTGGGCTTACGTCAACATGGTCTCTAATAAAAACAACTCCCCTCTCTATCATGTGCAGTCTACCTAGAAATTGTAGGTCAAAATCTGCTAGATCGGTATCTTAAAAAGGATATAGCGGGGAGGCAAGATGGCGGCAAGACTCAGCGTCAGAGGAACAGCCTTGCGGGAAGCTTAGTGTGGTGCTTGACTGCCGGTCCCCCGTGCTCGTCTAATGATGGGGCGGAGGAAAAGAAAACAAGCCAACCTTCCCTCGGGTTTGCCGGTGTCTTCTGAAGGCGGTTAGCGCACGCTTCTCTCGTGAAGTTTTGCTCCTTTGGGGCCAGGAGCAGCGCTCAATACCTGACCCGGGGGGGGGGGGGGGACGACTTCTGGATAAGAAGTCTGTTCAACTCGATACACCGTTTGGTGTGGGAGAGTTAACAGGGTTCTTAGAAAGCTCCTTGGATGTAATCATGGAGAGGACCACTATGCTTATAACCTTGGCGTTAGAATCTGGTAAGTCATTGATTCTGCGTTCATATTTTAGGAATATCAAGGAGCAGTTTTTGGGCTCTCAGGTTCGCATTTTTCCATATTTGTCTAGGGTTACACAGGCCAGGAGGAAGGCGTTCTTGTCTTATCAGGCTAGAACTCAATCCCTGGGTGCTACTTTTCAATTAAAATTTCCTTCTCGTTGTTATGTTTCCTACTCAGGTAATAATTTTCTGATCTTTGAACCCAAACAGCTCTTGGAATTTCTTACTGCTAGGGAGGGTATAGCTACTGAAGTCTCTTTAGTTTCTCATCCGGCTGACGCATAAGTCTCTGCCTGTTATGTTATATTGTAGTATTTCTTTGGGTGATGTTTTCCTGGTGCCTCCTCTTTTAAATATTGTGGTCTAACTGTAGATGCATCATTACCTTGTATAAATTCTTGTGATGTAGTTGATTAATACATCTCTCTTCATGCTCATGGAATTCTTTGAATGTTGTTATGAAAAATTCAATAAAATATTAAATGGGGGGAAAAAATCTGCTATATCGCCTTTCCCCAAAAGTGGTACCAAAGTGGTTTACAATATAATAAAAAATGTTAAGAATGGAAAGGAACTCCAGTCATTTAAAAACAAAGAACAGAACAGTTAGGAAAGAACACGGTAACAGAGGACTAAATGAAGGTAAAGAAGAGTGCCCTGTCGCTGCAAGTCATTAGTAACAATCCAGTCAGACCTGGTCAGCAAAGGAAGACATGAGGCTTCAGGGTGGATATAGGCTGGAAGAGAATACCAGAGAGATGGTGCCAAAAAAAGAAAAGGCAGACCAACAAGTTGATTCTAAACCATCATAGGAAACAGAAGATATTGTTAAAGGTTAGAGTTAAGAGTACAGTAAAGGCAATAAGGTATGAGTAGAGCAGCTAAATAAACTGGAAGGCCCCTGTAAAAGGCCTTATAGGCAAGCATGAGGATCCTGAATTCAAAATGATAGGAGTTAGGTAACCAATCATTTTGATAGAAGGGTGGAGTTACTTGATCACTTCTGCAGGCACTGGCGAGGAGTCGAATAGCCAAATTCTGAAGTACTTGTAATTTTTTAGGAACAGAAGTTCTAAGCCTGCCATAAACAGAATTACAAGCCTAGACGAGAAGACATCACAGCATGAAATGACAAATATGGTTTAACAGAACAAATACAATAGAGGGAGTAAAAACTAGAGCAAACTGCAGCAACTTGGTGCTCAAATGACAAGTCTGCATCAAAAATGACACCCAAGTGGGTCGAATGATTTGACTAAGGGAACATGACTACCAACAGTAGGCTAATCAGCTCACCCAGATATCCAAAGAGCTTGCATACTGCATGTTGCTGATAGAAATTAATTATCTCATGTAACCACAGCAAATGGACTAAGTAATTCAAATGAAAACAAAATTTTGCCAGAAGATCCATAGTCAGTTGATGAAGAGCAATTGGCCTGTTTAGCATCCACCTCCGAGATTCTTCATCCAGTTTTCTAATCTACAAACATGTAGACAGATCAATAGATAGAGATATATAGAAGTTGAATAAACAAGTCACGCTGCTGGATCCTCTTATCAGACTGACCTAAACAAAGAAAGGTAACAGCAGATTTGGCTCGCATGTGTATGTCTGCACACTTTCTTAAACAAAAAAAAACAATCCGCAGTTCAGTAAATGTCGGTGAAGCCTTTAACTTTTGTTTGTTTTTACCTAAACAATCAAGATCTCAAATCAGATGACTCGCCTGACACTACCTGCTGAACACATTCTAAGTCACAACAGGAAGGGAACATTCCAGAATGTTGCGGCTTTGCTAAGAGATGGTGTCCCACGAAATTTACCCTGCACTGATACCGTCACTTAAGACCATATCCTTCCTGCATCCTTCCTGTGCCCGTTACCTTTCAGAGGTTCTTCATGTTACTGGAAATTTTTCCAGAAAGCGGAGTGGGAACAAAGGAAACAGTATCTGTGACACAAATATGGGATTTTCGAGAACGCAGTGTGATAGCTGTGAGAACAGCAGCGTGACTCAGCGAACTATACCATAAATAGATGCGAGTGATTAGCATAGATCACAAATGTGAAATTAGATGGAGACTTCCTAAGCAAGGTAAATGTTTCTCCTATCATTTCACCTCTGGAGGCCATAGATATTTTTTAAATTCTCCTTAAAGAATAATTTAGTTCTAAATGACAAAGCAATAACAGGAATGTTCACTGCAATACCGCCAATGTTCTTCGATCATGGTCTATAAGCAATGATCTTAATTGAGTTTAGCAAATGAAAAGATGAGTTTAGTCTTTATCTGCAATACAGCATGACCTCTAAATTAAGGCTGATGATTCGGCACTAACAATTCAGAGACAGCACGAATTAATCTAGATTAGCTTTTGTAAAAGTCTCTACGACCCAGCATGCTTTGAAACTTTGTGCAACCACTGCCAACATTTGGGTCACAAAGGGTGTTATTTTAAAAGTACTAGTTGTGATATGGACATCTGCAAACTGGCCAGCAGACATCCAATCAAAGAGACGTCTCTAGAGACATTTTAGAAGTCGGGTCTGTAGATGTCTCTAGCCTGAGAATGTGCAAGTCTGAACAGGGGCATGACAGAGTCATGGTTGGGGCGTTCCTAAGAACGTCCCCACCTGATCTCAGAAATAGCCTGGACATCTCAAATCGCGCCTCAACTTAAATCTGCTCCAAGCACAAACATGCATCTGAAAAGTGCTCGTTTTGTCAGGCAACCATCTGGAAGATGTGGATAAAGAGCTATACATATCCCCTGCATTTTACCATATGTCCGTGGACACTGATAGGGAATGGGGACGTCCCCTTATGCTAGCTTGCCTGGAGAAGGGCATCCCTGACCCAAGCATCCCTAATGGGAATGTTTCTGTGGCCGTGCACATGCATGTCCACATCACGGATGTCTATGTTCCGGAAACCAGCAGACGACATAGACGTCCCTGGCATTTTTCTGCATGCTCCACCTTGGACATCCTCGACTTAACTTGGACGCCCTTTCTAGAATCACCCTCTATATACACCATTAGAGTTTTCCAAAAGCATAGCTAACTTGTTATATGAACAGCAAATTAGTTATATTGCTTAGTATTGCTAGTCACTCTGCATAAAAGGCTTGCATAGTGAAAACAGTGGTGAAGTTCAATCTGAATATGTTTAAATAAAGCTTACTTTCTTTGCCTGGGGAAAAGCTGGGAGTATGTATCCTGCCAGAGAGATACAAAGAATACTGCAGGGGTAATTTTATTAAAGGATGCCTAGGTTAAGTGGGCCAGAAGGCGCCTAGTTTATAAAGACAAATAGGCTCCTATACATCTTTATAAAATATTAGCATAAATTCTGCACAGATCATGCCTACATTGAAGGTGTATGCGTTACATCCGCTAGAGAGAAGGTATAAATGTCCACACACAGATTACAGAAGCACGTGTGTAAATTAACCTGTTTTTATAATTTATGGGCATGCAACGCGACTTTACCTGTTCTCCACCCAGACCGCACCTTGGCTATGCCAACAGTAAAAGTACATGCGGGATGCCATTATATGAACTTATCAGACTGACGTGATTTTATAAGACCTCAGCAGCAAAAGAGGATCATTGTCATTATGGCCTCAAATATTTTACAATGGTCGATCAGAAAAAACTTCCACCATCCTTTTTATTCATCTTACATCGATTTTTTTTTATATAATTTTTTTTTCAAGGGAAAAAGAGAGGCAATCACAGACCTCAACAGAGATTTCCAATGTGCAGCAAGACATGACAAGGAGAAGTATTACAATGATGAATGCAAGGAAATAGAATCAGAAACTATTAGAGGAAGAACAAGATCAGTTTTCCTAAAGCTACGAAAGTTAAAGAAAAAATTCCAGCCTTAAATTGGAATGCTACAAGATGCTCAAGGATCTGTGTTGAATGATGGTGAGAAGATCAAGAAAAGGTGGAAAGAATATACAGAGTCATTATACCATAAAGATCAAGTAGACCAACAGCCGCTTCAACCTGTACCTCATGATCCAGAACCATTGGTGATAAAAGAAGAAGTTGAAGCAGCATTGAAAGCCTTATCAAAGAACAAAGCACCAGGCATGGATGGCATTTCCATAAAGTATTACAGCAATTGGATGAAGCTGTTACCATACTTACAAGGCTCTGCCAGGAAATTTAGAAGAAAACATCATGGCCAAAGATCTGTGTTTATACCAATACTAAAGAAAGGTGATCCAACTGAATGTGGAAATTATCGCACAATCCCTCTGATCCCACATGCCAGCAAGATTCTACTGAAGATTATTCAGCAGAGGCTACTACAACCATACCTGGAACGAGAAATGCCTGAAGTGCAAGCAGGGTTCAGGAAAGGGCGAGGAATGAGGGACATCATCGCAGATGCGAGATGGATCCTTGAAAAGACTAAAGAATACCAAAAGGATATCCATATGTGTTTTATTGATTACAGCAAGGCTTTTGACTGTGTAAACCATGAGAAACTCTGGGCCACATTAAGAAGCATGGGTAACACCTGATAGTTCTCTTGAACAACCTTAACACTGATCAAGAATCAACATTTCGAACAGAACTACAAGAAACAGAATGGTTTAAAATCAGCAAAGGTGTATGACAAGGCTGCATACTTTCTCCCTACCTGTTTAATTTATATGCAGAACAAATCATCAGAGAAGCAGGACTGTATGAAGCTAACTGAGGTGTGAAGATTGGTGGAAGACTCATCAACAACCTTCGAGCTGATGATACCATATTACTGGCTGAAAGTGAAGAAGATCTGAAACATTTGCTTCTCAGGATCAAGAAACAGTCTTAAAATGGGTCTGCACCTTAATGTTAAGAAGACAAAGATCCTGACAACTGGCAAAATCAGTAAGTTCAACATTGATGGATAAGAAATTGAAATTGTTGATCCAAGTAGGTTAAAGTTGTCAACTATAAATAAAGAAAGGCCAAGCAGTCAAAACATTTGATGACGCATTGCTCTTGACAGAATGGCTATGAAGGACCTAGACACGATTCTCAAGAGCAGAGATGTCTCTCTCCATACAAAGGTTTGACTTATCCAAGTCATGGTATTTTCAGTAACATCATATGGATGCAAAAGCTGGACAGTGGAAAAGATAGACAGAAGGAAAATTAATGTCCTTGAATTATGGTGCTGGCGGTGAATACTGCATATACCATGGACTGCCCGAAGAACAAACCAGTCGGTACTAGAGGAGATCAAACCTAAGATTTCCTTAGAAGCTCAGATGACAAGACTTCAGCTTTCATACTTTGGACAAATCATACGAAGAGAGAGATCGTTAAGAGAAAGACAAAAGAAGACTTCATAAAAATTACCTCCTATGTGTACAAACTGGATAGGTCCAGTTCATGCATACAGGCACGAAGCAATTATTGGCTTTCCTAGCCAAACACTCTTCCCTCAGCTCTCAAGAGGGCCTTCTTGTCAGGTAAAACATGCTTCACCTTTAAAAGATAAATACTCTGGAAAGTAACACAACTTTAACCTATACTAGAAAAACAAAGACATACCCAGCAACAACACTAATCTCACTAATGTATGACTACTGAAAAAGAGGAATTTAGGTGGTTATTTTAGAAACCCTATTCAGGATTTACACATGTCTAATCAGGCATACACATATAAATAGTCATCTTAGAAAGGGTTGAATTGACACGCAGATGACCTTAGTTCATGGAAGTTTCAAGGAGGCATGTTGGGGGCCATGGAATACAGCTGGCAGCATGAAGGACACAGCTCACACCCCTACAGCTAACCTTCATCCAACCTGTGCGCTTCTTTTCTAAACTGGAAATGCATGGGGGGAAACAGGAGAAGTCGCAGAATTCGAAAGCATTTACTGTAGGATTTGCGAGAGAGTAAAGAGCAGGAGTCACAAGAGACAAATGAAAGGTACAAATTTAGGACTAGATTTACCATGTTAGTGCATCAAAATGCTATTAACAAGTGTTATTCGTAAATAGATCCAATTGCATCAAATTGGACCTGCAGTAAATGACATGCCGTTGTGTGTCAGCATGCGGTAAGTGGTAGCATTTTTTTAGTAAATATAGCCCTTAGACTAAGCCCTTTTTAGACAGGGAAATAAGCTGCCAATGAAAAGACATGAGCTAAATTTAATTAAGCAAATAAATAAAACATTTTGAAGACAGGCGTGGGAAAGATGAGAAGCACCACAGAGATAGATGGGGTAGGGGAAGAAAGAGGAACAGGAACACAATAGAGGAGTCATGTGACATCCCCCTGCTACAGAGTATTAAAGGAAAAGGATTTGCAAGGTTCGTTGGGCCAACTAGAGTATGTCCCCATTCTCAAAAGTATTTGGGATCTTTTTTGGGGGGTACACTGTTCACTGTCTGCCTCTTTTATGAAGTCCTTTTACATGCAGAACAGGCAAGGTATACATTTGCATAAATTGGGATCCAAGGAAGGAAAAATTATTTCATGCAGATTCTTTCTACCCGATATTAAAAAGGAGGTATAGATTCACTGGTGGCTGGTGAATGCAGGACTCCGCTACCTGTGTGTTTTCAGCTGCTGTACAATAACGATAGGCTGAAAATCCTTCTAACTGACCCAACACCATCTGTATACATAGTGAAGGGACAGATGGAGTGAGCCGCCCGTCAAACAAAATGAAAGAAACAAAGAATCCGTACGATAGCCAGTCCGGTGCCCCAACAACAGACGGAAATGGCAGATGGAAGAAAATAAGAAAAAGCACAACCCCGAAGGGCTGAAAGAACAGCTTTTCCCGGTAGCACAAGGAACACATCCGCAGAGCTCCCCAGAAAAGTGAACTGAGGGGAAGATGGCGCCACGACAGGTGGGAAGGCAAGTGGGAAGGCAGGCGCCCATGCACGACGGAGGCTCCCAAAAGCTTCTGATTGGAAACTGGAGAGCGTTCCCATATGCCCGTCCCCCGTATGTGAGGGCTTATTTCCTGCTTTTCACAGAGAAGCTGTGTGTGTGGATTGCTTAACTGGAGAGGAGGCACGATGCTGTTGATTTGCTGTGGCTGCGTCCGCGTACAAACAGCTTGTGAAGACGACAGGATGAGACTGAGCTGTTGGCTTACAAGGTCTACATGGAAAACAAATTCCAGATGACAGATGTTTTGACAGATAATGAACACAGCTTGGAGATGTCAATTTTTTTCCAAATACTGGAAGTTTCTGGATACTAGAACTTTGGATAAAAGCTGCTCTACTGTACTTTAGAAATATACGTACAGAGCCGCCTGAGATGGAAAATATGGCAGTCAGTTTGGTGCTTGTATATGGTAGATTCTAAGAGACAAAGGGAGAAGGAATAAAATGATTAACCAATGAAGCGTACTTCTTCTATCATGGGATACAGAAACACTGCATAGCTATCTAGCAAGACCCAGAAGGTGATCATGAGTAGCAGGGCTGGCCTGTCCACTAGGCGAGCTAGGTTGCCGCCTAGTGCAGCTGGCGGCAGCGGCAGCACACATAGGCAGCCACCGCCACCCCCCACAGCCTCTGCTTTTGGAAATACTGCCGCTGCCCGCCCCCCCTTCCTAGACGGAATCGGCAGCAGCTAGGGGGGGGGGGGCAGCAGCGGCAGCAGCTGGAGAGGGGGCGGTGTCATCAGAGGGGAGGGCAGTGAGACCGGGGTTTCTGCCTAGGGCGGCAGAAATCCTTGGGCTGGCCCAGATGAGTAGGTTAACAAAGTATCCATGCAGGCCCTTCTTTTTCTTGCATGGACTGATAAGGATCACGATCCTCTCTCATCAGCTGCTGAGCAAGACCAACCAACGCAGGAACTGTTGTCGGGTCTGTTCACTGGCAAGGAATCACTAGTGGGATTGTTACCATGGCAACACCAGTTGGGACAACCAATGCCATGAAATGCTAAATCAATTATTCATTAAAGACTCCACACCATTGTCTTAAGGATTGTCAGACTCCATGCAAATCATTCAAGAGGCTACTTAAGTGCTTGCTTTCTGGCAATCAACAGCGCATTTAAGGGTGCCAGCCTGCATCTTTGGAGATGTCGACTTTTTTTTCCTTGTAACACGTTCATATTAGCTGACAAGTGCAATAAAAGGCATAGACAGGCAGGAATGAATGCAGCAAAAGAAAAGGTAATTCAAGTAACCTAATTTACTAATGCTCTGTTGAAGAGGAGTACAATAAAGGAATAAATAATTTCAATATCCAAGTAGGCCAATGGTAAAAGCACTATCAGGGGCCCTTTTACTAGAGAGTGCTAGCATATGGCAACTAACGCACGTTTAACGCTAAAAGTAATGTGCGGTAGTTGCAACTGCAGTGCGCTAATTGCTGTGGGTGTGGCCAGCATGTTCCTGGCAGTGTCCGCACAGAACGGCACTCTAACGTACCACAGCAATGAGCACTATTATCACAGGTGCCCCACGCGCCCCCTATTGAGGTAGCATTCAGTGGACCCACATTAACTACATGAGGCGCAGGTAGCGCATGATGCGTACCCCACGCAACCAGCGTTAGGCTCACCACGCCCACTCTCCACCCCTAACCCACCCCTTCACCACCTCAACACACAATGCACTATTGCAGAAATCAGTGCGCGCTCACTGTCCTGGCCCTGCGCTGTAAGTCACTGCGGGCTTCAGCGCATGCTTAATGCACACCAAAACCCAGACTGACTGCGCAATGCATTTTAATAAAAGGACCTCTATGTTTGCTTAAATCTTCTAGAGTTTAGTGTGGGGTTTTTTATCAGATTTTACCACAAATTTCTTTGCACTTTTAACAGAACTGTCGTCAATCAAATGTCGATCAATAAATGTAAGGAAACTGCACTTCTCAAATCTGAAACTAAATTATTGTTAATCTGTGAATTCATGTAGAGAAAGCACAGTTACTTACCTGTAACAGGTGATCTCTGGGAACAGCAGGAATTAGTCCTCACATATGGGTACGTCGGTACCGACGGAGCCTGCGCGGGAACGCTCCCCAGCTTCCCAAAAAGGAAAGCTTTTGGGAGCATCCCACAGCGCATGCGCGCTGCCTTCCCGCCTTTCCTAACCAACTCTCCTCAGTTCGAGTTTAAAGCTGAGACAATAGAGAGAGAGAGGAAAGGAAAGATAGAGAGAGATACAACTCCTAGGGGAGGTGGGAGGGTTGTGAGGACTAATTCCTGCTGTTCCCAGTGATCACCTGTTACAGGTAAGTAACTGTGCTATCTCCAGGAACAAGAAGGAATGAGTCCTCACATATGGGGACTCCCTAGCTAAGATGCCTGGGAGATCCCCAAGGGTATGAGATCCTGAAGGGTTCCTCGTCTTCCTATGGATCTCAGGCATCCATTCAGGGAAGGAGGGCAGGAGTTGTTCAAGAATGGAACAGGTGTCTGAGGACAGCCTGACCAAACAAGGCATCCCTGCGGGAGTCCTCGTCCAAACAGTAATGGGCTGTGAAGGTATGAACCGAGGCCCAGGTGGCTGCTTGACAGATCTGGTCGATGGACACAGAATGAAGATGAGCCATAGAGGTGGCCATGGCCCTCACATTGTGAGCTGTGACATGGCCCTCCAGAGAAAGGTTCTTACTCTGGTAAGCAAAAGAAATACACTGAGCAATCCAATTGGACAGTGTTCTCTTAGAGACTGGAAGTCCTAAATGAGAAGGATCAAAAGCAACAAAAAGCTGGGAAGACTTTCTATGTTGCTGTGTCCTGTGTAAGTAAAAAGCAAGAGCTCTTTTACAATCTAGAGTATGAAGGTTCCTCTCTGCACTGGATGCATGAGGAGCTGGAAAAAAGACAGGTAAATATACCTCTTGATTAAGATGAAAAGGTGAGACCACTTTAGGCATAAAGTGAGGATTTGTCCTAAGGACTACCTTATCATGATGGAACCTTGTATAAGGTGGATTAGCCACTAAGGCCTGCAATTCACTGATGCGGCGAGCAGAAGTGACTGCAATAAGGAAAATAACCTTCCAGGAAAGAAATTTCAAGGAGGTAGTGGCTAAGGGTTCAAAAGGTGGCTTCATAAGCTGACCAAGAACCAAGTTTAAGTCCCATGCCACCGGACGAGGTCGAATGGGAGGTTTTGTTAAAGTTAGGCCTCTCATGAATCTTGCAATAAGAGGATGAGAGGAAATAGGTTGTCCATTGAGAGGCTTAAGGGATGCTGCAATAGCACTCAAATGGACCCTTACTGAATTTGTTTTAAGGCCTGCATTGGAGAGATGAAGGAGATATTAAAATAGAGAATTCACAGGAAGTGCCAGAGGGTCAAGACCCTTTTGACACACCAAATGGAAAATCTTTTCCACTTAAAAGCATAGGAACGCCTAGTGGAAGGTTTTCTGGAAGCATGGAGGATATCCTTCACTTGCTGAGAAAGATTGAAGTCTTGAAGGTCTAGGCCTTCAGCAACCAAGCTCTGAGGTGAAGGGACTTGGGATTTGGATGCCACAAAGTCCCTTCCTCCTGGGACAGAAGGTCTGGTGCAGCTCCCAAGTCCAGGGAGGGGGCTTGGGAGAGATGCAGAAGTAGAGGGTACCACACTTGGCGTGGCCAGCGTGGAGCTATGAGGATCATAGATCCTTTATCCCTCTGGAGTTTGAACAGAGTCTTGGGAATCAAAGGAATGGGTGGAAAGGCATACAGGAAGCCCTGACCCCAATGAAGGAGGAAGGCATCCTTGGCCTGAACATAAGAACATAAGATATGCCATACTGGGTCAGACCAAGGTCCATCAAGCCCAGTATTCTGTTTCCAACAGTGGCCAATCTAGGTCATACATACCTAGCAGTTTCCCCAAGGGACACAGGTTCCACAATGCTTGTATTGGTTCAAGCATTGATATCCTGGGTCCCTTCTTAATAATGGTTTATGGACCTTTCCTCCAGGAACTTGTCCAAACCTTTTTTAAACCCAGCTACACTAACAGCCTTTACTACATCCTCCGGTAACAAATTCCAGAGTTTGATTACACGTTGAGTGAAAAAATATTTTCTTTTATTAGTCTTAAATAGTTTACCCTGTAGCTTCATTGCATGTCCCCTAGTCTTTCTATATTCTGATAAGGTAAACAATCGATCTACGTTTACCCGTTCCACTCCGTTCATTAATTTATAGACTTCTATCATATCTCCCCTCAGCCGTCTCTTTTCCAGGTTAAAGAGCCCCAACCTTTTTAGCCTTTCTTCATAGGAGTAGCCTTCCATCCCCTTTACCATTTTGGTGGCTCTTCTCTGAACCTTTTCTAAAATTGCTATATCCTTTTTAAGATATGGCGACCAGAATTGCACACAATATTCAAGGTGCGGTCTCACCATGGAACGATATAGAGGCATTATAATATCTTTTGTTTTATTTTCCATTCCTTTCCTTATCATACCTAGCATTCTATTTGCTCTCTTGGCCGCCGCTGCACACTGGGCCGAGGGTTTTAACATGGTATCCACAAGGACGCCTAAATCTTTTTCTTGGGTGGTGGTTCCTAATGTGGAACCTTGCATCGTGTAACCATAGTTTGGGTTGTTCTTCCCTAGGTGCATAACCTTGCACTTCTCCACATTAAATTTCATCTGCCATTTTGATGCCCAGTCTTCCAATTTATCAAGATCCTCTTGCAATTTTCCACAATCCTCCTGGGTTTTAACAACTTTAAATAGTTTTGTGTCATCAGCAAATTTGATAACCTCACTCGTTATTCCACTTTCCAGGTCATTTATGAATATGTCAAAAAGCAGCGGACCCAGCACAGATCCCTGGGGTACACCACTATTCACCTTTCTCCATTGGGAAAATTGGCCATTTAGCCCTACCCTCTGCTTTCTATCTTTTAACCAGTTCCTGATCCACAGTAGTACACTGCCTCCTATCCCATGACTCTTTAGTTTTGCCAAAAGTCTCTCATGAGGGACCTTGTCAAAGGCTTTCTGAAAGTCCAGATACACAATATCAACCGACTCACCTTTGTCCACCTGTTTATTCACTCCTTCACGGAATTCTGGAACAGAACCGGGGAAGTTTGGCATTCCACGGACTTGCAAAGAGGTCTATGTCCGGGGTTCCCCATTCCTGGAAGATTCTGAGTACCGGATCCATGTGCAGGGACCATTCGTGTGGAAGCAGAACTCGACTGAGTCTGTCTGCCCAAGAGTTTTGGATTCCTGAGAGGTATACTGCCAGGAGATGGATTTGATGCTCTCTGGCGAAGGCCCATAATCTTAGAGCTTCGTTGCAAAGTGACAGAGAGCCAGTTCCTCCTTGCTTGTTTATGTAAAACATGGCTACTTGATTGTCCATATGAATGAGGACTGTCTTGTAGCTGAGGAGGGTATGAAAGACCTTGAGAGCTAGGAATACTGCTCGAAGTTCCAAGTGGTTGATATGAAGAGAGGTCTCCTGTGGGGACCAAGTGCCTTGGGTGGAGAGGTCTTGTAGATGAGCTCCCCAACCTGTTTGGGAGGCATCAGTTGTGAGGGTTGCCTGGGGCAACAAAGGTTGGAAGGGGGACCCCAGCAACAGATTTTGAGTGGACATCCACCATTGGAGAGACCAAGAGAGACGTTTGGAGGTTGCTATTTGGTCTGAGAGAGCTCCTGAAGCTTGAGTCCACTGGGTGGACAAAGTCCATTGAGCTGCTCTCATGTGTAGGCGAGCATAGGGTACCACATGTACTGTGGAAGCCATATGGCCTAGCAGTTGTAGTATCTCCCTGGCAGTTAAGTGGCTCTTTGACTGAATATGGGAGGCTAACTGCACTAGACGTTGACAACGGGCCTGAGGAAGGTAGGCCCTTGCAGAAGTGGTGTCCAACCAGGCCCCTATGAATTCCAGGGACTGAGTAGGGGTGAGCTGGGACTTTGGGAGGTTTACCACAAGTCCCAGGTATTGCAGAATGTGCCTGGTGCGGTTCAGGGAGATCTGAGCCTCCGACTGGGTTGGAGCTCGGATGAGCCAGTCGTCCAGATATGGGAAGACAAATATTCCCAGAGTGCGTAGAAATGCAGCAACTATTGCCATGCATTTGGTGAACACTCTTGGAGCAGAGGCCAGACCGAAAGGAAGGACTCTGTATTGGTAATGTTTTCCCTGGAACAGAAAACGTAGGAATTTTCTGTGAGATGGATGGATGAGGACATGAGTGTACGCATCCTTGAGATCTAGAGAACAAAGCCAATCCTGACTCTTGTGACATAGTGGGTCCTTCCAAGCCCGTTAGAAGAAGCTAAAAAGCAGGAAACAGGAGCAGTGCTGAGATGTAAACAAGAGCACATGGCTTCTGGTTACCACAGAAACCAAGCACAAGGGAAAGGGATACGCCCGTGCTACCACTTAGAGAATGAGTCACAAGTTGATTCAGCACACCTGTTAGGGGGAGGAGTCAAGCTCTACCCTAGAATTCACTCTAATAAAGAGGTCACAGTTGAGCCTATGGAGGTAGGCCTAGGAAGAGGCAAAGGTAGAGGCAGAGTTGAAGGAGGTGAGACGAGCAGCTAAGCAGGCAGCCAGGTGGGCTACGAGAGCTGCAGTGAGGAGAGCAGTGAAAGGAGAAGGACAGAGTCTCCGTGGAAGGGTCAAACGGAGCTTCCCTTCAGGAAGAGAACAGAAACCCCAAGGAAAGGATACAGCCAAGGCAGTCTGGATTACCTGCCGTATTCTGGGGAGTACAGAAAAGAAAGAAAGCCAGGAAGGCAATTGAAAGCCTCTGTGCACAGCTCAGGTTGGGAACCTACAGCCAGTTCTAAGCCACAGAGAAAACCTCTACCAGCTAGGTTTAAAGGTAAGCCTAAAGGCTGGGGTGCTAATGATTACAGTGATTTCATTTACCCAGAAGGTTGGGGCTGTAATGAGAAGGACTGTACTGAGAATGCTTACTTGAACCAGTATTTAATTCAGGAGTATCACAAGAAGCCTGGAGCAGTAAGGAAAAGCGTGGCACCAGGGTTGCAGTTACAAACATTTCCTGTTACAGAGGAAGAATTAATGGACATTGAGCCAGAGCATGTAAATACTAAGGATGAAGTAATGGACTGTACGATAACTTTTTCTAATGAGATAATATCATTACGCTGAGTTCATGCTTTAAAGAGAAAGGCAGCATTGCTTGGAGTTAAAAGCGTACAGCTGTGAAGAAACAGAAATGTTACCTTGAAATGCTGGAAAGTAATGTGTTTATGCTGAAGTAAGCCCTTATGTTGTAAACCTTTAATTTGTCCTTATACCAGAAAGTACCTGGTTTTGTGTTACCTTATTTCCTGGTTAAAAATCCAACCCCGGGAGGGGAAATAAATCCTTTGTTTGCTTGAACCACTTTTGAATCCACAACTGCTCCTCATTGGTCAGCGAAGGGACTACATCTCCCAAGAAGCTCTGCTTCAGGATTTGTGAAAGTAGCTGTTCAGTGGGGAAAAAACACTCACTTAAACCCTACCTACTGATACTGGGGGTTTCAAAGGGGAGAGTACCTAGAGAAAGCATCTTGAACTTCTCCTTGCATAGGAATTTGTTCAATTCTCTGAGATCTAGAATGGATCTGTATCCCCCTGTTTTCTTTGGAATGAGAAAATAGGGGGAGTAAAACCCTGACCTCTGTTGAAGAAGAGGAACTTCTTCTATGGCCCTTTGGGCCAGAAGGGTAGTCACCTCCTGATCCAGAAGGTCGAGGAGAGATGTGGGAGAATTGAAGTGTCTCACCATGGTGTAGGGAGGAAGGTCTGAGAAATGAAGTTTGTAGCCCTCTCTTATGATGGAGAGGGTCCACTGCTCTGATGTGATTTGCTCCCATCTGGGAGCAAAATGAGCTAACCTTCCTGGAATGGTGAGAGGTTCTGGCTGTTGTAGAGCCAGAAAGGTTAAGTTCTCTAGTATCAAGTCAAAAACCCTGAGGAGGTTGGGACTGCTGAGTTGCAGCAGCCCCTGTAGACTTAGGCCTGGCCTGCTTAGGTTGCTGGCACTTAGCGGTAAAGCGACCTGTAGAAGATTGTTGGCCAGAAGTGGAAGGAAACCTGCCCTTTTTGAAAAAAGACTTTTTAAAAGTCTTTTTCTTGGCAGGAATGGAGGTAGACTTTGAAAGTCTATCCAGAGCAGAATTCGCCTTTATTTGCCACTCTTTGCCAAAGAGATTTTCACCTGTACAGGGCAGATTTCCTAAGCCATCCTGAACCCAGGGTTCTAGATCAGAAGCCTGGAGCCAAGCAATTCTGCGAGCAGCTATGGCAATGCCTGAGGCTCTGCTGGCACCTTCAAAGGAGTCAAAGGCTGCCCTGTTGGAAAACTTTGAAATATCTTGAGTATGCTTGAGCCAAAGAAGGAACTCCTCCCTTCTATCCTCTGGAATAAAAGGGAGAAAGTTGTGCAGCTTTTGTGCAACTTCCTTTAGAAACATACCCATATAAAGGCTATATGAGTTGATTCTGGCAATAAGCATGCTGGCTTGGAAGATTTTCCTACCAAAAGCATCCAAGGTCCTGCATTCTCTTCCTGGAGGAGCAGAAGAGTGTCTTTTGGTACTCTTGATCCTTTTCATAGCTGACTGCACCACAATGGAGTGGTGAGGAAGCTGAGTTTTCTGAAATCCAGGAGAAGGAGGGACACGGTACATAGTGTCCAATCTGCGAGAATGAGGAGAAAGGGTGAGAGGAGTCTCCCATAAGTCAATCATATGTTCATGAAGAATTTCATGAATTGGCAAGGTGACTGCCTCTCCGGGAGCCTTAGAGTATCCTAAAATATCTAATTTTTTTGCTCTAGGCTCTGCTTCAGAGGTTACTGAAATAGAGAGTCCTTTAGCCACTTCCATTATGAAGTCTTGAAAGGACAAATCCTCTGGAGGAGACATTCTCCTTTTTGGAGAAGTAGGTTCCTCAGGAAGGGTAATGGATACTTCAGGGGACTCATCCGATGAATCAGAATCATCAGAGGAATCGAAGTATCGTCTGTCCCCTTCCAACGATCGATACGCGTATCGATCGGTACCGACATCGGGCGTTCCCGGTACCGGATCGGTACCGAGAAATAGCCCTGGACAAGGAACCGAAGTCGGTATCCTGGCCGATGTCGATGCAGTCGGTACCGGTATCGGCGCTGGTGCCGGTACCAACAACAGAACTCGTTGCGGTACCGTCGGCGTCGCAGCATTAATAAAAGCCATTATAGCCTGCTGCATGGATTGAACAGTGTGATCCATGGACGCCACGACTGCCTGGATGTCGATACCAGGAGATTGTGCCGGTACCCCAGAGCAGTATAACAGGTGATCGGTCGAGGCCGTGCCATCGAGGTCAACCTGTAACCCCATAGGAGGAGCTTTGGAAGCCGGAGCTTCCCGCCGGGGTTGTTTGGCTGGGGCAGGATCCTCGAGGGCAAGCCCGGAGGCATCTCGATACTTAGAGGGAGATTTGCCCTTCAAGGACCTGCTAGGATTATGTTTGGTTACCTGAGACCCATCGGGAGAGGAAGACCTGGAAGATGTCGATGCCACTGCCGGTGCATCCGTGGGAAACAGCACATGGAGCGTGGCTGCTCGGTTCTGTAACCCTCGTTTAGACATTAAAGAACAGGACGGGCAATCCGGAATGGAGTGTTCAGGACCCAAACATTTAAGACACCATTCATGGGTATCTGTAACAGAAATTGTACCGCTACACTTAGTGCATTTTTTGAACCCGGAGGCTGGTTTTTCCATGAGGGAAAAGTTTCTTTTGGGCC
This sequence comes from Ichthyophis bannanicus, assembly GCA_033557465.1. Taxonomy (NCBI): domain Eukaryota; kingdom Metazoa; phylum Chordata; class Amphibia; order Gymnophiona; family Ichthyophiidae; genus Ichthyophis; species Ichthyophis bannanicus. The sequence continues at coordinate 486,155,652 of CM066037.1, forward strand.
TGGAGGCCTAAGAAGAAAAATACACCAAGTGAGGAAAAAATATATATTTTTTTTTTTTTTTAAGAAAGAAAAGACCGGCGGTACCGGTCCGGCGTCGGGGAAGGCAGACACGCGACCAAAGAAATAAATTAAAATAAAGAACTTCTTCAGCGGTGACAGGAACACGACCTGCTGGCTCCGCGGAAAAGAAGAACTGAGGAGAGTTGGTTAGGAAAGACGGGAAGGCAGCGCGCATGCGCTGTGGAATGCTCCCAAAAGCTTTCCTTTTTGGGAAGCTGGGGAGCGTTCCCACGCAGGCTCCGTCGGTACCGACGTACCCATATGTGAGGACTCATTCCTGCTTGTTCCTGGAGATACACTATTTCAGCTAGGTCCTTCTGAAATCCCTCTGCTTAACAATCATAACCCCTATAAACTAACACCGAGAATCCTGGAGCAGGTCCGATGAGTCCCATCGCTCCATAATTTTGTTACAGCATGTCAGAGACTTTGGTTGCTTTTTTATGGAACCTTTTAATTTTGCATTTGTGATCAGTTAATAATTAACGGGAAGGTAGCTTCAGCAATGCTTGATAACCTCACCAGATAATTTTTTATATCAGTCAACTGAAACACGCAGTCCAAACCAATTGAGATTGGTATATCCGCTGGGGCGCTTTAGGGTGTGCAAAATTCAACGAGTTCCTTTCGGGAGTAGAAATCACTCAATACGATGACATTATCCAATGGTGTAATTTCTTCCCAATATAATGCATTTTTACTGGGCTTCTGTGTAATTCACAATATAGTTTAAATAACCTACATGTGTCTCTTATGTATATAGTTACCCTGTTACTTCCAAGTTAATATCCCTGTTTAATGTAAGCAAAAGATTTTGTTCTATTGCAAATGTTGTTACAATGTAAACCGCGCTGATTCTAAATAGCGCGGTATATAAGAATTTGTAATAAATAAATAAATAAATAAATCTACCTATTGTTAAGAAACCCAAATTTTTCATTTTCGCAAAATGAATTTATCAGGAAATTTTTGAAAAAAAAATAACGGGGAAGGGATGGTCTAGGAATTAAGAGTAAAAAAAAAAAAAAAAAAAAAAAGGCCATGAATCAGGAAACATAGGTCCAAACCCTCCATTGCCTCATGTACAAACTTAGATTGGACGTCCTCCAGGAACAGGGAAATACTCACTGTACCTGATTGTAACTCATCTTGAACGTCTGAGAAAGCAGTAGTCAAATACAATTCCAATCCTACTACAATTCTGTAAACACAATGAGGCTGAAGCTAGGATTTTTCATCCTTCAGGACTGACCTGAGACAGATGGAAACCCTAGTCGGTTGAAAGATATATTCTTTGCTTAATGTAACACAAAGGGACTGCAGTGTTTTGGGCTCCCCAATCATGAGCCGAGAACCGGATTTAGTTCATGCCTTCCTCAGGAGCTCAAGGCGAGTTACATTCAGATACAGTAGGTATTTGCCTATCCTAGAAGGCTTACAATCTGAGCCTGTAGCTGAGGCAACAGAGGGTTAAGAGATTTGCTCAAGATTACAATTGGCAGCAGTGGGATTCAGCTTGGCTTCCCTGGTTCTAAGCCCTCTGTTCCAGCCATTAGGCTACTCCTCCACTGCATTTTGCTTTCCGAAACTGGAACGAGATGTCCATCGATACAAAAGGAAAGACCCAGGGCTGGCTCAGCATCTTCTACATGACATTGAATCATCTGGTATCACTAAAGGAGGCCCCCAGGTCAGAGGAAACACAAACAAACCAAGGTCATCTGCCTGAACCAGTACTGAGTTTTCAAAGGCCCACTGTAAGGCAATAAATAAAAAAACAATAGTTCTGTTTTTTCTAGGAAGAAAGCAAGATTACAGTTCCCATACTGTCTTGAAACAAGTACTGAAAAAAGAACAACCTTCTCCCCAACACACATAAGTGATTTGGAAATCAAGTAATAAATGGAGAAATTTATATACTTGATCATTTTCTTTCCTTAGCATCCTCCTAGACCTATCCAGATGAATGGGTTGTGCTCCCTTGCCAGCAGGTGGAGACATACTTGAACAACTTTCAGTGATGTCATCACTTGGTATGTCTACTGGTGCAGCACTGAGAAAAGCAAGTATCTGTGTGCCTCCAGCATGTGGAAAGGTGTCTGGATTGGTGCAGCAGTAAAGAAAGGCCCGCCTCCTATGGTCCATACCACAATCTGTGACTTATGTGACTGAGACCTGTAAGCCCTGTGATGCTTGGAGGTCAGGTACGTTTCTGTCTCCTAGAGCTAACAGCTTGCCCTGTGTCTAGCACTGCTACCCATAGGTTCCTAGCGAATTCTACCTACATAATGGGAGAAATATTTATAGTTAAAGTTACTAACATAATCTACCACATTACTGCATGTTATGATCTTGATCCCACTGCATAAAATAAGACATGTGGCAAAATAAAGATGTTAACAGCATTAGCATAAAGTAACGCAGCACCACATGTTAGCAACCGTCACTGTTTAGGAGCCGTTTTAAAACTAACCAGCAAGATGCAACAATTCAAAGGGACGAAATCATTGTACCTAACTTTCAAAGGGATCACCTGTAAATGTTTGCGCAGGTAAAAATGTTTGGAAAATACAATCTACACAAGCCTTTTTCTGGTTCTGTCCAGAATAGCACCCGCCCCCTTCAGTTTAGCTAGCATGGCATGCACTTTTGGCTGGAATGAGTGCAGACAATTTTCAGACAGATACTTCACTTGGTTACATTGCTTTTTACCCAGGAAAATGGCTTTGAAAATTGTACTCTTAGGGACGGTCTTATAAAGGATTCTTTGCATATATATTCCAGTATATGGGCATAAAATGCCTTTCTAAAGCTACCCATGCATACAAGCTTGTGTTATGGTGAGTAGGTCATATTTGTATGTGATCCGATGTAGGTATATTTCCAAAAAGTACATCAACTAAGAAAGAGCAAAGCATGGGTGAAGTGAGAAAGTACATGCATACGTTATAAAAAATATCACCTACATGTGTACTCCAGACATGTATGTTTAAACATTTCTTTGTTCCTATGAAAGCCAGAAGGATGCTTGGGTGCATAGGAAGAAGAATGGCCAGCAGGAAGGAGATGATAGTGCCTCTTTGGTGCAACCTTATTTGGTGTATTGTGTACAATTCTGGAGAACGCACCTTCAGCAGGATATAAACAGGATATAAAATGATCGGTGAGCTTTGCCATAAAGCATATAGAGACAGACTTAAATATCTCAATGTGTATATTTTGGAGGAAAAGTGGGAGATGGAAGATATGTTAGAGATGTTTAAATAACTCCGCACAGGAGTAGAGCCTCTTTCAATTTAAAAAAAAGCTCTGCAACGAGGGGTCATAAGATGAAGGTGACAGGATAGGAGTAATTTGAGGAAAGGGCAGACTAGATAGGCCATGTGGTCTTTTACTGCCGTCATGTTTCTATGTTTCAAAATATTTCTGTATGGAAAGAGCAGTAGATGCATGGAATAGTCTCCCAGTGGAGATAGTAGAGACACAAATGGTTATGTTTAAACAGCGGTAGCGGCTTCCATGCGATATCGGAGCTGTGGCCCCATTGAATTCAATGGGACCACAGCTCCGATATCCCACGGAAGCCGCTACCGTTGTTTAGTAAACATACCCCAAAGACTGTATCTGAATTCAAGAATGCATGGGACAAACAGAGTATCTCGAAGGGAAAAAAGGGACCGTGAAGCTCAGTAGCTGGTATGGAAGGGCAGACTGGATAGGTCATCATTTTTTTCAGTTTCTGTGTTCTATACCTTCTTCTAGTTAGTGTAAATATACTGCGACGCCTCCAGTTGGTCCCAAGGCCTTACAAGCTGGAAATGACCTTATGTATCCTCCTTGAATAAAGTTCCCTTTGAAGTCACCAGGGTATTCTGGGACTTGTAGTGCTCTTTACTCTTGAAGGACAAATGTAGTTGAGTCGGTGGCTGTAAGGCAGCAAGAAAATTTATTGTGGGGATTTCCAGGGCATTCAAAGTTCAGTACACAACAAAGGCAGAAGGATACATCTCCAACATAAAGATGAAATCAGGATAATGAGAATATTTATTTATTTATTTATTTACATTCTCTTATATACCGTGCTATTCTGCATCAGTGCGGTTTACATTGAACAAACTGAAATTACATTGAACAGGGTATTGTAACTTGGAGATAACTATTTTACAGGGAACATGGGCTATGGAGGGTTAAGTGGCTTGCCCAAGACCACAAGGAGCACCTGTGGGACTAGAAACCCCAGTCCTTCCGGCCCAAGGCTGCTGTCCTCTAGTGGGATTTGAACCCCCGACCTTCCGGCCTGAAGTACCTTTTCCACTTTTCAGCAGTTCTGTTTCTCACACACACTCACACCGAGGACTGCCCCGTGTGGTCAGTTAACAGCAACACAGGTAAACTTATAACAGCTGTGGCTTTTCTCTTGAAAGCAAACTTCTTCACAGCTCTGCTTCTCAACTTCAGCAAGTAATAAAACTCAGTGAAACACAGAATTAGCTTTCCTCAGCTCAAAGCAGGAACTGCCCTTATTTCCTATACGGTTTCACAGATTCTCAGTTCTCTTCAACACTGCAGAATCTTCTCTTAAAGATAATGAACAGTCCATTGGAATGGGAACACATTCACAATTAGGCAAACAAGAATCTACTTGCATTCCTTCAATAGCATCAGGGCAAACAGTATCTCACTCAGGATTATAAGCTTTCTCAAACTTTCTCTCTTTCAAGAACTCCTGAAATTGGTTCCACAGCAATTCAGCTTGTGCAGGCACCTTTACATTAGGAGAGTGAACCTTTTCCTCAGAAAACAGCTTTCTTAATGCTTCTAGCTTTGGAGTTTCAAAGGCTGTACTTTTATCAGGGCTATGGCTTTTCTCATATGAAAAACTCTCTACCCACTTCTTAACAGTAGACGGTGAGGACTCAGCTTCCTGACCTTTAGAACTGGAAAATTGTCTCTCTGCTGAATTATCAGTAATGAAACTGCTGGCTTTACCTTGGGGATGTTTCCTTAGACAAACGCTGATTTCTTTCCTCCTGGGTTCCTCCAGGCTCTGAAATACAGCCTCCTTATGTCCTTCTCCAGCCCCTCTGAGGTAGCTGCTTTCTTGGGAGATTTCCTCTGGCTTTCTCCTCCAGCTAAGCACAGCTTCAGCTTCTCTCTCTCCTCTCTCCTCTCTCACCTTTCCAACTCCAACAGCTGTTCCTGTTCCTTTCTCCACGTCCACCTCTCCTCCGTTCACCTGTGCCTCTGCCTTCTGTTGCTGTCTCCGTATCTGTACCTCCTGTGCCTGTCTCTGTGTTCCTTGAGTCAGTGCTTCTTCCCTTGACTCTCTCTCTGCCTTTTTTGCTTTGCTCTGCTCGTGGTTTTAAACACTGCTGCCTACTGGGCATTCCCTGTTCTCTGCACCTGTGTGACCAATCAGCAGGGAAGCCTGTCTCCACCCCTGAGCTAGGGCGTGGCCTGACTTTAGCAGGGAGCTGACGTTTCCTCTGATCTGGCTTGTAATACCACTGCACGTGTGCACTGCCATTCACTTCAAAGGGGAATTCAGGATTTTCTTCAAGTTCCATATCTTCCAGAGAGCTTTCATCACTACAATACATGGCCACCTTGTTGTCTGGATTTCAACATAATTTGTGCTTGTATTTTATTAAGACAGAGACAACTCTATATCTTTCTAGACTCAGCTTAGAAAAGCCGTCTACTTAGCATTTCCACCTAGCTGAGCTGTTATAAACTTACACGTAAAGGCTTCGGCACCTTTGCCAAGGGTAAGAATAGCGCTAAACTACCTGAATCACCCATATCTGGGTAAGTGAAAGTTTAGCCACCAGAAAATATGCATGTACTTCCTTTAAGCACAAGTTCAGAACAGAGGTGTTCTATGAGGGCATTTTTGGGGTGTGTCTGAAGACCATACATGGGCATTTTGTTTTCAAACCTACATGCAGGCAACAGACAAATTAAACCCATACTCTGTGCCACATTTAGCACTGTAGGTGCACATGAATACTTCAAACTGAATAGCAGGCCAGAACTCAAAGACAAATGCACCTGGTGTGATCATCGGGGGGGGGGGGGTGTGCACGGGATGAAGGTTAGAGCATATTGCCAGTTAGGCATCCTAATGAGAATTTACCCTTACGGTTCCAGCTGACAGACATCTTTTGGAACCCTCGCTTTTGTCTACATTTAAGTAATTTTCAGGTTAACCAATCAATGACGCCTTCTTCCCTGCCTCACCACCAGCTTTATCACCAGAGCTCCATTTACATAATAGTTCCTAAACTAAATCCACCATTGGGGCTCATCCATTGGCAATTTTGCAAAACACATCTCAAGAGGAATAACCAGCAGAAAGGAAGCAGTATTAATGTCCCTGCACAAGTCGCTGGTGAAGTCTCACTTAGAGTACTGTGTTCAGTTTTGGAGACCATATCTCACAAAGAATATAAAAAGACTGGAAATGGTTCAGAGGAAGGCAACCAAATGATTTGGAGTCTGCACAGAAGACATATGTCACTGATCTAGCGCAATTCAGAAAAACACTCAAATTCCACTTATTCCTCCATTACTACCAGATTACCCAGACACCAACTTAAGTACGCCTCTTCGATATTAGCCTATCATCTAAGATAGTATCCTAATCCTTAGTACAAAGCTTAGATTAGTCAGACCCCAACTTAACCACACCTTTCGACATTAGCCTACCTTTTAAGATAGTATCCTAATTCTTAGTACAAAGCTTACTGTACATATGTTAATTGTTCAAGTTCTTATTTCCCTATGTTATCCAAGTTGATTTTCCTGTTCTATGTAAAACCAAACAGCTTGTGTTATGGTCCTTTGTTTTATGTAAACCGCGCTGATTGTAAATAGTGCGGTATATAAGAGATTGTAATAAATAAATAAATAAATATGAGAAGAGACTTGAAGACCTAAATATGTATATACTAGAGGAGAGGAGGGAAAGGGAAGATAAGTATTTAAACGTCTGTATCATAAGAGTATTAATGAACAAACAAACCTTTTTCAAAGACGGAGAAGCTATAATACTAGATAGAGGGCATAACATGAAGCTATAAGGAGCCAACTTAAAAGCAACGTCAGGATATACTTTTTCACTGAAAGAGTGGTGGATGCTTGGACTACCCTCCCAATGGAGGTGGTGGGGGGCAAAAACAGTGACAGAATTCAACATGGCAGGGGACAGACACAGTGGATCCCTTTATAGCAAGAGGATAAAAACAAAAAAAGACTTGACTATTTTTTATACTTCAACAAATAGAGGGGGGTGGCCTGCACGGAGCGGCGGGTACAACCCTAAACAAGGGCATAGAGGGGGTGACCTACACAGAGTGGGCAGGTACACCTACTCTAGCCACCTTACTGGGCAGACTAGATGGACTATACTGGTCTTTATCATCATATACTATTAGGCCCATTTTATAATGGGATGTCCAAGTGCAATCTAGGACGTCAAAGCCAGAATGTCTTTAAAAAAAAAAAAATGCAGGCACATACAAGTTCAGCTATGATTTCGGAAACGTGGATGTACCCAATATGCACGTGTATCAAATATCTATACAGACATCCCCAGGACAGCATTTCACAACCAAGGCGTCTAATAACATAATGGCAAGAGTAGGGGCTTAAGAGCAGAATGCTCAGGATTCAAATCCTGGAGTGGGCTTTTGTGATTTAAGGCAAGTCATTTAATTCTCCACCTTCTCTACACTCTGAACGTTTTAAGGTGAAAACCAGCACTTTCCTGATGCCTGAAGCAGGTATAAGCACTGACCTCTCCGACATTTCGGAGATCAAATGGGAACGTGTAAGTACATTGCCACTCCCAGACATACTTCTGCCACACTCCTGTGCCTACTTGGATGCCCCTGCACTGGAGACGTCTGCGAACATCATTTGTGGAATGGCTACGGAGACATGGCTGTGATTTTGACATCCGCGTACACATCTTCAGACATCCAAATCACGACTAAACCTTTCAAAATGACCCTCTATGTTACTATTTTTCTACGTTAAGGTCAACGTACTTTGGAAAGAAAATATTTACCCATCTGATTTGGCACCGCAGGTTAGCAGATGCAGCAGTGTTTGAAAACATCTTTGTGTTAGTCCCTAGTGCTTTTGCCAAATAGATGTTTACATTTGACTTCCGCTTCCACTGTGGCTTCATACAAGCCAGACCATCTTTCTTCCAGCTTACAAACACTCTGGAATAAAGGCAACAAGAAAACCCTTGTGATTTGCATGCAAGTAAAATCATAAAACTGATGTTTTGGCCACCGTTCATCCATGCCCAAACCCCTGGTTCAATTCCTGGATTGGGCCACCTGTACCCAGATTGGCCAGAGCCTTGGAGGCAGACTGTTTATAGTTACCGACAGATGAAAAGAGCCTGAGTCATCAGTAAGGGTTATACTGGGAGATACAAGGTTCTGGAAGGAGTTCTGGTGTACAGCTCCCAAGACCCTTACTGCAATGACCAGCGGATAGACGATTAGAACAGGGAGAAAATCCCCGGATGCTTGTGAATGAAGGATCATGGCTCCAGGATTCCTGCATTCATTTGGAGTGAACTGGAAAATGCAGAAAGGACTTACCACATTTAAAAAAAAAATATATATATATATACTTTAGAAAAGGTAGAAACAAAAGGTCTGCTTTGCAAAACCGCAGCAGCAGCAGCATCTCCTACTCATTACCAAATTTATTTTTGCATCATTTGGGATACAGAAGTGTGAATAAGAAACAACATATCCGTTTATTGAAAAATCTCAAGAACACAAAACTCAAATGTGTAGTTGTACATGGAGCTCTGTGTAAACTAGGTTGATTGTGTCCTGTTTACTTCTGGACAATTAGGCAGTCTCGGGAAGCTCAACCAAGTTATTGCTAAACATCCACATCAACTTGCCCTGGTGACCTTAACATGGGCTTTGATTTGTTACGGGAAAAACATTGCAGCATTAATCCCACTATGTTACTCAAAACCAGGATTTGAGCAGACCTTATACAGAAAGCTGGCAGTGGTCTTGTAGAGCGAGGTGCTCTCAAAGTTACAGCCTGCCGAACCCACGCATTTTACTCAACTGTTCGAAAGCGGGACACCCCTAGAGAAACCCTGGGCATATCTAAGCCCATGCTGTATGCTTGTGTAGCCCCAGAGTGCATCATGCAACCAGCCAAACTGAGGTTTAAACATGCATGATAGACAGAACATTTCCAGCCAAGAATAAGTCTATTTTAGGCCTTTTGATTTCAAGAATCCTGAAGACATCCACAATATTTGAAGGGAAAGGGAAGAATATTACATGTTTTAACTCAACAGTAAACCATCCGAGAATGTTCTAAGACAAACCCTGAAGAGGATACTGTGGGTAACCAGGGCACAGACTTCTACCACATAAAAAAGGGAACAAACTGCATATTCCGAGCAACCACACCGGAAGTATGAGTTAATCAGGTCCTTGTTTCAAAAATAAAATCTTTAGACTAGAGTAACACGACATCATGAAGCAGAAGCAACACGAAGCCTCGTGATGGCCCTAATTACTGACCCGGTCTCAATGCTGTACAGAATTCAACTTTCTGAAGCCATGATGTTTTCAATAACGTCATATGGATGCAAAAGTTGGACAGTGAAAAAGATAGACAGGAAGAAAATTGATGCCTTTAAATTATGGTGCTGGCAATGAATATTGTGTATCCCATGAACTGCCCGAACAAACCACTCAATACTAGAAGAGATCAAACCTAAGCTTTCCTTAGAAGCTCAGATGACAAGACTTCGACTTTCATACTTTGGACACATCGTGCAAAGAGAGAGATCATTAGAGAAAGACATCATGGTTGGCAAGGTTGAAGGTCAACGCAAAAGAAGAAGGCCAACAATGAGATGGATCGATACAATAACAGCAGCTATAGATGCCACTCTATCAACAATGAAGCACCTGACTGAAGACCGAACACAGTTCAGGACAACTATTCAGAGAGTCACCATGAGTCAACACCGACTCGACGGCATTTAACAACAAGATGAATTTTGGGGATAAAGGTATTGTTTGTTTTATGTCTCTGTCATGATTGCATAAAGAGCATAGCAACTATTTTGCCTTTTGCAAAACTAACTTAAAAGCCTGGAGAAGCGAAGCTCATGCTATCTTTTCCCTAGCCTGAACATGGATGAAATATCACACACACACACACACACACACAGAGAAACTCTCTAACATCAAGCATTCACTCAGCCGTGCTGGACAGTGATAATAACAAATATTATTAAATTCTATGAAAGACTCAGAAAACAATTCTTCCCAGTTATGTTATTCTATAAATTAGCAAATGAGTTTTGGAAAACTAGAGCAAGACTAATTAAACCCAAATGGGGTCATCTGTTTTTTTTAACTTATTTCTTAGTATCATATAAAACATGCAGTGTCCATGGTGAGCATCTCATGTTTTTCTCATTAGCTCTGTCTGCTTCATCTTTCAAAAGCACAGAAATATAAGCCAAGTCCACAAAATTAATAAATGTTACGGTTCAAAAATCTGTTCGCTAAAATAGCCAGATTTAGCAGTTTCAGTAAATTTTATCCTTGCAGGGATCATAACATTGGAGAGAAAGAGGGACCAGGCATCCTTAACTTTATTCAGTATTACGTGATAGAGACGAACTTTCAGTTTTGCACTCCCCTCACACATGGTTAACTTTCAAACCCTTACAACCCCTCTCCCCTTTTGAGATTTTGATAAACTCGACAATCATGATCAAGCCAACACTGCTCCTCCTATAACAATCTTATAACAACACATCATTGGACATTGTGAGATCAAATTTCAGTAGAGGGCCAACTGCATAAAACCTAATCGGATATCTTATCGTTTAACTTTATCCATGGATTTTCAGCGGAACTGATGAAAAACCACATAAAGTTAAATGAGCATGGCCAAAACTGAGCTTCTTATTTTTCCCCCTGAACTCTCCTCTACCCTTCCTCCTTTCTCAGACTCTGTGGATAACTCTCTAAGCCTCCCTGTTTCCTCAGCCTGCAACCTTGGGGTCATCTTTGACTCCTCTCTCTCTCCTTCTCCACACACATCCAACTGATAGCTAAAACCTGCAGTTTCTTTCTCTACATTATCAAAATTTGCCCATTCCTTTCTGAACACTCTAGTAAGACACTTATCCATTCCTTAGTCACCTACCATCTAGACTATTGTAACCTGCTCCTTACTGGTCTCCCTCTGAGTCATCTCTCTCCCCTTCAATCTCTTCAACACTCTGCTGCGCGGCTAATCTTCTGCCAGCCTCATCATGCCCATATTACCCCTCTTCTCAAGTCTCTTCATTGACTTCCTATCCATATCCGTATCCAGTTCAAACTTCTGCTGACCTATAAGTGCATTCACTCTGTAGCTCCTCACTACCTTTCCTCTGGCTTGCCCAAAGTTTTATGTAATATGTTGCCCAAAGTTTATGTAATATGTTTTTTATGATTTGTATAAATTATGCTACGTATTTTATAATTTTACTTGTATAATTTTATTCTATGTATTTTATGAATTTTTATGTATTTTATCAATTGTACACCGCTTTGATTACCCAGAAAGGCGGTCATATCAAATAAATAAACCTAAACCTAAACCTCTCTTATCTCTCCCTACACCCCTCCTCGGGTACTCCTCTCTTCTGGCAAATCACTTCTATTGCTAACTCCAGACTTCACTCCTTTCACCTTGTTGCTCCTTATGCCTGGATCAAACTACCCGAGTCTACGTCAGGCACCTTTTCTAACCCTTTTCAAATCCAGGCTGAAAACTCACCTCTTCACTGCGGCTTTCAGATCTTGACTCACCTGATCTCCTTTGTGTTTCCTTACCATGTCCCTAGATGTATCCGATGTCTACAGCTACTGTGTTGTCTGTCTCGACTAGACTGTAAGCTCCGATGAGCAGAAGCTGTCTTTTACATGTGTCTGTGCAGTGCTGCGTACGCCTTGTAGCGCTATACAAATGTTCAGTAGTAGTAATAGTAGTAATATCCGTGTTATATCTGCAGTTTGTGCAGCACCACCTAAAAGTATAAGGCGCCCTTTTACTAAAGTGCAGTAAGTTTTTGCACATAATGCGTGTTTAGTGCTAAAACGAACTTGCATTAAGTGCAAGGCATCTGTGATAATCGTCAAAGGCATAGCCAGCATGTTCTTGGCATGTGGATGCCTACCCTAACGCATGCCACCATTACCACAGATGCATCTAACTCCACTTTCTCAGGTGCGTTAGGTGGACCTGCGCTAACTGCAACATTGGCAGTGTGTTCCCCTGTGCTAGCTGCAATCTGCTCCCCACATCCATTCCCCGCCCCCTAACCTGCCATTCAGTACCTCAGCGCACAATTGACAGCATGCTGATAACAATTATTGACATCTACCGCACACAAAACGCACGTTAGCTGCTTAGCGCACTTTAGTAAAAGGGCCCCTATGTTATCTGTTGGGTACTTGAACATTTCCCTTCCGATGCATAATTTTTCCAACCCCACAAAACTTCTAAACTCTGCCTTCGCTAAAACACATAGGGCTCCTAAGCCCAAAAAAAAGCTGAGCCCCTAAGTTTAGGCTCCTAGACTAGACTTCTAAATTTGTGCCCTCTTTTCAGCCACCCTTAGGATCCTAACTGACAATTTATACTAATTTAGGTCTGCCATTAATTTGCCTATATTTATGAGCCTAATTTAGATGTCTAGTGCTGAAAATCAGTGTTAAGCTCCTAACTTTTTTCGCTCACCCTAAATCCAGCCCTGTTGCCACTCACTTTTTGTGCTCCTAAATTTAGGAGTTTAGTGAAAATTTAAGTAAAAATGTAGGCACTGAGCCCGAGTAAATTTTCAAAGAGGCCAATTTAGGAGCATAACTTTCAAAGTTAGGGCAAGAAAGAGGTCAGTACACCTACTGCAGGGCACCCAAATGCATAACCCTCTTGACATTTTTTCTTACATAGCTACAACGAAGTAATTAGATCTTACCTGCTAATTATTGTTCCTAAAGGAACGACAGTCCAGTCCCTTACTTCTGGGTTGCGTAACCCTTCCAGCAGCTTGGAGGCTGAGCCCAACCTTTTTGGGGCTGGAGCGGTATAAATACCACTGTAACCACCCACAGACCCCAGTAGACGAATGACAAAGCAGACTTAATGAACTTTCAATAGTAACTTGAACCACATCACACAGCACAGGAATATTTAACCAATTAAGGACTCTTTTTTTTTTTTTTTTTTTTTTTTTTTAGGATTAGGAGAAGGAGGGGAGTGAGGCCAACAGCCGGAGGTGGTTTACTTGCGACCGACCGAGTCAACCTTCAACTGCCCTCCTGTGCCCATAGCAGACCCCACGCTCGGTCCGCAGCTCCGCCCTTGGCTAATAGGCCGAACCGGCTAACGAAATCCGGGTGGGATCAGGGACTGGACTGTCGTTCCTTCAGGAACAATAATTAGCAGGTAAGATCTAATTACTTCTTCCTTATCGTCACTCCAGTCCAGTCCCTTACTTCTGGGATGTACCAGAGCAGTTCAATCCTGGGTGGGATTCGTCATGCCGGACTGCAGAACCGCAAAACCAAACCGAGCGTCCGCTGAACTCTGAACATCCAGCCTGTAGTGCTTGGTGAAGGTATGTAGGGAGGACCAAGTCGCCGCCCTACAGATATCCAGAGGAGGAACTAGACTGAATTCTGCCCAGGAGGTAGCTTGTGCACGAGTCGAGTGTGCACGCAGTCCCACTGGGACCTGCTTCCCTTTCAGGATATAGGCGGAAGCAATTGCTTCTCTGATCCACCTGGAGATGGAGGCCTTGGCCGCCGCCTCCCCCTTGTGTGGACCTCCGAACTGAATGAATAGCCGGTCGGACTTCCGGAAGGGAGCTGTGCGAGAAAGATAACGCTTCAAGGCCCTCTGGACGTCTAGGAGGCGAAGCTTGCTGTATCTACCTTCATGCCTGTCGGCCGGGAAGGCCGGGAGAGTAACTGTCTGGTTCACATGGAAGGGAGAGATAACCTTGGGCAAAAAGGAAGGAACCGTGCGCAGGACTACCTTGTCATTGAGAAAGGCTAGAAAGGGGGGCTGAGCGGACAGCGCTTGGAGTTCTGAGACCCGCCTGGCCGAGCAAATAGCGACCAGAAAAACCGTCTTCGGGGTTAGATCCTTTAAGGAGGCCCTCTTTACTGGCTCAAAGGGTTCCCCGATCAAGGCATTTAGCACGAGGTTGAGATCCCAAGGGGGGATGATCACCCTCCGTTGAGGGCGCAAACGTCTAACCGCTCTTAGGAACCTGGCCACATCCGCGTGGGCCCCGAGGGACTTACCGCGGACCTTACCTCTATAGCACGCGATTGCGGCCAGCTGGACCCGTAAGGAGCTGTGCGCTAGACCCTTGTCAAACCCTGCTTGCAAGAATTCTAGGAGCTCCGGAACCGAGGCCAAAAGGGGTTTCCTTCGGTGTTCGGCACACCACGCTTCGAAGATGCGCCAAACTCTTACATAGGAGAGACAGGTGGAGCGCTTCTTAGCCTTCAACAGTGTCGAGATTACCGCTCCTGAGTACCCTCGCTTCAGGAGCCTCGCCCTTTCAATAGCCATGCCGTAAGCGAGAATCGATCCACGTGAGGCCTCCGGACCGGGCCTTGTCTCAGAAGGTCCCTTCTGCAGGGGAGCCACCAAGGTTGGTCGGCGAGCAACCTCACCAGATCCGCATACCAGGGGCGGCGAGGCCAATCCGGGGCTATGAGAATTATGAAACCCTGGTGAGTCTCCACTCGCTGGAGAACTTTTCCGATAAGGGCCCAAGGGGGGAACACAGAGCAGACCTTCCGAAGGCCATTTCTGGGACAGGGCATCCAGGCCTTCGGACATTCTTTCCTTCCGTCGACTGAAGAACCGATCCACCTTGGCGGACGAGAACCGTGCCCTGAGATCCATGACTGGGAGCCCCCAACGGGCAACTATTTGATCGAAAACCTCCTGCTCCAGTTCCCACTCCCCGTGGTCTATCTTGCACCTGCTGAGGTAATCGGCCGTGACGTTGTCCAAGCCGGCCACGTGCTGAGCTGAAAGTGCTTCCAATCGAATCTCCGCCCATTGGAAAAGAGCGTCCGCCTCCTTCTCCAAGGCGGGACTGCTGGTGCCGCCCTGGTGGTTGATGTAAGCCACCGCGGTGACATTGTCGGAGAGCACGCGAACTGCTCTTCGTTGCACTAAGGACTCGAGAGACTTGAGCGCTAGGACAACGGCCCTCAATTCCAGTCTGTTGATGGGCCAGAGAGACTCCAACGGTGTCCAGCGACCCTGGACGAACTGGTCTTCGCAATGAGCCCCCAAACCCGCCAGACTGGCATCCGTCGTCAACAGCAACCACTGATGGGGATCGAGGGGCACCCCGCGATCCAGATTTCTCGGGCACCGCCACCAGAAGAGGGCCCGTTTGGTCCGCGGGGCGCAGGGTAACTGCATGGACAATGGATGGTGCTGAGGAGACCATCGACGCAATAGAGCCTGCTGTAACGGTCGCATGTGAGCCCTGGCCCATGGCACTACTTCTATCGCCGCCGCCATGGTTCCCAGCAGCTGAAGATAATGCCACGCTGAGGGGATTCGTCTGTTCAGAAACTGCATGACTAGTAGCCTTAGGTCCCTTGACCTCGTAGGGGACAGGAATACTCTGCCTCTGCTGGTGACGAACCTTGCTCCGAGGTACTCGAGGTCCTGGGAGGGAGTCATCCTGCTTTTTGCTCGATTGATGACCCACCCCAGCTCTTCTAGAACTTGAACCAATCTGACAGTAGCCGAGCGACTTTCCTCTTCTGACTTTGCCCTTATCAGCCAATCGTCCAGGTAAGGGTGCACTAGTATTCCCTCTTTCCGTAGGGCCGCCGCCACAACCACCATCACCTTGGTGAAAGTCCTTGGGGCCGTCGCTAGGCCGAAGGGCAGAGCCTGGAATTGGAAGTGACCTCTTGGCACTGCGAATCTGAGGAACTGTTGGTGGGACTTCCTGACCGGGATGTGCAAGTAGGCTTCTGTCAAATCGAGAGATGTTAGGAACTCTCCGCCCCTCACGGCTGCTATGACTGACCGTAGGGTTTCCATCCGAAAGTGTGGTACCCTGAGACAGCGATTGACCTGCTTTAGATCCAGGATCGGGCGATAAGACCTTTCTTTCTTTGGTACCACAAAGTAAATCGAGTACCGACCCGTACCGCACTGATCTGGAGGTACTGGGACTACGGCCCCGAGTGCTATTAGTCGGGCGAGCGTTACCTCCACCGCCGTCCTCTTCACTGAGGAGCCGCAGGGAGACTGAACAAAGGCTGGAAGTATTTGCTTTGCAAATTCGAGAGCATAGCCCTCTCTGATCACCTCTAGGACCCATTGGTCGGACGTGACCCGGGTCCAGGCTGGGAGAAACTGCCGTAGACGTCCGCCCACCGGCAGCCCGACCCTCTGGACCCCCGTCCTCTCATTGTTGTTTTCTAGGACCCGAGGAGGGAGCCGAGGTACCAAAACCTCGACCTGCTCCTCGAAACCCTCTAAAACCTTGTCCCCTTGAAGGAAACGGCCCCTGGGGAAGGAGTTTGACCTGGCTGGGCGAAACCTCCGAGAGTCCCTAGGTTGGTTACGCACTGGGGCTAGGGAGCGCCCTTGCTTAGGTCTGTCTTCCGGAAGTCTGCCTCCCTTAGACTCGCCAAGGTCCTTCACCAGCTTCTCTAAATCTTCACCAAATAACAGCTTCCCCTTAAAGGGAAGTCGACTCAGGCGAGCCTTCGAGGATGCATCGGCTGCCCAAGTCCGTAGCCACAAATAACGCCTAGCTGCCACCACCGAGGCCATATTCTTGGCTAGGCTTCTGATGAGGTCATACTGACTATCCGCCAGGTAGGCTGCCCCGAATTCCAATCTAGCAGCGTTGGCCTGCCTCTCGTCTGCGGAACTCTCCGCTGACTGGAGCTGTTGTGACCACCTTAAACAGGCCCGCGCCACCCAAGCTCCGGAAATGGAGGCCTGCAAGGCGAGGGCGCTTACGTCAAATGCCTGCTTCAGAAGCGCGTCCAATTTTCTGTCTTGAGAATCTCTCAGAGCCGTGCTGCCCTCGACTGGGATCGTGGTCTTCTTAGTAACTGCTGATACCGCTGCATCCACCCTGGGGGACCTCAGCAGTTCTTTGTCTGCCTCCGGAAGAGGATATAGGCGAGTCATGGATCGGACCCCCCTTAAACTTGACTCTGGTTGATCCCATTCTTCCTGGATCATCTAACGGACCACCCTGTGGACAGGAAAAACCTTCTGCGATCTCCTGAAGGCCTGGATTAACGGATCCTCTAACGCCTCCTCCTCCGCTGGCGTGTCTGAGGCTACATTGAGCGCTTTCAGCGACTCATTGATTAAAGCCGGGAGCTCCTCCCGACGAAAGACTCTAATTATCCGTGATTGTTCTTCTTCTGGGATCTCCCCTTCTTCAAGCTCCTCCTCATCCTCGTCCAAATCTTTGTCCGAGTTCTCCTCCTCCGGGGTCCCCTGCGAGAGGGACGCGAGGGGTTCCTCGTAACTCACTCGAGGGCGCTTAGGTAGGATCTCGGAATCCGAGTTGCTTGCTCTCCTGGTTCCGGCCAACTTGTCTTCCGCCGACGGACCAGTCTCCCCTGTTCCAAAGCCCTGCTTACGCAAGCAATAGGCCTTGTGAAGCAGGAGGATGAAGTCAGGGGAGAAAAAATCCCCGACCCCCCCATCCCCAGCGGGTAGGGGGGGCATGGGCAGAGGAGGAGTGGGTAGGTCCAAGGAAGTAGGAGGAGGAAACTGGGACCCCCCCTAGGGGATCTCCGGATCCCTGAGAAGACTGTGTCATAGTCAAGCTAATCTCTTGCTCCACGGAGGCAGCCACTGCAGCACAGCCCCTGCAGATCCCTGCCTCCGAAGAAGTACCTCTGCGAACACCACAGGATGGGCACCTGGGCTTGGCCGCCATGTTCTGGATAGAGGCTACTGCGGCCCTTCCTGCTCCGGGCTGGGGCAATTGTCCTAACCAAGTACAGGCAGGAGAGCTCAAGTACAGCTTAAAAAATAAGACAGGAAACAGTCTGCACAGACCAAGAGACTACCCCTTTAAGAATTAAATAATGAAATTAAATAATAAAATTAAAATAAGCTAACATTAAACGAAAAATTTAAAGAAAAGCAGAGGAATTACAAAATAAATTCCAATCCCTTAATTCAATGCCCCAGTACTTGCGGTTTGTGGATTCATTCTGTAGAAAACTGCTGTGCCCGACTCAGCGATTCCTGGCCGTTGGCTCTACACGTGGTAGGCCTCACCACGTGGAGCCTGAACGGCGGATCGCGAGTCTTCCTTCTGACCGGCTTAAGCCCCGTTGGCAGGATGGAGCTGGAAACCGTGTTTCACCCCGATCTGAAGGAAACCGCCGCTTTAAATCGCTCCCCCGCTGCTTTTTCTCCGTGCGTCTGGAGCCCCGGAGCTCACCTCTGCATCCGGGACTTTGCCGGCGGTGAATACTTGCATCGCGGCGTTGCCTCAAGCGCTCAGCCACCAGAAGGGCTTCGGCGCGAGGCAAGGCAGGGCAGGGCTGCGGTGAAATTGAGCAGGAGCCCTCCGAATCGGCAGCAGAGGAGGTCTGAAGGTTTTCCTCGATGCTGCATACAGCACACCACCTCCGATCTCAGGCCCGGCCAGAGAGGGGGGGGGGGGGGGGAGGAGCAGGGAGAAAATTAAAGGTACAGATGCAGAAAGGAAAACAAAAGGTAAATAAAGGTAAATAAAGGTAAATAAAGTAGATCAAGTAAATAATAATACAAAAGAAATTTAAACTAAAGGAAGACTCCAGTAAGCCCTAGGCTTACGGAACCCTCCAGCTGCTTGGAGGCTGAGAATACTGGGGTCTGTGGGTGGTTACAGTGGTATTTATACCGCTCCAGCCCCAAAAAGGTTGGGCTCAGCCTCCAAGCTGCTGGAAGGGTTACGCAACCCAGAAGTAAGGGACTGGACTGGAGTGACGATAAGGAATGCCCATCTCATTGTAGCACCTCTATAGACAATCCTGTCTCTAGACCTAGATCCCCATGGCTGCCTGTTAGGACTGCACTTCTCTTACATCCTGTCAACCCATAATGCACAGGGGCTGCACAGTTAAGAAGGCTTTCCTCATAAGCACATCAAGACATCTACCCACTGTCAAGGCTACTCACAACAGCGACAATCTCCCTTCTCTATCCACAGAGAACAACTTCTAACTCACACTTGCTACATCTCAAAGGGCACTTGACCAAAACGTTTCATAGCTGCCACCGTCACTAAGGATCTATTGCCATCTTCCTTCAAACTGCCCATTCCGCAATGGCCTCCCAAAGCGCTACTCTTGACACACTCACTTAGACAGTTTGTTCCAAGCATATGAAACAGCAAAGTGGAATGAACGAAGTCTGGAGTTAGCACTTACCTTCAAATTTGGAGTAAAAATTAGAGAAAAACACTGTTCATTTAATTTTAATTGTGCTCCATTTAATACACTATCCATAGATAAACTGGTGTATAGGTTTTCCACTTAGATCACATATCCAGTATAGTATTTTGGTATTTTACCCCATGTCCAATCTTGATTGAAAAGAACAAAAAAAATTGTGTTTCCATTTTTAGGAGACTTTTTAATTTATTTATAGCAAGATTTTTATACTGCTTTTCACCGGGTCAAAGCGGTTTACAATAAACAATTTGAAACTGGTTTACAGAGAACATTTAACTATATACAGATGAAAGGAATGCATAACAATGTAAATTTGAACTTGGCTTCCTATGTACAATGGATTTTGAGCACTTTGCTATGTACAGGTTGATTTTTATTTAGACAGTTTTTTATACAACCTTATCCTTCAATCAAAGTGGTCACAACACAATTGGGCGATACATTTAACATGAGGGGATATGAGACACATACACTAATGCTTATAGGGAACATGGGCTATGGAGGGTTAAGTGGCTTGCCCAAGACCACAAGGAGCACCTGTGGGACTAGAAACCCCAGTCCTTCCGGCCCAAGGTTGCTGTCCTCTAGTGGGATTTGAACCCCCGACCTTCTGGCCTGAGGTACCTTGCCCCAACCACTAGGCCACTCCTCCACTGTTGATTACATAAACCAGGGAAGGGAACATCTGGGTGATGGTTTGCAAATGGCCACCAAAAATGAACAGTTGGCAAACAAAAGTAGCCATGATTGTGTCTCTGTTCTGGTCCCAGTAATAAATGAAAAGAGGAGTGTCCCAAGCAGTGCGTACTGGAGATCTGGGCCCTGGGAATTCCCTTCCCATGGACAGAAAAGGAGGAGCAGTTAACGTGGCAAGTAAACATTCTTGGCCACCTAAAAATCTAAGAGGCCAGTTTATTAAAGTGTGCTAGTTGGGTAGTGCGGGGTTAGCATGCGTTTTTCTGGCACCATGCTACAAAATAGCACAGGGCCCTGTGCTAAAAAATCCACACTTCCCGTGCAGTGCCCGAGCAAAGTGTGGGTATTCCCGCCACTAGCGTGGGCCTTGAAAATCCACGCTGTCAGCACTTGGCGGAGAGCAATTACCTCCAGCACAATGGGTGGCGGTAGCTGCTCCCCACGGCAGCACTCTCGCAGCTAGCTGTGCTAAATTCAGGGGGGGGCGGTCGCCCCTGCTCCACTGCATCTGGCCCAGTACCCTGTGCTAATATTGCAACCCAAACCCACACTACTAGCGTGGGGCTTATTAAACTGGCTCCGAATTCTTTTCAAAAGCTACAATGTATTTTTAATAATATAATTGTAGAATATGATTAAGCATGTGTGCAATAATAAACCGATATGCAAACATTCACAATATAAAAATATAAAATAAAGACAAATAAAAGAATAAAGGAAAAAAAACAACCCTGATCGGGTTTAAAATAATAAATAAAACCATAAGAATCCATTCCTGGTAAGATTAAAGCAATAATGCCCTAAAATCACAGAAAAATAGGACAAACTTACTATTAAGATCTGGATCCATTAAATGCTGCTGTGGACAAACAAGCTGCTTTTTTTTTTTTACAGACCTCCTAAAAAGCTATGGGTAAAACGAGCATGTTGTTCTGACCTAATAAACTGTGCAGCTCGGAAAATGAGAAGTATTTGGGTGTAGGCCGAAACAGGCCCTTGGTTTATGGCAGGGCAGTACTTCTTAGGAAACATTCCCAAACAACTGTTATACTCCGCGACCACATCTCAGGCGACATCACAATGGAGTTCAGGGAGGCCGCTTTTCTGATGTACTGTACAAACAAACACCAATACTACCCAGATGTTCTCTCTATATATTTGGTTTGAAACACGTAATACTTTTCCAAAAATCCATCACAACAATTTAATGGCCTGGTCCGGTTCAACAACAATATCCTGAAACAGTAGGGGGGCCCCCCCAAGCCAGCCAGGTTTTCAGGATATCCACAATGAATATGCAAATCTATCCATGAATACTCATTGTGGATAGCCTGAAAATGCAGGACAGATTTTGTAACCATTGTGAAAGATGATTTAAAAACTGAATAAGAACGTATTTATGGTGCCTCTGTAATTAGACAGTTAATAAAGCATACGTTGAGCAGCGAGAGGATGACACAAAATTGCTTTCAAGTGCTCATTTTAGTTCTTGCCAGCACTAAACAAAGACTTGTGTTGGAGCCAAAGATGTCTCAAAGGTAAGATTTTCAGCCGGGCATTCAAAAAATCAGTGAGTAATCACAGTTATGACTAGCACTGGTATAGATCCGTTTTCTCAAGCCGTTTCTGAAGTCAGTCTGGTTTTCAGGATTCCTACAATAAATGAATATGCAGGGGATAGATTTGCATGTAACAGAGGCAGTGCCTGCGAATCTATCTCATGCATATGCATTGGGGATATCCTGAAAATCACACTGGCTAGAGGCTATTCCACGAATGGCTTCGGAAACATTGGTATAGACAACTAGGGTCCTTCTTTGAATTTAAAGGCAAGGTGTGATCAGACGACTCCAAGTCATGGGAAATGGTTGAGCTAGTCCTGGTTTTGTCCCACTGCATGCATGTGCTTGTAGTTCTGATCTTTCTAAGGAAAGCAGGATTATCGGTCCATTGGAGTACACCCAGGACTGGCCGAGCTGCTGCCTTCCATCTTGAAGTCATCTGGTATCCTAGAACTTCCTCCCTTTCCATTTTCTCCACCTACTGCATTAATACACACCCTGTATTATCTACCGCTCCAGCTTTGCTTCCTACTGCTAGGACTCCCCTAATGGTTCTGACCCATTATTTCCCAGTTTCCGTTTCAATTTAGTCTTCGTGCCTCTTGAACGAACTTCCTGTAGATACAAAACCACAATTTTGAAGAAACAAGGCCTCAAGTAACACAGAGAAAGGAGTACTAGAAAAAAAAAAAAAAGAGTACTACTAAGGCTGTTCAGGACACAACAAAAGGAAGAAGCTGAAACTGGATAGAGGACCGAAACAAAGAAAGGAAGGGTTTGACTCTTATTCATTCTTCTGTGACAAATACATATTTCTGCCTCATTTACAGCCTGTGGCCTAAATTAGGGTTGCCAACTGGCTCCAGATGCGCCTAATAGGCTTGATCCAGTCCTGGGTTTACCCCATTGCATGCAGAGACTTGTAGTCTTGCTTTACTTATGGAGTGCAATGGGGAAATCAGAACTACATATTCCTGCATGCAATAGGGTAAACCCAAGACTGGATCAAGCTTGTGGGGCGCATCTGGAGCCAGTTGGCAACCCTTCCTAAAGGAGCTAAAGAAGGAAGCGTGTTCATCCAGCACATCCCTGGTAAGTTCAGTAGGCATTCAAGGGGCAGCTGGGTGCCATAGTTCATTCAGAAGAAACCATGAACTACAAAGAATATAATATTTTCCTTGTGTACAGCACTAGGAATATTTTTATTGGCCAGTTAAAGTATCTAAGCTGAAGTGCCTCTTAAAATCCTCTCCCTATGAATAGGTCAAAGGACAACACAGCAGTTCCCCACCCTTCCTTAGTTTGGTAGGTACAGGTGTGGGGGAGAGGATGGCCTGCGTTGGGAAGTGGGTGTGTCCTGGAAAAAAGAGGGTAAGGCAGGCTAAAAATATTCTACCATTGCCTCAGGAATGAACCCATACTTTCTGCATTACCAAACTGTTCCAGCTTGATATAAGCACATGGGGAAACAAAATAAAAACTGTGTTTCTGCAATTCCTTTTATAGGAACAGATCCTTAGTTCAACATATGTTGACTGAAACATAGGGGGACCAGTTCCTACGCTAGGAATGGCAGAAACATAAATGACTCCATGCCGAAATAGGTTTCAAAATGTATTTGAAAATCCTTTTTATGGCCAGGTGCTAATATCCGATGCTTGGTATGTTTATGGGTTATTGTGTTTCAGACTGGCATGCAAAGCAGAACTATTCCATGGCCTCGGGGGGTGCTGCGTGAGAGCAGCCGGCCTCCCCTGCTGAGTGGGGTGCTGCCAAGGAATTTTCCTTCTTCCGGAGTCCAAATGTTTATTTTCTTCCATCAAAAATGTTCCACTACGAACACAAAGCCCACTTTGCCCATAGCCCTCCCTCCTAGCCATCCCTCCTTCCCTGATCAGTATATACAAATGTTTTAGTTGGTTTTGCAAGAGTACTCCATTAAGTGCTAATATATGGAAGCAGGACTCTAAATTCCATTGGCAAATTGTTAGCTAATCCAAGCATTACACTCATTGCAACACACACAATTAAGCACAGCTAAAAATTACACTGAATTAAGGCTGCACTTCTTTTACGGTACATAACCACATAGCCATGAACTGGACATTCCCCAAGCCCATCATGAGCATCTTGACATCGTCATGAAAAACCCGACTATTGGTCCAGATGCAGTGTCCTGTAAAAGTCTTCACTCCTTTGCATAATGTTCACATTCTGCTTACTAAAAAATACAATTCAGAATGCTTCACCGATCTACACAACAGACTACACGTTCAATGTGAAAGAACAATTATTTATTTACTTATTTATTTTAAAGGATTTATCGCTTTGTCCTGAAATCAAAGCGGTTTACACTTCTTGGTGTGCTGTTTACGAGATGAGCTATGTACAAGGGGTTATATACAGGGAGGGTAGGGGGGTACATATGGGGTCAGGCGGATTGGTAGGTAGCCATGGGGCTATAGGACATAGGACTATACTGTTCAATGAAGAGCATAGTTTTGGGCAATTATAGACATATTCGAAAAGAACAAAAACCAAAAAGTTTTGATTGTTCAAGGTTTCACACCCTTTGACACAGCAAACCCAAATTAACTCCTGTGTCCAATCACAGCAGGTGAGCTGGCTTGGATATTTCTCAATAAAGCATTAAGTTATTTGTGTTATACAAAGTGAATCTCAAGCAAAGGTCTGAACATCTTGAACACAGAACTGCAGAAAGAACCCCAGGGCAAAGTTATTCAAAGGTAAAGGCTATAGAAAATTTAATTGTACTTGAATATCTCTTGGGGCACTGTCAAGTCCATCACTATAAAGAGGGAACAGCTTGGAGCCACCAAGACTCTGCCTCAATAAGGCCACTGCTCCAAAATCAGTAGCCAGTGGCATACCGTGGGTCTGCAGTGCCTGGGGGCCAACGTTTACATCTGTACTCTCTCCTACACACCTACACATATCACCTCCAGTCTCCTGCCCTCTCTCCAGGTGGTCCAATCCCAGCTGCTCTTCCTGTTATCAGTGTCTCTCCCGCCACACAGTTCACAGCTCAGATCAGCTGTTTCACCTGCTGGCTCTCTGGAGATTTCTACTGCACACCAGGAGAGAAGTTGGCAACAGGAAAAACGGGGTGGGGGGTGTGGCTGGACGCGTGTGTGAGCAATGGCTCAAATGCCCTCCCACTTGCTTTTATTTTCAGTGCTGCCCGGCCTTGAACCCTCCACTCAGGGCAGCGCCTGGGGCAGATTCTGAGGAAAACTTATTCTAGTCTGCTGTAGACCTGGAAGGGGAGAAGATTCACCTTAGAGCAGCACAATGATCCTAGAAAACCTGTGACCCGCAGGGTCAGCGCAACCACTAGGCAAACTAGGTGGTTGCTTAGGGCAGAACTTTCGGGGAGCGGGGCAGCAAAGAGTAGCTACAGTCAAAGCAAAGCAATGCATCCTGGCAGCCACACAAACTCAAAGAGATCACTGCATACTTTTACACTCAGGCAGAATGGGCAATATGCAAATAGTTCATTTACCCTTTAAGTGGCTTTTTGAAATCCCCCTCACTATGTATATATTTACATAATGAAACTTAATATTTAAAAGTGTAATCTCCAATTACACGTTGTTAAAGGATTCTTCTGGGAGGGATGGTGTTGAGATGTTTACAAATGAGTTCATCAAAATCTTAGGGGGGGGGGTCGGGGGGAGGCTAAGGGTCTTAAAGCTAACTGCGAGGAGGCGCAAGGCTGAAGTTTCACCTACTGCACTTCAAACCCTAACATTGGCCCTGGTGACAAAAAATTGAAAAGATCGGCCCACAGATGATCCCAGCCAACGTGAATGAACTAGAGCTAGTTTACCAAGAAAACTGGGCAAGAGCTGCACCATCCCCCTGAGCAAAGCTGGTAGACACTTACTCTAAGGGACATGTTTACTAAGCCCTGCGCTGGTAATGCGCATATGGGCTGCATTAGCAGTGTGGGGCTGCTTGCTACCAGCAGGGGTACATCTGTCCCCCTGCAGTTACCGAGCTTCAGCATGGCCAACCAGCAGCGAGAACACCCCAGTTTCACCCAGTCATTACCCCAACGTGTGCTACCAAGGTAGTACAGGGTTTCTGGCGCAAAGCCCCATGCTACAATTTTAGCACAGTGGCCAAACTGTATGCTAAACCCAGTCAGCTCGCCTTAGTAAACATGCCCTTAAATAACTCACGGCTGTTATTTTTTCAAAGGGTGTTTCCATCAATTGAGACAAGAGAATATGTAGAATTAGGGGTATGTTTACTAAACAGCGCTAACATCGCAACAGCGACGTTATCGCACGATAAGTGACATTACCGCGCAATAACGTCACGTATCGCGTGATAACGTCTCCGGCGGCATTAAGGTGCACAGAGGGTGGAGTAAGGCTCCCCAGAAAGCGGAGATAAGGGGTCAATGGGCGGAGAGTGGGCGGGGAGAGGCCCCAGGCACACTAACGCTGTGAAATCAGGGTCTGAAAATTAACGCCACTGAAAACCTTGCGTTAGAGGCACATTTGCAGGAGAGAGAAACCAGTTCAGTCAGCAATGTACAGCAAAGGCAGGGAGACCCAGATAAGTGATAGTAGTGATACATGTGCAGTAACAAAACATGCAAAAACCAGAGAGATAATGACCAGAACCAAAATAGAAATACAAAACACCGAGCTGCCAATAGAAAAAACAATGATAAATGGTAATCAACACTACCCATAAAGAATAAAAAGGAAGATGTCACTTTTGGAAGGGTCAATTCTGATTCCCCCCACAAAGTGAATGTTCCAACATTGATAGTGTTGATGAGGGTTTGCTGTGGTGTATATTGGGCAGCTTGCTTATGTGGCTTTCACATGTGCAGCAAAAGCAGAGTACCCACGTAGGAAAGGGCTCTATGGTGATGGTGTAAATGGGGTACAGGGGGCTGCAGATGGGACATGCAGTGGGCCAGCTGGGGCACAGGGTGGACTAGGCAGATGACTAGGTGACACAGAGGAATGTAGAAACGGAAAACCAGCAAGACAGCAACTCACCAAGGGCAAACATGTCCACGAGTGTGTGTCCCACAGTGTCCCAGGGGATAGTACCCAGCAAGTACCCCAAAGGGCACATAACATTGTCAGGTGGTGCCAGGGGGAAGCGTGGATGTCTAGGCAGGCACCCCTACCCCATATCACGCACCATAGGCAGCCGCCTACCAGCCACTGGATGGCCTGGGACTGCGCACCACCAGCACCACTGGTATAAGGGCATGTCAGCATGGTGGCGGAGGGGTTGCTGGTGGTGGAAGGGGCAGTGGCATCTGCCCACAGCAGACCAAGGCCAAGCCCTGTTTAGGTGGGTGCCGTGCACTGCAACAGGCAAGGTCTGTCTGACGAACAGTCATGGTATCCCCAGGGAATGATCTGCCTCTGTGACAACAGTTTGGCGCAGTACACACAGCCAGAATATTCAGGGGCAGAAGGTCACAGGTTCAAGTCCCAGCTGTGGCTCCTGCCAAACCTGTCCCCATACTTTACCCAGTACTAAACCGTGGTAATAACGACAGAACCTTTATTGCAAATAAAATAAATATGCCATAAACACCTATATTTTACCCTACAGAGCACATACACCATAAACATGTGCAATCCCTAGAGCAGAGTTTCCCAACTGCAGCCCTGGAGGGCCAAACACCATTCAGGTTTCATGCTGTCCCTAATAAATATGCCTGTGATGCATTTGTATGCACCGCCCCCATTGTATGCAAATGTATCTCATGCATATTCATTAGGGACAGCATGAAAACCTGAACCATGTTTGGCCCACCAGGACCGGAGTTGGGAACCTCTGCCCTAGAGGAGCGGCCAACAGGGGCACAAACACCCACACCCACAGGCACCACTATCTAAAGCCTCATGGAGAGTCAGGCTGCTGGGCCCTGCGAGGAGCAGCAGCTACCGGTACTAGCACCTGCATACCTTAACAATGCCGTCCTAAACTTGGAAACACGTTCCACATATATCAAAAGGTTGTATTATTAATGTCAGATAACAAATCCTAAGTTAAACACAATTTGTTGACAGAGATTCATCATAGCAACCTTTCTGATATCTGTGGAGTGTGTTCCAGTTCTGGTTTCTGACAGTGTTTACCACACCGGGGAATAACCCCAACAGTATTGCGTACCATAGCAATGCCCGCACTGTGCCCAGGACTGGTGAGGTGGCCAGTGCTGCCAAAAACCGCTATATTTGCACAATGCTGGCATAGTTGTGGGAGTGTGTGTCTGTCTATCCAGTGTTTTGTGGCTGCCTACATCTTACTGAGCCCACACTGCTTGCACTGTTTCCAGGGTTAGCCTGCCAATGTGCATAATGAGGAGCAAGGTACTGTGGGTATGGTCCGGACACAGCGGTCTGGGCAGGATGCATCTGCACAGGGCATAGGGCAATGGCTGGGACATTGTAGTGCCCGACCACCATCTGCATGGACAGGGTGGCCACAGCATGTCCTGCTGGGGGATCACTCTCACCCTGACTGAGCAGTGACCATGGCATGGCTAGATTACCCCACAGTGCTATACAGTATTTCTCTCAAGTGATATCTATGAGTTCCCTTTTCTGGGGCCCAATCACTGACATACCTGTTTGGTGTGTGTGCTCACATCCAATTTTTGGGTGCACACAGTTCCTCCAGGAACATGTACTAGCTAGCAGACTGTCTGTACTTAGCATGTGTATGGCTAGAACACCTTGCAGGGTTCAGGTGGAGACTGACTG
The DNA here is from genome assembly GCA_033557465.1 of Ichthyophis bannanicus. Classification (NCBI taxonomy): domain Eukaryota; kingdom Metazoa; phylum Chordata; class Amphibia; order Gymnophiona; family Ichthyophiidae; genus Ichthyophis; species Ichthyophis bannanicus. The sequence continues at coordinate 486,184,281 of CM066037.1, forward strand.
TGCCCTCTGCTGGTGAATGTCAGATAGTGGTGGGGGTCCACCAGGAAGAGAACAGCACACTGCCACGTGACTATGTGCAGAAAACAGTACAAAGACGTGGACAGTATTTAAAACTCACAACGTTTTATTGGTCCTTATATAATGCAGGGGGGCCAAACCCAACACAGGCTGTGTTTCATAAGGTACTTCTTCAGGGGTGAGGCACACCATAAACTATAAAAACATCAAAAACAATTTAATAATAGCTCCTCAAAGGATACATATAATAACTAAAAGAAATAAATAATATCAAAAACAAGAATTAAAAGCATGAATAAGAAAATATAAATAACAAGTAGAACATGAAAAAATGAAAACATAAGGAACCTTGTATATTGACCACAACGTAAAACCGTAATAATATGTATAATAATAAATATATAGGTAAAAACAATAAAACATTATGAAAATGTACAGAAAGACCAAACGAAAACCATGTAAAATCATCAATACCATATGATAAAATAGTGTGTATGATAAAAGTACATGTAGATTATAAACAACATAAGAGAAATAAAAATTTAAACAATCATAAAATTGAATAAATGACAACTATAATAAAATGTATATAAACAATAATCAATTCATAAATACCAAAAAGGAGAAATCCAAAAGATAAAGGCTAAAAATGAACATTTAGAGACAAAAAAATAAAAATAAAAAATCATTTGGGAACACAAGGAGACAGGAGTGAATGAGAGACCATTACCTTAGGACCGTAAACTGATGTATGAGATCACTGAAACTCTAGGAAATGTTCCATTCTCTGTAAAACCCAATTGTACCTAATTAGGATTAAGCTCTGAAAGGGATTCTATAGAACAAACTGAATCAGAACCATAGATAATTTACGTAGTGCAACTATAAATATGTGATGTGAACTGTAGTGCAACGGATGCAACTGCTGATTGATATGGACTAATATCACAAATGCTAAACCTGGGTGGTTGGGGTGCATGAGGATATGTGTATCATCTATTTGCTTCATATGTGTAAAATCAACTATTATATATTTCCTATAATTACGTTAAAAATCTAACATCAGCCACATAACACCCACTAACCTAACCGTTCATGAATTGTGAATATGTGCCACATGTATAAGCGAAGAATCTTATAAAATTGCAGTGAATCACATTGCACACCCTGAGATAAACGGACAATGGATTGTTTAAAATAAGATGGTATCTGTCTCAGTATTTTATACTCACTACGGTTATGATGAAATAAATGAATGTGAGGATCCAAACACGTCTAAAATAAATCAGCTGTAGAGACTCATAAAATGAATACTGAAAATAAAACAAAAACTGTGTTTAAAGCAAAGAGATGAGCGCGCCCAGCCAAAATATAAAAGATTGTTGTTTTTTTTAAAGAAAAGAAACTTACAAGAATACCAGACACAGACTCTGTAAATTGAAAAAACGCCGGCACGTGCGTATCTTTAAATGTCAGTTTGACCGCGAGAAAAAAAGGGGAGGGCCATATAGGTATATGGAAGCACCATATTATACACACGCAAATGTACCAAGGGATCAAAAAAGTGAAAATGAAGCGACCATGTACCATATCAAAAAATTAAATTCTGATTCTAAAGAAATGAAAAGCCTTTGTTACACACGCGGATGATACCAAAGGACAAGTATTATGAATATACCACATGCGAAACTGAAGTATATAATCATTTTATACGGACCAATAAACTCTTCTAACATTGAAAGTAATGAATAAATTAGTAGACTGGATAAAACTACGTACATAAGAAACGATGTGTTATAAATGTACCTTATATGAAACTGAAGTATATAATATGTCACTTTCTATGGACCAATAAACCCATCTAACAATAAAAGTTGGTAAATAAGATAGATAAAACTACGTACATGGATGAATACCTGCTAAAACAATATAAAAGAATAAAAGTTAAAAAATAAAAAATATGATAGTGGTAAGATAATAAAATACTGACGGACAAATCAAATGAAATCACTTCTCTAAAAGCAGACCCCTAATAGATAAAAATAAATGAATGTTAAAAAAATAATAAATAAATAATGAAACTAAAAGTGGACCATGAACATGAGAAATGAATGATCAGAGAAACAGAAAAATCTCTTTCTAAATTTAACCCATGTGGTGTCAATGTGTTGAGGGAAAATATATAGCGTTGTTCTAATCCTAGAATAGTTTTGTATGTCGCCTCCTCTCCAACTGGGTTTCACCTTCTTAATGACACAAAATTTCAAATCTGATGTTTTGTGTTCTTTATCTATCCAATGTTGGACCAAAGGTTTATCTACTAGCTTCCTCTTTATGCAACTCTTATGTTCTACAATACGTACACGAATGCTCCGTATTGTCTTGCCGACATATAATAGGTTACATGGACACGAAATAACATAAATGACATGTGACGTGTCGCAATTTGAAAAGTCATCAATATAAAATTTCTTCTGTGTGACCGGATGAATGAAGGCTTTTCGTACAGGTGAAACATTTATGCAGACTGAACAGTGGCCGCGCTGGTATTGTCCTTTATGTATTGACAACATTCTCTTCTCAGTAAAAGCAGAAGGCACTAAAAGATTACGGAGATTAATATTCCGTTTATGGGCTACCATGAGTGAAATATCTTGAAAGCCCGGAATTGCCTGTATTAAATGCTATTCTTTTTTAAGAACTGATACAATATGTTGAGACTGCAAAGAATACAGCAGAGGACACACCATTTTAGTCTGAACTTTTTTGTCTTGCCGTTTCAACAATTTTATACGTGAAGAATTGCGGGCTCTTACATACACCTTATTTATATACTGTTGAGGATACTGACGTACTTCAAACCTTTCTTTTAATTCTGTAGCCTGTCGTTCAAATTCAACAATCTTTTATATTTCGGCTGGGCGCGCTCATCTCTTTGCTTTAAACACAGTTTTTGTTTTATTTTCAGTATTCATTTTATGAGTCTCTACAGCTGATTTATTTTAGACGTGTTTGGATCCTCCGTGCGTGTTACAGCGTGTTCAATGTATGCACATGTATATTTCTGCTTAGGTGCCAAATGGAGGGAAAAATTCCTTTTAAGCCCGATTGAAAAATTGTGAAAAGCACTACTAAATTTTGATGTGGACTTCCAGCCATCCATCTGTCCCCGAAGAATAGAATATCAGCAATTGTCTATGTCAAAATACAGATGTGCTTTAATACGTCCTTACATTTATTGCTCTTAAATTTGTTCAGCTGGGGCCCATAAAATAAATTTGCATTGCTTACTAACTCATGCTGGCAGCAAATGGGAGTACTGTGATGCTAACCTATAGGTGTGTTAGTCATCATCCACTTTCCCAATGCCTGTTTTAAAGATGTGTTACTTTCGACCATCTCTTTTGCCAACTAAAGTCCAGGAAACTACATTTGTATGCTTGCTTTCAATTTGCCTGTGTCCTTGATCTTTACTCCAAGTTCCCAAGGGCCACCAACAAGCCAGGTTTTCAGGATAACCCTAATGAATATGTAAGAGAGAGATTTGCATACAATGGAGGTGGTGGAAATGCAAATCTCTCTCATACATATTCATTAGGGATAGCCTGAAAACCTTACCTGTTGGTGGCCCTCAAGGACTAAGGGTGAATTCAGAATTCCTAAACCATCACAGTGACGCATCAGCCACATGGGTTATCAAGACTTCTGCAATGAAAGTGCATGAATACGTTTGCATATACAGGTCTCCATTACATGCTCATTTACCTCATGCATGTTCACTGTGGAACTCCGGAACTCTTGACTGGCTAAGCAGTCTAGGACATGCTTGGGAAAGCCTGATTTATTTGTACATTTCTCTATAGTGGTCTGATAAAGGTAACATCATTTCTCGCTTGTGGATTTGGCTCGTACTGTCCCGATCAAGCTTGCTAAGTCTTTTCTTCTACTTATCCTACCCATTCTCAACGCCTACCTTCTTAAATGATTGAGTTCTTAACTTCTTTAGAACAATTGTGGTCTCTCCTATTCTCAAGAAGCTTCCTCTTGAATCCCTTTCAAACTACAGTCCTATTTCACGTCTTCTTTTGGAATGAGCAGCTTATCACCAAAGCCCAGTCCTTTTTCATCACCAGTAATGCCATGGACTTATGTTTGGCTTTTGCTTCTTGGACTCTATGGAGAATCTATGCAATCATCTGTACACAGCTTAGGGACTCGAGACAACTCAGCTATTCTTGATCTTTCTGCTGCTTTTGATACTGGTTATCAGCTTTTTTTCAACCCTCTTTTCAGTTGTTTTCTGGTATGGTTATTGCATGGCTTACCCAGGGCCGGCCCATCCACTAGGCGAGTTAGGCAGCCGGCCCAGGTGGGAAGCAGCAGCGGCACACATGGTTGGCCGCTCTGCCCTCCCAGCTGCCGCCGATTCCGTTTGGAGAGAGAGGCGGGTAGCAGCAGTATTTCCAAAAGCGGCAGCAGCAAAAAGCTGCCACTTTTGGAAATACGGCTGCTGCCCATCTCCCCCTCCCGAGACAGAATTGGTGGCAGCTGGGAGGGGGGGGCAGCGGTGTCAGCTGAGGGGTGCAGTCAGAGGGAGGGAGGGTAGCGAGGCTGGCGTTTCTGCCTAGGGCAGCAGAATCCCTTGGGCCGGCCCTGGGCTTATCTCCTACAAGCAGCATTTATGAAGGGCCATCTAGCAAGAATCCAGGTCACAACATCTAAAATATTGGGGCTGGGGGATGCAGTGAAAGCAGGCACATATAAGTGCCTTCTGAAATCGCTTCGCTTGCACGTCCCCACAACTGGTTCTGGAGGCGGGTCTGTGCATATGGCAAGGCGGGTATGTGCACGTCTGTAGACCATTGAGAAATGTGGACATCCCCGAATTGCATGACCGCAGAAATAGATACATAGAGATACCAGCCAAGGTATTTCAGAACGATAGCATCTCCGTTATGACGCATGCACGCTCCAGCTTGCCATTTCAGATCTACACACACCCAGCAGCAGGACAGTAAAATGAAAGGACTGTTCATTAAAATCCAGGTTTGCTGACCCAGTGAAAATTACTGTGGCAGTGGGAGCACATTTTGCTCTTCCCCGGCAAGTGTTGCTGTGATGAAATGAGCACTTTTCTGCAATTTATTCATGGTCAGGAGCAGGTATAGACATGGATGTGCTCGGGCCTTTCTGACGTGTGTCTTCATAGGACGGCCCAAGCCACACCTCCACCACGCCCCCATGCGACATGGACGTGATCACGCCAGAGATATCTATACACCCAACTTTCTAAAAAGGCCCCAGAGACATCTGTGTGATTTGCACATTTGAATGTGTGTTTTCAGATGTCCAAATCACGAAGAGAGCTTCTATAATGACCCACTATGTCTATGACTGATCATCTAGGACAAGGGTCTTCAAACCTGTCCCAGCGGGCCGCAATCGTACCAGGTTTTTGGGATATCCCTAATGAATATGCTTGAGATATATTTGCTGCACTCTCTCCATTGTATCTGAACTGATCTCATGCATATTCATTAGGGATATCCTGAAAACCTGACTGGTTTGCGGCCCTCCAGGACTGGATTGGAAACCCCTGATCTATGGCAGTGCTTCTCAAGGCACCCCCTAAGCAGTCTGGTTTTTAGGATAGCCACAACAAGTAGGCATGAAATAGATCTGAATACCCTACAGTAGTGACGTACGCAAGAGCAGGCTTGAGAAACACTGATTTAGGGGTATGTTTATTTAGCTGTTGTAGCGGCTTCCATGCGATAATGGAGCCATGGCCCCACTGAATTCAACGGGGCCACAGCTCCGACAGCACATGGAAGCCGCTACCGCAGCCAAGTAAACATACCCCTTAGAGTACTAGTGAACCGCTTTTCTATTCATTTGCTTCTTTCCATAGATGTTCTCCAATATTTTTCTCCACTCTTCTCTATTTCTAAAAAACCTCTAGGATCTATAAATGCCTCATTTAAGTACTTGTAGCAATGTCCCGCCAATGACAAACCTATTTTTTCTCTCTCACACCATCTTGCTGGCTTCCAGTCTCACTATATTGTCTTTCTAGATCGTTCTGTATTTTTCAGGCTTGACCTCTTTAAAACTGAAGTGTTCTTCCTTCCAGCTATAGCCAGTACTTTTCTCCCAGCTTTTTCTCCATTGATTCTCTCTCTCTCTCTTTCTTTTTTTTTTTAAATTTAACTCTGCTGAATGTCAAACTTTTAAAACCGAGGCATGAGAATTCCCTTGAAATCTACAGCATCTGTGGAAAAATCTGATGTATCAGTTCTGGGCCAAACTCTCTCTCTCTCTCCTTGCATCCTTTCTACAAAAAGAAGTTCATGACGCTTCTTCAGTGGCTTTATTCGAAGAGAAATTAAAGACACATCGGCTTATGCCAGCTGCAATTCATCTCCATTAAGTAGTGCACTATTTAACACTGCATATGCCCTGTTCTACAGTACCCAGGGTACCACACATACACTGTTCACACATTTTTAACTGACAAAATTATATGCATCATATTAAAAAAAAGATGTCATATAAGAATTTTGCCCTGACATTGCTAGTGATGAGTTATATGAAAAAGGTGAGTCTATTTACTTCGGAGCCAAGACATTTGGGAGTTAATTTTATAAACCTTTTGTACACATAAAATGCAGACTATCCAAAGGGCATTAATTTGGAAGCCCTATTCATGCTTTGGACATCTGAAAAAGGGCATAGAGACGTCCCTGGAGCCGTTTTAGAAGCTGTGGCCGTCCACAGCGCGACGACATCCAACACGGAAACATGGCTGAGGAAGTCCAAAGAACCTGGAGGTCCTCGCCCGATTTCCAAAACGTCTTCGGCCGCATCACAGGTTATACCGACTCCAGGCATCTGAAAAGTGCTCATTTTATCAGGAAAGCATCTGGGGGATGTGGGGAAGGAGGTACCCTGCTATCTCCTAAAATCATATCATACATACTAAAACAGCCAAGCCTTCATCTTCTATCCAACAGTCATGAGACAACTTAATTTGCATGGCAATTTATTCCAGAACTCTGGCAATTTACAAAAAAAGGGGTTCGCCCCGGGTACAGATTTACCTTATTTCTCTTACGGTAGATAACTTTAATGGCCCCTCCAATGAGCACAACTCAGGAGGCATTGGACCAATTTCTTACACAAGTACTATACTACTGCTACCGCTAATCATTTGTATAGCGCTACAAGACAGATGCAGCACTGTACAGAGACATGTACGAGACCGTCCCTGCTCATCAGAGCTTATATTCTAAATCAAGACAGACAACATAACAAGTGGGGACTGGTCTCAGGCCATCCAATGAAACAAAAGCCCTGGTCAAAACCTTGATTTGCCATGTCTCCGAACAGAGAGCCAGTGTAGGTGAGCAACGAGAGGCGATGCATACGGTCTAAATTTATATCCTTTCAGCAAACGAGCTGCTGCATTCTGAATCAACTGGAGCCTACCCAACTGCATTTTAGGAACTCCCAAATACAAATTACAATATTTATGTATTTATTTAAACTAAAAAAAAGTTCTGTACAACCACAAGTCCTAAACATGGTATGCAAATAACATTAAAACAAACTAAAAGACAAGACAATGATCTGAAAAAAATGTTATAACCTGCCTCACACTGTCCATAAGGAAATACAAAATACCCTTTATACTTAGGCCCTGAAAAATGATAGGAAAGGCTTTCGAAATAGATGTTTTCAATTTCTTCCTAAACATAGCCATGTCTGACAAAGCTTGCAGAATTCCCAACCTTGGAGACTGCCACCAAAAGCATTCGATCTCGAGGTTCATTAAAACATACCCCCCTAAATGAGAGAACATCTAATAACCTAGCACCTTGCGAGCTAAGTGCACAAGGCAATCAATACACTTTTAGGATGGAAGAAATGCTAAGTGGTGCCTTTGTAAACCAGCATAAGCATTTTGAACATAACATGCCATCTTATTGGTAGTCAATGTAAATCAAATAAACCATAACAAATTACATAACATAACAATAAATGATGTCAGAAGAAGACCAGCATGGTCCATCTCGTCTGCCCAGTGAGGTATCCAATTTTAGAGTTGTACTTGCCACACAAGTGAGATAGATGCTCAATACGATCAGTGTCAGTGCACATGCTGCTCCAACCTGGATAACTTGAAAGATGTGGATGATAGAAGCTACGAGTCCCAAATACAAAGAGCTACAGTATTGCAGAGGCAAAATGAAAAGATCCTGAATTGCTGTGCAAAGGTTGCTTTCCAACCAAATGATTTTAATCTCCGAATAATATGCTATTTGTAAAGTGCAATCTTAGCTACGATTTGAATCTGCTTGTGAATCCAACGTCACCCCTAGATTTTGCATTTGAGAAGAGATTGGTATGATCCAATCATCAACTTTCTTCTGAGTGGGTATATCAGTTGAATCAACCCAACCCAGGAAGAGAATCTCTGTTTTCTGAATATTAAGGGCCAGTTTATGAAACACCCAGGTCTGAAGAGACTTCAGTATAAATGATGGCCACATACCAGTCTTGCTTAAAAAAGTAGAAGAATATAATTCTTAATTAACCCAGCATCAATACAAATTCTTAAGCTCCCAACCATATCTTCCACCAGCAAAGGTATTCCATCCAAAGACATCTGTGAGTATGGGAATCCATCAGTCCTCCTCACCCACACTCTGAGGTATGTTTACTAAACCGTGGTAGTGGACTCCGTGCAATATCGGTGCAACGGCCCCATTGAAATCAATGGGGCTGCGGCTCCGATATCGCACGGAGTCCACTACTGCGGTTTAGCAAACAATACCCCTATGACTTTTTTTGATGCTTTAACCCTAGCCTATTCAAAGCACAACCAGGGGCCAGTTATATTGAAAAGCTACATGCATTAAACATCTGTAATGTTTGGTAAGCATCCAAAATATTTAATTAGGATATGACAAAATTCTTTGCACTATAGCATACATATCCACCCAGGCCTCTGGTGTTCAAATATATAGGATTTTTCTAACACAGAATGAGTTTGTAGGCTAAAAACAACAAACGGATAAACAACATAGTTTATAGATTGTTCCCACACAAAGGCTGTTGTCGAGCCCTAAATGAGCATCTACATGATTGTACTGAAGCTGAAAACAAAGACTGAAAACAACATCAGGCGAGGTGTAATGAAAATCTGGATGTACTTGCTGTATATTGGTAATGAACTGGTCATGAAATTTATGGTCCATTTTGCATTAATTTACTGTGTTCTATTCTTGCTTTGTGATGTCTCTCACAAGGAGCACATATCTCTTTTCATTTTGAATTCATTATATGAAAGTTTTACATATGGTAAAAGGCACACCCTGGATACACTTAAAGCCCAGTCCTTGGGGCAAACCTAGCCAGTCAAGGTTTTAGGATAACCACAATGAACATGCATGCGAGAGATCTGAAAGAATTGCCTCCATTGTATGCAAATTCACTGTGGTTGTCCTGAAAACCTGACCGGCTGGGTGTGTCCCGAGGACTGGACTGAGAACCCCTGACTTAAGGAGTAATTTTATAACAGGACACCTATGTGGAAAGTAAAACATGGTGCCTACTTTGAGTCTATTTTATAAAGGCAACATAGGCGCACCTCTGTGCCGTTATAAAATATTCTCCCAGATACAGTCAATAGCGCAAAAATGCCAATGCATACATTTACAGTTTCTGCAAACCTAGTGTAATGCATGCCAGAAGTTGTGTGGATCCCTTATCAACCTCCAAAAGGATGTTCAGGGACACCCACTTCATCCCCACCACTCTTCCTAGACCCCTCTTCCTTCAGCAGTAGTCCTGTCCCACTAGCTCTCTATCTCCCTTCCCCATCTCCACCAGTCTCTCTCCCACCAGTCTCTTTTTCACTTCCTTTCCCAAGCCCAATTCCTTCCAGTCTCTCTCCTACCAGCCTCTCTCTCCGTCTTTTTCTTTTCTGCGTCCTGTAGATCACCTGCAATGGTCTCATGAACCCCAAGGGGTCCATGGATCACAGGTTAGGAACCACTGCTGTATGTGTCTTCCTGTCTATTTTATAAAATACGCAAGCCCATACATCACAACTTTGCTTTCCCTCCATGAAAATGATATAGCTGAGAATATCTTCCTGGACATATCTGCAGCCTTTGACACCATCTCCCTACACAGGCTCCAAGAAATTGGCATCAAAAATGTCGTACTTCAATGGTTCCACTCCTACCTGACCAATAGACAACAACTGATCCGCAAAAACATAGCAACCTCCCCCCCCTTTCAGCAACACCAAGGAGTACCCCAAGGATCCACACTATCCACTATGCTCTTCAACATCTACCTGCAACCACTCTGCTCAATCATGCGTGCTCATAACATCAACTACCACATCTACGCAAATGACATAATGCTCTATGGACCGATCACAACCACCAACCCAACAAACAATCACCTATCAGACTGCTTCATAGAAGTCTCCAGCTGGCTACAAAGGAACAACCTATCCATCAACATTAAAAAAAACAAGCTCTCATAGTAACCAAGGACCCAAACTTCACACCACCACCACACCTCAACTTAGGAGCCACACAAATACAAATACAACCACACATAAAATACTTGGGAATCATCATAGACCAAGTGCTCACACTCAAGCAACAGATCAAAAGACTACCAGAATAATATTCCACAAGGCAAAAACAGTACAACGCCTCAGGCCTCTCATTGATTCACAGGACTTCAGGACAGTCATGCAAGCTATGACGCTCCCCCACCTGGACTACTGCAATATAATCTATCACGGACTACCCGCCACCCACACCAACCCACTACGAACTGCCTTAAATACCACAGCAAGAATTATCCAGAAAGCAAAAAAACAAGATCACATCACCCCAGTCCTGAGAGAACTGCACATACTCCCTCTCGAAGCAAGAATCAAATACAAATCAGCCCTACTTATCCACAAAGCCCTCTTATCAAACACAGACTTCCCAGCTCCGCACTCTACTGCCCCAACCCAACCACAACAGAACAACCAGACAAACCAACAGCAACACCCTCACCATCCCCCACGAACGAACTAAATACAATCAACGGACCTGCAACAGAGCCTTCGAACTATACGCATCATCCCTCTGGAACTCCCTACCAAGTCAAATCAGAAACAACGGAGATTCTTCAACATTCAGGAAACAACTAAAAACCATCCTGTTCCAGGAATACCTTGGACCAGAAACAAACATCAATCACTGACTACCCCTCCAGATCCTCTAACATACCCACAGATCTATCTACTAAGAGACTGATGTCCATTGTTTAAGTCCTAATGTCTGTTCAGATCATTAACGTTGGCCTCCCCGGTGACTGCCCCCCCCCCCCTTGATGTTAAACCGCTTTGACCCCAGTGAAAAGCGGGATATAAATACAGTTAAATAAATAAATAAATACCTAGATGTACGTCATGTAAAAGTAGGTCCACCCTTTCCATGTGAATACTTCTTTACAGTTGTACCTCATGTGCTACATCTTAGAATCGCTCTTATATTAGTCCAGTAAAAGACAGCACCATCTACAGCAGGGTATCGCAAACTTGAATTGGGGACCTCACAACCAGTCAGGATTTTAGGGTACCCATGAGATAGATCTGCATACACTGGAGGCTCAGTGTATGGAAATCTTTCTCGTGCATGAAGATTACCAGCAATACAAGACCCACACTTAAGAGTACACTGGCTAGAGCCAGCCCCCATGGAGACGTAATATTTCCTGCCAGATGCCTGCTTTCTAACCCAAAGGTCACCCTGCCTGTGATGGCACACAGGGAGGGGGAGACAGAATTTTGGATTTTTTAATGCCGTGTTTGGATTAAAAACAATACAAAACAACATAGCAAATGTCATTGATATTTCCCATGCCGTTTCAAACGAATGCTCATCCCTAGTAAAAATGATATAGAGCCTTACTTCTGTTTTGTTTTTCTGAAGGTAAAAATTAAGGCCTGATGTTCTCAAAATTCTTGCTCCATGCACGGTTCTTGATCTGCAAGTAAGGTGCCCTACAACATCTCAGATGTATTTCTGGACCAAGTCTTAATAACATGATGTACATTGGAGCTATATAGTTACAGGAACATCTTAACACTGAACTTTCAAGGCAGAAATGCTGCTTCATATACCAAAGTCCTTTCCTATGCTAGATATATAACAATGCATTATTGATTTCCAGTAAAACCTCACTGTACTTTATAGTTTTGTCACCTCAAGAATTCACGCAAGAAAGCTTGTATGTAATAATGCAGGTCACTCGCTTACAGTCTTATACTGTTTGGTTTATATCAGATCAGTGGCCCTCTTCAGCTATCGGCTCCCCTTTGGTTAGAATCATCCTATCCTCAGTTTAAGTCATTACTTAAGACCCATCTATTTCAGAAAGCATACGACCTTTCCCCTGAGGCCCCTCCCTGACTGCCCTGTTTTTGTCTTTGTCCTTTTCTAAGTCATCACTTGCCTGCCCCTTGTCCGTTTGTCTATGTCGCCCGGCTGGACTATGTCTGTCTTATGATTTGGTAATCGTGTGATGTTACTGCTCTGACCTGCCTCCCTCTTTCCTATTTATTATTGGCGTTCCTTTTCTTGGTTTGCAGTGCTAAATCCATCCTTTTTATTGTACACCGCTTAATGTTCCTACAATAGCGGTCTATCAAATATGAATAAAGATAAAGATAAAGATTGGAAAAGATCAGAGCTCTCATAGACAATCAGGTTAGTTGCTTTTTTCTGCTGTGTCATCAAAAATTTGCAGTGGGCCATCTAGAAGTCGAACAGTGGATTCAATGTGTATGCAACTTGATCAAAGTCCCCCAGGAATCTGCATCACCCTTTCATCGGTCAGCTCACCTGAAGACAAAAGAGTTTTCGCTTCAGAGATCACAAGGACTCTTCGGTTGGCGGTGTTTTAAAGATGCCATGTATAGCTTTTGAGAGCGTTATCTATTTCAGAGTCACCTCCATATACTACTACTACTACTACTATTACGATTTAGCATTTATATAGCACTACGCACGCAGCGCTGTACAGAAATATAAGCAAAAAGACAGTCCCTGTTCGTCAGAGCTTACAATCTAGTCAAGACAACACAGAACAATAGACAGATCGGGAAAACAATTATGGTGACACAAAGCAATAGTTAATTTGGGATAAAACAAAGTACGGGGTAAAACAAAGTATGGCAATTACAATTCGGACAAAACAAGTATGGCATTTACAGTTTTAGACATGACAAAGGACAGGAGTCAGGTTAGGACAAAGAGAGAGAGGCTTCCAGCACGGTAAAACAAAAGAAGCAGGAAGACAACCTGCTCCTGCACCAGGCTTATAAAGCATCAATCGTTGCAAAGTTGGAGACCTCTTATGCTACATATAAAAGCACACTAAATAAAATCTGAAGCTAGCATTAAGGTAAAATCGGAACACCATTCTTTGATCTTCTAGCCCAGTTGGCCGCTGATACAGCTCTCATCAAAGTCCCACCACAGGTCTGCTTTTTTCGCCGCTGCTTCTCATCACTACGTTCCTGGGTCCTTACGAGAGTAGAGAATAGCATCTCTCTCAGATAAGCAGGGAGGAAAACAGCAGTGGCGCTGACAGGCTTCTGGGCTTCCCCGGGATGGGCCATGTCAGCGGCCAGGAGCTGCAGGGCTCACAACTGCCAGAAAACATCCAGGCTACATGTGGAAGAAGGTGGGGGCAGCAGTCTCTGTGCTCAGTCTAACTGGCTGCTATCACTTCCTCACTCCCCAGTACTCACTCGCAAAACTCTCTTGCTCAATTCTACCCCTCCTACCCTCTCTACTCACACAATGCACACCCACCCCACCCCCTATACATCCTCGACAAATTTCTTAGGCTCTAGGAGCCAGACTGGAAGCAGCTCCCTTAATCCCCTCTATCAAGCGCCTCCCCTCTGCAACAGTCTCTCTCAAGTCCTTCTCCTCTGCTGTTGCTACCGCTGAGTCTGCTTCACATTAAAACTGCTCCACATGAGCTGCCTCTGCCACTGCTACCGGGATCCCAAACATAGACCGATTCCACGCTACGTATCTCAAGGATAAGCAGAGGATTTCCTTCAGTCCTCTTCAATAATGGTTTGTGGACTTTTCCTCCAGAAACTTGTCCAAACCTTTTCTAAATGCAGCTACACTGACAGCTTTTACTACATCCTCCAGCAACAAATTCCAGAGCTTAGATATATGTGTTAAGTGAGAAAAAAAAAATATTTTCTCCAATTAGTCTTAAATGTACTACTTTGTAGCTTCATAGCGTGTCCCCTAGTCTTTGTACTTCTTGAAGGAGCAAACAATTCACCTTTACTCATTCCAGTGCACTCATTATTTTATAGACTATCATATCTTCCCTCAACTCTTCCCCAACCTTAAGAGCCCTAACCTCTTAAGCCTTTCCTGATAGGAGTGTCCTTCCATCCTCTATTATTTTGGTCACCTTTCTCAGTACCTTTTCTAATTCCACTATATCTTTTTTTCAGATGTGGCGACCAGAATCGCATGAAATACTCTAGGTGCAGCCACAACATGGGGCAATACCGAGGCGTTATGATATCCTTTGTTTTGTTCTCTGCACTTTCCCTTATAATTCTTAGCATTCCATTAGCTGTCTTGACTGCCACTGCACACTGAGCAAAGGATTTTGACATATTATGCACAATGACGCCTAGATCCTTTTCTTGGGTGGTGACTCCTAATGTGGAACCTTGCATCGTGTAGCTATAGTTTGGATTGCTCTTCCTCGTGTAGCTATAGTTTGGGTTGTTCTTCCCTAAGTGCATATCTTTGCACTTGTCCACATTAAATTTCAACTGTCATTTGGGCACCCAGTCTCCCAATATTTCAAGGTTCTCTTGCAATTTTTCACAAGCCTCTTGTGATTTAATAACTTTGGATAATTTTGTGTCATCTGCAAATCTGATCACCTCACTCTTTGTTCCTATTTCCAGGTCATTTATAAATATATCAAAACACAGTAGGCCTAATACAGATCTATGGATACTCCGCTATTAACCTTTTTTCCACTAAGAAAAATTGACCATTTAGCCCTTCTCTCTGTTTTCTATCTTTTAACCAGTTTCCAATCCAAAATAGAACACTGTCTCCGATCCCATGACTTTTTAATTTCTTCAAGAGTTTCTCATGAGTGACCTTGTCAAATGCTTTCTAAAAATCCAAATACACTATTTCAACTGGCTCACCTTTATCTACCTGTTTATTCACACCTTCAAAAATATAGCATATTGGTATAAATCATTATAAAGAATAAAATTACTGAACATGTAGAGTTCCTGCAGGTCTCCTTTATATGCCTTTCTGGCTGCCTTAACTCCTCCAAGTCCGTTACTCTAGTCTCCAGAGATTAGACTCATTCTCTGAGAGCCAGAAGCTCTTTGCACAAAGTACACACATATGACCTCTCACCAGCTGAGAGATAATCATACATATGGCACTCGATGCAAAAGATTGGATAGCCCCCTCTCGCTGCTGGACTGGTGTTTGCATCTTTGTATTAATGAGTTAGTTGTTTAGTTTAAGTATCCCTACCCCTTTAACATTTCTAATTTAAAAGGCCTTTAGGATTATTTGGTATATTTTATACAATTATTTGTTGTTTGCTTCTCAAAGAACGGTTAATGATCTGTTAAGAGTTAATCACTCGTTGATGGAAATACACTGTGGTGTCAAATTTTATTCTCTCACTTAATTGGGATAATGAAGTATAAACTAAGGGCTGTGCCTGTGGTGGGCGAGAGTTGGGGAGGGTACATGGGGAAAAAGAACTGCCTGTTTTATTTTAAGGCTATAAAAGCCTAACCAAATCTAACAGAAATTATTTTAAAATCTCTCAAGCAAGCAGCTATCTGCCTGCTTAGAGCCTAGCTAGATCTAACAGAAGTTAATTTAAAAGTCCAAAGCATGCTGAGAACTATTCTTGCTTTTTTAATGAAATAAAAAACAGACTTTTCCAAATAAGCCCACTGGGGGCATATTCAGTAGTGGCGGGCAATGGAATTAAAGCAGCTGGCTGTAGCTGCTTTTATTTAAACACAGATAGTCAATGCTAGGGCCATACATACCAAGTCCCCCACACTAAATATCTGGATTGCCCGGATAGCAATTTAGTTAGCCTGTCAGTGGCGATATCCAGCTGCTGGCCAGCTTATTTTTGGCCTAACTTTAGCCGGTTGTGGTTAAGCGGACAGTGGCTGGATATTGCTGCTGACAGCTAACCCACCCTCTGTGGCAGCCACTGGTCTGCCCCCGCTTTACTGCCCCTGAATATCTCACTGACTGTGCTTTAGTCAGTTAGTAGTTCTGCTAACCAGCTAGACTGTTTTAAATACGCCCCCCACTATCTCTCCTCTATCCCAAACTTTACCTCACCAAGTTCGCTAAGAAAGTAATTTCATTTACCCACAGAGGCCGCATCCACTCTCAGCTTTCCCTCAGAAAATAGAGTACCTGAGATCTTCCCTTGCTATATATCTTGTTTCTAGAAAAAATGCTTCCCCCAACAAGCCCCTTTGATCATTAACACTGCAATTAGCCTGCTACAATGACCTTTTCAGCTATTCTACCTACCTAGCAAAAGCTTTGTGAATACCTATTGCTCTCAGGATAAGAGTTTTCTCATCCTTTTGCAAAGAAAGGTGGTCTTCCCGTTTATGGCAGTTAATCACTCAAAATACTAGGAGTAATTCTAGACCTTTAAACCAAGCAAAATACCTGTCTGTTTTGTTTTAGACCAAAAACTATAATGAATTAAGCTGGTACTTAATTGCTTTCTTTTAAGGTTATAAGAGCCTACCTAAATCTAACAGAAATTACTTTAAAATCTCTCAAGAAAGCTGCTAACTGCCTACTTAGAGCCTATTAAATCTTAATTTAGAAATGAATTTAAACCTCTAAAAAAGCGGAGAACTATTTTTGCTTTGTTAATGAAAACAATAGCAGACATTTCCAAATAAACTGTCTCTCCTCTATCCTAAGGGGCCCTTTTTCTAAAGTGCTTTATGCGGTGCTGAAACACACGGTAACCGCACATTGTATGACGGAGTGTGGTCTGGGTGGGGTTCGGGCGGAGAATGGGTGTTGACTGCACACTGCAGTCAGCACAGGTGTCAGCAGCGCAGTTAATCCCCAATGTTGCATTTAGTACAGGTGCACCTACCACCACTTCAACAGGCGGCATCAGATGCATCCACAGTAATTGCCAAGGGTCAGAATGAATGCTAAGGGGCTTGCCTGCACAATAACTGTCGGGCACATGCTGGTCATGCCCCCAACAATTACCACAATGCGGTGGAACCTAATGCACATTGGTCGGGGCAAACATATACCACACTTGAGTAAAAGGGCCTCCAAGATTTCCAGCACAGGTTGTTGTTGTTGTTAAGTGCCGTCGAGTTGGAGTCGACTCATGGCGACCCTCTGGATAGCTATCCTAAATTGTGTTCGGTCTTGAGTCAGGAGGCTCATTGTTGACATACACAGAGATTCTGTCCACTCTCTGCTTTTTTTCAATACAGAACTCAGGTAGGTTTATTAATGCCTGTGAGTAACCCATCTTTTCCTGTCAGTCTGCCCAACAAGCCATAAGCCTCTAGGCAGCTATAGCACACATAACAACACTGCAGAATGGGTACATAAATTTGTGTTACTATCACTTCTGCCTCCGAATACCTGCAGAGCAAACAATTAACCACAAAAACAGTTATTTTTATTAACTCACTTGTCATTAAAAGCATTTACTGTTCTTCTGCCAAGTCTACTGAAAACCAATCAATCCATTTAGCACAACAAACTATGTTAATAATGGTTGTATTTTAGGCAAAGAAAACTTAACTAGGTGAGTATTTTGGTATCAAAAACATGTAAGGACATGTATGACTGCTCAATAGAATGATCCCTCCCTATCTCTTTGCAGTGTGTATATTTTAAGAAGACATGTTTTGCAAGTAAAATGACAGCATGTCCAGATATCTGGTGGTCTTGACAAATGTTCCTGCTAACCTGCGCTGGGTCCACCACCAACATTCCTGCTGGCGGGAGGGGGAGGTGCAGAGCGTTGATCACTTATGAGGGCAATTCAGAAGGTCTGTGAGCTTCCAAGCCAACTTTCAAAAAAGAAACGCCCTGATGAGTTTCCCTTTAAGGAGACTGCATCCAGTGGTACAAAAGGGATTTTTTACCCTGTGTATTCTGCAAGCAAGTTCACCTGCATGATACCCGGCACCTTGTATCAACCCAGAAAATGGCCTCCTGCCTCATTCAGTGGTGGTAGCCCCAGCACAACACTTTATCCTTTGGTAGTGATGGTGACATTAGCACAGTAGTAACCCCCTTTTCTATCCTTCTACCCAGTAGTCCCTGTTGTCTCCATCCTCTAACCCAGTCCTCTGGGAACCCCAGGCCAGTCAGGTTTTCAGGATATCCATAATGAATATGCATGAGATAGATCTGCATACAATGGAAGCAGTGCATCCAGATCTATCTCATGCATATTCATTGTGGATATCCTGAAAACCTGACTGGTCTTGGGGTCCCAGATTACTGGGTTGACAACCACTGCTCTAACCTATGCCCTATCCTCATCTCTTTTTCACCATGACCACATGATGCCCACAAGGTGGCGCCACCTTTGGCATGGCACCTTATATGGCCACCCCTGCTTGCAGGTGAAAGGCACGCGTAAAGTGCATACTTTACCAAGCCCTCTCTATCCCAGCCCAGCATTGCCCATTTTTTCTGCATGGAGGTGGAGCAGGTTTTAGAAGGCATTTATTCACAGAAAATATTCCAAAAATTGCCCCTAATAAAAAAGCAACTTCAACTCCTATTAGGAAAAATACCATTTATCACAAAAGCTTGAGGATATATCAAACCATTTCAAGGCTAAAATTTAAGAATAATGAGTAGTTTAACAGCCACGTAAAGGTTCTTGGCACAAGTACTATGAAATTCTAAACTACCTGTATGACAGAAAAGGATTACACAACACAGAACCTAAGAATATTTTACTGAACCAGCCTTCTGGAAATCTATTCTAATGACTTGGGAGTCAATTCACCCATGTAGAGGATAATGTTATAAGAGGGTGCCTGATTAAAGAACATTTTAAGATTTAAGCCTATTTCATAAAGACAAGTAGGCGGTTGCATGTCTGCATAAAATACTAGCATCAGTGGCCTAACGCCCTTACATCGTAGACATAAACATTTAAACCAGCCCTAGAGCTGCTGTGGATATCGGCACTTATATTTTTGAAGTAGGTACACAAATTATAGTATTTTATAATCTACTTGCAGCTCACGCACCACCCAAATTCTGTCCATGCCCATCAACAAAGTAGGGGCCTTAATCCAAAATATATACTTTTAAACCGGTACAGGTGCACGTTGCGCACACATGTAGGAAGGAGTCTGTAAAGGACACTGGAAGATAAATAACTCTTTCTGAGAAGAGGGCGTGAGATATTTTCTAGTTCTTCGGAATATGGAAAGTGGTTTTCTCAGGAATCTCAATGGCAGGGAATACGTTTAAAAAGTGCAAGTAAACCAGCAGAGCACAAACATAGCTATTGACAATATTATATCGATTTGATCGTTGGGACTTTGACGTGTCCTTGAAACATGAATAGAATTTCGATTTAAAAAGACATGACTTCTGAAAGAGGGCCAGGGTGTTTTGTCTCTGAACCTCTTGAGTGCTGCTGACGCGTTAACAGTTGACAGTCAACCAGAAAGAATTGGCAGGTCCAAACAACTACTTCTCCTCCCTGTTCACTCAGAAAATGAATGCGGAGCGACCTTTGCAAGAGCTGCACCGACGAGCACTGGGTTCAAAGGTTTATTGAGAACTTTTAACCACAGGCAGACGCAGTCGCTAGCACCATAAACAACCTGCAAATGTATTTCCAGCACCAAAATGATAACTAAAGCTGTCATACATAAAACGATCGGTTTAAATAAAAATGCATCGAGTTTTACTTTAATAACTCTATGCATCTCAGCCGTAACCGCCTTTCCATCTGAAAACCTTTGCAATGCAGTGCAATGTGCCAAACTCTACACGCGCATACATCTTTAAAAAACGGTCTTAATTGCTAATTTAGGGTCCCCGGGAAATATTGACGTCAGGATGCTTTATATCTAAGCTCACCCTGAAGCCAATCAAGCCTCGGACCTTTACGATCGGTCAAGCGCAATAAATTTGATGAGTGCACTGGCAGGTATTTCCTCCCTGCAGCAAATACTGAGATATCTTGGGATAATTACTTAATGCACTTACAGCAGAAAACCTTTTAGCACGGCCCCGGGAATGAATCAAAACTATGGATGTCACTGAGCGGTCGCATCAATTATTTAAGTGCCGAGAGCACTTTGCATTTTAAAAAGTAAGTGGGAATGCGAGCAGATCGAGAAATCGGTGCTTACCACTCTGCCCGAGAACCTTTCGATGGCTCGCTTCACTTTGCCGTAGGTTCCTTTGCCCAAGGTCTCCTGCAGCTCGTATCGGTGCTTGAGGTTGTGCTTGTGGTGATGCCTCTTCACCCCATGCTGTTTCTTCGACCCCTGAGGAGGGGAAGCCGGGCTGGGGGGGGAGCCGCCTTCCTGCTCCAGCATGGGCACCGATTCCTTCTCATCCAGCTGCGAGCCCTCGCCGAGCCCGGATGCGCGAGCCCCGTCCATGGCAGGCTGCAAAGCGGCAACGGCTCCGATCCGCCTCCGCCTTCAGTCCAGGGGGCGCACGGCCACCATCAGCCTCCCCCGCACACCCCCCGCAAGGAAGCGCAAAGCAAGAGAGCGAGGCGGAAGCAGCTTGCAGGCTCAGCAGCGGCCCTTCACGCCGCCGCGCCGGCTCTTTGTGCGGGAGCTCCGCGAGCAGCGAAAACAAAATAGCTGCAGCATGACCGACCGCGCGCCCCTTTTCCGAGCTCTATTTGGTCCGGCCTCCGGTCGGGGGAGGTGCGATCGCTCGGGGCGTTGGTGCCCTGCGAGGGGGCGGCACGGTCTGCCCCTTAAAGGCGGCCGTGGCGGACCTGCGGCTCGTCTGCTTCGCCTGCGGGGTGATGAGGTTTCACTCGCACGCCCCGAGCTAGCGGATCGCGAGCTGCAGGGAGCGAGGGAAGACTGGGGGCGGGGCCCAGCGCGGCTCCTCCCCCTTTTCCTCTCTGGCGCAGTGACTCCGGCCGCTGGACTCGGGCACGCCAGGAAAGGGGGGGGGGGGCGCTGCCCGCGTGCTCTGCTCCCTCCGGCCAGGCCTTTCACTTTCATGCTCCTGGTGCCAGTGCCTGAGCTAACGCATTGACAGGAAGGGAGATTTCAAAACAAAACAAAAACGACCAGACTTTCCATTTCACCCCCACCGACAAGGCGCATCCCCCCCCCCCCCAAATGTCATTGGTGGCACATGGGTCTCGACCCCCTCTAAAGTGTCATTAGTATGCCGTGGGCCCAGATACCCCCATTCCCCCCCTCCCCCACACACACACATCCCCAAAATAATCATTGGTGATTCTTGGGCCCCCATCCTCCCCAAAAAATCATGGTAGCCCAAGGACCCCAATCCCCCAATATAATTCTTTATGGCAAGTGTGACCCAATCCCCCCAAATAATCATTGGCTCTGACCTTCAATTCCCAATTCCCCCTTCTAGAAAATCACTGGAGGCCCATGTACCTCCCTGTACCCTCGGACTCCTCCCCCAGTACCTTCAATGTTTGGAGGCAGGAGCGATGCCCTCACACTTCTACCTCTGCGCACCATCTGTCAAAACAGTGGTGTCTGACCCCACAGGGTGCATCCCAGGACACACAGCATGGCTTGGGACCAGTAGAATGGCTGTCCCCACGCTTTGTGTTCTGGGAATGCGCTGTGTGCGTCAGGCACCACCTTTTCCCAGGAGGGCACAAAGGCAGAAGCATGTTGGCATCGCTGCTGCCTCCTAGCATTAACAGTATAGGGAGGAGTTCCAGGGGTGGGGGTAGGCGCTATGGGGGTCACTAGTAGGATTTGGGGAGGGGAATCTATCATAGAGGGATCAGGGGGTCTAGACATGCTTGGGTCATCTGAGGTGAAGTGTCTCACCACCTCAGATGACCTTTTGCTCCTGGCTGCAGCCTGCGCAAACCCCTGTGTTCATGTGTCTGTCATACTCTGCCTTCTTTTGTGCAAAATTTTGCACATAGCCGTTTTGCATACTTTTTACTTGCACAGTTTGGGAACAAATTATTTGCATTAACCGTGCATTAAAAAACCGTGTGCTGAGTTACCGTAAGCGTCTCGAATGCAAGGTTTCTGCATGAAGGCCTCAGGTGAACTATAGGTCAGAAAGCAGCATATGAAAATGAAAAGGAAACCTTTCCAGACCACTTTCTTTCCCCAAAAGCACCATAAACATTGCTTCTCAAAATCATCTTTTGGAAGATTTTCTTGGCCACTATACAGTGAAAAGATACAAGATGTACAGATGACACCAGTGGAAAGTTTTCAAGTGAGGGATTAGGAGATGAAAAGAGGGAGGTGGGATTCAGGGATTGGCGTAGATTCAAATTCCGAAAGATAAAAGTGCAGAAAGCCAAATGATGGCAGTTGCCCAGGACAGAAAAGCTGCACTTAGTACAAATCTACACTGGAAAATGACAAATTTTAATGCATGACTTCCCAATTTCTTTTTTTTTTATAAATGTTTGCTTCGCCATTTTCTTCTCAACTTCTCAGGTTTTGCTTTCAGTTTCCATGCTGTTATGATCTCCAGACAGGTTTAGATTACGTAGTTTTTCAGCCTGAGCACAGAAAAAAGAGCCCTTAACGCATAACAAGAACAAAAATAGATCTTTCTTTTTCTATGAAAGTTTATTGGTCAATTAATAATATAATATCTATAGATATTGAGATAGTTTAGAGTAGTTTAGTCTTTGCCAATGATTCTAATCAATGCATAACTATTTTTTATTTACTCCCTCCATTGTTTGTCCAGGGGCAGGCAGCTACTCCTCCCCTTTTTTGGAGTCCAAAGGTGGTACTGAGGCATAGCGTGTTGTCTTCTTTTGTGGACAAAACAGGCGACCAAATTCTCTCTTCAGGTATACCAGAACACCTGATAATTCTCTTCCACAACCTTTACGTAGATCAAGAAGCAAATGGAACAAGGAGAAACAGAATGGTTTAAAATAAGCAAAGGTGTACGACAAGGCTACATACCTTCCCCCTACCTGTTTAATTTATATGCAGAACAAATCATCAGAGAAGCAGGACTGTATGAAGACAACAGAAGTGTGAAGACTGGTGGTAGATTCAACAACCTTCACTGTGCTGATACCATGTTACTGGCTGAAAGTGAAGACGATCTGAAAAATTTGCTTCTCAAGATCAAGGAGCATAGTCTTAAAATGGGCCTGCACCTTAACGTAAAGAAGACAAAGATCCTGACAACTGGAAAAATCAATAAGTTCATTGTCAATGGAGAAGAAATTGAAATAGTGGACAACTTTAACTGCTTGAATCAATAATCAATAAAGAAATGGCAAGCAGTCAAGAAATCTGATGACACATTGATCTTGGCTGAATGGCTATGAAGGACCTAGACAAGATTCTCAAGAGTAGAGATGTCATTCTCCATACAAAGATTTGACTTGTCGAAGCCATGGTATTTTGAATAGCGTTATATGGATGCGAAAGTTGGACAGTGAAAAAGATAGGAAGAAAATTGATACCTTTGAATTATGGTACTGGCAACAAATACTGTGTATACCATGGACTGCCTGAAGAACAAACCAGTCAGTACTAGAGGAGATCAAACCTAAGCTTTCTTTAGAAGCTCAGATGACAAGACTGCGACTTTTATACTTTAGCACATCATGCGAAGAGAGAGATCATTAGAGAAAGACATCATACTTGCAAAGGTAGAAGGTCAACGCAAAAGAGGAAGGCCAGCAATGAGATGGACTGATACAATAACAGCAGCTATGGATGCCGCCTGACTGAAGACCAAACACTGTTTAGGACAACTATCCAGAGGATTGCCATGAATCAACACAGACTCAACAGCACTTAACAACAACAGCAACAAGGTTACTGTAAACCAGTGCTGGTTTACCATGTGGAAATGCTTTGTTTTATTTAGTGATCTGTGGTAGCCAAGTATTACATTTTAATAAGTCTTTTGGGGATTTTCAATGGCTAAGAAAATCACCTGTTCCTGGCCGTGACAACATTTAAAGGGGCCCTCGCTGCTCTTTCTTCCCCAGCATACTACATCTCCTTTTGCCCAGCAGTGATGAAACTTTGCCCTCCAGTTCCACGCAAGTTTCAAAAAGGCCTCCCCAATGTTGCCCCCTCAGTGATTCCACCCTTTCCCCCTTCTTACCACAAAAAAGAAGACATGGGCCTTCTGGGGCAAGAGTGATGCCCAGTCACTCCTGCTTCACTCGCACCAAAATTCAAAACGGCACAGGCTGACCCGCTACTTAACTTTGCCCCTGCACATGAGAGGCAAAGGTGAACTGCAGGGCCCACAACTTCTTTCTTGCAGTGAGGGGGGACGGAGAGTTGAGCGATATACATTGGCCTGATTTGTTCGAAATTAGGCTGGGGTGGAAGAATTTTCAGGGTTTCAGTAATTAAGGGAATGGGGTGCTGCTAAGATGGGGGATTATGCTGGGGAGGGAAGGTCAGGAAGTAGCTAGGGTTTTTCTTTGCAATTTATAATATTTGGTTGCCATTAGGGGGCCACAGGATTATATTCCCTTTTAAATTTCAAGGACCAAGCCAACCTGAGAGCACTGGCAAGTACATTAGGCACATCATTGCACGTCTTGAGATTTCTGAGTATCACAGCTTGCAAAGACTTTTCACAATCTGCACTACATGGCATGGAAGTGAGTTTCTTTGCATGCATTTGTGTACGACATGACTCATTAGTATGCCCATGTTGTGCCTGACTTATGGGTCTGGAAATAACACACAGAAACTTGCAAAAATCATCAATAAGCAAAGAAAAAATAAAAAAGTATATAAAGCGAGACCTTTTTATTGGATTAACTTAATGCAATTTTGACTAGCTATCAAGCCTAAAATCCTTCTTTTTCGTATCAGGACAGTATGAGCAAAAGATGGATCTCTTTATAGAAGGAGGCTAGAATAATGGGTGTCAGATTTGAGGAGCGAGGTTACCCCCTACTATATTATTAAGATAACTTGTACCCATGCAAGATATGCTCAATGAAAGCTTCTCTTTTATAGAACTTTAAAATCCTATTACCTTATACCAATCTAAGTCATTGATTGGTAGCTGTCTTTTTTAAGTATTGCTATATTCTCACTCTTCATTATGTTTTTTATGAAAACCCTCTAATAAGTTACCATGGAGGTAAAACTATAGGAGAACATTTTATGCAGTTTGGATTGTTCTTTCCTAGGTGTGTAACTTTGCACTTGTCCACAATAAATTTCATCTGCCATTTGGACGTCCAGTCTTCCAGTTTTTCAAGGTCCTCTTCCAATTTTTCACAATCTTCTTGCATTTTAACAACTTTGAATAATTTTATATCATCTGCAAATTTGCTCATTATTCCTATTTCCAGGTCATTTATGAATATGTTAAAAAGCAGCGGGCCCAGCACAGATTCCTGGGGTATCCCACTATTCACCTTTCTCCATTGAGAAAATTGGCCATTTAACCCTACTCTTTGCTTTATCTTTTAACCAGTTCCTGATCTAAAGTACTACACTGCCTC
Source organism: Ichthyophis bannanicus (assembly GCA_033557465.1). Classification (NCBI taxonomy): domain Eukaryota; kingdom Metazoa; phylum Chordata; class Amphibia; order Gymnophiona; family Ichthyophiidae; genus Ichthyophis; species Ichthyophis bannanicus. Next base: position 486,210,129 of record CM066037.1, read on the forward strand.
CTATCCCGTGACTTTTAATTTCACCAAGAGGCTCTCATGAGGGACCTTGTCAAAGGCTTTCTGAAAATCAAGATACACTGCATCAACCAATTCACCTTTGTCTACTTGTTTATTCACACCTTCAAAAAAATATAGCAGATTAGTATGACAAGACTTTCCTTGGCTACACCCATGTTGGTTTTCTCCCATTAAACCATGGCTGTCTTCATGTTCAGTAATTTTATTTGTTATAATGGTTTCTACTATTTTGCCCGGTACTGACGTCAGGCTCACCAGTCTGTAGTTTCCCATGAATAATTATATGTGAATAATTTAAAATACAGTACATCACAGCTAGGAAATTATTTGTAACACCATGTTTCTGAGTGTGCAGTGTTTGTGTGTTTTATGTGTGTGTGTGTTTGTAAATCTTTTTTATGTTCTATGTGCGCTGTGCACGTCTTGCTTTGTGGTGGAGTATCTGCGGGTGGTGGGGCATTTATGGAGAACATACTTTTAGGGGTTGGTGACAGTTGAGAGGTTTCGGGGATGGGGTAGTTTGAAGGATGGTAGGATAGTTACAGTGGGGAGCTTTTGGAACTGGGGCATCTTAGGGGAACGTTTTGAGAGTGGAGCAGTCGAATGATATTCTTGATGGGTGGAGCAGTTTGTAGGGTGGTGAAGCAGTTGTAGGGAATAGTTTTTGGGAACATGCAGAGTGGTAGTTTTTTGGGAGTGGAGGCAGTTTGTGGGATGGTGGGGGCTTATGCAGAGACATTTTGTGAGGTGGTGGGGTACGTACAGGGACAGTTTTTGGGGGCGGAGCATTTTGTGAGGTGGCAGCATAGTTGTGGGAGTATTGTTTAGAGGTGGGGTGGTTTGAGAAGTGATAGGGCAGTTGCGAGGGAGTGTTTTTTAAGGGTGGGGCAGTATGTGAGTTGGTAGGGCAGTTATGGCATGGTAGTTTCGAGGTGGGGCAGTTCAGGGGGTAGTTTTAGGTGGTAGGGTGTTGGCAGGGAGGGGGCAGTTGTGGGAAATATTTGTTAGGGATGAGGTAGTTTGTGGAATGGTAGGGCAGTTGTGAGAGGATATTTTTGTGGGTGGGGCAATTTGCAAGGTGGCGGAGCAGTTGTGGGAGATTGTTTATTGGGGTGGGGCAGTTTGTGGAGTAATAAGGCAGTTAACAGGTATAGGATTTTGGATAGGGCAGTTTGTAGGGTAGTGAAGCAGTTGTGGGGGGTATTTTTTTGTGGTGACAGTATTTGGCGGGTTGGTAGGGCAGTTGCACGGGAGTATTTTTGGGGGTGGGGGTGGGTGCAGTGTACGAGGTAATGGGGCTGTTGTGAGGGTATAGGCATTTTTGGTGGTGGGGCAGTATGGGGGGTTGGGAGAGTAGAGAACAGGGTGAGGGTGTTTAAAAGGAGTAATTCCCTAACTGCTGTATTTTACCATATGTAAGTTTCTATGCTACAGAAGTTGAAACTCCTTCTCCCAGAGAAATACATTGGGCTAGATTATTTTGGGGGGTTTATTTTTCTGAAACCCCTAGTCCAATTTAGCCCTTTTTCAAAATTGATGTGGTTTTTTTACCAGTTTTCCCCCACACACCAAATTTCATCCTGTTCCATTACATTTTTGCAGAGCTATTCTGTCCCCAGACAGACAGACATTCTCGACCCTTTTATATAATTCTTTCCAACTACCATTGGGTTGGAAAGAATAAAAAGGTCCCAGAACTAGCCCCAGCATACAAAAGCTCTTCCGCAAAGTTACATTTGCTCTAAGGCAGGTACAATTATGCTTATGTATGTTTTGCAGTTACCTTACAACTCTGACCCAACTCTGCCCAAACACCAGCCCAGGACCAGCTAAGCACGGACCCGGTGCTCTTGTCCTATACACATGGACAATTTCATCATGACCATGTTTTTCTGTGTAAAACAATGCTTTACATGTGCAACCAAGGGGGTGCACAACTGAAGGCATCAGATATCCTTGGTCAGGCTCTGCTATGGGAAAATAGCTTTGTAAATAAGTCCCTAATGCATTTTAGTAACTAGGCCCTGATCTAATTTGAGGCAAAAAGCTTTAGAGCATGAGGTTAATCGTAAACGGAGACTCTGAAAAAAATGACTGTTGCCTGCAGTTCCTAAACAATGTATTAAATTAGTAATTCCAAATCAAGGGCATACCTGAAAAAACTGGTCAGTTTAGGATGAGCAGGCAAAATCTTGTCAGATGTCACATCTAATAAAATATTTTCCTATTTTGTGTACAAGACGATTGTAACCCCATCTATTGTATCCCTTGCACTAGGGGTGTAACAGACAAATGCATAATTTATGCTAATATAAAGCTGAATGTAGTGGTTGCTGTTTTTCAGAAGATATCAAAGGAAATGAATGTGTTTATGAAGGGATGCGATAATACACACATCCTTTGGACATTTAGATAAACTCAAGCCTTCCAAGCAAGGCTTTTTAATCTTGTTATTTACCTTAATGACATACTTGACGTCTTCCCTCAAGCATTATTGCTTAATTATTCAGTTATTATATACCAATATGAGTATTTATCTGGGATAACAATTATCTTGTACAGGATACATTTAATAACACATTTGTGGCACCTGATAAGATTTTGGTTGCTCATAACCATCTTACCCTTAAATGACTGGCTTTGAAGTGATACTAGGTTGGTTCTGAATTACCAGTTTTACTCAAATTTTTATTTAATCGCAACAAATTGTCATTTCTTTTAAATTTCTGTTTTACTATTAACCTCATCCTCAATTAAAGTTGAGTGTTCTCTTGACATGAAGCCCCGGAGCAATGGTCTCTGAGACATTCATAGAACAGAACTACAATAGGTCACGCCTGTTAGAGACATAGCTCTTCCTACAGCGCCATCAAGTGTTCATATAGCTCTTAACACCTAGTGAGGGCAGCAAGGACGCCACAGGGCACCATCCACCTCAACCTAGTTTTCATGCACAGTAACAAATCCCTGTAGTACCAAATTTAGAATAATGGAAATGTATTCAAAATTCATCCATATACACTACTATGACAGAAAGTAAATAATCCTATGGAGTCAAAATTATAAAGATTCGTCAGCTAAAGCTGCCATTGTTAACATTCACCCCAATTCATAGCAAAAGAGACTAGGGATTAATGACTTTTCACCCAACTGCTAAACAATATAACATGCAAAAAACATTAGGGGTATCAGCTGTCATCGCGGCACTAACCTGGGAAAATCGATCCACGGTGACAGCTAACATGGGCCAAATGCAGAATTGGGTGGGGTGCCTGTATGGTGCATTTACAATGGGCGTTGACAGCACATTTTTGCAGATATCGCAGATGCTGTCATGCCGCAATCCCTGCGCTTTCACTGCCTTATCTGCTGGGGAAATGCTGAGCATGTCCCGCAACAGATAGCGTGCAACTTTTGCAGCTAACGCAGCCTAATGCCCTTTAGTAAATATACCCCTAGGCGGGTGCACAGGAAATGGTTTTGTTTCATTTTGGTTTTCATTTTCTTTTTGTCTGTTATTTTGTTTCCTTGAACCAAAAAAATTAAAAAAATAAAGAAGCAAAATCTCTCTGAAAAATAAAATTAAAAAAAAAGAAAGAAAGACAGTCTGACTCATGACACCACTGCTGCCCTCCTCACCTCACCTTGTTTCCTCCAGACCCTTCTCTTACCCCATCCAGAATTTTCTATCACATTGACCTTTTGTATTTCACTTCAAACGACACCCCAACCCTAAAAAACATGAAATATATGAAGAAGACAGTGTTATGTAAGCTCCATTAAGTAGATGAAGAAGTGACATGCTTTGTCAGATGCCTGAGACAATGGTCAATCTGGGCTGCTTGGTGGAAGTGCCCAGGGGTAGTTCTGTCGTTAGGTGAGGTGAGGTGAGGTGAGGCCGTTGCCTCAGACAGCACATTTTTGGGGGCGGCAGTAAAGTCAAAGAGGCAGCAGAAGAAGGAAAAGAGGTCCCAAGAAGAAGAGCCAGTTGCTGCACTCTAAGAGGAGCCTCCCAGCCCAGCTCCACCCCCTGACCTCATGGAAGGAGCCAGAGGCAGTAGGGAGACCAGGCTTAATGAACCTAACAGTGGAAGTGGTGGCGGAGGTGAGCGTGGCAGATAACGAGCTTACTTCTAGCAGTATTTCCCAGGTGCCTCCCAATCTTCCTCTTCTTCAGTCACCCCAGCAAGACTGGCAGCAGGTAAAGTACTGACGTGCACATCATCTCCTGTTGCGCAGGTCAAGTTTCAGGATAACAGGCATGTGACCCCATGGTTCTTTCTGCAAGACTGGCTCTGCGACAGCAGGGCAGGATGTGAACGTACGTACTTTTCCTGATTGGGAGGTGGTGGGGCAATAAGGCTAAAGGTAAGCTCAGCCTCTGCCTTGCTCACCTCCTCCCATTGCCCTAGCCTGCACAGGGGCTAAATGTGAGCACATGGGAAGGAAAGGGAGGAAGGAGAGTGCAAGGGAAGGACGGGTGAGAGAACATTTACCCTGTGATAATGTACCTGTGCACCTGTCCCCATCCATACCCCACATCACACCCTTTTTGTTCACCCAACGCCACCCCCCAGCTCATTGACATATACACCCACCCCACCTCAGACATCTCCCACTGCTCCATTGTTCCACACACTCTGTTTAAAGCTGACACCCCCTGGACACCCCCTCATACACACACATTCTGATGTGCCACCGTTGAACATCTGACACACACACACAGAGACACCCCACATATACCCCCCTATACTCCCCTGCTACACACCCTACAGTTCCCTCTCACATACTCCTGTCTAAGAAACCTACCCATCCTCCTACTACAGGCACCCTTCAGTCCTGTACATACCCCTGCATATAGCTTCCTTATTTGGTAGCTTGACCTCTAATGATAGTACCACATGACTACTGTTATTGGGTCAGAGGCGCTATTTTGAACACGGGTGCAGATGGAGCAGAGCATTCTGGGATTGTTTCTGCTCCCATCTAGTAACCAGGGAGACCACCAATAAGAGCTGAGGGATCCAGGGGGGTGAGAGAGACATGGATTTTGTTGAAGGTTCAAATCAGAGTCATGGATCTTGTTGGTGTGGTCCTGAGGGGTGAAAATGTGTGTGTGTGTGTGTACGTGTGACAATGGGACACTTTTTTAAATGTTTTTTTTTTCTTAAAATTGCTGCTGCCGCTGGACATGCCGGCAAATACTCATGTATTGCTAGCATTCTAGGTATTGTAAAAAAGGTTCTGGGTTTGGCAGAGTCTTTGTGAAATACAGGGGGAACGTGGCACATCCCAGCCTGAATGTCTCAATTCCCCTCTCCTCAAGCCTCCTAAAATGGGCCTTCACGTACTATATTCACTTGAATATCAATCTGACAAATTGCTTTGCCTAGTGATTATCACCACTGAAACAGGATTGCTCAAATGCAGCAAAAGATTTGTAATGTTAGCCCTAGAGGAAGTTATTCCGTTCTTTCGGAAGGAGGAGGGATTACCCGTCTTCTCAAGGTTCATTACAGTGATGGTATGCGCAAAACTGACCCATTTAGGGACATTGCCCCAGGAAGCCGCAAAGGGAAACAGGAAAAGGAGCACAAGTTAGTAGGTTCAACTATGGAAGAAGATGGAAACCTACCAATGGAACTGTTCTATCTATGGGGGACATTTTCAAAGCCCCTTATGCACATAAAACCATGCTTTACATTCAGCAAGCGGCACACATATAACGAATATGTGCTATCAATGCATATGGTATTTGCATAGGCATTCCTGGGGACAGAAATGGAGTTAGGGTAGAGCTGTGAGATACGCACATATGTTATAAAATATGCGGGTGTCTGTGCAAACTTAGGTGGGCCATTTGCACCTCCCTCAGAGCACCTGTGTCTTCTTTCCAGTGGGGCAGTTTTACAAGGGTTACATAGGCACATCTGTGCCTTCACAGCCTACCCTCCACGTGACTAGATATTAGATATGTATCTGACATCCTTCTACCCCAAACTGATTTCGTAAACTTAGGAGGGGGCATATTCAAAAGGATTTAGTCAGTCGGCAGGACCTACTAACCGTTTAAACCACGGCGGCCCCGATATTCACTGGTGCTGTCTGGATATCCCCACAGATTGCAGCAAAGACAGCCTGTTAAAACTGGGGCGGTCTGTGGGCGGACTGGGAGAATCCCAGCAGCTACCCAGTTAATGGCCATATCCCGGTCAATGACTGTCCTAACTTTATCTGTTTTTTGCTATCCAGTTAACAGCTGAATATTGCAGCTGACCAGATTCGCCCCAACACTGACTATCTGGATTAGTTAAAGCAATGGCTGCTGCCGCTGATTACTGGGCCTTTCTGTTTTATCCTCATTCAGTCATTTTTTCATAAGGGATCTATTCCAAACCCAGTTTCATTTTTGTTACCCTTCTGTATTCCTTTTATGATTCTGACAAATCCTCATTTGATTTGGGACAACCAGAACTGTAGACAGCATTCAAGGTATGTTCACACCATGGATTTATACAGATGCACTATGAGGTGAATGCAATGTGTGCCTTTGAGTCAATGCTGACTACCAGCGACCCAGCAGCGCCTGGGTTTTCTTGACATTATGAGAGTTTCAGGGGGGTTTTCTATCCCTTTGTAAATAATTCCTAACACAATTAAAAAAACATTTTATACAGAAAAGCAATGCTATGAAATTATATAAATACAAAAACATGCTTCAGCATCACAAGTTGCTCCAAACTGGGGGAAGAAAAGAAGGCAGGGAGGTTAGAGAATCAATCAAACTCTCCTTTAATTGTGATGGCGAGAGCCTGCCTGACCTCTTGCATGAGAAGGTCTTCCAGACTCTCTTCCAGCTGTCATTCTGTCCATCAAAACAGTTTCCTCCTTGTGCTCCCCATATACAAAAGGAGTTTCAGACAGGACAAAGCTTTCTTATCTCCTATGGACTGGCACTGGCCTGCAATCCGTGACCCAGATGTGAAAAGGCTCTGAACCTGCTCAGTGCTCTAACGTTCTTATTGTATAGCTAATGTCAGGTTTGGTCAGAGTGTCAAACAGAGGCTACATTATGCTCGGATGTCAGCAGGTATTTGAATTGTTGGCGGTGGGAGCTTTTCAGTCCGCCTTCCATCCTAAGCAGTGTGTGAAGAGTATTTTTAAATTGGAATTGAATTCAGCAAAGCTCTCAAGAAACATGATTTATTTTTTTGTGACAAGATAAAACATATACCAGTGTAGGCGTAATTCTGTATCGGTGTTGATGGCACAAAGATTAAAATAGTAGACTACAAATGCTGAAGTTTTCAATACAAATATCTTTTCAGTTTTTTGGCCGGCCTACTTCTAATTAAAAAATTTCTGGTGTTTCAGTAGGCTTATTACCGCTACTACTTTTAAAAACACCTATAAGAAAATCTGTTCTGCATAGAGCTTACAATCTCATCAATAAATGCAGACAAGACAAGAAAGACATTTCAGTGAGGTAGAGTCATTAAGAAACAGAAAGAAAAAGAAATGTAATCTTAACGGGGATAAATATATGTAACTCTCCATACAGGAAAAACAGCTAATGGGGCGAGGCTTAAAGTCCTCACCAAACCACTTTGAAGAATATTGAGTGGAAACCATTAAGCCAGCAAATAAAACCAGAAGTAATTTGAGAAAGATATCTCAACAGTGCTGAGGCTGATAGCATTGCAAAGAGGGAGTTGAAGGAAAATCACAATCCCCTTTCCATCTGTGTAGGTACCACGGCAAGGCGTGGTTGCAAAACAGCACATAAGCATTGCATCCCAGGGCACTAATTAGACATAGATGTCGTCTAAGAAAATAGGAGGCACAAGTGGTCCCCCTCCCCTTAAACGGGATTACTGTTATGAAAATAAGAGATGCAGCTGGTGTTTGACTTAAGATAATAAAGCCCCACAAGATTTCATGAGAAAAAAAGCAGCAGGCTCTCTGTTCCTGTAAATCTGTGTAGCTCAGACACACCCTGAACAAAAAGCAAATAAATCAATCTTTGGACTCCACAGAAGTAGAAATTCATCAAGGGAATCCCGTGTCAGAAGTGAAGAGAAGAATTTGATACAGAAACCTCTGGAATGTTAAGCAACATATCAAAGAGAAAAGAACCTGCGGGGTCAGAAATGAATCCAGAACCCTGGGCTCAAGAGAAGTGTGAGTCACACAAGCTCTCCTCTGTGCACAGGCAGCCCTTAGCCAGGGCAAGCGGGGATACTAATGGTCTGAGGATTCAAAAAGGCTGTGGGAAGATTTCTACTTTCCTTCCTAATGCTTGATCTTAAGCTCACCAAGGACGAAAAGTCAGTGAAAGCTGCAATTAACAAAGGAATAAATCCAATTTATCCAAAGTGGCTGGATTTTCCCAAAACTAAATACTGCAAATCTTCTTTTGTCTGTTCTCGCATCTTGTTTGTCCTCCGAACTAGAAAAAAGAATCTGAAGGGAAAGGTCTGAAAGAGCCTTTGGGGCACACTGGCTCAAACACTCGTCCTCTGCCATGAAGGCTGTAGTGTGATAGCTGTGTTACTCCACTTTTATAGTAGTTAAATAAAAAGAGGAACCAACAGGAAAATAAGGTGATACCTTTTTAATGGACTAACGTCATACATTTTTTGACTAGCTTTCGAAGATTAAACCTTGTTCAGGTCAGGACAGTATGAGCTAGTCAAAAATGTATAAAGTCGGTCCAATAAAAAGGTGTCATCTTATTTTCCCTTCTAGTCTCTCTTTTTATAACGTAGAAAGCTTGAGAGTAGCCCTGGTAACACTGCAGGAAGACAGAAGGCAGCCAAATACCATTTTACTTATTCCAACTCCTTTATCTCAAGAGAAGGTGATAGAGCTATTTTGCTAAACCGTAATAGGCTTGATGACCCAGCTCCAATGTTCGACTAACTTATAAAGTTTCTCATTTTTTAAGGTTCCTCAGCAGTTTATTTCATATCATCCATTTCCTCACTGCCTGAATGCTCTATGTTGAACGATTTGAAAGATAAGGTGTACAGAGATAAAACAAAAATAAGTATATTTTAAGGAGAAAAAACAGTGTAATACAGTCAATGGATGTATCTACCACCCCCCCTCCCCCCCCCCCCCCACACTGCAGTTAGTGTCCAGCTCGATGCTGGTATTGCAGCCCATACGTGTGTTACCAGTGCAGGGCTTAGTCAACATGACCCTGTGGGCTTTTTCATTGTGCCTCATCCTCTTAAGGCAAAAAGCATAAGTGCAATTTTATTTTAGGAGGTCAAATATTAAAAGCAAAAAATCATTTCTCATAGACATAATATCAGACCCCATAAGCCAGGCCAAGGTGACACCTCTGTAGGAAAACATTTTTCTGGATCAGAGCACTGCATCGATGACCTTATGGTCAGCATCTTAAAAGGAAATTTCAAAACAAGCCAGGAACATTAGAGGCAAGGCCGGAGGAAGCACTAGGTGAACTAGGCAGCCACCTAGAGCGCCACAATTTGGGGGCAACAGTGGAACTGGCTTCTTGGAAACTCCTCACCAGCATTAGCAGCCTTTTAAATTAAATCGGAGTCCGCTGCGGTGCTGCAGCCCAGACCTATGCCCTGAGAAGTCTTGCTGAAGGCTGTGGTTACATGGAAAACTTTGCAACTTTGTTGGCAGTTGGAGCTCCATCCCCTTTCTCCCACATTATCATACTGCCTAGAAGCTATTAAGAGATGGCTAAGCAAAAGGAACCTCGCAATAAGCTACAGAAAATCTGAAGCCACATACATCACCAGAAATCCAACATTCACACCACCAAAAATCATCACAATTCTAAATAATGACCTGTTAGTAAAAACAGAGGAGAAATACCTAGGAATCACAATTGACCAAAACCTTAACTTCCAAACACAAATTAAGAATGTCATCAAGCAGCGTACCACAAGATAAGAATGGTACTCAAACTCAAACCTCTATTGGAACAAGCTGACTTCCGAACAGTAGCACAAGCCTTCATAACACCAATATTAGACTATGGAAACATAATCTACCAAGGCCTTCCAAAAAAATCAATACATCCCTTGCAACTCATGCAGAACACTGCAGCACAAATCACAGGAACAACAAAACACCCCCTTATCATGCCCACTCTAACGCACTTCCACTGCTTACCGGTACAGATAAGAGCAAAATACAAGGCAATACTAATCATCTTCAAAATCAAAAACAAACTAGCTCCACAAGTACTACAACCGCTAATCATCAAGGAGCCAGATAATAGGGCAAGAAGGACACCCCAAAGGAACCTACTATCAATCCTGAAAAAGAAGACCAGAGCACTACAGTCCACATGCACAATATGGCTATACGCCCCATCAATATGGAACAACCTATCGGAGACAATAACAGACATTTGCGACTTGAGAAGCATTTTTATTGCTTTTCTATTTAAGGAATACTATGAACTGAACAATTAAACTAACTATTCCTACCTCAGCATATGAATATAAAGCAAAAGTACACCAAAAATGAACGAATCCTCCTAAGAATCTATCCATAGCCTTCCTCACGTCACTATCTCACGAAGAGATAGCTGACACACCACTTGAGCTCTGTATGTGGATTCTTAAACTCTGTAAACAGTAACAGGATCTACAACTCGTAGGTAAATACCGGACTGTAAACATCCCTCCTCATACCACCACGTTATAAACCCTGTCAAATCTAAGTTCAATGTTTAATGTAAAGTTAATGTTGTTCAAATGTAAACCGCTTTGATACATGATGGAGCAGTATAGAAAACATGTTAAATAAGTAAAATAAAATAAATAATTACTGCAAGGGGAGGAATGAAGGAGTCATATGCGGGAGGCAATGAAAAGCATGCATCCTGCCCCAAAGCCCTGTTTATCCCACTTCTTGCTATCCTGCTGCACTGCATCACTGAAGCGGCTGCATCAGTGTAAGCGCAGTAGCAGGTAGCCTAGGGCCCAGCAGCTGCTCGATTGATGGCCTCCTCTAACTCATCGAGGGCAGCCGCAAGGTGATGACATATATCATGCTCCAGCAGTGGCCTCAACCAAGGGGAAGATTGTGAAACATAGCAGCAGAGCAGAGGCACTTGGAGCAAGAGATTGACAGTGTGATAATCATAGGTGGAGGCATGGGGTGGGCCCCAGGGGCCATGGCCCCACCGATATTTTGCCCAACACAACATCAGCAACTAGAGAGCTTGGGGAAACACTGGAGTGGTTTGTTTGGCCCCTCCAACCAAAAAGATGTTCCACTGCCCCTGGTGGTAATCAAAGGAAGGACTCACTCTCTCACTGTGTGTTGCTGCAGCCTTCCAATAACCTGGTCCCAGACTCAGTCCAACTGAGGTGAGATGAATGGCCGGGAGAGTTCATTACAACTAACTTGCCTGCCTGCAGTGTCCTTAGGGGGGGGGGGAGATACTCCTGACAGGAAAGGTATGGGGAGAGAGAGAGAAAGAGGAATGGTCTTGTGGTTTGGGGGTAGGGGAGATAGAGAGAGGGAATGATCCTGGAGTCTGAGGGAGGTGGGGGAAGGGAAGAGAATACTCAATGTCAGTTTTCAAAAGTTTAGTGTGTATGTATGTGTGCGTTTGGTGGAGGAGGGGGGAATGCATAGCTGAAGGTTTGCCTAGGACACCAAATACCCTTGCACTGGCCTTGGTAAGAGGTTTGAAGCGCTAGAATAGCTATCCAGCCAAACACAACAGCCATAGGGGGCTCTTCCTGTCCCCTATGCTTTGGCACTCTCAGCAGTGGAATGCCTGTGCCGCTGAAGGGGACGCTTGGTCATTCCAAATTCCACCAGACTTAGGAACCCCATGGGAAGGACTCACCCTCATAAGGCATCAATGAAACCCAGTCCTCATTTCCCCTGCTCTCCTATCTCCCCTGTGGCACTTGCCCCTGGTCAGACTAAAGATGTCCACCAACAAACCTTGCCCACCATGCAGACCTATGAGTGGTAGACCTGCTACAGGGGCTCAGGAAAGTAGAGTCCAGCCTTAGCTTGTCAGAGGCAGCTCCCACCCATGTGACCACCCTACTGAGAACATGCAGGCCATAAAGTCAGCATGTTCTGTCTCTCTACACCTGATATCTCTCCGACACTCCAGGCCTAAATGTCTACCTGCCTATCTGACATCGCTGCCTGGATGTCTCACTGCCGTTTGAACATGGCCAAAACTGAGCTTCTTATTTTTCCTCCTAAACCTACCTCCTTCATTCCTCCTTTCTCAATCTCTGTGTATAACATTCTCCTTCTCCCTGTTTCCTCAGCCCGCAACCTTGGAGTCGCTTGTGACTTCCCCCTCTCCTTCTCCACACACATCCAGCTGATAGCTAAAACCTGTCATTTCTTTCTCTATATCATCATCAAACTTTGCCCCTTCCTTTCTGAACACACTACTAAGACGCTTATCCACTCTTTAATCACCTCCCGTCTAAATTATTGCAACCTCCTCCTTGCTGGTCTCCCTCTGAATCATCTCTTACCCCTTCAATCTATTCAAAACTCAGCTGCGTGGCTAATCTTCTGCAAGCCCTGATATGCTCATATCACCCCTCTTCTCAAGTCACTTCATTGGCTCCCCTTCCGTTTCCGTATCCAGTTCAAACTTCTTCTAATCTATAAGTGCATTCATTCTGCTGCTCCTCAGTACCTTTCTCTTTCATCTCTCCCTACACTCCTCCTCGTGAACTCTGCTCTTCTGGTGGCTTGCTTCTCTCTGTGCCCTTTTCTTCCACTGCCAACTCCAGACTTCGATCCTTTCACCTTGCTGCTCCTTATGCCTGGAACAAGCTACCTGAGTCTGTGCGTCAGGCTTCATCTCTGCTCATTTTCAAATCCATACTAAAAGCTCACCTCTTTGAGGCTGCTTTTGGATTCTGATCCACTTAACATCCTACGTGTCTCCTTAACCTTCCCCAGTTATATCCCCGTTTTCAGCTGTTATATTGTCTGTCTTGACTAGATTGTAAGCTCTGACGAGCAGGGACTGTCTTTTTACATGTTTCTGCACAGCACTGCATATGCCCTGTAGCACTATATACATTTTCTTGCCAAATCTTCAGGCACCATGTGTGTGCGAAGTGGGTTAGTGATCTAAATCAGGTATAGACCTCTGTGTCCCAAGTCCATGCCTTTTAATTTGGCATCCCCCCCCCCCCATGCCTTTTTTCCAAAAGGTCTTCCCATTTGTAGCTGCAGGCAGAGGAAGGGGAGACCCAGAGCCCACATTAAGAATTAGGGGTAGTTGTGTGGGGAGGTAGGAGGAAGAGCACTATAGGTTTCTCATGCCGCTACATTCCTCCAATGTGTCTATGTCTTTCCGCAGCCGACTTGTGGCGTCGGCTTGGATCAGGTGAGGTAGACTGGCAGAGAGATGCTGGCGGATGCAGATGCCAGGACTGGCCCACCAGAACCAGAAGCAGCTCTCTGGTCACGTGTTTGTTCACGTGGCCTCGTGGTCCCAGAAGCCATGCTGTTAGCCCACAGCATTGCATCTTGTGGCAGCCTGGGAATCTAGTGGGCGCGGTGGTGGGTCTGGCATGGACTCCCAGGTATTTGGAGCGTCTGGGCACACAGGTGATGCTGCCCATTAAAGTGCTGATGGCACTGTTTGTTTAAGATGATTTCGCTCACAGAAGATGCACCAGGAAAGGATGTCGTGAAAGAGCTGCGCTCACCCGTCTCTTCCCGCCGAGGGCTGACGTCAGCTCTCCTTAGGAATCATTCTTTCACTATTCTCCTGTGCTGAAAGGCCAACCCCACAGACCCAAAATTAAAAGATACCCTGTACAAAAGGGCAGAGCCTGACCTTCTGCAGCTGTGCCTTTCTATTGAAATGACTCATTTAACTCTGACATGTTATTCACGAAAGTGCCATAGGACAGCGCAGAAGCCTGGACACTCATTAACTTAGTCCGAGACACCTGGTGCTCCTCCCTGCTCTCCGTGCTTCAAGGCATTAAAATACCAGTGCAAGACAGCAGTCAAAGCTTTACAATACTTGACTCAGTTTACTGAACAAAGGCCTCCAGATTGCCCCAAAAAGAATCTTTTCTAGTCCGGCTGTTTTAAGTAAAGTAGTGGACAGAAGTCTGGAGCTAGCTGACTTCCATGTACAGACTTAGGAAGAATTAGAAATGATGTACTTTTAGAAATAAACAGATGCCCATGTAAATCCTTTTCTGTGGTTGTTTGGATGACACTTCCTTCAGGTATTCACGGTGTTGTACCCGCACTAAGATCCCAAGGAAGGTAAAAGAAGGTTAATATCTCTCACATTGAGGAGGACTCATCCAGAGCACCAGGGCAGATTTTGCTGCAGATCTGTCAGTAAACCCATTCCAGTGGTTTTTGTGTGTGGATGGGAAGGGGGCACAGAGGGGTGGGTCCCTCAACTCCTTTCTGCTCCCTTGGGCTTCTTGCTCAGTCAGAACGTCAGGATGTGCTTCCATGAGCCTTCATGCACAACTTAGGGATTTTTACAGTCCTAAACAGAAGGCACCACGGTCACCCGCACGGAGCTGCAGTATAATCACGTAAAGGCACGTGTTCATGACATCCACATGCAAATAGCCATTTTAGAAAGGCCCCAGTTAACATATGGATGTGCAAAGGGAAGTGCTTGGGGCATGATTAAGACGTGACCGGGGCAGCTCAGAAATCCACATGTGACTTCTTCATTTCATAAAAGGAATATGGATGTGTCAGGATTTACAGCTACTCCCTGGCACGCTTAGGTTTTTAAAAAGTGCTCGATTCAGCCAGTCCTTTACAGGGAGCTTAAGAGGATTATCCTCCTTAATCTCCCATTTGTTATCTCCTCCTCTAAACTGAAGTAAAATAAAGACGTCAACTAGCAGCATTTACATGTCTATGTTTGAGAATTGGCCAAGATGCACATATTAGTGTTGGCTCTTACATGTAGAAGTTGTGAAATCCAGTACATACATGTGCATGCTATGCGTGCTTCCCCGCTGTTTTTCCCATGTGCGCAATTGCAAAATGGCTCCTCTGGCTGCATGTATAAGCAAATACGCAGGTGCTACTGCACCTTCCTAGGCTCTGCATTTAGCACAGCCCTTTCTACAGTACTGATGGAACTGTAGATGTATCACACTACTTAAGATATAGCTCCAAACAAACTATGTTCAAAGTGGAAAACTTTCATTCATTAGGAGAACAGCTGATCACAGTTGTTACTTGAACCATGAAACTTTCTCTAAAAAGTGCCCAGAATGTCTCAGACCAAACAGCGCTGTGAAGCAATTATCTTACTGCTTATCCACATTTCTGCGCATAATAGCATCAATGACAAGTCTGGGATTATTTATTTGATCACCAATTCTCCACCACCTATGTGTTGAAAAACTACTTGACATAAAAACCAGTTTCTTATCTTGTTTATTCTCCTCAACGCCTCCCTTCGGCAGCACTCTTGCGTTTCACTCTCATAAGGAGTTTCTTCAGGAGGGTTTATCAATGTGCACTGACGCTTGATAAAGTCTAGCATTTCAAGGTAGTTTGCATGCGCGGCGTCTTTTGTAAGTTTGCTATCTAATGCTATGAGTTACATAGAAGAACGCGGGCAGCAACATTGATAAGACCGCTTCTTCTGTTTCCCCATAAGACATAGATAGACTCCTCTAGACTCTGAAGGGCCTCCCAAAGGGGCAGAACATGCCCCTTTGGTTACACCCCTTTGGACACATTACCGCGGAGTGGCAAGTTCTTTATCGGGGGAGAGGGAGGGACGTCCAGGAAATCCCGCCTCCTCCACTCACCGGCACTCCCGGCATCTCCTGGGCACAGCTGATTCAACGGCAAGTCAGGTAACAACTCCAAATGAGACCAGAGCAGCAAGATCTTTATCGGGGGAGAGGGAGGGACGTCCAGGAAACCCCGCCTCCACCACTTACCGACACTCCTGGCGTATCCTGGGCACAGCTGATTCGACGGCAAGTCAAGTAACAACTCCAAATGAGACCGGAGCAGCAAGATCTTTATCGGGGGAGAGGGAGGGACGTCCAGGAAACCCCGCCTCCTCCACTGACCGGCACTCCCGGTGTCTCCTGGGCACAGCTGATTCAACGACAAGTAGGTAACAACTCCCACAGCAATGCTTTTAACTGTGTAAACTTGAGAAACTCTGGGCCACATTAAGAAGCACAGGTATACCAGAACACCTAATTGTTCTCTTGCGTAACCTTTACATTGATCAAGAAGCAACTGTTTGAATAGAGCAAGGAGAAACAGAATGGATTAAAATCAGCAAAGGCTGCATACCTTCCCTCTACCAGTTCAATTTCTATGCAGAACAAATGATCAGAGAAGCAGGACTGTATGAAAACAACTGAGGTGTGAAGATTGATGGAAGACTCATGAGCAAACTTTGCTATGCTGATGATCCCACAATACTGGCTGAAAGCAAAGACAATCTGAAAAGTTTTTCTCAAGATCAAGGAACATTGTCTTAAAATGGGCCTGCACCTTAACGTAAAGAAGACAAAGATCCCAAGAACTGACAAAATCAATAAGTTCATTGTTGATGGAGAAGAAATTGAAATAGTGGACAACTTATTCTGCTCGGATCAATAATCAATAAAGAAATGACAAGCAGTCAAGAAATCTGACAATGCATTGCTCTTGGCGGAATGGCTATGAAGGACCTGGCGAGGATTCTCAAGAGCAGAGATATCTCTCTCCATACAAAGATTTGACTTGTCCAAGCCATGGTATTTTCAATAACATCTTATGGATGTAAAAGTTGGACAGTGAAAGAAAGATAGACAAGAAGAAAATCAATGCCTTTGAATTATGGTGCTGGTGACTAATACTGTGTATCCGAAAGACTGCCCGAAGAACAAACCAGTCAATATGAGAGGAGATCAAACCTAAGCTTTCCTTAGAAGCTCAGACGACAAGACTTAGACTTTCATACTTTGAACACATTGTGCGAAGAGAGAAATCATTATGCTTGGCAAAGTTGAAGCTCAACGCAAAAGAAGAAGGACAGCAATGAGATGAATCTATACAGTAACAGCAGCTACGGATGCCACTCTATGAGCAATGAGCCACCTGACTGAAGACCGAATACAGTTTAATACAGCTATCGAGAGGGTTGCCATGAGTTGACACTGACTTGACGGCATTTAACAGCAACATCAACAACAGGCAAACAGAGGGTAATTTTAGAACAGGGCATCTAGGTTAGAGGGCATGAAGGTACCTACAGTATTTTTCCCAGTATTATAAAGATACATAGGTGCCTATGGGGGTCATTTTAGAAGCCCTATTCAGGATTCTCACATTTGAAAATGCCCATTCATCCATGCAAATCACATTGATCTCCTGAAAATTTACACATGTTTGGCATGATCTCATCTATGGTGCATGGTGGCATGTCTGAGAAAAAAATACAATGTGCACCATGTCCATGTCTATACCACCCCTGGCTACAAATAGTTCATTTAAGCAACCAAAGACCTGAACAGAAAAGAGGAGAAAGCCCTCTCGCTTGCCACTCCAAAAAAAAACAAATAGGTAAATAGACTTTTTTTTGCCTGCTGCACCATTGCACGTCTCTGCTTGCAAAATGGCAAGCCACAATGTGTATGTGGCAAGAGATACACGTGCGTGTTCTGGAATACTATCACAGGCATGTCTATGTTGCTGGACTGGCGGCCATCCGTATCAAACACATACAAGTTCTTTAAATTGCCTTAAAAAAACCTGCACATGTCTGGGGTATATTTCTGCACACCCCTGTGCCTTTCTATCTGATGGAAACATTTATCTTTTAGGGTGGAGACTGGCCAATTTTAAGAAACACACAGGCCACTTGCATTGCCGTCCTCCCACGGAATTCCAGATGTTTTGACTTGGATGTCCCTGGCTACACCTAAACGGCCTATCTAAAATGTGCCTTCACTTATCTATAAAATATAACCACAAATCTAGCAACCACTGCGGCTTCATTGAGACTGTGCATAGATCATATCCATGCACAGAGCATGTGAGTACGCATATGGCTTAGTATATTTTCAAATCAATGTGCACATTTTGTGTCTCTACCTGCAGTTTGCTCAGACCGCACTCCCAGCAAAGCCTACAGCAGAAAGTACATTCATGACACCTCATCTACTGTTACACCTGAAGTAAGTTTACAAGAGACATTTTAGGGGCACATATTGCAACATAAATGCTAGTGAGTGCTTTACTGAGACCCATAAGAGAGTCCATATTTCCTGGAGTTTTCCTTCTAATCAAGACAGAGGGGACACACACAAAAAGGGAAACAAAGCTCTGAGTTAAACCAGTGAAACTGTGATTGGGTTGAACTAAACCTCCTGAGTTACAGATGGGATGAACTAAGGAAGAGGAAAATTTAATTGAGTAATGCTGAAAGCAAAAAGGCCTCTTAATAGTACAGCGCTGCTCAAACACTGTGGGGAAGGACTTTGAATCCCACCCACCTCAATCACTGTCTTTTCTTATATTGATTGGGGTGGGTGGGATTCGAAGTCCTTCCCCACAGTGTTTGAGCAGCGCCGTACTCTGACACCACACTGATCGTCTAGCTAACTTAATACAAATATTTAGGTTTCTAAACTGTACAGTACAAACTAAATATTATGGGAGCATACTATAAATCCACACTAAAGCATATAGGTTAAAAATGGTCCCAGCAACGACAATGTAATGATCCCATGTGCATTAGCCATGCTGGATCATCCCGGAATCCAGGACTAACCTGAGGGCAGCCCCACTGAGGCAGGCGCCATAAGTCCTTCAATACCAATGACTTCTATAGAAGAAGAGTATAGTAAGTAGAATATCCCTCCCGTCTCCCTGGGAAAACCCAAACACAGATGTGATTGTCAACAGAGCTGGCAGTCTTTACAATTTTTATTAATTTATGAAACTATCACATGTTCATAGAAAATTCCAACAGCATATTTAAATAATTTGGGTTATTAATTCTCTCAAGGCAGAACTACTCAAAGGAATCTCCTATACATTTCTAGGAAAAATCAAATACCATATTTAAATGGTCAGACTATTAGGCCCACAAGGCATTACCATTCTGATAGAATAGTCTCTTGTGGTCCCTGTGTTCCAATACAGTTATCCCCCCTGGCTTCCTTTACACTGCATGCCACATTCTCATCCATGCGCAGGAATGCAACTAGACTGGTGCATGCTGCAATTCACATGGGGGAGGGGGGGCCAGAATCGTGTCTCGACTGGCCATTAACTACTGACCATCTATGTCATCTAAGGAACATGTTTAGGTCCACACTTCTCCAGGGAGAGATGGAAGCTCCATGTTACGGTTTAGACAAATTTGATTGACTGCCCTTAAAACTCAGAAAACATTAAGGTGCTTTACATATAAGGACAAAACAAAAACAAAAACAAAACCAGGTTTTGCGTCAACTCGAATCTCCGTACACCAGATCAAAGGCTAATTGAACAAGCCAGATCTTAAGGGCCTTCTTAAATTTTGAATGGCAAGACTCCCAATAAATATATAAGGACAAGAAGTTCCAAAGAGAGGGGCAAAGACAGGAGAAAGCAGTGCACCGAGAAATTTCCAGCCGCACCAGGGAGAAGTAATTGAAAGAAGCAGTGCTTTTGAAGAATGTAAATTGCACAGAGGAGTATAAGGAATTAAATTCTCAGCGAACTAAAGAGGTGGTCCACAGGAAAACGTGCAACGAGCCAAAACAAGAATCTGAAACGTCATCTGTGCTGAAACTGGGAGCCGTGCTGTGAAATCAAGAGAGGAGAAACATGATCAAACTGTTGAGAGCCCATGAGAAGCTTCACAGCCGTAGATTGAATACATTTAAGTTTATATTTAGGTTTAGTCAATGCTTGCTATATTGCCCTTCATTGAGCTATCAGAGTGGTTTGCAATCAATGTCTAAAAACAGAAACGTTAAGAGCCGCGAAAGCACAGCTTACAAAAGACATCTAAGTGCAATCTGGGACGGTCAATCCAGAACGTCAGAAAAGAAAGCCAGGGACATCCAAGTTCAGGCAGTTTCACAAATATGGACATGCGCGACATGGATGTCTACAGGGACGTCTGCATAAACATCCCTAGAAAAATATTCCAGAGTGGGGATGTGTAATAGCTTAATGGCTAGAAGAGTGGGCTGTAAGTCAGGATTCGAATCACACCTCTTCTCGTTGTGATCTTGAGTAAATCACTTACTTTTTCTTCTTTTCTACACCCTCTGGATGTTTTACAGCCAAAGCAAGCACTTTCCCAATGCCTATTCATGCCTGGAGCAAGGCTAAACTTGATGGGGGTGCAGATATCCCCAACATTTCTGAAATTGAGCAGGGACATCTAAGTCTATTGTACCTCCCCAGACACACCTCTGCCATACTCGCTGCTTACTTGGACATCCTCATACCGAAGACATCTTTAAAAGCCATTATAAATGTCCAAATCACATTTAAGGCTTTTAAAATGATTCCCATAGAGTAGTGGTTCCCAAACAGTGGGTCGCGACCCCAAATGGAGTCACAAAATTCTCATTTGGGGTCTCAGGTGCATGCAGAGTTTTGAGGAAGAAGACTGTCACCAATACTCTGCCATTGCTGCCTTCAACCAAGCTCCCCTATCCCAATGCAGAGTCAGTCTTCCCTTTCCTTCTGCAGTCGTTTGAATTATGCCCCTTCTCTATTCCTTGAAACCTGTATCGGCAAGCACTCACATAACAGATAAGAAGTGTGGGGACCTGAAGCTGAAGTCTGTGCATGCACAGAAGTCTTAGCCTCAGTCGTGTCCCGCCCCCTCCCAGACTTCCTGTTTCTATGGGGCAGGACACACCTTAAGCTTCTGGGCATGAACAGATTCTAGCCTGAGGTCCCCTCACGTCATATCTGTACACTGAGTGCTAATGCAGGTTCCAGCGGAGAGAGGAGTGGCGTGATTCAGTTGGCCACAGAAGGAAGGGGGAAGGCTGATACTGGATCAGGGGTGGGGGAGGTTGGTTGAAGGCAGCATTGTGAGCGGTTGCTGCTGCACGTTTGGAGGATATGGGGGCATGATGCAGTCAGCCACAGCCTGACTAAGATAGTGTAGAATTTGGGGAAGATGCTGGATTGTGGAGGAGGGGAAGGGAACGTTGGAGGATGGACCACCAGGGGATGGGGAAATAGGGGAGGAAGCTGGACATGATGGGGGTTGGAATAGTTTGAATGTCAGGGAGATGTTTGACATGGGGGAAGGAGAGAGAGATGAATGATGGAAAGTGATGAAAAGCTTTGGGTAAATACAGCAAACAGCAGGAGAAGGAAGAAAGCTGAAAAGAAGAGATCAGTATTATAGACCGATATAAGTGATGAAGTGAAGACAGGAGGCAAGAAAAGAAATGGGAAATAGACAGGCCGCACTGGAAACAAGAGAAGGCAGAGAAAAGTAGAAACCAGACCCTGTCAGGTCAGTCCCAAATTCTTTGTTCATTGTATACTGTACATAGTTATTTAACTGTTACATGTAACCGACCTATTGCTCTTGTTCAATGTAAACCGCATTTGATCCCTGCAAAAAGCGGTATATAAATGCAAATACATAAAAATAAATAAATAAACATCATGATTAGAAAAACTAAATAGACAGAAAACAAGATTTAAAAAACATTATTTTCTATTTAGTGATTGGAATATGCGAGCTTTTGGAATGCACATCTGCTAGGACCGGTGTTAGATATGGCTAGGGACCAGCTCGAGGCAAACATTTGGGAGGGGACCTCAAAACCTACTATCAGGCTGTGCTTTCTTCAGCTTCAGACATACATACCTACACTGCCCCCCGTCACTTAGCTCCCACAACCATGCACATATAGTGCTCCCAGACAGTGAGCCCCCCTCAAACACACACACTGCCCCAAGACATTCAATCCCCGCACACATGCATACTGTCTCCGTACGCCTAATCCCTGGCACACACTACCTCTCCAGAGACGCTCCGCCGTCACACTGCATAGGTTCAAGAAGCTGTGTCATAACTTCCAAGCCTGTATGTGTCAGTCGAGTTGTGTACATCAGATAATTACTTTAAAGGGCAGAGATTTACATATTTATAGGTTTATATTTATGTTATTTGAAAGATAGTTTTATTTGATTATTATCTGGGGTCATGGGAATTTTCAGCTGCTAAAATGGGGTCATACCGGAAAAAAATGTGGAAAGTTCTTCCATAGAGGATAAGTCGAAGCATGGTAGAGCTGGGGGTGCTTGAAGACCACTGTAAAGAGAGTTACAATAGTTGATAATGATCATAGTCAGAAGTCTTAGAATGAATTTTTTAATGTAAATAAAAGTAAAGTATCAATAAAGTCAAAGGGATCATTTAGACTGGCTAGATTTGGGCCAGTATTATTTTGAAATTGTGTCTGACAAAAAATGAATTTATAAGTTACACGGAGGGTTCTGTCTAAGAAGTAATAGTCTGACATGATTAAATCAGGGAAGGTGCAAGGACATTGGATATCTGAAAAGAGTCTTACGACCACCTTCCCCCCCACCAAACACACACGTCCCTGAGATTTTAATAATTAAACTCAACAAACATAATCATGAAAGCACTACTTTCCCCACAACAAAAATGCATAAATGGACATCATACAATTAGATAAACTTTGTTTTATAAGTCTGTGTGTGCCCGCTCTCCTTGCTGGTAAAAGAATGTGCCAATGGCTCATTGAGTTTGGGGGACTGTCGGAATCGATTGTTTTGCTTTCAGTGCTAATACTCTTTGCTGCCCCTCAGAAGCTGTGGTCCTAAGTGACCGCTTAGTCTGTTTAATGGTTGGACCAGCCTTGGATTAAATGAAAGCTAGGATTTAACAGATCTGATTCTACCAAGAGGGAAAAATGAGGACAGGACTACTGCATCAATTTGCTAATTAAAGGACAGTGAGGAGTCCAACAGGTCACTGAGAGAACGAATAGTAGAACAAAGAGAAGGGATGTTCCGGAAGTAGAATAAGGGTGGGAAAACTATATCGAGTCACATTTAAAGATAACAAGAACCAAGGGACACCCTCCAGCCTGCGATGGCTCACAAACATCGGAGAAATCTCAGACGAAACTGGGTTGATAGTTGTTAGCATCATACTCCTCCAGAGAGGACCCGGACTCTGTCACTGAGTCTCTGGTCCTCTTAGGAGAACCAAAAATAACGCTTCTCACACTCCACCTGGTGGGGATTAAAGCTCCATTTCTTGGTCCACACCCCTTCTGGGGGAGCAAAGCTTGGTCTTCACTCAGCCACTGGGCAACATCCCAAGAGAAAAGCCCCATCGCCACGCTGAAGTGCTGATGCGTTGATGCATTTTCCTTGCTGGGAGAGACTTTCCATCACTAGGCTCATGACTTTCCAGGTTCACTCAGTGATTACAACGTCACACTCTCCTGCTGGAAGAGAAGCTTCCTCCCTTTGTCACAGGAGAATGCAGAGAGTTTGTGCATACTTTCTCTTCCTGCTTCCCTGCCTCTGACAGCTGCCAATCCAAGTCACAAGCACCCAATAGCAGAGCCAGCACAACCCACCATGCAAACTGTGCGCTCATATGGGGCTGCCGTTGATGAAGAGCAGGCGCCAACAGCTAACCTAGCTAGGGGAGTCAAAAAAACAATACGTGGACGAAAATCAGCAGACGGTGCCCTACCACCAGCCCCCGCCCCAACATCTGAATCAGCAGAAGCAGTAGCCAACTGATGCCCTTCTTTCTTCCCTACCTCAGAGCTACAGCAGCATTAGCAAGAAGCACTTCCAACAGCATCAACTTCCAGGGGGCAAAGACACTCTCGCTGCAAGAGCATATGACCTGCAGGATCTACTTGGCTCATATCATGTACACAAAAGGTTTGGTGCAACTGAAAAATGTTGCTGTTTCTGTTGGACACTTTGCACCAAAAAGCATATAGATGTGGACACTGCTATCATATACAAGAAGGCACGCTGTTCCTTATTACAATGTGGGTGAAGCCCAGCTGCAGACTTGACAAGATAGGAGGTCTAGAAAGCAGACATTTACACCTGCCTAGGTGTGTGTTTTATAAAATATGTTTGTAAATTGTGATTCTTCTCACGTTCCGCCCAAAGTCTTCCCGTGAACAAACCTATTTTAAAAACATGTATAATTGCAGTGTATGTACTTTTGTATGTGAAGAAACAGTCACAGGCGTGAATGACAAGGAAAGACAGAGTCCTTTATTGAACCAACGGCCGCCCGACACAGGCCGTGTTTCGTACCCTTCGTCGGGGGCTAGCCAGGGAAAAAAAACTAACAACATAAACACATTAAACATCAGAAATGATAAGGAAACAACAAACCAAGATTGAGACCATGTTATAAAACAATAAATATGTGTTAAATAAAGCTAAAATTATAAAAGCATAAAATTAAAAATAATAACATCTTACATGTACATAATTGACAAATATGCCTTTATTGTCTCCGTAGACTCACTCCGTTTTGTTTTTAGTTCATTCCCCCTTTTTAAAGCAACTTCATGACTGTGCTAGATGCATTAACAATTTATTTGTTTGCATATCCTGTCCTTTTCCTCCTCTCTCTGCATCCTTTGCTTGTTAATTTGATATGATTGAGTATGCAATGTTTTGATGTATGGTTTTATTAATTCTATTATATTTTTGTCAATAATTGTTATGTTTTTTTAGTATTAGCATATAATCTAAATGTTTGCACAAACAGTGTGAAGTGACATTTGGTTTATGCATCACAACAGAGGTTAGTATTTCAGTTTCGTTTAAGCACATTCTCATCAGGTCCCGAGCACTATTGTTCCCTCCTTGTTATATTTGTCAATTATGTACATGTATGATGTTATTATTTTTAATTTTATGCTTTTATACTTTTAGCTTTATTTAACACATATTTATTGTTTTAACAATTGTGTTTTATAACATGGTCTCAATCTTGGTTTGTTGTTTCCTTATCATTTCTGATGTTTAATATGTTTATGTTTTTAGTTTTTTGCCTGGCTAGCCCCTGATGAAGGGTACGAAACACGGCCTGTGTCGGGCGGCCGTTGGTTCAATAAAGGACTCTGTCTTTCCTTGTCATTCACGCCTGTGACTGTTTCTTTGTGTTCAGCATGAGTTGTGCTTCTTTGGTGTTGCACCTTTTGTATGTGAAAACATTTTAGAAGAAAAATCCTCTATAAACTTGCCCCCTAACTGTCCCACATTATCTGCTGTGTTGGCAGTTAATGCTTGGTAACGATGCATTCACTGCAAGGCTCAGTCACCGCCTATTCCATGCTTGCAGATTGGAACTTTCACATTAGTAGTTCAATACGGAAGTTAAGACGTCCTGGGGCATGTTTACTAGACCACACAACCCAGTAGCACACAGTTAAGGTGTCATGCTAAAAAGTAACACAGGCCTTAGCACCAGAAATCCCACGCTACCCTGCAGGTGCGCAGCGGGGTGGGGACCAGGATGGACAGAGGTAGAATACGGACATTGCCAACACATCATGGCTACTGCGAATGTTAGTGGCCTTTGCTAAGCAAACTTGCCGCTCTTACCGTGGATGCACTCAATGCTGCCTCAATGGGTGCTGTTAGGTGTACTCACATGCCAACTTGCACAGTGCCCATGCTAACTTTAGGGGCACGCAAACGTACATCCCTTAACGCTACTACTGATAAAATGTCAACCCACACCAATCATCTCTTCAAAGATCCTTTGGATTACAGTGGAAAAGCAACACTCAAACTTCCTTTACCTCTCCTAAAACATCGGAGACACCAGAACTCTAGGCAAACTCTTAACTCAGGCACAGAAATTAAATCCAGCCCTTATTTGCATTTCACAAATGGGAGTATTTTTAGGTACAGTATGTTAAATCAGTCTTGCAAAGCTATAGCATCTTAATAAAATTATTTCAATGGCTGCTCTCCCTAAAATATTTTCCAGCAGGCTTTTCTATTATAAGCTGGAATAAATAGAAAGAGTTGACAAGAATCAGAAGCACCTCCAGTCAGGTATGTTTTAAACTACTGATATGCACTGCATGAGAAGTGATATTCTGAAACACAGAGCTACGAGATAATGCATTTTTTCAAAATCCAAAGTAAAACAAAATATCTCCTGAAGGAGGATACTAGGTAGTTCCAGGTCCTGTGCCTTACATGCCAGTTCCCCCCACCCCACGTGACTCACTATTTCCTGCTGAAAGGTGGCCCCAGGGACTATAATTCTAGTAATAGACAGAATAGACACAGGGTTATGTGTGGGTAATGTGCATTTTAGCACATGGTACTGTCCACACAGGTCTGCAGTAACTGTTACCATGCTGGGATGACAGTTACCGTGTGCTAATCTCCATGATAAGCGCACATCACTTGATGGGGCAGGAATTATGTGGGTTAGGGGAGCAGAGTGGGCATAGAGAGCACATTGCGGTTAGCATGGGGGAACTTGCTATGTGTTGTCAATGTTGCAATTACTGCAGGTGTCCTTACCCACTCCTCAATGGGTGGCGGTAAGTGTGCCCGCGATAACTGCACATGGGTCCAACGCGTGTTACAGACATGTGCATGGGGTAACTGCTGGGATCATACTGTCATGCTCTTGCTAGTTATCGCAGCTGCTTTGCACTACTACATGTTAAGTCCCGGTCGCGAATCAACGCGGCCCGGCACAGGCACGCGATGGCTCGCCGAGGTTTCGGTGGGGGGGCGGGCAAAGAGCCGAGTACAAAGGAGCGCGCTCACCCCCCCCCCTTCCTGGAGGAAGCCGGACACAGCGATCCCAAATCGGAGGCCTCCTTTCGAAAACCGGACAGCAATCCAGCAGCGGAGGCCGCAACGAGAGCCCCTGTAACTCCAGGACATCGATCGGGAGACTGGAGGTTGCAGCGTGGGCTCTTGCGGCTCACCCCTACACTTCCTAGAGCGTGGCAGTACAGGGTGTGATCGGAGGCAACGCGAGGACACACCGGAAAAAACAGCAAGTAGGACTGAAATAAATAAATGATTAAAGTGCAGTTAGTCTAGCAAAACTGCCAGGGAGGGAGCACACAGTCTTCAGCGCCTACGGCAGCTCGGGTAGGGGAGAGAGCCGGGAAGCAGCGGATGAGTCCGGGGGGAGGGGGTTAACGGGGAGCAGCGGCAGCAGGAGACACGAGGTATAACCTAATAAAAATAAAATAAAAATAAATCATCCCTACCTGTGGCTAGGTGGACAGGAGTGGGGGGCCCTGTAAGGAAAGGGCAGGGCTATGGGGGGGCTAAGCAGACACGAAATTAAAAAAAAAAAAAAAAAAGGGGTACCCCACAAGTACACGTGGGGACACAGAGGTCTATCGGGAAGCCCAAGCAGAGCAAGCAAATACAGGGAGTGCAGCCGGGAAAAAGAGGAGTAGGAGTAACCAAGCGGGTTCTTATTATATTAAAATATAAGAATAATAAATAAATAAATGAATCAACTATACAATTAAACGGGTACAGGGCAATGAAGATAGGAGCCGAAAAGGCAATGGAGCTAGGGAAGGAAAGCGTAAGGCTGCCATCTAATGGACAAATGTGGTAAGGCAGACTGTGTAGATGTTGTTTTCTTATGTGCTGATATGAAAACTCACAAAGGAGAAAGTGTATTTAAGCTGGGCTAGGTAATGTTTATGTTTATTATGTTTATTAGAGATTTGATATACGATACAGTGGGATGTTATGGGGATATAGATAGCCCTAAAGTATATGTAAGGTCAGAGGAAATGTGTTGAGCACGGGATTATAGCTAGCATCCTGAATGATAGTAATGTAGACTTTCCATTGCCTCTGCATAGTAATTATATCCTAGTTGAGAAATGCCGAGGAGGGAGACACCAAAGGCTTCCAGGCCACGAGGCGCAAAGGCGGCACCGAAGGCGGCAATGGCATCAAAGGCACGGGCAGCGGCCGGTCCAAACACGAGACGACAGAGGGCTAGCCGTGAAGCAACTACCCCCGCAGCAGCAGCAAAACCTCGTCACAGTACAAGGAGGA
The DNA here is from genome assembly GCA_033557465.1 of Ichthyophis bannanicus. Classification (NCBI taxonomy): domain Eukaryota; kingdom Metazoa; phylum Chordata; class Amphibia; order Gymnophiona; family Ichthyophiidae; genus Ichthyophis; species Ichthyophis bannanicus. The sequence continues at coordinate 486,238,212 of CM066037.1, forward strand.
AGGCGCCGCAGCAACCGGGGAACTCGGCCCCGCCACAGAACCAAGAACTAGACGACCTGTTCCAGATGGTCCGGGATCAGGTTACACAGCACGGCCTGAACTCAGTTAAACAATGGCTGGGAGCACCGGGCTCTACGAACTATGAAGTACCATCAACGAGCGCCAGCGTGTCCGCACCCAACTCAGCACATGGTAAGTCGGGGTGCGAAAAGGGGGCATCAGAGCTATCAACGTCCTCATCGGACGAGTCCAGTTCGGACAGTGAAAGGGACATAGAATGGGCAGATGTGATGCGCTACGCATTAAAGAAAGTTAAGCGGAAGAAGAGCTCAAAACAATCCAATCCCCTCAGACAGGCTTGGTCGGGGCAAAGTCAGAGAGGCGAGGACGGCACATGCACGCCGGCGGCAGCGGCCCAAAAAACGCGGATGGATTGGCATGACACCAGCCGTGACCCACGCTGCGGGGTGAGCTCCCTGGCAATGTCAGTACCCAAAAAGATAAAAAAGAGAATTTGGAGGAGAGAATATATTGACATATTCTCTCTCCTGCTCAGGGATCAAGAGGATGAGTCAACCAGTGGAAGGGATAAGGAGAAAAGAAGCGAGAGGGATAGGAAACCTAAAATTACCAAATCCATCAACAACTGGGTGGCAGCATTCCACCTCTTTATGAGCGTGGTGATGGAAAAAGAACCCGAAGCGGGGCCATACCTGACCAAGTACCTGGACACGATCACCTGCGCACATAAGCAATACGGTGGATGGGCATGGCTAAACTATGATGTCAAGTTCAGGAGAAACATGGCTGACGATCCCACACTAGCATGGCATCATAGAGTGCTGGACATGTGGACCGAAGAAATGGCACACAATAGGCCATTGTGTCAGGATGGGCTGCAGCAGACGCTCCCGAGCACCCAGTGGCAACAGCCTTTTCAGAATAACCAAAGGAGGCAGGCCAATCAGTGGCCAGGGAGACGGGCATGTAGGCAGTACAACGCAGGGAGTTGTACTTGGCAGCCGTGTAAATTCAAGCACTCCTGCTCGGGATGCGGAGGAGGACATCCAGCTTTCACATGCAGGGCAGCAAGGGAGGCGAAGCCTTTCAGAGCAATACATCAGCGATCCACCGAAGGGGTTGGCACCAACACCCATCAGCCTTGAGCGTATGCGGCCATGGCTAAGAGCATACCCTAAGCGAGACATAGCTATCAGTATAGAAGATGGCTTCGCACAGGGTTTCCGCATTCCATCCCTAATCTTAATAAACAGAAAACAAACACGCTTACTGGACAACCCACCATCTGTCCGAAAACATAACGAGATCGCCCGCAGCAAGATAGCAAAAGAATTAGGTATGGGGAGAACAGCAGGTCCTTTCCAGTCACCCCCATTCAAGGACCTCGTAGTCTCCCCATTGGGGGTCATACCCAAAAAGGAGCCGGGACAATTCAGGTTAATTCATAACCTATCATACCCCGAGGGGCAGTCCGTCAACGATTACATCGACCCGGCATTATGCTCGGTCAAATATGCAACCATGGACCAGGCAATTACACTCATATGAAGCAAGGGGCCGTGAGCACAACTAGCGAAGGCGGACATTGAGTCCGCGTTCCGCTTATTGCCGGTTCACCCTGAATCTTTTCCACTGTTGGGCTTCTCGTTCAATGGAGAGTTCTTCTATGACAAATGTTTGCCCATGGGATGCGCAGTATCATGTGCATACTTTGAACAATTCAGTTCATTCGTACACTGGGTGGTCGAAGACCTGGCCGGCCCCAATACGGTAGTGCACTATCTGGACGATTTCCTATTCGTGGGAAAAGACCATGATGACTGCAAAAGGATATTGGATATCTTCGAGCAGACGGCACGGGAGTTTGGGATCCCATTAGCAAAGGAGAAAACAGAGGGCCCAAAGAGGATCATCACTTTCCTGGGCATACAATTAGATGTACCAGCACACAGGTCGCGCTTGCCAGCGGATAAAGTGCTGAAGTTGAAGAAAGATATGCAACTATTGCACAGCCAGCGAAAAGCGACACTACAACAATTCCAGTCCATGCTGGGCCTACTATGCTTTGCGTGCAGGGTGATACCCATGGGGAGGGTGTTCTGCCATCGTATGGCATGGGCAACAAAAGGTATAGCAAAAAAATACCACCGCATCAGAGTCACCAAGGAGATACGGGAAGACCTGCAGGTCTGGTTACATTTCCTGAGCGCCTTCAATGGCCTTGCCTTCTGGCAAGCGCTCCCGGTATCTAATGCAGAACTCGAATTCTTCACCGATGCCTCGGGAGGGATTGGTTTCGGCATATACTATAAAGGTGCGTGGTGCTCTGAGACATGGCCCAGGGAGTGGCACACGATGGGGATCACCAGGGACATCACGTTCCTGGAGCTGTTCCCTATAATGGTAGCCCTGTGTATTTGGGCCCATGAGCTTGCCAATAGGGCTATCACCTTCCATACCGATAACCTAGCGGTGGTGTGGGCGGTGAACAGTATGAGAGCCAAGACGCCAAGGGTGGTTGCACTATTAAGGCGAATAGTGTTCCTATGCCTAGCGCATAACATAACCCTTAGTGCCAAGCACATCGAGGGCGAGAATAATAACATTGCCGATGCTCTTTCTTGTTCTAAGATCGGGCTTTTTCACCAGCTGGCACCCGAAGCTGACGAAGTCAAGACATCGATCCCGTATCAAGTCTGGGAGTTTGGTCCACCGAGATCTGGGAGCTCCTGTTAGGAGCTTTAGCCGAGAATACCCGGCGCAGATACATAGCGGCATGGGAACAATACCAGACATTTTGCAGAGGCCTTAATACAGCAGGAAGACAGATTGGAAGTGCCCACGATTGTGCGATGGATTATGCACTGCAAAACCAATGGCTACACAAAGGCCGCGGTACAAGTCCGTTTAGCGGCAGTATCATTTTTTGCAAAGGCGATGGGGAAGAAGAGCCCCATGGCTGGGTTTATTGTACAGAAAGTGATGAGAGGCTGGTCCCGGGAACAGCCCCGAAGAATGAACAAACGTCGCCCGATCACTCATCAGATGCTCCAACAACTGATGGTACTGACCAGCCTAGTGCGTTACGATCAGTACGAGACAAGGTTGTTTCGATGCGCCTTTTCCTGGGCCTTCTACGGAGCATTTTGGGTAGGGGAGCTCGTGGCTTCCTCATCCGCGGAGCAGGGGACAGCCTGCGGAGGTATGGAAAAGCGAGATGTGAGCATACGCACTAGGGCCGTAGAGCTACAATTGCGCCGATCCAAGACCGACGCGGAAGGAAAAGGGGAAAAGGTGGTGCTGTCGGCAGTGCACAACGACCCTTCATGCCCGCTGAGGAATGCCTTAGCCTACCAACAGTTACGGGCGTACTCAGAAAAACAATGGTTCGTACATGCGAACGGGGCACCCTTATCTCGTTTTCAATTCACCAGAGTACTCAAGTTAATAATTGAACAATTGGGACGGGATGCAAGCTTATATGGCTCACACTCCTTTCGCATTGGGGCTGCTTCTACGGCAGCCAGCATCGGGATGTCCAGAGAGCAGATAATGAGGATAGGCCGATGGCGCTCGGATAGATACAAACTGTATATACGTCCGGCGCAATGAAGAATGATGGGCTACGTAAAAAAAAAAAAAAAAAGAGAAAGAAGCTAATAACAATAACCTGTTGTAAGGGTATAGAGCGGGATTGGGGGTAATGGTAATGTATAGATGCATGTTATGTACAGAAAAAGTGATTGATCATTGTGTATGAATACTGTCATAACCATATCTTTGATTGTGATCCATACAGGAGTAAGTTGCCACCTATGGCCGCGGGAAGTGTGGATATGTGGCCATTCATTCGTTCACTGGGCCCAAAAGTGGACTCTGCAGACAGCAGGGGGCGAATTTGGGATTTCCGAGTGCAGACGTGGCGGTGGTGTGGCTAGGACGACGGGGTATGGTGTGGGACCAGCTAATGCCGTCCTTGATCCAACGGAAGAGATCGACCGGGAACCCATGGATGATTGTGATCCATTTGGGGGGCAACGACCTTGCGTCTACGCGCAGCGTCGAGCTCACCAAAAAGATGGAAAGCGACCTGCTAACGTTGGCTAAGGCATTTCCCGGGACGGTCTTGGCATGGTCACACATCATACCGCGGCGCGTGTGGAGGGGAGAGAACTCGCACAGGGCAGTAGAGAGGACAAGATGAAAAGTGAACAGATGGATGGCCCGCTTCATGGGGGCCATAGGGGGGTACAACATCACGCACGACCTCATAGAGGAGAGATGCCCGGGAATGTATCGCGCAGATGGAGTGCATTTGTCCGACATTGGAATGGACATTTTTCTCTGCGCGGTACAGGATACGATCGAACGATTATGGCGGAAGCAGGTGTTGGCCACAGCAGCACGTTGATCGGTGGGGCCCCGTCAACAAGCGAGGATTCGCTGTTGGCGGGGTTGGCCGGAAGAAACGCACCCGGTGAGAGAGAACACAGCCTAGGCCTTAAGTAAAGGGGGCGAGGTACAGGAGTGAAACACGGACCTGTCCCCGGAGAGAGTAAGATGGTGACAAGAACATTGCTCAGAGGGCCCCCTGCCTTGCTTCGACGGCGGGCAAGGGGGGGTAAAGAAGAAAAGTTTGCCAAGTCTGCTTGAACGGCAGGCGTAACAGCTTTTGCATGAAGGACATGAAAGACTGAGGGACGGAGAAAATGCTTTTACGGCATAACTACGCCGCCGGACATTTACAAAGTACGTGGGATATTGGCTGTGTCTCTCGAGGGGGCAAAAGGAAGAAGTTGTATACTGTGTTGTGTGGATTGTTACGTGCATGCTGTGGCCAACAGTTTTGGTGCTGTTAATAACCATTGTGTGTAAATAAATAGAATTAGTTTGGTGAAAGAAACCCCTGGTGTAACGTGTGACTTATTAGGGGGAGGGTCTCTGGGAGGGCGGGGGGGTGCGGGGAGGGGAGAGGGCAAAGGGAGGAGAACCCGAGGCGGTCAGGCCAGTTGCGTGGCTGAGTCCCGGCCGCGAATCAACGCGGCCCGGCACAGGCACGCGATGGCTCGCCGAGGTTTCGGTGGGGGGGCGGGGGGGCGGGCAAAGAGCCGAGTACAAAGGAGTACGCTCAGCGCGTGCTCGGCCTCTTTGCCGCTCACCCCCCCCCCTTCCTGGAGGAAGCCGGACACCCGCCCAACCCGCCCAATTAACAAATGGGGGGGGGAAGAGTCGCAGCATGCCTGACGGCCGGAAGAAACGCACCCGGTGAGAGAGAACACAGCGTAGACCTTAAGTAAAGGGGGCGAGGTACAGGAGCGAAACACGGACCTGTCCCCGGAGAGAGTAAGATGGTGACAAGAACATCGCTCAGAGGGCCCCCTACCTTGCTTCGACGGCGGGCAAGGGGGGGTAAAGAAGAAAAGTTTGCCAAGTCTGCTTGAACGGCAGGCGTAACAGCTTTTGCATGAAGGACATGAAAGACTGAGGGACGGAGAAAATGCTTTTACGGCATAACTTCGCCGCCGGACATTTACAAAGTACGTGGGATATTGGCTGTGTCTCTCAAGGGGGCAAAAGGAAGAAGTTGTATACTGTGTTGTGTGGATTGTTACGTGCATGCTGTGGCCAACAGTTTTGGTGCTGTTAACCATTGTGTGTAAATAAATAGAATTAGTTTGGTGAAAGAAACCCCTGGTGTAACGTGTGACTTATTAGGGGGAGGGTCTCTGGGAGGGCGGTGGGGGGGTGCGGGGAGGGGAGAGGGCAAAGGGAGGGGAACCCGAGGCGGTCATGCCAGTTGCGTGGCTGAGTTTTGCACTAGGAGTGTGGTAAGTGCAGAAGTTTGCTCTGCTTTAGTAAAAGGACCTTAAAAACTGCAACTCTGCAATGCTCCTTGCAACTTTCCCATACTCCGGTTACCTGAACGTTGCAGCATGTACCATATAGCTGTGTATCAGATCTCTACCTGTGCTCAGAAGAATACTTGTGATTGTACCATGACACTGCTAATCCTAGCACCTTATAATTACCACTATATAGATTTACCAGTGGTGTGAGGTCTCAGACTTATGATGGCAATGCTCAGATTCTCCTTAAGCAATATGCCTTATTGCATCAATGACCTCAACATATCACTGGATTTTTTTCTATTTTAAAACTTCATCTTAAACTTATATCAAATTATTCTAAAGTGCTGAAGCAATTGTAATTTTCTCCCATGTATCAAAGTCTTCTGAAGCTTTTCAAACAATCATGTTTCAACCTCTTAATGTAAGATTGTGCTTCACAACTAAAATCAATGCAATTTCATGCTTGCTCGTGCGTGTTTCTACTTGCTCTCCAAATGTAACATTCAATGCAGCTTATCTGGTAATCGCTGATTATGTCCCCGATGCCATCAACTGGGTACCGCTCTTTGCGTTTCGTTAGTCTTCTTCAGGGGGAATTTGAATAATCACTGCACGATCTGTTAGCTTGCAGATAAACTCTTAACAGCACACTCTACAATACAAAATTGCTTAAGGAGAATCTGAGCATTGCCATCATAAGTCTGAGACCTCACACCACTGGTAAATCTATATAGTGGTAATTATAAGGTGCTAGGATTAGCAGTGTCATCGTACAATCACAAGTATTCTTCTGAGCACAGGTAGAGGGCTCATTTTTTACTTTTGGTTAGTATAAACCCTCAAGTATCGGACCTAGTAAATAGTGTATCAGATCTCAGCAAACAAATAAGAATTGTGATTTTCACCTGCAGCTATGGTTTCAATTGTTTAATTTTTGTTCAGGCTTGACTCCCTTTAACCACTGACCATTTTGCTGGATACAGATGTAGTCAAGATGATCAGCAAAAGCCAGATAGTTAAGCAGTGTGTGTGATGCCAGCCCAAACACCATGGGGGGTCATTTTATAAACATTTTCCACTCTTAAAATGCTGATTTATACACAGGAAAGTCCTCTTATACAATTAGGTCACGTCTAAATGTGTGCACGATGCAAGAAGGTGCATACTTGTAGAGTAAACCGACTCAGGGGAGGAGTTTGGAAGTCTTGAATTATACATATATTTTATGAACTATTCATGTTTACTAAAACACATTAGCCATTAACACAGGAATAAGAACCAGTGCAGACAAATGCAGATAGCACAGGGAATTTTCCGTGTTATCTGCATATTGCGCATTAGGAGCATGTGTGGGCGTGTCTACCACCAGCAGTTACAGCGAGCGTTGGCAGTGTGTGGTAATCACACATTTTTCAGACATCGTGAGTGCAACTGATGCCACTTCAATGGCTGGTGTTAGCTGCATCTGTGATGCCGTCATGTCATGATCTCAGTATTACACTGCGTTATCTGTTGGGGATATGCTGTGCATGCCAACAGATAATATGCAACTTTTGCAGCTAATGTGGCGCAATTTGCACTAATGCTCAGCATTACCTGAAAAAGCCTATTGCCCTTTAGTAAACATATCCATAAAGTACATGCAAACATTTACACTTGTTACTGAGCAAGCGCAGTGTCCACACCGTCAGTCTAGGTGCAATATCTGCAGGATTTCTGCAAGTATTTATATAGACACATGGGCGCCTATACATCCTTATAAAATAGGTGAAAGATGGAGGCCTTCTTGATCCCCAGATCTAGGTGCCTTGCTTCAAAATTACCGTCCATGAGACCAAAAGTGCTACTTAAACTGCAACTTAAGTGATCAGCAAACAACATAGGAGCCTATTTACTAAGCTGTGTTAGTTGTTAATGTGGCAGTTAATGCATGCTAATAATTACCGTGGCACCTTTGCAGTTAATGAGCTAATATCCACAGGCCTGATATTCAAAGCCATTTACATAGTTTACAGACCTATAAACCGTGTAAATGCCGCTTAGAGGGATATTCAGCAGCACTACCATGGTTAGTGCCACTGAATATCCCTGATTAACACCGCTGCCCACCCCAATGATAAACCGTGTAGCGTCGGAGCATGTCATGGGCATTCCAAAGGTAGCACCCATCGCCAACTGGGCAATGGCTCAATATCACCGCGGTAGCAGAGGCTGTGCCGCAAACCTGGAGATTCAATGACGGGGCTGGCTATGACCTCAACAGTGAATATCCGGTTTATCTCTTAAGCTCTGGTGGTCCCACATAAATAGCTTACATGGAACATGGCAGAGAATGGTGGAGAATGGGAATAGAATGGGTGGAGAATGGTGTAGAGTGGTGGAGAATGGGTGGAGAATAGTGTAGAATGGGTGGAGAATGGGTGGAGAATGGATGGAGAATAGGTGGAGAATGGGTGGTGGAGAATAGTGGAGAATGGGTAGAGAATAGTGGAGAATGGGTGGAGAATGGTATAGAATAAGTGGAGAATGGTGGAGAATGAATGTAGAATGAGTGGAGAATGGTATAGAATAAGTGGAGAATGGTATAGAATAAGTGGAGAATAGTGTAGAATGAGTGTAGAATGAGTAGGGAATGGGTAGAGAATGGTGGAGAATAGTGTAGAATGGGTGGAGAATGGTATAGAATAAGTGGAGAATGGTGGAGAATGAGTGGAGAATGAATGTAGAATGAGTGTAGAATGTGTAGAATAAGCGGAGAATGGTATAGAATAAGTGGAGAATGGGTAGAGAATGGTGGAGAATAGTGTAGAATGAGTAGAGAATGGGTAAAGAATGGTGGAGAATAGTGTAGAATGGGTGGAGAATAGTGTAGAATGGGTGGAGAATAGTATAGAATAAGTGGAGAATAGGTGGAGAATAAGTGGAGAATGAATGTAAAATGAGTGGAGAATGGGTGGAGAATGAGTAGGGGCCATGCTTTACAGCTAAGGCAAAGTAGACAACACAGCGCAGTTATCATCTACATAGGTGGCGCTAACTGCATCACATTATTTACAATGAGTGGTAGGAAACTGTCTTTGTGTCAGCTGTATGGGAGATACTAGGAAGCTCACAACAGTTATGATAGAGGCCTTGTACTTACCATGTGGTATCCGCAAATCCTTACCACGCTTTAGTAAATAGGCCCCATGGTGTGCACAGATGACTAGGAAAGGAGTGGAGGAACCCTCCAAGCTCAGTCCCTATTTGGCTGGTCACCGATCTAATGATAACGAGCAAAGTTCTGGCTCTGCCACTCAGCCTACAATCTACATGATTAGTTGGAGCTAAAGCAGAGGTATACTGTATGACTGGAGCTAGGCAGCAGGGTGCAGTTCCTCAGTCACCAAATGCGGAGATGAAATTGAATGACTTCCTCTTCTAGCTCCACTAAAATACGGACCCTCAAAATCCTTGATAACTTCTTTTTTTTATTGCTGTTATTGAAAGCAATTTAATCACTAAATATGTAAAGCTTAGCCAGTTCCCCTAAAAAAGGATTTTCCCCTGACTACAGGAATTTTTTTAAACATTCGATTCCATGGAAACAATCTTTGGGGGAGTTTCCTTCGGTGCAATACTGGGTGTAGTCTGCAGGACTGTTTGCCAGTTCACATAGAGATGACATCATGGGGAAGAGTGAGATGTAATAAGGGATATTTGTGGAGCCAACATTTTTTTTTAAAAAAGGTTAATTGTAAACATGTGTATAAATAGAAAAAGCTCCCCAGCTATGACAAAGTGCAGCATAGAGAAAAAAATGCAATTTCTCCAAATGGGTTAGTTTTGCGCATACCATGACAGTCATGAACCTCACTTCCAAGCCAGGGTATGTGGAAAAAAAGCAATGAGAGAATTATAATAATTCTTCAATGACATTTTAGATTTTCTGATCCAATAAACAAAACTTTGAAAAGTATAACCTTTGTGTGTATGCGTTTTCCAACCTAGCTATTAACAGCATTGTCATAGGAATTGTGTTTTCAAAATAAGACCAAGGAAATTAACATCATCTCAAATTCCTTAAGGGATAAATAAAACATATAGTTTATGTGCAAAAGCCTAACTTGAAATTTGTAATTTCTTTTTTTTTTCATTCCAGAGTGTGGTGAATTGCCGTTTCCCATCTCAGCCTTCTGGCTTTCTCCCACGGGCTCTCTGTGATGTGCTGTTAGAAAACAAGCCTCCTGGACTTTTTAGAGAAGATTATTAAGCAGGCAGGGGCGGTTCTATCATGAGACAGGGTGAGGCGGCTGCTTCACATGGCAAGTTTTGGAAGCGGCAAAAAATGTCCCCCCAAAAAAAACTCACACTGACTCAACAAACAAAAATAAATGATAATCCTGGCCGCAGCCTCCCCCATCGCTACCTTTGCTGCAGCGGGGGTTACAGGCCGCAGACTTGAATACTAAAAAATGGCGTGGGTCTTTGTGGTTCCGTGCTTGGAAGGACTGCAGATGCATCACATCGCGTCAGAGGAGATGGGCATTTTATAGCTCATGCCTTCAAAATTAATAAATAAATAACTACCAGGCTGCGGGGGTCCGGGATCGTGGGAAGGTTCAGGGCCCAGCTGGAACCGGGCAGTCAGTGGCAGTAAAATTTGTTTCGCCCCCCCCCCCCAGTAAAGCTGCCTGATCGTGGCTGAGTGCTGCACAAATATCAAGCAGGCTGAGCAGTGCAGTTTGGGGGCTTTGCTGCAATTGGGACTGTCCAATGGCATTGCGGTCCCCTTTTTTTTTTTCTTTTTTTTTTAGTTTAAGCTGAACTCCAGGAGCGATCAGGCGACTTTCCTCGGTTTTTTTTGTTTTTTTTAAACTGCTGCCGATGCCTGCTCTTTGCTGGGATTGGGACTGCAATGGCATTACCATTGGACAGTCCCGATTGCAGCAAAGCCCTCAAACTGCACTGCTCAGCCTGCTTGATGTTTGTGGCAGTACTCAGCCACGATCGGGCAGCTTTACTGGGGGAGGGGAACACATTTTACTGCCGCTGACTATCTCTGCCCATGATCCTGGACCCCCAGGGCCCGGTAATTTATTTTTTTCTTTTTACTGCCTAGGTTACAAAATGCCCCCCCCCCTCCCCGACGTGATGTGATACATCAGAGGGAGCAGGCATTTGCATTTCTAAGTGCGGAGTTGCAAAGATCCACCCCTTCCTTTTTTTCATGTGTTTCAAATCTGCAGACACTGAAAAAATGGCAGCGGGGGAGGGGGAAAGAATGGCTAGAAGGGGGATGCAGGACAAGAAGTGGGATGGGGGCAATGGCTGGAAAGGAGATGCAGGATACCAGGCAACTGCTGGACATATAGTGGAGGGTTAGACGGTAGACATAGTCGTGGACATACAGTAAGAGGATAGAGGGCACGTGGTAGATACAAGGTGGGGTAGAGGGATGGAGGGCAGATGTTGGACATGGGATTCAGACTCGGCTAAGGGCATAAGGAGGGCAGATAGTGGCTATAGGGTTGGGAAGTGGATGGACAGAGGGCAGATGTTGGACACAGGCTGTCAGCATGGAGGATGGAGCAGATGGACATGGGATGGAGGGGTGGATAGCAGAAGCTGGATTTAGGGTAGGGGTCATGGGGTAAGAAAAGCAGATGCTAGATATGGGATGGGGTATAGGGAATAGTGAGCAGAGGCTAGACACAGGGTAGGGATGGAGGGCAGTTGCTGGACACAAAATGGGGTGGGTGGAGGAAGATGCTGGACATGGGGTGGGGGAGAGAGGGGGATGCTGGACATGGAGGGGAGAGGATGAGAAAAAGGGGAGAAGCACTAGATGATGAAAGAGGGGGAGACACAAGGCAGGGCAGGGGAGGGGAGAGATGCTGGACCCAGGGAGGGCAGAAGAGAGAAAGAGGAAGGAGAGCGTTAGTTAAAGAGTGGGAATACTTAGCTGGGGAAAGACGGAGAGATGGGGTGTGAGAGGACTGCACTAAAGACTGAATAGTGGTAGGAAGACGCAGTTAAAAGATGAAGATTGAGAACTGGATTTTAAGAAGGAGAAATGAAATCTGAGTTGATAGAGAAAAATGGAAGAAAGCTGAAAGGAAAAGATCAGTGTCGGAGATGGAAGGAAATGAAGGAGGGAAGAGAAGTAGCAGATGGACCAGACCCTAGCCTAGAGGGTGAGTCAAGAGTAGACGAGGAAAGCAGAAAGCAGAGACCTGGATCAACATGATTAGAGAATAAAATGACCAGACAGCAAAAGGTAGAAAATTTAAGTGTATTTTCAGTTTAGTGTTTGGAATACGTCTGTCTTTGGACTTCACAGGCCTGATAGTCAACCTGCAACAGTCAGCGGTTTAAAAGTATCTGACTGCTACAGTGAAAAGTGAAACCAGATATTCAGTGCCAGAATTTGAATATCCTCTGGCGCTGAATGTCTGGTTTCAGCCCTGACTGACAGCGGCAATATTCAGCCGCCATCCGCATAGCTGAACCTGCATAAAGTTAGGACAGTTATTGAGACGACCTGATGGAAAACCGCTGCTGACCAGCTACCCTCGCCCCGCTCATGGACCGCCCTGGAGCTCTCCAGACAATGCCACCGTGTTCAGCAGCACTGGCCGGTTAGTCCGCTGACTATCCCTCTCAGCGGGATTTATCCAGCTAGCAGGTTAATCTACTAGGATATTATCCTCGATGTATTTTGAACACAGAGTAGAGCAGCATCAGCTCTACAAAAATTCAGGGGCTCTTCAACCTCTAATGGGGCTCTGGGCAAACTTTTGAGGATGGGCCCCCTTTAATTTCTCCTCATCCTTCCCCCCTTCCCCCTGCAGAATCTCTCCTCCCTTACCTCTTAGGGAAGCATTTCATCCTTTCCCCGCTGCTGGGAAGCATCTCATCCTCGCTGTCCTTCCTCTGGCTGCCACGCCACATATAGAATGGGTCTTTCAATCCTTGTGTGCGCCTAAAGTCAGTCACTCCTGCCCCTTCTGATGCAGACTTCATATTTTGGAGGAGGCAGGAATGACAAATTTTGATCAGTCGCAGGGACTGGAAGGCCCCACGCTGCCTGTCACCGTGCTTCACCCATGCCACGCCCAGTGCCCACTTCAGTATTCAGCATGCGACTACAGCTATTCCTCCATCCCCACCTGGCAAGAAGCTGTCCCCAAAATGTTGCTGCCTGGCCATGGCAAGAAGCCACCCCCAGAACGTTGCTGCCTGAGACTATCGCCTCACTCTAGTCTGCGTAATTATAGAGTCACTCCTGACAGAAGGGCAGCTGGGGCCCCGTTGAGCAAAGGCCTGTGGCTGTTGCCCCATTTGCCCACAGGTAAAAGCAGTCCTGCAAACATTCAAGATGCTCACTGTCGAGATGTAATTTTAGGGGCCTTTTTACTTAAGTGCAATAAAAATTGGCAACTGCTGCACATTAGTTGCAAAAGTTAACAAGCTTTAACTGCAAAGCCTCTGTGGTAACTGTTGGGGGTGTGGTCAGCATCTTCCCATGAAGTTAATGCACAGGTTAACTGCATTGCAGGTAATGCGGGTGCACTTAACGCCACTTCCATAGGTGGTACTAATTGATCTGCATTATGTGTGGTTAGTTACCATGTGTTAACAGCAAGATGCAGCCCATGCCTGTCGCCCACTCCATTCCACGCCATTCAGTTAATATGGGAGTTCGTATGCGGTAAGTGTTACGCTGCTTTTTGCTGTTGGTGCGCACTAATTCCCTTATTAACTGCTTTAGTAAAAGGCTCCCTTAGTTTTACATAGCAGTTTGGCTAGACAGTGATTACAGGATTACTGCGACTGCAGATTTTCAGAATGAGATGATGAGAAAACACGAGCAGGATTAAAACCCAGGCACTGGAAGACATGAACTGGACATAATGAGGGTCATTCCAGAAGCCAAAGAAGTTGGTTAGACGTGTGGGAGAGATGTTTTTCTCAGTAAAACGTCTAGAACCGTATTCTGAAACCACGCAGCCCTGCAGTACATGGCACTAGGATGGAGATCTCAGAACATGGGTGGGAGGGGGCAGAATGGGGGTTTGGTAAGCCACAGAGATGTAGAAAGGATATTCAGGAAAGGCCCGCACATGTCCTGAGTATTTCCTGCAGATGCCTACATTATACCAGCAGCAACATGGAATAAGGCCGGGACTTAGAAAGATTTCTGCTCTGATCATCAGCACATCACATAGAGATGAATGGCTGGGATACGTCTGTATTGAACTGATGTGTCTGCTGTCTGGGAGGGCACAAGATGCAGTTGTAAAGAATAGAATGCACAGGCGAGAGACGTTTGTAAGGTTAAGAAACAATATAAAACACCCCTACAGATGAATAAAGCACTGCAATAGTCTTTATTCTGGCTAAGCTGACATTTGCTGTTTGTGCTAAAGGGGTTATTCTTGGCGTCCCTAACAATTCCAGTGTTCGGAAAACTTGGAATGTAGATGTAGGGATGGTATGTGAGGTAGTATGGAGCAGAATTGTGTTTGGCTGAGAAATGCAGATCAGATGTGGTGTCCTGAGACAACATGCCATTATGTCCTCACAGAAGTTATTTATAGGTGCAGGGCATGGTATGTTATTTGTGACTGCAAGTGAGAGAGAGTGTGTGGGTGTGGGTGTAGTTTGAGTGTTGCAGAGGAAGATCTGGTGCGCTCATCCACAAATCTGGGGGGACATGAATGTCTGACCAGTACCTGGACCGAGGGATGACACAGTGTCACCAGGTGCCAGTGTGATTAGGCAGAATAAATCAGAACAGATTCTCTATAGCGAAATGTCAAAACATATCCCTGTCACTAATAAGAGACCCTCAGAACGGAAGCATTCAACAGTGCAAACAGCACTAACACATGCCCAGAAGCACCATCATTGGTCTCTAAAAATGTTCACATTTGAAGAGAGCAATGATGGTGCCTTTGACATTTCGCTATGGGCAACCTCTTCTGATCTTTTCTGGTCCATACTTAGCATTGTACAGACTGTTTTCAGAGATGACCAATGCAAGCATAACGAAGGATGCCTTCTACTGCCATGTATATGCTGGAGACGGGCAGGATTGAACACGTCCCTCTTTTCAGAATATGGTAAGCGTGGGGACGTACAGAGCCCTTTGCCATGTACAGCCATGTCTCGTACTCCATACTGCTCTCTTTGTGCCACGCTGCAAATGTCTATGTCCTTGATTCCGAAACCGCAGGTGTGTCTATCCCCGCAGTTGTGGAATCACATTTAAATTGGGCCCGTTTTTGATGTGGACATGTCCGCCGGCCAGACATGCATGTTCTGGAATTGGGCTCAGTGGGAAATCTGGTTGATTTTCCCTTGCCTAAGGATCTATTCAGAATACCTTGAACTCCCGTTCACAGGGGTGGCTCAAGACAATCTGCTGCCTGAGGCAAGAGATGAGCTGTTGCCGCCCCCCCCCCCCCCAGTCAAAATGGAGGAGATTCCCAGAGCCCTAGTCAGGAATCCCCCCCCCCCCCCACACACACACACACTCAACAACAGTCAGGTGATTTCCCCACAAATAAAGAAAGCAATATATTCCCAGGCTATGTAAGTTGTTTTTTTAAACAACTTTATTATGTTGTTTTTTTTATGCAGCAAAAAATGTAGCAGATTAGATTCCCAGGCTACATAATTAATGTAAAACATATTGATCCCTGACATTGCTCATGGAATTGGCATGCTATTAATTGTAACTATACAGTCTGCAAAAACAAAGGAGAGGCCAGATGATCACAAACCAAGGAGCAAGATGAAAAAGCCAGAGCCACAGCTAGTTTTATTTTGGTGTTATAAACTGTGCTGTGCTTCTTGCTTTTTATGTTTGAACACATATTCTACATCCAAAGAAACCCTTCTCTCGATAATGAGTGCAGAAGACATTTCCCCATAGAACTCAACCAGTATTCTCCCCAGAAATGTTTGCCAGCCAGGTGGCATGAAGGTGTAGCCGGGTGGGTCACATTATAAGCTGGCTGGCAGCAGACAACATAATTGGTCGTCTTTCCTTTTTCCATTCCTTCTCATTAGTATGTTAGTCCGATGATCAGGAAAATCAGCCGGGTGGCGCAAAAGGACCTGGGGAGAACACTGTCAACATACACAAAATAATTTCTGATTCTGGTGTCAAATCAGTATCAGCAATATAAACCTTCACTAGTCGTGGACATATTGTGAGGTAATATAAAAACCTTACAAAAATTACTCAGGACCAATAGAGAAAATCTACAGTACCATACCATAACAGTATCAACTTCCAAAACTCACACAAGCAGCCTACACGGAATAGAGCAGCACTCTAAGGGAATCAGTTTACTAAAACACATTAGGAATTTTGCAGCTAACGTGGCCAAAAAGTTCTGATAGCATGGCTTTACCTGCAAAAGCTGTGCATTATCTATTGGGAGCGAGCACAGCATTTCCCTAGCAGATAATGCAGTAAAAATGCAGAGAGCGTCCCCCGGCAGCACCATGGATGTACATATGGCCACCCACTGAGGTAGCGTTATGAGCACCCATGTTGTCTGCAGCTTTGATGGTTACCGCATGCTGTTGACGCCCACAGTAACCCTGCATTGCATAAACACCCACTCCCCACCCATATCCTACCCACTCTTGCAGAGAACATGGTTTCTCCAAATAGCGCAGAAAATCGCTGCGTTATCTGTTAACGCACCCAGATAGCATACGCTATCTGCTGTGTTAACAGTTAAACCAGCTTAGTAAACATCCTCTTAAATAGTTTTATTTCAGTGGGTCCTAGAATATCCATACATCTAGTCAGAAAACCAAACAAGCCAGATTACTATCGATCCTTACATAGGAACTCCATGCTAACAGAATACCTGGCCTTGGTCACACACTGAGCTAGATCCTCACCAAGCATAAAATAAATTAACACAAACTAAAAATAAAATTATGAAGATACAAATTAAATTGAAATCTGAAAATCCCAAACTCTGCATGCAATACCCCAGAGAAACAGAAAGAGTCTCAGATGCTCCTGCACTATGCAACACATAAAGATAAAATATGTACAGTACAAAGTCTACCCAGACTTTCAGGAAGCATTCAAATAAGCTGCTGGTAGAACTTTGCACCCTGGTGTACCAGGTGTAAAACAGCACCTAATCAATCACTGATAATGCCATAAAATGTATGACTAGGGCTTTTGATATTCAATTGTAACCAGAAAATTCTGGAAAAAAATGGGAAAATTGGGGCTTCTGGTTATAACCAACACCCCCCCCCCCCCCCCCAAAAAAAAAAATTGTCCTTCCTCATGGAGCCAAGGCTCTATGATGTCATCCAATGGCTGCTCTCATGATCAGATGACATCATCAGAAAGGGCCACTGCCACGGCAATGTCCTTTTCCAGCAGGGGGAGCTTCTTTCCTTGCTTCCACTGCTCTCTGCTGCTTTGCTAGCTTTCAAGAGGGTTTAAAATGTAAAAACAGGCACTTCCTGTTTCTCCCAAGAATATGGAAAGTGTGTATTCTTGTGTTTTAAACCCCGTAAGAAGCACTGAGTTGTGGATGCAAAGACCCAGGGTCCAATGGCTCAGTGCCAGATAAGAAGCTGGAGCTGGGGCAAAGCAAGATTGATTTTGAGGCTAGGAAAGAGGGCTGGGACTGGAAGAAGGGAGGCTTGGAAAAGGGGGGGGGGGGCAAGACCGGTGCTTGGAGAAGGGGGCTGAGACTGGGGCTTGAAGATGAGGGGCTGTTGCTGGGACAGAGGGAAGGGGAGTGGATGCTGGGGCAGGGTGAAGGGGCTAAGATGCTGGGATTGGAAGAAAGGGGGGCTCTATGCCAGAACTGGGTGAACGGGGCTGATGCTGGGACTTGGGCAGGAGGAAGGGGGAGCCGATGCTGGGGCTGTGGAAATGGAAGTTAATGTTGATGCTGGGGCTGATGCTGTGGTTTGGAGAAGGGGCTGCAGCTGGAAAATTGGGTTTTGGGACATTAATGGAATCCATCTGAAAAGCCATTTTTTTTCACAACCCAAATACACCAAAAAAACCCTCTATTTTTCTTTGTTTCTTAATTTTTATTTTATATTTATGAGTTTTACAATACAATCCAAGCTTACACTTGTGACAGAAATGGAAAGGACATTGAAATTACAGCACAATAAGGAAAACAAAATTAGGAAACGAGAAAATTATAAATCTGCCCTTAGCCCTCTAGCCCTGCATTGAGAGGGGATCAACAAGAAAAGGAAAGAAAAACTATAAATCCTTAAACACCAAGGAATACGCCAGCAAAACAATATCATAAATGCTGCGTGTCCTAACCAACATCCTGGGAAACTACAGAAGTGCGAGCACTAAGTAAAGCAATCAGTTGAGCAGCATCTAACTCACAGACGGAACCTTAATCATGCATTTGCACGGAAATTTCAAGAAAAATAGCCCACCCAACTGTAACACCCCAGGCTTCAAGTGAAGAAACTCCCTTCGTCTCTTCTGATTTTCTCTGCGTACATCAGGGAAAATCCAGACCGAATAACCTTTAAAGAGGATGGAGCGCTTTTTTAACAACCAGTCCCGATCAGAGGGTAGTGCAAGAGTAACCAGCAAAGTATTTATTTATTTTAATCTTTTTTTATACCGCGCTCTTTAGAATCACTGCGGTTTACAAATAACATTAATTTGTACAATGCAGGCTGAAACATACATTGACTTTACAAAGAACAGGCAAATACAACTTGGGTTTCAACAGGGATAACTATATACAAGTTGGGTAATTGTATCAATGGATATGATTATGCCAACATGACAGATAGGGAGGGTGCGCTGGCTTATGTCATCATGATGGATGGGAGGGTATGCTGGGTTATGTCATGTCACCTGTATGAGAGTAGTGCTGAAGGAAAAGGTGGTGCTTTAGAGCCTTCCTAAATTGTGTGAGGTCAGAAATAGATCGGATAGTGCTAGGGAGGGCATTCCAGAGTGTAGGTGCGTAAAACACAAAGGCTCTGTTCTTTGTCGCGAGGGAGCATTTTGTTATCGTATTGGGAAAGCGAGTGTGTTAGCGGCGACCGATCTTTTGGATCTATTCTGAGTGGGATGGACAAGGTCCGTGAGGGAAGTGGAGGATAGTTTGTTAAGGGCTTTGAAGGTCAGCAGTAGTACTTTAAAGGTGAGCCTGCACTGAATAGGAAGCCAATGGAGGTGTTGCAAAATAGGAGTTACCAACTCCACATCAGAAGACTCCAAAATAGCCGAGATATTTAGAATGTCCATATGCTGTGCCTCCCCAGTAAACCGTTGAGTTGTTCCAGCAGACACTTTCTTATGACCCGGGATATAGTACACTTTAGAGAGTGGTGGCTGGTATTTTGAGGGTACTTCAAGCACTTCTTCCATATACTGTTTAAACATATCCCTGGCCGATATCAAAGAGGATCAGGGAAAATTAATCAGACGAAGGTTGGAGGACCGAACTTGATTCTCCAGCATCTTTAGCTTAAACTTGGAGACAGTCGAGTCCTGTATAACAGCCAAATTGCTTCCCCCCAAACTTTGTGACTTAGTCTTACGATTATCCATAGATTCTTTTAACACTCTGATATCATCCACATTCTGTTTAATCAAAGCGGAATTACCTTGCACTTGAACAGATAACTGCTGAAATTGGGTTACCAAAGCTTCACCCAGTTTAGAGATGGCACTCCAAATAGATTCCAAGGTAAAGTTCTCTCATAGCTCTAACACAAAGGACTGACCAGCAAATTGAGAAAATGCCGTTCCCATCGGGAGGAGAGAGCTAGAATCCGAGGCGACAGCACCTCTGATCCCAAGTGTTGAGCATCTCCTACTGCCAGAGTTGATGATTCCCACAAGGTCTGCCCCAAAGCTGCTGCTGAGTCAGGCACTCCATCCCCCACCAACACTGCCGACGAATCCAGCATGGGACCCAGCAGTCCAGGAGTATACATTCCAGCGACTGCAGCAGGAAGAGTAGGAAGACGTCGCAGCTCCAGTGCCGAAGCAACCAGGAAACCTCCAGTTAATGAGAGCTGGCATTCCGGCCAGGAGAGAAAAGTGTCCAACAGACCCACCTGCGAGGTAAGCAAACATAAAGGGGTTCTTTCAGCAAGGAGGGGTTTCTTATCTTGCTTTCCCTTGCGCTTCGGCATAATTGAAAAAACGGGCAAGGAGTGGATGCAGTCTAGAGCGCCATCTTGGATCCTCACTCTATTTTTCTGACCATGGGAAGGAATCTAATTGCTTCAAAAATAAACTCCTAAAATTCCAATGAAAAACACTTAGAATCAGAAGCCCTATATATGACCTATGTGTAGCTTTCAAAAATAACTCCAGCACTCGTACATCCCTTCAGATCGGAAGCACAGCAGAAAACACTTTTTTTTTTTTTTTTAGAAAGGCTTTGGTGGCCAAAAAGCAGGGAAACTGAAGTTAATTTATGGCAACAAATGTTACCAGACATTCAACTCAAACTCTAAAGTCTCAAATAACTGCAAAGGGCCAAAAGAATTAAGGAAATTATGATTCCCAGAATACTTACCGAGTTCCATTGTTACTCATAACTGTAGCATTTCATCCATAACCCAAACAGTTCTGACAAGAAGGAATTATCTACAGGAAATTAGTACATTCATGGCCATGCAGAAATCACACAAGTGCTAAAGGGAAAATCATCAGGGTGGGAACAAGGTCAGACCCATTGTGCACAACAGCACCCTCAGGAATAATGGTGGGCCGACTGTGATCGCGCAGTTAATTATAATTGTTGTAAGCAGGAGCCCAGAGACAGGCAGAGCTCTAGGGTCTCAGAGTGTGGACGAAGTGATGGTGCAGGGACGAAGGCTTTAGATTTGTCAGAAACTGGGCAACATTTGGGGGAACGGAGAGCCTATGTATTTATTTATTCATACAACTTAATATACCGCTCTTAGTTAATGCACAGTTAATACAGCGCTCTTAATTAATGAAAGATAAACAACAGAACAATCACACATTTATAACAAACACAAAACAATCCAACAAACAGGGGAAATAGTTATAATTTAAAAGCAGAAAAAGGAATGGAAGGGAATAGACCTAGCAGTTTTAACTGAAATCCTCTGCAAACCTACCAGTCCACTTTAGGGGCTCTTTACTAAAGTGTGTTATGGAATGACAGAAAAGGACACGCATAGAGGAGCTGGTAACTCAAACGCTCACTCTGAGAAGGACGGGTAAACAGAGAATCAGACACTACCTATACCAGTATTTTGCTAAACCCTCCTAACCCCCAATTCAATAACAATAGTTACTGTGTAGCCATGACAGTTAATACATGACAATTTTCGTGCTGACTGGCAATCGTGCATTCGGGGGCCGGATGAGTGGGCTAGGGGTGGCGAGTGAGCATGGTGAGCACACTGCAGTTATTTTGGGGTACATATCACATGCTGTCAATGTTGCAATTAGCGTAGTTTCATCTAATACCACCTCAATAGGTGGAGTCAGTGCACCCGTGTGAATTGTGAATACCACTGCGGTGCATTAGGCTATCGTTCAGTGTGGCGACCTCCAGGAACATGCTGGACATGCTGCTGAAAGTTAGTGCACAGTGGTTGCAATTACCACATGTTAGCTTTTATGCTAAACAAGTATCAGTTGCAAAATCCTAACCCACTTTTGTAAAAGGGCCCCTTAGTAAATAACCATGTTTTAAGTGCCTTTTTCAACTTCACCAGTGAACTCATTTCTAATCAGATAAGGTAAAGAAGTCCATAGAATTAGCTCATCTTCTAGTAAGTTCTAATCTAATCTTAACTGGTGAAGGATGGGTTTCATCTTAACCAGGGTGGAGCCAGACTGCTGGTGCTAACATTTACAAAGGAGATAGAGCGGCTTTTAAACTCGAACCTGGGGGAAAGCCAACAGTTGCTCAGGAGCGTATGGTTTGGAGTGAGATATCTTCAAAGGATGCCAACAAAACAGGAAAGTTATAGAATCTGGATAGACAGTTGCAATAAAGGCCAAAGTAGCCCAGGTATAAAAAGCAGATAAAGAGGCAGGATTCCAAATTATCTCTGCCAATCACTAGGAAGGTTGTAAATAGAAGCAAAAATCACATTTGGAATGTCTGGATACCAATGCTAGAAATCAAAAAAATAGAATGAGAGGGTTAGAACCAATAGAACTGAATGAAAAGATAGATACAATAGGCATCTCAGAGACCTGGTGGAAGGAGAATAACCAGTGAGTCACAGTGATACCAGGCTACAACTTACATTGCATGATAGTGTGGATTCAGTTGGTGGAGGGGTGGCACTATATGTTAATATGACATTCAATAAACAGGGTAAAGGCTTCTGCAGGAAACAAAGGGCCAATATTAGTCGGCTAAGGGCATTCACTGTGATATATCCAGATAGTGACACTGAATATCTCCACAGACTGTGCCGGCACTACTCTGTAACCACAAAATCAAAAAATTCCTCAAACAGTGATCCACATCAATAGACCATCCAACAATCACTGTGCAATCCCAAAAAAGAAATAATATAATTTTTTGTCGGGCAGAGTTGAGGGAGGATGGTACTTCAATCCATCCCCTCCAAACAACAAATGTCCTTTTATTCACCAACTGTGTCTAAGATCGATTAAAAAATCCTTCCAAACTGTAGCACTTATCTAGATGCTGAACCATCACAACTGCACTACTCTGTAAGGCATGGGTGATCTGTGAGCAGAACAAAGGTGATGTTGGCGCTCATTGGATAAATGGCAACTTTATCCGGCTAGCCTGATATTCAGTCGGCACTACTCCACCCAACTTAGGCTGCTTAAAGAGCTGAAAATTGATGCTAACTGGAGACGGGTGCCATTTATCTGGATACTGCCACTGGATATCCCGCTGATATTGAAGTGCCATGGTTGACCACAGTGGTGTTTGACTATATCAACCAACTCAGCTCCAAAACACACTGTGGAATCTTTATGGATAGAAATTTGATGTGTGAGGTAGAAGAGAAGAGAATACCACTAAGGGTATACTACCAATCTACCTTGCCAAAATGAACAGACAGATGACGAAGTGCTAACAGAAATTAGGGAAGCTATTGAATTTGACAATACAACAATAATAGTGATTGGGTAAATGTTAGGACATGATAGATCTTAATGAAGAAAATAGGAAAAAGCATAGGCCCTGGCAGATTAGATGCAAAACACTGATAAGGTAGGCAAAAAAAGAGAATTTGAAAAGAAGCTTGCCACAGAGGCAAAAACTCATAATAAAAACTTTCAGGGGTGAGTGTCTAATTCCAAGATGGCGACAGTGGGTGTTTGAGTCACTATGCCTAAGCGTATGGGCAAGCCCAGGACCTTTCTCGCAGAGTCGGAGCTTGCGACTGAGGGTCCAATGGATCAGTTTGTTTGACTCACCAGTGACCAGAGACGGGAGATTCAAGCGGGCTTGGTAGCGTCAGCAGAGGAGGCTTTGGCGTCTTCCGTCCTAGAGCCGTCTCTCTCCCCTGAAGAGCGAGTTCTATCGGGTACATCGATGACCCCCTTGACGCTCGATCCGGCAATTTCACCAGAGAAGGTGGAGACTGCGGATCTTATGCAGGGAGCATTGGATGTTGGTCTCGAAAGTCGGCTGCCGGTGTTGGCGGCTATACCCTCAGGAGGAGAAGACTTGGTTGAGGCTAGGAATTTTGGTATGGTGAAGGATTTGACTGAAGCAGCTAAGTCTGAATCGCCTTCTTCCCTTTCTATTACTCGTCCTTCTGTTGTGACTCTCGAGAGCATTTGGGAGGCGATCAACCAACTGTTGTCGGCACTTAAACAGCAGCTGGCTCTTTCTTCTGTGAAGATTACTAAACTTGAGGAGAAAGTTATTTCTTTATCTAATGACATTGTGGAAACAAGAGGTAGAGCTGACTTATCTGATCAGAAACTATTACAAGTTTCAGATTTGACTTTCTCCTTGATGAAAGATAATATTGTATTGAAAACAAAGTTGGAGGCTTTAGAAAATGCTACCAGGGCAGCAAATGTACGTTTACTTAATTTGCCTGTGGTTCCAATGGTGGCTCCCTTGGATTTATTCAAGAAGTATCTTCAGGATTCCCTGTTAGTACCCTCAGAGTTAATTCCTCCAATAGCGAAAGCTTACTATATCCCTGTGGGGAAAAAAGAGGGAAAAACAGTTAATGGACAGTTAGAGTTGGACTCTTTAGATGTCTCTGCGTTATTCAAGTCTCCCAAGGAGGACGAAATTTCAGTTTCCACACTGTTGGTTTCATTTGCTTTGTCATCTGACAGAGATTGTCTCCTTAAATCGTTTTATAAAAAAAGGGCTAGTCTGTTTTTTGGTAAAAAAAATATCAATCTTTCCCGATGTTTCGAAAGAAACGCAGAAAAGGTGTAAATCTTTTTTGTTATTGCGAACTGGGGTGATTCAGCTGGGGGCTTCTTTTGTGTTAAGGTTCCCATGTAAATGTATTGTTCTTTATCATTCACAGAAATTTGTTTTCTTTCAACCTAGTGAATTGTCTTCCTTAATCACTACCCACGCTGTAACATCTTCGCCTTCCTAGGTCCACCCTCATGTATTAAATGGGTTATTGGCTCCCCTGTCGCCATCTTACGTTTGTTTAAATTTTTCTTTATGGCATTGCGGGTTCTCCTTCCCTCAATGACTTTTGGATAGTTATTCCCCCTTTTGTGGACTAATGATGTTATTGATTGTATTATGATTCTTGTATGTATTTCTTTTTGCAATGTTTCACAAGGAGCATCTTTACTGTACACGTGTTTTCTTGCTTGGTATAAGTTGTAAAATTTAAAAATATAAAATAAAAATAAAAAAATGGAAACTTTTTCAGATACCTTTGAAGCAAGACATCTGTGAGGGAATCAGCTGAAACATTAGATGACTGAGGGTATAATGGGCATTCAGGAAGAAGGCCATAGCAGAAGGACTAAGGGGGTCATTTTAGAAGTCCTATTTGTGATTAGGACATCTTAAAACAGCCATATGACATCCATATCCAAAGAGTCATGACCGGCATGATCACATCCATGTTGCAGGGGGGTACGGCGGAGGCATGTCCAGGGCATTCCGGAAAAGGTGCGCCTGATTTCAGAACAGACCTGCCTGTATAAAACCGGCGGCAGACACTTTAATGTCTATACTTGCTTCTGGGCACAAATAGACATTTGAAAGGTGCTCATTTATGCCAGCTCTCAACAGTACAGTCAAGAGGAGAGTGTCCCCGCATTCCCTCAATAGTTTCGCCATCTCAAGGAAACTTCACGGCTACATAGCAAGGCCTTATTATCTGTTATCTGTTGCTGCACCGCTGCACATTGCCGCTTCTAAAAGGACAGGCTAGGATGCGTATGTGGTTGATACTGTAGATTATATCTCACCTGCACATTTCTGAAATTGGCCAGTTTTCTGCACATGTTGGGCCCTGTTACTCTGTATGTCCCAGTTCTGCTCTGTGTCACTGCAGACACATTTACCTTCAGGGTGATTTTAGACAGTATTTACACATGTCCAGCTTCACTGCTTCCCCTCCTACAGAATTTCAGATGTTTTGACATAGAGGTCCCAGATTTCACCTAAACGGCCTTTCTAAAATCCACCGTCACATAAATTCTTCATTTTGGTGTTTACTGAGGAGGTTGGACGGTAGATATCCATGCCAGAAAAAATATTTAATGATGATTTGGAAGAACCAAAACAAATTTCAGTGAACTTGAAGAATATAATAGGGCAAACTAACAAACTAAAGAATAGCTAATCACCTAGACCAGCGGTATACACTCCAGAGTGC
The DNA here is from genome assembly GCA_033557465.1 of Ichthyophis bannanicus. Lineage (NCBI taxonomy): Eukaryota > Metazoa > Chordata > Amphibia > Gymnophiona > Ichthyophiidae > Ichthyophis > Ichthyophis bannanicus. The sequence continues at coordinate 486,263,915 of CM066037.1, forward strand.
TGAAAGAACAGAAAAATGAAATTGCAGACCTACTATTAGTAATTTGTAAATTGAAGACTGGAGGGTGGCCAGTGTAATGCTAATTTTTAATAAGGGTTTCAGAGGTAATCTGGGAAACTATAGATCAGTGATCCTGGTGACAGTGCTGGGCAAAATGGTAGAAATTATTATAACAAAATTACCGAATATATAGGTAGTTTTGGTTTATTGGAACACAGCCAGAATAGATTTAGCACAGGGAAGTATTGCCTCACCAATCTGCTACATATTTTGAAGGCTTAAATAAATGTGAATGAAGAAGAGTTGGTTGATATAAAGGTCAATTTTAGATAAGATGTAGAGAGAGGAATCAAGATGTCCAGATCGGGACATGGAAAATTCCCGCTGCATTTTATAAGACATGTAAGGACATGCAAAAGTGCACATTGAAGTCTCATCACATCCAGCAGGAGCAATGATTTTAGAAAGCTACATGGGGGGGGGGGGGAGCACCCAGCTTTCCCCAAAATATGTGAGAGAGCAGACTTTGATGTCCATATACAGCCCTGATCCCCCTCCAATCAGCAGCACAAGTTCCCCCTCGGCTAATGATCCCCCCCTGACAACCATACTCTCAACACCCCTGATACCCCCTGACATCTGATCCCCCCCTCCTGATTATCTCCTTGCCATTAGTTACCCCAATCAACATTTCCAACATCCAGACCCCCACCCAACACCTTCCCTGGCATTCAGATCTCCCCCCCCCCCCAAATAAATATCCCCTCCAATGCGAGCCTTCTGGCAGACTGACCATCTCTTAATCCCTTTCCCTGTGCTCTTAACAGGGTCTCTGGTTGTCTAGTGGCAGCAGCAGCAGCAATCCCCAGTTACTCTGCCCTTGCAAATCCCAGGTTCAAAATGCTTATCACACACCAACTGCACTAAGGAACATCAAAATACACTCCCTTTATGTCATGAAGAGTGATTTACAAATGTATATTTCCATGGGAGTGTGCTATGAGTGTTTCATACATTTTTATAAAATTTATAGTAATCTGTGAAGGGTTTTTGGTTGATCTAAGGAACTGTTTGGTTGTTTTGCCCATTACTCCTAGCCATAGTTTTGCAGGACTACAGCTGTGGAGGGGGGGGGGGTCATATTGGGAGCATACAGATTTTTGTGAGGGCTGTAATGGGGAGCCTGGGATGTCAGCAGGGGTGTCTGGTACGTTAATTGATATCAAGTGTGTTGGGTGGTAGTCTGGATGTCAAGAGAGTGATGGTTGGGGTACTTGATACCAGGGAAATTTGGGAGGAGGTTTTGGATGTTAGAGGATATCAGGAGAGGTGATCAGATGTTGGGAGGGGAGTTTTTAGGAGGGAGGATTGGATGCCAGAAGCTGATCAGGGGAACTGGCCTCAGCCTTTACACCTTCAAGATGGCACTTAATGGGGCAGGTTTAAACGCTGACATCTAGAATTTTTTCCCTTGTAAAATGGGGACTGCATGTCAGTATTGTAGGCCCATCCAAAGTGCTCCCTCTCCCTCCCCTAACCATGCTTCCTTGCAATCACTGCAGGGTATGGATCATTGCATGTAAACAGCGGCTTTCTAAAATCTCTATTTGCAACCTACACATTTAGAAGCTTCCATTTACACACAGAGATACGTTTAAAACAATTCCCATAAGGTGTCTGAATATTCTGAAGGTGTTTGACAAAGTCCCTTATGAGAGACTCCTGGGAAAGTTATAAGGTTATGGGATAGGAGGCAATGTCCTATTGTGGATTAGCAACTGGTTATTACTACTACGATGACGACTACCTATCATTTGCATAGCGCTACAAGACATACGCAGCACTGTACATATACAAGTAAGAGACAGTCCCTGCTCATTAGAGCCTACAATCTAATCAAGACAGCTCACAGCAACTGGGGACAGCTGGGTGATAAGCAGGAGAATAAGGAGATCAGCATCCAAATACAGACTCAAAGAGTTGGGTTTTTAGCCTGGATATGAATAGGGCCAGAGAAGGAGCCTGGTGTACTAACTCGGGTAGTTTGTTCCATGCGTACGAGTGAAGCAGCAAGAGAGAATGAGCTAAGTCTGGAGTTGGCAGTGGCAGAGAAGGGCACAGATAAAAGGGATCTGCCAGAGGAGCAGAGTTCCCGAGGAGGGGTGAAGGGAGTGATAATATAAGAGGCGAAAGGTAATGAGGAGCTGCAGAAGTCAGTAGGAGAAGTTTGAATTGAATGTGGAAATGGATAGGGAAGCAGTGAAGTGACTTAGAAGAGGGGTTATGTGCATATAGAGAGACTGGTGGAAGATCAGCCGTGCAGCTGAGTTTTGAACAGATTGAAGGGGAGAGATGATGATTCTGAGGGAGACCAGAAAGCATCAGGTTGCAATAGTCTAGAAGGGAGGTGACTAGAGAGTGGATAAGGGTCTTAGTAGAGGAAAAACAACAGGTTTTAGGTTTAGGTTCAGGGTTATGGTTAAAAGACAACAAACAGAGAGTAGGACTAAATGGTCAGTTTTCTACATAGAAAAAGGTAAATAGTGGAGTACCCCAGGGATCTGTATTGGGACTGGAACTTTTTAACATACTTATAAATGATACGTAAATGGGAACAGCTAGTGAGATCATCAGATTTACAGATGCCACAAAATTATTCAAAGCTGTTAAATCACAAGCAGATTATCAGAAATTGCAGTGAGACTTTGTGAGACTGGGCATCTAAATGGCAGATGAAATTTAATGTGGACAAGTGCAAAGTGATGCATATAGGAGTGAGCTACATGATGCTAAAGTCCACATTAGGAGTCACTATCTAGGAAAAGGACCTAGGCATCATAGTGGTGGTCAACAATGCAAACAGAACCAAAGGAATTATTGGAGAACAAAATAGAGACTATCAAAATGCCTCTGTATTGCTGCTCTATGGCGCAACTGCACCTTCAGTGCTGTATGCAATTCTGGTCACTACATCTTAACACAGATGCAGTGGAATTAGAAACGGTACAGAGGAGGTTCACTAAAATGATCAAGGGGAATGGAATGACTCCACGAGGAGATATGATCGAGGTCTTTAAACTCGTGAATGGAGAGGAATGGTTAAACTCTTTCAGAAAAAGTACAAGAGACTAGGGGGCACACCCTGAAGTTACTAAAATACCACATTTAAAACAAATCAATGAAACTATTCTTTTATTGAATGCACCATCAAGCTCTGGAATTCATTGCCAGAAGACGCCATAAAAGCAATTAGTGTACTTGGGTTTAAAAAAGGTTCAGACAAGTTTGTGGAGAAGTCCATAAAACATTATTAGTAAATCCACTGCTTGTCTCTGGGGTAGTCAGCATAGTATCTTGCTACTTTCTGGCTACTCTTGGAAACAGGAGACTAGGCTTAATGGGCCTTTGATCTGGCTGACTATGGCAATTCTTATGTTCTTATGCTCAGCTTTATATATTTTATTTTATTTTTTTTTTTTTGCTTTCTTTTTAATTTAGGAGTTATAGAACAGTCTGTTTAAAGAGTCTTGTAATTCTGGAAACAATACTCTGACTTCCACACATTACGATTTTCTTGCAATAAGGGAAATGTTTGGATGTACAATATCTCTACTGAAACAACTATTTTCTTCAGCTCCAAAGGATGGGCACATTTCTTTAATGGCTAAATGTCTCTGAAATGCACTTGTCAGAATTACAACACTTAGGGGTATGTTTACTAAACTGCGGTAACGTTACATAACGCACGTTAACCAACATTAACGATCGTTAGCGCATCATAATGCGCATTATGATGCGCTAATGATCGTTAATGTTACATAACGCACGTTAACCAACATTAACGATCGTAAAGCTCCGCGGCGCGGTAAAACACCGCAGAAGGTGGAGAGAGGACGGAGAGAAGGGGTCAGTGGGCGGAGAGTGGGCGGGGAGAGGCTCCCTGCACACTAACGCGCTGATCTGAAGAGCTGAATCCAAACGCGATTGAAAACCTGCCGTTAAATGCACATTACAGGGCAGAGAAACCATTTCAGTGTCAGCAATGTATAGCCCAGGCAGGGAAACCAAAAAAAAGTGATAAGTGTGATACATGTGCACAGAACAAAAGGGCACATAAACACTGAAAATGACCCCAACAAACTGGAAAAAAAAACATAACCAAGCTGGCCAATAGTGGTATCAATGAGAAACATCAACCCCTCCCCCCCCCTGAGTAAGCTCCATAGAACAGATATAAATCGTGGAAGGGGCTATACTCCATCCCCATACAAGGTGAATGAGCCCACAGTGAAATAGCACTGCTCAGGGTTTTCCCCACCATCGGACAGGGTTCCTATGGCATGCACATGTCCCGCAACATCAGGGCGGGCATGTCGGAACGGCAACTGGACAGATGCCAGAGAAGGGGATACAGAGGGCCGCAGGCAGCACATGCTGTGGTGGAGCTGGGCTACAGTGCGGACTAGGGTAATGCCTAGGTGGCCCATACGAATGCTGAAACAGCAGAGCAGCCAGACAGCAACTGCTGAAGGCCCAACATGGGCACGAGTGTGTTTCCCACAGTGTCACAGGGGATAGTACCCAACAGCTACCCCCAAGGGCACGGAACATTGGCAGGCGGGGCTCGGGGGAGCATGGACGTCTATGCAGGCACCCCTAACCCAGAACCCACACCATAGGCAGCCGCCTACCTGCACACTGGATGGCCTGAGACTGCGCACTACCAGCACCACCAGCAGAAGGGCATGTCAGCATGGTGGCTGAGGGATACTGGTGGTGGAGGAGGCAGTGGCAGCTGCCCAGAGCAGACCGTGGCCTAGCCCTGTGTAGGTGGGTGCCGTGTACTGCAACAGACGGGCCCTGTCTGACGAACAGTCATGGTATCACCAAGGAATGTACTGACTCTGTGACAACAAGGTGGTGCAGTGCACAAAACCAGTGTATTCAGAAGCAGAGGGTAACAGGTTCAAGTCCCAGCTGTGGTTCCTGCCAACCCAGTCCCCATATTTTACCCACTACTACAACGTGCTAATACAGACAGCACCTTTATTGCAGATGACGTAAACATGCCCAAGACACCTACATTTTACCCTACAGAGCACGGACACCATAAACATGCACATTACCTAGAGCAGAGTCTCCCAAATGCAGTCCTGGAGGGCCAAACACCATTCCGGTTCCATGCTGCCTTTGATAAAGATGCCTGTGCTGCATTTCTATGCGCCACCCCCATGGTATGCAGATGTATCTTATGCATATTCATGAGGGACAGCATGAAAACCCGAACAGTGTTTGGCACCGCAGGACTGGAGTTGGGAACCTCTGCTGTAAAGCAGCAGCCAACAGGGGCAGACACACCCGCACCCACAGGCCCCATTATCTAAAGCCTCCTGGAGAGGCAGGACTTTGGGCTCTGCGTGCATCTCCCAATACTAGCACTTGCATACCTTAGTAATGCCACCCTAAACCTGGGAATATGGTACACATCTATCAAAAGGTTGCTATGATTACTGGCAGATAGCAATTCCTAGGTTAAGTACAATTTTCTGAGTGAGCTGCATCATAGCAACCTTTCTGATGTCTGTGGAGTGTGCTACAGGTCTTGTGTCTGACAGTGTTTACCAACCTGGGGAGCGACTCCTACAGTATTGCGTACCATAGCCATGCCTGCACTGTGCCCAGGACTGGTGTGGTGGCCTGGGCTGCCCAACACCTCTATAGTTGCACAATGCTGGCATAGGTGTGGGGAGTGTGTGTCTGTCTATCCAGTGTGTGGTGGCTGCCAACACCCTCCACAGCCCACACTGCTAGCACTGTTGCCAGTATTGGCCTGCCAATGTGCATAATGAGGAGCAAGGTACCGTGGGAATAGCCTGGATAGGGTGGCCTGGCCTGGCCGCATCTGCACAAGGCATAGGGCAATGGCTCGGACATTGTAGTGCCCGGTACCACCTGCATGGACAGGGTGACCATAGCATGTCCTGCTGGGAGGTCACTCTCACCCTGACTGAGCAGTGACCATGGCATGGCTAGGTTCCCCCATAGTGCTATATAGCATTTCTCTCATGTGATATTTATGGGTTTTCTTTTGGGGCCTAATCACTGACTTATCTGCTTGGTGTGTATGCTGACATCCCCGTTCTGGGTACATGCATCTCCTCCAGGACCATGCACTCTGGACTAGCTGGCGGACTGTCTGCAGCTAGTATGTGTCTTGCTGGAACACCTTGCAGGGTGCAGCGGCTGGAGGCTTGCTGCTGGAGAATGTCAGATAATGATGGGGGGCAGCTGAGCATTTCCAGGCCTTCTGTCTGTTCCCCAGCAGGACTGGGGTTGATGGTCCCCTCTACTACTACCATTGCAGGGAGGTAGACTGTGGATCTATTGGTGGGTGATCCTGTTTCCCACCCTGAGCCACAGAGGGTGGGTTGTGTGGTGGTACATAATCTGCCTATGGGTCCATACACCCCCCCCCCCTTTCACCTACAGCAGGTAACCATGGCACCAACACAGGATATGCACTATTCTGGGTGCATCATCGCCCATAAGGACTAGACATGACCGAGACATACAGCAGGACACAGATGTATCCTAGGTGTGTCTAACGGAACTACCTATCACACACTGATGGGGACCTGCAGCATGGCGTATTTCAGCCATGAAAGGTGCTGTGGACCTGGTGCTGGGCGCCCCACCTCAACCTCAGGGTGGGCACAGTACCCGCACAATGTGACTGTCTGTGGCAGTGCCACACGGTCTGTTGCCCCTACCAGGCCGAGGTGCTGTGGGGGTGCATACCCAATTTTGTGCCCATCTGTCGACTGCTGATTTGCATGTGCAGTGCATCATGGGTACGGGTGGGTTAACCCTATCCTGGTAACCACAACAGACAGTTTGTGTGGTGACGTGCAGTCCTTCTGCAGCCAGCCAGGGCTTTGTTCACAGCCTTATAAGGTGTCCTATAGGGGACATTATAGGGTGCGTTGGCGGACAGTACACTTTATAATGTGCCCTATTGAGTGCGTTATGCGGCACCTTAGGTTATGCCACCGTAGAGGGTGTGTTTGCTGGCAGCATTAATTAAAATACACGTCAAATGCCTCAACAATCACTACTTAAATGTAAAGGGTGCTGCCTCAGCCAGTCTTATACATTAGGCCCACTGGGGAATCAAACCTCATGACCCCTGTACCATCAGTTGTAACCATTGTGCTACAGCTCTGTTGCTATGCTTGTATGCCTGCGCGCCTTCTTAAGATTAACGCGCGGTAACGTGCCCTGTAGCGCTCGTTCATTTATGGCGCCTTGTAACGCGCGTTATCGGTAACGATGTACCGCCCATGTCCTTATTTGGGATTTCTGTCTCTACCGCAGCTCCTAACGCGAATCACACTAACGCAGTTTAGTAAACATACCCCTTAGGAATATTACCGTATTTACTCAAGTCTAATGCGCCATCAAATGTAATGCACACCCCTATTGTGAATGACTTGAAAGTTAAAAAAAAAAGTTTGCTGGCGATTGTAGTGCGCACCCCCCCCCTTAGTGCTGCTGTGCCCCCCGCACTCCCCCTTAGTGCTGCTTCGCCCTGTGCAGTCGCTGCTTCTGCCCGAGCTGCAGAAGGAGTTTCCTAGCTTCCAACAGGTTTCATTTGGCTTTCCTTTTAACTGGCGCTGCGGAAGTCTCCTGCTCATCTTCAGTGTCACCTAGGTGAGAGAGGAGTCACAGCAGCAGCAGCAGCGATCAGCACCCTTGCCATTGCCGCCATTACCAAGGCTGCCGGCGCCCTTCCCGCCGTTACTGAAGCCATTTTTTCTGCTGTAGCCACCGGTGCCAAAGCCGCCTGTGCTCTTGCCACTGCCGTTGCCGCTATATCTGCCCTTGCCACCACCGTTGCTGCTGCCGTAGCCACCCTTGCCGTTGCCGAAACCACCTTTGCCACCGGATCCCTTTTAACTTTATTGCAGCCGCTGCTCTGTGAAAAGCAGAAGCAGCGGCTGCACGGGGGATCGGGGATCGCATTTGCGGGAGAAAAGCTGGAGTTTAGCTGGATCGGGCCGGGCCGGGCCGGTGTAGAGCAGTTTGCCTCCCAATGTAAGGCGCCCTCGAATGTAATGCACACCCTGAGTTTAGAGCCTCTTTTTGGCCAGAAAAGGTGCGCATTACATTCGAGGAAATACGGTATATCTCAGCAACAACTAATTTAACAGTGTTTGTGGTTAGTTTACTCTCAGTCTTAAAATAATTCTAGCTAAAATGATCCAGAGTATAATACTTAATCGTTAATGATTTGGAGCCACTAAGACCAAGGCATGTAGTCTCTTTTTCAAATAAGCAGGGATGGATTGGACAGCATGTTTTAATGAGCAGAGAATGCTAATTGTGCCAACAACAAACTGCAAGCCTGAGGATATGTTGATCACAAGACTACAAATAGATTATTTTTATGCAAAAACATTAGAATGTCCAAGAATAGTTTGCTCGATTATTCTATGATATGCACCAAAGTAAATAGGAAGAAAATGAAATGAAGACATCGAAAGCAAATAAACGGCAAGTGCTGACTCAGCTGCCTCTAGGTTTTCTTGGTAATGTATCACTGGAGGTAGATTGCCAGGCCTTTGACTTCTGAGGCAATGGAGTTCACAAGGTCTGCCAGTGGGAATCAAACTCTTGTGCTTCCGGCTACTAGGCAATTTCTCTAACTACCAGGCTACTCTTCCACCCCAACGCATATAGTACTAAATGCAAAATAAATGTTTGTAAATTTGAGCTCTCTCTCTTATCTAGGTACTAGCAGAAAAGCTCACCATGCAAATCTGGATGGCAGGGGTCTACACACTCCATGTCATATCCACTCCCTTTTCTTCCCCATATGGTATTATATGGGACCATAAGTAGTGGGGCTGGCTAGCTGTAGGGTTCCTGAGACAAGCTTGGAAAGCCCTCCCTTAATCCGAAAGGAAGGTAGGTCCATGTCAGGTTGTTAGCTTCAGCTTCAGAAGGTGGTATGAACTGGTATTTTGTGTTAAGACTGCAAGACACAGAAGAGTCCACCACAGAAATGGAAGGAACAAAATTAGTCCTTCGCACAGCAAAGGTTATTTAAATAAATGATATGGGGGTATGTTTACTAAAGGGCGTTTGCTGCCCCACAGCGCTAACATGGAAATATCACCCTGCAGTAGCAGCTAATGTGGGGAAAATGCAGACACTGTGGTGCTTTTCCGCAATGTCTCTGTTTCGCATGATGAGTGCAGGCTTGGGTGGGATTAGGGCACAGAACAGGACTGCCTGCAAGGCGGGATTACCACAAATGTTACCATTGCCTGGTAATTGCCGAGATTGTAGATATGACGTTAGCTGCATCTGTGAAGCTGCCATTCTGCGGTCCCTGTGGTATCTGCAAGGGAAATGCTGAGAGCGCCCTCTGCAGATACTGTGCACTTCTGCAGCTAATGCCAGCATATTGCAGCTATCACTCAGTGTTAGTTGTACGTTAGTAAACATAGGGGTATGTTTACTAAACCGTCTTAATGTTAGTGGCGTTAGTTGCAGTCTTACTGTGACGAATGCCATATAAGGGAGTGGGCGTTCTGGTCTTAAGGTAGCATTTCAGGTTATCGCGTGATAAAGTCTGTTATCGCGTGATAGAGGGAGCTGTGGCACGTTAATGCGCGTTAGCCTTAATTAGCCGCGCTGACCTGTAAACACAGCAACAGAGGTGTAGCACACTGGTTAATACAATGACTGATGAAACAGGGGTCATGAGTTTGATCCCCAGTGGGCTTAATGAGTAAGGCTGTCTGAGGCATTACCCTTTACTTTAAATCAGTGCAGTCTGAGGCATTTTCTTTTTTAATTTAAATTAGTGCTGCCAGCAAACACACCCTCACAGTGCCGTAACCTAAGGTGCCGCATAAGGCGCCCTATAAGGCACTCCAGAGGGCACATTATAAAGTGCACTGTCCGCCAAGGCACCTTATAATGTTCCCTATAGGGCACCTTATAAGGCACTTTATAGGGCGCATTATGAGGCACCTTAAGGTTACAGCACTGTGAGGGAGGTTTTGCTGGCAGCACTAATTTAAATTAAAAAAGGAAATGCCGTACACAGCCCTATCAAATAACACCACTGTGGGATCAAACCCATGGCCTCTGCCTCCATAGTCAGTGAAATAACCAGTGGGCTACATCTCCATAGCTACTAACAAACCCCTGGCTGGCTACAGAAGGACTGCAGGTCACCACAAAAACTGTCCGCTGTAGTTACCAGGATAGGGTTAACCCACCCGTACCCATGATGCACTGCACATGCAGATCAGCAGTCTACAGATGATCACAAGATGGGGTATGCACCCCCACAGCACCTCGGCCTGGTAGGGGGAACTGACCGTGTGTGTTACTGGCACAGAGTAGCTACAGACTGACACATTGTGGGGGTACTGTGCTCACCCTGAGAGCGAGGTGGGGCGCCCAGCACCAGGTCCGCAGCACCTGGCTTAGCTGAGATAGGCTATGCTGCAGGTTGCCATCAGTGCCAGTGTGTGATAGATAGTCCTTGCAGACACACCTAGAATACACCTGTGTCCATCTGTATTTCCCAGTCATGTCTAGCCCTTGTGGACTATGTTGCACCCAGAATAGTGCATATCCTGTGTTGGTGCCATGGTCACATGACTTAAGTGAAGGGGGGTGTTTGGACCCATAGGTGGATTATGTAGCACCACCCAACCCACCCTCTGGGGCTCAGGATCTCCCACCAACAGATCCACATTCTACATCCCTGCAATGGTGGCAGTAGAGGGGACCATCAACCCCAGTCCTGCTGGGGAACAGGCACCCTACAGGGCAGTCAATGCAGATCTGTACACATCCATAAGGCAATGGCAGACAGACAGTAGGCCTGGAAATGCTCATCTGCTCCCCACTACTATCTGACAGTCTCCAGTCGCTGTACCCTTCAAGGTGTTCCAGCCATACACATACTAACTGCAAACAGTCTGCTAGCTAGTCCATAGTGCATGTTCCTGGAGGAACTGTGTGCACCCAAAACTGGGACGTGAACACACACACACCAAGCAGATAAGTCACTGATTGGACCCCAGAAAAGAGAACCCATAAATATCACTTGCGAGAAATACTATATAGCACTATGGGGGAACTTAGCCATGCCGTGGTCACTGCTCAGTCAGGGTGAGAGTGACCTCTCAGCAGGACATGCTGTGGCCACCCTGTCCATGCAGGTGGTGGCCGGGCACTACAATTTCCCAGCCATTGCCCTATGCAGATGCATCCTGCCCAGGCCACCCTGTCCGGGCCATACTCACAGTACCTTGCTCCTCATTATGCACATTGGCAGGCTAACACTGGAAACAGTGCAAGCAGTGTGGGCTGAGTAAGGTGTAGGCAGCCACAACACACTGGATAGACAGACACACACTCCCACACCTATGCCAGCATTGTGCAAATATAGAGGCTTTTGGCAGCCCTGGCCACCACACCAGTCCTGGGCAGAGTGCAGCCATGGCTCTGGTACACAATACTGTTGTGGTCACTCCCCAGGGTGGTAAACACTGTCAGAAACCAAAACTGAAACACACTCCACAGATATCAGAAAGGTTGCTATGATCAGCAAATTGTGCTTAACTTAGGAATTGATATCTGCCATTAATCATAGCAACCTTTTGATATATGTGTAACGTACTTGTATTCCCAAGTTTAGGGCGGCATTGCTAAGGTATGCAAGTGCTAGTATTGGGAGATGCTGCTGGATAGTGGAGCCTGTGCGTGTGGGAGTTTATGCCCCTGTTGGCCGCTGCTTTAGGGCAGAGGTTCCCAACTCCGGTCCTGGTGGGCCAAACACTGTTCAGATTTTCATGCTGTCCCTAATGAATATGCATGAGATACATTTGCATGGGGCAGCGCATACTAATGCAGTACAGGCATATTTATTAGGGGCAGCATGAAACCTGAATGGTGTTTGGCCCTCCAGGACTGCAGTTGGGAAACTCTGCTCTAGGGATTGCACATGTTTATGGTGTCTGTGCTCTGTAGGGTAAAATATAGGCGTTTCAGGCATGTTTATTTTATCTGCAAAAAAGGTTCCATCTTTATTACCACGGTTTAGTACTGAGTAAAGTATGGGGACAGGGTTGGCAGGAGCCACAGCTGGGACTTGAACTTGTGAACTTCTGCTCATGAACACACTGGTTGTGTGTACTGCACCACACTGTTACCACAGGGACAGTTCATTCCCTGGGGATATCATGACTGTTCATCAGACAGACCCTGTCTGTTGCATTGCACGGCACCCACCTAAACGGGGCTAGGCCATGGTATGCTGTGGGCAGATGCCACTGCCCCCTCTGCCACCATGCTGCCATGCCATTATGCTGGTGGTGCGCAGTCCCAGGCCATCCAGTATGCCGGTAGGCAGCTGCCTATGGTGTGGGTTCTCGGGTAGGGGTGCCTACATGGACATGCGTGCTTCCCCCCCTCCGCACCGCCTTCTAATGTTATGTGCCCTTGGGGGTACCTGCTGGGTAATCTCCCTTGTGACACTGTGGGGCACACACTCGTGCCCATGTTGGACCCTCATCAGTTGCTGTCTTGCTGCTTTACAGTTTCGGCATTCCTATGTGCCACCTAGACATCTGACTAGCCCACACTGTGCCCCAGCTGGAACACAGCATGTGTCACCTGCAGCCCCTTGTATCCCATTTACAGCATCAGTACAGTTGCCCTTTCCTACGTGCCTACTCTGCATGTACATGCCATAACAAACCTGCCCAATCTAAATGACAGAAACCCTGATCAGCGCTATTTCAATGTGGGATCATTCACTTTGTAGGGGGACAGAGCATAGACCCTTCCAAACATATCTTAATTTATACGCTTTGTCAGTAGTGTTGCTTTATGTTTATCATTAATATCACTATTGGCCAGCTTGGTTATTGGGATTTTAAATGTGGTTCTGGTCATTTTATATGTTTATTTGCCTTTTTGGTTCCTGCACATGTACAACTATCACTTTTCTGGGTTTCCCTGCCTTTGCTGCACATTGCTGACTGAAATGGTTTCTCTTTCCTGCAAATGTGCCTTAATGCGAGGATTTCACTGGCGTTAGTGTTCAGACCCGGATTTCACAGCGTTAGTGTGCCTGGAGCCTCTCCCCTCCCACTCTCCGCCCATTGACCCCTTCTCTCTGCCCTCTGGGAAGCCTTACTCCACCCTTCAGATCCAGATTTCACAGCGTTAGTGTGCCTTAACGCCGCCGCTGCATTATCACGCAATAAGTGACATTATCGCACGATGTTACATTTATCGCGCAATAACATCACTTATCGCGTGATAATACCACCGCTGTGACGTTAAGACGGTTTAGTAAACATACCCCATACTCTGTGATTTTTTTTTTTTAACTCTACTATACATGCTGGGATTAAGAGCCAGTTTTTACAGTGAGGCTCTTCAGAATGGACATATATGGAATGAAGCACAAAAGACTTGAATTGCTTCACAAACAAGGAAAATTAGCAAAGGAATTGTAGCCAGATGTGAGAAGTGCAATAAACACACTCTGTGGAACTTTCAGTGACAGTTTAAATAGAACAGCCAGTGTGGTCGCATACAAACGCCAAATTTCTGTGCTCAAGGTGCTCATAAACTGTACGATTCCCATATAAAAAGTGTGGTTATTAATGCATAGAGGGCATGTGTGTCCATGGATTTTACAAAGCCGTGGGAAGATGTGCAAACATTTTTGCTGTGTGATGCTTCGTCTTTAGTTTGCTTTGTTGCATTTTAATATGCAGTTCACATTGATTGTCTCTACTCTATTAATCCAAACCTACCACCTGTATCTGAATTTATAACTCATCTTAAGCTCACATTTGAAAGACAAGAGATTATCCATTTAGGCCTGTACATAAGCAGGGTGTGTGTAAATTTTGCAAATAAATATAAAATCCTAATAAAAAATGGTAGTATTGCAGTGCTCAAGGTCACAGAAATTTGCATTTGCCTACCTCACGTGGCTTTTTATAAGCAATAAAAATACATAATTCTCTGGAGCACAATGGTAGAAGCCACTACAAGTGCTGTCACTCTTACAAAGTGTTTTTCTAACATTTAATGGGAAGATTCTTTTGTTCAAAATGCAACAGCTGTAATAATGCAGGATACTAAAGAGCGTTACCAGTAGCGTGGGGTTTAGCGTGCGGTTTGAGTGCTGCGCTAAAAATCCCACACTATCTTGATAGCATACATCGGGGCAGCAAATGGTGGGATGGCAGTGTTCCCATCTCAGTACTGCTAGAGCGAGCATTTGAAATATGTGTTGCCTACACTCAGCACTGGTAGGATGGGTGCAACTAACACCACCTCAATGGCTGACGTTAGTTGCTCCTGAACTTTCAGATGACCTGATCAGGGGAAATTCAGAGACATTCAGCCTGTAACCCAACTTGATTATTTGTAGAACCCATTACCTGTCATGATGGCTTGCCAGGTCTCTCTGAAGAACCAAAGTAGCCTCCTGCTGGAATATAGTTGAAAACTTGAGATAGTCTGTTGCTTCTTTTCCTGTGCCCTTTAGCATTGGGGATAGGCCTTGGTAATCTGGTGCTGGTGTGGAACTAAGAATTATGGCTGAAAACATCTACAAGAGTAATATTGCTGATAAAATCATTGTAGGCACTGCTCTTTATATAATGGTGCTGACCTCTTCAGAATGAGGAATTTTGTTCTACTAGTTGAGTTGACAGTTTGCATAGGGTTGAGCAGTAGTTCGTCATTTAAGAGACTATCTGGGTCATTCTGATTCACATTTAGGGGTATGTTTACTAAACCCCGGTAACGTTACCGGCGATAAGTGTAGCGTTAATGTGCATAATGCCATATAAGGAAGTGAGCGTACCGGCGTTAAGGTAGCATGGCCATGTAACGCGCGTTAAAGGGTGCCTTGGCCAGTTAGCGCACATTAACGGGACATTGTATGTTAAAGCTGAGAAACAAAACACATTACAAGGCTGACAAGGCGCTTGTGTCCGTCAGTGGAGGTAGAGGTGGTAAGATATGTGCAATGATAGGAGGACAGAGGAGTAGTAGTGCCATGCAGAGCAGACACAGGAGAGGCAAGCATGGAGAGCCGCAATGCAGAAAAGGGTACCACTGCAGGACATGGGGTAGCAGCCAGCACATGAAGACAGGATGCTACACAGCTGACAGACGCAGATAGACCGACAGAAGGATGGCTTGCAACTGTGATGAGGGTAGTATTTGCTGGCAGCACAGATCTGCAGAGATATGACTGTCACAAGAATGAAAAGGACTTGCCTTGGACAGGCCTAATAAAATGAGACCACGGAGGGATTGAACACATGACCTCTGCCTAGGATATCATTGTATTAACTCGTGGGCTATACCTCTATGGCTTCTGTCTTAGCAATGGCTGGCTACAGAAAGACTACAGGTCACCACACAAACTGTCTGCTGTGTCCACCAGGATAGGTTAAATCCACCAGTACCCATGATGCAATGCACATGCAGAACAGCAGTCTACATCTGATCACCAGTTGGGGTATGCAGCTCTCCAGCATCTCAGTGTGGTAGGAAAAACTGACCGTGTGTGATACTGGCACAGAGTAGCCACACACCATGCCATTGTGCCAGGTCTGTGTTCACCCTGAGGGTAAGGTGGGGCAGCCAGCATCAGGTCTGCAGTACCCAGATTGCTTGAGATAGGCTTTGCTGCAGGGTCCTATCATTGCCAGTGTGTGACAGGTATTCCTTGCAGCCACACCTAAGATAATCCTGTGTCCATCTGTATTCCCCAGTCACATCTAGCCCTTGGAGACCAGGAGCCACCCAAGTTAAGTATATCCAGTGTGGTTACCATGGTCAATTGTTATAAGAGCAGGGGGGTGGTCTGGACCCACATGCGGATTAGGTAGCACCACCTACCAACCCGCCCTATCTGGGTCAAGGTGGTGGACAGGATCTGCCCCCAACAGACCCACACTCTACATCTTTGCAATGGAGGCAGTAGAGGGGCATGATGAAGGGCTGTGGGATCATCAACCTCAGTCCTGCAGGTTAAAGGGCGCCGTCCAGGGCAGTTGATGCAGATCTGTACATATCACACACACACTGGCAGACAGACAGTAGGCCTGGAAAAGCTCAGCTGCCCCCACCATGATCTGACATTCACCAGCAGAGGGCACAGTCAGTCTGCATCTGCTGCACCCTGCAAGGTGTTCCAGCCATACACATGCTGACTGCAGACAGTCCGCTAGCCAGTCCATAGTGCATGTACCAATAGGTAGGATGTAAGCACAGACACTAAGCAGGTATCTTAGTGATTGGTCCCCAGAACAGAGAACACACAAATATCACCTGAGAGAAACACTGTCTAGCACTCTGTGGGAACCTAGCCATGCCATGGTCACTGCTCAGTCAGGATGAGAGTGCCCTCCCAGCACGACATGCTGTGGCCACCCTGTCCATGCAGGTGGTGGTTGGGCACTACAATGTCCCAGCCATTACCCCACACCCTGTGCCGATGCATCCTGTCCAGTCCGTCCTGTCTGGACCATACCCACAATACCTTGCTCCTCAAGGAAGATCTTGTCTTACTAATCTGTTATGTTTTTTTGAAGGTGTGAATAAACAGGTGAAGAAAGGTGAGTCGGTTGATATAGTGTATCTGGACTTTCAGAAAGCATTTGACAAGGTCCCTCATCAGAGACTTTTGGCAAAACTAAAGAGTCATGGCATAGGAGGCAGTGTACTTTTGTGGATCAGGAACTGGTTAAAAAATAGAAAGCAGAGGGTAGGGCTAAATGGCCAATTTTCCCAATGGAGAAAGGTGAATAGTGGTGTACCCCAGGGATCTGTGCTGGGTCCGCTGCTTTTTGACATATTCATAAATGACCTGGAAAGGGGAATAACGGAGTGAGGTTATCAAATTTGCAGATGACACAAAACTATTTAAAGTTGTTAAAACCCAAGAGGATTGTGGAAAATTGCAAGAAGATCTTGATAAATTGGAAGACTAGGCATCAAAATGGCTGATGAAATTTAATGTGGACAAGTGCAAAGTTATGCACCTAGGGAAGAACAACCTAAACTATGGTTACACGATGCAAGATTCCACATTAGGAACCACCACACAGGAAAAAGATTTAGGCGTCATTGTGGATAACATGTTAAAACCCTCGGCCCAGTGTGCAGCGGCGGCCAAGAGAGCAAATAGAATGCTAGGTATCATAAGGAAAGGAATGGAAAATAAAACAAAAGATATTATAATGCCTCTGTATCATTCCATGGTGAGACCGCACCTTGAATATTGTGTGCAATTCTGGTTGCCGTATCTTAAAAAGGATATAGTGTTATTAGAAAAGGTTCAGAGAAGAGCCAACAAAATGGTAAAGGGGATGGAAGGATACTCCTATGAAGAAAGGCTAAAAAGGTTAGGGCTCTTTAACCTGGAAAAGAGACGGCTGAGGAGAGATATGATAGAAGTCTATAAGTTAATGAACGGAGTGGAACGGGTAAACGTAGATCGATTGTTTACGTTATCAGAATACAGAAAGACTAGGGGACATGCAATGAAGCTATAGGGTAAACGATTTAAAACTAATAAAAGAAAATATTTTTTCACTCAACGTGTAATCAAACTCTGGAATTTGTTACTGGAGGATGTAGTAAAGGCTGTTAGTGTAGCTGGGTTTAAAAAAGGTTTGTACAAGTTCCTGGAGGAAAGGTCCATAAACCACTATTAAGAAGGGACCCAGGATATCAATGCTTGACCCAGTACAAGCATTGTGGAACCTGTGTCTTTTGGGGAAACTGTTAGGTACGTATGACCTAGATTGGCCACTGTTGGAAACAGGATACTGGGCTTGATGGACCTTGGTCTGACCCAGTATGTCATATCTTATGTTCATTATGCACATTGACAGGCTAACACTGGAAGCAGTGTAAACATTGTGGGCCCAGTGAGGAGTAGGCAGCCACAAAACAATGGATAGACATACACACACTCCCACTCCTATTCCAGCATTGTGCAAAGATAGGGGTGGTTGGCAGCCCTGCCTGCCACACTAGTCCTGAGCACAGTGCAGGCATTGCTAAGGCATGCAGGTAGTAGTAGTAGTGCTTTGGTGGTAAGTGCTGCTCCATGCCGGGCCCAAGAGCCTGACTCTCCATGCGGCTTTGGATAGTGGAGCCTGTGGGTATGGGTGTTTGTGCCCATTGGCTGATGTTCTAGGGAGTGCACATGTTTATGTTGTATGTGCAATGTGGGGTAAAATGTAGGGACATGGTCTGCAGGAGCCACAGCTGGGACTTGAACCTGTGACCTTCTGCCCTAGGACACACTGGCTGTGTGTACTGCACCATACTGTTGCCACAGAAGCAAGTCAGTCCCTGGGGATACCATGACTGTTCATCAGACAGACCTTGTCTGTTGCACTGCATGCCACCCACATGAACAGGGCTTGGCCTTGGTCTGCTGTGGGCAGATGCCACTGCCCCCTACACCACCAGCACCCCTCCCCCACCATGCTGACATGCCCATATGCTGGTGGTGCGCAGTCCCAGGCCGTCCAGTGTGCAGGTAGGCAGCTGCCTAGGGTGTGGGGGTCTGGGGTAGGGGTGCCTACATAGACATCCATGCTTCCCCCCGGCACTGCCTGTCAATGTTATGTGCCCTTTGGGGTACCTGCTAGGTAATGTCCCCTGGATGGGACACTGTGGGACAAAGACTCATGGGCATGTTTGACCTTGGTCAGTTGCTATCTTGCTGATTTCCAGATTTTGAATTCCTGTGTGCCACCTAAGCATCTGCCTAGCCCATCCTGTGCCCCAGCTGCCCCACTGTATGTCCCACCTGCAGCCCCCTATGCCCCATTTGCAGCATCGCTATAGTGCCCTTTCATACCTGGACACTATGCTGTTGCTGCACATGTAGCACTACTATCACTTTTTTTTGGCGCCCTGCCTAAGCTGTACATTGCCGACACTGAAATGGTTTCTCTCTCCTGCAAATGTTCATCTAATGACAGGTTTTCACTCGCAGTAATGTTCAGCCCTTCAGTTCACCGAGCAGGAGCCTTTCCCTGCCCACTCCCCACCCACTTACCCCTTCTCTCTACCCTCTGCGAGACTTAACGCTGCCTGAGACATTAACACGCGCTAACGTTGCATCTGGTAACATTAGCGCGCGTTAACGTAGCCACTGCTACGTTACCGCAGTTTAGTAAACATACACCTTAGAGGGAATATATGTCTGGGGCAGACGTATATGCCCCGCTAAACCTCTGGGCCCTATTCTGGTGAATGAGCTCCCCGCATGTATTGCAGAGATGTGCAGGGAGCTCTGTAACCAGGCGGGAGGGGGCGGGCCAAGGATGGGCCAGAGGCATGCCCTGACCTTGGATGTACAAGGCCTAGTCCAGTGATGACCCTGTACATCCGCACTTGGGCAGATAGATGGTGGATTTATTCCACCACGGAGGTGGAATAAGTCCCTAGACGTGGGAAGACAGCACAGCGGGGCAGGCACCTGGGTGCCACTTTCCCCGCAGCCCAACCCCAGCCATGACAGGCCCGATTGGGGGGGGTCGGGCTGCAGGGAAAGGGTCAACCAGGTGACTAACTAATGGGACACTACTGCACCATGGCTCCGTGCAGAAGCCAGGCTGAGCTAGCTGGGCAGAGCTCTGGATATCCGGGGTGTCTGAATCAGGGCACATCCTGGATATCCAGGCCCTATGCTGTGATTCTGCTCCTGCAGGGCCATCTAGCCCCTGCAAGAGTAGAATTGGGTGCATTTCTGGGCTGTCCTGATTTCTGGACAGCCGGACGGCCTGGATGTGCACTTACGGAATTGGTCTCCACATCTTTAATCTTTTTATCAAATAGGTTGTGCCCCAACTATAATGCATCAGCCAGGCAGCCATAGAAGCTCAAAACCATGTGGTTCTGCATACACCACTGGCAATCACTAAGGCACAAGACACAGTGTCATATAAGGGCAGTGGAATGCATATTTGTTTGAGGGGGCCCATTCCTAGCCCCCCATGAGTTTCCCATTTCCTGCAAGCAAAGTCTATGTCATGATTGCTGCCATTCCCTTCTCTTCTGCCAGCAGGAGATGGGATTCCTCTGGGCAGACAACCTGCATTGAGACTGCAATTGCAACCTTCTCCTCCTGTTCTGCCTATGGAGATCTGATCTCCCAAGGCCAGATAAAAGGAGTCATTTCCACAATTGCAGCAGTTCTTGTCTCTTCTGCCTGCAATAGATCAGATCCCCGCAGGCAAAACAGGAGGGGAAGGCCGCAATAGTGGCCTTGATGCAGGGAACCCATCTCATGGCTGTCAGGCAAACGTTTAGTGGGACCAGGGCTCATGTGGCCCATCCTGTTCCAGCATCATATGAATCATAAGTAGATTGAATGAGATGAAAATAAATCCTTGTACATTGTTGAACAATTGTGTCAGCTGAGCCTGGAAGTTGTCAGATGGTCTTTTTGAGTTCCATGGTTATGGTTTGTTATATTAATGAGCGATGATGGTGCATCATTTATTTATTCTCTATTTAAAGAATGCTCCTCCAGTTTTTTTATACCTATTTATCATTTTAGTCAAAGGAGTTTACATTGTAACTTAAACAGGAATATAGATAACCCTCCATTGCCTCAGAAGAATCCAAGTTAAGTGACTTACCCAAGGCCACAAGGAGTTTGAGTGGCAACTGAATGCTGGTCTCTTGGTTCCCAAGCCAGTACTCTAACCACTAGGCTACTCCTCCACTCCAACCTCAACCTCTCTCCCCAGTACTCCCCATAATTCTACCACTACTATTTTAAATGCTGACATCCTTACTGCCTACTTACTTACTTAATTAATTAACTAACTAAACTAAATAACTAATAGTATTTATATAACACCTTTTCCTTAAATCAAGGTGGTTTGATAAGTCTGACTCCCTTCCAGCTATCCAAAGACAATCTGATCCCCTTCCTTCACCTCTGGTACATTATCTACTTTCTCACTGGGTTGCTGTTAACAAGCCAACTTCTTTCCTTGTTATCAAGGCTTCAACCACTGTGCAACCCACTACGTCCCACCCAGACCCAGACCCCTCTTGGCTTCTGAAAGAGCAGCTGTAGAACTTCTGATATTATCTGTACAATGATAGAGGGTATTCCCTTACTTCAGCTGAAATGCCCCCCATATGGAAACGTCACCAATTTCCCAAAATTAAATATCTTAGTCTTGACCCTCTCAATCCTTCTAACTACAGGCTCATCTCCAACCTACCTTTTCTTTCAAAACTCACAAAAAAGATAGGGAGGGGGGGGGGATATTCAGCAGTGACTAGTGCTGTTAACGCAGTTAGCTGTTGCTGCTGAAAATTAACCCCGAATATTCAATGAAGGGGCCATATTTGTGTCACCTACAATGCTCTTCACCCCAAGTAGTCTGGTTTCCATGCAGAACACATCACAGAGACCACACATACTGCCTTTGTTAGCGACTTTATCCTTGATCACAGAGTAGCTCTTTTAGAGTCACTCAACCTCATCACCACATTTGATCTAGCTGACCACAATCTTTTACTATCTTGACTTGCAGAAATAGGTTTAAGGGGTGCTGTTCTTAGATATTTCACCTCTTTTCGAATCCACAGCATCCTCAACCTGCCCTCTTCACTGTGGTGTCACTCAAGGTGCAGTCCTCTTACCCTCTCTCTTTAATCTCTTTCTCAGTCCCCTAGCCACCTTGATTCAGTCACTAGGAGTTAAGTTCAATGACCTTGGCGTAGTAATAAGCGTTATCTTCCCAGCTAATCTCTATGCACCTGATTTTCCTCCCTTAACAATTGTCTTGATACCATTGCTTCTTAGATCACAACTATAAGCTCAAGCTCAGTATCTCCAAATCCAGTGCAATGTGGATCACCGATGATATCTGCCCTTCAATTGCTCCTCGGCTCCAAGATAAAGACGTCACTGACTGACTCCAGTAAAGTTCTTGGTTGCCCCTGGGCATTTCATATTTAAGTTGTTTGCCCAGGCCTAATTGGTTTAACTAAATCAACTAATAGCACCTCTGTTTGATTACCCCATTGGTATAAATCACATCTCTGATACTAGATATTATGTGCCACGCTGTTTCAAGATTTCCTTCAGATGCCATATCGCTATCTGCATTTGCTGCCTGTCTCAGTGAGACACTGACATGCTTTAAGTGTTTTTCCTCTTCATATATGCTAAAGAAGTGACCCTCTCATAACCACCTTAGCTGCCTCCCAATAAGTTCCTTTTCCCACTTCTCCATGATGATCATTTTTCTGTTGATATTCCTGCCAGGCTTTATGCACATCGGTTTGAAAAGCTTGATCCTCATCAAGGTGCAGGGGCATTTTCCAAATAAAATCTCTCGTTTTGTCTTTCAAGAGAAATTCAGTACTCACATAATCTGATAATGTGGGTTCCCCTATTGCAGCGCTCAGCAGAGCTGGGAAAAAGCATTATGATAGAAGTAGTTCAGGTGTGCATATACATTGCATACTTTAGAAAAGAAAATCTAAAGCAGTAAGGTACACATTAGCCACGTGTCTAAAACCCCCAGTTTGTAAACAAAATGGAATACCCTTCAATTCTTCATCCTTCAGCAGAGGTTTCAAGGGTGTGTGGCAGTGTTAAAGCCTCCACTCACAATGGGTTGATATCACTATATGCAACAAGATTTGCCATAAGAACCAAATAAAATTTTTGATTATAGATATCTAGGGCATATGCATAACCTAATTTTCTATCACCACAGTTCACTCATTATTAGATAATGCCATTCTGGATCTCTTTATACAGATCATAGAGTAGCCTCTTGTGTATTAGTATGACAACACCTCGCTGCACCCAATCCATTTTTAAGTTTGCTGTGTTCTGTAGAATTTAAATGGGTTTTATGAAACAGTTTTTCAAGTAACCAAGTATTTTAGTGACGTTAATTGTTGAGTGCGTATCATCAATATTTAAAATTACATAGAAACATGATAACAGAAAAGACCATATGGCCTATCTAGTCTTCCCTTCCATATGAACTACTATAGTCCCGTTATTTACTTTAGAGATCTTCTGTGTTTATCCTATGTTTTCTTGAATTCAGATACTGTCTTCATCTCTACTACCTCGAGGGGGAGACTATTCCATGCATCTACCACTCTTTCCATAAAGAAATATCACTGCATATTACTCCTATTCCCTCGTAGAAGAGCTTGCTTTTAATCAAAAGAGGCTTTCCTCTTGTGCATTTATACCACGGAAGTTTTGAAATGTCTCCTCTATCCCACCTTTCCTCTAACATATACATATTAAGATCTTTAAATCTGTCCCCATATGCTTTATAACAAAGACCAGGGCCGGATTTACCTATACGCCATGTACGCCATGGGGTAGGGCCCACAGCTGGCAAGGGCCCACAAAAATGAACAAGTTAGGCTTTTTTTTTTTTTTTAATAAAATTTTAAAAAAAAACCTGCTGGCTGCCACCACGGGGCCCCCTCTGCTGCCGCGGTAGCATGGACTGACCCACGGGGGCCCCCTCTGCAATGTCGATGCCTGCCTCCCTCCCTCCCTCCATGCAGGCTGTGAGACACACGAAGGCAGACTGTCTCCCTCGCGTCTCTGTTAAGCCCGCAGGGGCTGATGGGAAATTCCCCATCAGCCCCTGCGGGCTTAACAGAGACGCGAGGGAGACAGTCTGCCTTCGCGCCTCTCACAGCCTGCACGGAGCCATCAGACGCGTGGGAGACCGTCTGCCGTCGCGCCTCTCTCAGCCTGCACGGAGGGCGGGACCGACCGACCGACCGTGCCGAGGGGGCCCCCGCGGGGCAGGCCAGGCGGCCGCGGCAGCAGAGGGAGCCCCGCGGCGGCAGCCAGCAGGTTTTTTTTTTTAAATTAAATTTTACTTTAGGCCGACAGGGGGGGGGGAGGGAAGTAGCACTGATAATGGGCTATTGGGGGGGCTGGGGCTGGGGCTGGAAATGGGTTGGGGGATTAAGGCTGGAGGTGGGCTGATGAGGTTAGGACTGGTAATGGGCTGTGGGGGGTGTTAAGACTGGTAATGGGCTGTGGGCTGATGGGGGCTGTCTGGTAATGGGCTATGGGGGGGTTTAGAACTGGTAATGGGCTTTGGGGGGGGGGTTAAGACTGGTAATGGGCTGTGGGCTGATGGGGGCTGTCTGGTAATGGGCTATGGGGGGCTAGGACTGGAGGTGGGCTGATGGGGTTAGGACTGGTAATGGGCTGTTGGGGGGGTTTAGAACTGGTAATGGGCTTGGGGGGGGTTAAGACTGGTAATGGGCTGTGAGCTGATGGGGGCTGTCTGGTAATGGGCTATGGGGGGGCTAGGACTGGAAATGGGCTGGGAGGGTTAAGACTGGAGGTGGGCTGATGGGGTTAGGACTGGTAATGGGCTGTGGGCTGATGGGGGGGTTAAGACTGGCAATGGGCTATGGGGGGCTGACTGGAAATGGGTTATAGGGGGGGGCTTAAACTGAAAATGGGGTGATGGGGGTTTAGGACTGTAAGTGGGTTGATGGGGGGCTAGGACTGGTATTGGGTTGGGGGGTTGCTAGGACTGGAAATGGGCTGATGGGTGGCTAGGACTGGAAATGGGCTGATGCAGGGACTAGAAGGGAATGGATGCTGGGTGAGGCTGGAACTAGCAGGGAGCTGATGTTGGGGGAGGATTAGAATGGGATGGGGCTGGAAGAGTAAAATGGAGAAGGGAAAAATATTTTGTGTGGGAGGGATAAAAAATCTACAATTGGCCGGGTATTGGGAGAGTAAGTGGGGATTGAGGATGGAGGGGTAAAATTTGAGTGGATGAAATAGGAATAAGGAAAGAGCAAAAGGAGAAAGATTAGTATGTTAAAGCAGATGTAGAGAGAGAATGGAAAAAAACTAGGAGAGAAGAAAGGACAAATGGACAGCAGACGATGGAGAGTTAGCATAAGACACAAAGAAACCAGAAAAAAGTGGCTGGAGCAATTGCAGCTGAAAAAAATGCACAAAAGGTAGAAAAATCTCTCTTTATTTTGAATTTATTAATTGGAATATGTCAGCTCTGGTAAATGTGCATCATTAACATCTGTGCTTTGTTTAGTACAAGAGCAAATTAATATATAGTTTTATTTCTACAGTGTTGTACATTCCAAGTTTGGCTTTTGGGATTCCCAGTTTAATTATTGTCTTCCTGTTTCTAAATTGTGATTACTTGTTTGGTGATGGTCTATGTTCTGCATGTGTAACTGAACTGAGGTGTTCTGTTTATATAATTCCTATTTGACATTGCCACTTGTTCTCTTTCCCCAATAGGTCATGTATTGTTCTCTGAAATGTATTGGTTTAATATTTGCAGTGTTGCCTTTTGATTGGTAGAGTATGGTGCTTTGTGAGTCCTGGTAGTGCTGTTAGGATACGGCGGGTTTGCTATGGGTTCTAAATGGACAGTGTTTGTAGTAGTTCCTAATGTGTCTGGCAGTTGGCACTGGATTATAGTAATGTAGAAATTTTTTAGTCTTTCTTTATCCATACACTCATTAAGAGGCACGTTTACTAAATGTTAGTATATGGTAACATTATGCAAATATTTATGCAAATGAGGCCCCACACCCCCCTTGGGCTGCCCCTGCTGGGGGCCCACAATTTTTGTTGGCGTAGGGCCTCACTCAAGGTAAATCTGGCCCTGACAAAGACCACTAATCATTTCAGTAGCCACCCTCTGCACCAGCTCCATCCGGTTTATATCTTTTTGAAGGTGTGGTCTCCAGAATTGCACACAGTACTCCAAATAAGGTCGCACCAGAGACTTATACAGAGGCACTATCATATCCTCTTTTCTGCAGGCCATTAAGAACACAACAACATAAGATATGCCATACTGGGTCAGACCAAGGTCCATCAAGCCCAGTATCCAGTTTCCAACAGTGGCCAATCAGCACAGTTACTTACCTGTAACAGGTGATCTCCGGAACAGCAAGAATTAGTCTTCACACGTGGGAGACGTCGCCGACGGAGCCCGCACAGGAATGCTCCCCAGCATCCCAACACAAAGCCTTTGGGAGCACCCCTCGCGCCTGCGCGGTGGCTTCCCGCCCTTCCTACTGCCTCTCCCCAGTTGAGTTCATAGCTGAGAGAGAAGGAGAGGAAGAGGAAGGAATAGAGAGATACAACTCCTAGGGGAGGTGGGCGGGTTGTGAAGACTAATTCCTGCTGTTCCGGAGATCACCTGTTACAGGTAAGTAACTGTGCTATCTCCAGGAACAAGCAGGAATGAGTCTTCACACGTGGGGACTCCCTAGCTGAGGGTGCCAGGGGAGATCCCATAAAATGCGGAGCCCTGGCAGGCAGGCATTTTCCCAACCTGGATCCCCGGCATCCCCCGAGGGATGGAGGGTAGGAGTTGAGAAGAAAAAAAAGATCCCAAGGAACAGCAAAACCAAAGACTACATGGGGAGAATAGTCTTTAGAATGCAAGTCAGTATCATTAAGAATTTAATGAACTAGTACCACATAGAGCTCACCTACCGGATCGTAGGAGGAGAACTGTGATGGAAGGTACCGTAGACTCAGTAGCGAAGTCTTCGAGGGAACTCCACAGCAGTGAGGGGAAGTTCCAAATCCGGAAGGACAGGAGACCCAGGTGTCAACTGGTGCAGGAGAAGAACGGCAGGTCTTCATGGAAGCTTTATGAAAAAAGCTGAGCACTCCGTCAGGGGCAGAGTCCCTAACCCTGAGGGCTAGAGGTAGAAGACTGGCCGATCTGTAGAGCCCAGTCCGGAGGAGAACAGGGGCGTACCCCTGAACCGAAGAGTACACTATCAGCCCTAGCTGAGAAAAGGAAGACATAGGGCCTGAACCTCAGGAAGAGGTGCATAACAAAAACAAATAGAAGCTGTTGACTTCACAGCAGCAAGTTGAGTATAACCGGTCCCAGATAGCGAGCCGTAAGAAAATAGGCAAGCAGACTGGTCGGACCCCGTAAGGAGTAAACGCAAGTACCTGCAATAGGGAGGTAGACAGCAATACACAGGGGACTGTGGACATCTCCCAGAGGGCGCCTACCGATACAGATAAATATGTAATATATATCTAGGTAAGTAGGGCAGGGAGAGCGCCCACCCAGGTACTAACAACATGCATGTCAAGGACAGACATACGGGAGTATAGTACTGATAAGTCGGACCTGCCACTGATCCACAGAAGAGCGCCCACCTGGGAAGGTGGCGAGAAGATCCATCCAAGAACAAGGGGGGGGGGAGGGTCTAAGTCTGTGGAGCAGTGGCAGATCAGCGAGATTAACAGTACGGTTGCGTAAAGGGCACATCAGGGGAAGGTCTACGATGTGTCCCCATGGCAAGCACGCAGGAAGAACTTGTCCCCCGCACCAAACGGGAGACAAGAGGGTATAGTCATCGAGAGTCAAGGAGTGACTAAGAAGACCATTCCCTCATATGGAAAACCCCTCAGATACAAGGGTCCCTGCCTTATGGGAAGCTGCTCTGAAGATTGCAGAGGGCAGCGTGCAGAAGGCGGGGGAAAACTGACAGGAGTCAGAGATGTCACCCCATCCCGGAAGCTAGGAGGAAACCTGTGGGGAGTGGCAATACGCCAGGTAGCAGAGCATCTGGCAGAAGTAGTAAGCCCTCTGGGTAACTCCTGCACGCACAGTAACTGACAAAGAACAGGGGAAAAGGTCTACACTGGGAGAAGAAATTTCGGTATGGCATCTGCTCAAGCAGGGGGACCCTGGAAGGGAAGGGTTCGAGGGACTTACCTAAGAGTAAGTCAGTTGAAGGATAGAAGGCCCTGTGGCCAGAACCATCAAGGAAGAGCGGTGACCTCCCTCAACCAACAAGGAGGAGGGAATACCGTAACTCCCGGACAAGCATCCGAACCACTTGCCATACTGAAAACGAACCCCAGTGTAGAGCTAGAAGAATAAACTTCCGGTAGAGAAGTTAATCATAGGCCACCGCATACAAGAGCCTAAGGCTGCTTGGTATGAGCATCCTGGCACGGGCACGGGCACGGGCCCGGGAACCGCCGACCAGAGTAAGACGACCCTTGCTTGGGCGCACCTGGCGGGTGGGCGGACGGCTGAAACTTTCTCTTCCTCGGGAAAGGAGGTCTGGCAGGACATTTCCCACCCCCGGGGGGAAGAGAGGGCTTAGGATCCAGTGCTAGGAAGGTCAGCGGAGCACTGAGCAACCTGATGTAACGCTTCGCTATGGAAGAGGTGTTCTCCAGCACACGGAGAATTACCCAGATTATGTTGTGCCCATCTACACAAGTCGGATGCCTGCAGCCAGGCAGTTCGACGCGCTCCAATGGCAATAGCAGAGGACCTGCTAACAGACTGAAAGGAGTCTAGAGAAGCACGAGAAAGGAACCCAGAGATATTCCTGCAATGATAAAGAAGCAAGGAATATTCAGAGGCCTTAGTTGCAGACAAAAAGGGAGACAAGAGAGATAATCTCTCGGTGACCTCCCGGAGTGTCAGGCTCATATAAAACATATATGAAATAATTCTGGAAGCCAACATGGACGTTTGGAAGGTCTGACGCCCAAAGGTGTCCATCGCTTTAGAGGCACGAGCGGGAGGGCGAGAAGAATGTTTCTTCTTACTTCCGACCTTCCGCAGTGCCGATTCCACCACAATGGAATGATGTGGAAGCTGGTGCTCCTGAAAACCCGGGGAGGGGGGCACCCGATACTGAGCATGCATGGCCGTAGATGGAGCAGGAACCCTCAAGGGTGACCGCCAAACCCCCAGCAGAAGATCCTGCAGAGAGGGGTGTAGAGGAAGCATTACGGCTCCCTGTTCCGCAGAACCTGGACTTAGGGGAGGACCCGGGATAGGGATGGCAAGCAAGTCCGCCATGTCAAGGAGAAAATCCTGAAAAGACGGCTCTCCCAGAGGGGCTGTTCCGGGGGAGGCTAAGGCAGAGAGTGCCGTCTGGACACCAGCAGGCCTAGCGGACTGGTGTCCACTGGACAGAGGAGGACACCAACAGTCCCGATTCGTGGCTGCTAGTACTGTGTCTACGGTTCCGGGAACTGATTCCCAGCTAGGCAACGACGGGGTCGATGGCACCGACGGAACCGTAGGAATCGGCCTCGGCCCAGACCCCGGCCTCAGGGACAGCACTGCCCCCGGCAGTTGAAGTGGGTCCGAAGCACTCGGGGAGCAGAGGTCAGCAATCTCTGCACTGTGTCGCCCGAAACGTGTCGTAACCAAGCCTTCTAGACTGGATATCGACTCGAGACAGGGCATAGAACCGAGCGCGGGGACCGACCCCCTCCTAGAGGGCCCCGGCGGCGGTGTCGGCGATGCCGAACCCGGAAAGCGAATCGGGATCGCATCAATCGGTGCCGCAGGCATCGAGGACCCCCGAGGACGAAGCTCGGTGAAGGGGGAGACACCCGACACCGGCGACGACTGCAGGAGATAGGTACCGCTAGACGCCGGTACTCCTCTCGAGCCTGTCTTACCGCGAGAAGAACCCCTCCGGGGCTTACTAACTGGCCCCGAGGGTACCCAGGTAACCCGATGACGGGCCCCGGCGGGGAGTGAAACGCACAACCCCGGCACCAAAGCCGGGGCACCGGCGCTTCTTGACGCCGGGACCAACCCCGCTGTTGGCCGTCCCCGACAGACAACCCGGCTGGGTCGAAATCAATCGAAGTCCCCGAGGCCCCCCTTCTAGCGACGAGCGGAGCACTCGACGTCCGCATCGATGCCAGGGGATCGGACGTCCGGGACAGATCGATAGGTCCCAAAGGTACCGGGGGAGCCAGACGGCAATCCCTGGTGAGGAGTGGAGCACTCGACACCGATGCCGGCGCCGGGGAGGCGGTGCCGCTCAAAGCCGGTACCACCCCCGCGCAGAACTGGGATGCAGGAAAGCCAGCCCGGGCCGAATCAAGCGGCCCTGAAGGTACCAAGGGGCACCAGATGACGATCCCTGGCTACGAGTGAAACACTCGACACCGACGCCGAGGAATCGGTACCGCCCGAAGCGGGTACCACCTCCGCGCATGGCTGGGATGTAGAAACGCCAGACTGGGTCGAGACGATCGGCCCCGAAGGTGCCGAGGACACCAGCTGACGATCCCCGGTGAAGAGTGAAACACTCGACACCAACGCCGATGCCGGAGGATCGGTACCACCCGAGGCGGGCACCACCCCCGCGCATGGCTGGGATGCAGGGAAGTCAGACTGGGTCGAGTCGATCGGCCCCGGAGGTGCCAAGGACACCAGCTGACGATCCCTGGCAAAGAGTAGAACACTCGATGCCGACGCCGGGGAATCGGCACCGCTCGAAGCGGATACCACCCTCGAGCATGGCTCAGGAAGGTTCTGTGAGGAGCTAACCCCAGGAACAACCCAAAACCCCGCAGATGCTTTGGAGCCCGAAGACTCCCGCCGGGGTTTATTTGCCAAGGAGGACTCGAGGGGGAGGCCGGAGCCGTCGTCATGCCGCGCATGAGACTCACCCCTCAAGACTTGGCTAGTCTTAATAGACTTTTGTGGTGTTACCTGATCCTGGAGAGAAGAGAAAACCAATGACCGCACCTTAGGAGGAAAAACGTCATCGAGGGACACCCGAAAAAGGGAAGGTCTTCTCCCGATACTGAAGTCCGGAGGACCAGGGGAAAAGGGATCAGGGCCCTAACAGGAGAGGCACCAGGCATTGGATTCTAAGTAAAAAACGAAGTCTCCAAAGTGAGGGCACTTCTTAGGGGAAGAAGGCTCCATGCTGGAAAGCCCGGTAGCCTCAAAAGGACCAGAGGGAAAGAAGTTCCCTCGAGTGATTAAAAGAAGAAAAAACACCGGTGGTGCCGGTGACGGCAGGAAAAAAGTCCATGACCACAAGAAACAAGAAAAGGAAAATGAAAGAGAAAAAAGTTTCTGCGGTAGCAGTAGGAACGTCCTGCTCGCTCCTTCGGAAAACGAAAAACTGGGGAGAGGCAGTAGGAAGGGCGGGAAGCCACCACGAAGGCGCAAGGGGTGCTCCCAAAGGCTTTGTGTTTGGATGCTGGGGAGCATTCCCGTGCGGGCTTCGTCGGCGACGTCTCCCACGTGTGAAGACTCATTCCTGCTTGTTCCTGGAGATTAGGTCATTCCTCTCCCTATGCACCCAAGCATCCTTCTGGCTTTCGCTGTTGCCTTATCTACCTGTAGCCACTTTAAAATCATCAAAAACAAATCACATCCAGGTCCTACTACACTTTCGTGGACAGAAGTACTTCACCCCCTACACTGTACCACTCCTGTGGATTTTTGCAACCCAAATGCATGACCCTGCATTTTTTTTTTTTGCATTAAATCTCAGCTGCCAAATTATTGACCATTCTTCAAGCTTAGCTAGATCCTTTTTCATGTTATCTACTCCTTCCTAAGTATCTACTCTATTGCAGATTTTGGTATCATCCACATCATCAGCCTCATGCAATACACTTAAATATAGTTGGGCCTCCCCTGGTAAGGCTCCTCCCCCCCCCCCCCCCCACACACACAAGAGAACCCACATCACTCCTATACTGAAACAGCTACATTGGCTCCCTATGCAGTCCAGGATCTCTTTTAAGATCCTAACTATGACTCACAAAGCAATCAATAACAACTCTGCATCTTCTATCACCGACCTGATTTCAATTACACCCCCTAATCGAGCAAGGAGATCAACTGCCTCCAACTCCCTTGTACTACCCAAGGCAATCACGAAGTGCTCTCAAGTCACCAGATCCAGAGCCTTCTCTTACTTTGCACCATCATGTTGGAACGCCCTACCAACAGGCATCAGAACCATCAGTGACCTCTCCCAATTCAGGAAGGCACTGAAGCATCACCTGTTCCTGCAGCACTACAATGTTTCAGACACCTTCTCATACCAACCTACCTCTACACCCCAGGCCAACACATTAAACTCATGCACTCCATAGTCTTAACGCGCAGAGCTGCAATCTCACCTTGCTTCTCCTCTCATTAAGAAACATTAGCTGCATTTAGCTGCTTTGTACATAGTTGCTTTTTGTACATAGTTTTATTATGTTCTCTGTTTATGAAACCTGTATACCCAGTTCATTGTCCTGTTCATTGTAAGCACTGATCAATTTTTGTGACGTGTAGTTTCTGTTCATTGTAAACCGCACTGATGTCAAATAGCGCGGTATAAAAGAAACTGTAAATAAATAAATAAACTAAGCCCCCGGGGACAGTTTTTCCTCTCATTTGTATAGTACAGACTATTGAATATGCATATTCTACTTTCCAGTAGCCTCTGAACAACAACATTTCTCTTGCCCCTCTCTCACATGCATTCTTACTCACAATTATTTCACTCATTCCAATCCCATTGTCCCCTAATCTACTAGCCACCTCTGGCTTAATTCCACCATCAAACAATTCCCCTCCCTTGCCACTGTAATGGAAGTTAACCCTACCTTCAATTAAAATTGCAAAGCTCAGAAAGAGCCAATAAGTCACATCAGAAGAACGCTACCTGTAGTACTGATGAGGTGATCTGGATTACTACTGATCCCGACATAGAAACTCCATGGTAACAGAACACCTGACCTCAGTCACACTCTCAGCACACAGATAGCGCTCATCACGTATGGAATGAATTACCACAAACTAAAACTAGAAATGGTGGTGTGCCATCAAGTTAATTTTGATTTCTGGCAAACCAGCCCATGAGTTTTCTTGACAAGAACATAAGATTTGACATACTGGGTCAGAGCAAGGGTCCATTAAACTCAGTATCCAGTTTCCAGCAGTGGCCAATCCATGTCACAAGTACCTGTTAGGTTCCCAAAAGGTTTATAGATTTCATGCTGCTTATACCAGGGGTAAGCAGTGGAATGACTGGAAGTAGACTGCCAGGCCTTCTTCCACACACTGAGTTTACAGCCCCTGGTATTCCAAAGTGGTCACCCAGACCCAACACTGTTTAGATTCAGAACTCATACAAGAGGTTCATTCAGGACATAGCAGCACAACGCCAGGGGAATAGAATGTCCTTGTATTGTGCAAAATATAAAGATAAAACATGTAAATTCCAAAGACTGACATATTCCAGTCAGTAAATTGAA
Source organism: Ichthyophis bannanicus (assembly GCA_033557465.1). Lineage (NCBI taxonomy): Eukaryota > Metazoa > Chordata > Amphibia > Gymnophiona > Ichthyophiidae > Ichthyophis > Ichthyophis bannanicus. The sequence goes on from CM066037.1 coordinate 486,297,096, forward strand.
AAAAATAAAATGTATTGACCTACCTTTGTTGACTGGCCAATTTATTCTCTAATCATTTTGATCTCAGCCTCTGGTTTCTGCTTCTTTTTTTCTATTTTCTCTTAACACTTTCTGAAGTCTCTGGCCCATCTGCTAGTTCTATCCCCTCCTGTCTTCACTTTCTGACATTGCTAACATTTATCTTTTCTTTTTAACTTTCTTCCATGTAGTTATTTCTCTGTCATCTCAGATTTTACTTCTCCCTCTTGCCATCCAGTCCTCAGTCCATCTTGTTACTGCACCTATCGCTTTTCAACCCTTAACACTGCCCTCTCCTTCCTCAGCCTCTTATTCCTCAGTCTTTAACTAACTCTCCCCTTTCCCTCTTCCTCCCACGTCCAGCTCTCCCTATCCAGTGTCTGTCCCCCATCCAGCATCTCACCCTTTTTCTCATCCCATCATGTTCACTATTCCCCCTCTCCCTTTCCTCTCCAGTGTCCAATATAGCCCTATTTCTCCCCACACTCCATGTTCAGCATTTCACATCTTCCTCTCCTTCTTCCTCCCCGTGTCCACCATCTCTCCTTTCTCTCATTCCTTCCTCGTGTCTACCATATCTCCTCTCTTATTCCCTCCCCGTGTCCATCATCTCTTCTCTTTCATTCCCTCCCTGCGTCCGCCATCTCTCCTCTCTCATTCCTTCCCCATGTCCACCATCTCTCATTCCATCCTTGTGTCCACCATCTCTCCATTTCTCTTCTCCTCTCCCTTATCCAATATCTTCCCTTTTTCTGCCCAGTGTCCAGAATCTGCCCTCCATCACTCCTTTCCCAGAATCTGCCCTCCATCACTCCTTTCCCAGAATCTGCCCTTTCTCCCTTATCTCCACCCCATATCCAGCATCTGCTCTCCATCCCATATGTCCCCCCTACACATTTATTTATTTATTTACATTCTCTTATATACCGCGCTATTCTGCATCAGTGCGGTTTACATTGAACAAACTGAAATTACATTGAACAGGGTATTATAACTTGGAGATAACTATTTTACAGGGAACATGGGCTATGGAGGGTTAAGTGGCTTGCCCAAGACCACAAGGAGCACCTGTGGGACTAGAAACCCCAGTCCTTCCGGCCCAAGGTTGCTGTCCTCTAGGGGGATTTGAACCCCAGACCTTCCGGCCTGAAGTACCTTGCCCCAACCACTAGGCTACTCCTCCACTCCACATCTAGCATCTGCTCTCTATCCCCATTCCAGGTCCACTATCTATCCTCAGCCTCCTGCACCCTGTAGCCACCATCTTCCCTCTGCTCCTCTCACCCCAGAACCAGCAGCTATTCTCTATCCCCACCCTATGGTCAGCATCTGCCCATTCTCCTCTATTTCCACCCCATGTCCAGCATCTGCTCTCCATCCCCTATGCCCCACCCCACGTCCAGCATCTGCTCTCTACCCACATCCCATGTCTACCATCTGTCTTCCACCTTCCCCACCCTGTGGCCACCATCTGCCCCCTACCTCATGTCTGGCATCTGTCTTCCAACACCTCATTCTCCCCCACACCTAGTATCTGGTCTCCATCCCCCCTATGTACCCCATCCAGTGGCCAGGATCTGCTTTCTATCCCCATCCCATGTCCACTATCTGTGTTCTATCTCCCCCATCCTGTGGTCATCATCTGCCCTCTCTCCCTTCACTCCATGGCCAGCATCTGCCCCATATCTGTGCCCGCAACTACTACATCCAGCATCATCTCTCTCCCTACTATAAACCAACGAACAATGCATATTTTTTTTTTTTACTTCCAGGCCATTGGGTGCTCCTGAGTCTGCTATGATCACAGTTTTGAGGGGGGGGGGGGGAGGTCTACAGTAAAGAAAGGACAGATCTGAAAAAAACCACACTGCCACAGCCCCAAGAGAAAAGAATGACCAAGGCTGCTCCATCTGCACCATGGCCTCATTAACACAGCAGGCCTGGGAGCACCTGATGGCCCAGAGGTTAAAAAATAAATTATATATATATTATATTCACTTTCCCGCCAGTCTTCTGCCACCACCTCTCTCAACCTCGCAGCAGCAGTCATAAAATCAAAACCACAGGGTCTTCACAATTCTAGCGTGCTTTGAAGGCCCTGCCAACTTGCCTCACTCTGATGCAAAAAGTGGGCAGGAACAGCAGGGCCGCCAGAGTGCTGGAGTTGCCAAGATCCCGTGCTTTGGAGTTTTTTCTTCAAAATGAATTAATTAATTTTACATTTTTTCTATACCGCCTTTCTACTAGTCAAAACAGTTTAGAGAACTCTGCATAATCGTTAACAGTTGAACAGTAAGGTGCACTGTTTATAACACGGAGCAGTGAAGCTGTTTGAGGAGTGGTGTAATGTGAACCTGCTGAAATTTAGCCAATAAGGTTCTAGCTACTGTGTTTTAAGCCAATCACAGGGGGTATAGTGTGCTCTTGGGAAAGCCATGGTAGATGGCATTGCAATAACCAAAAGCTGGGGAGACTACTGCTTGGCAAATGGCTTGGAAATCCGTTGGGGAGAGGAGTTTGCATAGTTCCTTAAGGTGCGAAGCTTGAAGTAGACGGATTTGGTAATCCGGTTTATTTGTGGCTGAAAGGTGAGTTCTTGGTCTAGAGTGATGCCCAGATAATCAATTTGTGTTTTAACCAAGAGAAGGTGTATGGTTTATTATAATTGAGGGTGGAGGATTGAAATTCTTGTTTTTTGTGATGTGGAGAGCTTCAGTTTTGCTGCGATTAATTTTGAGATTATGTTCTTTAAGCCATAGGTTGATTGTTGACAAGCAGTTAGAGATTTTGGTATAGTCTGGTGATTTTGTGGAGAAGAGGGTGAAGATCATTATGTCATTTGCATTTATTAAGTAGTTGATGTCATCGTGTTTGATGATTTCGCAGAGGGGTTGTAAGTAGAAATTAAACAGGAGTGAGGAGAGCGCAGATCCTTGTGGTACTCCTTGACTGAAGGGGAATAGTGCAGATCACTGTTCCCTCTAAGCTGTGCGCGCACGCACACGCGCACATACTTTACAACAGAGCGCACAAAAATTACAGCTCTGATTCTGATAGAAAACAACACAGACGTCTTAAAATTTAAAAGTTATGATTGTACTTACTAGAAATTTCCCACTTCATTTAGTAATTGTCTATTTTCATTTAATTTGATTAAAATCAATGTGGTGTACATACTGTATTCTGACATGTAGTCAAATTTTAAAGTATATTGTTTATTGTTTATTTCACTTAATATACCACCCCCCATAACATCAGGGCGGTTTACAAAAACAAAATAAAAATTAATTATAGAAAGAGGAAAAAGAAATTACAATAAATGATAGAAAAGGGAAGAGAGTAAAGACAGGATAATCAGGTAGACAAAAAAGATAGGAGACAAAGAAAAGAAATTCAGGAGGGAAAAGCTAGGGAGAACAGATAGGTCTTAAGGAGAGAACGAAATTTGGGGTATGATTCTTCTGTACGGAGGTTAGTGGGGAGTTCCAGAGAGAGGGTCCTAAGTAAAAGAATGCTGATTTCCTGGTAGATTGCAGATGAGCTTTAGAGGGTGCTGGGAGGTGAAGGCGGTTGATGTGAATGGACCGAAGACTGCGTGAGGGAGTATGGTAAGTCAATAAGTCCGAAAGGTAGGCAGGTGTAGAGAGATAAATGGCTCTGTGGGTTAAAGTGAGGATCTTAAAAGAAATCCGGAAGTCAATTGGCAACCAATGAAGGTGGTGCAGCAGAGGGGTGACATGGTCGCGGGGCAAAGCATGTAGAATCATACGAGCGGCTGTATTTTGAATTAATTGCAGATGGCGTCTTTGATATTGAGGGAGACCGGCAAAAATAGTGTTGCAAAAGTCCAGTCTCAGAGTGTCGTTATGTGGTGCACAAAAATTTAACCTTCCTTCAAAAGCTGCACACAGCTGATATTTTATGCACACACAGCCTACAGAAAATTAGAGGGAACATTGGTGCAGATGTGAGGGTGCCAAGTTTAATTTGTTGTACACAGTCTGATAAGTAGGAGTGGAACCATTTCAGGGAGTTCCTTGAATTCCTATATTGTAGAGTCGATTCAGAAGGAGTCGGTGTGAGAAAGAGTCAAACACAGCTGATATGTCCGGGAAAATGAGTATGAAGCCTTCTGTTATGAGTTCAGTTTCTTTAATTAGTGTGTTGAGCAGGAAAATCATAAGGGTTTCCACACTGTGTTGGGGGCAAAATCAATGTTGATGGATGTCTAGAGGATGATGTTCATCCAAGTGGTCTTTAACTGCTCCTGAACAACTTTTTTGATCATTTTAGCGATGAGTGGGATGTTAGAGATTGGCCAGTATGATGCTGGGGAGGTGGGGTCCAGGTTCGGAAATTAATATCTTGCCACCACCGCCAACCCAATGCTCTTCTCGGCATTTTTGGGAGACCATCAGTGACAAGAGGGGGAGTGAGGTTGCCGCTACCACTAACACAGGTGAAGCAGCAGCAGCAGCAAAAGAAGCATGTCCAGTCAACATTTTTTTTTTTAATGATTAGAGTGAGGCAGTTGCTGCTGAGCTATTTTGGGGGCATTTTTTAGCCGCTCCCAAAGCTTGGCCACCTGAGGCAGCCACCTTATTCTGGCTAATGATAGAGCTGCCCCTGACTGCTCTGTTCTTCAAATTAAGGAACAGAGGACAGACAGTTGTATATTATCATATTTACACTGCTAAAAAGGAAGTTTAAGTAGTAATCCACAGTATTCCAGCTCTCCAGCTATAATCTGTTTACCATTTGTATAATTATGGAGTCAGAAGAAGTGTCAATCCAATCAGTGCCAGTTTTGACACTAGTCCTCATGAATATGGCAATCCCCCAGAAGGGAAACTGCAGGCATCACAACAGTGGGAGCCACAGGCTTGATAAAGAAGAATTTCCAAGCACATCTTGACAAACTACCCATACATGTTATACCTTACAAACTCCAGAAGGATGCAGTCTTTGGCACGATGCTGAGCATTAGCACATTTGAGAGGCTGAGTGTGATACTCCACATACCCTGGCTTAGAAGTGAGGTTCATGACCGTCATGGTAGGCATAAAACTAACCACAGATTAAACAAGACACACTGCTCTTAGGGCTATAATAAACCTAACAAAATTAGAAAATGCCACGTTACAATTTTACTATTAGTACCTTCTTAATCCCAGACTAACTAATAAAGGGCTGAACACAACCAGTCTTCCATTTACTCAACACTTAATACAATTAGTCGGGAGAAAGAGACCTCAGGATGACTCTAATCCCACCATGCAGCAATGAATAATTACCATAGGGGAAAGTGAGATACTCACATCACTGGTCTCAAAAAACTCCCATCCAATTTAATTTAATTCTAATTTTTTATTCTTCTAATCCAAAATAATTTAATTTCCAATACTAATTTTTTTTAAATGAATCCTCATTCATATCTTAAATATTAAAACACTACATAATTTTTCAAAATATTCTAAAAGTCACTAGTATCTCAAAACTCAGTACACCACCAATTTCCTCGTATTCTTCTTCATAGATACAGCAACCAACTTTTTCTTTAAAGTCTAACAACTCCTTCCTTCCTTCCTCCAACTCGACCACTGAAGTCTAAGTCGTTGCTTTGCAGAGCTCTGCCACAGAAAGACAGAGGCAAGATAGACAATGAGGCCCAATGCAGTCCAGCAACTGCTGTTGAACCTGGCCATAGCAGAAGGAGATGCACTCAGATCCAGGAGTAAATATTCTTTTCTGACATAGGTCACCCTGAATATTTGGATTGAAGGTAAATAAAAAATAAAAAATAAAAAATAAAAAATAAAAAAAAAGCAGCTACAAGAAAGTACACAGTGCCTTGATGGCATATAGATAGAGCTTGCCTACAATCCAGTGAGTGAAGGGCTTCTTCAGGGGAGGCTGCCAAGGGACTGAGAAAGAAGTATAGCAGAACAATGGTTTGACTGAGACAAAAGGCAAAGACAAGCTTGGGAAGGAATTTTGGATGTGTGCACAGTATGGACTTACAGAACTGCATGTACAGCAGGTAGTGGACCAACGCCTGGAATTCGATGAGTCTCCTTGCTGAGGTAATCACCACCAAGAAAGCAGTCTTCCAAGTGAGATGCTTTAAGAGAGGTAGAGGCCAAAAGCTCAAAGGGCAGTTTCATTAAGACTGAGAGAATGATGTTAAAGCCCCAAGGCAGAAGAGGCAGCTTGAGTGGAGGCCTGGCATGCATGAGACCTTTCATGAATCTTGAAACAAGACTATTAAGAAAGATGGACTTCCCACTGACTGGAGCATGGAAAGTGGCTACAGCAGAGAAATCATACCAGACTGTTTGCAGGCCTGAATGTGAGAAATGGAGCAGATACGTCAGAACCAGACCAAGTGGGCAGAGGACCAGGTGTAGCAACCAGTCGGCAAAGTAGGACCACATCTAGAGCTGAGATTATGCCACATACTTCATCCAACAGAGCAAGTGCCCCTGCTAAACCATGTAAATCATCCAGGCTGCTAAGGAGAGGCTACAGCGGTTGGGGTACAGCAATGCTCCTAGATTCTGTGTGAGAAGACAAGTGGGTGCAAATCTTGCTCCGCCAAAGTCAATAGGTGTGGATATTGGGGGCTTATTAGAATAAGATGAGCCATGTCTTCCCAAGCCTTCACTAGGACCTGGCTGAGTAGAGGAAAGGAGTGAAGGCATACAACAGATGGTGGCTCCAACTGATGGAGAATACACAAGGGCTCATCGATCCAGACTGAGGCATAGAGAGGACATTTGGTATTTTTGGCAGTAGCAAAGAGATCCATCTCCAGGATGCCTCAACTGCCAAAGACCCTGCAGAGCACACTCTAATCCAGCAATCATTCATGCAGATCCAGGCATCAGCTGAGAGCATCTACCAGCTGGTTTTGGGGCCCCAGCAGGTATGCTGTTCTGAGGAAGGTATGGAGGAACCAGGCTGCCAGAGTCATGCAGCCTCCCAGCAGCAATGGAGGGATCCTGTCCCACCTTCCTTGTTGATATAGAACATAGTGACCAAGTTGTCTGTTTGCACTAGGAGAATTTTGTGTCTGACCCAATGTTGAATAGTAGTTAGAGCATAAACTGAACAGAGCTCCAAGATGCTGATATGAAGGGAACACTTACTCATTGACTGCACTCTCTTTGGGGGTAGGTGGAGGTGGTGTGCTCCCCAGCTGTATGTGGAGACATCATGCTGATGAGCTGGTACTGTGGCATCTTGAAGGGACATCCACTGCCAAGGTTACTTTTATCTTTTTTCAGTTTCTTGATAAACCGCCTAAACCATAAGGCATCAAAGCGGTGTACAATAAATGGGCTGCAGGGAAGAAAGATAGAAAAGAACACCATGGTATGACAGGAAAGAAAAAGGAGAAGAGGAGAGAGAGTAAAAAGGGCAGAGCGACACAAATAGAAACTTACAACAAGAGAGAGGGGACTGAGGGGGGTAAACAAGGGTAAAGGGTACTGAAGTGAAGGGTTCTATGAATGGTGATGAAATTAGAGGGTACTGGGAGCAGTAAGTATGAATGAGGGAGCCAATAGTAGCAAAGAGAAACTGGAAGATCAAAAGCTTGTGCAAAGAGGTGTGTTTTAAGGAGAGACTTGAATTGTGGAAAAGAGGGCTCAGTATGGAGGGGGAGGGAATTCCACAGGGCAGGAGCAAGGAAGAAGAAAGTGGAGTGGCGAGTAAGTTCGAGGTGCGCTTGAGAAGGGGAAGGGAGAAAGAGACGGTTACCATGGGAGGAACGAAGGCGGCGAGGAACAGGCTGGTGAAAAATGAAATCAGAGAGATACTGAGGGATACCGGAGTGGAGGGTTTTATGAATGGTAATGAGGTATTTGAAGATAAAGCGGTATCGAATAGGGAGCCAATGGAGGGAAAGGAGACAAGGGGTGATGTGCTCACAGGGAGAGGAGAAAGTAACTAGGCGGGCAACGGTATTTTGAATAAGTTGGAGACGGCGTATCTGAGAAGAGGGAAGACCAGCAAAGATGGAATTACAGTAATCAAGGCGAGAAATTACAAGGGAGAGGACTAAAGTAGTGAGAGAACTAGAGGAAAAATAAGGACGAAGGGACCTGATACAACGAAGGTGGAAGAAGCAGCTGCAGACCAAGGAGGAGATGTGGGAGTGGAAAGACAAGGAGGTGTTGAGGGTTACACCAAGATAACAAAGGCAGGATACAAGAGGAATGGGCAGGGATGACAGAGGAGCCAAGGTGGGAGGGGAAGTTGAGAAGGAAAACCAAATAGCTGATGATTTGGAGGGGTTAACACTGAGAAAATTAGTGGAGAACCATGAGGCAGTCAGGTCGAGACAAGAATTGAGAGGGGAAAGATCTGGAGAAACGGAGCTAGTGTGGTGGACAAGAAGAATATCATCAGCATAAGAGTAACAGGAGAGACCAGACTGTTGGATAAGAAGGGCAAATGGGGCAAGGAAGATGTTGAAGAGAAGGGGGGCAAGAATAGAACCCTGCAGAACACCACAGAGAAGAGGAGAGGGAGCAGAGTCAGTGGTACCAGAGTGGACAGAAAAAGTACGAGAGGAGAGAAAGGAGTGAAACTAGCAAAGTACTGTGCCACAGATACCAGCATCAGATAAACGGGTGAGAAGAGTATGATGGTCAATAACATCGAAAGCAGCGGAGAGGTCGAGAGAAACAGCGATAGAGATTTTACCCTGATCATATGAGCGGTGAAGATCACTAAGAAGTGCAAGCATGATAGTTTCGGTACTGTGCCCGGGCCTAAAACCAGATTGCCGAGGATGAAGGAAAAGCGTGGAATCCAACTGTGCAGAGAGCTGTGAAAAGACTAGTTTTTCAAGAACCTTAGAAAGGGGAGATTAGAAACGGGGCGCCAGTTGGCAGGGAGGGAGGGATCCAGGGTGGGTTTCTTCAGAAGGGGACGAACCAGGGCATGCTTCCATCGGGAGGGAAAACAACCAGTGGATAGACTTGAATTTATCATAGATAGGATGAAAGGGGAGAAATGAAGGGAGGGGTCGAGAAGCCAGGAAGAGGGGATAGGGTCAAGAGGGCAGGTTGTTTTATGAGACGTGGAGAGGGCATGAAAAAGCTCAGTGGAGGTGATGGGGTGGAAAGAGTGCCAAGCATGAGTGGGGACACCTGAAGAAGGGGAGGAAGGAGAGAGGGGGGAGATAAGGGGGGAAGGGAGGGGAGAAAGAGGGGGGCAGGATGGAAAGGAGGAGCGGATGGTATGGATTTTATCAACAAAAAAGGAGGCAAGATGGGTGGGGCTGGGGACAGTTGGAGGGAGAGCAGTGGAGCAGGGGTAAGCCAAGGAGGAGGATAGAGAGTGGAGCACACGGTATAAGGATCGAGAGGAATTGGAGGAGGATGCGATGAAAACGGAGTAGTAGGACTTTTTAGCTTCTGTAATCATGGTTCGGTAACAACGAAGTTCAGAACGGAAGGAGGCCAAAGAAGAAACGGAGGGAGCTTTGCGCCAGCGACGTTCAGCACGCTGAAGGAAGGCGTGGTGTAAGTGAAGACCTGAGTGGAACCAGGGATGGTGAGACACAGGGCAATCAGGAATGGGACGAAGGGGGGCCAAAGAATCCAGAGCAGCAGCGAGACTGGAGGACCAGGAATCCACCTGTTGATTAGTGGGGAGGGAAGAAAAGTCGGGAGGGAGGAAAGAGTCGGCCGAGGGGAAGGCTTGGAGGGTAAGGGGAGTAATACATCGCCTGAGAGATGTAGAAGGGACTGTGAGAGAGGACGGGACAGGAGTATGGATGGAGGGGAAGGAAAACAACAGACATAGATGATCGGACCAGGGAAGGGGGAGAGAAGAGATGTTGGAGGGGATAAAAGGAGAGGAGTGGGAAGTAAGAAGAAGATCAAGGGTAGAGCCAGAGGAGTGAGTTGGGCAATCGACGTGTTGGGTTAAGCCAAGGTCAGAGAAAAGGGAACCAAGGGTCCGGTCACGGGGGCGAGCCTGAGAGGACAGATGGACATTGAAGTCCCCGAGGATAACCAAATGAGAAGGAAGGAGAGATGATTCCGAGAGGGTAAGAAGAAGTGAGTCCCACAGGGCAGGACAAAGGGAGGGAGGAGCATAAAGGAGGAGGAAATATACCAGGTTGTGGAGTCCTAAGCGAAGCAAGAGGGCTTCAGGATAGCGGGGTTGAGGGGAAACGAGAGAGAAGGGAAGGGAGGACTTGTATAGAAGCGCCACGCCTCCGCCAGACCGGCGGAGACGGGGGACATGAAAAGAGGAATAGCCGGAAGGAAGGCACCGGTGGAGGAGACTGTCCTCACCCTCTCGAAGCCAGGTCTCAGTAAGAAACAGGGTATCAAGAGAGTGGTGCAACAAAAGATCATGGATCAAAGGGGTCTTCGCACGAAGTGATCTGCAATTTAAAAGAGCAAGAGAGAGAGAGTCAAGAGGGAGACAGCAGAAGGGAGTGGTGTGGCAAGAGAGGAGGAGCCAGAGGTACAGACGTGAAGGTTACTCAGGACCCGAGAGGTGGAGCCTGAGGGGGGCGGGAGGCCAGACAAGGGACGATGTCCCCAGAGAACAGGGATGGAGGCCATGCACACTGATGAGCAGAGGGAGAGGAAAGAGGGAAACGTGAACGACCGGTCACATGGGTTGGCTCACCACCAGAGGCTTTGATGCAGAGATTGTGGACACCGATTCTAGTTTAACCTGATGTGCCATTGCAGAGGCCATATATAGAATCTCACAAGGAGGATGATATACACAGATGCAGCCATATGGCCAAGCAGCTGCAAAAGGATGCCTCTGTAACGGAACAGTACTGGAAGTTGGTGTTGAGATGACACAGAAGTAGGGCCCTGGCACCTGGAATTACCACACTGTCCTGGATTGTTTTATTATTACCACCCCTATGAAGGATAGGCTTTTCTAGGACTCCAACCTGGACTTCTTGGTGTTGAAAAGGAACACCGTTGCCTGCAGGGTGTGCTGGGCTGCTGGTTTGGATGCTGCGGAGACATGACAGTCATTGAGGTAAGGGTACATATGTGCTACAATGAATGCTAGGTACCTTTTGAAGACTCAAAGAGCAGCCGAGAGGCTGAAGGAAAGCACAGTTACTTACCTGTAACAGGTGATCTCTGGGAACAGCAGGAATTAGTCCTCACATATGGGTACGTCGGAACCGACGGAGCCTGCAGGGGAAAGCTCCCCAGCTTCCCAGAAAGGAAAGCTTTTGGGGCCTCCCACAGCACATGCGCGCTGCCTTCCTGACCAACTCTCCTCAGTTCGAGTTTAAAGCTGAGACAATAGAGAGAGGAAAGGAAAGAGAGAGAGATACAACTCCTAGGAGAGGTGGGTGGGTTGTGAGGACTAATTCCTGCTGTTCCCAGAGATCACCTGTTACAGGTAAGTAACTGTGCTATCTTCAGGAACAAGCAGGAATGAGTCCTCACATATGGGGACTATCTAGCTAAGATGCCGGGGAGATCCCCCTCCAAGGGTTCCTCATCTTCCTATGGATCTCAGACATCCATTCAGGGAAGGTGGGCAGGAGTTGTTTAAGAATGGAACAGGTGTCTGAGGACAGCCTGACCAAACAAGGCATCCCGGTGGGAGTCCTTGTCCAAGCAATAATGGGCTGTGAAGGTATGAACCGAGGCCCAGGTGGCTGCTCGACAGATCTGATCGATGGATACAGAATGAAGATGAGCCATAGATGTGGCCATGGCTCTCACATTGTGAGCTGTGACATGGCCTTCCAGAAAGGTTCTTACTCTGGTAAGCAAAAGAAATACACTGAGCAATCCAATTGGACAGTGTTCTTTTTGAGACTGGAAGTCCTAAATGAGAAGGATCAAAAGCAACAAAAAGTTGAGAAGACTTTCGATGTTGCTGTGTCCTGTGGATGTAAAAGGCAAGAGCTCTTTTACAATCTAACGCATGTAGGTTCCTCTCTGCACTGGATGCATGAGGAGCTGGAAAAAAGACAGGTAGATATACCTCTTGATTAAGATGAAAAGGTGAGACCACTTTAGGCATAAAGTGAGGATTTGTCCTAAGGACTACCTTATCATGATGGAACCTTGTATAAGGTGGATTAGCCACTAAAGCCTGCAGTTCACTGACACGGCGAGCAGAAGTGATTGCAATAAGGAAAATGACTTTCCAGGAAAGAAATTTCAAGGAGGTAGTGGCTAAGGGTTCAAAGGGTGGCTTCATAAGCTGACCAAGAACCACGTTTAAGTCCCATGCCACCGGAGGAGGCCGAATGGGAGGTTTAGTTAAAGTTAGACCTCTCATAAATCTTGCAATAAGAGGATGAGAGGAAACAGGTTGTCCATTGATAGGCTGAAGAGATGCTGCAATAGCACTCAAATGGACCCTTACAGAATTTGTTTTAAGTCCTGCATTGGAAAGATGCAGGAGATATTCGAGTAAAGAATTCAAAGGTAGTGCTAGAGGGTTAAGACCCTTTTCAGCACACCAAATGGAAAATCTTTTCCATTTAAAAGCATAAGAACACCTGGTGGAAGGTTTCCTAGAGGCATGGAGGATATCCTTCACCTGTTGAGAAAGATTGAAATCTTGAAGGTCTAGGCCTTCAGTAACCAAGCTCTGAGGTGAAGGGACTTGGGGTTTGGGTGCCACAAAGTCCCCTCCTCTTAAGACAGAAGGTCTGGAGCAGCTCCCAGATCCAGGGAGGGTGCCTGGGAGAGATGCAGAAGTAGAGGGTACCACACTTGGCGTAGCCAGCGTGGAGCTATGAGGATCATAGATCCTTGATCCCTCTGAAGTTTGAATAGAGTCTTGGGAATCAAAGGAATGGGTGGAAAGGCATACAGGAAGGCCTGACCCAATGAAGGAGGAAGGCATCCTTGGCCTGAGCTCCCTGACACGGAATTCTGGAACAGAACCGGGGAAGTTTGGCATTGCACGGACTTGCAAACAGGTCTATGTCCGGGGTTCCCCATTTCTGAAAGATTCTGAGTACCTGATCCATGTGCAGGGACCATTCGTGTGGAAGCAGAACTCGACCGAGTCTGTCTGCCCAAGAGTTTTGGATTCCTGGGAGGTATACTGCCAGGAGATGGACTTGATGCTCTCTGGCGAAGGCCCACAATTTTAGATCTTTGTTGCAAAGCGACAGAGCCAGTCCCTCCTTGTTTATGTAGAACATGGCTACTTGATTGTCGGTATGAACAAGGACTGTCATGTTGATGAGGAGGGTATGAAAGACCTTGAGAGCAAGGAAAATTGCTCGCAGCTCCAAAAGGTTGATATGAAGGGTGGTCTCCTGTGGAGACCAAGTGCCCTGAGTGGAGAGGTCTTGGAGATGAGCTCCCCAACCTGTTTGGGAGGCATCTGTAGTGAGAATTGCTTGGGGTAACAAAGGTTGGAAGGGGGCCCCCAAGAACAGATTTTGAGTGGATATTCACCATTGGAGAGACCAAAAAAGACGTTTTGAGGTTGCTATTTGGTCTGAGAGAGCTCCTGATGCTTGGGTCCACTGGGTGGACAAAGTCCATTGAGCTGCTCTCATATGTAGGCGAGCATAAGGCACCACATGAACTGTGGATGCCATGTGGCCTAGCAGTTGTAGCATCTCCCTGGCAGTCAAGTGGCTTCTGGACTGAATTTGAGAGGCCAAGTGCACTAGACGGTGGCAACGGGCCTGGAGGAAGATAGGCCCTTGCAGTGGTGGTATCTAGCCAGGCCCCTATGAATTCTAGGGACTGAGTAGGGGTGAGTTGAGACTTTGGCAGATTGATGACGAGTCCCAGATACTGCAGTATGCGTCTGGTGTGATCCAAGGAAGTCTGAGCCTCGGACTGAGATGGAGCTCAGATGAGCCAGTCGTCCAGGTATGGGAAGACAAATATTCCCAGAGTGCGTAGAAATGCAGCCACTATTGACATGCATTTGGTGAACACTCTTGGAGCAGAGGCTAGACCGAAGGGGAGTACTCTGTATTGGAAATGTTTTCCCTGGAACAGAAATCGTAGAAATTTTCTGTGGGATGGATGGATGAGTATATGTGTGTACGCATCCTTGAGATCTAGAGAACAAAGCCAATCCTGACTCTGTAGGTATGGAAGGAGAGTACCTAAAGAGAGCATCTTGAATTTCTCCTTGTATAGAAATTTGTTCAATTCTCTCAGATCTAGGATGGGTCTGTGCCCTCCTGTTTTCTTAGGGATGAGAAAATAAGGGGAGTAAAACCCTGACCCCTGTTGAAGAAGAGGAACCTCTTCTATTGCCCTTTGGGCAAGAAGGGTGGTCACCTCCTGACCCAACAGGTACAGGAGAGATGGGGGAGAATTGAATTGTCTCACCATGGTATGGGGAGGAAGGCTGGAGAAATGTAGTTTGTAGCCCTCTCTGATGATAGAGAGGGTCCACTGTTCTGATGTGATTTGTTCCCATCTGGGAGCAAAATGAGTTAACCTTCCTGGAATGGTGAGAGGCTCTGGTTGTTGCAGAGCCAGAAAGGTTAAGTTCTCTAGAATCAAGTCAAAAACTCTGAGGGGGTTGGGACTGCTGGACTGTAGCAGCCCCTGTAGACTTTGTTCTGGCCTATTTAGATTGCTGACGCTTAGGAGCAAAGCGAACTTGGGAAGATTGCTGGCCAGTATTTGTGGAAAATCTGGTCTTTTTATAGAAAGGCTTCTTAAAAGGTTTTTTCTTGGCAGGGGTAGAGGTAGACTTAGAAAGTCTATCTAAAGCAGCATTCTCTGCATCCATTTGAGTGGCTTTAATTTGCCACTCCTTGCCAAACAGATTTTCACCTGTACAGGGCAGATTGCCCAAGCCTTCTTGTACCCAGGGTTCCAAATCAGAGGCCTGGAGCCAAGCAAGTCTGCGAGCAGCTATGGCAATGCCGGAGGCTCTGCTAGCTCCCTCAAAAGAGTCAAAGGCTGCTCTGTTGGAGAACTTTGAAACATCTTGAGTATGCTTTAGCAAAAGAAGGAACTCCTCCTTTCTATCCTCTGGGATAAAGGGGAGAAAATGACGTATCTTTAGTGCAATCTCTTTCAAAAACATGCCCATATAGAGGCTGTATAAATTGATTCTGGCAATAAGCATGCTAGCTTGGAAGATTTTTCTACCAAAAGCATCCAGAGTCCTACATTCTCTTCCTGGAGGGGTAGAAGAGTGCCTTTTGGTACTCTATCTTTTTCATAGCAGACTTCACCACAATAGAGTGGTGAGGGAGCTGAGTTATTTGAAAACCAGGAGAAGGAGGAACCCGATACATGTTGTCCAAACGTCGAGAATGTGGAGATAGGGTGAGAGGAGCCTCCCATAAGTCCATCATGTGTTCTTGAAGAATTTCATGTATGGGTAAGGTGGCTGCCTCTTTGGGAACCTTAGAGTATCCTAAAATATCTAATTTTTTCGCTCTAGGTTCCTTTTCAGAGGTTACAGAAATGGAGAGTCCTTTAGCTACTTCAATAATGAAGTCTTGAAAGGACAAATCCTCTGGAGAAGACATTCTCCTTTTTGGAGAAGAGGGCTCCTCAGGAAGAGTAAAAGACATCAGCAGAATCATCTGAGGTATCAGAATCCTCAGAAGATTCAAAGTACCGCCTATTAGCTTCCAGAGATCGATACGTGTACCGACCGGTATCGACATCGGGCGTACCGGGAACCGGATCGGTATCGAGAAAACCTCCGGAACCGGAGACCGGAACCGGCATGCTACTGGAAGTAGATGCTCTGGGTACTGGTATCGGTTGTGGTACCGGAACCGATTGTCGCGGTACCGAGGGCGTTGCAGCATTAATGAAAGCCAGTATGGCCTACTGCATGGATTGTACCGTAGTACCCATGGACGCCACAACTGCCTGGATGTCGGTACCGGTGTTAGCCGGTACCCCAGAGCAGTCTAACAGGTGATCGGTCGAGGCCGTGCCATCGAAGTCAACCTGTAACCCCATAGGAGGAGCTTTGGAAGCCGGAGCTTCCCGCCGGGGTTGTTTGGCTGGGGCAGGGTCCTCAGGGTCAAACCCAAGGGCCTCTCGCTGCTTAGAGGGAGATTTGCCCTTTGAGGACCTGCCTGAAGAATGTTTGGTTACCTGAGATCCATCAGGAGAGGAAGACCTGGAGGATGTTGATGCTGGAGTATCCGTAGAAAACAGCATATGAAACTTGGCTGCTCTGTTCTGTAAGCCATGTTTGGACATCAGAGAGCAGGATGGACAATCCGGAAAGGAATGGTCAGGCCCCCAAACATTTAAGACACCATTCATGGGTATCTGTGACTGAAATAGTACTGGTACACTTGGTTCATTTT
This sequence comes from Ichthyophis bannanicus, assembly GCA_033557465.1. Taxonomy (NCBI): domain Eukaryota; kingdom Metazoa; phylum Chordata; class Amphibia; order Gymnophiona; family Ichthyophiidae; genus Ichthyophis; species Ichthyophis bannanicus. The sequence continues at coordinate 486,313,405 of CM066037.1, forward strand.
TTAAAACCAGAGGCTGGTTTCTCCATGAGGGAGAATCTGAGAAGGCCTAGAGGCCTCACAGAATAAATACACCAAGTGGGGAAAAAGTAATTATTTTTTTTTTTTTAAAGAAATAAAGGAAAAAAGACCGGCGGTACCGGTCCGGAATCAGGGAAGGCAGACACGCGGTCAAAGAAACAAATTAAAATAATAATTTCTTCAGCGGTGACAGGAACACGACCTGCTGGCTCCGTGGAAAAAGAAGAACTGAGGAGAGTTGGTCAGGAAGGCGGGAAGGCAGCGCGCATGCGCTGTGGGAGGCCCCAAAAGCTTTCCTTTCTGGGAAGCTGGGGAGCTTTCCCGCGCAGGCTCCGTCGGTTCCGACGTACCCATATGTGAGGACTCGTTCCTGGAGATAGAATGAGATTGATAATGCTCTTCTTTGAGCTTGAATTGAAGCCAGTGGATGGATTGTTTCTGGCCCAATGATGAAATGAAGTAGGAAAGACAACTACCCAGAGTTCCAAGACGTTGATGTGAAGGGAACACTCACTCACTGACCACACTTCCTGTATGGGCAGGTGTGCCTGTATGCCGCTGCCATCCCCCCCTTCCCCATCCCCATCATCATCCTCCCCCCCCCATCCCATCATCCCCCCATCCGTCATAAGAACATAAGATATGCCATACTGGGTCAGACCAAGGTCCATCAAGCCCAGTATTCTGTTTCCAACAGTGGCCAATCTAGGTCATACGTACCTAGCAGTTTCCCCAAGGGACACAGGTTCCACAATGCTTGTATTGGTTCAAGCATTGATATCCTGGGTCCCTTCTTAATAATGGTTTATGGACCTTTCCTCCAGGAACTTGTCCAAACCTTTTTTAAACCCAGCTACACTAACAGCCTTTACTACATCCTCCGGTAACAAATTCCAGAGTTTGATTACATGTTGAGTGAAAAAATATTTTCTTTTATTAGTCTTAAATAGTTTACCCTGTAGCTTCATTGCATGTCCCCTAGTCTTTCTATATTCTGATAAGGTAAACAATCGATCTACGTTTACCCGTTCCACTCCGTTCATTAATTTATAGACTTCTATCATATCTCCCCTCAGCCGTCTCTTTTCCAGGTTAAAGAGCCCCAACCTTTTTAGCCTTTCTTCATAGGAGTAGCCTTCCATCCCCTTTACCATTTTGGTGGCTCTTCTCTGAACCTTTTCTAAAATCGCTATATCCTTTTTAAGATACGGCGACCAGAATTGCACACAATATTCAAGGTGCGGTCTCACCATGGAACGATATAGAGGCATTATAATATCTTTTGTTTTATTTTCCATTCCATGATGTTGAGCTGGTGCTGTGGCTGTATGTGTAGGCCTGAAGGACAAGGGAAGCCTGCCAATCATTACAGTGACATAGCGGTAAGGCAGTGCTGAGAGGATGAAATTAGACCTTACCTGGTAATTAGCTTTCCTTGAGGAACTCCAGTCCAGTACCTCAGGGTTGAGTACCTCTTCCAGCAGCATGGAGACTGAGCATGTCACAACTTTGATAACAGCAGGATACTTAGGCAGCTGGCACCACCCCCGGCCTTCCAGTAGCTTATTGACAAAGCAGACTCACAGGAGCAACAAATAATAAGTTAACATAACAATTCTACAAGCAACTATCCAGGAACTCCACTTTCCCCAGACAGTCCTCAGTTTGAGCCATCCCCAGATGGAAAACCAACCACCCCAGACCTCCTGTTTAAAAAAATGATAGGGTTTATTATAACAGTGAAAAAGAACTTACTTAGAAACCCAACTACAAGATGTCATCAAAGAAAAAAAACCCAATGATCGCTTAGTACCCCAGCCAATACATCCTAGTTAAAACTTCTTTCAGCCCAGGATCGCATAAGCACACAGAACTACAGAAGGGAGGGTTCCGGGACTGGACTGGACTTCCTCAAAGAAAGCTAATTAGAAGGGAAGGTCTAATGTCACCTTCCTTATCATCCCTACAGTCCAGTCCCACACCGTAGGGATGTAACAAAGCCCTTTAAACACAGGAGGGACCTGCGAGCGCAGCCTGAATCACTGCTGAACCAAACTTCACATCGTCCTTCGCTTGTATATCCGATAGTGTTTTACAAAAGGTATGCAATGACAACCAGGTGGCCGCCCAACAAATCTCTTTCAGTGAAACCGAACTCCATTCTGTCCAAGAGGCAGCTTGTGCTCTGGGGGAGTGCACCTGCAATCCCTGCAGGACCTGTTTGCCCTTCAAACAGATAAGCCGAGACAATCGCTTCCTTTACCCATCTGGAAATGGACTTAGCCGCCACCTCCCCTTTATGCAGACCTCTGAAGAGAATGAACAAACGATCAGACTTTCAAAAAGAAACCGTCCTGTGCCAATAACGTCTTAGAGTCTTTCAGAGATCGAGAAGATGCAGCTTTGGATGCTGTAAATCCCCCATTCAAACCAGATAAGACCAGCAAAACCACTGGCTGATTCAAATGAAATGGAGACACAACCTTTGGCAAGAAAGAGGGCACCGTCTGCAATACCACCTTCTCTTTAGAAGAAAAAAAAATAAGGCTCTTTACACAAGGCAGCTCCAAAATTCTTCTGGCTGAAGAAATTGCCACCAAAAAATCGTAAAGGTCAAATCTTTTAGAGTACAAGACGCTAACGGCTCAAAAGGCTCGTGCGACAACGCTGAAAGCACTAGGTTTAGGTCCCAAGATGGAACCAAGGCCCTTCTTGGCAGAGGGATTTGCTTAACAGCTCTCAGAAAACAAATTACCTCTGGCTGCATTCCCAAGGGAACTCCTTGGATCCTTCCTCAATAACACACTAATGCTGCTACCTACACCCTCAGCGAGTCCCAAGCCAAACCTTTCGAGACCCACCTGCAAAAATTACAACATTTCAGGATCTGTCACAGCCAAAGGCCTGCATCCTTTGTCACACCAGGTCTCCAAATTCTCCACACCTGAATATATGCCAGGGAGGAATAGCATCAGCGTGGATAGGAAAATTCGTCTGTTGCAGAGGCCTCAGCTGGTGAGTTTGGCTTGATGGATGGACGTATCTCTGAGCAGAAATCATTGGTAGAGGTGGGGTTGGGTTGGGTGGGGTGGTGGTGGGGTTGGGCCCCCCTCCCCCATCCTGAGAGACTTGCATCTGTCGTCAGTGGAAGCCAGCACAACGATTCCAATGGAACTCCCACTTTCAGGTTCTTTCCGCTCAGCCACCACTTGAGGGCTTTTCACACCTCACGGACATACCAGCCTGCAAATTAGTGGCTGGTGCTGATGCGACCAGCGCTGCAACAAAGCCCTCTGCAAAGGCCTCATGTGAGCCCACGCCCAGGGAACCAAATCGATTGCTGCCGCCATGGTCCCTAGGAACTGAAGATAATGCCATGCAGTTGGTTCCACCATACATAGAAATTGTACCAACACCTGCAGAGCCACCATCTCCTCTGAGGCAGGAACACCAGAGCCCTTCAAGTGTCAAACTGCACTCCCAGGTATTCGAGGTCCTGAGAAGGGGTCAAGTGACTCTTGACGACATTGATGATCCAGCCTAATTCACTCAGGAAATGGACCACTTGTCCAGTTACCTGGGCACTTTCCTCCTCGGACTTTGACCGAATAAGCCAATCGTCCAGGTAGGGATGCACCAATATGCCCTCTTGCTGCAATGCGGCCACCACCATGACCATCAGCTTGGTGAACATCTGTGGGGCCGTTGCAAGACTGAACGGCAACGCCTGAAACGGAAAATGACCCATGGGTACTGCAAATCAAAGAAACCGATGATGATCTGGATGGATTGGAATATGTAGGTATGCTTTGGTGAGGTCTAGCAATACTAGAAACTCACCTGCTTCACAGCCATCATCACTGAACAAAGAGTCTCCATATGAAAACATGGAACTCGCAGACAGCGATTTACCTGCTTGTGATTGAGAATAGGTCGAAACGACCCTTCTTTTTATGGCACTATGAAATGAAGAGTATTGACCAGTACTGAACTGCTCTGCTGGGACCGGAACTACCGCCTGCAGCTGTAGCAGGTGCTGCTGCACTCCGCACACCTTCGACCATGCACGGCAGGGGGAAACGACAAAGGCTGGCGCCAGAGTCTTTGTAAAATCTAGAACTTAGCCTTCCCAAATCACACGTAGAACCCACTGATCCGATGTAACTCAGACCCAGGCGTGATAAAAATCCCTTTACCGACCTCCCACAAGATGCACCACTGCCCGGGCCTCCCTCACTTCATTGTTGTTTTCTCTGGGTTGACAGAGGCCAGCGTTGCATAACATCTGCTGCCGCCCCCCCCAAAAAGGCGGTGCCCTAGCCGCAAACCAACCTCTCTGGAAAGGGGAAAAATCTTACTGATCAAGAACGCCTAAACTCCCTAGCCCGACACGGTTAGGCACTGAAGTCTGAGCCTGCTTCGGCTTATCCTTGGGAAGACGTCCACCTTTGGATCCCCCAAATCCTTCACCAACTTTTCCAGCTCCTCTCCAAACAATTGCCTCCCCTTGAAAGATAATTTACTCAGACGAGCCTTTGAGGACACATATGCTGACCATTTGCAGAGCCAGAGATAATGGCGAGCTGCCACCATAGAACCCATACTGTTCGAAAGCACCCTTACCAAATCATAAAAGGCATCCGCCAGATAGGCTGCCCCAGACTCCAGCCTTGCAGCGTCCTCCTGATTCTGCATCTCTCTAGACGATCCCGGGAGGCCTTGCGCCCAGCGCAAGCATGCTCGCGCCACAAGCGCCCCACAAGTGGAGGCCCATAGCGATAGGGCACTCACATCAAAAGCTTGTTTCAACAACCCATCCAGCTTCCTATCCTGACATCCTTGAGGGCCGCACTGCCCTCAACTGGAATTGTGGTCTTCTTGGTTACTGCCGAGACCGCAGCATCAGTTCAGAGAGACTTAAACATCTCTTTCCAACTCCGTTAATAGGTATAGGCGGGACATGATGCGTGACCCTCTGAGCCCAATCTCAGGGAGTTCCCACTCCTCCAGGATCATCTGCTTAATGACCCAGTGCAGAGGAAAAAACCTTCTGCTGTCTACACACCGCCTGGAGTATTGGATCTTCTAGCGTCTCCTCAACAGCTCCCACTGGGGGCATGTTGAGTGTCTTGAGCAATTCAGCAATGAGCCCTGCCAGCTCTTCTTTCCAGAACATCCTAACAATCCAATCCAGGATATCTTCTTGCGGGTTCTCTCCCTCTTTGAGATCCTCCTGGTCTATTGCCAGGTCATGTTCCCCCTCTGAGGAAACAGAACCAGCCTCCCGACATTTCTTAGCCCCAAACTTGCTGGCTCCACATCCAGAACCTCCACCAGAGCCCTCCGCTTCTTAGCTTTAAGGCCTTTAGGTTTACTTTGCAGCAAGACAAATTCTGGAGAAAAATCGCCAGGCACCAATGTTCCAGGCCCCCACTCGGACGAAGGGCCAGGGGGACTTGTCTTGCTGATCCCGCTGTTGCCCCAATGGAGCCACAGTGCCACTCCCCTCTCTCCGAGGCAAGGGACCAGGCAGCAGAGACACCGGTTCACTGACTGTGGCAGCCTCCTCCAGTATACTCTGCTCCGCTGAGCGGGTCTCTGCAGCGCTACCCCTGCAGATCCCCTCAGCTGAAAGCACACTCTCCACACAGACCTAGACAGCATGTCCTGGCCAGTGCACCAGAAAAAAAAAAATGTTTCTCTCCCCCCAGCTTAACTTAAAAATAATTCCGCTGTAAACCCAGCAGAAACAAAAACCCCGGGACCTAAATATCAGCACCATGTACATACAAGAAAAAGTCACTGCTTTTACCCCCGCGGCCGTGATCTACATTTCCCACTCAAAGAAAATGGCGCCGAGAATGCCGGACAGCTCTAAACAAGGTGCCTGCCATGCGGTCAAAACCCCCCCAGCAGTTCCGGCTTCCCTGTAGCCTGAAAAAACCCCAGAGCTCCCGTTTGACTTACCCGATCGCTAACTTCCACCGGAAGAAAGAAAAAACTATTATGCAATACGGCAGCTGCCGATTTTCTTCAACCAGTGACTGCCCTAGTGACAGGATCTCTGCTCCTCAACCAGCCCCGGGGGTTTCGGGAACAGAATAGAGCCTAAGACTCACCAGCCGGCAACTCCACGGCACTAAGAGTCAGGCCTCCAACAAAGATCAACTGCTTGTTCTTACTTTTCCCGAGTGAAGGAAAAAAAACCCTGCTTTTTTTTTTTTTTAAACTTTATGGCTGCTCAGAGGAACCCTAACTCCTCAGTAAAGAAATTTAAAGTAATCTAAAAGTAATACAAAAACTAATCCTTCTCAGTTGTCCCTTCAGCGAGTCCGCACATAAGGATTCACCTACTCCAGCTGTTTGGAGACTGAGCTTACTGGGAGGCTGGGGGCAGTGCCAGCTGCCTAAGTATCCTGATGTCATCAAAGTTGTGACATGCTCAGTCTCCATGCTGCTGGAAGAGGTGCTCAACCTTGAGGTGCAGGACTGGACTGGAGGGACGATAAGGAAAGTTCATTTAGAATTTTTCTCACTTGATTTATAGGTTGAGGTCATAGGTAGAAGATGAAGCAGAGGCCACCAATCTTCTCCAGGATGAAGAACCACCACGAGAAGAACCCTCGATTGCAGTGTTCAGGAGTTACTAGTGCTATGGCCCGGTTTCACAAGAGCTCAGAGATCTGTTGCTGCAAAATGTGCAGATGCTGCTCCAGAACTGACCTTGTGGGTGCTGGGGTAGAGGAGGGTATGCAAAGTAGACTCTGTATCGATGGATTATGTTGAGAACCTATTGATCAATTGTTATGGGTTGCCTGGCCTCACTGAAGTGCTGAATTCTGCCACCTTTTGGGAGGTAGTCAAAATCTGGGATTCACTTTTGGCATTGGAGCTGGGTTTTTGGGATGCTGTTTCCTCTCCCTGTGGAGAAGTACGTTGAGCATAAGTTGGAACTGATGAGCACTGAGGATGCTGGCGTAGATAGGGCTGGAAACTCCAATGAGGGTAGAGCTGCTGAAAATCCTGCAATACTGAGGATGTGACCTGCGAGCTTGTGACATGGGTTCTGCTGGTTGGGCTACAAGCTCCCTGGCAGTGGAAGAGTGGTCTTTAACCTCTTGCACCTTCGAACCAAAAAGAGGCTCTTTCCCAGGCATGGAGCATCCACCAAATTGTCAAGAGATCCTCCTGCAATCTAGACACGCGCAGCCAAGCTACTCTTCTTGCTGAGATGGCAGTGGCTGAAGAACATGCCGTGGAGTCAAACACATTATACATGGTTCTAATGATGTGAAAAAAGACAGAGGACACTGCCTGTCTTGTTGCAGATAGCAGTCATGATGGTAGTGTAGAAGCTGAAGATGGTGCACAAGGATTTGCATTGCTAGGAGTTTACTTTGAAAGGACTTCCAACTGAAGGACTCTAACATTCTTTGCTCCTTCCCTGGTGGTATCTGGAAGGCTGATTTTGAGGTTTTAGATTTTTTGAAAATCATTTCTAGAGGAGATTGATTGATGGAGTAGTTGCTGATGCTGAAACCCTGGAGCTAGGAGAACTTTATACTTAAGGTCCATGTGTCTGGACAGACAAGGGCCTTTTCCAGATAGATACCTGAAAGATGGCATGGACTGGCAAGGCAATGGCCTCCTTGGCTGTGCTGCATGCTTTTAATATGGACTGAAAGCATCTTTTGTTGGTGGGTGTTTGGGAAATCACTTAGGGCAAGGGCTTGCGAGACACTGCAGAAGTTTGGGGTATGAACAGCACCCTGAAATCTCCTCCTCCATGTGGGATAGGAGCAATCAAGAATCATCCTCCAATGGAAAGGGAGCCCTCCAATGGACAGGGGAGGGGGGAGCTCAGGGCACCGAGGTGGTATTCAGGGGTTCTCCAGGCTATCTAGAGCTGTGCTCTGGGAAGCGGGAGCCTCCACCATGGTTGAGCTCCTCTCCCTCCACTTTTTTTGACAGATTCCCTGATGACAGCGTGCAGGAGGGAGGGGGGCTGCCAGCGGACGCAATAGCTCTTACCCTGACTGTCTTTTTATGCTGTAGAATCAGAAACAGCAACTCGCTGAGAGTGTCTACATCAGACGACAGATTGTTTGCACTGAGAAAAAAGGCACGACTATGGAGAGGGGAGAGCTGCTGGAACTTGCTCGCGGTCAGGGATAAAAAAAACCCTAAACCTGAAATAGCGAGGCAATGGCAGGGCAGGGCAGGAAAGATCACACTTGCATGTTCGGCAAGGTCAAAAGTCTAAGCTGGGGAGAGCCTGGCAACGTCCGACAACACCTATCAAGTGTGGCTGCATCACCCCTTACTTGTCTGTGGAGAAAGTGGTACCTGCTTTAATGACAAGATAGAGAATTTTGAGAATCATATACACAGACTGAACATGCTATTTTTGAATTTTCCTAAAGGTGACCCATGTCCCTGGGGGAAGTCTTTAGGAAATACTTAATAGGAGTTTTACTTATTGCTGAAGTTTCATTACCTCTTATAAAGAGAACATATTTCCTGCCCCAGAGGGAAATGGTTGGCATGAAAAGGAAGGAAATTCAAATTTGGATATTTCAGCATTGTTGGAAACCTCTATTGTAGAGGTGCCAGATTGTGGAATTGTTGGTGAACGTTTTGAACAAGATATGCAGATTCTTTCTGATATGGCATGCACCACTTGAGATTTCTTGGGTGCAACCTTTGGTTTACATTACCCCTGCAAATATGTCATCTTAGATATGTTTTGTATCATTAGATATATGTTTGTTTCAGATCTACTCCTAAACCCTTGGATATTCCAGTTTGGAAGATGGATAGAAAGGGGGTTTGATTTGTTCTTAAATGTTTGATTTTCCTATTGTTTAATTGTATTTTTTGCTTATCCACCTTTTTCTTTATTACCCCCCACCTTGTGGTCTAATGGGCAAACTTTTCTTTCCTTTAATGTTTTCCTAATATGGGGATAATATCCCAGTTTAATTTGCTGGTTTCTGCCAAATTTTTATGTACAAGTGTATGTTTGTGAATTTTGAAATTACATAGATGTATTTTGATTTCTGCAAATATTTATAAAACCTCTCTATACATACTGGAGATTAAGCCATTCTAAAATTAAAAACGTGTACTTTAGTCTTTTATAATGAAAGCATAGCACTGAAGTTTGTAATTAGATTTAACTAAAATAAAATCAGATATCTTGCTGATGCAATTTCAATATTGCTAGTTTGAAAATATTACAAATCACTCTTGTAGCTTCTGTTTATTAATTCAAAACAGATACAGAATGGTAAAACCAAGTTATAATCTTTGAACCCTCACAGGGGGCAAGGGCACAACCAATAATTGCATCCAGTGAACAGAATGTAGTTTACCCTATGGTCAACTATATATAAAAATGTTTCAGTACGCAGTTTACTGACAAGTGTAAGTGACAGTTCAGTCCATGGTATTTCTATTGAGTTAAACCAAGCTTCCTTTTCAGGGACTCTGGCATTTCAGGAGGAGGAGGACGAGGAAGTCTGAAATAGACCTTAACGGAGTCATAAATAAACCACTGAAGTGCAGTCAAGGTACCAATCATGATAATACGGGCAACGAGACCCTTCCAGACACCTGCAAGAAACAAAAACATTAGCAAAGAAGGAAAAGCATAGTTACTCACTTGTAAAGCACAGTTACTTACCTGTAACAGGTGATCTCTGGGAACAGCAGGAATTAGTCCTCACTTATGGGTACGTCGGAACCAACGGAGCCTGCGCGGGAAAGCTCCCCAGCTTCCCAAAAAGGAAGCCTTTGGGGCCTCCCACTGCACATGTGCGCTGCCTTCCCGCCTTCCTGACCAGCTCTCCTCAGTTCGAGTTTATAGCTGAGACAATAGAGAGAGGAAAGGAAGACAGATAGAAGATACAACTCCTAGGGGAGGTGGGTGGGTTGTGAGGACTAATTCCTGCTGTTCCCAGAGATCACCTGTTACAGGTAAGTAACTGTGCTATCTCCAGGAACAAGCAGGAATAAGTCCTCATTTATGGGGACTCCCTAGCTAAGATACCTGGGAGATCCCCTCCCAAGGGTTCACCATCTTCATATGGATCTCAGGCATCCATCCAGGGAAGGTGGGCAGGAGTTGTTCAAGTATGGAACAGATGTTTGAGGACAGCCTGACCAAACAAGGCATCCCGGCGGGAGTCCTTGTCCAAACAGTAATGGGCTGTGAAGGTATGAACCGAGGCCCAGGTGGCTGCTCGACAGATCTGATCTATGGATACAGAGTGAAGATGAGCCATAGAAGTGGCCATGGCTCTCACATTGTGAGCTGTGACATGGCCTTCCAGAGAAATGTTTTTACTCTGGTAAGCAAAGGAAATACACTGAGCAATCCAATTGGAAAGTGTACGTTTAGAGACTGGAAGTCCCAAATGAGAAGGATCAAAAGCCACGAAAAGCTGGGAAGACTTTCAATGTGGCTGAGTCCTGTTGAGGTAAAAGGCAAGAGCTCTTTTACAATCTAGAGTATGAAGGTTCCTCTCTGCACTGGATGCATGAGGAGCCGGAAAAAAGACAGGTAGATATACCTCTTGATTAAGATGAAAAGGCGAGACCACTTTGGGCATAAAGTGGGGATTCGTCCTAAGGACCACCTTATCATGATGAAACCTGGTATAAGGTGGATGAGCCACTAAGGCCTGTAGTTCACTGATGCGGCGAGCCGAAGTGACTGCAATAAGGAAAAGGACCTTCCAGGAAAGAAATTTCAAGGAGGTAGAAACCAACGGTTCAAAAGGTGGCTTCATAAGCTGACCTAGAACTAGGTTCAAATCCCATGCTACCGGAGGAGGCCGGATGGGAGGTTTAGTTAGAGTCAGGCCTCTCATGAACCTTGCAATAAGAGGATGAGAGGAGACAGGTTGTCCATTTATAGGTTTTAAAGATGCTGAATTTGTCTTAAGGCCTGCATTAGAAAGATGCAGGAGATAGTCTAATAGAGAATTCAAAGGAAGTGCTAGAGGGTCAAGACCCTGTTGAACACACCAAATGGAAAAGCTTTTCCATTTGAAAGCATAGGAACGCCTCGTGGAGGGTTTCCTAGAGGCATGAAGGATATCTTTCACTGGTTGAGAAAGATTGAAGTCATGAAGGCTTAGGCCTTCAGTAACCAAGCTCTGAGGTGTAGGGACTTGGGGTTTGGGTGCCACAAAGTCCCCTCCTCCTGAGACAGAAGGTCTGGCGCGGGTCCCTTGGAGAGATGCAGAAGTAGAGGGAACCACACTTGGCGTGGCCAGCGTGGAGCTATGAGGATCATCGATCCGTGATCCCTCTGGAGTTTGAACAGAGTCTTGGGAATCAAAGGAATGGGTGGAAAGGCATAGAGGAATTCCTGACCCCAATGCAGGAGAAAGGCGTCGTTGGCCTGAGCTCCCTGACACGGAGTCCTGGAACAGAACCGGGGAAGTTTGGCATTCCACGGACTTGCAAAGAGGTCTATGTCCGGGGTTCCCCATTCCTGAAAGATTCTGCGTATCTGGTCCATATGTAGGGACCATTCGTGTGGAAGCAGAACTCGACTGAGTCTGTCTGCCCGAGAGTTTTGAACCCCTGGAAGATACACTGCCAGAAGATGAATTTGATGCTCTCTGGCGAAGGCCCATAATCTGAGAGCTTCGTTGCAGAGCGACAGAGAGCCTGTCCCTCCTTGTTTGTTTATGTAGAACATGGCCACCTGATTGTCTGTATGAACTAGGATGGTCAGGTTGACAAGGAGGGTATGGAAGACTTTGAGGGCAAAGAATATTGCTCGCAGTTCCAGGAGGTTGATGTGAAGGGTGGTCTCTTGTGGAGACCAAGCACCCTGAGTGGAGAGGTGTTGAAGATGGGCTCCCCACCCTGTTTGGGAGGCATCTGTTGTGAGGGTTGCTTGGGGCAACAAAGGTTGGAAGGGGGCCCCCAACAACAGATTTTTGGTGGACATCCACCATTGGAGGGACCAAAACAGACGCTTTGAGGTGAGTATTTGGTCGGAGAGCGCTCCTGATGCCTGAGTCCACTGGGTGGCCAAGGTCCATTGAGCTGCTCTCATATGAAGACGAGCGTAGGGCACCACGTGTACCGTGGAGGCCATGTGGCCCAGAAGTCACAGCATTTCTCTGTCTGTCAAGTGACCGCTGGACTGAGCTTGGGAGGCCAAGCACACCAGACGTTGGCCCCGGACTTGAGGTAGGTAGGCCCTTGCAGTGGTGGTGTCCAACTGGGCCCCTATGAATTCCAGAGACTGAGTAGGGATAAGTTGAGACTTGGGAAGGTTTACCACCAGTCCCAGATACTGCAGAATGTGCCTTGTGCGGTCCAGGGAAATCTGGGCCTCTGACTGAGATGGAGCTTGGATGAGCTAGTCGTCCAGATATGGGAATACAAAAATTCCCAGACCTCTTAGAAATGCGGCAACAACTGCCATGCATTTGGTGAACACTCTTGGAGCAGAGGCTAGACCGAAGGGAAGTACTCTGTACTGGAAATGTTTTCCCTGAAACAGAAATCTTAGATATTTTCTGTGGGATGGGTGGATGAGTATATGTGTGTACGCATCCTTGAGATCTAGAGAACAAAGCCAATCCTGACTCTGAAGGTAGGGAAGGAGAATGCCTAGAGAAAGCATTTTGAATTTCTCCTTGTACAGAAATTTGTTCAATTCTCTCAGATCTAGGATAGGTCTGAATCCCCCTGTCTTCTTTGGTATGAGAAAATAAGGGGAGTAGAAACCTGTCCCTTGTTGAAGAGGAACCTCATCTATTGCCCCTTGGGCAAGGAGAGAAGAGACTTCCTGACTCAACAGGCCCAGGAGAGATGGGGGAGAATTGAAGTGCCTCACCATGGTATATGGAGGAAGGTTGGAAAAATGAAGTTTGTAGCCCTCTCTGATGATAGAGAGGGTCCATTGCTCTGATGTAATTTGCCCCCATCTGGGAGCAAAGTGAGCTAACCTTCCGGGAATGGTGAGGGGCTCTGGTTGTTCTAGAGCCAGAAAGGGTAAGTTCTCTAGGGCAAGTCAAAACCCCTGAGGGGGTTGAGCCTGCTGAGGAGTGGCAGACACTGCAGGCTTTGACCTTGCCTGTTTAGGCTGCTGACATTTAGCAGCAAAGCGAGGCTGAGAAGATTGTTGGCCAGTATTTGTGGAAAATCTGGCCTTCTTGTAGTAAGGCCTCTTGACTTTCTTGGCAGGAGTAGAGGTAGACTTAGAAAGTCTAAGGTAGCATTTTCTGCGTCCATTTGAGTGGCTTTAATTTGCCAGTCTTTACCAAATAAGTTCTCACCTGTACAGGGCAGATTCCGTAAGCCATCCAGGACCCAGGGTTCTAGGTCAGAGGCCTGGAGCCAAGCAAGTCGTCGGGCTGCAATGGCAATGCCCAAAGCTCTACCGGCACCTTCAAAGGAATCAAAGGCTGCTCTGTTGGAGAACTTAGAAACATCTAGAAGCTGTTTCACTATAGAAATGAACTCCTCCTTTTTATCCTCAGGGATAAAGGGGGCAAAATGCCGTACCTTTAGGGCAAGTTCCCTGAGAAACATGCCCATATACAGACTGTATGAATTAATCCTGGCTATAAGCATACTAGCCTGGAAGATTTTCCTACCAAGAGTCTAGGGTCTTACATTCTCGCCCTGGAGGGGTAGAAGAGTGCCTTTTGGTACTCAATCTTTTTCAGCGCAGACTTCACCACAATGGAATGGTGAGGCAGCTGAGTTTTTTGAAAACCAGGAGGAGGGGGGACCTGGTACATGGTGTCCAACCTACGAGAATGAGGAGACAATGTTAGAGGAGCCTCCCATAAGTCCATCAAGTGTTCTTGAAGGATTTCATGGATAGGCAGGGTAACTGCCTCTTTAGGAACCTTAGGGTATCCTAAAATATCCAATTTCTTTGATCTAGGTTCTTTCTCAGAGGATGTAGTAATAGAAAGTCCTTTAGCTACTTCTATAATGAAGTCTTGAAAGGACAAATCCTCTGGTGGAGACATTCTCCTCTTTGGGGAAGAAGGCTCTTCAGGAAGAACAAGAGAGAGCTCAGAGTCATCAGAGGAGTCAAAATCCTCAGAGGAATCAGAGTATCCTCTATTCGCTTCCAACGCACGATACGCATACCGGTCGGTATCGACATCGGGCGTACCGGGCATGGGATCGGTATCGGGTGAAAACCCAGATCCGGCATGCACCGATCTGCGTTTGGAAGACGATGGCCTCGGTTCCGGTATGGAAGCCAGTACTGGAACCGGACCCGGAACCGCTGGATGTGGTACCGAGGGCGTCGCAGCCTTAATGAAAGCCAGGATGGCCTGCTGCATGGTCTGAACAGTATTGTCCATAGACGCCACTGCTGCCTGGATGTCGGTACTGGCATGGGCCGGTACCCCAGAGCAGTCTAACAGGTGATTGGTCGAGGCCGTGCCATCGATGTAAACCTGTAACCCCATAGATGGTGCTTTGGAAGCCAGAGCTTCCCGCCGGGGTTGTTTGGCTGGGGCATGGTCCTCAGATTCAAAATTGAGAGCCTCTCGATGCTTTGAAGGAGATTTGCTCTTTGAGGACCTGCCCGAAGGTTTGGTTACCTGAGATCCATCCGGAGAGGAAGACCTGGATGACTGTGATGCTGGATTATCTGAAGCAAACAGCACATGGAATTTGTTGGCCCGGTTCTGCAAACCACGTTTAGACATCTGGGAGCAGGATGGGCAGTCCGGAATGGAGTGGTCAGGTCCCAAACATTTAAGACACCAGTCATGGGTGTCTGTAACAGAAATAACAGCACTACACTTGGTACACTTCTTGAAACCAGGAGCTGGTTTCTCCATGAGGAGATTTTGTGTAGGCCTGAGGCCTAACAGAAGTCACCAAGTTGTGCTAAAAAATAAAAGCTTTTTTTTTTTAAGAAAGAAAAGAAAAGAGACCGGCGGTACCGGTTTCGGTATGGGGAAGGCAGGTACGCGGTCTAAAGAAAGAAACTAAAATAACAATTTCTTCAGCGGTGACAGGAACACGACCTGCTGGCTCCGCGGAAAGAGAGAAACTGAGGAGAGCTGGTCAGGAAGGCGGGAAGGCAGCGCGCATGTGCAGTGGGAGGCCCCAAAGGCTTCCTTTCTGGGAAGCTTTCCCGCGCAGGCTCCGTCGGTTCCGACGTACCCATAAGTGAGGACTTATTTCTGCTTGTTCCTGGAGATCAGGAGTTCTCCAGGGACAGCAGGAATCGGTCCTCATATATAGCGATGTCGGCGCCGACAGATCCCACGCAGAGCATTTCCCAAGCTTTCAAAGAAAGCCTTTGGAAAATGCTACCACACATGCGCACTCCCCTTCCCGCCCAAGGGTGCCATCTTGCTCAGTCAGATGACATAGCTAGGGCGGCAACTCCCAGGGGAGGAGGGAGGGTTGTGAGTATTGATTCCTGCTGTCCCAGAACACCTGTTTACAGGTAACTACGCTTTCTCCAGGAGCAAGCAGGAAGACAGTCCTCGCATATGGGACTCCCTAGCTCCAGGCTGCCAAGGACTGAACCATGACAGCACAAGCAGCGACCATCTGGGTAGTTGTGAGTTGCAGAAGGTGAGTCCCCACTGAGAGACTTTGCAAGACCTTAGCATCCAGCGACACTATCATTCTGATAGCCTGAATACAGAATGGTCCGGAGGGCAGGAGTTGCCTATACCTCAAGAATATTACAGAGTATTGCCTGGCCAAACGCACTGTCCCTGAGGGACTCGCTCTCCAGGCAGTAGTGAGCTGTGAATGTATGAATTGAAGATCATGTGGCAACCTTGCGTATCTGTCACCAGCACTGAGTGAAGGTTGGCCACATCAGTGGCCATCACTTCACACGATGTGATGTGATCTGGTATTCAAGGGAGAGGCCAGCTCACTCATAGGCAGGGGCAATACAGTACACCACCCACGTGGACAAAGTTTGCTTTGTCACAGGGAGCCCCAGTCTGCTGGGGTCAAAGGACACAAAAAGCTGAGGAGCTCTGCAATGGGCCTGGATCCGCTGTAAGTAGAAGGATGGGGCGGCTTGTTTGCAATCCCGTGTATGAAGCATTAGTTCCTCCCAGCTGGCGTGAGGCTGTGGGAAGAAGTGGTCCTCCCCACCTTCACCTCCTGATTGAGGTGGAAGGGAGATGCCACCTTCGGGAGGAATTTGGGATGTGTGTGGAGCTCTATGTTGTTCTTACAGAACTTTGTACATGGTGGATCTGCCACCAGGGCCTGGAGGTTGCTCACTGTGTGGATGTGAGGGCCCCAGAAAGGCCACTTTCCACAGCAGGTACTGCAGGTGGCATGTGGCTAGGGGCTCAAATGGTGGCTTGGTAAGCTGGGAGAGCACCATTGGTGAAAAGGCCAGGCCAAAGGGTAGTACCCTGTACTGATAGTAGCCTCCCCCTATCACAAACCTTAGGTACTGCCTGTGGGAGGGGTGGATTATGATGTGTGTGTATGGTTCCTTTAGATCCAAGTAGCACAGCCAATCTCCCTGATGGAGATAAGGCAGCAGTGTTCCAAGGGAGAGCATCCTGAACTTCTCCCTCACCAGAAACTTCAGGTTTCTCAGGTCTAGTATGGACCCGAGGCCCCCAGTTTTTTGAGACAAGGAAGTACCTGGAGTGGAAGTCCTTCCCCCATAGGTGCTTGGGTAAAGGCTCTAACGTGTTGTCCCTGAGCAGCCCTGTGAGCTCTGAGAGCAGAAGGGTCTGGTGAAGAAGTTATTGCACCGGCTCTCCTGGAAAGTACCTGGGTGGTACCTGCTGCAGGTGGAGGAGGTATCCTTCCCTTACCACTTGCATTACCCACTGGTTTGAGATGACCTTGGCCCACCTGTGGGCAAGGATTGCCAGGTGGCCCCTTGTAGGCTGGTGAAGGTCTCCCAGGGGAGGGGAGGCCCTGCCCTAGGAGTCAAAAGTCCACCCCTGAGGTTGGATGGGAGCTGGAGTCTGGGGCTTCTGAGCTCCATGGCTGCCTCTTTTGGGGCAAGAACCCTGTTGGCCCGAGAAGGGCTGGTAGTGGTGGCTCTGTTGGCATTACCCTTTATCTCCCCCCCCCCCTGGGAAAAGGGGTCTTTTACTCAATGGTTTCTTATGGGGAAAGGATAAGGTCTTTGACAGCCTCTGTTGGGTCACCACGTCGGCCTCTTATCTCAGCCACCTTGTTGGCCATAAAGTTTGCCGAACAGGGTCTCCTCAGTACAGGGGACATCGAGCAGCTTGACTTGGACCCATTGCTAGAGGTCCAAAGAATGTAGCAAGCTTGGTGCTAGGCACTGATGCCTGCTGCTGCTACTTAAGCTACTGACTCAAAGCCAACATAGGCCACTGGAGAGGGGAACTTAGAGCAGTCCTTTATGCTGGAGGTCAGGAATTCGAACCCTTTGAGGGGTTCCCCAGCTAAACACCAGCTAAAAACCCGGACAACTCCTGGGTTAGAGCCTTCAGATACATGCCTATGTATAGCTCATGGGTCTGGATCCAACACCCCAGCATAGAGGGCTCTAGCATCCCTTCTAGCAGGGACAAGAGTGGGTCTTCTGCCTCTTAAGTTTTTGTATGGTTGACTTGACAATCATGGAGTTGTGGAAGCTGGACCTTTCTGGACACAGTACATGGTGTCGAGGCGCCGGCTGACCACTGACACAGATGCAAGGGTCTCCCATTCTAAGCAGCAGCCGCTCAAGGATCAGCTGCACCGTGAGAGTTTCCTTGGATAGAGACTCATACTGGAGAATCTCTAGTTCTTCGGTGTGTGGGTCTTCCTTCGCCTTGGTTTGCAGCAAGTGGGCACTGGCCATATCCTTGACAAAGTCATGGAAGGCCATGTCCTCCAGAGAATTGCGCTGGGGAGACAGGTCTGAGGGTATGTCTCAATGCTGTCTGGTTTCTGGGGATGCCTTTTGTCAGTCGCCCACTCTGAGTCCAAGGGCGACGAGGAGTCCGAAGTCCTGCCAGGGGCCTCCGTAGGACCTGGGGCCTGAGTTGCAGAAACTGGCTGTGGATGATTGGATGCCCGAGGGATGAGACAGACCTTGACCAGCACTGAGGGCTTACCTGAGGCCAGTGGTGCTCGGAGCTTGGCTCGATGACCGGGAACTCCCCTGCAGTTAGGGGCCCAGTCATCAAGGCAGATGCGGACGACCCATCCATCATTGCCTGCTGCAGTGCCAGGATAGCAGTGATGTTCTGCTCCGGGGCTGCCATTCTGGTTTCCAAGCCAGAAGGCTTCGCAGCTTTCAACATTGGCACCGAGAATATCAAGCATCCTCAACAAGGACTATGGTCTTGAGGAGCCTCGCACGGTCTCCGCCGGCCAAGGAATCCTTTTTGAGGAGCTTAGTACAGCGCTTCTTGGAGCCGCTTGAGTCCTTCCAGGCTATTTTATCAGGCTTCTCTGGTGGTACCTGGACAGACTTCAAGGATTTTCTTTTCTCTCTCTCAGGGTCCAGGGTCTTATCGGAGGAGCCACCACCACGGGATTCCAAGGATGCTCGAGCCTCACAGGAAGTGCTGGGCTTGGAGCTCAGCGTCAGGGAGGGGAGTCCGGTGCCGAGTCAGATCTCAGGAACAGTTTTTTCTGCAACTCAGATCTCTTTTTATTGGTTTTAGGCATCATGGCCTGGCATAGGTCGCAGGAGGTGCTGTCATGGTCCGGTCCCAGGCAGCAGTCATGGGTGTCGGTGATTGACAGTTTGACTGCAGTGGTCACATTTTTTGAACCCACCAGGGAACATGGTGGGAAGCACCCAGCAGGGGTCTATGACCCCCAGATGAAAAAGGGTACGAACGCTGGTTGAGGTGCTGGCTCGAGACAGGAAGAGGAACCGGTATACAAACTTGGAAAAGCTAGCTTAAGGATATTAGCAAGGAGGTTTTCTGGGAAAACAGGACAGAGGTCCATTGGGCTCCATGGAAAAAAGGAGACTGAGCAAGATGGCACCCATGGGCAGGAAGGGGACCACACATGCATGGTAGTATGTCCCAAAGGCTCTCTTTGAAAGCTAGGGAAATGCTCTGAGCGGGATCCGTCAGCGCAAACGTCACCCATATGTGAGGACTGACTTCCTGCTTATTCCTGGAGAAGGCATAGTTACTCACCTGTAACAGGTGATCTCTGGGAAAGCAGGAAATTAGTCTTCACATATGGATATCGTCGGTACTGACGGAACCTGCGTGGGAACGCTCCCCAGCGTCCAATAGGAAAGCTTTTGGGAGCATACCACAGCACCTGCGTGCTGCCTTCCCGCCTTTCCCAACTGTCCCTCTCCAGTTGAGTTTAAAGCTGAGACAAAAGAGAGAGGGAAAGAGAGAGATAGAGAAACACAACTCCTAGGGGAGGTGGGCGGGTTGTGAAGACTAAATTCCTGCTGTTCCTGGAGAACACCTGTTACAGGTGAATAACTATGCTATCTCCAGGAACAAGCAGGAATGTAGTCTTCACATATGGAGACTCCCTAGCTGCAGATGCCAGGGAGAAGGCCCCAGAAGTTGTGTGCCCCTGTGAAAGGGCTCCACTTCCCCCCATGGATCTCTGGCATCCTACCAGAGATGGTGGGTAGGAGTTGATTAAGTATGGAACAGGTGTTAAACAGCCTGACCAAACAAGGCATCCCGGCGGGAGTCCTTGTCTAAGCAGTAATGGGCTCTGAAGGTATGAACCGAAGCCCAAGTAGCTGCTCGACAGATGTCGTCGATAGACACAGAGTGAAGATGAGCCATAGAGGCTGCCATGGCTCTCACATTGTGAGCTGTGACATGGCCTTCAAGAGGAAGGTTCTTACTCTCGTGCAATCCAGCTGGACAGTGTTCTTTTGGAGACTGGAAGTCCCAAATGACTAGGATCAAAAGCAAAAAAAGCTGAGAGGACTTTCTATGTTGCTGTGTCCTTTGCAAGTAAAAGGCCAAAGCCCTTTTACAGTCCAAAGTATGAAGATTCCTTTCTGCATTTGAGGCGTGAGGCCTTGGGAAGAATACAGGAAGGTAAACCGCTTGGTTTAAATGAAAAGGTAACAGCACCTTTGGCATAAAGTGCGGATAAGTCCTAAGGACTACCTTATCATGATGGAACCTTGTATAAGGAGGATCAGCCACCAACGCTTGCAATTCAATGATGCGACGTGCTGATGTGATTGCAATAAGAAAGATGACCTTCCAAGAAAGGAATTTCAAAGGTGTAGTAGCTAATGGTTCAAAAGGCGGCTTCATGAGCTGCCCAAGAACCAGATTTAAGTCCCATGCCACTGGTGGTGGCTTAATGGGAGGCTTAGTTAAAAGAAGGCCTCTCATAAATCTCACTATGAGAGGAAATAGGTTGTCCATTTAGAGGCTTGAAAGAAGCTGCAACAGCACTCAAATGAACTCACTGAATTGGTCTTAAGCCCCGCATTAGATAAATGGAGATACTCCAGTAATGATTCCAGAGGTAACACAAGAGGGTTAAGACGCTTCTGCGAGCACCATATGGTAAACCTTTTCCACTTGAATGCATAAGAGCGTCTTGTGGAAGGCTTCCTGGAAGCATAAAGGATATCCTTTACCTGCTGAGAAAGGTTAAGACCGTGAAGTTCTAGGGTTTCAGCAACCAGGCCCTGAGATGCAGAGACTGGGGATTGGGATGCCACTGCATCCCGTCCTCCTGAGAAAGAAGATTTGGAGCAGATCCTAACTCCAGAGGGGGAGCTTGAGAAAGATGTAGGAGCAGAGGGTACCACATCTGCCATGGCCAACGTGGAGCTATGAGAATCATATGACCTCTGTCTCTCTGAAGCTTGAACAGGGTTTGGGGAATTAGGGGAATGGGTGGAAAGGCATACAGGAAGTCCTGACCTCAATGGAGGAGGAAAGCATCCCTGGCCTGACAACCCTGAGCCGGAATTCTGGAACAGAACCGGGGAGGTTTGGCATTCAGCGGACTTGCAAAGAGGTCTATGTCCGGGGTTCCCCAAATCTGAAAGCTTTTGGCCACCTGGTCTGCATGGAGAGACCATTCGTGTGGAAGCAGAACTCGACTAAGTCTGTCTGCCCAAGAGTTTTGAATGCCTGGAAGATACACCGCAAGGAGATGAATCTGATGCTCTCTAGCAAGGGCCCATAGTCGCAAAGCTTCGTTGCATAGCGACAGAGCCTGTTCCGCCCTGCTTGTTCACATAGAACATAGCTACTTGATAGTCCTTGTTCAAACGGACAGTCTTGTAGCTGAGCTGGTGTGGAACACTCTAAGAGCAAGGAAGATTGCTCTGAGTTGCAGGAGATTGATGTGTAGATAGGCCTCCTGTGGAGTTCTGGTACCCTGGATAGAGAGGCCTTGC
The DNA here is from genome assembly GCA_033557465.1 of Ichthyophis bannanicus. Lineage (NCBI taxonomy): Eukaryota > Metazoa > Chordata > Amphibia > Gymnophiona > Ichthyophiidae > Ichthyophis > Ichthyophis bannanicus. The sequence goes on from CM066037.1 coordinate 486,334,754, forward strand.
AGGTGGGCTCCCCAACCCACCTATGAGGCATCAGTTAGGGTGGCTGTTGCTGAAAAGGAGACCCCACCAAAAGGTTTTGGCGTGACTGCCACCATTGGAGGGACAAAATAAGGCGATCTGAGTTTGCTATTTTGTCTGACAGGCAACCTGACGCCTGAGTCCACTGGGCTGCCCTCATATGGAGGCGAGCATAAGGAACCACATGCACGGTGGATGCCATGTGGCCTAGCAACTGTAACATTTCCTGAGCAGTGAGGTGAAGTTTTAGCACTGCTTGGGAAGCTAACTGCACAATGCAAAGGCAGCGGGGCTGTGGAAGGTAGGCCCTTGTCTGTCTGGTATCCAGCAGAGCTCCTATAAACTCCAGGGACTGAGTGGGAGCAAGGTTGGATTTTGGGAAGTTTATGACAAGTCCCAAATACTGAAGGATGCGCATTGTGCGAGAGAGCAACCCTGGCCTCTGGCTCTGAAGGGGCTCGAATGAGCCAGTCGTCTAAGTAAGGGAAGACGAATATTCTTAGGGTGTGGAGAAATGCTGCCAGCACAGCCATGCATTTTGTGAACACCCTTGGTGCAGAGGCCAGGCCAAAAGGAAGAACCCTGTATTGGTAGTGCTTCCCTTGAAACAGAAAGCGAAGGAACTTTCAAGGAGTTGGATGGATGAGAACATAAAAGTGTACGCATCCTTGAGATCTAGAGAACAAAGCCAATCCTGGACTCTGAAGGTATGGCAGCAGAGTTCCTAAAGAAATCGTTTTGAACTTCTCTTTGAACAGGAATTTGTTCAATTCTCCAAGGTCTAAAATGGGTCTGTGTTCTCCTGTTTTCTTTGGAATAAGGAAATAGGGGGGAGTAAAACCCTGTACCCCGTTGGGGAATGGGTACCTCTTCTATTGCCCCTTGGGCAAGAAGCACTGTGACCTCTTGACCTAACTGATCATTGAGAGAGGTCCGAGAATTGAACTGTCTTACCATTGTAGGAGGGGGCATGCTGAGGAAATGAAGCTTGTACCCCTCTCTTACAATAGACAGTCCAATTTTCTGCTGTTATCCGACCCCATCTGGGGGCAAAATGACAACCTTCCTGGTATGGTGGAAGGTTCTGGGCCGTTCAGGGCCAGGAAGACAAAGTTCTCTAGATAGGAGGCAGAGTCTGCTGAGCTGGTTGAAGCTTAGCTGCTTTTGTCTTTGTCTAGGTTATTGCTGCTGTCCCTTTTGGGCAGACTGACCTAAACGATGCCCCTGTTGGGTATAGGAGGGATAAAACTACTACTACTTACTGAAGAATGGTTTCTTAGAGGATTTTTTCCTTGCAGGATCAGCTGTAGATTTAGACAATCTATCCAAAGTGATATTGTCAGCATCTCTCTCATTAGCTTTTTCCTGCCAATTCTTGCCAAAGAGATTCTCTCCTGTGCAAGGAATATTCTAGTTTATCCTGTACCCAAAGTTCCAAGTCAGATGCCTGGAGCCAGGCAATCCTACGTGCACCTATGGCAATGGCTTATGCACTCAAAGCAGTCAAAAGCTGCACGATTCACAAACTTGGAAACATCCTGAGCATGTTTGACAAGGGCGAGATAATCTTGCCTCTTATCAGGAAGGAGAGGGCTCATAAGCTCTAGAGCTCCTGTGACCTCCTTAAGGAACATTCCCATATATAAGATATAGGAACTGATCCTAGCAGAAAGCATGGAAGCCTGGAAGGTTCGACATCCAAAGGCGTCAAGAGTCCTGCACTCACGTCCTGGAGGATTAGATGCATGCCTTTTTTGCACTCTTTATCCTTCTCATTGCTGACTCCACCACCATGGACTGGTGTGGTAATTGAGTCTTCTGAAACCCAGGACAAGGAGGAACTCGATACATGGTGTTGAGTCTTCAAGAGTGAGGAGATGTGGTTAGAGGTGTTTCCCACATACTTAACATGAGGTCATGCAAGATCTCATGATTAGGTAAGGTAGCTGCCAGACTGCGTTCAATAGCCAAGAATCTCTGGTCTATCGACGCTTGGGTATTGGCACCGGAAGAAGCAGTCGGTACCCCAGAGCATGGCACCAGTAGTTCTGCCGAGGTTGAAGTCTTGAGAACATCCTGGAGCCCAGTTAGTGTGGTGGAAGCCGAAGCCTCCCGCCGGGGCAATTTTGCCAGTGAAAGTCCCTCAAGGGCAACGCCAGAGGCATCTCGCTGTCTAGAAGGAGATCTACCCTTTGAGGACTGGCTAGATTTATGTTTAGTTACCTGAGATCCATGGGAGGTAGTTGATGCCACAGAGGCTGCATCAGATGGAAAAAGGGCGCTAAGCTTAGCAGCTCGATTCTGCCGGCCCCTTTTTGACATCCCACAGGCAACACACTCTGAAATAGAGTGGTCAGGACCTAAACATTTGAGGCACCACTCATGGGTGTCAGAGATGGTACCGCCACACTTAGAACACTTTTTAAAACCCGAAGCGTGTTTTTCCGTTCTGAAGGAAAAAGTTGGGCCTAGTGCCCAAAATGGCACGTGACACCCACAAGAAAAATTACTGGAAAGACTCCAGAAAGCAGTTTTTTTTTTTTTTTTTTAAAGAAAAGAAAGAACCACTGGTGGTACCGGTGTAGCATCGAGGGAAGGCAGACGCGACCACAAAAAAACAAGAATAGAAGGGATTTTTTTCTGCAGTGACAGGATATGTGACCTGTCAACTCCATGGAAAACGAAGAACTGGAGAAGGACAGTTGGGAAAGGCGGGAAGGCAGCACGCAAGTGCTGTGGGATGCTCCCAAAAGCTTTCCTATTGGACGCTGGGGAGCATTCCCGCGCAGGCTCTGTCGGTACAGATGATACCCATATGTGAAGACTACATTCCTGCTTGTTCCTGGAAATTACAGGTTACAAAAACAAAGTTGAAACATTCAATTTACTAGCTGTTACTCCATGAAATTCACCCAAACAACCAATTTATTGCTCTTGCCCATATTAAACAAACACGCTCTAGTCTGATCCCATCCCTCCTTCCTAAACATCTGACCCTGGCACCATTGCCCAGCTCCAAAAAAACAAAAACCTAGTGACCCTCTCAACTCCACCTCCTGTTGCTCAATTTCTACCACAGTGCCAGAAGTAAATTTGCCCCCTCCTATTCCCATTTTCTCCAGCCAGGGTCAAGCACTTCTCAAAAACCAGCACTCACATGGAAAGAAAACCCCCAAAAGTCATAAGGGCCAGGGATCTTGTGTGTTCTGCTTTTGCCCCCTTCAACCTCTGGTTCACACTTTAGGTACCTGTGTGCCATCTCATCTGCTGCCTGCCTGTCACCAGTAGTTGCAGGAAAAGGTACTGAGATTTGGCTAACTACTCCCTTTTTTCTGCCCACAACCTTATCAGGTGAATCTGGTTTGGTGGCATTTCAGACTGTACAGGGCAGCAACCAGCTCTCTTGCATGCTTGTCAAATATATAAAAAGGAAGCCAGTTGGTGGTGGTAGTTTGGGGGTGTGGGGTGGGGGATGGATAGCAAATGTATGCTGGTGCATCCATTGCAAGTCTCTCAAGCAGCAAGATGGGAATATTGCCAATACATGCATGCATATCCTACATTGTGGTAGACTCTGCTTCTGGATTCCAAGCACAAATACATATCTGTCTACACACACAATTTACCTGTAGGTCCAAGCCTTTTGAGAACACCCAGAGCAGTGCTGCCCTTCTCCTTGTTCAACACAGATACCACAGAATCAGCAGGATGTGAAACAATGGCACAGAACACACCAGCTGAAAGATTTTCAATATTTATAGTGTTAGTAAAGGGTTGCTATTTAGCCATTAGTTTGAGAATGGAAATACATATCTGAAATCAAAACCAGACTAAAATCTAGAACAAAAGCAAAATTCATATTAAATCTTCACAAGCATGGCTACAAATATGAATAAAGTTTGACTTCTAACACATTTACACAGATCACAATACATTTAAAATTAATGAACAATTACCTCAGAATTTATTCTTACAAGAAATAACTATATACCCTTTAATGAGAACACACAATGTTTTCTCATCTTAACTGTCAGTGGTGAATAAGAGTTTCTTACCTTCAGAGTCTAAGTTAACATAAGAGTTAAAGCACTGGGTCCTCACTATAGCATAGTAGCCTAGTGGTTGGGGCAAGGTACTTCAGGCCGGAAGGTCGGGGGTTCAAATCCCACTAGAGGACAGCAACCTTGGGCCGGAAGGACTGGGGTTTCTAGTCCCAAAAGATGCTCCTTGTGGTCTTGGGCAAGCCACTTAACCCTCCACTGCCCATGTTCCCTGTAAGTATGTGTCTCATATCCCCACGTGTTAAATGTATCCCCCAATTGTGTTGTGACCGCTTTGATTGAAGGATAAGGCGGTATACAAAACTGTCTAAATAAATAAATAATAGCATATCCAGTATTTTTTTTATAAAAAGCACATGCTTACGTTTAAGAGCAGAAGAAAATAAATACTTAATGCTATAGCTAGCCCCCCCCCCCCCCCCGATACAGGTTTGTAAAACAGATATCTGGATTACCTGCACAGAATTGCATACTTCATGCATTCTACCTTGTTTGTTTGATATACTACTACTTAGTTTCAGAAACAGTACGGCTAAGTGAAAATACATGTTTTTAAATTTTCTAGTGATTTTCAGTAGGGCTTAATGGGACCATGATTTCCATTTCATCTTAGTCATCAGGATGCTGTTGTATTACCGAGAACATCAGAGTGAGGATAGCTGTAAACTATGAATACAACATGAATGGTAGCAAGTGTCTATATAAAGGCAAAGATAAGACTCGCCTGCTAATTCTTTCCTCAAGTCCCTCCAAACCAGTCAAGATGCATAGATTTTCACTCTACCTGCAGATGGAGACCGAGAACTGCTGGTATGACACCACTCCATATAGGCTTCTGTACAATTCCCACCATCAATGTGTCTCTCTCAAAGCAACCAAAATCAAAGCCCCTTGCTCCAAATGAGAGTCAAGAAGCACAGAGTACAAACAGCACGCCCAAGTATAATCTGTAACTAGAACTAGAATCTGTAGAAAAATAACCCAGATACAGATGTGCCAACAAGGGCTGGCACAGAACCTAGCCCCTGTAATAAGTGGTTGTCAACTGAAACCTTTAATGCCATGCCAGTCCCTTATCCAAGACATCCTGGAGAAAGGGTCAAATGTCTGACAAGGAGAGCATGCTTTGAAATCCACCACACTGGAACGTACCTTCTGAGCTGAGCCTTCTCAAGAGCTAGGCCTTAAGAGACCGACCAGAGTTGTATCCATGTCCAGCATGTGGAGAGGCCCCTGGAATAGAAGGTCTGACTTCCCCAGAAATAGCAACAGATCCTCTACCATTAACCTCATGGGCTCTCCATACTAAGGCCTTCTGGGCCCATCTGGAGCCACCTGCATAACCAGGCCCAAGTGACTTGCCAAAATCACTCTGCCTATTGATGGCTACAATGGGAACAGCCCCTTCAGAGGCCAAGAATGGAGCAGGGCATCTACACCAGCTAAACAAAATCTGGGGATATTGGCATTACTGCTGAAGCTAATCAGACCTCACAGGCCTTATCCAATGCTGAACAATCTGCTGGAAGGTGCTTGTTCACCAAGCTCCATGCCTTTTGCTCAGAAGTCCACTTAAATGTTTTGAAAGCTGTGATACAGATTACCAATGGTGCCTTTAGGCTCTTTATTGCCCAGCTCAGAAGAGGCCACACTTCTTTCTGGCTAAGGGTGTCACCCTGGCAGTTCACATATGCCATTGCCACATATATGCTCTGCTTTGTCCTGTATGGAGGGGGGGGGGGGGGGAGGCAGCTTACAGTACTAGCTGAATGGCATGTCTCCAACCAGTTGATGCTGCACGTCCAACCTCTAACCTTGAGCCACTTTCCCTCAACAATGAGCTCCCTAACTGGTCTGACTTGCATTTGTAGTCAGCAGAACCCATTCCAGAGATTCCAGATACACCCGGCATCAGTCTGGATCTCTAAAGCCACCAGAACAGGCTGGCCTTTGCTTCCCCCCTCCCCACCAATGGGCCAGCCACACCCACAGGTCATGCTGCTGGGAGGACCATCAGATAGAAGCAACATCTGGAGCCATCATTTGACGTTCCCTTTCTGCTGTTTTAATTTTTTATTTATTTTATTGAACATTTTTATACCACGATTTCCAAAGGATCAAGCACAGTTTACAAAAAAACAAACAACGGTTTGAACAGTACAGATAAGTACCTAGTCAGTTACATGGAACTTTGTAGAACTATATACAGTGAAGAGGCACATATTAAACAGTAAACATAAGACAGGATAAACAATATACAGTAGTAGTGAATGTAATAATTGTGCTATCTAGACAAAGTTCAAATTACTATAAGCTATTTGCTACTTTACTTGCACTGTTGTGTGTTTCTGGTGTGTTGTCTGGTTGTGTACCATAGTGGAGTGTAAAAAGGTGTGGTTTTAGTTTTTTGCAGAACGTATAAAGGTCATTCAGTTCGCTGCAGTTTTCTGGTAGATCATTCCAGAGGATAGGGGCAAAGTGAGAAAAGGCTTTGTTGCTTGTTAATTTTCTGACATTGTATTTTTAATTAGATAAACTGCTAATTTTGAAGAAAAGTGGTCTATCAAGTATGAATAAACCATAGACCATATGGGCCCTAGGCCAGGACATGAGAGCCCGAAGCTGCCACCATAGATCCCAGGACCTGCAAATAGACTCACGTCCTGGGCAAAAGCACCAGGAGCAAGTCCCAGACCTGCTCTATCAGCCTGAGATACTCTTCCTCAGTCACCTTCCCCTAGTTGAATATTGAAATGAGTGCAAAAATATTCCAACTTGCTTGGCAAATTGATGATCTAGTTCAAATCCTGCAGGAATGCCACTACCTGGGTGTGGCCAGCTCACTCCTTGCAGGACATTGCCCCAATGAAGCAGTCATCCAAATATGGGTGAACCAGATTCTTTGCCTCCACGGAGAAAAAAGTCAACATAAGAAATACCATACTGGGTCAGACCAAGATCTATCAAGCCCAGAATCCCGTTTCCAATCCAGGTGACATGTACCTGGCAGGTTCCCAAAAGGCAAACAGGTTCCACAATGCTTGTCCTGGGGTAAGCAATGGATTTTCCAGGTCCTCTTTAATAATGTTTATGGACCTTTCCTCCAGGAACTTGTCCAAACCTTTTTTTAAACCCAGCTATGCTAATGGCTTTTACTACATCCTCCGGTAATAAATTTAAGAGTTTGATTATGCATCGAGTACAAAAATATTCTCTTATTAGTCTTAAATGGTTTACATTGTAGCTTCATTGCATATCCTCTAGTCTTTCTACTTTTTGATGGCATAAACAATGTTTACCTGTGCCACTCAATTCATTACATTTATAGATCATATGCCCCCCTTCAGTCATCTCTTCCAACTTGAAGAGCCCCAACCTTTTAAGCCTCTTCTCACAGGGGTACCTTTACATCCCATTTACCATTTGTCGCTCTTCTCTGTACCTTTTCTAATTCCACTATATACTTTTTAAGATATGGCGATCAGAAATGCACACAATATTCAAGGTGCGGTCGCACCATGGAACGATACAGAGGTATTATAATATCCTTGGTTTTATTCTCCATTCCTTTCCTTAATATACCTAGCATTCTATTTGCTTTCTTGGCAACTGCTGCACACTGGGTTTCAACATATTATCCACAATGATGCTAAATCTTTTTCATGGTTGGTGGTTTCTATGTTGATACCTTGCATTGTGTAACCATATTTTGAGTTGTTCTTTCCTAGGGGCAGAACTTTGCACTTGTCCACATTAAATTTCATCTGCCATTTGAACACCCAGGCTTCCAATTTATCAAGGTCCTCTTGCAATCCTTCATAATCATCTTGTGTTTTAACAACTTTGAATAATCTTGTGTCATTTTCAAATTTGATCACCTCTCTAGTTATTTCTATTTCCAGGTCATTTATGACCATGTTAAACAGCAGGCCCAGCACAGATTCCTGCAGTACTCCACTATTCACCTTTCTCCACTGAGAAAATTAACCATTTAGCCATCTATCTTAACCAGTTCCTGATCCACAATACTGCACTGCCTCCAGTCTCATGACTTTTTAATTTTGCCAAAAGTCTCATGACGGAGCTTGTCAAAGGCTTACTAAAAATCCAGATATAAATGTATCAATTGGCTCATTTTTGTCTACTTGTTTACTCATCTTCAAAAAAACCAACAAACACCCACAGATTAGTAAGACACGACTTTCCTTGGCTAAATCCATGTTGGCTTTCTCCTATTAAACCATGACTATCTACATGTTCAGTAATTTTATTCTTTATAATGCTTTCTACCATTTTGCCCGGTACGGACATCAGGCTCACTGGTCTGTAGTTTCCTGGATCACCCCTAGAATCCCTTTTTAAAAATTGGCATTACATTGGCCATTCTCCCAATCTTCTAGCACTACAGAAGATTTTAATGATAGTTCACAGATTACTAAGAAGTAGGTCTGCAGTCTCATATTGCATCCTTGGATGTATGGCATCCGGTCCAGGTGATTTGCTACTCTTCAGTTTATCAGATACTGTAGTTGTAACACATCTTCCCGGTTTATCGATATTCTTTCAATTCTTATGATACATCACCTTTATATACCATTTCAGGCACGGATAAACTTTCCTACATCATCTTCAGTAAAGACAAACAAATAATTCAGTCTCTTCGCTATGGCCTTGTCCTCACTTAGCACCCCTTTTACTCCTCTATCATCCAATGGTCCAACGAACAGGGTTTTTTTTTTTGCTACAAATGTACTTGAAAACTTATGCATTTTTGCTTACATGGCAAGCTTCTTTTCAAATTTTTTGCCTGCCTTATCGATGTCTTGCATCTAACTTGTGAATGCTTATGTTTCCTGTGTTCGTCATTTGGATCTTATTTCCATTTCCTGAAAGATGCTTTTTTTGGCAAGAGCCTCCGACCTCGCCTTTAAACCATGCTGGCAGTTTTTTAGCCTGCCTTCCACTTTTCTTGAAGCGTGGAATACATCTTGTCTGGGCTTCCAAGATAGTACCACCCAGCTGCTCCTTTTATTTTTTTCTTAACTATTTTCCTCATTTTATCATAGTCTCCCTTTTGAAAGTTAAAAGATAGGAGGACAGCAAGGAAATCCCCAGGACTATTTATTAAAATCAAATGCAATCATGCTATGATCACTATTTCAGAGTGACCCCAAAAACTCTTGCAGCAGATCCTGTGTTCCACTATGTCCAAAACAGCTTCCTCTCATCAGTTCATGAACCAGCTGCTCCAAGCAAGTCATTTTTTTCATCTAGAAGTTACCATGACTACCATAACCTTTGAAAAAAGAAGCTGTTTGGTGTTGCCGCCAGAACTTGAAATAGAAAATGTTTCCATAATACAGAAACACACATTTCAGACGCTTGACAGCCACCTCAAGATCTTCATCCTGAACCTTGGAAATACCAATGCCTTGTTTAATGGTTTAAATCCAAAATGGACCTGGAAGTCCCATCTTTGAGAACTAGAAAATATAAATATCTGCCTAAACCCCAATTCCCCAAGGAAATGGAATCATGGCATCTAGAAGCAACCTCTGACTTTTTTTTTTTTGGGGGGGGGGGGAGAGAGAATCAGACAGGGTGTGCCAACCCAAAGGAATACCGCTCTTGAACAACCTCAAGCACCCACTGATCCGAGGTAACTTGGGCCCAATGCCTGGTAAGATTGCCTCAGGTGCCACTGGAACATGGGCCCTGAATTTTCATTTTTGAGAATGAGTACTAGCTGCATCCATTCCCCCAAAACCTCCATCTTAGGGCTGACCCTTGGCCAAAAATATAATTTGAGAGTTTGACCACTGGGCTTCCTGAAGCCATCTTGTTGGAGTAAACCAATTGGTCTCCCAAGGCTTGTACTCTAGCAGGCTTGGGACCTTGGACTTCCTCAAGTCCTTCACCAGAGAGCAACCAACCCTTAAAGGGAAATTCACTTAAGTTTCTTAGAAGCCACATCCACCAACCCATTTTACAGCAAAAAAGACAACATATTGTGATCATTGCAACCATGTTCTTTGCCTGTTCAGGTCATAATGGGCATCCACCAAGGCTGCTACTTCCATCTCCAGGCAGGCTGCCTGAGACACTCTAGGAGCCCACCAAAGAACCTTTGGGCAACTGCTAGGTCCACCATAGGCAAGCTTAAGCTACAGCCTCCAGATATCTGCCTACAAGGCTAGTGCTTCAAGAGAAACTCCACTCAATGGTCCTGCAAATCTTTCAACGCTGCTCCACCATTTAAACAGGATAGTTGCATTCTTGGTGACTATCATAACTAAGGCTTCCACGTGGACAATCATAATCCTTTTCCTCTGGTGCTACTGGGTGGAGCCTTTCCACTGACTTTCTAACTTCCAGGCCTGAATCTGAAGTGCCCTACTGCTGCAAATCATATACTTTATGGCTTATTGGATTGATAACATCGCCACTAATGCTTTACACAAGGCCTTTGTCAGAAATTGTGACCACCACTAGTACCTACACAATTAGGGCTGCCAATTCATCCCTATGGAACCACCTAATATTGCACAATATTCCCTTAGGGGGAACCACCCCTTTTTCAAGGGCTTCTTCAATCCAGCTCTGGGAGACCCTCCAGTGTGTCCTCCACATAGCTGGGAAGAGTCCTGAAAGCTAGCTTACAGGGTCTTCTGAGGCATCAACCTAAGCTGCATGGACACTGAATGACCTTCCCTTAACTAGGGAATAGACTGCAGGGGCAAGGCATTTTGACAGCAAGCCTGATGCAAGAACAGTACAAACACCAGGGAGAAAACACTATCCCCTGAAGTAAGATCATGCCTGGGGATGAATACCCCCTTTGAAGCATCTGCTCATAAATCCCACAGGGCTCGAGATCAGCAGGTACCAAGGCAGCTCTGGTGCTAACCCTGGCAAAATGGTGGCTGTTTCTACCAAACTCTGGCCATCACCCCAGCCTGAGCACTCTGTTGTGAGCCACCATACTGCTATAAGTCATATCTCTGCAGCTATTTGCTTCTCTGATCTGCCTCAAACTTCAGCCCACCCACTGCTCATCACATATGTGGCACATGCTGTTTACTGCCACACTTAAACCTGCGGTTTGGAGGTTTGATCCCTACTTAACAATGGAAAGGGACCGCCTCCATGCAGCCTAACCCCTAAAGCATGTGTTGCCTCAGTCAGGCCCCATTTTAAATTTCCCTTTGTTTTTTACCGTGAAGAAAAAAAAAAAAAGCTTCAAAAGGAACACTTTACTTAGGGCTCAAACTACCTCTGTGCCAAATGCTACTGGACATCTCCAAATGATGGGGAGGTGGTCAATAAGTGGTGCTGCAGACCAACTCAGCTCAAAATAATTGGAAAGTGAGGGGGGGCGGGGGGGGGGGGGGGGAAGAGACACCGCTTTAGCGGATTCTGAAACCCCAGGCCCCAAAGATCCTGGCCCTCACACTTAAACAGAAACATGATAGCAGAAAAAGACCATATAACCTATCCAGTCTGCCCTTCCATACCTACTATAGTCCCTTTTTTCTTGAATCCCAATACTGTCCTCGTCTCTATCATCTCCACTAGGAGACTATTCCATGCATCTACCATGCTTTCCGTAAAGAAATATTTCCACATATGTCCATTCCCTTTCACCCTCATCCTAAGCCCCCTCGCTGCAGATCTTTCAAGTGAAAGAGGCTCGCTTCCTGTGCATTTATGCCACAGATTTAAATGCCTCCATCTCCTCCCCAGTATTTCCTCCAAAGCATACATATTGAGATCTTCAAGTCTGCCCTCAAATGCCTTATGAAGAAGCCCACTGACCATTTTGGTAGCCACCCTCTGCACGACTCCATCCTGTTTATATCCTTTTGAATGTGTAGTCTCCATAATTGCACTCAATACTCCAAATGAGCTTTCACAAAATACTTATACAGAGGAACTATCACGTCCTCCTTCCTGCTGGCCATTCTTCTCCCTATGCACCCAAGTATCTTTCTGACTTTTGCCATTGCCTTTTCTCTGTTCAGCCACTTTAAGATAATCAGAAACAATCATGCCCAGGTCCTGCTCTTCTTTCATGGACAGAAGTACTTCACCCACTTTACTATACTCTTGGATTTTTGCAGCCCAAATGCATGACTGCATTTGGCAGATATATTACCTTTTTTTTTTTTCACTGGACCCAGGATGATTTGAAAAAGAAAAATAAGGGACACAAACCCTGAGAACCCCCCAGGCCTACCAAGTCAGATTCAGTCTGAAGAGATTTAACCTCACTATCTGCAAGAAACTAAGAAAAACTGGATGGCTGTGGACTGTCCAGGATCCTACTAGGGTTTTAAGATAAAAACTGAGGCTTTACACTGGTTTAACTGATCTTGAGGGACCAAAGGGAAAGTAGGGCTACTTACATATAATGGAGGGTCTCTGTGTACAACAGGATAAGTCAATTACACATACATGCCATCATCCATGATGACACCATTTTGGATCTGTCCTCCCAGAACCCAGATCTTAAACATTCTGAGTGCATGCTTCAGTGCCCCAATTTCAACCTTAAGAGGAGGTCGGGGTGTGTGCATGTGGTTGCTTATCTTACTGTACACAGAAAACCTTTGCTACAGGTAACCTTCTTCATGGATAGCAGGACAATCAACCACTCATGGGCAACACCAAAGCTGAGGGTACAACAGTGGCTGGTATGTTGAATTTATATAGAGTGACCCTTGCAACCTGGGTGCTAGTGCTGTGGTAGGTTGAAGTCAATTAGATAGTAAACATTTAGTAATTTACATGGGGCTATTAAGAGTACAGTTAAAACTACACAGGAGTTAAATAGCCTCCTTGTAACTAGAGTAAGCAAACTCTTAGTCATTGAAAGACTTCATCCCTTTCATAGTCCTGTTCTCAGATAAACAAATTGTTAAATGAATTATACTGGCTGTACACAAAAGTAATGATTAAATGAAAAATATTTGTTTGTGAGGACAGACTATCTGCACAGGCTTCTGATACAGTTGTGGTCAACATTATTGGCATCCTTGCATTCTAGGTATGTTGTATACAATATCTTGAGAAATAATTAGAAATATTCCAACTACTATGTCACCATAATATTTTAATACGAGGGTCATTTTTAAAGTAAGAACCGATTGCGCATCGTGTCCGCGCGATCTGTCAAGTGACATCCGTTCAAGGTCAGCCACTCTTGGCCAGTCTCTCACTACGCCGCCATTACGTTTCACGTCTCTGCCAGTGTTGGTTGTATGGTTATACTGCTTCGTTTGCTTCGTTTGTCGCCATGTCAATCAGTAATCCCTCCGATTGTGAAGTGCGCTTGGTTTTCCATTTTTTAAATGCAAAACAAGTTCGTCCAGCTGAAATTCACCAGCAGCTTGTTGAAGTGTATGGGGAAGGTGTAATGAATGATGTTTAAGGAAGGACAAATGTTCATGATGAAGAACGATCTGGACGGCCTACTGTCATGAATGAAGACCTGACACAAGAAGTTGATGAGGAAATTCGCCAAAACAGGTGCTTCACTATAGACGAGCTGCATCAGACATTTCCACAAGTTTCAAGATCAGTAGTTTATCACATTGTTACTGACAAACTGCACTACAAAAAAGTGTGCGCGAGATGGGTGCCGAAAATGCTGGACGAACTTGTTTTGCATTAAAACCGGAAAACCGAGCGCACTTCCTACTAGGAGTGGAGGAGTGGCCTAGTGGTTGGGGCAAGGTACTTCAGGCCGGAAGGTCGGGGGTTCAAATCCCACTAGAGGACAGCAACCTTGGGCCAGAAGGACTGGGGTTTCTAGTCCCACAGGTGCTCCTTGTGGTCTTGGGCAAGCCACTTAACCCTCCATAGTCCATGCTCCCTGTAAAATAGTTATCTCCAAGTTATAATGCCCTGTTCAATGTAATTTCAGTTTGTTCAATGTAAACCACACTGATGCAGAATAGCGCAGTATATAAGAGAATGTAAATAAAAATAAAACAAACTTCACAATCGGAGGGATTACTAATTGACATGGCGACAAACGAAGCAATATAACCATACAACCAACACTGGCAGAGACGTGAAACGTAATAGCGGCGTAGTGAGAGACTTGCCAAGAGTGGCTGACCTTGAACGGACGTCACTTGACAGATCGCGCGGACACGATACGCAATCGGTTCTTACTTTAAAAATGACCCTCGTAGAATGCTCAAAAGGTATACACAAAAAAAAATAAATAAAACACACCACCTATATCTCTGCAATTAAATGTAGTAATTTCTAAGAAAAAAAGCAATATGTCCTGGACAGGATTAATGACACCTTTCACTAATATTTAGTTGCACAGCCATTGGCAGGGATGGCTACAAGAAACATTTGGAGACAGTCATCTACATGGCTACCATCATACATGTCCGTTTCTTCAGCTATTTGTTCCAGCTCATGAATGTTTCCAAGGTTCCTTTTACCAATGGCAGATTTCAGCTCTTTCCAAAAGAGCTCGATTGGATTGAGATCAGGACTCATTGCTGGCCAGTTTAAGAGAGTCTATTTTTATCTTTTTAGACCAACTATTCTTTTGTACTTTTGGATGTGTGTTTTGGGTTTTTGCCCTGCTTGAGGTTTCATGATCTTCGACCCAGACTTCCGACTTTAGGAAGCACATTTTGCTCCAAAATACCTTGGTAGTCCTCAGACTTCATTATTCATTTAAATATGTTCTAGGCTTCCAGTCCCTAAGGCAGCAAAACAGCCCCATAACATTATGGAACCTCCACCATATTTAACTTTAGGAAGGGTGTTTTCCCTTAAAGCTTCATTTCTTCGCCTGTAAACTACATCGCCAAAGAGCTCAAATTTGGTTTCATCTGTCCACAGAACATTTTCCCAGGATTGCGATTTCTCAAGGAAGGTTTGGGCAAAGATCATGCGCGCCTTTTTTTTAGGTCCGGTTTGAGCAATGGGGGTCCCCCCCCTCTGGCCTTCACCCATGAAGTCCTCCTTTTAGTGTGCTGCATATGATGCAGATTGAACATATCACTCCAGATTGCTTCAGTTCAGCCCTAAGCTCTTTCATTCGAAGACTTCTTGGATTAATTTTCTTCTTCCCACCACATCCTGGGAGGATCTTGACAGTTCCTTAAGCAGATAACTTATTGTTAACTGTAGACACAAGAACCCCAAGGTCTTATAACCCCTTTGAAGTATGATAATGGCTTGCGTGACTGTCTCAGGCAGCCCTAGTCTTCACCATTGTGAAAACAGAACAGGGAAAGAATGTGGCCATTTTAAACATTAGATCCATCATTCTTTGATTTATTCAAGTCATGTGAGTACCGACATCTAAATTTTACTGCAATTGGAATGTGGTTCTTCTGTTCAAACTGATTTTGTTTATAAGGATGCCAATAATCATGTCCTGGCAATGTCCCAACTTTTATACTATTTCCTACCATTTCCTTTTTTAATTGATCTTGTTTTATTTGATTATTTTATTTGTCAATGTGTGCATATATAGTGCAAAGCCATTTCACTATCTTTTTTAAAGGAGATATTGGACATTAAGGGGGTTGAACTGCAATGGTACCAACAACATTGACCACAACTGTACATCAGATTTTGATGTTAAGAATCTTTTCTGTGACTATTTTAGTATGATAAGAGACCTTATGTCCAATATCCTTAACTTTTTTACATAAAGGAAGTACACAAATCCTTCCTGAATAAACTTAACTGGTGCTAGATAGTCAGACCCCATTTGATAGCCTTCTAAAGGGTAGTGATGTTTAATGGCGAGAGCTGGAGATGGGATACCTGGTGTCCCTTAAAGTAGATGGCATCCAAAGCGCAGTTAGAGTAGATGGATTTTGAAATGTTGGTTGTCTGGATTGTTGGAACTTAGAGAACAGTTGTGAAAACTTTCCCATCTGCAGTGTTGCTGGCATTTAGTGTATTAAGCAATGTCCATAGACCAAGTAAGCTCAAACCAAAGGTTTTTACTCCAATTAGGTTAATGTTTTAGTTTAAAATTAAAAATATAGAAAGCATATTTGATGCCAACACTGTTTGGAGAAGAAATGTAAAAAGCGAACAGTGAAGATGTGTTTGAATTTAAATTTGCACTGAAAATGTGCCTTTGGGGCAAGGTGGCTCAGCAAGGCCCGACACATCTATGAAGATGTTAAGTGACAAGTAGGAGGAAGTCCCAACAAGCTGGAGACAGAGCAAGTGTCTGATATTACAACTTCCCAACATCATACTGCTGATAACTATACATGACACATACCAGATTAACACTGGGGCAAAACTGAGCAATGGTACAGGTTTTCCCTGCAGAATACAGAGATAATTTCCCTAGTAAGATCTATGGACACTGGAATGCCAACATTCTGAGACAAAAGCTCTTGTCTGTCTCTTTCTGGTCTAGGAAAAATATAGGATGCATTTTTCCTAGTTGCAATGTCTAGATGACAAGTAATTCAGTCAATGGCGAGGACCCACTATGAATGGGGTTATTGTGGAGACAATATTGAACTCTGCAATGCTACCCCATTGCCCCCCTCCAAACCCTGAATGTTCATCTATGAAAGGGCAGAGTCTTCTGGAAGCTCAGGAAGATACTATTGGAAGGTTGCATTGCCAAACTGTAGTTGATACTGCCGCAGGAAGGATACACCATAGGCATGCCTGATCTAGAGCAGCACCATCACCATCATGCACTGCAAGGGAAAGCCAGACCTTCACTCTACAGCATAAGGGGAGGGCCTGGGCTGCCTCATATTGTTCTATAGTTAGATAAGAATGGTAGGAAGCAATTATGCTTTCTCATACCCTGGAGGCAAGGAAATATCATGTTTATGAGAGGATACTGGGACTGGTGTGAGAACTAACTAGATGGATGGTGGACTTAGACTTTCTGGTACCTTAAAAGAGCATACAAAAAAGTTAATCAAGGGGTCAAATACAGATGTTCAAGACACAAAGGGACAAAGATCTAAGGACTATGCTAAAATATCAGAGAAAGCCATCTCCCTAAGGATTAGGTTAACAGGCCATTCTAATTGTGACGACAGTTACCTACAGTTTTCATGAATAACTTAGCAAATAAATGTAGGGCTACAGGTAGGAACACAGGCTACTGCAGTCTGGAAGGATGAGTGCCATGATGGGCCACTATGCTTGTATTGGGAGACTAAAAATTAGATACATATGAAATGTGTAAGATTTAAAAAGCACAGCTTTTCAAAAGTAGGACCCTTGAGGTAGCCAAAGCTATTTTTCCCATGGCTATGCTTAGGTTGCAATTGGTCATAACAGAATGAGGAGACACTGTAGTGAAGCATATACCCAATGTGAATATGGATATAGCACAGTTACTTACCTGTAACAGGTGATCTCTGGGAACAGCAGGAATAAGTCTTCACATATGGGTACGTTGGTACCGACGGAGCCTGCGCGGGAACGCTCCCCAGCGTCCACTCAAAGCTTTTGGGAGCATCCCTCAGCGCCTGCGTGCTGCCTTCCCAACTGTCTCTCCTCAGTTGAGTTTTATAGCTGAGACAAAGAGAGAGAAAGAGGAAAAGAAAGATACAACTCCTAGGGGAGGTGGGTGGGTTGTGAAGACTTATTCCTGCTGTTCCCAGAGATCACCTGTTACAGGTAAGTAACTGTGCTATCTCCAGGAACAAGCAGGAATGAGTCTTCACATATGGGGGACTCCCAAGCTAAGATGCCTGGAGCCCTAGCATGTTGGAGATTGAAACATGCTATACCTCATATGGCCAGGCATCCTGAGGATGGAGGGTAGGAGTTGAAAAGAGAGGAGCTGTAGAAAACAGCTAACGTAAGATAGGACTACAGGCAAGGAGTCCTTGTATGTATGATAATCATCAAGAAATATATTGAAATAAACAATTGCAATATAAACCTCACCCTACTGGATTGCAGGAAGTAGAGAGGCTGATGGAGTCTACTGGGGATCCAGTAGAGGAATCTTCAAGGTGACCTCACTGAAGTGAAGGTGAAGGTCAAAATCTGGAAGTGACAGGTGACCCCAGGATTTAACTGGGGGTAGTACAAAAACGGTAGGTCTTTAGTGGGAAGCTTTATGGAAAAAGCTGACAACTCTTGACTACAGAGTTATTCACAGTGAGGAGCAAAAGAGGAAGACTGACCGATTTGGACAAAACTGGCCTAGTCCTTGAGGGAAGAAAGGATATGGAAAAAACCCCGTATTCCCAAAGAAAGGACAGGTGTCTGAGGAGTTGAAACCTCAGATCTACTGAAGATCCACCATGTCTTTCCTAACTGGTGAGAGGTAGGAAGATATTGGAGCATGGAGCTTCAGGGATACTTAAATCTAGGGTTATGGTAGGAGCTGTCAAAACCACAGCAGCGGTTGTATGCATAATATCCCAAAAATACTGTGGAACAGCATGAACATGGGCAAAATCCACTGTCTGGAACATATAGGAAGGGAAAACCTTTATGAGCATAGACAGTTAGGGAGATAAATATGTAAATACATATATACATGTGTATATATAGATATATATATATAGAGATAGATATATAGATAGAGAGAGAGAGATATATCTATCTATATATCTCTCGATATATATATATATATATATATATATAGAGAGAGAGAGAGAGAGATATCTATCTATAGAGAGAGAGAGAGATCTAGAAGGGCATAACATATGCACACTTAGCTGACAGATATATCTATAGAGATGTATATATATGAATATATGAATATATAGGTTTAAAGATAGATGCCTGCAATTAAGCAGAGCTATGCATATTAGGACATTCACATGGAAGATGTGAAGAGGAAAGATTCATCTAAGAACAAGAAGGTGGAACCTACTTGAGAAGATATATAGAGAATCTATTCCTCGAGGTTACAATGGTGCAGGAATGCTATCCAGTGAAATAACCCGGATGGTTATGTGAAAAAACAGAGGATAATATCAATATCAGTCTGTAAATAGCAAGCCCTGAGTCCTGCAGAATTCTAGCATGGTAAATGGACAGAAACGCATAGGATGAGATACCCGGTTGACCCACTTGAGGGACAAAAAGGGGTATCATGCGTCTTTTAGTTTAATATGTGCTGTCCATGAATGATTAGGATACCATGAGGACAAGCTACAAGTAAAAAAGAGCATATTCCCTGTAGGAATTGGAGAACTCTTTAGACTTTCACGTAGAGAAGGCTTATGTCCTTTGTTTTAAAAGGGGATGATTGTGAGGGTTCTTCAATGACTGAGGAAGCCTTTTTCAACCATGATGGATAGTCATTAGAGAAAAAAAACTATGCTCTCTAGCAAGGGCCCATAGTGGAAAGCTTCTCTGTAGGATTGCAGAGAGCATTATGCAGGAGAATTGGGAGATAGAACTGGCTGTTGGAAAAACCAGCAGCCACGTCAACTATGCTGCCAAACCCAAAGGATTGGAGATGGCAAGAATAGAAGATAGTGTGATAAGCCTGTAGTGATAAGGATTATCCAAGAAAGATGTAAGTACTGTCTTGGAATCACTACTAAGGCCAGACAGAAAGTAGTGGAAGACAAGACTGGAACTTGTGGAAAAGTACCAGTAGTCAAATCAATGGAACTCCTGCATGGGCAGCTACTGAATAGGACAGCAGAGATCTTTCTGTGTCAAACAGAGAGAACAGACTGAACAAGGAGAGAAAATCCTGTCCCTGTCTGATGAGCTGCCCAGACAAAAGAAGGGAGTTTACTCAAGAGAAAAAACTCCACAGTGGAAAGAAAAACAAGAAAGGCTAAGAAAGTCTTTCAGTGGTATGGTACCACTCTTACAGGGGAAAACCTGGAGAAGAGGGTAGAGATACAAGAGCTGAATGGAAAAAATTCATGTTGGTACAGAAAAACTATCATGTGATAATTGTTAAACCTCTCTTCTTATCAGGAAGAAGAGGAAAAACCTGTGACCCATAGACATGAATATCCTGACAGCTCAGCATACCGAAGAGCAAATGGATGTCCTGAGAATAGGAATCCCTGTGTAGAGTTTTGAATGAAAAACAGTGAAAAACTTCTGCTGAAAAGAAGTTAACTGTCGGTTATAAAGAGATTAATCAGAACCCTGTGGTTACTGGGTTTATTCAGCCTGGCTAGAGTTTGGATTCTTCAGACCAGGGCGAGGTTTCCCCTGCTTGGGAACATCTGTATGATGGGCAGGAGAAGAGTAAAACCTCTTCCTCCTAGGGCATTTCCTACCTACTGGGGAAGGAGAAGGCTTAGGATAGCCTTCAGAAACAGGGAAGTCAGTGGAGCACTGAGCAACCTGATGTAAAGACTCCTTATTGAAGAGATTTTCTCCAGTGCAAGGAGTATTACCCAGTCTTTGCTGTGCCCATTTGTTCAAGTCTGATGCTTGGAGCCAGGCTCTACGTCGTGCTCCTATGGCTATAGCAGAAGGTCTGCTAACAGACTCAAAGGAGTCTAGGGAAGCACGAGTAAGAAACCAAGAGATATTTTGACTATGACTAAGTAGTAAGGAATAGTCTGCAGTCTTGGGCTCTGATAGAAAAGGAGTTAAAAGATAATTTCTTTGTGACCTCCTGAAGGGATAGACTCATATAAAAAATATATGAGAGAATCCTTGTTGACAGCATAGATGTTTGGAAGGTTTGACATCCAAAGGCATCCAGTGTTCTAGACTCATGACCTGGTGGGTAAGAATAGTGCTTCTTCTTACTTTTCACCTTCCTCATTGCTGATTCCACCACAATGGAATGATGGGGAAGTTGAGTCTTTTGAAACCCTGGAGAGGGGGGCACCTGATACAGAAGATCAGTTGCTCTAGAAGGTGAGGAAACCCTTAAAGGTGCTTCCCACATTCTTAGAAGATCCTCCAAGGAATGATGTAAAGGAAGCATTATATTTTCCTTTTCTCCAGAAAAAAAGAGCCTTGTGCAGGATCATAGCCAGGGGTAGGAATAGCAAGGGATGTTGCTATATCCAGGAGAAAATTCTGAAAGGAAGGATCTCCAAAAGGAACCGTCCCTGGACAGGCTAGATCTGAAGAACTAGCCTGTGCACTGGAGTAGCTACTTGAGAATGTAGGAATAGAAGATCCTGCCCGGTGCAGAAAAGGATCCCTAAGGGATGTATGCTGGTACTGGAGGTCATGACGTGAGACAGTCAGTACTGCATCGTCCATGCCAGGTATCGACTCCAAACTAGGTATAGAAAGGAGCGACCCTGGTGAAAGCAGCATGGAAGGAGCTGGCCCCGATGTTACTGCAGGTACCGGCACCGATACTGATACCTGTAGCTGTGCCGGAATCGAAGACGATACCGACATCGAAGCAGTCATCGGAGGCAGCTCAAGTGGTACCAAGGAAACCGAAGGCCTTTGGTAATTACCCTCGGTACCGAGCATCCGGAACTGCTAAGCGTCGGATCCGAGACGTGTCGGTACCCAGTCTTCTAGACTGGAAATCGATTCCAGACTCGGCATCGAAGGAAGCGAGTCTATCGATGCATGTCTAGAAGGTACCGACATCGGTGGTAGTATCGGCGGTGATGCCGATACTGGAAAGTCAATCTGGGATGTATCGACCGGAGGAGTCGGGGAGACAGCCGCGACCACAAGAAAACAAGAATTAAAAAAAATATATTTTCTGCGGTGACAGGACGTCCTGTCAGCTCCGTGGAAAAACGAAAACTGAGGAGAGACAGTTGGAAAGGCGGGAAGGCAGCACGCAGGCGCTGAGGGATGCTCCCAAAAGCTTTCTGATTGGACGCTGGGGAGCGTTCCCGCGCAGGCTCCGTCGGTACCGACGTACCCATATGTGAAGACTCATTCCTGCTTGTTCCTGGAGATAAGAGTTATGGTAAAAAGGAGCCACATGGCCCATAGGAATAAAGAGCCTTGCGGTCCGTAATACATGCTAATGTTCGCTAGCGTACACTAAGTTTCAGTAAACATGCTCTTAAGTCACTTAAGTACTGAGCAGCATATATCAAATAAATTTTTTATTGGGGTTATTTATTTATTTTACATTCTCTTATATATTGCGCTATTCTGCATCAGTGCGGTTTACATTGAACAAATTGAAATTACATTGAACAGGGCATTATAACTTGGAGATAACCCTCCATTGCCCATGTTCCCTGTAAAATAGTTAAGTGGCTTGCCCAAGACCACCTAGTCACTATAGGTCATGTACACAGAACATCCATAATTAACAGATCACCACAAAACAAATGTAATAAAACACTTTCACAGCATGAATAAACTGGTGCATTTTTTATTCTCTTCTGAAAACAATGATCTGACATTGCTCTCAACTCATTCTAAATATCAGGGGCATTCTTAACTCTCACTGTCAGGTTCCTTCCATCACCCATTGGTGGAGCCCTTTAAATGTGGTCTGGGAGCTTTTATTTTTAATCCCAGGGGAGGGATTCTTAATACTGTAGTTGTCATCCTTCTAGACGGGGAAAAGGCCGCCTCATTTAGAAAACCGAATACAATTTCAGTACTATTTATTTATTTTATTTAGACAGTTTTATATACCACCTTATCCTTCAAAGTGGTCATGACTGGTGCCATGCTCTGGGGTACCGGCCGCTTCTTCTGATACCGATACCCAAGCATCGGCAGCGTCGATAGACCAGAGATTCTTGGCTATTGAATGCAGTCTGGCAGCTCTTCTCACGGCCTTGATGCCCTTGAAACTGCTTCAGACAATTCAACCGGCACCGACTGCATTGACATTGGCAGGTATTCTACCGGGACCGAGTCATGTGTATCCATCTGGTATCGACAGGTCGGTACCGGACCACTCCGATGCCAACTTCGATCGGTACCGGTACCGTGTCTTGCACGATCATGCCTTTCTAATAGGAGCTTAAGATTCAGTGTCCATTCCACATGCCAGGGAACTTCAGTGGCATTTTAATGGAAACATCCTTGGTTCCAAACCCCGTTCTACATACTAGGCCATTCCTGAATCCAATGAATCTTGTTAAATATCAAATCAAGGAAGTATGAAGAATGGGAGCGTGGGTGGGTGTCAAAGCTGCTAGAGAGGATAATTAGATAGCCAGCAGAGAGAAAATTCTCAAATTGCTTTCCAAAGCAGGAGGCTCTGATAAAAAAAGGTGAGCATTTGCAAAGAAGCCCCTTAAGGGAGTGGAGCATTGTGTCATTTTATCTGCTGGCACCTTTAAAAAGAACTAGATCAGGGGCATGCAATGGATGTCATCTACCTGGATTTCAGCAAAGCCTTTGATACTGTTCCTCATAGGAGGCTTATCAAACTCAGTAGTTTCGGGATGGGTCCCAAGGTGGTGAAATGGATCAGAAATTGGTTGACTGACAGACGACAGAAGGTGATGGTAAATGGAACTCACTCTGATGAAAGGAGAATGATTAGCGGGGTGCCTCAGGGTTCGATCCTGGGCCCGGCACTGTTCAATGTATTTGAGTGATATTGCTGAAGGACTGAACGGAAGTCTGCCTTTTTGCAGATGACACGAAAATTTGCAACAGAATGGACTCCCCTGAAGGAGTGGATAACATGAGGAAAGATCTACAAAAGCTGGAAGAATGGTCTAATGCTTGGCAGTTAAGATTTAATGCGAAGAAGTGCAGTGTCATGCACTTGGGAAGCAGAAATCCAAGGAAAATGTACACGACAGGGGGGCAAGAGGTTGCTGTACATGGACCAGGAGAAGAACCTTGGTGTGATTATTTTTGAGAATCTCAAGGTGGCAAAACGGTGCGACAAGGCGGTGGCAAAACCCAGGAGGATGTTGGGTTGCATACAAAGAGGAATTACCAGCAGAAAGGAAGAGGTACTAATGCCACTAAGTCACTGGCAAGGCCTTACTTGGAATACTGTGTTCAGTTTGGGAGACCATATCTTGCAAAGGATGTAAAATGACTGGAAACGGTTCAGAGGAAGGCGACCAAAATGATTTGGAGCCTGCATCAGAAGCCTTATGAGAAGAGACTTGAAGACCTAAATATGTACACTCTGGAGGAGAGAAGGGATAGGGGAGATATGATTCAGATCTTTAAATACTTAAAGAGAATTAATGAACAAAAACAAACCTCTTCCAAAGACGGGGGAGCTGTAAAACTAGAGGGCATAACATGAAGCTGCAAGGGGGTAAATTGAAAGGCAATGTCAGGAAATACTTTCACTGAAAGGGTGATGGATGCTTGGAATGCCCTCCCGATGGAAGTGGTGGGGGCAAATACAGTGACAGAATTCAAAATGGCATGGGACAGACACAATGGATCCCTTTATAGCAACAGGATAAAATCAAAATAAAAACTTGACTATCTAATTTCTCAAACAGGGGTGGTCCTACATGAAGCAGTGGGTTCACCCCTAAACAAAGACATGAGGAGGAGTGGCCTGTACGGAGCAGGTGGTGCACCTACTCTTGCCATCTTACTGGGCAGACTAGATGGACCATATTGGTCTTTATCTGCCATCATTTACTATGTTACAAAAAAAAAAGTCTGACAAGAGTAAGCACGGCTAGGATGGAATTTACACTACAGAAAAGTATACAGTTCATAAAATCTAGGATAGCCCAGAAGAGTGCTGGTTGTGATGGAGAACAAGTTATTTTGATTGCATGTGTTGTGCCACAACTACAAAAGGCAATTCATTACAATACAGAGCAGACATCTTGTTTCATGGTGAAAGAGATCCTCTCCCCGCCCCAGGATGGCATTGATTGCTTCCTGCTCAGAAGCAGATGCTATGCTATGTACCCAGAGCGTATAGAGGCATACTTTACTTATAATGGTGTAAAAAGGCAGAAGCAGTAAAGTGGAACAGCAATTCTCAGCACTGGTTTAGGTAGATCCCCTCATCGAGGGGGGGGGGGGGTCCTCCTGGTGCTGCATTTGCTTGACAGGCAATCCCTTCACTTAACTGTGCCACTGCTGGGCGTGATCTAGCACTTACACACAGCTTTTGTTTCTACTAAGGCTGTTGAGATGTAGACTCTTCACTGTATGAAAAGCTGCCTATAGTGGTATTCTCTGTTCAAGACACAAAGGAACCCCACAGGTCTCCACACTGAGCCCTTTAGGTGTATATCAGCTCCATGTATGGTACTGTGTTGGGCCCAATGGGATGGTATCTCTCTTTAAATGTTTATTTTCTTGTTCATAAGTGACTGAATCCATTACACTTTTGCCCAGTGGATGACAGACAGAGGGGGAGCAAGGAAAGCAGCACTGGAGCAGCTCAGAGATCTTTAAGCTCTTCTGTGCGCTGGAAGGGTGGGGGTCTGAAATGGCAGTTAGGATGACATCCACATATGGCTGATTCTGTCCTGCTTGTCCATGGAGAGAAGGACTTTAGGGGGCTCTTTCAGGAGCCAGAATCACTAAATTATACAATTCAGAGTAGGATGATGTCATCACTTGAAAGAACCAACCTAAGCTTTGCACTCTACTGCAAACATTTTCCACTGGAAGTCTTCACTATAAATCATAAGCATAAAGTTTATTGAATTCTTTGAAGAGGGATTACTATAAAAAAAAGTTTGCTTACCAATATAGCCAGCCACAAATGTAACCACCAGCTGCTCTGGTTTACTGCATTCACTTCGGGGCTTGGGAACCACATACTTATACAGAGCTTCAACAGTACGTTCAAAGCAAGCAAACTTCATCATGGTGTATGGAATTTGCCTCATCCAGAGGGGAGCTACACCTTTGTAGAAGCTTTAATATAAAATGAATAAAACACAACTATTCTAATAACTGTGCACACTAATGAATATAATCTAATAAAAATGTCTGCATACCAGCCAAATCCTGATGAAGGGAAACACTGTAATATTACAGGTATTAACATCAGAACATGAAAGGCTAATGTGCAGGTATATTGCTCTTACATGCCAATGACTCAAGCACCTTCGACTGCACAACCAAAAAGTTGTTGAATGCCACTTGACTGGAAAGACTAGACCCTTCAAATGAATCTAGCCAAACTCAGCACAAGTTTGGCATCCCAAAGGTGGATCTAAGGAGCATGTGGCTACTACCTTCTTTATAAAAAGGTTGCTGCTAGACTGACTACTTTCCTCGAGAACTCTGCTCATTAGGCAACACTCCTATCTTTGCATCTCTTCTACTGCCAACTCCAGATTCCGTTCTTACTTATTGTACCATATACCTGGAATAGACTATCTCTGGGGTCCTATTCAATTCCAGACTTAAAACTCACTTCAAAGATGCTTTTAGATCCTGACGACTTTATTCTCCTGTATAAACACCCTTATGTGTTTTATCATTTCCTTAAAACTCCCCAGGCCCATTTGTTCTACTTGGCTGTCTTGAATAGATTGCTCAACAGAACCTACAGGGACAGTCTCTTGTGTGTTTGTGTATGCCTTGTAAAGACATACTATTAGTAGTAGCAGGAGTAGTAGAAGTGTGTTTTTCATTGGTAAAGATGTAAAAAAGAACAGGTTTTAGAATTTGGGCTCAAATTTTAAAAAAAAGTCTCAAATTGTGAACAGGCGTTGAGGAATCAAAAGGGGCTTAATTTGTAGACAGATAAATGAAATTGTGAAGCCAGGGGCAAGAGGACTGCATTAGGGAGCAGAGTGGCTATTTTTCTGCTCCAGGTTAATCCCTCGTGTTCTCCTCTACAGGTTGCCTTGAAACCACTACCCATGCTGGTATGGAGTTCTGAAATCTGAAAAGTATCAGAACTGTGTTCCAGGCTGTTCCCCCAGGAATTTAAGCTCCAATTAAAGAGTTAAAGAGTTAATTTACTAATACTATACTGTTAGTAAAATGACCATTTATAAGTGGTATCTCGCATGAAAAAAACCATTAGGACTGGAAAACCCTTACCACTGATGTTCTATACAACATGTGCTTAGACTTTCTCTAACAAGAAGCAGCTATTATATATTAGCACTAAACAGTTCACAAGCCAAACATTCATACACTTAGCAGAACAGCTTCATGAAAGCCAATAAGGGGCGCTACTATAAAGTTAAAAAGGCTTAACTATACAGCTTGTATACTATAAACCAGGGCTCGTCAAAGCTCAGGTACCAGGTCGCCATGGTGACCAGAAATTTATAACTGGCACCTGGGATTTGCACTCTTTCCCCACCCCCGGATCACAGGCAGAAAGCCCCATAGGAAGAACAGGAGGGGAACCCAAGGGCAGCGGAGAGCCACAGCATCAAAGCATTCATTGTAAAAGGAGAGAGGGGCAGAACAACATTTAAAGGGGACAGGACCTAAAAAAAACGTGTTTACAAATGATGGGGTAATGGAGAGCAGGAGGTTAAAGTGGGGAGGAAACAGTGCAAGGTGGTGGTGAAAGGGATAAATGCATGCAGACAAAAATGACAGATCTGTCTATGCCAAAGGGGTGCAATCCCTCCCCCACCCCCTGCGCCATGAACATGCATGCAAGTACTTCACTCACATGCCACCATTGCATGACAGACACACAGAGACAAACACACACACCTCACATATGCACACAGGCAACCCACTTCTGCACCACACACAGGAGGCTCCCCAGCTCTGCAGCACATCCCCCCCACACACACACACAACTGCAGCCCTGCACCCAACACCACATCGCACATCCAGATGAGCACACCACCATTGCACCACACCCCCACAGAAACACTTGCCATTTGAAGCTAACACCATTGTTATCTAAAAGATGATGCATGATGTAGGAACTCTGGCACTGGTCTCAAGAGAACTGGAGGGGGAAGGGGCTGCAAGGACATCACAAGTATTGGCTCCTAAGATTTTGGCTTGGGTGCTAAAAATCTGCACAAAATTTGTAGAGGTCTGCTATATACAATGTACAGGTGAACGTCTAGACTTCAACTACTGATTTGCATAGTGCTACAGGGAAGGGAAAAAACAGTGGAAGTCATGTGCATTCCTACTTGCAGCACTGCATTTGTAAAACAAAAAACGGGGTCTTCTCCTCCCCCACCACAGTGTAAAGCAGAAGGTGGAACATTTAGGTTAAAATACTTACGCCCACAATCCTTCTTCTGCATACATTTTTGGAACAGCTTCTCTTAGAGTGTTAGCATAACCTGGTTGTGTTTGAATGCGAACCTTTGTAGCTTCCATTGGGGACAGGGCAATATCAGCAAAGAACTCTGCACTGGCAGATGCAGCCAGATACAAAGATGTACGCCACAGATATGTATTCTCCTAGAACATAGAACAAGCAGGGAAATTAAACAGAACTGAAGACTGCAGAAAACACAGGATGACCTGGGAGAAAAATGTAGAGGACAAGTACGACGTTTGGTAGAAAGGAGACATTTTACTTACCAGATAATGCCCTTACCTTGAGGCCTGCTAAACCAGTCCAGACAAGTGGGTTGTGTTCCCCCACTGGCAGAATGGTGGAAACAATGAAAAGCCCAGGTTTCAATGGCATTAATCCCATGCCCCTCTCATACCGAGTAGCCCGAGCCACCAGAGGGCAATGTCCAAAGCATATGGGAAACATGGCAAACCTAACGTAAGGCAACAATAGTTTCTCTGTTTGATTCATTATGTACAAGATATTGACCAGGAGGAGATCAGTAGGATACAAACCTGCAGAGCCACAAAGAAAAATCATAACTGAACAAGGTACCACCGCAGAACAGAGCAATGGGTTTCAAGGGCGGGTCCTGGACTGGTCTAGCAGGACTCAAGGAAAAGACATTATCTTGTAAGTAAAATGCCACCTTCCATTATAGTCTTGCTAAACCAGTTCAGACAAGTGGGATGTACCAAAGCTACACCTCCACTGGGTGAAAGAGACAGCAACTAACAAAACCTTGGAGCCAAAGGCAATGTCTGCCTGAGCGTGAGCATCCAAGCAGTAAAAAAGGGATGTCACCTGACAAATGTCTGAAGGGGCTAGAGTTGTGCTGTGCAGAGGACACTTTTGCCCGAGTAAAATGGGCATGCAAACCCTACAGAAAAGAACGGTTCCACAGCAGATACAATGAGGCAATAACTTCTTGATTCAGCACCCAAAACAAATTTAGCTATCGCATCAGCCTTGCACTTGAAAGCAAACAGCACAAAAGATGATCCGATTTATGAAAGAAATCCCTAACCTTCAAGTATTGGAGAAGCACCCTCTGGACATCCACAAGGTGAAGATCCTTATCCTTCCCCTGGCACTGCTTCTTAGAGAGGGCAGACAAACCATTTGGTTCACATGAGAGAGAAATCACTTCAAGCAAAAAAGGCAGAGGCCAAATGGAAACTGCCTCCAATAAAGACAAGATAAAGGAGTCCAGCAAGCCAAGGCTTACAGCTTGGTAATCCACCTCAAACAAATTGCAACAAAGAAAAAAACTGTCCCGAGTGTCAAAATCCTTCAAAGTAGCACGTTTTAAAGGTTCAAATGGCTCTGACATGAGGGCCTTGAGCACCAGACCCAGATCTCAGGAAGGGAAACGACCAAAAGGGGAGGACACAGACATCAAATCTCCTGAAGCAAGCAAGAAACATCCAAATACAAGGCCAGAGACTTGCCAGCCACCGGAACCGGGAAAAAGGCCAAAGCTGCACAAAAGAGAAGGACCCTTTTCAGACTGTCCTGCAGAGACAGCACCTTGGCCACTTCAGGAACTAGCTTTCAGACGCCACACTAGCACTCAAAAGTCAGACCAACATATGCAAGGCTGAAAAAACCCTGCTGGGCCCCAAGCAGAGTGGAAACCATATCAGGAGAGTAGCCCTTACACGATAGTTGACTACCTTTAACAGCCAAGCCATAAGCGAGAAGGGAGCTGGGTCCTGGAGGGTAATCGGTTCTTAATGCAACAGGGGCAAACAAAGAGGCGGCTCCTGCAGAAGCCACATCAGGTTTCTGAACCATGCTCTCCTTTGCCAATCTGGCACCATCCAGAACAACCTGAATCACACCCCCCAACATTGGCTAAGGAATACATATATACAGCAAGCATTCCCTTGCCCAGGGCTGAACCAGGATGGTAATACCCTCAGAACCTGCTTCTGTGCAGTGACCGAAGATCGGCCTACCATGGCACCGAATTGGGTCACCATCAAATCCATCTTGGGGCAACCGCAAGAGCAGAGAATCATCCGAAATTCCTCCTGACTCCATTCTCTGGGATCCAGAGAGTGACAGCTGAGGAAGTCTGCCTCCATGCTGTCCATCCCAACAATATGGAGGAGGCAGAAATTAGTATACCATGGATGCTGAGGCCAAGCCAGGGCCACCAGCAGTACCCATCTGGAGTGTGACTAACAGAGTACATAGCCGATTAGCAGCCAAAGAGGAAAGATGTAGAGAAGCTGGCTCAAAGACCAGGACTGAACCATAGCATCTAGACTGTGAAAGTTTGGTTCCTTTCGACGATTGAAAAATATGATTGACATCTTGGCATTGAAAGAGGTGGCCATTAAAGTCTAGAGCTGGACGACACCACAGACGCACAATGTTTGCATACTCCTATGAAGCTCACTCCCGCTCACTGGGGTCCAGAATATGACAACTCGGGAAATCTGCTTGAATGTTCTCCATTCCCACAATGTGCTGCGCAGAAAGAGCCAAGAGGTTGGATTCTGCCCATGTAAATAAAAAAATCATTTCCAGGGTCACTCTGGGACATTTGGTCCCACCCAGTCTGTTGCGATAAGTCATAGTGGTGGTATTGTTGGAAAGTGTTCAGACTTCGACCCTGGAGGTGGGATTGAAAGAAGTATCGAGCCAGACGAACAGTCTAAGCTTTGAGGCGATTGATGCCCATGAGGCTTCTTGAATGGACAAAGATCCCTGTGCTGCCTGTTCCTGGCAGTGTGCTCCCCAGTCTGTAAGGCTGGCATCCGTGGTGACTACCACCCAACACGGAATTTCCAAGGGAACACCCTTCAATAAAGCCACCAACGAAGACTGCGGCAAACCACTGAAGAAAGGGGTAGATAAATCTGATAGACCTGGGTGGATGGGGACCAACGCAACAGGCGAGAGTACTGAAGGAGATACATGTGAGCACGGGCCCAGGGGACTACATCTAAAGCAGAAGCCATGGTGCTGAGCAGTTGTAGGTAATCCCAGGCAGTGGGAACTGCCAGGCACTAGACGGCATGGATCCGAACACAGAACCTCTTGCATTTGTTGTAAGAGGAAGACCCGACCCACTCTAGTGTTGAAGTGGTTGCCAAGGAATTCCAGAGATTGAACTGGGCACCAATTGCTTTTGGCATAATTGACCACCCAGTTGAGACTGTCCAGAAAGGAGAGGACCCGAGAGACCGCAAAAGTAGCCTCCTTGAAACTGATCAGCCAATAGTCGAGATAAGGATGAACCCGAATACCTTGGCACAGCAGGGAAGCTGCCACTACCACCATCACCTTGGAGAAAGAGTGAGGAGCTGTGGCGAGACCAAAGGAGAGGGCATGAAACTGATAATGTTGACCAATGATTGCGAAACAAAAATACTATTAATGATCTTGGTGGCTTGAAATGTGAAAATATGCTTCCACCAGGTCCAGGGATGTGAGAAATTCGCCTGGCTGAATAGCTTGAATGACTGTCCTGAGGGTTTCCATCCAGAACTGCAGCACCTGAAGACAGTGATTGATTCCCATGAGGTCCAGGATAGGACAGAAGGGGGTCGCCCTTGGGAATGAAAGTAAATGAAATAGTGACCAGAACCTCTTTTCTGAGGAGGAAATGGGTAAGAACATAAGAACATAAGATAAGCCATACTGGGTCAGACCAAGGTCCATTAACAAGATCCTCTTGCAATTTTTCACAATCCTCTTGGGTTTTAAAAACTTTAAATAGTTTTGTGTCATCTGCAAATTTGATAACCTCACTCGTTATTCCACTTTCCAGGTCATTTATGAATATGTCAAAAAGCAGCAGACCCAGCACAGATCCCTGGGGTACACCACTATTCACCTTTCTCCATTGGGAAAATTGGCCATTTAGCCCTACCCTCTGCTTTCTATCTTTTAACCAGTTCCTGATCCACAATAGTACACTGCCTCCTATCCCATGACTCTTTAGTTTTGCCAAAAGTCTCTGATGAGGGACCTTGTCAAAGGCTTTCTGAAAGTCCAGATACACAATATCAACAGACTCACCTTTGTCCACCTGTTTATTCACTCCTTCAAAAAAACATAACAAATTAGTAAGACAAGATCTTCCTTGTCTAAAGCCATGTTGGCTGTCTCCCATTAGGTCGTGACTATCTACATGCTGAGTAATTTTATTCTTTATGATGGTTTCTACCATTTTTCCCGGTACTGACGTCAGGCTCACCGGTCTGTAGTTTCCCGGATCACCCCTGGAACTCTTTTTAAAAATTGGTGTTACATTGGCGATCCTCCAATCTTCAGGTATTAGAGATGATTTTAATCATAGTTCACAGATTACTAATAGCAGGTCTGCAATCTCATATTTCAGTTCTTTCAACACCCTTGGATGTATACCATCCGGCCCAGGTGATTTGCTACTCTTCAGTTTATCTAATAGTTGTAAGACATCTTCCCGATGTAGCGATATTTCCTTCAATTCTTCCGCACCTTTAAATACCACTTCAGTCATGGGTAACATCCCTACATCTTCCTCAGTAAAGACTGAAGCAAAGAATTCATTCAGTCTCTCCGCTATCGCCTTGTCGCCTCTTAGTGCTCCTTTAACCCCTTTATCATCTAATGGACCAACTGACTCTCTCACAGGTTTTTTGCTACGAATGTACTTGAAAAGGTCTTTATTTCGTGTTTTTATTTATTTTATTTATTTAACAGTATTTCTAAACCGCCTTATCTTAATAATCAAGGTGGTATCACAGCAAGCAATCAGGTAAAGTGGGTGTGTTATACATGCAGTGAGGGTGAAACTTAGTTGTGTGTGGGCTGTGTTGTGTGCTAGATTTGTTTGAGCTATGTACAAAGTGGGCTATCTACAGTGGTGCTAAGACACATTTTATATACATACTGTTAGGAGGTATGGTGTGCTGTTATACATTCTCTTAGGTTATGTGATGTGTCCATAGTGCTCTATGAACAGCATGGTTTTCAGCTGTTTTCTGAAGTCTTTGAGGTCTGGAGTTGCCCTTAAATCGTCCGGTAGATTGTTCCATATTGTTGGAGCAGCCATGGAGAGTGCTCTGTCTGTTGTGTCCTTGCGTGTGTGCTTGTATTCATTTGGGGTACTGACTCGGTTGCTTCCGCAGCAAGCTTCTTCTCAAATTCTCTCTTTGCCTGCCTTATCAATGCCTTGCATTTGACTTGCCAGTGCTTGTGCTGTTTCCAGGTTTCGTCATTTGGCTCTTTTTTCCATTTCCTGAAAGATGCTTTTTTGGCAACAGCCTCTCTGACCTCACCTTTAAACCATGCTGGCAGTTTTTTGGACTTCCTTCCACTTTTCTTAAAGCGTGGAATACAGCTGGTCTGGGCTTCCAAGATAGTATTTTTCAACAACATCCAAGCTTGATGTACGTCTTTAACCTTTGCAACTGCTCCTTTTAGATTTTTCTTAACTGTTTTCCTCATTTTATCATAGTCTCCCTTTCGAAAGTTAAAGGGTAGTACTGTGGATTTCCTTACTATCCCTCCTCCACTAATTAAATCAAAGGCGATCATGCTATGATCACTATTGCCAACTGGCCCCAACACCCTTATCTCTTGCACTAGATCTGGTGTTCCACTAAGGAATAGGTCTAATATGGCTTCCCCTCTGGTCGGTTCATGAACCAGCTGCTCCAAGAAGCAGTCATTTATTTCATCTAGGAACTTTATCTCCCTAGCATGTCCTGCTGTGACACTGACCCTGTCGATGCCGGGTAATTGAAATCACCCATTATTATTACTGCACTGTAACTTTTGCTAGCTTCCTTGATTTCTTTGAGCATTTCATCATCCATTTGTTCATTCTGGCCAGGCGGACGATAGTACACCCCCACTGCCATCGCCTTCCCCTTTTTACATGGAATTTCAATCCATAGAGATTCTACAGCAAATTTTGTTTCTTGCAAAACTTTAATCCTTTCTGACTCAATGTCTTAACAGAGCGCAACCCCTCCACCAATTTGATCAGCTCTATCATTACGATATAGTTTGTACCCAGGTATCACAGTGTCCCACTGGTTGTCCTCCTTCCACCATGTCTCTGATATTCCAATCATATCTAACCTCTCGTTTAGTGCTATATATTCTAACTCTCCCATCTTGTTTTTTAGACTTCTAGCATTTGCATACAAGCATTTTAGAGACTGTATTTTATTCATATTAATTTGGCTATTGGTAGACATGGGTAATTTGGAATATTTAAGCTCTGTCTGCTCCATACTCGAGGGCATTTGGGCTACTTTACTCTTTTTTGGAACCTCTGCTTTTTGTAGTATCCTTCAAGGATACATTCTTCCGAACCATGCGCTCTTGGGCGACTGTCGGCTTTCCCCTATTAAAAAGTTTAAAAGCTGCTCTCTCTCCTTTTTAAAGGTTAATGCCAGCATTAAGCTGAAAGGTGGAGTCAGGCGTACAGCCACTGCCTTGGCCACAGAACCACATTTGGCACGGGCTCTGTGAAGCTGAGAGCATGACACTCTTACTACCTCAAGTACTCACTGGTCTGATGTTATCTGGGTCAATCATGGGAAAAATATCATAAGCATCCGCTCACAAGAGGCACCCTGGAATGGACCTGGAAACAGTCATCAGGAAGATTTGATGAACTGTAAAATTTGTTTGATAAGGAGAAATTGTCCCAGTTGCGATGGAAACCCCGAAAGGACTGAGGCTTAGAACCAGCTCTATTCAAAGCTACTGAATTTTCCAGGCCAGTAGCTACAGATGCCTCGGAAGCAGACTCCATAAGATGAAAATGTGGACAACAAAAAATGGATTTAGGCTTATCCTCTGACAAATGTTGAGGCTTGACTTCCCCCAAATCCTTCACAAGTTTTTACAAATCCTCACCAAAAGGAAGGCAGACCTTGAAAGGAAGCCTGGCAAAACGGGAATTGGAAGCAGCATCCGCATTCCAATGATGGAGCCACAGCCAACACCAAGCCATTGTAGTAGCAGCCACAGACCAAGAAGAAAAACATAGCATATCATAAAAGGCATCTGCAAGAAAAGCAGTGACCAACTCTAAACAAGGCAAAGCTGGATCATCCGGAAGTGATTGAAGCCATCTGAGCAGAGCATGTGCAGCAAGACCTCTGCAAACAGAAGCCTGCAATGCTAAGGTCGATGACGAGAAAGTGGTTTAAGGGGCCCTCCACCATGCAATCTGTCTGATCACCGAGGGCAGTGCCACCCTCCACAGTAATGGTTGTGCGTTTAGCGACTGCAGTGACCAGGGCGTCTATTTTAGAGAAACACAACCACTTGTCAAGATCATCTGAAGACCAAATGTAAACATGCGCCAAGTGACATACAAAGCTTAGAGAAACATCAGGAGAATCGCACTCTAAGGAGACCATCTGTTGAAGTTCTAGGGGAAAAGGAAAAGCCTCATGTTTCCTGATGCCCACGATGATGGGGTCTGCCCGAGGTTCCAAGGAATTTGAAGGCTCTTGCACTTGACAGTCCAAGAGGTGCAGAGCCTCCATGATTTGAGCAATGAAAGCAGGAAGCTCTTCCTTATGGAATAACTGGATATCCTGAAAGTCTTCAAGACTCCTGGTAGTCTTCCAATGGAAAGAGCTCTCCTCCTTCCCAGCCAGACTCAGAAGTGATAGAATGTTCATCTGAAGGACCGTCTTCCCCTGCAGGGAGCCAGGCCCCTAGAGGAAAGGAGGTATCCATGGCCAGATTTAAAAAAGCTCCAACCAATCTTTGGCAGGCATGCGATAACCAGAGGGAGCTAAAGCAAGAGACCTGGAAGGGCTACCAGAAACAGGACCTGCAGACAGACGGACCCCCTTGATCAGAACCACAGGAGAAATACAAGCTACCTGTCAGTCTTACATTTCTTCCAACAGCCCAAGCAGTGCTGTAGGAAGGCAGCATTTTCACAACAGGATAAAAGAAAAAGTCACAGGAAGAGCCAGAGAGACAAAAATCAGACTGAAGAATGAATGACAGCTGTGGCACAAAAATTCTGGTGGGAAACAGCAAAGCGCAGAGCTGGAAAGCACCCGCCAACTGACTGTGTGAAGAGAAGCAGGAAAGCATAGTTAGTTAGTTACTCACCTATAACAGGTGTTCTCCGGTGACAGCAGGAATCGGTCCTCACATATAGGTGACGTCGGCACTGATGGAGCCCACATGGAAGCATCTCCCCAGCTTTCAAAAGAAAGCCTTTGGGAGATGTACCATGCATGAGTGGTCCACTTCCCATCCAAGGGTGCATCTTGCCTCAGTCAAACATAGCTAAGACAGCAAAAAATAAAACACAGTAAAGAAGCAACTCCAAAAGAAGAAGGGAGGGTTGCAAGGATTGATTCCTGCTGTCCCCAGAGAACACCTGTTACAGGTGAATAACTATGCCTTCTCTGGGAACAAGCAGGAAGTCAGTCCTCACATAAGGGACTCCCCATCTACAGGCTGCAGAGAACCTGTAAAGAAAAAACACACCATGGTGACCTGCAAGGGTGAGCCATGATCAGCAGCAGCTGAGTCCCTATGAGAGGTTCTTGCAAGACCCAAGTGTCTGGCACAGAACCAGCACTCCGGTAACCTGAACGCAGAAGGGTAGGAGGGCAGGAGTTGCCTACACCCCAAAGAGATTACAGAGTACAGCCTGGTCAAAGTTGCTGTCCTGTTGAGACTCCCTCTCCAGGCAGTAGTGAGCTGCGAAGGTATGGACCGAAGACCAGGTGGCAGCCTGACAGACACCCGTCATGGGGGAAGATTTGCCATAGACGTAGCCATGGCCCTGACGTGGTGCACCATGACTTTCTGGTCCAGTGGAGTCCCTGCCTGCTTGTAGTCAAGGGTAATGCAGTCCATCACCCAAGTGAATAGAGATTACTTAATCACTGGGATACCCAGATGGCTGGGGTCATAGGATATGAAAAGCTGAGGTGCTTTGCAGTGGCCCTGGGTCCATTGCAGGTAGAAGGACAGGGACCTTTTACAATCCAGAGTATGGAGGATGGTCTCAGGAAGAAGGTGGGGAGCACCACCTCTTGGTTGATGTGAAAAGGAGACACCACCTTCAGCAGAAACTGGGGATGTGTATGGAGCACAACCCTATTCTTGTATAATCTCATGTAGAGGGGCTCCGCCATCAGAGACTGGAGCTCACTGACTCTGCGAGCTGATGCGAGTGCTACAAGGAATATGACCTTCCAAGAAAGATACTGCTGGTGGCAGGTTGCCAGAGGCTCAAATGGAGACTTTGTGAGCTGTGAGCACCACATTTAGATCCTACTCCGCTGCAGGAAAGGGAGTGGTTTGGATAACATGAATCCCTGCAGCAATCAGGACACAAGGGGCTGCGCGGAGAGGGATTTTCCTTCAACGGGATGGTGGTGTGCTGCGATGGCACCCAAGTGTACTCTGACCGAATTGGACTTTAGTCCCATCTGATTGTACCGAGCAAATGGGTTTGCCTGTCTGTGCACCACACCGAAACCAGTGCTACTTGAAGGCGTATACCCTTCTTCTGGAGGCCTTGTACGAGGCCAGAAGAACCTCCTCCACATCCCGTGGGAGGCTGAAGGGAGCTAATGCTACCCTTTCAGCAGCCAAACCGTAAGTGAGAGGAGCCCCAGGTTGGGGTTTAGAAGGGAGACCTGCTCCTGTGAAAATAGCCCTGCGGCTTGGCCCAGGGGAATTAGCGCTACTGCTGCCACCAACAGGGATAGGAGCAGTGGGAACCAGGGCTGCCTGGGCCAACAGGGAGCTAACAGTATTAGTGATGCTCTGTTTTGCTGGACCATGAATAGGGTCTTGGCGACCAGCTATATTGGTGGGAAGGCATACAGGAAGCCTTCCAGCCACGGGATGAAGAATGCATCTGCTGCCACCTGGGAAGGGTATGGCTGGCAGGAGCAGAATCAGGGCAATTGCATGTTGTCCGGGATGGTGAACAGGTCCAGAGGGGATGCCCCAGAGGCAGAACAACCAGGAGGCTACTACTGGATACAGGCACCACTTGTGTGGCTGGAGGACACTGCTCAGTTTGTCCGCCAGGGCACTGGTCCTGGTCCGGGAGACAGACTGCCCTTAGGAGCATCCCCCTGCATGCCGCAAAGGTGCAGAGGGCTACTGCCTCCTGACAGAGGAGGTACGACCCTGTTCCCCCTTGTTTGTTCACGTAGAACATTGCGACCTGGTTGTCAGTCTGGATCAGCATCAGGAAGTGCTGCAGCTAGTAGTGGAAGGCTCAGAGAGACGGGAATAATCGTCCAGCACTTCAGCAGGCTGAATTCCTCCTGGGACCAGCAGCTTTGCATCTGGAGGACCCTGCAATGTGCACCCCAGCCCAGTAGGAAGGTGTCCTTGGTGAAGACCCTCTGGGGGGGTGGGTACCTGGAAGGGCATTCCTGCCTGAAGGTGATGTGGCATCTGCCACCATCCGAGTGAGTCCACCAGCTGACAGGTCACTTTGACTCTGTCCCAGCAAAGGCACCACTGGGCTTCCCTCATGTGCACCATGGAGGCCACGTGTCCCAAGAGGCAGAGTAGAAGCCCAGCAGCTAGTGTCACATGTCTGTGCACCTCTGCAGCCAGCTCACTGAGGTGTAATGACCTCTCCTGAGGAAGGAAGGCTTTCACCTGGAGAGTCTCTAGGCGCTAGGCAGGAATGAGATGGGACTTGGTGTTTATGATTAACCCCAGGTGCTGAAGTGTGTTTATTGTGCACCCGATGGCGCATTGTGCCTCTGCAGCCTTGTCCCTTTTTAAGAGTCAGTCATCCGGGTAAGGGAAGGACCCTTGAAGCCAGAGGTGGGCTGTGACCACTGCAAGGATTTTGTGAAGATCCTTGGTGACTAGGTCAGAATAAAGGGCAGTACCCTGTATTGGTAGTGCTGTCCCCACCACCACGATCCAGAGGTATTTTCTGTGGCTGGGATGGATTAGGATAGGTGTTAGGCATACTTTAGGTCTAAGGAGCAGAGCCAGTCTTCCTGCTGGAGGAATGGCAGCAGTGTTCTAAGGGAGAGCATCTTTAACTTCTCCCAGACCAGACATCTGTTGCTCTCTCTCAAATCCAGGATGGGCCAGAGGCCCCCCTGTCCTCTTAGGGACAAAGAAATACCTCAAATAGAAGCCTGTGCCCTAGAGACGTTTTGGGACTGGCTCCACTGCCTTGTCCTGGATTAGGCATGCTAGCTCAGTGAGAAGCAGGGTCTGGTGAAGGAGAGGTCTGATGGGCTCTTCTGGGAAGTACAAGGGTGGTGCCCACTATAGGTGAAGGAGGCAGCCCTCCCTGACCACTTGTAGCATCCAGATGTCTGTGGTGATGGCTATCCATCTGTGGGCAAACAGGGCTAGGTGCCCCTCTGTGGAAAGCAGGGGACCTCCTGGCGGAGAGGCAGTTACACCCAGGGAATGAAACGCTCCCCCCAGGCTGGGCCAGAGCCAGCACCTGGGACTCTGGGACCTTTGTTTTCTGTGACCATGTCACTGGCCTTTTTGTTGCTGGCCTGTTGAGGGGCTGGGAAGGTCTGGAAGTGCAGAATACTGCTAAAGCCCCTTTTCTTCCTAGAACGAAGAGCTTTTTCTCTGGGGCTCCACTGAGGTCTTCTTTGAGAGACTGGTCCTGATCATGAACTCTCTCTCTCTGCTGCCTAGTGGTTGGGGCAAGGTACTTCAGGCCGGAAGGTCGGGGGTTCAAATCCCACTAGAGGACAGCAACCTTGGGCCGGAAGGACTGCGGTTTCTAGTCCCACAGATGCTCCTTGTGGTCTTGGGCAAGCCACTTAACCCTCCATAGCCCATGTTCCCTGTAAGTATTAGTGTATGTGTCTCATATCCCTGCTTGTTAAATGTATCCCCCAATTGTGTTGTGACCGCTTTGATTGAAGGATAAGGCGGTATACAAAAACTGTCTAAATAAATAAAATAAATAAATAAAAATCATGGGCTTCCCAAATAAGTTCTCTCCTATGCAGGGGACATCAGTTTGACCTGCACCCACTGTTCCGGGTCAGATGACTGCAGCCATGCTTGGTGTCGTGCCCCAATGCCTGTGGCAGCCACCCTGACCGATAACACAAAGCTATCATAAGCTGCTCGGGATAAAAAACAACTTTGAACATTCTTTTACTGCCGAGGTCAGGTTCTTAAACCTCTGTAGGAGTTCCCCATTGAGGCCTGCAGAGAAAGCGTAGTTACTCACCTGTAACAGGTGTTCTCCAGGAGCAGCAGGAATCAGTCCTCACTTATGGGTGACGTCGGCGCCGACGGAGCCCTCGCGGAGCAATTTTCCCCAGCTTTCAAAGAAAGCCTTTGGGAATTGCAGTGCGCATGCGCGGTCATCTTCCCGCCCGAGGGTGCCATCTTAGCCAGTCATATGACATAGCTAAAAAAGACAGCATAAAAATTTGCAAAAAGAACATAAGCAGACGATTGCAACTCCAAGGGGAGGAGGGAGGGTAGTGAGGACTGATTCCTGCTGCTCCTGGAGAACACCTGTTACAGGTGAGTAACTACGCTTTCTCCAGGACCAAGCAGGAAGTCAGTCCTCACTTATGGGACTCCCAAGCTCAAGGCTACCGGAGACCCTAAGCACAAAAATGAGCTCCCTCTAGCTCAGCAGCACAGAAGGATAGAATCTTCGCTGAATTATCACCCACCGGTAGCCCACATCCGGGATGGAGGGTAGGAGTTGCTCAGACCTCAAAGAGATTACGGAGGACTGCCTGTCCGAAAGCACTGTCCCTACGGGACTCCCTCTCGAGACAGTAATGGACCGCAAAAGTCTGGCTCGAAGACCAAGTAGCGGCCCGGCAGATGTCTGCCAGCGGAACAGAGCGGAGGTAAGCCACTGACGTGGCCTTTGCCCGAACGCAATGAGCCGTGACTCGACTTTCTAAGGAGAGTCCGGCTGCCCCATAAGCCCAAGAGATACAGTCCGCAACCCAGATGGACAGAGTACGCTTGGAGACCGGGAGCCCCAATTTATTGGGGTCAAAAGACACAAAAAGCTGAGCAGCTTTACGGTGCTCCCGCGTACGGTCAAGGTAGAAGTTCAATGCCCTTCTACAGTCCAGGGTATGGAGGACCGTCTCAGCTCGGCTGGAGTGTGGTCTGGGAAAGAAGGTTGGAAGTACCACCTCCTGATTGATGTGAAAAGGGGAGACCACTTTAGGCAGAAATTTTGGGTGAGTCCGTAGGACTACCCTATTCTTGTAGAACCTAGTGTAAGGGGGATCAGACACGAGGGCCTGCAATTCACTCACGCGTCTAGCGGAAGTGAGGGCTATCAAGAACAGTGTTTTCCAAGACAGAAAACGGAGAGAACAGGTAGCCATAGGTTCAAAAGGCGGACAGGTGATCCGCTGCAAAACCACATTCAGGTCCCAGTCAGGCGCTGGCGGGCGCAGAGGTGGTTTAAGTAGAAGGAGACCTCGGAGAAACCTCGCTACGAGAGGGTCATTGGAGAGAGGTCTGCCGTCCACCGGCACATGATGTGCTGAAAGAGCACTGAGGTGAACTTTGACGGAGTTGGACTTAAGTCCCAGATTAGAGAGGTGGAGCAAGTACTGCAAGATCACCGACACCGGGCAGGAGAAGGGATCCTGAGACTGTTGGGTACACCAGACTGCAAAGCGACGCCATTTAAGGGCGTAGCATTTGCGGGTAGAAGGCCGTCGCGAAGCCAAGACGACCTCCTCCACCTCCGCCGGCAGGAGAAGGGGAGCAAGGACTACCCTCTCAGCAGCCAGGCCATGAGGTTGAGAGACCTGAGGTTGGGGTGCAGGAGGGACCCCTGATCCTGAGTGAGGAGATCCGGTTGTACCCCCAGAGGTATTGGATCCTCCACCGCCAGTTGCAGCAGGAGCGGA
Source organism: Ichthyophis bannanicus (assembly GCA_033557465.1). NCBI lineage: Eukaryota > Metazoa > Chordata > Amphibia > Gymnophiona > Ichthyophiidae > Ichthyophis > Ichthyophis bannanicus. Next base: position 486,376,792 of record CM066037.1, read on the forward strand.
AACCACGGCTGCCTGGGCCAGCGAGGGGCCACCAGGATCATGAAGGCTTTGTCTCGGAGAACCTTGAAAAGAGTCCGAGAGACCAGCGGGATGGGAGGGAAAGCGTACAGAAGGCTCCCCGACCACGAGATCAGAAAGGCGTCCGCCGCCACCCGAAGGGGGTGTGGCCGACGAGAGCAGAAGCGAGGAAGCTGCCGGTTGTGAGGACTGGCAAAGAGATCCACCGTGGGGAGACCCCACTTGAGGAAGAGCTTCTGAACTACCAAGGGATCCAGACGCCACTCGTGCGGCTGGAGGACCCTGCTGAGTTTGTCTGCAAGGCAATTTTCTTGGCCCGGGAGATAAACTGCCTTGAGGAGAATGCCGTGACTGACGGCCCAAGAGCAGAGCTTCTGTGCCTCCCGGCAGAGGAGGAAGGAGCCCGTGCCCCCCTGCTTGTTCACGTAGAACATGGCAACTTGATTGTCCGTCTGGACAAGGACGGACTGTTGGGAAGTCAGGTGGGAGAAGGCCTTGAGAGCCAGGCGGATCGCCCTGAGCTCCAGGAAGTTGATCTGCTGAGCAGACTCCCACGTGGTCCAGAGGCCCTGAGTACGTGCCTCTTGGCAATGTGCTCCCCAGCCCAGGAGGGATGCATCGGTGGTCAGCACCCGGGTCGGCTGAGGTGACTGGAAAGGCATTCCGAATATCAGGTTCGGCTGCCGGAGCCACCACCGGAGAGACGAGACCAGCGACTCGGAAACGCGCACTGGGTCTGCTAGGCCGCCCGTGGCTTGTCGCCACTGCTGGCGGAGACACCATTGAGCAGACCGCATATTCAGGCGGGCATTGGGGGTCACATGGACGGTGGAAGCCATATGGCCGAGCAGTCTCAGGAAGCGCCTGGCGGAGACCAGGGGCTGGCTGCGAAAGCGGTCGGCTAGGTCCATGAGCCGTTGAGCCCTGTCGAGCGGTAGGAATGCTCGCGCCTGAGGAGTGTGCAGCCTTGCGCCGATGAACTCGAGATCCTGTGAGGGGAGCAAAGTGGACTTTGCGAAGTTTATGACAAAGCCCAAGTGCTGCAGCAGAGTCACCGTGCGGCACGTGGCGTTGGTGACCTCGTGAGCGGACGCTGCTCTGATGAGCCAGTCGTCGAGGTACGGAAAGACATAGAGGCCGTGAAGCCGGAGATGGGCCGCCACGACCGCGAGACATTTTGTGAAGACTCGCGGTGCGGAGGACAGGCCAAAGGGCAGTACTCTGTACTGGTAATGATTTCCGGCCACCACAAACCGTAGGTATTGGCGGTGGCTTGGGTGGATGAGGATGTGCGTGTAGGCATCCTTTAGATCCAAGGAGCATAGCCAATCTCCCTGCTGGAGGTAGGGCAGAAGGATTCCAAGGGTAAGCATTTTGAACTTCTCCCGCACAAGGAACTTGTTGAGGTTGCGCAAGTCCAGGATGGGTCTGAGGCCCCCTGTTCTCTTTGGTATCAGAAAATACCTTGAATAAAAGCCTTGACCTCTCAGGTGGTGTGGCACCGGTTCCACCGCCTGTTCCTGCAGAAGACCTGCTAACTCCTGAAGGAGCAACTCCCTGTGCAGAGGGGGGCGCGGAGGTTCTCCCGGAAAATAGGAGGGAGGGACCTGATGGAAGTGGAGAAGATAGCCTTCTCGCACGACCTGAAGCACCCAGGCATCTGCGGTGATGCTGGACCACCTGTGGGCGAAGTGAACCAGCCGGCCTCCGGTGCTGGAGGGAACCAGCGGGGGGGGAGAGGCTATGCTTAGCGAGTCAAAAGCCCCCACCCTGCTGAGCAGGGGCTGGTGGTGCAGGCTTGGGGGCTTGCTGCCTACGGGACCCGTTACCCCGTCCCTTGGCCTGCTGGCCCTGTTGGGGAGCTGCAGGGGCCTGATAATGGGGGTATTGTTTGTAGGCAGCCGCCTTCCTCGGGTAAAAGGACTTTTTCCCCGAGCCCTTCTTTTTCTGGGAAGGGGCGGAGGTCGTCCTAGAAAGCCTGGTCCTGGTGAGAGTCTCAGTCTCAATTTGCGCAGCCTTTTCCGCCATGGGCTTGCCAAAGAGGTTTTCGCCTCGGCAGGGGACATCGACCAACTTGTCCTGCACCCAGGGCTCAAGGTCTGACGACTGAAGCCAAGCCTGTCGGCGGGCACCGATGCCGGCTGCGGCCACTCGAGCCGAGGCTTCAAAGCCATCATAGGCTGCTCGGGACATGAACTTTGAGCATTCCCGAATGCCAGTGGACAAGGCTAGGAACCTCCGCAAGGGCTCCTCGGAGAGACCAGCGGAGAATCCGGCTAGCTCTTTAGCCAGATCCCGGAGATACATGCCCATGTATAGCTGGTAAGTCTGGACACGACATGCGAGCATAGAGCCCTGGAAGCACTTCTTGCCAAGGCCATCCAGGTTACGGGCCTCCCTGCCAGGAGGCACCGAGGAGTGCATCTTCTGGCTCTTAAGACGGTGCATGGCCGATTCCACTACCATGGAATGGTGTGGCAGCTGTGCCTTTTGAAAGCCAGGGCTCTTGCGGACTCGATAGATAGAATCGACCCGCTTGCTCAGGACCGGCGAGGAGGCCGGACTCTCCCACATGCGGAAGAGTAGTCGTTCCAGCATAGGAGGAACCGGCACAGTAAAGTGTTCCCTCGCGGGAGAGTCATACTGGAGGGCGTCGAGCTCTTCGGCTCGAGGCTCCTCCTCGGGATCCGCAGGGAAGGCCAAAGCCTTGGCCATATCCCTAACGAAGTCCGAGAACCGGGCATCCTCCGGGGGGGACTGCTTCCGAGGCTCGGACTCCGGTGAGTCCGATGGGACACACCGAGTCCGGAAAGAATCAGGTGACTCTTCCTCCTCCGACTCCCAGACCGACTCCGACGAGGACTCGGTGGGGTCGGCCCGGGCAGGGTGCGGCGCCAGCCGCCCCGACGCCGAGGGAGTCGGCGTCGGCGACCTCGGTCCCGAACGGGAGGCCGAGGGCGACCTCGACCGAGGATCGACTCGAGTTCTCATCGACTCGAGGATCGGCTCGGTCTCCGGGGTCGACTTGGACGTCGACGTCCCGGCGGTCGGGGCAGCGACGCCAGCGAGCAGTGCCCTCTGCTGGTCCATGAAGGCAGACAGTCTGCTCTCCAAGGCCGTCAACCTGAGTCCGAGCTCAGGTGACCCAGCAGCCCCCGACTCGGGCCCCGACGGCGTCGGGCCCGACGTCGGATGTCGCGGAGGCGAGTCCAGAAGGACCACAGGACTTACCCGGGCAGGCATCTCCGACTCCAGGCGAGGTCGCTTCGGGACGTGTTCCTTCTCCAAGGACCCGGGGCGGCTGTCGGGGCTATGCGACCTGGCCCTCGCGGAACCAGGAGCGTCCACCGACGCCGCCCTCGCGGGTTTTTCCTTCCGACGATGGTCCCCGGAGGGAGAACCCCGGTCGGAGGAGCTCCGGCGACGGTCCGAGCTGGAGCCTTTCGACACGGAGGCCTCCGACGAGGTCCGGGTACGGCTGGGGTCAGCGAAGATTCTCTCGCGCTGATGCCGCCGACTTCTCAACGCCTTTGAGGACAGTTTGCTGCAGGGCCCACAGATCAGTTCCTCATGATCCGGGCCCAGGCAGCGGAGGCAAAAGTCGTGTGTGTCGGTTAGTGACATATTTCGGTCACACCGACCACACCGCTTAAACCCACTGGCAGCCATCGGGGGAAAAAGGGCCCCTGCGAGGTCAAAGGACCGGGCTGCCAGGGAAAACGAAAACGAAAGCTGACTAAGTCAGAAAAACCGAAAAAAGTAAGAGGACTCGAGACCGGCGTCGCGAGTCCGGGCGGGAAAACGATCGGCGTCGAACCGAAAGAAAAAAGGATAAAATAAAGAAGAAAATCAACTTTTTCGCGGGGACAAGACGGGGACGTCTGTAGGGCTCCGCGGAAAAAAGAAGACTGGCTAAGATGGCACCCTCGGGCGGGAAGACGACCGCGCATGCGCGCTGCAATTCCCAAAGGCTTTCTTTGAAAGCTGGGGAAAATTGCTCCGCGAGGGCTCCATCGGCGCCGACGTCACCCATAAGTGAGGACTGACTTCCTGCTTGGTCCTGGAGAATCCACTGAACTCCTTCAATAGTTCCTTCAGGTACATGCCAATACAACGCTGGTAGGACTAGATCTGACATGTTAGCATCGAGCCCTGAAAAGCATCGCGGCCGAGGGTTTGGACCTCCCTGTCGGGTTTGAGCAGGAGCATGGCCGACTCCACGACCATGGAGTTGTGGGGAAGCTGGGTCTTTTAGAACCCAGGACTTTGCCATGTACAGAGAATGCAGTCAAGGCACCTGCTAACGACTGGTACAGACGCTGGTGTTTCCCACATTTGGAGATGGCAGTGGTCAAGGATTGGGGGCACTGGGACCATAAGAGTTTCCTTCAGAGGGGCGCTGTATCGGAGTATTTCCAATTCCTCAGTGTGTAGGCCCTTCTTGGCCTTGGTCGCCATAGTAAGCACCTTGGCCATGTTCCGCACAAAACTGAGGAAAGCAATGTCCTCTGGCAGGGAACAGCACCAGGTTATCGGGGGAGATGGGTCCGAGGGCATGTATCGCCTCATGTCTGGGGACTCTGACCCCTGTCTCCCATATAGACATGAAGTCCAAGTATGAGTCTGATGCCGCACAGTTGCCACGGACAAGGGTTGCTCTGGCTGGTCCACTACCTCCGGAGGATCTGGTCTGAGCTGCGGGTGCTTGCCGGGGAGGACCGATGTCCCAAGGAACGGGGACTGGGACCTCATCCAGTGCCAGGGACTCTCAAGGCCAGTGGCACTTGAGGACCGGCTTGACATCCGGGGAAGCCCTTGATTTTAAGGGTCCCGTCATCAGGGGCAAATTAACCAGACGAGACTGACAAATGCCCGCTGCACAGCCACTAGGGCAGATATACTGCTCTCTATAGCTACCATTCTGGTGTCCACACCAGTTGGCTCTGAAGCCTTCAAAGCAGACGGAGGACTTCGGGTCCCGTGTCTGTACTGTCGAGGGAGAGTCCTCGATGAGGATGGCCTCTAAGATCAGAGGCAAGTCGGCGGGTGCCCATGACTCCTTATAGGGCAGTTTGGAAGGCCGTTCCTGCCCAACTCCTTGGAATCACGCCTGGGACTGCGTGTCTTAGGGCCCTTCTTCCCGGATCTGTCTTCAGAGGTGGTCTTCAAGAGTCTTCTTCTGCTCCACCTCCTGGGATTTCCGCTTGGAGGAACCATGCCTGTGGGAATCTGAAGAGACTCTGGCTTTGTGGGGCACAGAGGTATCCGAGGGGGCTCTGGTGTCAGAGACTCTGGAGCGGAGTCAGACTTTTGAAAATAATTTCTCCTGCTGCTGACTCCTCTAAGGCCTTTGAGGTCATAGTTCTGCAGTGTTTACAGTTTGAGTGGTTATGCTCCGGGCCAAGGCATTAGAGGCAGCAGTTGTGTGGGTTGGTGACATTTTACCACACTGGTCAGGAGGAGGAGGAGAAGGAGAAGGAGGGAGGGCTCCCTCCTTCTCACCAGTGTGGTAAGGGCATTGAGGCTGCTGATCTCTTCCAATTTCTTAGCTGCTCAATGGGCTCTTATCATAAGTCGTGGAGCTGAACCAATTTTCCCTCCCTCCTTTGACTACCGAAAGAGACCTCAGTCTAGTTGAGCCTCACATCACACGCTCAAATGAAAGTCACCCTCAAGGTGGTCGCTCACGAGCAAAATCAATTTTTTTCCTCTCAATTCTTCATATTTTCTTCAGAGTTGAGAAAATCCACCCACCAACTGCTGGAGACAGAAGAATACCGGGTTGCCTTCTAGTGGCTCAGGCTAAGAGTGGCATAGGAGTGATGTTCTTGAAACCTGGGCTTTTCTTTGGTTCTCTGTCTCCACCAATTTTCAGGTGGGGGGGGGGGGGACAACCCAATTGTCTGAACTGGTCCAGATACGGAATGCTCATAGACAGAAAGGGAAGGGATATTGTAAAGATTGAGATAAATAGTGGCAATACTGAGACTTTTATGCTTCCTTAGCCTTTATTAATGTTGAAAAAAGAATAAGGATGTGCAGAGATGGCAATTCTGAGGTTGAAATTGTACATCTTTTTTGTAAAATTTTGAATGGTACCAGAAGGAGAAATTTCACTTACCGTTAATTTCCTTTCCTGGAATACTGCTAGACCAGTCCAGACAAACGGGTTATGCACCCCTGCCAGCAGATCTTGGAGACAGAGAATTCTACCAGAGCTCTGATAGGCTGGAGCCTGGTGATATAATCCTACCCCTAGGGGTCTCCCTCAGTTACGTCCACAAGCTAATGCAACATGAACTGTAACATCACCCCAGAGGGTCTCAAGTGAACTATATACAAGGGAGCCGAAGAACTCCCTAGAGCTGAAAACAGTATCCACCTACGGAACCCATGGACTGCCCATGGCGAGGCATACCGGCAAAGAGAAGAACCGCGGTCGGCGGCTGCACCGCACCAGCGGCACTCCAACCAACAGCAGGGCGGGTCCTGGACTGGTCTAGCAGTATTCCAGGAAAGGAAATTAACGGTAAGTGAAATTTCTCCTTCCAGTTCATACTGCTAGACCAGTCCAGACAAACGGGCAGTACCCAAGCTACCTGCGTTCAAGGGGGGGCAAGGCCGCCGACAGCTCAGCAACTCCAAAACGGACCTCCTGACGGGCATGAACGTACAATCTATAATGACCGACAAAGGTGGACAGCGACGACCAAGTCGCCGCCCGGCAAATAGCGAGAGGAACTACATGAGACCTCCCGGCCTACAAAGTTGCTTGCGCCCGAGAGGAGTGAGCACGGAGTCCCGGTGGAGCTGGCTCTCCCAGAAGAAGGTATGCCACCTCAATGGCTTCCGTAACCCATCTAAAAATGGTAGATTCGGAGGCTGCGGATCCCCGACGAGAACCCGCGAACAAGACAAAAGAGCAACAGTCATATGGAAGGGTCCCGCGACCCCCAGATACCGAAAAAGAACCTTCTTAAGGTCCACCGCCCGCAACGGAGACCGACCACTGTCACACTGCGCCTTTGTTAAAGACAGAAAGAAAAGAGGCTGGTCAACAGTGAATGGCGTCAGCACTTTGGGCAACAAAGGAAGGGACAGTTCTCAGAGAAACGCCTTCGGAGGAAAACGAGAGATAGGGCCTGGAGCTCAGAAAGACGGCGTGCCGAAGTTATGGCCACCAAGAAGACTGCCTTCAGAGTCAAATCTAGAAGAGAACATGCCCTCAGAGGCTCAAAGGGAGGAGCAACGAGGGCAGAGGACAAGCACGAGAGCTCACGCCTGCACAGGCGAACGCAGAGGAGGCCGGAAGGCCTAACTCCGGAGGAACCGAGACACGTCCAAATGTGAAGCTATCGATCGCCCCGCTATAGGACTCCGAAAACAAGTTGAGGCGACCACTTGTACTCGTAAGGAATCTAGCACTAATCCCTTATCCACTCCGGCCTGTAAAAAGGACAGGATATCCAGAACACCGCAACGCCAGGGTGAGAGGTTATGTCGCGAACACCAACCATCAAGAGACGCCAAACCCGAGCGTAAGTCAGCGTCGTGGTAGACCGCCGCGCCGTGAGAAGCGTCACGACCACGCTAGGCGAATAGCCATAGCGAGCAAACCGGCGGCGTGGAATTGCCAGGCCGTAAGCGAGTAAGGAGCTGGGTCTTCCATCTCCACCGGTCCCTGAATCAGAAGGCCGAGAAATGCCTCGAGGCGGAGCATCGACGCCCCAGACAGACGGAATAGATCCGCATACCATGGTCCGCGAGCCCAACTCAGAGCCAGCAGGAGTACAGGGTCGCGACGGTCTCGGAGCCGCTGGAGAACCATGCATATCATGGATCAGGGAGGGAAAACACACCGGAGAAGATGAATCGGCCACGGTTGAGAGAGAGCATCTATGCCGTGCGTTCCCTCGTCCCTCCAATGGCCGAAGTACAGCGAAGCCGTGGCAGTCTGTGCCGTAGCCATTAGATCCATGGTCAGTAGGCCCCACAGGTGAACAATGGACCGGAACGCATCCGGCTGCAGAGCCCAGCCCCCGGGCTCCAGAGAGTGCCGGGTGAGAAAAATCAGCCTACACCTTGTTCACGCCTGCGATGTGCTGTGCCGACAGCATGAAGATGTTCCCCCGCCCACGGGAGGAGCAAACGCCTCTCCTGTGAGACATCCGGACATTGCGTGCCGCCTAGGCAGCTTAGGTAAGCAACCGTCGTGGCGTCGGACAGGATCCGAACCGCACACCGCCGCATTAGAGGCTGAAACTGAAGAAGGGCGAAGCGCACTTTCCGCGTCTCGAGAGGATTGATAGACCCTTGGGCTGTGCGAGGTGACCAACACCCCTGCGCCGAGGCTAAGCCGCAAGGCGCTCCCCAACCGGAGAGGTCGGCGATTGGCGTCACCAAGATCCAGCACAGAGACTCCAGAGGGACCGCCCGTAGAAGATTGTGTGCCTGAAGCCACCAGCGGAGGCTGCGGCGCACCGGCAGAAGCAAAGGCAACCAGATTCGATAACTCTCCGATACCGGCGACCAACGAGATAGAAGCGCCGTCGGCAAGCAGCGCAAGAGCGCTCTTGCCCACGGAACGAGGGCTATCGTTGCTGCCATGGACCTCAAGAGTTGAAGGTAGCCCCAAGGCCGAGGCGCCGCTTGATCCAAGCAGCGGCGGAGCTGAAGAGAGATCTTCTGAAAACGTTCCTGAGGTAGAAACATCCGTCCCCTACGAGTGTCGCACCCAGCCCCGAGAGAATCCAGGACCTGAAGCATTCCAAAATAGACAGAGTAACGGCCCAGTCCTCCTTCCAACGGTGGACCGGGACGAATGGCATCTAAACGCTGGAGCCTTTAAATGAAGCAACATCCGCTGCCCATTGACGCAGGCTGAGCCATCTCCGAGCTACCGACACCGGTGCTAGGAAGCGAGCTGACAGCTGCAAGAGATCACAGAATGCCTCTGCCCGGAATGCAGCAATGGATTCGAAATGAACCAACTCGGGAACACCTGGAAGCTGCGGAATCCATCGAAGGGAGGCCCGAGCTGCCAGACCTCCGCACACCTGCAAGAAGGAAATAGCGGGCGAAGGAAAACCGGACTGTAACAGTCTCCCAACTCTTCAGGTCTGGCTGGTCGCGGGGCGCCTCTCCGCCCTCAACCGGAAGTGTGGTATGCCTGATGACCCTGGTCAGAATGCATCAACCGTCGGGTATTGCAGCCAACGGTCGAAGTGAAAGGGAGACCAAGGGTATAACTGATCAATACCGCGTGCCGTACGAATGCACTGGAAAATGGGATGCGGCTGCAACCGATTTGAGAATCCGGAGGAGCAGGCGTGTCGGCTAGGGGGAGCGACTCCATCACCTGTGTGATTAGAGCCGGCAACTCCTCTTACCGAAAAAGGCGGAGAACCGTCAGCGAAGAAAACGGACGGAGAATATTCCCCATCTCCGTACTCCAACGAGTCAGGGTTGACCTCCGAAGATTTAAAGTCTTCTTGAATATCCATAGTACCCCGCAAGGCATATGCTACGCCCCAAGGAGGATGTACTGCTCTAAAGTCTGAGGACTTATGGGACCACTTGCGAGACCATGCCATATGCTCGCCTGCTACTGGGCAGGTGTAGGAGATAATCCAAAAGACTCCAAAAGTCACAGGCGTCATGCCAGATGGAAGAGTGTGAGGAAGGCACTGTCAGTCAAGGCTGCTGTGGTCTCCAGCGGCTGTGGAAGCGACATGGGAGCTGACTGAATCTTCTCCTGCAGGAAGATCCTGCAGCAGGGGCTCTGAGGAGGGGGGAGATAAGGTGCTGATGAACCCAGCTAGCAATGCAGTGGGAATGGGGAAAGTCTCCGGGATGCAGCGTGCAGGTGGAACACAAGCAATCTATTAATGTCCCCTTCGGCTGATTACATATCACATATAATACAGCCAGAGAAAGAAGCATTGTAGAGACTTAAACCACCTTTCCTCTTCTTGTGTGGGGTTTTTTTTTTTGCATTTAAAACAAAAAGCAAGGTAGGCTCAGGGAAACCCAAGACGCTTCAAGAAAAGGATTTTGAAACTCCACGTGCCTCCACAGCATGATTAAATGTGTGGAAACTGCTGTTTAGAGCTGTTTCCTCCAAAAAGAAACACTGAAGAGAAAAACAAAACGGCCGCTGGAACCGAAAAACTGTCAGGTATTCACTGAGCTGAGAAGGGAACTGTCAGTCATTCACTGTGCTGGCATAGAGAAACTTTCAAAGTCAGGGTAAGGCAATTACAGTGACTGAAAGTAGGGAAATTAGAGTGTGATCCCTCCGCAGCCATTCAGACCTCCATGGTAGGGGCTGAAAGGTGTTTCTGGGGAGGGATGTAGAAGCTCAAATACAGCCGTAGGAAGATTACAGTGAGCATGCTTAATTAGGCCGAGCCCAAAGCAGTCAGGATCCAAAACACTGACTTAAAATTCCAATCAAAGGGTCTATTGAATAAGACAGGTACAATATACAGTAAGACGTACAAAGTAACCCGGCTGCAGTTTGTGGACTAAAAATTTAAAGTAGGAACTTCAAAACTCAGAGGCAGCCGGTCCGGATGCAGTTGAAATCATCCCAGAGCAGCTGAGGCAAGTAAGAAAAAAAACAGGGTACTCAGTTTTCTTTCAGAAAATGATACCTGAACTTCCTGGAGGTATCCAAACTCTCGTGGTAAAGACTCAGCGCAGCGTAAAGCCAATGGAGAGCTCCACTGAAGCCAAGCTCAGGAGTTCCCAAGTTCATCTGGGGAAGCAAGATGCTGGGGGAAGAGCAGAGCTGATTCATGAGGTCCCTGTGTTTCTTCTGACAGCCTATGCAGCGTAAACCTGAATAAGGCATAGTGAGAACTAAAAACAAATAACTGCGTCCCGCAGGAACAGGCATTTAATAATATTCCCCATAATAGGTAATGCCTCAGCCAGCCTTCTTTGTTTGGCACAGTGGGGGATGGAACCCATGAACCCTGCACCATTCGTCAGTGACTTAGCATTGTACTGTGGCTCTGAATTGCATCCTGTTCTCTATCCATGCCTTCCGTACTTTTTATTCATTATGTTAATACATAGGCAGAGAAAAAAGGAACCCCTTCACAACTCACAGCTAGCAAGTGTTGTGGAAAAAAAACTTAAACAGCAATAGAGCTGTTAGAAGCCAGCAGAGAAGTAATCTGGCTTCCCGCCAAAAACCGGGGCTCATTAGCTATTCAAAATGGCCGCCGGCAAAAATAAACCACAAAAAGAGTGAATTAAAACCCCCAAAAGCTAAGGAATTAACTTAAAAAGTCAAAGGAGAAGGTGGGAGGGTTGCAGGCATGAGAGAAATGCCTAAAATCGCTGAAAAATCAAGAAAAATAAATCGAGTTACCACAGAGCTGCAGACAGCAGTGGGAGAAAGACAGTTTCTGTACTAACAGTACCGAAAGTGCAGAGAAGCCACGGACCGCTGCTCAAACCACTGCAGCTGCCTCACCACTAAAATCAGCCACAGGGACTGGATTTTAGGAGGCGTACCATCCAGCTAAAATAGCCCTCATGACTAGTGCTGGGGAGTCTGCACATCAGCGATCTCTACTGTGACAGAGGACACAGGAGCTTCAGCTGGAATCATCCTGGTGCTCAGATAAGTACACTGGCAGCTCAGGGCATAATCTCTCCAAGAGAAATCACAAAGAAATAAAGCATTTTAAATTTTGTTTGAAGGAGCAAAAAAAAAAAAGCATCCAGATCTGCTGGAGACAGAAAAACTGAGGGAGACCCCTAGGGGTAGGATTATATCACCAGGCTCCAGCCTATCAGAGCTCTGGTAGAATTCTCTGTCTCCAAGATCTGCTGGCAGGGGTGCATAACCCGTTTGTCTGGACTGGTCTAGCAGTATGAACGGGAAATACACAATTTAGGAACCCAAGTTCAAAAAATGTCTATATACTGGAGCCATTATATTTTCAAAACCTTAAGGATGGAAAGCATAATTAAAAACCTCTAGGGATCAGGATGAGTAAGGGCTTGGATGACAGTTGCAAGTAATTATCTGTTTTAAGAACAGATAGAGTGATAAAATAAGTTTGGCTCAAAATAAGAATGCCCTAGATGAATGTCATTAATAGGCTTAAAAAGAATCATTGTGTAGTTATATGTGAAGATACATGCAGTTATGAGAATAAAAATGTCTAGTTGGAAAAAATAAAATGTTTAGAAATCAGTCCTAAGAATAAAAGAAAACCGGAAAGCTAAAAAAGTGCCAGTTTTAAAAATGTTTCCAATGCAGAGCTCTAGATACCTGCGAGTTAAAGACCAAATTCTCAGTACTCAAAAAAAAATTACAAAAACATACCATCTTACAAACTGTAACTAAGCAGTCAATTGCCATGAACTTACTTCTCCTAAAACATTGCTGTACAAAACTTTGAAGACTTCATAAAATCCAAACTTGCAAAGCCCTTGCATAGAATACCCGATAAAAGTAGGGGCCCATCCTTTTGCAAGGCCACGAACACCATCTTCTTTAAGCGTAACTGAGAATCCATTAAAAATGCTTTTGTATTTTTTTGGGTCCACCTACATACAGGTAAAAAAAAAAAAGTAGTTAAATTTAGGATATTAGGACCTCAAGCATGTTACTGCTTAAAGAGCACACACTATAGACTCTCTCCTCTAGCTTTTCCATGCTTACCTTTCATGACAGCAGTGACCCGATTTCCATATGTTCACAATACGCATATATATTTGCATACATTTTGTTCAAAAAGTCTAATCTGTATATTTTCTGTTACTACAAATTTCATCCATTTGCAGCCTTCAAAAGAAGGAATTTTGCCTTGATAATTTTATTTCCTTGAATCCTGCCAGACCAGTCCAGATGTGTGGGTGCAGGCAGGCTTTAATTTTCAGTAATGCCATCACTCTGCATAGCCACTGGTGCAGCACAGAGAAGCCAGTGTGACTTTTCCCAAACAAAACTGAAATATTCAGATAAACTTAAACACATATTTATTACAAAGTGATTTTGTTAACTATCTTGAGCTAGTATTTAGCTCCCAGCAGACTTTTGTTCTGATTAAGCATGTTATGGCAGCAAGACTCCCAAAACTGCAGAAGAGTCTTTCAAGGCAGGTCCTAGAGTGGTCTATTAGGATTTATGGAAAGAAAGTTAAAGGTAAAATTTCTTCATCCTGTTAGACCAGTCCAAGAGATAGGGGATGTATTCAAGCAGTCAGGATCCAGGGGCAGGAGGAAGACTTGCTCAGGACAGAACTACCCTGCCAAAGTCACTATTTCTACCAACCCCCAAAGCAGCCTGCAATGCTTCACACAGTTGCTCAGCAAAGATCAGACAGCCATCTTAAAGATGTTCTCTGGAGACAAAGTGGAGAGAATTCAGACTAACTCATGCCCACCATCCAGCGTGAACACCAAACTAATGGCCTCCTTAATCCCACAATGGCAGACTTATTTGCTGCCAGTCCTCTCCCGTAAGTCAAGCAATGGAAGAAATTAGCAATCATGCAAAAAAAACACCCTTTGCACATCACTCAGATGCAGCAAGGGATCCTTCTGCAGATCCTCCGCAGAGGAAGGTAGGCAAAACAATCTGGTTAAGATGAAAGGAAATATCAAACACACATTGCAATATAAACAACTCAACAAATTGGCTCCGATACGAATTGTTGGAACAAGAATGTTAAAAGATTTTCTTGATATGGAGTTATTGAAATAAATAGGGTTATATGTAATTTTTGTGAGGTTTTGTGCGTTGTCTTCATTTGTTATATGTTGTCTAAGTTTTTTAGTGATTTTGTTTGTGTGGGGGTATTTATAGGTAAATGGTTGTGAAACATTAAATATTAGATAGGAATACTGGTGTATTAGCTAGATGCTGTTTATGAAGTATTAGAATTTAATACCTTTATGCTGCTTATGATATGCATACATCATCATCATAACCTATTTATAAAACATTCATATGTATGTTTAATAAATATTCACATATTTAATGTATCTGTATCTTTTGAATTTAGTGGAAGTTTATTTGTAGTAAGAATATGATGAATGTGTAATTGTTTAAATTTGTTGAGTTATTATATTGCAATGTGTTTTTGATATTTGCTTTTTTCATTTGCAATTTGGTGGTTCTCTTTGTGCTATAAGATGAAAGGAAGACAGCACCCCTCAGGAGAAAGGATAGCACAGTCTATAAAGGAGCACAAACCATTGAGATAATCTAGAAGAGTCCCTGCAAGAAGAGGTCTGCAGCTCAGACACCTGCTTGGCAGATACCATACCACCAGGAAAACCACCTTAAAGGTCAAGACCTTGAGAGTGGCCTTAGAAATGGACTCAAGGAAGGACGTTTTGTGTCTTTCAAACCAGAGAGAATTCAGTCCAAAAAGCTAGGCACACATGGATAGAACCGCTTCACCCCCTTGAGGAAGTGGAGGCAATGGGAAAAGTCAATGAAATCCTTTGATGCAACCTCTGTAGCCCGACAGGACTGCCAATTAAACCCTGAGAGCTCAGGGCCAAGCCCAGGCCAGACAACAAGACGACCTGCCTAAGGAAATAGAGGTGCTCTGGGTTGTAAGCCAGGGTATCCACCACCAGCACTCCAGATTACACTCCTTGGAAAGACTAGGCCTCCTAAGTGCCAAGCTATATGTGAGATGGAACTGGGATCCTCCAAGACCAGGAGCCCCTGCTACAGTAGGCTCTTCTCTTGAGCTAGAAAGAGAAAGAAGCCATGCAAATTGGTTCAAGAGTTTCCTGTACTACAGCCTGCAAGGCTAGACCAGGGCCACTAGGATCAGACACAGATGAGCCATCTGCTGTACAGGTTTTGGAACCACCAGGGACCACAGAGGAAGATATACAACATCCCTTTCCAAGGCCACTCCTGAGAAAGGGCATACAAACATGCAATCCACAGAATCGTCCCACAGCAGTGGAAGTTTCCCCACAGTGGCATTCCCTTGAATGGCTAAGTTGAACCCTGGAAGGCCCTAGCTCTGTACTATGAGGTCATACATGAGAGGAGTGAGCTCCCACTTTGTTGAAACCATGTAATGAGGACTCCATCAGCCTGCACCTTGTCAGTGCTGTGGACAGAGCAGATATGTTCCGCTCTCCAATGCACTGCTCTGTGACCTCAAGCCACTCTAAACTACTGTGCTGGCTGGGAAACCTAGGTCAACTGCTTAGAAAGCAGCAATGCTAACACTATAAATCAACCAATACCTTCCATCCAGCACTGCAAGATCCACTTCGCATGATGACATGCTACCGCCATTCCACTGTTCAAAAACACTCAGATCGCCTTATCCACTAGAGAAGGCCCTAATCTCTTCAGGGCCAAGTGGATTATTCTTGCCTGATGAATATCCAGTCTCTTGAGGGGACCAGAGCCCCTGGGCCAATTGGCCCAGTCAGCGCACATCCCAGCCCTTCAGACTGGCATCTGAGGGGGGTTATCACTCAATCTGGCGTTTCCAGTGACATCCCAACCATCAGATAACAGAACTGCAAAACCACCACCTCAACTGCTCCTTGATCTCCTGTGAGAGAAAAGGTCTGGTCAAACAGGGAGATCGGGTTATCAGGTGCCACTGCAGCAGGTGCATAAAATGCCCAAAAAACCCCCACACACAACCACCCCAGCTAAAAAGGGCAATGCCGAGGATCCAAGGATTTGGCTAAGAGGCAGGTGGAGCGACCTGGAGAACAAAATGCTGTTTTGGCTGAAACTTTAGGGATCTCTCAGTTATAGAGGGGGGGAGGGGAAGCCCCCCTCCCCCAAAATACTCAACCCAGGACATTAGAGAACCAAATCCACAGGTACATCGGGACAGAAGCAGGCTTTTCTTGTGATAAGGCACCACCTCCTGAGCTTTCCCATCCAGGAAGTTACAGGGCTGTCATTTCTGAAATTCTCCAGAGAAAGTGTCCAACTGATATGCCAAAGGTCCAATAGGAGTACTATTAGCATGTGACGAGCAGAAACCAGTACAGGTGTGGTAAAACACAAAAAGCCTTTATAATTCCTGACCAGGGGTACAATGACACCTACACAGGGGTGTGAATGCCAAAGCCCTACTCAACACAGGCCGTGTTTTGGCTTATACCTTCTTCAGGGGTTCTTTAGGCATGCTAAAATAATAAGTGACATTAAAAACAATCATAAATATGAATCATATAGTAAAATATGACTGACAAATAAATGTCCCTAACACATACAAAAATGAGACTAGTGTAATAAATAAATGATCGTAACAAATAAAAAATGATACCAAACATTAAAAATATGAAAAAGCCAAATTATAACCAAACTGAAAAACAAGAGATGTGACATACAAGAAACAGAGCAAAGACACAATTTTTTGTTGTTACTAACCCAAGGATTAAGTTCTCTTGACTAAAAACCCCATCTCATTTAATTTTCAAGCTAAAGGGAGAGAGAAAAAAAAAGGAATCAGATGTTTTAACTGTTTCATTATTGACGACTATACAAATCGTGTATAAACGGAGGGGTTATGGAAAGGCTGGACTGTGTTGCATCCATTCAATATGCTATAATCGCTACAGATTAGAACCTTAATACTGTGATACTGATGATTATGAGAAGGGGGAGACATACTCTATCATAACGAAAGATCTGCCAATGTACTATAGATAGCCTAATGTTTTCTGAAAAAGAAATAAATGCAATATCCAAGGATCAAACGCTTCCCTACATTAGGGGTGAAAGGGACGATACATAGAGCCTTCATTCGCTATTGTTGTCCCGGCTGATAAAACAAGCCCAATAACGCTAAAAAAAACAATCTTATTTAAAACTAAAAGATGATACTTAAGGCATAGACAGATAAAACCATATATAAACCAACCATTTACACAGTGTCCCCTTCGATCTTCACTTCTAGCAAACCTAACTTAGGAAAGCGTTTGATCCTTTTGATATTACATTTATTTTTTTTTTTTCAGAAGACAATGACTATCTACACTGCAGATTTTTCGTTATAGAGAATGTCTTCCCCTTCTCATCATCATCAATATCACAGTATTTAAGGTTCTAATCTGTAGCGATTATAGCATATTGAATGGATACATCACAGTCCTGCTTTTCCATAACCACTCCTGCTTCGTTTATGCATGATTTGTATAGTCATCAATAATGAAACAGTTAAAACAGATTCCTTTTTTCTCTCTCTCTAGCTTGAAAATTAAATGAGATGGGCTTTTTAGTCAGGAGAACATAATCCTTGGGTTAGTAACAGAAGTTTGTATCTTTGCTCCGTTTCTTGCATGTCACATCTCTTGTTTTTCAGTTTGGTTATAATGATTATTTGGCTTTTTCATATTTTTAATATGTGTTTGGTATCATTTTTTATTTATTTGTTACTGTAATTATTTATTATGCTATTCTTATGTATGCGGTAGGGACATTTATTTATGTCAGTCATTTTACTATATGATTCATATTTATGATTGTTTTAAAGTGAAATTAGACTTACCTGCTAATTGTTGTTCTTTGAGGAACTCCAGTCCAGTCCCGAACCTCTGGGTAATGCGCCTCCTCTAGCAGCTTGGAGACCGAGCATGTCCAAAACTGAAGACACCAGTACAAATACCGCTGGCACCGCCCACCAGCTCCCAGTACTTATTGACAAAGACTCAAAGGAGCAACAAATAAGTAGATAAACAATAGTAATAATGTATTAAACTATAGCCCTCCCCCCAAATGTAGACAACTCCTAGCCCTCCCCCGGAGGAGAAGACTAAGCTCAAGGAATTCTTAAGTTGCCAAGCGGACAAGAAGCAAGAACAAATCTCAGATGTGCTCAGGAGCACCGAAAACCCAGATTCAACTCTGATGGGATCCAGGACTGGAGTTCCTCAAGGAACAATAATTAGTAGGTAAGTCTAATTTTGCTTTCCTTATCCTCCCTCTAGTCCAGTCCTGAACCTCTAGAATGTAACATAGTACACGCACTAATGGGAGGGACCCGCCAGACCAGCACGCAGAACCGCCGCCCCAAAACCAGGCTCCCATTGCCACCTGGACATCCAAGCGATAATGTTTAGCAAAGGTATGCAGCGAAGACCAAGTTGCTGCCTCGCAAATGTCCACAGGCAGCAGACTAAATTCAGCCCAGGATGCTGCCTACACCCTGATGGAATGGGCACGTAATCCTAGAGGCACCGGACGCCCATTAAGGAGGTATGCAGAAGCAATGGCCTCCCGAAACCATCTAGAAATGGCAGCTTTTGCCGCCGCTTCCCCTTTACACGCCCCCCCCAAAAAGTACAGACACTCTGACTTACGAAATGCCGCTTTTTCTGCCAAATAACGCTTGAGCACCGGGCAAACATCTAGCTTGTGGAGATTTTATTTATTATTTATTTATTACAATTTCTTATATACCGCACTATTGTCAGCGCGGTTTACATACAACAAAATGACCATAACAAACTGTTTGGCTTCACATAGAACAGGAGAAAACAACTTGGATAACATGCTTTTGCTTTACATAGAACAGGAGTAATAACTTGGATAAACGGGGTATGCAAACTAAACTAATTACATATGAACAATGAGATCGAGTATTGGGAATTCAGTGTGAACATGTATACAATAGAGTTGATATGTTAACTTGAGGGGGTGAGGGAGAGGCACTTATGTAGGGTTAATCTGGTAGTATTGAGTAAATAAATGGGATTTGAGAGCCTTTCTGAATTGTGTTAAGTCAGTAATCGCACGGATGTCTGGAGGTAATGTGTTCCAACATTTTGGGGCATAGATACTGAATGCCCTGTTAGATGTTGCGGTTGTGTACTTTGTAGAAGCCTTTGGGATTACTAGCACATTTGTGGATGGGGTTCTCCTTGTTCTGTTGGGAGGAGCGGGCTGGATGATGTTGGTTAATGAGGGGGAGGTGATGCCATGGATGGATTTGAAGGTGAGTAACAAAGATTTGAAAGTAAGCCTTCCTTGTACGGGGAGCCAATGAAGTTGTATTAGGATAGGCGTTATATGGTCGCATCTTGCTGCTCCTACTAAGATTCTAGCTGCGGCATTCATGGCAAGTTGCAACGGATTTAGAGATGATTGAGGGAGACCTTGGAGAATAGCGTTGGCAAAGTCAAAGTGTGGCAAGATAAGGGCTTGGTATATTGTCCGGAAGTCTTCAGGGCTTAGAAGGGATTGCAGGTGTCTGAGTGACCGGATTTTGAAATATACAGCTCTGACTATGTTGGATATATGGGTTTTCATATCTAGTCGTTGATCGAGGGTGACCCCTAAGTACCGAATTGCTGATTTGGTTTGGAGCTCAGCTTCTTTAACCTTTATATGAGGTGGAGGGCAGAAATTCTGGTCTCTGGTGATAAATAGCACCTCAGACTTTTTGTGTTGAATCCTGAGGTTTTGTGACAGAAGCCATTCGGAGACTGTGTTGAAGCATTCAATCAGTGGCGAAAGGTCCATTTGTTCTGTGGAAAATGGCATGAAGAGGAGGATGTCATCAGCATAAATTAGACAGTCGACCTTGAATGATTCGATAATATTGAAAATAGGTTGCATGTAAATATTAAATAATAGAGATGAGAGGGAGGACCCTTGGGGGACGCCTTGTCGCTGATGGAAGGGTTCGGAAGATCTTGAACCTGATTTTACATGCTGCCATCTGCCATCAAGGTACGATCTGCACCAATCGAGGGCGACGCCACTTATGCCCTTTTCTTTTAGTCGTTCTACTAGCAGACCATGGTGTACAGAGTCAAAGGCTGCCGCAATGTCTATAAAGATGAGAGCGAAACCTTGATGGATGTTGTCGATACCTGTGACGATTTTATTGAAGAGGGAGGTAAGTAGGGTTTCGACGCCATGGTATTCCCTGAAGCCATGTTGCCGATGGTCTAGTGGGGAGGCTAAATCTATATGGTCTTGCAGTTGCCTTTGTGCTTCCTTTTCGATTATTTTGGCTAATAGAGGTATACTGGCTATGGGTCTATAGGATTCAACTTTGCTTGGGTCCAGTTTAGGGTTCTTTAACAGAGGTCTGATGGATGTTTGCTTGAGTGCTGCAGGGAAGGATCCATTTGAGAATGATAGGTTCATCATTTTTGTGATAAGTGGGCTGAGTTCTGATCGTAAATTTTTAATCCAATATGCGGGGCAAGGGTCGGTTTGAGCAGTCGTGGTGTTGAGGGCTGCAATAGTATCTTCCACATGTTTCTTGGATGGTGTGGAGAACTTATAAAGTAAAGTTGGACTGGTGGTGCCTTGTGCTATGAACGTGTTAACTTCATCAGTTTGAAGTAGCTTGGATTGTAAATGGTTGGCAAACTCTTGTGGGTGGATCTCTTCAGGATGGCTTGGGGATGGTTCCTTAGAGAATGATTTAACTAGTTCGAAGAGGTCACGAGGTTTGTTTAGAGATCTTTTGAGGGTGTCAGTATGGTATTGTTTCATATTTGTTAGGATAGCCTCTTTGTAGATTGAAAGGTGAGTTCTGTAAGCTGAGAGGTCTCCGGCGGAGTGGGAACGCCTCCATCTTTTCTCTAGTTTCCGTAAATGAGAGCGGGAGATACATAGTTCAGATTGTGGTCGACTTCATAGTCTCCAGACCTGCCCAACACCGGCAAGGAGACGGGCTGATTCACATGAAAAACCAAGACCACCAAGAAAGGAAGGAACAGGCCGCAAGACTACCTTCTCCTGAGAGGAGAGGAAAGGCTCCCAGCACGACAGGGCCTGCAGCTCAGACATCCTACGCGCGAAACACATGGCCACCAGAAAAAAAAAAAAAAAAAAGAGACCCCACCGTTAAACCCTTCAATGAAGCCCAGCTTAAAGGTCTCCCTTGCCAGCTCCCGCAGAACCAGATTGAGATCCCAAGACTGCTCTACGTGGGAGGGCGAAGCCTAGCCACCGCCCTGAGAAATTGCAAGACATCCAGGTGGGATCCCAGAGGAACTTTGCGAACCTTACCCCTATAGCAAGCAATAGCCGCAAGCTGTACTTGCAAAGAACTAGCTGCCATGCCCTTCTCAAAACCAGCCTGCAAGGCGGCTAAAACCTCCGGATCTGAAGCTACGGAGGCCGAACCCATTATTCCGCACACCAAGCCTCAAACACACACCAGACACGAATGTAGGCAAGCGATATAGATCTTACGTGCCTTCAACAATGTTGAGATCATCGGACCTGAATGCCCCTTCTTCCTCAACTTTGCCCTTTCAATAGCCAGGCCGTAAGCAAGAACCGATTCACCAGAGGCATGCGTACTGTTCCCTGCGTTTGCAAGTCTTCCCAACCTGGAAGGGGCCACGGCCGATCCACCAAAAGCCGCATCAAGTCGACATACGACAGACGTCGAGGCCAGTCCAGAGCAATCAGAATGACGCACCCCCGGTGTGCCTCTTATCAGTTGCGCCAATCGGCCTATGAGCGTCCAAGGGGAAAGACGGAGAAGGTTCTCCAAGGGCCAAGGTTGCAGTAGTGCATCTAGCCTCTCGGACATCTGTTCTAGTCTTCTGCTGAAGAAACGGCTCACCTTGGCGTTTTTGACCGTCACAATCAAATCCATGCTCGGTGTCCCCAGCGCTGCACCACTTTCACAAAGACCTCCAAGTGAAGTTCCCACTTCCCGGGGTCCTCTTGCACTTGACTGAGATAATCCGCCATCACATTGTCAACCCCTGCCACGTGAGCCGCTGACAGGGCCTGGAGCCGAGGTTCTACCCAAGTGAACAAGCGCTCCGCTTATTCCTCCAACGCCACGCTGCCGATACCTCCCTGTCTGACATAGGCCACAGCGGTCGCATTGTCCGAGAGGACCCTTACTGCCTTCCCTGTCTCCTGTGACTTGAAGGCTTGGAGAGCTAGGGCAATTGCCCGGAGCTCCAGTCTGTTGATCGACCAACTTGCCTCCAGCTCATTCCAGGACCCCTGGGCAAACTGCCCCTTGCAATGACCTCTCCAACACGCCAGGCTGGCATCGGTCATCAACTGAATCCATGGAGGGGCTTTGAGTGGCATGCCTGCCGACAAGTACTCTGGGTCCAGCCACCAGTGAAGCGCCCTGCAAACCTCCCAAGGACACAGGAGCCGCCGAGCCAGCGAATCCGAATGGTGAGACCAGCACCGGAGCAGGGCCTGCTTAAGGGCCACATGTGCACTCTCGCCCATGGTATCAAATCAAGTGTCACAACCATGGGTCCCAACAGCTGTAAATACTGCCATGCTGTTGACTCCGGCCGGTGCAGAAAGTCCTACATCAATTGCTGCAGACCCTGGGTGCGCTGCTGTGAGAGAAACACTCTTCCCGTCCGAGTGTCGAAGCATGCTCCCAGATACTCCAATTCCTGAGATGGAACTAAGTGACTCTTGGCCCAGTTGATCACTCAACTGAGACTCTCCCGGAACTGCACTACCCGCGAAGTGACCTGCAGGCTTTCCTCCCTGCATTTTGCTTGAATCAACCAATCATCGAGGGAGGGGTGCGGCAATCACCATGATCTTGGCGAAAGTACGAGGGGCTGTTGCTAGACCAAATGGCAACGCCTGAAACTGGAAATGTTTCGGTTCGAGGTGCCATCGCTGATGATCTGGCCTTATGGGGATATGAAGGTACGCCTTGGTGAGATCGAGGGATGTAAGAAACTCCCCCTCCCTCACTGCCACGACAACCGACCCAAAGTTTCCATGTGAAAATGCGGAACCCGCAATCAGCGGTTGACCCACTTGAGGTCTAGAATAGGGCGAAAAGCGGCATCCTTCTTGGGCACCATGAAATAGATGGAGTATCAAGCGCAAGTGTATTGCTCCCAGGGGATGGGCACTACCGCCCTGAGCTGGAGAAGGCGAGCTAGCGTGTCCCTGACCGCTTTGCAAGACAACTGCACGAAAGCATCACCCATGGGCTGCGCCAGCTCGAGAGCATATCCTTCGTGGATTATCTCCAGGACCCACTGGTCAGACGTAATCTGGGCCCAAGAAAGGTAGAAATCCCTGCCTGGTTTCGTTGGGGCCTCTTAAACTCTGAGGAAGAGGCTGCAGCAAAGCCTCAGCCCTCACCTCGGAAGCCATGAAAACCCTGCCACCGGCCAGGAAATCTACCCCTCTAGAAGGTACCCAGGCAAGACAACCAAAAATGTCGAAAATCCCGGGGCTGACCTCGGGAGGCAGAGGCATTGCGGTTCTGCTTTGGCTTGTCCTCAGGGAGGCGTCCTCCCTTTGACTCCCCCAAATCCTTTACCAACTTGTCCATATCTTTGCCAAACAGCAGTTTCTCTTTAAGGAAGCTTGTTAAGCCTCGTCTTCAAAGAGCTATCGGCTGCCCAATTGCACAACCAAAGATAGCGACGGGCTGCTACTATTGACGCCATACTGTTTATGAGGCCGCAAATGAGATCATAGTGGATGTCAAAGAGATAAGCTGCTCCTGATTCCATCTTAGCAATCTCTGCCAGCTGATCCAGCAATGAGACCTCCGACTGCTGCAGCCATTGTAACCACCGCAGACAGGCCCTCGCCACCCAGGCCCCACAAATGGAGGCCTGCATTGAAAGGGCTTTGACGTCAAAGGCCTGCTTCAACAGCATGTCAAGTTTTCTATCCTGCACGTCCTTCAATGCCACATTTCCCTCCACCGGGATGGTGGTCTTTTTTGTAACCGCAGAAACTGCTGCATCTACTTGTGGAGACCTAAACATCTCCCGGTCCTGTTCTGAGAGAGGGTAGAGACGCGACATGTCCCTAACCCCTCTCAGACCTGCCTCGGGGAGGTGCCATTCGTCCTGAATCATCTGCTTGACCACCCTATGAACCGCGTCTTTCGCACTGCCTGAATGAGAGGATCCTCCAGGGATTCCTCCTCAACAGGCAGGCTAGCCGGCAAACTGAGTGCCTTAAGTGATCCAGCGAGGAATGCCGCCAACTTCTCCCATCGAAAAACTTGGGACTACCTGTGCCTGGTCTTCCGGCTCTGGAATCTCACCTTCAAGCTCCTTGCTTTGCAATTCCAACTCAAACGCCCAGTCCTCAGTGTCTGACAGAGGAGACTGCTCCGGTCCACCTACCACAGACCTGACCTTCTTGGCTGGTAAATCTTCTGAGTCATCTCTCTTCTCCAAGACCATCCACCTGGCCCAGCAGGAGAGGACAGCAGCACCGTCCCTTGCTGCCACAAGTGAAAAGCTTGATGTAATAAAAGAACAAACTCCAGGGGAGAAAGCTTCCATAAGTCCCCCAACCGAAAGACCCTGGGAGGTTGAGGGTCCAGGCAGAGCAGGAGACCCCTCTTGCGAAGGAGGAGAGGAGTCTATGGAGACTTGAACTTCCTGTGATGAGGCCTATAGGCTCTCACGGATTGTCCTGTAAAGCCTGCTCCATCTGCAAAGCTCTGTCGTACAACCTCGAGAGACCACAGCCTTGGATACTGTACCACGCTGAGAACCACAGACTAAACACTGCAGACGCACCGGCATGGAGGGCAGGCCATCAGTCCTAGGCACTCACTGCCTAGGAGCACAGCAGGAAAAATGAGCCCAAAGCACAGTGCAACTTGTAGCTGAGCAAGTCTTCAGCCTCTTCTGCTAGCAGAAAAAACACCCATGCAGAGACTGCCCTTTTTTTTCTCCTTCAATTAACCGGTAGAACCAACAAGGAACAATCCCCTGATAGCTAAACCCCCCAGGAAAACCTACCCAAAGGGCCTTCAGTAAATTACCTCGAGAGCAGCTAAAAACCCTCCCGCAGGAATCAGTCCCCTTGCTTTCCCACGCGTCAGCAGAAGCCGCAGGCAACACGCGGCATCAGGCCCACTTCCCGTTTTAAATTAAGAGAAGGGCTTCACCGACATACCTGCTGTTTCCACCGAGCCCTGCTGCGCCGAGAACATCTATAGCCGGCAGCCGAGCTGTAAACAGGAGGGGGGGGGGGAGGGAGGGAGAGGGAGAAAATGCCAGCCTCACGCTCAGCCGGTCAACGGCTTCAGCCCTGAGGAGGCAGAAGCTAGATTCCTGTCGGATGAAGCTCCGAAATGGCGTCTCCTCACCCGATCGTGAGCTGCCAAGCCCTGAGATGCCAGTAAGTGCCTCAACACCCCCTCCGGAGACAAAGAAGGGGGGGGGGGGGAGATGAGAAAGGAGAGAGGAACGGGCCAAATAAAATCCTCCTCCATAGGGCTTACTGCTGCTACTTGGCTTGCTGTCTTAACCCCCCCCCCCCCAAAAAAAAACAAAAAAAACAACCCTTTAGTAGCAAAGCAACAAACCAAAAAGAAATGAAATCAAGAACTCCTCAAAAACAAAACCTCTCCCCTTATTTGCTCCTCAGTGAGCACCTCTGGCTCATCACCTCCAGCTGCTTGGAAACTGAGCATACTGGGAGCTGGTGGGCGGTGCCATCAGTATTTGTACTGGTGTCTTCAGTTTTGGACATGCTCAGTCTCCAAGCTTCTGGAGGTGGTGCACTACCCAGAGGTTTGGGACTGGACTGGAGGGACGATAAGGAATGTCATTTATTGTTTTAGCACGCCTAAAGAACCCCTGAAGAAGGCATAAGCCCACAATTGTGTCGTTAACCACTTTGATTGAAGGATAAAGTGGTATACAAATATGGTTAAATAAAACAAACACGGCCTGTGTTGGGTAGGGCTTTGGCTTCACACCCCTGCATAGTGTCATTGTACCCCTGGTCAAGAATTATAAATAAAGGCTTTTTGTGTTTATCACACCTGTACTTGTTTTCAACTGATCTGCCAGTCATCCAGGTATGGGTGAACCCAAATTCTCTGCTTGCAAACACTGGAAAGGGAGTGGAAGGGTGGCTAGGCCAAAGGGAGGGCCTGGAACTAGAGATAGCAGTCCAACACAAAACAGTGAAAAGCACAAAACAGTGGAAAACTGCCTATACTGCTCCCACATAGGAATACGGAGAACAAAAACCCCACACATACCCAGGTGAGATCTAGAGAGAAGAGAAACTCCCCCTGCCAGAATGAAGCTATAAACAGGCCTGATGGTACGTGCACAGAAAAGAGGAAGGGTTCAGAGATTGGCATAGACTGCCTTTAGATCCAGGGTAGGCCAGAAGAACATCTCTTCTTGGCACCATGATGCAGATGGCACAACTTTCTTAGCCCTTCTCTGAGAAGGACAAATAAAACTGACTGCATCTGCAGGAGGCACTGAAAAGCATCCTTGAACGTCACCTGTCTGAATGGGGAGCCACAAGAAGACTCTACAAGGACATCCTGCAAAAACACAGTCATAATCAAATGAAACACATATCTAAGGCTGGCCTGAACCAGTGATCTTTGGACTAAAAGGCAGGCCCTATTACTGGGGGCTTCAGCCTTGACTGAGAACCCTAAGGACCACTGATCTTGGTCTCTTCAGGAGATAAAAACTGGAGCCACACCCCAAATGGCTGCCTTCCAGGGGCGAGGGGCCACTGGAAACCACTGAGGGGAACTGTGGTGGAGATTCAAGCAGGCAGCAAGCTCCGAAAGGACTGCCCCCTCCTTGGACAGCAACCCAAAAGACAAATGGTCCCCTATTCGAACTCAGAGTCAGAGGGCTCTACACATCGCACTACAAAGAGGCATTTCTGAAACCTCTAGCACAATCTTCCATAAGCCTCCAAGGGCAAGCTTCTAAGAATGTCACCATTATAACAGGCTCACCTCAAAGAGCAACAGGCTAATAAAAGGATCATTTGCTCAGTCAAAGCTTGGAGACAGCATCTACTCAAACTGCCAGATGTTCATCTAGCTACTACACCCATCAATGTGTACTTGGAAAAGGAACCAATCAAGTCTGAGGTTACCAGCCACCTAGGCAGTCCTTTTCCAACTACATAGCCATCGTGCCGCCCAGCAGCAGTCAGATCCATCATCAAAAGGCACAACACCAGGCCCATACACAGTGCTGCCTAAGAGCTTAAGACAGAAGCTACAGAGGAACCTTTAAAGAGACTCCTCAAGTACTGCATCTTCCTCCACAGGAATGGACGTATTATCATAGCTCTGACCGAGGCTTCAGGGAGCCCAAAAACTGATCCCGTTTGCTCTGGGGCAGAGGATACAACCAAGAAAGGCCCTTAGGGTCCATCTCAGGAGTATTTTTTCCCTAAAACCCTGAGAATCCTAAGAAACCTCCCAAGATGGATCCTATGCATTCCTGCCCACAATTAGGCAGAGGAATGAATGCAGCAGGATGCTGGATACCCTCCAGACAAAAAAAGGATCTGCCTGCAAATCTCACCCAAGGGTTCTACCACATGCAAAGCCACTACAGCAAAAAGGGCAAAAAAAGAACCTAACAAAAAATGCAGATTGTGGACACCCTAGCCTTTCACCAGGGAAAAGAAAATCACTATCCTCAGCCTTGCCTTTTGACAAAGGGGATTTCCTTTGAGCCCTTCAACCTACACCCAGAGGAGATAAGGTTGGGCTTCTGGAGGAACAGATGAGCATAAGGGCAAATACACATAAGGACTTTTTCAAGTACATTTGTAGCAAAAAAACTCAGCCAGGACCAGGCAGCCATCTCTAATACTCTTCCACTGCTGGTGGGCAAAATGGCTAACAGATCAGCCAAAATGTGCCTTGGGCACCCCAGCCATAATCAGGGCAAAATACAGACACTGCAGAAAAAATGCTGGGGGTAGCAAGCTATAATATAATGGGCTGCGGGACCGAAAACTGCACAAACAGCAATTTCAAATAGGACTTCAAAAAAACATGTTGAAGAAAGAAGGCAGGCTGCAGCTAAAAAAGGAGTCAAGATTAGAGAAACCCAACACGTCAGGACGATCAGGGAAACCACAGCAAGGAAGTCCCAGATACCCACCTAGCACTGTTCCCTCTAAGCTGTGCACGTGTGCGCGTGCACACACCTCGCCGAGCGAGCGCACATACTTTATAACAGAGCGCACAAAAATTACGGCTCTGATTCTGATAGAAAACACAGACATCTTAAAATTTAAAAGTTATGATTGTAATTACTAGAAATTTCCCGCTTCATTTAGTAATCGTCTATTTTCATTTAATTTGATTAAAATCAATGTGGTGTACATACTGTATTCTGACATGTAGTCAAATTTTAAAGTATATAACTCCGAGTGTCGTTATGTGGCGCACAAAAATTTAATCTTCCTTCAAAAGCTGCACACAGCTGATATTTTATGTGCACACAGCCTACAGAAAATTAGAGGGAACATTGCCACCTAGGTCTGGGAGTCTTAGCTGCCAAAAAGCAATAGGCTTTTTTCCTTAAATTTCAAACTGCTTAATTTACAAGCAGTAAGAGCCAGATCTCCCATTTAATCAATGGGATAGTAAAAACATGGTAGAAAAAGAGGGGGGGACCCAAATCATGCCTAAAGAGGACAAGAGGGAAGGAGAGGCCTGGGCCCCTTCAACTTACCAGCCTCTCCTGTCGACTAAGCACTAGGAACCCATGGATAGCAGCACTGGACACAGGGCAAGCTATCTGCTCTAGAATACAGGAGCAGGCCTGTGCTACAAAGCAACATGGGACCTGCAGGTATCAGTCACACAGGCCACTGCACTGATGTGAACAAGAGGAGACAGGTCTATCTGCACTGCTTCATCAGTCCAAACACTTTGCTATCTGCTGGAGACAGATGCTGGCTTCTTTCAGTACTGCACCAGTGGATCACTGAAAACTGCTCAAGTCTGCCTCCACCTGCTGACAAGGGAGCATAACCCAAATGTCTGGGATGGTCTAGTAGGATGAAAGGAAAAACAGAAGTAGCGCTCCCACCCCCAGACAAAATTACTTCCCTTCAGGCCAGTCCTAGCCATGCAAATGCTATGATTTTATTCACCCCCTTTCCCTGACCACAGCTAAGCATATACGAGATTTAATTAGGTTTTATACCGCACTATTCAAGATCAGCACGGTTTAACAAAGTAATATCATACATGAAACAGTTTACATTTAACATATTACATGGAACTGTTTACATTGAACATGTGAACAAGGTATAAAATAACTTATTTACATTGACAGATCAATAGATCATTCACAGTAGCTTATAATACTGGGGAACTATTTACAATCTGATAGAATCTTGAGTATGATATTGATGGAGACACTAAGTTACATGGTCGAAAGCAAGGTGGAATAGGTGTGTTTTGATTGCTTTGCAAAAAGGTGGCCAAATCTGATATGAGACGAATAGGAGCAGGTAGATAGTAGAGGGGCAAAGAGGGAAAAGGTTCTGGTTCATGGCGAATTGGGAGCTTTTTCTAGCTATGGAGATCTTTAACAGAAAAAGCCTTTTTTCCAGCAAAAAATACTTTGGTAAAGGAAACAAGATTATTTTTAAGAGGGTTCTCAGAGCTAACTGTCTGGCCCATCACCACTGAAATCTCTAAGAAACCTTTTAGAAAGTGAAATCCTCTCAAGTCAGCCTTTGGCAAAACTTACAGAATTGATTTCTTCAGGAAAACCTTGTATAATATTGTAGTAATTAATTTTGGAAGTTATACTGTATTTTCAAAGGAACAGAATAGACACCCAGGAAGGAGTAGCACCTCCATTTGCTCCTACAGCTGTGCTAGAATCAGATGCCAGCAAGTTTTCAAAGAAACACAAAAATGTTTCCTGTGTACCTTCCAAAACGTGCTGACACCTGACTAGCACAACTGTGGGAGGAAACAGAAGTGGCTCCAGTGGCTGTGATCAGGCTGCTGGAGAGTTTGGGGAGGGGGGAAAAACAAGAATGGGTTAGGGACAGAACTGTGATTGGAGCAAGAGAGCTAAGGAGGAAAAACACAGGGGAAATTTCAGATCTAGAGGAGTATTATGATGGGGAATTATGCTCAAAATGTACTAATAAAGCACGTAGAATTTTAAATTCTTTTGTACAGAATTCCCCCAGGTGTACACATTAGAAACATAATTTACCAAGTTATTTTCCCATGGAACTAGAATGGGAAAGTGTCTTAGTAAATTAGGCCCCAAAGAACTGCAGTAGACCTCTTAGGGTATACCCCTCTCCCTCACTCCTCAATTTTGGTTGGGGCAATGGGGATTGGGATGAGAGCACTAGCTAACCTTTTGAACTGGCTCCCAGACTGAAAAGGTATCCAAGGCCTGCACTAACAAACCTGCAATTAAATGCCTCCGTTTCATCCTGCAAGTACTTATTAGTGGTTCAGTAGTTTGCTATAGCTTGTAACTGGTCCTAATGAAAAGGTTTAGAACCTACCGCTTTATCTAATTGTCCAATAGAAAAATAGAACACAGATTTCTGACAGATCCAGAAAGGCCAACTCAGCACAGGAAACAAGAGTTGCTCAGGATTAAACTTTGATAGTATTCAAAGGGAAAAAAACCCTATGTTTCTATTGCTTGCCCTTACGGTTTAGCCTACTTAAAGCATTCAGTATTACTAATATTGTAGTTTGCAATGATAAACTGAGGTCCTGGAACCAACTGGCATATGAGGAAGCAAATAAATTTAAACAAACATTCTATGATTATTTTGTACAATTCTCAACTGAGCTATACTACGTTGATGCCCTACAATAGATATCCTTTCACCTCAGAAAGGGGCCAAATAAAATAAATGGGCACACATGGCAGAACATTTTTAAAACATACACAGACAGTGAGAAGTGATATGAGCTGTTGCAATTCGTATCCACTTCCGACTGGCTGTGAAGGTTATCTTGCTCCCTGATGAACCCAGACCAGCAAAACACCCAGTGCTGGGCTAAGTGTATTTTCCACTACTTTGTTGCTGTTGATGCATTTGTTTTGGTTTTCCAAGTGTCTCAGCATATTAGCATTAAGATCTATTGAGATGTTTTTCTGATCACTGATTATTGAGTCAACCTTGTCACTGTTCAGTGGATCCACCATTTCCCCCCCTCCTCCCCCCCCCCCCGAGTTGGATATGATTTGACTCGGGACAACCAAGGTCTTTTCCTCTCATTTTGCCTATAGCTAGTACTAGTTGCACATTGTTTTGTACTATTAAGCAATTGAATAAAGCTAAATAAAAAATTCTCAAGTAAAGAGTTCATAATATATCAATTTAGGTCTGACTCCTTGTGAGGAGCTTTACTATTCCCATTTGCTATAACATACATTTATGGTATTTCACTGGCATACAATACTGAAAAATTTACACCCACTTTAGTACTCAAGGACCAAATTCACAATCACTAATTTGAATCAGATCCAACACCTATCTATTCCTCACTCATGCACTGTGTTCCTAATACAAAAGACCTAAGTAAATCATTCTGGGTTAATTTACCAAGAAGTGTTCATGAATCCGTTAATTTCAGTATATTAGTCTTGAAAGACTGTGAAGTCACACTAAATATATTAAGTTTTATGTTCTGTAGCATGCCTCATGCTATGAAGTTTTTCATTAGTGATTAAAATCAAAAAAAGGAGGACAGGCATATGCATAACCGCAGGTCTATATCCTGCAGTATTGCAAAACTGGTTTATCATGGATGCTGGAGTATATGGATAGCTTATCTTTGGTCACTAGAATGAACAAAAGAATAAAAAGCTCTGCTTAAGCATATCAGGTATCTACTATGGACAAATATCCAAGTTGGCAAAATACATCCCACGCCTAATATGTTTATATTTCAATACAGGATACAGACCTGAATACGACACTTCACTAAATCCAGAGGAACAACTGCAGTGTGTGTTAAACCACAACTTAGGACCCCACCAAAGCCACACAGCGCATAAAACTTGAGTGAACCATATTCACAGCTGTATTCTGCAGTAAAGAAGAGACACACATGCTTTTAGATAAAGCACATGCATTGCTGGAAGAACATAAGGTGGCAGTATCCACTCCTAGATAGAGAGCCACAAGCTGGTCTGGATTTCAGGTTATCCATAATCAAAATGCATACCGAGAGAGACATGCATGCAATTGTAGTATACACATTCATTAGGGATAGAATGAAATCCTAGCCTGTATGTGGCTCTCAAGGACTGGAATGAATATCACAGACATAAAGTGTTGGGCACCCAAGACCATTTAATTCACATCTCCAGCTGGGTTAGTTAGTAAAACCAGTCAGTCACACGTGTAACCATGCTTGTAGTTACTTTAACACCATTTCCTTTTGGCAAAGGCAACCACAAACCTGAATTCTGCATTTGACCAGATCTAGGGGGACCACTGCAGTATGTGTTGTACCACAGCTAATGATTCCACCAAGGCCACAAAGAGCAAAGAATTTGCCCGATCCATATTTGCAGCTATATTCCTCTGTATAACCAAAAAAAGAGGTTAGATACTCCCTGGTTTAATGAACATTTATGACCAAAACTAAAATGTATATAGTGTATTTATGAAAAGTACATAGTAACAGAAGACAGCAGGTAAGACTGAAATGGTCAGATACTCTGCTCAGTGAGGTAGGTTAGGGTTGTAACTGCTACTGTATGTAGGACTCCTACCAGGCCCTAAAAGCATAAAAAGCTATTTCACTGGATTGAGATAAAAATGCTCAAAGCTCTGTTTTCATCATTTGGGGGATCTTTCGGCATATCCCATAGAAGGGGATCAAAAGGATCAAATAAGGAATATACACAATACAAAATCAGCGTTTTATCTTTGTATCTTCTGACAAAGTTGTCAGACCAGCATACCACGATGGCAATGTACAAGAGAAGCGTAGTGGTTAGAGCAGCAGGCTAAGGATCAGGCCAAGGTTTAAGCACTCGCTGACCCTCCATCTCTGGTATAAACAAACTACAAACCCTTTAGATAGATGGAAATACTGTATTTGAAAGTAATTTGCTTTGAGCCATCTATGAAAAAGTCACGTGCAAAACAAATTGCATCATGTAAGTGGTATTGATTAATCCAAAATGCTAGACATCTTAAACCACAAGCTAAGAGCTGCCAATACTATAAGAACAAATGTATTCCTAATCCATGCACCAGGATTAGAACCCCTTCAACAGGCTCAAGAAATGATAGTTTAAATTTTGATTTTAGTTGCAAACAAAAAGGTGAACTAGAAAGCAGCGAGTCCAGGGATTGTGGGATAGATGCAATAAGTATCAGAAATGAGCAACAAGCTTCAGCAGTTACCAATGTATGTGCTCAGCTGTTGCAGTAAACAAATCATATGCCCACAGTGTGCATATACACAACAGCACACCAATCAATATGAAAACATGCGTGTAGTTTACTGGATCAGGCGGTAGCTGCAGAAAGAATATATTTTACTATCTGAATTTACTTTCCATGAATCCTACTAGATCAGTTCAGACAGGAGTTATGCTCCTTTGCCAGCAGGTGGAGGCAGACTAGCAACTTTCAGTAATGTTACTCAGCATATCCACTGGTGCAGCACTGGGAGCTATACGCAGGATGTTACTACCATTCCCATGTAGCCCTTAATGGAAGCTGACACCCAAAGAAGGTCAGACCATAAGCAAGAAGGGACCAGATACCCTCACTATATGCAGTATATACTATACCCACCTCCATCTTTTGAGGTAGTGAGAGAAAGCATAGCTACTCACTGTAACAGGTGTTCTCCAGGGACAGCAGGAATCAGTACTCACATACAGACGTCACCTGTGCCAGAGCCCACACAGAAGCATCTCTCCAGCTGTCAAAGCAAGCCTTTGGGAGATACCACCATGCTTGCGGAGTCCTCTTCCCACCCAAGGGTGCCATCTTGCTCAATCATATGACATAGCTAAGACGGCAAAAAAATAATTGGTATAGTTAAGGCAAGTCTATGGGGAGGAAGGAGAGTTGTAAGGACTGATACCTGCTGCCCCCGGAGAACACTCGTTACAGGTGAGTAACTACGCTATTTTCAGGAACAAGCAGGAAGTCAGTCCTCACATATGGTACTCCCTAGCTACAGGCTACCGACATCTTATAGAAGAGACATAGTCAAGCCGCGAGTAGCAGCCGGTGAGTCCGAAGGACAAACTCTGAAAAGATCCCAGTGGCCAGGGAGAACCATCACTCCGGTAGCCTGAACACAGAAGGGTCAGAGCTGCCTAAACCCTGAAAAGATTACAGAGTATAGCCTGGCCAATGGCATTGTCCCGTCAGGCTCCCTCTCCAGGCAGTAGTGAGCTGCAAAGGTGTCTCATCAGGACAGAGCACACGCTTGCAACTAAGGTCACTATAGCCCTGACGCTGTGACTCGGTGCTCCAGCAGGAGCTCAGCCTATTTGTAGGCGAGGGCAATGCAGTCTGTAACCCAGGTACAGGGTCCGCTTAGTCACCACCTCCCCCAGCCGGCTGGGGTCATAGGAGATGAAAAGCTGAACAGGGCTCTCTTACAGTCCAGAATATGAAATATAGCTTCCGTGTTGCTGGTGTAAGGCTGTGAGAAGCATCACCCGACTGAGGTGGAAGGAGGAGACCACCTTCAGCAGAAATTTGGGGTGCATGCGAAGTACAACCCTGTTCTTATAGAACCTTGTATATGATGGCTGATGCAGTTCACCCAGCTAAGGTCCCATTTCGCTGGGGGCAGGATGATTAGAGGCTTGGAGAGTAGGTAGGCCCCACAGGAAGCAGGTGACGAGGGGCTGAGCCACGAGAGGCTTGCTGATAGAGCACACAGGTGCACCCTGAGCTGGACTGGAGTCCAGCATGGGAGAGGTGCAGGATTGCAGGACTAGCTGCACCGCGCAGAAGGGATCTGCCTGTTTCACTGACCACTAGATTGAGAATCTCCACCACTTGAAGGCGTAAGCACATCTTGTGGAAGATTTGTGGGAAGCCAGCAGGACCTCCTTGGAGAGGTTAAAGGGAGCTAAGGTTACCTGTTCAGCAGCCATCCTGTTAACGCCAAAGACCCCAGGTTGGGATGAAGGAGGGAGCCACCCTCCTGAGTCAGCAGCCCTGGGGAGTTCGAGGGACCAGGGGGGCTACCGGGATTAATGACATCCTGTCCCAAAGGATCTTGAATAGGGTCTTGGCAACCAGCAGCATGGATGGGAAGGTGTACAGAAGACCTTCTGACCATGAGATGAGAAGCATCTACAGCTACCTGGGATGGGTGAGGTTGGCAGGAACAACAGTGGATCAGCTGGGCATTGGCCGAGCTAGCAAAGAGGTCCATCTGGAGGGTCCCCAAAGCAGGAATAGCCTGTGGGCTATTCTGGGGTTTAGCCGCCATCTGTGCGGTTGCAAGACTCTGCTTAGCCTGTCCATGAGGACATTGTCTTGGCACAGCAGGTAGACCGCTCTCTGGAGTGTCCCCTGGCTGACTGCATACAAGTAGAGGGTTACTGCCTCCTGGCAGAGGGCGAAGGAGCTCGTGCCTCCCTGTTCACATAGAACAATTGCCACTTGGTTGTCTGCCTGGATGAGCACTGGCTGGTGCTGGAGACGGTGACGAAAGGCCTTGAGTGCCAGGAATAGGGTCCTAAGCTCCAAGATGTTGATCTGTTGTTGGGTTTTGGCCCAGGACCAGGTGCCCTGTGTACAGAAGTTTCCACAGTGGGCAATGAGGCGTCTGACGAGGACCTGCTGTGTGTGTGTGTGTGTGGGGGGGGGGGGGTTTGGAAAAGCATGCCTGCTGTCAAGTGTTGCACGGTCTGCCACCAGCACAGCAAACCAAGAGGGCGGGGACTGTATATACCTTGTCCCGGAGGTGGCCGGTGGCCTGCGTTCACCAAAACCTGAGGCACCACTGAGCCATCCTCATGTGAAGGCAGGCATTTGGTGTGACATGTACTGTTGAGGCCATGTGGCTAAGGAGGCAGAGCATGCCGTGTGCTGGCATGGAGCATGTGCCCTGGACTTTTGCGGTCATGGCCTTGAGCCATCCGGCCCTGTCGCTGGGCAGGGAGGCCTTTGCCTAGAAGGTATCCAGGTGCGCGCCTCAATGAACTCCAAGCTCTTTGTTAGGATGAGGTGGGACTTGGGGGTGGTTTATCATAAACCCCAGGTATTGCAGAACACCGATGGTGCGGCCTGTTGCACTTTGTGGCTGTGTCCCCTCCGATGAGCCAGTCTAGGCAGGGGAAGACAAAGGTTCCTTGAAGGCATAGGTAAGCCGCCATGACTGCCAGACACTTTGTGAAGACTCTGGGTGCGGAGGTGAGCCCAAAGGGTAGTACCCTGTATTGGTCACCCCTGATACTGTGTGTGCCCGAGATGGATGAGGATGTGGGTATAGGCATCCTTTAGGTCCAAGGAGCATAGCCAGTCTCCCTGCTGAAGGTATGGCAGCAAGGTTCCAAAGGAGAGTATCTTGAACTTCTCCTGCACCAGGAACTTGTTTAGGTCTTTCAGGTCTAGAATGGGCCTTAGGCTTCTTGTCCTTTTGGAGACTTGTACCTTGAATAGAACCCCCTTGGCCTTGTTGATGGCGCATTGGTTCCACAACCTGTGAGAACAGTGAGTTCCTGCGGTAGCAGGGTCTGATGCAGGCGAATCCTGGGAAGCTCCCGCAGAAGGAGGGGGGGGGGGTAATATGGTCCAGGTGGAGGAGGTAACCCTCTCCGACAACGTGGAATGTCTAGGTGCCGGAGGTGATGGTCAACCACCAGTGGACAAAGTAGGCCAGACATCCCCCCGTGGGCTGCTGATCTCCTGGAGAAGCTTTCTGCTTGCAGGGTCATTGCCCAGGCCCTTGGGGACCCTGCTGAGGAGTCTGTGGGGTCTGGTATTGTTGATAGATTTGAGATTCCGGGCTCTCCCTGGAGAGAGAGGGGGGGGGGGTTCTTCCCCAGGGGCCTTTCACTTGAGAACTGAGGAAGCTTTCTTCGAGAGCCAGGTCCTTGTCATGTATTTGGCCTCAAGCCCCGTGGCTTTGTCTGTCATGGCCTTGCCGAAGAGGTTCTCTCACAGGCAGGGGACATCTAGGAGTTTTTCCTGGACCACTGCTCAAGGTTAGAGGATTGGAGCAAAGCCTGGTCTCCTAGCACCAAGAGGCAACCCAGGTGATAAACTTTGAGCAAATGGTGGTAGTTTTGGCTAGTGTCTGGAACCTCTGGAGGGGTTTCCCAGAGAGGCTGGCAGAGTAGCCCTTTAGTGTGTCCTGGAGGGACATTCCCATGTAGGAGGGGGGTATGCCTGGCCCAGGCAGCCCAGCATGGAGCCCTGGTAGCATTTTCTGCTGAGGGTGTTGAGGCATCTTTTGGCTTAGGAGCAGACACATGGCTGACCCGACCACCATGGAGTTGTGGTAATTGGCTCCTGCCAAAGCCCAGGCTTGGGCAGACCTTATACATATCGTCGAGCCGGCAACTAACTGTGGGTACTGTAGCTGGCATCTCCAATATATGGAGGAGCAGCATCTCGAGGATCGCTGGGACTGGCACAGATAAGAACTCAATGGGGGGGGGGGGTCATATTGGAGGATCAAGATTCTCCGACCGAGGGTAGTCTGACTCTGTGGTGAAGGCTAGAGCTTTGGCCATGTCCTGCACAAAGTCGAGGAAGGCCTTGCCCTCGGGCAGGGGACTGACGCTGAGCCCAATGGAAGGTCTCGATGCCTCTGAATGTCTGGGGAAATGTTATCCTTTGATTTCCAGTCAGAGTTGCCGGAGGTGGCCTTTATGATCGAATGGACCTGTATCAAGGTCTCATAGGCACTAGTGGCATGGCCAGAGCGGATCGGGGTCCCATGGAACAGGACAGTGAACATAACCTCAGTCGATAATCGGCCCGGGTGAGAGAGCTCCAGGGGATAACTATGCCGGGGGGGGGGAGTCCTTGAGGTCAAGGTCTTGGTGTTTTGGCAGATAAGCTGCGCTCCAGGGCCTCCATCATGTCTCCAGCCTAGATGGGGTCACAGATGTTGAGGGTATAGGGTCTGGCACTGGTAGAGGAGAGTCCCTGGTGGGGATGGATGCGGGGACATGAGGCCGATCACGGGATCCATAGAATCCTTCAGGGGAAGTTTTGGCGGTTGCTCCTGCTCAGACACCTCGGTCCTCTTCTGAGGGCTCAGAGATGGGGCTCCCTGAGTTTCATGAGGAGTCCACGCAAGGCTCTCCTCTTCTTCTTTGGGATCTGGATCGGTGACAACCAAAGGACTTGCAGGCCCAACTGGTGGCTGTGGAGTTACTGTGCAATCCTGGGGTATCGGATTGGGCCCTGGAAGGGGTTTCTGAGGCAGTCTGACCTGAACACCCGGTCGTACTACTGCCTGCTTTGGGGGTCAGCCTCTAGCAGGACCAAGTTTCTGGGTCGCAGTCGGGACTGAGACAGAGACAGCAGCAGTGTCGGTGGTAGAAAAATTAACGGAACACCCCCTTTTAAACCTGCTGGCCATTGTGGGAAAAAGGGCCCCGGTGAAATCAAAGACCTGAGGAAATGTCAGCGAGAAAAGGACACGAATCACGCTGGAAAGAAACCAGCCGCGGACAGAGAGAACTCACTCAAAAAGAAAAGAATCAACTTTTTCTGAACATAAGACATGCCATACTGGGTCAGACCAAGGCCCATCAAGCCCAGTATCCTGTTTCCAACAGTGGCCAATCTAGGTCATAAGTACCTAGCAGTTTCCCCAAAAGACACAGGTTCCACAATGCTTGTATTGGGTCAAACAGTGATATGCTGGGTCCCTTTTAATAATGGTTTATGGACCTTTTCTCCAGGAACTTGTCCAAACCTTTTTAAACCCAGCTTTTACTATATCCTCTGGTAACAAATTCTAGAGTTTGATTACACGTTGAGTGAAAAAATAATTCTCTTATTAGTCTTAAATAGGTTACCCTGTAGCTTCATTGCATGTCCCCTA
Source organism: Ichthyophis bannanicus (assembly GCA_033557465.1). Lineage (NCBI taxonomy): Eukaryota > Metazoa > Chordata > Amphibia > Gymnophiona > Ichthyophiidae > Ichthyophis > Ichthyophis bannanicus. The sequence continues at coordinate 486,415,575 of CM066037.1, forward strand.
GTCTTTCTATATCCTGACGACAAAAATTTGAATCTACATTTACTTGTTCCACTCCATTCATTAATTTACAGACCTCTATCATATCTCCCTTCAGCCGTCTCTTTTCCAGGTTGAAGAGCCCTAACCTTTTAGCCTCTCTTCATACGGATATCCTTCCATCCCCTTTACCATTTTGGTGGCTCTTCTCTGAACCTTTTCTAATAACGCTATATCCTTTTTAAGATACGGCGACCAGAACTGCACACAATATTCAAGGTGCGGTCACACCATGGAACGATACAGAGGCATCATAACATCCTTTGTTGTATTTTCCATTCCTTTCCTTGTGATACCTAGCATTCTATTTGCTCTCTTGGCTGCCGCTGCACACTGGACGGAAGGTTAACATGTTATCCACAACGATGCCTAAATCTTTTTCCTGGGTGGTGGTTCCTAATGAGGAACCTTGCATCGTGTAACCATAGTTTGGGTTGTTCTTTCCTAGGTGCATAACCTTGCACTTGTCCACATTAAATTTCATCTGCAATTTGGATGCCCAGTCTTCCAGTTTATCAAGATTCTCTTGCAATTTTCCACAATCCTCATGGGTTAACAACTTTAAATAGTTTTGTGTCATCTGCAAATTTGATAACCTCTCGTTATTCCCTCTTCCAGGTCATTTAAGAATATGTCAAAAAGCAGAGGACCCAGCACAGATCCCTGCGTTACTCCACTATTCACCTTTCTCCATTGGGAAAATTAGCAATTTAGCCCTACCCTCTGCTTTCAATCATTTAACCAGTTCCTGATCCACAATAGTACACTGCTTCCTATCCCATGACTTTTTAGTTTTGCCAAAAGTCTTTGATGAGGGACCTTGTCACAGGCTTTCTGAAAGTCCAGATACACTATATCAACCGACTCACCTTTGTCTACCTGTTTATTCACACCTTCAAACGGATTAGTAAGACAAGACCTTCCTTGTCTACAGCCATGTTGGCTGTCTCCCATTAAGCCATGACTATCTAAAATGTTCAGTAATTTTGCTCTTTATGGTGGTTTCTACCATTTTCCCCGCTACTGACGTCAGGCTCACTGATCTGTAGTTTCCCAGATCACCCCTGGAACCCTTTTTAAAGATTGGCATTACATTGACCATCCTCCAATCTTCAGGGATTACAGATTATTTTAATGATAGTTCACAGATTACTAATAGCTGGTCTGCAATCTCATATTTCAGTTATTTCAACACCCTTGGATGTATACCATCTGGTCCCAGTGATTTGCTACTCTTCAGTTTATCAACACCCTATCCACACGATCTAATACCTAGATTCAGCAGAAGTGTACATGTCTATGTCCACCCAAATCATTAAGTGTTGTCCCTGGTGATGGCCCCACCCTGTAAAATTCTACCCCCCCTCATGTTATATGTTACACCGCTTTGACCCGGTGAAAAGCGGTATATAAATGCAGTTAAATAAATAAATAAATCAAATAGTTGTAATACATCTTCCCGGTGTATCGATATTTCTTTCAATTCTTCTGCAGTATCACTTTTAAATACTACTTCAGTCATTGGTAACATCCCTACATCTTTCTCAGTAAAGAATTCATTCAGTCTCTCCGCTATGGCCTTGTCCCCTCTTAGTGCCCCTTTTACCCCTCTATCATCTAGTGGTCCCAACTGACACTCAGGTTTTTTGCTACGAATGTACTTGAAAGTCTTTATTATGTGTTTTTGCTTCCACGGCAAGCTTCTTCTCAAATTCTCTTTGCCTGCCTTATCAATGCCTTGCATTTAACTTGCCAGTGCCTGTGCTGTTTCCAGTTTTCGTCATTTGGCTCCCCCCCCAAACAGCCTCTCTGATCTCACCTTTAAACCATGCTGGCAGTTTTTTGGACTTCCCCCAACAGAGCCCATATCTGCTGGGCTCTGGTGGGGGAGACTGAGCAAAATGGTACCCTTTGGCAAGAAGGGGACCATGCATGCATGGTGGCATCTCCCAAAGGCTTTCTTTGAAAGCTAGGGAGATGCTTCTGCGTGGGCTCTGTCGATGCAGACATCACCCATATGTGAGGGCTTCCTGCTTGTTCCTGGAGAAAGGCTACAGCTCCTAGATTAACAATATGAACCATGGTCTGTGAAGATCCCCTCCCACACCCCCTAAAGCTCTCAGTCCTCCTCCCTTCTCTTCGACTTGGTCTACCCTTCCTAATTTTTCACTTACCTTTCCAGAGCATGTTTTCCATGCTGTTTGCTCTTTTGCCTCCATCGATCTCCAGCCTGCTCATTTGGTTTCCAGGTTGGCCCCTGTTCTCGCCCTCTTAGCATTTGTCCCCTTCTCCATCCAGTCTCACTTCTAACTTCTAGGTATGTCCCATCTTCTTGAAGCTTGCTGTTATTTGCCCCCTCAAAATACCACCCCCCAGACCCTTCCCTCTTGGCCAACTTTCATCCATTCTCTAACTCGGCCTCCCTCTCCAAATGTCTGGAGTACAATGTCTTTTCCGAGCTCTCTCTTCTGCACCCTGACAGGCCGGGTTCCATCCTGGCCACAGCGAAGTCTCTGCTTTGTGATCTTAATATCTGGACATCACACTTGACACAACAAATCTATCTTCTGCTTCTGACATAGTTAATCATACCATCCTTTCACAGCATCTCTACTCTATTGGTCTGCATGACACCGTTTAAGTTGTTCTCCTCCTGCCTCTTTTCAAGTTCTTTTTGATTCCAGTTCCTCATCTCCTTCCTACAGTTTTCTGGTGTACCTCAGGGCTTTGTTTTAGCACCAACCCTGTCAATTTTCTCCTTGCTACTCTGGCCCTCCTAATCCAGTCACTTAATTGCATCCCTTCTTATGCAGATGATATTCAGATTCTCTTCACTGTCCTAGCCTCCTCTTCTGATACTTCCTCTCTGCAGTCTCGTCTTCAAGTTGTCCACTGCTTCCTTCTCAATATTTCAAAGTGTGAATAGATAGTTTTCCTACATAGTCTGCTTCCTTGCTGCTCCTTCCTCCCCATTCCCAACTTCCTCCACTTTTAACATTTAAGGATGCCATTAAAATTAGGGGTCGCCTGAGCACAGTCTCCATCCTCCTTCCTTGCTTCCCTCTGTACAGTTCACCTTCACCATCTCAGTTAACGAGGGCAAGAATAAATTGTGTTATCCCATGCCTTGACTACTCTAATTTCCATTTAAGGCTTCTCCCCAAACCCTCTCCACCATCTGTAGCTGATTCAAGCTATCTCCATCAAACTCATTTTTAAGGCTCACCACTTTAACCAAAAGCTCCCCCCTCAGCTTCTGGTCTGTTTCTCTCACCCACCTACAACTGAATTTGTAGATCGCTATGACATTCTTGTGGCCCAAACACACACAAATAAATAGAGAAAACTGTTGCTACCACTTGGAAAGCTAGGAATAACCACCTCTGAGTCAAAAGCAGGGACCAGAACTGAAGAGACTGCAGAGATACAGCCACAAAGTTTTAAAATAGAAAAGTGACAAAATACTATGCAAGGTCTAGGTAGAGGGGAACACCCTCTATGATACAGTGACAGACTTGAAGGACCTCCTATGCAAAAAAGAAACAGTCCGAAAACTGGCTTTAGGTCCAAGATATACCAGAAGGAACCTCCCTTTTCTGAATATATATGCATTAAAAAGAACATTCCTGGTTGTATAGCAGAGGGCACCAGAAATATAGTCTGCCATTTAAGGAGGCGCTGAAGAGCACCCTCTAATATCCACACGAGTGGAAAGCCACAAGGATAATCTATCAAGAATCCTATAAGGCACTGCCATAATTGGACATTGCACATTACAATGCTCAGGCTGGCCTGAGCCAGAAACCTTAGGGATAAAAGACAGACAATTTTTAGGAATAGACATCTGATCTCGATTAGACTCCAGATAGAATAGCCTTAGTTACAACTCAATTCTGAATAGACTGCCAAAATCCACTTGAGGGAGATTACAGGCTTCCAGTGCAGTCACAAGTCAGAGGCAACATGAACACATCAGAAGCCCTGGAAGGCCAGCTCCTACTGTACATGAGGCACCAAAGAACTTGCAGCTGTCAGAGGACATCTCCAGACTCTACGAAGGAGCCCCGGCACCTCTAGGTCTAACTTATAGGAGAGGTAGCGACCCTTAAGGAAGCCAACATCTATAGATTAAAGCTAGTGTTTGCACTGCCAACTGGTCCATACGACCACCACCATGAAATAGGAGGAAACTCTAAACCAGACTTAGCCAGCGATGGCCACCTAGGCATCCTTTGCATCTTAATATCATGAAGGAGACTGAACTAGATGACCATTTGGTCCTAACCTGATAGATGTTTCAGGGACAAAGCCGCAAGGCTACCAGCACAGGATGGATTCAACTTCACAGCTAGCCCCCAGGCACACAAAGCCGAGCCTAAGACACTGGTCTGGAAACTGCAACTGGTCTTAGAACTTGCTGATTTTTGTACAGGGGTCCAGATGATGCTTTCACACTACCTGGATTACTGTAATGTAGTTTTTTTGGAGCTATCACAGTGCGTGTTGAAATCATTGCAATTAGTCCAAAATGCTGCCTGTTCAGGTGATCATGGGCCTACATTAGTGGAACTTCATTTGTTACTCATCGCCTTCCGATTACAGTATATGTTTATGTTTTGCACTCAAGGCATTGTATATGCTCACCTCAGATATGCTTAATTTTAATACCATATAGCTCAGCCCAGGCATTGAGGTTGGCATCACAGTTTGTTAACCATACCTTCGATTGCAAGGGCACAGTTTGAAAGTACTTAGTCCAGGGGTTTCTTTTTGGTGGCAGGGTCTAAGTTATGAAACATGTTATCTGCAGATACCTGTACTATGTGTGATTATCTTGATTTTAGGGCAAATATTTTGGCTTGTTTCTTTCATGATTTAAGGATTTTCTTTTTCATTGTTTGATGTTTGTGATTATCAATTTATGTGTTTTATTGTAAAAACACTCAGTAATGATTTTAACAAATAAAACAAAGAATAAAGCTTTCCTAAGGTCATTGACCCTCCAAAACTGAGGCTCCTCATGTGGAACAGTTCCATTCCCTGGGACGATCATGAGCTCAATCCAGCCAACAGGACTCCCACCCAGGGGGCCCAAAGACTGACCCTGCTCTTGAGGACAAGGAAGGTGGCAAGATAAGACCATAGGACCTCAAGGGCCCAATTCAGTGGTCCCCTCTCTAAAACCCCCATGTGTTGCTACATTAAGACTACATAGGGTGAAGGAAGAATGCTTGACCATTGGCTATCCACCAAGCATAACTAGAATAGCCTGCCAATCTCACCAAAAGCAGTCTCTGCAACCTGCAGCACCTCCATCATGCCCTTCAAAGAGAACAGGACCCAACAGCAAAAAAGGTGTAAATCATAATTCAACCATGGAGGAACTACCATTCCATCCTCCCTAGACTTAAAATCTGGTGACAAGAGTGTTACTTGAGTTCTTCAAACACCCCCATATGGAATAAGATTGGGCTCCCAGAAGAATGGAGGAGTGCCAAGGGCAAAGTGAGGGTCATGACAGGAGCATTTGTCGGTCTCAGGAGGGAGAACCCAGGCCTTGGGACCCCACAAAGGGGGCTGTCAAGCAGCAAGCCAGAACTGAATATAGCCCTATATCAGGAGCTGCAATGCCAGCAGGTTGAAAAAAAAAAAGCCTCAGGGCCCAGAAAGGCTTCCTGGGGCCAAAAGGCTTATAATTAAGGTCTTTCCACCAAACTCCGCCTCTGCTAAGGCTAATCTGAAATGATTACAGTGCCTACTGGCAGAAAAAAGGCAGGAGCGGCAGGGGCCATAGAAACTGCATCAGGCCCCCTGTGTGTGTGTGTGGGAGGGGGGGGGGGGGGAGGAGGGTGTCCTGAAATGCAAGAAGTGCGCCCAGGACTATGCAGCCACAACAGTGGTAAAGATAAGCAGCCATGGAGAAAGCAGATGGGGGCTGCAAGTTAAAAATATAATCACACACACACAACACATGCCAAGAAGCAGCGCTGTGGTGAAAAAGGAGATAAACAAGAGAATCCCAACACCTGTCAGGCAGAATGGGGAATCCTAGTAGGAAAGCCCAGGTGCCCATGTAAGCATAAGAGGCCCTGCTGCTGAACAAGGGATTTTTTTTTTTATCTGGGAACTGCTTTATTAAAAGCAGCGGAGAACCAAATATTGCCCTCAGAGAGCCAAGGGGGTCCCAATAGGGGAAACTAAATAGCATGTAGATATGAACAGCAAGAGGCAAGGGAGGCCTGGGCCCAGCTTACTGACCCTCCTCAGGGACTCTATTGGGTCCTCCTGCTCCTCTTCAGTCTCCCCAGTGCTAGTAGCCCTTAGGCAATAGCATGGACATAGGGCGGCTGTTTGCTCCAGGAAACATGGGCATACCTGCGCTCTGAGCAATGATGGGCCCTTCCAAGCTCAATCTCAATGACCACTGCACCATAGTGTGGGCCAGGAGAGTTACATCTACTTACACTGCTGCACCAGTCCACACACCTTGTCACTTGGTGGAGGCATTAAATACTGGCTTCTCCCAGTGTTGCACCAGATGATATATATGATACGATATTACTCAGTATCACTGAATGATGCTTGTCTGCCTCCACCTGCTGGAAAAAGACAACTGAACTGGTCTATGCAGGATAATAAAAATATTTTGTGCAGAGATTATAATCAGGACCTGAACAGCTCTGGGTGTCTGACACATATGGAAAGCCAGATCGATTTTCTATGCTTAAGATTTTATCAGTATGTTATCTACTGAACAGAGGGCTAACAATGTACGTTCAATCTTCCCCAGCAATACTTAAAATCAAACCCAACTTCATCTCCTATCCATTGTGCTCACTGCTCCAAATACAGGCATGCACCACTGACTGAGGGATATCCCGATGGCATCTTGAGCCAGGGACACTCAATCCTCTTTCCTTGACTACGCTTATCCCTTTTTTCTCTAGAGCTCTGTTGGCAGAGGTAGTGAAACAAGGAAAAAAAGCTGCTACTAGTGCATGCCGGCACAACACCTTCACTAATGCTAACCACTGGAACAGCCTAACTACTCCTCAGGCCACAAGCTAAATTCCCAGTATTCAACAATCAGGTCTCCTGCACATTTCTTTGCATCCAGGTTTAATAGCCAATACCTTCATTACCACAGGGCTTAAATGAATACTGCAGTGGTTATGCTTTTGAGTGCTAAACTTTTGTGCATAAGGCAAAAAGTGTGCATAGAACCCAAGCTTTGTTACATCAGGCCCTGGTACTTAACTACTAATGTTTTCTATTTATGCATCGTTAAGGACCAGAGAGCTTTGACAAATGTATCATATATTAAAAAACCCTGTTAAACAAATATAATAAATATAGTCTATCCAAATTACTTCAGACATTACTCACCAATTTTGGAACCACCCACCCTCAAAACAGAAGATTATTTAAATTGAGTTGGATTTTATTTAATCTGACAAAACTATAGAGAGGCACATACAACATAATGACATCTAGTTGTTTGGAAACAAATTGATATTTTAGTAAAGGCCAAACAGTTTCTGCATTATGTACCAAATCAACCACAAGTTACTGCTATGATCTGGTTGTAACCAATTAGTACTAGCAAACCTTTGCTCTGGTCAAGCTGGTTTCACAAATCTAGTTATGCCCAGCATTGTGTATTTTAGCAAGTGGAGGAAGAGCAAATTATCTTAAAAGCTACAGAACAAAAAGTGCAAGTAATATGAAACATGATCTTATAACCGCTGGGTCATCAACCAAGTCATTTACAATTAAACAACTAATCCTCAGAGAAGTTACATTATAAGCATCTATGGCAAGCAGCTTAGCAGCCTTCAACTGCCAGAATACCATCACTGCAGGGGCTGTTGTGTTGCATATTAAACGTGCCCTTTCTTGACCTCCAAAGCTTAAGAGGCACTAAAGACTGCAATGGGAAACCTGACAAACTCCAGAAGGAATGGAAGTGACCGAATTCCACCAAAATCAAATGCAAACCTATTACCTCTTCCTTCCCTGAAGCATCTGCCCTTTTTCGCTGAGGAGGTGGGATAGGCTTAAAAGCCAGCTTTTGCAAAAAATAAAATGTATGCTTCTTATTTTGATTGAAAACGTCCTTAACACACTATATTAGAATGTGCTGGTACTAAACAGACTAATTGAAAAAAACCAAACATACTACAATTCGCCCCTATAGTTCAAGCGACATGAAAACATCAATACTAAATGTAAAAGGAGACCAATCGATTCTAAAAACTTAGACGAACAAGAATAGGAAAAAGACCGAGACCGTTTTTGCTTCCCCTTCCGGTAATCCAGATATACTTTTCCCTTATATAATCCTACCTTCATCTTGTACTGCAGCTGCGGCAAAGCGCCGGAAGGCCCCGTTCTGCGGCTGCCGAGAAGCGCTGTTCTTGCGGGCGATCACACCATCCTGTGCCAGCTGGAAGTGCGGGGCGTTGAACGGATTCACCCGGGCCACAGAGGCAACGGACGAATACATCTCGGCTTGATGCTGCAGAGAAAGGACCGACAATTATTAAGGAGGCAACAAAGACAAAAACGGAAAAAAAGCCCCTCAAATTCAAGGTAGCAATAGTTATGAGATGCCCGAAGGCCTCCTCCGGTGTCAGGCAAAGCAACTCTATCCTTCACCAGCAATACCGCCAGCCGATTTGCTCTCCAGCACCTCTGGCGTTTCCCGCGCGACAGCCAGGACATAGCTCCCACCAACATCCCTTTAAACACTATGCAAACGCCCCAGCAGACCTGCACGCACTCTCTAAAATGGCGTCCGCTTCCCCTAGCCGGCTCTCAGAGACCGAACGTCCTCCAGCACCAACGAATTTGTCCTTTTCTGACGTCACCAACCACGTGGGTCTGTGTCCTTGGGGTGAAGCCCTAGCTCTGATTGGTGGGCGAACTCCGCGACGGCTAGGTCACAAAGAGGCGAGATTCGTGAGCAGGAACTTGTGCGACCGAAAGCGTCATGTGACTCTAATCATGTGACAGCTGACATTGACCTGTTACCTGCAACAATGTCAGGCTCACCTTTTGTATTTTAATAGCCCCTAGAGGAAGGAATGTGCACCCACTGTATGGGGAGCTTATTATTCTCTTTTAAGTAAGAGTAAAATTATAACTTCCAAGAACTTATCCAACCCCTTTTTTTTAACCTAGTTTAGCCATATCCTCCAGCAATGAATTCGAGAGATTAGGAAAATAAGGTGATACTTTTTATTAGACTAACTTAATAAAAAATAAAAAAGCCCCTTAGCTACTATTGAAGAGGACTACCACAGCTCACTACTTTATCCAGAGTCATCCCTTTCGCATAAGATATGCCACAAGCCCAGTATCCTGTTTCCAACAGTGGCCAACTTAGGTCATACGTACCTAGCAGTATCCCCAAGACACAGGTTCCACAATGCTTGTTCTGGGTCAAGCATTGATATCCTGGGTCTCTTCTTAATAATGATTTATGGACCTTTCCTCCAGGAACTTGTCCAAACCTTTTTTAAATCCAGCTACACTAACAGCCTTTACTACATCCTCCGATAACAAAATTCCAGAGTTTGATTACATGTTGAGTGAGAAAACATTTTCTTTTATTAATCTTAAATAGTTTACCCTGTAGCTTCATTGCATGGCCCCTAGTCTTTCTATATTCTGATAAGGTAAACAATCGATCTATGTTTATCCATTCCACTCCATTCATTAATTTACCATTACTTATATATTGTATGCAATAAGGTCGCCGTATCTTAAAAAGGATATAGCGTTATTAGAAAAGGTTCAGAGAAGAGCCACCAAAATGGTAAATTGTAAATATGTTTTTAAGTACCCTGTATGTAGCTACAATATTCAATCAACTGTAAATCCTGTAACCCCATGCTTGCTGTGCACTATCTCCCCTCCCTAATTGAAATGTACATACTCTAATTACCAGCCAGTACAGCCAACTCTCCCATGTATAGCAACCGCTGCTAATCACTGGAAGCAGCGGGATACAAATGTACGTTAAATAAATAAATAAAGGATACTCCTATGAAGAAAGGGTAAAAAGGTTAGGGCTCTTTAACCTGGAAAAGAGACAGCTGAGGGGAGATATGATAGAAATCTATAAATTAATGAACGGAGTGGAACGGGTAAACGTAGATCAATTGTTTACATTATCAGAACATAGAAAGCCTTTGGGAATGCAGCATGCAAAAGAGATAACTAGGATGCCATGCCTTAGTGGAATGGATCAAGCCAGGCATGGGAGGGAAGAGGAAGGAAAAGGTGGGAATGGCAGAGTCGAGTTTGGGTTTGTGAGAGAGCTGAAGTATTTATGGGGGTAGGTGGCATAGAAGATAACAGAATAGTCAGCCCTGGGAAGAGAGGTCAAGCCTGGGCCAGGAGGGAAGAGAAAGCAATAATTGTGGATTCAAACCTGGGCTGATGTGGAGGAAAGAATGAGGGATTTCACAATGTTTTTGCATTACAGCCTTCCTGGCTGAAGGCAAAAATGCAGTGGTGTGCCTTTGAGTCAATGCCGACTCCTGGTGACCCAGCAGCTCCTGGGTTCTCTTGGCAGTGTGACTAGAACTAGATTGCCAAGCCTTTCTTCAGAGACAATGGAGAGTTAAGTGACTTGCCCAAGGCCACAAGAAGTGCTGGTGGGAATCAAACCCTGGTTACCAAGCTGGTGCTCTAAACATTAGGCTACTCCTCCACACCTATGGCTGAAGGCACAGACTCCTTGTTTGAGACCAGCTAAAGAAGAGGATCATGGGACAGCTGGTAGAACAGACTCATCCTGTAGTATCCATCACCAAGGTGTTTCGGCTATCATCTATTTGTAGCCTGGACATTTTATGGCAGCTATGAGCTCTGCAACTTCTGCTGTAATTCTTGCTGCTGTCAGTATTTGGGCAGCTTGGAAACTTGTCAGCACCACAGATGCAGCTCTCCTTGCCTGCTTGTCCAATAGATTCAATACTCCTTTCTCAAGAGGATCTGGGAAATGTCATCAATAAAAGGGGAGGCATCAGGGGGTGGCTGACAGGAGGGGGTAAATACTGTGGGAGAGCATGAAGTGGCAGGTGCTTTATTGGATCTGGACTAGGACAGCAAGAATGGCAGGTGTGGGAGGGCTAAAGGACAGCAGCATTATACTAAAACCAATATCGTAGTTTAAAATGAAGAAATTTCAATGCTTTATAGGAAATTATAGATGAAATCAGTATGCTGCCCAAAGTATGTGCTTCTGTCTAGTTATAATGTACTGCTGTATATACTTCATGCATCCAATTAGGCAATATTTGCACACTAACATCATAGGGAATACATACAAACAGAAAAGCAGATCTCTACCACACCTCCCAAAGCCATCCTGCATGAACTTGTTCAGGCAAAAGCTATCTGGTGATATAGCTCAGCTCCTTAAACAGAGGAAGATCAACTGGAGAGCAGCTGCATTCCTTCAGCTGAGCTTGCTAGTGTCTCCAAATGGGCGATTTTTGCACATACCTTGACAGAAATAAACCTCACTCCTTAGCCAGAGTATGTAGAGTATTATCTCAGTCTCTCAAATTTACTAATGATCACCTTAATAGTTACCTTATGCCCAAAGACAGCTTCCTTCTGGAGTTCATAAGATGAGACATGTAAAGGCAGCTTTTCAAGCTACAATTGGAAGTTCCTCTTAATTAGGGCTCTGGCTACCAGTACAATGGATCCTCAAATTGGCCTCAACCATGAGAGTTCCTTTAATCCTAATTCCACTTATAGCCTGCCCACACTCAAAACCATTGTCAAAGCTCAACAGGCAAAATTACTGGCCCCTAATATGAGCCAAACTACAGACATTATATCATAGATGTTTCCTATGTAACATAGCATTGAAGTGGGAAAAACATAATACAAAAACCATTGAAACAATCTATTTAAGCTGCAATGCTAAGCCCCCCCCCACAATTCACAATAATTGCTTGACAATGCATGAGGGCTTAACATCATTACTTTTTTTCTTCAACATAAAAGCAAAACACATGGAGGCCTGATTCCATACTGTGTACATGCAGCCCATCCAGACATCCAAAAAATGGACAGGGCACAAGTGTACTTGATTCTGCAAGCAGGAGCGCTATACATTCTTGCAGCTCTAGAATCAGGGTGCCTGGATGGGCCAGAGTGCACAGTATGTTGAACAGGGAGATGTACAGCATAATGCCCTTCTCCACCACTCAGTGCTCCTGCTGGTGCCATGGCATCCCATCACCATGGCACCAGGATGCTCAGCAGGCACACATAAGGCCTGGCAGCGATACAAAATTCATTTCCCCTCCACCCAATCCTCAGTGGGGTCAGTCAGGGATGGGATTGGGCAGCAGGAGCTCACCTGCCATAGCTCCCTAAGTTTGCAGGGGCTGCCTGCCCCAGTCACTGCCTCAGATGGGACTTATTCCTCCAAGGTGGAATAAGTCAGACTTCTATCCTGCCCCCACTGGACATACAAAGGCCTACCCTGAATGGCTCTGGATGCCCGGGTGCCTCCCCTGCCTGGCACTCACCACACAAAGGCCCCAGGGGTGCAGGGAGAGCGTAGTTACTCACCTGTAATAGGTGTTCTCCAGGAGCAGCAGGAATCAGTCCTCACATATGGGTGACGTCGGAGCCCTCGCGGAGCAATTTTTCCCCAGCTTTCAAAGAAAGCCTTTGGGAATTGCAGCGCGCATGCGCGGTCCCCTTCCTGCCCAAAGGTGCCATCTTGGCCAGTCTGATGACATAGCAAAAAGACAGCAAAAAATTTGTAAAAACTAAATCATATGACTGCAACTCCACGGGGAGGAGGGAGGGTTGTGAGGACTGATTCCTGCTGCTCCTGGAGAACACCTGTTACAGGTGAGTAACTACGCTTTCTCCAGGACCAAGCAGGAAGTCAGTCCTCACATATGGGACTCCCAAGCTTAAGGCTACCGGAGACCCTAAGCACAAAAATGAGCTCCCTCTAGCTCAGCAGCACAGAAGGAAGGAATCTTCTCTGACTAATCTCCAACCGGTAGCCCAACATCCGGGATGGAGGGTAGGAGTCGCTTAAACCTTGAAGAGATTACGGAGGACTGCCTGTCCGAAAGCACTGTCCCTGCGGGACTCCCTCTCGAGGCAGTAATGGGTTGCAAAAGTCTGTCTCGAAGACCAAGTAGCGGCCCGGCAGATGTCTGCCAATGGAACAGAGCGGAGGTAAGCCACTGACGCAGCCTTCGCCCTAACCCGATGAGCCGTGACTCGACTTTCCAACGAGAGGCCTGCCGCCCCATAAGTCCAAGCGATACAGTCAGCTACCCAGATGGACAGAGTACACTTGGAGACAGGGAGCCCTAATTTATTAGGGTCGTAAGACAGGAAGAGCTGAACAGTCTTACGGTGCTCCCGCGTACGATCAAGGTAGAAGGTTAACGCCTTCCGACAGTCCAGGGTATGCAAGACCATTTCAGCTCGGCTGGAGTGTGGCCTGGGAAAGAAGGTCGGAAGCACCACCTCCTGATTGATGTGAAAAGGGGAGACCACTTTTGGAAGAAACTTAGGGTGAGTCTGCATGACTACCCTGTTCTTGTAGAACCTAGTACACTAGGGGGATCAGACACTAGGGCCTGCAGTTCACTAACGCGTCTAGCGGAAGTGAGAGCTACCAGGAATAAGGTTTTCCAAGAAAGAAAACGGAGAGGACAGGTAGCCATGGGTTCAAAAGGCGGACAGGTGATCCGCTGTAAAACCACGTTCAGGTCCCAGTCGGGGGCTGGGGGGCGCAAAGGTGGTTTAAGGAGGAGACCTCGGGAGAACCGTGCCACGAGAGGGGGGCCGGAGAGAGGTCTGCCTTCCACCGGCACATGATGTGCAGAAAGAGCACTGAGGTGAACTTTGACCGAGTTGGACTTAAGTCCAAGATTGGAGAGGGAAAGCAAGTACTGCAAGACCACCGACACCGAGCAGGAGAAGGGGTCTTGCGACTGTTGAGTACACCAGGTGGAGAAGCGACGCCATTTAAGGGCGTAGGACTTCCGGGTAGAGGGTCGCCTGGAAGCCAGCATGACCTCTTCCACCTCCAGAGGCAGCAGGAGGGGAGCAAGGACTACCCTTTCAGCAGCCAGGCCATCAGATGAAGAGATCTGAGGTTGGGGTGTAGGAGAGACCCCTGATCCTGGGTCAGGAGATCAGGTTGAAACCCCAGAGGCAACGGAGTATCCACCGCTAGTTGCATCAGAAGCGGGAACCACGGTTGCCTGGGCCACCGGGGAGCTATCAGGATCATCAAAGCCTTGTCCTGGAGAACCTTGAAAAGTGTTCGAGACACCAGCGGCATGGGAGGAAAGGCATACAGAAGGCCCGTGGACCAGGAGAGCAGAAAAGCATCAGCCGCTACTCGGAGGGGATGCGGTTCCCGAGAGCAGAACCGAGGAAGTTGCCTGTTCAGAGGACTGGCAAATAGATCCAGCGTGGGGAGGCCCCACTGGAGAAAGATCCTTTGAACCACCAACGGGTCCAATCTCCACTCGTGTGGTTGGAGGATTCTGCTCAGTTTGTCTGCCAGGTAATTTTCTTGACCTGGGAGGTAGACAGCTTTGAGGAAGATCCCTCGGCTGACGGCCCAAGCGCAGAGCTTTTGTGCTTCCCGACAGAGAAGGAAGGAGCCCGTGCCCCCCTGTTTGTTCACGTAGAACATGGCCACTTGATTGTCCGTCTGGACGAGGACGGACTGGCGAGTGGTAAGGTGGGAGAAGGCCCGGAGAGCCAGGCGGATCGCTCTGAGCTCCAGGAAGTTTATCTGCTGGGCAGATTCCCACGGGGTCCAGAGACCCTGAGTACATGTCCCTTGGCAATGTGCTCCCCAACCCAGGAGAGAAGCGTCGGTCGTCAGTACCTGAACAGGCGGAGGAAACTGAAAGGGCATTCCAAGCACTAGGTTGGGCAGATGAAGCCACCACCATAGAGAAGAGACCAGCGGGCTGGAGATTCGTACTGAGTCCGCTAGTCTCCCCGAGGCCTGACGCCATTGTGAGCGAAGGCACCATTGAGCAGGCCGCATATTCAGGCGGGCATTGGGGGTCACATGGACCGTGGAAGCCATATGGCCGAGCAGTTTCAGAAAGTGCCTGGCCGAGACCCGGGAATGGCTGCGAAAGCGGCTGGCGAGAGCCATGAGCCGTTGTGCCCTGTTGAGCGGCAGAAAGGCTCGCGCTTGAAGCGTGTTTATCCTGGCGCCGATGAACTCGAGATCCTGAGAGGGGAGCAAAGTGGACTTTTC
Source organism: Ichthyophis bannanicus (assembly GCA_033557465.1). Taxonomy (NCBI): domain Eukaryota; kingdom Metazoa; phylum Chordata; class Amphibia; order Gymnophiona; family Ichthyophiidae; genus Ichthyophis; species Ichthyophis bannanicus. Next base: position 486,430,903 of record CM066037.1, read on the forward strand.
GAAGTTTATGACAAAGCCCAAGTACTGGAACAGAGTCACAGTACGTTGCGTGGCGTGAGCGGCCTCCGTGGAGGACGGTGCTCTGATGAGCCAGTCGTCTAGGTAAGGGAAGACAAAGAGGCCTTGAAGCCGGAGATAAGCCGCCACCACTGCGAGACATTTTGTGAAGACTCGGGGTGCGGAGGATAGGCCAAAGGGCAGTACCCTGTACTGGTAATGATTGCCTGCCACCACAAACCTTAGGTATTGTCGGTGGCTTGGGTGGATGAGGGATGTGAGTGTAGGCATCCTTTAGATCCAAGGAGCATAGCCAATCTCCCTGCCGGAGGTAGGGCAGCAGGATTCCAAGGGTAAGCATCTTGAACTTTTCCCTTTCCAGGAACTTGTTGAGATTCCGCAAGTCCAGGATGGGTCTGAGGCCTCCGGTTCGCTTTGGTACCAGGAAGTACCTGGAATAAAAGCCTTGACCTCTCAGGTGGTGGGGCACCGGTTCCACCGCCTGTTCCTGAAGAAGACTTGCCAACTCTTGAAGGAGTAAGTCCCGGTGAAGGGGGGGGGGGGTCGCAGAGGCTCCCCTGGAAAGTAGGGGGGAGGTACCTGGTGGAAGTGTAGAAGATAGCCCTCTCGGACTATGTGGAGCACCCAGGTATCTGACGTGATGTTGGACCACCTGTGGGCAAAGTGGACCAGCCGGCCTCCCGTGCTGAGAGAAACCAGCGGAGGGGGAGAGGCTATGCTGAAAGAGTCAAAAACCCCCACCCTGCAGAGCAGGGGCCGGTGGCGCAGGCTTGGGGGCTTGCTGCCTACGGGACCCGTTACCCCGTCCCTTGGCCTGCTGACCCTGTTGGGGAGCTGCGGAGGCCTGATAATGAGGGTAGTGTTTATAGGCAGCCGTCTTCCTCGGGTAAAAGGGCTTTTTCCCCGAGCCCTTCTTCTTCTGGGAAGGGGCAGAGGTTTTCCTGGAGAGCCGAGTCCTGGTGAGAGTCTCTGTCTCGAGTTGTGCAGCCTTCTCGTCCATAGGTTTGCCAAAGAGGTTTTCACCTCTGCAGGGGACATCGACCAACTTGTCCTGCACCCAGGGCTCGAGGTCGGATGACTGAAGCCAAGCCTGTCGGCGGGCCCCGATGCCGGCTGCGGCTACTCGAGCCGATGCCTCAAAGCCATCATAGGCTGCTCGAGAGATAAACTTTGAGCACTCTCGAATACCAGTGGACAAGGCCAGGAACCTCCGCAAAGGTTCCTCAGAGAGACCCGCAGAGAATCCGGCTATTTCCTTAGCCAGGTCCCTGAGATGCATGCCCATGTAGAGCTGGTAAGTCTGGACCCGACAAGCAAGCATAGAGCCCTGGAAACACTTCTTACTAATGCCATCCAGGCTGCGGGCTTCCCTGCCGGGAGGCACCGAGGAGTGCATCTTCTGGCTCTTGAGCCTATGCATGGCCGATTCCACCACCATGGAATGGTGCGGCAGCTGTGCTTTCTGGAAGCCAGGGCTCTTGCGGACTCGATATATGGCATCGACCCGCTTGCTTAATACCGGCGACGACGCCGGGCTCTCCCACATGCGGAAGAGAAGTCGTTCCAGCATCGGAGGAACCGGTACAGTAAAATGTTCCTTTGCAGGAGAGTCATACTGGAGGGCATGAAGCTCTTCGGCTCGAGGCTCCTCCTCGGGATCTGCAGGGAAGGCCAAGGCCTTGGCCATATCCCTCACGAAGTCCGAGAACCGTGCATCCTCCGGAGGGGACTGTCTCCGAGGTTCGGACTCGGGGGAGTCCGAAGGAATACACCGAGTCTGAAAAGAATCAGGTGACTCTTCCACCTCGGATTCCCAGGCGGACTCCTCGGAGGAGGAGTCGAGCGGCTCTGGCCGGGTGGGCACTGACGCCGTCCGCCCCCACGCCGAGGGAGTCGGTGTCGACGACCGCGGCCCCGAGCGGGAGGCCGAAGGGGACCTCGACCGAGGATCGACTCGAGCCCGCATGGACTCGAGGATCGGCTCGGTCTCCGGGGTCGACTTAGACGTCGACGTCCCGGCGGTCAGGGCAGAAGCGCCAGCGAGGCCAGCGATCAATGCCCGCTGCTGGTCCATGAAGGCAGCTAGGCTGCTCTCCAAGGCCGTCAACCTGAGTCTGAACTCAGGAGACCCAGCAGCCCCCGACTCGGGCCCCGACGGCGTCAGGCCCGACGTCGGACCCCTCGGAGGCGAGTCCACGAGGACAACAGGACTTACGTGAGCAGACGAGTCCATCTCCAGACGAGGCTGCTTGGACGGCCGCTCCAGCTCCAAAGACCCGGGACGGCCCTCGCGGAGCCAGGGGCATCCACCGACGCCATCCTCGCGGGTTTCTTCCTCCGATGATGTTCCCGGGAAGGAGACCCCCTCTCAGAGGAGCTCCGACGGTGTTCAGAGCCAGATTCCCTGGACACCGAAGCTTCTGACGAGGTCTGGGTACGGCTGGGGTCAGAGAAGATTCTCTCCCGCTGATGCTGCCGACTCCGCAAAGATTTCACGGACATCTTGCTACAGGCTCCACAGATCATTTCTTCATGATCTGGGCCCAGGCAATGGAGGCAGCAATCATGTGTGTCAGAAAGAGACATGAGTTTCTTACACTGAACACACTTTTTAAAACCACTGGCGGCCATCGGGGGAAAAAGGGCCCCTGCGAGGTCAAACGTTCGTGCCGCCAGGGAAAAGCGAAAAAAGCGCGAATTTGTCACGAAGGACAGAAAAAAAGGGGAGGCCTCGCAACCGGCGTCGTGAGGCCGGACGGAAAAAGGACCGGTGTCGAACCGAAGAAAATACTAAAATAAAGAAAGAAAATCAACTTTTCAGCGGTGACTTGTAGACAGCGTCTGTAGGGCTCCGCGGAAAAAAGAAGACTGGCCAAGATGGCACCTTTGGGCGGGAAGGGGACCGCGCATGCGCGCTGCAATTCCCAAAGGCTTTCTTTGAAAGCTGGGGAAAAATTGCTCTGCGAGGGCTCCGTCGGCGCCGACGTCACCCATATGTGAGGACTGACTTCCTGCTTGGTCCTGGAGAATAGGAGGACCAGAATACAGTCCCAGCCCTGTTCAGGGGTTGGATATCCAACCCCGCTATTCGTATCTTGGAATACCAGCCTTAACTTATAAACATATAATGACCACAGCCAATGGTTTCACCATAACAGCGGCTTTGTCAAAGGCATTCAACTTGGTGCTGTGACTTTTCTAATGAAGGCAGCGCTATGGCACCAAGTTGAATGTCTTTGACAAAGCCACTGTTATCACAGCAAAAGCAGATGGGGTCATTATGGGTTTAGAAGCTAAGTGCTGTGCTTGTATTTTGAAGAAAGTAGTAATGCCATTAAGCCCTCATGTATTGTCAAGCAATTATTGTGAATTTTGTGTGGAGACTTTGAAACAAGCTATTTAAACTGTGATGCTATGTTTTTTGCATTATATGCTTTTCCCACTTCAGGATTATAATGGTTTTAAATCTGTATTTGGACTCTCTTGCAATACTCTCCTTTTGGGGTCCTGAGTGGTGTGTTTTTGGAGATTAGTTGTTACTATTTATGAACAGAAATATTTGTTAAGCAATTCACCTTCTCCTCAGCCTCTATGTACTGTATTATTCCTTCACCCTTGAGATTCAGTGCCACTTTTTGCACTGCCCCCTAGAGTCTTGTCCCTTTCCCCCTCCATTTTATCATACTGGCTATTTGCAACTCTGGATTTCAAACACACAGATGTTCAGGTCCCGCTTATAATCTCTGCACAAAATATTTTCAAGCATCATTCAGTCCTGATATTACTCTGTGTATCATCTGGTACAATACTGGGAGAAGCCAGTATTTTCTGCCTCCAACAGATGACAAGCTGTGTGGACTGGTACAGCAGTACAGGTAGATGTAACTCTCCTGGTCCATATTATGGTGCAGTGGTCATTGAGAATGAGGCTGGAAGGGCCTATCATAGCTCAGAGCACAGGTATGCCCATGGTTCCTGAAGCAGACAGCTGCCCTAAGGCAGGAGTCTCAAACTCAAATTGCTTTGAGAGCCAAATGAGGACTTGTAAAGTAACCTGCGGGCTGCATCGCCAGAACTTTTTTTTACAATGGAAAAAAGTCAACATAACAAGAACATAGTGCTGACTCATAGTGCCCAAAGGGGGAGTTTACCTTGTGTTCTCTTCAGTCACCCACCGGATGTCTCACGTCTCTGCCGGATGGATCAGCTTCCCGCTCAGGCCATGTGGAATGCAGGACCCCTCATGCGTTCCACCTCCTCATGGTAATGGCTGCAGCCATGCAGGGACTGGAAATCACCCTCAGGCAGCCAAATCTCAGGGCCAAAACAGAAAGAGCTCCTCATTCACCTCTCAACATGCCACCTCTGCTGCATTCCATCTGCACTCAGTAGAACCTTTCCTAATAAAGGTGAGTTCTGCCGTTAAACCGGGCTCTCCGATGCCTCCGATTCGCTAGAAAACACTCCTTCAATCGGCTGGGTCAAAATCCCAAAATGCATCATGGGCTGCACAAAATTCTCATGCGGCCCGTGGGCCACGTGTTTGAGACCCCTGGCCTAAGGGCTACTAGCACTGGTGGGAAGACGAGTAGGAGGACCCAATTGAGTTTCTGAGGGGGGTCAGTAAGCTGGGCACAGGCCTCCCTTGCCTCTTGCTGTCCTTATCTACATGCTATTTACCTATTTAGTTTCCCCTTTCCCTCATCGGGACCCCCTTGGCATCTTCAGAGGGCAATATTTGGTTCTCTGCTGCTTTTAATAAAGCAGTTCCAAGAATTAAAAATAAGATCCTTTGTTCAGCAGCAGGGCCTTATGCTTGCATGGGCACCTGGGCTTTCCTACAAGGATTCCCCATTCTGTCTGACAGGGGTTGGGATTCCTTTGTCCATCTCCTTTTTCACCACAGCCCTGCTTCCTGGCATGTTGTGTGTTTATTTTATTTATTTATTTATTAACTTGCAGCCCCCAGCAGCTTTCTCCATGGGCTGCTTATCTTTACCACTGTTGTGGCTGCATGGCCCTAGGCACACTTCTCACATTTCAGGACACCCTCCCTCCCCTCTTCCCCCCCCCCCCCCACACACACACACAGGGCCTGATGCAATTTCTATTGCCCCTGCCACTCCTGCCTTTTTTCTGCCAGTAGGCACTGTAATCATTTCAGATGGCAGATTAGCCCTAGCAGAGGCGGAGTTTGGTGGAGAAACCTTAAGTATAAGCCTATTATTGGCCCCAGGAAGCCTTTCTAGGCCCTGTGGCTTTTTTTTCAACCTGCTGGTACTGCAGCTCCTGATATAGGGCTATATTCAGTTCTGGCTCGCTGCTTAACAGCCCCTTTTGTGGGGGGTTGAGGCCTGGGCTCTCCCTCCTAGGACCCACAACTGCTCCTGTCCTGACTCTTACTTTGTCCTTGGCACTCCATTCCTCAGGGAGCCTAATCTTATCCCATATGGGGGTGTTTGAGGAACAAAGTGACGCTCTTGTCACCAGATGTTAAGTCTAGGGAGGATGGAATGCTAGTTCCTCCAGAGTTGAATTAGGATATCCACCTTTTTCACTGTTGGGTCCTATTTATGTTTGAGTTTCTTAATATTTTGTAACAGTAGGGCAGTTTACAAAACAAAATAAAAATATCAGCTAAGAGCCAAAAAAAGAGAAAATAACTCCATTCTTGACAGGACAATAATAGCACAATCATAGTGAGAGAAGAAGAAAGTAAGAAGGGATAGAGCAGTAGGAGTAGTCGGAGACACAAAGCGAGAGGGGAGGGATTTTAGGTGATTAGGGAGTGGTAGATGGTAAGTCAAAGGCATTTTAGAAAAGGTGAGTTTTCAGGAGTGTCTTAAATTTGGGTAAAGATGATTCTTAGCATAGCGTGGGTGGGAGAGAATTCCAGAGATAGGGACCAAGGAAGAAGGCGGCTGAATGCCAGGTAGACTGAAGATGGGCACAGGCAATTGCTGTGAACTGAGCAAAGGCTGCAGGAGGAAGTTTAGAATTAGAGCAGGTCAACCAGGTATTGCAGGCTGTTTGAATAGATAACATGAGTCAGAGTGAGGATTTTGTATTGAATATAGAAGGCAAGGGGAAGCCAGTGAAGTTTAATAAGAATACGGGTGATGTGTTCCCGGCGAGTAGTGTGGGCTATAAGCCAGGCTGCTGTAATCTACAATAGTTTTAGCCAGTGCAGTTGGACCTTGGAAATGCCAGCAAGGGCAAGGTTGCAAAAATCCAGACGTGATAGGAGGAGGATGGTCAGGGCTTGTTAAAGACAGAAAGGGATGGATAGCCCATATTTGTTGGAGATAGAAAAAGGATCAGTAGGAGAGAAAAGAGATATGATCATGAAAAGAAAGTATGGTATCCAAAGTGACACCAAGATAACAGACTGTAGTGACCAAGGGGAGTGTAACATAGAAACAGAGATGACAAAAAAAGAGCACATGGCCTATCTAGTCTGTCCTTCCATATCAACTACAAAAGTCCCCTTTTTACCTTTAGAGATCCTCTGTGTTTGTCCCATGCTTTTTTGAATTCAGTTACTGTCCTCATCTCTACCACCTCCACTGGGAAACTATTCCATGGATCCACTACTCTTTCCGTAAAGAAATATTTCCACATATCACTCCTGAATCTCTCTCCCTTCACCCTCATCCCATGTCCCCTCGTAACAGAACTTGCTTTCAATTGAAAGAGGCTCTCTCCCTGAACATTTATGCCACGGAGGTATTTAAACATCTCAATCATATCACCTCTATCCTGACTTTCCTCTAAGGTATACATATTAAGATCCTTCAGTCTGTCCTCATATGCTTTATAATGAAGATCACTAATCATTTTAGTAGCCACCCTCTGCATCGATTCCATCCTTTTCACATCCTTTTGAAGGTGCGGTCTCCAGAATTGCACACTATACTCCAAATGAGGGTCACACCAGACTTACACAGAGGCATTATCACCACCTTTTTTCTGCTAGCCATTCCTCTTCATATGCACCCAAGCATCCTTTTAGCTTTTGCCGTCACCTTTTCTACCTGTTTAGCTACTTTAAGATCATCAGACACAACCACGCCTAGGTCCCGCTCTTCTTTAGTGGACAAAAGTACTTCACCCCCTATACTATATTGCTCTCTTGGATTGCTGCAGCCCAAATGCATAACCTTACATTTTTTAACATTAAATCCCAGCTGCCAAATTCTAGACCATTCTTCAAGCTTAGCTAGATCCCTCCTCATGTTATCTACACCTTCCTGGGTGTCTACTCTATTGCAGATTTTGGTATCGTCCGCAAAGAGGCAAACCTTACCCGACAGCCCTTCCGCTATATCACTAACAAAGATGTTAAAAAGAATCGGACCAAGGACAGATCCCTGGGGCACACCACTGGTAACATCCTTCTCCTCAGAGTGAGCTCCATTTACTTGTACTCTTTGTCGCCTTCCACCCAACCAATTTCTAACCCAAGCAGTAACTTTAGGGTCCATCCCTAGGGTGCTCAGTTTGTTTATAAGTTGCCTGTGAGGAACATTGTCAAAGGCTTTACTGAAATCTAAATACACCACAACTAGGGCTCTCCCTCGGTCCAACCCCCTGGTCACCCAGTCAAAGAAATCAATCAGATTTGTCTGACAAGACCTGCCTCTGGTGAATCCATGCTGTCTCAGATCCTGTAATCCGCTGGACTCCAGAAACCTCACTATTTTCTCTTTCAGCAGCGTTTCCAATAATTTACTCACCACCGAAGTTAAACTAACCGGCCTGTAGTTTTCAACCACATCCTTACTTCCACTTTTGTGTAAAGGCACCACATGAGCCTCTCTCCAGTCCTTTGGCACCACTCCCGACTCCAACGAGGCATTGAAAAGGTCAGTCAGTGGAGCTGCTAGGACGTCCCCAAGTTCCCTCAGTATTCTAGGGTGTATCCCATCCGGTCCCATCGCTTTGTCTACTTTAAGTTGAGCTAGTTTCTCACAAACACAGTCTTGTGAAAATTGTTCAAGATGTCCCTCGCTTCTGTTCCTATTTGTGGGTGTTTTCTGAGGTCCTGCTCCTGGTTCTTCATCTGTGAACACAGAACAAAAATATTTGTTAAGCAATTCCACTTTATCCTTATCAGCTTCTACATATTCCTCCCCTGCACCCTTGAGTCTGACAATACCATATTTGCCCTTCCTCTTCTCACTAATATATCTGAAAAATGTCTTACCCCCCCCCCATTTTATTGCATTGGATATTTCCTCCTCCTTTTGAATCTTTGCCTTCTTGACTACTTTGCTAGCTTCTCTAAGTTTTTCCAAATACAGATGCCTGTCTCCTCTCTGTGATCTCTTGTATTTCATGAAGGCCTCTCTGTAGCATTGTCAGGTACTGGAGCAGCTGATGGACAGGAATTACCAAATGTGAACCAGATTGTCTCCACCCTCCTACTCAATCTGTACCTACAACCCATCACCCACATATTCAGAAAGCACAACATTCAATACTATATCTGCAAGGATGACATTATGTTGTCACTCCCAATCAATATAAACCACCCCACCTACAATAAGCTAGTTTACTATATTAAGGAAACTGACTCCTGGCTAAAATCCAACAATCTCAACCTACACTACAAAAAGACAAGCGCTGCACATCACAAGAAACCAAGACACAACCCTACCCCAAACCATCACCATTAACACCACCACAATTCCAGTCAAGCAAGAAGTTAAATACCTTGGTATAATCCTGGACACATCACTCAGCATGATACCCCACCTGAAACAAACAGCCAGAACAATTCTATACAAACTAAAGTCCATACAACATTTAAGACCCTTCCTTGAAGAAAACGACTTTAGATCAGTCATCCAAGCCATCACCCCCCCCCCCCCCAAACACACACACACACTTCAACTACTACAACAGCCTGTTGCAGGCTCTACCAGCAAAAAACCTACACATACTCCAACGAGCATAAAACATCACAGCAAAGCCAGACTAAATGACCACATCACACCCCTTCTATTTGACCTACACTGACTCCCAATAGAAAGCCGGATGAAATATATGCTACTCGTGACAACATTCAAACTCATCAACAATGTTGCACCATCCTTCCTCTCAACCCTCCTTCTCACCCCTGCAAACACCAGATCCGGTAGGGAGAATGCTCTCCACTCCATAACAATCCCAGCCTCTATCTGCAAAACAGAACAAACCACCAGCTCCAGAGCTTTTACATACACTGCCCCCAGCCTCTGGAACTCCTTCCCACTACATATCCGAGCAAGTAAAGACCTCAAAGATTTCAGAAAGCAGCTCAAAACCCACCTCTTCACCATGCACTACGGAAAAGACAACTCGCACCCAAACACACACGCACCACTGAAACAGCCCATCACCTAACACAACCGGGACAAGGTCTGCTCAAGGCCACACAGAACCAAACCCTGTCCACTGAACATGAAGAACTCCTGTATATAGTTAACCTGTACATAGTTACGTTCTTACATTACTGTTCTTAAACTTGTTTGCAAGTCAAATTATTCTGTAAAAAAGTTGTTCCCGTTCTATGTAATGTGTTTTTGGGTTCCCTGTAAACCGCCCCTGATCTCTGGAAGGGGCGGTATAGAAAAATGAAATTTAATAAATACATACATCTTAACCTCTCCAAGACGTTCACAATGTGTAATGAGCCAGATAGAAATATGAGATAGACAATCATTAAGAGCAGAGGGGTCAGGTTGTTGTGGGTTCTTATGGTGGAGGAGAAGGATATTGTCTGTGTGGTAGTAAGAGTAGTTACTCACCTGTAACAGGTGTTCTCCAGGAGCAGCAGGAATCAGTCCTCACATATGGGTGACGTCGGCGCCGACGGAACCCTCGCGGAGCAATTTTCCCCAGCTTTCAAAGAAAGCCTTTGGGAATTGCAGCGCGCATGCGCGGTCCCCTTCCCGCCCAAGGGTGCCATCTTGCTCAGTCTGATGACATAGCTAAAAGACAGCAAAAAATTAGCAAAAACGAAATCATAGGACCAACTCCAAGGGGAGGAGGGAGGGTTGTGAGGACTTATTCCTGCTGCTCCTGGAGAACACCTGTTACAGGTGAGTAACTACTCTTTCTCCAGGACCAAGCAGGAAGTCAGTCCTCACATATGGGACTCCCAAGCTTAAGGCTACCGGAGACCCTAAGCACAAAAAAGGAGCTCCCTCAAGCTCAGTAGCACAGAAGGAAGGAATCTTCTCTGAGTACGCCTCCAACCGGTAGCCCAACATCCGGGACGGAGGGCAGGAGTTGCCTATACCTCAAAGAGATTACGGAGGACTGCCTGTCCGAAAGCACTGTCCCTGCGGGACTCCCTCTCCAGGCAGTAATGGGCTGCAAAAGTCTGGCTTGAAGACCAAGTAGCGGCCCGGCAGATGTCTGCCAATGGAACAGAGCGGAGGTAAGCCACTGACGCAGCCTTCGCCCTAACACGATGAGCCGTGACTCGACTTTCCAACGAGAGGCCGGCTGCCTCATAAGCCCAAGCGATACAGTCAGCAATCCAGATGGACAGAGTATGCTTGGAGACAGGGAGCCCCAACTTATTGGGGTCATAAGACACGAAGAGTTGAACAGCCCTTCGGTGCTCCCGCGTACGGTCAAGGTAGAAGATTAACGCCCTCCTACAGTCCAGGGTATGCAGGACCATTTCAGCTCGGCTGAAGTGTGGCCTGGGAAAGAAGGTCGGAAGTACCACCTCCTGGTTGATGTGAAAAGGGGAAACCACTTTAGGAAGAAACTTAGGGTGAGTCCGTAGGACTACCCTATTCTTGTAGAACCTAGTGTAAGGAGGATCAGATACTAGGGGCTGTAGCTCACTAACGCGTCTAGCAGAAGTGAGGGCTACCAAGAATAAGGTTTTCCAAGAAAGAAAACGAAGATGACAGGTAGCCATAGGTTCAAAAGGCGGACAGGTAATCCGCTGCAAAACCACATTCAGATCCCAGTCAGGGGCTGGAGGGCGCAAAGGTGGTTTAAGGAGAAGGAGGCCTCTGAGAAAACGAGTCACTAGAGGGTGGCTGGAAAGAGGTCTGCCATCCACCGGCATGTGATGCGCAGAAAGAGCACTGAGGTGGACCCTGACCGAGTTGGACTTAAGTCCAAGATCGGAGAGGCAAAGCAAGTACTGCAAGATCACTGATCCCGAACAGGAGAAGGGATCTTGAGACTGCTGAGCACACCAGACGGAGAACCAACGCCACTTAAGAGCGTAGGACCTCCGGGTGGAGGGTCGCCTGGAGGCCAAGACGACTTCCTCCACAACTGGAGGCAGCAGGAGGGGAGCAAGGACTACCCTTTCAGCAGCCAGGCCATCAGATGAAGGGACCGGAGGTTGGGGTGTAGGAGAGTCCCGTGATCCTGGGTGAGGAGATCGGGCTGAAACCCCAGAGGGAGAGGAGTGTCCACCGCCAGCTGCATCAGAAGCGGGAACCAGGGCTGTCTCGGCCACCGGGGAGCCACGAGGATCATTGAGGCTTTGTCCCGGAGAACCTTGAAGAGCATCCGAGACACCAGTGGCATGGGAGGAAAGGCATACAGAAGGCCTGTGGACCAGGAGAGAAGAAAAGCATCCGCCGCTACTCAGAGGATGCGGTTGTCGAGAGCAGAATCGGGGAAGTTGCCGGTTGAGAGGACTGGCAAAGAGATCCATGGTGGGTAGGCCCCATTTGAGAAAGATCCGCTGAAGCACTAACGGATCCAATCTCCACTCGTGTGGCTGGAGGATTCTGCTCAGTTTATCTGCCAGGCAATTTTCTTGACCCGGGAGATAAACAACTTTGAGGGGGATGCCGCGGCTGACGGCCCAAGAGCACAGCTTTTGTGCTTCCCGACAGAGAAGGAAGGAGCCTGTGCCCCCTTGTTTGTTCACGTAGAACATCGCAACTTGATTGTCCGTCTGGACCAGCAGACTGGTGAGAAGTGAGGTGGGAGAAGGCCCTCAGAGCTAGGTGGATAGCTCTGAGCTCCAGGAAGTTGATCTGCTGGGCAGACTCCCAAGGAGTCCAGAGGCCCTGAGTACATGTACCTTGGCAATGTGCTCCCCAACCCAGGAGAGAAGCATCGGTCGTTAGGACCTGAGAAGGCGGAGGAGACTGAAAAGCTATTCCTAGCACTAGGTTTGGCAGATGAAGCCACCATTGCAGAGAAGAGACCAGCGGGTCGGAGATCTGTACGGAGTCCGCTAGGCTCCCAGTGGCCTGATGCCATTGTGTGCGAAGGCACCATTGAGCAGGCCGCATGTTCAGGCGGGCATTGGGGGTCACATGGACTGTGGAAGCCATATGGCCGAGCAGTCTCAGAAATTGCCTGGCAGAGACCAGGGAATTGCTGTGAAAGTGGCTGGCAAGATCCATGAGCCTGTTTGCCCTGTCGAGAGGCAGAAAGGCTCGCGCCTGAAGCGTGTTTAATCTTGCGCCGATGAACTCGAGATCCTGAGAGGGGAGCAAAGTGGACTTTGCGAAGTTTATGACAAAGCCCAAGTGCTGGAGCAGAGCCACAGTGCGGTGCGTGGCGTGAGTGGCCTCTTGGGAAGACTGTGCTCTGATGAGCCAGTCGTCCAGGTATGGAAATACAAAGAGGCCTTGAAGTCTTAGATAAGCCGCCACCACTGCTAGACATTTGGTGAACACCCTTGGTGCGGAGGATAGGCCAAAGGGTAGTACTCTGTACTGGTAATGATTGCCCCCCACAACAAACCTGAGATATTGTCTGTGGCTGGGGTGGATGAGGATGTGAGTGTAGGTATCCTTTAGATCCAAGGAGCATAGCCAGTCTCCCTGCTGGAGGTAGGGCAGCAGGATTCCAAGGGTAAGCATCTTGAACTTTTCCATTGCGAGGAACTTGTTGAGGTTCCGCAAGTCCAGGATGGGTCTGAGGCCTCCTGTTCTTTTTGGTATCAGAAAGTACCTGGAGTAAAAGCCTTGACCTCTCAGGTGGTGGGGCACCGGTTCCACAGCCTGTTCCTGAAGAAGACTTGCTAACTCCTGAAGGAGTAAGTCCCTGTGCAGAGGGAGTCTGAGAGGCTCCCCTGGAAAGTAGGAGGGAGGTACCTGGTGGAAGTGCAGAAGATAGCCTTCTTGGACTATGTGAAGCACCCAGGTATCTGTAGTGATGTTGGACCACCTGTGGGCAAAGTGGACCAGCCGGCCTCCTGTGCTGAGAGAAACCAGCTGAGGGGGAGAGGCTATGCTGATGAAGTCAAAACCCCCCACCCTGCTGAGCAGGGGCCGGTGGTGCAGGCTTGGGGGCTTGCTGCCTACGGGACCCATTACCCCGTCCCTTGGCTTGCTTACCCTGTTGGGGAGCTGCTGAGGCCTGATAAGGAGGGTAGTGTTGATAGGCAGCCGCCTTCCTCGGGTAAAAGGGCTTTTTCCCCGAGCCCTTCATCTTCTGAGAAGGGGCAGAAGTCTTCCTTGAGAGCCGAGTCCTGGTGAGAGTCTCGGTCTCAATCTGTGCAGCCTTCTCATCCATGGGTTTGCCAAAGAGGTTTTCACCTCTGCAGGGGACATCGACCAACTTGTCCTGCATCCATGGCTCGAGGTCGGATGACTGAAGCCAAGCCTGTCGGCGGCCACCGATGCCAGCTGCGGCTACTCGAGCCGATGCTTCAAAGCCATCGTAGGCTGCTCGAGAGATAAACTTTGAGCACTCCCGAATGCCAGTTGACAAGGCTTGGAACCTCTGCAAAGGTTCTTCGGAGAGACCAGCAGAGAACCCGGCTATTTCTTTAGCCAGGTCTCGGAGATACATGCCCATATAGAGCTGGTAGGTCTGGACTCGACAAGCAAGCATAGAGCCCTGGAAACACTTCCTACCGAGGGCATCCAGGCTTCGAGCCTCCCGACCGGGAGGCACCGAGGAGTGCATTTTCTGACTCTTAAGTCTATGCATGGCCGATTCCACCACCATGGAATGGTGCGGTAGTTGTGCCTTTTGGAACCCGGGGCTCTTGCGGACTCGATAAATGGAATCAACCCGCTTGCTTAACACCGGCGACGACGCCGGGCTCTCCCACATGCGGAAGAGAAGTCGTTCCAGCATCGGAGGAACCGGAACAATAAAGGCCTCCTTTGGGGGAGAGTCATACTGGAGGGCATCGAGCTCTTCGACTCGAGGCTCCTCCTCGGGATCCGCGGGGAAGGCCAAGGCCTTGGCCATATCCCGCACGAAGTCCGAGAACCGGGTATCCTCCAGGGGGGACCATCTCTGAGGTTCGGACTCGGGGGAGTCTGATGGGACACACCGAGTCCGAAAAGAACCAGGTGACTCTTCGTCCTCGGATTCCAAGGCTGACTCCTCGGAGGAGGAGTCGAGCGGCTCCGGACGGGCGGGCATCGATGCCGTCCGCCCCGACGCCGAGGGAGTCGGCGTCGACGACCTCGGTCCCGAACGGGAGGCCGAAGGAGACCGTGACCGAGGATCGACTCGAGCCCTCATGGACTCGAGGATCGGCTCGGTCTCCGGGGTCGACTTGGACGTCGACGTCCCGGTGGTCAGGGCAGAAGCACCGGCGAGGCCAGCGATCAATGCCCGCTGCTGGTCCATGAAGGCAGTCAGACTGCTCTCCAAGGCCGTCAACCTGAGTCCGAGCTCAGGAGACCCAGCAGCCCCCGACTCAGGCCCTGACGGCGTCAGGCCCAACGTCGGCTCCTTCGGAGGCGAGTCCACGAGGACTACAGTACTCACGTGAGCGGGCGAGTCCATCTCGAGACGAGGATGTTTGGAAGGCCTCTCCATCTCCGAGGACCCGGGACGGCTATCGGGGCTATGCGACCTGGCCCTCGAGGAACCAGGAGCGTCCACCGACCCCGCCCTCGCGGGTTTCTTCTTCCGATGATGTTCCCGGGTAGGAGACCCCCGCTCAGAGGAACTTCGACGATGCTCAGGACCAGAGTCCCGAGACGTCGAAGCCTCTGACGAGGTCCGGGCCCGGCCGGAGTCAGAGAAGATACTTCCCGCTGATGCTGCCGACTCAACGCTTTTGAGGACATCTTGCCACACGGACCACAGATCATCGGGTCATGATCGGGTCCGAGGCAGCGGAGGCAGTAGTCGTGTGTGTCGGTAAGAGACATGAGCTTCTTACACCGATCACACTTCTTAAACCCGCTGGCAGCCATCGGGGGAAAAAGGGCCCCTGCGAGGTCAAAAGACAGGGCTGCCAGTGAAAAAGAAAAAAAGGCGTGAAATCTGTCACGAAGGACAAAAAAACGAAAAATAAAGAACGGACTCGCAACCGGCGTCGCAGGTCCGGGCGGGAAAAGAACCGGCGTCGAACCGAGAAAAAAGACAAATAAAATCAACTTTTCTAGCAGTGAAGTACAAACAACGTCTGTAGGGCTCCGCGGAAAAAAGAAGACTGAGCAAGATGGCACCCTTGGGCGGGAAGGGGACCGCGCATGCGCGCTGCAATTCCCAAAGGCTTTCTTTGAAAGCTGGGGAAAATTGCTCCGCGAGGGCTCCGTCGGCGCCAACGTCACCCATATGTGAGGACTGACTTCCTGCTTGGTCCTGGAGAACATGGATATCCCAAACTGCTGAATAAGAAGGGCAAGGGGGGGCGAGAAATGCATTAAATAAGATGAGGCAAGGATGGATCCCTGAGGAACACCACAACTAAGTGGGATAGGATCAGAGGAAGAGTCACCCACATGCACCAAGAAGAAACGCGAGGACAGAAAGGAATAGAACCAGTGAAATACCGTCCCATGGAGTCCAGAATCCTTCAGATGGGAGAGAAGGGAGTGGTCTACTAAATCAAAGGCTGTGGACAGGTTTAGGGAAACTGCCAAAGTGATGTCACCACAGACATGTGCTGTTTGAAGGTCGTTAAGGAAGGAGAGAATAATGGTCTCAATGTTGTGACCAGGACAAAATCTGTATTGGCAAGGATGAAGCAGGTGTGTGGTGTCAAGATGGTGTGAAAGTTGGGAAAAGACAACCTTTAGAAGAATTTTAGAAAGGAATGGCAAGTTGGAGACAGGACAGTAATTGGCAGGGTCTGAAGGGTTGAGGGATGGCTTATTCAGAAAGGAGCGGGCCAGTGTATGCTTCCAAGACTGGGGAAAGTGCCAGAGAAGAAACTAGAGTTCAGAAATGCAAGTATGGAGTAGTAAAGTGCTAACGAGGGTTCTAATAGCCATGATGAGGGGAGGGGATGGGATCTAATAAGTCTTACAGGAGGTGGAAAGTAGTTTGAGAAATTCAGTGGATGTAAGAGGGTAGAAGGTGGACCAAACATGGGAAAGAGAGGGGGATGAAACTGGAGGAGGGGGGGGGGGGGAGGATGGTATAGGAGAAGGGCAATTGGCAAATGACAAGCACACAGCTTGGACATTGGAGTCGAAAAACAAGGCCAGTTGGGATGGGGCCAGAACATTGGTGGGGCACAGGAGGATGTACAAGGCTGCATAGATGATAGGGACTTTAGGACAGTTGCCTTGCGTAATTACTGCAGCTGAAGTGGAGATGATGGTAGAGCAATGGGAGCGCTTTACTTAACCACAGTTGGTGGGAAGAAGCTGAGAAAGGGTGAAGGCACAGGGGTGCTATTGTTAAGTGCCATCGAGTCAGTGTCGACTCATGGAGACCCTCTGGATAGTTGTCCTAAATTGTGTTCGGTCTTCAGTCAGGCGGCTCATTATTGACAGACTGTTATCTGTAGCTGCTGTTATTGTATCAATCCATCTCATTGCTGACCTTCCTCTTTTACATTGACCTATCTTGCCAAGTATGATGTCTTTCTCTAATGATTTCTCTGCATGATGTGTGCAAAAGTATGAAAATCAAAGTCTTGTCATCTGAGCTTCTAAAGAAAGCTTATGTTTGATCTCCTCTGGTACTGACTGGTTTGTTCTTCGGGCAGTCCATGGTATACAGTATTCGCCACCAGCACCATAATTCAAAGGCATCAATTTTCTTCCTGTCTATGTTTTTCATTGTCCAGCTTTCACATCCATGTTAATGAAAATACCATGGCTTGAACAAGTCAAATCTTTGTATGTAGAGACACATCTCTGCTCTTGAGAATCTTGTCTAGGTCTTTCATAGCCATTCTGCCAAGAGCAATGCGTCGTCGGATTTCTTGACTGCTTGTTGCTTCTTTATTGATAGCTGATCCAAGTAGGTTAAAGCTGTTCACGATTTCAATTTCTTCTCCTTCAACGACGAACCTGTTGATTTTGGCAGTTGTCATGATCTCCCTAACAATGCCCACCATCCTGGAAATGGTACTGGTGATGGATTCCTAGGACCCCATGTGAAAATGTAAGCCCAACCATCAGTGCTATGTGCAGCACCCAGCCAGTGGATTTATACAATACGCTGTATGCAATGTGTACAGTACCCTGATACAGATTAGGTCATATGTAAATTCTATCAGAATACTATATTGGGGATATCTTACACTTGTGGCTATATGGCACATTTCTTGTGCACAGGTTACTGCTGCGGTTGTTTACATATGTGGGCCTATGATGTACAATGCACATAAGAGAATTGACCCTTGCGGCTGATATACTGGAAGGGCTGTTTGGGCCTACTGCAGATCTGGATCGGTTTGAGGTCCACTATTGTAGTTATTGTGTGCCATATAGAAATGTAGTGAGCAAGTATAATGCTGGGTTGGAAGAACTGATTAACGTAGTTATTCACCTGTAGCAGGTGTTCTCCAGGGACAGCAGGAATCAGTCCTCACATATGGGTGACATCGGCGCTGACAGAGCCCTCATGCAGAGCAAATCCCCAGTTTTCAGAAAAAGTCTTTGGGAGTTGCCATCACGCATGCACGGTCCCCTTCCCTCCCAAGGGTGCCATCTTGCTCAGTCAAATGACAAAGCTAAAAGACGGCAAAAAGAACAAAATATAACAATAGGACTGCAACTCCTAGGGGAGGAGGGAGGGTCGTGAGGACTGATTTCTGCTGTCCCCAGAGAACACCTGTTACAGGTGAGTAACTACGCTTTTTCCGGGAACAAGCAGGAAGACAGTCCTCACATATGGGACTCCTCAGCTATAGGCTACCAAGAACCCATATCTACGAGCTCTACGAAAGCCGCAACACCAATGTAAACTAAGGGAATAGCACTCCAGTAGCCTAACACAGAGGGGTCAAAGGGCAGGAGTTGCCTAGACCTCAAAAAGGTTACGGAGTACAGCATGGCCCAAGGTACTGTCCCGCCCAGGACTCCCTGTCCAGGCAGTAATGGACTGCAAAGTCTGACTCAAAGACCAGGTGGCAGCCCAGCAGATGTCTGCCAAAGGAACAGAGCAGAAATGAGCCACTGATGTCGCCATGGCCCTAACCCTATGAGCCGTAACTCGACCCTCCATAGGAAGCTCAGCTGCCTTGTATGCCCAGGCAATGCAGTCCGTCACCCAGGTGGACAGCGTACGTTTAGATACCGCCATCCCAGCTTACTGGGGTAATAAAAAATGAAAAGCTGAGAAGCCTTCCGATGCAGTTGCGTACGCTGGATATAGAAGGCCAACGACCTCTTACAGTCCAGGGTATGCAGGACCGACTCTGCCCGACTGGCATGTGGCCTGGGGGGGGAAAAAAAAAAAAAGACAGGCAGAACCACCTCCTGATTGAGTTGGAACGAGACCACCACTTTTGGAAGGAATCTGGTGTGTGTGTGAGCACCACCTGGTTCCTATAGAAACTGGTATAGGGTCTTTGCAACACTAGGGCCTGGAGCTCACTCACCCACTGAGCGGATGTGAGTGCCACCAGGAAAGCCACCTTCCAAGAAAGATAGCGTAGATGGCAAGTAGCCATGGGCTCAAAGGGCGGCCTAGTAAGCTGCCCTAACACTACGTTGAGATCCCACTCATTCACCGGGGGACATACCGTGGGGTCTCAAGTGAGGTAAGCCCCTCAGGAACCGAGACACCAAAGGATGGGCAGAGAGGCTTCTCAACTGCAAGGTGATGCGCCGCAAGGGCAGAGTTGGATTTGAGGCCCAAATCAGAGAGGTGGAGAAGGTATTGTAGAACCACCCCTACCAGGAAAGAAAAAGGTTCTAACTCCCACTCCTTGCACCATGCTGCAAACCTACGCTACTTCAAGGCGTATGCTCATCTGGTCAACAGCCTCCGCGAGGCCAGCAAGACCTCTTCAATATTCTTTGGAAGAAGGAGCGGAGGGAGAATTACCCTTTTAGCAGCCATGCCATCAAGTTGAGTGAGCTGAGAATGGGGTGCATAAGAGAGCCTCCCTCCTGAGACAGAAGACTTGGTGAGGACCCCAAGGGGATCGGGGCCTCCACTGCTAGCTGCAGAAGCAGCGGGAACCAGGGCTGCCTGGGCCATCGAGGGGCAATGATGACCAAGGCCCTGTCCTGGAGAATCTTGAACAGCGTCTTGGCCACAAGAGGTGTCGGGGGGGGGGGGGGGACGCATACAGAAGGTCCCCAGACCATGATATCAGAAACGCATCAGCGGCCACCCTGTGCGGGTAGGGCCGCCTGGAGCAGAAAAGGGGCAACTGGTAATTGTCCGGACTCGCAAACAGGTCCATCACCGGCCGCCCCCAGGTCTGGAAGAGCCAACTGGCTACCCCACGATCCAGCTGCCATTCGTGGGGTTGGAGAACCCTACTTAGCCTGTCTGCTAGCCAGTTGTCCTGGCCTGGCAGGTAGACTTCTCGGAGACGAATGCCATGCCGGGCTGCAAAGGAGCTTAGGCCAGGGTTTCCTGACATAGGAGGCAGGACCCCATGCCACACTGTTTGTTCATGTAGAACATGGCCAACTGGTTGTCTTGTCTGCACCAAGACAGATTCTTGGGCCAAGAACTGCCTGAAAACTCCTAGTACTAGGCAGATGGCACATAGTTCCAAGAAATTGATTTGCTGAGCCTTCTCGCTCGGGGACCACAGACCCTGAGTCCAGAAACCCTGACAGTGGGCTCCCCAGCCCAGCAGTGATGCATCCGTGGTCAGGATCCTTGTGTACAGAGGGACCTGGAAAGGCATTCCCGCCCCCAAGTGATGCAGTTGGAGCTGCCAGGCTAGGGACAGTACTAGAAGTTTGGATACTCTGACCCTGCCCTGTCCCGAAGGCGTCCTGAGGCCTGAGACCACTGGTCCCTGAGGCACCACTGAGCGGTCCGCATGTGGAGGTGGGCATTCAGGGTCACCTGAACTGTGGAAGCCATGTGCCCTAGGAGGCGAAGGAAAAGCCTTGCTGACACTGCAGGCTTGCGGCTCACCTGGCCTGCCAGAGCCATAAGCCTGCTTGCCCTGTCTGCAGGCAGATAGGCCCTCGCTTGAAGGGTGTCTAGTTGCTGAGTTAGAGCGAGGCTGGACTTGGGGTAGTTGATTACAAATCCTAGGTGCTGTAGCACTTGGATGGTGCGAGTTGTGGCCTGCTGGGCCTTGGTGGCAGAGGAACCTCTGATGAGCCATTCGTTGAGGAAGGGGAAAACAAAGACCCCTTGGAGCCTGAGAAAGGCAGCAACTACAGCTAGGCACTTTGTGAACACTCTGGGGGCCAAGGCAAAGCCGAAGGGGAGTACCCTGGACTGGTAGTGCTTGCTACCCACCACAAAGCATAGATACTGCCTGTGGTTTGGGTGTATTAGGATATGTGTATACGCATCTTTTAAGTCTAAGGAGCATAGCCAGTCTCCCTGGCAGAGGTAAGGCAGCAATATTCCAAGGGACAGCATCTTGAACCTTTCCCTCACCAAGAATCTGTTGAGGCTGTGCAGGTCGAGGATGGGTCTGAGGCCTCCTGTCCTTTTTGGCACCAGAAAGTACTTAGAGTAGAAGCCCCTTCCCTGAAAGTGGTGGGGCACCAGTTCTACCGCCTGATCCTCGAAAAGACCTGCCAACTCCTTCAGAAGGTGGTCCTGGTGAAGAGGAGACCTGATGGGCTCTCCTGGAAAATAGTGGAGGCGGCACCTGGGCTAGGTGAAGAAGATAGCCCTCTCGGACTATCTGCAAGACCCAGGCATCGGTGGTAATTGCTGTCCACCTATGGGCATACAGAGCAAGCTGGCCCCCTGTGATCTGCCTTTCCCCTGTGGGAAGAGTAGCCATGCCGTAGGAGTCAAAAGCCACAGCCAAGCTGTGCCAGAGCCGGTGCCTGGTGTTTGGGGCTTTTCTGCTTACACAGGCCATGCCCGTCCCTTGGCCTGCTGCCCCTGTTGGGGAGCCAGGGAGGCCTGGAAAT
Source organism: Ichthyophis bannanicus (assembly GCA_033557465.1). Classification (NCBI taxonomy): domain Eukaryota; kingdom Metazoa; phylum Chordata; class Amphibia; order Gymnophiona; family Ichthyophiidae; genus Ichthyophis; species Ichthyophis bannanicus. Next base: position 486,452,124 of record CM066037.1, read on the forward strand.
GGGGGTGGCTTCGGTAAGCAGCACCCTTCCTCGGGTAAAAGGGCTTTTTACCCGAGCCCTTCTTGCGAGAATAGACAGAGGTCTTCTTGGAGAGCTGTGTCCTCATCGTGTACTCGGTCTCAAACTCTGCGGCCTTGTCAGTCATGGGTTTGCCAAAGAGATTCTCCCCCTAGCATGGGACATCGACCAACTTGTCCTGAACCCACTGTTCGAGGTCCAATGACTTCAGCCAAGCCTAGAGGCGTGCACCGATGCCAGCAGTGGCTACCCGGGCCGTCAACTCAAACCCGTCATAGGCCGTCCGAGCCAAACTTTGAGCACTCATGGACAGCTTTAGACAGGCCTCTGAAGCGCTGCAAGGATTCCTCGGAGAGACCAGCCGAGAACCCGGCGAGTTCCTTCGCCAGGTCCCTCAGGTACATGCCCATGTACAGCTGGTAGGCCTAGATACGACAAGTCAGCATTGAAACCTGGAAGCACTTTCTGCCGAGGGCATCCAAGTTGCAGGCCTCCCTGCTGGGAGGCACCGAGGAGTGCGTCTTCTGGCTCTTCAGTCAACACATGGCCAATTCCACAACCATGGAGTTGTGTGGCAGCTGCGACTTCTGAAACCCAGGGCTCTAGCAGACTTGATACATCAAGTCGAGCTGCTTGCTGACCACTGGCACAGACGCCAGCGTCTCCCACATTCGGAGCATCAGTCGTTCCAGGATCGGAGGCATGGGTACAGTAAGGGCCTCCCGAGGAGGGGCCTCATACTGGAGGATCACAAGCTCATCGGTTCAAGGATCCTCCTCGGACTCCGTGGGGAATGCCAATGCCTTGGACATATCCTGCATGAAGTCCAAGAACCTCATGTCCTCTGGGGGAGGGGGCATTCTCCAAGGCTCGGATACCAGGGAATCAGATGGTACATCCCTATCCAGTGGGTATCCAGGGACTCCTCATCCTCGGCTTCCTACTCCGATGCCTCAGAGGAATTGGCGTGCTCCTCAAGCAGAGGGCCCCGGCACTGACAGCCCCAACACCGGCAGGCTCAGCAGCGACGACCTCGGTCCTGAACAGGAGGCCGAGACACCTCAGCCGAGGATCGACTCGGCCTCCGGGATCGACTTAGGCCCGGTAGTTGGGGTGGAGGAACCGGACAGGCCGGCTATCCGTGCCCACTGCTGCTCGATGAAGGCAGTGAAACTGTGCTCCAAGGCTGCCATTCTGGACTCGATTCCAGAAGGCTCTGCAGCCACCGGCTCGGGCCCTGATACGGTTGGGCTAGACACCGGTTCCTCTGGAGGGGAGTCCTAGATGAGGACAGTCGGTACTTGCCTCGGCTGATCCGGTTCTCGATGAGGCATCTTCGTTGGGCACGCGCTGTCTCCGAAGATCCCGGCCGGTGTTTGGGGCTCTGCGAGCAGCCCCGGGAGGAGCTGGGTCGCTCGGAGCCATCCAGAGACACCGCCTTCGAGGATTTCTTCTTCTTGTGCACCCTCGAGGGAGACCCCCTTTCAGAGGAACCTTGACACTGCTCGGACTCTGAGAACTCCCCCCGAGACGTGGAGACCTCGGATGAGGTCCTGGCTCTCGGAGGAACAGATATGGAAAAAAATCTTATCGTGTTGCTGCTAGCTGCTCTTCAGGACCTTCGAGGACATCTTGCTACACAGGCCACAGACCGATGGGTCATGGTTGGGCCCGGGACACCGGAGACAGCAGTCATGCGTATCGGTGAGAGACATCAACTTCACACACCGATCGCATTTTTCAAACCCGTTGGCAGCCATCGGGGGGAAAAAAGGGCCCCTGCGAGGTCGAAGACTCAGGTTGCCAGTGAAAAAGAGAAAAAGGTGCGAACGCCAGTCACGAAGGACAAAACCAAAAAATAGAGACGGACTCGATACTGGCGTACCGAGCCAAAGGCGGGAAGAGGTACCAGTGTCAACCGGTCGATAGAGACAAAAAATTAATCAACCTTTTAACAGGGACACCAGGGCTACGTCCGAAGGGCTCTGTGGAAAAAAGGAGACTGAGCAAGATGGCACCCTTGGGCGGGAAGGGGACCGTGCATGTGTGATGGCAACTCCCAAAGGCTCTCTCTGAAAGTTGGGGATTTGCTCCGCATGAGGGCTCCGTTGGCACTGACATCACCCATATGTGAGGACTGACTTCCTGCTTGTTCCTGGAGAAGCTATAGTTTCCTTTCCATCAACTTAGACATCCAGTGCACGGCATTCTTTTGGCAGGCAGGAGTGGGCAGGACAGTTCCGTGACCGTTTCCCTGTCACTAATCAGGTGACCTCAGAGGGAGGGCATGCAACAGTGTAAATCACAGTACACCATTCCCAGGTGCACCAGCATTGGTCTCTACAAATGTGCCTCGGGGTATGTCTCTGTGCTGCTTGCACTGCTGTCATTCCAATGGCCTTTTAGTAGTGAAGGGGAAATGTTTGGATAGTTCACTATGGGGGGGGAAGTCTGTTCTGCTGGGTTCATGTCCTTACTGAGCATTGTGTACAGGTATGTTCCTGAGATGTACACAATGTGCATACCTCAGGAGGTCATCTACTACCATGTGCTGCACTGCATCTTGTGCCAGTAGGTTCACTCTCTACCTGTTTTCCTGCTACATTACAATGCACTGCGAATGCTTTGTAGTGTTCTGGGCATGCCACAGACTAGTTTCTATTGTCTAACTTCTATCTGCCTATAAGTATCGTCAATTTTCTTTATCATTCAGTCTCAAATCAGCACTGTCCATCATGCCCACAGCAGCTTCACAGCTGCATGTTTGGGGGGGGGGGGGGGGACATGGCCGTTTACAGGTATATTGCAGAGACAGGCAGGGTTACAGATGTACATCTATTCAGAATACAGTGAGCACAGGGACATGCAAAGACGTTGTCAGTGTATACCAGTTTTCATACACATAGCACTGTGTGTGGGCCGTGCCTAGCACGTCTATGTAGGCAATTCTGTACACATGGCTACATCTATACCCATGTGTGCGGAATCAGGTTCTATTCCTGCACGTTTCCATTTGGACATGCCAGCTGCCCAGACGTGCCATTTTTGAAACTGGCCTCCACAGGGAGATATGATAGAGATCTATAAAATAATGAGTGAAGTGGAATGAGTAAACATGGATCAGTTGTTTGCTTTCTCAAAGGGTATAAAGACTAAAGGGCATGCAATGAAGCTGCAGTGTAGCACATTTAAGACTAATTTGAGAAAACATTTTTTTCACTCAATGCATAATCAAACTCTGGAATTCATTGTTAGAGGATTGTAGTAAAAGCGTTAGTATAGCTGGGTTTAAAGAGGATTGGACAAGTTCCTGGAAGGAAAGCCCATGGATTATTACTGAAGAGGACTGGGGAGGTCCACTGCTTGCCCCTGTGATGAGCAGCATGGAATCAGTCTTCCTTTTGGGAACCTTACTTGTGACCTGGATTGGCCACTGTTGGACATAAGATAGTGGGATTGATGGACCTTTGGTCTGACCCATGATGTTTATGTTTATTCAATTTGATAGACCGCCCTTCATACATCTCTTATGCTTTTAACGTTCCCTACAACTGATTTGTTTCCCTGCAAGTGGGAGGGAGGGTGCAATGGGGAGAAAGAGCACTACTCTTCTCTTACACACATCCCCTCAGACTCCAACTGGGGCTGGGGAGGGGGAGAGGAGAGGGCAAGAAAATGAGTGAGTGATCAAAAATGTTGTAGGACAAGTGTGGACTGGGGAGGTAGGAGGGTGCAGCAAGGTAGGAAGAATTGCTATGAGATCATCCCTCCCCTAATTCCTTTGCTGACCCAGAATCTGTCTTCCTCCTCCCCTCTGCTTTGCATCTAAGCCTCTTTCCTAGCTCTCTGCTCCTCCTCTCCAAGATCCCTTATCCATGTACCTCATCTTTCTCCCCTCCATTCCCAGTACCAAATCACTAAAATCTCTACCCCCAAAGAAAATGAACCAATTTAACTGAATGCACAAGAAATGTTAGGAATATTTTTATAAAATAAAAATTAACACAGATTGTTATACAAATAAGGCCCTGGAGGATCCACTCCTCCCCCCCCCCCCCCCCATACTGGTCAGCCCACTCAAAGTATATTTTTTCCAGTCTGGCCCAAAATTGAAAGAAGTTTCACACCCCTATACTAACTGCCTGATAGAAGAGGCTTTAGCAGCAAATTCATGCATTACTGTACCCAAGGGGACAGTACAGTACAGGGAGTAAAGTACTTCAATGCATGAGTGGGATCTGGGAGTTATCATATTGGATAATCTTAAGCCGGCCAAACGGTCAAAAAGGTGATGGCAAAAGTCAATAGGATGCTTGGGTGTCTAAGGAGAGGATTGGCCAGCAGGAAAAAAGGAAGTAATAAAGCAAAATTAGACTTACCTGTTAATTGTTGTTCCTTGAGGAACTCCAGTCCAGTCCTGCGCCTCTGGGTAGTGCACCTCTTCCAGCAGCTTGGAGACCGAGCATGTCCAAACTTGAAGTCACCAGTACTAGTACGGCTGGCACCACCCACCAGCTCCTAGTAACCTATTGACAAAGCAGACTCACAGAAGCAACAAATAAATAATTAAACAGGTAATAGCCAGAACAAAAGGCTAAACTAAACCAACTGAACTAGCACCTCCCCCTCCCCGGTTCCAAGGAGGAAGTCAGTTTCCCTTCCTTACCCCCCCCCCCCCCCGCAAGAGAGGACGAGAGAGGAAGAGGCTGAGGCCCACCTGAGGAACTCCGGCACAGAAGAGCTGCCAAAGAGATAGAGCACTCCCGGCCCGTTTCCGGCACCTCTGATGCAGTCAGCAACTAAGCAGACTGATTGATCACAAAGCCCAAAAGCCCTTACCAAAAAACCCCGAGTGGGATCCGGGACTGGACTGGAGTTCCTCAAGGAACAATAATTAGCAGGTAAGTCTAATTTCGCTTTCCTTATCGTCCCTACAGTCCAGTCCCGTCTCATCTCTGGGATGTAACAGAGCAGTATACCTAATGGAAGGGACCTGCAATACCAGCACGCAGTACTGCCGCCCCAGAACAGACATCCCCTGCAGCCTGGACATCGAGGTAATAGTGCTTACTGAAGGTATGTAGAGAGGACCAGGTTGCCGCTCTACAAATTTCCACTGGTGGCACCAAGCCAAACTTGGCCCAAAAAGCCACCCGAGACCTTGTGGAATGAGCACACAGCCCCACCGGGACCTGACACCCCTGCAAAATATACACCGAAGCGATCACACCTCACATATCCATCTGGAAATAGAGGCCTTAGCCGCCCCCTCACGGACCCCCAAAGAGCACAGTCGATCAGACTTGTGAAAACTTGCTGTCGTCTTCAGGTAACGCTTGAGAGTCCTTCACACATCCAAGAGATGCAAGCTGAGGCTAGTGGCATCAGACAGAGTCCCTCAGGGCCAGCAGGGACACGGGTTGATTGACATGAAATGCTGAAACCACCTTTGGCAGCAAGAAAGGCACAGGACGCAAAACTACCCTTTCCCACGAGAACAAAAGGTATGGCTCCTGACATAACGCTTGCAACTCAAGAGATCCTATGCGCAGAGCAGATCGCTACCAAGAAAACGGTCTTCAGAGTTAGGTTTTTCAGCGAGGCACGGCTCAAGGGCTTGAATGGCACCCTAGGGAGTGCCAAGAGTACCATATTGAGGTCCCACGGCAGTACCACCGCTCTGTGCGGCGGCCGCAAATGAGCTACAGTCCTCAGGAAGCGCAACACATCCGGGTGAGAACCCAACGGCACCCATTGCACCTTTCCACGGTAACAGGCAATAGCCGCCAGTTGCACCCATAACGAGCTGGCCGCTAGGACCTTATCAAAATCATCCTGCAAGAAGGCCAAGATCTGCAGAACGGAGGCCGCCGTATGTTGCGCCTGCTTCTCCACGCACCAAGCTTCAAAAACTCGCCATATCCTAACATAGGCAAGCGAGGTAGACCTCTTCCACGCCTTGAACAAGGCAGAAATCACTGGGCCCAAATAACCTTTCCTCCTCAACTGTGCCCTTTCAAGGGCCAAGCTGTGAGAACCGATCCACCTGAGGCATCACCGGTCCCTGCACCAGAAGATTGGTCTGAGACAGCAAATGTCACAGCCGGTCATCCAGAAGCTGAACGATGTCTGCATACCACGGATGCCGCGGCCAGTCCGAGGCTATCATAATGACCCACCCCCTTGAGAGCCTCAATCCGCTGCACCACTCGGCTGATCAGCGCCCAAGGAGGAAAGATATACAATAGGACCCCCGCGGGCTATTGCTGTAGCAGAGCATCCAGACTCTCTGACATTCTCTCTCGTCTTCTGATGAAAAAACATCATGCCTTGGTGGTTTTGAACGTGGCCATCAGGTCCATGACCGGCACTCCCCACCTGCACGAAGACCTCCACATGGAGGGACCTCTCCCCTGGGTCCATGTGTACTGGCTGAGATAGTCTGCCGTCACATTGTAGACTCCGGCATGGAGGCGAGGCTCCACCCAAGCAAATAGCCGCTCTGCTTCCTCTTCTAGAGCTGTGCTGCCCGTGCCTCCCTGACGGTTAAGGTAGGCCACCATCAGGTTGTCCAAAAGGATTCTGATCGCCCTTCCTTGCAGACCTGACTCAAAAGCGCTGAGCATCCAGGCCACCACCCACATCTCGACCACCGGGCCTCCTGTGCGCTCCAGCATCCCTGGGCGAAGGAACCCTCGCAATGAGCTCCCCAGCCTGCCAGACTGGCATCTGTCATCACCAGGATCCACTGCGGCACCTCCAGGGGCATGCCCGCCACCAACATCTCTGGACAGAGCCACCACTGGAGCACCCTCCTGACCTCTCATGGGAAAGGAAGTCTCCGGAACAGGGAGTCCATCTGGTGCAACCAACGCCAGAGCAGGGCCCTCTGCAGAGGCCACATATGCGCTCTCACCCATGGCACCACCTCCAGGGTAGCTGCCATGGTCCCCAACACCTGCAGATACTGCCAGGCTGTCAGCTCTGGCAGGCACAGAAAATGACACCGCAACCGACGCAGTTACCGAGCCCTCTGTCGAACCTTTTATTATTATTTATTTATTATTTATTTATTAACATTTCTTATATACCGCACTATTTGCCATCAGCGCAGTTTACATGGAACAGAAACATCCGACAACTTACATATGTCTGGTCATTACATTTAACAGGAAATGGAACTTGGAGAACAGGGTAAACTATATACATAGGCAGTGTAATGATAAAGGATACTGTATGATGTTTTACATTGTAGGGGACGCCTTGCTCCCACATACTCTGGATCTTGTGACTGGACCAAATGGCTCTTTGCTGCGTTGACCATCCAGCAACAATCCATGACGTCGCCAACAGCACTCTTCTTTGGACTTTGCCCGAATAAGCCAGTCGTCGAGGTAAGGGTGCACCAGCACCCCCTTCTTGCAGAGTGCTCCGGCAACCACCACCAAGATCTTGGTGAAGGTGCAGGTAGCAGTCGCCAGGCCACACGGCAAAACCTGAAACTGGAAGTACCCCATTGGTACTGCAAAGTGCAGGAACTGCTGGTGCTCTGACCTGATGGGAATGTGAAGATCCTCAATCTTACGGAGGCGTGACGTCAAACACCCCTTTCTCACCGTGACCATCACCGACCGCAACATTTCCATCTGGAAATGTGGAACCCACAGACAATGGTTCACTCGCTTGAGATCCAGAATCGGGTGAAAGGACCCACCCTTTTCAGGTACCACGAAATAAATGGGAGTATCGACCACAGCCGCACTGCTCCCAGAGAAAGCACAGTTACTTACCTGTAAGAGGTGATCTCTGGAAACAGCAGGAATAAGTCTTCACATATGGGTACGTCGGTACCGACGGAGCCTGCACGGGAATGCTCCCCAGCATCCAATCAGAAAGCTTTTGGGAGCATCCCTCGCGCCTGCGCACTGCCTTCCCGCCTTTTCCACTGCCTCTCCTCAGCTGAGTTTCATAGCTGAGACAAAAGGAGAGAAAGAGGAAAGGAAGATAGATAGAGAGATACAACTCCTAGGGGAGGTGGGTGGGTTGTGAAGACTTATTCCTGCTGTTCCCAGAGATCACCTGTTACAGGTAAGTAACTGTGCTATCTCCAGGAACAAGCAGGAATGAGTCTTCACATATGGGGACTCCCTAGCTATAGATGCCAGGGGGAGATCCCATAAAATGCGTGTCCCTGGATCAGGACTGCACTTCCCACACATGGATCTCCGGCATCCCATAAGGGATGGTGGGTAGGAGTTGAAAAGAGGAGCTGTAAGAAAAAACAGCGAACCTAAGGACTACAGGAGAGGAGTCCTTGGTATGTATGATAAGTACCATTAAAATTATTTAATGAACAATCATAATATGGAGCTTACCTACTGGATTGTAGGAAGTAGAGAGCGTGATGGAGTCTACTGGAGATTCAGTAGAGGAATCCTCAAGGTGACCTCACAGCAGTGAGGATGAGGGTCCAAACCTGGAATTGGCAGGTGACCCAGGTGTCAACTGGGGTAGTATAAGAACGGCAGGTCTTCAGCGGAAAGCTTTATGGGAAAAAGCTGAAAACTCTTTTAGCTACAGTCTCATTAACATTGAGGAGTAAAAGACGACGACTGACCGATTTGGACAACTAGCCCAGTCCTGGAGGGAAGAAGGGGTATGGAAAAAAGCCCGTATTCCCAAGGAGAACAGATGTGTGAAGGGCTGAAAACTGAGAACTACTGAAGGTCTACACTGTCTTTCCTAGCTGGTGAGAGATAGGAAAGATATCGAAGCATGCTGCTTCAGGGATAGCGAGACCTAGAGTAAAGTGGAAGCTGTTAGTACCACAGTAGTGGTTGTGTGCATAACAGCCCCCACATACCGAGGGACAGTATGAAAATATGCAAGCCCACTGTCTGGAAACTCTAAGAAGGTAAAAATCTTTATAGCATAGACAGTTAGGGAGATAGTATGTAAATACATATCGACCTATAAAAAGCATCTCGACAGATACATATATAGAGGGATAGATATGCCCCTATATATATATATAGGGGCATAACTTATGCACACACAGCTTACAGACATATGTATGTATAGAAATATATAGAGATATATACATACATGAATATATACGTCTGAAGATACATGTCTGCAACTAAGCCCCATAAGAACATTCACATGGGAGATGTGAAGGGGAAAGATTCATCTAATAACAAGAAGGTGGAAACTACTTGAAAGATATATAGAGAATCTATTTCTGCGGGCTAAGAGGGTGCAGGAATGCAATCCAGTGAAATAACCAGGATGGTTGCGTGAAAAAACAGAGGATAATATCAGTCTGTAGAGAGCAAGTCATGAGTTCTGTAGAACTCTGACATGGTAAATGGACAGAAACGCATAGAAGGAGATACCAGGATGACCCACTGGAGGGACAAAGGGGTATCATGCGTTACTAGTAGAATATGTGCTGTCCATAAGGAGTAGGATAGCATGAGGCCAAGCTGTAAGGAAAAAAAGAGCATATTCCTGCAGGATTGGGAACTCCTTGGACATTCACGCAGAAAAAGCTTATATTCTGTATTATAACAGGAGACAAGAGGGTGTGGAGAACCCTCAGTCATGGAAAATGACTGATAAGCTTTTTCTACTATATAGAATAGCCATCAGAGACAAAGTTCAATGCTCTGTAGCAAGGGCCCATAGTAGAAAGCTTCTCTGAAGATTGCAGAGAGCATTATGCAGGAGAATTAGGAGATAAAACTGACTGTAAGTCAGGTGTGTTGCCACATCCAAGGAAATGGAGATGGCCAGAAAGAAGATAATGTGAGAAGCCTGAAGTGAGTAGGATTATTCAAGATAGATGAGGACTATCTTGGAATCACTACTAAGGCTAGACAAAAGTAGTGGAAGATAGACTGGAAACTTGTGGGAAAGTACCAGTAGTTCAATCACTGGAACTCCTGCATGAACAGCAGCTGAAAGAGACAGCAGAGAGAATCTTCCTGTGTAAAACAGAGAGAACAGACAAAGGGAGAGGAAATATTCCTGTCCCTGTCTGATGAGCTGTCCAGAGAATTTATTCAAGGAAAAAAAAGTCTACACTGGAATGAAAGGCGAGAGAAGCTGTTCAGTATGGTACCACTCATTCAGGGGAAACCCTGGATGAGAGGGTAGAGAAAACAGGTAACTGAAGGGTGACTTACCATATGGTGAGTCAGCTGAAGGAAAAAATGTTCATGTTGGGACAGAAACTATCATGGGATAGTTGTAACTTCTCTTCTTGTTAGGAAGAGGAGAAATCTGTAACCCATGGACAAGAATATCCTGACAGCTTAGCATACTGAAGGGGGGAAACCACGTGTAGAGCTTTAAAGAAAAAACAGTGAACAAACTTGTTCTCACTTGCCTTGTTTAGATGCCATTGCTGGTCTCCCTGTATTTTGTATTTTTCAGGTCTCCCAAGCCTGTTGTGTGCCTCCTGTGTTCAATCCGGAGCCCTGCCTGCACCCGGAAGTGACGCGGTTGTCTCCCTGGGATCGCGTTCCCCCAGGTCTCGCAAGCCTGTTGTGTGCCTCCTGTGTTCAATCCGGACCCCTGCCTGCACCCGGAAGTGACGCGGTTGTCTCCCTGCGATCGCGTTCCCCCAGGTACCTCAGACACCTACAAAAGCAAGCTGCCGATAGCGTTCCGCGTTCTCACTTGCCTTGTAGAGATGCCATTGCTGGTCTCCCTGTATTTTGTATTTTTCAGGTCTCCCAAGCCTGTTGTGTGCCTCCTGTGTTCAATCCGGACCCCTGCCTGCACCCGGAAGTGACGCGGTTGTCTCCCTGCGATCGCGTTCCCCCAGGTACCTCAGACACCTACAAAAGCAAGCTGCCGACGGCGTTCCGCGCCATGGGCGCGCGCCAAAGGAGTGCGACCAAGGAGCAGGTCCTGCTCCTTGGTCGAGCTCCTTGGGGCGAGCGAGGGGCGTGGTCGTGGCTTGCCGGTCTTTGCGTGCTTCCTACCATCCTGCTTCTGTTGGTCTGCTCTTTCCTTTCAGGTTACCCTTCAGGGAATCTTTCTTCTGACAACGGCATGTCAACTATCCTGGTATTTTGGGGACGACGCTCCCTCTCCCCACTTAGTTTCCTTTCCGGTTCTCTGGCTCGCTGTCCAGCTAATTTAATCCCCTGTGTCCCTACTAGCACTCTCCCAAAACAGCCTTCTTCCTTGCCTCTGTCTCCTACAATGAACTCTGCCTCTGTGCTTCAGGTTTCTCTATTAAACTGCCGGTCTCTCAAATCCAAATCTTTACTGGTTTCTGACCTAATTTTACAACACTCTATAGACCTTTGTTTTCTCACTGAAACCTGGCTCAAGGAGGGCGATAGCCCTGTTCTTTCTAGCTCTCTCCCCTCCGGGTACTCAGCGTTTTCTTCCCCTCGGCTGGGTCGGGGGGGGGGGGGGGGGCGTTGCTTTACTCTTTCGCACTTCTATCACCCTTGAGGAAGTAAACTCGCCATCTACTTCACTTTCTGAGTCCCTTTTTCTCCGCCTTCACTCCTCTCCCCCGCTTTATTTTCTTCTCCTTTATCTTCCACCCTCCCTTCCTATGGAGCGCTGGGAGGGAGTCCTTCAGACCCTCTCAGATGTTGCCTTACAGTTCCCCAATCTTATTGTCCTAGGTGACTTCAATATCCATGCTGACAATCCTAGCAGACAGAAGGACCATGCCTTTCTGAACTTTTTCCACGACATTGCTTTCCAACATGTCTCAGGGTCCCACCCACACGGCCGATCATACCCTCGACCTAGTTTTGTCTTCCTCTATGTTGTCAGCTGAGATTTCCCCCCCTTCCACATTAGATATCCCTTGGTCTGATCACCGTTGTATCATTTTTTCGGTTTCATATTCACCCCAGGTGACCGCTCCGTTCCCGGTACCCTCTTCACCCCCCCCCCCCCCTCTCGTCGCCGCTTAACTCCTGACACCCTGAGTTCCTTTCCCCCTGCTTCCTCTGTTTTTCCGCTGGAGTTTGCATCGCTTTCACCCAATAGCCAAGCCTCCCTCTGGAACTCCCTCCTTTCAGAAGCTCTGGATCAGTTGGCACCGAGGTGCCCCTGTCATCGTTCATTCACCTCTGGTCACTCTCCCTGGTTTCACCCGGCATTGCGGCTGCAACGGACCCAACTTCGCCAGGTGCAATGCCGTTGGTCTCATCATCACTCTCCCGATTTATATATTCGCTTTAAGCAACTCTATGCTGATTACCGTTCGGCTGTTCAATCAGCCAAACGGGCTTATTATACAGCTGAGATCTCAGAAGCAGCGAATTCTTCTCGCCAGCTCTTCACTATCCTGCGGAAACTCTCATCCACTAGCTCTCATAGTACCTCGACTATAGGGGCCCCTGACTCTCACTCCCTGGCTACTTTCTTTTCAGACAAAGTCCTTACCTTACGTGCCTCCTTCTCCACTCCTCCTCCACCTCCACCCTCACCACCTGCTTCTATCTGTAGTTTGCTTGTTACTGATCACTCACCCCCGCCTTCTCCCCCCGTGTCCAATCGAGCTCTTGCTCATACCTGGTCCTCCTTCCATCCGGTGTCTTCTGCTGAAATTCTCTCCATATTGTCCACTTCTCGAAAGACCACATGTGCTCTAGACCCAATTCCCTCCCGCTGGCTGTCAGAGCCCTCACTACAGCTCATTCCGATTATCACTTCCATTATCAACTCTAGTTTATCCTCCGGTCTATTCCCCTCCCCGTGGAAGTCAGCCTTTGTTCATCCTCTTCTTAAACAACCATCTCTTGACCCTTCTGTCCTTGCACACTGGCGTCCTGTCTCAAATCTCCCCTTCTTGGCTAAACTTCTGGAACGTGTTGTCTTTAATCAGTTATCCTCTCACGTTGAATCCACCAACACACTTCACCCCCGGCAAGCTGGCTTTCGACAGGGACACAGCACAGAGACTGTTCTTCTTGCAGTCTTGAATGAGCTTCACGTGGCACATGATCGTGGTGATGTTACTCTGTTGGTTTCCCTTGATCTGTCTGCTGCGTTTGATTTGATCGATCACACCCTTCTTCTCACTCGTCTTGCGGAGGTAGGTCTTCACGATACAGTTCTTCTTTGGTTCCGCTCCTTTCTCACGGCCCGATCCTTTTCCGTCACCCTAAATGGAAAATCATCTTCCCCTCTTCCCCTTACCTGTGGTGTCCCTCAAGGCTCTGTCTTGTCTCCTCTGTTGTTTAATATTTTCTTGGCCCCTCTACTCCTTTTGCTACAGCAGTACTCGGTATCTTCCTATGTCTATGCAGATGATATCATATTACTTTATCACACTTCCCCACTTTCTTTGGATCTCTCCCCTTTCAATATCTGTCTTTCACATGTGGCTTCTTGGCTTTCCCAACATTTCTTACGTCTTAACCCATCCAAATCCACGGCTATGTGGGTATCCCTAAGTGGTTCTTGTCCCTCTTCTGCCCCTCTGATCGACTCTGTACCCATTCCTCTTGTATCCTCCTTTCGGTATCTCGGAGTAGTTCTTGATTCTTCTCTTTCCTTTCATGACCATATCTCCTCCCTCACTAGGCGCTGTTTTGCTACCCTTCGTCAAATTCGAGCTGTCCGCACATTTCTTTCTTTAGAATCCTTAGTTACTCTTGTCCTTGCCCTGATCACTAGCCGACTCGACTACTATAATGTTTTCATGGCCAACCTTCCCAATTATCAGCTCCGACGCCTCCAACTTATTCAAAACACCGCTGCCCGTATCATCACTTTTGCCAGCCGTTTTGATCATATCACTCCTATTCTCTTCCGTCTGCACTGGCTGCCCCTATCTGTTCGTTTTCATTATAAAATTCTCATCCTCACCCACCGTGCTATCCACACCCATAACCCTCTGTATCTGGCCGATTTGGTTTCCTTGCATACGCCCTATCGCCAGCTCCGCGCTCTCCACGCTAATCGCCTGTCCTTGCCTCCCCCCTCCCATGCACATCTTGAAAAGACCCGTCACTCAGCCTTCTTTTTCCTTGGTCCATGGTTGTGGAATACTTTACCTTCGTCCCTTCGTCTTGAAATCTCTTATTCTCAATTCAAAGCCTTCCTTAAAACCTATCTTTTCCAAAAAGCATTTGACCTTCCCTTAGACCCCCCTCCCTGATGCAGCAGTTTCATTGTTGTCCTGTCTCAGCTAAGTCTTGGTCTTGTTTTTCCCCTGTTTGTCGGTGTTTAATTGAGTCAGTTTGTGCTTGGTTGTGATTGTTTTCTGTTTTTGCTTTGCGCTGTCCTTTTTCTTTCTTTCCTGTTAAATTTTGGCGTTCTTTTTCCATAGTTTGCAGTGTTGACCTTTTTATTTTCTTTGTACACCGCTTTAATGTTTCGGCCTAAGCGGTCTATCAAATTTTAAATAAAGATAAAGATAAACTTCTGCTAAGAAGTTAACTGTAGGTTGCAACCTTCAGGAACCTATGGTTGCTGGGTATGCTCAGACTGACTAGAGTTTGGATTCTTCAGACCAGGACGAGGTGTCCCCTGCTTGGGTACATCTGGATGATGGGCAGGAGAAGAGTGAAACCTTCTTTTCTTAGGGAAAGAAGGTTTGGTAGGACATTTCCTACCTCCTGGGGAAGAAGGCGGCTTAGGATGGTCTCCAGAACCAGGGAAGTCAGTGGAGCAATGAGCAACCTGACGTAAAGCCTCCTTATTGAAGAGATTTTCTCCAGTACAAGGAGAATTACCCAGTGTGTGTTGTGCCCATCTGCTCAAGTCTGAAGCTTGGAGCCAGGCTCTACGAAGTGCTCCAATGGCAATAGCAGAGGATCTGCTAACAGACTCAAAAGAGTCTAGAGAAGCACGAGAAAGAAACCAAGAGATATTCTGGCTATGACTAAGAAGCAAAGAATAGTCTGCAGCCTTAGGCTCTGATAAAAAAGGAGTCAAAAGAGAATTTCTTTGTGACCTCCTGGAGAGATAGACTCAAAATATATAAGAGATAATCCTTGATGCCAGCATAGATGTTTGGAAGGTTTGACGTCCAAAGGCATCAAGTGCTCTAGATGCACGACCTGGCAGATAAGAAGAATGCTTCTTCTTGCTTTTTACCTTCCTCATTGCTGATTCCACTACAATGGAATGATGGGGAAATTGAGTTTTTTGAAACCCTGGAGAGGGGGGCACCTGATACAGAACATCAGTTGCTGTAGAAGGTGAGGGAACCCTTAAAGGTGATTCCCATATTCTCAGAAGATCCTGCAAAGAATGATGTAAAGGAAGCATTATATTTTCCTTTTCTGCAGGAGAGCCTCGAGTAGGATCACAGCCAGGGATAGGAATAGCAAGAAAGGTTGCCATGTCAAGGAGAAATTTCTGAAAAGAGGGATCTCCAATGGGAACTATCCCTGGATAGGCTAAGGTTGAAGGAGCAGCCTGAGCACCAGAGGATGTACTGGTCTGGTGCAGAAAAAGAACCCCACTAGATGGATAGTGGTACTGGCAGTCACGATTTGAGGCAGTCAGTACTGCATCGTCCATGCCAGGTATCGATTCCAAACTAGGCATAGAAAGGATCGATGGTACCGATGTAACTGCAGGAACCGACATCGATACCGATAGCTGAGTCTGAATTGGAGACGGTAATGCCATCGAAGCAGTCATCGGAGGCTGCTCAAGCGGTACCGAGGCAACCAGAAACGCTTGGTGAATATCCTCGGTACTGCGTATCCGGAAATAAGGGTCGGTTCCGAGACGCGTTGGTACCCAGTCATCTAGACTAGATATCTATTCCAGACTCGGCATCGAAGGGAGCGAGTCTATCGATGCATGTCTAGAAGGTACCGACGTCGGTGGTGGTATCAGTGATGTTGCCGATACAGGAAAGTCAATCTGGGTCGTATCGCTTGGTCCCGAGGACGCCAGATGACGATCCCTGGTGAAGAGTGGATCACTCAACACCAGTGCCGATGCCGAGGTATCGGTACCGCTTGAAGCGGATGCCACCCCCGAGCATGGCTCAGATACAGGAAAGTCAATCTGGAACGTATCGATCGGTCCCGAAGGTACCGAGGATGCCAGATGACGATCCCTGGTGAAGAGTGGAACACAACACCAGTGCCGATGCCGGGTTATCGGTACCGCTCGAAGCGGATGCCACCACCGAGCATGGCTCAGGTAATGTTCTGTGAGGGGTGAGCCCCAGGAACAACCTGAAACCCCTGAAATGCTTTGGAGCCCGGAGACTCCCGCCGGGGTTTTAATGCTAATGGGGTCTTGAGGGCAAGGCCGGAGCCGTCATCATGCTTGGCATGAGACCTACCACTCAAGGATTGGCTAGTCTTAACAGACTGTTTGTGGGTTACCTGATCCTGTAGAGAAAAGGCCGGTGCCCTCACTCCGGGAGGGAAAACGGTATCGAGGGAAACTCGAAAGAGGGAAGTTCTTCTCAGTTTTGCAGCCTGATTGTTCAGGGGAAAAAGGGTCAGGAACCAAACATGTTAGACACCAGGCATTGGAGTCTAAAAAGAAAACTGTTTCCACAGTGAAGGCACTTCTTAGGAGAAGGCGGCTCCATGATGGAGAGGCCTTGTAGGCCCAAAAAAGTTAAGACAGAAACAGAGGGAAAAATCTCTCTGAGTTTAAGAAAAAGAAAAGAAAAACCCACCGGCGATACCGGTGGCGGCGGGAAAAACAGCCGCGACCACAAGAAATAAAGAATTTAAAGAAAAAAGTTTCTGCGGTGACAGGAGGACGTCCTGCCGGCTCCGCGGAAAAACGAAAACTGAGGAGAGGCAGTGGAAAAGGCGGGAAGGCAGTGCGCAGGCGCGAGGGATGCTCCCAAAAGCTTTCTGATTGGATGCTGGGGAGCATTCCCGTGCAGGCTCCGTCGGTACCAACGTACCCATATGTGAAGACTCATTCCTGCTTGTTCCTGGAGATAAGAGACTACAGCCCTGAGATGAAGCAGCCATGACAGGGAATCCCGTATGGCTGCTGCCTTGCTTGGAGCCTTGCAAAGGGGACCGGATGAAGGACTTGCTCACTGGACGAGCGAACTCGAGGGCATAGCCTTTGCGGATGATTTCCAGGACCCACTGGTCAGATGTTATCTGGGCCCAAGCAGAATAAAACTCCCATAGTCGACCCCCCACAGGTTGTACCTTTGCCTGGGCCCCCCTCGCTTCATTGAGGCTTCTTGAACACCGAATGGAGAAAGCAGAGAAACCCCTGCCTGCCCCTCAGAAACCTTGCCCCCGAGCAGGAAACCTACCCCTCTGGAAGGAACCCGGGTGGGACATACGGAAACACCGAAAGTCACGGGCCTGGCCCCAAGATGGCACCGAATTACGACCCTGCTTCTGCTTATCCTCCAGCAAACACCCGCCTTTAGATTCTCCCAGGTCCTTAACCAACTTATCCAGGTCCTCCCCAAAGAGAAGCTTCCCTTTAAAGGGCTGCTTATTCAGCCGAGACTTGGAGGAGCTATCTGCAGCCCAATTACGAAACAAGAGATAGCAACGGGCGCTACCACCAATGCCATGCTTCTGGCGAGCCCATGAACAAGATCATAGTGAACATCGGCGAGGTAGGCGGCTCCAGACTCCAGCTGGCCACCTCACCCCCC
The DNA here is from genome assembly GCA_033557465.1 of Ichthyophis bannanicus. Lineage (NCBI taxonomy): Eukaryota > Metazoa > Chordata > Amphibia > Gymnophiona > Ichthyophiidae > Ichthyophis > Ichthyophis bannanicus. The sequence goes on from CM066037.1 coordinate 486,469,741, forward strand.
TGCTCCAGTCCTCAGTCTGCTGCAGACGCTGCAATCAACAAACAGGCCCTCGCCACCCAGGACCCGCAGATAGAGGCCTGCAAGGCTAGAGTGTTGACATCAAATGCCTGCTTCAACAAGGTTTCAAGCTTCCTGCCCTGACATCCTTCAGGGCTGTGGCCCCCTCAACCAGGATGGTGGTCTTTTTCGTAACCGCCGTCACTGCGGCATCCACTCGCGGGGACCGGAACATCTTGTGCTCTTGATCAGACAGGGAGTAGAGATGAGACATTGTCCTGGCTCCCTTAAGACCCGCCTCCGGCAGGTCCCACTCATCCTGAATCATCTGCTTGACTACCCGGTGCACAGGGAAGACCGTCAGACTTCTACACCACCTGTATCAACGGGTCCTCCAGAGTGTCCTCATCTGCCGCTGCCGCTGAGCATGCAGGCAAATTGAGGCCTTAAGCAACTCTGCGATCAGGGCACGAAACTCCTCATGCCAAAACACATGGACAATCAGAGCCTGATCTTCCGGCTCCAGGATCTCCCCCTTCGAGCTCATCGTCTTCTAGGTCCACCTCGATCTCCACTTCATCCCTCTCCGGTCCATTGGATCCAGGAGATGGTTCCGGCCACATCTGAGGGCCTGTCTTTCTTAACCGGCATCGCACCAGGAGTCTCTCCACTCCCTGTGGAGCTCCTCTTCACACCGACCCCCGCAAAGGAGGGGTCACCCGGTGTGCCCTGCTGGCACAAGCAGAAAGCCTGATGCAACAAGAGCACAAACTCCAGGAAGAACCCCCCCCCCCCCCAGAGCCCCTGCAATCCCCAGCCCCTGGGATGTCAAGGGGACGGGAATTGCCCCTAGCGGAGAGGAAGGAGGCTCCAGCAAGATCTGAGCCTCCTGAACTGGCATGGACACAGACTCCTGTGCCTTGTCCTGCAGCATCTGCTCCATTCTGGTAGCTTCTGCTGCACAGCCACGGCACACGCCTTCGTCTGAGACGGACCCTCGCCGAATTCCACAGACCAGGCACTGTGGACGTGATGGCATGGGAGCAAGTCGCTACCCCCCGATTGCTGACGGGAAAGGCCAAGAGCCCCCTATCCTACAGGCCGTGTAAAAATCCTGTCAGTGCTGAGTTGCCTTTATCTTTTTTATAACAAAGGAAAACAAACACAGGAGGGCAGGAAAAATTCCCTAACAGGAGCTGTCACCCCCCCCCCCCACACCCGAGTGGGCTATAACAAGTGTACCCGAAAAGCGCAGGAGAAAGAGCAGTCCTGCCTTCCCTCACTGCAGCCGCCACCAAAAAGCACGAGGCACTAGGCCTGAGTTCCGGCAAGGTCTCTTTGCACTGAAACATACAGCACCGCAGGAATCCTCCCCTGACACCACGCTGGAAGAAAGAAGGGCCTTCTCTGGCTGCCGTGAACCTGAGCGCTATCGCTGCTGGGCAGTCCGCTGCACTTCTGCCAGCCCAACTACCCTTCTTGCGCTCAGCCTGCACGTGGTTTGATGTCGAGGGGGAGGAAGCAGGAGCACTCACCACCACAGCTCAGCACCGGCAGCTCCTCACTCATTCGCGGGACTGGGAACTGCCCTCCAACCCCGGATCCCCGGCAGCCATCTCAACACTACCCCGGACACATGAGGGGGGTGGGATCCTCATCACTACAGAGCCCTACTCCTCAGGGCTGGAGCCTGCCATATCCTCTCTGCTTCCTTTTTCTGTCTTTTTTTTTTTTTTACTAGACTCAATAAAGTTAAAAGGAGAAAACAAACCAATTAAAACCCTAAACAGACTCCTTATTTGCTCCTTAAGTGAGCCCCGCACCTTGGCTCACTACCTCCTCCAGCTGCTTAGAGACTGAGCATACTGGGAGCTGGTGGGTGGTGCCAGCCTAATGGTTAAGAACACTGACTTGGGAACCCAGAGACCAGGGTTTGAGTCCCACTAGCACGCCTTGTGGCCTTGGGCAAGTCACTTAACCCTCCACTGCCTCATAAAAAGAGTAGTTACTCACCTGTAACAGGTGTTCTCCAGGAGCAGCAGGAATCAGTCCTCACTTATGGGTGACATCGACGTCGATGGAGCCCCCGTGCGGAGCAATTCCCCAGCTTTCTAAGAAAGCCTTTGGGAATACTGCACGCATGCGCGGTCCCCTTCCCGCCCAAAGGTGCCATCTTGCTCAGTCCAATGACATAGCTAAAAGACAGCACACAAAAATGTAAAAATAAACTAAACTATGTACGACTGCAACTCCCAGGGGAGGGAGCGTTGAGGACTGATTCCTGCTGCTCCTGGAGAAAGCACAGTTACTTACCTGTAACAGGTGATCTCTGGGAACAGCAGGAATAAGTCTTCACATATGGGTACGTCGGTACCGACGGAGTCTGCATGGGAACGCTTCCCAGCGTCCAATCAAAGAGCTTTTGGAAGCATCCCACCACGCCTGCGTGCTGCCTTCCCGCCTTTCCCAACTGCCTCTCCTCAGTTAAGTTTTAAAGCTGAGACAAAGAGAGAGAGAAAGGAAAGGAAAGATAGATAGAGATACAACTCCTGGGGAGGTGGGTGGGTTGTGAAGACTTATTCCTGCTGTTCCCAGAGATCACCTGTTACAGGTAAGTAACTGTGCTATCTCCAGGAAGAAGCAGGAATGAGTCTTCACATATGGGGACTCCCAAGCTGAGATGCCTGGAGTCCCAGCATGTCATAGGTTGGAACATGCTATCTCCCAGAACACCAGGCATCCTGAGGATGGTGGGTAGGAGTTGAAGAAAAAAAATGCTGTGGAACAGCTAACCTAGCATGGGACTGCAGAGGAGGAGTCCATGTGTGGATGATTGTCATCAATGATGTTGCAAAGAAGATTGCAATAGGGACCTCCCCTAACAGGATTTCACAGAAGGATGGAGGTTCATGTATCTACTGGGAACCCAGTACAGGAACCTTGAAGAGGACCTCACTGTAAAGTGGAGGTAATAAACCTGTAGGAAAAATAGTGGAGGTCAGAATCTAGAAAGGAATAGGTAACCCCAATAGGAAAAACTGGGGTAGTACAAGAACGGTGGGCCTTCAGAGGAAGGGTTTATGACAAAAACCTAACTCTTTTGGTGGGAGCGTGGCTCACTCTTAGGAGCAAAAAGAGAAAGGCTAACCGATTTGGACAAAGAGGCATAGTCCGTGTGGGAAGAAAGGGTATGGGGACCCCTTGTATCCCAAAAAGAGAGGACAAATGCCTGAGGCGTTAAAGCCTGTGATTAACTGAAGATTCACAATGTCTCTCCTAACTGGGGTAAGCTAGGAGAGATATTGAGCACGGAGAGCTTCAGAGGTACCTAAACCGTTAGGTTATGGTATAAAATGGTTGACTACCACAGGAGTGAGTGTGTGTGTAGAACCCCAAACCTGCTAGATAGCATAGGTATGGGTAAAGTCCCTCTGTCAGAATCATATAGCTATATGAGAATAGAGAGTGAGATAGATAAGTATGTGGATACATATCTATAATAAAATATCTAAAAAAAATAAAAATAAAAATAATAATATATATATATATATATATATATACACACACACACACAGAGAGAGAGAGAGACAGACATATAAGTATATCTCTATAGTGAGATATGGCAGAGCATAAAATACACACAAAAAATAAATATGGATATGTAGGCCTACATATGGGTGTCTGCAATTAAACAGACAGAGATATGCCTACAGCACAGTGATCACATAGGTTATGTGGAGAGGAAAGATTCATCTAATAACAAGGAGGTGGAACCTACTTGAGAAGACATATAGAGAATCTATTCCTCCTGGTCATGATCTGCAAGAATGCTAGTTAGTGCAAAATAACCAGGACTGTTACGTGAAAAACAAAGGACAATGTCAATGTGCAGCCAGCAAGTCCCGAGTCTTCCAGGACTCTAGCATGGTAAGTAGACAGAAGACGCCTAGAGATGAGATACCATGTTGACCTGCTTAAGGCAAAGGTATCATGCGTTCTTACCATGAGGACGAGCATATCCCCGATTGGGAATACTATGGACCAAAGCAGGGAACTGGCAACTCCTTGAGCTTTCACATAAGAGAAGGCCTATGTCCTTTATATCAAAAAAGGAGATAGTAAAAGAAGGGGGAACCTTCTAGTCATAGGAGACATGACTGAAAAGCCTTTTCTAACTAGCTAGGATAGCTGTTGGAGAAAAAAAAAACATGCTCTCTAGCAAGGGCCCATAGTGGAAAGCTTCTCTGTAGATTGCAGAGAGCATGATGCAGGAGAATGAGGAGATAGAACTGGCTGTTAGAGAGCCAGTATCTCTGCCAACTATGCTGCCAAACTCAGGAAATGAAGATGGCAGAATAGAAGACAATCTAGAAAGCTTGTAGTGAGATGATCTGCAAGAGAGATGAAGCACTGACTTGGAGCCACTACTAAGACTATACAGAATGTTAGTGGAGGACAAATCTGGTTGTTTGTGGACAAGAACCAGTGGTCCAAACATTAAGGCTCCTGCAGAGGCAGCTGCTAGCAAGACAGCAGAAAGAATCTTACTGTTCAAAACAGAAAGGACAGAACAGGAGTAGGAAACTCTGGACATGTCTGATAAGCTGCCCCAAAGCAAGATTGAAACAGAGGAGGTAACTCAGAGAGGAAAACTCCGCACTGGAAAGTGAGAAAACTAGAGAGGCTGAAGGAAAACCTCCTAGTAAGTAATTCCGCTCTTACAGAGGAAAAACTTGGTAAGAGGGTGAAGAGAATGGAGCTGAAGAAGACTTACGTAGTAGTGAGTCTATAGAAAGGAAAAAAAAATACATGCTGGCACAGGAACTATCATCTGATAGTGGTTAGACCTCATTCCCTAGCAGGAAAAAGAGGAGAAACCTGTGACTTATAGGCATGAACATCCTGACAGCTCATAGAAATATAGAAAAAATGGATATCTTTTAGAAAGAGATCCATGTGTAGATGTTAGAATAAAGCGGTGGAGTGCCTCTATTGAGAAGAAGCAACTGTAGATCCTAACCCCAAGAGTCACAAGCATCTGATGATGAATGATCAGAAACCCTGCAGGTGCTGGGTTTGCTGAGCCTGGTGAGAGGTTGGATTCTTCAGACCAGGATGATGCTTCCCCTGTTGGGGAACATCTGTATGATGGGCAAGTGATGAATAAAACCTTCTTCTCCTGTGGGAAGAAAGTTTGGTAGGACATTTCCTACTACTGGGACAGAGGAAGGGGTAGAACAACCCTTAGGAACAGGTAAATCAGTGGACAACCGAGTAACCTGACGTAAAGACTCCTTGTTGAAAAGATTTTCTCCAGTGCAAGGAGTATGTCCCAGTCTTTGTTGTGCCCATTTGTCCAAGTCTGAAGTTTGGAGCCAGGCTCTACGTCGTGCCCCTATAGCTATAGCAGAAGTCCTGCTAACAGACTCAAAAGAGTCTAGGGAAGCACGAGAAAGAAACCAAGAGATATTCTGGATATGCTTAAGCAGTGAGGAATAGTCTGTACTCCTGGAATCTGAAAGGAGACAAAAGATGTAATTGCTTTGTGACCTTCTCAAGAGAAAGACTCATAAAAAATATGAGAGAATTCTTGCAGAAAGCATGGATGTCTGGAAGGTTTGACGTCCAAAGGCATCTAGTGTTTTAGACTCACGACCTGGCGGATAGGAAGAGTGCTTTTTCTTACTCTTTACCCGCCTCATTGCTGATTCCACTACTATGGAATGATGAGGAAGTTGAGTCTTTTGAAACCCTGGAGAGGGGGGCACCTGATATAACAGATCAGTTGCCCTGGGAGGTGGGGGTACCCTGAAAGGTGTTTCCCACATTCCTAGAAGGAGATCCTGCAAGGAACGATGCAAAGGAAGCATTATGTTCTCCTTTGCTTTGGTAGAAAGAGAGCCTTGTGCAGGATCATGTCCTGGGATAGGAATGGCAAGAGATCCTGCTATATCCAGGAGGAAACTCTGAAAAGAGGGATCCCCAACAGGAATCTCTCTTGGACAGGTTAGATTTAAAGAACTAGCCTGAGCACCCACAGAGGTATTCAAATGTATAGGAATAGAAGATCCTGCACAGTGCAGTGTGGAATGCTGAAGGGATGGTTGCTGGTACTGGGTATCAGGAACAGCAACCGTCCTTACCACACTGTCCATGCCAGGTATAGACTCCAAGCTTGGTATAGAATGGAGCGATCCTGTTGAAAAAAGCATGGCAGGAGTTGGCCACGATGCTACTGTGGATACCGGTACCGATGTCGGAGTGGAGCCCGACAAAGACATTGGAGCAGTCATCGGTGACAGTTGAATCGGTACCGAGGTGACGGAAAATGTATGACCACCATCCTCAGTACCGAAGCACCGGTATCGATCGATGTCAGTACCAAAACCTATTGGTACCGAGTCTTCTAGACTAGAGATCGATTCCAAACTCGGCATCGAGGGCAGAGTGGAAAGCACTGACCGTAAAGGTAATGAGGACATCGGTACCGTGTCTGATACCGGTGAAGGAAGGTCAACCAGTGGCAACTCAATCGGCCTGGGGGAACCGAGAGTTGTGGATCCGAATCATCGGAACCGAGCCTTCGGTACCGCCGAGAGCTGGTACCAAAGCGAGTCGGTACCCAGTCCTCCAGACTGGAGATCGATTCCAGACTTGGCATCGAAGGAAGCGAGGCTATCGATGCACGTCGGGAGGGTACCGACGTCGGTGGTAGTATCGGACTGATAATGGAAAGCCAGTCTGGACTGTATTCACGGGTCCAGAAGGTACCGAGGATGCCAGATGACGATCCCTGGTGAGGAGTGTTTCATCCAACACCAGTGCCGGTACCGGGGTATCAGTACCGCTCGAAGCGGATGCCACCACCGGACACGGCTGAGATATGTTCTGTGAGGGGTGAACCCCAGGAACAACCTGAAACCCCTTACATGCTTTGGAGACCGAAGACTCCCGCCGGGGTTTTGAAGCCAGTGGGCCCTCGAGGGCAAGGCCGGAGCAGTCTACATGCTGTGCATGAGACCTACCACTCGAGGACTGGCTAGTCTTAACAGACAGTTTGTGGGTTACCTGATCCTGTGTGGAAGAAGGGGATGGTGCCCCGAAGTTGGAGGGCAACCGTGTATCGAGGAAACATCGATGTTGAAGACCTCTTCTCACCAAATAGTTGTCAGGACCCAAGCAGGTTAGACACCAACTTTGAGGGTCTAAAAATAAAGTTGTACCGCCAGTCTGAACATTTCTTGGAGAAAGTGTCTGGCGGTTCCATGAAGGAAAAAGAAGAGGCCTAGGAGGCCTAAGAGACCGTGGGACACTATGAAGAAAAAATATCCCGTGGAAAAGGAAAAATTTTTCAAGAAGAGAAAAGAAAACACCGGCGGTACCGGTGGCGTCAGGAAGACAGCCGCGACCACAAGAAAACTAAAAAATAAAAACAAGAATTTTCTGCGGTGACAGGAGGACGTCCTGCCGGCTCCGCGGAAAAACGAAAACTGAGGAGAGGCAGTTGGGAAAGGCAGGAAAGCAGCACGCAGGCGTGGTGGGATGCTTCCAAAAGCTCTTTGATTGGACGCTGGGAAGCGTTCCCACGCAGACTCCGTCGGTACCGACGTACCCATATGTGAAGACTCATTCCTGCTTGTTCATGGAGATCACCTGTTACAGGTGAGTAACTACTCTTTCTCCAGGACCAAGCAAGAAGTCAGTCCTCATTTATGGGACTCCCCAGCTTCAGGCTACCGGGGACCCAGAGCTGAAAAATGAGCTTCCTCTAGCCGCATCAGAGAAAGGATTTCACTGAAAACATACCCCCACCGGTAGCCCAACCAGAGGGCTGGAGGGTAGGAGTTGCCTAAACCTCAAAAAGATTCCGGAGCACTGCCTGACCGAAAGCACTGTCCCTACGGGACTCCCTCTCCAGGCAGTAATGTGCGCAAAAGTCTGGCTTGAGGACCAAGTTGCAGCCCTACTGATGTCTGCCAACGGTACAGAGCGGAGATGAGCTACTGAGGCAGCCATTGCCCTGACCCGACCCTGCAGGGGAAGGTCAGCTGCCCTATAAGCCCAGGTGATACAGTCAGCCACCCAGATGGACAAGGTACGCTTGGAGACAGGTAACCCCAAGTTATTAGGGTCAAAAGATACGAAGAGCTGTGTAGCCCTCCTATGCCCCTGCGTACGCTCAATGTAGAAGGATAAGGCCCTCCTACAGTCCAGGGTATGCAGGACTGTCTCAGCCCTGCTGACATGGGGCCTAGGGTAGAACGTTGGAAGAACCACCTCCTGGTTGAGATGGAAAGAGGAGACAACCTTTGGGAGGAACTTAGGATGAGTCCGAAGGACTACCCTGTTCCTATAGAAGCGAGTGTAACACCTGTCAGACCAGGGCTTGAAGCTCACTCACTCGCCTGGCCGAGGTCAGGGCCACAAGGAATAGAGCCTTCCAAGAAAGGAAGCGGAGAGGACATGTAGCCATTGGCTCAAAGGTGGGCGATTCAGTTGCTGCAAGACCACATTGAACTCCCACTCAGGGACCGGTGGACGGAGAGGAGGCTTGAGCAAGAGCAAGCCTCTGAGAAACTTGGACACCAAGGGGTGAACCGACAGTGTCCCTCCACCAGTGAGTGGTGAGCTGCTAGAGCAGAGAGGTGGACCCGAACCAAATTGGACTTAAGGCCTTGATTGGACAAGTGCAGTAGATACTGAAGCACTACTGGTACAGTACAGGCAAAAGGATCCTCCTTGCGCTGCTGACACCACATGTAGAACCTTCTCCACTTCAGGGCATAGGTTTTCCTGGTGGATTGTTTTCTAGAGGCCAAGACCACCTCTTCCACTTCCCTGGGTAGGCCCCAGGGAGCCAACACTACCCTTGCAGCCTCCAGGCCATCAAATGGAGAGATTTGAGATTGGGGTGCAGAAGGGAACCCTGGAACTGAGAGAGAAGATCGGGCTGCAACCCCAGAGGTAGTGGTGTGTCCACGGCTAGCTGGAGCAGAAGTGGAAACCAGGGATGCCTCGGCCACCTGGGATCTATCAGAAGTATCGAGGCCTTGTCCCTTAGAATCTTGAACAAGGTTCGGGCCACCAGAGGCGTGTGAGGAAACGCATACAGGAGGCCCTGGGACCAAGAAATCAGGAAGGCATCCGCTGCTAACCTCAGGGGATGTGGTTGCCTGGAACAGAACCTGGGCAGCTGCCGGTTCAGGGGACTGGCAAAGAAATCTATGGATGGAAGTCCCCATCTCAGGAAAATTTTCTGAACCACCAAGGTGTGTAGTTGCCACTTGTGGGGTTGCAAGTCTGCTCAACCGGTCTGCCAGGACGTTTTCCTGGCCAGGGAGATAAACAGCTTTGAGAAACATGTGTCTGAGAGCAAAAAAGCACAGGGCCTGTGCCTCTCAACACAGGAGCCTGGACCCCGTGCCTCCCTGCTTGTTCACATAGAACATGGCCACTTGATTGTCCGTCTGTACCAGAACAGACTGGTGAGCCAAGGTGTGAGAGAAGGTTTTGAGGGCTAAGCGAACAGCTCGGAGTTCCAGGAGGTTGATTTGCTGCGTGGCCTCCCATGGAGACCACAGGCCCTGGGTGCACCTGTCCAAGCAATGTGCACCCCAGCCCTGTAAGGAGGCATCGGTGGTCAACACCATCGTGGAAACAGGCACCTGAAAAGGTACTCCCTGTAATTTGGGGGGGGGGGGGGTAGCCACCACTGCAGGGAGTCCAGGAATGGTTTGGACACCCAGACCTTGTCTGTGAAGCTTCCCGTGGCTTGTTTCCACTGAGTTCGGAGACACCATTGTGCCGGTCTCATGTGGAGGCGGGCATTGGGGGTCACATGCACTGTCGATGCTATGTGGCCCAGGAGCTTTAGACAGAGTCGGGCAGAGACTTGTGGCCTGCTCAGAAACTGGTTTGCCAAGTCCATGAGTCTTTGAGCCCTGTCTCTTGGCAAGTAAGCCTTTGCTTGCAGGGAGTCCAACCTTGCCCCTATGAACTCTAGGTTCTGGGAGGGGAGCAAAGTGGACTTTGTGAAGTTTATGACAAATCCTAGGTGTTGAAGGAGGGAGACAGTTCTGAGGGTGGCTTGCTGGGCCTCCTGGGAAGTCTGACCCCAGATGAGCCAGTCGTCCAGGTAGGGGAAGACAAAAACACCCTGATTCCTTAAGTAGGCTGCCACCACTGCCAGGCACTTTGTAAAGACCCTTGGGGCGGAGGTCAGGCCAAAGGGTAGTACCCTGTACCGGTAATGGTTTCCTCCCACCATGAACCTGAGGTACTTTCTGTGGTCTGGATGAATGAGGATGTGAGTGTACGCATCCTTTAGATCTAAGGAGCATAGCCAATCTCCCTGATGGAGGTAGGGCAGAAGTGTTCCAAGAGTAAGCATCTTGAACCTTTCTTTCTCCAAGAACTTGAGATTCCTGAGGTCGAGAATAGGCCTGAGGCCCCCGGTTCTCTTTGGTACGAGGAAGTACCTGAAGTAGAACCCGTGACCTTGCAGGTGGGGAGGTACCGGCTCTACCGCCTGGTCTAGAAGCAGACCTTGAAGTTCTTGAAGGAGGAGGTCTGTGTGCAGAGGTGGTCTTGGAGGCTCTCCTGGGAAGTAGGTTGGAGGCAACTGCTGGAAGTGGAGCATATAGCCCTTGTGGACTATGCTCAATACCCAAGCATCTCCTGTAATGGGTGGCCACCTGTGGGCAAACAGGACTAGACGACCTCCTGTGCAGAGATGGGACAGTAGAGGTGGAAAGGCTATGCTGTGGGAGTCAAAAAACCCCTCCCTGCTGAGTGGGAGCAGGAACCGGAGGCTTGGGGGCCTTCTGCCTATGGGGCCCATGTCCCTGCCCCTTGGCCTGCTGACCCTGCTGGGGAGGCCTGGTACTGAGGGATAGGTTTGTAGGCAGCCGCCTTCCTCGGGTAAAAGGACTTCTTACCCGAGCCCTTCTTCCTCTGAGAAGGGGCAGAGGTTTTTCTGGACAGCCTTGTCCTAGTCAGGTGCTCGGTTTCGAGCTCAGCCGCCTTGGCCATGGGCTTGCCAAAAAGGTTTTCACCTTGGCAAGGGACATTGACCAATTTGTCCTGCACCCAGGGCTCGAGGTCCGATGACTGCAACCATACCTGGCGTCTGGTCCCGATGCCAGCTGCCGCTACACGAGCCGAAGCCTCAAAGCCATCGTAGGCCGCTCGGGACATGAACTTTGAGCATTCCCGGATTCCCGAGGACAAGGTCTTGAACCTCTGCAAAGGTTCCCCGGAAAGGCCAGCAAAGAACACGGCAAGGTCCTTTGCCAGGTCCCGTAGGTACATGCCCATGTACAGCTGGTAGGACTGGACACGGCAAGCAAGCATCGAGCCCTGGAAGCACTTTCTGCCGAAAAGCATCCAGGTTCTGGGCCTCCCTGCCGGGAGGCACCGCAGAGTGCATCTTCTGGCTTTTCAGACGATGCATGGCCGATTCCACCACCATGGAATGGTGCGGCAGCTGCACCTTCTGGAAACCAGGGCTCTTACGGAGTCGATAAAAGGAATCGACCCGCTTGCTCAAAACCGGTGCCGAGACCGGTGCCTCCCACATCCGGAAGAGGAGCTGTTCCAGCATCGGAGGAACAGGCACAGTAAAGGACTCCTTCGGAGGAGAGTCATACTGGAGGGCCTCGAGCTCTTCGGCTCGAGGCTCCTCCTCGGGGTCCGCAGGAATCGCCAAAGCCTTGGCCATGTCCCTGGTGTCCTCTGGAGGGGACCTACTCCAGGGCTCGGACTGCAGTGAGTCCGAAGGGACGCACCGATTCTGAAAAGTATTGGACTCCTCGTCCTCCGTCTCCCACGCGGACTCATCCGAAGAGTCGTCGGGGGGGCTCCGACCGCGCGGGCCTCGGTGGCACCCGCCCTGACGCTGAAGGCACCGGCGTCAACACCCTCGGTTCCGAGCGGGAGGTCGAGGGTGACCGAGGACGACCTCGAACCTTCATGGTCTCGAGTATCGGCTCGGTCTCCAGGGTCGACTTAGATGTCGATGTCCCGGTGGTCGGGGCAGATGCACCAGCGAGGTTGGCCATCAGTACCCGCTGCTGATCCATGAAGGCAGACAATCTGCACTCCAAGGCTGTCAGCCTGAGTCCAAGCTCAGGAGACTCAGCAGCCACAGACTCGGGCCCCGGCGGCACCGGGCCCGACGTCGGCTCCCTAGGAGGAGAGTCCACAAGGACAACAGGACTTACGTGTCCGGCAGGCTCCGCCTCCACACGAGGTATTTTGGACTGCTTCTCCTGCTCCAAGGGCCCGGGACAGCGGTTGGGGGTTCGAGACCTGGCCCTTGAGGAACCAGGGACCTCCTCCGATGCTGCCCTCACGAGCTATTTCTTCCTCTTACATTCCCGATCGGGGGACCCCCTGTCTAAGGAACCCTGGCAATGCTCGGGGTCAGACTCCCGAGACATCGAGGGCCTCGGACGAGGTCTGGGCCCGGCCGGAGGCAGAGTCAGAAAAAATCCGTTCTGATACTGGCGGCTTCGTAGTGCCTTGGTGGACATTTTGCCACACGGGACACAGACCTTAGGATCATGATCCGGTCCGAGGCATCGAAGGCAGCAGTCGTGTGTGTCGGTGAGAGACATCAGTTTCTTGCACCGATCACACTTTTTGAAACCACTGGACGCCATCGGGGAAAAAAGGACCCCCGCGAGGTCAAAGGACCGGCCTTACAGGGAAAAGATAAAAAGGGCGCGAACGCCAGCCACGAAGGGCAAAAAACGAAATATAGAAGATGGGCTCAATACCGGTGTACCGAACCCGGCGGGAAGGGGAACCGGCGTCGAACCAGAGAAAAAACACGATGAAATCGCAAGAAAAACGTTAGTTTTTCCGGGTGACACTGAGACGTCCGGTGGGCTCCACGGAAAAAGACTGAGCAAGATGGCACCTTTGGGTGGGAAGGGGACTGCGCATGCGTGCAGTATTCCCAAAGGCTTTCTTAGAAAGCTGGGGAATTGCTCCGCACGGGGGCTCCATCGACGTCGATGTCACCCACAAGTGAGGACTGACTTCCTGCTTGGTCCTGGAGAAATCCAAGTTATCAATATCCCTGTTTAATGTACATTATCGAGTTTAAGTTTCAATGTAAACTGCTTTGATTGAAATGATAAAGAGGTATATAAAACCTGTTAAATAAAATAAATAGTACTGGTGACTTGAGGTTTGGACATTCTCAGTCTCCAAGCTGCTGGAGGAGCTGCACTACCCAGAAGTGCGGGACTGGACTGGAGGGACGATAAGGAATGCCTCTGTATAAGTCTAAGTGAAAGCTCATTTAGAGTACTGTATAAAATTTTAGAGACCATACCTTCAAACATAGGTATCGGAAAGGGATGGGCCACATGGCCCCACCAAAACTTGCAGCATGGCAAGCAGCAGGCTGCCCACAAGGATCCCATCCCCCACAGGTAGAAGATGACAACCACCCTTCCTGTCTGCCCATGGGAGATTGGATCCCCACAGGCAGAAATGGAAGGGTCTTTGCAATGATCGCAGGCAGACTAAGAGAAGCCATGATCGTGGCAAAGACCCTTCCTGTTTTGCCTGTGGGGATCTGATCTTCTGCAGGCAGATAGGAAGGGTCTTTGCCATCATCCCCGCTGCCAAGCAGCAAGCTGCCCATGGGGAACCCATCCCCTGTGAGTGGAAAGGGGGGTCTCTGCCTGTGGGAAAGAGTTTAGGCCTTCCCAATGAAAAAGGTTTCCACTGCCCATGCATTAAAAAAACAAAAAAAAGGATAGAGTTGATCCTGAGGATGGCTGCTAAAATGGTTAGCTGTCTTAACTATTAAGGCATCAGGGCTGCTTCAACCTCCTATGGGGCCCAGGAAGCAGCCTCCTGCAATGCTGGAGGGGGGCATGCCTGGGCAGAAAGGGGCCCACACAGCGGCAGCTCTGCAGCAAACTTACTTTAACATGTTTGTTGCGCTGTTCCGCTCTTAAGTTCACTGCGGGGATCACAGGCCCTGCAGCTGTTCCCTGCTGGGCCAAAGTCTTGCCCCCACCTCCCCTTTCCAGGACGTGCAGCAGTAGCAAAACACAAAAAGGCAACATAGCACCAGTTTTACGTTCTTTTCTGGTGTGGCGGTGCAGTCTGCGCTCCCGCTCCCCTCTGATGAATCAGACCAGGGGGGGGGGGGGGGCAGTGGAAGCAGAGACATGAACAGCACTGGAAAAGGTGGTAATTTCTGTGCCACAGAAACTTTTTGTGTGTTGCCCATCGTTGTATGTTCCTGAGAGGGGTGGCAGCAATTGGCACAGGGCCACTATTACCCATGGGCAGCAAGGCAGCTGGGTCCCTGTTGTGCAGGGGCCCAGGACAGCTGCCCCTTTTGCCCAGAGGTAAAATCAGCCCTGTAAGGCATCTGAGGATAGGCTCAAATCTCTCAATATGTATACTTTGGAGGAAAGATGGGAGAGGGGTGATATGATAGACACATTTAAATACTTCCATGGAATAAATGCACACGATGTTGCCCTCTTCTAGTTGAAAGGAAGCTCTGGAATGAGAGGTCAAAACATGAAGGTGAAAGGGGCTAGATTCAGGAATAATCTGAGGAAATATCTTTATGGAAAGGGCAGTAGATGCATGGAACAGCCTCCCAGTGGATTTGGTGGAGATGAGAACTGTATCTGAATTCAAAAAAGCATGTGAAAAACACAGCTCCAAGGGACAGGAGGGACTTGTGGAACTTAATAGTTCAATGGATAGGCAGACTGGATAGGAAGTATAGCGTACTCATTCACCTGTAACAGGTGTTTCTCCAGGGACAGCAGGAATCAGTCCTCACATATGGGTGACATCGGCACCGATGGAGCCCTTGTGCAGAGCAATTTCCCAGCTTTCAAAGAAAGACTTTGGGATTGCATCACACATGCACAGTCCGGTCCCCTTCCCACCCAAAGGTGCCATCTTGCTCAGTCAAATGGCATAGCTAAAAAGATGGTAAAATGAATAAAAACCAATAATAGGACTGCAACTCCAGGGGAGGGTCGTGAGGACCAATTCCTGCTGTCCCTGGAGAACACCTGTTACAGGCGAGTAACTACGCTTTCTCCAGGAACAAGCAGGAAGTCAGTCCTCACATATGGGACTCCCTAGCTATAGGCTACCGAGAACCCATAGCTGAAAAATGGCTCCCTCTAGAAGAGCTGCAGCAGCTGCAATAGGAATTCAGCGAGAAAGCAACACCCCCCGGTAGCCTGACACCAAAGAGTCGGAGTTGCCTAAACCTCAAATAGGTTCCGGAGAACCGCCTGGCCGAAAGCACTGTCCTGTTGGGACTCCCTATCCAGGCAGTAATGGGCTGCAAAAGTCTGGCTTGAAGACCAAGTTGCGGCCCGGCAGATGTCTGCCAACGGAACAGAGCGGAAGTGAGCTACAGATGCGGCCTTAGCCCTGACGCGGTGGACCATGACGACTCGATCCTGCAACGGGAAGTAGGCCGCCCTATATGCCCAGGCAATACAGTCTGCCACCCAGGTGGACACTGTACGCTTGGAAACAGGTAACCGCAGCTTACTGTGGTCATACGAGACAAAGAGCTGAGTAGCCCTTCAATGTCCCTTCGTACGCTCCAGGTAGAAGACAACGCCCTCTTACAATCCAGGGTATGCAGGACAGCGGCCTGGGAAAGAAGGTTGGAAGAACCACCTCCTGGTTGAGGTGGAAAGGAGAGACCACCTTTGAAAGGAACTTTGGGTGAGTGCGGAGGACCACCCTATTCCTATAAAACCTTGTGTATGGTTTATCAGTTATGAGAGCTTGCAGCTCACTCACATGTCCGACTGATGTGAGTGCCACCAGGAAGAGTACCTTCCAGGAGAGGAAGTGCAGATGGCAAGAGGACATCGGCTCAAAAGTGGGCGAGTAAGCTGCTGCAAGACCACATTCAAATCCCACTCAGTTGCCGGAGGACGAACTGGGGGTTTCAGCAGAAGCAGACCTTTGAGGAATCTGGACACCAGGGGGTGAGCCGAAAGAGGTTGCCCCCCCTCCACGGGCGAGTGGTTTGTTGACGAAGCACTCAGGTGGACCCTGACAGAGTTAGGCTTGAGACCTAAATCTGAGAGGTGAAGCAGGTACTGCAGCACCACTGGTACAAGGCAAGAGAAAGGGTTTTCATTGTGCTGGGTACACTACACCTCAAATCTACGCCACTTGAAAGCATAGGATTTCCTAGTGGACTGCCTCATGGAGGCCAGTAACACTTCCTCTACATTCCGAGGTAGGAGGAGAAGAGCCAGCATTACCCTTTCAGCAGCCATGCCATCAGGTTGAGGGCCCTGAGGTTGGGGTGCAAGAGAGCCCTGCTCCTGTGAAAGGAGGTCGGGCTGCATCCCCAGTGGAAGTGGGGTTTCCACTGCCAGCTGGAGGAGAAGCGGAAACCAAGGCTGTCTTGGCCATCTGGGGGCTACCAGGATGACCGAGGCCTTGTCCTGAAGGAGTTTGAACAGAGTCCGGGCCACCAGAGGCGTGGGAGGAAACGCATACATGAGGCCCCCTGACCAGGAGATCAGGAAAGCATCTGCAGCCATCCCCAGGGGATGTGGCTGTCTGGAGCAAAATCTAGGCAGCTGGTGATTTTGCAGACTGGCAAACAGATCTATGGACAGATGTCCCCAGCGGTCGAAGAACCGCTGGGTCACCACTGGATCCAGTTGCCATTCGTGAAGTTGGAGAATCCTGCTTAGTTTGTCTGCTAGGCAGTTCTCTTTGCCTAGAACGAGTTTCAAAAGCAAATGGTGGAAAATCACTGGACAAGACTCTAATATACAAAGAGCAACGTTGGATCTTTAAGCTTCAAACGGTTCAACCGGATGGTTTAAACTCCCAGATTGATTGGAATCTTTGCTCCTGATTGGTTGATACCGCAGGGCTGGCCGTTTTGTTAACAAATAAATATGGCTCCCTGTGATAAGTTTGAAACACATGCGCGACGCTCTTATACGAAGCTTGATCATTCATTGCGGGTAATTCTATGTGGTGAGTCAGTTGGACCTCGAGACATATTCGCTCCGATATGAAGTATACGCATATGATCTTCAGTGTATTTTGATAAGAAACATAAAATACTAACTAGAGAATGTTATTCTTGTTTCCTAGTTCTGATCAAAGAAAAAGTCAGTGTCTTACCCCTGAAGAAACGTTTTTGTGAAACGTAGTAGCGCTATGGCTGACGTTGGGATTTTCCTGCTTCAAGAAAGATAAGCCTGACTATCTTATAACGTTTTAATATAAACAAAAATTTCAAAAATAGTATAACAATTGACAAAGAATTGAAAAATAAGGGGTCATTGATGCAATTTGGAGCGAGTTGGTAGAAAAATACAATTACCATAGCTCTTTGAAGTCTGAGACCCAATGATAAATTAATACCTATATGGCTGTGTTAACAAGTCTCTTTTAAAAGTTGGAAACTATTTAAAAATAATTCTCACATCACTGGAGTAATCTTTATATTTATTGACTTAACGGCACTATTACTCTATAAGACAGGACCATTTTTTGTTAGTTCTCCTGACCAGGCAGGTACACTGCTTTGAGAGACATACCCTGCCTGATGGCAAAGGAGCAGAGGTCCAGTGTCTCCTGACACAGGATATGAGACCCCGTACCTCCCTGCTTGTTCACATAGAACATTGCTACCTGGTTGTCCGTCTGTATTAATACAGACTGATGTGAGAGGACATGACAAAAGGCTTGAAGAGCTAGGCGAATTTCCCACAGCTCTGGTGTGCAAACTCCTGAGGAGACCATAATCCTTGAGTGCATGATCCTTGGCAATGGGCTCCCCAGCCCAGCAAGGAGGCATCTGTCGTTAACACTCTTGTGTGCGAGGGAATCTGAAAAGACACACCCTTGAGCAGATTGGGTGGTTGACTCCACCACTGCAATGAATTCACCAGTCTGTATACTGTTATCCTGTCTGAGGCTGCTGGTGGCTTGTGTCCACTGATCCCTGAGGCACCACACAGCTGTTCTCATGTGGAGACGGGCATTTTGTGTCACATGCACCGTGGAGGCCATGTGGCCCAGGAGGCGTAAGAAGTGTCTTGCTGAGACCCGAGACCTGTGCCTGAACTGATGTGTCAGTGCTAGCAGCCTCTGTGCCCTGTCCTCCGGCAGGTAAGCCTTCGCCTGAAGGGTGTCCAATCTTGCTCCTATGAACTCAGTTTTGAGTGGGGAGCAAAGTAGACTTAGCGTGGTTTATGACAAAACCTAGACGTTGCAACAGGCTGATAGTGCGAGAAGTGGCCTGTTGGGCCTCCTGAGGCGACTGGCCCCTGATGAGCCAATCGTCCAGGTAAGGGAAGACAAAAATTCCCAGACTTCTGAAGAAGGCTGCCACTACAGTCAGGCATTTTGTAAACACTCTGGGAGCAGAGGCTATGCCAAAGGGTAGAACCCTGTAATGAAAATGTTTTCCTCCCACTACAAATCTCAGATATTGTCTGTGGTCTGGATGTATGAAAATGTGTGTGTAGGCATCCTTCAGGTCTAAGGAGCATAGCCAATCTCCCTGGTGGAGGTAAGGCAGCAACATTCCAAGGGAAAGCATCTTGAACTTTTCCCTCACCAGGAACTTGTTTAAGTTCCTTAGGTCGAGGATGGGTCTGAGGCCTCCTGTTCTGTGGTATGAGAAAATACCTGGAGTAAAAGCCCTTGCCCTGTAGCTGGTGGGGCACCGGTTCCACCACCTGATCCTCTAGACCTGCGAGCTCCTGCAAGAGGAGGTCCCTGTGAACAGGAGATCTGAGAGGCTCCCCTGGAAAGGAGGAGGGTGATAACTGGCTGAAGTGAAGCAAATAGCCCCTCTGGACTATTTGCAGGACCCAGATATTCGAGGTGATGGCTGGCCACCTGTGAGCGTATAGGGTTAGCCTGCCCCTTGTGCATGACCTTACCACTGGCGGAAGAGAGACTATGCATTGGGAGTCAAAAAACCCCACTCTGCTGGGTAGGAGCCGGGGCCTGGGGGTCTTCTGCTTATGCAGGCCATGCACCTGTCCCTTGACCTGCTGCCCATGTTGGGGAGCTGGAGTGGCCTGGTAAGTGGGGTAGTTGCGGTAAGCAGTACACTTCCTCGGGAAAAAGGGCTTTTTACCCGAGCCCTTCTTCTTAGAAGGGGCAGAAGTCTTCTTTGAGTCTTGCCCGGGTCAAGTACTTGGACTCGAGTTCAGCAGCCTTCTCAGTCATGGGTTTGCCAAAGAGGTTGTCACCTCAGCAAGGGACATCGACCAACTTGTTCTGAACCCATGGTTCCAGATCCGATGACATTACCCAGGCCTGGCGGCATGCACCGATGCCAGCTGTGGCTACTCGGGCCAAAGCCTCGAAGCCATCATAGGCCGCTCGAGATATGAATTTCGAGCACTCCCGAATCCCGGTGGACAAGGCATTGAAGCGCTGCAAGGGTGCCTCAGAGGCCAGCTGAAAACCCGGCAATCTCCTTTGCCAGGTCCCTCAAATATATGCCAATGTACAGCTGGTAGGTTTGGACACAGCGTGAAAGCATCAAGCCCTGGAAGCATTTTCTGCCGAGGGCGTCCAGGTTCCAGGCCTCCTGGCTAGGAGGCACGGAGGAGTGCGTTTTCTGGCTCTTGAGCCTATGCATGGCCGATTCCACAACCATGGAGTTGTGCGGCAACTGTGCCTTTTGGAACCCAGGGCTCTTGCGGACTCGATAGATGGAATCGACCTGCTTGCTGAGAACCATCATCGAGGCCGGTGCTCCCACATGCGGAGCATCAGATGTTCCATCATCAGAGGAACCGGCAAAGTAAGGGCTTCCCTCGGGGGAAAGTCATATTGGAGGGCATCGAGCTCTTCAGCTTGAGACTCCTCCTCTGTATCCGCCGGGAACGCCAAAGCCTTGGCCATGTCCCTGACGAAGTCCGAGAACCAGGTATCCTCTGGAGGGGAACTTCTCTTGAGGTTCTGAACCCGGTGAGTCCGATGGGACATATCGGGTCCGATGGGTGTCTGGGGACTCCTCATCTTCCGTCTCCCATGCCGATCCCTCTGAGAAAGAATCAAGGGACTCCGGCCACGAGGGCTTCCGCCCCAACACCGACAGCACCGGCGTCAACGACCTTGGTCCCGAGCGGGAGGTTGAGGGAGACCTTGGCTGAAGATAGACTCGAGTCCGAAGAGTCTCGAGGATCAGCTCGGCCTCCGGGGTCGACTTGGACGTCGAGGTCTCAGTAGTCGGGGCAGATGGACCGGTGAGACTGGCTATCAGCATCCGCTGCTGCTCCATGAAGGCAGACATGCTGCACTCCAGGGCTGTCATCCTGAGACCGAGCTCAGAAGACTCCGCAGCCTCCGGCTTGGGCCCTGACGCGTCGGGCCCCGACGCCGGCTCCCCTGGAGGGGAGTCCACGAGGACAACAGCACTTAACCGCCTTGGCGTCTCTGGCTCCATGCGAGGTACCTTTGCAGGCTGCTCTGACTCAGTGGACCCAGGGCGGTGGTCAGGACTGCGCAGCCTGGCTTTCAAGGGCCCAGGGTGATCAGAGGCATCAAACGCCGCCACCCTCATGTGCTGCTTCTTCCTCCAGTGTTCCCAGGAGGGAAACCCCCATTCAGAAGACCCGACGCTGCTCAGGTTCAGACAGCTCCCGAGACGTCGAGGCTTCTGATGAGGTCCGGATACATGGGGATGCAGACTCCGAGAAAATCCTTTCACTCTGCTGCTGCCTACTTCGAAGTGCCTTAGAGGACATCTTCCCATACGGGCCACAGACCTTCGGGTCATGGTCGGGCCCGAGGCATCAGAGACAGCAGTCATGTGTGTCGGTGAGGAACATTAACTTTTTACACTGATCACACATTTTAAACCCGCTGGCAGCCATTGGGGGAAAAAGGGCCCCTGCAAGGTCAAAGGACCGGGCTGTCAGTGGGGGGAAAAAAAAAAGGAGCGCGAACACTAGTCTCTAAGGACAAAAATGTAAAAAATTGACTGGACTCAATATCGGTGTACCGAGCCAAAGGCAGGAAGGGGAACCAGTGTCGAACCGGTCGAAGATCCAAAAATTCTTCCAAGTTTTGATGCACTTTTAACGCGAGGAATTAGGAACAACGTCCGTTGGGTTCCGCAGAAAAAGGGAGACTGAGCAAGATGGCATCCTTGGGTGGTAAGGGGACCACGCATGTGCGATACAATCCCAAAGGCTTTCTTTGAAAGCTGGGGAATTGCTCTGCATGACGGCTCCGTCGGTGCCAATGTCACCCATATGTGAGGACTGACTTCCTGCTTGTTCCTGGAGAAGGCCTTTATCATTTTATTTATTTAACAGTTTTTATATACTGCACTATTTATCAGTGCGGTTTACATTTTAACAACCTTGTACTTAAGCATAAAACATATGTGAAGTTTACAGATAACAGGGAGTGAAACAGGGATAAATGAGGTTAAAGATAACAAATATTCACAACTATTTACAGCAAATTAGCATAAGTTTTGAGCTTCATAGGTTAGGGATGCACAAGATTTTAATCTGGGGCGAGCAATGGAGTTTAGGGAACTTACTTGACTAACCATAGTCATTGGTTTGGGTTGGAAGGGGAGGAGGTGGGGAGCTAATGCCTTGGGAGAAGTGTTGAAGGAAGAGATGTGTTTTTAGAGATTTTCTGAATTGCGACAGGTCTTTTTGTGATCTGATGTTAGGTGGCAGCATGTTCCAGCATCTGGGGGCGAAGGATGAGAATGCTCTCATGGTAATCTGCGTGAATTTTGCTAGGTCTTTTGGGACCATTAGTGTGTTTTCTGTTACAGATCTTCTAGATCTGGTGTTTTGAGAGTGGTGAAGGATTTATTTATTTAACAGTATTTCTAAACCGCCTTATCTTAATAATCAAGGTGGTATCACAGCAAGCAATCAGGTAAAGTGTGTGTGTTGTACATGCAGTGAGGATAAAACTTAGTTGTGTGAGGGATGTGTTGGGTGCTTGATTTGTTTGAGCTATATACAGGGTGGGCTATTTACAGTGGTGCTAGAATCATATTTTATATATATTCAGTTATGTGATGTGACCATAGTGCTCTATGAACAGTATGGTTTTCAGTTGTTTTCTGAAGTCTTTGAGGTCTGGAGTTGCCCTTAGATCGTCCGGTAGATTGTTCCATATTGTTGGAGCAGCCATGGAGAGAGCTCTGTCTGTTGTGTCCTTGCGTGTGTGCTTGTACTCATTTGGGGTGCTGACTCGGTTGCGTGTTTGACTTCTTCTGGGACGTGCGCTGGTTTCCGGTTGTATGAGCAGGTGGAGGCTGTTGGCTGATGTGTGTTCTTTTATCTTAAATAGGTTTATGATAGTCTTGTATCTGATGCGAGCAATGATTGGGAGCCAGTGTAAGTCCTTTAGTGTAGGTGTGATGTGCTCCTGCCTTGCGGCTCCGGATATGATTCGAGCTGCAGTGTTTTGTGCCAGCTGTAGTGGTTTGAGAGCTTGTTTTGGTAGTCTGAGGTATATCGGATTGCAGAAGTCCAGTATTGGGGTTATCAGTGCTTGACAGACTGTACGGAAGTGTTCTGGAGCGAGGAGTGGTTTCAGTCTCCTGATGATTCGCATCCTGTAATATGCTTTTTAGATTGTTTTGTCTATGTGTGGTTTGAGGTTGAGTTTACTGTCCAGAGTAACCCCAAGGTATCTCACCTCCGATCTTATCGGTATCGTGGTGCTTTGTATCTTTATGTTTGGTGGGTGTGTGAAGCTTTGGTTTCGAGTGATGATTAAAGCTTCAGTCTTGTTGTAGTTTATAGCTAGATTGTTGTTTTGGCACCACTTCGCCATTTGGGTAAGGCAGTCTGCTATCTTAGAGAAGTCCGGGTTTTCGATTGATATCGGGGAGTATACCATTATATCGTCTGCGTATATTGTGTATTGGATGTTGTTCTCTTTCATAATGTTGCATATTGGTTGGATGTAGATGTTAAAAAGGAGTGCTGAGAGTGCGGATCCTTGTGGTACTCCTTGTTGGACGTTTATGGGCCGGGAGGTGTCCTGTCCCACCTTGACCTGTAGCTGTCTTTCTGTTAGGTACGAGTGGAACCATTTTAGAGTGGTACCGTGTATACCAGTGTTCTTCAGTCTCTCCAGGAGTATATTGTGATCAACTGTGTCGAACGCTGAGGAGATGTCGATGAAGATCATTATAATTCCATTCCTGATGTCGTCAATTATTCTTATGATGCTGTCGAAGAGGTAGATCAGGAGAGTTTCGACTCCATGGTTGGGACGAAATCCGTGTTGGTTGTCGTCGAGAGTTCCGTGTTCGTCAATGTGTTCCTGAAGTTGTAGTTGAACCGTCTTTTCGATTATTTTTGCGAGGAAGGGTATGCTGGAGATTGGTCGGTATGCTGCTGGGTCCTTTTTGTCGAGAGAAGTTTTCTTTGTGATTGGTCTTACTGAGGCAAGCTTTAATTGCTGTGGCATGAGTCCTTGAGTGAGTGAGTTGTGTACCATTTTATGAATGTTTGGTATGAGGCTTGCTTTGGTGGCTTTGACCCATGACACTGGGCAAGGGTCTGTAGGAGCAGTGCTTGTGTTGATTGTGGAGATGATGTCTGATATCTGCTCTTTTGAGGGTGAGTGGAATGTGCCCCAGGTTTTGGGGTGGACGTTCGTTCTGTTGGTTCTACTGGGTGTTGAGCGCTCTGTGGAGTGAAATTTGTCTTTGATGTGGTCGGCGAATATCTGTGGATCCACTTGTATTTCTCTTTCTGCTGCTTGCTCTTTTGTCAGGGTTTTTACTATTTCGAAAAGTTCTCTGGGTTTGTTGATGGAAGAATTTATCAGGTTTGTGTGGAATTCTCTCTTTGATTGGTTGATGTGTTCATTGCATTGTTTTTGCTTTGTTAGGTAAAGATGTTGGTCGGAAGTAGTTTTGTTTTTTCTCCATCTCCGTTCAATTTTCCTGAGCTCTCTCTTTTCCTGTCGTATTTTTGCTGAGTACCATGGTTTGTTTTGTCTCTTGTTGTGGTGTTGTTTCTTGGTCCTGTCAACGGATGGTTTGGCGGCGTTAGCTAGGACATTGTTCCAGTTGGAAACTTGTTCCTCCAGGTCCTCTGAGTCAATGTTCAAGTGTTGTATTGTGTCCTGGATGAATTCGTCCTTGTCAAAGGATGTCAGAAAGCGAGGATGGTGAGATTTGGTGGAACGCTTTGAAGGTCAAGAGAAGGGTTTTGTATAAGATCCTACATGTTATTGGGAGCCAATGAAGTTCAAACAGGATGGGAGTAATATGTTGACTCCTTGAAGCCCCATATAGAACTCTGGCTGCTGTATTCATGGCCAACTGTAGTGGGTTCAGCGTGCTCTTGGGAAGGCCATGCAGCACAATGTTTGCGTAGTCGAAGTGCGGGGTGACTAATGCTTGGAAGGTTGTGCGAAAGTCATTTGGTTCGAGCATGGGTCTGAGAAGTCGTAGAGTCCTGATCTTGTGATAGATGGCTTTTACTGTACTTTTTATGTGTTTTGAATTCCAGCCGCTGGTCCAGTATGACACCTAGGTAACGTATTGTGGTTTTGACTGGTAAATCGGCATCTCTTGTTCTTAACGTTGGTGGAGGAGAGAAGTCTTTATTCCTTGTGATAATCAAGACCTCTGTTTTTTTAAAATTGATTCGGAGATTTTGTGTGAGCAGCCAATCTGAGATTGCATTGAAGCAGGTGGTTAAAGGTGTGTAGTCGGGTTTTATCACATTAACTGGTGTGAATAGAAGCACATCGTCAGCATAGATAAGGCATGAAATTCCGAATGAACGGGTGATGTTGCAGATTGGCTGCATGTAGATATTGAATAGCAAGGCCGAGAGGGAGGAACCCTGCGGTACTCCTTGTTTCTGTCGAAAAGGCTGGGACGTAATGTTACCGATCCGGACCTGTTGCCAGCGATCCTCCAAATAAGATTTGCACCAGTTCCAGGCCGTTCCTTGTATCCCTTTTTTGTGGAGCCAGGCTAGCAGTTGATCATGGTCAACGGAGTCAAAAGCTGCCGCTATGTCTAGGAAGACCATTGCAACTCCATTTCTAATATTGTCTGTTGTATTAATGAGCGTGTTCATTAAAGAAGCCAGAAGAGTTTCAACTCCGTGTGCTTCTCTGAAACCATGCTGGTTAGGGTCTAGTGGTGCTTCGGAATCAATGTGTTGTTGAATCTGCCTCAGTGTAACCTTTTCTAGGATCTTGGCTAATAGGGGAATGCTTGAGATTGGACGGTAAGAGTCTTCCTTCTTCAGATCCAGTTTATTGTTTTTCAGTAAGGGACGAATGGAGGTCTGTTTGAGGGCTGTTGGGAATATCCCTGTGCTGAGTGACTGGTCGGCTATGGCTGCTATGTATAGGCTAAGCTCTGCTCTCAGTGCTTTGATCCAGTGGGCTGGGCATGGGTCGTTAGGGGCGGTAGTGGCATTGATGGAGGTTATAATTTCTTCAATTGTTTTCAGAGTTGGAGATGAGAATTTATTAAGTATGAACCGAACATTGGAAGGTTGTGTGGTTTCACTTGAGATTGCCGTTGTGATTTTGATCATCTTGGACTGAATGTAGTCAGCATATAGTTGTGGTTGTACATGTTCATGTTGTGGTGATGTAGGCTCTCTGGTTAGGGATTTTACTAATTGGAAGAGATCTCTCGGTTTGTTAAGAGACCGGTTAAGGAGTCTTGCATGATATTCTTTTCTCTTGTCCCAGGTTAGCTGACGATGGGATCTCAAGTGAGATAAGTAAGTGGCTTGGTCATCAGGATTCAGAGAGTGTCTCCATTTCCTCTCTAATTTCCTCAGTTGATGTAAGGAGGCTCGTAACTCAGCAGAGAACCATGGCGTGTTCTGTTTCTTGGGTATAGGCAAATTGATAGAGGTTTGATTGTCTGTGGTGGGAAGCTGGGTAGATAATCCAATGGCACTGTTCCAGTTCAATACAGTCTCATTGGTGTTGTCGGATATTTGAGAGAGTTTTGGGATGGTTTGGGAAGTGATTGCGTCTGTCGAATGGTTTAAATCGTGAGGGTTTTGAAAGTGAATTGATATCTGATGGTTTGCTTGGAGATTCCTCAGTTGGTATGCAGAATGTTATAAGATTGTGATCGGACCAGGGGACGGGGGTTGTTGAGAGCTCAAGTTGGTTTAGCAAGTAAACAGATGAGGATGGGGCAAAGATGAGATCAAGGAGATTTCCTTGTTTATGAGTAGGGTTTTTTACGATTTGTCTATAATGTAGGTTGTCCATAGCATCAAGGAAAGAGTTTGATACTGATGGCAGTGTGGATGCTAGATTGAAATCTCCTAGGAGCCAGTTAGGTTTGTCAGGATCTTTAGGGTTAATAGCAAGATCATTATGTTTGAGAAATCATCAGCTGGAGCATTTGGGGCTCTGTAGATAAGATTTATGGTATTGGCTTTGTTGGAGATGGATAATGTATTTATGTGGTTTGTGACCTTGGTAGAGGTGGTGTGGTATTTTAAATCAGTTCTTGCTATTATGCAGACTCCTCCACCTTTTCTGTTTTCTCTGTTGCAGGTGTAAATAGAGTAGTTAAGTGGGGTAAGTTGGTTCATTAGGACATCATCAGTATCGGAAAGCCAAGTTTCTGTGACCAGAAGGATGTCTAGTTTAAGGTTTGATATAAGATCAATGATGACAGGCCATTTGTTGCGGGCTGAGCGTGCATTAATAAGGGCACACTTGAGGTCGTGTAAGGTGGTTTTTAGATTAAATCTTTTGGTGTTTGTTGCTTCGAGAGGTACATAGAGAAGGTAGGTGTGTCTATTGTTATATGTACTTTGTGGGTAGTGGTGTTGATTTTGGTGGGGTTTCCTATTCCTGTATTGGTGTATAGGAATAGGGTTGAGGTCAGTTAGAGCAAGAGAAGCATGTAAGATACCAGAGAGTATGGAGAGGAGCAGGAGGGCGAGCGATAGTGGCCATGGTGCATCTTGCAGAGTGTTCAGTTATTGTGGGTGGTGGAACAATGATGATGTATATGATAGTGAATGGAGGGGAGAGTAGAGGGGAGGTGAGTCTAGGATTCAGTATCTGGGGTGGGTTTGTTCTTTGTCTAGCAGTTGTAACAGGTGCTATTTGTCATGAAGAACAGTTGAAGAAAGATACTTTGTACAATAATCCCAGTTTCAAGATGGTGGTTACAGTGAAGATACTTTGTACAACAATCCCAGTTACAGGGTTGTAGTTACAAAGAAGGTACTTTGTACAGCAATCAGTTACAAGAAAGCAATTACAAGAAGGGTACTTTGTATACCAATCAAGTTACAGGCTAGTAGTTATAGGAGAGGTATTTTACAGAATAATCTTATATACAGACATGTTGCTTTGTCACATTCGACAAGTAATAGGGAATAGATAGCCTCGTAATGGTAGAGGCAGAGAAGTTATCGAGATTAATAAGTGATGGAACACTTAATTGGTTGGTCAATGATCAGGTTGACTTACAGTTTATGCTGTTGTGCTTGAATAAGCCATGAGGTTTGTTCAGTTCGCAGATTTAATCACGGCAGGTAAGGTCGGGTGTTTGAGCTGATCTTCAAAGTATGAGTAAGTTAGGGATTCGGTCCTGCTTTACGATCCACGCCAAAGAGCCCTCTGGCGAGGCCCTCAGGCGCGGGCACGCCCAATCGGCGCCGTTTTTTAAACAAGCAGCACGCTGCCCCGATTGGGCAGCGCTTCTGAGGGGGGTGGTGCTCCTCGCGTTGCTCTGGCCCGCTCTATCCCCTCTGGGAGAGCAGATCCGAGGGCCGGAGTGCTTCAAAAGACCGCACGCCCGATTGGCGCCGTTTTTTAAACAAGCAGCACGCTGCCCTGATTGGGCAGCGCTTCTGAGGGGTGTGGTGCTCCTCGCGTTGCTCCGGCCCGCTCTATCCCCTCTGGGAAAGCCGATCCGAGGGCCAGAGTGCTTCAAAAGTGCTTTTCTGTGTTTCCATGTTTCTACCTCATTTGGGCTACCAGAAATGTTTTTTAGTGCAGGAAGTGTAGCAAAGTACAATAAAACATACCCAACCCCCAAATCGCCCACCCTCAAATTCCCTTACAGTTCACAAATGACAAAATCCAATGCCCCTTTCACAGTTTTAGCACCAAAGGGCTGGCCAAACAGCCAAGTTTTCAATTACATAAACTATCTTAGATTTCAGAAGAGTTATCTAGAGAGCACCTAAAGGGTCTTTAAAGTATTTGCCTGACCAATCAATGGAAATCATTTTTCTGTAACTTTATGGTAGTGTGCTTTTAAAAGCATCATCATCACTTAACTAGTTTTTATACATCATTTTGGTTTATCAATATACTTGCCCTTTTTTAGCTATTATTACCCCATAACAATGGTGGATAGAGCAGTTCTCTAACCCAATCCTCAAGCTATGCAGATATTAATACTGAATATACATGAGGTATTTCGTATATCAAGTTAGTTCTTAGATTTAATGAATGCATATTTATTCAGGACAGCTCAAGAAACCAACCAGCTACAGAGCTCCTGAGAACTGATCTAAGACCTAGAAGAATGCCATTCATCTTACTTTATATCACAGCCACTCAGTTTCCAAAATGAAATTAATGTTTTCACCAGCTTCCTGTTTTATTTTTTAAATTATAAACTACTGAGAAATGTAGGGGGCTTGCAGATGTTAACATTGTTGATACCTGTTTCACACTGGCAAACATAACAGAAAATACAGCGGCACAATACAAGTACTACAGTAAGCACTAGCAGTAAATTTGAGAGACCGAGATCATATTCCACATATCCTGGGGCTCAGGAGAAAGGTTCATGATTGTCATGGTATGTGCAAAACTAACCCATTTAGACACACTGCAAATTGTGATGGGGAGTGAGGAGGGGGGTGGGGATGTGATCTGGCATGCACGGACATGGTCCGACAGCAAATTACAAAGCACTTGAACTTTGTCTCTTTTTATGAGAGTTGTTGCACAGACAGAACACAAGCAAGAAAACATTCAGATGAACAGCAATTGTTGCCCCTCGTGGCCCCTCCCCTCCAAGAGGAAGACAAGTCATTCTCAGACACAGGATCATCATAAAAATGAACAAAGATTTATTGTCTTAACTCTTTAGAGACAAAACACATTGCTTAGGTTGTCATTTAGTTAATACAATCTCTATTTTACATACAAAAAGAAAAGTCCAAAAGTACTACAATCAGAAGTTTCTCTTATCTTACAGATTTAGTAACTTTATGTGGTTACAGAGGTAATATAAGTAGCTAGCTACCTGCAAAAGAATCACACTGGAGTAACCTACATAATGGATTTTTTTTCCCAGGGAGTTGCTAAATGGTAGCGTAATGCTTTTCCTCAACGAAAATGTAACTTATAATCCCATTTTCTTCTACAAGTTGTTTTCCAAAACAGTAAGGCCATGTTAAAAAGATGGGTTATAAAAATCATTAAAAAGTTAAACTCCCAAAATGGAATATAAATCCATTTAATTCATATCTTGAAATTTGTTCTATACAGAATGCCCCGCTGGCTTTATTTTTTTTTAATGAACTGTAACACGAAGTAAAACAAAAAACAAAACAGAACCCTGTTTTCAAGTTGGTCCAATTTAAGTTAAATATTCCCTGCCACTTCACCCCCTAACAAAATATTCAAAAAGCAAACTGAAGTTAATTAACTACAACTAGTTGCTTTTAAAGCATAAGGGTATACATTCAAAGCACTGCTGAACAAGGTAGCTGGCTAGGTTGAGCTGAAAAACTTAAAATCTAGTCAGCTATGACTGTGTGCATAAAAGATTCAGCTACCTTTGCCAGCTAGTGAGAGTACATAAATGCTTAGTAGTAGTAGGCAGAGTTGTTGCCTTGGCCAAACTCTGTTCCCAGGGATGCCTATTTTTGAGCAGCTAAATTTAGCTGCCTAGTAAATCTAACCATCGAGATTTAGTTACTCAACAGGCAGAATTTTCACCTCACCGGATCTAGCCATTTAACTCCCCTTTGAACAACAAATAATGCAATGTGTGCCTTTGAATCAGTACCAACTCCTGGCAACCCAACAGCCTCCTTTAAAAGTTTTATAGCACAAAACAAGACTACCAAGTGATTGTAGGTCGAAGGCCAGGTTGTACCGGATGGAAACCTGTTCAAAACTCCCATAGTGTAATGTATGGGCATCCCAACATGCAGCCTAACTGGGCAATGAGCAAAATCTTTTAGCTACTTAGCTACAGTGGTGTGCAAAAATCTGGAATCACTTCTGAGTTTTGCGTTTTCCATACTTTAATGTTTTTTTTTAAAATTTTGCGTTAGCCCAGCATATTCATCTTTCTACCACGTTAAAAGGGATACATTTGGCTATTAGAGTTGACTTTTTTGCATTCCTTGCTTCCAATTTAAATACTTTACAGACACTGGGAGATAGCTGCGATTTTTGTGGATCCTGCGTCAAAACTGGATCGAGATTATCCAATATGCACACGTTATTTGTGACTAATCAGGAAGCTGATTTCACTAACCAATCACAATGCAGATATCTAGCCAACAGTGCAGCTATAAAAACGCATAGAATTTTTGATTTTCATACGCTTTCTGGATCGACCATGAAGATGACACGGACCCTGACGTTGGAGGAGAATGTTCGTGTGTCCTTTATGAGCAAGGAAGGATTTTCAAGCCGTCAGATAGCCAGGAAAGTTAGCTGTAGTCAGAGCGCTGCTGTTAAGATTGTACAGAAGAAAGAAACGGGTTCAATGGTGGATAAGCCTCGTTCAGGTCATCCACGTGCATCAACATCACGCCAGGACCACACACTACGACGCATTTCCCTGACTAATCGCAAGTTGACCTCTCCTCAGCTACTTCGAGAGTGGTCAGACAAGAGTGAGGTCAGTGTCAGCTAATCAACAGTTCGTCGCCGGTGCCTGCAGTTTGGTCTCCGGGGCTGCAAAGCACGGAATAAGCCACTGATGACTGACATACAAAGGCGCAACCGGATCGTGTGGGCGAGAAAGCACTCAACCTGGTCGACTGAAATGTGGGAAAAGGTGCTATTCAGCGATGAAATCACCTTTTGCCTGTTTGGTAACCAGGCCCATACCTATGTGAGGAGATTTCCTGGAGAGGAATTCAAGCCTGAATGTCTCAACTTCACTGTGAAGCATCCTTTGAAGGTCATGGTCTGGGGCTGCATGGCTGCCAGTGGCGTTGGACATCTTCACATCGTCGATGGAATGGTCAACGGGGCCAAGTACATCACCATAGTGCAAAAGTGCATGGTGCCATCAGCACACCAGCTGTTTCCTGGCCAGTTGCTGTTCCAAGATGACAATGCACCCTGCCATCGCTCCAGACAGGTGATCAGCTGGAAGCAGCGGAACATCAAGTCAATGGACTGGCCTGCCCAGTCTCCAGATCTGAATCCATTCGAGAACCTGTGGCACAAGGTAGCTTTGGAAATATCCAAAAGGCATCCGACATCAAAGAGTGAGCTGATTGAGTCAATCACTACAGCTTGGAACCGCCCAAATACTGAGCCATCACTGACACATAAAAACGGCCTTTTTCAAGGCCACATACATTAATTTGAAGGAAACCTGGTGTGCGTCCATAATATTTTAAAGCATACTTACAATAATATATCGTTGGCCAACGATGTACATTACGCAATTTTCACAGAAAATCTATCAACAGGACAATTATGGGGAACAAACTCAGAAAATAAGGGCCAAACCAATACTAAAAGTTGGCCCTAATAGCCAAATCTATCACTTATCATGAGATACACAGAAAAAGCCACTGGGAGGAGAAAGAAATTAAGATATAAGGTCACGAAGTTGAAAAAAACGTCAAATTTACAAGTGATTCCAGACTTTTGCACACCACTGTAGCACACAAAATTTGTCAATTGCAGTTTGAAATTATGACAAAGTTAAAATAATTGTGTTTATAATTATGCTTCGGCCTGGGCGGTCTATCAAATGTTTTAATAAAGATAAAGATGTATTCAGACACAAATTAGACATGTGGATTCAGCAGATGGCAACTGGAAATTGCACTCTTTTCCCTTTATTGAACTGTGGAGCTCAATGGAATCACAGATTTTGAATAACTGCAGAGTCATTTGGTGGAAATTAAGTACGATTTTAGAAGATATTCACAGATTTCGACGAGTATGACTCACACTTAGAAAGGTGTAAGCTAAATAAATGATTTACATTTCTGTAGCGCCATTTGTAGTGCAAACCTCAGGATGCATCTTAAGTATTAAGCATCTGGCTTATCACTATGGCTTGAAGAGAAACTAATTGAGCTGAAAGTGAACTATGCCCAGGTGTCAACAAGTATGCCTGTCATTTTTGAGACCAGTATACAAAATTACAGAACTATCCTGAAATTTCTGGCTATTAGATCAAATTCTGGGTAATGTTAAGAGTTCACCTGGCTCTGTGAAAGCACATTCTCATGAAATTGAAGCAAAGACCCACCATCAAAGATGTAAACCTGGAATCAAAATGGAGATGTACTTTGACTAAATATACCCCATACTTCAGTTATAGAAACAGACAATATGACGTCAGTTAAAGACCATCTGGCCTGTCCATTTATAAAAACTATTAAAGTTCTGCAATCCCTTCCTCTTCCTCACAGATCCTCAGTATTTGTTCCATGCTTTTTTGAATTCAGACGGTTGTCATCTCTACCACCTCCACTGGGAGGCTGCTCAACACATCCACCATCCTTTCCATAAAGAAATAATTCTTCAGATTACACCCAAATCTATTCCCTTTCGCCTTCCATGTTATGACCTCTCATTCTAGAGCTTCTTTCAACTGGAAGAGGGCCACCCTCTGTGCATTTATTTCATGGAGGTATTTAAATATTTCTATTGACCTTCTTCCACCTTTCCTCCAAAATATTCATGTTGAGCTTAAGCCTTTTTCCATATGCATTATAAAGATCAATGACCATTTTAGTAGCCGCCCTCTGGACAGACTTCATCCTGTTTTTATGCTTTTGAAGGTATGGTCTCTAAAATTTAACAGTAGTTCAAATGATGTTTCACTACACATTTGTATAAAGGCATCATTACCTTTCTCCTGTTGGCCACTCTTCTCCCTAAGCACTCAAACATACTTCTGGCTTTTGCCATCACTTTTTCTACCTGTTTGGCCACTTTAAGATCATCCAATACAATCACCACCAGGTCTCTCTTCTTTTGGGCACTGAAATATTAAACTCTCCATACTAAACCACGCTTAGGTTTTTGCGGCTCAAATGCATGATCTTGCATTACTGTTTTATAAAAACATTAAATCGTAGCTGTCAAATTCTTGACCATTCTTCCAACTTCATTAGATCCCTCTGTCATGTTACTGACACCTTCCAGATTGTCTACCCAGTTGTAGATTTCAGCATCATCTGCATAGAGGAATAACCTATCCCAACAGATCTTCTGCAATTGTAACGTGACTGAATCCAGAGAAGCCGACAGGAGCCCCAGGGAGAGTTCTCTTTTCTTTGTGAAGGGCAGGGCGCCCTGGAATGGGTTCACTCCGATAGGGAGGCCTGGAGGCCATGGAAAGCATCATGGTTCCAGCGTCATCTAGTGAGCTCAATGGTTCTTGAACAATGTTCCTACTAAGCTGTGCCGAGTTCTCCGCCAGCATTCCTGTCAGTGGGGGGAAGTGCAAAGCAATTGCGAAAGTGATCACACAGCATCATCAGGCCCTCAGGACTGCTTATGTTACACGATACTAAGCATGATTGCTTTGCACCTCCCCCCCAGGAACACTGTAAAAATCCAGGGAGAGAGTGTAAATCTTGCACCAGGCTATACTCATATCCACAGCAGGTTTCCAAGGTGAACAGCCTCTGGCATTTTAGAACAATGTAGATAAGGGAAGTCAGCAAACCAGATCCATAACTTTGGGATAAGGATTGGCTCTAAGGGCTGGCGCATGAAGCAGGGCTGGGCACGCGCTGCGGCTGGATGAAGTGCACTACCGTCCCCCTCCCTTTGCAGGGCAGGGTGGCATGGCAGAGATGGCATGGTAGAGGCAGCGCTGCTAGGTGCAAGCCAGGCTTGTTCTTGTGGATCACCCCAGCTGTTTCAAGCATCTCTCCCCCTCCCCGCGTGGAGTTTGGGCGGGCCGGTGCCCCACCTCGGCCAGCATCTAGCAGATCTGGTGCAGGACCAGGAGAATCTGACTGCTTAATTAAAACAAAGCATCATGAAGGCCCATGGCAGGTTGATACAATGTGATTTCTGCCCAGTGCTCTAGGCGAAAGACTAATCGAACCATCTAGTAGCTGGTTCCCTCCAAAGTTTCCTTTAGGATAGCTGGCACTCTCGCACAGTTTTGTCCAGTAAAGCGAATGATTAGAGATCTTAGGGTTGAAACAATCTCAACCTATTCTCAAACTTTAAAATAGTTAAGACACTCGGCTCACTGGCGTGGAGCTGAGCATGAACACGAGTGCCTAGTAGGCCACTTTAGGTAATATTGCTTACAAAAATGTTAAAAAGAACCAGACCAAGGACTGATCTCTGAGGCAGGCCACTGGTAACTTCTCTATCTTCAGAGTGAACTCCATTTACTACTACTATCTGCTGCCTTCCACTCAACCAGTTTCTTACCCAGTCAATTTAGGGTCCATCCCAAGAGCACTCAGTTTATAAGTTGCTGATGGGAAATGGTGTCAAAACGGCCTTGCTGAAAACTAAGTATACTATATCTAGTGCTCTCCCCCAATCTAATTCTCTAATCAGTCATCTGGCAAAACCTATATCTAATAAAGTCATGCTGTCACAGATCCTGTAATCCTCGTTAAGTGCAAGTATTCTCCCCGACTTAATGAAATTGATCAATAACAAGCAATGTGCCTATGACACTGTATGGTGTACAAATAAAGTAAAGTGGATTAAATAGCTTTTTAGACTGCTATAAAAACCCCCTCATAGCTAACCAACCATACTAAAGAAAAAAAATCATGCAGTACAGACAAGAATTTCTGTTCACATGGTCCACTACTGAAAAACATGAATGCCCCTGCTGTAACAGAACTAAAAAAAAGAAGAATACAGGACAGAGGATGGCAGGTAACTGGTTTGGTGAGGGGAATACTACAAGTGAGTAATATTCACTATACAGTTAGAACAGTTTACACTATACCACATATCTTGATTACTGCAGATCCTTTTACTTCTCAGGATGCTGAACACACTTGCATGTATAACTTTAATTGACAATTTAGGAGATCTTTACTTTGTAATACTACTTACTTCTCCTGACTTTAGAAGTAAAAGCATATGATAAGATATTCTAATGCGCTTTATTTCAAACAACTGTGACTGAAGAGGAGATGCTACAATTTAAAACAGCAGTGCTTCAGGCTCGTATAATTTTGGTTCATAAGAACTGCCATACTGGGTAAGAATAAAGTTTATGAAGTCCAATATCTAGTTTTCAAGTGACCAATCCAAGTCACATGTACTTGGTAGGATCCCAAACATTGAATTCCATGCTGCCTACTCCCAAGGATATGCAGAAGTTTTCCCCAATGAGATAAAGAATTAGGGGATAAGCATAGAGTGACATCCAAGTGCATTGAACCAACAGAGCATCTGGATATAGCTGGTTGGTAGTATGGAGCAAAGGAGAGGAGAGACAAGAAGATCAACTCAAGGAACTCCCCCCATTCTTGAATGAGGGAATGTAACAAAGTCAGACTAAGAGACCATTCATTTTGATAGAGCACTCTGCTCAGCTGGTAGACTAATTGATTTTGTAGACATGAGATTTAGGATGCTTGTATCTGAATGTGATTTGACAAGCTACAGTGTAATCCTAAATCTTAACTACCTCTCAACTGAGTTGGAGAGAATCTATGCCACCTTGTTTGTTAACATAAAACATTGATACTTGATTGTCTGAATCAGAATAGAATAATTCTGAAGTTTGTGCACAAAGACTGAGTGCAAAGAATATTGCTCAGAGTTAGAGTTGCTTGATATGAAGAGTCATCTTGAACTTTGAGCACATTTGAGTGATGATTGTTTAGATGGGCATCTGTGATGAGCAGTAACTAATGTTGACATGGAGCAAAGGGGAATCTCCTATTGCTAGAATGGATTCAAGAGTC
This sequence comes from Ichthyophis bannanicus, assembly GCA_033557465.1. Taxonomy (NCBI): domain Eukaryota; kingdom Metazoa; phylum Chordata; class Amphibia; order Gymnophiona; family Ichthyophiidae; genus Ichthyophis; species Ichthyophis bannanicus. Next base: position 486,505,893 of record CM066037.1, read on the forward strand.
CACTGCTGTAAGGTTAGGCATAGTTGAGGTGGTGGATAAATGGCCAAGGATAAGGGTTGAGAACGTTGATTCCACTAGAATTTCAGATCAAACTGGTCTATGCAATTTCAACCAAGCCAATGGAGTAACATGAACTGCTGCTATTCTGTGGCTTAACATTTGGAGGTAGGTTCTTGCTGCAACCCTGGCGCTACCTATATGGCGCACACATGGGATACAAGCATTTGAATCCTGCCTTCCAGAAGGAAAATTCTGGATTGCAGAGTCGCCAAAAATTACTTCTATAAACAAAGTGATATTGGCAGGAGAGGATGGATTTCTGAAAGTTGATGAGAAACACCAGAGACTAAAAGAAGGGCAAAACCCTGCTTTAGTATTTTTCTCAGCTCTTTGAAGCTACTGACACCTCATGAGTTAGTGGGCCTGATTAGCCTGTGAAGGACCAAGAGCAGCTGAGGCCTGCATAAAAGGCTTCAGAGCTTTGCACTGTTGAGGCATTCCTAACAGGGGCTATACATTTCAAGCAAAGACAGTATGTGGCTTTTTTAAATTACAGCTCTCTGCCTGGGAGCTCTTAAAAGGGTTTTAGTACATGTTTAAAACAAATTTACATTCTTTCTGGTGTTTTAGTTTAAAAGGAAATATTTTCTTTAGTGGGGTAGGTTTAAAACTCTGCTTGTACCTTTCTCAGCTCTGAAGCTACTGACATCTCATCAGGTGTTAGTTCCCTCCCTACCCCCCACCTCAACTCCCACCCACCCCTAGTGAGCAGTCTTGCTTTGTAGGACACCTCCCCAATTAATTACACATAGGGGACTTGGAACAGCACATTTTGAACACACTCAAAAAGATTTAACTGCTTTTTCTCTGAAAGGACAACTGGGAAACCAGCTGATACTTTGGTAGGTCTTTCTCTTTTGCTTTAACAGATACCTAAGCTTCACCGACTGAACAATGGCTGGGAAAAAATTATAATCGGCAAACTGTCCAGACAGAGGTCCCAATGCCAGATGAAGGACCAGTTCCATGTGCAGGATGCCTGCAGGCAGAAGCTCTCAGGAAACAAGTTGAGGAACTCAGAGGAGGTGGCGAGGCTGAGGAGCATTCAAAACAGTGAAGTACATTGATGAGATGCTTCTTGCAACATCCAAGCTCTCCAACAGAGAAGATGGGTGCCTAAAGAATGACGAAGGTTGGACAAGTCACCAGGGCCTGCAGAATCACCAATCCAACTTCTCCAGCCCTTGAATTGAAGAACCATTATGCAGCTCTGGAAGTGGAGGCGGTGAAAGCATCCCTGGAAAAGGAAGAACCAGAGCTTGAGCACCCCAAAGTTGCAGAATCAGTGACCACAAGGAAGCGAAGGGCAGGGGTGGTTGGTGACTCTCTTCTGAGGGGTAATGAAGCGTCCATCTGCCGACCAGATTTGATGTCCAGAGAGGTATGCTGTCTGCCAGGTGCCAAACTCCTAGATATTACGGAGAGTTTGCAGAGACTCATCAAGCCCACTGACTATTACCAATGTTGCTAATCCATGTCGGCACAAATGATACTGCCAGATATCCCTCTGAGCGTATCAAAAGTGACTTCATGGCTCTGGGACAGAGGGTGAAGCAGATAGGGGCACAGGGTGGTGTTCTCTTCAATCCTCCCTGTTGATGGTAAAGGCCAAGGCAGAGAAGTTCGCATCCTGGAGATGAATGCATGGCTGCGTGGATGCTGTCATCAAGAGCGTTTTCATTTCCTGGACCATGGAATGCTGTTCCAAGGGTTGCAGAGTAGAGATGGCGTCCATCTGTCTAAGAAAGGTCATCATTGTCTTCAGTAGCAGACTGGCTAATCTACTAAAGAGGGCTTTAAACTATTGTAGATTCGTTGGGGGATGGGTAAAGAAAGCCCCCAGTTAAGTGAAACATTAAATACCTTTATGGAAATGGGTAAAACGAACAACATATGGAAAGCGGTGTGTATAAATGCCTGTAGCATGGGAAATAAGATCCCTGATGTTGAAGCTTTACTGGGAGAGGCTAATTTGGATTTAGTGGCAGTTACAGAAACATTGTTCACAGAACACCATGGCTGGGATGTAACTATACCAGGCTATACTTTATTCAGAAAGGACAGGTAGGAAGAAGGGGAGGAGTGGCACTATATGTAACAGATAATATTAAAGATTTGGAACTACAGAGCTTAAAAGGAGAAAGGAGGCATTGTGGGTTAAACTAGAAAGAGGGAAAAAGAAATCTATTTGATTTGGTGTGATATACAGACCTCCCTCACAGGAGGAAGAGGTGGACGGAGAGTTAATTGAAGAAATTCGCAGCATTGCTAGGAAAGGGGAAGTGCTACTGATAGGGCATTTCAATATGCCAGATATTGATTGGCACATTCCTGCTGCAGTATCATCTAGAAGTAAGGAGATCCTGGAATCTCTACAGGGAGAGCTATCCAGTCAACTGGTAATAGAACCCACGTGTGAAGGTGTCATACTGGACTTGGTGCTTACCAATGGTGAAAGTGTTTCTGATGTTACAGTAGGAGATCATTTTCCATCCAGTGATCACCAGATGGTGTGGTTCAGTATTAGGACTAGCGCTGTTAAAATCCATTTAAAAGCAAGGGTCTTAGACTTTCGGAAAATTAACTTTGCCAAGATGGGCCAATACCTCATGGAGTTGTTAGCGGAATGGGAACAGCTGGGGGATGTAGAAAAACAGTGGGCAAAACTGAAAGGGGATATTTTAAGGGCAACCAACGTTTTTGTTAAAACGGTAAATAAAGGTAAAAGGAAAAGGAGACCGCTATAGTTTTCGAAGGAAGTAGCTGAAAAAAAGTGAAGAAAAAAAGGGAGGCTTTCATAAAATACAAGAGATCATGGAGAGAGGAAGACAGGCATCTATATTTGGAAAAACAGAGAAGCTAGCAAAGTAGCCAGGAAAGCAAAGATTCAAAGAGAGGAGGAAATATCCCCCCATTTAACTGCATTGGCTAAGATATTTTTCAGATGTGTTAGTGAGAAGAGGAAGGGCAAAAGAGGTATTGTCAGACTCAAGGGTGAAGGGGAGGAATATGAAGAAGCTGATGAGGATAAAGCAGACTTGCTTAACAAATATTTCTGTTCTGTGTTCACAGATTAAGAACCAGGAACAGGACCTCAGAAAACACCCACAAACAGGAACAGAAGCAAGGGGCATCTTGAACAATTTTCGGAAGACTGTGTTAGTGAGAAACTAGCTAAACTTAAGTAGACAAAGCAATGGGACCGGATGAGATACACACTAGAATACTGAGGGAACTTAGGGATGTTCTAGCAGCTCCACTGACCGACCTATTCAATGCCTTGGAGTCAGGAGTGGTGCCAAAGGACTGGAGAGAGGCTCATGTGGTCCCTTTACACAAAAGCAGAAGTAAGGATGTGGTTGAAAACTACAGACCGGTTAGTTTAACTTCAGTAGGGAGTAGATTATTGGAAGCGCTGCTGAAAGAGAAAATGAGGTTTCTGGAGTCCAGCGGATTACAGGATCAGAGGCAGCATGGATTCACCAGAGGCCGGTCTTGTCAGACAAATCTGATTGATTTCTTTGACTGGGTGACCAGGGAGTTGGACCAAGGGAGAGCCCTAGATGTGGTATATTTAGATTTCAGTAAAGCCTTTGACACCGTTCCCCACAGGCGACTTATAAACATACTGAGTACCCTAGGGATGGACCCTAAAGTTACTGCTTGGGGTAGAAATTGGTTGAGTGGGAGGCGACAAAGGGTACAGGTAAATGGAGCGCACACTGAGGAGATGGTTACCAGTGGTGTGCCCCAGGGATCTGTCCTTGGTCTGATTCTTTTTAACATCTTTGTTAGTGATATAGTGGAAGGGCTGTTGGGTAAGGTTTGTCTGTCTGCAGATGATACCAAAATCTGCAATACAATAGACACCCAGGAAGGTATAGATAACATAACATGAGGGGGGGGGGAATCTAGCTAAGCTTGAAGAATGATCTAGAATTTGCCAACTGAGATTTAATGTTAAAAAACGCTTTTGGGCTGCAGCAATCCAAGGGAGCAATATAGTATAGGGGGTGAAGTACTTTTGTCCACTAAAGAGCGGGACCTAGGCGTGATTGTGTCTGATGATCTTAAAGTAGCTAAACAGGTAGAAAAGGCGACAGCAAAAGCTAGAAGGATGCTTGGGTACATAGGGAGAGAAATGGCCAACAGAAGAAAGGAGGTGATAGTGCCTCTGTATAAGTCTTTGGTACGACCTCATTTGGAGTATTATGTGCAATTCTGGAGACCACATCTTCAAAAGGATATAAACAGGCTGGAGTCTGTACAGAGGGTGGTTACTAAAATGGTTAGTGGTCTTCATTATAAAGCATATGAGGACAGACTTAAGGATCTTAATATGTACAATACCTTAGAGGAAAGGCAGTATAGAGTGATATGATTGAGACATTTAAATACCTCTGTGGCATAAATGCACAGGAGGAGAGCCTCTTCCGATTGAAAGCAAGCTCTGCTATGAGGGAACATGGGATGAGGGTGAAAGGGGATAGATTCAGGAGTGATTTGTGGAAATATTTCTTTACGGAAAGAATGGTGGGTCCGTGGAATAGTCTTCCAGTGGAGGTGGTAGAGATGAGGACAGTATCTGAATTCAAAGAAGCATGGGACAAACAGAGGATTTCTAAAGGGAAAAGGGAAATGTTGTAGTAGTTGATATGGACGGACTGACTAGATAGGCCAAGTGGTCTTTTTCTGTCGTCATGTTTCTAATTATAGTCTGTTGAAGCAGAGATTGGGTTGGAGCAATTAGCAACCAATCGTCCAAGTAGGGGAAGACCAAATATTCTCTTTTATGGTGGTGATACACCACCACCACCAGGCATTTTGAAAATACTCTTTGTACCGATGACAATTCAAATAGACCTACTTTGTACTGGCAATGATTGGACCAAAGAACATTTTTCCCTAATTTTCTCTTTATTGGATATTGTAATATCTTACAAGCATCCCCTTGTTGAAGAAAAAACAATTGGGATTTGGACAGAAAAACAAGATTAAGAAGAAAAAACAAAGCTAAACAAACCAAATATTCCAATAAATACACTCTAGCTACAGCACAGAAAGTCTCAGGCTTCAACCATCCTGAGCTATTTTATTGCCTTCATCTTGGGATTTAAAAGTTGAAATAGACATCTTCATGTCTAGAATGAACAAAGATGTTCTGGGGGAAAGGCGTAGTTGATCACCTGCAACAGGTGTTCTCCAGGGATAGCAGGAATAAACCTCAGATATGGGTGACATCGGTGCCGACGGAGCCCACATGGTAACCTTTCCCCAGCTTTCAAAGAAAGCCTTTGGAAGATGCACGCATAGGTGGTCCTCTTCCTGCCTAAGGATGCCATTTTGCCTCTATATGATGACATAGCTCAAAAAGGCAAAAATGACAAAAAGCAACTCCAAGGGGAGGAGGGAGGTCTGTGAGAACTGATTCCTGCTGTCCCCAGAGAACACCTGTTACAGGCGAGTAACTATGCTTTCTCCGTGAACAAGCAGTAAATCAGTCCTCACATATAGGCCTCCCTAGCTACAGGCTACCAAAAAAACCTGTAAAAAGAACTGTGAGAAGCAGCAATGGAGTCAAGGAACAGATCCACGGGTGGCCCTGAGAGTCAAGGAGCCAGTTCACTGGTAGCCTGAGCATACTGAAGGTCAGGAGTTGCTTTAGATCCCAAACTAATGATGGTGTACAGCCTGGTCAAAGGTGATGTCACTGCAGGACTCCTCCTCCAGGCAGTAATGAGCTGTGAATGTATGGACTGAGGACCAGGTGGTGGCCCGGCAGATCTCCAACAAGGGAACAGAGAACAGGTTCACCATAGAGGACTCCATGGCCCGGACACTGTGCACTGTAACATGGTACTCCAACAAGAGACCAGCCTGCTCATAGGCGAAGGCGCTGCATTCCGCCACCCAAATGTATATTTGGGTCATAGGAGATGAAGAGCTGTAAAGAGCAACGGTGGGCCTGGGTATATTCCAGATAGTAGGCCAGGGCCTGCTTACAGTCCAGAGTGTGGAGAGCAGTCTCTGCCCTATTAGCATGAGACCACGGAAGAAAGTGGGGAGTACCACCTCTCGGTTAAGGTGGAATGAAGACACCACCTTAGGCAGAAACTTGGGGTGAGTGTGGAGCCCGATCCTGTTCTTGTGGAACCTCCTATAAGATGAATGGGTCACCAGAGCCTGGAGCTCACTAACCCATGGAAGTGAGTGCCATGAAGAAGATCATCTGCTAGGATAGATACTTGAGGTAGCAAGAGCTGAGAGGCTCAAAAGGTGACAAAGTAAGTTTTGAAAGAACCACACTGAGATCCCACCCTGCCACCAGGGGGGAGGGGGGGTGGAGAGTAGCAGGTGCCTCAGGAAGCAAGTCATGAGAGGTTAAGTGGAGAGGGGTTTGCCCTCGACAAGATGGTGGGCCAAGAGAGCATAGTTACCTATAACAGGTATTCTCTGGGGACAGCAGGTATCAGTCCTCACATATGGGTGAATTTGGCGCTGACGGAAACTGCACAGTAACCTCTCCCCAGCTTTCAAAGAAAGCCTTTGGGAGATGTACCATGCATGCATGGTCCCCTTCCTGCCCAAGGGTGCCATCTTGCCTCAGTATATCATAGCACAAGACAGCAAAAAGAAAAGCAATTCCATGGGGAGGGAGGGTGGGTTGCAAGGGCTGATTCCTGCTGTCCTCAGAGAACACCTGTTACATGTGAATAACTACGCTTTCTCTGGGAACAAGCAGGAAGTCAGTCCTCACAAATGGGACTCTCCAGCTACAGGCTACCGAAAAACCTCTAAAAAGCTCACGAGTTGACCAGAAAAAGGGGGAACCATGAGCAGCAGCAGCAGCAGTAGTAATGAGTTGAGAACAGATGCCAAGGTGGCCCAAGTGTCCAGTGAGGAGCCAATGCTCTGGTAGCCTGAACATACCAAAGGGCCAAGGGGCAGGAGTTGCCTATACCCCAAACAAATAATGGAGTACTGCCTGGCCAAAGGTGCTGTCCTGGCGGATTCTCTTTCCATGCAGTAGTGAGCTGTGAAAGTGTGGACTGCGGACAAAGTGGCAGCCTGGCAGATGTCTGACAAAGGAATGGAGCGCAAGTTTGCTACAGAGCCTGCCATGGTCCGGATGCTGTGCGCCGTAACAGCGCTCCAGCAAGAGACCAGCCTACTCATAGGGGAAGGTGATGCAGTCAGCGACCCAGTTGAACAGGGTCCACTTAAGAGACCGTTGCTTCCAACCATTCAGGGTCACAGGAAACGATGAGAAGCTCGGCGGTACTCCTGGGTGCACCTGAGATTGAAGGCGAGTGCCTAGTGTGTGGAGAACTGCCTCCACCCTGCTGGCATGAGGCTGTGAGAAGGTGGTGGGGAGCACCACCTGCTGGTTGAGATGGAATGGCGATACCACATTTGGTAAAAACTTGGGGTGCATGTGGAGCACGACCCTGTTCTTGTAGAACCTACTGTATGGTGGTTCTGCTACCAACGTCTGAAGCTCACTGACCTTGCGGGAAGAGGTGAGCACCACGAGGAAGACCACCTTCCAGGAGAGATACTTGAGGTGGCAGGAGCCGAGAGGCTCAATGGATGGCGCGGTGAGCTTAGAGAGCACGATTGTTAAGATCCCACTCCATCGCTGGTGGGCAGCTTCAATAGGTGGAGCCCCCTCAGGAAGCAAGACATGAGTGACTGAGCAGATGGGGGGGGGGGGAGGGGTCTACTTTCAATGAGATGGTGCACTGCGAGAGCACTGAGATGCACTCTTATGGAGTTAGACCTCAGCCCTGCCCAAGACAGGTGAAATAGGTACTGCAGCACTAATTGGATGGAACATGAGAAAGGGCTAACCTGATGCTTTGTGCACCAGACCAAGAACCTCCGCCACTTGAAGGCGTATGCCTGACAGGTGGAGGTTTTGCGGGAAGCGAGGACGACATCCTCCACTTCCAGAGAGATTGAAAGGGTCTGGATCTACCCTTTCAGACCTCAGGTTGGGGGCGCAGGGGAGAGCCCTTCTCCTGCATCAGTAAGGCTGGGTTGTACCCCACAGGAACCAGGGCTGATGGGACTAGGTAGATGAGCAGGGGAAACCACAGCTGTCTGGCCCACCACCAGGATCACTATGGCCCTGTCTTACTGGACCATGAATAGGGTCTTGGCGATCAATGGTGTGGGCAGGAATGTGTAAAGGAGGTCCTTTGCCCAAAAGATAAGAAATGCATCCGCCGTGACCTGGGAGGGGTGCGGCTGCCAGGAACAGAGGTGGGGCAGTTCTGTATTGGCCAGACTGGCAAAGAGGTCCACCATCGGGAGCCTCCAGTGCTGGAAGAGCTGGCCAGTCACCCTGGGAGCCAGCCTTCACTTATGCGGCTGGAGGTTTCAGCTGAGTCAGTCCGCCAGAGTGCTGTCCTGACCTGGGTGGTAAACTGTCCGCAGGGGAATACCGTTGCTGATGGCATATGAGCAGAGGCTCACTGCTTCCTGGCAGAGCAGGGCTGAATCCATGCTCCACTGTTTTATGTACAACATCGCTACCTGGTTGTCGGTCGGTGAACCAGCACCGCCTGTGCAGCAGGTTGTGGTGAAAAGCTCGGAGGGCTAAGGCTCCAGAAGTTTGATTTGCTGGATTCACTCTGTTAGTGACCAGCAGCCCAGAGTTCAGAGGTCATCGCAATGTGCTCCCCACCCCAGTTTGGAGGCATCTGTCATGAGGATCCTTTGGGGTGCAGGGGGCTGGAAGAGCATCCCTGCAAAAAAACTGGAGATTTTGCCACCGAGAGAAAGAGCTAGGGGATGAGTGATGAGCACCCTGTCCTGCAAGCGCCCCATGGCCTGAAACCACTGCAGAGGGCCCACTGGGCTGTCCGCATCCACAGGTGAGCATCTGGGGTGACATGCACCATGGATGCCATCTGCCCCAGCAGGTGGAGCATGAGGTGGGCTGACGCCAAACGACAGCACTGTGTGCTTGCGGGCGTAGGGCCCTGTCTCGGGGGAGAAAAGTCCTGACATGGTGTCTGAGGCCCCATGAACTCCATGTCCTGAGCTGGCTAGAGATGGGACTTCGGATAGTTTATGATGAAGCCGAGGTGCTCCAGCAGGAGGATGGTGTGTGCTGTCGCCTGATGGGCCTCAATGGCTGTGCTGCCCTTAATGAACCAGTTCAGATAGGGGAAGACTAATATCCCTGCAGTCTGAGGTAGGCTGCAACCACCATCAGGCACTTGGTGAATACCCTTGGGGCAGAGGCCAGGACGAAGGGTAGCACACTGTACTGATAATGTTCTTCCCCGACCACAAAGTGAAGGTATTGCCTGTGTAGGGGAGTTGAGGATGTGTGAGTATGCATCCTTTAGGTCCAAGGAGCATAGCCAGTCTCCCTGCTGAGATATGGCAGCAAATGTTCCATCCCTCACCAGGAATATGTAGCGATCCCGCAGGTCGAGGATGGGGCGGAACTACACTGCCTGCTCCTCCACAAGGCCTGCAAATCCCTGCTGGAGCAGGTCCCAGTAAAGGGGAGTCCTGGGGGCTTTCCCAGGAAGAATGGTGGGGGCGTCTGGTGGAAATGGTAACCCTTTCTCACCAACCAAAGGGCCCACATGTCTGTGGTAATGGAGGGTCAACCTGTGTGCAAAAAAGCACCAGATGCCAGTCTGTGTGCTGCCAGGCTGCGACTCCTGGGGGTTAGAGGCTATGCCCAAGGAGTCAAAAACCCCTTCCAGGTTGCACCCAGGGGCACAGGCTGGGTCTTAGGGTTCTTAAGCTTATGTAGGCCATGCTTTTGTCCCTTGACCTGCTGGAAAGCTGGGAAGGCCTGGTATTGAGGGTAGTTTCCATAAGCCTTTCTCCTCTTTGGGTATGGTTTTTTTTTTTAACCTAAAGCCTTCCTCTGGGAAAGGTCGGTGGTCTTCTTAGAGAGCCTGGTCCTAGTCAGGAATTCTGACACCAGCTCAGCGGCCTTGCTCTCTCCACAGCAGGTAACGCCTTCTAATTTGTCCTGGCCCCATTGCTCCGGAGGGCTGTAGCCAAGCCTGGCGCCAGGCACTAGTATCTGCCGCAGTTACTCTAGCGGCAACTCAAAGCCATCGTAGGACGCTCGAGTGATGAACTTGGAGCACTCCCTGACTGCTGAAACCAGGGTCCAGAACCGCTGGAGGGGTTCCTCAGAGACCAGCTGAGAACCTGGCAAGATCCTTCACCAGGTCTCGAAGGTACATGCTTATGTACAATGGGTAAGCCTGGATAAGGCCAACAAGCAAGCACTGAGCCCTGGAAGCATTTTTCTGCTGATGGCATCCATGGCACAGGCCTTCCTGCCCGGGAGCACCAAGGAATGTGTTTTTTGGCTCTTCAGCCCCCATATGTCCGACTCCACCACAATGGAATTGTGAAGCAGTTGGGCATTTTGGAAGCCAGGGTTCCGGCAGACCCAGTACACGACCTGCTAACTATGGGCACTGATGCGGGGGTCTCCCACATACGAAGGAGCAGTTGTTCCATGATGGGAGGAACGGGCACCGTGCCTCCTTTGGGGGGGACCTTGTACTGGAGGATCTTGAGGTCCTCCTCTGACTCTGTAGCGAAGGCCAGAGCTTTGGCCATGTCCTGCATGACTTAGAGGAAGGCCATATCCTTGGGTGGGGACCGGCACCTCAACTCCAGAGAGGATGGGTCCGAGGGCATGTTGTGGTGCTGACGGGTATCTGGGGACTTGTCGTCCTCTGTCTCCCAATCAGAGTCCAGCTCGGAGGAGTCGGAGGTCCTCTGGAACTCAGGGTGGTCAGACCACCCCCCCCTCCCGAGGACCTCGGAGCCGCAGCAGCCTAGCGCTTAGAGCAGAGGGCACTGAGCGGTGGAGGACAGTGGCCCTAAGGATCGGGACCACAGCTGAGGCGTCTCTCGAAGCTGGTGACACTGGAGGATCACCTCCCTCCAGGGAATCCCTCGTAGTGTAGGGCCTGGTGCTTGGGAGTGATAACCCAGAGGAACCAAGAATCAGAGCCTGCTGTTGGGCCATGAAGGCAGACAAACTGCGCGCCAAGGCCACCATCCTGGCCTCGAATCCAGATGGCTCTGCAGCCTACGGCACAGGCACGGAGGACATCGAGCCTGGCACTGGCTCAGTTGAGGGGGAGTCCTCGACCAGGAGACCAGTCCCAGGGCATGGATGGTTCCCATCGAGGCAATTTAGACGGCTGCTCCTTGCCGTCGCCCTCCCTTCGCAGACTGCAGGACCGGGGCCTGTGGGATTTTCGCACTTTCCCCAATTTGCCACCCAACAGGGTCCTCAAGGTCTTCCGGTCCTTCTTGGTGCGATCCTCGACATGGGAGCTCTGGATGGAGGTCCCATGGACCTGGGGCTCCGAAGCCACATGGTATCCGCAAAGGAGGAGGGGGGTGTCTGAGGTGAAGGAGGTAACCCTCCTTTACCACCTGTAGGGCCCATGCATCGGTGGTGATGAGGGACAACTGGTCAGTGTAAAATACCAGACTCCTGCTGCTAGGCTGGACCTCCCAGGCAAAGAGAGGCTATGCCCAAAGAGTCAAAAGCCCTACTCAGGTTGCATCGGGAGCACAGTCTGGGGTTTGGGGGTCTTAGGCTTATGAGGGCTGTGCCCTTATCCCTTGGCTTTCTGGCCCTGTTGGGGAGCTGGGAAGACAGAGTACTGAGGGTAGTTTCTGTAAGCCTTCCTCTTTGGGTATACAGGCTTTTTGCCCAAAGTCTTCTTTCAGGAAGAGTCAGCAGTCTTTTTGGATAGCCTGGTCTTGGTCATGAATTCTGACTCCAGCTCAGCGGCCTTGTCTGTCATGGGCTTGCCGAAGAGGTCCTCTCCCCAACAAGGGACACTGACGAACTTGTCCTGCACCCACTGCTCAAAGTCAGAAGACTGGAGCCAGGCCTGACAGTGGGCACTAATGCCCATCGTGGCTACTCTACCTGTTGACTTGAAGCAGTAATAGGCCACCTGAGTCAAATTTGGAGCATTAACTGTGGAGGTCAGGATCTGGAACCGTGGGATAGGCTCTTCGCAGTTCTCCCATTATGTCACACCAATACATGCCCATGTACAGTTGGTATGTCTGGATCCGGCTGATGAGCATTGAAGCCTGGAACCATTTCCTGCTCAGAGCATCTATGGCAGAGGCCTCCCTGCCAGGGGCACAGATTCCCTTTTTTGGCTCTTGAGCGTACACATGGCCAACTTCACCACCATGGAGTTGTGAGGCAGTTGAACTATTTGGAAGCCAGGGCTCTGGTTCACAATGGGCACCAAAGCTGGGATCTCCCACATACGAAAGAGCAGCCATTTCAGGATGGGGGGAATGGACATTGGGAGTGCCTCCTTAGGGGGAGCCTCGTACTGGTGAGGGAGACGTTCAAAGTTGGCCTTTTCACCAAGGTGTGTGTTTTTTTTTTTTTTTTTAAACTGGGAAGGGTAGAGGCCTTCTTTGAGAGCCTCTGCCTGGTCACTGCCTCGACCTCAATCTTGGTCGCCTTGTCAGCCATAGGTTTCCCAAATAGATTCTCCCCAGTACGGTAGCTTTTCCTGCACCCATTGCTTGAGGTTTGAGGTCTGCAGCCAGGCCTGGCACCAAGCACCAATGCCTGCGGCTGCTGCCTGGGCTGCAGCCTCAAAGTTGTTGTAGGCGGCCCGGGACAGGAACTTGGAGCAGTCTCAGATGATGGCCACCAAGGCCTGGAACTGTTATAGGGGTTCCCCAGTGAGCCCTGCTGAGAAGTCAGCAAGCTCCTGAATGAGGCTCTTAAGATACATCCCTATGTAGAGCTCATAGGTTTGTATCCGGCAGCCCAGCATGGACCCTTAGAAACACTTATGCCCCAGGGCGTCGAGGGTTCTAGCCTCTACTTGGGATACAGAAGAATAAGTCTTCTGGCTCTTGAGTTTTTGCATCGAGGACTCCACCGCCATGGAATTGTAGGGAAGTTGGCCTTCTGGAAGCCTGGACTCCTCTTGGTGCAGTAGATGACATCGAAGTGTCGGCTGACCACCAGCAGAGAGGCTGGAGTCTCCCACATCTGTACGAGCAGCAGTTCGAGGATGGGTTGCACAGGCACCGATAGAACTTCCTTTGGCAGAGACTCATACTGGAGGATCTCCAGCTCTTCGGTGCGCGGGTCACTTTTTTGCTCCTACCTGCTCCATTAGGAGGGCATCTCCTACACAAACAGCATCCACCAACTTGGAACAGACATCTTGTAATTCACAAACTGGATAACCCAACAGCAAAACTTCAGTCACACAACCTCTGCAGTAGGCAATAGCCACCAAGTGAACCAAGAGCCAGTTCTATGTCCAAACATCCTTGCAAAAAGGCTATAAGTAATGGGATGTCTGCCCAACAAGGAGCAAGTTCTGTGATAGGACTCAAAGAGGCACCAAACCTGGACATAAACCAATGAGGTAGAGAGGACTGGTAGTCCTTTAACAGTGTGGAAACCATGGTAGCTGAATAGCTCTTCCATACCAAGGTCTGTTCCCTTTAGTTTAACCATGCCAGGCCATAAGCCAAAAGGGATCCGGGTCCTCCCTGAGGAGAACATTCAGCCTCTGATGCAGTAGGAGGGAAGGCCTCACCAGAAAGCTGATAAAATCAGGCCAAACCCACATCACCAGAAAGATCAGACTGGGATAACCTGCTATCAATGACTCAGGGAGGGGGGGGGGGGGCGGCCAAGAGGTACCCCTGACCCAAAAGGATGGGTATCAGTACATCGATTCCAACTGCAATGCCTTTCTCGTCTGACATCTTGGTATTTTGTTTGGTCACCATCAAATCAAAGCAGGATGAACCCATGTTAACTGAAATGCCTGCGGATACAGTTCCCACTAACTGGGACCGAGATGATGGCTGAAGAAGTCTGTCCGCACGTTTTTTTTTCACACATATGGTGTGGGCTGCTGAGAAAGTTACCAGATGATGTTCCACTTACTAGTAGAGCAACAGAGGTTCCAGACACTACTGCCAGGCTCTGGGTATCTCCCTGCTTAATGACATAAGCCACCTCTATGGCACTGTCAGAGAATCAGAAACACTGCATACTCTGTTGCCTAGGATTTCTTCACTGCCAGTCAAACTGCCCTGCTTCTAGCCTGTTGATGGGCAGGGAGGCTTCCTATACTGACCATTGACCCTGCACTATCTGGACAATGAGTCACCCAGCCTGAAAGACTAGCATTGATAGTTACCACTACCCAAATTGGGGGACTCCAAGCCCACCCCTTTCAGAAGTTGATAAGGGGACTGCCACCATTCCAACTACCTACCTCCTGACTCTGGAAGGGGTAGGCAAACACCATGCTCTTGCAGATGAGATAACTGGGTGAACAGAGCTTGCTGCAGGCGTTGCATATGAGCCCCTCACCCAGGGAACCAGCTCCCGAGTTGAAACACGGACTTGAGATGCAGATAATTCCAAGCCTTTAAAGCTATTTGAGCAGAAAAAGGGTTGAAGCTGTACGAGAAGCCTGATAATCTATCATACATCAGATAAGCTTTGTCAGCTATGGTGCTGAACAGAGCCCCCTCAGGTACTTGAGAGTCTAAGATAGCCAATTATGGGAAGAGAAATCTGGTGCTATCCACTCAAGGCCCTCTAGCACCTGAAGCACCCCATGAGTAGCTGCCCAGGCACTTTACTCCAAATCAGCTTGAATCAAACAGTCATCCAGATAAGGGGGGATTCTTATTACTTTCTTGCGCAGGCAGACCACAACCATAGCCATGACCTTAAAGGTCTGCAAGGTGTGGCCAAGATGAGGGAGAGGGTCCAGAATTGATAGCGGCTCCATAGGACACATAAGCAGAGGTACCTCTGGTGTTCCCCGATTGGGATGTGGAAATATGTCTCAGAGGACCTCCTTTTTTCCCCCGACTGATTCAATCACAGACCTTAAGGTTTCCATGCAGAATCGGGATACATGTAGTGATGCATCAACCCTCTTTTGGACCAGAATAGGTCAAAAGGCATCTTCTTTCTTGGGGACTATGAAGTAAATAGAGTAGTCCCAACTCCCATTCCGCACGAGTGACCAGAACGTCACCTAGCAAGGTAAGATAATGCAAGGTCTCAAGACTACCACCCTTTTGACCAGTGAGCCACAGGGAGATTCCATAAAAGGATCTGAAATGGGTTCTACAAACTCTTAAGGTATAATCTTACTGATTCTCCTGAAATACCCAGTGATCTGAGGCGATACAGACCCAGAGTAAAATAGATGGAGAGGACTTCCCACCTGCTACAGCTTGGGATGGGGCAACTGCAACTCACTCAGATCCTTCGATCCCTCCAGGTGGGGCCCGAACCATCTCAAGTCTTATGGACACCTCGAAAGGATTGAGTCTTCTTGAATTTACCTTAAGCACAAGATGATCTCTGTCTGCTTACCTTGAAATGACTTCACACCTGGTTAAAGTGACTCTCAGAGCCTTGTACAGAGGAATGTGGATGATCCTGTGGAAGACAGACTCCCCCCAGATCCTTGACCAATTTCTCTAGGTCCCCTCCAAACAAGCTTACCCCTAAAGAAGAGTTCACTTAACTGTGCATTAGTAACCTAATCCACCGAACAGTGAGAGAACCATAGCTGCACCACCTCCCAACCAAACTGAACCAATTGCTCACTACTAGCAATAGAGGGAACAATTGTTTCAGACTCACCTATCAGAAATCAGATAAACCTATTTCCTCTTGTTCGCTCCCATTGGTAGGACAGGTGGTACAGCAGTACTTAGCTGTGTGCCTCCTCTGTTGGTTTCAATCTGGTATCTAAATGCATGCAGCTCTGTCATCAACTTGCATGGCCCACTGGCCTCGTATGTTCAGACTTTAGAATGAATTGAGCGGAATGAGGCACTCACAGGTTTAAAAAAAAACAAAAAAACGTGCTGCTCTCCTTTTGCCAATGGGAGGAATTGAGTAGTGAGGATCATGCAAAATTTGGTTTGTGTGCCACAAAATAACCAAAAAGAGGTTGAGAAGCATTGCCTTACTATACAGCCTTGATTCTCAGTCAGTCTATTCACAATCCTAAATGATTCCTTAGGATGATTATAGGTTTTCCGCATATATCCAAAGTATCCATAACTAACTCCTTATATTTACAGGGTAAGCCCTGGTACTCTAGCTTATTCTCATGTATTGGGGCTGAGCACCAGTGGCATTCAGCTTGTTGTTACCAGCGCTTCCCCCATCACCACCACAGCACAAAAACAAGGTGCCCATTTAGATCTCTTCATAGTCGGGGCTTAAAAGGACAAGTTTTCAATGTAACTGTGCCATCCAATAACTAAACCTTCAATATCCCCCTCTTTAGGCAAGGAGGTAATAGACTTTCCCTAGTGTCTGAGAACTCCTTATTGATATTTCCTGAAACTATTTTCTGTTCAGGACACATTGATATGCATCCTGGCTTCCTCTGAATTTTCCACTTTAAAAAAAGAGGGACTATTGTAGTTAGCATGGTAGGGCATACTGGATAGGTCATATGGTCTCCTTCTGCTGTCACGTTTCTAAAACTTAACAAAACGTGATCCAACAATAGACCAGTCGATATAAAGAGTACACTCGTGCACGTCTTAGATTCTTCAGGCACAAAAATCAAATCCAGCCTGCAATTCCTACAATATGTAGGAATTGAGATCATCCAAGAGCCCTTGAGATTTAAGGGTAAATTAAAAAAAACACAAAAACAAAAAACCTACTTGATAGGGGACTTTAATTTGCATGTTGATGTTTCTCCACCTAACACAAATTTAGAAAGACTGATCTCCATAACACAAATTTTCTATGAAGAGTAAAACATTACTCATCGGGTAGTAAATTAGACAAACAGCCCATACCTCAAGAGTACCACTAACTTTCAGCAATAAAAATGTACAGGCATAGGATATGCCATACTGGGTCAGACCAAGATCCATCAAGCCCAGTATCCTGTTTCCAACAGTGGCCAATCCAGGTCACAAGTACCTAGCAGCTTCCCCAAAAGACATAGGTTCCACAATGCTAGTATTGGGTCAAGTAGTGATATCCTGGATCCCTTTTAATAATGGTTTATGGATCCTTCCCCCTCCAGGAACTTATCCAAACCTTTTTTAAACCCAGCTATACTAACAGCTTTTACTAAATACTCTGGTAACAAATTCCAGAGTTTGGCTACACGTTGAGTGAAAAGATTTTTTTTCTTATTAGTCTTAAATAGGTTACCCAGTAGCTTTATTGCATGTCCCCTATTCTTTCTATATCCTGATGACAAAAATCGATCTACATTTACCCGTTCCACTCTGTTCATTGTCCACATTAAATTGCATCTGCCATTTGGATGCCCAGTCTTCCAATTTATCAAGATCCTCTTGCAATTTTCCACAATCCTCTTGGGTTTTAACAACTTTAAATAGTTTTGTCTCATCTGCAAATTTGATAACCTCACTCATTTTTCTCATTTCCAGGTCATTCATGAATGTTAAAAAGCAGCAGACCCAGCACAGATCCCTGGAGTACTCCACTATTCACCTTCCTCCATTGGGAAAATTGGCCATTTAACCCTACCCTCTGCTTTCTATCTTTTAACTAGTTCCTGATCCACGGAAATATCTAAAACTTGATTTTAAAACTACAGAACATCCTCCTTCCCTGTCCAGCTCTCGCATGAAGCTCATTAGTAAAACCTTGGGGGCACAGTTGTCTTAGCAAGATCTACTCAATCAGCTAACCAAACTTGTGTCAAACAAGATATCCAAGCTCATGTCTAAATTCAGGTCAAACAATAGTTCAGTTTGTTTTTACAGCAAAATGAACATTAACTAATCCAACTGAACCTGTCAGATAGTGAATCTTCACTTGCCTCAACAGGGAAGAAAACACTGACTAAATGATGCATCAAAAACAGCTCTGCCGCATGCTTATTTGACTTGATGACACATATCAGTAACAAAGGGTATTTAAATAGTCTCCAATCCTCATATCCATTAAAAAAGATAAGACCTATACAGCAACAGAAGTGCAAAAAATATAGTACCTCCAGCCCACCTAGGATGCCACCATGGGCCCTCTGGCAGAGGGCTCAACTAAGTGTTTTTTTTAAATACAGGAAGCAGAATTCCTCTTGAATGCCATTCACTTATACGAACATCTGAACATATAGCTACAACATGAGCCCATCGCTCTCTTCAGCCTCATTCAGACCACTCCAGGTAGACATGGTAACTGTCAAATTACATGCCTAAGGGTTTTTTTTTTTAAATGGGGGAAGCAGCATCCCTCTCAAATGAAATCACAGTATTAGGACAACTGAAGGGGTCTTCTCTGTTTGTCACACATCATACAGTAAACCTTTTCCATTTGAAGATGCATTAAAGTCTTGTGGAAGTATGTGCTGCTAATGTATCTTGAATTTGAGACAGGCCTAAAGAGGTCACTAAGTGCCACTCTGTTTCCATGCTGTTAGAACTACTAATTTGAAAATGGGATGAACATCGCCCTTGTTCTATTTTATCAATATTGGAAGGATTTAAAACCTGCATGGAAGGAGAACAGACAGCCTTGTGAGTAGGAAACCAGTTCTGATGAGGCCAGTACAGTGCAATCAGTATCACTGTGCTGGGCTTTACTTGAAACTTGTGCAGGTGTTTGCTATTAGAGGGATGGGAAGATAGGTGTAGAGGGGCCAAATCCAGTTTATAGATAGCACATCCCTGGTAGAAAACATTGCTCTTAATTCAAGATAACGGATGTGAAGATTCTCTCAATATCTGACCAGCTTCCCTGAGTGAGTCAAGAACGGAGGTGAGCTCCCCAATCAATGTTGGAAGCATCTGTTGTAGGGATACAAGAATACTCCAGTTGTCCAAAAAGGATGTCTTTTTTTGGAGGTCTACAAATGTTGGAGGATGTCCATCAGTTCAACATTCTCTGAAGAGATGGCAGCACAAATTTTGGAAATGGGAAGATAAGAAAATCACAATGGGATCTCAAATTCCAATGGAATTAGTGTATCCAATTTTGAGTCGGGATGTGGGAGTTTCATGCACTGCGGTGGTCATGTAAACCAGGGAAAACTACTGAAAGTTTTTAATACAGCATATTAGTTTCTGCATTCTCTTATGGAAAGCTTTGGCCAAATCCGATATCCGGACAGAGTAGTTACTCACCTGTAACAGGTGTTCTCCAGGAACAGCAGGAATCAGTCCTTACATATGGGGTGTCATCGGCGCCGTTAAAGCCCCAGCGGAGCATTTCCCCAGCTTTCTATGAAAGCTTTTGGGAATGCAGGCACGCATGCGCGGTTCCCTTCTCGCCTAAAGGTGCCATCTTACCTCAGTCAAATGACATAGCTAAGAACAGCACACAAAAATGTAAAACAAACTATGTACAACTGCAACTCCAAGGGGAGGAGGGAGGGTTGTGAGGACCGATTCCTGCTGCTCCTAGAGAACACCTGTTACAGGTGAGTAACTACTCTTTCTCCAGGACCAAGCAGGAAGTCAGTCCTCACATATGGGTGACTCCCAAGCACTGGGCTACCGAGGAACCCAGGCTGAACAAGAGTACTCCCTCTAGTCTCAGCAGCAAAGGCTTTTCAAGGACACAACCTCCACCGGTAGCCCAACAGAGGGCAGGAGTTGCCTAAATCTCAAAGAAATTCTGGAGAACTGCTTGGCCAAAAGCACTGTCCCTACGGGACTCCCTCTCCAGACAGTAATTGGCCGCCAAAGTCTGGCTTGAGGACCAAGTTGCAGCCCTGCAGATGTCTACCAAGGGCACAGAGCGGAGATGAGCCACTGAGGCAGCCATTGCCCTGACACGGTGGGCCATAACCCGACCCTGCAAAGGAAGGTCAGCCGCCTTGTAAGCCCAGGTGATACAGTCAGCCACCCAGATGGACAAGGTACGCTTGGACACAGCCAACCCCAACTTATTAGGGTCAAAGGATACGAAGAGCTGAGTAGCCCTTCTATGCCCCTGTGTACGATCAAGGTAGAAGGATAAGGCCCTCCTACAGTCCAGGGTATGCAGAACTGCTTCAGCCTGGCTTGCATGAGGCCTAGGGAAGAATGTTGGAAGAACCACCTCTTGGTTGAGGTGGAAAGAGGAGACAACTTTTGGGAGGAACTTTGGATGAGTCCTGAGGACTACCCTGTTCCTATAAATCCTAGTGTAAGGCCTATCACAGACCAGGGCCTGAAGCTCACTTACTCGCCTAGCCGAAGTAAGGGCTATCAGGAAGAGTGTCTTCCAGGAGAGGAAGCGTATTGGGCAAGTAGCCATCGGCTCAAAAGGTGGGCGAGTCAGTTGCTGCAAGACCACATTCAACTCCCACTCAGGGGCAGGACGACGGATGGGAGGCTTGAGCAAAAGCAAGCCCCTGAGGAAGCGTGACACCAAGGGGTGAACCGACAGAGAATGTCCTTCCACCAGTGAGTGGTGAGCTGCTAGAGCTGAGAGGTGAACCCAAACAGAATGGGACTTAAGTCCCTGATTGGACAAGTGCAGTAAGTACTGAAGCACCACTGGTACAGTACAGGAGAAAGGATCCTCTGTACGTAGCTGACACCACACAGAAACCCTTCTCCATTTGAGAGCATAGGTTTTTCTAGTGGACTGTTTCCTAGAGGCTAGGACAACCTCCTCAACTTCCTGAGGTAGGCCCCAGGGAGCCAAAACTACCATTGCAGCCTCTAGGCCATCAAATTGAGAGCTTTGAGATTGGGATGCAGAAGGGAACCCTGATCCTGAGAGAGAAGGTCGGGTTGCAACCCCAGGGGCAGTGGAAGATCCACTGCCAGCTGAAGCAGAAGTGGAAACCAAGGTTGTCTCGGCCACCTGGGAGCAACCAGCAGGACCGAGGCCTTGTCCTGAAGAATCTTGAAAAGAGTTCGGGCCACCAAGGGCGTGGGAGGAAACGCATACAGGAGGCCCTGAGACCAGGGAATCAGAAAAGCATCCGGTGCTATCCTCAAAGGATGCGGTTGCCTGGAACAGAACTTTGGCAGTTGAGCGTTCAGTGGACTGGCAAACAGATTTATCCAAGGGAGACCCCATTTCAGGAAGATTCTCTGAATTACCAGGGGATGCAGTTGCCACTCGTGGGGCTGCAGAATCCTGCTTAACTTGTCGGCAAGGTAGTTCTCCTGGCCTGGAAGGTACACAGCTCTGAGGAGCATGCTGTGCTTTATGGCAAATGACCAAAGGTCTTGAGCTTCCTGACAAAGGAACCTGGATCCAGTCCCTCCCTGTTTGTTCACATAAAACATGGCCACCTGGTTATCTGTCTGAACGAGGACAGACTGATGGGCCAGGACAGGAGAGAAAGCTTTGAGAGCTAGGTGAATAGCCCTGAGTTCCAAGAGATTGATCTGCTGTGCCGCCTCCCAAGGAGACCACAGGCCCTGGGTGCACTTGTCTAGACAATGAGCTCCCCAGCCCTGCAGGGAGGCATCAGTGGTCAGTACCACGTTGAACCCAGGAATCTGAAAGGGCACGCCTTTTAGGAGATTGGGTGGGTGCAGCCACCAGCTGAGGGAGTTCAGAAAGTGTCTGGACACCCTTATCCTGTCCCTGAGGCTGCCTGTGGCCTGTGACCACTGAGACCGAAGGCACCACTGTGCAGGCCTCATATGGAGCCTGGCATTGGGGGTCACATGAACTGTTGAAGCCATGTGGCCTAGAAGCCTCAGGCAGAGTCTGGCGGAGACCAGCGACCTGTTGAGAAACTGGTTTGCCAAGGCAATCAATCGTTGTGCTCTGTCTTCTGGCACGAAAGCCCTTGCCAGGACAGAGTCCAGCCTTACTCCTATGAACTCCAGATTTTGGGAGGGGAGCAAAGTGGACTTTGTGAAATTTATGACGAACCCTAGGCTTTGAAGAAGAACAATAGTTCTGAGGGTGGCTTGGCTGGCCTCCTGGCACGTCTGACCCCTGATGAGCCAGTCGTCCAGATAGGGGAAGACAAAGATTCCCTGATCCCTCAGGTAGGCCGCCACCACTGCCAGGCATTTGGTAAAGACCGTGGGAGCGGAGGTCAGGCCAAAAGGCAGTACTCTGTACTGATCATGGTTTCCTCCCACAATGAACCTGAGGTACTTTCTGTGGTCTGGATGAATGAGGATGTGAGTGTACGCATCTTTTAGATCTAAGGAGCATAGCCAATCTCCCTGCTGGAGGTAGGGCAGAAGTGTTCCAAGAGTAAACATCTTGAACTTTTCTCTCTCCAGGAATTTGTTTAGGTTCCTGAGATCCAGAATAGGTCGAAGGCCACCGGTTCTTTTGGGTACCAGGAAATACCTGGAATAGAACCCCCAACCTTGCAAGTGGGGAGGTACTGGTTCCGCCACCCTGTCCACCAACAGACCTTGAAGTTCCTGAAGGAGAAGGTCTGTGTGCAAGGAAGGCCTTGGAGGCTCCCCTCGAAAGTATGGGGGAGGCAGTTGGTGAAAATGTGCATAGCCCCTGTGGACTATGTCCAACACCCAACTATCCCTGGTGATGAGGGGCCACTGGTGGGCAAAGAGGGCGAGGCGACCTCCTGTGCAGGGTTGGGATAGCAGGGATGGAGAGGCTACGCTTAAGGAGTCAAAAAACCCCACCCTGCTGAGTGGGAGCAGGGGCCGGAGGCTTGGGGGTCCTCTGCCTACGGGGCCCATTACCCTGCCCCTTGGCTTGCTGACCCTGGGGTGCAGCTTGGGCAGCCCGATACTGACGGTACTGTTTGTAGGCAGTGCCTTTCCTTGGGTAAAAGGGCTTTTTACCCGAGCCCTTCTTCTTATGAGAAAGGGCAGAGGTCTTCCTAGACAGCCTTTTCCGAGTAAGGTGCTCTGTTTTGAGATGGGCGGCCTTCTCGGTCATGGGCGTGCCAAAAAGGTTTTCACCTCGGCAAGGGACATCGACCAACTTGTCCGGAACCCATGGCTCGAGGTCCGATGACTGCAGCCATGCCTGGCGTCGAGCCGCGATGCCGGATCCCGCAACTCAGGCCGAAGCCTCAAAGCCATCGTAGGCGGCGCGGGACATGAACTTCAAGCAGTCCCGAATCCCCGAGGACAAGGACTTGAATCTCTGCAAGGGTTCCCTGGAGAGTCCAGCAGAGAACCCGGCCAACTCCTTGGCCAGGTCCCGCAAGTACATGCCCATGTACAGCTGGTAAGACTGGACACGGCAAGCAAGCATCGAGCCCTGAAAACACTTTCTACCAACGCCATCGAGGTTCCAGGCCTCCCTGCTGGGAGGCACCGCAGAATGCATCTTCTGACTCTTCAGACGATGCATGGCCGATTCCACAACCATGGAATGGTGTGGTAGCTGTGCCTTCTGAAAGCCAGGGCTCTTCCGGAGTCGATAGATCGAATCGACTCGCTTGCTTAGAACCGGTGCCAAGGCCGGTGCCTCCCACATCCGGAAGAGGAGCCGTTCCAGCATCAGAGGAACCAGGACAGTAAAGGCCTCCTTCGGAGGAGAGTCATACTGCAGGGCCTCAAGCACTTCAGCTCGAGGCTCTTCCTCGGGGTCCGCCGGAATCGCCAAGGCAGTGGCCATATCCCGGACAAACTTCGAGAACCGAATATCCTCCGGAGGGGGATCTACTCCGGGGCTCAGATTGCGGTGAGTCCGACGGGACGCACCGAGTCTTGAACGTATCAGGGGACGACTCATCCTCCATCTCCCAGGCGGACTCGTCCGACGAGGAGTCAGGGTCCGACCCCGCGGGGCCCTGGAGCACCCGCCCCGACGCCGGAAGCACCGGCGTCGACGCCCTCGGTCCTGAACGGGAGGTCGAGGGAGACCGCGACCGAGGTCGACTTCGAGCTATGATGGACTCTAGTATCGGCTCGGTCTCCAGGGTCGACTTCGAAGTCGATGTTCCAGTGGTCGGGGCAGATACGCCAGACAGGCTGGCCATTAGTGCCCGCTGCTGCTCCATGAAGGCAGACAATCTGCTCTCCAAGGCTGTCATCCTGAGACTCAGCTCGGGAGACGCAGCAGCCACTGACTCGGGCCCCGGCAGCACCGGGCCCGATGTCGGCTCCCTGGGAGTACAGTCCTCGAGGACTACAGAGCTTACGTGTCCAGCAGACTCCGGCTCCACGCGAGGAACTTTGGCAGGCTTCTCTTGTACCACGGGCCCGGGGCAACGGTCAGGGGTCTTAGACCTGGCCCTCGAGGAGCCAGGGACCTCTTCCGACAACGCCCTCGCAAGCCGCTTCTTCCTCTTGCGTTCCCGGTCGGGGGACCCCCTGTCCGAGGAGCCCCGACGGCGCTCGGGATCCGAATCTCGAGATGTTGAGGCCTCAGACGAGGTCCGGTCCTAGCCGGAGGCTGAGTCTGAGAAAAGCCTTTCTTTCTGCTGCTAGCGACTTCGGAGTGCCTTGGAAGACATCTTCCCACATGGTCCACACGACTTGGGGTCGTGATCAGGACCGAGGCACCGAAGGCAGCAGTCGTGTGTGTCGGTGAGAGACATTAATTTCTTACACCGATCACACTTCTTGAAACTGCTGGAAGCCATCGGGGAAAAGATTCACCGCGAGGTCAAAGGACCGGCCTTCCAGGGAAAAAAGCAAAAAAGGGCACGAACGCCAGCCACGAAGGGCAAAAACCCGAAAAAGAAGAATCGGGCTCGATACCGGTGTACAGAACCCAGCGGGAGGGGAACCGGCGTAGAACCGGGAGAAAAAATAGCGAAAATCGCCGAAAAAAATCAACTTTTATCCTGGATGACAGGACACACGTCTGGTGGGCTTCTCGGAAAAAAAAGAGACCGAGGTAAGATGGCACCTTTAGGTGGGAAGGGAACCGCGCATGCATGCCTGCATTCCCAAAGGCTTTCATAGAAAGCTGGGGAAATGCTCCGCTGGGGCTTCATCGGCGCCGATGACACCCATATGTGAGGACTGACTTTCTGCTTGGTCCTAGAGAACAGCTCATATGAGATTTACTTTGTAGGTTGAAGAATTGATTTTTTGAAGCTGGTGTGAAACAGAGTTTGAAGGAGGTGAATTATGTCCTTGAAAGAAAGTGAAGCAACTTACCAGTATCAGGGATTCTCAGTGGGTAGTGGGATAATTCCATCACATATGGACATGACATCATTCTTGAGGTCATATTTGCTCTCCTATAGCACAGGAGGGACTAGCAAGACTTTCTGGGCATGTGCAAGTGCTCCCTACTATATGCTCCTCAGCTTAGTTTACTTCATCCATCTGGCAAAGCAGAAATAGATATTTCTCCTGGTGGATGGTTTCCTTGAAGCTACAGTGGTGT
This sequence comes from Ichthyophis bannanicus, assembly GCA_033557465.1. Taxonomy (NCBI): domain Eukaryota; kingdom Metazoa; phylum Chordata; class Amphibia; order Gymnophiona; family Ichthyophiidae; genus Ichthyophis; species Ichthyophis bannanicus. The sequence continues at coordinate 486,531,235 of CM066037.1, forward strand.
ACAAAAGTTTGGAATCACTTGCGAGTTTTGTGTTTTTCATACTTTAACTTTTTTTTTTTTTTTTAATTTTGGGTTAGCCCAGCATATTCATCTTTCTACCACGTTAAAAGGGATATATTTGGCTATTAGAGTTGACTTTTTTGCATTCCTTGCTTCCCATTTAAATACTTTTACAGACACTGGGAGATAGCTACTGCGTTTTTTGTGGATCCTGTGTCAAAACGGGATCAAGATTATCCAATATGCACACGTTATTTCAGACCAATCAGGAGGCTGGTTTCACTAACCAATCACAATGCAGATAGCTAGCCAACAGTGCAGCTATAAAAACACATGGAATTTTTGAATTTCATACGCTTTCTGGATCAACCATGAAGATGACTCGGACCCTGACACTGGAGGAGCGCGTTAGTGTGCCCTTTATGAGCGAGGAAGGATTTTCAAGCCATCAGATAGCCAGGAATGTTGGCTGCAGTCAGAGCGCTGTTAAGATTGTACAGAAGAAAGAAATGGGTTCAGTGGTGGACAAGCCTCGTTCAGGTCATCCACGTGCATCAACATCACACCAGGCCACGCACTATGACGCATTTCACTGACTAATCGCAAGTGGACCTCTCCTCAGCTACTTCGAGAGTGGTCAGACAAGAGTGAGGTCAGTGTCAGCTCATCAACAGTTTGTCGCCGGTGCCTGCAGTTTGGTCTCCGGGGCTGCAAAGCACGGAATAAGCCACTGATGACTGACATATAAAGGCGCAACCGGATCGTGTGGGCGAGAAAGCACTCAACCTGGTTGGCTGAAATGTGGGAAAAGGTGCTATTCAGCGATGAAATCACCTTCTGCCTGTTTGGTAACCAGGCCCACACACCTATGTGAGGAGATTTCCTGGAGAGAAATTCAAGCCTGAGTGTCTCAACCTCACTGTGAAGCATCCTTTGAAGGTCATGGTCTGGGGCTGCATGGCTGCCAGTGGCATTGGACGTCTTCACATCATCGATGGAATGGTCAATGGGGCCAAGTACATCACCATACTGCAAAAGTGCATGGTGCGATCAGCACACCAGCTGCTTCCTGGCCAGTTCCTGTTCCAAGATGAAAATGCACCCTGCCATCGCTCCAGACAGGTGATCAGCTGGAAGCAGCAGAACATCAAGTCAATGGATTGGCCTGCCCAGTCTCCAGATCTGAATCCAATCGAGAACCTGTGGCACAAGGTGGGGTTGGAGATATCCAAGAGGCATCAGACATCAAAGCGTGAGCTGATTGAGTCACTCATTGTAGCTTGGAACCGTGTTGTCACCAACGATCACCTTGTCAGAATGGTTCATTCAATGCCGACAAGGTGCATTCAGGTGATCAAGAACAAAGGGTGGCCCATCAAATACTGAGCCATCACTGACACATAAAAACAGCCTTTTTCAAGGCCACATACATTAATTTAAAGGAAACCTGGCGTGCATCCATAATATTTTAAAGCATACTTACAATAATATATTGTTGGCCACCGATGTACATTACGCGATTTTCACAGAAAATCTATAAACAGGACAACTATGGAGAACAAACTCTGAAATTAAGGGCCAAACAAATACTAAAAGTTGGCTCTAATAGCCAAATCTATCACTTATCATGAGATACACAGAAAAAGCCACTGGGAGGAAAAAGAAATTAAGGTAAGGTCACGAAGTTGAAAAAACATCAGATGATTCCAGACTTTTGCATACCACTGTATGATATCTTCTACTGCTAGAAAAAGAGGGGGAGGATGCTACTAGCATGCATTCCACATACATTCTGACAGGACAAATGAATGGATATTTGGGTGAAGGATTCTTGTCCGATTGTGTGTAATTACTAGAGATAGAGCCAAATCAGAGCTTTGATCAAGAGTTGATAAGCAAGGAAACAATGTTTAGTAATGGTTCATTTTGACAAATTAAAACTATGGTTGTGTGTGTTGATTACACAACCTTTCCTATTTCTTGGTGCATGGGTGGTAACCTATCCCTACCAAGAATGAAATTCATTACTTAGGTATTATGCTGGATAGGAATATTTCTTTTAAAGTCCAAATTGTGAGGGTGGTGCAAGGTATCTACTTTAAATAGAATAGTTACTCACCTGTAACAGGTGTTCTCCAGGAGCAGCAGGCATCAGTCCTCACTTATGGGTGACATCGAAGTCAATGGAGCCCCCGTGCAGAGCAATTCCCCAGCTTTCTAAGAAAGCCTTTGGGAACACTGCACGCATGCGTGGTCCCCTTCCTGCCTAACGGTGCCATCTTTTTCAGTCCAATGACACAGCTAAAAGATAGCACACAACAATGTAAAAATAAACTATGTACAACTGCAACTCCCAGGGGAGGAGGGAGGGTTGTGAGGACTGATTTCTGCTGCTCCTGGAGAACACCTGTTACAGGTGAGTAACTACTCTCTCCAGGACCAAGCAGGAAGTCAGTCCTCACTTATAGGACTCCCCAGCTTCAGGCTACCGGGGACCCAGAGCTGAAAAAATGAGCTCCCTCTAGCTGGAGCATCAGAGAAAGGATTTCACTGAAACATACCCCCACTGGTAGCCCAACCAGAGGGCTGGAGAGTAGGAGTTGCCTAAACCTTGAAGAGATTCCGGATCACTGCCTGACCAAAAGCACTGTCCCTACAGGATTCCCTCTCCAGGCAGTAATGGGCCACAAAAGTCTGCTTGAGGACCAAGTTGCAGCCCTGCAGATGTCTGCCAACGGTACAGAGCGGAGATGAGCTACTGAGGCAGCCATTGCCCTGACACGGTGGGTCATGACCCGACCCTGCAAAAGAAGGTTGGCTGCCCTGTAAGCCCAGGTGATACAGTCAGCCACCCAGATGGACAAGGTATGCTTGGAGACAGGTAACCGCAAGTTATTAGGGTCAAAAGACACAGAGCTGAGTAGCCTTCCTATGCCCCTGCGTACGCTCAAGGTAGAAGGATAAGGCCCTCCCTTCAGTCCAGGGTATGCATGACTGTTTCAGTCCGGCTGGCATGGGGCCTAGGGAAGAACGTTGGAAGAACCACCTCCTGGTTGAGATGGAAAGAGGAAACAACCTTTGGGAGGAACTTAGGATGAGTCCTAAGGACTACCCTGTTTCTATAGAAGCGAGTGTAAGGCCTGTCACAAACCAGGGCTTGCAGCTCTCACTCACTCGCCTGGCTGAGGTCAGGGCCACTAGGAATCGAGTCTTCCAAGAAAGGAAATGGAGAGGACATGTAGCCATCAGCTCAAAAGGTGGGCGAGTCAGTTGCTGCAAGACCACATTCAGCTCCCACTCAGGGGCCGGTGGACAGAGAGGAGGCTTGAGCAACAGCAAGCCTCTGAGAAACCTGGACACCAAGGGGTGAACCGACAAAGAATGTCCCTCCACCAGTAAGTGGTGAGCTGCCAGAGCAGAGAGGTGGACCTGAACAGAATTAGACTTAAGGCCCTGATTGGACAAGTGCAGCAGGTACTGAAGCACTACTGGCACAGTGCAGGAGAAAGGATCTTCCTTGCGATGCTGACACCACAAGGAGAACCTCCTCCACTTCAGGGCATAGGTTTTCCTGGTGGACTGCTTTCTAGAGACCAAGACCACCTCTTCCACTTCCTGAAGCAGGCCCCAGGGAGCCAACACTACCCTTGCAGCTTCCAGGCCATCAAATTGAGTGATTTGAGATTGGGGTGGAGAAGAGAACCCTGATTCTGAGAGAGAAGATCGGGCTGCAACCCCAGAGGTAGTGGTTGTCCACAGCTAGCTGGAGCAGAAGTGGAAACCAGGGCTGCCTCGGCCACCGGGGAGTTATCAGAAGTACCAAGGCCTTGTCCCTTAGAATCTTGAACAAGGTTCGGGCCACCAGAGGTGTTGGAGGAAATGCATACAAGAGGCCCTGGGACCAAGAAATCAGGAAGGCATCCGCTGCTAACCTCAGGGGATGCGGTTGCCTGGGGCAGAACCTGGGCAGCTGCTGGTTTAGGGGACTGGTGAAGAGATCTATGGATGGAAGCCCCCATCTCAGGAAAATTTTCTGAACCACCAATGGGTGTAGTTGCCACTCGGGGGGTTGCAGAATTCTGCTCAACCTGTCTGCCAGGAAGTTCTCCTGGCCAGGAAGGTAAACAGCTTTGAGAAACATTTTGTGTTTGAGAGCAAAAGAACACAGGGCCTGTGCCTCTCGACACAGGAGCCTGGACCCCGTGCCTCCCTGCTTGTTCACATAGAACATGGCCACTTGATTGTCTGTCTGTACCAGAACAGACTGGTGTGCCAAGGTGTGAGAGAAGGTTTTGAAGACCAAGCGAATAGCCCGGAGTTCCAGGAGGTTGATTTGCTGTGTGGCCTCCCATGGGGACCAGAACCCTGGGTGCACCTGTCCAAGCAATGTGCACCCCAGCCCTGCAAGGAGGCATCGGTAGTCAACACCATCGTGGCAGCAGCACCTGAAAAGGCACCCCCCTGCAATAAGTTGGGGGGGGGGTGTAGCCACCACTGCAGGGAGTGCAGGAATGGTTTGGACACTCGCACTTTGTCGGTGAGGCTTCCTGTGGCTTGTTTCCACCGAGTTCGGAGACACCATTGTGCAGGTCTCATGTGAAGGCGGGCATTGGGGGTCACATGCACTGTCGATGCCATGTGGCCCAGGAGCCTTAGACAGTCTGGCAGAGACTTGTGGCCTGCTCAGAAACTTGCTTGCCAAGTCTATGAGTCTTTGAGCCCTGTCGCTGGGCAAGTAAGCCTTTGTTTGTAGTGAGTCCAACCTTGCTCCTATGAACTCTAGGTTCTGGGAGGGGAGCAAAGTGGATTTTGCGAAGTTTATGACAAACCCTAGTTGTTGGAGGGAGACAGTTCTGAGGGTGCCTTGCCAGGCCTCCTGGGAAGTCTGACCCCTGATGAGCCAGTCGTCCAGGTAGGGGAAGACAAAAACTCCCTAATTCCTTAAGTAGGCCACCACCACCGCCAGACACTTTGTAAAGACCCTTGGGGCGGAGGTCAGGACAAAGGGTGGTACCCTGTACTGGTAATGGTTTCCTCCCACAATGAACTTGAGGTACTTTCTGTGGTCTGGATGAATTAGGATGTGAGTGTACGCATCCTTTAGATCTAAGGAGCATAGCCAATCTCCCTGCTGGAGGTAGGGCAGAAGTGTTCCAAGAGTAAGCATCTTGAACTTTTCCTTCTCCGAGAACTTGTTGAGATTCCTGAGGTCGAGAATAGGTCTGAGGCCCCCGGTTCTCTTTGGTACGAGGAAGTACCTGAGGTAGAACCCATGACCTTGCAGGTGGGGAGGCACCGGCTCCACCGCCTGGTCTAGAAGCAGACTTTGAAGTTCCTGAAGGAGGAGGTCTGTGTGCAGAGGTGGTCTTGGAGGCTCTCCTGGGAAGTAGGGTGGAGGCAACTGCTGGAAATGGAGCATATAGCCGTTGTGGACTATGCTCAATACCCAAGCATCTCCTGTAATGGGTGGCCACCTGTGGGCAAACAGGACTAGACAACGACCTGTGCAGAGAGGGGACAGCAGAGGTGGAAAGGCTATGTTGTGGGAGTCAAAAACCCCCTCCCTGCTGAGTGGGAGCAGGAGCCGGAGGCTTGGGGGTCTTCTGCCTATGGGGCCCATGTCCCTACCCCTTGGCCTGCTGATTCTGCTGGGGAGGCTTGGTACTGAGGGAAAGGTTTGTAGGCAGCTGCCTTCCTCGGGTAAAAGGACGTCTTACCCGAGCCCTTCTTCCTCTGAGAAGGGGCAGAGGTTTTTCTGGACAGTCTAGTCCTAGTCAGGTGCTCGGTTTCGAGCTCAGTCGCCTTCTCGGCCATGGGCTTGCCAAAAAGGTTCTCACCTCGGCAAGGGACATCGACCAACTTGTCCTGCACCCAGGGCTCGAGGTCCGATGACTGCAACTATGCCTGGCATCGGGCTCTGATGCCGGCTGCCGCTACACGGGCCGAAGCCTCGAAGCCATCGTAGGCCGCTCGGGACATGAACTTTGAGCATTCCCAGATTCCCGAGGACAAGGTCTGGAACCTCTGCAAAGGTTCCCCGGAGAGGCCAGCAGAGAACCCGGCAAGTTCCTTCGCCAGGTCCCGTAGGTACATGCCCATGTACAGCTGGTAAGACTGGACACAGCAAGCAAGCATCGAGCTCTGGAAGCACTTTCTGCCGAAAGCATCCAGGTTCCGGGCCTCCCTGCCGGGAGGCACTCTTCTGGCTTTTGAGATGATGCAAGGCCGATTCCACCACCATGGAATGGTGCAGCAGCTGCACCCTTTGGAAACCAGGGCTCTTATGGAGTCGATAGATGGAATCGACCCGCTTGCTCAAAACCGGCACCGAGGCCGGGGCCTCCCACAACCAGAAGAGGAGCCGATCCAGCATTGGAGGAACAGGCACAGTAAAGGACTCCTTCGGAGGAGAGTCATACTGGAAGGACTCAGGCTCTTCGGCTCGAGGCTCCTCCTCAGGGTCCGCGGGAATCGCCAAAGCCTTGGCCATGTCCCTGACGAACTCCGAGAACCTGGTGTCCTCCGGAAGGTACCTACTCCGGGGCTCGGACTGCGGTGAGTCCGAAGGGACGCACCGAGTCCGGAAAGTATCGAGAGACTCCTCGTCCTCCGTCTCCCGTCTCCCACGCAGACTCATCCGAAGAGGAGTTGGGGGGCTCCGACTGTGCGGGCCTCGGTGGCACCCGCCCCGATGCTGAAGGCACCGGCGTCGACACCCTCGGTTCCGAGCGGGAGATCGAGGGCGAACGTGACCGAGGACAACCTCGAACCTTCATGGTCTTGAGTATCGGCTCGGTCTCTGGGGTCGACTTAGATGTCGATATCCCGGTGGTTGGGGCAGATGCACCAGCAAGGCTGGTCATCAGTACCCGCTGCTGATCCATGAAGGCAGACAATCTGCACTCTAAGGCTGTCAGCCTGAATCCAAGCTCAGGAGACTCAGCAGCCACCGATTTGGGCAACGTCGGCTCCCTAGGAGAGTCCACCAGGACAACAGGACTTACGTGTCCGGCGGGCTCCATCTCCATACGAGGAATTTTGGATGGCTTCTCCTGCTCCAAGGGCCCGGGACGGCGGTCGGGGGTCAGAGACCTGGCCCTCGAGGAACCAGGGACCTCCTCTGACGCTGCCCTCACGAGCCGTTTCTTCCTCTTACGTTCCCGATCGGGGGACCCCCTGTCCGAGGAACCCCGGCGATGCTCAGGGTCAGACTCCCGAGACGTCGAGGCCTCAGATGAGGTCCGGGCCTGGCCGGAGGCAGAGTCAGAAAAAATCCGTTCTTTCTGATGCTGGTGGCTTCGTAGTGTCTTTGTGGACATTTTGCCACATGGAACACAGACCTTGGGATCATGATCTGGTCCGTGGCATCGAAGGCAGCAGTCATGTGTGTCGGTGAGAGACATCAGTTTCTTGCACCGATCATTTTTTGAAACCACTGGAAGCCATCGAGGAAAAAAGGGCCCCCGCGACATCAAAGGACCAGCCTTCCAGGGAAAAGACAAAAAGGGCGCGAACGCCAGCCACGAAGGGCAAAAACTGAAAAAGAGAAGACGGGCTCGATACCAGTGTACCGAACCCGGTGGGAAGGGGAACCGGCGTCGAATCGGAGAGAAAACACGATGAAATCGCAAGAAAAATATGTCAATTTTTCCAGGTGTCACGGACAGACGTCCGATGGGCTCCACGGAAAAAGAAAGACTGAACAAGATGGCACCTTTAGGCGGGAAGGGGACCGCGCATGCGTGCAGTATTCCCAAAGACTTTCCTTGAAAGCTGGGGAATTGCTCCGCACGGGCGCTCCATCGACGTCGATGTCACCTATAAGTGAGGACCGACTTCCTGCTTGGTCCTGGAGAATATTGGCTTTACAGTGTTTAATTATTTAATAATCAAAGTAGTTTGTAGTTTAGATAAATTACTAGGGGCTTTTTCTGGATAGATTTTTTAGCCCTTAGGCTTTTTTTTTTTTTAATATTATTTAAAACCATTTGTAATCCATCTACAATTCTAGGCAGATTACACTATTATTTTGAAGGTATCATTTGTATTTATTACTTGAATGTAATTTTTTGCACAGTTGAAAACTGCATTGGGTCCTCTGGAAAGTTAGAAAGGTGGTATTAAAAACCCAGATTAAATCAGACCCAATGAACGGTCATCTGCTTCTGGAACAAGCATGGACAATTCTTACTCCCAATCCTTTGGTATCTTATTCTTTGGCATCGACCAAGTTGAATATGCTAAGATGCCTTAGTATGCTGGTGGTGAATGGACCGAGCTAGAGGCACAATCTTCAGTGCTGGCTTAGGGGAGGTCTTATAAAACATTTAGGTATTGAAGGCCCTGGGATCCAGCTTCCTCTTTTTGAAGAGCTTATACTCATGGTATCCATCTTTGGTTAAAATTCTTCTTTTGAAGATGAGTTACTGAGGGAGACAATGACCTCTCCTCCTCTAGCCATTCATTTCTTTCTCTCGATTTACTAGGCTTCTTTATGGCTGGGGACAGCTGTGGGGGTCTGTAAAGTCTCCATCTTACAGGCCCCTAGATTGCTTTGCCCTTAGAGACATCTGAACAGTGCAGTTGTGGGGTGCAGTCGTGGGGACCATTGTGATCAGATGCCTTATCAGACTTCATGGAAAGCTGCGATTAACATTTTGCATCTGCAGTACTTGAACCTGTTGGCAGGAAAGGGGGGGGGGGGCGCAAGGGCGTGCCATCAAGAACAGCAGGCTGGCGAGGCTGAACTCTGTGTGGCACCAAATATTCTCCTCCTCTTTTTGGAGGGATTGGATGAGCCAGAGGAGAAGTAGTTAGCAGATAGGCTGAAGGAATAAAGACTGGGAAGGCCAATTTAGTGGCAGCTACATGGTAACTCATGGATATGCTTATAAAATCTTTGGTTTTCTAAGCTTTAAGAGAGCAGATCCACAATGGCATTGTTTGATGATATCATCCACTAATATAGCTGATTTCATCCATGGATGGACAATATGAAAATATACTTCTAAAATAAGAAAAATGAGGTGGCCCAGGATAATTAGAGATGCACAGAGTAGACACAGTAACCAAGACCCTTAATAAACCTGACCATTTCAGGGGACTGGGGGTGGGGGGGGGGGGGTGAATTCTGCAGATCAGGAGACACTAGCATCTTGCATCTCTCTATGAAACACTGCTGCTTTAAATAAGAACATACACAAATCTATGGCTGCATACAATTAGAATCATTCCAAAACATCAAGCTGCATGTTTTGGAAATGTATGTACAAATTTAAAAAAGCTAATTACTTCAAAAGTTGCACTGTTCACTATGGCAGTATAAAATTCTGCTTCCTCTGCTTTCAGGTACAATACAATATTTCACGTTTACATATTTTAAATTTGAAGAAAAACAAAGAGAAAAGCTGAGTCAAGATTAATAAATTCATGAGTAAGACAACCTTTCCTTCCAGTAACAAAAGTATGAGAAAATACAACCAATGGATTTTTATAGTCACATAAGCAAATGATTAACACCACAAAATCAAAGTAAAACTGTGTGCATAACGACAATATTTAGCAGATCACACTGGAAATATCCTTGTCAAAAATGCGTAAGATTCAACAGTTCAGATAAAATGTAAACAGTAGTTCATTCAGTGAAGCTGGTGTAGAAAATAAATGAACACAGTGCTCGGAAACAAAAAAAAATTCCTTTAGACACATGATCTGAGAAAGAACATTTTGGTACCAAAAATGTATTTGATGCAAATTTATTTCCACACATCACTAATAAATAAATTTCTCTATAAAAAACCATACCTATTGTCAAATCAATATCTGCAGTTACCAAGCTTCTATCACAGTATATAGTAGAATTATGTTGTATGTTACAAAAAAAAAAAATAGATGTTATGCTGGGATGATGTTAACAAATCTGGAATTCAGAAATCTTCATTACACAAATGCATACAAGATTACAGTTATACATCATTTTACTAAAGGTTACAAGTATTCTACAGAAAAAAATTGCCTACTTTCTTTTGAAAGCAACAATTACATACCAAACCTGGCTTCACAAGCATAGCAAAATGCATCTTTCCCTGAACCATCTGCATTCTCGCCCTTTTAGAACTCCCACCCGATAAAACCCAAAATATGGTAAAGGAAGATTTTCAATGCAATTTTATTTGCAGGTAATCAAAGCATATAAACAAATAGCTTCACATTATACCAATGCCTTACCTTCTAGTTTCCAAGTTCACCAAAAACGAAATGCTGACTTTTCAGAAATGAAATTTTAAGATGTCCGCATTAAAAAAATAACAGTCTACAAAAAGTTTCATAGTTATCTAATTTAAAAAGATTACACTGCATATGGCACAAGATCTTCAGTTAATTCAGATGTCCTTTTGTAATGTCTCTCCCTCCCTATTCGGATAAGAATTCATTAAATGCGATCACATTATTTTAAGTACTTCTTGAGCCAACCCAGGGCAGAAGAGTTCTCTTTCAAGAATCAATATAAAAATAGACAAACAAGTTGTTTTAATTTTGGGAGATGAGAATCAGTTGCCACTTTCCCCAACATTGCTTGTATCAGAGGCACTAAGATAAGCAGCAAAAGGATTTCCCTGGTTGGTTTCCATAACATGATACACCAGAAACAGGAAAACTGCCACAACAATAAATAGGAGGATCTTTATCCAGATGGAAATTGAGCGTCCTTTTTTTGCCTTTTCAGGTTTAAAATCTGCCAGGGGGACATGTTTCGGAACAAACCTGGATGAAAAACTTTCCTCCATTCTGTAGTCAGAAAGTTGTATGGGTCGACCTGCAGCCCCTCTGATAGGTCTGCGACAACTGGCGCTGCAAATAAAAACACAAAACACATCATTAAGTGAAATATATGGTACAGTTGCAGATCAACTGTAAATCATGTTTTAAAATTACACATTGAAAAAAAAAGTATGGATATAGTCTATCTTCAGCAACATGACTTCCAGGACGTTTGGACAGAACAGGGAGACAAGTACCACCACCAAAAGACATCTTACAAATGTATTTCATACCCATGGTGTGATCTTACTTACTAGATAAAGCACAGTTACTTACCTGTAACAGGTGATCTCTGGGAACAGCAGGAGTAAGTCTTCACATATGGGTACGTCGGTACCGACGGAGCCTGCGCGGGAACGCTCCCCAGCGTCCAATCAGAAAGCTTTTGGGAGCATCCCACAGCGCCTGCGTGCTGCCTTCCCGCCTTTCCAACTGCCTCTCCTCAGTTGAGTTTTATAGCTGAGACAAAGAGGGAGAGAGAGGGAAAGGAAGAGAGATAGAGACAACTCCTAGGGGAGGTGGGTGGGTTGTGAAGACTTATTCCTGCTGTTCCCAGAGATCACCTGTTACAGGTAAGTAACTGTGCTATCTCCAGGAACAAGCAGGAATGAGTCTTCACATATAGGGACTCCCTAGCTTTTGATGCCAGGGAGAGAGTCCAGAAGTTGTGTGTACCTGGAACAGGGCTGCACTTCCCCACCTGGATCTCTGGCATCCCATGAGGGATGGTGGGTAGGAGTTGATTAAGCATGGAACAGGTGTTTGAGAACAGCCTGACCAAACAAGGCATCCCAGCAGGAGTCCTCGTCTAAGCAGTAATGGGCTGTGAAGGTATGAACTGAGGCCGAAGTGGCTGCTCGACAGATGTCATCGATAGACACAGAGTTCAGATGAGCCATTGAGGTCGCCATGGCTCTCACATTGTGAGCTGTGACATGGCCCTCCAGAGAAATGTTCTTGCTCTGATAGGCGAAAGAAATACATTGGGCAATCCAGTTGGAAAGAGTTCTCTTGGAGACTGGTTGTCCCAAATGAGAAGGATCAAAAGCAACAAAGAGTTGGGAAGACTTTCTATGTTGCTGTGTCCTCTGTAAGTAAAAAGCCAAAGTTCTTTTACAGTCCAGTGTATGAAGATTCCTCTCTGCACTTGATGCATGAGGCCCTGGAAAAAAGACAGGTAGGTAGACCTCTTGGTTGAGGTGAAAAGGCGAGACCACCTTAGGCATAAAATGTGGATTAGTCCTAAGGACCACCTTGTCATGATGGAACCTTGTATAAGGTGGATTAGCTACTAGTGCTTGCAATTCACTGATGCGGCGTGCTGATGTGATTGCAATGAGAAAGATAACCTTCCAAGAAAGGTATTTCAAGGAGGTAGTAGCTAAAGGTTCAAAAGGCGGCTTCATAAGCTGTCCAAGAACCAAATTTAAGTCCCATACCACCGGTGGTGGTCTAATGGGAGGCTCTGTTAAAAGGAGGCCTCTCATGAACCTTGCTACAAGGGGATGAGAGGAAACAGGTTGTCCATTTAGAGGCTTGAGTGAAGCTGCAATAGCACTCAAATGGACTCTTACTGAATTTGTCTTAAGGCCTGCATTAGACAGATGCAGGAGATAATCCAGTAACGATTCTAAAGGTATTGACCAGGGGTTAAGACCCCTTCCAGAACACCAGATGGTAAACCTTTTCCACTTGAAGGCGTAAGAACGTCTAGTGCAGGGGTCTCAAACACGTGGCCCGCGGGCCGCATGCGGCCCGCGAGACAACTTTGTGCGGCCCGCGACGGAGGAAAACAAAAAAAAACCAAAACCCTGGCTTCTGCCGTTGCCGCCGTGGCAGCAGCAGAATCAATTGTCAAATTTTAAAAAAAACTGACTTCTGCTGCTCAAGCAGCAAAATCAGCTGTCCTGCGGCCCCTTCCCCTGTGCCCGGAGATCCGAGTCTGCTCTATCAGCGGCGTGCTTTTCAAGCCGCGTAGAGAGTATTCCCCTCTCGTGCGGTTTCAAGCCGCGCGAGAGGGGAATACTCTCCTCGCGGCTTGAAAAGCACGCCGCTGATAGAGCAGACTCGGATCTCCGGGCACAGGGGAAAGGGCCGCAGGACAGCTGATTTTGCTGCTTGAGCAGCAGAAGCCAGGTTTTGTTTTAATTTACCTGGGGGGGGGGGGGGGGGGTGTGTGGGACTGTAAATGGGGTATTGGCAGGGGGGGGGGGGTATGACTGGAAATGGGCTATTGGCAGGGGGGGGGGTATGACTGGAAATGGGCTATTGGCAGGGGGGGGTTATTACGGGTGATGGGCTATTGGCAGGGGGGGGTTATGAGCGCAGATGGGCTATTGGCAGGGGGGGGGGTTATGACTGGAGATGGGCTATTGGCAGGGGGGGGTTATGACTGGAGATGGGCTATTGGCAGGGGGGTTATGACTGGTAATGGGCTATGGTGGGGGCTAGGACTGGAAATGGGCAGGTGGGGGTTAGGAAGGACTGGAGGTGGGCTGATGGGGGGAGTTAGGACTGGTAATGAGCTATGGAAGGGCTGACTGAAATGGGGTAATGGGGGTTAGGGCTGGAAGTGGGCTATTGGCAGGGGGGCTATGACTGGTAATGGGCTATGGGGGGGGTAAGACTGAAAACCGGGTGACGGGGGTAAAACTGGAAGTGCGCTATGGGGAGGTTAGGACTGGTAATGGGCTATGGGGGGTCTAGGACTGGTAATGGGCTGGGGGGGGGGTTGCTAGGACTGGAAATGGGCTGAGTGGAAGGGGGGCTTGAACTGCAAATGGCTGATGGGGAGGGGGGCTTGGAATGGAAATGGGCTGTGAGGGGAGGGAGCTAGGATTGGAAATGGGCTGATGGGGGGCTAGGATTGGAAATGGGCTGATGGTGAGGCTAGGATAGGACTGGAAATGGACTAATGGGGGGACTAGAAGGGAGCGGATGCTGGGTGGGGCTGGAACTAGAAGGGAGCTGATGTTGGGGGAGGATTAGAATGGGATGGAGCTGGGAAAGTGAAATGGAGAGGGGAAAATATTTTGTCTGGGAGAGAAGACAAATCTACAATTGGCCAGGTATTGGGAGAGTAAGTGGGGATTGAGGATGGAGGGGTAAAATTTGAGTGGATGAAATAGGAATGAGGAAAGAGAAAAAGGAGAAAGATTAGTATGTTAAAGCAGATGTAGAGAGAGAATGGAAAAAAAACTAGGAGAGAAGAAAGGGCAAATGGACAGCAGACGATGGAGAGTTAGCAGAAGACATGAAGAAACCAGAAAAAAGTGGCTGGAACAATTGCAACTGAAAAAAATGCACAAAAGGTAGAAAAATATCTCTTTATTTTGAATTTATTAACTGGAATATGTCAGCTCTGGGAAATGTGCATCATTAATGTTTGCGCTTTGTTTAGTACAAGAGGAAATTAATTTATAGTTTTATTTCTACAGTGTTGTTGTACATTCCAAGTTTGGCTTTTGGGGTTCCCAGTTTAATTATTGTCTTCTTGTTTCTAAATCTTTTAGTCTTTCTTTATCCATACTCATTAAAGAGGCATGTTTACTAAAAGTTAGTGTATGGTAACATTATGCAAATATTTATGCAAATGAGGCCCCGCGTCTTATGCGGCCCCCGGGTTACTTTACAAGTCCTCATTTGGCCCTCAAAGCAATTTGAGTTTGAGACCCCTGGTCTAGTGGAAGGTTTTCTAGAAGCATGAAGAACATCTCACTTGTTGAGAAAGAGGAAGATCCTGGAGATCTAGGCCTTCAGCAACCAAGCCCTGAGATGCAGAGACTGGGGATTGGGATGCCACAATTTTCCATCCTCCTGAGAGAGGAGGTCTGGAGCAGACCCTAAACTCTAGGGAGGGAGCTTGAGAGAGATGTAGAAGCAGAGGGTACCACACTTGCCGTGGCCAATGTGGAGCTATGAGAATCATGTGGCCTCTGTCTCTCTGAAGCTTGAATAGGGTTTTGGGAATTAGGGGAATAGGTCGAAAGGCATACAGGAAGTCTTGACCCCAGTGAAGGAGGAAAGCATCCCTTGCCTGAACCCCCTGAGCCGGAGTTCTGGAACAGAACCGGGGAAGTTTGGCATTCCACGGACTTGCAAAGAGGTCTATGTCCGGGGTTCCCCAAATTTGAAGGGCACCTACCTGGTTGTCTTTGAATTCCTTTTTTAAGCATTACCGTCTGGATGTTCAGGTGGAAAGGGTTACCAGTTTTGGATCAGCAGTGCTTCAGGCTGGTCTAGCAGATCCCTCCCGTTGATTTCTTTCACTGCTCTGTTACATCCCCAGAGGTTCGGGACTAGACTGGAGGGACGATAAGGAAGGTGTCGTCCAGATAGGGGAAGACAAATATTCCCAGGGTGCGCAGAAAAGCAGCAACCACTGCCATGCATTTCATGAACACCCTTGGTGCAGAGGCCAGGTCAAAGGGGAGCACTCTGTATTGATAGTGCTTCTCCTGGAAAAGGAACCGAAGGAACCTTCTGTGAGTTGGATGGATGAGAACATGAGTGTACGCATCCTTGAGATCTAGAGAACAAAGCCAATCCTGACTCTGAAGGTATGGCAGCAGAGTTCCTAGAGAAACCATCTTGAATTTTTCCTTGACTAGTAATCTGTTCAACTCTGAGATCTAAAATGGGTCTGAAGCACCCTGTTTTCTTTGGGATAAGAAAATAGGGGGAGTAGAACCCTGTGCCTTGTTGAGAAGGCACTTCCTCTATTGCCCCTTGGGCTAGAAGAGTGGCAACCTCCTGCTCTAATAGGCTGAGGAGGGAGGTTGGAGAATTGAACTGGTGCACTCTTGTGAGAGGGGGCAAGCTTGAAAAATGAAGTTTGTACCCCTCTCTTATGATGGAGAGTGTCCAATGCTCTGCTGTGATTTGCCCCCATCTGGGAGCAAAGTGACATAAACCTTCCTGGAATGGTGGAGGGCTCTGGTCCTTCTAGAGCCAGGAAGGCTAAGTTCTCTAGCAGAAAGTCAAGGGCCCTGAGGGGGCTGAGACTGCTGGGCTGGAGCAGGCCTCGCAGCCTTGGCTTTGGTCTGTTTGGAGGATTGCTGACGTTTAGAAGGGAACTGAGCTGCAGAAGATGCTCTCTGACTATAAGCAAGATAGGATCTTCCCTTTTTAGAAAAAGGTGTTTTCTTGAACAACCTTTTCTTAGCAGGAGCAGCTGTAAATTTGGACAGTTTATCCAAAGCAGAATTTTCAGCATCCATTTGATTGGCTTTTGCTTGCCAATCCTTACCAAACAGATTTTCCCCTGTACAAGGAATATTTCCCAATTCATCTTGGACCCAGGTCTCCAAATCAGATGCTTGAAGCCAAGCAATCCTACATGCACCTATAGCTATAGCTGAGGTTCTGCTTACGCATTCAAAGGAGTCGAAAGCTGCACGGTTGGAGAATTTGGAGATATCCTGGGCATGTTTGAGCCCAGAGAGAAATTCTTGCCTTTTATTGTCAGACATGAAAGGACTCAAAGTCTGCAAATGGTCAGTGACTTCTTTTAAGAACATTCCCATGTAGAGACTATAAGAATTAATTCTCGCAGCAAGCATGGAAGACTCTTCTACCAAAAGCATCCAGGGTTCTACATTCACGTCCTGGAGAATTAGAGGCATGTCTCTTGGCACTTCTAATCTTTCTCATTGCAGACTCAACCACAATAGAGTGGTGAGGAAGCTGAGTTTTATGGAAACCAGGACAAGGAGGGACACGATACATGGTGTCCAACCTGCGAGAGTGAGGAGAGGTGGTTAGAGGTGCTTCCCACATCCTCAACATGAGATCATACAGAATCTCATGAATAGGCAAGGTAGCTGCCTCTTTAGGAGTTTTAGGATATTGTAGAATATCTAACTCCTTAGCTCTAGGCTCTGACTCTGGGGCTACTGTGATAGAGAGACCCTGAGCCACCTCTCTGATAAAGTCTTGAAAAGACAAGTCCTCTGGAGGAGACATCCTTCGTTTAGGAGAGGACTCCTCCTGTGGAAGAAGCATCGCTGCATCGACAGACTCTTCAGAATCCTCAGTCATCAGAGGAATCGAAGTATCATCTGTCGGGATGCTCTTGCAAAGCCCGATACCCGTACCGACCGGGGTCGGTATCGGGAATCATCGGTACCGGGGTATCGGTACCGGAGGGCTGCAGAGGGCAGGGTACCGGTATGGCTGACACCGATGCCGATGCCACCGGTACCGGAATCAGTACCGATGGCGATACCGGAGCCGGTACCTGCGGAGTAGTCTGCTGCGGTACCACAGGCGTCGATGCCACAAGGAAAGCCGCCAGACTGCGTTCCATGGACAGAATCCTCTGATCCATCGACGCTGCCAATGCCTGGAAGTCGATACCGGTGGAGGCCACCAGTACCCCAGAGCATGGCACCAGAAGATCTGTTGAGGCCACGCCATCTAGATCGTCCTGGAACCCCGATGATGCTTTTAGAAGCTGAAGCCTCCCGCCGGGGTAATTTTGCCGGTGCAGAATCCTCGAGGGCAAGGCCAGAGGCATCTCGATGCTTAGAAGGAGATTTGCCCTTCGAGGACCGGCTGGATTTATATTTAGTTACCTGAGATCCATGTGAGGAAGAAGCAGCCCTGGAAGACGTCGATGCCACCAAAGCCGCATCAGAGGGAAACAGGGTACTGAGCTTGGCAGCTCGGTTCTGTCGACCTCTCAGACATCATGGAACAGGACACACAATCTTTAATGGAATGGTCAGGGCCTAAACATTTGAGACACCAGTCATGGGTGTCTGTGACGGATATAGTACCGCCACATTTTTGCACTTCTTAAAACCTGAGGCAGGTTTTTCCATATTTAAGGAAGGTGGTTTTGGGCCTAAGGCCCAAAACTGAAGTACACCTGAAGAAAAAATTAAAGGTTTTTTTTTTAAAGAAAAGAATAAGAACCGGCGGTACCGGTACAGCGTTGAGGAAGGCAGACGCGTACAGAAAAGAAATAAAGAAAAAATAAGGAAATTCTTCTGCGGTGACAGGAACACAACCTGCTGGCTCCGCGGAAAAAGAACTGAGGAGAGACAGTTTGTAAGAGTTGTATGGAAATGCTAGCAGGGTATCAGAGGTACCCCCCCTGGAGACATTCGTCATCTAACTACTGGGAATAGACCTTTTTGACTAGCTGTCCAGGAGCGAATAGAAATTTCAAACCAAACTGCATCAGAACAACATCTACCATCTGCTAGAGATGGAGAAATACTGAAGTGTGCCCCTAGCTGCATCAGCATTTGTAGCAGTAATGTCACTGGAAGTTTCTAGTTCTGTCTCCTTATCTGCTGATAAGGGAATACAACTCACTTGACTGGATTGGTCTAGCAGGACGATCTGGAAGTTTCGTTTTATTAGACTTATGCATCACACTTCAAAATCTCCAAGTAGTATACAACTATGTACAAATCAAGTCAACAGCATAATAAAAAAAATACACAAAAAGCAAGAAGATAAACTAATATGGTGAAATTAGACTTACCTGCTAACTGTTGCTCCTTGAGGAACTCCAGTCTAGTCCCGGAACCTCTGGGGTTGTGCTCCTCCTCCAGCAGCTTGGAGACTGAGAAACGTCATCTTTTTCTGATGACACTGGTATATCCTCACAGGATCTGCCTCCTCACTCCAGTAACCTATTGACAAAGCAGACTCACCGGAGCAACAATTAAGCAGTAAAAACACTACAAACAAACCTTAACTACTGAACTAGAACTTTTTAGGGAGAAAATACCATGACTTAGAACCTCCCCCCTATTCCATACTAACTTTATTAGAAACCCCTTTAGGCCTGCCCTCCCCCTTCATGGAGGATAGTGACCCAAGCATAATCCCCAAGCCTAGAAGCTTCTTACTCGTACCTGTTATGTCTCATTTGCTTCAGGCACTAGCTCACAGATAATCAGGGAGGGATACGGGACTAGACTGGAGTTCCTCAAGGAACAATAATTAGCAGGTAAGTCTAATTTCACCTTCCTTATCGTCCCTCCAGTCTAGTCCCGAACCTCTGGGGATGTAACAGAGCAGTGAAAGAAATCAACGGGAGGGATCTGCTAGACCAGCCTGAAGCACTGCTGATCCAAAACTGGTAACCCTTTCCACCTGAACATCCAGACGGTAATGCTTAAAAAAGGAATTCAAAGACAACCAGGTAGGTGCCCTACAAATTTCCACTGCTGGCACCAAACGGAACTCAGCCCAAGATGCCGCTTGCGCTCTAGTGGAATGAGCTCTTAGCCCTTCTGGTACCGCTTTTCCCTTCAGAACATAAGCGGACGCTATGGCCTCTTTAATCACCTGGCAATGGAAGCCTTTGACTCTGCCTCTCCTTTTTTCGTCCCTCCAAACAGGATGAATAGCCTATCAGACTTGCGGAAACCCGCCGTCCTTCGGATATACCTCTTTAATGCCCGATGAACTTCCAAGAGATGAAGCTTTCCAGTGAAAGAACCCTCCAGCTTCTCAATGAACACCGGCAAAGACACCACCTGATTCACGTGAAAAGCAGACACTACCTTGGGCAAAAATGGCGGTACGGGCCTCAAAGCCACCTTCGTATCATAAAAAGCCAAAAAAGGTTTCTTACAGGATAAAGCCTGTAATTCTGAGATTCTTCTAGCAGAACAGATAGCTACCAGGAACACTACTTTAAGAGTAAGGTCCTTCAATGATGCTCTCGACAAAGGCTCAAATGGCTCCTGTCGCAACGCCTCTAACACGAAAGGGAGACTCCACTTTGGTACTACCTGTCTAAGTGGTGGCCTCAAAAGAGATACCGCCCTTAAAAACCTCTTGACATCTGGACCACTACCTATTTCTTCTCCTCCTATCCTTCGTCTATAACAGGACAACGCTGCTACCTGTACCCGCAAAGAAGCGGCAGCTAAGCCCTTATACAAACCATCTTGTAAAAATGCCAGCACCAGCGGAACTGACGCTCTTAACGCCTCGAACCACCGTTCCACACACCATGCTTCAAACATCCGCAGATGCAAACATATGCTAGAAAGGTAGATCTCTTCCTTGTCCTCAACAAAGTGGCAATCACCGATGCGGAGTAGCCCTTTAACCTAGCCCTTTCAATAGCCAAGCAGTAAGTGAGAACCAATCCACGTGAGGCATGTGCAGTGAACCCTGAGACAACAGATCTGTCTGAAGAAAAAGACGCCATGGCTTCTCTACTAAAAGCCTCCACAGATCCGTGTACCAAGGGTGCCTTGGCCAATCCGGTGCTATCAGCATCACCTGTCCTTTGTGCCGCTCTATGCGCTGCAGCACCCTTCCTATTAACACCTAAGGTGGAAACACATACAAGAGCTGCTCTTCCAGCCAAAGCTGTATGAGGACATCCAGGCCTTCAGACATCCTTTCTCTTCTTCTGTTGAAAAAACGCTCTACCTTCGCTGACTGGAATGTCGCTATGAGATCCATTACTGGCGTTCCCCAACGTCGAACCAACATCTCGAACACCTCCTGATGAAGAACCCACTCTCCCGGGTCCACCTTCACCAACTCAAGAAGTCGGCCTGTACATTGTCCACTCCTGCTACATGCGCTGCCGACAAAGCCAGTAGATGTACTTCGGCCCAAGCGAACAAGTGTTCGGCCTCTGTTTCCATTGGGATACTGCTGGTACCTCCTTGGCAACTGATATAGGCCACCGCCTTCGTGTTGTAGAACACCCGAATGGCGCTGCCGTGAAGATAAGGTTGAAACTCCTATAAAGCTAGCGACACCGCTCTCAACTCCAACCTGTTGATTGACCAGGTCTTTTCCTGATCGGTCCACTGACCCTGTGCGAATCTTTCTTGAAAGTCTTCCTCTACCACAGACCATCTTCCACTTATTTGTGGTGTCCCACAAGGCTCAGTGTTGGAGCCCCTACTGTAACATTCTTTGTCCCACTGGCTTTGTTAATCCAGCAGTTGGGCATCTCCGCATATTACTATGCCGATGACATCTTCCTCATGCATCAATACCTCCTCTTCTCACCCAGACATCACCCGTCTCAATGAATGTCTTTCTTCGGTCGCTGCATGGCTCTTGGTAAAATGTCTTTATTTATTTATCTATTTTTTCTATACCGTCCCTTCCAGAGATCAAGGGCGGTTTACATGGAACAGTTAACAGTTTTGTATACTTCTGTATATATTTGCATTGAACAGTAATTCTAACTTTGTAAAGGTAATAATGCATGCAACTTTCAAAACTATTTACATTGGCTACTTACAAAAGACTATAAACAATGTGTTACAGGGTATAATAGACATTGGGCATGTGTGGTTATTGGAATTTATTTCCTTTTCTTTTTCATCGTAAGTCGGTTGTGTGTGTGGCGGGGGTCTGCCTGGGTTAGTTAATTGTAATTTCAGGAGTTTTGTGGGAATGTGTCTGTGGTTGCTGTGGGGTTGGTCTTGGGGGGTAGGAGATTTCAAAATGTTCAGAGAATAGGTAAGTCTTGAGTTCTTTCCTGAATTGATGAAGGTCTTATCATGCGAAGGGTTATTGGGAGATCGTTCGAGTGTGGGGGCAGCAAATGAGAAAGCTCTGGAGCTTGTACTTTGTCTTCCTAAAGGTTTTTGGTATGATAAGGGAGTGGGCTGCGTTTTGTCTGCGTGTTCTTGATTCAGATGGAACGTGCAGTAGTGTGGACAGGTGTGAGGGGGCGATGTCGTTTAGGAGTTTGAAAGTTGTTAGGAGAATTTTATATCTGATTCGGCTATTTATAGGAAGCCAGTGTAATTCACTGCAGCCAGGATGGCATCTCATGCCTCCTCCAGAGACCACGTCTCACTAATTCTTCAACACCTTCACTGGCTACTACTGGACTTCCGAATACAATTTAAGGTTCTCACCTTGGTGCATCATGCTATCTATTCCCACAGACCTCAATATCTGGCCGATCTATTAAAATTTCATACACCCTCTCGCAGTCTCTGTTCCACCCACATAAATTGCCAATATCTAGCTTCCCCCTCACAGGCACATCTTCAATCAACCAGACATTCGGCCTTCTTCTACCTCGGTCCCTCCCTATGGAACTCTCTGTCCACTGCCCTTCGACTGGAGGAGTCCTACCCCAAATTTTGTTCCCTACTGAAAACCCACCTCTTTTCCTCCGCCTTTAACCTTCCCGCCTGACTCTCTCTTATCTACTCTCTGTTGAGCTTCAATGTCTACGTTTTCCATTTCTCTTTTTGAACAATTGTAACTTCTTTTCTTTTTCTCTATATGTTTTTATTGTATTGTAAACCACCCCGATGTAATGGGGGGTGGTATATCAAATGATAAAACAAACAAACTGAGCTCCCCAGCCCAAGAGGCTAATGTCCGTCGTTAGAGGAGACCAACAAGGCGCTTCAAAGGCATTCCCTTCTCCAGACACCCCGGCATTAACCACCATTGAAGAGCTTTCCGGGCCTCTGGCAGACACGGCAGCCTTCACGACAGAGGGTCGTTTTGATGTGACCAACGTCTGAGCAACGCTCTCTGCAACAGTCTCATGTGCGCTCTCGCCCACGGAACAAGTTCTAGGGTCACTGCCATGGTCCCAAGCAACTGCAGATAATGCCACACTGTGGGATCTGTTCTGCTCATAAATTGTCCGATTAGCTTCTGCAATCCCTGTGCTCGTTGCGGCGGCAAAAATACTCTTCCCGTGTTCGTATTGAACTGAGCTCCTAAGTACTCTAACCGCTGTGACAGAACCAACTTGCTCTTTGCCATATTGACTACCCAACCAAGACTCTGTAGAAATGCTACCACCCTGGCTGTAGCCGATTTGCTTTCGGCTCTGGACTTCGCTTGGATTAACCTGTCGTCTAGATAACGGTGCACTAGCACACCTTCCTGTTTTAATGCCGCTGCTACAACGACCAACACCTTAGTGAACATCCGTGGTGCTGTAGCTAGACCGAACGGCAAGGCCCGGAACGGAAAAAGTCCCAGAGGAATTGCAAACCTGAGAAATTTCTGATGTTCCTGCCGAATAGGAATGTGTAAGTACGCTTCCGACAGGTCAAGGGAAGTAAGGAACTCCCCTTGCCTTACTGCCACGATCACCGACCTCAGAGTTTCCCATACGAAAATAAGACACGCGCAGGCAACGATTTACCCTTTTGAGGTCTAGAATCGGCCGAAAAGTCCTTTCCTTTTTCGGGACCACGAAGTAAATGGAGTACTGACCTAAGCCGCATTGGTCTGGAGGCACCAGTACCACTGCGTTGAGGTTGAACAGTCTCTCTACCGTCTCTCTTGGTCGGCGCCTTGCACGGAGACTGTACGAATGAATCCTTCACCGGCCGCTGAAACTCCAACGCATAACCTTCTTGAATGACCTCCAGCACCCACCGGTCTGATGTAATCTGGACCCAGGCAGGGTAAAAATCCAGTAGTTGACCACCTATGGGTACCATATCTCCCTGGGTCTCCCTGACTTCATTGCGATTTCTGCAGATTCGCGGAGGAGGAAGAGGCACCGAAACCTCTGACCGCTCCCCGAAAACTACGAAACCCATGATTTCTATTTGGAAAGTGTCCTCTGCGCTTGACTGAATCTTGGGAAACGGAATCGACAAAACTCCCTCTGCTGACCCTTGGATGCAGGAGTCAACCGACCCTGCTTCTGTTTGTCTTCAGGAAGTCTACCATTCTTGGACTCCCCCAGATCCTTTACCAGCTTGTCTAAATCTTCCCCAAACAGGAGCTTTCCCCTGAAAGGAAGCTTACTTAACCTGGACTTAGAAGAACCATCCACTGCCCAATTGTGCAGCCAAAGCTACCGTTGAGCAGCTACCACTGATGCCATGCTTT
This sequence comes from Ichthyophis bannanicus, assembly GCA_033557465.1. Classification (NCBI taxonomy): domain Eukaryota; kingdom Metazoa; phylum Chordata; class Amphibia; order Gymnophiona; family Ichthyophiidae; genus Ichthyophis; species Ichthyophis bannanicus. Next base: position 486,554,878 of record CM066037.1, read on the forward strand.
TTGATAACCCTTGAATGAGGTCATAATGGATATCCGTCAGGTAAGCTGTTCTGGACTCCAGTCTTGCCGGTCCCCCGGCTGTGTCTTCTCCCTGCTCGCCTTGAACTCTGATCAGCAAAGGCAGGCTCTCGCCACCCACACTCCACAAATAGCTGCCTGAATTGACAGCGCATTGACATTGAAGACCTGTTTCAACAAGGTATCCAGTCTCCTGTCCTGGGTATCCTTGAGTGCCGCACTTCCTTTTTTGTAACAGCTGAGACGACGGCATCCACCTTAGGAGACGAACAATTCTCGATCCTGGTCCACCAGCGGATACAGACATCCCATAACTCTGGACCCTTTTAAGGCTGCCTCTGGCATGTCCCACTCTTACTGGATCATCTCTCGCACCACTCTGTGCACCGGAAAAGCTCTCCGATTCTTCCGAAACACCTGCAGCAACGGATTGTCTAAAGTAGTATCCTCTGCTGGACCAGGAGCCGGCATATTAAGCGCCTTTAGTGTCTCTGAAATGAGTGTTGGCAACTTGTCTCTCCAGAACACGCGGACCACCCTAGCCTGGTCCTCTCTGTCCGCGATCTCTCCTTCCTCCACATCGTCGTCTAATTCCATGTCAGGATCCCCTTCGTCGGAGTGAAGCCCCTCCAAGGTCCCTGACTGTTCTTTCTGGTCCTTCTCCGTCCTGGCCCTTTTTGCCAGACTTCCTGCTGCCCCTACACTCAGAGGGGTCATAGGTCTCTTCTCTCCCTGCTCCCCATCCTGCCGTCCTCCGAATGCTTGCTGAATGAGCGTAAAACTCTGGGGAAAACATTGCCGCCGGTCCACCCGGCAAGGACGTCTGTGCTAAAGGAAGATCTGGAGCGGAAGAGGGTCCCGCTACCAGCTCCCTCAGAGGCAAGTCCAGGGAAACTGGATCTTGCCGAGCTATTGGGGGTCCTTGAGCATCATTTCCCCCCTCTAAGGTGTGCTCCATAGCCTCTGCCTCTTGGATGCACCCCCTACAGACTCCTGTCTCTGAAACTGCTCTTCTTCTAGTTCCGCAGACTAAGCACTGCGATCTAGAAGGCATCCTGCTTGAGCACTGTCCCCATGTCTCAGCCCTGACAAAGTAATGAGCCTAAAGCTGAAAAAAAAAAATGAAGACACTGGCCCAAAAAAAAAAAAAAAAAAAAAAAAAAAAAATAAAAATATATATATATTTTTTTTTTTTTTTGTAACAGTGTGCAACCTTCACTTGGGAGCCCCGAACCTGAAACTAAAATTTAAATGCAAAACCGAAGCTTTCTGCCGAAGATATGAGTTCCTGAAGGCCCTGAGACAGCTGCGGCGCTTCCCGCACTGCCGCCACACGGTTAGGCCCGCTGCAGCCAACGCGGTTCTCTCTTCGTTTTAGCGATTTGCGCTTGTACCTGCACCTGTCAGCCAACGTCTCCACTTGTTGTGGGCCATGTCTTGTTTTCTCCGCTCAACCGACCTGCCTCAATTTAGCATCGGGAGCCGGTCAGGGCCAGGGAAAGAGAGAAAGAGCCGCTTCCAATGGCCACACATCTCCTGGCATTCTTCACAGCGTTAGCAGGCACGCCTGCATATGCTGACTGACCACAGCTCCGGTTCCTCACCCTTTCAAGTGGGTTCGGGAACCGGAGCCCTGCTGTAACAGACAACGGATTCTCTTCCACTTACAGCCCCAAAATATCTCGGGTAAGAGAGTGGAGGGGGGAGGGAGGGGAGAAGGAGGGGAGGCCTCAGCTTAGCCTTAAAGGCACAAAACACCCTCAAATTAAAGTTTTTTCCTTTTTTTTTCTTCCTATACTTTTTCTTTATCTTTTATAGTACAAATTAATCCTAATCCCTACCCTTCCTTAATTGTACCTCCAAAGTGAGCCCAGACCTCCAGGCTCACCAATCCTCCAGCTTCTTGGGAGACTGAGGTAACTGGAGTTAGGAGGCGGATCCTGTAAGGATATACCAGTGTCATCAGAAAAGTATGACGTTTCTCAGTCTCCAAGCTGCTAGAGGAGGAGCACAACCCTAGAGGTTCCGGGACTAGACTGGAGGGACGATAAGGAAGCTTTCATTTCATTACAACTCCACTGCACCAAATGCTCTTAAAATTAAGTGCAGTGAAGCAGCATAGCATGTATTTGGTTTCCTTGTTGGACAACTGCGATAAATATGATCAGTGTTTGAAAAACTAACCGGTCATCTATAGCACAGTTACTTACCTGTAACAGGTGATCTCTGGGAACAGCAGGAATAGGTCTTCACATATGGGTACGTCGGTACCGACGGAGTCCGCGCGGGAACACTTCCCAGCGTCCAATCAAAGAGCTTTTGGAAGCATCCCACCATGCCTGCGTGCTGCCTTCCCGCCTTTCCCAACTGCCTCTCCTCAGTTAAGTTTTAAAGCTGAAGACAAAAAGAGAGAGAGAGGAAAGGAAAGATAGAGATACAACTCCCAGGGGAGGTGGGTGGGTTGTGAAGACTTATTCCTGCTGTTCCCAGAGATCACCTGTTACAGGTAAGTAACTGTGCTATCTCCAGGAACAAGCAGGAATGAGTCTTCACATATGGGGACTCCCAAGCTGAGATGCCTGGAGTCCCAGCATGTCATAGACTGGAAAATGCTATACCTAATAACACCAGGCATCCTGAGGATGGAGGGAAGGAGTTGAAGAGAAAGATGCTGTGGACAACAGCTTAACCTAGCATGGGACTGCAGAGACGTCCCTGTGTGGATGATAAATGTCATCAATGATATTGAAATGAAATATTGCAATATGGACCTCCCCTAACAGGATTTCATGGGGGTTCATAGGATCTACTGGGGAACCCAGTAGAGGAACCTCAAGAGGACCTCACTGTAAAGTGGAGATAATAAACCTGTAGAAAAACAGTGGAGGTTAAATCCTGAAAGTTAACAGGTAACCCCAGTAAAAATAAACTGGGGAAGTACTAAAACGGTTGGCCTTCAATGGAAGGCTTTAGGACAAAAACCAAACTCTTTTGGCGGTAGAGTGACTCACTCTTAGGAGCAAAAGAGAAAGGCTAACCGATTTGGAAAAACAGGCACAGTCCTTGTGGGGAGAAAGGGTATGGGAACCCCTTGTATCCCAAAAAGAGAGGACAAATGCCTGAGGCGTTAAAGCCTATGATTAACTGAAGATCCGCAATGTCTCTCCTAACTGGGGTAAGGTAGGAGAGATATTGGAGCATGGAGAGCTCCAGAGGTACCTAAACCCTAAGGTTATGGTATAAAAATTGTTGACTACCACAGGAGTGGTTGTGTGTGTAGAACCCCAAACCTGCTGGATAGCATAGGTATGGGAAAAACCCATCTGTCAGAATCATATAGCTATATGAGTATAGACAGTCAGATAGATATGTATCCACATACTTATCTATAATAAAATATCTCGACAGAGATAGAGATACAGATAGAAATATATAGAGATAGAGATATAGATAGATAGATATATAGATATAGATATATAGAGAGACATAAGAATATATCTATAGTGAGATATGGAAGGACATAAATACACACAAAAGATAGATATGAATATGTAGGCCTATATATGGGTGTCTGCAATTAAGCAGAGATATGCCTACAGCAGGGTATTCACATAGGATATATAGAGAGGAAAGATTCATCTAACAAGGAGGTAGAACCTACTTGAGAAGATATATAGAGAATCTATTCCTCCTGGTTATGATCTGCAAGGATGCTAGCTAGTGAAATAACCAGGACAGTTACGTGAAAAAGAGAGGATAATATCAGTCTGCAGCCAGCAAGTCCCGAGTCTTACAGAACTCTAGCATGGTAAGTGGAGAGAAGATGCATAGAGATGAGATACCATGTTGACCTGCTTAAGGGCAAAAGGTATCATGCGTTCTTACCATGAGGACGAGCTGCAAGGAGAAAGAGCACATCCCCGATTGGGAATACTATGGACCAAGCAGGGAATTAGCAACTCCTTAAGCTTTCACATAAGAGAAGGCCTATGTCCTTATCTATCAAAAGGAGATAGTAAGAGAAGGGAGAACCCTTCTAGTCATGGGAGACATGACTGAAAGCCTTTTCCAACGATCTAGGATAGCTGTTGGAGAAAAAAAACCCATGCTCTCTAGCAAGGGCCCATAGTGGAAAGCTTCTCTGTAGAATGATGCAGGAGAATGGAGAGATAGAACTGGCTGCTGGAGAGCCAGTATCTGCCAACTATGCTGCCAAACCCAGAAGAAAGGAGATGGCAGAAATAGAAGATAATCCAGAAAGCTTGTAGTGAGATAGTCTCCAAGATGGATGAAAGCACTGACTTGGAGCCACTACTAAAACTAGACAGAATGTTAGTGGAGGACAAATCAGGTTGTTTGTGGACAGAACCAGTGGTCCAAAGATTAAGGCTCCTGCATAGGCAGCTGCTAGCAAGACAGCAGAAGAATCTTACTGTTTAAAAACAGAAAGGACAGAACAGGAGTAGAAAACTCTGGACATGTCTGATAAGCTGTCCCAAAGCAAGATTGAAAAAGAGGAGTTAACTCAAGAGGAAAATTCCGCACTGGAAAGTGACAAAAGTAGAGAGGCTGAAGAAAAGCCCTCCAGTGAAGTAGTACCACTCTTACAGAGGAAAAAGCTTGGTAAGAGGGTGAAGAGAAAGGAGCTGAAGATGACTTACCAAGTAGTAAGTTGATAGAAAGGAAAAAATACATGCTGGCACAGGAAACTATCATTTGATAGTGGTTAAACCTCTTTCCCTAGCAGGAAGAAGAGGAGAACCCTGTGACCTACAGGCATGAACATCCTGACAGCTCATAGAAATATAGGAAAAATGGATGTCTTTTGGAAAGAGATCCATGTCTAGGGATTAGAATGAAGCGGTGGATTGCTTCTATTAAGCAGCAGCAAAGTGCAGATTCTAACCCCCAAGAGTCACAAGCATCTGATGATTGATCAGAAACCCTGCGGTTGCTGGGTTTGTTGAGCCTGGTGAGAGGTTGGATTCTTCAGACCAGGACCATGGTTCCCCTGTTTGGGAACATCTGTATGATGGGCAGGTGATGAATAAAACCTTCTCCTCCTATGGGAGAAAGTTTGGTAGGACATTTCCTACCTACTGGGACAAAAGGTGGTGTAGAACAACCCTTAGGAACAGGTAAATCAGTGGACAACTGAGTAACCTGACATAAAGACTCCTTGTTGAAGAGATTTTCTCCAGTGCAAGGAGTATGTCCCAGTCTTTGCTGTGCCCATTTGTCCAAGTCTGAAGCTTGGAGCCAGGCTCTACGTCATGCCCCTATAGCTATAGCAGAAGTCCTGCTAACATACCTGCATACCCAAGTTTAATTTTCCTGTTTAATGTATACCCAAGTTATTATACCTGTTTCACTGTAAGCACAAATCACGAAATTTGATGTGCAACTCTTATGTTCATTGTAAACCGCACTGATGTCGAATAGCGCGGTATAAAAGAGACTGCAAATAAACAGACTCAAAAGAGTCTAGGGAAGCACGAGAAAGAAACCAAGAGATATTCTGGATATGCGTAAGCAGTGAGGAATAGTGTATACTCTTGGAATCTGGAAGGAAAGGAGTCAAAAGATGTAATTTCTTTGTGACCTCCTCAAGAGATAGACTCAAAAAATATATGAGAGAATTCTTGCAGAAAGCATGGATGTCTGGAAGATTTGACGTCCAAAGGCATCTAGTGTCCTAGATTCCCGACCTGGTGGATAAGACGAGTGCTTTTTCTTACTCTTTACTCGCCTCAGTGCTGATTCCACTACTATGGAATGATGAGGAAGTTGAGTCTTTTGAAACCCTGGAGAGGGGGGCACCTGATATAGGAGATCGGTTGTTCTAGAAAGTGAGGGTACCCTTAAAGGTGCTTCCCACAGACCTAGAAGGAGATCCTGCAAAGAATGATGCAAAGGAAGCATTATGTTCTCCTTTGCTTTGGTAGGAACAGAGCCTTGTGCAGGATCATGTCCAGGGATAGGAATAGCAAGTGATCTTGCTATTTCCAGGAGAAAACTCTGAAAAGAGGGATCTCCAACGGGAATCTCCTTTGGAAAGGTTAGATCAGAAGAACTAGCCTGAGTACCGAAGGATCTATCCAGATATATAGGAATAGAAGGTCCTGCATGGGGCAGGGTGGTATTCTTAAAGGATGATTGCTGGAACTGGCTGTCAGAAGCAGCATCCGTCAGTCCCTCATCGTCCATGCCAGGTATCGACTCCAAGTCTGGTATAGAAGGGAGCGATCCTGTTGAAAGAAGCAGGGCAGGAGCTGGCCACGATGCTACTGTGGATACCGGTAGCGATACCGATGTCGGAGCCGAAGACGACACAGACATCGGAGTAGCCATCGATGACAGCTCAATCGGTACCGAGGAAATCAAAGACCTCCGGCAGGTATCCTCGGTACCAAACCTGCGGTACCCTCGGTACCAAACCTGCGGTACCCATCGGTGTCGGTACCAATGCATGCTGGTACCCAGTCTTCCAGACTAGAGATCGATTGCAAACTCGGTATCGAGGGCAATGAGCCTGATGAACGAAGCACAGCAGGCACCGACCGCAAAGGAAATGAGGATATTGGTACAGAGTTCGGTACCATGTCTGATGCCGGTGGATGAAGGTCAACTGGTAGCAACTCAAACGGCATCGGAGGAACCGAGAGTTGCGGATCTGAATCATCGGAACCGAGCCTTTGGTACCGAAGGGAGCCGGTACCAAGGCAAGTCGGTACCCAATCCTCCAGACTGGAAATCGATTCCAGACTCGGCATCGAAGGAAGCGAGTCTATCGATGCACGTCTGGAGGGTACCGACGTCGGAGGTAGTATCGGTGCCGGTACCGATACTGGAAAGTTAGTCTGGAACGTATCCATCGGACCCGTAGGTACCGAGAACGCCAGATGACGATCCCTGGTGAGGAGTATTTCATCCAACACCAGTGCCCGAGCCAGGGTATCGGTACCGCTCGAAGTGGATGCCACCACCGGACACGGTTCAGGTATGTTCTGTGAGGGGTGAACCCCAGGAACAACCTGAAACCCCTTATACACTTTGGAGACCGAAGACTCCCGCCGGGGTTTTGAAGCCAGAGGGCCCTAGAGGGCAAGGCCGGAGCCGTCTACATGCTGTGCATGAGACCTACCACTCGAGGACTGGCTAGTCTTAATAGACTGTTTGTGGGTTACCTGATCCTGTATAGAAGGGGACAGTGCCCTGACGTTGGAGGGGAACCGGGTATCGAGGAAATCTCGATGTTGAAACCCTCTTCTCACCAAACTGTTGCCGAAAGGCTCCGGAGGAAAAAGGTCAGGCCCCAAACAGATTAGACACCGGCTTTGAGGGTCTAAAAATAAAGTTGTACCGCCACAGTCTGAACACTTCCTGGAGAAAGTGGCCGGCGGTTCCATGAAGGTAACAGAAGAGGCCTAAATGCTTGAGATACTTTGAAGAAAAAAAAATAGTCCTTGAAAACTTCACAAGAAAAGAAAAACACCGGCGGTACCGGTGGCGTCGGGGAGACAGCCATGACAAGAAAAAATAAAGAAATAAAACAAAATTTTCTGCGGTGACAGGAGGACGTCCTGCCGGCTCCGCGGAAAAACGAAAACTGAGGAGAGGCAGTTGGGAAAGGCGGGAAGGCAGCACGCAGGCGTGGTGGGATGCTTCCAAAAGCTCTTTGATTGGACGCTGGGAAGCGTTCCCGCGCGGACTCCGTCAGTACCGACGTACCCATATGTGAAGACTCATTCCTGCTTGTTCCTGGAGATCACATATACCTCTTTTCTGCTACTGATGCGCAGAGTTATATCTTCAGATAGCAAGTGTATGTGGGTGTGTGGTGCAACAGTGGAATGCCTGTCTGGGTGTGGGATATAGCAGTGGGTGCCTGTGTGGATGGGGTGCAGGATTGTAGTGCATGTGTGCGTGTGCGCTGAAGAGTTGAGGAGCCTGTGCGTGACATGCAGAGGTGGGATGCCTGTGTCTGTGTGTGAACATGAATATGGGTGTGCGCACAGTGCGGAGGTGAAGTGCTTAAGTGTGTACGTAGTGTGAAGCTGGAATACATGTCTGTCCTACATGCATCCCAGTTCCACACTACATACCCCCCATGACATAGTATACAATATACATAGTTGAATAACTGTATATTCATCAATTGCATGCTGTACATAGTTTGAATTGTTCACCGTAAATATAAATATCCATGTTTCCTGTAAATTGCTTTGACCCGGTGAAAAGCGGTATAGAAATCCAGCTAAATAAAATAAATACATACATAGGTGGTATGCGCCTGAGTGTTGTGAGGGTGCTTGTGTATCTGTTCTGGGAGGAGAGGCATGCATCTTTTGGCAAATTTGCAATGATTTCATCCTTTTAACATCCAACACCTTGTATTCTTCTTTCCCCCCTCCAATCCCTCCCCACTCTGTTTCCCCTTCCAGACTCTCTCCTCTTAGCACTCCCATCCCCCTGCCCTATATTCTGCACACTAGATCCGATCTTCCGTAGACAGCTTGCATCTGGGCCACGATCGCAGCCATCCCCTTCTCTTCTGCCTGCAAGGATCAATCTCCTTCAGCAAGACAGAAGGGTTCTTGCCCTGTGATCATGATTTTTTTTTTTTTTTTTTAGAGGACGGGGGAATCACACAAGTAAATACCAGGTGTCAGATACAAATTTCTGGTCACCATGACAACCTGGTATGTGCCAAGCTCTGCTTTACAATAAATCAAATATACAGTAACACTATTTCCATATCCCCTCTCTCTAGTTGATTTTATGTAATACAGCACAGATCAGTACAATGTCTAAATTAGCTTACCTCATCTGTTTTGTTTTTTTTGGGGGGGGGGGGTGGTTGCACTTTCAATGATTTAGTTTTTTTTTCTGCGGCAAGTGAATCATAGATATCACTTGCTTGTGAGCACAAGTAAAGCACAGTTACTTACCTGTGACAGGTGATCTCTGGGAACAGCAGGAATAAGTCTTCACATATGGGTACGTCGGTACCGACAGAGCCTGCGTGGGAACGCTCCCCAGCATCCAATCAGAAAGCTTTTGGGAACATCCCTCAGCGCCTGCGTGCTGCCTTCCCGCCTTTCCAACTGTCTCTCCTCAGTTGAGTTTTAAGCTGAGACAAAGAGAGAGAGAGAGAGAGAGAGAGAGGAAAGGAAAGATAGATACAACTCCTAGGGGAGGTGGGTGGGTTGTGAAGACTTATTCCTGCTGTTCCCAGAGATCACCTGTTACAGGTAAGTAACTGTGCTATCTCCAGGAACAAGCAGGAATGAGTCTTCACATATGGGGACTCCCAAGCTAAGATGCCTGGAGCCGTAGCATGTTGGAGATTGAAACATGCTACACCGCATATGCCCAGGCATCCCGAGGATGGAGGGTAGGAGTTGAAGAAGAGAGGAGCTGTAGGAGACAGCTGACCTAAGATAGGACTACAGACAAGGAGTCACTGTATATATGATAATCATCATGAAATATATTGAAATGAATAATCACAATATGGACCTCACCTACTAGATTGCAGGAAGTAGAGAGGCTGATGGAATCTACTGGGGATCCAGTAGAGGAAACTTCAAGGTGACCTCACTGAAGTGAAGTTGAAGGTCAAAATCTGGAACTGACAGGTGACCCCAGGATTCAACTGGGGTAGCACACAAACGGTAGGTCTGTAGTGGGAAGCTTTATGGAAAAAGCTGAAAACTCTTTTGGCTACAGGGTTAATTGTAGTTAGGAGCAAAAGAGGAAGACTGACCGATTTGGACAAAACTGGCCTAGTCCTTGAGGGAAGAAGGGGTATGGAGAAAACCCCGTAATCCCAAGGAAGGACAGATGTCTGAGGAGTTGGAAACCTCAGATCTACTGAAGATCCCCCATGTCTCTCCTAACTGATGAGAGGTAGGAAGATAAAGGAATAGGGAGCTTCAGGGATACCTGAACCTAGGGTTATGGTAAGAGCTGTCAGTACCACAGCAGTGGTTGTGTGCATAATAGCTTAAACATACTGTGAAATAGTATGAACATGTGGAAGCCCACTGTCTGAAACAGATAGGAAGGAAAACACCTTTATGAGCACAGACAGAGAGAAAAGTATGTGAATACATATCTACCTAAAGGAAGTATCTCGAAAGATACACACACACACATATATATATAGATAGATATAGATATAGATAGAGGGGTATATATATATATACATATGTTTATGGCGAGATCCAGGGGGCATAACATATGCACACATGGCTGACAGACATATGTATCTAAAGAATGTATATAGACATATGTACAAATATGAATATATAGGTCTAAAGATAAATGTCTGCAATTAAGCAGAGATATATGTCTACAGGAATCTTCACATGGGAGATGTGAAGAGGAATGATTCATCTCATAACAAGAAGGTAGAACCTACTTGAGAAGATATAGAGAATCTATTCCCTCTGGTTGAGATGGAGCAGAAATGCTATCCAGTGAAATAACCAGGATGGTTGCGAGAAAACAGAGGATAATATTAGTCTGTAAACAGCAAGTCCTGAGTCCGGTAGAACTAACATGGTGAATGGACAGAATACGCATAGGAAGAGACACCAGGTAGACCCACTTGAGGGACAAGGGGTGGGGAATCATGCGTTATTTAGTTAAATATGTGCTGTCCATGAAGGATTAGGATACCATGAGGACAAGCTGCAAGGAAAAAGAGCATATTTCCTGTAGGAATTTGGTAACTCTTTAGACTGTCACGTAGGGAAGGCTTATGTCCTTTATTAAAAGGAAATAGAAGGGTGTAAAGAACCCTCAGTCATGGGGGATGACTGATGAAGCCTTTTTCAACCATATAGGATAGTCAGAGAAAAAACCCTCATTGCTCTCTAGCAAGGGCCCATAGTGGAAAGCTTCTCTGTAGGATTGCAGAAAGCATTATGCAGGAGAGTTGGGAAATAAAACTGGCTGTTGGAGACAACCAGCTGCCATCTCAACTATGCTGCCAACTCCAAGGATTTGGAGATGGCAGAAAAGAAGTTATAAGGATTATCCAAGATAGATGAGCACTATCTTGGAAGCACTACTAAGGCTAGACAAAAAGTAGTGGAAGACAAGACTGGAACTTGTAGAAAAGTACCAGTAGTCCAAACATTGGAACTCCTGCATGGGCAGCTGCTGAACAGAACAGCAGAGGGGATCTTTCTGTTCTTAACAGAGAGAACAGACAGAACAAGAGGAAAAAATCCTGATCATGTCTGATGAGCTGCCCCAATGAAAAAGGGGGGTTACTCCAGAGAAAAAAAACCTCTACACTGCAAAGGAAAGGGAACTGGAAAGGCTAAGGAAACCTTTCAGTGGAATAGTACCACTCTTACAGGGGAACCCTGGAAAAGAAGGTAAAGAAAAAATAGGAGCTGAAGGGAGACTTGCCATATGGTAAGTTTGTAGAAGGAAAAAATTAATGGTGGTACAGAAAAACTATCATGAGATAGTTGGCAACCTCTTCAAGGAAGGAAGAGGAGGAAATCCCTGTGACCCATAGACATGAATATCCTGACAGCTCAGCATACCTAAGAGCAAGTGGATGTCCTGGAAACAGGAATCCATGTGTAGAGGTTGAATGAAAAAAACAGTGAAAAAACTTCTGAGAAGAAGTGAACTGTAGGTTATAAAGAGATTAATTAGAACCCTATTGAGGGTTAATTTTCCTGGCTTGAGTTTGGATTCTTCAGACCAGGGCGAGGTTTCCCGTTTGGGAACATCTGCATGATGGGCAGGAGAAGAATAAAACCTTCTTTTAGGAAAAGGAGGTTTGGTAGGGCATTTCTTACCTGCTGTGGAAGGAGAAGGTTTAGGATGGCCCTCAGAAATAGGGGAGTCAGTGGAGCAATGAACCACCTGACGTAAAGACTCCTTATTGAAGAGATTTTCTCCAGTACAAGGAGTATTACCCAGTCTTTGTTGTGCCCATCTGTTCAAGTCTGAAGCTTGGAGCCAGGCTCTACGTCGTGCTCCTAGGGCTATAGCAGAGGTTCTGCTAACAGACTCAAAGGAGTCTAGGGAAGCACGAGAAAGAAACCTAGAGATATTCTGGCTATGACTAAGAAGCAAGGAATAGTCTGCAGCCTTGGGCTCTGAAAGAAAAGGAGTCAAAAGAGAATTTCTCTGTGACCTCCTGAAGGGATAGACTCATATAAAAAATATGAGAGAATCCTTGTTGCCAACATAGATGTTTGGAAGGTTTGACGTCCAAAGGCATCCAGTGTTCAAGATGCACGACCTGGTGGGAAAGAAGAATGCTTCTTTTTGCTTTTTACCTTCCTCATTGCTGATTCCACTACAATGGAATGATGGGGCAGTTGAGTCTTTTGAAACCATGGAGAAGGGGGCACCTGATACAGAAGAGCAGTTGCTGTAGAAGGTGAGGAAGCCCTTAAAGGTGTTTCCCATATTTTCAGAAGAAGATCCTGTAAAGAATGATGTAAAGGAAGCATTATATTTTCCTTTTCCCCCGAAGAGCCTTGTGTAGGATCATAGCCAGGGATAGGAATAGCAAGGAATGTTGCCATGTCAAGGAGAAATTTCTGAAAAGAAGGATCTCCAATGGGAACAATCCCTGGACAGGCTAAACTTGAAGAACTAGCCTGGGCACCGGAGGATGTACTTGTCCGGTGCCGAACTGGATCTCTAATGGATGGATACTGGGACTGGCGGTTATGACCTGAGACAGTCAGTACTGCATCGTCCATGCCAGGTATCGACTCCAAACTAGGTATAGAAAGGAGCGATCCTGGTGAAAAAAGCATGGATGGAGCTGGTCCCGATGTTACTGTAAGTACCAGCATCGACACCGATACCGGTAGCTGAGCCGGAATCGAAGACGATACCGACATCGAACCAGTCATCGGAGGCTGCTCAAACAGTACCGAGGTAACCCAAAATTCTTGGTGATTATCCTCGGTACCGGGCATTCAGAACCAGTAGGTGCCGGTTCCGAAGCGAGTCGGTACCCAGTCTTCCAGACTAGATATAGATTCTAGACTCGGCATCGAAGGAAGCGAGTCTATCGATGCATGTCTAGAGGGGACCGACGTTGGTGGTGGTATCGGCAGTGTTGCCGATACTGGAAAGCCAATCTGGGTCGTATCGGTCGGTCCAGAAGGCACCGAGTACGCCCGATAACGATCCATGGCGAAGATTGAAGCAGTCAACCCCGGTGCCGATGCCGGGGTATCGGTACCGCTCGAAGCGGAAGCCACCACCGCACATGGCTCAAATACAGGAAAGTCAATCTGGGCCGTATCGATCGGTCCCGAAGGTACCGAGTACGCCTGATGACGATCCCTGGTGAGGAGTGGAACGCTCAACACCAGTGCCGATGCCGGGGTATCGGTACCGCTAGAAGCGGATGCCACCACCGAGCATGGCTCAGGTATGTTCTGTGAGGGGTGAGCCCCAGGAACAACCTGATACCCCTGAAATGCTTTGGAGCCCGAAGACTCCCGCCGGGGTTTTGAAGCCAATAGGGACTTGAAGGCAAGGCCGGAGCCGTCACCATGCTTAGCATGAGACCTACCATCCAAGTATTGGCTAGTCTTTTTTTTTTTTTTTTTTATTAATTTCTCATAACAATACAAAATAAACACAAGGTAATAGCCATTATCCATACAACATAGCAAGAAATACATTACAATACATCCTGATACCCATCAAGGAGATGCCAAATAAATACACTCACAAATCCTGAATGATTCCTGAGATTATAAATCAAAACTATTTCACATATCGGTGAATCTAATAAAGAAAAGAAAAGGAAAAGACGGAGACCACTAAGTCTTACCATCCAAAAAAACATTTAACTGCTCTACTTCAACAAATACAAATCTTTTTCCCTGATAGAAAACATGACATTTACATGGGAATTTTAAATAAAAAGAGGCCCCCAGAGCAATAACACGGGGACGCAAATCCAAAAATGACTTACGTCGCCGCTGGGTCTCTCTAGAAACATCTGGAAATATTTGTATGGTCTGACCACAAAACAATTCATTCTTTTTCTGAAAATAAGCACGAAGAACTCTGTCTTTATCCAACATAGAAATAAACGTTACCAGTAGAGTAGCTCTAGAATTAATATCATCATTATCTGACTCAATAAACTCCGAGATATTTAGCGGAGAAGAGGCGGGGTGTTGCGACTGGACGCCCACCACCCCCTCTATCTCCGCGCTAGCCACATTACCAACAGGAACATAAAAAAGTTTAGAAATACTGATTGCCTTAGAATCACTGAAACACAAAACCTCATGAAAATATTTTTGTAGCAAAATCAAGGGAGATAAGAAATGTGTCTTCGGAAAATTAAGTAAACGAAGATTACAAGATCTAAGCATATTTTCTAAATATTCATCTTGCTTATGCAATACCAATGAATCCACTGGGATCTTATCTAGTAAAGCCTTATGAGAAAGAAAACCAGAATCCTGAAAATCAGCTCGCTTTTCTAAGGACAATATTCTATCCTGATGGTCAGTCAATTTCAACACAGTCTCATTAGAGAAATCCGAGATTTTCTTCAGTGAAGAACCTAAAGTAAGCTCCATACGGGAAACAATAGTCCAAATATCTTTCAAGGAAATGTCCGACGGTGGAGTATGAACTTCAACAACCGGGGGAAAAGAAATCACAAAAGGCATAGATATAGATGGTACCGCAGTTTCCACCCTTAAAAAAGAGGTAGGCAATACATCCGAAGCAGAACTAACTAATACTGGCTCCGTCGATAATGAAGCAGCATCAAATGCTGAGTTAGTCTCACCGATGGGTGGAGTTACGCCCGTTTCGCTAAGGAGGAGTGAGAGAAGAAGTACTCACGGCTGACGTATCTGCAAGGACATTCATTGCCGACTGAGTTGAGGCAGCCAGATCGTGTAGTTGTACATGTGCATCCTTTGGACCGATAGTTTTAACTACCTTCACTTGGACAACCGGCGGTAACTTCTTTTTTCTCTTCCCCATAACAGGGAATAACCTCCTCAACTGACGTGGACCGAAGGGGCGCCAAAGGGGCATGACCTGCCCCTTTGGTCACGCCCCTTCGGGCACGCCCCCAGGGGACACCCGCGGTGGGGCAGATGATTTTAAAGCCCTCAGAGCAGCTCAAGAACCAATCGGGAGAGCCACCAGCAACAGCAATCAATCAGGAAAAGCAGCAAGGTAAAAGTTCAGCTGAAATCGGCACCTCAGCTGAACTTTTACCTTGCTGCTTTTCCTGATTGATTGCTGGTGCTGGTGGCTCTCCCGATTGGTTCTTGAGCTGCTCTGAGGGCTTTAAAATCACCTGCCCCACCGCGGGACGCTGAGGTGCCGATTTCAGCTGAACTTTTACCTTGCTGCTTTTCCTGATTGATTGCTGGTGCTGGTGGCTCTCCCAATTGGTTCTTGAGCTGCTCTGATGGCTAGTCTTAACAGACTGTTTGTGGGTTACCTGATCCTGTAGAGAAGAAAAGGTCGGTGCCCTTACACTGGAAGGGAAAACTGTATCGAGGGAAACTCAAAATGGAGAATCTCTTCTCATAAAATTGGAGCCTGTTGGCTCTGGTGGAAAAGGGTCAGGACCACTGTTCCCTCTAAGCTGTGCGCGTGTGCGCACGCACACACCTCGCCGAGCGAGCGCACATATTTTACAACAGAGCGCACAAAAGTTACGGCTCTGATTCTGATAGAAAACACAGACGTCTTAAAATTTAAAAGTTATGATTGTAATTGCTAGAAATTTCCCGCTTCATTTAGTAATAGTCTATTTTCATTTAATTTGATTAAAATCAATGTGGTGTACTTACTGTATTCTGACGTGTAGTCAAATTTTAAAAGTATGTAACTCCAAGTGTCGTTATGTGGCGCACAAAAATTTAACCTTCCTTCAAAAGCTGCACACAGCTGATATTTTATGCGCACACAGCCTACAGAAAATTAGAAGGAACACTGGTCAGGACCCAAACAGGTTAGACACCATTTATTGGAGTCTAAGAAGAAAACTGTATTGCCACAGTTAAGGCACTTCTTAGGAGAAGGCGGCTCCATGATGGAGAAGCCTTACAGATCCAAAAATTTAGAACAGAAACTGAGGGAAGAATTCCCTGAGTTTAAAATAAAATAAAAGAAAAAACCCACCGGCGGTACCGGTGGAGTCGGGGAAACAGCCGCGACCACAAGAAAACAAAAAGTAAAAGGTTTAAAGAAAAAATTTTCTGCGGTGACAGGAAGACGTCCTGCCAGCTCTGCGGAAAAACGAAAACTGAGGAGAGACAGTTGGAAAGGCGGGAAGGCAGCACGCAGGCGCTCAGGGATGCTCCCAAAAGCTTTCTGATTGGACACTGGGGAGCGTTCCCGCGCAGGCTCCGTTGGTACCGACGTACCCATATGTGAAGACTCATTCCTGCTTGTTCCTGGAGATGAGTAGTTACTCACCTGTAACAGGTGTTCTCCAGGAGCAGCAGGAATCAGTCCTCATATGGGTGACGTTGGCGCCGACGGAGCCCTCGTGCGGAGCATTTCCCCAGCTTTCAAAGAAAGCCTTTGGGAATTGCAGCACGCATGCGCGGTCCCCTTCCCGCCCAAGGGTGCCATCTTGCTCAGTCTGATGACATAGCTAAAAGACAGCAAAAAATTAGCAAAAATAAATGATATGATATGACTGCAACTCCAAGGGGAGGAGGGAGGGTTGTGAGGACTGATTCCTGCTGCTCCTGGAGAACACCTGTTACAGGTGAGTAACTACTCTTTCTCCAGGACCAAGCAGGAAGTCAGTCCTCACATATGGGACTCCCCAGCTTAAGGCTACCGGAGACCTCAAGCCGAAAAAATGAGCTCCCTCTAGCTCGACAGCAGGTCAGGAAGGAATCTTCGCTGAGAACGCCCCCGACCGGTAGCCCAACACCAGGGCCGGAAGGTAGGAGTTGCCTAAACCCCAAAGAGATTATGGAGTACTGCCTGTCCGAAAGCACTGTCCCTGCGGGACTCCCTCTCAAGGCAGTAATGGGCCGCAAAAGTCTGGCTTGAAGACCAAGTAGCGGCCCGGCAGATGTCTGCCAACGGAACAGAGCGGAGATGAGCCACTGTCGCAGCCTTCGCCCTGACACGATGAGCCGTGACTCGACCCTCCGACGAGAGGCCGGCTGCCCCATAAGCCCAGGTGATACAGTCAGCGACCCACATGGACAAAGTACGCTTGGAGACAGGGAGCCCCAACTTATTGGGGTCAAAAGAAACGAAGAGCTGTACAGTCCTCCGATGCTCCCGCGTACGGTCAAGGTAGAAGGACAACGCCCTCCTACAGTCCAGGGTATGCAAGACCTGCTCAGCCCGGTTGGCATGCAGCCTGGGAAAGAAGGTCGGAAGAACCACCTCCTGATTGAGGTGAAAAGGTGAGACAACCTTAGGAAGAAACTTAGGGTGAGTCCGTAAGACTACCCTATTCCTGTAGAACCTAGTGTAAGGAGGATCAGACACTAGAGCCTGAAGTTCACTCACTCGTCTAGCAGAGGTAAGAGCTACCAGAAATAAGGTTTTCCAGAAAAGAAAACGGAGAGGGCAGGTAGCCATGGGTTCAAAAGGCAGACAAGTAATCCGCTGTAAGACCACATTCAGATCCCACTCAGGGGCCGGTGGACGCAAAGGAGGCTTAAGCAGAAGGAGACCTCTGAGGAAACGAGCCAAAGGGTGGTTGGAAAGAGGCCTACCGTCCACAGGCGAGTGGTGCGCTGAGAGCGCACTAAGATGAACTCTGACAGAGTTAGACTTAAGGCCCAGATTGGAGAGGTAAAGCAAATATTGCAATACCACTGCTACCAAGCACGAGAAGGGATTCTCGCTGTGCTGAGCACACCATGCGGAGAATCTACACCAGTTAAGAGCGTAGGATTTCCTGGTGGATTGTCGCCGAGAGGCCAAGACCACATCTTCCATCTCCCTAGGCAGTAGTAGGGGAGCCAGGACTACCCTTTCAGCAGCCAGGCCATCAGATGAAGGGACTGGAGGTTGGGGTGCAAGAGCGTCCCCTGATCCTGAGACAGGAGATCGTGTTGAAACCCCAGAGGAAGAGGGGTTTCCACCGCTAGCTGCAGCAGAAGCGGGAACCACGGTTGCCTCGGCCACCTGGGGGCTATCAGGATCAATGAAGCCCCGTTCTTGAGGACCTTGAACAGCATTCTGGACACTAGTGGCGTGGGAGGAAACGCATACAGTAAGCCTGTGGACCACGAGATCAGAAACGCATCCGCTGCTACTCTGAGAGGATGCAGTTGCCTGGAGCAAAATCTCGGGAGTTGCCGGTTTCAGAGGACTGGCGAAAAGATCCATGGTGGGAGGCCCCACCTGAGAAAGACCTGCTGAACCACCAACGGGTTCAACCTCCATTCGTGTGGTTGCAGGACCCTGTTCAGCCTGTCCGCCAGGTAATTTTCTTGACCTGGGAGGTAGACAGGTTTGAGGATGATTCCGTGATTGACAGCCCAAGAGCACAGCCGTTGTGCCTCCTGACAGAGAAGGAAGGAGCTTGTGCCTCCTTGTTTGTTCACGAAGAACATGGCAACTTGATTGTCCGTCTGGACCAGTACAGACTGGTGAGAGGCGAGGTGGGAGAAGGCTCGCAGAGCTAGGCATATCACCCGTAGCTCCAGGAAGTTTATCTGCTGAGCAGCCTCCCAAGGGGTCCAGAGACCCTGAGTACATGCCCCTTGGCAAAGTGCTCCCCAACCTAGAAGAGAAGCATCTGCCGTCAGCACTTGAGAATGTGGAGGGGATTGAAAAAACACTCCGAGTACCAGATTCGGAAGATGAAGCCACCATTGTAGAGGAGACGAGCAGGGCAGATATTCTTACTGAGTCTGCAAGGCTCCCCGTGGCTTGATGCCACCAAGTTCGAAGGCTCCACTGAGCAGGCCGCATGTGCAGGCAGGCATTGGGGGTTACATGAACCGTGGAAGCCATATGGCCGAGAAGTCTCAGGAATTGCCTGGCGGAGACCAGGGAATTGCTGTGAAACTGCCTGGCCAGATCCATCAGCCTGTGGGCTCTGTCCAGAGGCAGAAAAGCCTTGGCTTGAATAGTGTCTAGTCTGGCCCCTATGAATTCTAAGTTCTGGGACGGGAGCAAAGTGGACTTTGCGAAGTTTATGACAAACCCCAAGTGCTGAAGCAGAGCCACAGTGCGAAGGGTGGCTTGATTGGCTTCCTGGGAAGCCTGGTCCCTTATGAGCCAGTCGTCCAGGTACGGAAACACAAAAAGACCCTGAAGCCTCAGGTAGGCTGCCACCACTGCCAGGCACTTGGTGAACACCCTGGGAGCGGAGGACAGGCCAAAGGGTAGTACTCTGTACTGATAGTGGTTTCCCCCCACAACAAACCTGAGATATTGTCTGTGGTCTGGATGAATAAGGATGTGAGTATACGCATCCTTTAGATCTAAGGAGCATAGCCAGTCTCCCTGCTGGAGGTAGGGCAGCAGGATTCCAAGGGTAAGCATCTTGAACTTTTCCCTCTCCAGGAACTTGAAGTTTCGCAAGTCCAGGATGGGTCTGGGGCCTCCTGTTCTTTTTGGTACCAGACAGTACCTGGAATAAAAGCCGTGACCTCTCAGGTGGTGGGGCACCGGTTCCACAGCCTGACCCTGTAGCAGACTTGCCAACTCCTGAAGGAGTAGGTCCCTGTGCAGAGGGAGTCTTGGAGGCTCCCCTGGAAAATAGGAGGGAGGTACCTGGTGAAAATGGAGAAGATAGCCCTTTTGGACTATATGAAGAACCCAGGTATTTATTTATTTATTTATTTTATATACATTTGTATACCGCTACTTCCAGCGATCAGCAGCGGTTTTGATTACATATTGGAAATTGCCAAATCATGACAGGAAATTTTTGAGGTATAAACACATTGATTAGACAGGAAAGCACAGCACACAGAGAACTATTTTACAGGGAACTTGGGCTATGGAGGGTTAAGTGGCTTGCCCAAGACCACAAGGAGCACCTGTGGGACTAGAAACCCCAGTCCTTCCGGCCCAAGGTTGCTGTCCTCTAGTGGGATTTGAACCCCCGACCTTCCGGCCTGAAGTACCTTGCCCCAACCACTAGGCCACTCCTCCACTCCAGGTATCTGATGTGACGGCTGACCACCTGTGGGCAAAGTGGGCCAGCCGGCCTCCTGTGCTGAGATGAGCCAGCTGAGGAGAAGAGGCTATGCTTTCTGAGTCAAAAACCCCCACCCTGCTGAGCAGGAGCCTGTGTTGGTGGCTTGGGGGCCTTCTGCCTACGGGGCCCATGACCCTGCCCCTTGGCCTGCTGACCCTGTTGGGGAGCTGCAGAGGCCTGATAATGAGGGTACTGTTTATAGGCAGATGACTTCCTTGGGTAAAAGGTCTTTTTCCCCCGAGCCCTTCTTTTTCTGAGAAGGGGCAGAGGTTTTCCTGGACAGCCTAGTCCTGGTCAGAGTCTCGGTCTCAAGTTCTGCAGCCTTTTCAGCCATGGGCTTGCCAAAGAGGTTTTCACCTCGGCAGGGGACATCGACCAACTTGTCCTGTACCCATGACTCGAGGTCAGATGACTGTAGCCAAGCCTGTCGGCGGGCACCGATGCCGGCCCCGGCTACTCGGGCCGAAGCCTCGAAGCCATCGTAGGCTGCTCGAGAGATAAACTTCGAGCACTCTCGAATACCGGTGGACAAGGCCTGGAACCTCTGCAAAGGTTCCTCGGAGAGACCAGCAGAGAACACGGCAATCTCCTTTGCCAGGTCTCGGAGGTACATGCCCATGTAGAGCTGGTAAGTCTGGACACGGCAAGCAAGCATAGAGCCCTGGAAGCACTTCTTACCGAGGGAATCCAGGTTCCGGGCCTCCCGGCCAGGAGGCACCGAGGAGTGCATCTTCCGACTTTTCAGTTGATGCATGGCCGATTCCACAACCATGGCGTGGTGCGGTAATTGTGCCTTTTGGAACCCGGGGCTCTTGCGGACTCGATAGATGGAATCGACCCGCTTGCTTAACACCGGCGTCGAGGCCGGGGTCTCCCACATGCGGAAGAGCAGCCGCTCCAGCATCGGAGGAACCGGAACAGTAAAGGCCTCCTTCGGGGGAGATTCATACTGGAGGGCCTCGAGCTCCTCGGCTCGAGGCTCCTCCTCAGGATCCGCGGGGAAGGCCAAGGCCTTGGCCATATCCCGTATGAAGTCCGAGAATCGGGTATCCTCGGTGGGGATCGTCTGAGGTTCGGACTCCGGCGAGTCCGATGGGACACACCGAGTCCGAAAAGTATCGGGTGACTCTTCGTCCTCCGTCTCCCAGCCCGACTCCTCGGAGGAATCGAGCGGCACCGGTCGGGCGGGCACCGACATCCTCTGCCCCGACGCCGGCGTCGACAACCTCGGTCCCGAACGGGAGGCCGTGGCCGAGGATCGACTTGGCCTCCGGGGTCGACTTGGACGTCGAAGTCCCAGTGGTCGGGGCAGATGCACCGGTGAGACCGGCGATCAATGCCCGCTGATGTTCCATGAAGGCAGCGAAGCTGCTCTCCAAGGCCGTCATCCTGAATCCGAGCTCAGGAGACCCAGCAGCCCCCGACTCGGGCCCCGACGTCGGCTCCCTTGGAGGACAGTCCATGAGGACTACAGCACTTACGTGTCCAGGAGATTCCATCTCGACACGAGGATGCTTGGCAGGCCTCTCCGACTCTGAAGACCCGGGACGGCTATCGGGGCTATGCGACCTGGCCCTCGAGGAACCAGGAGCGTCCACCGACGCCGCCCTCGCGGGTTTCTTCTTCCTGCGATGTTCCCGTGAAGGAGACCCCCGCTCAGAGGAACACCGACGCTGCTCGGGACCGGAGTCCCGAGACGTCGAGGCCTCTGACGAGGTCCGGGTCCGGCCGGACACGGAGTCAGAAAAGATCCTATCCTTTTGGTGCTGCCGACTCCTCAACGCCTTCGAGGACATTTTGCCATACGGACCACAGGTCATGATCGGGTCCGAGGCAGCGGAGGCAGCAGTCATGAATGTCGGTAAGAGACATAAGTTTTACACCGATCACATTTCTTAAACCCGCTGGTAGCCATCGGGGAAAAAAAGGCTTCTGCTAGGTCAAAAGACCGGGCTGCCAGGGAAAAAAGGAAAAAGGCGCGAACGCCAGTCACAAAGGACAAAAACCGAAAAAGAGAGAAAGGACTTGATACCGGCGTATCGGTCCGAGCGGGAAAAGGATCCGGCGTCGAACCGGAGAAAAAAAGAGAAAAAACAGGGAAAAATCAACTTTTTCCTCGGGGAAAAACGAACTACGTCCGTCGGGCTCCGCGGAAAAAAAGACTGAGCAAGATGGCACCCTTGGGCGGGAAGGGGACCGCGCATGTGCGCTGATATTCCCAAAGGCTTTCTTTGAAAGCTGGGGAAATGCTCCGCACGAGGGCTCCGTCGGCGCCAACGTCACCCATATGTGAGGACTGACTTCCTGCTTGGTCCTGGAGAAAATCCTATACCTATTGTTGAAAACAGATGGGGAAGGCATGCAGAGTACAGTTCATGCAATTCTTTCCAACTCCTCTGCACATGTTTCTGCATTGCTTATGTATGTGTGTTTTGTTTACATTTTGCACATGTGGAGTATACATGTGTGTGCGCGCGGGGGCTGAGCAGTTTGGGGCACATGCAATTTGTAGAGTGGTGGGGAAGTTGTAGGGGGATAGTTTTTGGGAGTGGGGTAATTTCCAAGGATAGGGTAAAACTTTCTTGCATAAAAACAGTTTAAAAAGCCCCGCCCATCTGCATGTTGCCAATGTATGCATACATGATTGTTTACTCAAAAAACAAAATGGCAATAATGAAAGCCATTTCCATGGAAACAGTGCTTTCCCCACAGAAGTGAGAAATGTGAAAATTGCTTACCTTTACCTATGGCCAAATAGTGGCGTGGTTAGGTTAAGGGAAATGTTTCCATCAGGATAGCATTTCCAAATTCCTACATTTACTTGTTTCGTCAAAGCAGTTACAATTATATGTTCCAGTTCCAACATTGGAACCCTATTTCCAGCAAGCCCACAAACCCTTTTAATTATTGCCTCCATAATGACAGACTAGAAGTACACATTTCTCTATTTGGCTGATTAGCTAGTCCAGAACACATCTCCGTATAGGGCCATAGAATTAACACACAAAAATCACATGGAGATTGGTGTCTTCATAATGAAATTGCCCAAAATCCTAATTGAGCTTGTCATCTCAGCTAAGTCACAGCAATTCTGCTAGACATGGGTCAGGCAAAAAGTCTCTTACAGAACAAGCCATCACTTTGGTATCCATCATAGAAGAAATAAAGAGGAACCAGCAGACGTCAGATTGATAGGTCTTCATTTGTCATCTGTGTTTCCAAATGGACTGAATCAAGAACTTGATTGGGCCAGTCTTTTGTGATGTGGTACAGGGAGATTGGTTCTCTGGTGTCATTCATTGCTTCCTAAGGATCATGTGGCATAAATTGTAACTGAGCTTTTTTTGGAGTCCTAAAAAGTTTTGGTTGCCATTTACTACTGTGGATTATGAAGCATTGAAACAAGGCATACAGGTTTGGCTATCCTAAACGCAGTGGTGTGTTCATTATTACTGCCGCAAAGTTTGCTGTTACTGCTGTGACCTTTTTTTGACGACGTGGTGCATGCCGTGAAAGTTTTATGAGGAATCGTCTCTTCATGGGAGTTGGTTTATAGAGACTACTTTCTCGAGATAAGTGCATGGTAATGTCTGAACTGTCTTCTTCATGCCTGTGGAGTGTTTGTTGCAAGAACATATAAGCTTCACACTCAGTCACACAAAGGTTTCTATTGGTTTAGTTGTGTAGAGGCACAAACTAGTGTGCTTTTTTTCCTACACAATTAAAATAAGAGTTCTATAAGTTAAGAGTCTATCACTGATTAAACCGCAGTAGATCGGCATACCATGGTCGTCAAGGGCCAGTTGGGGGCAACTAGAAGTACCAGGCCCCGATGTGCTTCAATTCTTTGGCCCACATATTCCGCTCATAGCTGAAAAACCGAGCTACCTTCACCAACTCTAACATTGCCATCAGGTCCATGATCAGCTGCGGTAGTCAGCCACTACATTTTCCTTGCCAGCCATGTATTCCGTCAAAGGCGCCTGCAGGTTCTCTTCCGCCCATGTCAAAAACAGACCAGTCTTGTCATCCAAGTTTGTGCTGCTTGTCCCTCCTTGACGACCGATATGAGCCACCGCTGTGGCATTGTCCCAGAACACTGACTGCATTGCCCTGTATGAATGCCCAAAACTCCTGCAGCACCAGGTATACCGCTCGTAACTTCAAATCCATTGATGAGCCATGCCCTCTCCTGTGGAGACCAGAAACACTGAACCACGTTGGTCTCGCAATGTGCTCCTCATTCTGGCAGACTGGCATCCATCATTAGTTGGATTCACTGTGGCTTCTCAAGGGGCATGTCTGCTAAGAGTGTGTCTGGCCGCAGCCATCACCGAAGAGATCTTCGCACCTTCTTCAGACAAGGCAACACATGCAAAAGTGGATGGAGCTGCGCTGACCCCCCTCCGCAAAAACTAACTCTGCAACAGTCTCATATGGGCCCGAGCCCAAGGATCAGCTTGATGGACGCAGCCATAGAGCCCAACAGCTGCAGATAATGCCATGCAGTTGGGCATCTGCATCCGGAGAAATTTCCTGACTTGCCCCTGCAGGGTGCACCTCCAGTACAACGGCAAGGACACCTGGTATTCTCCTGTCTGAAAATGGGCCCCAGATGCACCAAATTCTGACACGGTTGCAGGTGACTTTTGGCAAAGTTTATCATCCAGCCGAGACTCTGCAGGAAGGCAATTACTCTTGCAGTAACCCAATCACTCTCCTCCTTGGCTTTTGCCCAGATGAGCCAATCATCCAGGTAGGGGGATGCACCAGAATCCCCTCCCGGAGTAGTGCCACTGCCACTACCACCATGACCTTGGTGAAAGTGTGGAGTGCAGTTGCAGGGCCTGAAACTGAAAGTGGCCCATGGGCACCACGAACCGCAGGCACCACTGATACTCAGTTCGAATGGGAATGTGTAAATAGGCTGCTGTCATGTCAAGCAAGGTCAAGAACTCTCCCTCCCTGACCACTACCATGATCGAATAGTGTTTCCACATGGAAGTGGGGCACTCTGAGGCAGAGATTTACATGCTTGAGATCCAAGACGGGCCTGAAAGACCCTTTTCTTTTTGGGAACGACGAAGTAAATGGAGTATCGACCATATCCACACTGGTAGTCTGGCACTTGCACTACTGCTTGGAGGTCTAGACGACAGCGGAGCGTATCCTTCACAGTCCCGAGTTTCCGGGGGACCTTGCAGGGCAAATTTACAAAGGCATCTGCAAGAGGGCGGGCAAACTCTCACTGGTCAGAGGTGATTTGAGCCCAAGTGGGATAATAGTTCCACAGCCGACCCCCCACAGAAACCTCTACACCCCCCACCCCCCCCCCCCCGACCATTCTAGTCTCATTGTGACTTTTTAGCAGCAGAGGAGGAGGTTGGAGTAAAACCCCATATCAGATCCTTGAAAGGCCTGTCCCCAGGCTGGAAAATACCCCTTCTGGTAGGGCGCAAAACATGCTGCTCGGAAACGTCTGTAATCCTTGGACTATCCCCTCACAGGGGCCAATTAACGGACCGGCTTCTGCTGATCATCCTCTGGAAGTAGACCCCCTTTTGACTCCCCCAAACCTTTCACTGATTTGTCCAGATCTTCCCTGAATAAGAGTTTACCTCGGAAAGGGAGCATACTTAAATGTGACTTAGAGGAGACATCTGCCAACCAGTTCCTGAGCCACAAGTAGCAACGAGCAACCACCACAGAGGCCATACTTTTGGATAAGCCTTGAATCAAAGCATAAAAAGCACCCACCAAATACATCACCCCGGAATCTAATTTAGCCACCTCTGGCAGGTGCAGCTGCAAGCCCCCCCACCGATTCTAAGACTCCTTGTGCCCATCACAAACAGGACCATGCCACAAAGGCGCCACACACCGATACCCGCAATGACAGGGCATTAATATCAAAGGCTTGCTTTAGGAGGGTCTCAATCTTTCTATCCTGAAGAGAGCCGAAAGCGTAGTTACTCACCTGTAACAGGTGTTCTCCAGGAGCAGCAGGAATCAGTCCTCACTTATGGGTGACGTCGGCGCCGACGGAGCCCTCGCGGAGCAATTTTCCCCAGCTTTCAAAGAAAGCCTTTGGGAATTGCAGCGCGCATGCGCGGTCGTCTTCCCGCCCGAGGGTGCCATCTTAGCCAGTCAGATGACATAGCTAAAAAAGACAGCATAAAAAATTTGTAAAAAGAACATAAGCAGACGATTGCAACTCCAAGGGGAGGAGGGAGGGTAGTGAGGACTGATTCCTGCTGCTCCTGGAGAACACCTGTTACAGGTGAGTAACTACGCTTTCTCCAGGACCAAGCAGGAAGTCAGTCCTCACTTATGGGACTCCCAAGCTCAAGGCTACCGGAGACCCTAAGCACAAAAATGAGCTCCCTCTAGCTCAGCAGCACAGAAGAATAGAATCTTCGCTGAATTATCACCCACCGGTAGCCCACATCCGGGATGGAGGGTAGGAGTTGCTCAGACCTCAAAGAGATTACGGAGGACTGCCTGTCCGAAAGCACTGTCCCTACGGGACTCCCTCTCGAGACAGTAATGGACCGCAAAAGTCTGGCTCGAAGACCAAGTAGCGGCCCGGCAGATGTCTGCCAGCGGAACAGAGCGGAGGTAAGCCACTGACGTGGCCTTTGCCCGAACGCAATGAGCCGTGACTCGACTATCTAAGGAGAGTCCGGCTGCCCCATAAGCCCAAGAGATACAGTCCGCAACCCAGATGGACAGAGTACGCTTGGAGACCGGGAGCCCCAATTTATTGGGGTCAAAAGACACAAAAAGCTGAGCAGCTTTACGGTGCTCCCGCGTACGGTCAAGGTAGAAGTTCAATGCCCTTCTACAGTCCAGGGTATGGAGGACCGTCTCAGCTCGGCTGGAGTGTGGTCTGGGAAAGAAGGTTGGAAGTACCACCTCCTGATTGATGTGAAAAGGGGAGACCACTTTAGGCAGAAATTTTGGGTGAGTCCGTAGGACTACCCTATTCTTGTAGAACCTAGTGTAAGGGGGATCAGACACGAGGGCCTGCAATTCACTCACGCGTCTAGCGGAAGTGAGGGCTATCAGGAATAAAGTTTTCCAAGAAAGAAAACGGAGAGAACAGGTAGCCATAGGTTCAAAAGGCGGACAGGTGATCCGCTGCAAAACCACATTCAGGTCCCAGTCAGGCGCTGGCGGGCGCAGAGGTGGTTTAAGTAGAAGGAGACCTCGGAGAAACCTCGCTACGAGAGGGTCATTGGAGAGAGGTCTGCCGTCCACCGGCACATGATGTGCTGAAAGAGCACTGAGGTGAACTTTGACGGAGTTGGACTTAAGTCCTAGATTAGAGAGGTGCAGCAAGTACTGCAAGATCACCGACACCGGGCAGGAGAAGGGATCCTGAGACTGTTGGGTACACCAGACTGCAAAGCGATGCCATTTAAGGGCGTAGCATTTTCGGGTAGAAGGCCGTCGCGAAGCCAAGACGACCTCCTCCACCTCCGCCGGCAGGAGAAGGGGAGCAAGGACTACCCTCTCAGCAGCCAGGCCATGAGGTTGAGAGACCTGAGGTTGGGGTGCAGGAGGGACCCCTGATCCTGAGTGAGGAGATCCGGTTGTACCCCCAGAGGGATTGGATCCTCCACCGCCAGTTGCAGCAGGAGCGGAAACCACGGCTGCCTGGGCCAGCGAGGGGCCACCAGGATCATGAAGGCTTTGTCTCGGAGAACCTTGAAAAGAGTCCGAGAGACCAGCGGGATGGGAGGGAAAGCGTACAGAAGGCTCCCCGACCACGAGATCAGAAAGGCGTCCGCCGCCACCCGGAGGGGGTGTGGCCGACGAGAGCAGAAGCGAGGAAGCTGCCGGTTGTGAGGACTGGCAAAGAGATCCACCGTGGGGAGACCCCACTTGAGGAAGAGCTTCTGAACTACCAAGGGATCCAGACGCCACTCGTGCGGCTGGAGGACCCTGCTGAGTTTGTCTGCAAGGCAATTTTCTTGGCCCGGGAGATAAACTGCCTTGAGGAGAATGCCGTGACTGACGGCCCAAGAGCAGAGCTTCTGTGCCTCCCGGCAGAGGAGGAAGGAGCCCGTGCCCCCCTGCTTGTTCACGTAGAACATGGCAACTTGATTGTCCGTCTGGACAAGGACGGACTGTTGGGAAGTCAGGTGGGAGAAGGCCTTGAGAGCCAGGCGGATCGCCCTGAGCTCCAGGAAGTTGATCTGCTGAGCAGACTCCCACGTGGTCCAGAGGCCCTGAGTGCGTGCCTCTTGGCAATGTGCTCCCCAGCCCAGGAGGGATGCATCGGTGGTCAGCACCCGGGTCGGCTGAGGTGACTGGAAAGGCATTCCGAATATCAGGTTCGGCTGCCGGAGCCACCACCGGAGAGACGAGACCAGCGGCTCGGAAACGCGCACTAGGTCTGCTAGGCCTCCCGTGGCTTGTCGCCACTGCTGGCGGAGACACCATTGCGCAGACCGCATATTCAGGCGGGCATTGGGGGTCACATGGACGGTGGAAGCCATATGGCCGAGCAGTCTCAGGAAGCGCCTGGCGGAGACCAGGGGCTGGCTGCGAAAGCGGTCGGCTAGGTCCATGAGCCGTTGAGCCCTGTCGAGCGGTAGGAATGCTCGCGCCTGAGGAGTGTGCAGCCTTGCGCCGATGAACTCGAGATCCTGTGAGGGGAGCAAAGTGGACTTTGCGAAGTTTATGACAAAGCCCAAGTGCTGCAGCAGAGTCACCGTGCGGCACGTGGCGTTGGTGACCTCCTGAGCGGACGCTGCTCTGATGAGCCAGTCGTCGAGGTACGGAAAGACATAGAGGCCGTGAAGCCGGAGATGGGCCGCCACGACCGCGAGACATTTTGTGAAGACTCGCGGTGCGGAGGACAGGCCAAAGGGCAGTACTCTGTACTGGTAATGATTTCCTGCCACCACAAACCTTAGGTATTGGCGGTGGCTTGGGTGGATGAGGATGTGCGTGTAGGCATCCTTTAGATCCAAGGAGCATAGCCAATCTCCCTGCTGGAGGTAGGGCAGAAGGATTCCAAGGGTAAGCATTTTGAACTTCTCCCGCACAAGGAACTTGTTGAGGTTGCGCAAGTCCAGGATGGGTCTGAGGCCCCTGTTCTCTTTGGTATCAGAAAATACCTTGAATAAAAGCCTTGACCTCTCAGGTGGTGTGGCACCGGTTCCACCGCCTGTTCCTGCAGAAGACCTGCTAACTCCTGAAGGAGCAACTCCCTGTGCAGAGGGGGGCGTGGAGGTTCTCCCGGAAAATAGGAGGGAGGGACCTGATGGAAGTGGAGAAGATAGCCTTCTCGCACGACCTGAAGCACCCAGGCATCTGCGGTGATGCTGGACCACCTGTGGGCGAAGTGAACCAGCCGGCCTCCGGTGCTGGAGGGAACCAGCGGGGGGGGGAGAGGCTATGCTTAGCGAGTCAAAAGCCCCCACCCTGCTGAGCAGGGGCTGGTGGTGCAGGCTTGGGGGCTTGCTGTCTACGGGACCCGTTACCCCGTCCCTTGGCCTGCTGGCCCTGTTGGGGAGCTGCAGGGGCCTGATAATGGGGGTATTGTTTGTAGGCAGCCGCCTTCCTCGGGTAAAAGGACTTTTTCCCCGAGCCCTTCTTTTTCTGGGAAGGGGCGGAGGTCTTCCTAGAAAGCCTGGTCCTGGTGAGAGTCTCAGTCTCAATTTGCGCAGCCTTTTCCGCCATGGGCTTGCCAAAGAGGTTTTCGCCTCGGCAGGGGACATCGACCAACTTGTCCTGCACCCAGGGCTCAAGGTCTGACGACTGAAGCCAAGCCTGTCGGCGGGCACCGATGCCGGCTGCGGCTACTCGAGCCGAGGCTTCAAAGCCATCATAGGCTGCTCGGGACATGAACTTTGAGCATTCCCGAATGCCAGTGGACAAGGCTAGGAACCTCCGCAAGGGCTCCTCGGAGAGACCAGCGGAGAATCCGGCTAGCTCTTTAGCCAGATCCCGGAGATACATGCCCATGTATAGCTGGTAAGTCTGGACACGACATGCGAGCATAGAGCCCTGGAAGCACTTCTTGCCAAGGCCATCCAGGTTACGGGCCTCCCTGCCAGGAGGCACCGAGGAGTGCATCTTCTGGCTCTTAAGACGGTGCATGGCCGATTCCACTACCATGGAATGGTGTGGCAGCTGTGCCTTTTGAAAGCCAGGGCTCTTGCGGACTCGATAGATAGAATCGACCCGCTTGCTCAGGACCGGTGAGGAGGCCGGACTCTCCCACATGTGGAAGAGTAGTCGTTCCAGCATAGGAGGAACCGGCACAGTAAAGTGTTCCCTCGCAGGAGAGTCATACTGGAGGGCATCGAGCTCTTCGGCTCGAGGCTCCTCCTCGGGATCCGCAGGGAAGGCCAAAGCCTTGGCCATATGCCTAACGAAGTCCGAGAACCGGGCGTCCTCCGGAGGGGACTGCTTCCGAGGCTCGGACTCCGGTGAGTCCGATGGGACACACCGAGTCCGGAAAGAATCAGGCGACTCTTCCTCCTCAGACTCCCAGACCGACTCCGACGAGGACTCGGTGGGGTCGGCCCGGGCAGGGTGCGGCGCCAGCCGCCCCGACGCCGAGGGAGTCGGCGTCGGCGACCTCGGTCCCGAACGGGAGGCCGAGGGCGACCTCGACCGAGGATCGACTCGAGTTCTCATCGACTCGAGGATCGGCTCGGTCTCCGGGGTCGACTTGGACGTCGACGTCCCGGCGGTCGGGGCAGCGACGCCAGCGAAGCCAGCGAGCAGTGCCCTCTGCTGGTCCATGAAGGCAGACAGTCTGCTCTCCAAGGCCGTCAACCTGAGTCCGAGCTCAGGTGACCCAGCAGCCCCCGACTCGGGCCCCGACGGCGTCGGGCCCGACGTCGGCTGTCGCGGAGGCGAGTCCAGAAGGACCACAGGACTTACCCGGGCAGGCATCTCCGACTCCAGGCGAGGTCGCTTCGGGACGTGTTCCTTCTCCAAGGACCCGGGGCGGCTGTCGGGGCTATGCGACCTGGCCCTCGCGGAACCAGGAGCGTCCACCGACGCCGCCCTTGCGGGTTTTTCCTTCCGACGATGGTCCCCGGAGGGAGAACCCCGGTCGGAGGAGCTCCGGCGACGGTCCGAGCTGGAGCCTTTCGACACAGAGGCCTCCGACGAGGTCCGGGTACGGCTGGGGTCAGCGAAGATTCTCTCACGCTGATGCCGCCGACTCCTCAACGCCTTTGAGGACAGTTTGCTGCAGGGCCCACAGATCAGTTCCTCATGATCCGGGCCCAGGCAGCGGAGGCAAAAGTCGTGTGTGTCGGTTAGTGACATATTTCGGTCACACCGACCACACCGCTTAAACCCACTGGCAGCCATCGGGGGAAAAGGGCCCCTGCGAGGTCAAAGGACCGGGCTGCCAGGGAAAACGAAAACGAAAGCTGACTAAGTCAGAAAAACCGAAAAAAGTAAGAGGACTCGAGACCGGCGTCGCGAGTCCGGACGGGAAAACGATCGGCGTCGAACCGAAAGAAAAAAGGATAAAACAAAGAAGAAAATCAACTTTTTCACGGGGACGTCTGTAGGGCTCCGCGGAAAAAAGAAGACTGGCTAAGATGGCACCCTCGGGCGGGAAGACGACCGCGCATGCGCGCTGCAATTCCCAAAGGCTTTCTTTGAAAGCTGGGGAAAATTGCTCCGCGAGGGCTCCGTCGGCGCCGACGTCACCCATAAGTGAGGACTGACTTCCTGCTTGGTCCTGGAGAACTGTCCTTCATGGGAATGTGATCTTTTTAGCCATCACTGAGACTACTGCATCCATTTTAGAGGAGTCCAAAAGCTCTCTATCCTAATCCAGTAGTAGATAAAGACAGCCCATGGTCCACATCTCCTTCAGGAGGCCTCTGGGACATACCATTCGTCCTGGATCATCTGCTGGATGACTCGGTGCAAGAGGAACACAGTTTGCAGCTTCCTGACAGCCAGGAATAGAGAATGCTCCGGGGGGGGGGGGGGGGGGGTTTCCTCCAGCGGAGCCTCTGCTCCTATATTAAGAGCCCATAAGGAATGAAAGATCAAGATCGTAAGTTCCTCTCTCCAGACAATGCGAGACTCCTCCCCTTGGTGTATTTCACCTTCCTTGAGCTCCACTTCATCGGCTCCGACATCCGCATCAACCTCAGGGTCATCTCCCTCCTCCGAGTGGGCCAACCCACCATCTCCACAAGAGTCATTGTCGAGCCTTCGCCAACTAGGACCAGGTTTGCCCTCTGCCCCTTCACGCCTAAGGGTCATGGGCAACGCTCTCTTCTTAGCTCTCTCCTGGGAGCCCATCAATCTCTTCTCCCCACGCTTCCTCAAAAAGTCTTATGCATGAAGAGGACAAACTTTGGAAAAAAATAGGAGCCATCCATAAATGAATCCTGAGGATACGGAGAGTCTACTGTCTCTATATTTGGGCTCTAGTTGAGGTGGACTCTTGAATGCTCCCCCCCCCCCCCACGAGAAAGGCACTGCCCTTGCACCGGCCAGGCGTGAAGAGGGAGCTTCTAACCCTTTAACCCCCCCCCCCAAGGATTTTGCAGCCTGGTCTGACCTAGTCTCCAGGAGGCCTTCCTCTGCTGACCAAGACTCTGTCTCACAATCACAGGAGAAGCCTGCTGCTGAAACTAAGCTCCTGCATGCGCCACATGCTAGGCACGTTGGCTTAGAGGGCATGATGAGATCTGTGCACTGCAGACAAGCCAAAAAGCCACCTCTACTGCTGCCTTTACCCAACTGCACGATCTTCTATTCTTTATTTTTTTTCTCCCAGTGGTCTCTGGGAGAAAGAAAAAGTAAAACTTCAAAGGAAAATAAAACGTGAAGGGGTCTCCCGAGTGTCTGAAACCCGCCCTGGGATGTTTTTTGTTTTTTTTTAAACTCCCTGCAACTCAGCAGGGCCAAAACAAGAAAAAAAACGCAGCAAACAAAATGCCGCCAGTTCCCCCACTCAGCAGGAACCGGCTGCCATGTGCCACGCTGTCTCCCCAAAGCCTCTCAAATGGCTGTGTCCAAACCTGTGGCTCCCACCCGTGAGAGAACCCTCTACCGGAACAGTCAGGAACCGCAAAGTACCCCCTACCCTGATGCTCAGTTGCCTCTAAAGCTTTGGCATTGTTAGGAGTGCCCAGACTGGCCAAGTGGCAGGCCCCATGCACGAGCACTGCTCCACTCCGCAAGGGGATTGGGAGCTGCCACTACTAAGGTAAAATATCTGCAATAAAATACCTGCTTGCCTTGTGGAGGACTTTTGTTGCCCGTCAATGTTCTGCTGCACAGAGGGTCTGCAGCTCTTATCTTTTCTTTATTTTTTAAAAAATTTTATTGTAACCCCACAATCGTCTTGTGTTAAAAAGACAGAACCAGGCTAAAACCAAACACTCCCTCAGCTTATCTGTCTTTGTTGTTCCTTCAATGAGTCCTTTTCTAGGGTATCCCACCCCTCTAGTTTGGAGACAGATACTGGAGTCTGGTGGGAGGTACCATCTGCCTTTCTATGCTGTCATTGAAGTGAACATGCTCAGTCTCCAAGCTGCTGGTGAGGTGCGACTACCCACAGGTCGGAACTGGATTGGAAGGACAATAAGGAACAAGCTATTTTGTAAGTGAGACATCCACAGATTTGTTTACATCTTGTCTGAACAGGAAGGTTCTTTAGTTCTGTTTCATAGGGACACAACAAACCATCATCAGCTGCCTTCTCTCCTCATTAGGGAAAGGGACCCCCCCTTCTATGCATATCTTACAATTCCTTTAGTGGCACTGTTCTAAAACTCAGAAGGGACCGAGGGCACGTTCATATTAATGGACATGCCTTGACAAATTTTCTTGGAATATAGGAGCCAACTTAAACATTTAGCAGCTTGCCATGCCCCTCCCCCTAAAAAGGTGCACTGCAGATTCTTTTTGTTAGGGCCTAATTTACTGTTTTCCCCATTTTCTATGTGGAAAGATAGCTTAAAAAAAATCAAGCCCTTAATGTGCCATTGCGGTGCCACAAAAGACAATGACCCTCTCCCCTCCCACCACTTCCAATGAGCACGCTGTCAGCAGCATATTGGTGACCCTTTATAGCTGCACCTAAGGCAACTTTTTTTTTTTGCTTTATGTAGCACCATGACCTACAAATGTGAAGCAAAATAAGTCTCTTTCATAACCCCACCAGCCTTCACCCAGTCTCTGTCTCACTGACCATCCCTCTTGCTTTGCTGTTTGCAGGTACTGTAAAAAGGCCATGTTTCTTACTTTCCCACCTCAATGGCTTCCCATAAGCAGCCTGAGGCATACAGTAGAGGAAGTTTAGGTTGATCTCCGTTTCAAGTCTCAAAAGATTTGATACAGTGATCCAAGTCCAACGTTCCTTTACTATATGGCTCAAGCTGCTTGCAGAGTCAATCACGGTGGGATTTAAGCAGCATGGCATTTTCACTGCAGCATTTGCATACACCAAAAATATTCAGAGATATGAAATCCCAGGCACCAGGATGCAATTTCTATGTGCCGTGGCAACCCGGGACCTGGTGTTTTTCACCCCTGCTCATAGTTGCTTACTAGTAGAGATATCTGATCTCCATTCCTGCCAGAATTGATCATCAGGAAAATGACCCAATTGGGGTATTCCCCAAAAATAATTACAGAGAATCAGGAAGTTGTTACAAACCAGAGTGAAATTAGGCCTTATCTGCTAATTAGAGTTCCTTGAGAAACTTCAGTCCAGTCCTGCACCTCTGGGTAGTCAACCACCTCCAGCAGCTTGGAGACTGAGCATATCTTTTGATGACATCCGTGTACTTAAGATAGCTGGCACCACCCACCAGCCCCAGTAACCTATTGACAAAGCAGACTCACGGGAGCAACAAATAGTCAAAACTTTATAAATCAAATTATTTATAACCTTGGGCTCCTCAACCCTAGAAGGGACCCTCTTTCCCCCCCAAACGAGGTGGCTTACCTGTGTTCTGCATAGCTGAAAGGACCCAAAGATCCTATAACTAACCCTGCCTCAAAGGGAGCAAACGAAATCTCTTAGAGTATAAGACAAAAATGACAGACAGCATTTCTGACAGGACATACCTGCTTAAAACGCTGTCACTGTTCTTTAGTAATTCTCCTGAGCACAAAACTGACTTGTAACATTCTTCAGGCCTGGGGTCGCGTTGCTGAATACTATAACAAATCAGGGAGGGCTCCGGGACTGGACTGGAGTTACTCATGGAACGCCAATTAGCAGGAAACGTCTAATTTCACTTTTCTCATCGTCCCTCCAGTCCAGTCCCATGTAACAGAACAGCTCTATTGAAGGGAGGCACCTGCAATTCTGGCTTGAATTACTGCCACCCTGAATCTGGCGTCCCCTGCTGCCTGCACATCCAATGTTTTGCAAAAGCGTGCAGGGAGGCTGCCTGAGCCCTAGTTGAATGAACCCGCAGACCCGCTGGTACCGACTTTCCCTTCAACACATAAGCCGACACAATTGCTCCTCTAATCCATCTGGAAATGGAGACCTTGGCGGCTGCCTCTCCCTTTTGTGGACCTGCAAACAGTACAAACAATCCAATTTACGAAACTGAGTTGTCCTCGTCAACTAACACCGCAATACTCTTACATCTAAGAGATGCAACTGCAGATCTGTGATTCTTTCCAGCCCCGCTCAAGAGTGCCAGCAAGGAAAGGCTAAATTAGACCTTACCTGCTAATTGACGTTCCTTGAACGCCAGTCCAGTCCTGTACTTCTGGGTTGTGCTCCCCTTCCAGCAGCTTGGAGACTGAGCAGGTCATCTTTTTGATGACACCAGTACACTTAATCAGCTGGCACTGCACACTAGCTCCAGTAACCTATTGACAGACTCACAAAAGCAACAAATAAGTTGTCAAATCATACCCAAAATCTTATGCTCCCTCCCCCCAGAGAAGGGATTTCCACGTTCCCTCCCCCACGCGAGGCGGCTTACCTGTAGACTGCCTAAGGGGGGGGGGGGGGGGAAAAAACAGGCCACCCTCTGGGCTTTCGAAAAGCCCAACAGCACTCCCGCCTCTCCTGGCCACTGCAACCTCTTGTCCTCCCACTCTACTACCCCCCCCCCCCACCCCCTGAATGCCAATAGCCAGTAATGGCCCACTCTTCAGCCCCAGGACATGAAACGGACTATTAAGCTTAGCCCATCAGAGGGGGACCCTGGACTGGACTGGAGTTCCTCAAGGAATGCCAATTAGAAGGTAAGGTTTAATTTCATTTTCCTTATTGTTCACCCAGTCCAGTCCTGTACTTCTGGGATGTAACAGAGCAATTTTAGACATAGGAAGGGCCTGCAAAACCGATCTGAAGCAGTGCAAACCCGAAACGGGCATCCCCTGCCGCTTGCACATCCAAACGGTAATGCTTAGCAAACTTATGAAGGGAGGTCCACATGAACGCCCTACAGATCTCAACCAGAAGCACAAAGTTGCACTCCGCCCAGGAGGCAGCCTGTGCATACGTGTAATATGCCTGCAATTCTGCTGGCACTGTTTTCCCCTTCAAAATGAATGCCGATGTGATGGCTTCCCTGATCAAACGTGAAATTGATGCCTTTGCTGCTTCTCCTTTCCGCTGCCTCCCCCGTAAAGCACAAACAGGCAATCCAACCTACGAAAGGAGGCCGTGCTCTTCAAATAATGTGGCAGTACCCTCCGAACATCCAAGAGTCGCAACTGCAGATCCTCCACCTCACCCCCCCGCCCTTCCTAGCGCCGGTAGGGTCACGGGCTGACTTATATGAAGACAGACACTACACCTTAGGCAGGAACGAGTGTACCAAATCTTCCGCCCTGAGCAGATCATGATTAGAAAAACAGTCTTCAGGGTCAAGTACTTCAATGAAGCCCGGCTCAAAGGGCTCCCTTGGAAGGGCCGTCATATTGAGGTACCAGTTCGGTAGCACTAGTTGCCTCAGCAGGCGGAGGCAACTCACTGCCTTCAGGAACCGCACCACGTGTTGATGTGAACCTAACAAAACTCCCTGGACTTTACCTTGATAGCAGGAAATCGCTGCCACTTGCACCTTCAGGGAACTAGAGGCTAAGCCCTTCTCAAAACCGGTCTGCAAAAATGCCAGGATGTCCGGAACTGAAGATGCAGACGGGCGACACTGACTCTCCTCACACCATGCCTCAAAAATGCACCACATGCCGATGTACGACAAAGGTGGACCACGTCCAGACCTTCAGCAATGTGGTAACGACTGTCCCCAAATAGCCCCTTTTCCTCAAATGCATCCATTCAAGAGCCGTGCCGTAAGCAAGAATCTATCCTCCTGGGGCATTCACACCAGCCCCAGAGTCAAGAGATCCTCTCACGTCGGGAGTTTCCATAGCTCCCCCTGCACTAACTGCACGAGGTCGGCATCCATGGACACCTTGGCTAATCTGGGGTGATCATGATTACATCCCCTGGTGCGCTTCAATCTGCTGCACGACCCTGCCTATGAGGGCCCATGGAGGAAACCCAGAGCAGCCCTTCCTTAGGCCACCTCTGCATCAGAGTATCCAGACCTTCTGACATCTGCTCTCTTCACCTGCTGTAAACCCGGCTTGCTTTGGCATTCCTGCACGTTACCATTAGGTCCATGATTGGCATGCCCCATCTGCACGCCACCAGTGGGAACACCTCCTGGCAGATCACCCACTCGAACAGGTCTGCCCGCACCCGACTGAGGTTATCTGCCGTCACACTGTCGACGCCCGCCACATGTGCCGAGAAGGCTTGGAGATGGCTTTCAACCCAGGCCAGCAGAATCTCGTTCTCCTCCTCCAATGCCATGCTGCCTGTGCATCCCTGGCAATTGATATAAGCTATCGTGGTGTTATTGTCCAAGAAGACCCAGACCACCTTCCTGTGCAGCCAGGGACTGAAGCTCTGCCACACCAGAGCCACCGCCCTCATTTCTAGCCTGTTGATCAACAAAGTGGCTTCCTGAGGGTCCCACTGTCCATGAGAGAAAATTGCCCTTTGCAGTGTGCTCCCCAGCCCACTAGACCGACATCTGTCAAAGGGATCCACTGCGGTGACCCGGGGGGCATACCTTCCTCCAAACTCCCTGGGCAAGCCGCCATCTGAGCATTCTCCTGGTCACCTGAGGACAGGGGAGTCTCTGCGACAAAGGATGCCTTTGGTGTGACTACCTGCGGAGTAATGCCATCTGCAAGGAGTGCATGTGGACCCTGGCCCAGGGCATGAGCAAGAGTCGCTACCATAGTCCCCAGCACCTGAAGATGCCAGGCCATCGGCTCTGACATCTCAAGGAACTGCCGAAGCCAATGGGCCCGAAGCCCCAGCAGGAAAACGTTCCCTCTGAGTGTCGAAGCATGCCCCCAGATATTCGAGCTGCTGGGCCAGCACTAGCCAACTCTTGGCCCTGTTGATATCCAGCCGAGACTTTGCAGGAACTCTACCACTCTCGCCGTTGCTATCTTGCTCTATTCTCTGGTCTTTGTGTGTTTTTTTATACCGCTATATCGAGTAAACAAAGCGGTTTACAACTGAAACAGATACATTAAACATTTAACAGTATAACTGGTGTTGAAAAGGAGATCAGAAAATTTACATAATTCTTACAGTAAAACTTATTTACTATTCAAAATGAGAGACAATGTCATTAAGTCTGTAGTGAAGGAGGGGAAAGTTACTTAAGTAGGATCTATGTCAGTTGGATCCATATCAGGTGGGGTTTCTTTATGACCAAAATGTTTAATGAAGAGGTGAGTTTTGAGGTGGGAACAGAATGAGGATAGGTCCGTAATGTTCCGAAAGTTAGCTGGTAATGAGTTCCAGAGCTTTGGGGGTGTGTATTCAAAAGCTCTGTTGCTAGTGCATTGTTTGGTATTACAGAACTCTGATGGAGTATTTAGAGTGTTCGTTTGACATCTTTGTCCGGTTATTGGGTGCTACTTTGATTAGTTGGAAGAGGGTTGTAGGGGCTATTTTCCTAATGATCTTGAAAATGATCAGTAATTTGTATTTTATCTGGCTTTGGATGGGTAACCAATGCAAGACATAGCACTGGAATAATATGATCAATCTGGCGCGAGTTGTGGATGACTCGTGCGGCTGAGTGTTGAGCCATTGAGTGGGTGTAGGAATGTTTTTGGTAGGCCATGCACTATACTATTGCAGTAGTCTATATGTGGGGTGATTATAATGCTTGCATTATTGTTCTAAAGTCAGAAAGCGGTATTAGAGGTTTTACATGTTGAAAGAGATGTCTCTTATTGAATATTTTCTTTTGATATGTTTTTGATGTGGGACTGGAAAGTAAAGTTTGTCAAGAGTTACCCCTAAGTATTTGACCTCATCTTTGATTTCAAGTGTAATGTCATCTAAAGGAATGTTTTGAGGTGGTTTGTATGTTCAATTCACACCACCTCAGTTTTTTTGTAGTTAATGTTTAGGCCAAAATTCTTAAGCCAGGATGCAATCTCCTTGAAGCAGGATGTTAAAGGGTCGAAGATGGGGGCAGTATGTTGAAGGGCATATAAAAGCATTATGTCATCCACATAGATGGCATAATCAATCTTGAATTGTTTTATAATTTGACAAACTGGCTGTATATGTATATTAAATAACAGAGCTGAGAGTGCTGATCCTTGAGGAAGATCTGTGGTTTGAGGGTAGGCGTTAGAGGATATGTGACCCATGGAGACCTGTTGGAATCTTTCAGAGAGATAGGATATAAACCATTTAAGTGTTGTAGTGCTGAGACCAATTTGTTTCAGTTTGTATTAGGAGTGAATGTATGACAGAATCAAACGCAGCTGTTATGTCAAGGAAAATTAATATGTAGACCTGGCTATTGTTATCTATACCCTTGATAATTTTAGTTAGGACTAACATCCATGTCGACACTGATATGGTCTAAACCCGAACTGGTTATCGTCAAGCGGGGCGTAGAGGTCAATGATCTTGCAATTGGATGTAAACATTTTTTTCTATTATTTTGGCAAGGAAAGGGAGACTAGATATTGGTCTGTAGGAAGCTGGGTTTGTTTTTGTCAATGGCTGTGTTTAAGATTGGACGTATAGTAGCTTTAAGCTCAAGTGGCATGTAGCCTTGAGATAGGGATTTATTTACAATTGTCAGTATTATCGGGGCAATTTCATTAACTGCATCCTTGATCCATTTAACTGGACAGGGATCTAACTCTAGATGTTGTGGTGTTCATATTTGCAATTGTCCTTTTAAGGGATTCTGGGTATATTGGGTGGAACGTTTCCCCAGAGTTCAGCAGGCTGCGATATGCTATTCTCAGAAAAACTAACGGAAGTTGTAGGGGCATTTATTTTGGATATATAAAAGTCTGCTAGGGTTTGTGGATATATATCAGGAGATACAGGAGGAGTTTGGCTGGGTTGTGAGTGTTTTTACTATAGCGAATAAGTCTTTTGGCTTATTGACAGATCTCATAAGGAGCTTTGTGTGATAGTCCTTTTTGTTTAGGTTAATGTGGAGATGGTATCTGGTGAGCATGGTCATGTATTTGTCTGTTTTCCGTCGTTTTCATGGTACACCATGTACGTTCTAGCTTTCTAAGTTGTCTTTTCATTAGTCTCAAATCAGGAGAGAACCACTGTTTTGAAGTTTTGTTTTGTTTTTTTAGATGTTTCGTGGTTTGGTGGCTGTGTCTTTGATGGAGGATTTCCAATTATTGACAATTGCATCAGGGTCATTTGTACTTAAGTCAATGAAGTTTAGGAGCTCTTTAGTGAAGGTTTCTCTATCATATTGTTTGTATTTAGAGTATATTTTAGGGTTGTTTCATTCCATATGGGGTTGAAATTGTTTGGTCTCTAGGGTGAATTCAATAAGGTGGTGGTCGGACAGGGAACAGGGGTTGTTATTAGGGGTGGGGTATTGTGTAGCAAATGGATCTCATGAGGTAGGAATATAAGGTCAAGGGTGTTACCCTTCTTGTGAGAGGGGATAGTGATAATTTGTTTATAGTTTAAATCTTCCATAGCACTGATAAAGGAAGAGGATTGAGAATTTTGTGAGGGAAGATTGAAATCACCTAGAAGTACAGTTTTTTCCTTTGAGAATGTGTTAATTTCTTCAATAATGTATGTGAGGCTCTCATGGTCTGTAGTTGAAGGTCTGTATACAAGGCAAAAAGCTATATTGCCACTAGTGATTATTAGAAGGTCAGTGTCTGAAATAGCGCTAGAGCAGTGCAGTTCAGGCTGAGTCTCTTATTATGATTAGTACACCTCCACCATACTAGGGGTGTGAAAAAGTTTGTATTTGAGTGGACATAGTTGATTTAAATAGCATGTTGTCCAGGTCGGTAAGCCATGTTTCTGTTATAAATATTGTATCTATACAGACTGCATTCTTGCAGATCTTGCATTTATATATGCACATTTAAAGGGTGAAGCGTTTTGGAGGTCCCTACGTGTCTACTGGGCAGCTAAGGGAATGGGGTTGATGTGTATTAGTCTATGGGGATGAAAGTTATTTGGTGCTCTGACCTGATTTATGTGGGTCATAGTGTGAGTGAATGATTGGGATTATTTCATGTTGTGTGGGGGATGAGAAATGAGCATGGATTCTTATGGTAAAACATAACATCATTGATTATAATCATTGGTTCAATTATGCTAAGAATTGGGAATGCATTTTGATAGTTGATGTGTTTTCTAGTGAATGGTTTCTGGTTGGGCAATTGATTTTAGCAGAGTTAACATTGAAGCAGTATAGAACAAGTGTAGAGGAACAATGTTATAATGCAAAACAGTTGGAGATAAACAATGTGACAGTATAGCACAATCAAAGACATACAATGTATCAAGTGGAGTTATGTAGACAATATCAAAAAACAGCTTAGAATGAAACAGGCTGGGGTATGGAGTGAAGATAAGTAGAGCATCAAAGACTAAATCTGAAGCGTAAGCTGAGAGATTTGTAAGGAGCTTGAAATGTAGTTAGGCAGCAGTGGCAACGCCATGCGTAATGAGTGAGCCAGTTTAAGAGATCGATTTGCAGAGAGATGGGAGGTTTACCGTTGTAGAGATTTATTGTCTTCAGTAGATACCTTTCTGGTGGTTGTAGGCTTTGAGGGTTTCTGCTGCTTATGCTGCCTGAACCCCACCCTAAGGGCTATGCCAAAGGGCCCTCTGGCGAGTCCCTCAGGCACACGCGCACCCGTGGCATGCTGAATTTAAAGCCATTCCCCAAAGCTCAGTGATGTAGGAGGCGGGGCTGGGGACCGCGTGCAGAACAGCGATGCTTTGAAGGAGAGTAAGCAGGAGTGTAAAGCAAGTCTTTGGGCTTACCTAGTTGCAAGATCGGAGTTAGGCTGAGCAGGATGATCAGGGCTTCCTCTTCCTCAGGGACTTGATGTTGCCGCTTCTGCCCCAGTGCCGGCCTGAATCTGCCAGTAGTCGAGGTATGGGTGCACCAAGATCCCTTCCTTGCGCTGTGCTGCAGCCACCACCACCATGACCTTGATGAAGATATGAGGAGTCGTGGCGAGTCTGAAAAGCAAGGCTTGAAATTGGATGTCCCATCGGCACCGCAAAATGGAGTGATCTGAGCGAATAGGAATGTGTACATATGCTTCCGTGAGATCGAGAGAGGTTAAGAACTCTGCTCCTGACTGCCACTATGACTGACCTTAGCATTTCCATGTGAAAACATGGCATCCGCAGGCAACAGTTGAGAATCAGCCGAAAGGAGCCCTCTTTTTGGGAGCCATGAAATAAATGGAGTATCGATATAACCCGTACTGTCTTAGGGGCTGTGGTGCCCGTCCCTCAACTGCCAAAGTCTTGCCAGGGTATCTTCTACCACTACCGCCTTGCTTTGCGACCTGCAGGGGGTATAGGATGAACTCCAGTATGTAGCCATCTCGGATAACCTCCAGGACCCACTGGGCAGACGTGATCTGGACCCAGGCAGGGTAAAATTCCTGCAGCCAACCTCCCACTGCCTGGGCCCCCCTCGTTTCATTGTGCCTTCTTGGGGCCGAGGAGGATGAGAAGGCCCCAAAGCCTCACTTGCTCCCTGAAATCCCTGAAAACCTTGGCCTCATGAGGGAAAACGCCCCTGCTGATAGAGAACTGGATGGGATGCCCAAAAACGCTTAAAGTTCCACGGCTGGCTCCTCACTGCAGTGGCGGTGTGACTCTGCTTCGGCTTATCCTCCGGTAGTCGTCCACCCTTAGACTCTCCCAAGTCCTTCACCAACTTCTCTCCAAACAGGAGCTTCCCTCTGAACAGCAGCTTACTAAGGTGGGCCTTAGAGGAACCATCTGCTGCCCAATTCTGTAGCCAGAGATAGCGATGAGCTGCGATCAACAAGGCCATACTCTTGGAGAGGCCTCTGAGATCATAGCAGGCATCAGCAAGGCACACATCTCCCAATTCCAGCTTGGACGCCTCTCCTGCCAGGTCCCTAGCCGCATTCCCTGGATCCAGAACCCGCTGAGACTAGTGGAGGCAGGCCCTAGCTACCCAGGCCCCACAGACAGAAGCCTGCAATAAGAAGGCGTTTATACCAAAGGACTGCTTTAATAGTGTCCAATTTCCTATCATGGGCATCCTTGAGCGCTGTACTACCTTCCACTGGGATTGTCATCTTCTTGGTCACTGCCGACACCGCCACATTCATTCTCGGCAACCGGAGCAATTCCCGCTCCTGCTCCGGAAGTGGGTAAAGGCACAACATTGTTCGCACCACTCTGAGTCTGGCTCCAGCAGAAGCCACTCATCCTGTATCATCTGTCTGACCGCTCTATGCACAGGAAACACCTTCTGTGGTTTCC
Organism: Ichthyophis bannanicus; assembly: GCA_033557465.1. Lineage (NCBI taxonomy): Eukaryota > Metazoa > Chordata > Amphibia > Gymnophiona > Ichthyophiidae > Ichthyophis > Ichthyophis bannanicus. The sequence continues at coordinate 486,598,878 of CM066037.1, forward strand.
ACACTGCCTGGATTAGTGGATCTTCTAATGTCTTCTTCCACCAGAAGCCCTGCAGGCATATTCAGGGCCTTTAAGGACTCCGTAATGAGGGCTGGAAACTCCTCCTGGCGGAAGACCCATACAATCCTCACCTGTTCCTCTGGCAGGATCTCATCTTCCTCTAGCTCTTCTCCATCAGCTTCGAGGTCCATGTCCAGGTCCTCACCGTCCAAGCCTTTCAACAAAGGAGACTGCTCTCCCTAGTCTTCAGACTGTCTACACTTCTTAGCTGCATCCGCAGCAGGCTCATCCTCTCATCTCTGCTGATCTTTGACAGCTCTCCTGTGGTGCCTTACCGCCTCCTTCCTGACGCATACAGAAAGCCCTATGCAACAGTAGGACAAACTCCAGTGAAATCCCCCCCCCCCCCCCAGGTCCACATCCCCCAGGGCTTGGGATGTGGAAGGCTTGGGCGAAGGGTGTGATTCGACTGCCGGCTCTAGCAGTGGTAGAACGGTTCCCGCCAATCTGGGCTCCTTCTCTGCTGTGTCCTGCAGTATCCCAGAGGTGCACGTCTGCTCTGCGCCCTCATGGTGGACCTGTTCCATCGACCGGGCCTCCATCTCGCACCCTCAGCACATGCCGGTGTCCGTGACTGCCCCTCTCCGTGATCTGCACACCAAGCATGGAGGCCTGGTAGACATGGTTAGTGGGTTACCCCTAGCACCAGCCAAGCCCGCAAAACAAAAACAGGACTACAAAACTACCGTGAACTGAAGAAAAAATACAAAGGGACTGGCCCTATGTTCCCCTTCATCTGCTTTATTTTTTGTTTGGTTTCGTTTTGTACTTTCAGGGAACAAAATCTAGCCGGAACAAAAACACAGCAACTAGAACTACAACTAAAAACTAAAGAATGCTTGCGCAAACAAGCTGCAGCTGTGGCTGTCCTGGTGGGGGGAAAAACCCCCCACTGATTTTCCCACGCTCTGCAGTCTGCACTAGCTTGCTTCCTACTCTCTTCTAGGCCACTCCCACCACACGGTCTACCGCTGCGTGTCAGAGCGCCTTTTCCAAATCTTCCCCTGCAGCTCCAAGATTACCTGAATTTTTGTGAAGATGCTTGTTGGAGTGGAGGAATAGCCTAGTGGTTAGAACACTGGCTTGGTAACCAAGCAACCAGGGTTCAATTCCCACTAGCACTCCTTGTGGCCTTGGGCAAGTCACTTAAGCCTCCATTGCCTCGGAAGAAAGGCCTGGCAATCTACTTCCGGTGACACTGCCAAGAAAACCCAGGAGCTTCTGAGTCGCCAGGAGTCAGGACTGACTCAAAGGCACACATTGCATTTTGCTTGTTGTGCTGTCCACCATTCCCACGCTCAGCTGTGCTTCAAGGCTTTGGTGACTAGGCGGGGACAGAAGCGCTCTATGTCTGCTTTCTCCCAGCACGCGGCTCCTCACCCAGTTAACTGGTTCAGGAGCTGTGTCAACTCACAGCCCTTTTCTCCTCCTCTGTTACCTATATCTGAGGGCAATGGGGAGGGGGGGAGGGCAGGGAATGAAGAAACCGCCCGCTCAAGAGCTCCCTTCCTGCTCTCTCTGCTAACTACTATTATCCCTCAATGGGAAGGAAAGACAAAATGCCAGCTTAAAACAAATCCCTAACTCTCTCCTTAGTTGTTCCTCCAGTGAGTCCAGCACTCTGGCTCACTGCTTCCTCCAGCTGCTTGGAGAATGAACATACTGGAGCTGGTGGGTGGTGCCAGCTGGTTAAGTGTACTGGTGTCATCAAAAAGATGACATGCTCAGTCTCCAAGCTGCTGGAAAGGCAGCACAACCCAGAGGTACAGGACTGGACTGGAGGAATGGTAAGGAAACTGGTTGATTCAAGTGAAAAAACAAGACTACCTTGGGCAGAAAGGAAGGCACAGGCTGGAGAACCACCTTCTACTTTGGCTCACCACCTGCTCCTCTGATCCTATCCCCACCTGTCTCCTAAGACCCATCTCCTCCACTGTTGTCCCTTCCATCTCTCATATTCTCAACCTATTGCTCTCCACTGCAACTGTCCCTGCAGACTTCAAGCATGCTGTGGTCACACCTCTCCTCAAGAAACCCTCACTTGATCCCACCTGTCATTCCAATTATCAACCTCTCTTTCATTTCTGAACTACTTGAATGTGCGGTTCACTGCTGCTGCCTCAACTTCCTCTCATACCCTCCTGGATCCCTTACAGTCTGGCTTTCGTCCTTTACACTCTACTGAAATGGCTCTTGCCAAAGTCTCCAGTGACTTGTTCCTGGCAAAATCCAAGGGCCTGTACTCTGTGTCCTCATCCTTACTGACCTCTCTGCTGCTTTTGACACTGTTGACCACAACCTTCTTCTTAATACCCTGTCCTCGCTTGGTTTTAAGGGCTCTGTAATATCCTGGTTCTCCTCCTCTCTCCACCATTGCTCTTTCAGTGTGTGTTCTGGTGGCTCCTCCTCCTCTGCTACTCCGCTCCCAGTTGGTGTACCCAAGGATCTGTCTTGGGTCCACTCCTTTTCTCACTACACCCAGTCCCCTTGGTGCGCTCATCTCTTCCCATGGCTTTCAATACTATCTGTATGCCGATGACTCCCAGATCTACATCTCTACGCCTGAACTCTCTCCGGTAATCCAGACCCGGATCTCTGTCTGCCTTTCTGACATTGCTGCCTGGATGTCTCACCGCCGCTTGAAATTGAACATGGCCAAGACTGAACTTCTTTCCCCCTAAAACCTCCCCTCCTCTTCCTCCTTGTGTCTCTGTGGATAGCTTTGTACTCCTTCCTGTTTCCTCGGCCCGCAATCTGGGGGTTGTCTTTGACTCCTCTCTCTCTCTCCACACACACCCATCTCGTAGCTAAGACCTGTTGTTTCTCTCTCTATAACATTAGCAAAATCCGCCCTTTCCTTTCTGAACACACTACTAAAACGCTTATCCACGCCTTAATCACCTCCCGTCTTGACTACTGTAACCTACTCCTTGCTGGTCTCCCTTTGAATCATCTCTCTCCCCTTCAAACTGTTCAACACTCTGCTGTGCAGCTAATCTTCCGCCAGCCTCGTTATGCCCATATTACTACTCTTCTCAAGTCACTTCATTGGCCCCCTATCTGTTTCCGCATCCAGTTCAAACTTCTCCTGCTGACCTATAAATGCATTCACTCGGCGGCTCCTCAGTATCTTTCATCTCTTATCTCTCCTTACAACCCTCCTCGGGAACTCCGCTCTTCTAGCAAACTGCTTCTATCTATGCCCTTCTCTTCTACTGCTAACTTCAGACTTCGCTCCTTTCACCTTGCTGCACCTTATGCCTGTAACAAACTACCTCTGTCTGTATGCCAGGCACCTTCTCTAACCCTCTTCAAATCCAGGTTGAAAGCTCACCTCTTCACTGCTGCTTTTGGATCTTGACTCACCTGATCTTTTTCTTTCCCTTGTTTTTACCCCCGCTTACACCCTCTGTTTTGTCCTGACTAGATTTAAGCTCTGCATTTTGTCTTTACTAGATTGTAAGCTCTGATGAGCAGGAATTGTTTCTTACATGTCTGTGTAGTGCTGCATACCACTGGTAGCGCTATACAAATGCTCAGTAGTAGTAGTAGTAGTAGTAGATAGAGAGAAAGGGCTCCCTGTCAGAAGGGCTTTAAAGTTCTGAAATTCTCCGAGCCCAGCAAATCACCACCAGAAACAGTGTCTTGAAAGTCAAATCCTTCAGCAAGGAAGCACTCAAAGGCTCAAAAGCTCCTTCACCAGTGCCGCCAATGCCAAATTGAGATCCCAAGAAGGAACGATTGCCCACAACGGTGGACAGATCTGCTTCACTGCCTTCAGGAAGCTTACCACATCCAGGTGTGTTCCTAATGATACTCCCTTGATCCTGCCCGGATCAGAAATGGCTGCCACTTGCACCTTCCGGGAATTAGAGGCCAAGCCCTCCTCAAAGCCTGTTTGCATGAAGGCTAACACTTCTGGTACTGAAGCTCAGAACGGTCGACACTGCCTTTCTTCACATCAAGACTCAAAGATGCGCCCAACCCAGATATAAGCCAGAGAAATGGATCTTTTCCGGGTCTTTAGTAACGTTGTGATCACTGGTCCTGAATAACTGTGCCTCTTCAAACGTGCCCTTTCAAGGGCCATGCTGTAACTGAGAATCGATCCACCAGAGTCATTCACACTGGTCCTTGGGACAAGTCTACCTGGACCGGCAAACGCCAAGGCCTGTCCACCTTTAGCTACCATGGGTGCCTCATACAGTCCGAGGCAATTAGAATGACCAGTCCCCGGTGAGCTTCAAACTGCTGTTCGACACGGCCTATGAGTGCCATGGGGGAAACACATAGGATGCCCTCCATGGGCCATCTCTGCATCAGTGCGTCCAGGCCTTCCAACATCCTCTCCTACTGCTGAAAAATAGTCTCGCTTTGGCAGTTGCAAGTGGTGAAGAGATGGGGTACACAGATAATGAATTTAATGGCGACGTTTGCAAGATGACCTCCTGGCAGAGTGTCCATTCCTCAGTATCTATGTGCACCTGGCTCAGGTAGTCCGACATTACGCTGTCAATTCCCGCAACGTGCACTGCTGACAATGCTTGAAGGTGCTCTTCTGCCCCTGTTAGCAGCATCTTGGCCTCCGCCTCCAAGGTCACATTGCCCATGCCTCCCTACTGATTCATGTAGGCCACTGTGGTTGCACTGTCCAAGAAGACCCAGATGGCCTTCCCCTGCAGCCAAAGATAGAACTTCTGCAGCACCAGAACGACCGCTTGCATTTCTAGTCTGTTTATGGACCACTGTGGACTCACTGCCTCTGAGCAATGTGTCCCTCACAGTGGGTCCCCCAGCCTGTCAGACTAGTGTCTGTCATCAGCAAAACCCAACGTGGTGACTCAAGGGGCATCCTTGCCACCAAATTCTCAGGGTAGAGCCACCACTTGAGTGCTTTCCTGGTCACCACTGGACAGGGCAGTCGCTGCGACAAGAGAGCTCTCTGGTGTGACCACCAGCGGAGCAGTGCTCTCTGCAATGGAGTGGAGTAGCCACCTAATGGTTAAGAACCCTGGCTTGGGAACCAGAGATCAGGGTTTGATTCCCACTAGCACTCCTTGTGGCCTTGGGCAAGTCATTTAACCCTCCATTGCCTCAGAAAAATCAAAGTTATCAATGTCCCTGTTTAATGTACATTACCAAATTTAAGTTTCAATGTAAACCGCTTTGATTGAAAGGCCCTTCATGCTGCCTTTGATAGTGTAAATCACAACATACTACTATCAAGACTATCAAATTGGATTAAGAAAAACAACGCTAGACTGGTTCAAATCGTATATATCTGACCGTACACAATTTATAAAAATGAATCAGGACTCATCCCCACCTTTTCCTCAAGAACAAGGAATACCTCAGGGCTCTGCTTTATCAGCTCTTTTATTTAACATTTATCTTCAACCAATTTGTACTATTTTCCAGAAATACAAAATGAATTATCACATATATGCTGATATTATGCTGTACATTGCATTCAATATACATGACCCAAACTATGACATAATATCAAGCTGCCTCATGGAAGCTGAAAAATGGCTATGCTCAAATAATCTGAAAATTAACTAAGAAAAGAGAGATACTAATCACTTCAAAAAACATAAATTACACTCCACCAACCGATATCACAATTCTGAACTTTACCCTTCCCATAAAAGAAGAGATTAAATACTTGGGAATCACCCTTGACAAGGCCCTTAACTTCACTAACCACATTAAAAAAACAACTAGAACAATTTACTATAAGCTCCGATCAATACAACAATTAAGGCCCCTCTTAGAAAGCGAAGACTTCAGAACTATCACGCAAGCACTAATAATTCCACACATTGACTACTGTAATGGAATTCTATCAGGAGTACCCAAAAAGAACTTAAAAATTTTACAGATGGCTCAGAATGTAACAGCAAGGATAATTGCTAAAGCTAAACTGTCTGATCACATCACTCCAATACTCTATTCCCTGCACTGGCTACCTATAATAAGTAGAATACAATACAAAATCTTTTTAATAACATTCAAATTAATTAATCAGATTGCACCATCATACCTATCCACATTGCTTCAAATTCCCTCAGATAACAGAATAAGACGTGCGAATAACCTCAATACCATTTTAGTGCCCAACTCAATCAGAAAAACAAAACAGAGTACAAGTAACACAGCATTCTCTTTTGTAGCCCCCTTATTGTGGAACAATCTCCCTGCTCAATTAAGAGAGTTAAAAGACCTAAAGCAATTCCGAAAAGAATTAAAAACATATCTATTTACACAATATTACTCTAACATAGATAATAATCTTGACAAGGCCACCCATCCTCCATAAATCACCAAGGCTCTCACCTGCTCTGATAGTCACAACACTACTCCCAAAACTGAACACACGATGAAACCCGATGTACATATGTATATATAAATACTGTAAAAGCTTGTAAATAGTTTCAAAATATGCTTATACTTAATGTTTATAGTTCTAATTACCGTTTAATGTACCCAATTATTACTGAACTGTTCTATGTATTTCTTGTTGTTTGATGTAAACCGCCACTGATCTTGGGAAGTGGCGGTATATAAAAGACTTACAAATAAATAAAAATAAATAAATAAATATAAAACCGGTTAAATAAAAATGGTCTCATGTATGCCCTTGCCCAGTCAGAGTTTGAGTGTTGCTGCCACGGTTCCTAGCACCTGCAGGTAATGCAATGCCAAGCCTTTAGATCTGTCCTCTGCAGGAAATGATGCAGCAGCTGCTGCAGTTCCTGCGCTTGCTGCCTTGTAAGAAACACCTTGCCGCTGTGGTTGTCTAAGTGTGCCCCCAGGTACTTGAGTGCCTAGGATGGCACCAATGACTCTTGGCCATGTTGATCACCCATTCGAGACTTTGCAGAGCTCCACCATTCTCGTTGTTGCTTGTTCGCTCTTGCGCTCCTGGACTTTGCTCAAATAAGCCAAGTCATTGAGGTATGGGTGCACCAGGACCCCCTTCTGGTGGAGCGCGCCATCATCACCACGACTGAAGGTACAGGGAGCTGCTGCTAGTCCAAAAGGCAATGGCCAAAATTATAAAGTATCCCACAGGCACCGAGAAGCGGAGAAAGTGCTGATGCTCTGGCCAGATAGGAATGTGTAAATGCACCTCCGTGAGATCTAGGAAGGTCAAGAACTCTCCACTTCTCACAGCCACTATGACAGATCATAACGTTTCCATGTGAACACAGGGCACCGCAGACACTGGTTCATGCGCTTGAGGCCAAGATAGGCTGAAAGGACCCTCCTTTTTGGACACCATGAAATAAATGGAGTACCGACCGGACCTGCACTGGTCCTTGGGAACCGGCACAATAGCCCCTAACTGTAAAAGCCATGCCTTTGCTGCACGACTTGTAGGGGGGACTGAACAAAGGTCAGGCCCAACAGTCTGGCAAATTCCAGCATGCAGCCCTCCCCAGTGACCTCTAGAACCCACTGGTCTGATATAATCTGGGCCCAGGCAGGGTAAAACTCTCGCAGCTGACATCCCACGGGCTGCACTGCCACCTAGACCCCCCCCCCCAATTCATTGTGATTTCTTAGACCTCAAGGATGAGGTGGCGCTAAAATAGCCATACCCTGCTCCTTGAAACCTTCAATAAACCTGCCCACATGAGGGGAATTGTTCTCTCTGGTAAGGTGCAAAATTAACAGTATGGAACTGTGACGTCCCGCGGCTGACCCCAAGCCAGAGTCGAGCAGCAGACCTACTTCTACTTATCCTTGGAGAGGCATCCCCCTATGGCAGCGATGGCGAACCTATGGCCTCCTTTAGAGGCGGGACAATGCTGCACGGAGCCCGTCAAGACAGGAAGGGCTCCGCAACGATTTTACAAGCACAGCCGCGGTTCCCTAAGAGGCAGGGAGCCGCGGCTGCAGACGAAGGGAGGAAGACATGGGGAGAGGGGGGGGGGGGCTACCATCGACATGGGGGGGGGGGGGGGGGATACCAGCGACATGGGGAGAGGGGGGGGTCGACATGGGGAGAGGGGGGGGCTACCATCGACATGGGGAGAGGGGGGGCTACCATCGACATGGGGGGGGAGGGGGGCTTACATGGAGGGAGGGAGCTGATATGGATGGATGGAAGGAGGGGGGCTTACATGGAGGGAGGGGGGACTGACATGGAGGGAGGCTGACATGGACAGTGGGGCTGACAGGGAGGGAGGGAGCTGACATGGACAGATGGAAGGACGGGGGCTGACATGGAGGGAGGGGGGCTGGCATGCACAAAGGGGAGAGACAGGGACATACTGGACAGACGGGATAAATGCTGGAGAGAGGCGAGAGACATTGCGGCTTAGGATTATAATGGGCTGATGGGGGAGCTAGCACTGGTAATGGGCAGATGGGAGGGGACTAGGACTGGTAATGGGTTGAAGGCTAGGACTGGGAATGGACTGATCAAGGGGGGGGGGGTTGGGACTGGTAATGGGCTGATAGGGGGGTATGACTGATAATGGACTGATGGGGGGCTAGCATTGGAAATGAGCTGATCGGTGAGGTTAGGACTGGAAATGGGCTGATGGGGGGATAGGACTGGTGATGGGGGGGGGGTAGGACTGGTGGTATTGGGCTGATTAGGGGAGGCTAGCACTGGTAATGGGGTTGAGGGGGGATTAGCACTGGAAGTGAGCTGATTGGGGGGCTTTGACTGAGAATGGGCTGATTGTGGGGAGGGGAGGATAGAGCTGCTGGCCCTGGAAGAAAACTGGGGGCTAAGGCTACAAATGGGCTGATGCGAGGGGATGGGAGAATGGAACTGGAAGGGAGTGGATCTGAGAGGGGCTGCCATGGTATTTGTACTAGAAGGGACTGGTCAGTGGGGAAGGAGGGGACTGGAAGGGAATGGACACCAGTGGCAATCATGGGAATGCAAGTTGACATTGGAAGGTACTGGGAGTGAGGACTGGAAAGGGGCTGATACAGGGGAGGGTTACTGGGACTGGAAATAGGCTGATGGAAAGAAGTGAAGAAAACGAAAGAAGAGATAAGAAATGGCAGATGGACCATAGACCACAGAAACAGAGCTAAGAGAAGACAGGAAAGCAGAAGCCTCAGATCGGGACCAGCATGATCAGAGAATAAATTGGTCAGACAACAAAAGGTAGAAAAAATAATTTTATTTCATATTAGTGATTTGACTACAAAATCATCATAATTTTGAAATCAAATATTGTTACTTGTTGTGATTAATTAACCGTATTTTCCGGCGTATTTTTTTTGGTGTGCGCTGGAAGAGGGGTAGTCTTATACAGCGAGTATAGGCCAAACACCTATATTTTAACAGGAAAAGTAGGGGGTCGTCTTATACGCCCAGTCGTCTTATACGCCGGAAAATACGGTAAGTAAATTTAACGTTTTCTATGAAAAGTAGTTCTGAGGGGGGTCAAAAAAATATTAAAAGAAAAGTGACAATAATATAATAATATATTTATAATGTGGATTACATTTGGGCCCTCATATTTACCTCAGGCTATGATTGTGATTGTGATTATGATGGTACACTGTAAGAAACAATATATGCAGTGTTAGATTTGTTTTAAATGTCGCAATGGTTTTGCGGCTCCCAGTTTTTTTTTTCCCTTCGGAAACGGGTCCAAGTGGCTCTTTATGTCTTAAAGGTTGCAGACCCCTGTGCTAGGAGAAAGGCCGCAGCCCGGCCCCGCGCTTCCCCTTCCGGTCGGAGCTTCTGCGCGCCTCTCGCCGAGAAGCTGCACGCTAGGGCTCGTGCGCCGTCCTCTCGCGAGATTATAGGACCCGCGCGGGAGCTGGGTTCCAAAGAAGAGCAAAACCTACCACTTTCATGATGAATGGGAAATGGACTACTTCTTCATCATGGTTAAAGACAAGTGTTGTGTAATTTGTAACGCCCCAGTATCCTTGCCCAAAATGGGTGATCTGGAACATCATTATAAGGCTCTAAAATATTGTTGTTAAGGTTTAATTGACGTGCTGGCACTTTGAGGAAATTCTTTGGTTTTGTGCGGCAGTTTGGGCACTCGGGCTCAAAAAGGTTAGCCATCACTGCCCTATGGGCTCCAAATTTCACTACTTTTTCCAACTCCTCTCCGAAGTGTCCCCTTAAACAGGAGCTTGCTAAGATGGACCTTGGAGGAGCTGTCTGCCACCCACTTCCGCAGCCAGAGATAGTGGTGAGCCACCTCTACCAAGGCCATACTCTTGGCTAGACCTCTAATGAGATTATACATGGCCCGACTCCAGTCTTGCTGCTGCCCCCAGTGGATCTGGAGCAGAATCCCCCCCCCGCCAATGGTTCTAGCACCCCTTGTTCCCAGCACAGGCAGGCCCCAAGCAGCCCCAGCAACCCAGGCCCCACAAACTGAAGCCTTAACGAGAGAGAATTGATATCAAATGCTTGCTTCAATGTGTCCAACTTCCTATCCTGGACATCCTTGAGCACTGTACTGCCCTCTACCGGGATGGGCTTGAGAGAGTCCACTGTGATCCTCATAAGGAAGCAAGCATAGGGTACAACATGGACTGTGGAAGACATGTCCTAAAAAGCATAGAAATGTTTGGCAGGAACTGATGGCTGTTACTGCACCTGTGTGGCTAAAATAATTAGATGGAGAAATCTGTCCTCTGGGAGGAATGCTGTGTTCCTTGTGTCTAGTCAAGCACCTATGTACTCGAGGTTCTGGGTTGGGCCGAGATATGACTGGATAGTTTATCACAAACCTCAACTCTTGAAGGACTTATATGGTTTGATTTAGGGTGGAAGCGACTGCTGAAGCGGAGTCTGCCCTTACCTGCCAGTCATCTAAGTAGGGGAACACAAAGATTCCTCAGGTTCATAGGTAGACCACCACCACATCTAAGCACTTTGTGAATACCCTGGACGCTTGAGGCGAGTCCAAAGGGGGGACTCTGTATTGATAGTGGTTTTCCTGAAAGACAAACCTGAGGAATTTCTGTAGGCTGGGTGGATGAGGATGTGTGTATATGCATTGTTTAGATCCAGATAGCATAGCCAATCATTTTGTTTGAGGTACGGCAAGAGAGTGCCTAGAGAAATATAGTAACATAGTATATGACGGCACATAAAGATCAGTATGGTCCATCTAGTCTGCCCAGCAAGGCAGAGAGAGTAGGTGCACCTGCTGCTCCATGCAGGTCACTCCTCCCCATGCCTATATTTATTTATTTATTTAACATCTCTTATATACCGCACTATTATCATCAGCGCGGTTTACATGAAACAAACATATACATACAGGAAACTGTAGTGCATTTTACAAGTAACAGGAGTTTAGAACTTGGGAACAACAAGGTAACTATGTCTACTATAAAACTATCTACAATAATCTCTACGCATTAGTCACATTAGGGATTGTCTTGGTCTGAATATGGCGTTATTATTTCCCTTGTGGGAGATTAAGTTGGAAAATAGCTTAAGAATAGGTGGTGTTTGAGACTTTTTCTGAATTGTGTTAGGCTGGTTATAGCTCTCAATTCTGGTGGGAGGGCATTCCAGGCTATTGGGGCGTGAATGCTGAAGGCTCTTTTAGTTGTTTCCTTAGTGTATCTGACTGTTTGTTTTGGGATTGTTAATGTATTTATAGCAGCTAATCTTCTGGGTCTATTGAGGGTCTGCATGTGTAAAAGGTAGGCGACCGTTAATGGTGCTTGATTGTTTAAAGCTTTGAAGGTAGTGATTAAAATCTTGTATCGAATTCTTGCATTGGTTGGTAGCCAGTGTAGCCTTTTTAGAATTGGAGTTATGTGATCTGTTTTTGATATTCCTTCAAGAACTCTGGCGGCGGTGTTCATCGCCAGCTGGAGAGGATTTAGAGTTGATTGGGGGAGACCATGTAGAATTGCATTTGCAAAGTCGAGGTGAGGCATTATTAAGGCTTGATAGACGGTTCTGAAATCTGTGGGTTCCAGTAAAGGTCGTAAGTGGCGTAGTGTACGTATCTTGTGATATATTAGTTTTGTTATATTTTTTATGTGGGTTTTCATATTGAGGCGCTGGTCGAGGGTGATACCTAGGTATCGTATCGTAGGCTTTACTGTCAGTTCTTTGCCATTTATCTTTAAGGTAGTAGGAGGTGTGAAGTTTTGGTTCTTTGTGATAAACATCACATCGGTCTTGCTGTGGTTGATTCTTAGGTTCTGTGAGAGGAGCCAGTCTTCTACTGATTCGAAGCATTTTGTCAATGGAGTAAAATCAGGGTGGTTGATGGAGAATGGTATGTATAGCAGAATGTCGTCTGCATAGGCTAAACAGGTAACATTAAAGGAGCGGATGAGGTCACAGATTGGTTGCATATATATTAAACATTAATGCGGAAAGAGAGGATCCTTGTGGTACCCCTTGATCTTGGAGGAATGGTTCAGATGTTCTTTCATCAATTCTTACTTGTTGCCAGCGGTTAGTTAGATATGATATACACCAGTCAAGTGCGGATCCGAGAATTCCTTTTTCCTTAAGACGATCGATGAGTATTTGGTGGCTTACTGAGTCGAATGCAGCTGAGATGTCCATGAATATAAGGATGAATCCTTGGTGGATATTATCTATTCCTGTGATTAATGTATTGAATAAAGTGATGAGGAGGGTCTCCACTCCATGAGCTTCTCTAAAGCCGTGTTGTGCGGGGTCAAGTGGAGCCTCAGTGTCTATGTGCTGTTGTATTTGACGTTGGACCACTTTCTCAATTATTTTAGCTAAGAGTGGAATGCTGGATATTGGCCTGTAGGATGTTTAGGGGTGCACCCATTGCTCCATGTAGGTCACCCCTATTTGTTCAGATATAAGAAATAGTTATACTTATTTTGATTTTATCCTCTTGCTATAAAGGGATCCACTGTGTCTGTCCCATGCCATTTTGAATTCTGTCACTGTGTTTGCCCTCACCACTTCCATCGGGAGGGCATTCCAAGCATCCACCACTCTTTCAATGAAAAAGTATTTCCCGACATTGCCTTTCAGTTTATTCCCTTGCAGCTTCATGTTATGCCCTCTAGTTTTATAGCTTCCCCATTGCAGCTTCATGTCATGCCATCTCGTTTTATAGCTTCCCCGTCTTTGCAAGAGGTTTGTTTGTCCATTAATACTCTAAGTATTTAAAGGTCTGAATCATATCTCCCCTCTCCCTCCTCTCCTCCAGTGTACATGTTTAGATCTTCAAGTCTCTTCTCATAAGCCTTCTGATGCAGGCTCCAAATCATCATCTTGAATTTCTCTGACGAGAAATTTGTTGAGATTTCAGAGATCCAGTACAGGCCTGTAACCTTCTGTCTTTTTTGGAATCAGGAAATATATGGAGTAGAAACCCTGGCCCTGCAGAGCGGAGGGGACTACTCGATAGCTCCTTGTTCTAGCAAGGGTAGAATCTCCTGATTGAGCAAGGAAAAGTGAAGGTGATCCAAGGGTGGATTGTCTCTAGGGTTACCAACTGGCTCCAGATGCGCCCGACAGGCTTGATCCAGTCCTGGGTTTACCCCATTGCATGCAGGGACATGTAGTTCTGATTTCTCCATTGGACTCCATAAGAAAAACAAGACTACATGTCCCTGCATGCAATGGGGTAGACCCAGGACTGGATCAAGCTTGTCGGGCGCATCTGGAGCCAGTTGGCAACCCTAATTGTCTCACAAAATGATTGGGAGGATAAGTTTGGAACTTTAGTTGTAGGCCCTGAGACACTAAATGTAGGGTCCAGGGCTTGGAGGTGATACTTATCCAATGGTATGCGAAATGCACTAACCTCCCTGGGATCCTGGCAGGAGGAGGGAGAACGATGGGAAAATTGGCCATGCTCCTTTTGAAAGAGTCAAAAGCTCTGAGGCTGTTCAGTAGATGGGGCAGGTTGAGGTTTGGAAACCTTGGGTTTCCTGATCTGCTTTTGACCCAATTGTCTCTGCTGCTGTTGTGGACCAGGATAAGTAGCATAGGCCCGATATGGAGGGAAATATTTCTTCTTTAGGGAGAATGGCTTTTGGGTGGTAGTCTTTATTTTTTTATTTTTATTTTTTTAAAGGGTCTGTAGTTCTCCCTGACAGCCTCTTCATAGTTAGGTCATCTATTTCAATCTCACTGGCCTTTTCTCTCTACCTTTGACCAAAGAGGTTTTTACCATTACAGGATGTGTTTATCAATTTATCCTGGACCCACTGTTCCAGGTCAGATGCTTGGAGCCATGCTGTTCTTCTGGCACCTATGGTTCATGCGCTTGAGGTCAGATCTGCTATTTGCCCCAAAAGCAGACTTTATTAAGGATTTTGATGTGTTTTGGGCATGGATAACTAAGACCTGGTGAGCCACCTGTTTGTCAGGGGTAATAAGGAGGTGAATTCTGAGAAATCCCTGGACACGTTCTTGAGAAACATATCCATGTATAGCAAGTATTAATCAATTCTTGATGCTAGCATAGTACCCTGGAAGGCCTTTCTTGCAAATGCATCCAGTCTCCTGCCCTCCCTATGAACCGGCATGAATTCTCTTCATATTATCCTTGGTTTTTATCTTATATAATTACCAACTGTGGTCATTGTCCCCTGATGAAGGCCAGCTGGCCGAAACACAAGTAGGGCGACCATATAAAAGTTGTTTTTTTCCTCCAAGGGTTCCTTTGCCTGCTTCTGTTTGCCCATCTGCAAAAAGCCTCTAAGGAAGAGGCTGGCAAGGCTGTGATATGGACTTAGGTGGCATCAGGCACATTATTCACATCTTATTACTGTATGGTGAGCTATTCCCAAAGTGATGTAGGTTTGGTCAATATGTTGTATGGACTGAGGTTTAAAATCTAGCTCCATCTTCCTAGTACCCCATTTTTTATGGATGGGGGGGGGGGAGGGGGAGAGACACGAAAAAATGGCCTAAAATATGCCACAAAGAATAAGGCTGTTAACTGGTTGGCACTTTTGCGTTTCCTCCCCTCCCTTTTTGTTGCTAAAAGCAATCTGTAGCTAAGTATTTCCACCTGCGAGGGCAATGATGGCCTGCTTGTCCTCAGAAGACAGACTGTTTACCCATTACATATTCAGGACAGCAGGATAGCAGTCCTCAAAATGAAACCACCTTCTCTAGGAGTTAGCTTCTCCCAGGAATAGCTTTATACAGAACTGAGGTGGCCAAACAGAACAGTGCTTACACAGTAGCCCTATACATGTTTAGTGCACTGCTTTTTTTTGGGCCTTTGAGTGAATGAAGACTCCTGGCGACCCAGCAGCGCCTGGATTTTCTTGGCAGTGTGAACAGAAGTAGATTGCCAGGCCTTCCTTCCGAAGCAATGGAGGGTTAAGTGACTTGCCCAAGGCACAAGAAGTGCTAGTGGGAACAGAACCGTAATCTGTTACCAAGCCAGTGCTTTAACCATTAGAAATTTCCCATTATATCAGGTACCCTCTTAGTAGAAACTCTGAATATACTTATGTAACTTGCTGTGAAGTGCCACAGGTTAGGGCATTAAAAAAAAGCTGAAAATATTAAATAAATTCCTATTCGTCTCTCCGGGCCAGTCCAGGACATCTTGGGTGGTCAATCCGCTCCAGCAGCTGAGGACTGGAATCTAAAAGATTTTCCTGACAGCCTACCCAGCTCCCCTAGGTGTCAGCTAATCAGTCTTACAGTCCTCAGCAGCTGAGCTGGACGTTGTTGGAACAGCTCCCCAGAGATCCGAATAGGAAAGTGTTAGGGTTTAGCTAAGGGTTACTTCTCTGCTAAGGAGATCAACTGTTTGGTATGGCACTTTAGGCTTAAAAAACCCCCCAAAAAAACAAAAACTCGGAGATTACAGCTCAGTTTAAAGCTTGTACCTGTTGTCTTCCGGATAACGGGCTGAGCTTAAAAAAAAAATAAAATAAAATATAATCGCAAAGACACAGACGGTAAAGACAGACTTATCTGAAGGGGCTCTGCCCAGTCGGTAGCACTAGCGGTCGGGGAAGCTCCTCTTGACCCTCTGTGCACCGTCTTCACGAGGTAGAGCCTGCCTCTTCAAAGACGTTGCGATTCGGCAGTGGATAGCAGGCCTGGGAGCCCGTGTCCTCTCCCTGCTTTCGACGGCATCCTGGCATTTGCTTAGCGTTAGCAACGGCACAGCGGTGCTTGAGGGATCGATGAAGCTCCAGTCAGTCAGCAGGTGGTGAGTCGCCATTGGGCATTTAATTTCTTGGATTTGTGAGGATTTTTGTCTCTGACCGCGGAGTTTAGCTTCGGTGCGGGCGCTTTCCTCGACACGCGGTTTTTTGTTTTCTTTGGGGAACTCCATTCCGGCTCGGTTCACGCTGTTTATTTGCAATTGATTTTTTTCATTTCTGGGGGTTTTGTTTTCGGGGTCAGTGTTAACATGGAGGATAAATCCTCGGAGAGTGGTCTCATTTTACCTCACAGTGCAGGGGACAGAGCGGGAACGGCGGCCATTTTATCAGATCAGGCCGGTGCTCCCGCGCCCCTTAGTAAACCCCACAAGCGGAAAGCGAAGTCAGTGAAACAGACTGTGGCTACAGAACTAAAGCATCCGTCCATTCCTGCAGCTCCGGAGGCTCTAAGTTCTTATTTTTCTCCAGAGTTTATTCTCTCTCTACATCAGGCTTACCTCCTGAAGCAAACACAGGTTGCTCTTCCTCCTGGACCTGACAACCTCTTTGGTTCACCAGTAGCAGCCCCTTCAGAGGCTCACTTGGGTGAATCTAGCTCTGCGGTGCTGCAGGGCAGGGACCAGACTATGGAGCATATCGAGGCTCCTAGTGTGCCATCAGCAGGAGTGGAAGAAGGTGAGCTTCTCTCTGATCCAGGCTTAAGAATCTTGGTTAGGGGATTTGGAGGAAGGTGAGCTGGGTCCTGGGGAGGATACTAATGTTTTTCGGATGTTCCGTAAGGAAGAGCTGGGAGCCTTAATCTCTCAGTCTCTTTCGGCTTTGAATTTAGTCCTTCCAGCTGTACAGCAGGAGCCCTTAGAGGATCCTTTACTGCAAGGGTTCAGAACTGAAACCAAGTGTTTTCCTGTACATCGGGTTATCAAACAGATGATAGAAGCTGAATGGGAATTTCCAGAAGCGTCTCTCAGGGGAGGACGCTCCATGGCTCGGCTTTACCCTGTGCCTCAGGAAGAGAAGGATCTATTGCGTATGCCTACGGTGGATGCGTTGGTGTCGGCCGTCACTCGAAAGACCACCATTCCTGTTGAAGGGGGCACAGCTCTCAAAGATTTACAGGATCGTCGCTTGGAGGCTCTTTTGAAGCAGGCCTTTGATTCTAGTGCATTAGCCCTTCAAACGTCTATTTGTGGGGCTTATGTGTCTAGAGCCTCCATCCGCTGGCTGCAGGGGGAGCAGTCTTCGGAGAGAGTGGACGAAGCTACTGCGGACGTGGCAAAGCTAGAGTCGGCAGCTGCCTATCAAGCCGATGCTTTTTATGATTTGGTTCGCATCTCAGCTAAGGCTATGGCTTCCGTAATCGCCGCTAGGCGTTTCCTTTGGCTTAGGAATTGGGCGGCGGATGCGTCTTCCAAGGCGCGTCTTAGTAAATTGCCGTATAAAGGCAAGTTATTCTGTGAGGCCTTAGATAAGATTGTTAAGGATTTGGGTGACTCCAAAGGGGGGCGTCTGCCGGAAGACCGTCCGAGAGCTTCGAAGCAGGGCTCCATTCAACGGGGTCAAAGTCGGGACTTTCGCAGGTTCCGGGATGCACGTTTCACCCCTTATCAGCGCGGTCGTTTTGTGTCTAGAGGACATCCCTTTCGGGGCTCCAGAAGTTTCAGTAGAGGCTACTTTGGTGCCCAGCAGGCCGCAACAAAAAAGTCCCAATGAAGTGAGGCCGGTCCAGGTGGAGATTCCAGTAGGAGGTCGGTTACAGCTGTTCCTCTCCACCTGGGCCAGTATAACCACGGATCAGTGGGTTCTGGAGGTTATCAGAGACGGTTATGCCTTAGAATTCGAGCAATGGGTTCCAGACGCTTTTGTCCTGTCTCCCTGTGGTCCGCAGGCAAAAGAAGGAAGCGGTTGGAGAGACGCTCCGACGTCTCTTGTCTCTTCATGCGGTGGTTCCGGTGCCTGCAGACCAGTGCGGATTAGGTCGATACTCGATTTATTTTGCGGTTCCCAAAAAAGAAGGTTCTTTTCGCCCTATCCTAGACCTCAAGCACGTGAATCGTTGTTTGAGGGTGCCTCATTTTCGGATGGAAACCTTACGGTCGGTGATCCGCTCGGTTCGGCCAGGCGAGTTTCTTGCTTCCATAGATCTTACAGAGGCTTACCTGCACATTCCGATCCGGGCCGAACATCAGAAGTATCTTCGTTTCGCGGTGCCCATGGGTCATTTACATTCGGGCATTGCCGTTTGGGCTTGCCACGGCGCCTCACACCTTCACCAAGATAATGGTCGTGGTAGCGGCTGCGCTCCGAAAGGAGGGGATTCAGGTTCATCCCTACTTGGACGATTGGTTGATTCGGGCGTCGTCGCAGACAGAGTCAGTGAAGGCCACGGCGCAAGTGGTGCAAGTCCTAGAGCAGTTAGGTTGGGTCATCAACCATGCAAAGAGCCATTTGGAACCCGTTCGGCAGTTGATGTATCTAGGGGCCCTATTCGACACGGGTGTAGGGTCAGTTTTTCTTCCGATAGACAGAGTGTGGAAGATTTTATGGCAGGTGGCAGCGCTTCTGCGTGTCAAGGCTCCAACGGCTTGGAGGTACCTGCAATTGCTGGGGTCCATGGCGGCGGCCTTGGATCTGGTCCCGTGGGCTAGGGCTCAAATGCGGCCGCTGCAGAGCGCGTTGTTGTCCCGTTGGTCCCCTCAAGAGCATCCTCTCTCCTGCAGTTAGTCTGTCCAGACGCCGTGCATCTCAGCTTGCAGTGGTGGTCCATTCCAACCCATCTACAAGTGGGAGTTCCTCTGGAAGTGCCGAACTGGGTGTTGCTCACGACGGACGCAAGACTCTCTGGGTGGGGGGCGCATTGTCTGGGTCGTGTGACTCAAGGTGCGTGGTCGGCAGAAGAGCAGACCTGGTCGATCAATCGTTTGGAGCTCAGAGCGGTCCGTCTCGCGCTGCTGGTCTTTGTGGGAGTGCTTGTCGGGACGGCAGTTCGGGTTTTCTCCGACAATCAGGTAACTGTTTCTTACATCAACAGGCAAAGCGGCACGGGCAGTGCTCTGTTGCTGGAAGAATGCCTGCTGTTTCACTGGGCGGAAGCCCATCTCGTGGCAATATCGGCGGCTCACATGGCCGGCAAGGACAACGTTCAGGCGGATTATCTCAGTCATCGTCGTCTAGATCAGGGGGAGTGGGAACTGGACGAGGAGGTTATTTGGGAGATTTCTTGGAAGTGGGGACAGCCTGTCCTGGACCTTATGGCTACCCAGTCCAATGCCAAGGCCGCGCGGTTTTACAGCCGGCGCAGGGAACACATGTCGGAAGGTCTAGACAGCCTAGTACAGCCTTGGCCTCAACATCAGCTCCTTTATGTGTTTCCTCCGTGGCTGTTCTTGGGAAGGGTCATCCAAAGAGTGGCTGCTCACAGCGGTCAAGTGATTCTGGTAGCTCCGGATTGGCCGCGGCGTCCTTGGTATGCCGACCTGATGCGACTGCTCGTAGCACCTCCCTGGAGGCTGCCCGTTCGCAGCTATCTCTTGAGACAAGGTCCGGTGCTCATGCCGCAGGTGGATCGATTCTGTCTTACGGCCTGGCTCTTGAACAGCGCAGGTTGCGACGCAAGGGCTACTCCGGCGCGGTGATAGCTACTCTGTTACAGTCCAAACGGCGGTCCACATCGTCGGCTTAGAGTTTGGCGCTTATTTGAAACTTGGTGCGTTCAGCGTAAAGCGTTGCCCGAGGGGGCATCGCTACCGGACATTTTGGGGTTCCTTCAGGGGGGTTTGGAGAAAGGTTTGGCGCTTAGTACCTTACGAGTTCACGTGGCGGCGCTGGCCTGTTACAGAGGTAGGGTGCAGGGCAGGCCGCTTGCTTCCCATCCTGATGTGCTACGTTTTCTTCGAGCCGCTAAGAACATTCGGCCTCCTAGGCGTCCGGTAGTTCCTCCTTGGGATTTGAACCTGGTGCTTCAGGCGTTGTCGGATCCGTCGTTTGTCGGACATAGGTCGTAGCACCTACGAGAGTTGTCCTGGAAGACAGCCTTTCTGGTGGCCTTGTGTTCTGCTTGAAGGGTTTCAGATCTTCAAGCTCTATCCTGCAAAGAACCGTTCCTTCACTTTTCAGCGGAGAAGGTGGTGTTGAGACCGGTGCCTTCTTTTCTTCCCAAAGTGGTTTCTTCTTTTCACATCAATCAGGTCATTTCCCTTCCTACCTTCGAGGGGTTGGGGGACGGTGGCTTGGATCGTTCCCTTAGACGGCTGGACTTGGGCTGTGTGTTGCGTAAGTATCTCAAGGAAACAGCGGCCTTTTGTCAGTCCGACCGGTTGTTTGTTCTCTACGGGGGTGCAGCGAAGGGTAAGGCGGCCTCCAAAGCGTCTATCGCTCGCTGGGTGAAACATGCTATTCGCGCCGCGTACGAAGCAAAGCGCACGCCGGTTCCTCAGGGTCTTGGAGCTCATTCAACCAGAGGTCAGGCTACCTCTTGGGCGGAGTATGCGTTGGTTCCGCCGGTGGACATTTGTCGGGCAGCTACGTGGTCGTCTTTACACACATTTGCGAGGCATTATCGGTTGGATGTTCATGCTCGAGAGGACGCCAGAGTGGGCGCAGCGGCACTTGTGGCAGGTCTCGCAGGACCCTCCCGTTTTTAAGTACTGCTTTGGTACTTCCCAAGATGTCCTGGACTGGTCCGGAGAGACAAATAGGAAGAAGAAATTAGGCCTTACCTGCTAATTGTCTTTCCTGGAGTACTCTCCGGGCCAGTCCAGGACCCTCCCTTAGTGTATCTGCGAGTTTCAGAAGAGGATGGTGCTTGTTCGGTAGGTTGTTCTTTGATCAAGGAGCTGTACAATGCAGTGGTTTAGGATACTGAGGTTCCCTTTGCGAACAGATCAGAGGGAAATGATTAAAAAAAAAAAAAAAACACAACAGGAATAAGAGAAATGGACAGTACATAAACATGTCTCTTAGCACCTGCGGCAACGCTGCAGTGCCTCTGCTTCTCTTACAGAGAACACTGTGCTTGTCAGTCAATATTGCAAATAAGAAATGACTGCCTAAATACCTACATCTATATCTGAAGGGCAGGCACAGCGTTTTTGCCTGTTTTTTTCTTGTTTTGTTAGGTTTTAAGGGTTCTTAGGGCTAGCTTTGCTGCTTTGTGACCGAGAGACTGATTAGCTGACACCTAGGGGAGCTGGGTAGGCTGTCAGGAAAACCTTTTAGATTCCAGTCCTCAGCTGCTGGAGCGGATTGACCACCCAAGATGTCCTGGACTGCCCCGGAGAGTACTCCAGGAAAGACAATTAGCAGGTAAGGCCTAATTTCTTCTTATCCTTGAAACAAGTTCTCTAAAAAAAAATATTAGGCTAAAGTAGAAACTGATCCATTTGCATGTTTGTTAAAACAGTACTACATATTTAAAATCTAAGAAAACATAGCACTTTGCCTTTATTCTACCTAATTCCAGTTGGAGTTGATATTTCAAAAGGGAACAGCTCCTTAAGAATGTCTTTTTCAGTTCTTCTGTCTTCAATTACTGTTTTTCCCACCACCTGAAAAAACAAAAGCCAAACATACCAAACATTTAAATCAGCACTTGTGAAAATCTCATGTCCAAGGTGACAGTGGGTAAGGAACAGACAGCCCTGTGTGAATTTGGTCAGAAATCACCCAGTGCACAATATGAAACTGCTTCCCTGTTTAACTGGTGTTACAAACTTGGATATTTTCAAGCATCTTGTCTGTTTTGCTGTCTCCATGGCATCTTCAATTTTGTTCTTAGTTTCCTTCAACATGGAGAAATCTTTATTTGGTTATACAGATATCATCATTACCACTGAAAGAATGGTGAGGAGCAAAATAATTTAATCATCACCTCTATCAGTGCTGTATTCAGTAGATCACTGCATTTTGTATGACCGATATTATCAACATCCATGAATTTTTTATGACAAAGACACTCCATTTCTTCTTGCTGTGGCGAGGAAGAATGCTTCAGTATTAAAAGATAAGCTGGAATATAAATTTACTACACTGCCAATGTTCCAAACCGATTAGAAGTTTATTTCAGATCAGGAAGCTAATGCAACTAAAGTAACCAGGGTTGAGATAAAACCCAAAGTACAATCAGAAAAATTAAAGTATGATAAACCAATAAGGACATACTTTTACTTAAACATACATGATCAAAACAATTTCAAAACTACATAAAAACTTGTTTTCATTTTTAAAAAATTAAATTAAATTCACAGGTAACTTATGTAGCTGTATAAGGAGTACTTTCAACACCGATTTATTATGTTCTACTTGTATGAGTTATACATTCTTCCTACTTTGAATGCATTTTCAAAACTCCATATATTTATTCAAGAATGAAAATAATATTTACGTCATCTTTCGTTAGTGGCTTTTTTGGTGTCCTTCCAGGCATATCTGAGAATTCACCGATAGACAGTAACGGAGTTGTAGGCTTGAAACGTTCAGGTACTTTATTGATAACCTGCCGAGATTCAAACTGTTCATATTCAGAATGGGCCTACATAAACAAAGAAAAAATGTTCAAGTTAAGAGTCAAACTAAATTCTCATGGCAACAATTTCACAACTTTGCCTTCAGCTGTACAAATGCATGATTTTATACCTATATACTAAAATATGTACATTTTTTTATTTTTAATATCTGATGTCGATTTTGGCCTTAACACTCCATGGTATAGCCTGCAAATTCAATAGGTGACTTGCACATGAAATCTCTTAGCACCATATGAAGACTTATGAAAGGTCTAGGTCCGATGCCCTTTTGCCATAAATGGCAGCTTGACCCTTAGCGGTAGTAAAGGATTACCCACCTGGAGTCATAGGCACCACTTTGAACCTGGCACCATCCTGGACAGGAGCAAGTGGATATTGCTCCCGCCTGGATCCCCTAAACCAGTGGTTCTGAAACCTGTCCTTGGGATCACCAGCTAATCAGATTTTCAGGATATCCATAATGAATATGTATGAGAAAGATTTGTACATAATGGAAGTAGTAGGCATGCAAATGTCTCTCATGCATATTTCATTGTGGATATCCTGAAAATCTGACTGGCTGGTAGTCCAAGGATAGGTTTCAGAACCACTACCCTACTACCAGAGAATGGTTCAGGAAGGCCAAGGGTGGCGGGGGTTGGCCTGCACTATGTGTTTTTTCAATGCATCAGTGCTTTTAAGAAGGGCTCCCCAAGAGAACACCACAGCTTGCAAGGTTACTAATAGTGATTCCTGCAGTAAACTAAGCAGTGACAGAATATAAAATTGTACTGTAATTTAGTAATTTCCCCCCCTAAATGATGAGGTGCAAATGTATGCAAAGCAGCTTATTGTGTAAATGGAAAAAACAGCTTGTGAAGTTTAACATAACTTCTAATGTTGGTGTTAAATCACCCCTCACCCTAAGCATCAGCCAGCTATGTGCAAACCGATGCTCCCAGAGTGATGCTTGGTGTGTCTTGTCCCCTCCTTGGACCCCTACCTGGTTTGTAAGTGTGTAAGGGAAAATATGGTAAAGTCCAAAGAAGTACTCCCACTCACAGGTCCAAAATACAGGAAAAGAGCAAGATGATTCAATGACAATCACAAAATGATTTACAAAGTTAATTTATTGCCTTGTTATATATCTCACTCATCCCAGTTTTCAGCCTAGGGGTATATTGAGTAAGGTGTAATTAGGCTTTACCTGCTAACTGCCTTTCCTTGAATCCCTCCAGTCCAGAGGCATGGGTTGTGCCCCCCAAGCAGCAGATGAAGACTGAATATGATCAGCTTTGCTGATGTCGCCTACTAAAGGCACTGTACATTAGCAGCCTGGCCAGTATTAGAGTTACAAAGCAGAATTTAAGCCAACGGAGACCAAATCCGTCCTAAACACAGGAAAAAAACAGCAAGGAGTGTAGCACCTGATACTTCTCAGGCCACGCCTCCGGGACATGGTCTCAACAAAATCCCTTTATCTCAGAGTACTGACATCATAGCTCACCTTATCTTCGATTTTGTATTTTTTCCATTTTTCCTCCTTTGTTATCTCTTGCTCTTAAGGAGTACCTCGTTCAGCATCATTCACCACCAGACCAAACAACCAGACTGGATAAGCGCTAACGCGAGAGGGCCTCAACTGAACTGGAGGGATTCAAGGAAAGAGTAGTTACTCACCTGTAACAGGTGTTCTCCAGGAGCAGCAGGAATCAGTCCTCACATTTGGGTGACGTCGGCGCCGACGGAGCCCTCATGCGGAGCATTTCCCCAGCTTTCAAAGAAAGCCTTTGGGAATTGCAGCATGCATGCGCGGCCCCCTTCCCGCCCAAGGGTGCCATCTTGCTCAGTCTGATGACATAGCTAAAAGACAGCAAAATAGCAAAAATAAATCATATGACTGCAACTCCAAGGGGAGGAGGGAGGGTTGTGAGGACTGATTCCTGCTGCTCCTGGAGAACACCTGTTACAGGTGAGAAAACTACTCTTTCTCCAGGACCAAGCAGGAAGTCAGTCCTCACATATGGGACTCCCCAGCTTAAGGCTACCGGAGACCTCAAGCCGAAAAAATGAGCTCCCTCTAGCTCGTCAGTACGTAAGGAAGGAATCTTCTCTGAGAATGCCCCCGACTGGTAGCCCAACACCAGGGCCGGAGGGTAGGGGTTGCCTAAACCCCTAAGAGATTATGGAGTACTGCCTGTCCGAAAGCACTGTCCCTGCGGGACTCCCTCTCAAGGCAGTAATGGGCCGCAAAAGTCTGGCTTGAAGACCAAGTAGCGGCCCGGCAGATGTCTGCCAACGGAACAGAGCGGAGATGAGCCACTGACGCAGCCTTCGCCCTGACACGATGAGCCGTGACTCGACCCTCTAACGAGAGGCCGGCTGCCCCATAAACCCAGGCGATACAGTCAGCGACCCATATGGACAAAGTACGCTTGGAGACATGTAGCCCCAACTTATTGGGGTCAAAAGAAACGAAGAGCTGAACAGCCCTCCGGTGCTCCCGCGTACGGTCGAGGTAGAAGGATAACACCCTCCTACAGTCCAGGGTATGCAGGACCATCTCAGCCCGGTTGGCATGCGGCCTGGGAAAGAAGGTTGAAAGAACCACCTCCTGATTGAGGTGAAAAGGGGAGACAACCTTAGGAAGAAACTTCGGGTGAGTCCGTAAGACTACCCTATTCCTGTAGAACCTAGTGTAAGGAGAATCAGACACTAGTGTCTGAAGTTCACTCACTCGCCTAGCAGAGGTAAGAGCTACCAGAAACAAGGTTTTCCAGGAGAGAAAACGGAGAGGGCAGGTAGCCATAGATTCAAATGGCGGACAAGTAATCCGCTGTAAGACCACATTCAGATCCCACTCAGGGGCTGGTGGACGCAAAGGAGGCTTAAGCAGGAGGAGGCCTCTGAGAAAACGAGCCAAAGGGTGGTTGGAAAGAGGCCTCCCGTCCACCGGAGAGTGGTGCGCTGAGAGAGCACTGAGGTGAACCCTGACAGAGTTGGACTTAAGGCCTAGATTGGAGAGGTAAAGCAAATATTGCAATACTACCGCTACCAAGCACGAGAAGGGATTCTCGCTGTGCTGAGCACATCATGTGGAGAATCTATGCCACTTAAGAGCGTAGGATTTCCTGGTGGATTGCCGCCTAGAGGCTAAGACCACGTCTTCCACCTCTCGAGGCAGGAGTAGGGGAGCCAGGACTACCCTTTCAGCAGCCAGGCCATCAGATGAAGGGACTGGAGGTTGGGGTGCAAGAGAGACCCCTGGTCCTGAGACAGGAGATCGTGTTGAATTCCCAGAGGCAGGGAGTGTCCATCACCAGTTGCAGCAGGAATGGGAACCACAATTGCCTCGGCCACCTGGGGGCTATCAGAATCATTGAGGCCCTGTCCTTGAGGACCTTGAACAGTGTTCGAGACACTAGTGGCGTGGGAGGAAACGCATATAGTAGGCCTTGGGACCACGGAATCAGAAAGGCATCCGCTGCTACTCAGAGGATGCGGTTGTCTGGAACAGAATCTCAGGAGTTGCCGGTTCAGAGGGCTGGCAAAGAGATCCATGGTGGGGAGGCCCCACCTGAGAAAGATCTGCTGAACCACCAATGGATTTAATCTCCATTCGTGTGGTTGCAGGATCCTGCTCAGTCTGTCCGCCAGGTAATTTTCTTGACTGGGTAGGTAGACAGCCCTGAGGAGGATTCCGTGATTGACGGCCCAAGAGCACAGCCGTTGTGCCTCCTGACAGAGAAGGAGCCTGTGCCTCCTTGTTTGTTCACGCAAAACATGGCAACTTGATTGTCCGTCTGGACCAGCACAGACTGGTGAGATGTGAGGTGGGAGAAGGCTCTCAGAGCTAGGTGTATTGCTCGTAGCTCCAGGAGGTTTATCTGCTGAGCAAGCCTCCCAAGGAGTCCAGAGACCCTGAGTACATGCCCCTTGGCAATGTGCTCCCCAACCTAGAAGAGAAGCATCTGTCGTCAGCACTCGAGAATGCAGAGGGGATTGAAAATCCACTCCGAGTACCAGATTCGGAAGATGAAGCCACCATTGTAGAGAGGAGACGAGCAGGGTGGATATTCTCACCGAGTCTGCAAGGCTCCCTGTGGCCTGATGCCACTGAGTTCGAAGGCTCCACTGAGCAGGCCGAATGTGCAGGCGGGCATTGGGTGTTACATGAACTGTGAAAGCCATATGGCCGAGAAGTCTCAGGAATTGCCTGGCGGAGACCAGTGAATTGCTGTGAAATTACCTGGCTACATCCATAAACCGGAGGGCCCTGTGCACTGGTAGAAAAGCCCTCGCCTGAAGAGTGTCTAGCCTTGCTCCTATGAATTCCAAGTTCTGGGACGGGAGCAAAGTGGACTTTGCGAAGTTTATGACAAATCCCAAGTGCTGAAGCAGAGCCACAGTGCGAAGGGTGGCTTGACTGGCCTCCTGGGAAGACTGGCCCCTTATGAGCCAGTCGTCCAGGTATGGAAACACAAAAAGACTTTGAAGCCTCAGGTAGGCCGCTACCACCGCCAGGCACTTGGTGAATACCCTGGGAGCGGAGGTTAGGCCAAAGGGAAGTACTCTGTACTGGTAGCGGTTTCCCCCCACAACAAATCTGAGATATTGTCTGTGGTCTGGATGAATAAGGATGTGAGTATAAGCATCCTTTAGATCTAAGTAGCATAGCCAATCTCCCTGCTGGAGGTAGGGCAGCAGGATTCCAAGGGTAAGCATCTTGAACTTTTCCCTCTCCAGGAACTTGAGGATGCGCAAGTCTAGGATGGGTCTGATGTCTCCTGTTCTTTTTGGTACCAGAAAGTACCTGGAATAAAAGCCAAAAAAGAGAGAGTGGACTCGATACCGGCGTATCAGGCCAAGGCAGGAAAAGGATCCGGTGTCGAACCGAAGGAGAAAAAGAAAAAAACAGGGAAATCAACTTTTTCCTAGGGGAAAAACGAACTACGTCCGTCGGGCACCGTGGAAAAAAGACTGAGCAAGATGGCACCCTTGGGCGGGAAAATGGCACCCTTGGGCGGGCTTTGAAAGCTGGGGAAATGCTCCGCACGAGGGCTCCGTCGGCGCCGACGTCACCCATATGTGAGGACTGACTTCCTGCTTGGTCCTGGAGAAAGGCAAATAGCAGGAAAGGCCTACACTTTCAGTGTTATCCCTTCAGTCCAGTCCAGATGCATGGGATGTATCACAGCAGTGCCACTTACTGGGAGGGACCCATGAGTCCAGCCTGCAGCACTCTCACCCCAGCCCTGACAGAGGCAATAATGCCTGGCAAAGGCATGCAAGGACACCCAGGTGGCTCCACGGGCAGTACCAGGCTCGCTGCTGCCCAGAAAGGAGAAATTTTTACTTAACGTTAATTTCCTTTCCTGTATCCATGTTAGACCAGCCCAGACAAGTGGGTTGTGTCCTTGTCAGCAGATAATGAAAGAAGAAGATTCTAGAAGCTTAATGACATCACCCTTGATAGATAACCCTGTACCCCTAGGGGTCAGCTTCAGTATACCCATAACAAGCAGAGTGGTCTGCAGCCATCGAAAGAAATTAACATTGTAAAACAAAGAAACTATTTACATGGTGGGAGCCAAGAGCTATACAAGAAGCAATAGGCCAGGCACACCACTGAATTCTTAGGTGCCGACATGGCCAAGTCAGAAAATTGCATCACAATGGGGAGGGTTCTGGACTGTTCTAGCATGGATACAAGAAAGGAAATTAACGGTAAGTAAACTTTTTCCTTCCAGTACATCATGCTAGACCAGTTCAGACAAGTGGGGCATACCAAAGCTAAGTCCCCTCTGGGCAGGAAGATACGGCGGCAGCCAAAACGCTGGCTCCAAACTGAGCTGCTTCCCGAGCGTGGAGGTCCAGACAAGTGTCGAATAAAGGTAGAAAGCAAAGACCAAGTGGCGGCTCTACATATATCTAGTGGGGCAACCTGCGCTCTCTCTGCCCAAGTTGCCACCTGAGCCCTAGTAGAGTGCTCAGCAGGTACAGGCTTGCTCTGAAGAATGTACGCGGCCTCAATTGCCTGCTTGATCCACCGAGCGAAGGTGGTCTTAGAAGCAGCCTGTCCCTTGCGGCGACCTCCAATCAGCACAAAAAGGTGATTGGAGAGGCAAAAGGAATTGGTGACCTTGAGGTACTGCCGCAACGTCCTTCCGACATCAAGAAAATGGAGCACAAGAGTCTCACCTACTTGTTGCCCTTTCGGGAAAGAGGGGAGGATCACAGACTGGCTCACATGGAATGTGAACAAAACCTTCGGCAAAAAGGAACTGGGCAGTTACGCCTTCCGGGGAGGACAGAAACGGATTCCGACAGGACAGCGCCTGAAGCTCAGAAACTGAACAAGCTGAGGTGACTGCCACCAGAAGGACAGTCTTCAGAGTCAAATCATTAAGGGATGTTCGGTGGAGAGGCTCGAACGGAGGCTTAGACAGAAAGGTCCCAGGATGGGACTAACGGGCGGATAGGGGGACAGAGTACATACCTCACGTAAAAAACAAATGAGATCAAGATGAGAAGCTAGGGAACGACCTCGTAGAGGACTTCAGAAGAATGTGAGAGCAGCTATCTGAACCTTCAGGGAATTCAGGGCCATACCCTGATCAAACCCGTCCTGAAGGAAGGCCAGGATGTCCAGAACCCTTGCCTTCCAAGGAGGCAATGACCCGCTAGAGTACCTTGTGGTGAAATGCTTCCAGACCCTAGCATAGGCCCACAAAGTAGAGGGGCAACACGCCTTCAGAAGAGTGGCTATCACCTGAGGCAAATAGTCCTTCTGTGCTAGGTTCTCTGCTTAAGAGCCAAGTCGTAAGAGTAGGGAGATTGATCGTCCATGATAAAATCGGCCCCCGTTGCAGGAGCCCCCTGCAGGTGCAGAGTGATAAAGGCATAGCTAACGAGAGGAGTACTAAGTCAGTGTACCATGGGCGTTGTGGCCAGTCGGGCGCTACTAGGATGACCTGCCTGTGGTAGGACTCAATGCGCCTGAGAAGCCTGCCTATCAGAGACCATGGTGGAAATGCATAGAGAAATGGGCCCCCAGGCGAGGGTTGGACTAGAGCATCGGGCCCCTGAGAACCCGGTTCCCTGCGGTGCCTGAAGAAAAGTGGCACTTTGGAGTTGGGGCTGTCGCCATGAGGTCTACTACTGGGCAACCCCAGCAGGCCACGATTTTCTGGAAAGCCTTTGGGGAGAGCTCCCATTCGCTGGGGTCCAGAAGATGCAGACTGAGAAAATCCGCATGGACATTCTCCACCCCTGCAATATGCTGTGCGGAGAGGGTTGAAGATGTTCCTCTGCCCACGGGAATAAAAGGGCCATCTACTGTGCCACTCCTGGACATTTCATGTCCTCTTGACGATTGAGATAGGCCATCGTTGTCGCATTGTCCGAGTGTATGCAGACTGCCTTCTGAGGAGCATGGGCCAGAAGGCCAGAAACGCCAGGCGGACCGCTCTGGCCTTGAGATGACTGATCGGCCAGGCAGCTTTCTGGGCTGACCAAGAGCCCTGTGCTATTCGACCCAGAGAATGAGCTCTCCAGCCGGCAAGACTGGTATCGGTGGTAAGTGGGACCAAAAACGGAGTCTCTAGCGGGACCCCTTGCAGGAGGTTGCGATGGGACAGCCACCACTGGAGACTGTGGCACACTGCCAAAGGTAGAGGAAGACTGAACTGATAATCTTGGGAGCTGGGGGTCCATCGGGACAAGAGAGCCTGCTGGAGAGGATGCATATGTGCCTGAGCCCAAGGAATCATGTCCAGGGTGGATGCCATGGTCCTGCGGATCTGCAAGTAGTCCCAGGCTGAAGGTGGCCGAAGCTGAAGAAAGCTTCTGAGCTGAGTGACTAGCTTCTTGCATCTATCCAGGGTAAGGAAGACCCGACCCACCCCAACTGTCGAAACAGGCCCCAAGGAAATCCAGTGAATGAGAAGGCCGCAAACTGCTCTTGTCCCGATTGATGATCCAGAGGCGATGCAAAAAGGATGCCACCTGCTGAACCGCCTCTGCTGCCTCCTGTTGAGACTTCGCCCAAATAAGCCAGTCGTCCAGGTAAGGGTGAACCCAGTACCCTGGCACCGGAGGGCAGCCGCTGAAACCACCATTACCTTGGTGAAGGTGCAGGGAGCTGTAGCCAGGCCAAAGGGCAGAGCCCGGAATTGATAATGGCTACCCAGCACAACAAAGCAGAGGTACTGCTGGTTCTCTGAGCATATGGGAATGTGAAAGTAAGCCTTAGCTAGATCAAGAGATGCCAGAAACTCACCAGGTCGGACTGCATGAATGACTGATCATAGCGTTTCCA
Organism: Ichthyophis bannanicus; assembly: GCA_033557465.1. Taxonomy (NCBI): domain Eukaryota; kingdom Metazoa; phylum Chordata; class Amphibia; order Gymnophiona; family Ichthyophiidae; genus Ichthyophis; species Ichthyophis bannanicus. The sequence continues at coordinate 486,629,856 of CM066037.1, forward strand.
TTTGAAAAACGCGACACATGCAGGCATCTGTTTACCCCCTTCAGATCCAGAATAGGCTGGTAGAAGCTGTCCTTCTTGGGCACCACAAAGTAAATGGAATAATGCCCTGACCCAGCCTCCGCAGGGGAAGGGGTGGGGGGAACTGGGCAGATCACCTGGAGTTGAAAAAGGCACTGCAGAGTCTCCTGGATGGCCAGACGTTTGCCCAGCACCCAGAAAGGGGAGAACAGAAAGGTAGATGGGACAGGCCTGTCTAACTCAAGGGCATACCCATGGGTAATGACCTCCAGCACCCACTGGTCTGAGGCTATTCGGGTCCATTCGCTGCAGCTGCCCACCCACAAGCAGCACCCGTGAATGGACCCCGAGCCAGTCAGCAAGAGGGTCTGGCGGCGCCAGCGAACTTGTTGGAGAAGCTGTCCTTCCGCCGACTGGGGCTGGGACCCCGCCTTAGTAAAGTAAGAGTTGGGACAACCAGGCCTGAAGCAGCACATGTCCAGACCATGCAACCTGTAAGGAGCAGCAGAAGACACATGGGAACGACGCGAAGCTGCTTTAGGCCTGTCCTCCGGTAGCCGTTGAGGTTTGACTTTGCCAAGGTCCTTGACCAGCTTGTCTAGATCCTCCCCAAACAGAAGATTGCCCTTAAAGGGCAACTTGGCTAGACGAGCCTTGGAAGCAGAGTCTGCATTCCAATGACAGAGCCAAAGCCATCGCCGAGCCACAGTTGAAGCCACGATAGCCCAGGCTGATAAACGAAGCAAATCATAGAAGGCATCTCCCAGGAAAGCAGTGACAGACTCCAAGTGGGCCAGAGAGGGATCTTCTGGAAGCAATTGGAGCCAACGCAACAGTGTTCTCGCAGCTAAACTGCCACACACTGAGGCCTGTAGTGCCATTGAAGATGAAGAAAATATCGTCTTTAAGAAACCTTCAACCTTCCAGTCAATCTGATACCGACGAGCCGTACCCCCTCGACCGTGATAGTGGTGTGCTTAGTTACCACCATTACTAAGGCATCAACCTTTGGGAAATGCAGCCACCACTAGATAATCCGGGGTCCAGAGGTAGGTGCAACCCAGGCAGCGAGTGGACCTGAGGGAGCCTTCCAGAGAATCCCATTCCTGAGTGACCATTTGCTGCAACTCAGGGAGAAAAAAAGAAAGTGTAGTTACTCACCTGTAACAAGTGTTCTCTGGGGACAGCAGGACTCAGTCCTCACCTATGGGTGACGTCGGCGCCGACAGAGCCCTCATGCGGAGCAAATCCCCAGCTTTCAGAGAAAGCCTTTGGGAGCTGCCATCATGCATGCGCGGTCCCCTTCCGCCAAAGGGTGCCATCTTGCTCAAATGACAAAGCTAAAAGACGGCAAAAATAAAAAAATGTAACAATAACGGGACTGCAACTCCTAGGGGAGGAGGGAGGGTCGCGAGGACGGATTCTCACCTGTTACAGGTGAGTAAGCGTAGTTACTCACCTGTAACAGGTGTTCTCCAGGAGCAGCAGGAATCAGTCCTCACTTATGGGTGACGTCGGCGCCGACGGAGCCCTCGCGGAGCAATTTTCCCCAGCTTTCAAAGAAAGCCTTTGGGAATTGCAGCGCGCATGCGCGGTCCTCTTCCCGCCCAAGGGTGCCATCTTAGCCAGTCAGATGACATAGCTAAAAAGACAGCATAAAAAATTTGCAAAAGAACATAAGCAGACGATTGCAACTCCAAGGGGAGGAGGGAGGGTAGTGAGGACTGATTCCTGCTGCTCCTGGAGAACACCTGTTACAGGTGAGTAACTACGCTTTCTCCAGGACCAAGCAGGAAGTCAGTCCTCACTTATGGGACTCCCAAGCTCAAGGCTACCGGAGACCCTAAGCACAAAAATGAGCTCCCTCTAGCTCAGCAGCACAGAAGGAAAGAATCTTCGCTGAATTATCACCCACCGGTAGCCCACATCCGGGATGGAGGGTAGGAGTTGCTCAAACCTCAAAGAGATTACGGAGGACTGCCTGTCCGAAAGCACTGTCCCTGCGGGACTCCCTCTCGAGACAGTAATGGACCGCAAAAGTCTGGCTCGAAGACCAAGTAGCGGCCCGGCAGATGTCTGCCAGCGGAACAGAGCGGAGGTAAGCCACTGACGTGGCCTTTGCCCGAACGCAATGAGCCGTGACTCGACTTTCTAAGGAGAGTCCGGCTGCCCCATAAGCCCAAGAGATACAGTCCGCAACCCAGATGGACAGAGTACGCTTGGAGACCGGGAGCCCCAATTTATTGGGGTCAAAAGACACAAAAAGCTGAGCAGCTTTACGGTGCTCCCGCGTACGGTCAAGGTAGAAGTTCAATGCCCTTCTACAGTCCAGGGTATGGAGGACCGTTTCAGCTCGGCTGGAGTGTGGTCTGGGAAAGAAGGTTGGAAGTACCACCTCCTGATTGATGTGAAAAGGGGAGACCACTTTAGGCAGAAATTTCGGGTGAGTCCGTAGGACTACCCTATTCTTGTAGAACCTAGTGTAAGGGGGATCAGACACGAGGGCCTGCAATTCACTTACGCGTCTAGCGGAAGTGAGGGCTATCAAGAACAGTGTTTTCCAAGACAGAAAACGGAGAGAACAGGTAGCCATAGGTTCAAAAGGCGGACAGGTGATCCGCTGCAAAACCACATTCAGGTCCCAGTCAGGCGCTGGCGGGCGCAGAGGTGGTTTAAGTAGAAGGACACCTCGGAGAAACCTCGCTACGAGAGGGTCATTGGAGAGAGGTCTGCCGTCCACCGGCACATGATGTGCTGAAAGAGCACTGAGGTGAACTTTGACGGAGTTGGACTTAAGTCCCAGATTAGAGAGGTGCAGCAAGTACTGCAAGAGCACCGACACCGGGCAGGAGAAGGGATCCTGAGACTGTTGGGTACACCAGACTGCAAAGCGACGCCATTTAAGGGCGTAGCATTTGCGGGTAGAAGGCCGTCGCGAAGCCAAGACGACCTCCTCCACCTCCGCCGGCAGGAGAAGGGGAGCAAGGACTACCCTCTCAGCAGCCAGGCCATGAGGTTGAGAGACCTGAGGTTGGGGTGCAGTAGGGACCCCTGATCCTGAGTGAGGAGATCCGGTTGTACCCCCAGAGGGATTGGATCCTCCACCGCCAGTTGCAGTAGGAGCGGAAACCACGGCTGCCTGGGCCAGCGAGGGGCCACCAGGATCATGAAGGCTTTGTCTCGGAGAACCTTGAAAAGAGTCCGAGAGACTAGTGGGATGGGAGGGAAAGCGTACAGAAGGCTCCCCGACCATGAGATCAGAAAAGCGTCCGCTGCCACCCGAAGGAGGTGTGGCTGACGAGAGCAGAAGCGAGGAAGCTGCCGGTTGTGAGGACTGGCAAAGAGATCCACCGTGGGGAGGCCCCACTTGAGGAAGAGCTTCTGAACTACCAAGGGATCCAGACGCCACTCGTGCGGCTGGAGGACCCTGCTGAGTCTGTCCGCAAGGCAATTTTCTTGGCCCGGGAGATAAACTGCCTTGAGGAGAATGCCGTGACTGACGGCCCAAGAGCAGAGCTTCTGTGCCGCCCGGCAGAGGAGGAAGGAGCCCGTGCCCTCCTGCTTGTTCACGTAGAACATGGCAACTTGATTGTCCGTCTGGACAAGGACGGACTGGTGGGAAGTCAGGTGGGAGAAGGCCTTGAGAGCTAGGCGGATCGCCCTGAGCTCCAGGAAGTTGATCTGCTGAGCAGACTCCCACGTGGTCCAGAGGCCCTGAGTACGTGCCTCTTGGCAATGTGCTCCCCAGCCCAGGAGGGATGCATCGGTGGTCAGCAGCCGGGTCGGCTGAGGTGACTGAAAAGGCATTCCGAATATCAGGTTCGGCTGCCGGAGCCACCACCGGAGAGACGAGATCAGCGGCTCGGAGACGCGCACTAGGTCTGCTAGGCCGCCTGTGGCTTGTCGCCACTGCTGGCGGAGACACCATTGAGCAGACCGCATATTCAGGCGGGCATTGGGGGTCACATGGACGGTGGAAGCCATATGGCCGAGTAGTCTCAGGAAGCGCCTGGCGGAGACCAGGGGCTGGCTGCGAAAGCGGTCGGCTAGGTCCATGAGCCGTTGAGCCCTGTCGAGCGGTAGGTATGCTCGCGCCTGAGGAGTGTGCAGCCTTGCGCCGATGAACTCGAGATCCTGTGAGGGGAGCAAAGTGGACTTTGCGAAGTTTATAACAAAGCCCAAGTGCTGCAGAAGAGTCACCGTGCGGCGCGTGGCGTCGGTGACCTCCCGAGCGGACGCTGCTCTGATGAGCCAGTCGTCGAGGTACGGAAAGACAGAGGCCGTGAAGCCGGAGATGGGCCGCCACGACCGCGAGACATTTTGTGAAGACTCGCGGTGCGGAGGACAGGCCAAAGGGCAGTACTCTGTACTGGTAATGATTTCCTGCCACCACAAACCTTAGGTATTGGCGGTGGCTTGGGTGGATGAGGATGTGCGTGTAGGCATCCTTTAGATCCAAGGAGCATAGCCAATCTCCCTGCTGGAGGTAGGGCAGAAGGATTCCAAGGGTAAGCATTTTGAACTTCTCCCGCACAAGGAACTTGTTGAGGTTGCGCAAGTCCAGGATGGGTCTGAGGCCCCCTGTTCTCTTTGGTATCAGAAAATACCTGGAATAAAAGCCTTGACCTCTCAGGTGGTGTGGCACCGGTTCCACCGCCTGTTCCTGCAGAAGACCTGCTAACTCCTGAAGGAGTAATTCCCTGTGCAGAGGGGGTCGCGGAGGTTCTCCCGGAAAATAGGAGGGAGGAACCTGGTGGAAGTGGAGAAGATAGCCTTCTCGCACGACTTGAAGCACCCAGGCATCTGCGGTGATGCTGGACCACCTGTGGGCGAAGTGAACCAGCCAGCCTCCGGTGCTGGGAGGAACCAGCGGGGGGGGAAAGGCTATGCTGTGTGAGTCAAAAACCCCCACCCTGCGGAGCAGGGGCTGGTGGTGCAGGCTTGGGGGCTTGCTGCCTACGGGACCCGTTACCCCGTCCCTTGGCCTGCTGGCCCTGTTGGGGAGCTGCAGGGGCCTGATAATGGGGGTATTGTTTGTAGGCAGCCGCCTTCCTCGGGTAAAAGGACTTTTTCCCCGAGCCCTTCTTTTTCTGGGAAGGGGCGGAGGTCTTCCTAGAAAGCCTGGTCCTGGTGAGAGTCTCAGTCTCAATTTGCGCAGCCTTTTCCGCCATGGGCTTGCCAAAGAGGTTTTCGCCTCGGCAGGGGACATCGACCAACTTGTCCTGCACCCAGGGCTCAAGGTCTGACGACTGAAGCCAAGCCTGTCGGCGGGCACCGATGCCGGCTGCGGCCACTCGAGCCGATGCTTCAAAGCCATCATAGGCTGCTCGGGACATGAACTTTGAGCATTCCCGAATGCCAGTGGACAAGGCTAGGAACCTCCGCAAGGGTTCCTCGGACAGACCAGCGGAGAATCCGGCTAGCTCTTTAGCCAGATCCCGGAGATACATGCCCATGTATAGCTGGTAAGTCTGGACACGACATGCGAGCATAGAGCCCTGGAAACACTTCTTGCCAAGGCCATCCAGGTTACGGGCCTCCCTTCCAGGAGGCACCGAGGAGTGCATCTTCTGGCTCTTAAGACGATGCATGGCCGATTCCACTACCATGGAATGGTGTGGCAGCTGTGCCTTTTGAAAGCCAGGGCTCTTGCGGACTCGATAGATAGAATCGACCCGCTTGCTCAGGACCGGCGAGGAGGCCGGACTCTCCCACATGCGGAAGAGTAGTCGTTCCAGCATAGGAGGAACCGGTACAGTAAAGTGTTCCCTCGCGGGAGAGTCATACTGGAGGGCGTCGAGCTCTTCGGCTCGAGGCTCCTCCTCGGGATCCGCAGGGAAGGCCAAAGCCTTGGCCATATCCCTAACGAAGTCCGAGAACCGGGCATCCTCCGGGGGGGACTGCTTCCGAGGCTCGGACTCCGGTGAGTCCGATGGGACACACCGAGTCCGGAAAGAATCAGGCGACTCTTCCTCCTCAGACTCCCAGACCGACTCCGACGAGGACTCGGTGGGGTCGGCCCGGGCAGGGCGCGGCGCCAGCCGCCCCGACGCCGAGGGAGTCGGCGTCGGCGACCTCGGTCCCGAACGGGAGGCCGAGGGTGACCTCGACCGAGGATCGACTCGAGTTCTCATCGACTCGAGGATCGGCTCGGTCTCCGGGGTCGACTTGGACATCGACGTCCCGGCGGTCGGGGCAGCGGCGCCAGCGAAGCCAGCGAGCAGTGCCCTCTGCTGGTCCATGAAGGCAGACAGTCTGCTCTCCAAGGCCGTCAACCTGAGTCCGAGCTCAGGTGACCCAGCAGCCCCCGACTCGGGCCCCGACGACGTCGGCTGTCGCGGAGGCGAGTCCAGAAGGACCACAGGACTTACCCGGGCAGGCATCTCCGACTCCAGGCGAGGTCGCTTCGGGATGTGTTCCTTCTCCAAGGACCCGGGGCGGCTGTCGGGGCTATGCGACCTGGCCCTCGCGGAACCAGGAGCGTCCACCGACGCCGCCCTCGCGGGTTTTACCTTCCGACGATGGTCCCCGGAGGGAGAACCCCGGTCGGAGGAACTCCGGCGACGGTCCGAGCTGGAGCCCTTCGACGCGGAGGCCTCCGACGAGGTCCGGGTACGGCTGGGGTCAGCGAAGATTCTCTCACGCTGATGCCGCCGACTTCTCAACGCCTTCGAGGACATTTTGCTGCAGGGCCCACAGATCAGTTCCTCATGATCCGGGCCCAGGCAGCGGAGGCAAAAGTCGTGTGTGTCAGTCAGTGACATATTTCGGTCACACCGACCACACCGCTTAAACCCACTGGCAGCCATCGGGGGAAAAAGGGCCCCTGCGAGGTCAAAGGACCGGGCTGCCAGGGAAAAATCGAAAACGAAAGCTGACCAAGTCAGAAAAAACCGAAAAGAGTAAGAGGACTCGTGACCGGCGTCGCGAGTCCGGGCGGGAAAAAGATCGGCGTCGAACCGAAGGAAAAAAGGATAAAATAAAGAAGAAAATCGACTTTTTCGCGGGGACAAGACGGGGACGTCTGTAGGGCTCCGCGGAAAAAAGAAGACTGGCTAAGATGGCACCCTTGGGCGGGAAGAGGACCGCGCATGCGCGCTGCAATTCCCAAAGGCTTTCTTTGAAAGCTGGGGAAAATTGCTCCGCGAGGGCTCCGTCGGCGCCGACGTCACCCATAAGTGAGGACTGACTTCCTGCTTGGTCCTGGAGAAACTACGTTTTCTCCGGGAACAAGCAGGAAGTCAGTACTCACATATGGGACTCCCCAGCTATAGGTGACTGGGAACCCATAGCTAAAAAAGGCTCCCTCTACGAGAGCTGCAAACAGCCGCAACAGCAATGTAAACTAAGGGAAAAGCACTCCGGTAGTCTGAACACAGATGGGTCGGAGGGCAGGAGTTGACTAGACCCCGAAAAGGTTATGGAGTACAGTCTGGCCAAAGACACTGTCCTGCCGGGACTCCCTGTCCAGGCAGTAATGGACTGCGAAAGTCGGCAGTCCGGCAGATGTCTGCCAAATTAACAGAGCGGAAATGAGCCACTGATGCCGCCATGGCCCTGACCCTATGGGCCATAACTCGACCCTCCATAAGAAGTACAGCTGCCCTGAATGCCCAGGTGATGCAGTCCGCCACCCAGGTGGACAGAGTATGCTAAGATACCAAAATCCCCAGCTTACTGTGATCGTAAGAAACGAAAAGCTGTGAAGCCTTCCGATGCGGTTGCATACGCTGGATATAGAAGGCCAACGCCCTCTTACAGTCCAGGGTATGCAGGACCGACTGTCCGACTGGCATGTGGCCTGGGAAAAAAAAAAGACAGGCAGAACCACCTCCTGGTTGAGGTGGAATGAGGAGACCACTTTCGGAAGGAACTTGGGGTATGTGTGAAGCACCACCCGGTTCCTATAGAACCTGGTATAGGGTCTTTCCGACACCAGGGCCTGGAGCTCACTCACCCGCCGGGCGGATGCATGTACCACCAGGAAAACCACCTTCCAAGAAAGATAGCGTAGATAACAAGTAGCCATGGGCTTCAATGGCAGCCTAGTAAGCTGCCTTACCACCACATTGAAATCCCATTTGGTCACCGGGGGGGGGGGGGGGGGCCGACCGGGGTTCTCAAGAGATGTAAGCCCCCTCAGGAACCGAGAGACCAAAGGATGGGCAAAGAGAGCTTCTCATCCACTGAAAGGTGATGTGCCGCAAGGGCACTGAAGCACAGAGTTGGACTTGAGGCCCAAATCAAAGAGGTGGAGAAGGTATTGTAGAATCACCCATACCAAGCAAGAGAAAGGATCTAACTCCTGCTCCTTGCACCATGCCGCAAACCTACAACACTTCAAGGTGGATGCTCGTCTGGTCGACAGCCTCCGCGAGGCCAGCAAGACCTCCTCAATATTCTTTGGAAAGAGGAGTGGAGCGAGAATTACCCTTTCAGCAGCCACGCCATCAAGTTAAGTGAGCTGAGACTGGCGTGCAGAACAGAGCCTCCCTCTTGAGACAGGAGACTTGGTGAGGACCACTGTTCCCTCTAAGCTGTGCACGTGTACACACCTCGCCGAGCGAGCGCACATACTTTACAAGAGAGCGCACAAAAATTACGGTTCTGATTCTGATAGAAAACACAGACGTCTTAAAATTTAAAAGTTGTGATTGTAATTACTAGAAATTTTCCGCTTCATTTAGTAATAGTCTATTTTCATTTAATTTGATTAAAATCAATGTGGTGTATATACTGTATTCTAACGTGTAGTCAAATTTTAAAGTATACAACTCTGAGTGTCATTATGTGGCACACAAAAATTTAACCTTCCTTCAAAAGCTGCATAGTTGATATTTTATGTGCACACAGCCTACAGAAAATTAGAAGGGAACATTGGTGAGGACCCCAAGGGGATCGAGTCCCCGATTGCTAGCTGCAGAAGAAGCAGGAACCAGGGCTGCCTGGGCCACCAAGGGGCAATAAGGATGACCGATGCCCTGTCCTGGAGAATCTTGAACAGCGACTTGGCCACCAGAGGTGTCCGGGGGGGGGGGGGGACAACACATACAGAAGGTCCCCGGACCATGACATCAGAAACGCATCGGTGGCCACCCCTGTGCGGGTGGAGTCACCCGGAGCAGAAAAGGGGCAACTGATGATTTTCTGGACTCGCAAACAGGTCCATCACCGGCCATCCCAGGTCTGGAAGAGCCATCTGGCTGACCATCTGCACCAACGCCGGTGTCTCCCACATGCGGAGCATCAGTCGTTCCAGGATCAGAGGCACAGATACAGCAAGGGCCTCATACTGGAGGGATCTCGAGCTCATCGGCTCGAGGATCCTCCTCGGACTCCGTGGGGAACGCCAATGCCTTGGACATATCCTGCACAAAGTCCAAGAACCTCATGTTCTCCAGGGGGTGGGGATGACATTCTCTGAGGCTCAGATACCGGGGAATCAGATGTTACATCTCTGTGCTGGCAGGTATCCAGGGACTCATCTTCGGTTTCCCACGCCGATGCCCCCAGGAGGAATTGGCGGGCTCCTCAAGCAGAGGGCCCTGGCACCGACAGACTCGGTGACGACGACCTCGGTCCCGAACAGGAGGCCGATAAGAGACCTTGGCCAAGGACGGACTTGAGCCCGAAGGGCTTCGAGGATTGGCTTGGCCTCCGGGGTTGAATTTGAGGGCCCAGTGGTCAGGGTGGAGGAACCAGACAGGCCGGCTATCAGCACCCAATGCTGCTCCATGAAGGCAGTGAAAATGCGCTCCAAGGTTGCCAATCTGGATTCGATTCCAGAAGGCACATCAGCCACCAGCTCGGGCCCTGACATGGTTGGGCCAGACGCCGGTTCCCTCAGAGGGGAGTCCTTGACGAGGACAGTCTTTAGTTGCCTCGGCTGATCCGGTTCTCGACGAGGCATCTTTGTCGGGTGCTCTGTCTCCCAAGATTCCGGCAGGTGCTTGCAGCTCCACGACCGACCCCAGGAGGAGCTGGGTTGCTCAGAGCCATCCAGAGATGCCGCCTTTGGGGATTTCTTCTTCCTCTTGTGCTCCCTCAAGGGAGACCCCCTTTCCAAGGAACCTCGACACTGCTCGAGCTCGGAGAACTACCCCCGAGATGTGGAGGCCTCGGATGAGGTCCTGGCTCTCGGAGGGACAGATACGGAAAAAAATCGTATCATGCTGCTGCTGGCGGTTCTTCAGGGTCTTCGAGGACATCTTCCTACAGGGGCCACAGACCGACGGGTCATGGTTGGGCCCGAGGCACCAGAGACAGCAGTCGTGCGTATCAGTGAGAGACATCAACTTCACACACCAATCGCATTTTTTAAATCCACTGGCAGCCATTGAGAGAAAAAGGGCCCCTGCAAGGTTGAAGACACGGGCTGCCAGTGAAAGAGAGAAAAAGGTGCGAACGCCAGTCACGAAGGACAAAAACTGAAAAACTGAGACGGACTCGATACCGGCATACCAAGCAGAAGGCGGGAAGAGGTACCTGTGTCAACCTGTCGATAGAGGCAAAAAAAAAAAAAATCAACTTTTTAACGGGGACACCAGGACTATGTCCGAAGGGCTCCGCGGAAAAAAAAAAAGACTGAGCAAGATGGCACCCTTGGGCGGGAAGGGGACCATGCATGCGTGATGTCATCTTCCAAAGGCTCTCTGAAAGCTGGGTATTTGCTCCGCATGAGGGCTCTGTCAGCACCGTTACCCATATGTGAGGACTGACTTCCTGCTTGTTCCCAGAGAAAGGCCCTGGACAGTTTGATGCCCAGTATGATGGGATCCACTTGACACTACTCTTCTACAGGGATAGACAGCTGCAGCCCTGAAAGACGAAGGGCCTCCGTGATCTGAGGGCCAGCAGCTCTTCCTTACCAAACAGGCAAATGTCCTGCTCATCATCCCTTGCCTCGAGACCATCTTCGGGATGAGAGAGTTCCCTTTTCTCTATCTGAAGCTGAAATGAAGGGAGGGGTCTCCAGAGGGGCATTCACTGTCTTCCCCTAGAGTGTGCCAGTCCCCTGAGGGGGCGGGATTTGCCTTGGGCGCACAAAGACCGTTGATTGCCTTGGGCGCACAAAGACTGTTGAGAGAGCCTTTGAAGTGGCAGAGGATGTCCCATTGGCATGGTAGACGCTGCCGGGGTCACCGAGTATCCAAAATGCCAGAAGTCCCAGGCATGACTGAAAGCCCATGAACTTGCAATCCGCTGGAACCGAAGGGGCTGGAGCTGAGAGAGACTGCGTGGCAAGCTGTTGCAAAAGCTGGTCCGATGACTGCATCTGCACCATCACATGATGCTCAGGCAGAAGGACCGGAGGGGAAAACTCCTGTGTGGGAGCTGACCCAGAAACAGCCTGCAGAACTGACAAGGATGGACCCTGTACTGGAGTGGACCAACAGAGGAAGATGCCGTGCATTGAGAAGTCTCTTCATGGTCCACCATGCATGTGGCACAGAGATCCCCCACCAAAGACCGGCTCTTCCTGCCGCAGCCGAGGCAGTATGGTAAAGGTGGTATTCCGCTGCAACGAGAACAGATCCAGACATCGTGCAGCCGAGCAATAAGAAAATGGCGGCCACCGCACAAAAATGTCAACACCGCAGCCTGGGCGAGAAGTCCCTGAGCCTATAACACAGCGACAAACAGAGGCGAGGCAGGAGCAGCGCCCAAGAGTCTGAATTACGAGGGAGACAGGCGCGCAGAAGCTGACTATGCGGCCCAAGCAGCAGGGAAAACAGCGGTGATATAGCCCGGGGGCGGCGCAGGACTGCCATGTGACACCAGAGGCCAGAGAGTGGAGAGCAAATGGAGGAGGCACAAAGGTAAGAATCCGGGGGAGTGTAAGACAGTTTCAGGACTGTCCAAAGACCGCTGAAATTACTCATGGAGGAGCAGCTTAAAGGGAAAGGCCGCAGGCTGACATTAAGTGCTGAGCTCTACACTAGTACTGCCTCATTGTCCCCACCGTCTGCTCAATTCTTCCCAGAAGTCGCAAAGCTGTTTCCGCTAGGTTTGTGTGTTTTATTTTTTTTTAACAACTCGGTGTGACGCCCGAGCCAGATTCCTTGCAGCTGATATCCTGAAGCTGAGAGGAGTGAGGCAGGGGAGTGTCACCTAGTGCAGGGCTACACTGCTCCTCTTGAACAGGAGTCCTGCAACTCAGAGGTAGTCCACTGACCCTCTTGGTCAGGAATACCTCAGAAAACAGCAAAAGGAGAGAAAAAGGTAGAAAAACCCCTGCTGCAGTGAAACTGCACCGGAGACAGACCAAGTAGGATTCCACCATCTGCTGAGACAGAGAAAATACTGAAGCTGACCCCTAGGGGTACAGAGTTATTTATCAAGGGTGATGTCATTAAGCTTCTAGAATTTTCTCTGTCTCATCATCTGCTGACAGGGGACACAACCCACTTGTCTGGACTGGTCTAGCACAATGTACTAGAAGCATAGTTACTCACCTATAACAGGTGATTTCCGGGAACAGCAGGAATTTAGTCTTCACATATGGGTAACATTGGTACAGACGGAGCCCAGGCGGGAATGCTCCCCAGCGTCCAATAGGACAGCTTTTGGGAGCATCCCACTGCACCTGCATAGCTGCCTTCCCAGCTCTCCCTCCTCAGTTGAGTTTGTAGCTGAGATAAAAGGAGAGAAGAAGAAATGACGACCTACAACTCCCAGGGGAGGAGAGCAGGTTATGAAGGCTAAATTCCTGCTGTTCCCAGAGATCCTGTAACAGGTGAGTAACTATGCTATCTCCAGAAACAAGCAGGAGTGCAGTCTTCACATATGGGACTCCCTAGCTCGAAGATGCCAGAGAAATGACCTCAGGGTGAGCTGTGGATCACAGGCACAACTAAGTAGGTCATGTATCGTCTAAGGATGTCTGGTATCGAAACCCAGGACAGAGCGTAGGAGTTGATCTAAGTCTGAAAGAGATGCCAGAGAACAGCTTGGCCAAACAAGGCATCCTGGCTCAAGTCCTTGTCCAGGCAATAGTGAGCAGCAAAAGTATGGACAGAAGACCAAGTTGCTGCTTTGCATATCTCAATCACTGCAGAGTGTAGATTTGCCATGGAGGCAGCCATGGCTCGAACATCATGTGCAATGACGTGACCTGCACTTTCATAAGCAAAGGAGATACAGTCCGTAAAGCACAGTTACTTACCTGTAACAGGTGATCTCCGGAACAGCAGGAATTAGTCTTCACATATGGGTACGTCGGCGCCGACGGAGCCCGCACGGAAATGCTCCCCAGCATCCAAACAGAAAGCTTTTGGGAGCATCCCTCGCGCCTGCACGGTGACTTCCTGCCTTTCCCCACTGCCTCTCCCCAGTTGAGTTTCATAGCTGAGACAGAAGGAGAGAAAGAGGAAAGGAAATAGATAGATACAACTCCTAGGGGAGGTGGGTGGGTTGTGAAGACTAATTCCTGCTGTTCCGGAGATCACCTGTTACAGGTAAGTAACTGTGCTATCTCCAGGAACAAGCAGGAATGAGTCTGCACATATGGGGACTCCCTAGCTGTGGGTGCCAGGGGAGATCCCATAAAATGCATATCCCTGGAACAGGACGGCATTTCCCAAACCTGGATCTCCGGCATCCCCTGGGGGATGGAGGGTAGGAGTTGAATAGAGCAGAGCTGTAGAGGAACAGCGAATCTAAAGACTACAGGGAAAAAAGTCTTTAGAAGGTATGTCAAGTATCATCAAAATATTTAATGAACTAGCACAATATAGCGCTTACCTACTGGATTGTAGGAAGTAGACTGTAGATGCAGTAGCAGAATCTTCAAGGTGACTCCACAGCAGTGAGGAAGAAGTTCCAATCTGGAATGGGCAGGTGACCCAGGTGTCAACTGGGGCAGGAGAAGATCGGCAGGTCTCCAATGAAAAGCTTTATGGGAAAAGCTGAGAACTCATTTAGGTACAGAGTCATAAACATTGAGGACTAAAAGAAGACGACTGACCGATCTGGAAAATTAGCCCAGTCCGGAAGGGAAGAGAGGGTATGTAAAAAAGCCCCTATTCCCAAGGAGAACAGAAGTGCTCAGGAACACTGAAGATGTACACTGTCCTTCCTAGCTGTTAAGTGATAGGAAGACATAGAAGTTTGAGACTGCACAGATAGGGAGATGTATAACAAAAATAGAAGCTGTTGACGTCACAGCAGCAATGGTTAGTATAACCCGTCCCAGTCACTGAGCCGTATGATAATAGGCAAGTTGACTGTCCGGACCCCATAAGAAAATAAAAACCTGAGCACCGACAGTCAGGGAGATAGGGAGACATAGGGTGCTATGGACATCTCCCAATATGCGTATGTGTGTATATATATATATATATATATATGGAAGACATACATATATTCTCATAGATATAGATATGTATGTAGACAAGTAGTTTTTTATATATATATATCTCTACATATGGACACATAGATAGATATATGCATAGATAGAGGTGGGATGGCTGACGCCCACCCAGGGTCCAAAAACATGTATGCCCACATACATAAAAATAATTTTTCAGAATACATGCCTGCAACCGAGCCACAGAAAAAAAAACATTCACATGGGGAATATGATGGGAAAAAAATTCACCCAATAATAGGGGGTGAAACCCACCTGAAGAAATATAGAGAATCGATTTCTGTGGAGCAGGAATGTAGGTCAGTGGAAGAACCAGTATGGTTGCGTGAAAAACAGAGGATAACAGCAGTCTGGCAAGAGTACGTCAGCAGTACTTTAGGACTCTGATACGTCCAAAGGACAAGAAGAACGCATAGACGAAGATACCAGAGTGACCCAGCCAAGGGGTTCAGGGGTATCATATACGATAAAGGAGTATGCGTTGTCCAAGTGGAGTAGAAAAACATAATGCCAAGCTGTAAGGAACAGGAGCATATTCCGGTCAGATTGGGAACTCCGTGGACATTCACGCAGAAAAGCTTGTCTGCTGTATATGAAAGACCCTCAGAGACAAAGGTCAATGCTCTGTAGTAAGGGCCCAGAGTAGAAGCTTCTCTGAAGGTTGCTGAGAGCATTGTGCAGGAGAATTACAAGATAAAACTGACAGAAGTCAGGCGCGTTGCCACATCCGAGGAAAGGATATGGCTAGAAGAAGATAAGCTGCAGTGAATAGTATTATGCAAGATAGTTGCAAGCAGCTTGCAATGAGCATTAAAGTAATCACTGGAACTCCTACATATACAGCAACTGAACAAAACAGAGGGGATTCTCCTGTAGAAAACAGAGAGAAAACAGACAAAGGCAGTGGAGAGAATCTCCGTCCCTGTCCGATGAGTTGTTCAGAGCACGCAGTGAAGGAAAAACAAACAGGCTACACTGGCAGAATAAAAGTGTTTCAGTATGGCACCAACTCAAGCAGGGGAAACCCTGGAAGAGAGGGGGTTGGAAAGTGACTTACCATAGGGTAAGGCAGCTGAAGGAAAGATGTCCATATGGGGACAGAAACTATCATGGGATAGTTGTGACCTCCCTTCGTGGTAGTAAGAATGGGAGAATTCTGCAACCCATGGACAAAAGTATCCGAGAGCATAGCATACTGGAAAAGAAACCAGTGTAGAGTTTGAAGAATAAACTTCTGCTAAGGGGAAGTTAACTGTAGATTGCAATACACAGGAACCTATGGTTGCCGGTTATGAGCAGACTGGGTAGAGTCTGGAGACTTCAGAATAGGATGAGATGTCCCTTGCTTGGGTACACCGGGAGGATGGGCAGAAGGATGAAACTTTCTCTTCTTCGGGAAAGAAGGTTTGGTAGGACATTTCCCACGTCCTGGAGAAAAAGAAGGCTTAGGATGGTTTCCAGAACTAGGAAAGTAAGTGGAGCAATGAGCAACCTGACGTAAAGCTTCTCTATTGAAAAGATGGTCTCCAGTACAAGGAGAATTACCCAGTGTATGTTTTGCCCATCTGCTCAAGTCTGAAGCCTGCAGCCACGCTGTACGATGCGCTCCAATGGCAATAGCAGAGGATCTGCTAACAGACTCAAAAGAGTCTAGAGAAGCACGAGAAAGGAACCAAGAGATATTCCTGCTACGATTAAGAAGCAAGGAATAGTCAGAGGCCTTGGGTCCTGACAAAAAAGGAGACAAAAGAGATAACTTCTCTGTGACCTCCTGAAGTGTGAGACTCATAAAAAATATATGAAATAATTCTTGAAGCCAACATAGAAGTTTGGAAGGTTTGACGTCCAAAGGCATCAAGTGCTTTAGATGCACGACCTGGTGGGAAAGAAGAATGCTTCTTCTTGCTTCTGACCTTCCTCATTGCTGATTCCACCACAATGGAATGATGCGGAAGATGGCTTTTCTGAAACCCCGGAGAGGGAGGCACCCGATACAGAACATTCATGGCTGTAGAAGGCGCAGGAACCTTTAAAGGTGATTCCCAAATCCTTAGAAGGAGGTCCTGCAAAGACTTATGCAAAGGAAGCATTATGGTTTCCTTTTCTGCAGGATCTTGGTCAAGAGTAGGACCAGGAATAGGAATGGCAAGAAAGGCTGCCATGTCAAGGAGAAATTTCTGAAAAGAAGGATCTCCCAGAGGAACCATTCCTGGGTAGGCTGAGGTTGAATGAGCAGCGTGAACACCAGAAGACCTACTGGACTGGTGCATAAAAAGAATCCTGCTAGATGGAGAACGATACTGACAGTTCTGATTCGAGGCAGTTAGTACTGCGTCGTCGGTTCCCGGTATCGATTCCAAGCTAGGCATAGAAAGGATCGATGGCACCGATGGAACTGCAGGAAACAACGTCGACACCGGTACCGGCATCGGGGAAGGTAATGCCATCGTAGCAGGTATCGGAGGTTGCCAAAGCGGTATCGAGGTAACCAGAGAGCTTTGGTGATTATCCCCGGTACTGCGTAGTCGGAGGCGACATGGATTGGCTCCGAAACGCGCCGGTGGTGGAATCGGCGATGCCGCTACCTGAAGGTCAATCGGAATCGTATCGATCGGTACCGAAGGCACCGAGGACGTCCAAGGACGACGCCCGGTGAAGAGAGGAACACTCGACACCGGCACCGATGTCGGGGTATCGGTACCGCTCGAAGCCGGTACCCCCCCCCCAAGCATGGCGTAGATAGAGGAAAGCCCATCCGGGGCGCATCGGTCGGCCCCGAAGGTACCCAGGGCACCAGATGACGATCCCCGGTGAAGAGTGGAACACTCGACACCGATGCCGACGCCGGGGCATCGGTACCGCTCGACGCCGGTATCAACCCCGCGGTTGGCTGGGATACAGGAAATCTAGACTGGGTCGTATCGGTCGGCCCCGAAGACACCGAGGACTCCCGACGACGATCCCTGGTGAAGAGCGGAGCACTCGACACCGGTGCCGATGCCGGGGGAGCGGTACCGCTCGAAGCCGGTACCAACCCTGCGCATGGCGGGGACGCAGGAAAGCCAGGCTGGGTCGTGTCGATCGGCCCCGAAGGTACTGAGGACACCAGATGACGATCCTTGGTGAAGAGTGGAGCACTCGACACCGGTGCCGATGCCAGGGGATCGGTACTGCTCGAAGCGGATACCACCCCCGAGCATGGCTCAGGTATGTTCTGTGAGGAGTGAACCCCAGGAACAACCTGAAACCCCGTAAATGCTTTGGAGCCCGAAGACTCCTGCCGGGGTCTTATTGCCAATGGAGTCTTGAGGGCAAGGCCGGAGCCGTCATCATGCTGGGCATGAGACCTACCCATCAAGAATTGGCTAGTCTTAACAGACTGTTTGTGGGTTACCCGATCCTGGAGAGAAGAAAAAACCCGCATCCTCACCTCAGGAGGAAAAACGGCATCGAGAGATACCCGAAAAAGGGAAGGTCTTCTCCCGATACTAAAGCCCGATGGACCAGGGGAAAAGGGGTCAGGACCCAAACAGGTTAGACACCAGGCACTGGAGTCTAAAAAGAAAATTAAGTTTCCGCAGTGAAGGCACTTCTTAGGGGAAGAAGCCTCCATGTTGGAAAGGCCTGTTAGGCCTCAAAAACATAAAAGAAAAAACTGAGGAGAAGTTATTTCTCCAAGTTGGAAAAGAAAAGAATAAAGCACCGGCGGTACCGGTATCGGCGGGAAAGACAGCCGCGACCACAGGAAAACAAGAAATTAAGGATTTTAAAGAAAAAAGTTTCTGCGGTGACAGGAGGTACGTCCTGTTGGCTCTGCGGAAAAACGAAAACTGGGGAGAGGCACCCACTGCAGAAGCAGTCTCGCCTCCTCTATCAGTTCCCACGGTGGCACCACTGGCCTCAGAGGAGGCTGCACCTGCTTCTCAGCCTTGAGAAAAAGAACAATGTCCACATGGGCTGCTAATGACGTACTCTGTATCTTGCATTGATAGCAGGCCAATGCTGCGACCTGGACTCGCAACATGCCAAGTACCAGACCTGCAAAAAGGCCAAGATCTGCAGGATGGAAGTTGAGATGGCCAAGACCCCCCTTGGTCCTGCACCATTTTGTGAAAACGCTCCAAACTCTGACATAGGATAAGAAGGTTGATCACTTCTGGGCCTTGAGTAGTGTTGCCACCACTGCCAGGTAATAACCCTGCCTGTTCAATCTTGCCCTCTCAAGAGCCAAACCGTAAGAGAATCTATCCACTTGGGGCAAGCAAACTGGACCATGGACCAGAAATCTGTCCTACACAGCGAGCCACCAAGGAATCCCCACTTTCAGGTGTGAGATCCACATACCATGACTTCCTTGGTAAGTCCAGAGCGATCAGAATCACCAGTTCCTGGTGATGCCCTATCCTGTGAAGTACTCTACCAATCAAAGGCCAGGACAGAAAGACATAGCAGGCCATTCTGGGGCCACGGCTGTACCAATGCATCAAGCCCCTACGACATAGTAACATACATAGTAATAGAGTAAATGACGGCAGATAAAGGCCAGTATGGTCCATCTAGTCTGCCCAGTAAGATGGCAAGAGCAGGTGCACCTGCCGCTCTGTGCAGGCCACCCTCCCCATGTCTGTTTTAGGGGTGAACCCTTCCCATGTCTTTGTTTTATCCTTGACTACATACGATCCCACAATATTGACTTTGTGTGCATCACGGAAACCTGGATAAGGGACACAGATCAAGTCATCCTGAACCATATCACCCCACCTGACTATACTGCTTACAACTGCCCTAGAACACACAAGCGTGTGCTCACACCGTCTGCTGAAGAATTGGCTCGACTTGGAATTGGCCATCGAGGCCATTAGATCAATAATCGGTTGGTCCCAATGCTGGACTATCATCTGAAACACCGAGTCCCCAAGGCCCACTCCATTGGGTCCACCCTATAGCGGCAAAGAAAATCCATCTAGACATTCTCTTTGCCTGTCATATGCACCGCCGAGAGTCAGAAGATTCTCTTTCGCCCACTGGAGAAGCGGTTTCGCCTCCTCTATCAGTGCTGTACTGGCCGTGCCCCACTGATGACTGATGTAGTCAACACACTGTCCGAAAAGACTCGCACTACCTGGCCTTGCAGGAAATGCTTGAATTACCGCAGCACCCAGAACACCTCTCTGAGCTCCAAATGGTTTATTGACCATCCAACCAACCACGGTCCCTAGACAATGCCCCCCCCCCCCCCCCACTGAAAAAGGCTTGCGTCAGTCGTCATGATTACCCAGGAGGGTCTCTCCAAGGGAGAGCCTGCTGTCACGGCCGGAGAGGAGAGCCACCAACCCAGGCTGCTCTGTACCTCCCCACGACAGGGAAACCTCTTTGCTAGCAGGTCTTGTTGGGGGGCGACCAGTGCGAGTACATCACATGCTGAAGTGGCCTCATGTGTACTTGAGCCCATGGAAGCAGGTCTATAGTTGCCACCATGAAGCCCAGGAGTTGCAGGTAATGCCAAGCCGAGTGGGGAGCCATCCAAAGAAAACACTGCACCTGCTCCCACAACTTGCATGCTCCAACAGCAGGGACACCCGGGCATCGAACCGTATCCCCAAGTACATCAACTCTTGAGAAGGCTCCAGTTGGCTCTTCTCAAGGTTCACCACCCACTACAGCCTCCGCCACAACCACCTAAAAGGCAGAGATGGAGAGGGGGACCTGGGGCCCCAAGGTGTATATCCCAATGCAGGTGAGGCTGTCACTGATCCAGAATGGTTCACAGCATGGGAGGCAGCTAACTCAATGCCCAAAATAGAAGACTCCCCTCACTTATACTTGTTCTTTATGTTTTGTTTTTACTGCCTCCACAGAAAACCAATTGGTAGGAAAAAACCTCTCCTTTACCAGAGAACTTTGAATATACCTAAAGGCTCAACTCAACTAAGCACTCCAGGCCTAAACAGGCACCAGAGAACCCTAAAGCACAGCCTAGATACACAGGAAGCTCCCCATCTGCTGGAGACTGAGCAATATTGGGCAATACTGGCCAGGCTTCTATGTACAGTGCCCCTAGTAGGTGATATCAGCAAAACTGGCCATGCTCAATTTCTATCTGCTGGTTTGGGGGCACAACTCATGCATCTGGACTGGACTGGAGGGACGATAAAGTAGTAAGATTTTCAAAAGAGAAGTCCACATACGTTTACGTGGAATCTCAGTAGCGAGAAAGCATAGTTACTCACCTGTAACAGGTGTTCTCCGGGGACAGCAGGAATCAGTCCTCACATATAGGCAACGTCAGCACCAACGGAGCCCTTGTGTGGAGCAAATCCCCACCTTTCATAGAAAGCCCTTGGGAGTTGCCATCACGCATTTGCAGTCCCCTTCCTGCCCAAGGGAGATGACATAGCTAAAAGATGGCAAAAAACAAAATATAATAGGACTGCAACTCCTAGGGGAGGAGAGAGGGTTGTGAGGACAGATTCCTGCTGTTCCCAGAGAACACCCGTTAGAGGTAACTACGCTTTGTCCAGGAACAAGCAGGAAGTCAGTCTTCACATATGGGACTCCCCAGCTATAGGCTAACGAGAACCCATAGCTAAAAAAGGCTCTCCTTCCTCTACGAGATCCGTAAGCAGTTGCAACGGCAATGTAAACTAAGGGAATAGCACTCCAGAAGCCTGAACAGAGGGCAGGACTTGCCTAGACCTCAAAAAAGGTTAGAGTACAGCCTGGCCAAAGGCACTGTCCCACCGGTACTCCCTGTCCAGGGAGTAATGGACTGCGAAAGTCTGACTCGAAGACCAGGTGGTGGCCCAGCAGATGTCTGCCAAATGAACAGAGTGGAAATGAGTCACTGATGCCACCATGGCCTTTACCCTATGGGTCATAACTCGACCCTCCATAGGAAGCTCAGCTGCCCTTTATGCCCAGGCAATACAGTCCACCACCCAGGTGGACAGTGTATGCTAAGATACCAAAATCCCCAGCTTACTGGGGTCGTAAGAAACGAAAAGCTGAGAAGCCTTCCGATGCGCTTGCGTACACTGGATATAGAAGGCCAACGCACTCTTACAGTCCAAGGTATGCAGGACCGACATGCGGCCTGGGAGGAAAACAAAGACAGGCAGAACCAACTCCTGGTTGAGGTGGAACGAGGAGACCACTTCCGGAAGGAACTTGGGGTGTGTGCGAAGCACCACCCAGTTCCTATAGAACCTGGTATAGGGTCTTTCCGACACAAGGGCCTGGAGCTCACTCACCTGCAGGGTGGATGTCAGAGCCACCAGGAAAACCACCTTCCAAGAAAGATAGTGTAGATGATAAGTAGCCATGGGCTCAAAGGGCGGCCTAGTAAGCTGCTTTAACACCATGTTGAGATCCCACTCGGTCGCCGGGGGGGGTGGACCTGAGGTCTCAAGAGAAGTAAGCCCCTCATGAACCGAGAGACCAAAGGATGGGCGGAGAGAGGCTTCTCATCCACTAAAAGGTGATGCACCGCAAGGGCACTTAAGTGCACCCTGACAGAGTTGGACTTGAGGCCCAAATCAGAGGTGGAGAAGGTATTGTAGAACCACTCCTACCGGGCAAGAGAAAGAATCTAACTCCTGCTCCTTGCACCATGCCGCAAACCTATGCCACTTCAAGGCATATGCTCGGCCATCTCAAGGACAGCAAGACCTCCTCAATATTCTTTGGAAGGAGCAGCAGAGCGAGAATTACCCTTTCAGCAGCCACACCATCAAGTTGAGTGAGCTGACATTGGGGTGCAGAAGAGAGCCCCCTCCTGAGACAGGAGACTTGGTGAGGGGACCCTAAGGGGAATGGGGCCTCCATTGCTAGCTGCAGAAAAAGCGGGAACAAGGGTTGCCTGGACCACCAAGGGGCAATAAGGATGACCGAGGCCCTGTCCTGGAGAATCTTGAACAGCGTCTTGGCCACCAGAGGTATCGGGGGGGGGACGGGGGGGACGCATACAGAAGGTCCCCAGACCAGGATATCAGAAACGCACTGGCGGCCACTCTGTGAGGGTGTGGATGCCTGGAGCAGAAAAAGGGCAACTGGTTATTTTCCAGACTTGCAAACAGGTCCATCACCGGCCAACACCGGTATGGAAGAGCCAACTAGCTACCCTACGGGGTCCAGCTGCCATTCGTGGGGTTGGAGAATCCTGCTCAGCCTTTCTGCTAGCCAGTTGTCCTGGCTCGGCAGGTAGACTGCTCTGAGATGAATGCCATGCCAGGCTGCAAAGGAGCATAGGTTCAGGGTTTCCTGACATAGGGGGTAGGACACCATGCCACCCTGTTTGTTCACATAGAACATGGTCACCTGGTTGTCTGCATCGAGACAGATTTGTGGGCCAGGAACTGCCCGAAAACCCCTAATGCTAGGCGGATGGCACACAGTTCCAAGAAACTGATTTGCTGGGCCTTCTCGCTTGGGGACCACAGTCCCCGAGTCTGGAAGCCAAGCCCAGCAGGGAGACATCTGTAGTCAGGAACCTTGTGTGCAGAGGGACCTGAAAAGGCATTCCCGCCCCCAAGTGATATGGTTGGAGACACCAGGCTAGGGACCGTATCAGACGCTTGGATACTCTGACCCTGTCCCGAAGGTGTCCTGAGGCCTGAGAACACTGGTCCCTGAGGCACCATTGAGCGGTCCGCATGTGGAGGCGGGCATCCGGGGTCACTTGGACTGTGGAAGCCATGTGCCCTAGGAGGCGCAGAAAAGCCTTGCTGACACTGCAGACTTGTGACTCACCTGGACTGCCAGAGCCATAAGTCTGCTTGCCCTGTGCAGGCAGACAGGCCTTCGCTTGAAGGATGTCGAGGCTGGCCCCAATGAACTCTAGCTGCTTGGGGTAATTGATCACAATTCCTAGGTGCTGCAGCACCTGGATGGTGCGAGTTGTGTCCCGGTGGGCCTCGGAGGCCGAGAACCTCTGATGAGCCAGTCATTGAGGTAGGGGAATACAAAGACCCTCTGGAACCTGAGAAAGGTGGCAACCACAGCTAGGCACTTGGTGAACACACTGGGGGCCAAGGCAAGGCCGAAGGGGAGTATCCTGTACTGGTAATGATTGCTCCCACCACAAAGCGTAGATACTGTCTGTGGTTTGGGTGTATTAGGATATGTGTATACGCATCTTTTAGGTTTAAGGAGCACAGCCAGTCTCCCTGGCAGAGGTAAGGCAGCAATATTCCAAGGGAGAGCATCTTGAACTTCTCCCTCACCAGTAATTTGTTGAGATTGCACAGGTCGAGGATGGGTCTGAGGCCTCCTGTCCTTTCTGGCACCAGAAAGTACCTGGAGTAGAAGCCCCTTCCCTGCAAGTGGTGAGGCACCGGTTCTATATCATGATCCTCGAGAACACCTGCTAACTCCTTCAGAAGGTGGTCCCGGTGAAGAGGAGACCCGATGGGTTCTCCTGGAAAATAGTGAGGAGGCACCTAGGCTAGGTGAAGATAACCCTCTTGGACTATCTGCAAAACCCAAGCATCAGTGGTAATGGCTGTCCACCTGTGGGTATACAGGGCAAGCCTGTTATCTGCCTTTCCCCTGTGGGAAAGAGTGGCCATGCTGAAAGAGTCAAAAAACACTGTCAGGCTAGGCCGGAGCCGGTGCTTGGGGTTTGCGGCTTTTCTGCTTACGCGGGCCATGCGCCTGTCCCCTGGCCTGCTGCCACTGTTGGGGAGCTGGGGAGGCCTGAAAATGTGGGTAGCTTCGGTAAGCAGGATCCTTCCTCGGGTAAAAGGGCTTCTTACCTGAGCCCTTCTTGTGAGAAGAGGCAGAGGTCTTCTTGGAGAGCCATGTCCTCATCATGTACTTGGTCTCCAGCTCTGCGGCCTTGTCGGTCATAGGTTTGCCAAAGAGATTCTCCCCCTGGCATGGGACATCGCCAAACTTGTCCTGAACCCATTATTCAAGGTCTGACGACTGCAGCATGCCTGGCAGCGTGCACTGATGCCCGCCGCAGCTACCTGGGCCGCCAACTCGAACCAGTCATAGGCCGCCCGAGACAAACTTTGAGCACTCACAGACAGCTTTAGAGAGGCCCCCGAAGCGCTGCAAGTGTTCCTCGGAGAGACCAGCCAAGAACCCGGCAAGTTCCTTTGCCAGGTCCCTTAGGTACATGCCCATGTACAGCTGGTAGGCCTGGATCTGACAAGTCAGCATTGAACCCTGGAAACACTTTCTGCTGAAAGGCAACCAAGCTGCGGGCCGCCCTGCCGGGAGGCACGGAGAAGTGCATCTTCTGGCTCTTCAGCCAGCACGCCAATTCCACAACCATGTAGTTGTGCGGCAGCTGCGACTTCTGAAACCCAGGGCTCCAGTGGACTCGATACATCGAGTCAAGCAGCTTGCTGACCACCGGCACCGATGATGGTGTCTCCCACATGATGAGCATCAGTCGTTCCAGGATCGGAGGCACAGGTACAGTAAAGGCCTCTCGAGGGGGGCCTCATACTGGAGAATCTCGAGCACATTGGCTCGAGGATCTTCCTCGGACTCCGTGGGGAACAGTCCAAGAACCTTATGTCCTACGGGGGGGGGGACGACATTCTCCAAGGCTCGGAGGCTCGGATACCGGGGGAGTCAGATGGGTACATCCCTGTGCCGTCGGATATCCGGGGACTCCTCATCCTCAGTTTCCCATGCTGATGCCTCCGAGGAGGAATAGGCGGGCTCCTCAGGCATTGAGGGCCCCGGCGCCGACTGCCCCGATGCCAGCAGGCTCGGCGGCGGTGACCTCGATCCCGAATGGGATGCCAAGAGAGACCTCAGCCGAGGATAGACTTGAGCCCGAAGGGCTCTGGAGGATCGGTTCGGCCTCCGGGGTCAACTATGATGTCGAGGGCCCGGTGGTTGGGGCAGAGGAAACTGACAGGCCAGCTATCAGCTCCCATTGCTGCTCCATGAAGGCAGTGAAACCGTGCTCCAAGGCCGCCATTCTGTACTCGATTCCAGAAGGCTTTGCAGCCACCGGCTCGGGCCCCGACACAGTTGGACCCGATGCCGGTTCCCATGGAGGGGAGTCCTCGACAAGGACAGCTGGTACTTGCCTCAGCTGATCCGGCTCTCTACCAGGCATCTTCGTTGGGCGCTCTATCTCTGAAGATCTCAGCTGGTGCTCGGGCCTCTGCAACCTGCCCCAGGAGGAGCCGGTCGCTCAGAGCCATCTAGAGATGCTGCCTTTGAGGATTTCTTCTTCCTCTTGTGCTCCCTCAACGGAGACCCCCCCCCCCTTTCCGAGGAATCTCGTCACTGCTTGGGCTCAGAGAGCTCCCCCTGAGACGTGGAGGCCTCGGATGAGGTCCTAGCTCTCGGAGGCATGGATACGGAAAAAATCCTATCATGCTGGTGCTGGTGGATCTTCAAGGACATCTTCCTACACAGGCCACAGACCAACGGGTCATGGTTGGGCCTGAGGCACAGGAGACAGCAGTCATGCGTATCGGTGAGAGACATCAGGTTCACACATCAATCGCATTTTTTAAACCCGCTGGCAGCCATCAGGGTAAAAAGGGCCCCTGCAAAGTCGAAGACTCGGGCTGCCAGTGAAAAAAAGAAAAAGGCACGAACGCCAGTCACCAAGGACAAAAAATGAAATAGAGATGGACTCAATACCGGCTTACCGAGCCCAAGGCGGGAAGAGGTACTGGTGTCAACCGGTCGAAAAAAGCGACACAAAATCAACTTTTTTTTTTACGGGGACACAAGGACTATGTCCGAAGGGCTCTGCGGAAAAAAGGAGACCGAGCAAAATGGCACCCTTGGGCGGGAAGGGGACCGCGCATGCGTGATGGCAACTCCCAAAGGCTTTCGATGAAAGCTGGGGATTTGCTCTGCACGAGGGCTCCATTGGCACCAACGTCACCCATATGTGAGGACCGACTTCCTGCTTGTTCCTGGAGAATGTATTGTTCCATGGTGCAACTGCACCTTGAATACTGTGTGCAATTCTGGTTGCTGTATCTTAAAAAGGATATAGCAGAATTAGAAAAGGTACAGAGAAGAGCCACCAAAATGGTAAAAGGGATGGAAGGATATTCATATGAGGAGATGCTTAGAAGGTTAGGGCTCTTCAACGTGGAAAAGAGACGGCTCAGGGAGATATGATAGAGGTCTAATTAATGAATTGAGTTGAATGGGTAAACAGATTGATTCTTTATGCCATCAAAAAGTAGAAAGACTAGGGGACATGTAATGAAGCTACACGGCAGCCTGTCGAAGACTAATTGAAAATATTTTTTTCACTCACCACATAATCATCTCTGGAATTTGTTACTGGAGGATGTTGTAATACCTGTTAGTGTAGCCGGGTTTGGAAAAAAAAAAAAAAAGGTTTGGACAAGTTCCTGGAGGAAAGGTCCATAAACCATTATTAAAGCAAACCCAGGTAATCTACTGCTTGCCCCAATACAAGCATTATGGAACTTTATTTTATTTATTTACATTCTCTTATATACCGCGCTATTCTGCATCAGTGTGGTTTACATTGAACAAACTGAAATTACATTGAACAGGGCATTATAACTTGATAACTATTTTTCAGAGAACATGGGCTATGGAGGGTTAAGTGGCTTGCCCAAGACCACAAGGAGCACCTTTGGGACTAGAAACCCCAGTCCTTCCGGCCCAAGGTTGCTGTCCTCTAGTGGGATTTGAACCCCCGACCTTCCGGCCTGAAGTACCTTGCCCCAACCACTAGGCCACTCCTCCACTCCTTGTCTCTTTTTGGGAACCTGCTAGGTACTTCTGATCTGGATTGGGCACTGTTGGAAACAGGATACTGGGCTTTATGGACCTTGGTCTGACCCAGTATGGCATTTTATGTTCTTAAATTTTATTGTCACATACATGCACAAAGTTACGCTTGCCTCAGAGGAGGTGTAACTGTGCAGCAACCTTCAAGGAGGCAGTATAAAACTGCACATAGGCATGCACGTTATCTTTATAAAACAGGTGCAGCATACACACCAATATACCTTCCCCTGCCTAGGCAACCCATTAACAAAATTACCCTTACAATGGCCAACTGGTAAGGAAAGACAGATGGAAGAATAAAAATGTTCTCCTTGGAAATAAACTTAGAAAAAAGGAGAGATGAAGGCATAAAAGCCAAGGAAGGTGGATTAGAAAAAAAGAAATTCAGGATATATGGAATCAAAATAACACATGAATGAAAGATGGAACTGGAGACCACAATGTCTGTTATTCATTAAAGGTCTACTAAAAAGAAATAAATCCTTTATCTACAGGATCATCATTTGCTATATTCTCTTCATGATTAAACATTTACTCCTGCATTTGTTAGAGTCCGCAGATGATGAAAAACATTTAATTCATATACTTTCACGAAACGAAGAAATCCCCAAATGTTCTTTACTATATACTAAACCTTTCCAGGTGAACAAGGTAAATTACAGAAAGGCAGCACTTGCATAATTTATAAAACATATTTACTAGGGTCTGGTTGCTCGAAGACATTATTGTTTCAGCTATGGGAGTGTACTCTGAAATTACTGCATCATCAAGAGGCAACTGTTCAGCTGTCCCCACCTGTTAGTCAAAAAAATAAACAAATAAATACAATACACACCAAAACCCTGCCAGACAAAAATATCCATTTCTAAGTTCAGTAAGCCTTGTCACCCTTTTTCTTGATGTTTGTCTTGGTGCTCTTGTAGGTTCCCTAGTAATCGCCTGTAGAGGTCCGATTTGTGAATATTCGCTTGTCCAGTCAGCCTCAGTAACAGCAGGTTCAGTATACTTCTAGTCAAGTATCAAACACATCAGCAAATAAAAGGCTAATATGCACAATGAAACACATACACCCATCGCCAAAAGCTAAGCCATGCATAAAGGGAAAGAAAGGTTTATCCAGCACTGCTGCTTTCAGATGCTCTGCCCAAAGTAATGCAGTGACCTTTAAATTGCTATTAGTAGAAAGTGAAGCCAGCATTTGGGCACCGAAACACCAAATTGGTTTAAAAATCTCTATTTTTGAGCATCAGACTTCTATAACAAAACCATACTTAGTTACACTGTGCATGGATATTAGAGTGAAGCAATCATCCCCATGTTTTATTAACTGTATAACATGAAAATTACCACCAACATTTTTGTGACAGAACCGAAAAAAGGTGTTAAAGTAGCATGCAATAATTTACAAAATGTTATTGCTGACCCATACAGGTTCATCTTGGGTAAATGCCTTTGGGGGAGATCTGTTACTCCGTCTGATATATAGCTCCGGTATCACATCTGCATCTTCAATCTAAATAAAAACGTAAGCCCACTGTACATCTGTTGAACATTTTGTGACGTTCGAGTTGCAATGTTTAGTACTAAAAACAATCCCCTCTCTGTTCTGAGGAAATGCTGGATATAGCCTAAACTGTACTTTATTAAGAAACTAAATATACCACTTCTCAGACAATAAATTATATGTTATGCATTAAAAATGCTTAAATACTAAATGTGAATACAAGAAAAGCAGTTACTTACCTGTAACAGGTGATCTCTGGGAACAGCAGGAATAAGTCTTCACATATGGGTACGTCGGTACCAACGGAGCCTGCGCGGGAACGCTCCCCAGCGTCCAATCAGAAAGCTTTTGGGAGCATCCCTCAACGCCTGCATGCTGCCTTCCCGCCTTTCCAACAGTCTCTCTTCAGTTGAGTTTCATAGCTGAGACAAAGAGAGAGAGAGAGGAAAGGAAAGATAGATATAAAAATACAACTCCTAGGGGAGGTGGGCGGGTTGTGAAGACTTATTCCTGCTGTTCCCAGAGATCACCTGTTACAGGTAAGTAACTGTGCTATCTCCAGGAACAAGCAGGAATGAGTCTTCACATATGGGGACTCCCAAGCTAAGATGCCTGGAGCCATAACATGTTGAAGATTGAAAACATGCTACATTTCATATGGCCAGGCATCCTGAGGATGGAGGGTAGGAGTTGCATAGAGAGGAGCTGCAGAAAAAACCAGCTAAACTAAGAAAGGACTACCTTCAAGGAGTCCATGTATGTATGATCATTATCAAAAGACATATTGAAATGAACAAGCACCATAATATTGAAATGAACAATCACCATGACGCTCACCTACTGGATTGCAGGAAGTAGAGAGGCTGATGGAGTCTACTGGGGATCCAGTAGAATAATGTTCAAGGTGACCTCACTGGAGTGAAGGTGGAGGTCAACATCTGGAAGTGAGAGGTGACCCCAGGATTCAATTAGGGTAACACAAACACGGCAGGTCTTCAGTGGGAAGCTTCATGGAAAGCTGAAAACTCTTTTGGCTACAGAAGTATTCAGAGGTAGGAGCAAAAGAGGAAGACTGACCGATCTGGACAAACAGACCTAGACCTTGAGGGAGGAAAGGGTATGAGAAGAACCCATACTCCCAGAAAGGACAGATGTTTGAAGAATTGAATCTGAAATCCACCGAAGATCCACCATGTCTTTCCTAACTGGTGAGAGGTAGGAAGACATTGGAGCATGGAGCTTCAGGGATACGTAAACCTAGGATACAGTAGGGCTGTCAGTTCCACAGCAGTGGTTGTGTGCAAAATATCCGAAACATACTGTGGAACAGTATGAGCTGTGCAAGCCCACTGTCAGAAACATACAGGAAGGTAAAAACCTTTATGAGCATAGACAGTCAGGAGATAAGTATGGAAATACATATCTATCCATAATAAGTATCCGGACAGATACATACATACATATATACACATACATATACATATATACATACATATAAGATCTAAAGGGCATAGCATATGCACACTTAGCTGACAGACAAATACATCTATAGAGATGTAAGTAGGTATATCTATAGATATAGATAGATATAGATACCTTAATATATAGGTCTAAAGATAGATGCCTGCAGTAAGCAGACAGAGTCATGCATATCTGGACATTCACATGGAGATGTGAAGGGAAAAGATTCCTTTAAGAACAAGGAGGTGAAACCTACTTGAGAGATATATAGAGAATCTATTCCCCCAGAGATGATGGTAAAGGAATGCTATCCAGTGAATTACCAGGATGGTTACGTGAAGAAACAGAGGATGATATCAGTCTGTAAACAGCAAGTCCGGAGTCCTGTGGAACTCCAGCATGGTAAAAGGACAGAAACGCATAGGATGAGATACCAGGTTGACCTATGTGAAGGACAAGGAGGTATCATGTGTTTTTGAGATTAATATGTGCTGTCCTTGAAGTGTTAGGATACCATGAGGACAAGCTGCAAGGAAAAAAAAAAAAGAGTATATTCCCTAAGGAAGGGGATAACACTTAGACTTTCACGTGGAGAAGGCTTATATCCTTTTCCCTCTTTTTTTTCTTTTTTTTTTTTTTAAAGAAGATAGCAGGGTATGAAGAACCCTCACAGTCATAGGGGATGATTGAGGAAGCATTTCTCAACCATGATGGATAGCCATTAGATAAAACTCTAAGCTCTCTAGCAAGGGCCCATAGTAGAAAGCTTCTCAATAGGATTGCAGAGAGCATTATACAGGAGAACTGGGATGTAGAACTGGCTGGAGTAAACTGACAGCCACGTCTACTACATTGCCAAATCCAGGGATTGGAGATGGCAAGGGTAGAGAAAGTGTAAGAAGCCTGTAGTGAAGATTATTATCCAAGAAAGATGTAGAAACTTTCTTGGAATCACTACTAAGGCTAGACAGGAGTGGTGAAAGACAAGACTGGGACTTGTGGAAAAGTACCAGTAGTCAAGCACTGGACTCCTGCAGGGGCAGCTACTGAATAGGACAACAGGGAGAGTCGGTCTGTGTCAAACAGAGAACAGACTGAACAAAGAGAGCAAGCTGTCTGTCTGTAGAGCTGCCTAGATAAAGAAAGGAGTTTACTCAGGAGAAGAAACTCTACAGTGAAAAGAAAGACAGAAAAGTCTTTCAATGGTATGGCACCACTCTTACAGGGGAAACCCTGGCGAAGAGGGTAGAGATAGAAGCTGAAGAAGGACTTACCACATGGTAAATCCCTGGAAGGAAAAAATTCATGCTGGTACAGAGAAACTATCAGGTGATATTTGCTAAACCTGTCTGCTAGTCAGGAAGAGGTGGAAAACTCTGTAACTTATAGACATGAATAGCCTGACAGTTCAGCATAGTGAAGAGTAATGGATTTCCTGAGAATAGGAATCCCTGAGCAGAGTTTTGAATGGAAAACCAGTGAAAAACTTCTGCTGAAAAGGAAGTAAGAGTAGTTATAAAAAGATTAATCAGAAACCTATGGTTACTGTGTTTATTCAGCCTGGCTAGAGTTTGGATTCTTCAGACCAGGGTGAGACTTCCCCTGCTTGGGAACAACTGAATGATGGGCAGGAGAAGAGGAAAACCTCTTTCTTTTAGGGAAAGAAGGTTTGGTAGGGCATTTCCTACCTGCTGAGGAAGGAGAGGGCTTAGGATGGCCCTCAGAAACAGGAAAGTCAGTGGAGCAATGAGCAACCTGACGTAAGGACTCCTTATTGAAGAGATTTTCTCCAGTACAAGGAGTATTACTCAGTCTTTGTTGTGCCCATCTACTTAAGTCTGATGCTTGGAGCCAGGCTTTACGACGTGCTCCTATGGCTATAGCAGAAGTTCTGCTAACAGACTCAAAAGAGTCTAAGGAAGCACGAGAAAGAAACCACGAGATATTTTGACTATGACTAAGAAGTAAGGAATAGTCTGCAGCCTTGGGTTCTGATAGAAAAGGAGACAAAAGAGAATTTCTTTGTGATCTCCTGAAGGGATAGACTCATAGAAAATATATGAGAGAATCCTTGTTGCCAGCATAGATGTTTGGAAGGTCTGACATCCAAAGGCATCCAGTGTTCTAGATGCACGCCCTGGCGGGAAAGAAGAATGCTTCTTCTTGCTTTTTACCTTCCTCAATGCTGATTCCACTACAATGGAATGATGGGGAAGTTGAGGCTTTTGAAATCCTGGAGGGGGGGGGGCACCTGATACAGAAGATCAGTTGCTGTAGAAGGTGAAGAAACCTTTAAAGGTTTTTCCCATACCCTCAGAAGACCAGGTTGCTGCTTTGCAAATTTCATCAATCGCCACTGAGCATAGGTTTGCCATGGAGGCAGCCATTGCTCGCACATTGTCTGCTGTGACATGACCTTCAAGAGAAAGTCCCTTACTCTAATAGGTAAAATATATACAGTCTGCAATCCATTTGGAGAGTGTTCTTTTGGAAACAAATAGACCCAGGTGACTGGAATCAAACGCAACAAAAAGTTGTGAAGCCTTTCTGTGCTGCCTAGTTCTCTGAAGATAAAAGGCCAAAGCACGCTTCCAATCCAGAGTATGTAGATTTCTTTCTGCACTAGAGGCATGAGGTCTAGGGAAGATAACAGGAAGGTAAACAGACTGGTTCAAATGAAAAGGCGAAACCACCTTTGGCATAAAGTGAGGATGAGTCCTAAGGACTACTTTATCATGGTGGAACCGTGTATAAGGAGGGTCAGACACTAAAGCCTGGTGCTCACTGATGCGTCTTGCAGAAGTGAGGGCAATTAGGAAGATGACTTTCCAAGAAAGAAACTTCAGAGATGTAGTGGCTAGGGGTTCAAAGGGTGGCTTCATGAGCTGTCCAAGGACAAGATTGAGATCCCATGCCACAGGTGGTGGCTTAATGGGAGGCTTAGTTAAGAGCAGACCCCTCAAAGCATGCTACAAGTGGCTAAGAGACAGGTTGTCCATCAAAGGGCATGTGGAAAGCCGCAATGGCACCGAGGTGGACTCTTACCAAATTAGTTTTGAGTCCAGAGGATGAAAGGTGGAGGAGATACTCAAATAACGCCTCCACAGGAACAGAAAAAGGATTAAGTTCCTTCCTTGAACACCTGATTGAAAACCTTCTCCGCTTAAAAGTGTAAGCACACCTTGTGGAAGGTTTCCTTGAGGCCAAAAGGATATCCTTAACCTGTTAAGAGGGGTTGATATCCTGGAGTTCTAAGCTCTCAGCAGCCACGCCATCAGGTGTAAGGACTGGGGGTTTGGGTGCAGAAGTGTCCCGTTCTCCTGGGATAGGAAATCTGGAGCACATCCCAACTCCAGAGGTTTGGCTTGAGAGAGATGTAGAAGCAGTGGACACCACATTTGACGTGGCCAGCACGGGGCTATGAGGATCATGTAGCTCCTGTCTCTCTGAAGCTTGAAAAGAGTCTTGGGGATGAGGGGGTAGGCATATAGGAAGTCCTGACCCCAGTGGAGATGGAAAGCATCCATCGCCTGACTGTTCTGAGCAGGTATTCTGGTACAGAAGCGGGGAAGTTTGGCATTCTGAGGACCTGCAAACAGATCTATATCTGGGGTTCCCTAGATCTGAAAGATTTGAGCAATCTGATTTGAATGGAGAGACCACTCGTGTGGCAGTAGTACTCAACTGAATTTGTCTGCCAGGAGGGTCTGTTTGCCAGGAAGATACACCGCTAGTATGTCGGGAAGACAATTACTTCATAAATATAAAATGAGAGACCTCACTCAATCTAACCAAATTGCAAAGCACTTTAAACACAACCCGCAAGTGAAAGCCTCAGAATTAACTCACTAAACAAAGCATGTTTAGGAGTTAAAGTAACATCAATGGCTCTCACTCGCTAACAGCAACCATCCATTATACATGATATACAAACAGATTCCATATGATTACATTCAACTTTAAATTGCAAACTGTCACCAAATGCATCAATCATGTATCAGGGTGGAATGTGAATGCCCCAACGCCTTTTCTAGACATCTCATGTGAGCGTTTCGCTATCGCTGTATCAAGGGGGTCCAACACTATAAAACAAGAAATAAAAAACAGGGCTTAATCCAATGCCGCAACCAATTAGACCTTTTAAGATCAGGATGCTAGAACATAAAAGTCGTATAAAACAGAAAGTTTTATCAGCACCGCTGGTGACACACTGTGAAGAGATGCACCATTGTTTCCAAGAACTTCGTTGTTTTTGTATAGAACAAATTAACTATTCTATGTTTGGCAAATCCCTAAATCAAACACTGCTGTTTCACGAACAACGGTGGATTTTTTTGCTACATACTTTACAGCCGGCAGGATTGAACACCGAGATAGAATGGGGAGTCTGCTAAAGGCTATTGGGTTACTGCTCTGACGTAGATTTGGGTTACTGATCTGACGTAGATTCAGTCCTCTGAGAGTATGAGTGACTATAAGAAGGGGAGGTTCTACATGTGTGTCCATGCGCGGCGTTTTTTCAAGTGGTCGCTAGATTCAACTAGAGCGATCGGAAGTAACATGTTTTCAACGTAAACTGTGCATCAACTACAGCCAAATTTCTGGGTAGGATTTTAATTATAATTTTAGCTCAATTATGATATTTTAAAGGGATGAATAAGTTTTATATTTTGGTATTTATCACAGCACATGGTGGTTATATTGAATTTATGCTAGTTTTTATGATCTTTTTTTCAGTTAAACATTTGGCTGTTATGCAATTAGTCCCCTGAAGAACCTCAAGCCACCGAGAGAAACGCGTGTCAACGTTGTTTGTGAGGCGTTGGGACAGCTGAGATATCCAGAAAGAGAGAAAAATACACAGTTTTTGTAGATATCTTCAGCATTACGGCATTACAGAAAGCTAAGTGCAAGATTTGATTATGAAAAGTTAATTAAAGAGATCGATAAAAGTCAAGTATACACGAGACATTGTTAAGGGATAGAGGTGTGCTTAATAATCATTAACAAAAACGTGGACATATGGCCATTGATGCTAAAGGGTACTGATAGACACTATGTTTATAGGTGTCTGTCTTGAAGCAACCCACTGGTCTGAGGCCATTCCATAGTTTTCATTATATTACCCTCATTTCCCTCCTTTGTGTTAAATACTTTGTTTCCTCTGGAGTAACATTTACTTTTGTGCTACATTACGGTTACTCTACAAGATTAAAACCCTTGTGTTCTTGTAAGGATACTGGTTGAGAAAGTGGCAACTCCTCTATCGTACCCTGAGCAAGAAGGGTGGCACTCGCTTCTTGGAGCAGCTGGTTCATGAACCGACCAGAGGGGAAGCCATATTAGACGTAGTCCTTAGTGGAACACCAGAACTAGTGCAAGAGATAAGGGTGTTGGGGCCACTTGGCAATAGTGATCACAGCATGATCGCCTTTGATTTAATTAGTGGAGGAGGGATAGTAAGGAAATCCACAGTACTACCTTTTAACTTTCGAAAGGGAGACTATGATAAAATGAGGAAAACAGTTAAGAAAAAACTAAAAGGAGCAGTTATTTATTTATTTTATTTATTTATTTACATCTCTTATATACCGCACTATTTGCGATCAGCGCGGTTTACATAGAACAAACAATATCCGACAATAAACAAGAGTCAGGTCATTACAATGAACAGGAGCAGTAACTTGGATAACAGGGGAAACTATCTACATATGTGGATATATGTTGCGAAGGTTAAAGACGTACATCAAGCTTGGGTGTTGTTGAAAAATACTATCTTGGAAGCCCAGACCAGCTGTATTCCACGCTTTAAGAAAAGTGGAAGGAAGTCCAAAAAACTGCCAGCATGGTTTAAAGGTGAGGTCAGAGAGGCTGTTGTTGCCAAAAAAGCATCTTTCAGGAAATGGAAAAAAGAGCCAAACGACGAAACCTGGAAACAGCACAAGCATTGATAAGGCAGGCAAAGAGAATTTGAGAAGAAGCTTGCTGCGGAAGCGAAATAAATAAAGACCTTTTCAAGTACATTCGTAGCAAAAAACCTGTGAGAGAGTCAGTTGGTCCATTAGATGATAAAGGGGTTAAAAGAGCACTAAGAGGCGACAAGGCGATAGCGGAGAGACTGAATGAATTCTTTGCTTCGGTCTTTACTGAGGAAGATGTAGGGATGTTACCCATGACTGAAGTGGTATTTAAAGGTGCGGAAGAATTGGAGGAAATATCGATACATCGGGAAGATGTCTTACAACTATTAGATAAACTGAAGAGTAGCAAATCAGCTGGGCCGGATGGTATACATCCAAGGGTGTTGAAAGAACTGAAATATGAGATTGCAGAACTGCTATCAGTAATCTGTGAACTATCATTAAAATCATCTCTAATACCTGAAGATTGGAGGATCGCCAATGTAACACCAATTTTTAAAAAGGGTTCCAGGGGTGATCCGGGAAACTACAGACCGGTGAGCCTGACGTCAGTACCGGGAAAAATGGTAGAAACCATCATAAAGAATAAAATTACTCAGCATGTAGATAGTCACAACCTAATGGGAGACAGCCAACATGGCTTTAGACAAGGAAGATCTTGTCTTACTAATCTGTTATGTTTTTTTGAAGGAGTGAATAAACAGGTGGACAAAGGTGAGTCGG
Organism: Ichthyophis bannanicus; assembly: GCA_033557465.1. Lineage (NCBI taxonomy): Eukaryota > Metazoa > Chordata > Amphibia > Gymnophiona > Ichthyophiidae > Ichthyophis > Ichthyophis bannanicus. Next base: position 486,666,607 of record CM066037.1, read on the forward strand.
TTGATATTGTGTATCTGGACTTTCAGAAAAAGCCTTTGACAAGGTCCCTCATCAGAGACTTTTGGCAAAACTAAAGAGTCATGGGATAGGAGGCAATGTACTATTGTGGATCAGGAACTGGTTAAAAGATAGAAAGCAGAGGGTAGGGCTAAATGGCCAATTTTCCCAATGGAGAAAGGTGAATAGTGGTGTACCCCAGGGATCTGTGCTGGGTCCGCTGCTTTTTGACATATTCATAAATGACCTGGAAAGTGGAATAACGAGTGAGGTTATCAAATTTGCAGATGACACAAAACTATTTAAAGTTGTTAAAACCCAAGAGGATTGTGAAAAATTGCAAGAGGATCTTGATAAATTGGAAGACTGGGCATCAAAATGGCAGATGAAATTTAATGTGGACAAGTGCAAGGTTATGCACCTAGGGAAGAACCCAAACTATGGTTACACGATGCAAGGTTCCACATTAGGAACCACCACCCAGGAAAAAGATTTAGGCGTCATTGTGGATACCATGTTAAAACCCTCGGCCCAGTGTGCAGGTGCGGCCAAGAGAGCAAATAGAATGCTAGGTATGATAAGGAAAGGAATGGAAAATAAAATAAAAGATATTATAATGCCTCTATATCGTTCCATGGTGAGACCGCACCTTGAATATTGTGTGCAATTCTGGTCGCCGTATCTTAAAAAGGATATAGCGATTTTAGAAAAGGTACAGAGAAGAGCCACCAAAATGGTAAAGGGGATGGAAGGATACTCCTATGAAGAAAGGCTAATAAGGTTAGGGCTCTTTAACCTGGAAAAGAGACTGCTGAGGGGAGATATGATAGAAGTCTATAAATTAATGAACGGAGTGGAACGGGTAAACGTAGATCGATTGTTTTACCTTATCAGAATATAGAAAGACTAGGGGACATGCAATGAATCTACAGGGTAAACTATTTAAGACTAATAAAAGAAAATATTTTTTCACTCAACGTGTAATCAAACTCTGGAATTTGTTACCGAAGGATGTAGTAAAGGCTGTTAGTGTAGCTGGGTTTAAAAAAGGTTTGGACAAGTTCCTGGAGGAAAGGTCCATAAACCATTATTAAGAAGGGACCGAAGATATCAATGCTTGACCCAGTACAAGCATTGTGGAACTTGTGTCTCTTGGGGAAACTGCTAGGTACATATAACCTAGATTGGCCACTGTTGGAAACAGAATACTGGGCTTGATGGACCTTGGTCTGACCCAGTATGGCATATCTTATGTTCTTATGCCTGGCACAAGAGAGTGGTGAGAGGGGGCCAAGAGCTGAACTCTTGCAGTAGAGGGAGGGGGCATACTTTGGAAGTGAAGTCTGTACCCCTCTGCCACTATGGAGAGTGTCCAATACTCTGATGTTATCTGGTGCCACCTTTGGGCAAAGTAACAGTCTGCCTGGAATGTTTACTGGCTCTGGAATTTCCAGAGGTAGGACAGCTAAGTTCTCTAGAAAGGAGTCAAAGACCTTGTGGAGGCTGGGTCTGCTGAGATGGTTGAGCTCTGGGGGCCTGAGCCTTCCTTTGTTGCTTCGGTTGCTGCTGTCCCTTCTGGGACGCATGGACCGGACATTGCACAGCATGGGTATAAGGAGGATAAAACGTTTTTGTTGAAAGAGGCTTCTTTAATGCCTTTTTCTTAGCTGGGTTGGCAGTGGTCCTAGAGAGCCTATTTAGGGTGGTATTCTCAGACTCCAGCTGAGAATCTTTGTCCTGCCAATCCTTGCCAAAGAGGTTTTCCCCCGTGCAAGGAATATTCCCCAGCTTATCTTGCACTCACTGCTCAAGGTCAGATGCTTGTAACCAAGCAATCAGACGTGCACCGATGCAGATAGCAGAAGTCCTGCTAATACACTCAAAACAATCAAAGGTTGCCCTGTTCATGAATTTGGAATGATTCTGGGCATGTTTTACAAGTGTTCACTGTTCTACAAATTTTCAAAAATTGTTTACTTTAGAAATTAAATGTGCTATTTCTTAATAAATTTGATACGCTGAATTCAAATATGATAGTGAGATTGGTCAATTAGCTCCTGTTTCTATGATATGTTGAAGAATGTACATTTTACCACTATATATGGTGAAAATCGAGCCTAAATCCTTAGATGTAAATCAAAATCTTATTATAAGTGAAACTTTGCACAATAACAATCATGTTTTTATAAAATAAAGTTCATAAACGTACTTAGAAGAAACAGAGGAGTAATACATTTGTAAGTACATTCTAGAAATTTTTATTCTCATTCAGTGGTTTCACGACTCTTCCTGATCTGTTTGTTGTACTGAAGCAATGGAATATCCCTTGTCACTGTCCAGCAGTAGTCTGCAAGCATTGATGGACTCCATTTACCCTGATACCTCTTTTCCATGGCTGCAATATCTTGGTGAAATCATTCTCCATGTTCATCCCTTACTGCTCTGCAATTTTGTGGGAAAAAATCTAGATGAGAGTCTAGAAAATGAATCTTTAAGGACATGTTGCAATCAAGGTTTTTGTATGCCTTGAGAAGATCTTGAACAATCTCTTGGTAATTATTTGCTTTTGTTGTTTCCAAGAAAATTGTGTCACTGATTCAAATGCTATCCATGCAGACTTTTCCTTTCCACGCAATAAATGAAGAAATTTGTCATAAGTGCACAAATCTGAGGGCCAACAAAAACTCCTTCCTTAACTTTGGCATCACTCAGTCTAGGAAATTTACCACTAAGATACCTGAAAGCAGGTTTAGTTTTATCCATCGCCTTGACAAAGTTTTTCATTAGTCCCAACTTGATGTGCAAGGAAGGCATAAAAATCTTCTTGCTGTCTACAACTGCTGGAAACAGAACATTTTTGCTTCTAGGATCCAATGACTGACGGAGTGGCCAGTCCCTTTTGATGAAATGACAATCTCTAGCACGACTATCCCAGTCACATAGGAAGCAGCAGTACTTGGTGTATCCACCCTGAAGACCAAGCAAGAGGGCGACTACTTTGAAGTCACCACATACTGACCATAGATGTTGATCATAGTTTATACATTTCAAAAGTTGTTTCATATTGTCATAAGTCTCTTTCATAAGAGCTGCATGGCCAATAGGAATTGATGGTAGCAAGTTGCCATTATGCAGCAATACAGCTTTAAGACTTGCTTTGGAGAAATCAATGAAGAGCCTCCAATCATCTGCATTGTAACTGATATTGAGAGCTGCCACTAAACCTTTTACATTGTTGCATGCAGCAAGATCACCTTCTTTGAAAAAGAATGACACCAAGTCTTTCTGACGGTCCCGGAAAAAAGAAATTCGAACTTCACCAGCCAGAAGATTCCATTGCTGTAGTCTGGAACCCAGAAGCTCAGCTTTATTCTTTGGGAGATCCAAATCCCTGACAAGGTCGTTCAATTCACCTTGCGTTATGAGGTGTGGCTCATTAGCAGTGGCCAGAGGAAACTCTGGGTCACATGAGGTTGATGGTTCACGACTACAAACTTCTTCCTCACTTGATTCTAATGATGATGATTCTGACATTTTGGGAATCGGCAACCCTTCTCCATGAGGCACTGGGCGTATTGCAGATGTAATGTTTGGATATTGCATGGTCCATTTACTCTTTCTGGATATGCCTTTCTGAATTTGAGGAACCATGCAGAAGCAATTGCTGACGTGATCCGTGGGCTCTCTAGATCATTGGAACTGCAAAAAGGCATTGATTGCCTTTTCCCATTCATCCACTGCCTGAGATTTGTTGCACATGTATTGCAGCATATGTGTGGTGCCCAGCTCTTATCATGATCTCCTATTCTGTAGCCAAAATATAAGTTGTAGGCTCTCTTAACCGCCAGAGTCCTATTCCGTTTCTGTGATGTAAAAGTCACTTCACCACAAATATAGCAGAAATTATCTGCATTAACACCACAAGTACGATGCATCGCCGAATACGCTGTGATTGACCTATCGGCATAAAATAATGCAAAATAATTAATTTTTAATTTTTCTATGACTAATACACCTTAAGATTTATACTGTCAAGTGATGCAAATTTAAATACTGATTGCGTCATCTGGTTTTGGACAGATATTTCTATTTGTTGCAAGTAGAGATAACAATCTCACGCAAATGTTGCATAATACACAGTTAATGGTCCCTAATGACTAATTAATAGTATATATCTTAGCAACTAGACCTAATCAGCCATTTTCATAATGATTTCTGTGTTCAGCAGCCTTAAATTAGTTTAGAACAGCTGCTTTCATGTCCGAAGCATTTTGGCTGTTGAACAATCAGCCCTCTTGTCATCAGGGAGAAGGGGAGCCATTAACGTCTAAATTTTTGCTACCTCCTGAAGAAACATATCCACGTAGAGTATGTAAGAACTTATTCTGGCCGATAACATAGAGGCCTGAAAACAGCAACGGCCAAAGGCATCGGGTGTTCTCACCTCGCAGCCCCGAGTATTAGATGAATGTGTCTTAGCACTTTTGATTTGACGCACTGCCGATTCCACTACCATGGAATGGTGTTGTAATTGTGTCTTCTGGAAACAGAGACACTTCAGTACCCGGTATATGGTATCGAGTCTCAGAGAATGTGGAGATGCCGTTAAGGGTGTTTCCCACATCCTAAGCATGAGATCATGCAATATCCAGTGAATGGGTAAGGTAGCAGCCTCCTTAGGGACTGCTGTATACTGAAGCATTTCAAGCTCTTCAGCTCTCGGTTCCTTCTCTTGAGGTCACCGTAATGGAGGCCCCGAGCCACATCCCATATAAAGTCTTGAAAAGACACGTCCTCTGGTGGAGACATATGGCGTTGTGGGGAAGGAGAAGGATCTTCCGGAAGAGCCTCACTGGTACCGATCTATTCATCAGAGGAATCGGAAGAATCAAAGTATCGACAGGCCGGGTGCTCTCGCCTGGCCCGCCGACGGTACCAATCAAAATCAGCATCAGAATGCCTCGGTACCGGACCCTCGATGTCAGACACTGACTCCAGGGATGGCATGAGTGGTAGCGTGGAGAGCGGTGCAATAGTCAGTGCAGATACAATCTGTACCAGCACCGGTACCGATGACTGCGGAACTGATTGCAAAGGCTTTAGCGGTACCGAAGCTTCTAGCAGGGCCGCTAAACTCCGCTCAATGGCCAGGATACGCTGATCCATGGAACTAGCCGATGCTTGGGTATTGGTACCTGAACAGTGGGCCAAGACCCCAGAACATGGCACCAAGAGCTCTCCGGAGGTGGAAGCCTCGGGAGCATCTTGGGACACAAGTTAATGCTTTGGAGGCAAGGACCTCCCGCCTGGGTTGTTTGGCCGGTGTATTCTCCTCTAGGGCAACGCTTAAAGCATATTGATGCTTAGGAGATCTATCCTTTGAGGACTGACCAGACTTTGAAAAAAACTTAGGTTTCGTTACCTAAGATCCATGGGAGGAAGATGACGCTGTGGGCGACATCGATGCAACAGACATTGTATCCGTGGCAAAGAGGGTGCCGAGTTTCACAGCTCTATTCTGCAGGCCCCTCTGTCATCTTCCTGCAGGAGGAGATATTCTACTGGCGAATGGTCTGGTCCCAAACATTTTAAGACACTAGTCATGGGTGTCGGTAGCAGAAATAGTACTGCTACATTTGGAACACTTTTTGAAACCACTAGTTGGTTTCTCCATTTTGAGGAACAAAGGGGCCTAAGGTCCAAAATGGCGCCTAAGCACCTAGAGGGCAGAGACCCTCAGAGAAACTTTTCTTTTCTAGAAAATAGACAGAAGAAAAGAAAAGAGACAGATGATGCCAGTGATAGCATCAACGGGAAGGCAGAAGCGATCACAAAAAGCGTAGTTACTCACCTGTAACAGGTTCTCCGGGGACAGCAGGACTCAGTCCTCACATAAGTGACGTCGGCACCAGAGCCCACGCGGAGCAAATCCCCAACTTCCAAAGAAAGCCTTTGGGATTACTACCATGCATGCATGGTACCCTTCCCACCCAAGGGTGCCATCTTGCTCAGTCAAATGCATAGCTAAAAAGACGGCAAAACAAATGAAGATGGTATGACTGCAACTCCAAGGGAGGAGGTAGGGTTGTGAGGACTGATTCCTGCTGTCCCTAGAGAACACTTGTTACAGGTGAGTAACTACATTTTCTCCGGGAACAAGCAGAAAGTCATTCCTCACATTTGGTACTCCCCAGCTACAGGCTACCATGAACTAATAGCTAAAAAAGGCTCCCTCGTGGAGAGCCACAAGCAGCAGCAATGAAATCCGTATAATGGACCAACAGGACCTCTGCATCAAAAGGAACTAGCACTCCGGTAGCCTGAACACAGAACGGTCTGAGGGTAGGAGTTGCCTAGACCCCGAAAAAGTTATGGAGCACAGCCTGGCCGAAGGCATTGTCCCGTCGGAATTCTGTATCCAGGCAATAATGAGATGTGAAGGTATGGACTGAAGACCAGGTGGCAGCCCGGCAGATGTCTGCCAGCGGGACCGAGCGCAGATTAGTCACTGATGTCCCCATAGCCATGACCTGGTGTGCCATGACCCAGCCTTCCAACGGAAGCCTCGCCTTCTCATAAGCCAGGGCAATACAGTCCTCCACCCATGTGGACAGTGTACGCTTGGACACCGCCTCCCCCAGCTTACTGGGGTTTATTTATTTATTTATTTATTTACAATCTCTTATATACCGCACTATTCAGCATCAGCGCGGTTTACATGGAACAAAATGCTCATTACAGTTAACAAGTATGAGTTTACATATAACAGGGGACAGAAACTTGGATAACAGGGGTAAACTATTTACAAAACTTATTACATGGAGTCATAATCAAAGAAGTTGCATAGAAAACACAATTGTAGGAAATGAAAAGCTGAGAGACTTTACAGTGGCCCTGAGTTTGTTGGATATAGAAGGACAGGGCCCTCTTACAGTTAAAGATACGGAGGACCGTCTCTGCCTGACTGGCATGCGGTCTGGGAAAGAAGGTAGGGAGGACCACCTCCTAGTTGAGATAGAAAGATGACATCACCTTCAGAAGAAATATGGGATGCGTGCAAAGCACCACCCTATTCTTGTAAAACCTGGTGTAAGACGCCTCAACCACGAGGGCCTAGAGCTTGCTTACCCTACAGGCAGAAGTGAGCGTGACCAGAAAAACCACCTTCCAGGAGAGATAGCAAAGGTGGCACATAGCCAGGGGCTCGAATGGTGGAAGGGTGAGCTGCCCCAACACCACACAGATCCCATTCGGATGCCGGGGGGCAAACCGGGGGTTTAGACAGGTATATGCCCCTTAGGAAGCAGGACATCACTGGGTGGGTCGAGAGGGACTTCCCGTCCACATGATGGTGGTTCGCCACCAAGGCACTGAGATGTACTCTCACAGAATTAGACTTGAGCCCTGCCTGAGAGAGGTGGAGCTGGTATTGCAACATGACCACCGGGCAAGAGAAGGGGGTCAGCCCCCCACTCAGTGCACCAAAGTGTGAATCTACGCCACTTAAAAGCATAGGCCCGTCTGGTAGACACCTTGCGTGAGGATAGCAGAACATCCTCCACTTCTTTAGGGAGGTGGAGTGGGGCTAAAGTCACCCTCTCAGCAGCCACGCCATCAGTAAGAGGAAGCCAAGGTTAGGATGTAGGAGAGCACCCCCCTCCTGAGAAAGGAGCCGGGGGCGGACCCCAGGGGTATGGGATCCTCCACTGCTAGCTGTAGAAGCAATGGAAACCACGGTTGTCTGGGCCACCTCAGAGCTACCAAGATGGCCAAGGCCCTGTCGTGGTGAATCTTGAACAGTCCTGGTGATCAGTGGTGCCAGAGGGAAAGTGTACAGAAGACCCTCTGACCATGTGACTAGGAAGGCATCAGCGGCCACCCTAGCGGGGTGAGGCTGCCTGGAGAAGAAGTGGGCTAACTGGTGATTGTCCAGGCTTGCAAACAGGTTCATAAACAGGTCCCCCCCCTCCCCTCCGGAAAATCTTGCTGGTTACCTCTGGGTCCAGCTGCCACTCGCACGGCTGGAGAATCCTGCTGAGTCTGTCAGCCAACAAGTTGTCTTGGCCCAGAAGGTATACTGCTCTGAAGCAGATGTCCTGTTGGACTGCATAAGAGCACAGATCCATGGCTTCCTGGCAGAGGGCACGGGACCCCATACCTCCCTGCTTGTTCATATAGAACATGGCCACCTGGTTGTCCGTCTGAACTAGGACTGCCCAGTGGCATAGTTGATGATGAAAGGCCTTCAGTGCGAGATGAATGGCCTGCAGCTCCAGGAGGTTGATCTGCTGAGCGCTCTCGTCTGGGGATCAGGTGCCCTGGGTGCAGTAGCCCTCGCAATGGGCTCCCTAGCCCAGCAGGGAGGTATCTGTGGTGAGGACTCTCGAGTGGTCGGGGGCCTGGAAAGGCATCCCCGCCTCCAAGTGTTGGGGCGACAGCCACCAGATCAGGGACTTCACCAGCTGTCGGGTCACTCAGACTCTATCCTGGAGCTGTCCTGTGGTCCGGGACCATTGGTCCGTGAGGCACCACTGTGCTGTTCGCATCTGGAGGCGGGCATCTGGAGTGACATTCACCGTGGAGGCCATGTGTCTGAGAAGGCGCAGAAGATGCCTGGCTGGCACCAAGGTGCAGTGCTGTATATCTCTGGCTAGCACCATGAGCCTGGCTGCAGGCAGGAAGGCCTTTGACCGAATGGTGTCGATCCTTGCCCCAATGAATTCCAACCCTTGCAATGGGCACAGGTTTGACTTGGGGTAGTTTATAACGAAACCCAAGTGTTGCAGGACTTGGGTGATGCGTGTCGTGGCCTGCTGCACCTCAGGAGCTGTAGTGCCCTTGATGAGCCAGTCGTTGAGATAGGGGAAGACAAATACCCCCCGGAACCTGAGGAAGGCAGCAACCACTGCCAGACACTTTGTGAATACCCTGGGGCCGAAGCCAGGCTGAAAGGACGCACCCTGTATTGGAAATGATTGCCTCCCACCACAAAGCATAGGTATTGCCTGTGGTTTGGGTGGATGAGGATGTGAGTATAGGCATCCTTTAGGTCTAAGGAGCACAGCTAGTCTCCCTGGCGGAGGTAAGGCAGCAATGTTCCAAGGGAGAGCATCTTGAACGTCTCTCTCACCAGGAATTTGTTGAGGTTGCGCAGGTCAAGGATGGGCCTTAGGCCCCCTGTCCTCTTTAGCACGAAGAAGTACCTGGAGTAGAACCCCTTGCCCTTGAGGTGGTGGGGCACCGATTCTACTGCTTGGTCCTCGAGAAGGCCTGCCAACTCCTTCAGAAAGTAGTCCCGGTGAAGGGGAGACCTGAGGGGCTCTCCCAGGAAGTAGTGTGGAGGTACCTGGCTCAGGCGGAGAAGGTAACCCTCCCTGATTCACCTGTAATGCCCAGGAATCAGTGGTGACAGCTCCCCACCTGTGGGCATAAAGGGTGAAGTGACCTCCTGTAGGCTGCTGAGCTCCAGTTGGGAGAAGGGCCATGCTGCAGGAGTCAAAAGCCCCCTCCAGGCTGGGCCGAAGCCGGAGCCTGGGAGGCCTGGGTAAGGGGGTAGTTTCGGTAAACAGTGGACTTCCTTGGGTAAAAGGGCTTTTTACACGAGCCCTTCTTTCGGGGAGCGGTAGTGGTCTTCTTGGAGAGCCTAGTCCTCGTCAAACTCGGGCTCCAGCTCTGCAGCCTTGTCGGTCATGGGTTTGCCGAAGAGGTTTTCTCCTGACACGGGACATCAACCAACTTGTCCTGCACCCACTGCTCGAGGTCAGACGACTAGAGCCAAGCTTGGTAGTGTGTACCGATGCCGCTTCAGTCGACACATGGCCAACTCCACAACTATGGAGTTGTGCGGGAACTGTGACTTTTGAAACCCAGCTCCGGCGGACTCGATACATCGAATTGAGCTGTTTGCTAACCACCAGCATCGACGCCGGCATCTCCCACATGAGGGGCATAAGCCATTCCAAGATGGGAGGAATGGGCACTGTGAGGGTTTTCCAGGGGGGGGGGGGGCGTATGAGGGGGAGCCTCGTATTGGAGGATCTTGAGCTCGTTGGCTCAAGGATCCTCCTCTGATTCTGTCGGGAAAGCCAAGGTCTTGGACATGTCCTGGATGAAGTCCAAGAAGCACACGTCTTCTGGTGGGGACCTTCTCCGAAGTTCAGAGACCGGGGAATCGGAGGGGACATCACTATGCAGACAGGTGTCCGGGGACTCCTGGTCCTTGGTCTCCCAGTCGGAATACTCCGAGGAAGACTCGCAATGTTCCTTGGGCCTTGAGGACCCCAGCACCTCATGCCCCAAACCCAGCAGACTTGTCGGCAATGACCTCGGTCCCAACAAAGAGGCAGCCGAGCGCGACCTCGGCCAAGGATCCACTTGGGCCCACATGGCCTCAAGGATTGGCTCGGCCTCCAGGGATGTCTGACGTGGAACACCCGGTGGTCAGGGTGGAGGTACCAGACATGCCGGACATCAGCACCCACTGCTGGTCGAAGAAGGCAGTGACACTGCACTCCAAGGCCGCCATTCTGGACTCCAGTCCCAGTGGCTCCGCAGCCTTCTGTGCAGACATCGATGCACTCGGGATTGATGCCGGCTCCCCGGAGGGGAATCTGACGAGGACAGTGTGTACCTGCCTAGGCTGATCCGTGATCAGATCCTTCCGGGGAATCTTGGCTGGCTGCTCCCTCTCCAACGTCGAGTGGATGCTCGGGGCTCCATGACCAGGACGATCCCGGCTGATCAGAGCCATCCAGAGACGCCGCCTTAGAGGGCTTCTTTCTCTTCCGTTCCCTCGAGGGAGAAACCCTCTCCGAGGACCCACGACGACGCTCAGGTTCGGAGTGCTCCTCCCGAGGCCTCAGACGAGGTCCTGGCTCTCAGAGGCATAGGGGAATCGGGAAAAATGTTGTCATGCTGCTGCTGGTTGCTCCTCAAGGCCTTAAAAGACATTTTCTTACACAAGCTGCAGAACGCAGTCATGCGTGTCAGTGAGCGACATAATCTTACCACACCGATCACACTTTTTAAACCCACTGGTAGCCCTGGAGGGAAAAAGAACACCAGCAGGGTCGAAGACCCTTCTGGCTGCCAGCGAAGAAAACAGGCACGAAGACGCCCAAAAGAAAAATAAAACTTAAGTAAAAAGGAATCGACCCGATACTGAGACACTGGAGACAAGCAATAATGCTCGAAAAAAATTGACTTTTTCCAGGACAAATACAGACATCTGGTGGGCTCTGCGGCAAAAAGGAGACTGAGCAAGATGGCACCCTTGGGCAAGAAGGGGGACCACACATGCATAGTAGCAATCCCAAAGGCTTTCTTTGAAAGCTTGGGGGATTTGCTCCGTGCGGACTCTGTCGGTGCTGACATCATTCATATGTAAGGACTAACTTCCTGCTTGTTCCTAGAGAAGTACATTTTCTGCGGTGACAAGAATTGCTCCTTGTTGGCTCCGCGGAAAACAAAAAACTGAGGAAGGAGAGTTGGAAAGGCGGGAAGGCAGCCACATGCAGGCTCAGTCGGTGCCGATACCACCTGTGAAGACTACATTCCTGCTTGTTCCTGGAGATAGATTTTCTCCATCAAGTTGGTACCATTAATCCTACAATATCAATAGCCTGGATAAACATAACTATATTAAACTACTAACAAAAGTCATATCAAATGTTTCTTGAAATAAGATTTTTTTTTCACAAGCAGATGCATGCCAAAAGTTGTTACAATGCAAAAATTGTGTTAAGATCTAAGTGAGAAAAAAGTATTTTTTGAAATAATGAAATCTCAGAGAAGCATAAAATTTAACAGAAAAATGAATGGGTCGCTTCAATTTTGCAATAGGTGTTCTGAAGATAGCAGTTCAGTCACACAAGTGGGTCACTTGACTTTGTAGTCTCAAGCAGACTCTTTCAAAGCTTTCTGGTAAAGACTAAGGGCCAATATTGGATTTGGGCAGGCTATGCGCCCCTATGGCACACAGCCCTGCCCACCGACCTTTAACCCTGGATATTTAATGCTGGTGTCATATGTGGCCCCAGCATTGAATATCCGGGGATCACCACAAAAGCCGGAAGCTTTAGTAGCTAACCGTGCAGCAGCATCTTGACCTTAACTGCAGTCACCATGATAACCATTACTAGCAGCACTCCAGTGGTGCTGCAACTGCCACAACCCAGATACAAGAAAATTCAGTGGGCGCTAACATTTCCTCTTCTGGTCCACTGGGCTAGCAGATAGCATCCACAAATGAGTCTCCAGGGGCACCATCTCTTTTGCCAATCTGAGCCTCCCAGTGCCCCCTTGGCCACTGATGTAGTCTACCGTGGACATATCAGTCTTCGCATGCCCTGAGTAGGAGCAGGGAAATAACAGCTTTAAAAAAGCAAAAATACTGCCTGCTCTTCCAAACAACTGATCAGCCATATAATGCCTGGAGAGATCCCCTAGGGCAGTGGCTTCCAAACTTGGGGTCAGGACCCCAAATAGGGTCACATCATTAGCAGATGTCACAGAAACATGGCCATTTCTCCATCTCTTGACTTTCAGTGTGACTTATGCCATCAGTCAGCATGTGGCCTGTGAACTAGTGAACATTCATAGGCTGTTGCCCTCTCCTGAGTAAGCTTCCTATTAGGCTGGAACCCATGCTGAGTACTGGGGTCTGTAAGCACACACCGCACACTAACACAAGGGACCCTGTGTTGACTGCTGCTGCTGTTGCCACTACTTTTGCTGCTCTTTTCCTTCTTTAGATGAGTGGAGAGGAGAAAGAGGCTGGAGATCTGCCAGTTTGATTTCATCCTACTACTAGTACTGAGCATTTGTATAGCACAACACGTACACAGCACTGCACCGACATATGTAAGACAGTCTCTGCTCATCAGAGCTTACAATCAAGACAGACAACATAATAGCTGTAGACATGGGATACGTCTAGCGGAAATGGTAAGGAAACACAAAGAAGATCAGGTGAGTCGAGATCCAAAAGCAGCAGCAAAGAGGTGAGTTTTCAGCCTGGATTTGAAGAGGGTCAGAGAAGGCACCTGACGTTCAAACTCGGGTAGTTTGTTCAAGGCATAAGGAGCAGCAAGGTTAAAGGAGCAAAGACTGGAGTTAGCAATAGAAGAGAAGGGCGCAGATAGAAGCAATTTGCCAGAAGAGCAGAGTTCCTGAGGAGGGGTGTAGGGAGAGTTAAGAGGAAAGGTAGTGAGGAGCCACTGAGTGAATGCACTTATAGGTCAGCAAGAGAAGTTTGAACCGGATGTGGAAACAGATAGGGAGCCAATGAAGTGACCTGAGAACAGGGGTAGTATGAGCACAATAAGGCTGGTGAAGATTAGCTGTGCAGGAGTATTGAACAAATTGAAGAGGAGAGAGATGATTCAGAGGGAGACCAAGGAGCAGGTTACAATAGTCAAGACGGCAGGTGACTTAAGAGTGGATAAGTGTCTTAGTATTGTGTTCATAAAGGAACAGGCGGATTTTGTTGATGTTATAAAGAAACGGCAGGTCTTAGCTATCAGATGTATGTATGTGAAGGAGAGAGAGGAGTCAATGAAACAGGAAGGAGTAGAGTATTATCCAGAGACTGAGAAAGGAGGAAGGGGAGAGGAGGTTTTAGGGGGAAAAATAAGCAGCTCAGTTTTGGCCATGTTCAAATTTCAAGCGGTGCTGAAACATCCAAGTAGCAATGTTAGAAAGGCAGGCAGAGATCTGAGCCTGGATTGCCTTAGAGATTTCAGGTGCAGAGAGGTAGATCTGGGAATCAGCAGCATAAAGATGGTACTGAAAGCCATGGGAAGAGATGAGTACACTAAGCCAGAAGGATGCTTGGGAGCATAGGGAAAGGAATGGCTAGCAGAAAAAAAGGAGGTGATAGTGCCTCTGTATAAGTCTTTGGTGAGCCTTACTTGGAGTCACATGGATTTTCAGTTGTTAAAATGGGATCACAGCATAAAATCTGAAAAGCACTGCCTTAGAGCTAAAAGTGCAATGTCACCATCAAGCTCTACTGCTGTCACAGAGCTACCGATAACCACCTCATCTGACAAAGACTCCATACCACCGAGTCTAATCCAACAGCACTTGCTGTTTATCCTACATAAGAACATAAGAAATGCCATGCTGGGTCAGACCAAGGTCCATCAAGCACAGTATCCTGTTTCCAACAGTGCCAATCCAGGTCACAAATACCTGGCAAGTTCCCTAAAAGGTACATAGGTTTCATGGTGCTTGTTTCAGGGTAAGCAGTGAATTTCCTGGGTCCTCTTCAATAATGGTTTCTGGACCTTTCCTTCGGGAACTTGTCCACATCTTTTTTAAACCCAGCTACACTAATAGTTTTTACTACATCTACAGTAACTAATTCTTAAGATGCCCCTGTTCTTGGGGAACCAGAAGACAAACAAGTGACTGCTTTTGCCAGAAACTACCTTGCAAGATAAAAACAGACAAAGCACAGTTAGTGCAAAAAGAAACTCTAAATAGGTAGCAGTAAACCTCTAAATGTGCTAGAAACAGAATGCCTCCCAGCAAAGGATGCAGTAAACATGGAGCAACAAAATGGCTCGGCATCTCAGACCATGGTCTCTTAGATCAAGGGTTCTCAACCCAGTCCTCAGGACACCTAGCCACTCAGGTTTTCAGGATAACTGCAATGAATATGCAAAAGAGATTTGCATTAATGGAGGCAATGCATGCAAATCTCTCATGCATATTCATTGTGGTTATCCAGAAAACCTGACTGGATAGGTGTGTCCCGAGGACTGGGTTGAGAACCTCTGCCTTATATTCTTATTAGTCATGTTCTCTCTCTCTTTTTTCCCTTAAACTCTAACCATAGTCTAGAGTCACAGCAAATGCAAGAGTAGCAAACACTTTCTGCTCCCTGATCTGGGCTTTTTCTCCTCCAATGGAACTGGTGTCCTATAGGGTGCAGATTGTGATGTCAATGGCCGGAAACCCAGCCCCAATTCTGCTGGACCAGGAAGACCACCAACCTAGGAACAGACCAACTGAAGCCCTGGATAGGAGCTCCAAGAGCTGCAGCTCCTAAATAATGGCCAACTTAAACAGCCAAAAGCACATATAGAACCATCCAGATAATCAAGGATACTGATCCATGTCCATCCAGTCCAATGCAAGCCCATAAATATAGACACTGATGCCACTTTGCATGAGAAAAAACCCAAGCTCCCCCAAACAGCTTCAACTTGTCATGACTAAGCCAACAGGAAGTATTTGGTGCATCTCAGCAGCTTTGGGAGAACCAATGAGATAACCATAACCTGGCCATCCACTGGTTCGATGATCCAAGATATAAAGCTTGCTCCCTGTGCTGGGAAAAGCCGCCAAAGGCATCTAGAGGACTCTAAAAGACTAAAACCATGCAATTCCATTGCAGATTGCCCATAATCCTACTAAAAGGCAGTGGCCCTCGCTCCATGGACAGAGGAGAACACCTCTGCCTGACCGCCAAGGTCTTCCACAGGAAAATACGTTAAGGGATCCATGACTGCAACACAGCGAGGACTGCACAAGGTATTGTAGTCACCTAGTACTTATAGAGGGCTATAATTTATTCAGGAAGGGCAGAGTAGGAAAAAGGGGAGGAGAAGTGGCACTATATGCAAAAACGAGTATTAAAGCTATAGAATTAGAGGGCTTAAAACAGTGTGAGTAGGCACTGTGGGTTGAACTAGAAAGAGGGAACAGGAAATCCATTTGCACTGGTGTGATATACAGATCTCCTTCACAAGGGGAAGTGGACAGAGATTTAATAGACACACAGTATTGCCATGAAGAAGGGCGGCTACTGATAGGTGATTTCAATATGCCAGATGTTGACTGGCACATACCTGCTGCAATGTCATCTAGGAGATCCTAGATTCTCTACAAGGACAACTATTGTAGCAACTGGCAACAAAACCCATACGTGAAGAGGCCATATCAGACTTGGTGCTTATCAATGGGGAAAGTGTTTCTGATGTCATAGGACATCATCTCACATCCATTGATCACTAGACTGTGTGGTTCAATATTAGGACTAGAACTGATAACGTATACTCAAAAGCAAGGGTCTTAGAGTTTAGGAAAACTAACTTTGCCAAAATGGGACAATACCTTAAGGAGTCATTAGCGGGATGGGAAACAGTTGGGGGTTGTAGAAAAGCAATGGGCAAAACTGAAAGGGGACATTTTAAGCGCAACAAACCTTTTTGTTAGAAAGGTAAATTAATGTAAAAGGAAAAGGAGGCCACTACGGTACTCAAAAGAATTAGCTGAAAAGGTGAAGAAAAAAAACAGTGTGACCTTCATAAAATACAAGAGATCACAAAAAGAGTGAGACAAGCATCAATATTTGGAAAACTTTAGAGCAGATAGAGTAGTCAGTAAAGCAAAGATACAAAGAGACAAAGCCAGTGCAATAAAATGGGGGAACGAGACTTTTTCAGATATATGTTAGTGAGAGGAGGAAGTGCAAAAGTGGTATTGTCAGACTCAAGAGTGAAGGGGAGAAATATTTTGAAGCTGATGAGGATTAAAGTGGAATTGCTTAAATAATTTTGTTCTGTGTTCACAAATGAAAGGCCAGGGAGCAAGATCTCAGAAAACACCCACAAACAGGAACAGAAGTGAAGGGGATCTTGAAAGATTTTCAGAAGCCTGTGTTGTGAGGAACTAGCTAAACTAAAAGTAGACAAACTCGATGGGGCAGGATGGGATACACCCAAGAGTACTGAAGGAACATGGGAATGTCCTAGCAGCTCCATTGTCTGACCTTTTCAATGCTTCTTTAGAGTAGGGAGTGATCCCAGCGGACTGGAGAAGGCACATGTGGTCCCTTTACACAAATGTGGAAGTAAGGATAACGTTGAAAACCACAGGCTGGTTAGTCTGACCTATGTGGTGAGTAAATTAATGGAAATTCTGCTTTTAAAAAAGGGAGGATAGTGAGGTTTCCAGAGTCCAATGGATTGCAGGAATCGAGGCAGCATGGGTTTACCAGAGGCAGGTCTTCTCGGACAAACTGGATTGATTTCTTTTACTGGGTGACCAAAGAGTTGAGCCTTAAATGTGGTGTACATAGATTTCTGTAAAGCCTTTGACACTGCTCCGCACAGGCAACTTATAAAGGAAAACCTTAAAGCCACACTGATAACATCAAAAAACGTTGGAAACAGACTTACTCACCATAAAACTCAGATCCCTTTACCTCTGCTTAACTTACAGACCGCCATCCATGAACACAGACAACCTAGATATAATATCCGAGATATTATGCTCATCTAACTACAGGAACCCACTAATCCTAGTAGGTGATCTCAACCTAGCATCCCTACCACATAACCAAGTCTCACCCCTCCTAAACTCCATCAAAGACATGGACTATCACCAAATCATCAACACCCAAACCCACATTAAAGGGAATACACTAGACCTAGTATTCCTACCCAAAGTAATACTCAACTATAACCCCTCCACTCTAAGTGCTCCCGGTACCTTGGTCCAATCTCCTCATTAAATTCAACCTCCCTATTCATGACCACCCACACCCATCCCACACCACAAAAAATACAAGAAAATGTGACGAAGATGACTTCCTCAACCAGACCATTCATCAATTTACAACAAACCCAACTAGGCTAAGCCATATCATCTTGGCATTGCATCATATCCAAAGCATCCATCATAGACACACCACCATAAAGAACCACCACCCTGCCTGGTTCAGGCCAGAGTTTCAACAACTTAAAGCCATCTTATGGAAAAGTGAACGCAAATGGCTAAGCTCAAAATCACTAGTGCATCAAGCACAACATATAGCCAAACTAAAGCAATACAGAGAAACTATCACCACCACAAAAAAAAAAAAAAAAAAAAACCACAAACACTACTCCACTATCCTAGCCAAATCCATGAACCGACAAAGGGCTATTTGAAATGGTAAAATCCTTAATAACCCAACAAAAAATGATCCAAATGGCCAAGTCATAGATCCCCAAATCTTAGCAAATTTCTACAAAGAAAAACTAAAATCTGATGCCCCACCAAACTCCAAACAAAATAAACATCATATAACCCCAAACTCGTGCCAGTCTACGTCTCACCCACCTCAAGACAAGCTTAAAAACCTTATATCTAAAACAACCACCACCACATCCTACCTAGACCCCTGTCCAGTAAGCTGGATAAAGGCAACAAAAACAGAATTATCCTCCTTCATTCTCCCAATAGTCAATCTCTGACTCCAACAGGGATACATCCCCCCTCCCCTAAAGCATGCCCTAGGGCGCCCCATCTTAAAAAACAACACTTGACAAGAACTCCCCTACCTCATAGGCCAATATCCAGCCTCCCCTTCATAACAAAACTAATCAAAAATATAGTTCAAATACAGCTCCAAGATCGACACATTTGTACCCCTGGATGAAAACCAATACAGTTTTCATCCACACTATGGTGTCGACACCCTTCTTACTGTCCTAATTGATCGCCTCGCATGTGGTATTGACAATACCAAACAGGCATTATTCCTTTTATTTAGACATTTCAGCTGCCTTTGACAGTATAAGCCACAAAATAATGCTCACCAGGATACAACAGATAGGCATAAAAGATACAGTACTCCAATGGTTTACCTCATATCTATCCCACAGAACCCAAGTATGCATTGGTCCACATACCTCCCAGACATACAAACAAGAACAAGGTCTTCCACAAGGTTCTGCTCTTTCCGCACTTTTAACATTTACCTACAACCCCTCTGCACAATCCTCAAAAAGCTCCAAGTACATTATCATATTTACACCAATGACATTATGATATACCTCCCCCATTCAGCATCTCCAACCCCTCAACTCAACAAATCAAATTGTTTCTCAGAGGTTTCAACATGGTTAAAATCTCAAAACCTCAATATAAACCTAAACAAAACCAAAGCTTTATATATAACAAAAAATCAAATCTTCACACCACAAGCATTCATCCCAATTCAAGATGCAAACATAGCAGTAAAAAGCAAAGTTAAATATCTAGGAGTAAAGCACAGTTACTTACCTGTAACAGGTGATCTCTGGGAACAACAGGAATAAGTCTTCACATATGGGTACGTCGGTACCGACGGAGTCTGCGCGGGAACGCTTCCCAGTGTCCTATCAAAGAGCTTTTGGAAGCATCCCACTACGCCTGCGTGCTGCCTTCCCGCCTTTCCCAACTGCCTCTCCTCAGTTAAGTTTTAAAGCTGAGACAAAGAGAGAGAGAGAGGAAAGGAAAGAAAGAGAGATACAACTCCCAGGGGAAGTGGGTGGGTTGTGAAGACTTATTCCTGCTGTTCCCAGAGATCACCTGTTACAGGTAAGTAACTGTGCTATCTCCAGGAACAAGCAGGAATGAGTCTTCACATATGGGGACTCCCAAGCTGAGATGCCTGGAGTCCCAGCATGTTATAGATTGGAACATGCTATACCTAACAACACCAGGCATCCTGAGGATGGAGGGTAGGAGTTGAAAGAGAAAGGTGCTGTGGAAAACAGCTTAACCTAGCATAGGACTGCAGACAAGAAGTCCCTGTGTGGATGATAATTGTCATCAATAATATTGAAATGAAATATTGCAATATGGCCCTCCCCTAACAGGATTTCACAGAAGTATGGAGGTTGATGGGATCTACTGGAGAACCCAGTAGAGGAACCTCGAAGAGGACCTCACTGTAAAGTGGAGGTAATAAACCTGTAGGAAAAACAGTGGAGGTCAGAATCCTGAAAGGTAACAGGTAACCCCAGTAAAACACAAACTGGGGTAGTACAAAAACGGTGGGCCTTCAGCTTAAGGCTTTATGACAAAAGCCAAACTCTTTTGGCGGTAGAGAGGCTCACTCTTAGGAGCAAAAGAGAAAGGCTAACGGATTTGGACAAACAGGCACAGTCCTTGTGGGGAGAAAGGGTATGGGAACCTCTTGTATCCCAAAAAGAGAGGACAAATGCCTGAGGCGTTAAAGCCTGTGATTAACTGAATATCCGCAATCTCTCTCCTAACTGGGGTAAGCTAGGAGAGATATTGGAGAATGGAGAGCTTCAGAGGTACCTAAACCCTAAGGTTATGGTATAAAAGTTGTTGACTACCACAGGAGTGGTTGTGTGTGTAGAACCCCAAACCTGCTGGATAGCATGGGTATGGGTAAAGCCCATCTGTCGGGATCATATAGCTATATGAGTATAGACAGATAGATAAGTATGTGGATACATATCTATCTATAATAAAAGATCTCGACACACATATATACACATACACATATAAATATATACACATATACATATAGATATATAGATAGACATATAAGACTATATCTATAGTGAGATATGGAAGGGCATAATACACACAAAAGATAGATATGAATATGTAGGCCTATATATGGGTGTCTGTAATTAAACAGATGGATATGCCTACAGCACTGTATTCACATAGGATATGTGGAGAGGAAAGATTCATCTAACAAGGAGGTGGAACCTACTTGAGAAGATAGAGAATCTATTCCTCCTAGTTATGACCTGCAAGGATGCTAGCTGGTGAAATAACCAGGACGGTTACGTGAAAAACAGAGGATAATATCAGTCTGCAGCTAGGAAATCCGGAGTCCTCCAGAACTCTAGCATGGTAAGTGGACAGAAGACGCATAGAGATTAGATACCATCTTGACCTGCTTAAGGACAAAAGGTATCATGCGTTCTTACCATGAGGACGAGCTGCAAGGAGAAAGAGCATATTCCCGATTGGGAATAGTATGGACCAAAGCAGGGAATTGGCAACTCCTTAAGCTTTCACGTAAGAGGAGGCCTATGTCCTTTATATCAAAAAGGAGATAGTAAAAGAAGGGAGAACCCTTCTAGTCATGGGAGACATGACTGAAAAGCCTTTTCCAACCATCTAGGATAGCTGTTGGAGAAAAAAAAACCCATGCTCTCTAGCAAGGGCCCATAGTGGAAAGCTTCTCTGTAGAATTGCAGAGAGCATGATGCAGGAGAATGAGGAGATAGAACTGGCTGCTGGAGAGCCAGTATCTCTGCCAACTATGCTGCCAAACCCAGGAGAATGGAGATGGCAGAAATAGAAGACAATTCAGAAAGCTTGTAGTGAGATAATCTCCAAGATAGATGGAAGCACTGACTTGGAGCCACTACTAAGACTATACAGAATGTTAGTGGAGGACAAATCTGGTTGTTTGTGGATAGAACCAGTGGTCCAAACATTAAGGCTCCTGCATAAGCAGCTGCTAGGAAGACAGCAGAAAGAATCTTACTGTTTAAAAACAGAAAGAAGAGACAGAACAGGAGTAGAAAACTCTGGACATGTCTGATAAGCTGCCCCAAAGAAAAACTGAAAAAAGAAGAGTTAACTCAGAGAGGACAACTCCGCACTGGAAAGTGACAAAAGTAGAGAGGCTGAAGAAAAAGCCCTCCAGTGAAGTAATACCACTCTTACAGAGGAAAAGCTTGGTAAGAGGTTGAAGAGAATGGAGCTGAAGAAGACTTACCAAGTAGTAAGTCGATAGAAAGGAAAAATACATGCTGGCACAGGAAACTATCATTTGATAGTGATTAGACCTCTTTCTCTAGCAGGAAGAAGAGGAGAAACCTGGGCCTATAGGCATGAACATCCTGACAGCTCATAGAAATATAGAAAAAAATGGATGTCTTTTGGAAAGAGATCCATGTCTAGGGGTTAGAATGAAGCGGTGGATTGCCTCTATTGAGAAGAAGCAAACTGCAGATTCTAAACCCCAAGAGTCACAAGCATCTGATAATGATTGATCAGAAACCCTGCGGTTGCTGGGTTTGCTGAGCCTGGTGAGAGGTTGGATTCTTCAGACCAGGACAATGGTTCCCCTGTTTGGGAACATCTGTATGATGGGCAGGTGATGAATAAATCCTTCTCCTCCTATGGGAAGAAAGTTTGGTAGGACATTTCCTACCTACTGGGACAAAAAAAGGTGTAGAACAACCCCTAGGAACAGGTAAATCAGTGGACAACTGAGTAACCTGACGTAAAGACTCCTTGTTGAAGAGATTTTCTCCAGTGCAAGGAGTATGTCCCAGTCTTTGTTGTGCCCATTTGTCCAAGTCTGAAGCTTGGAGCCAGGCTCTACGTCGTGCCCCTATAGCTATAGCAGAAGTCCTGCTAACAGACTCAAAAGAGTCTGGGGAAGCACAGGAAAGAAACCAAGAGATATTCTGGATATGCTTAAGCAGTGAGGAATAGTCTGAACTCTTGTAATCTGGAAGGAAAGGAGTCAAAAGGTGTAATTTCTTTGTGACCTCCTCAAGAGATAGACTCAAAAAATATATGAGAGAATTCTTGCAGAAAGCATGGATGTCTGGAAGATTTCACGTCCAAAGGCATCTAGTGTCCTAGATTCACGACCTGGCGGATAAGAGGAGTGCTTTTTCTTACTCTTTTCTCGCCTCAGTGCTGATTCTACTACTATGGAATGATGAGGAAGTTGAGTCTTTTGAAACCCTGGAGAGGGAGGCACCTGATATAGGAGATCAGTTGCTCTGGAAAGTGGGGGTACCCTTAAAGGTGCTTCCCACAGACCTAGAAGGAGATCCTGCAAGGAATGATGCAAAAGAAGCATTATGTTCTCCTTTGCTTTGGTAGGAACAGAGCCTTGTGCAGGATTATGTCCAGGGATAGGAATGGCAAGTGATCTTGCTATTTCCAGGAGAAAACTCTGAAAAGAAGGATCTCCAACGGGAATCTCCTTTGGACAGGTTAGATCAGAAGAACTAGCCTGAGCACCGAAGGATCTAACCAAATATATAGGAATAGAAGATCCTGCATGGTGCAGGGTGGTATCCTTAAAGGATGATTGCTGGTACTGGCTGTCAGGAGCAGTATCCGTCTGTACCTCATAGTCCATGCCAGGTATAGACTCCAAGTCTGGTATAGAAGGGAGCGATCCTGTTGAAAGAAGCAGGGCAGGAGCTGGCCACGATGCTACTGTGGAGACCGGTAGCGATGGCGATACCGGTACCGATGTCGGAGTCGAAGGCGACACAGACATCGGAGTAGCCATCGATGACAGCTCAATCGGTACCGAGGAAATCGAAGACCTCCGGGCAGCCATCCTCGGTACCAAGCCTGCGGTACCGATCAGTGTCGGTACCAATGCGTGCTGGTACCCAGTCTTCCAGACTAGAGATCGATTGCAAACTCGGTATCGAGGGCAACGAGCCTGATGAACGAAGCACAGCAGGCACCGACCACAAAGGTAAAGTGGACATCGGTACCGACTTCAGTACCGTGTCTGACACTGGTGGATGAAGGCCAACCGGTGGCAACTCAAACGGCATCGGAGGAACCGAGAGTTGCGGATCCGAATCATCGGAACCGAGCCTTTGGTACTGAAGGAAGCCGGTACCAAGGCGAGTCGGTACCCAATCCTCCAGACTGGAAATCGATTCCAGACTCGGCATTGAAGGAAGCGAGTCTATCGATGCACGTCTGGAGGGTACCGACGTTGGAGGTAGTATCGGTGCCGGTACCGATACTGGAAAGTCAGTCTGGAACGTATCCGTCGGACCCGTAGGTACCGAGGACGCCAAATGACGATCCCTGGTGAGGAGTGTTTCATCCAACACCAGTGCCCGAGCCGGGGTATCGGTACCGCTTGAAGCGGATGCCACCACCGGACACGGCTCAGGTATGTTCTGTGAGGGGTGAACCCCAGGAACAACCTGAAACCCCTTATATGCTTTGGAGACCGAAGACTCCCGCCGGGGTTTTGAAGCCAGTGGGCCCTCGAGGGCAAGGCCGGAGCCATCTACATGCTGTGCATAAGACCTACCACTCGAGGACTGGCTAGTCTTAACAGACTGTTTGTGGGTTACCTGATCCTTTGTAGAAGAGAGGGACGGTGCCCTGAAGTTGGAGGGGAACCGGGTATCGAGGAAATGTCGATGTTGAAACCCTCTTCTCACCAAACAGTTGCCCAAAGGCTCTGGAGGAAAAAGGTCAGGACCCAAACAGGTTAGACACCGACTTAGAGGGTCTAAAAATAAAGTTGTACCGCCAGAGTCTGAACATTTCCTGGAGAAAATGGCTGGCGGTTCCATGAAGGAAAAGGAAGAGGCCTAAAGGCCTGAGAAAAAATAGTCCTTGAAAAAGGAAAATTTTCACAAGAAAAGAAAAGAAAACACCGGCGGTACCGCTGGCGTCGGGGAGACAGCCGCGACCACAAGAAAAATAAAGAAATAAAACAAAATTTTCTGCGGTGACAGGAGGACGTCCTGCCGACTCCGCGGAAAAACGAAAACTGAGGAGAGGCAGTTGGGAAAGGCGGGAAGACAGCACGCAGGCGTGGTGGGATGCTTCCAAAAGCTCTTTGATAGGATGCTGGGAAGCGTTCCCGCGCAGACTCCGTCGGTACCGACGTACCCATATGTGAAGACTCATTCCTGCTTGTTTCTGGAGATCTCTTGATAGCACACTTAATATGCTGGCCCACATCAAACAAACCACAAAACAATTTTTTTCAAACTCAGAATGCTTAAACAAATCCACCCACTCCTCTACCCCCATGACTTTAAAACCATTGTCAATGCCATTGTCACGCCCCATTTTGACTTCTGCAATATCACCCTCCAAGGTCTCCCTAAACAATCTATAAGACAACTTCAGTTAGCCCAGAACATTGCAGCAAAGATAACTTCAAATGTCAACTTATCTGAACACATCACACCTATTCTCTACAGCCTTCACTGGCTCCCAATTCAAAGCCGCATACAGTACAAAATACTAGTCACCACCTTCAAGCTGATCAAAGATCCCTCTCCATCACACCTCAAGACATTACTCACCAAGGAAAACAACCCCCGAAACCAAAGAGAACGCTAAAAAACAAGCTAACCATCCCATCCGACTTCAAGAAATCCAGAAAATCAACTAACAGCTTTTTCCCACTTCTCCCCTGTCCTTTGGAACAATCTCCCAAACATAAGATCCATAGACCACCTCACCACATTCCGTAAGCATCTCAAAACCCACCTGTTCACCCTACACTTTGTAAATGCACATGAGCACTCCCAAACAGAACAGAACCAAGACCCCCCTACAATCAACCTAACACAACACTCACCTACCGTCATCCAGAACAGCTCTAATCCATCAAAACATAGCCCAATACCTACAGACCCAATATGTATATAGTTAGTTATAAAATTGTTTTTATCCAACTGTATATAGTTACCTGTTTAATGCAAATGAATATGCACTGCCTCTGTACAAGTCAAAGTTTGTGTTCTCTCTGTAAACCACATTTGACCTATTAGAAAATGCGGTATAAAAATGTCCAATAAATAAAAATAAATAAATTGAGCACGCTAGGGTGGACCCTAAAGTGATTGGGTTAGAAATTGGTTGAGTGGGAGGCGACAAAAGATACAGGTGAGTAACTACACTTTACCTGTAACAAGTGCTCTCCAGGGACAACAGGAATCAGTCCTCACTTATGGGTGACGTCGGCACCAACAAAGCCCGCGCGGAACAATTTCCCAGCTTACGAAGAAAGCCTTTGGGATTGCTGCCACACATGCGTGGTCCTCTTCCCGCCCAAGGCTGCCATCTTGTTCAGTCAGGTCCCATACATAGCTAGAGCCCTACTCAGCAGATGGCAAGGGAAGAAAAAAAAAAAAAACAATAATTCTTAAGGGGAGGTGGGAGGGTAGTGAGGACTGATTCCTGCTGACCCTGGAAAACACCTATTACTATGCTTTCTCCAGAAACAAGCAGGAAGTCAGTCCTCACTTATGGGACTCCCCAGCTACAGGCTACGAAACCTGCAAGCCAAAAATGCCTCAGCAAGGCCGTGAGCAGAAGCCGATGACCGAAGTAAGCCAGAGTCCTCGGGCCCTTGGGGCCAAGCTCTTGGTAGCCGCAGAAGAAGGGTCGGAGGGCAGGAGCTGCTTATACCCTGAAGCAGATTAAGGAGTACAGCCTGGCCGAAGGCACTGATCCGGCAGGACTCCCTCTCTGGGCAGTACTGCAAAGCGAAGGTATTCGCAGAGGATCAGGTCAGAGCCTGGCAGATGTCTGTCAGAGGCAGAGTGCAGCGAAGCCACAGATATCACCATGGCCCGGATGCCGTTCGCGGTGACTCAGCAATACAGCAGGGCCCCAACCTTTGCCTGAGCGAAGGTGATGCTGCGCTTGGTGACTGTGAGCCTCAGGCGATTAGGATCGTAGGCAATGAAGAGCTGGTTGGACCTGCGTTGACCTTGGGTGAGCAGCAGGTAGAAGGTGAGAGCCCTCTTGCAGTCGAGCATATGTAGGACTGCCGATGCCCGGTTGGCGTGGGATCTCGTGAAGAAAGTCGGTAGGACGATCTCTTGGTTGAGATGGAAATCAGCAACAACCTTCGGGAGGAACTTGGGGTGAGTTCAAAGGACCACCCTGTTCCTGTAGAACCCTGTGTAGGGAGCTGCAGCCATGAGAGGTGCTGAAGTGAGCACGTCCCCATCAACTCAAAGGGTGGCTGCATCAGCTGCATGAGCACGATGTTCAGGTCTCACTCCTCCGGTGGAAGCCAGATGGGGGCTTGGACAGTAAGAAGCCCCACATGAAGCGGGAGACCAGAGGCTGGCCTGAGAGGGGTTTATCCTTGACGGGGAAGTGGTTGGCCGAGATAGCGCTCAGGTAAACCCAGACCAAACTGGATTTCAGCTCCACCTGCGAGAGGTGGAGGAGGTACTGGAAAACCCACCAGGTAGAGCAGGAGAATGGTTCAATCTGGAGCTCGGAGCACCAGACAGAGAAGCGCTGCCACTTCAGGGAGTAGGCCCGTCTCGTCAAGTCCTTCCTCGATGCGAGGACCTCCTTGATCTTCTCTGGGAGGTGCAGCGAGGCTAAAGAGACCCGTTCAGTTGCCAGGCTGTCAAGGATAGCAAGACCAGGTTTGGGTGAAGCACCTGTCTCTCCTGCCTCAGCAGACCTGGGGTACTGCCCAGGGGGACCGGAGGTTCCGATGAGAGCCGGAGTAGAAGCGGGAACCAGGGTTGTCGAAGCCACAAAGGAGCCACGAGAATCACAGAGGCTCGGTCCTGCTGAATCTTGTGGAAGGTCCTCGCAATGCGAGGAGTGGAGGGAATGCATAAGGAAGCCTGGAGGTCCAGTTCAGGAGGAACACATCCAGGGCCACCCTGCTCAGGTGCGGTATTGGCCCGCAAAAGTGGGGAAGCTACATGTTCACCAGGCTCGCAAACAGGTCCATGGACGGAGTCCCCCAGCAACGGAACAGGTGGAGAACCACCTCTGGACAGGCACCACTTGTGTGGGCGAAGGAGCCTGCTGAGTCTGTCCATGAGGACATTGTCCTGGCCCAGGAGGTAGACTGCTCTTAGGGTCATGCCCCGCTGTACGGTGAAGGAGCAGAGGAGGACTGCCTCCCAATAGAGGCGGCAGGAGCCTGTACCTCCCTCCTTGTTTATGTAGAACATCACAACCTTGTCGTCGGTCTGCACGAGCACTGACTTGCCTTGCAGGTGGTACTCGAAGACCTTCAGGACCAGCCAGATCGCTCGAAGCTCGAGCAGGTTGATCTGCTGCAGAGATTCGAGTGACCACCACCCCCTGGGTACGGAGGTTGCCACAATGGGCTCTCCAGCCCAACAGTGAGGCATCTGTTGTCAAGATGAGCTTGTGTTGCTGAGTCTGGAAGGGCATGCCCCGGAGGTGGCTTTGGGGATTCTGCCACCAATCCAGGGAACTGGAGAGGCTGCAAGAGACCGAGACGGGATCCCAGAGGCGGCCCGAGGCTTAGGCTCATTGCACTCTGACGCACCATTGGGCCGTTCACATGTGCATGCGAGCATGGGGGATGACATGGATGGTCGAGGCTATGTGCCCCAGAAGGTACAACATGGCCCACGCCAAGACCCTGGACCAGCTTTGGACCTCAGCGGTCAGAGCGCAGAGCTGATCCATGCACACTCAAGGGAGGAAGGCGGTCGCCCATTCCGTCTTGAGGCATGAGCCAGTAGTGTTGGGTAAAAGTGCCTGCTGGGCAGCTAGGAAGACAGAAATGCTGCGCTCTAGTGCCAGCATAGGACTCCCACTCAGGAGTGGGGCCCAGCAATGCTGTCGATAAGTGACTGGGTCTGGCGTGGAGGAGGAGAGGGGGTCCTCGCGGGGACAACCCTCAGGAGACTGGGCGCCATCGCTGGAGGCCTCTGTATCCATATGAGGTACCTTTTGAGGCAACACCTTGTCCAACTCTCGGGAACGCTGAGGAGGCCCCCAACAGTGGCTTCGAGGTGGTCTTCTTTTGCCATTCCACCTCTGGCGAACCCGAGGCTGCCTTACAGAAAATGTCGTTTGACTTCTGCTTACAGCTTAGCAAGGCCTTAGCAGACATTTTCTTACAGAGTGAGCAGAGCTTCGGATTGTGGTCAGCCCCCAAACACCGAAGACAACAGTGGTGGGTGTCCATGAGCGACATATTCTTGGAGCATCTGTCACATTTTTTGAAGCTGGTGACCATGGGGGCAAAAAGAGCCCCTGCGAGGTCGAAGATCCTCGAGGTTGGGAAAAAAAAAAAAAAAAAAGGGCATGAAAAGGGCCCGAAGAGGGGGAAAAATAACCCACTAAAGGAGAAAAAGATAGAGATCCCCTGGCCCACAACTGGAGCAGGGGTGACAGGGATGACGGGAGAGGACAGGTGCTACTGAAGAGAGGGCCAAAAGGCTGAAGAAAAAGCTTTTTCTCAGGGACGAGAACGTGCATCCAAAGGGCTCCGCAGAAAAAGGGAGACTGAGCAAGATGGCACGTTTGGGCGGGAAGAGGGCAGCAATCTCAAAGGCTTTCCTTGAAAGCTGGGGAATTGCTCCCTGCGGGCTCAGTCGATGCAGACGTCATCCATAAGTGAGGACCGACTTCCTGCTTGTTCCTGGAGAAATAAAGCTTACTCTGAGAAGAATGTTGCCAGTGGTGTGCTGCAGGGATCTGTCCTTTAACAGTGATATTGAGAAAGACTGTCGGGTATGGTTTGCCTCTGTGGATACCTATGAAGGAGTAGATAACATGAGGGGGGAATTTAGCTAAGCTTGAAAATGTAATTCTAAAAACTGCAGGGTCATGCATTTGGGCTGCAAAAATCCAAGAGAACGGTACAGTATAAGAGGTGAAGAACTTGTCCACGAAAGAAGAGTGGGACCTGGGCAGGATTGTTTCTGATGATCTTAAAGTGGCTAAAGAGGTAGAAAAGGCAACAACAAAAGCCAGAAGGTTGCTTGGGAGCATAGAGAGGAATGGCCAGCAGGAAAAAAAAAAAAAGGTGATAGTGCCTCTGTATAAGTCTTTGGTGAGCCTTATTTGGAGTATTGTGTGCAATTATGGAGACCACGCCTTCAAAACGATAGAAAGAGGATGGAGTCTGTGCAGAGGGTGGCTACCAAAATGATCAGTGGTCTTAGTTATAAACCATATGGGGACTGACAAATCTCTCAATACGTAAACATTAGACACATTTAAATACCTCCGTGACATAAATGCACAGGAGACGTTCAAGTGAAAGTAAGCTCTGCAACGAGGGAAGAAAAGATGAGGGTGAAAAGAGAGACTCAGGAGTAATATGTGGAAATATTTCTTTATGGAAAAAGAGTGGTAAATGCATGGAAAAGTCTTCCCAGAGGAGGTAGTAGAGATGAGGACAGTATCTGAATTCAAGAAAGCATAGGACAAACACAGAAGATCTCTAAAGGAAAAGAAGGGACAGCATAGTTACTCACCTGTAACAGGTGTTCTCTGGGGACACAGAAATCAGTCCTCACATATGGGTGATGTCTGCGCCAACCGAGCTCACACGGAACCATTTCCCCAGTTTCAAAGAAAGCCTTTGGGAGATGCACCATGCATGCGTGGTCCCCTTCCTGTCCAAGGGTGCCATCTTGCTTCATTCTAATGACATAAATAAGATGGCAAAATTAAAATACGGTAAAGAAGTAACTCCAACAGGAGGAGGGAGAGTTATGAGGACAGATTCCTGCTGTCCCTGGAGAACACTTGTTACAGGTGAGCAACTACGCTTTCTCTGGAAACAAGCAGGAAGTCAGTCCTCACATATGGGACTCTCCAACTACAGGCTATTGAGAACTTGTACAAAAACGCCACGGGTGACCAGAGAAGATGAGCCATGAGCTGCAGCAGTTGAGTCCCAACTGAGAGACTCTAACAAGACCCAAGTGTCCAGCAGGAACCAGCACTCTGGTAGCCTGAACAGACGGATTGGAGGACAGGAGTGGCCTACACCCCAAGAAGATTACGGAGCACGGCCTGGCCGAAGGCGTTGTCCCATCAGGACTCCCTTTCCAGGCAGTAGTGAGCTGCAAAGGCATGGACCGAAGACCAGGTGGCGGCCCAGCAGATTTCCATCACAGGTATGGAACATAGATTTGCCACACAGAGGTAGCCATGGCCCCTGCCGCAGTGCACCGTGACCAAGTGGTTTAGTGAGATCCTAGCCTGCTCATAGGCGAGGGCAATGCGGTCTGCCATCCAAGTGGACAGAGTTTGCTTAGTCACTGGAAGCACCAGTCAACTTGTGTCATAGGAGACGAAAAGCTGAGCCTGAGTCCATTGCAGATAGGACAGAGCCCTTTTACAATCCAGTGTATGGAGAACAGTCTCCACCTTGCCGGCATGAGGCCTTTGGAAGGTGGTATAGAGCACCACCCTCTGAGGTGGAAGGGGGACACCACCTTCGGCAAAAATTTGTGGTGTGTTCAGAGCACCACCCTGTTCTTGTAGAACCTTGTGTAGGGTGGCTCTGCCATCAAAGCCTGGAGCTCGCTGACTGTGTGAGCCGATGTGAGTGCCATGAGAAAGACAACCTTCCAAGAGAGGTACCACAGGTGGCAAGTAGCCAGGGGCTCAAAACTGTGGCTTAGTGAGCTGTGAAAGCACATTGAGATCCCACTCTGCCATGGTGGGCAGATGGGGGGCTTGGACAATATAAGGCCCTGCAGGAAATGAGAAACAAGGGGCTGAGCCGAGAGGGGCTTGCCCTTGACAGAGTGGTGGTGCAATGCAATGCCACTCAGGTACACTGAGTTGGACTTCAGTCCCACCTGGGACAGGTGGAATAAGTACTGAAGTATCAGCTGCACCAAGGAGGAGAATGGGTTCAGCCACCTCTCGGTGCACCACACCAAAAATCAACACCATGAAGGCATACGCCCTTCTCGTGGAGGCCTTGCAGGAGACTAGAAGACCTCCTCCATGTCTCGTGGGAAGTTGAAGGGAGTTAGAGCTACCCTTTCAACCAAGCAGTGAGCGACAGGGACTCCAGGTTGGGGTGCAGAAAAGCGCCCTCCTCCTATGAAAATAGTCTTGGGACGTAGCCCAGGGGAATCAGACACCACTGACAGAGAAGCAGCAGGAACCAAGGTTGCTTGGGCCATCAGGGGGCTACCAGTATCAGTGATGCCCTGTCGCGCTGGGCCTTGAAGAGGGTCTTGGCTACCAGCGGTGTCGGTGGGATGGCATAGAGAAGGCCTTCGCTCCATGGAATGAGGACTGCATCCGTCACCACTCAGGACGGGTATGGCTGGCAGGAGCAGAAGCTGGGCAACTGCGGTTTGTCTGGGCTGGCGAACAGGTCTATTAGGGGGATGCCCAGAGTCGGAAAAGCCGGGATGCCAATCTGGGACTCAGGTACCACTTGTGCGGCTGGAGGAGACTGCTCAGCTTGTCCGCCAAGGCGTTGTTCAGGCCCGGAAGGTAGACCGCCCACAGGAGCATCCCATTGCATATCACATATGAGCAGAGGGAGTATGACCCTGTACCCCCTTGTTTGGCATCAAACATTGCAACTTGGTTGTCTGTCTGGACCAGCCCAGATTAGTGTTGCAACCAGTGGCAAAAGGCTCAGATGGCCAGAAATGTGATATCACCCAGAACTCCAGGACGTTGATCTGCAACTGGCACTCTGTCTGGGACCAACTGCCTTTAGGGCAGAGATCCTCGCAATGAGCTTCCCCTCCCTGCAGGAAGGCAACCGTAGTGAGAGAGTGAGTGAGAGAGAGAGACTCCCATCCTAAGACGTCAGACCAGCACTCCTGCATACTCGCAGCACTGTTTATGAGATTGGCGAGACAAGCCTTTCCTTGACTAAATCCATGTTTGCTTTAAACCATGACGTTCAGTATTTTTTTTTTTAATAAAATGCTTACTATCATTTTGCACTGCACTGATGTTATGCTCACTGGTCTGTAGTTTCCCAGATCACCCCTGGAACCTTTTTAAAAAACTGGCATTACATTGGTCACTGTCCAATCTTCGGGTAAGAACATAAGAACATAAGATATGCCATACTGGGTCAGACCAAGGTCCATCAAGTCCAGTATTCTGTTTCCAACAGTGGCCAATCAATACTACCGATGATTTTAATGATAGATCATAGATTACTAATAGTAGTTCTACAATCTCATATTTCAGTTCTTTCAGCACCCTGGGATGTATGCTATCAATTCCTCTAATACATCACCTTTAAATATCATTTCTGGCATAGGTAATTTACCCACATCTTCAGTAAAGACTGAAGCAAAGAATGTATTCAGTCTCTCCGCTATAGCCTTATTTATTTTATTTAACAGGTTTTTTTTAATACAGTTTATCATTTCAGTCAAAGCAGTTTACATTGCAACTTAAACTTGGTAATGTACATTAAACAGGGACATTGATAACATGGATTTTTTTTTTGAGGCAATGAAGGGTTAAGTAACTTGGCCAAGGTCACAAAGAGTGCTAGTGGGAATTGAATCCTGGTCTCTTGGTTCACAAGCCATTGCTGTAACCATTAGGCAGCTACTCCACTCTCAGTGCCTTGTCTTCTTTCAGTGCACCTTTTACCCCCTCCATCATCTAATGGTCCAACTGACTACCCCTCAAGGATGTTTTGCTACAAATATACTTGAAAACGTTTTTATTATGCACTTTTGCTTCCACTGCAAACTTCTTTTCAATTTTTCTCTTTGCCTGCCTTATCGATGCCTTGCATTTAACTTGTCAGAACTTATGCTTTTTCCTGTTTTTGTTATTTGTCTTTCTTCCGTTTTCTGAAAGATTCTCTTAGTGATAACATCTCTGACCTTGTACCTTTAAGCCATGCTGGCTGTTATTTGGCCTTCCTTCCACCTTTTTTAAGCATGGAATACATCTAGTCTGGGCTTCTAAAATAGTATTTTTAAATAATGCCTAGGCCTAATGTAAACTCTTAACCTTTGCAGTTGCTCCCTTTAGTTTTTTTCTTAACCATTTTCCTAATTATAGTCTCCTTTTTGAAAATTGAAAGCTAGTGCAGTCAATTTCCTTGCTATCTTCCCTTCATTTAGTAAATCAAATGTGATCATGTTATGACTGATATTGCTAAGAGGCCTCAAAATAGTTACCTCTTGCACTAGATCCTGCGTTCTACTGAAGACTAGTCTAAGATAGCGTCCCCACCTATCTGTTCCTGAACCAGCTGCTCCATGAAGCAGTCAGTCATTTACTTCATCTAGAAACTTTATCTCCCTAACATGTCCTTATATGACCCAGTCAATATTGGGGTAATTGAAATCTCCCATTATTACTGTGTTGTAAACTTCGCTAGCTCCCCTAATTTCTGTTAGCATTTCATCATCTGTTAGCATTTCTTCCCCTTTTTACATGGACATGGTCCTCAAACCTTTAGGGTGACATACACTAAGGTGGAATGCCCAGGAGATCACCACCTTGAGCCACTGTGTTATAGTGGCCTCTCCCTTCTTAGGCCCAGTGAACAGCATAACCAACCTATCTGACCGATGAAACTCATTGGTCATTTCCAGGTGCTGAATCAGAACCCAATGCACAAAGATTTTAGGAGTACCCACCTCTCAGTGTTGAATGCTGCTTCCCTTGACTGCCGCTAAAGAGAAGCCTTTACCCAGTACTCCATTACTTCTTTTTTTACTTCCTTAGATAAAACTTTATGGAGTACCATGAAAGGATGGGGGGAGAGGAACCAGAAGTAGAAATAAGATCTTTTTTCCCAATTAAGCACCATGTAGCCTACATAGCATGACATCATCAATACCTGGCATGCTCAGTCTCCAGCTGCTAGTGAGGAGCAAAAACGGACGTGTCTGGACTGGATTGGAGGGACGATAAGGAAGAGGACAAAAGGAACCTCCCCCTGTCTAGACTCAACTGGTAACCAGTTCTGCATGGTTATGCTCATCTACCAACTGCTGGAGGCACAGAATACTGGGACAATCACTATTTCACAATGCCCTATATAGGGCAGAAGTTCATTAGCTTTTGTTCTGTCTCCATCTGCTGCTGGAGGGGGCACAACCCATCTGTTCTTAACTGGGTGATAAGGAGGACCAGGTTACTCTTCTGCTAACT
The DNA here is from genome assembly GCA_033557465.1 of Ichthyophis bannanicus. Taxonomy (NCBI): domain Eukaryota; kingdom Metazoa; phylum Chordata; class Amphibia; order Gymnophiona; family Ichthyophiidae; genus Ichthyophis; species Ichthyophis bannanicus. The sequence goes on from CM066037.1 coordinate 486,701,026, forward strand.
GAGTAGCAGGTTTGCATCTTTTCTGCTGCACAACATAGGGGCCTGGCGTGAACCCAACAGGTTGCTAGGAAACAGGCATACCAGGCACAGATACTCCCCTCAATCCTGAAGACATGACAACCCTAGTTTGCAGATTACTGAAGCTAGCAGATGTTATGCCTCTGAGAACCTGAAAACAGTGGTAACTGGTCTGGCTAACTGTAAATGTCAAATATGGATGCTGATGAAAAGCTACATGCCTGTTCAGATTTATTTGCTGATAAAAAGCTGATGTGTTTTGTACCTGGATATTATGCTTTTAAAAACCCAAGTTTTGTTTTTGGGTCCAAAAGCTACAATAAACCTTGAGCTGCTTTCTGGCATGGCTGTGTCTGACAGAACTGATATACAAACATTCTTAGTTCTATGGTAAATGGAAGATACAGTTGTGATCAACATCATTGGCACCCTTGCATTATAGGTATGTTGTGTACAATGTCTTGAGAAATAATTGGAAATATTCCAACTGTCTTAATATTCAAAGGTATACAACAATAAAAAAAAAATGATGTCTGTGGAACTTAGACATAGTAATTTCTGAGAAAAACACAAAAGTATGACCTGGATAAAATTAATGACACCCTGTACTAATATTTGTTTGCACAACCCTTGGCAGTGATGACGTCTCCAAACGTTTCTTGTAGCCATCTAAAAATTTCATACATCAGTCTGCTGGTAGTTTCTCTCACTCTTCAACTGCGATTTGTTGCAGCTCATGAATGTTTCCAGGATTCCTTTTACCAATGATAGATTTCAGTTCTTTCCAAAGGTTCTTGATTGGCTTGAGATCAGGACTCACTGCTGGCCAGTTTAACAGTCCATTTTTATCTTTTTATTTTATTTTATATTTATAGAATATACAAATTACAAGGATACAATCACTTGCATAGGAAATCGAGAAATCAGAGGATAAGAACATAAGATATGCCATACTGGTTCAGACCAAGGTCCATCAAGCCCAGTATCCTGTTTCCAACAGTGGCAATCTAGGTCATACGTACCTAGAGTTCCCCAAAAGACACAGGTTACACAATGCTTGTATTGGGTCAAGCATGGATATCCTGGGTCCCCCTTCTTAATAATGGTTTATGGACCTTTCCTCCAGAAACTTGTCCAAATCTTTTTTAAACCCAGCTAAACTAACAGCCTTTACTACATCCTCTGGTAACAAATTCCAGAGTTTGATTACACGTTGAGTGAAAAAATATTTTCTTTTATTAGTACTAAATAGTTTACCCTGTAGCTTCATTGCATTTCCCCTAGCCCTTCTATATTCTGATAACAAACAATCGATCTACGTTTATCGGTTCCACTCCGTTCATTAATTTATAGACTTCTATCATATCTCCCCTCAGCTGTCTTTTTTCCAGGTTAAAGAGCCCTAACCTTTTTAGCCTTTCATAGGGGTATCCTTCCATCCCCTTTACCATTTTGGAGGCTCTTCTCTGAACTTTTTCTAATAATGCTATATCTTTTTTAAGATACGGTGACCAGAAATGCACACAATATTTAAGATGCGGTCTCACCATGGAACGATACAGAGGCATTATATCATCCTTGGTTTTATTTTCCATTCCTTTCCTTAAGATACCTAACATTCTATTTGCTCTCTTGGCTGCCGCTGCACACTGGGCCAAGGGTTTTAACATGTTATCCACAATGACGCCTAAATCTTTTTTCTGGGTGGTGGTTCCTAATGTGGAACCTTGCATCGTGTAACCATCGTTTGAGTTGTTCTTCCCTAGGTGCATAACTTTGCACTTGTCCACATTAAATTTCGTCTGCCATTTTGATGCCCAGTCTTCCAATTTATCAAGATCCTCTTGCAATTTTCCACTATCTTCTTGGGTTTTAACTATTTTAAATAGTTTTGTCTCATCTGTAAATTTCATAACCTCACTCGTTATTCCCTTTTCCAGGTCAAAAAGCAGCGGACCCAGCACAGATCCCTGGGGTACACCACTATTCACCTTTCTCCATTGGGAAAATTGGCCATTTAGCCCTACCCTCTGCTTTCTATCTTTTAACCAGTTCCCGATCCACAATAGTACGCTGCCTCCTATCCCATGACTCTTTAGTTTTGCCGAAAGTCTCTGATGAGGGACCTTATCAAAGGCTTTCTGAAAGTCCAAATACACTATCAACCGACTCACCCTTGCCTACCTCTTTAGTCACACCTTCAAAAAAACATAACAGATTAGTAGGACAAGATCTTCCTCATCTAAAGCCATGTTGGCTGTCTGCCATTAAGCCATGATTATCTACATGTTCAACAATTTTGTTCTTTATGATGGTTTCTACCATTTTTCCCGGTACTGACGTCAGGCTCACCGTCTGTAGTTTCCCGGTTCACCGCTAGAACCCTTTTTAAAAATTGGCGTTACGTTCGCCATCTTCCAATCTTCAGGTATTACAGATGATTTTAATGATAGTTCACAGATTACTAATAGCAGGTCTGCAATTTCATATTTGAGTTCTTTCAACACCCTTGGATGTATATCATCCAGCCCAGGTGATTTGCCACTCTTCAGTTTATCTAATAGTTGTAATACATCTTCCCGATGTATCGATATTTCCTTCAATTCTTCCGCACCTCTAAATATCACTTCAGTCATGGGTAATATCCCTACATCTTCCTCAGTAAAGACTGAAGCAAAGAATTCATTCAGTCTCTCCGCTATCGCCTTGTCGCCTCTTAGTGCCCGTTTAACCCCTCTATCATCTAATGGACCAACTGATTTTCTCACAGGTTTTTTTTGCTACGAATGTACTTGAGACTTTACGCGTTTTTGCTTCCGCAGCAAGCTTCTTCTCAAATTCTCCCTTTGCCTGCCTTATCAATGCCTTGCATTTAACTTGCCAGTGCTTGTGCTGTTTCCAGGTTGTGTCGTTTGCTCTTTTTTTCCATTTTCTGAAAGATGCTTTTTTTGGCAACAGCCTCTCTAACCTCACCTTTAAACCATGCTGGCAGTTTTTTGGACTTCCTTCCACTTTTCTTAAAGCGTGGAATACAGCTGGGCTGGGCTTCCAAGATAGTAGTTTTCAAAACACCACCCAAGCTTGATTTAAGTCTTTAACCTTTGCAACTGCTCCTTTTCGTTTTTTCTTAACTATTTTCCTTATTTTATCATAGTCTCCCTTTTGAAAGTTAAAAGGGAGTAGCCGCCTAGTGGTTGGGGCAAGGTACTTCAGGCCGGAAGGTCGGGGGTTCAAATCCCACTAGAGGACAGCAACCTTGGGCCGGAAGGACTGGGGTTTCTAGTCCCACAGGTGCTCTTTGTGGTCTTGGGCAAGCCATTTAACCCTCCATTGCCCATGTTCCCTGTAAGTATTAGTGTATGTGTCTCATATCCCCGCGTGTTAAATGTATCCCCCAATTGTGTTGTGACCGCTTTGATTGAAGGATAAGGCGGTATACAAAACTGTCTAAATAAAAATAAAATAAAAGGTAGTACTGTGGATTTCCTTACTATCCCTCCTCCACTAATTAAATCAAACGCGATCATGCTATGATCACTATTGCCAAGTGGCCCCAACACCCTTCTCTTGCACCAGATCTCGTGTTCCACTAAGGACTAGGTCCAATATGGCTTCCCCTCTGGTAGGTTCATGAACCAGCCTCTCCAAGAAGCAGTCATTTATTTCATCTAGCAACTTTAGCTCCCTAGTATGTCCTGCCGTGACACTGACGCAGTCGATTCCAGTGGTAATTGAAATAACCCATTATTATTACCGTTCTGTAACTTTTGTTAGCTTCCTTGATTTCTTTGAGCATTTCATCATACATTTGTTCATTCTGGCCAGGCGGTCGATAGTATACCCCCCACTGGCATCACCTTCCCCCTTTTTACATGGAATTTCAATCCATAGAGATTCTACAGCAAATTTTGTTTCCTGCAAAACTTTAATCCTTTCTGACTCAATGCCCTCTCTAACAGAGTGCAACCCCTCCACCAATTTGATCAGCTCTATCATTACGATATAGTTTGTACCCAGGTATCACAGTGTTCCACTGGTTGTCCTCCTTCCACCATGTCTCAGATTTCAAATCATATCTAATCTCTCATTTAGTGCTATATATTCTAACTCTCCCATCTTATTTTTTAGACTTCTAGCATTTGAATGCAAGCATTTCAGAGATTGTATTTTATTCATATTAATCTGGCTAATGTTAGGCATGGGCAATTTGGGATCTTTAAGCTCTGTCTGCTCCATACTCGAGGGCATTTGGGCTACTTTACTCTTTTGGAACCTCTCTGCTTTTGGTAGTATCCTTCAAGGATACATTCTTCTGAACTGTGCGCTCTTGTGCGACTGTTGGCTTTCCCCTATTATCTAGTTTAAAAGCTGCTCTATCTCCTTTTTAAAGGTTAATGCCAGCAGCCTGGTTCCATCCCAGTTAAGGTGAAGCCCATCCCTTCGGAAGAGCCCCTCCTTTCCCCAGAATGTTCCCCAGTTCCTAACAAATCCAAAACCCTCATCCTTGCAACATCGTCTCAACCACGCATTGAGACTCCGGAGCTCTGCCCACCTTTTGGGTCCGGCGCGTGGAACGGGAAGCATTTCGGAGAACGCTACCCTGGAAGTTCTGGATTTCAACTTCCTACCTAAAAGCCTAAATTTAGCCTCCAGAACCTCCCTACCACCTTTTCCTATGTCATTGGTACCGACATGTACCAAGACAGCAGACTCCTCCCCAGCACTATCTAAGACCTTATCTAGGTGGCGCGTGAAGTCCGCCACCATCGCACCAGGCAGGCATGTTACCAGGCGATCCTCACGTCCACCAGCCACCCAGCTATCTACATGCCTAATGATCGAATCACCAACAGCTGTCCTAACCCTTCCCTCATGGGCACATGGCTGTGGAGAAACTTCCTCGGTGCGAGAGGGTTTTACATCACCTGGAGGACAGGTCAGTTACAGGATCACTTCCTGCCACACCAGGGTGATGCTCTGTCACATGACCTCTCTCCTCCATGGCAACAGGGATGCTGCCAGACTTCAGGTGGGACTTCAGGACTATATTCCTGTAGGTCTCATCTATGTATCTCTCTGTCTTTATGTCTTCCAAGTCTGCTACTCTAGCCTCTAGAGAATGCTCTCAGGGAACGAGTCCAAAGAGCTCCTTGCACCTAGTGCACACGTAAGACTTCTCACCAAATGGGAGAAAATCATACATGTGACACTCAATGCAAAAGACTGGAAAGCCCCCATCTTGCTGCTGGACTGCTGTTGTCTGCATCTTAGTTTTAAGCTTTGGTTTAAATCTAAGTTTTTTTACTTACTAAGGGTTGTTATGGATACTTATACTAATAAAATTGTACCTAATATGTTTAATATACCTTGTTCACCTGAAGCTTAATTAATCTCAGGTCCTTAGTGTATAACTGATTTGGATAACGAGCTGCACCTGAGAGCACCTCCTTTCCTTTAAGATGTGTAAGTACCTATAAAGCTACGATTATCCCAGGGGTGGGTGGGTGTTGGGGGAGGGAGGGGAGGGAAAGAACACTTGAGAGGGCTGCTACACAGTACCCTGTCCTGTGCTTCTGAGGTAAGCTGTGACCAACTCCCTGGGTGATTAACAGGATAGAAGGAGTTTTTCAAAATGGCCTTTTGACCTGCCACCTGGCGTTAACACCTACTGAAAACGTTTCACAGGTCTCTTTGTCCCCTAGGTAGAAGGCCTCTTTGTAAAGGTCTCTAGAAGACTATTTGTTGCTTAAAGAATACTGACCCTGTTTTGCCTTTTATGCTAAGTTATATTCTGATTTGATTTAAATTAAAGCTCTTTGCTGCTGCTAGGCTCTGACTTATTGTGAAATTTAAACTAGAAGCTCTCTGCTGGGTTCTAAATTTAACCAGAAAGCTCTCGTCTGTGTTTTAAATTTAAAACTTAAACTGCTGCTACTAGGCCCTGACTGATTTAACAAATACACTGGGTTCACAGATTAATCAGCTTTAATCTGAAGTCTCTTCAGAAAAATTCCCAGAAGTATATACTCACAATTGCAGATCTCTCTCCAGAAGTATCAGTCCCCTTTTCTAGTCCTTCCAGATATACACCAAACACACAAAAATTCAGAACAAACATTAACCTGATATTCCCGCTCTAGCCCACAAAATGAGATCCAAAAAGAATAGGAAAATATTTAAAAAATGAACTCTATAGGGGGGCGGAGCCTGCGACGGTGTAAGATGGCCGCTTGATCCTCTCTCTCCCCAGAATCCTGGTGATTATCCTACCCCTCTGTGAAGAATTACCGGAGTTGGTGTGTTAGCGGCAGTAAGCCCTCAACAATGACTTCCAGTAAACCCTCCAGGCTCGATTTTAATGCGCCCACGACCATGGGAACTAAGCGGCTGAAGGCTGAGACCCCTTCTCCGCAAAAGGCCGCCGGTCCGAGAGACGCAGCAGAGGGCCTTTCCGAACTGCTGGCAGAGATCAGGGCAGTGCGAGAGTTGGTCACCGCCAATGGGGAAACGCTGAGCGGGGTGCAAGCTGATGTGGCAGAGCTCAAAGACATGAAAGTACAGCTCGCCACGCTTTCTGAAAAGATGGACGGTCTTTCGATCAGAGTGGAGGTGCATGAGGAAAGGCTGAAGGAGATCGCAGTGAACTCTAAACGCATATCTGCTTTGGAGAAGAACCTCGAGGATCTCAACAACCGGGCCCGACGGAATAATATCCGCTTAGTGGGGATGCCTGAAGGGGCTGAAGGACGCGACATACTGGGCTTTCTGGGCAAAATCATCCCGACTTTGCTACGAATCGAGTTTGGTCAACCATTTGAAATAGAGAGGGCCCATCGTGTCCCCACGCACCAGGACCCACATTCGTCGAGACCACGACCGATCATCATGAAAATACTGCATTTCCCTCAGGTGGCTCAGATCATGGCAGCTGCGCGGGGTTTGGCGCCGCTGAAATTTGAGGGTGTCAACATTGCTTTTTTCCCGGACTTTAATAAGTCCACGGTGGCCCGCCGTAAACAGCTGCTTGCACTAAGGCCGTGTCTGCAAAGCCTTCAAGCTCGCTATGGGCTCTTTGCCCCGCTAGACTTCGAGTCACGCTCCATAACCAGACTCGGTCTTTTGAGGACCCAAAGACCCTGTTGGCCTTTATTGAGGAACATGAAGCCGCAGTAATGCGATGAGGGTGCTTATGATGTATATTTTGGTGTTCTTTCATGCCTGTGGCCATGCTTGGGCCTGAGGGTGAGGCCGTGGGTGGGGCCCTTGATCCCCAGGGTCAGCGTGATTGCGGATGTCTAATTGAGTGACTAGTGAGTGTGTGTGGGTGGCGTGTTTGGTAAGAGTTGCGTCAGTTGTTGTATCGGATGGATGGGAGAATGTCATTTTGTTTCTGAAGGGGTTTGTTGTTTATGAGGAGAGCGAGTTTATATACTGATATGTCTATGAGGAGGGAGGGGGTGCTATGGAGACAAAGTCTGTACGTGGGGGGGATAGGTTTCAGAGGGCAATCTTGCGAGATCTGATGGTTCACCCAGGGGGGTGGGGGCGGGGTGGGTTGGGAGGGGTAATGTCTCCATTGATGGGGGTTATTGATCAGAGCTGGAAACTGAGATTCCTGACTAAAGACCATGTTGCTCATGTATATCTCTATATAAAGCGCTATGGGAACCCTTAAGGTCCTCTCGCTGAATGTGAAAGGGGTCAATAACCCCATTAAGAGGAAGAAAATCCTATTATATTGTGCCAAGCAAGGTGCCGATGTTGTCCTTCTCCAGGAGACCCACTTGTCCTCGGTAGAAGCAATGAAAATGGGTACGGGACAATATATGGTTGTAGTACATGCTGCAGCAGTAGGCAAAAAGAACGGGGTAATAACTATGGTGCGGAAAACCCTTCAGCCAAAGGTTGAGATGGGACTAGCAGATCCGAATGGGCGGTGGGCGGTGGTGGTATTGCATCTTAACGGGGAGCAATTAGCCGTTTTGAACGTGTATGGGCCCAATTGTGATGATGTCTCCTTTTTTCAGAAGGTGGCAGTGGTGGCTCATGACCTACGGACCCTCCCTATGATTTTAGGTGGCGATTTTAATCTAGTGCTGGACCCATTGTTAGACCGGCAGCCGTTCCGGTCGTCTAAGGCGGGCAGGGCGGCCTCTGTCCTTTTCTCTCTGATGCAAGATTTGGGTTTGTCTGACATATGGCGCACGTTGCACCCTAAGGATAAAGAATTTACCTTTTACTCTCTCCCACATAAGTCTCACTCTCGTATTGATTTCCTTCTCATTTCCCGACCCTTAGTTGAATCGACACTAGAGGCGGGTATCTGTTCTACAACTGTGTCAGACCATGCGGCAGTCTTCATCCTCTTAGAGTTTGGACATTTGGCTCCCCGGACGTCAGGATGGTTTTTCCCAAGAGACTTATTGGGAGATACAGCCTTTTGCACCCTGATTCGGTCAGAGATTAAAGTGTTTTTTGAGAAGAACCTCCCTTCCGAGACTGCCGGGTGGGCTTGGTGGGAAGCCTTCAAGGCTTCGATCCGAGCTCAGGTTACCAGCTATGTTATTTGTCGGTCTAAGCAGAGGAAGGCTGAGTTGGCCGCGCTTGAGGAGCAAATTTCAGCGGGGGAAAGATTATTGAGGATGAAGCTGGAGCCTTGCGTGCTCTTGCGCCTGCAGAAACTAAGGTATCAGTACAATATGCTCTTGAGTGCGGAAGTCCGTAAATTGCAACATGCGCAAGATGCGAGATATCACGTCGAGCAAAACAAGGCTGGTAGGTTGCTGGCCTCTGTGCTTAGCCCTCCCAGGGCGAAAACTACCATAACGGCCCTGAGGTCAGAGTCACAGGGTCTGCTCGTTCAGAGTAGTGCGATTGGGGAGAGTTTCCGGTCCTTTTATCAAGACTTGTATACCTCGGCGGGAGAATCCGAAGACGCTGTTTATCAGAGCTTTTTAGAGCATTTGCCCCATCCTGTCCTTAGTGCTCAACAGGTGGAAGGGTTGGGTCTGCCCATAGAAGGGGTTGAAGTCCAAACGGCCCTCCGAGAAACTAAGGCTGGTAAGGCGGCAGGCCCCGATGGCCTCCCAGCTGAATTCTATCAGGTTTTCCAGGAGGAGCTTGCTCCCCAACTAGCCTGTTATTTTCAAATGTTAGTGGAGCAAGCCCCGCGGATAGGGAGTTTCAACTCGGCTACTGTGGTAGTGCTCCCGAAGGACGGGAGGGATCCTCTTGATGTGGGCAGCTATCGGCCGATCTCGCTCTTAAACGCAGATTATAAGATTTTCGCTGGGATTCTCGCCAGGCGTCTCTCGAAGGTAGTCTCTGGGCTGATTCATCCGGATCAATGCGGGTTCCTCCCCGGAAGATCGACTGCAGATAATGCTCGCCTTCTCATAGATCTTTTCGCTTTGACCCAGTCCCGGGATAAACCCATGGTTGGACTCTCTTTAGACGCCGAAAAGGCTTTTGACAGGCTGGAATGGGCCTTTATGTATCGGGTCCTACATTGGTTTGGCTTTGGGGCATCGTTTATTAACCTGATTAAAGTATTGTATGCCGCTCCACAGGCGCGAATTTTAGTGAATGGAACTTTGTCCACCCCCTTTTGTGGTACTGCGCGGGACGAGGCAGGGTTGCCCCTTTCCCCACTCCTGTTTAATCTGGCCCTTGAACCCTTGGCCATAGCTATCCGACACTCTGAGAAGATTCGGGGTATCCGAGTGGGGGACCTGCAGATAAAACTGTCTGCTTACGCTGATGACCTCCTGCTTTTTGTCCAGCCCGACCAGGTGTGCGAAGTCCTTAGGGTTATGGAGGCTTATTCAGAAATATCGGGATACAAGATTAACTGGGGGAAGTCAGTTGCTTTCCCGATGAATAGGGTGACTTTTTCTTCTGCGCTGGGGGCGCACCCCTTTGTGTGGGCACCGGGGCCTATTAAATATCTGGGTGTTAAATATTGTTTCTCCACTGAGGAGACGCTTTCAACTAACTGCCAGACTATAGAGGAATTGCTTTGCACTTTCTCGAGCAGATGGTCCCCCCTCTATTTGTCCTGGTGGGGCAGGATGGAGGCCATTAAGATGGTCCTGTCTCCCAAGATAAACTACATTCTTGAGATGCTCCCAATAGAACTGCCCTCTCGGATGTACAAGGGCTGGGAGCGGCAATTGATACGGTTTCTGTGGGCGGAGAAGCCTCCCAGAATTGCGACTGCCAAACTTAAAGCGGGTAGAGATCAGGGAGGGGTGAATTTTCCTGATTTTAGGTCATATCACCAGGCCTTTTTACTAAAGCAGGGAGCACAGTGGTGTGCACCGGCCGCCTCTGAGTTTGACCCCATATGGTTGGAAGTGGAAAGGAGACTCCTTCCAAAGATCCCGCTCCAGCTCTTACTTGTAATGAAACTCCCGGCGAATCTTATGCTTTCTCCCACTCTTTCTGCCACGCAGTGGGCCACTTCGGGCCTCGCAGGGGTGATTACCTCTGAGAATCCAGTGTCTAAAGAGTTTCCTATATGGCATAATCCTAAACTTAAAATTGGCGGCAAGACGATTTCTTGGCGCTGCTGGCAGGAGAGAGGTGTTTGGACGCTGGGGCACCTTACTCACCTCCAAGGGTGGAAATCCTGGGAGACACTAGTCAGTGAGTTTGAACTACCGGAGCGATGCCGGTTCCAATGGGTCCAGTTACAAAGTTGCCTTAAGCAGGCACAGATTTCAGGAGCTAGTCTTGTGGAGGACTGGGGGCTCCAACGGGTGCTGCTCACCTGCTCTGAAGGGCCGGGGACTGTATCCAAATTGTATGCAATTCTCAGAGGGGTGTGGTCGGCTTCGTTAACCGGCCTAAAAAAGAGCTGGGAGGCGGAGGTAGGCTTCTATATCCCGCCCCACTTATGGGCCACACTCTGGTCTAAAACTAACAGGGCCTCTAGTGCTGCAGCAATTACTCAATCTTTATTCTTTCTCTCCCACAGGGCATTTTTGACGCCCAGCCGCCTCTCCCGTTGGGCTCCTGGAGTAGTGGCGGAATGTTGGGCCTGTTCAACGTCATTAGGTACCTTGAAACATATGTTTTATGACTGCCCAAGAGTACAGCAGTTCTGGCGAGACGTGTGGGATAAGATTCAGCGAATTCTCTCCTTCCGGGCCCCTCTAACGTGGGATCTGGTCTTTCTTAGGTCTGCCAGCCCGACGGCGCATGTACCGAAAGAGAAACGTTTTTTGTTTAACTTTCTGGTTGCAGTTGCTCTCAAGTTGGTCCTGATTTGCTGGAAAGCTGCGGATAAGCTTGATAGCAACCATTGGTGGAACCTAGTTTCTCTTTATGCCAGCTATGAGCGGTCCTGGGAGTCTGGCCAGCGCTGGAGGTGCCGGAAGGAGAGTGGGATCTTCCCTTTGGACTCAGGGAATAAATGGGAGTGCTTGGACGCCTATGCGAGCACGGCTGCTGTATCTCTTACGGGCCAGGGCCCTGCTGGGCAATTTCCTTGGCCTGACTGATGGCTGTCCATTTTATTGACATTTACGTCATTGATGTGGGTCATAGCTCGATGTATTGTCTAGCTCTGAAAAATTTGTGGTATTGTGTGGGTCAATGGAGGCAGGGTGGGTGGATGGGTAGGGGTTATATTATGTTTTGTGTGTGTTATTGATGTTGCGTTTGAAACTTAAATAAAGAATTTAAAAAAAAAATGAACTCTAAAAGGAAATATACAGAGACAAATATCAGCCATTTCCAATCAAGACAGACTAGAACAAGCAACGGACCCACCACCAACAACCCCTCGGGCATTCAAAAAGGAAATTAATTGAGATGGAAAAACTAAAAGATAAGAATTACCTTCCAACTTAAGACATTTACAGGGATACTTCAAAAAGAAGAGCCCACCCATTTGATAAACCCTTGGGTGCAGAATTAAAAATTCTTTCCTGCGTCTTTGGGTTTCCCTAACTAAATCAGGAAACATGCGAACCAGGCAACCCTTAAAAGAAACATTCCTCCTCTTAAAAAACATTTTTAGAAGCCATTCCTTATCTGATGCTAAGGCAAAGGTTACTAAGCATGTAGCAGGAGAAGCTATATCCATATCCGAAGTCTAACATAGAAGAAACGTTCAAAACATCTACCACTTGTAACCCAGGTAATTCAACATTTGTGGTAACCGTTTGACCAGTAGGTATATAATATATCTTAACCAATGGTGGACATAGCTCAGGGGAAACCCTTAGAACCTCTAGCATATAAGCTTTAAACATTTCTTTAGCAGAAATACCAGCCACTTTTAGAAAATTAATCATACGTAAATTAGTCAATCTTGAATGGTTATCCAAAGTTTCCATACTACTCCTCGTGCTCCCAAAATCTTTCATCAGTGCCTCAACCTAAGAGTCCAAACGATTAGATCGAGCTGAAGAATCAGAAACAGTAGATTTAAGAAATTCAATAGACTCAAGGTTCACAGAACAATTCTCATTCTGTACCACCTGGGCTTGCAAGCTTTGAACTTGAGGAATAATAGTCTCCCCTAGCTGCTTTATAGCTAACCAAATGGCTTCCAGGGTAAACTGCTTCGGTCTCTGCAACTCAAAGGTAAAGAGCAACGGCTCAATTGCAACAGCTGCCATATCAGGGGCTGGTGCTGGAAAAGCCGCCGCTCCCTTTGCTTCAACCGACAACCGCTGCACTCCGAGTGTCTCAGGGGCAGATGGAATTCGCAAGGGCACTCCCCCACTCGCGGTCACGTTCAGTGACGGCCCCAGCGAAACAGAAGGCTCACCTCTGAAAGGCTCCTCCTCTTCCTCGCTCTCCAAACACACCCGAGCTTGCTTCGGAGGCCTCCGCACCTCCGGGGCATTAGATCACTGCCTGAAAGATGCCGAGCTCACCGGCTCCAGTGAGCTCTCAGCCGGGCATCTCACCCCCAACTGTGGTTGAACTTCCCAATGTAGATAGGAGTCCAAAGAACCAACAGGTAAACCGGAGGGAGCTGGCAGGTAGGTCTGGGGAACTGTCCCAAACCGAACCTTCTTCTGACGCAGCATAAGCTAAACATGCCAGGAACGCCTGCCTCTGCAAAACGCCATCTTGGATCCATTCTTTTGTACTTTTGGATGCATGTTTTGGGTCATTGTCCTTTTGAAGGACCTGTGATCTTCAACTTAGATCTCACTTTATAACACTAGGTAGCACATTTTGCTCCAAAATAATATGGTAGTTCCGACTTCATGATTCCTTTAATTCATTCCTGAGGTAGCAAAACAGCCCCACAGCATTATGGAACCTCCACTATATTTAACTGTAGGAAGAATGTTTTTTTCCTTATACGTTTCATTTCTTCACCTGTAAAATGTATCACTGATCTGCATTGCCACAGAGCTCATCTGTCCACGGAACATTTTTCCAGGACTGTGGTTTCTCAAGGGGAAATTTTACTTACTGATAATTTCCTTCCCTGGAGTCCTGCTAGACCAGGCCAGACTAGCTGGTTATCTCCCCCAACTAGCAGATGGAAAGAGAAAAATCCAGAAAATGCTGAGATCTCATCACTAGCATACTACCCAGTACAGCTAGGAGCACTCTCCAGTATTTTCGTAAAAAGCAATAGATTCCACAGAAGAATCCTTCAAAGGGGCCCCCAAGCCCAAACTAAATACAGTGATATATGGAATCCGAAATGGGGAACTATGGACAGCATCCACAACAGCAGAATGGCCACCAAACAAGGCGTATCTCGAGAGGGTCCTGGACTGGTCTAGCAGGACTCCAGGAAAGGAAACTATCAGCAAGTAAAATAATGAATCTTTTGACAGTCTCAGGCAGCTTTCTTGTCTTTAACATTGTGAAAATGGAACAAGGAGTGAATGGCCACTTAAAACATTAGAGCCATCATTCACTGGTTGATTCATGTCATGCAAGTACTGACAATTGATCACAGGCGAGTCTAATTTTATTGCAATGGAAATGTGGTAGTTTTGTTCAAACTGATTTATTGGCACCCTTATATTTATGTCCTAGCTTTTATACTATTTCCTTTAATTGGTTGTGTGTCGTCATTTGATTCTTTTGTGTCAAATGTGTGTGCATATATAGTCCAAAGCTATTTCACTGGCCCTTTTGTTTTTCCAGGAGATATTGGACATTAAGGGGTTGAACTGTAAGGGTGCCAATGTTCACCTCAACTGTAAAATAATGCTTTAGGGAAAATCCAGGAAGTGTTATTGCTGAAGCAGTTGCAAAACTTATTGGAAACACATGCAAAAAGGAAGAAGAAGAACCTTAAAAGAAGATATGGAGCCTCTAAGGTGGGAAGTCCCACACATGTGCAGTAAAGAATTTCAGCCGATACCAGAAAGCACTATAAAAAGTCACATGAGAAACTTATGAAAGTGATGAACTTTAAGGAAAAATCTGCTCCATCCTGGTGTTTTGTAATGCAGGAAAATCATCATGGCTATATCTGAACTTGACGTGGCATTTTTTGCGTCACCACATTTTTGGAAAATTAAGACTTGCAATTTTGTCCAGAATGTTACAAAAAAGGTACTGTCTTCTCCCCCATTACAAAATGTTATGTTTTATGCTCCACAATTGAAGCCTTCTAAGTAAAGCAACATCAATACAATAATTAGGCTAGGTTAAATGGAAAATGCACCCATCTGCTTAGAAATAAGGGGGGGGGGGGGAATATCATGATAAAGGAAAACAAATAAGCAAATATTAAACATACCTCATTATGTTCAACTCTTCGTTGTCCGAGTGTCACTGAACTCTTCAACTTGCCCTTCAGTGGTTCTCTCTTCTCAAGCCTAAGACTTAGCCTAGGTTCTATGAAGAAAGTTACAGTTGGTTAGAAAAAAAACCCTTTACATTTTATGGATACTGCTTTAAGTCCTCCTTAAATGGCTCTGCTCTTTGCTTTAAAACAAAAAAGTAGAAAAGGGGACAAGAAATGCTAAGCAGGACAGAATCAAGTCCACTGCATTAAACATGATGTTCTCCTTGGACAGTAGGATCCTACAGCCACACACATGGCGACGTTATCCATGACGGAGCCGGAGTGGTCCTGCTTCCCAAAGCCAGCAAATTATAATTTTAAAAAAGGTTCTGCAGTTGCGCAGGGCTTCCCACGCTGCTGGCTGACCAACGATCATCTCAGTCTCTTTTGTAGCGAGATTCAACCTGGGTGGGCGGGCAGGCAGTGTGGCTGTAGGATCCTACTGTTCAAGGAGAACATCCGTTAAAGGTACGTAACTTTGTTTTTGCCATGGAGAATCAGGATCGCTCCAGCCACACATGGTGCCTCCCATGTGAAGGGTAGCCGCAGGATTTATACATACAGTAGTTTGTCTTTGAATGCTATGGAGGAGGCAGCAGGCTGAAGCAGCTTGACGAGGACTGCAACACTTTGCAACCAAAGTTTGCCTCTGACTGTATGCTATGTGGACCACATAGCAGATTTCAGATTTCTTCCATAGAAGTCCCTGCCAGGAGAGCTGCAGTTATAGCTGTTGCTCGATGTTTATGAGCTGTGATGTTAGGTAAATCCAGCTCAGCTCTTTTGTAGCAAAACTCAATACACCTAGAGATCCAAGTAGATAAAGTCTGTTTTTCCACTGGATTTGGAAGCCTCATGGGAGCCACCGAGAGAAAAAGTTGAGATGGCCTATTCATAGAAGTGTGCTCCAAATAAATGCATAATGCTTGTATGAAATCTAGAGTGTGCAGTTTCCTCTAGAGAGGCATGCTGAGGAGGATAATACACTGGAAGGACCATTGATTGATTTGTGTAAAGCAGAAACTACTTTAGGAAGGAACTTTGGATGAGACCACAAGAGGCCTTTATTCAGTAAAACTAGTAGATATGGAGGATAGAAGACGAGAGCATACAAGTCACTTATTCTTCGTGCCAATGTGATCACCA
This sequence comes from Ichthyophis bannanicus, assembly GCA_033557465.1. Classification (NCBI taxonomy): domain Eukaryota; kingdom Metazoa; phylum Chordata; class Amphibia; order Gymnophiona; family Ichthyophiidae; genus Ichthyophis; species Ichthyophis bannanicus. Next base: position 486,716,969 of record CM066037.1, read on the forward strand.
CTAGAAAAAGGACTTGCCACGTAAGATGGACAATAGCAGCCTGTCGCAAAGGTTCAAATGATGATTGAGTTACATAGAAACATGATGGCAGAAAACGACCACATGGCCTATCTAGTCTGCCCTTCCATTTCACCCACTACAAGAGTTAGTTGGTAAAGAACCACCATAAGGTCCTAGACTGGAGGTGGCTGACGCAGGAGCGGTTTTACATTGAAAAATCCCTTCATGAATCTGCAGATTAGATGGGATGAAATGGGCTCATCATACATAACATGGTATGTTTAGATATCTACAAGATGTAAGCAAACTGAGAAAGAAGCAACCTTCTACATCACTCAGAAAATGAAGGCCTATTCCAGCACTTGATCTATGGATGCCGTGGGTCCATAAAATACAACACACTGAGTATAGTCTCAATTTAAGAGTAGAAGAATGATGAGTGGATGGCTTCTATGAACGCAAGAGATATTCCTTATCTGATCAGACACAGAGTTTGCAAACTAGTGAAGCTTCAATATCCATGCTATCAGTCACGTTTCCAAATTGTAGTGATGGTCGTCTGGAGCAAAACTGTGGGCAGTTGGAGTTGATGGCTGTGTCAAACAGGTTGATGTCTGGTGTCCCACATTTGTTGAACAGATGTTGTACCACTGAAGGATGAAGGGACCATTCGTGTGGGTCTTGCTGCCCACTCAGTCTGTCTATGCTGATTGTGTTTGTCAACAATATCTGAAAGATATTGTTTGACAATGCGAACTATCAAATCTGAAGAGCTCCCTGTAGAGGACGTATGACCTATTTCTCCCCGTTTGTTGATGTAGATACATTGTAACCTGGTTGTCCGTTCATATTTGAAGGACTAACCCTCTCACCTCGACAACAAAGACTGAGTTCCTGATTGCTTGTAATTCCAACAAGTTTATGTACAGGGTATGCTTCTGTGCAGACCATCACCCTTATGTGCAATGGTTGCCAAGATATCCACCCCATCCCAGGTGCGATGCATTGGTTGTCAACACTGCTTGCGGCTGGGGGGGGGGGGGGTAAAAATATTTTTCTCTTAGGAGGTTGAAGCTGTCATACCACCATTGTAAGTCTTTTTGAAAAACGCTGGAAAGAGATACTACAACTCCTCACTTTGGTGGTAACTGCTTCCATTGTTTCTTCAACTGCTACTGTATCTGATGCATGTGTAGGAGCGCGCAAGGTATCACACGGACAGTAGCTGGCATGTGACCTAAGAGCTTCAAGACTGTACAGGCGGAGGTTCAAACTTTCGAAGAAAAATTGATTTACCAGGAACTGAATTGTGTGGGATATTGGTAAGGAAGCATAGCATTGCTTAAGGAAGTCAAAATGCGAGCTCCTATGAATTATCTCCCGAGTTGGAATGAAACAGAATTTCTCCAGCTTTATTCTGACAAACCTAGGTTTCAAAAGATGAATAGTTTGTTGCAAGTATTCTAAAACCACTGTTGGAGAACTCCCCGCAATCAACCAGTCACAAAATAGACATAAATCCCTTTTTCTCAGATGAGTTGCTGCCACTTGAAAGCAGTTACTTACCTGTAACAGGTGATCTCTGGGAACAGCAGGAATAAGTCTTCACATATGGGTATCGTCGGTACCGACGGAGCCTGCGCGGGAACACTCCCCAGCGTCCAGTAAGAAAGCTTTTGGGAGCATCCCACAGCGCCTGCACGCTGCCTTCCCCAACCGCCTCTCTCCAGTTCGAGTTTTAAAGCTGAGACAAAGAAAGAGAGGAAAGGAAAGATAGAGAGATACAACTCCTAGGGGAGGTGGGTGGGTTGTGAAGACTTATTCCTGCTGTTCCCAGAGATCACCTGTTACAGGTAAGTAACTGTGCTATCTCCAGGAACAAGTCTTCACATATGGGGACTCCCTAGCTGCAGATGCCAGGGAGAAACCCCAGGTTACTTTACGTCACTCTAGTCCAGTCCCGGAATTTCTGGGATCATAGGGTTCTCTGCAGCTTGGAGAATGAACAAACACACTTGTGATGTCACCCCTATAACATCCAGAGGTGATCACTTCCAACCTCAGTTTTTTCAGTCTCCAAGCAGCTTGTACTTCTAAGAGCCTAATCTGGCTCTGAAGAGGAACAATTAAGCATATTTCCTATTTAAAAAATTTGGAATAAGCAGTGCAGGGAACAGTTTTTGATTTCTTGAGGTACTGTGCCTTTAAGGAGTTTCATGCCCTCCCTCATGGGTGTAGGGGAGGAGTAATTTTAAAACCGAAAGCAGTGTAAACTTTCGGTTTCAGCGAAGCTCCCGATCCTGCATTGATAGGTGAGGAGCGATTAAGAGAAAATTGACTGAAGGAAAATTCTTTAGACAAATTAATTGTTTAAGGTAAGCTACAAGGAGTTCCTTTGTTTTCCTTTGTTTTTTTCGGCGTGGATATAATAGGAGCGTTTTTAAACTCCCCTTAAGTAGTCAGCACACTTCCCGATCCCACAATATTGGGAGAGGAACTGCAAAGTGAAGTAATCATTAAGCTGACTTGATGCGGAGGCATAGTTTACTGTTAATTGCCTCGACGCGTCTAACTTTGCAACGCCGCACTGAATTGATTGCAAGTCCCGGCTGTCAGGGGATACTTGCAACAGCCTGAAAACAGGTATATTTGTAGAGATTACCTACTAAAAAGCTTAGAGCCGGTTTTAATAGGGCGGCATTTGGGCAAATGTAAAGATATAAAGCTTTTTTAAACTGCCGCGGCCTGTTAAACGGTTTAGAATTCTCAGTTCCCGCGCGTTTCAAGCAGAGCTATTTTTAAAAGCGCCGTTGCGCATGAGTTTCTTTTGGTCCTAAAATCAATACTGAAGTGATTTTAAGGATAATACTGACTGTACTGATCTGTATAGGTTTATCGGTGTGTGTGATTTAGAGAATTTTGTTTTAGAATTTAAATTTAATATTGGTTGGAGTAGACCTGGTAGCAGCGGGTTTTATTGCTATCATGCCTGGGAAGCAACAGTGTTTAACGTGTGGCGTGAAAAGGACATTGTTGAGTGGATCAGGGACATGTAAACATTGTGCTCAGCTGACGGCAGATCAGCAGAGGCTTGCAGATGACCTTGTCAGTGGTGAAAAGCAAGGCAGACAGAATGACTCTCCACCGCAGCTGCTGCCAGAGCCTTTGCCTGGCCCATCTTCAAGGCCGGACGTGCCTGTCCCTGATTCTTTGTGTATGACAGCGGATCTATCTTCACTGACATCTAATATAGCTGCACTTTTTTCAAAACAGCTTATTGCTCTAATGCACAAAGATATTGCTCAAGGGCATGCGCAGAATAAAGTACCACTAAGTAATTTAGCGGAGAAGCGTTTGGCTAATACCATAGGATTGGATGAGCTCCCTCTTCCTCACAAAAGAGCTAAATTACAAAAAACTTTTTCAATGTCTTCTCAAGAAGTTCAATCAGATATAGAGGATGATTTTGAGGAAGATTTGGAAGAGGGTGAGCTGGTAGAACAGGAGGATCAATCTAGAATTGTAAGGGTTTTTAGAAGAGAGGAGTTGCCCATATTAATTGAGGAAACCCTAAAGTCTTTAAATATAGCAATGCCGGAAAATTTGGAAAACTCAGATTTAGAAGACCCCTTATTGTTGGCGGTCAGGAAATCGCATAAAGCATTTCCAGTGCATAGAGTAGTAAAGGAAATGATTCAGCAGGAATGGGATGTTCCTGAAGCAGCTTTGCGTGGAACCAGAGTTATGACACGCTTATATCCTTTACAAGAGAAGGATTGTGAATTGTTTAAAGCTCCTAAGGTTGACGCAGCTGTTTCCGCAGTTACTAAACGTACTACTATCCCTATAGAAGGTGGGGCGGCCTTAAGGGATAGTTATGACAGAAAACTGGACACGCTTTTAAAACAGATCTTTGATATAAATGCTTTATCTGTACAGGCGGCAATCTGTGGCGCATGGGTTGCTAGAGCGTCTTTACGCTGGTCACAGGATTTGCACGCGGATGCCGAAGGTGCTTCCTTGGAAGGAGCGTCTAGACTAGAGACTGGAGCGGCCTATTTAGCAGATATTCATTATGATCTCATTAGGGCACTGTCGAAGGCAATGGGATCCGTGGTGGCAGCTAGAAGACATGTATGGCTGCGTACCTGGGCTGCTGATGCATCTTCAAAGGCAAGACTATCTAGACTGCCGTTTAGGGGAAGACTCCTTTTTGGAGAAGATTTAGAAAAAATTGTTAAAGATTTGGGAGATTGTAGGAGTGGGAAACTCCCAGAAGATAGGCATAGACAAGGGCGTATGAATCAGCCTTTTAGAGGTCAATATAGAGATTTTAGGCGTTTTCGATCTTTACGCTTTGGGCAAATGCAAAGAGGTCGTCAGTACTATAGAAATCAAGGATTTCGCGGATTTCGTAGCGCAGGGAAAGGTTTTACAACCTCCTCTACAAATACCAGTTCAAGAAAGCCACAATGAGATAAGGAACTCCCAGGCGGATTTGATTCCTGTAGGTGGCAGGCTCCATCAATTTCAATCTGCCTGGGCTCAAATCACTTCAGATCAGTGGGTAATGGAAGTAATTCAAAAAGGATATGCTCTGGAGCTCAAATGTCCAATAGCCGATCTGTTTGTACAGTCCCCATGCACAATAGGTGTCAAGAGAAAAGCAATACGAGACACCTTGCAGAGACTCTTGGATTTGAAAGCAATAGTACCGGTGCCATTAGAACAACAAGGGTTAGGTCGGTACTCGATATATTTTCTCGTTCCGAAAAAGGAAAATTCCTTTCGACCAGTATTGGATCTGCGAGGTGTGAATCGTTATCTCCGGGTTACGCATTTTCGCATGGAGACGCTGAAATCGGTAATTGCGGCGGTAAGAAAAGGAGAATTTCTTACGTCCTTAGATTTAACAGAAGCTTATTTTCATATTCCAATTCGCCAGGAGCACCAGAAATATCTGAGGTTTGCTGTGCCGATGGGTCATTACCAATTCAGGGCGTTACCTTTTGGGTTGGCAACGGCGCCAAGAACTTTTACGAAGGTAATGGTAGTAGTAGCAGCGGCTCTGAGAAAGGAAGGAATACTTGTTCATCCTTATCTCGACGATTGGTTGATTCGGGCAAAGTCGCAAGCAGAGAGCGAGGCAGCAACAGAAAGAGTGGTGCAGTTTCTGCAGAGCCTAGGTTGGGTGGTAAACATGACAAAAAGCAAATTAGTACCAACACAAAATCTAGAGCATTTAGGTGCCCGGTTCAACACAGAGGAAGGGAAAGTTTTCCTTCCACAAGCGCGAATAGTGACGATTATGAATTTGGTAACTCAGTTTTTAAAAAGAAAGAATCCAACAGCATGGCATTATCTCCAGCTGTTAGGAACCATGGCGGCAACATTAGAGCTAGTACCGTGGGCAAGGGCTCATATGCGTCCCTTGCAGAAGGCATTATTAAGGAGATGGTCTCACCAGAAAGCTCCGATGTCGCAAGTGTTGCCCTGTCCACTGGACACTCGTCAATCTCTACTTTGGTGGTTAAATCCAAAGGTGTTCGAGAGGGGAGTGCAGTTACAGTCCCCGTTTTGGATTCAGGTCACAACAGATGCCAGTCTCAAAGGCTGGGGGGCACATTGCGAAAGGCAGTTTGTGCAAGGCCAATGGACAGGGCAAGAATTGACATGGTCAATAAACAGATTGGAATTGAGAGCAGTTTTTCTGGCGCTACAGGCATTTCAGGATCGCATTCAGAAAAGGGCCGTTCGAGTTCTGTCGGACAATGCGACAACAGTAGCCTATATCAATCGACAAGGAGGCACAGGCAGTACAGCACTGGAAGAGGAATCGGAAAAGTTATTCCTCTGGGCAGAGGAAAACGTGGAAACAATTTCGGCAAACCATGTTGCGGGAAGAACCAATGTGCAAGCGGACTTCTTAAGCAGGGTGAGGATAGATCCGGGAGAATGGAGTCTCAATCCTCAGGTTTTCCAAACAATAATAAGACGATGGGGAGTTCCGATAATGGATCTCATGGCGACATTCTTATCAGCAAAGGTAGATCGATTCTTCAGCAGGAAAAGAGAGAGAATGTCGGAAGGCATAGATGCACTAGCTCAAAGTTGGCCGGAGGGTCAGCTGTTATATGTATTCCCACCGTGGGTATTGATAAATCGGGTCCTTCGGAGAATAGAGTCTCACAAAGGAAGGATAATATTAATAGCACCAGATTGGCCAAGACGGCCTTGGTATGCAGATTTGGTGAGGTTGTTAATAGACCGACCGGGGCGCTTGCCGCTAAGGGACGATCTGTTGAGTCAGGGTCCGTTAATAATGCCTCAGGTGCATCGATTTTCGCTTACGGCATGGCTCTTGAAAGGGCAAGGTTGAGATCCAAAGGGTACTCTTCAAAAGTAATCTCTACATTATTAAGATCAAGAAGAAAGTCCACTACTTTATCATATATTCGTACGTGGAGAATATTTCAAAGCTGGTGTGAACGGAAGTCAGTTAAGGCGTCGGCAGCCTCAATTCCACAGATTCTTTCATTTATGCAGGAAGGCTTTGAGAAGGGATTATCACCGTCATCTTTAAGGGTTCAGCTGGCAGGTTTATCATGCTATCGAGGTAAGGTAAAGGGAGAATCCGTCGGTTCACACGTAGAAGTGAAAAGGTTTCTGAGAGCGGTTAATTTGTTGAGGCCGCCTCTTAGGCCGCACGTTCCCTCTTGGAATCTACAGATCGTTTTAGATTCTATGATTAAGGAGCCTTTCGAGCCATTGTCGAGAGCAACTCTAAAAGATCTTACACTCAAAGTGTTTTTCTTGGTAGCTATTACGTCAGCAAGAAGGGTTTCTGAGTTGCAGGCGTTATCCTGTAAAAGACCTTTTCTGGAGTTTTGTGGGCAGAAAGTTCTCTTGAGGCCGTTGCCATCATTCTTACCTAAGGTCGTATCGGTTTTTCATATGAACCAAGTTATATCATTACCAGTAATACAAAAAGAAGGTAATGAAGGTGCATTGTATTTGTTGGATATTCGTAGAGCTCTGAAGGTTTATTTGAACAGGACAAAGAACTTCAGGAGGTCAGATAAGTTGTTTGTTTTGTTTGCGGGGCCCAGGAAGGGTGAGCCAGCTTCAAAGGCTACTATGTCTAGATGGCTTAAAGAGGCCATCTCGTCATCATATATCTTGAAAGGGAAGGCCATTCCAGAGGGGCTGAAGGCGCATTCAACCAGGGCACAGGCTACCTCCTGGGCTGAACGAAGCTTAGTACCGCCTGTAGAAATCTGTAAGGCGGCTACTTGGACATCGCTTAGTACCTTTGTGAAACATTACAGATTAAATTTAAATGCAGAGCATGATACTTCTTTTGGGTCGGCAGTACTTCAGGCTGTTTTAAAAAGACCCACCCTATAAAAGACACTGCTCTGGTATATCCCAGAAATTCCGGGACTGGACTAGAGTGACGTAAAGTAAGGGTAAATTAGACTTACCTGCTAATTGTTGTTACTTTAGGAACTCTAGTCCAGTCCCGCATCCCTCCCTTATATGCGTTACAGATAAGATTTAGCCTGAAGTATGTTAATTGTTTAAATTTTTATTTAAAAAAAAAAAAATATTGAAACATGTTTTAAAATGAAGAAAAAAAAAAAAAAAAATTATACATTTTTGCTCACATTGTGTTCTTGATGCTTAATTGTTGCTCTATAAGTCTGCTTTGTCAATAGTGAAACTGAGGTTGGAAGTGATCACCTCTGGATGTTATAGGGGTGACATCACAAGTGTGTTTGTTCAGTCTCCAAGCTGCAGAGAACCCTATGATCCCAGAAATTCCGGGACTGGACTAGAGTTCCTAAAGTAACAACAATTAGCAGGTAAGTCTAATTTACCCTTGTGTGTCCTTGAAAAGGACTCTACCTCCCCCCATGGATCTCTGGCATCCGACCAGGGTAGGTGGGTAGGAGTTGATTAGGAATGGAACAGGTGTTTGAGAACAGCCTGACCAAACGAGGCATCCCAGCGGGAGTCCTTGTCCAAACAGTAATGGGCTGTGAAGGTATGAACCGAGGCCCAGGTGGCCGCTCGACAGATTTGGTCGATGGACACAGAGTTTAGATAAGCCATTGAGGCTGCCATGGCTCTCACATTGTGAGCTGTGACATGACCCTCCAGAGAAATGTTCCTACTCTGGTAGGCGAAAGAATACACTGAGCAATCCAGTTGGACAGTGTTCTCTTAGAGACTGGAAGTCCTAAATGAGAAGGATCAAAAGGAACAAAGAGTTGACAAGACTTCCTATGTTGCTGTGTTCTTTGTAAGTAAAAAAAGAGAGCTCTCTTACAATCCAAGGTATGAAGATTCCTCTCTGCACTTGATGCATGAGGTCCTGGAAAAAAGACAGGTAGATATACCTCTTGGTTCAGATGAAAAGGCGAGACCACTTTAGGCATAAAGTGTGGATTGGTCCTGAGGACTACCTTATCATGATGGAACCTTGTACAAGGTGGATTAGCCACCAAAGCTTGCAATTCACTGATGCGGCGTGCTGAGGTGACTGCAATGAGAAAAACAACTTTCCAAGAAAGAAATTTCAAGGAGGTGGTGGCTAAAGGTTCAAAGTGTGGCTTCATAAGCTGGCCAAGAACCAGGTTTAAGTCCCATGCCACTGGAGGTGGTCTAATGGGAGGTTTAGTTAAAAGAAGGCCTCTCATGAATTTTGCTATAAGAGGATGAGAGGAAATAGGTTGTCCATTGAGAGGCTTGAGGGGCGCTGCAATAGCACTCAAATGGACTCTTACTGAATTCGTTTTCAGACCTGCATGGGATAGAAGCATTAGATACTCTAGTAGAGAATTCAGAGGTATTGCAAGAGGGTTTAGACCTTTCCCTGAACACCAAATGGTAAATCTTTTCCATTTTAAAGCATAAGAACGTCTAGTAGAAGGCTTTCTAGAGGCATGAACAACATCTCTGACTTGCTGAGATATGAAAATCTTGAAGGTCTAGGCCCTCAGCAACCAAGCCCTGAGATGGAGCAACTGGGGGTTTGGGTGCCACAATGTTCCCTCTTCCTGGGACAGGTGGTCTGGTGCAGACCCAAGTCCAGGGAAGGAGCTTGAGAGAGATGCAGAAGTAGAGGGTACCACACTTGGCAAGGCCAATGTGGTGCTATGAGGATCATGGTCCCTTGATCTCTCTGAAGCTTGAATAGTGTCTTGGGAATAAGGGGAATTGGTGGAAAGGCATAAAGGAAGTCTTGACCCCAGTGAAGGAGGAAGGCATCCTTGGCCTGAACTCCCTGACACCGAATTCTGGAACAGAACCGGGGAAGTTTGGCATTCCACGGACTTGCAAAGAGGTCTATGTCCGGGGTTCCCCAAATTCGAAAAATCCTGGCTACCTGGTCCATGTGGAGGGACCACTCGTGTGGAAGCAGAACTCGACTGAGTCTGTCCGCCCAAGAGTTTTGAACGCCTGGAAGATATACTGCCAGAAGATGGATGTGATGCTCTCTGGCGAAGGCCCACAGTCGCAAAGCTTCGTTGCAAAGCGACAGAGCCAGTCCCGCCCTGCTTGTTTACATAGAACATGGCTACTTGGTTGTCCGTATGGATGAGGACTGTCCTGTAGCTGAGCAGGGAACGGAACACTCAGAGCTAAGAATATTGCTCTGAGTTCCAAGAGATTGATATGCAGAGAAGTCTCCTGTGGAGACCAGATGCCCTGGGTGGAGAGATTCTGCAGATGAGCTCCCCAATCCATTGGAGAAGCATCTGTTGTCAGAGTTGCTTGGGGTAGCGACTGCTGAAAAGGGGACCCCAGCAACAGATTTGGAAGGGACTTCCACCACTGGAGAGAACAAAATAGGTGACTGGAGTTTGCTATTTTGTCAGACAGGCAACCTGATGCCTGAGTCCATTGGGTGGACAAAGTCCATTGAGCTACCCTCATGTGAAGGCGAGCATATGGAACCACATGCACGGTGGATGCCATGTGGCCTAATAGTTGTAACATCTCTCGAGCAGTTAAATGGGACTTTAACTGTATCTGGGAGGCTAACTGCACCAAGCATAGGCAACGGGCCTGAGGAAGATAGGCCCTTGCAGTTGTGGTATCCAGCAAGGCCCCTATAAACTCCAGAGACTGAGTAGGGGTGAGATGGGATTTTGGGATGTTTATTACCAGTCCCAAATACTGAAGGACACGCCTTGTTCAGGTTAGAGAAATCTGGGCCTCTGACTGGGATGGAGCTCGAATGAGCCAGTCATCCAGATATGGGAAAACGAATATTCCTAGGGTGCTTAGAAATTCAGCTACTACTGCCATGCATTTCGTGAACACCCTTGGTGCAGAGGCCAGACCGAAAGGAAGCACCCTGTATTGGTAGTGCTTTCCTTGAAAAAGGAACCAAAGGAACCTTCTGCGTGTTGGATGGATGAGGACATGGGTGTACGCATCCTTGAGACCTAGAGAACAAAGCCAATTCTGACTCTGAAGGTATGGCAGCAGAGTACCGAGAGAAATCATCTTGAATTTCTCTTTGAATAGAAACTTGTTCAATTCTCTGAGATCTAATATGGGTCTGTAGCCCCCTATTTTCTTTGGAATAAGAAAATAAGGGGAGTAGAACCCTGAGCCCTGTTGAAGAAGGGGTACTTCTTCTATTGCCCCTTGGGCAAGAAGGGTAGCAATCTCCTGACCCAGAAGGTTGAGGAGAGATGTTGGAGAATTGAACTGTTTCACCATGGTGTGGGGAGGAAGGTTTAAGAAATGAAGCTTGTACCCTTCCCTTATAATGGAGAGGGTCCATTGCTCTGCTGTGATTTGCTCCCATCTGGGAGCAAAGTAAGCCAACCTTCCTGGAATGGTGAGCGGCTCTGGTTCTTCCAGAGCCAGAAAGGCTAAGTTCTCTAGTTGCAAGTCAAAGGCCCTGAGGAGGCTGAGGCTGCTGGGCCGTGGGAGGCCTGGCAGCTTTTGACTTGGCCTGTTTAGGTGGTTTCTGATGCTTTGCAGCAAAACGACCTGCAGAAGATGCCTGCTGACCATAAGCAGGATAGTATCTTCCCTTTTTAGAAAAAGGTGTCTTTTTGAACAATCTTTTCTTAGCAGGAGCAGAGGTAGACTTTGAAAGTCGATCCAAAGCAGAGTTCTCAGCATCCATCTGAGTGGCCTTTGCTTTCCAATCCCTGCCAAAAAGGTTTTCACCTGTACAAGGAAGATTTCCCAGTTCATCTTGGACCCAAAGTTCCAAATCAGAGGCTTGTAACCAAGCAATTCTGCGTGCACCTATGGCAATAGCCGAGGCTCTGCCTACACACTCAAAAGAGTCAAAGGCGGCACGGTTGGAAAATTTGGAAACATCTTGGGCATGTTTAAGCCAAGTGAGAAATTCCTGCCTTTTATCTTCTGAAATTAAAGGGGCTAAAGTCTGCAGATGATCTGTGACTTCTTTTAGAAACATCCCCATATAGAGACTATAGGAGTTGATTCTGGCAGCAAGCATATTAGCTTGGAAAACCCTTCGGCCAAAAGCATCAACGGTCCTGCATTCACGTCCTGGAGGATTAGATGAGTGTCTCTTTGCACTCTATTTTCCTCATGGCAGACTCTACCACAATAGAGTGGTGAGGAAGCTGAGACTTATGAAAGCCAGGACAAGGAGGGACACGGTACATGGTGTCTAATCTACGAGAATGAGGAGAGGTGGTAAGAGGAGTCTCCCACATGCTCAACATGAGATCATAGAGAATCTCACGAATAGGTAAAGTAGCTGCTTCTTTAGGAGCCTTAGGATATTGCAAAATATCTAATTGCTTGGCTCTAGGCTCTGACTCAGAGGCCACTGTAATGGAGAGGCCCCTAGCCACTTCCCTAATGAAGTCCTGAAAAGACAAGTCTTCTGGAGGAGACATTCTTCGTTTTGGAGAATCAGACTCCTGAGGAAGAAGTACCGGTGCCTCGACAGAAACCTCCGACTCAGTCTTCGGAGGAATCGAAGTATCGCCTGTCTGGATGCTCCTGTAAAGCCCGATACGCGTACCAAGTGGGATCGACATCGGGAGTAAACGGTACCGGTTCGGTACGATGGGCATCACAGGACAGGATACCGTTGCAGGCGACACCGAAGCCGATGCAATCGGTACCGGCACCGGGAACGATGACGGTGCCAGAGTCGGTACCGGCAACGGAGACTGTTGCGGTACCGGAGGCGTCGAAGCCTGCATAAACGCAGTTAGGGTGCGCTGCATGGACAGAATCTTCTGATCCATCAACGCCACCAAAGTCTGGATGTCGGTACCAGTGGAGGGCACCGGTACCCCAGAACACGGCAACAGGTGATCGGTCGAGGCCGAGCCATCGATGTCAACCTGTGACCCCATAGGCAATGCTTTGGAAGCCGGAACTTCCCGCCGGGGTAATTTTGCCGGTGCGGATTCCTCAAGGACAAGCCCGGAGGCATCTCGATGCTTAGAGGGAGATTTGCCCTTCGAGGACCGGCTAGATTTATGTTTGGTTACCTGAGATCCATGGGAGGAAGAAGCAGCCCTGGAAGACGTCGATGCCACCGAGGCTGCATCAGAGGGAAACAGGGTACTGAGCTTGGCTGCTCGGTTCTGCCGACCTCTTTTAGACATCATGGTACAGGACACAATCCGTGATGGAATGGTCAGGACCCAAACATTTTAGACACCAATCATGGGTGTCTGTGACAGAAATAGTACCGCCACACTTCGTGCACTTTTTGAACCCGGAAGCGGGCTTCTCCATAAGGAGAAAAAATGTTCAGGGCTAAGGCCCAAACTGAAAATGCACAGTTGAGGTTTGGTTTTTTTTTGTAAGAAAGAAAAGAAAAGACCGGCGGTACCGGTCTGACGTCGAAGAAGGCAGACGCGACACAGAAAAATAAAGAAAAAAATAAAGAACTTCTTTTCCACGGAGCCAGCAGGTCGTGTTCCTGTCACCGCAGAAGAACTGGAGAGAGGCGGTTGGGAAAGGCGGGAAGGCAGCGCGCAGGCGCTGTGGGATGCTCCCAAAAGCTTTCTTACTGGACGCTGGGGAGCGTTCCCGCACAGGCTCCATCGGTACCGGCGATACCCATATGTGAAGACTCGTTCCTGCTTGTTCCTGGAGATTACATTTTGTGAGCGGCTGATGAGAGGCCAAATGGGAGTACCAGATATTAGTAATGGGTATCCATAAATTTGAATGTAGATACTTAGACTCGGGTGGACTGGAATATGGGTGTAAGCATCCTTGAGATCCAGGGATATCATCCATCAATAGTCTTGAATCAACTGTAGAATCATTGCAAGAGTACATATTGAACATCTCTAAAAACAAATGTGTAAGTTGCATAAGTTGAGGATTGGTCACATACTTTCTCATCCCCAAAAAAACAGGAGATATCTAGAAACCTTCACCAGTCTTAAAGTATGGTACTTCCTCTATTGCATTCGCTAAAAGCAAAGAGTATTTCTTGAAGGAGGGCTGGCCTTTGGCTGGCTGGCGGATGGAATGAAGTTGGTGGACGGTAATCTGCCATGCAGACGTCCTCCTACCGGTACTTGTGGCATCTTCATAGAGTCAAAAACTCAGGTCTTGTTTTTGATTTGATGCTGTTGCCTTTTGGCGTTTTTGTTCTGAGGTTTTTGTGGTTGATAGTTTTATGAAGAACATTACAATCTGTTCTTATTTGGTTGGTAGTGATGTATCTGTGATAATGATAAGTACATGCACTTATTGTGGCATTCTGGTACACTCGTTTTCCCAAAGATGTTCAGAAGATGAGCGCCCTTTCCCAGGGAGTATCACTGACTCCACCACAACAGAACTGTGAGAAAGTTGTAATGCGTCATGTCCTCATACCAGGTACATCTTGTATTTCGTCTCAACTCTCTTTGAAGTCTGTGTAGCTGCAAATGGCATTTGCCATGATTTTTCATGTTGAACAATAAAGAACTTCATGTACTGGAAGCCACACAACATCCTTTGGTGCATCTAGATATTTTAGAGCACCAAGGCATGCTGCCCGTGGGCAATGAGACAGGCGTTTTGACATCTTTTGAAATAAATGAGGGTATGAAGTATCCTCCGGCGGTGATTTGTTCTGGGATTGTGGCGGTGAAGGATGTGATGACAAACCAGGAGAACCTCTCGAGAAGAAGAGTAGACAAAGAGGTTGTCTGACGTGGAAAGAGAGGACTATAATAGTCTATGCCATTTTGGAGTACTAGGACTTACAGAAATGGGTGAATACTTGTAGAGGTTGACTGCGGAGAGGCAGGAGTTTCTTCTCTGAGGCTGTTTTAATTGAAGACAGTTTGCGTGACTTGTCTGTCTATGCCATAACACCCGTTCAAAAATTCACACCATAATTCCATGACCACAGGATGCAGTTGTGACAGTGATTGAGAAAGCTGTGACTGCGTGGAGGCACAATGGCGAGGTGAAGCATCTTGATGAGTGGAACTGTTTCACTTGCCATTTCCAATTGTTGATTTTATTTTTATTGGGCAATATCCCTTTAGATTTGTAGTAGCAGTCTTCAGAATCAGAGGAGAGAAGTTCTCTTTTTGGTACGTGTACTACAAAAAGTCCTGACTGGAATTGAAGAGGAAGAACTGATCAGTTTTTCAGTGCTTCTGGCCTTTTAAATCTTTTCAGTGCTTTTTCCTCAGCACTGAGAAAGCTGAAGTACCTGAGCTATGAGAGTGGGAGGGGTCTTAGGCACCATGGCAATCTTGATGTGAATGACCAGATTTAGACTGTACATTACTGGGAGCTTCAGGGGAGCAGGACTCGCCAGCAGTGGCAGAGCTTTCTCATCAGTGCCACTAGTTAATTTGGACCCGTGAGCAGACACTTTCGCGATATTGGCCGATCACTATGTGTGTGTAGGGAGATCAAAGCTGGTGCGTGGAGAGCAGCAGGCAGAGTAATCTGTGCTAGCGGTAGCTTTTAAACTGCACAGTATCTCAGGGGAAGAGTACTTTTAGCTGTATGTTTGCCTTTCGTCTGCTCCCATCCTGACATCTGCTGACTTTTGAGAGGGAGTGTTAATCAATGAACTGGAGCCCTTTTCTCTCACTGCTGATGGGTAATCTTAACTTATACTGCAGTATCTTGAGTGCTCTGGGTGAAATTTTGGAGGCGTGTGGGCAGTTCTCCATCTGATGATCGGGCCTAATACATCAAAGATACTCACGATGGGAGTTATTGACATTTTTTTTTAGAACAGGCTGGGCATCGCTTAAAGTGACATTTTACTTACAAGTTAATGTCCTGTCCTTGAGTCCTGCTAGACTAGTGCAGACAAGTGGATTGTGTCCCCCTAACAGCAAATTGGTGGAGACAAAGAACCAATGAAAAGCCCAGGTTTCAATGACATCACTTCTATGCCTCTATTCACCTCAGCCACCAGAGGTCCCTTAAGTATTCATCACAAAGCATACAGGAGATACAAAGCAAACCTCACGTAACCTAAAATATGGGCAACAATGAGTATTCAACAGTAGAGAACTATGTACAGGAAAGAAAAAACAGAAGGCTGTCAGTAGAAGATGAGCCTGTAGAGCTAAGTACAAAAATCATGGTGGACCCAAGGCCAGAGCAATCCAGTTTTAGGGGTGGGCCCTTGAGTTATCTAGCAGGACTCAAGGAAAGGACATAAACTGGTAAGTAAAATGTCACCTTCCATATCGTCCTGACAAGTGGGGATGTACCAAAGCTTCACCACCACTGGGCCGGAAAAAGACAGTATTTTGCAAAACTCTTGAGCCAAAGGCTATGTCCACCCACGTACGGACATCCAAGTGGTAATGCTTGACAAAAGTGGAAAGTGATGGTCACATAGCTGCCTGACAAAATGTCTGCAGGGACTACTGAGCTCCGCTCCGCCCACGAGGGCACTTGTGCTCAGGTAGAAAGGCCACACAAACCTTCCAGAACAAGACAGTTCCATAACAGATATGCCAAGGCAATGGCTTCCTTAATCCAGCACCCCCAAAGTCAACTTGGCCACCACTTCACCCTTGCGCGGGCCAACAAAAAGTACAAAAAGATGGTTCGACTTACAAAAAGTATTCATAATCTTCAAATACCGGAGAAGCACCTTTCAGAATCCACAAGGTGAAGATACTTATCCTTCCCCTGACACTGCTCCTTAGAGGAGGGGGGCAGGCAAACAACCTGGTTCACGTGAAAGAGAGACGCCAATTTAGGCTAAAAAAGGTACAGGACGAATGGAAAAGGCCTCCTTTGAAAAAGACAGATCAGGATCTCAGCAAGACAGAGCCTACAGCTTGGAGATCCGCTTTGCAAAACAAATTGCGACCAAGAAGACAGTCTTGAGCGTCAAATTTTTTAAGGCAGCGCACATCAACAGCTCAAAGGGGGTCACCATCAGGGGCCTTGAACACCAGACAGATCTCAGGAAGGGATCACAAACCGAAGGGGATGACGGAGACACCAAACTCCCTGGAGAAAATATGAGATGTCTGGATGCAAGGCCAGACTTGTCTGCCACTGGACCATGGAAGGCCAGAGCTGCCACCTGATCTTTCAGGGCACTAAGTTAAAGGTCCTTCTCTAGGCCATCCTGCAGAAAAGCCAACAGGTTGGACACCTTGGCCAACTCAGGAGCCAAGTGCCATGTGCCGCACCAGCAGTCAAAGAGGCACCATATCTACCAATATGGCACCATATCTACCAATTACGATCTCGGCCGACGATTGTATATAGTTTGCATGTTATCCCTGTTAAATGCCCCGTTTATTGTAAGCTCATTGTAGACCTCCTACACAGAGCGATTGTTACTTGTGAGCCGCACTGATGACAAATAGCGCGTAATAGAAAAAACATTAAATAAATAAATATAAATAAATCTGTACGTATGCTAGCTTAGTAGACCTCTTCCGGACACCACGCAGAGAAGAGATTACTGCTGGAAAGTAGCCTTTATGCATTAACAGTCTCCTTTCAAGAGCCAAGCCATAAGCAAGAAAGGAGCCAGGTTCACCAAGATGATCGGTCCCTGCTGCAATTGCCCCCAAGACAGAGGCATTCAAACAGGAGGCACCTGCAGCAGTCTCATCATGTGTCTGAACCACACTCCCTGTGGTCAATCCAACACTATCAGAATAATCCTGCCCGGGTGGTGCTCTATATGCAGAATCACATACTCCATCAAGTGCCACGGAGGAAACACATACAGCAGCTGCAGAAACGGTCAAGGCTGGGTCAGGGCATAGACGCCCTCGGACCCTATTTCTGTGTGGCAACTTAAGTAGCAGCAAACTTTGGCATTGGAGCATGTCATCATCAGATCAATTTTGGGGCGAACCAGTGGTGCAGAACTGAAATGCCTCCTGACTCAACTTCCATACCCTAGGATTCAGAGAGTACCGCCTGAGGAAGTATGCTACCACACTGTCCACCCTGGCAATATCCTGGGCCAACAAGGCTAGGAAGCTCTTCTCCGCCAGGCAAACAGGAGATCTATCTCCTTGTGCCGCCTGGCTGATCGACATAATCCACCACCGTGATATTGTCTGAAAACACTAACCACCTGGCCGTCAACCAGGGGCTGGAAACATGGAAACACAGAAGAGCCAAATTGATGGCCTTCCCCTCAAGGATTTTGATGGATCACATTGCTCCCCTGCAGTTTTAATGGCCCTGTGCCATATGGTATTAACAATGGGCTTGCCAGCCCAAGGAGACTGTCATCCATCATCAGCAGAATCCAGGAGAAATCGTCCAGCTGTACCACTCTTCCTCAGATGACAGGGCTGCTGCCACAATCGCAGGCTGGCCTTCAACATCAATGGGAGCAGATCCCCAAGCTCAAACTGAGAACTCAGGGACCATAGAGTCAACAAGGACTGCTGGAGCAGTTGCATGTGATCACACATCCATGGCAACATCTCTATGGTTATTTCCATCAATTCGAGGAGCTGAAGATAATACCAGACTCTGCGGACCTGATGTGCATAGAACAGCGCCAAGCAATCCAACTGTTTCCCGACTCTTTTCTGGCAGGAAAACTCTGCCCACTTGAGTGTTGAAATGTGCTCCCAGAAACTCCAAGGACTGGGAAGGCAAAAAAACGGACTCTCTTCCTGATTGATCACCCAGCTGAGACTTTCCAAAAAACAAAACAAAAACAAAACACACCACTCGGGATGCTACCCAAGACTGACAGGGAAAGGCTCGGATGAGCCAGTTGTCCAGATAAGAATGGAAAAATTCCTTGGTATCACAGCACTGCAGCTGCCACCACCTTGACCTTGGAGAATGTCCTTGGGGTGGTGGAGAGCCCGATAGGGAGTGTGGTGAACCGATAGTGATACTTCTGCTGATCTGCCCGGATCAAGATATGAAAATACGCCTCGGTCAGATCCACAGAAGCCAAGAATTTCTCTCAGGACACAGCTTGAATTACAGAGCACAAGGTTTCCATCCAAAAGCACAGGATGCCCAAGTGCTCATCGACTCCCTTGAGGTCCAGAATGGACCAGAAGGAACCGTCCTCCTTTGGCACCCCAAATATATGGAGTATTTGCACATGCCTCACTTGGGGGGGGGGGGGGACAGGCACAATCGCATTTAGGTGTGCAATTTGTGCTAGGTGGTTTGCACAGCGGCACCTTTGATCGCAAACCCACAAGGTAAAATGATGAAGGCATCAGGAATCAGCTGTTTGTATTCCAGGACATAACCAAAATGGTGTCTAACCCCTCAGTAACCCAGTACCATTCCCAAAAGAAAAGGCGAAACCTGCTACCAGGAAATTGGCCCCCAATTCTTCATTGTGTAGCCTGGGAAGGTCCTCCTTTGGAGGCAAAAGAGTCCTTGGGCCCACGTGTTCCACGAAAGGACTAAGAACGAGCCAGAGACCCTGAAGCAGAGGTAAAAAAGGTTTACCAGAAATGATGATTGTCCGAATACACCTGGGAATCCAGCCAGTGCGCCCTTGGTGGTCAGGTGAAGGCTGACGAGAAAGTGGTACTAGCCTGATGCACAGGCCCCTTGAATCTACTGGGAGGTGATGAGACTAAATCTTACCTAGGCCCTTCACTATCTTCTCCAAATCAGTTCCAAACAGCAGCTTTCTTTTAAAGGCCAGTTGAGCCAATCAAGTTTTGGAGAAAAAAAAAAAGTGTCCACTGCCCAGTGCTGGAACCAAATCCAATGCCATGGCACAGTCATCAGGGCACCATGGCACATGGCATCAGAAAGGAAGGCCGTAACAGACTCCAAAAGAGGTATCATCATGAGTCGGAAGGTACTGAATCAAAAAGAGCAGGGCTTGAGACGTCAGGCTGGTATATACTACCAGCTGTAGGATAGCCACTGCCATGGCAAACTGGCTCCTTAGCAAAGAATCCACCTTGCGGTCCTGGACATCTTTTCAGGCCAATCTGCCTTCCACAGGAATGGTGGTTCATCTGGTAACCGTCGTGACTTGTGCATCCATCTTGGGAATGTCAAACACTTGATGCGCTTCTCCTCCGGGAGAGCGTAGATGATCTTATACACTCTTAATCCATTAGGTAGGGAGTCTGGGAAGTCCCACCCTGACTGGATCATATCCTTGATCACCTTCAGGAACAGGAAGGCAGCAGTGAATTTCTGAAATCCTTGAAGGAACGGGTATACCTTTGACTCCTGCTCCATGCCGGAAGAATCGTCAAGTTCAAGGCGGATGAGATCCTGGTAAACACCACCACCAACTCCTCCTCTTGGAATAGGTGGATTATGCCAGCCCCTGCATAATCTTCTGAAAGAGCACTTCATCCACATAAGAGCCCAGTACTGATTCATCTGAATTTGAGGCATAGTTAATATCTTGGATAGCTCTCAAATGTTCACCATCTCCAGGGAGCACCCCGCACTTGGGATGCTTAGCCAAAGATAATTGAACAGAGCTTCTATTTTCAGCCTGCCCAGCACAATATTGTGTCCAGGGGCAATAAGAGGCTGCAGGGTCTGAATTTCCAAGCCAGAAGGACCAGGCCTGTTGCAAAAAGGAAAAGAATTCGGGAAAGGACAATCTGGACTCCAGAAGCTCTTCTCTCAGATAAGTCTCCCCAACACCAGGGGGCATAGCCACCACAGACCCCTGAGAGGATGAACAGCAGCTCACAGCATGGTCACCAGATCCTCTGGCTGGCTAGATATCCTTATCCATAGTGCCATTCTTAACCTCCTGCCCTGAAGTAGGGAATGGTGGACTAACTGCAACCCCCGGCTGAGAGGGGGAAAACATGCCCTCTAGAGGCGGCTCAGAAGCTGCCATGCAGGAAAGGCAGAGTCCAGAATCCAAAGAAGAGGCTTCTCACTTGCCACAGGTCAAAAATGTTTCTTGGAAGAGAGAGTTAAGGTAAGTATCACAAGAGCATGCGCTAAGGTGCGTTGGCCTGCAAGTGTGTTAACTGCACTTTTACATTATGCATGTTAAAAGGTGCTAGGAAAGGAGCATGCGTTGGAGTTGCTTGGGCACATTAGGACCACGTGACCACCAGGTGCACAATAAGTAAAAATGGTATTAATGTGTGCAGAAAACAGCAGGAAAACCCTCACAGTGTACCAAAGGTTGCTGGCAGTCCACCCCGAATTGTATTATAAGAGAAGGAACTGGGAGCCCCCAACAAGGACAATGACCAGGTCAAGCCTTTGTTCTACTACTACTACAGAACATTTGTATAGTGCTACAAAACATATGCAGCGCTGCACAGACACACATACTGTTCCTGCTCATCAGAACTTACAATCTAGTCAAGACAGACAACACAGTAGCTGTAGACACTTACGACGAATGGTAAGGAAACACAAAGGAGATCAGGTGAGTCAAGATCCAAAAGCAGCAGCGAAGAGGTGAGTTTTCAGCCTGGATTTGAAAAGGGCAGAGAAGGAGCCTGAAGTATAGACTCAGGTAGTTTGTTCCAGGCATAAGGAGCAGCAAGGTGAAAAGAGCGAATTCTGGAGTTAGCTATAGCAGAGAAGGGCAGATAGAAGCAATTTGCCAGAAGAGTGGAGTTCCCAAGGAAGGGTGTAGGGAGAGAAGAGAGTAAAGGTAGTGAGGAGCCGCTGAGTGAATGCACTTATAGGTCAGCAGGAGAAGTTTGAAATGGATCAGACACAAATAGGGAGACAATGAAGTGACTTGAGAAGAGGGGTGATATGAGCATGACGAGGCTGGCAGAAGATTAGCCATGCAGCACAGTGTTGAACAGACTGAAGAGCAGAGAGATGATTCAGAGGAAGACCAGCAAGGAGTAGGTTACATAGTCCAAGCAGGAGATGACTAAGAAGTGGATAAGTGTCTTAGTAGTGTGTTTAGAAAGGAATGGGCGAAGTTTGTTGATGTTGTAGAGAAAAATGGCAGGTTTTAGCTATCAGTTGGATATGTGTGGAGAAGGAGAAAGAAGAGTCAAAGATGACCCCAAGGTTGAGAGCTGAGGAGACAGGGAGGAGTAGAGAATTATCCTCAGAGACTGAGAAAGGAGGAAGGGGAGAGGAGGGTTTAGGAGGAAAAATAAGCAGCTCAGTTTTGGCCATGTTCAATTTTAAGTGGCAGAAAGACATCCAAGTAGGAGTGTCAGACAGGCAGGCAGAGATCCTAGTCTGGATTGCCAGAGAGATTTCAGGTGTAGAGAGGTAGATCTGGGAGCCATCAGCGTAAAGAGAGTACTGAAAGCCACAGTAAGAGATGAGTGCACCAAAGGACTGCATATAGAGAGAGAAAAGGAGTGGACCCAAGACAGATCCTTGGGGTACACCAACAGAGCAGGAAACCAGTAGAGGATCATCCACCAGAACAAACACTGAAAGAGTGATGGGAGCGATAAGAGAACCAGGATAGCATAGAGTCCTTAAAACCAAGCTAGGTCAAGGTATCAAGGAGACGGTTGTGGTCAACAGTGTCAAAAGGAGCAGAGAGATCAAGAAGGATGAGGATTGAGTAAAGGCCCTTTGATTTTGCGAGGAACAGGTCACTGGAGACTGTGGTAAGAGCCATTTTGGTAGAATGTAAAGGAAGAAAGCCAGATTTTAGAGGATCCATAAAGGCTCGAGAAGAAAAAGTCAAGGCAACGGTGGTGAACTGCACGTTCGAGTAGTTTAGAAACGAAGGGAAGGAGGGAGATGGGTTGAAAGTTAGAAAGACAGGTAGGGTCTAGTGAGGGTTTCTTGAGGAGAGGAGTGACCACAGCATGTTTGAAGGCTGCAGTGGTTGAAAATACGAGATGGGAGGGACTACAGTGGAGGAGATGGAGTTAAGGAGACGGGTGGTAATAGGATCAGAGGAACAGGTAGTGAGTTTGGATGAAGAAAATTGGCAAGTGGTTTCCTCCTCAGATCAGATAAAAGGAAGAAAGGATAGCAGAGGTGGGGCGAGGGGGAGTTGGGAGTGAAGAGGGAGAGGTGGGGAAGTAGCTGACCTCATGGGGAACTGGAGTGTGATCTTGTGGATTTTGTCATGGAAGTAGTGAGCCAGGGTTTGGGCAGAAAAGGAGGGAGGGGTCAGAGGCAGAAGCATCTTGAGGAGAGAGTTGAGAGCTGTAAAGAGACAGCGAGGGTCACAGGCAAGAAAGTCAGATGGACATAATAGTCTTGCTTGGTGAGTGCTATGGCTGACCAGAAATAGAGAAGCGTGAATTTGAAGTGTAGAAAGTCTGCAAGGGTGCAGGATTTGAGCTAAGCATGCACAGCTAAGCGGGCGCAGGAACATAGGTAGCAGGTAGTGGAACACAGCCAGGATTGAGGTACAGTATGCCTCACAGGACGTGGCATGGGCAGGGCATGAGCATCCAGAGCAGAGTGAAGTGTTATAAGAAGCTACTGCCTCAGACTCGGATGACAGTGGGGGAAAGAGGTGATGAGACAGTGGGGGGGGGGGGGGAAGAGGTGACGAGACAGTGGGGGGGGGGGAGAGCCAACGGATCAACAGCATGAAGATTTCTAAAGAGGTTGGAGGAGACAGGGCAAGGTTGAGGCGGTGAATGTTGAAGAGAAGCTTAGCAGGTGATGGTCCGATAAGGGAAGAAGTGAGGTACAGAAGTTTGATGATAAGCAATTAGAGAAGAACGCAAGGTCAAGGCAATGGCCTTGCTGATGAGTAGGGGCAGTAAAGCAATGCTGGAGGTTGAAGATGAGAAAGGAGAGGAGCTTTAAAGCATAAGGGTCAGAGGGGTTATCAACATGAATGTTAAAATCCTTGAGACTAAGGGAGGGGGGAAGAAGAATCCAGAAAGAAGGAAAGCCATGAGTCAATGTCAGAGAGAAAGGTAGAGGTGTACCTGTCAGAGGGGTCAATAAATAACAGCTGACTGGAGAGGTAGTGGAATAAAAAACCAGATGGAGTGGACTTCAAAGGAGGGAAAGGAGTGAGACCGAGGCAGAAAGAGGGGTTGAAAGTGACAGGAAGGAGAGAAAAGAGCAACACCACCACCATGGCCAGTGGGACGAGGCGTGTGGGAAAATTGATAGCCGCCATGACAGAGAGCAGCAACTGAAGCAGAGTCCTCTGGGAGGAGTCAGGTCTCAGAGTAAGGAGATGGACAGCATTAGAGAAAGATCATAGGTAAAGGCCAGTTTATTTGAGATGGTGTGTGCATTCAACAGGGAGAGAGAAGGGGGAAAGAAAAGGGATATGAATAAGATGTGAGCTGTTGTGCGAGGATCTGTTCTGGGAATGTGATGAAATTCTAGGGGGGGGGCGGCAGGGTTGGGGTAAGCATGGTGGTAATGAGGGTGAGGTAGTTAGAGAGAGAGAGAGATGGCTGAAAGAGGGAGAAAGTGGTAAAGCTTAAGTGCTGCTGATAGGATAGATGACAAGATGATGGGTGAAGTGAGGATGGTAAAAGGAGAGATAAGGGGGAGGCGCTTCAAGGTGTTGGTAGGAGGCAATGTTCCCTCTAATTTTCTGTAGGCTGTGTGCGCATAAAATATCAGCTGTGTAGCTTTTGAAGGAAGGTTAAGCACAGTTACTTACCTGTAACAGGTGATCTCTGGGAACAGCAGGAAAGAGTAGTTACTCACCTGTAACAGGTGTTCTCCAGGAGCAGCAGGAATCAGTCCTCACTTATGGGTGACGTCGGAACCGACGGAGCCCTCGCGGAGCAATTTTCCCCAGCTTTCAAAGAAAGCCTTTGGGAATTGCAGCGCGCATGCGCAGTCCCCTTCCCGCCCAAGGGTGCCATCTTGCTCAGTCTGATGACATAGCGAAAAGACAGCAAAAAAGTAAGCAAAAACATAAAAGAATGGCTGCAACTCCAAGGGGAGGAGGGAGGGTAGTGAGGACTGATTCCTGCTGCTCCTGGAGAACACCTGTTACAGGTGAGTAACTACTCTTTCCTGCTGTTCCCAGAGATCACCTGTTACAGGGACTTTCTCCAGGACCAAGCAGGAAGTCAGTCCTCACTTATGGGACTCCCGAGCTTAAGGCTACCGGAGACCTCAAGCCGAAAAATGAGCTCCCTCCAGCTCAACAGTACAGAAGGAAGGAATCTTCTCTGAAAACGAATCCAGCCGGTAGCCCAACACCAGGGCCGGAGGGTAGGAGTTGCCTAGACCTCAAAGAGATTGTGGAGGACTGCCTGTCCGAAAGCACTGTCCCTGCGGGACTCCCTCTCCAGGTAGTAATGAGCCGCAAACGTCTGGCTTGAAAACCAAGTAGCGGCCTGGCAGATGTCTGCCAACGGAACAGAGCGGAGATGAGCCACTGATGCAGCCTTTGCCCTGACACGGTGAGCAGTGACCCGACTCTAAGGAGAGGCCGGCTGCCCCATAAGCCCAGGCGATACAGTCAGCTACCCAGATGGACAAAGCACGCTTAGAGACAGGTACCCCCAACCGATTGGGGTCAAAAGATACGAAAAGCTGGACAGAAACATAGAAACATGATGACAGAAAAAGACCACAAGGCCCATCTAGTCTGTCCTTCCATAACAACAACTACAACAGTCCACTTTTTACCTTTAGAGATCCTCTGTGTTGGTCCCATGCTTTTTTGAATTCAGTTACTGTCCTCATCTCTACCACCTCCACTGGGAGACTATTCCACGGATCCACTACTCTTTCCGTAAAGAAATATTTCCGCATATCACTCCTGAATCTATCTCCCTTCACCCTCATCCCATGTCCCCTCGTCGCAGAACTTGCTTTCAATTGAAAGAGGCTCTCTCCCTGAACATTTATGCCACGGAGGTATTTAAACATCTCAATCATATCACCTCTATCCCGCCTTTCCTCTAAGGTGTACATATTAAGATCCTTAAGTCTGTCCTCATATGCTTTATAATGAAGACTACTAATCATCTTAGTAGCAACCCTCTGCACCGACTCCATCCTGTTCACATCCTTTTGAAGGTGCGGTCTCCAGAATTGCACACCATACTCCAAATGAGGTCGCACCAAAGACTTACACAGAGGCATTATCACCTCCTTTTTTCTGCTAGCCATTCCTCTCCGTATGCACCCAAGCATCCTTCTAGCCTTTGCCGTCGCCTTTTCTACCTGTTTAGCTACTTTAAGATCATCGGACACAACTACGCCTAGGTCCCGCTCTTCTTTAGTGGACAAAAGTACTTCACCTCCTATGCTGTATTGCTCCCTTGGATTGCTGCAGCCCAAATGCATGACCTTACATTTTTTAACATTAAATCCCAGCTGCCAAATTCTAGACCATTCTTCAAGCTTAGCTAGATCCCTCCTCATGTTATCTACACCTTCCTGGGTGTCTACTTTATTGCAGATTTTGGTATCATCCGCAAAGAGGCAAACCTTACCAGACAGCCCTTCCGCTATATCACTAACAAAGATGTTAAAAAGAATCGGACCAAGGACAGATCCCTGGGGCACACCACTGGTAACATCCTTCTCCTCAGAGTGAGCTCCATTTACTTGTACTCTTTGTCGCCTCCCACCCAACCAATTTCTAACCCAAGCAGTAACTTTAGGGTCCATCCCTAGAGTGCTCAGTTTGTTTATAAGTCGCCTGTGAGGAACAGTGTCAAAGGCTTTACTGAAATCTAAATACACCACATCTAGAGCTCTCCCTCGGTCCAACTCCCTGGTCACCCAGTCAAAGAAATCAATCAGATTTGTCTGACAAGAACTGCCTCTGGTGAATCCATGCTGCCTCGGATCCTGTAATCCGCTGGACTCCAGAAACCTCACTATTTTCTCTTTCAACATCGTTTCCATTAATTTACTCACCACCGAAGTTAAACTAACCGGCCTGTAGTTTTCAACCACATCCTTACTTCCGCTTTTGTGTAAAGGCACCACATGAGCCTCTCTCCAGTCCTTTGGCACCACTCCCGACTCCAACGAGGCATTGAAAAGGTCAGTCAGTGGAGTTGCTAGAACGTCCCCAAGTTCCCTCAGTATTCTAGGGTGTATCCCATCCGGTCCCATCGCTTTGTCTACTTTAAGTTGAGCTAGTTTCTCTCGAACACAGTCTTCTGAAAATTGTTCAAGATGTCCCTCGCTTCTGTTCTTATTTGTGGGTGTTTTCTGAGGTCCTGCTCCTGGTTCTTCATCTGTGAACACAGAACAAAAATATTTGTTAAGCAATTCCGCTTTATCCTTATCAGATTCTACATATTCCCCCCCTGTACCCTTGAGTCTGACAATACCACTTTTGCCCTTCCTCTTCTCACTAATATATCTGAAAAATGTCTTATCTCCCCATTTTATTGCATTGGCTATTTCCTCCTCCTTTTGAATCTTTGCCTTCTTGACTACTTTGCTAGCTTCTCTAAGTTGTTCCAAATACAGATGCCTGTCTTCCTTTCTCTGTGATCTCTTGTATTTCATGAAGGCCTCCCTCTTTTTCTTCACTTTTTCAGCTACTTCCTTCGAAAACCATAGCGGTCTCCTGTTCCTTTTGCCTTTATTTACCATTTTAACAAAAAGGTTGGTTGCCTTTAAAATACCCCCTTTCAGTTTTGCCCACTGTTGTTCTACATCCCCCAGCTGTTCCCATCCCACTAACGACTCCCTGAGGTATTGGCCCATCTTCGCAAAGTTAGTCTTCCTAAAGTCTAAGATCTTCACCTTGGAATGGATTCTAACAGCCCTAGTCCTAATACTGAACCACACCATCTGGTGATCACTGGATGCAAAATGATCTCCCACTACAACATCAGAAACACTTTTACCATTGGTAAGCACCAAGTCCAGTATGGCCCCTTCACGTGTGGGGTCTGTTACCAATTGCCTGAATAGTTCTCCCTGTAGAGAATCCAGGATCTCCTTACTCCTAGATGATACTGCAGCAGGAAAGTGCCAATCAACATCTGGCATATTGAAATCTCCTAGCAGTAGCACTTCCCCTTTCCTAGCAATGCTGCGTATGTCTTCAATTAACTCTGTCCACCTCTTCCTCTTGTGAGGGAGGTCTGTATATCACACCAATGCAAATAGATTTCTCTTTCCCTCTTTCTAGTTTAACCCACAATGCCTCCTCTCTCCAGCCTTTCTATGCTCTCGCGTACGGTCAAGGTAGAAGGATAAGGCTCTTCTACAGTCCAGGGTATGCAGAACAGTTTCAGCTCGGCTGGTATGTGGCCTGGGAAAGAAGGTCGGAAGAACCACCTCTTGATTGATGTGAAAAGGAGACCACCTTTGGAAGAAACTTAGGGTGAGTCCGTAAGACCACCCTATTCTTGTAGAACCTAGTGTATGGGGGCTCCGACACTAGGGCCTGTAGTTCACTAACGCGCCTAGCGGAGGTAAGGGCTACCAAGAAGAGAGTTTTCCAGGAGAGGAAACGAAGAGGGCAAAAGGTTCAAAAGGCGGACAGGTAAGCCTTTGCAAGACCACATTGAGATCCCAGTCAGGAGCTGGAGGGCGCAACAGAGGCTTAAGCAGAAGGCGGCCCCTGAGAAAACACGCCACCAAGGGGTGCGAGGAAAGAGGCTGGCCCTCCACCGGCGAATGATGTGCAGAGAGAGCACTGAGGTGGACCCTGACAGAGTTGGATTTGAGGCCTAGATCGGAGAGGTGAAGCAAATATTGCAGTACCACCGATACTAAGCAGGCGAAGGGGTCCTCAGAGCGCTGAGAACACCAGACCGAGAAGCGACGCCATTTAAGGGCGTAAGATTTCCAGGTGGAAGGTCGCCGAGACGCCAGGACGACAGCTTCCACCTCCAGAGGAAGTAAGAGCGGAGCTAGGACTACCCTTTCAGCAGCCAGGCCATCAGATGAACAGCCCGGAGGTTGGGGTGCAGGAGAGTACCCTGATCCTGGATCAGGAGATCGGGCTGAAACCCCAGAGGAAGAGGGGTGTCCACTGCTAGCTGTAGGAGTAGAGGGAACCAGGGTTGTCTCGGCCACCTGGGCGCTACCAGGATCACGGAGGCCCTGTCCTGGACAACTTTGAACAGCGTCCGGGACACAAGTGGCGTGGGAGGAAAGGCATACAGTAGGCCCGTGGACCACGAGATGAGGAAAGCATCCGGCGCTACTCAGAGGATGCGGGTGCCGGGAGCAGAACCCGGGAAGTTGCCGGTTTAGAGGACTGGCAAAGAGATCCACGGTGGGGAGGCCCCACCGGCGGAAGATCCGCTGGACAACTACGGGGTTCAACCTCCATTCGTGTGGCTGCAGAATCCGGCTCAGTTTGTCGGCCAGGCAATTTTCCTGCCCGGGCAGGTAAACAGCAGAGGAGGATGTCGTGGTCGACTGCCCAAGAGCACAGTCTCCGAGCCTCCAGACATAGAAGGAGGGAGCCCGTGCCCCCCTGTTTGTTCACGTAGAACATGGCAACCTGATTGTCCGTCTGTACCAGTACAGACCGACGAGAAGTGAGGTGAGAGAAGGTCAGCAGAGCTAGGCGGATCGCCCGCAGCTCCAGGAAGTTTATCTGCTGAGCAGCCTCCCAAGGTGTCCAAAGGCCTTGAGTGCATGTACCCTGGCAATGCGCTCCCCATCCCAGGAGAGAGGCATCTGTCGTTAGCACTTGGGAAGGTGGAGGAGACTGAAAGGTCATGCCGAGTACCAGATTGGGCAGGTGAAGCCACCATTGCAGAGAGGAGACCAGGCGGTCGGAGATCTGTATTAAGTCCGTCAGTCTCCCTGTGGCCTGATGCCATTGAGTGCGAAGGCTCCACTGAGCAGGTCTCATATACAGACGGGCATTCGGAGTGACATGAACCGTGGAGGCCATATGACCGAGCAGTTGCAGGAGTTGCCTGGCAGAGACCGGTGACGCGCTGTGGAACCTGCTGGCCAGAGCTATGAGCCTGTTGGCCCGTTCCAGAGGCAAGAAGGCACGAGCCTGCAGAGTGTCCAGCCGTGCTCCTATGAATTCGAGATCTTGAGAGGGGAGCAAAGTGGACTTTTCGAAGTTTATGACGAAGCCCAAGTGCGGAAGCAGAGCCACTGTGCGTTGAGTGGCCTGAGTGACCTCTAGGGAAGACTGTGCCCGGATGAGCCAGTCGTCCAGGTAGGGGGAAGACGAAGAGGCCTTGAAGCCTCAGGAAGGCTGACACCACTGCCAGGCATTTCGTGAACACCCTGGGAGCGGAGGAGAGGCCAAAGGGCAGTACGCGGTACTGATAGTGATACCCTGCCACCACAAATCTTAGATAATGCCGGTGGTCTGGATGAATAAGAATGTGAGTATAAGCATCCTTTAGATCCAAGGAGCATAGCCAATCTCCCTGCTGGAGGTAGGGCAGTAGGATTCCAAGGGTAAGCATCTTGAACTTTTCCCGCTGCAGGAACTTGTTGAGGTTGCGTAAGTCCAGGATGGGTCTGAGGCCTCCTGTTTTTTGGTATCAGGAAGTACCTCGAATAAAACCCGTGACCCCACAGGTGTTGGGGCACTGGCTCCACAGCCTGTTCCTGAAGCAGACTTTGCAGCTCCTGAAGGAGTAAGTCCCTGTGCAGAGGGGGTCTTGGAGGCTCCCCTGCAAAGTAGGGGGGAGGCACCTGGTGAAAATGTAAGAGGCTCGAGGCTCCTCCTCCGGATCCACAGGGAAGGCCAAAGCTTTGGCCATGTCCCTCACGAAATCGGAGAACTGGGTATCCTCCGGGGGGGGGGGGGGGGATCGTCACCGAGGCTCCGACTCGGGCGAGTCGGAGGGGACGCACAGAGTTTGAAAAGACCCGGGTGACTCGTCCTCCTCCGTGGAGGAATTGAGTGGCTCTGTGCGGGCGGGTGCCGAGGACCTCCGCCCCGACGCCGAGGCCGGCATCGACGACCTTGGTCCCGAACGGGAGGCCGAGGGAGACCTTGGCCGAGGATCGACTCGAGCTCGTATGGACTCGAGGATCGGCTCGGCCTCCGGGGTCGACTTGGACGTCGACGTCCCGGTGGTCGGGGCAGATGCACTGGCGAGGCCGGTCATCAATGCCCGCTGCTGGTCCATGAAGGCAGCGATACTGCACTCCAAGGCCGTCAATCTGAGACCAAACTCAGAAGACCCAGCAGCCCCCGACTCGGGCCCCGACGGCGGCTCCCTCGGAGGCGAGTCCACGAGGACTACAGTACTCACGTGTCCAGGAGACTCCACTTCGAAAAGA
This sequence comes from Ichthyophis bannanicus, assembly GCA_033557465.1. Classification (NCBI taxonomy): domain Eukaryota; kingdom Metazoa; phylum Chordata; class Amphibia; order Gymnophiona; family Ichthyophiidae; genus Ichthyophis; species Ichthyophis bannanicus. The sequence goes on from CM066037.1 coordinate 486,747,500, forward strand.
GGATGCTTCGAAGGCCTCTCCGCCTCCGAGGACCCGGGGCAGCTGACGGGGCTATGCGACCTGGCCCTCGAGGGACCAGGAGCGTCCTCCGACGCCGCCCTCGCGGGTTTCTTCTTTCGACGATGTTCGGGGCCGGAGTCACGAGACGTCGAAGCCTCTGACGAGGTCCGGGCCCGACCGGACGCGGAGTCAGAGAAGATTTGTTCCTTTTGTGACTGCCGACTCCTCAATGCCTTCGAGGACATTTTGTTGCACGGACCACAACTCATCGAGTCATGATTGGGTCCGAGGCAACGGAGGCAGCAGTCATGTGTGTCGGTAAAAGACACGAGTCTGGTACAGCGATCACACTTTGTAAACCCGCTGGCAGCCATCGGGGGAAAAAGGGCCCCTGCGAGGTCGAAAGACCGTGCTGCCAGGGAAAAAGAAAAAAGTGGCGGGAACGCCCGTTACAAAGGACAAAAACCGAAAAAATGTGAACGGACTCGATATTGGAGTATCGAGGCTGGGCGGGAAAAGGACACGGCGTCGAACCGAGAAAAAACAAACGAAAAAAAAAAAATCAACTTTTTCAGCGGCGATCACAAACTACGTCTGTAGGGCTCCGCGGAAAAAAGAAGACTGAGCAAGATGGCACCCTTGGGCGGGAAGGGGACCGCGCATGCGCACTGCAATTCCCAAAGGCTTTCTTCGAAAGCTGGGGAAAATTGCTCCGCGAGGGCTCAGTCGGCGCCGACGTCACCCATAAGTGAGGACTGACTTCCTGCTTGGTCCTGGAGAATAAGTCTTCACATATGGGTACGTCGGTACTGACGGAGCCTGCGCGGGAACGCTCCCCAGCTTCCCAAAAAGGAAAGCTTTTGGGAGCATCCCACAGCGCCTGCGCGCTGCCTTCCCGCCTTTCCCAACCGCCTCTCTGCAGTTCAAGTTTTAAAGCTGAGACAAAGAGAGAGAGGAAAGGAAAGATAGATACAACTCCTAGGGGAGGTGGGTAGGTTGTGAAGACTTATTCCTGCTGTTCCCAGAGATCACCTGTTACAGGTAAGTAACTGTGCTATCTCCAGGAACAAGCAGGAATGAGTCTTCACATATGGGGACTCCCCAGCTAGAGATGCCCGGGAGATCCCCACGGTTGTGAGACCCTGATAAGGGCTCTACCTCCTCCCATGGATCTCAGGCATCCAACCAGGGATGGAGGGTAGGAGTTGATTAAGCATGGAACAGGTGTTTGAGAACAGCCTGACCAAACAAGGCATCCCAGAGGGAATCCTTGTCCAAGCAGTAATGGGCTGTGAAGGTATGAACCGAGGCCCAGGTGGCCGCTCGACAGATCTGGTCGATGGACACAGAATTTAGATGAGCCATAGAGGTTGCCATGGCCCTCACATTGTGAGCTGTGACATGGCCCTCCAGAGAAAGGTTCTTACTCTGGTAGGCGAAAGAAATACACTGAGCAATCCAATTTGACAGTGTTCTCTTAGAGACTGGAAGTCCCAAATGAGAGGGATCAAAGGCAACAAAGAGTTGAGAAGACTTTCTGTGTTGCTGTGTCCTTTGCAAATAAAAGGCAAGAGCCCTTTTACAATCCAGGGTATGAAGGTTCCTCTCTGCACTTGATGCACGAGACCCTGGAAAAAAGACAAGTAAATATACCTCTTGGTTAAGATGAAAAGGCGAGACCACTTTAGGCATAAAGTGTGAATAGGTCCTAAGGACTACCTTATGATGGAACCTTATATAAGGTGGATTAGCTACTAAAGCTTGCAGTTCACTGATGCGACGAGCTGAGGTGACTGCAATAAGAAAGATAACCTTCCAGGAAAGAAATTTCAAGGAGGTAGTGGCTAATGGTTCAAAGGGTGGCTTCATGAGCTGACCAAGAACCAGATTCAAGTCCCATGCCACTGGAGGTGGTCTAATGGGAGGTTTAGTTAAAAGAAGGCCTCTCATGAATCTTGCAATAAGAGGATGAGAGGAAACAGGTTGTCCATTGAGAGGCTTGAGGGATGCTGCAATAGCACTCAAATGGACCCTTACTGAATTCGTCTTGAGGCCTGCATGGGAAAGATGCAGGAGATACTCTAGTAAGGAATTCAAAGGTATTGCTAGAGGGTTAATACCCTTCTCAGCACACCAAATGGTAAACCTTTTCCATTTAAAAGCATAGGAACGTCTGGTAGAAGGCTTTCTGGAAGCATGAAGGATATCCCTTACTTGCTGAGAAAGATGCAAATCTTGAAGGTCTAAGCCTTCAGCAACCAAGCCCTGAGATGGAGAGATTGGGGGTTTGGGTGCCACAACGTTCCCCCCTCCTGAGACAGGAGATCTGGAGCAGACCCTAAGTCCAGGGAGGGAGCCTGGGAAAGATGCAGAAGTAGAGGGTACCACACTTGGCGTGGCCAACGTGGAGCTATGAGGATCATAGTCCCTCGATCTCTCTGGAGCTTGAACAGGGTCTTGGGAATTAGGGGAATGGGTGGAAAGGCGTACAGGAAGTCTTGACCCCAATGAAGGAGGAAGGCATCCCTGGCCTGAACTCCCTGACACCGAATTCTGGAACAGAATCGGGGAAGTTTGGCATTCCACAGACTTGCGAAGATGTCTATGTCCGGGGTTCCCCAAATTCGAAAGATTCTGACTATCTGGTCCATATGGAGGGACCATTCGTGTGGAAGCAGAACTCGACTGAGTCTGTCTGCCCAAGAGTTTTGAACTCCTGGAAGGTATACTGTCAGAAGATGAATTTGATGCTCTCTGGCAAAGGCCCACAATCTCAGAGCTTCGTTGCAAAGCGACAGAGAGCCAGTTCCTCCCTGCTTGTTCACATAGAACATGGCTACTTGGTTGTCTGTGTGAATGAGGACTGTCTTGTAGCTAAGGAGGGTATGGAAGACTCAGAGCCAAGAAGATTGCTCTGAGCTCTAAGAAGTTGATATGTAGGGAGGTCTCCTGTGGGGACCAAATGCCCTGGGTGGAGAGGTCTTGAAGATGAGCTCCCCAACCCTTTGGAGAGGCATCTGTTGTAAGGACTGCTTGGGGTAACAACTGTTGGAAGGGGGACCCCAGCAACAGATTTTGAGTGGACTTCCACCACTGGAGAGACCAAAAGAGGCGCCTGGAGGTTGCTATTTTGTCTGACAGACGTCCAGATGCCTGGGTCCACTGGGTGGACAAAGTCCATTGAGCTGCCCTCATGTGAAGGCGAGCATAAGGGACCACATGCACAGTGGATGCCATGTGGCCTAGCAGTTGTAACATCTCTCGAGCAGTTAGCCTCTCAGATTCAGTTAAAAACCCACCATACTGCACTAAGCATAGGCAACGGGCCTGGGGAAGGTAGGCCCTTGCCGTTGTGGTATCCAGCAAGGCCCCTATGAACTCTAGAGACTGAGTAGGGGTGAGTTGTGACTTTGGAATGTTTATAACCAGTCCCAGATACTGCAGGACATGCATTGTGCAGGCTAGGGAAGTCTGGGCCTCTGACTGAGACGGAGCTCGGATGAGCCAGTCGTCCAGATATGGGAATATGAATATTCCTAGGGTGCGTAGAAATGCAGCTATTACTGCCATGCATTTTGTGAACACTCTTGGAGCAGAGGCCAGACCAAAGGGAAGCACCTTGTATTGATAGTGCTTTCCCTGATAAAGGAACCGAAGGAACCTTCTGTGTGCTGGATGGATGAGTATATGGGTATACGCATCCTTGAGATCTAGAGAACAAAGCCAATCCTGACTCTGAAGGAATGGAAGGAGAGTACCTAGAGAAATCATCTTGAATTTCTCTTTGCATAGGAATTTGTTCAATTCTCTGAGATCTAAGATGCGTCTGTAACCCCCTGTTTTCTTTGGAATGAGAAAGTAGGAGGAATAGAACCCTGAGCCCTGTTGAAGAAGAGGTACTTCTTCTATTGCCCCTTGGGCAAGAAGGGTAGAAATCTCTTGACCCAGAAGGTCGAGGAGAGATGTTGGAGAATTGAACTGTCTCACCATGGTGTGAGGAGGAAGGTTTAAGAAATGAAGTTTGTACCCTTCCCTTATGATGGAAAGGGTCCACCTGCTCTGCTGTAATTTGCTCCCATCTGGGAGCAAAATGAGCTAACCTTCCTGGAATGGTGAGAGGCTCTGGTTCTTTTAGAGCCAGAAAGGCTAAGTTCTCTAGTTGCAAGTCAAAGGCCCTGAGGAGGCTGAGGCTGTTGGGCTACAGTAGGCCTTGCAGCCTTAGACTTGGCTTGTTTAGGTTGTTGACGGTTTGCAGCAAAAACGACCTGCAGAAGATGTCTGATGACCATAAGCAGAATAATATTTTCCCTTCTTGGGAAAGTATGTCTTTTTGAACAACCTCTTCTGGATGGGATTAGAAGTAGACTTTGAAAGCCTATCTAAAGCAGAATTTTCTGCATCCATCTGAGTGGTCTTTGCGTGCCAATCTTTTCCAAATAGGTTTTCACCTGTACATGGAAGACTTCGTAATCTATCTTGGACCCAGGGTTCCAAATCAGAAGCTTGTAACCAAGCAATTCTGTGTGCACCTATGGCGATGGCCGAGGCTCTGCTGGCCCCTTCAAAAGAGTCAAAGGCTGCACGGTTAGAGAATCTGGAAACATCCTGGGCATGCTTAAGCCAGGTAGAAAAATCCTCCCTTTTATCTTCTGGAAGAAAAGGGAGGAGAGTTTGCAGATGATCTGTAACTTCCTTCAGAAACATCCCCATATAGACACTATAGGAGTTGATTCTGGCGAACAGCATACTGGCTTGGAAGATTTTCCTGCCAAAAGCATCTAAGGTTCTACATTCTCTTCCTGGAGGGGCAGATGAGTGTCTTTTTGCACTCTAACTTTTTCATAGCAGACTCCACCACAATGGAATGGTGAGGAAGCTGAGTTTTATGAAATCCAGGACAAGGAGGGACACGATACATGGTGTCCAACCTACGAGAAAGAGAAGAGATGGTGAGAGGAGTCTCCCATATGCCTATCATGTTGTCATAGAGGATCTCATGAATTGGCAAAGTGGCTGCTTCTTTAGGAGCCTTGAGATATTGCAATATATCCAACGTTTTGGCTCTAGGCTCTGTCTCAGGGGCTACTGAGATAGAAAGCCCTTTGGCCACTTCTCTTCTGAAGTCTTGAAAAGACAAGTCCTCTGGAGGGGACATTCTTCTTTTTGGAGAAGGCGGCTCCTGAGGAAGGAGTACCGATGCTTCGACAGAGGCCTCCGATGCATCAGAGTCTTGGGAGGAATCGAAGTATCGCCTGTCCGGATGCTCGTGTAAAGCCCGATACGCATACCTCGTGGTATCGACATCAGGGGTCATCGGTACCGATAGGCCTCATCGGACAGGGTACCGCTGCAGTCGACACCGAAGCCGATGTCGATGCTATACCGGCACCGGAATCGATATTGGAGCCGGTGCCGGAGCCGGTACCGACGACGACGTTTGTTGCAGTACCAGCGGCGTCGCAGCTTGTATGAAAGCCGTAATGGCACGCTGCATGGTCAGAACATTCTGATCCATTGAAGCCATGAATGTCTGGAGGTCGGTACCGGCAGATTCCACCGGTACCCCAGAACATTGCAACAGGTGATCGGTCGAGGCTGTGCCATCGATGTCAACCTGTGACCCCATAGGAGAAGCTTTGGAAGCCGGAGCTTCCCGCCGGGGTACTTTTGCCGGTGCAGGATCCTCGAGGGCAAGCCCGGAGGCATCTCGATGCTTAGAGGGAGATCTACCCTTCGAGGACCGGCTAGACTTATGTTTGGTTACCTGAGATCCATAGGAGGAAGAAGCAGCCCTGGACGACGTTGATGCCACTGAAGCTGCATCAGAGGGAAACAGAGTACTGAGCTTGGCTGCTCGGTTCTGTAAACATCTTTTAGACATCATGGAGCAGGATGCACAATCCGTGATGGAATGGTCAGGATCCAAACATTTAAGACACCAGTCATGGGTGTCGGTAACAGAAATGGTACCGCTGCACTTAGTGCATTTTTTAAACCCGGAGGCGGGCTTATCCATGAGGAATTTTTCTGTTAGGCCTAAGGCCCCAAAAAGAAAAATACACTGAAGTGAAACGGAGTATTCTTTTTTTTTTTTTTTTTTTTAAAGAAAAGACCGGCGGTACCGGTCCGACGTCGAAGAAAGCAGACGCGCGACCAAAGAAATAAAATAAAGAACTTCTTCAGCGGTGACAGGAACACGACCTGCTGGCTCCGCGGAAAAGAGGAACTGGAGAGAGGAGGTTGGGAAAGGCGGGAAGGCAGCGCGCAGGCGCTGTGGGATGCTCCCAAAAGCTTTCCTTTTTGGGAAGCTGGGGAGCGTTCCCACGCAGGCTCCGTCGGTACCGACGTACCCATATGTGAAGACAGCGTAGTTACTCACCTGTAACAGGTGTTCTCCAGGAGCAGCAGGAATCAGTCCTCACTTATGGGTGACATCGGCGCCGACGGAGCCCTCGCGGAGCAATTTTCCCCAGCTTTCAAAGAAAGCCTTTGGGAATTGCAGCGCGCATGCGCGGTCGTCTTCCCGCCCGAGGGTGCCATCTTAGCCAGTCAGATGACATAGCTAAAAAAGACAGCATAAAAATTTGCAAAAAAAAAGAACATAAGCAGACGATTGCAACTCCAAGGGGAGGAGGGAGGGTAGTGAGGACTGATTCCTGCTGCTCCTGGAGAACACCTGTTACAGGTGAGTAACTACGCTTTCTCCAGGACCAAGCAGGAAGTCAGTCCTCACTTATGGGACTCCCAAGCTCAAGGCTACCGGAGACCCTAAGCACAAAAATGAGCTCCCTCTAGCTCAGCAGCACAGAAGGATAGAATCTTCGCTGAATTATCACCCACCGGTAGCCCACATCCGGGATGGAGGGTAGGAGTTGCTCAGACCTCAAAGAGATTACGGAGGACTGCCTGTCCGAAAGCACTGTCCCTACGGGACTCCCTCTCGAGACAGTAATGGACCGCAAAAGTCTGGCTCGAAGACCAAGTAGCGGCCCGGCAGATGTCTGCCAGCGGAACAGAGCGGAGGTAAGCCACTGACGTGGCCTTTGCCCGAACGCAATGAGCCGTGACTCGACTTTCTAAGGAGAGTCCGGCTGCCCCATAAGCCCAAGAGATACAGTCCGCAACCCAGATGGACAGAGTACGCTTGGAGACCGGGAGCCCCAATTTATTGGGGTCAAAAGACACAAAAAGCTGAGCAGCTTTACGGTGCTCCCGCGTACGGTCAAGGTAGAAGTTCAATGCCCTTCTACAGTCCAGGGTATGGAGGACCGTTTCAGCTCGGCTGGAGTGTGGTCTGGGAAAGAAGGTTGGAAGTACCACCTCCTGATTGATGTGAAAAGGGGAGACCACTTTAGGCAGAAATTTTGGGTGAGTCCGTAGGACTACCCTATTCTTGTAGAACCTAGTGTAAGGGGGATCAGACACGAGGGCCTGCAATTCACTTACGCGCCTAGCGGAAGTGAGGGCTATCAAGAACAGTGTTTTCCAAGACAGAAAACGGAGAGAACAGGTAGCCATAGGTTCAAAAGGCGGACAGGTGATCCGCTGCAAAACCACATTCAGGTCCCAGTCAGGCGCTGGCGGGCGCAGAGGTGGTTTAAGTAGAAGGAGACCTCGGAGAAACCTCGCTACGAGAGGGTCATTGGAGAGAGGTCTGCCGTCCACTGGCACATGATGTGCTGAAAGAGCACTGAGGTGAACTTTGACGGAGTTGGACTTAAGTCCCAGATTAGAGAGGTGCAGCAAGTACTGCAAGATCACCGACACCGGGCAGGAGAAGGGATCCTGAGACTGTTGGGTACACCAGACTGCAAAGCGACGCCATTTAAGGGCGTAGCATTTGCGGGTAGAAGGCCGTCGCGAAGCTAAGACGACCTCCTCCACCTCCGCCGGCAGGAGAAGGGGAGCAAGGACTACCCTCTCAGCAGCCAGCCATGAGGTTGAGAGACCTGAGGTTGGGGTGCAGAAGGGACCCCTGATCCTGAGTGAGGAGATCCGGTTGTACCCCCAGAGGGATTGGATCCTCCACCGCCAGTTGCAGCAGGAGCGGAAACCACGGCTGCCTGGGCCAGCGAGGGGCCACCAGGATCATGAAGGCTTTGTCTCGGAGAACCTTGAAAAGAGTCCGAGAGACCAGCGGGATGGGAGGGAAAGCGTACAGAAGGCTCCCCGACCACGAGATCAGAAAGGCGTCTGCCGCAACCCGAAGGGGGTGTGGCTGACGAGAGCAGAAGCGAGGAAGCTGCCGGTTGTGAGGACTGGCAAAGAGATCCACCGTGGGGAGACCCCACTTGAGGAAGAGCTTCTGAACTACCAAGGGATCCAGACGCCACTCGTGCGGCTGGAGGACCCTGCTGAGTTTGTCTGCAAGGCAATTTTCTTGGCCCGGGAGATAAACTGCCTTGAGGAGAATGCCGTGACTGACGGCCCAAGAGCAGAGCTTCTGTGCCTCCCGGCAGAGGAGGAAGGAGCCCGTGCCCCCCTGCTTGTTCACGTAGAACATGGCAACTTGATTGTCCGTCTGGACAAGGACGGACTGTTGGGAAGTCAGGTGGGAGAAGGCCTTGAGAGCTAGGCGGATCGCCCTGAGCTCCAGGAAGTTGATCTGCTGAGCAGACTCCCACGTGGTCCAGAGGCCCTGAGTACGTGCCTCTTGGCAATGTGCTCCCCAGCCCAGGAGGGATGCATCGGTGGTCAGCACCCGGGTCGGCTGAGGTGACTGGAAAGGCATTCCGAATATCAGGTTCGGCTGCCGGAGCCACCACCGGAGAGACGAGAGCAGCGGCTCGGAGACGCGCACTAGGTCTGCCAGGCCGCCTGTGGCTTGTCGCCACTGCTGGCGGAGACACCATTGAGCAGACCGCATGTTCAGGCGGGCATTGGGGGTCACATGGACGGTGGAAGCCATATGGCCGAGCAGTCTCAGGAAGCGCCTGGCGGAGACCAGGGGCTGGCTGCGAAAGCGGTCGGCTAGGTCCATGAGCCGTTGAGCCCTGTCGAGCGGTAGGTACGCTCGTGCCCGAGGAGTGTGCAGCCTTGCGCCGATGAACTCGAGATCCTGTGAGGGGAGCAAAGTGGACTTTGCGAAGTTTATGACAAAGCCCAAGTGCTGCAGCAGAGTCACCGTGCGGCGCGTGGCGTTGGCGACCTCCTGAGCGGACGCTGCTCTGATGAGCCAGTCGTCGAGGTACGGAAAGACATAGAGGCCGTGAAGCCGGAGATGGGCCGCCACGACCGCGAGACATTTTGTGAAGACTCGCGGTGCGGAGGATAGGCCAAAGGGCAGTACTCTGTACTGGTAATGATTTCCTGCCACCACAAACCTTAGGTATTGGCGGTGGCTTGGGTGGATGAGGATGTGCGTGTAGGCATCCTTTAGATCCAAGGAGCATAGCCAATCTCCCTGCTGGAGGTAGGGCAGAAGGATTCCAAGGGTAAGCATTTTGAACTTCTCCCGCACAAGGAACTTGTTGAGGTTGCGCAAGTCCAGGATGGGTCTGAGGCCCCCTGTTCTCTTTGGTATCAGAAAATACCTTGAATAAAAGCCTTGACCTCTCAGGTGGTGGGGCACCGGTTCCACCGCCTGTTCCTGCAGAAGACCTGCTAACTCCTGAAGGAGCAACTCCCTGTGCAGAGGGGGGCGCGAAGGTTCTCCCGGAAAATAGGAGGGAGGGACCTGATGGAAGTGGAGAAGGTAGCCTTCTCGCACGACCTGAAGTACCCAGGCATCTGCGGTGATGCTGGACCACCTGTGGCCGAAGTGAACCAGCCGGGGGGGAGAGGCTATGCTGAGCGAGTCAAAAACCCCCACCCTGCTGAGCAGGGGCTGGTGGTGCAGGCTTGGGGGCTTGCTGCCTACGGGACCCGTTACCCCGTCCCTTGGCCTGCTGGCCCTGTTGGGGAGCTGCAGGGGCCTGATAATGGGGGTACTGTTTGTAGGCAGCCGCCTTCCTCGGGTAAAAGGACTTTTTTCCCGAGCCCTTCTTTTTCTGGGAAGGGGCGGAGGTCTTCCTAGAAAGCCTGGTCCTGGTGAGAGTCTCAGTCTCAATTTGTGCAGCCTTTTCCGCCATGGGCTTGCCAAAGAGGTTTTCGCCTCGGCAGGGGACATCGACCAACTTGTCCTGTACCCAGGGCTCAAGGTCCGACGACTGAAGCCAAGCCTGTCGGCGGGCACCGATGCCGGCTGCGGCCACTCTAGCCGAGGCCTCAAAGCCATCATAGGCTGCTCGGGACATGAACTTTGAGCATTCCCGAATGCCCGCGGAGATACATGCCCATGTAGAGCTGGTAAGTCTGGACACGACATGCGAGCATAGAGCCCTGGAAGCACTTCTTGCCAAGGCCATCCAGGTTACGGGCCTCCCTTCCAGGAGGCACCGAGGAGTGCATCTTCTGGCTCTTAAGACGATGCATGGCCGATTCCACTACCATGGAATGGTGTGGCAGCTGTGCCTTCTGAAAGCCAGGGCTCTTGCGGACCCAATAGATAGAATCGACCCGCTTGCTCAGGACCGGCGAGGAGGCCGGACTCTCCCACATGCGGAAGAGTAGTCGTTCCAGCATAGGAGGAACCGGCACAGTAAAGTGCTCCCTCGCGGGAGAGTCATACTGGAGGGCGTCGAGCTCTTCGGCTCGAGGCTCCTCCTCGGGATCCGCAGGGAAGGCCAAAGCCTTGGCCATATCCCTAACGAAGTCCGAGAACCGGGCATCCTCCGGGGGGGACTGCTTCCGAGGCTCGGACCCCGGTGAGTCCGATGGGACACACCGAGTCCGGAAAGAATCAGGTGACTCTTCCTCCTCAGACTCCCAGACCGACTCCGACGAGGACTCGGTGGGGTCGGCCCGGGCAGGGTGCGGCGCCAGCCGTCCCGACGTCGAGGGAGTCGGCATCGGCGACCTCGGTCCCGAACGGGAGGCCGAGGGTGACCTCGACCGAGGATCGACTCGAGTTCTCATTGACTCGAGGATCAGCTCGGTCTCCGGGGTCAACTTGGACGTCGACGTCCCGGCGGTCGGGGCAGCGGCGCCAGCGAGGCCAGCGAGCAGTGCCCGCTGCTGGTCCATGAAGGCAGACAGTCTGCTCTCCAAGGCCGTCAACCTGAGTCCGAGCTCAGGTGACCCAGCAGCCCCCGACTCGGGCCCCGACGGCGTCGGGCCCGACGTCGGCTGTCGCGGAGGCGAGTCCAGAAGGACCACAGGACTTACCCGGGCAGGCATCTCCGACTCCAGGCGAGGTCGCTTCGGGATGTGTTCCTTCTCCAAGGACCCGGGGCGGCTGTCGGGGCTATGCGACCTGGCCCTCGCGGAGCCAGGAGCGTCCACCGACGCCGCCCTCGCGGGTTTTTCCTTCCGACGATGGTCCCCGGAGGGAGAACCCCGGTCGGAGGAGCTCCGTCGACGGTCCGAGCTGGAGCCTTTCGACGCGGAGGCCTCCGACGAGGTCCGGGTACGGCTGGGGTCAGCGAAGATTCTCTCACGCTGATGCCGCCGACTCCTCAACGCCTTTGAGGACAGTTTGCTGCAGGGCCCACAGATCAGTTCCTCATGATCCGGGCCCAGGCAGCGGAGGCAAAAGTCGTGTGTGTCGGTTAGTGACATATTTCGGTCACACCGACCACACCGCTTAAACCCACTGGCAGCCATCGGGGGAAAAATGGCCCCTGCGAGGTCAAAGGACCGGGCTGCCAGGGAAACCGAAAACGAAAGCTGACTAAGTCAGAAAAACCGAAAAAAGTAAGCGGACTCGAGACCGGCGTCGCGAGTCCGGGCGGGAAAGCGATCGGCGTCGAACCGAAAGGAAAAAGAATAAAATAATGAAGAAAATCGACTTTTTCGCGGGGACAAGACGGGGACGTCTGTAGGGCTCCGCGGAAAAAAAGAAGACTGGCTAAGATGGCACCCTCGGGCGGGAAGACGACTGCGCATGCGCGCTGCAATTCCCAAAGGCTTTCTTTGAAAGCTGGGGAAAATTGCTCCGCGAGGGCTCCGTCGGCGCCGACGTCACCCATAAGTGAGGACTGACTTCCTGCTTGGTCCTGGAGAATCATTCCTGCTTGTTCCTGGAGATAATTTTTGTGCGCCACATAACGATACTCGGAGTTATATACTTTAAAATTTGACTACACGTCAGAAAACAGTATGTACACCAAATTGATTGCACACTTGTGAAAACCATAAATACACAACTTTTCAATTTTAAGAACGTCTGTGTTGTTTTCTATCAGAATCAGAACCGTAATTTTTGTGCGCTCTGTTGTAAAGTATGTGCGCGCGCACACGCGCACAGCTTAGAGGGAACAGTGGTAGGAGGGGAGACAATTAGGGAGTATGAGCAATAAGAAGTGTGTTGAGAAGTCAAAGAGAGAGAACCCTAGGTGTAGGATCTGTGCCAGGCTCAGCTCTACTCCCCTGGCTGATTTTTGCTTGTACAGCACTATGTGGAAGGTGGTTGGCGGCAGATCCCACTGAGAGCCTTCTGCAATCTTTGAGAGCGAACAGGTGGAAGGGCAGTATAGAGGAGAGGGAGAGGACGCTGAAGTTGTGTGAAGCTGTTGTACTCTTCAGACCCTTCCAATTTGTGGCTGATCAGCAAGCCCTTATAAGGGCACAGAGCTGAACCAAATTTTCCATCCTTCTATGGCTACTGAAACGACCACAGTCCAGTACAGCCTCCCATGTCACGCTTTAATGAGAGTCTCACCTTTTGGTACTCAAGGTAGCCATTCATGAGCATTTAATCTCTTTTCCTCTCAAGCTTCAGATTTTCAACAGAGGAAAAATCCACCCAGTCTGCTGGAGACAAAAAAATAAAATAAAATACTGAAGGGACCTCTGGTGGCTGAGGCGAATGGCACAGGAGCGATGTCCTTGAAACCTAGGCTTTTCATGGGTTGTCTCTCTCCACCAATCTGCTTGTGGTGGAACACAACCCTGTTGTCTGGACTGGTCTAGTAGGACGATATGGAAACCCTGGTTTAGGCATAGCAAAAAGTAGCGAGGTCTATAAATTAATGAATAGAACGGAATGGATAAATGTAGATCGGTTGTCTACTCCATCAAAAAGAGAGACAGACTAGAGGACACTCAATGAAACTACAATGCAACCCATTTAAGACTAACAAGAGAAAATATATATTTTTTTAACTCAACATGTAATCAAACTCTGGAATTCTGGAGGATGTAGTAAAAGCTATTCGCATACCTGGGTTTAAAAAAAGGTTTGGATAAGTTCATGGAGGAAACGTCCATAAGCCATTATTAAAGAGGACCCGGGAATAGCATAGTTACTTACCTGTAACATGCATTCTCCAGGGACTGCAGGAATCAGTCCTCACATATGGGTGACATCAGCACCAATGGACTCTGCATGGAAGCATCTCCCCAGCTTTCAAAGAAAGCCTTTGGGAGATGCACCTCGCATGCATGGTCCACTTCCCACCTAAGGGTGCCATCTTGCCTCAGTCAAATGACATAGTTAAGATGGCAAAATTAAGATAGTAAAGAAGCAATTCCAACAGGAGGAGGGAGGGTTGTGAGGCCTGATTTCTGCTGTCCCCGCAGAATACCTGTTACAGTTGAGTAACTAAGCTTTCTCCGGTAACAAGCAGGAAGTCAGTCCTCACATATGGGACTCCCCAGCTACAGACTACCAATAACCTGTACAAAAATGTCACAGCGACCTGCAAAGAAAAAAACAGTGATCAGCAGCAGTTGAATCCCTAAGAGACTCTTGCAAGACCAAGGTGTCCAGCAGAGAACCAGCACTTCAGTAGCCTGAACAAAGAAGGGTCGGAGGGCATAAGAACATAAGAACATAAGACATGCCATACTGGGTCAGACCGAGGTCCATCAAGCCCAGTATCCTGTTTCCAACAGTGGCCAATCTAGGTCATACGTACCTAGCAGTTTCCCCAAAAGGCACAAGTTCCACAATGCTTGTACTGGGTCAAGCATTGATATCCTGGGTCCCTTTTTAATAGTGGTTTATGGACCTTTCCTCCAGGAACTTGTCCAAACCTTTTTTAAACCCAGCTATACTATCAGCCCTTACCACATCCTCCGGTAACAGATTCCAGAGTTTGATTACACGTTGAGTGAAAAAATATTTTCTCTTATTTGTCTTAAATAGTTTACCCTGTAGCTTCATTACATGCCTCTAGTCTTTCTATATTCTGATAGCGTAAACAATTGATCCACGTTTATCTGTTCCACTCCATTCATTAATTTATAGACCTCTATCATATCTCCCCTCAGCCGTCTCTTTTCCAGGCTAAAGAGCCCTAACCTTTTTAGCCTCTCTTCATAGGAGTAGCCTTCCATCCCCTTCACCAATTTGGTGGCTCTTCTCTGTACTTTTTCTAATAACGCTATGTCCTTTTTAAGATACGGTGACCAGAATTGCACACAATATTCAAGGTGCGGTCGTACCATGGAGCGATACAGAGGCATTATAATATCCTTTGTTTTATTCTCCATCCCTTTCCTTATGATACCTAGCATTCTGTTTGCTTTCTTGGCCGCCGCTGCACACTGGGTGGAGGGTTTTAACATGTTATCCACGATGACTCCTAAATCTTTTTCCTGGGTGGTGGCTTCTAATGTGGAGCCTTGCATCGAGTAACTATAGTGTGGGTTGTTCTTTCCTAGGTGCATGACTTTGCACTTGTCCACATTAAATTTCATTTGCCATTTGGATGCCCAGTCTTCCAATTTATCCAGGTCCTCCTGCAGTTTTCCACTTTCCTCTTGGGTTTTAACAGCTTTAAACAGTTTTGTGTCATCTGCAAATTTGATAACGTCACTCGTTATTCCCTTTTCCAGGTCATTTATGAATATGTCAAAAAGCAGCGGACCCAGTACAGATCTCTGGGGTACTCCACTATTCACCTTTTTCCATTGGGAATATTGGCCATTTAGCCCTACTCTCTGCTTTCTATCTTTTAACCAGTTCCCGATCCACAATAGTACACTGCCTCCTATCCCATGACTTTTTAGCTTTGCCAAAAGTCTCTGATGGGGGACCTTGTCAAAAGCTTTCTGAAAATCCAGATACACTATATCAACCGGGCAGGAGTTCCTACACCCCAAAAATATTACAGAGTACAGCCTGGCCAAAGGCACTGTCCCGTCAGGACTCCCTCTCCAGTGAACTGTGAAGGTATGGACATAAAACCAGGTGACAGCCTGGCAGATTTCTGTCATGGGAACGGAACGCAGATTGGCCATGGAAGCAGCCCTGACAGTGTGCCATGACTCTCTGGTCTAGTGAGAACCACGCTTGCTTGTAGGCAAGGGTAATGCAGTCCACCACCCAAGTGGATAGAGTTCGCTTAGTCACTGGGATCCCCAATCGCCTGGGGTCATAGGATACAAAAAGCTGTTGCGCTTTGCGGTGGCCTTGAGTCTGTTGCAGGTAGAAGGACAGGGCTCTCTTGCAATTCAGAGTATGGAGAACAGTCTCCGCTCTACCGGCGTGAGGCCTTGGAAAGAAAGTGGGGAGTACCACCTCGTGGTTGGACACCACCTTTGGCAGAAATTTGGGTGTGTGCGGAGCACCACCCTGTTTTTGTAACACTCGTTTAGGAAGGCTCTGCCATCAGAGCCTGGAGCACGCTAACTCTGCAAGCTGATGCTAGTGCTACCAGGAAGGCGACATTCCAGGAAAGATACCGCAGGTGGCAAGTGGCCAAAGGCTAGAACGGAGGCTTAGTGAGCTGTGAGAGCACCACATTAAGATCCCATTCTGCCACTGGAGGGCGGACGGGTTTTTTTTTTTTTTTGACAACATGAGGCCCCATAGGAACCGAGACACAAGAGCCTAGACAGAAGGATTTTCCCTCGACAGAGTGGTGATTCGCTGCTATAACGCTTAGATGTACTCTGAGTCGGACTTCGGTCCTGCCTGTTGATAGGTGAAGCAGGTATTGGAGTACCACCTGTACCGAGCAGAAGGGATTCACCCGCTTTCCTGTGCACATCATCGAAAACAGGTGCCACCTGAAGGTGAACGCCCTTCTTGTGGAATCCTGTCAAGAGCCCCCATATCTCACGGGAGGTTGAAGGAGGCCAGAGCTAGCCTTTCACCATGAGCGCAAGGGACCACAGGTTGGGGTGTAGGAGAGAACCCTGCTCCTGTGAGTAGCCCGGAGGCTCAGCCTAGGGGGAATCAGCTATACTGTCAATAGAGAGAGGAACAGTAGGAACCAGGGCTGTTTGGGCCACCAAGGGGCTATCAGCACCAGCAACTCTGTCACACTGAGCCTTGAATAAGATCTTGGCTATCAGTGGTGTCAGGCGTGAAGGAGTACGCAGCGCTGCACAGACATGTAAGACAATCCCTGCTCATCAGAGCTTACAATCAATCAAGACAAAACACAGATGGTGTACGCAGGTGTAAAACAAGGGAAAGAAAAGATTAGGTGAGTCAAGATCCAAAGGCAGCAGCGAAGAGGTGAGCTTTCAACCTGGATTTGAAGAGGGTTAGAGAAGGTGCCTGGCGTACAGACACAGGTAGTTCATATTCCAGGCGTACGGTGCAGCAAGGCAAAAGGAGCGACGTCTGGAGTTAGTAGTAGGAGAGAAGGGCACAAACAGAAGCAACTGGCCAGAAGAGCAGAGTTCCCGAGGGGGGTTGTAAGGGGAGATAAGAGAAGAAAGGTACTGAAGAGCCACAGAGTGAATGCATTTGTACGTCAGCAGGAGAAGTTTGAACTGTATGCAGAAACGGATAGGGAGCCAGTGAAGTGACTTAAGAAGAGGAGTAATATGAGCATGACGAGGCTGGCGGAAGATTAGCTGTGCTGTGGAGTGTTGAACAGATTGAAGGGGAGAGAGATGATTCAGAGGGAGACCAGCAAGGAGTAGGTTACAGTAGTCAAGACGGGAGGTGATTAAGGAGAGGATTAGCGTTTTAGTAGTGTGTTCAGAAAAGAAGGGGTGGATTTTGCTAATGTTATAGAGAAAGAAACAGCAGGTCTTAGCTACGAGATGGATGTGTGTGGAGAAAGCACAGTTACTTACCTGTAACAGGTGATCTCTGGGAACAGCAGGAATTAGTCCTCACATATGGGTACGTCGGTACCGACGGAGCCTGCGCGGGAAAGCTCCCCAGCTTCCCAGAAGAAAGCTTTTGGGAGCCTCCCACAGCGCATGCGCACTGCCTTCCCGCCTTTCCTGACCAACTCTCCTCAGTTCGAGTTTAAAGCTGAGACAATAGAGAGAGAGAGGAAAGGAAAGATAGAGAGAGAGAGGAAAGGAAAGATAGAGAGAGAGAGAGAGAGAGAGAGAGAGATACAACTCCTAGGGGAGGTGGGTGGGTTGTGAGGACTAATTCCTGCTGTTCCCAGAGATCACCTGTTACAGGTAAGTAACTGTGCTATCTCCAGGAACAAGCAGGAATAAGTCCGCACATATGGGGACTCCCTAGCTAAGATGCCTGGGAGATCCCCAAGGGTATGAGACCCTGAAAGGTTCCTCGTCTTCCTATGGATCTCAGGCATCCATTCAGGGAAGGAGGGCAGGAGTTGTTCAAGAATGAAACAGGTGTCTGAGGACAGCCTGACCAAACAAGGCATCCCGGCGGGAGTCCTTGTCCAAACAGTAATGGGCTTTGAAGGTATGAACCGAGGCCCAGGTGGCTGCTCGACAGATCTGATCGATGGATACAGAATGAAGATGAGCCATAGAGGTGGCCATAGCCCTCACATTGTGAGCTGTGACATGGCCCTCCAGAGAAAGGTTCTTACTCTGGTAAGCAAAAGAAATACACTGAGCAATCCAATTGGACAGTGTTCTTTTAGAGCCTGGAAGTCCTAGATATTTCTATGTTTCTATAGTGGAGGTGGTAGAGATGAGGACAGTAACTGAATTCAAGAAAGCATGGGACCAACACAGAGGATCTCTAAAGGCAAAAAGTGGACTGTTGTAGTTGTTATGGAAGGACAGACTAGATAGGCCATGTGGTCTTTTTCTGTCGTCATATTTCTATGTTTCTATGTTTCTAAAAGCAACAAAAAGCTGGGAAGACTTTCTATGTTGCTGTGTCCTGTGTAAGTAAAAAGCAAGAGCTCTTTTACAATCTAGAGTATGAAGGTTCCTCTCTGCAGTGGATGCATGAGGAGCTGGAAAAGAGACAGGTAAATATACCTCTTGATTAAGATGAAAAGGTGAGACCACTTTAGGCATAAAGTGAGGATTTGTCCTAAGGACTACCTTATCATGATGGAACCTTGTATAAGGTGGATTAGCCACTAAGGCCTGCAGCTCACTAATGCGGCGAGCAGAAGTGATTGCAATAAGGAAAATAACCTTCCAGGAAAGAAATTTCAAGGAGGTAGTGGCTAAGGGTTCAAAAGGTGGCTTCATAAGCTGACCAAGAACCAAGTTTAAATCCCATGCCACCGGAGGAGGTTGAATGGGAGGTTTAGTTAAGGTTAGGCCTCTCATGAATCTGGCAATAAGAGGATGAGAGGAAATAGGTTGTCCATTGATAGGCTTAAGGGATGCTGCAATAGCACTTAAATGGACCCTTACGGAATTCGTCTTAAGGCCTGCATTGGAAAGATGCAGGAGATATTCTAATAGAGAATTCAGGGGAAGTGCTAGAGGGTCAAGACCCTTTTGAGCACACCAAATGGAAAATCTCTTCCATTTAAAAGCATAGGAACGCCTAGTGAAAGGTTTCCTGGAAGCATGAAGGATATCCTTCACTTGTTGCGAAAGATTGAAGTCTTGAAGGTCTAGGCCTTCAGTAACCAAGCTCTGAGGTGTAGGGACTTGGGGTTTGGATGCCACAAAGTCCCCTCCTCCTGAGACAGAAGGTCTGGAGCAGCTCCCAAGTCCAGGGATGGGACTTGGGAGAGATGCAGAAGTAGAGGGTACCACACTTGGCGTGGCCAGCGTGGAGCTATGAGGATCATATACCCATGATCCCTCTGAAGTTTGAACAGAGTCTTGGGGATCAAAGGAATGGGTGGAAAGGCATACAGGAAGTCCTGACCCCAATGAAGGAGGAAGGCATCCTTGGCCTGAACTCCCTGACACGGAATCCTGGAACAGAACCGGGGAAGTTTGGCATTCCACGGACTTGCAAATAGGTCTATGTCCGGGGTACCCCATTCTTGAAAGATTCTGAGTACCTGATCCATGTGCAGGGACCATTCATGTGGGAGCAGAACTCGACTGAGTCTGTCCGCCCAAGAGTTTTGAATTCCTGGGAGGTATACTGCCAGGAGATGGATTTGATGCTCTCTGGCGAAGGCCCATAATCTGAGAGCTTCGTTGCAAAGCGACAGAGAGCCAGTTCCTCCTTGCTTGTTTATGTAAAACATGGCTACCTGATTGTCCGTTTGAATGAGGACTGTCTGGTAGCTGAGGAGGGTATGAAAGACCTTGAGAGCTAGGAACACTGCTCGAAGTTCCAAGTGGTTGATATGAAGAGAGGTCTCCTGTGGGGACCAAGTGCCTTGGGTGGAGAGGTCTTGCAGATGAGCTCCCCAACCTGTTTGGGAGGCATCTGTTGTGAGGATTGCTTGGGGCAACAAGGATTGGAAGGGGGACCCCAACAACAGATTTTGAGTGGACATCCACCATTGGAGAGACCAAAGGAGACGTTTGGAGTTTGCTATTTGGTCTGAGAGAGCTCCTGACGCTTGAGTCCACTGGGTGGACAAATTCCATTGAGCTGCTCTCATGTGTAGACGAGCATAGGGTACCACATGTACTGTGGAAGCCATGTGGCCTAGTAGTTGTAGCATCTCCCGGGCAGTGAAGTAGTTCTTTGACTGAATCTGGGAGGCTAACTGCACCAGACGTTGGCAACGAGCTTGGGGAAGATAGGCTCTTGCAGTAGTGGTGTCCAACCAGGCCCCTATGAATTCTAGGGACTGAGTAGGGATGAGCTGAGACTTTGGGAGATTTACCACAAGTCCCAGATACTGCAGAATGCACCTGGTAGTGTTCAGGGAAATTTGGGCTTCTGACTGGGATGGAGCTCGGATGAGCCAGTCGTCCAGATATGGGAAGACAAAGATTCCCAGAGTGCGCAGAAATGCAGCAACTATTGCCATGCATTTGGTGAACACTCTCGGGGCAGAGGCCAGACCGAAAGGAAGGACTCTGTATTGGTAATGTTTTCCCTGAAACAGAAAGCGTAGAAATTTTCTGTGGGATGGATGGATGAGTATATGGGTGTACGCATCCTTGAGATCTAGAGAACAAAGCCAATCCTGACTCTGTAGGTATGGAAGGAGAGTGCCTAAAGAGAGCATCTTGAACCTCTCCTTGTACAGAAATTTGTTCAATTCTCGGAGATCTAGAATAGGTCTGTATCCCCCTGTTTTCTTTGGGATGAGAAAGTAGGGGGAGTAAAAACCTGACCCCTGTTGAAGAGGAGGAACTTCTTCTATGGCCCTCTGGGCCAGAAGGGAGGTTACCTCCTGATCCAGAAGGTCGAGGAGAGATGTGGGAGAATTGAAATGTCTCACCATGGTGTAGGGAGGAAGGTCTGAGAAATGAAGTTTGTAGCCCTCTCTGATGATGGAGAGGGTCCACTGCTCTGATGTGATTTGCTCCCATCTGGGAGCAAAATGAGCCAACCTTCCTGGAATGGTGAGAGGTTCTGGCTGTTGTAGAGCCAGAAAGGTTAAGTTCTCTAGCACTAAGTCAAAACCCCTGAGGGGCTTGGGACTGCTGGGTTGCAGCAGCCCCTGCAGGTTTAGGCCTGGCCTGTTTGGGTTGCTGACGCTTAGTAGCAAATCGACCTGCAGAAGACTGTTGACCAGAAGTGGAAGGAAATCTGCCCTTCTTGTAAAAAGACTTTTTAAAAGATTTTTTCTTGGCTGGAGTGGAGGTAGACTTAGAAAGTCTATCAAGAGCAGCATTTTCTGCATCCATTTGAGTGGCTTTAATTTGCCACTCTTTGCCAAATAGGTTTTCACCTGTACAGGGTAGATTTCCTAAACCATCTTGAACCCAGGGTTCTAGATCAGAAGCCTGGAGCCAAGCAATTCTACGAGCAGCTATAGCAATTCCTGAGGCTCTGCTGGCAACCTCAAAGGAATCAAAGGCTGCCCTGTTGGAAAACTTTGAAATGTCTTGTGTATGCGCTTAAGCCAAAGAAGGAATTCTTCCCTTTTATCTTCAGGAATAAAAGGGAGAAAGTTGTGCAGCTTTTCTGCAACCTCCTTCAGAAACATACCCATATAAAGGCTGTATGAATTGATTCTGGCAGTAAGCATGCTAGCTTGGAAGATTTTTCTACCAAAAGCATCCAAGGTCCTGCATTCTCTTCCTGGAGGAGTAGAAGAGTGTCTTTTGGTACTCTTTATTCTCTTCATAGCTGACTGCACCACAATAGAATGGTGAGGAAGCTGAGTTTTTTGAAAACCAGGAGAAGGAGGGACACGGTACATAGTGTCCAATCTACGAGAATGAGGAGAAAGGGTGTGAGGAGTCTCCCACAATTCAAGCAAATGTTCTTGGAGAATTTCATGAATTGGCAAGGTGACTGCCTCTCTGGGAACCTTAGAGTATCCCAAAATGTCTAACCTTTTTGCTCTAGGTTCTTTTTCAGAGGTTACTGAAATAGAGAGTCCTTTAGCTACTTCCATGATGAAGTCTTGAAAGGACAAATCCTCTGGAGGAGACATTCTCCTCTTTGGAGAAGAGGGCTCCTCAGGAAGAGTAAGAGATACTTCAGGAGAGTCATCCGATGAATCGGAATCATCAGAAGACTGGAAGTACCGTCTGTTTGCTTCCAGGGATCGATAAGCGAATCGACCGGTATCGACATCGGGCGTACCCGGAACCGGATCGGTATCGGGAAAAGCCCCGGAACCGGGAACCAGTATCCTGGTCGATGTGGATGCCCTGGGTACCGGTATCAGGTGCGGTACCGTGGGCGTCGCAGCCTTAATAAAAGCCATTATGGCCTGCTGCATGGATTGAACTGTATGATCCATAGACGCCACGACTGCCTGGATGTCGGTACCGGAAGAGTGTGCCGGTACCCCAGAGCAGTCTAACAGGTGATCGGTCGAGGCCGTACCATCGATGTCAACCTGTAACCCCATAGGAGCAGCTTTGGAAGCCGGAGCTTCCCGCCGGGGTTGTTTGGCTGGGGCAGGGTCCTCAGGGTCAAGCCCGGGGGCATCTCGATACTTGGAGGGAGATTTGCCCTTTGAGGACCTGCCAGAAGAATGTTTGGTTACCTGAGATCCATCAGGAGAGGAAGACCTGGAAGATGTCGATCTGTAAGCCACGTTTAGACATCAGGGAGCAGGACTGGCAATCCGGTATGGAGTGGTCAGGCCCCAAACATTTAAGACACCATTCATGTGTGTCGGTGACTGAGATGGTACCGCTACACTTGGTGCATTTTTTGAAACCAGAAGCTGGTTTCTCCATGAGGGAAAAATTTTCTCTAGGCCTAGAGGCCTAAGGGGAGAAAAACTTCACCAAGTAGGGAAAAGAAATATATATATATATATATATTTTTTGAAAAGTAAAAAGAAAAAAGAACGGCGGTACCGGTATGGAGTCGGGGAAGGCAGACACGCGACTAAAGAAACAAATTAAAATAAGAACTTCTTCAGCGGTGACAGGAACACGACCTGCTGGCTCCGTGGAAAAGAACTGAGGAGAGTTGGTCAGGAAAGGCGGGAAGGCAGCGTGCATGCGCTGTGGGAGGCTCCCAAAAGCTTTCTTCTGGGAAGCTGGGGAGCTTTCCCACGCAGGCTCCGTCGGTACTGACGTACCCATATGTGAGGAATTATTCCTGCTTGTTCCTGGAGATAGAGAGAGAGGAGTCAAAGACAACCCCCAGATTGCAGGCCAAGGAAACAGGAAGGAGTACTGAGCTATCCACAGAAACTGAGAAGGGAGGAAGAGGAGGGGAGGTTGTAGGGGGAAAGATAAGTTCAGTCTTGGCCATGTTCAATTTCAAGTGGCGGTGAGACATCCAGGCAGCAATGTTAGAAAGGCAAGCAGAAATCCGGGTCTGGAGTGCCAGAGAGTTCAGGCGTAGAGAGGTAGATCTGGGAGTCATCAGCATATAGATGGTACTGAAAGCCATGGGAAGAGATAAGCGCACCAAGGGACTTGGTATAGAGAGAGAAAAGGAGCGGACCCAAGACAGATCCCTGGGGTACACCAACTGGGAGCGGGGTAACAGAAGGAGCGATGGGAGAGACAGGAAGAGAACCAGGATAATACAGAGCCCATAAAGCCAAGTGAGGACAGGGTATCGAGGAGAAGGCTGTGGTCAACAGTGTCAAAAGCAGCAGAGAGGTCAAGAAGGATGAGGACCGAGTACAGGTCCTTGGATTTTGCCAGGAACTAGTCACTGGAGACTTTGACAAGAGCCGTTTCAGTAGAATGTAAAGGACGAAAGCCAGACTGTAAGGGATCTAGGAGGGCATGAGAGGAGAGGAAGTCGAGGCAACAATAATTAGGACATGTGGGGTCAAGTGAGGGTTTCTTGAGGAGAAGTGTGACCACAGCATGCTTGAAGTCTGCAGGGACAGTTGCAGTGAAGAGCGAAAGGTTGAGAATATGAGAGATGGAACGAACCACAGTGGAGAAAATGGGGCTTAGGAGACGGGTGGGGATAGGATCAGAGGAGCAGGTGGTTAGTTTGGAGGAAAGAAGGGTGCAGTTTCCTCTTCAGAGATCTCAGGAAGGAGGAGAGGGTAGCAAGGGAAGGGGGGGGGGCAAGAGTTGGGAGTGGAGGGGGGGAAGAGTTGGGAGTGGAGGGGGGGGGAGGAGTGGAAATAGCTGGGTTTGTGGGGAATTGGAGGGTGATATTGTGGATTTTGTCATGGAAATAGTCAGCCAGGGTTTGGGCAGAAAGGGAGGGAGGGAGGGAGGGAGGGATCAGGGGCGGAGGCACTTTGAGGAGAGAGGTGAGAGTGGTAAAAAGACGGCGAGGATCAGAGGCAAGAGTTAGTCAGATGGACATAGTAGTCTTGTTTGGCGAGAGCTATGGCTGACTGAAGAGACAAGCATGAATTTGAAGTGTAGAAAATCTTCAGGGGAGCGGGATTTGAGCCAAGCACGCTCAGCAGAACGGGCACAGGAATGTAGATAGTGGGTAGGAGGTGAAAGCCAGGGCTGGGGTGCAGAACGTCTCAAAAGACATGGGGTGGGTGGAACGAGAGCATCCAGAGCCGAGGCACGTGCAGCATTATAGGAAGTTACTGCCTCGTCAGACTTGGATGACAAAGTGGAAGAAAGAGATGGAGAAATGGTGGAAGAGAGCGCCAAAGGATCGATAGCATGAAGGTTTCTAAATAGGTTGGAGGAGACAGCACGAAGCTGAGGCAGTGGGAGATGAAGATTAAAGCTTAAAAGGTGATGGTCAGATAAGGGAAAAAAATGAGCTATGGACGTTCGAGGGTAGGGAACTAGAGAAAAATATCAGGTCCAGGCAGTGGCCATGCTGGTGAGTGGGGGCATTGGAACAAAGTTGGAGGTCAAACGAGGAGGAGAGCATGAGGATCCGAGGGGCTATCGACATGAATATTAAAATCCCCAAGAATAAGAGTGGAGGAAGAGGAATCCAGAAAGAAGGAAAGCCACGAGTCAAAGTCAGTGAGAAAAGGTAGAAACAGACTTATCAGGAGGTCGATAAACAGCTACCCGGAGAGGAAGTGGAGTGAAGAGGTGGATGGACTGGACTTCGAAAGAGAGAAAGTAGTGAGACTGAGGCAGCAGGAGGGGTTGGAATTGGCAAGAGGGAGAAAGTAGAAACACAACACCACCACCATGGCCAGTGGGATGAGGCATATGGGAGAACTGATAACCCCCGTGGCAGAGGGCAGCAGTAGATGCGGTATCATCTGTGAGGAGCCAGGTCTCTGTTAGAGCAAGAAGATGTAGAGCATTGGAGATAGAGATCATGAGTAAAAGTGAGTTTAGAGACAGAGTGTACGTTCCATAAAGCACATGAGAAAGGGAGAGTGGAAGGGGAAAGGAGAGGGATATGGATAAGATTAGACATGTTGCATGAAGATCTCTTCTCAGAGTGAGACAGAAATCTAGGGGGGGCCAGGATTGGGGTTGATATCTCCGGATGAGAGAAGAAGGAGAAGGAGTAGCAGAGTACGGGGTAGAGAGGGGACAGTACAGCAGAAACAAGGGTGGGGTTGCCTTAGAGAGAGAGGAGATGGTGGAATGAGAGGGAGAAAAGTGATGAAGCTCAAGAGCTGATGATTGGTTGGAAGACAGAATGGAGTGGGAAGTGATGTGGTAAAGGGGGGGGGGGAGAGGAATGGAGGAGTGAGGGTGCAGGTAGGAGGGGAAACAGGGAGTATGAAGAAAAGAAAGATAATGTGATGTGGAGCCATGGAAGAGGTAGCACAGAGGTAGCAGTGAGGTAGCAATGGAGTTCACACGCTATGCAGCATGTGTTATTATTACATGCTATGAGGTAGCAATGGAGTCTACAGGCTATGCAGTATGTTATATTTACAAGCAATGACTGGTTGTAGGAATTGTCGGTTCTTCGTTGTGGAGTCCTCGTTAATTGTTGTGGTACATGTTTGTTCCCTTGACCCGCCCGATGGCGCTCCTTCTTTGAATGGCCGCAGTTCCGGCTTGTTGGGGCCAGTCACTGGAGGCAGGACGTTGTTGCAGGCCCTGGCTCAACCCCAATCGCTCAGGTGAACTCGGTGGTGTCGGGCAGTGTTGCTGCGCCTGATGGCGGGTCTCTGGCGGCAATCGCTGATGGCGGATGGAAGTGTGCTTAGACGCTGAGCTCTGGTCAGGGAAGCGAAGGAGGGGGGAGAGCTGCAGGGTTCTTTGCGCCCGTTGGCACATATGGGTGCAGATGAAACGAGGAGGTGGTGGTCTTGCGACAAGTGTTTTCGCGCTACTGGGCCCGCGCCTAAGGGCCATGCCAAAGGGCCCTCAGGCGTGGGCCCGCCAGACGCAGGCGTGCCTGGAAGCGCTGAGGCTTTTAACTTTTCCCACCGGTGTTCCTCTTCAGTCCGATTGGCATTGGTGATGAGGAGCAGGGGAGGAGCTTACCTTCCTGCTCCTTTTCGCAGATGCCGATCTGACTCCCTCTGGGACCAGCCGCCGTGTTGTCTGGAGGCTCTCACAATGCGCTCCAGAGCCCATCAGTGAGGCATCCATGGTGAGGATCCTCTGGAAGATGGGTGCTTGGAAGGGCATCCCAGCCTGAAGGTGACCTGGGTTCTGCCACCATCCAAGGAAGCCTGCCAGCTGGCGGGTCACCTGCAGTCTGTCTTGAGTCTGTCTGTGGCTTAGGTACACTAAAAGCGGAGGCACCACTGGGTTGCTCATGTGCAGGCAGGCATTTGGGGGTCACCTAGACTGGTGGAAGCCATATGCCCCAGAAGGCAGAGAAGCTGGGTGGATAGCATCCTGTGCCACTGCACCTCTGCAGTTAATTCCCTGAAGCGCTGGGAGAAGACTCTTGCCTAGAGCATATCCACTGTGCCCCTATGAACTCCAGGTGCTGTGCCAGAGTGAGGTGGCACTTTGAGTAGCTTATGATGAACCCCAGGTGCTGCATGGCGTTTATGGTGCACCAGGTGGCGCATTGTTTATTTTTTTTATTTAGACAGTTTTTGTATTCCGCCTTATCCTTCAATCAAAGCGGTCACAACACAATTGGGGGATACATTTAACACGCGGGGATATGAGACACATACACTAATACTTACAGGGAACATGGGCTATGGAGGGTTAAGTGGCTTGCCCAAGACCACAAGGAGCATCTGTGGGACTAGAAACCCCAGTCCTTCCGGCCCAAGGTTGCTGTCCTCTAGTGGGATTTGAACCCCCGACCTTCCGGCCTGAAGTACCTTGCCCCAACCACTAGGCTACTACTCCCTCCTACCCTTGTAGCAGTGTCCCCCCTTTATGAGCCAGTTGTCCAGGTAGGAGACGAAAGCCCCTTGAAGCCGGAGGTGGGCTGTGACCACCACGAGGCACTTTGTGAAGACCCTCGGTGATGAGGCCAGCCTGAAAGGCAGTACCCTGTATTGGTAGTGCTGCTCCCCCCACCATGAACCAGAGGTATACTCTATGGCTGGAGTGGATTAGGATATAAGTGTAGGCATCCTTTAGGTCCAAGGAGCAGAGCCAGTCTCCCTGCTGGATGAATGGCAGCAGTGTTCCAAGGGCGTGCATCTTTAACTTATCCCTAACCAGAAACCTGTTGAGCTCCTGCAGGTCCAGGATGGGCCCGAGGCCCCCCATCCTCCTGGGGACAAGGAAGTACCTGGAGTAGAAGCTGGTGCCCCAGAAGTTTTTTGGCACTGGTTCCACTGTTTTGTCCGAGTAGTCCTGCTAGCTTTGTGAGGAGCAGGGTTTGGTGAAGGAGAGGCCTGGTGGAAGAACAGGGGCGGTGCCTTATGTAGGTGGAGGAGGTAACCTTCCTTGACTACCTGTAACACCCAGGTATAAGAGATGGCTGCCCACTTGTGGATAAACAGAGCTAGGTGCCCCCATGTGGGCAGCAGAGGACCCCCTAGGGGTGTGGGGGGTCACAACCAGGCAGTCAAAAGCTTCCCCCGTGCTGGACTTGAGCCAGTGCCTTTTTGCTTTCTGGGACCATGTCCCTGGCCTTTGTTGCTGGGCCTGCTGAAGGCCCAAGGCGGCCTGGAAGAAAGGAGGATTCAGTAGTACTCCATTCTTCCTCAGGAAGAAGAGTCCCTCCCCCCCACCCGGGAGTTTTCTTTCAGGGTTGCACAGAAGTCTTTTTCGAGAACCTGGTTCTCGTAACATACTCTGTTTCTATGTCTGCTGATTTGTCCGCTATGGGTTTTCCCGAACAGGTTTTCACCTGTGCAAGGGACATCAATCAGTTTGTCCTGTACCCATTGTTCCAGGTCGGAGGACTGCAGCCACGCTTGGCATCATGCCCTAAATGCCTGCAGTGGCCACCTAGCTGGTGACTCAAAGCCATCATAGGCTGCTTGGGACAGGAACTTCAAACATTTACTTTACTGCAGAGGTTAGTGTCTTGGACCTCTATAGGGGTTCTCCATTGAGGCCTGCCCAAAATACCTCAAGCTCCCTCGACAGTTCCTTCAGGTATGTGCCGATGTAGAGCTGGTATGAGTGGATTTGACATGCTAGCATCGGGCCCTGAAAGGCCTTCCGGTCGAGGATGTCAAGGGTTCAGGCCTCCCTGCCGGGTGGCACTGCCAAGTGTGTTTTCTGGTTCTTAAGGCATCGCATGGCTGACTCCATGACCATTGAATTGTGAGGGAGCTGGGCTTTTTGGAACCCAGGACTCGGGCATACCCGGTACATGGTGTTTAGGCGCCTGCTGACAATTGGTACCAACGCCGGTGTTTCCCTCATCTGGAGGAGGCAGCAGTCGAGGATCGGGGGGGCACAGGGACAAAGGATTCCTTTGAGGGTGCCTCGTATTGGAGTATCTCCAATTCCTCGGTTCGTGGGTCCTCCTTGGCCTCTGTCTGAGAGCCTAGGTCATATCCTTACAAAATCAAGGGACGCAACATCCTCAGGTGGGGAGCGGTTTTGGGTCACCAGGGGAGACTGGTCTAATGGCATGTCACGGTGTCGCCTCGTGTCCAGGGACTCTTCATCTTCTGTCTCCAATTTGGACTTGAATTCGGAGTACGAGTCAGATGCTGCACGATCACCTCGGTCGAAGACTGCTCTTTGCAGTGCAGGGCCTCCAGAAGCTGGTCAGTCCGAGCCATGGCGCTTGCCGGGGAGGACCGATGTCCCAAGGAATGGGACCAGGACCTTGACCGGGGGATCTCGTGAGGCTGGTGGCACTCGAGGACCAGCTCAATGTCAGGGAAAGCCCTCAATGTCAAGGGTCCTGTCATCAGGTGGATGAACCGGACATAAACGCCCACTGCATGGCCATTAGGGCAGATATACTGCTACCTAGGGCTGTCATTCTTGTCTCTATGCCAGTTGACTCCACAGCCTTCGATGTGGGCACGGAGGACTTTGGGCCCCGCGTCGATACTGTCTAAGGAGAACCCTCGATGAGGATGGTCTTGGAGTCCCGAGGCCGGTCTATGGGAGCAGATGACTCCTTGCGGGGCAACTTGGAGGGCCTCTCCTGCCTCGACGACTCTGACTCATGTCTGGGACTGTGGGAGCTCATATGGGATTTCACCTTCTTCCCGAATCCGACCTCAGAGAATTATTTCTTATGCTCCACCTCCGGGGACGTCTGCTCTGAGGAACTGCAGCTGTGGGACCCCAAATAGGCTCTGGCTTCTTGGGGCACTGAAGTAACGGAGGGGGCCCTGGAGCGTGGTGTTCCAGAGACTCTGGGGCAGAGTCAGACTTCTGAAAACTGTTTTCCTGCTGCTGATGGCAACTCTTTGCCTTTGAGTTATTGCTCGGCAGAGCTTGCAGTCAGAAACGTTGTGCTCCAGGCCAAGGCACCAGAGGCAGCAGTCATGTGGGTCGGTAAGTGACATAACTTTGCCACACTGGTCACACTTTTTGAAGCCACAAAGCCATCAGGGAAAAATAAAAAGGAGGTCCCTGCCTCCCGGCTGGGGTCAGAGACCTTTGGCTAAAAAGGGCGTGAACGCCGGTCGATGTGAATCTTGATGAAAAAAGTGAAAAATGGATAGACAAACCACAGGTGTGACATCAAAGTGAGCTGGCTTGGGGGCAGGAAGAAACTGATATGCAAACCAGACAAAATTTAACTATAAAATAAATAAAAATACTTTTTCCCATGGACAAAGGACAACGTTTGAAAGGCTCCACGGAAAAAAGATGGCACCCTTGCACAGGAAGTGGACCATGCATGCATGGTGCATCTCCCAAAGGCTTTCTCTGAAAGCTGGGGGAGATGCTTCCATGCAGGCTCTGTCGATGCTGACGTCACCCATATGCAAGGGCCGACTTCCTGCTTGTTTCCGGAGAACCACTGCTTGCCCCGGGACAAGCACTGTGGAACCTGTGTACCTGGCATGTTCCCTAAGAGGCACATGTGACCTGGACTGGCCACTGTTGGAAACAGGATACTGGCCTTGATTAACCTTGGTCTGACCCAGTAAGGCATTTCTTATGTTCATATGAATTAAGTGATTGATTTTTCTCCCCCCCTCCCCCCAAAGGCAGACAGAGAGAAAAGCAAAAATGCGTCCATTCTTTATCGTGGATCAAAAAAAAAAAAAAAAAAAAAACACGACAGAGGTCAGCCAGCAGCACAAGATGCCCTGTGCAACCGCAGAACCTTTATTATAATTTTCTGGCTTTAGGAAGCAGGACCTCTCTGGCTCCATCATGGATGACGTCACTGTGTGTGGCTGGTATGATCCTGGCTGTCCATGGAGAACAGGGCAAGTCTTGGTAAAATGCCAGCTCTTGACCTAGTCTTCTTCAGTTGTTTGAAAACTGACATAACAGATAATGATTTAGAAAGAAACAAAAAGCAGAGCTTTTGTTTTTGTATGCTAAAAGCAAAAAGGAGACATTTTTTGCCTACAGTTTCTCTTGCTCAGTCAGAACCAGTCAGGGCTGGGGGTCTGACATCATGAACCTTAAGTACCTACAGTTTTTTTCCCATTTTATGTTTCCTTCCTCTCACCTTTAGTACAGTTGGTGCAGTGACTGTCCTCAGCCAGGGGGCATGGAACCAAAACTCTTTCCAGAATCATGCACTCTGTATCCCAACTAGGTATTACTATTGCACAATGATTTATACCTTAGGGGCTCAACTGGAAAACACAAGAACTAGGCTGAGAACTAAAACCAGGTCCCTACATACTACCAGAGGCCCAAATTTTAAGATTATATGCCATACATAGAAATTACACGTACCTGGTAATTGTAGTTCCTGTAGGAACTCCAGTTTAGTCCTCTACTCATGGGTTGTGAACCTCCTCCTGCAGCCTGGAGACTGGGCTTGTCAAACTTGTGACATCACTGGATGTAATCTGCTGGCATCTCCCATCAGCCCCAGTGTACTACTGACAAAGCAGACTCAAAAGAGCAAAAAATAAGTAACTAAACATATTGATACCCAAACTACAGGTATAAGTGATAACTTAATGAACAAACCCCCTCCCCTTTAACATAAGGGTTTGGAGACTACGTCGTCTCCTTTCTTCGCTGCCGAACCAGAGACGTGGAAAGAGGTCAGAAAAAAATTCAAAGATAGAGTGAAAAATGATTATCCATGAAAGCACACCCACCCGTAATCTTCTGAAAAATTACCTCAGAACAGTTGCACCGGTAGGAACCACTCCCTGGGCGGGAATGAGGACTAAACTGGAGTTCCTACAGGAACTAGAATTACCAGGTATGTGTAATTTCTATTTCCTTATCGTTCCTCCAGTTTAGTCCTCTACTCCTGGGATGTAACAGAGCAGTACTAATGGGAGGGACCTTTCCAACCGGAGTGCAACACCGCCTCTCCGAAAGAAGCATCACCCACCACCATCACATCAAGGCGATAGTGCCTACTAAAAGTGTGAAGAGATGACCAGGTGGCCGCTCTACAAATCTCCACCAGTGGAACCAAACTGTGTTCTGCCCAAGAGGCTGCTTGTGCCCTAGTGGAATGTGCCCTCAACCTCACCGGCGCAGTATGACCTTGCAAAATATATGCTGACTCAATTGCCCCCTTAA
The DNA here is from genome assembly GCA_033557465.1 of Ichthyophis bannanicus. Classification (NCBI taxonomy): domain Eukaryota; kingdom Metazoa; phylum Chordata; class Amphibia; order Gymnophiona; family Ichthyophiidae; genus Ichthyophis; species Ichthyophis bannanicus. The sequence continues at coordinate 486,779,108 of CM066037.1, forward strand.
CCCAAACGGGCAATGGAAGCTTTAGCTGCCGCTTCACCTTTCCTTGGCCCGCCGAACACCACAAAAAGCCAATCCAATTTGCGAAACGACTCGGAAACCTTCAAATAGCGCAGAAGCACTCTTTTTACATCAAAACGGAAAAGACCACGGTCAGCTACACCTTCACCCTCTGTGGTAAGCACTGGCAAGGACACAGACTGGTTCAAATGAAATGAAGAGGCCACCTTGGGCAGAAAGTATGGAAATGGGCGCAGCACCACCTTTTCCCTGGAAAAACACAAAAAAAGGTTCCCTACAAGACAGAGCCTGCAATTCTGAAATCCGCCTCGCGGAACAAATGGCTACGAGAAATACCGTTTTCAGAGTTAAATCCTTGATAAAGCCTGGCCTAAAGGCTCAAAGGGTGCCTTCACGAGTACCCCTAAAACCAAAGTTAAGATCTCACGGCGGGATCACAATCCTACGTGACGGTCGCATCCTGGTGACTGCTTTAAGAAAAACGCACCACATCGGGGTGAGCTCCAAGCGACCCTCCGTTGACCTTACCTCTATAACAGGCCAAAGCCACTAAGTGAATCCTCAAAGAACTAGCCGCCAGACCCTTCTCATAGCCGTCCTGCAGAAAACTCAATATGCAAGGGACGGACACAGTTGCCGCGCGTACCTGACATCTTGAGCACCAATCCTCAAAAATACGCCAAATGTGCACATAGGCCAACAGCATGGACTTTTTCCTCGCCTTGAGCAAAGTGGCAATGACCGAACTGGAATAACCTTTCTTCCTTAACCGAGCCCTTTCAATGGCCAAGCCGTAAGCGAGAACCGATCCACTTGCGGCATGTGGAGTGGACCCTGTAGCAACAGACTTTCCGAAGTTGGCAACCGCCACGGGCTGCCGTCGAGCAGCCGCATGAGATTCGCGTACCATGGGCGTCTTGGCCAATCTGGGGCCACCAACAGCACCAACCTGCGATGTGCTTCGATGCGCTGAACTACTTGACTGATGAGCACCCACGGCGGGAAGTCAGAGAAGACCGGACGAAAGCCAAGGTTGAATCAAGGCGTCGATCCCTTCCAGCATCCTCTCGCGTCTGCTGAAGAACCAACTCACTTTTGCTGACTGGAAAGTCGCCATCAGATCCATCACCGGCGTCCCCCAACGGTGCACTATCTCCACGAAAACATCTGGATGTAATTCCTATTCTGCGGGATCCACCTAAATCCTGCTGAGAAAATCCACCGTCACGTTGTCCTTCCCAGCAATGTGTGCCGCTGAGATTGCTTGCAACCGCGTCTCGACCCAAGCAAACAGCTGCTTTGCCTCCTGTGCCAGGGCTACACTTCCTGTGCCACCCTGCCGATTTATGTAGGCTACCGTCGCGGCATTGTCTGACAGTACTCTTATCGCTCATCCTGCCACCGTCGCTTCGAAGCTTTGTAGGGCAAGGAAAAACGTTCTCAGCTCCAAGCGGTTGATGGACCATTTGCCCTCTGCCACTATCCAAGTGCCCTGTGCAAAGAGATCTCCGTAATGCGCTCCCCACCCTTTGAGACTGGAATCCGTCAACAGGGGAAGCCATGCCGGTTGCTCCAGGGGTATTCCCGTCTGCAGAGACTGGGGCAGAAGCCACCACTGTAGAGATCTCCTGACCTGAAGAGGGCAGGGGAGACGTTTTCTCAGCGAGTTGCATTGATGAGACCATCGGCGAAGTAATGAGCTCTGTAATGCTCTCATATGGAATCTGGCCCACAACACCACCTCCAAGGTTGCCGCCATTGTCTCCAGCACCCGAAGTTAAGTCCATGCTGTCGGCGCAGGTGTAGACTGGAAGGTTCGAACCAGTTGCCGAAGAGCTTGGCTTCTGCGAGCCGGTAGAAACACCATACCTCTGCAAGTGTCGAACCGTACTCCCAGATACGAGCTCCTGAGTCGGAACTAGGTGACTCTTGGCCATACTGACCACCCAGCCGAGACTCTGAAGAAAGGCTACCACTTTGGCCGTGGTTCATTTGCTTTCGGCCTTGGACTTCACTCGTATCAACCAATCGTCGAGATAAGGATGAACCAAAACACCTTTTCGCAGTGCCACTGCCACTACTACCATGATCTTGGTGAACACCCGCGGAGCTGTCGCCAGGCCGAACGGTAGCACCTGAAACTGATAATGTCCCCAAGGAAGCGCGAACCGCAAGAACTTTTGATGAGTTGCTTGGATCAGAACATGCAGATAAGCCTCTGTGAGGTCTAGCAATGTCAAAAATTCTCCCTGGCGTACTGCCACAATGACGGACCTGAGCGTTTCTATTTGGAAATGTGGCACCTGAAGGCAACGATTTACCCCTGTGAGATCTAGGATTGGCCTCAGTGACCCGCCTTTCTTTGGAACCACGAAATAAATGGAGTATCACTCCATTCCATACTCTGACACTGGCACGACTGCTCCCAATTATACAAGGTGATCCAGTGTTAGACGCACCACTAGAGACTTTGTCATGTCTCCTTGCCGAGGTCAGCAAAATGAAATCTAGTACTGGCTTAGCGAGATCCAGGGAATAACCTTCACGAATGATCTCCAGTACCCACTGGTCGCATGTTTTGGGCCCAGGCAGAGAGAAATCCCCGAAGCTGCCCACCTATCGGATGGCTCACTGCCGGGACTCGCCTTCTTTCACTGTGGTTTCTGAGAGGCACCTGTGGATGCCGCTCCAAACCCTCTACTTGCTCCTCGAAACCCACGAAACCCCTGGGCTCGAGAAGGAAACCTTCCCCTTTGGTAACCACCAAAACAAGTAGTACGAAATCGCCTGAAATCCCTAGGCTGTCCGCGAGAGGCCGTAAAAGACCTGGCTTGCTTAGACTTATCCTCTGGCAGCCTTCCGCCTTTGGATTCTCCCAACTCCTTTACCAACTTGTCAAGATCCTCAAACAACAACAACTTCCCTTTAAAAGGAAGTTTACTGAGCCGAGATTTGAAAGACCCATCGGCCGCCCAATTCCAGAGCCACAGCAACCTGCGAGCTGCCACCAGGGACGCCATGCTATTAGCTAAAGCCCTGATCAAGTCGTAATGTACATCAGCGAGATAAGCCGACCCTGACTCCAACCGCTCCAGCTCACATACCCTGTCCTGCTCCAACTGGACCGACTGTTGTAAGTGTTGGGACCACCTCAGACAGGCTCGCACAACCCAAGCTCCGCACATGGAAGCCTGCAGAACCACTGCATCTGCGTCGAAGGATTGTTTCGACAAACCATCCACTTTCCTATCCTGCACATCCTTTAAAGCAGCGCTACCTTCCACCGGTATAGTAGTCTTTTTAGTAATGGCTGAAACTGCTGCATCCACTCGTGGACAGCGAAATTTGTCTTTGTCATTATCTGCTAAGGGATAGAGCCTATTCATAGTCCGCATCCCTCCGAGTCCCACTTTCGGCTGATCCCACTCGTCCTGGATCATCCTATCCACCACCTTGTGGACGGGAAATACCACCTGTGTGACATGCACCGCCTGCATGATAGGATCTCCGCCATCCTCCTCTTCGGCCGGCTGTGTTGTAGCCAACTTTAGCATCAGCTCGTCCTTCCGGAAAACTCAAATAATTTTTGCCTTATCCTCAGGCTCCGGAATCTCCCCTTCTTCCAACTCTTCTATATCTCCATCCAGGTCAAACTCTGGCTCTTCTGCTTCCTGCCAACAAGGTTCCGAAAGAGAGGGCTCGGGTGGACAGGCCCTCTTTGACGGTCTTGGCGCAACGCTCTCGACATCAAGAATTCCGGGCTGAGGTACAGCCGAGGTAAAGGGAATGGGCCCAGGCAATTTACCCTGACGCCGGAGACAAAAGGCCTGATGCATAAGCAGGATGAAGTCCGGGCAGAAATCCCCCAGCTGCGGATCCAGTCCCGGCAATGCACCCGAAAGTTCAGCTGAAGACTCTGGCCCGAAAACAGAAGGAACAGCCCCTCCCACTTCTCCTTCCATCCCCGACGCAAACCCTTGAGGCACTGGGACTATCTACGTCTCCATCTGCTGTTCCACACTAACGGAAACAGCCGCACAACCCTGACAGATGCCAGAGTCCGCGACCGTGCCTCTGTGGGAGCCGCTGACGACGCACTACTGGCATGCTGACATGTGATGTGCTGTTCACCAGCCCCCAAGCAGGAAACAGACACCAAATCAATAATGCCCCCTTTTTTTATTTTTTATATATGTCAAACTTCTTTTTTTTTACCCCCCCTTCTTCTTTTTCTATTTAATTTATAAACAGAAGGAAGAAAAATAAATGAAATTCTTCAAAGCAGATCCTAACAAGGGTCTCAAACTAATAATAAAGCCCAAAAGAAAAGAAACTGAGCTCTAACCTCAAAACCAGTGAGGCAAAATTAAATCGGGAGGAAATCAAACTCAAATGCAAGGGGAAAACCACCGTGACAAACCAACCCCCCCCCCCCCCCCCCCGGAGACCTAATGATCGCCGCAGCACTGCTCAGCCACGCGGCGTTTGCTGCATTTTTAAAATGGCTGCCGCTGTGAAGAAAGGCTGTTTTGGTACGCAAAAGAACCGGCGCTCTCTCCCGGCCTGCTTAACCCGCTCTCGGATCACTACCGGCATGGACAGCAGAAGAGTGCACTTACCGGATGCACGGCTAGCCCTTCAAGCTGCGCGCTGCTCAGCAAACAAGCAGGCAGCGTTGGCAGCGAGGGCTGGAGTCCCAAGTGATCACACCGTCCGGCCAGAATCCGGAGCAGTTAGCCACCGCTCTGCGGGGTCAGGTACTGCTATTCCGGCTGAGGAGCTCTCTCCCGTTTGACAAGGGAGAGGGATCTCAGAAAGAGCAAGGAAAGTCTTGGGATGGCAGAGAAGTCTTTTTTTTTTTTTAAATTTAAAGGTACAGGACCCCAAATAAATTTAGAGGGATTTAAAGAAATTTAAAGAGCCTAAACACAATTGAAGGAAAAGGGAAATTTTGTCACAAGGGATGTGATCCCCTACTAACCTAACCAAATTCTAACTAAAATCTGTGTATTCGTTCTTCTAGTGAGCCCAGCACCTAGCCTCACTAGGTCCTCCTGCTGCATGGAGACTGGACACACTGGGGCTGATGGGAGATGCCAGCAGATTACATCCAGGTGATGTCACAAGTTTGACATGCTCAGTCGCCAAGCTGCAGGAGGAGGTTCACAACCCAGGAGTAAAGGACTAAACTGGAGGAACAATAAGGAAACAGCAGTTTGTGCAGAAACATTTACAATACGTCAAGCATGCTTGCTGTAGAGATTTTAATTCAATTTGTCAATGAAAATTTTACGGTTTCTAGCGTATATACAAATGCAAAATATAGATAGGTTTTAAAAGGGCATGCCATCAAGTCTAAACAGCATGCAATTAAAGAAATGCATGTATGCTTCAGCATTCAGAAAAGTAACAATTTTATCGTAGTTGTGGGAAGTGTATAAAAAATGCTTACTGATATCATTAGCAATGCACAAGGATGCAGGCTTTTCAGAAAAGCAGCAAAGGATTGGTATCCAGAACACATCATAAGTTCTAGGTCTAGCTCCAGTAATGCCACATTGTTGTTAAATTGAATGCAGACATTTACTACCCGCTTCCCCTTTCTGTGAAGGACCTGCATTACCCTTTCAGCCTCATGCGATAAGCCTTTGGTTTGAAAGCTTCTTTCCACTAAAAAGTGTCAAGCTGTCATTAGTAAAGAGTAGTTACTAACCTGTAACAGGTGTTCTCCAGGAGCAGCAGGAATCAGTCCTCACATATGGGTGACCGACGTCGATGGAGCCCCCGTGCAGAGCATTTCCCCAGCTTTCTAAGAAAGCCTTTGGGAATACTGCACACATGCGCGGTCCCCTTCCCGCCTAAAGGTGCCATCTTGTTCAGTCAGATGACATAGCTAAAAGACAGCACCAAAAATGTAAAAAATGAACTATGTACAACCGCAACTCTCAGGGGAGGAGGGAGGGTTGTGAGGACTGATTCCTGCTGCTCCTGGAGAACACCTGTTACAGGTGAGTAACTACTCTTTCTCCAGGACCAAGCAGGAAGTCAGTCCTCACATATGGGTGACATCGATGTCGATGGAGCCCCCGTGCAGAGCATTTCCCCAGCTTTCTAAGAAAACCTTTGGGAATACTGCACGCATGCGCGGTCCCCTTCCTGCCTAAAGGTGCCATCTTGCTCAGTCTTTCTTTTTCCGTGGAGCCCAACTGACGTCTGTCCGTGTCACCCGGAAAAGTTGACTTTTTTCTTGCAATTTCTTTGTTCTTCTCCAGTTCGACGCCGGTTCCCCTTCCTGCCGGGTTCGGTACACTGGTATCGAGCCCGTCTTCTATTTTTCGTTTTTTGCCCTTCGTGGCTGCCGTTCGCGCCCTTTTTGTCTTTTCCCTAGAAAGCCGGTCCTTTGACCTCGCGGGGGCTCTTTTTCCCCCAATGGCTTCCAGTGGTTTCAAAAAGTGTGATCGGTGTAAGAAACTGATGTCTCTCACCAACACACACGACTGCTGCCTTCGATGCCTCGGACCGGATCATGATCCTAAGGTCTGTGTCCCGGGTGGCAAAACGTCCACCAAGGCACTCCGAAGCCGCCAGCATCAGAAAGAATGGATTTTTTCTGACTATGCCTCCAGCCGGGCCCGGACCTCGTCTGAGGCCTCGACGTCTCGGGAGTCTGACCTCGAGCATCGCCGGGGTTCCTCGGACAGGGGGTCCCCCGATCGGGAACGTAAGAGGAAGAAGCGGCTTGTGAGGGCGGCGTTGGAGGTCCCTGGTTCCTCAGGGGGCCAGGTCTCGGACCCCCAACCACCGCCCCAGGCCCTTGGAGCAGGAGAAGCCGTCCAAGATACCTCGCGTGGAGCCGGAGTCCGCCAGGCAGGTAAGTCTTGTTGTCCTTGAGGACTCTGCTCCTAGAGAGCCGCTGCCGGGGCCCGAGTCGGTGGCTGCTGAGTCTCCTGAGCTTGGACTCAGGCTAACAGCCTTGGAGTGCAGATTGTCTGCCTTCATGGATCAGCAGCGGGTGCTGATGGCCAGCCTCGCTGGTGCATCTGCCCTGACCACCGGGACATCGACGTCTATGTCGACCCCGGAGACCGAGCCGATACTCGAGACCATGAAGGTTCGAGGTCGTCCTCGGTCACGGTCACCCTCGACCTCCTGCTCTGGACCGAGGGCAGGTACCACAGAGGTCCACACGGTCAAAGCCCCCCCACCCCCGACTCCTCTTCGGATGAGTCCGCGTGGGAGACGGAAGACGAGGAGTCCCCCGATACTTTTTGGACTTCAGACTCACCGCAGTCCGAGCCCTGGAGTAGATCCCTGCCGAAGGACACCAGGTTCTCGGAGTTCATCAGGGACATGGCCAAGGCTTTGGTGATTCCCGCGGACCCCAAGGAGAAGCCTCGAGGCCCTCCAGTATGACTCTCCTCCAAAGGAGGCTTTTACTGTGCCGGTTCCTCCGATGCTGGAACGGTTCCTCTTCCGTATGTGGGAGGCACCGGCCTCGGCGCCGGTTTTGAGCAAGCGGGTCGATACCATAAGAGTCCTGGCTTCCAGAAGGCGCAGCTGCCGCACCATTCCATGGTGGTGGAATCGGCCATGCATCGTCTGAAGAGCCAGAAGATGCACTCTGCAGTGCCTCCTGGCAGGAAGGCCTGGAACCTGGATGCGCTTGGCAGAAAGTGCTTCCAGGGATCGATGCTTGCTTGCCGTGTCCAGTCCTACCATCTGTACATGGGCATGTACTTACGAGACCTGGAGAAGGAAATTGGCGGGTTCTCTGCTGGTCTCTCCGGGGAACCTTTGCAAAGGTTCAAGACCTTGTCCGCGGGAATCTGGGAATGCTCAAAGTTCATGTCCCGAGCGGCCTATGATGGCTTTGAGGCCTCGGCCCGTGTAGCGGCAGCCGGCATTGGGGCTCGACGCCAGGCATGGCTGCAGTCATCGGACATGGAGCCCTGGGTGCAGGACAAGTTGGTCGATGTCCCTTGCCGAGGTGAAAACCTTTTTGGCAAGCCCATGGCCGAGAAGGCTGCTGAGCTCGAGACCGAGCACCTGACTAGGACAAGGCTGTCCAGGAAAACATCTGCCCTTCGCATAAGAAGAAGGGCTCGGGTAAAAAGTCCTTTTACCCGAGAAAGGCACCTGCCTACAAACCTTTCCCTCAGTACCAGGCCTCCCCAGCTGGGTCAGCAGGCCAAGGGGCAGGGACATGGGCCCCATAGGCAGAAGACCCCCAAGCCTCCTGCTCCCACAGCATAGCCTTTCCACCACTGCTGCCCCATCCCTGCACAGAAGGTCGTCTAGTCCTGTTTGCCCACAGGTGGCCACACATTACAGGAGATGCTTCGGTATTGAGCATAGTCCACAGGGGCTATATGCTCCATTTCCAGCAGTTGCCTCCTTCCTACTTCCCAGGAGAGCCTCCAAGGCCTCAACTGCACACAGACCTCCTCCTTCAAGAACTTCAAGGTCTGCTTCTAGACAAGGCGGTGGAGCCTGTACCTCCCCGCCTGCAAGGTCACGGTTTCTACTCCAGGTACTTCCTCCTACCAAAGAGAACCAGTGGACTCAGGCCTATTCTCGACCTCATGGATCTCAACAAGTTCCTGGAGAAAGAAAAGTTCAAGATGCTTACTCTTGGAACACTTCTGCCCTACCTCCAGCAGGCTATGCTCCTTAGATCTAAAGGATGCGTACACTCACATCCTCATTCATCCAGACCACAGAAAGTACCTCAGGTTCATTGTGGGGGGAAAACCATTACCAGTAGAGAGTACTGCCCTTTGGCCTAACCTCCGCCCCAAGGGTCTTTACAAAGTGCCTAGCTGTGGTGGCGGCTTACTTGAGGACTCAAGGTATTTTTGTCTTCCCCTACCTGGACGACTGGCTCATCAGGGGTCAGACTTACCAGGAGGCCAGGCAAGCCACCCTCAGAACTGTCTCCCTCCTTCAACACCTAGGTTTTGTCAAACTTCGTAAAGTCCACTTTGTTTCTCTCCCAGAACCTGGAGTTCATAAGGGCGCGGCTGGACTCCCTGCAAGCAAAGGCTTACTTGCCAGAAGACAGGGCACAAAGGCTCAGACTTGGCAAACCAGTTTCTAAGCTTGCCACGGGTTTCCACCAGACTGTCTACAGCTCCTAGGCCACATGGCATCGACAGTGCATGTGACCCCCAACGCCCGCCTCCACATGAGACCTGCACAGTGGTGCCTCAGAACTCAGTGGAAGCAAGCCACAGGAAGCCTCACAGACAAAGTACAAGTGTCCAAACCATTCCTGAACTCCCTACAGTGGTGGCTACACCCCCCCCCCCAACTTACTACAGGGGGTGCCTTTTCAGGTGCCTGCCTCCACAGTGGTGTTGACCACCTATGCCTCCTTGCAGGGCTGGGGTGCACATTGTTTGGGCAGGTGCACCCAGGGCCTGTGGTCGCCATGGGAGGCCACGCAACAGATCAACCTACTGGAACTACAGGCTATTCGCTTAGCCCTCAAAACCTTCTCGCACACCTTGGCTCACCAGTCTGTTCTGGTACAGACGGACAATCAAGTGGCCATGTTCTATGTGAACAAACAGGGAGGCACTGGGTCCAGGCTCCTGTGTCAGGAGGCAGAGGCCCTTTGCTCTTTTGCGCTCAGGCACAACATGTTTCTCAAGGCTGTTTATCTCCCTGGCCAGGAGAACTTCCTGGCAGACAGGTTGAGCAGGATTCTGCAGCCCCACGAGTGGCAACTGCACCCATTGGTGGTTCAAAAGATTTTCCTGAAATGGCGACTTCTATCCATAGATCTCTTTGCCAGTCCCCTGAACCGGCAGCTACCCAGGTTCTGTTCCAGACAACCGCATCCCCTGAGGTTAGCAGCGGGTGCCTTCCTGATTTCTTGGTCCCAGGGCCTCCTGTATGCGTTTCCTCCCACACCTCTGGTGGCCCGAACCTTGTTCAAGATTCTAAGGGACAAGGCTTCGGTACTTCTGGTAGCCCCCAGGTGGCCGAGGCAGCCCTGGTTCTCACTTCTGCTTCAACTGGCAGTAGAAACCCCACTACCTCTGGGGTTGCAACCCAATCTTTTCTCTCTCAGGATCAGGGTTCCCTTCTGCACCCCAATCTCAAATCTCTCAATTTGATGGCCTGGAGGCTGCAAGGGTAGTGTTGGCTCCATGGGGTCTGCGCCTCAGGAGGTGGAAGAGGTGGTCTTGGCCTCTAGAAAGCAATCCACCAGGAAAACCTATGCCCTGAAGTGGAGAAGGTTCTCCTTGTGGTGTCAGCAATGCCAGGAAGATCCTTTCTCCTGCACTGTGCCAGTAGTGCTTCAGTACCTGCTGCACTTGTCCAATCAGGGCCTTAAGTCCAATTCTGTTCGGGTCCACCTCTCTGCTCTAGCAGCTCACCACTCACTGGTGGAGAGACACTCTGTCGGTTCACCCCTTGGTATCCAGGTTTCTTAGAGGCTTGCTCTTGCTCAAGGCCTCCTCTCCGTCTACCAGCCCCTGAGTGGGAGTTGAATGTGGTCTTGCAGCAACTGACTCGCCCACCTTTCGAGCCGATGGCTCCCTGTCCTCTCCGCTTCCTTTCTTGGAAGATTTTATTCCTAGTGGCCCTGACCTTGGCCAGGCGAGTGAGTGAGCTCCAAGCCCTGGTCTGTAACAGGTCATACACTCGCTTCTATAGGAACAGGGTAGTCCTTAGGACTCATCCTAAGTTCCTCCCAAAGGTTGTCTCCTCTTTCCATCTCAACCAGGAGGTGGTTCTTCCTACGTACTTCCCTAGGGCCCATGCCAGCCAGGCTGAGACAGTCCTACATACCCTGGACTGTAGGAGGGCCTTATCCTTCTACGTTGAACGTACGCAGGGGCAGGGGCATAGGAGGGCTACTCAGCTCTTCGTATCTTTTGACCCTAATAACTTGGGGTTACCCGTCTCCAAGCGTACCTTGTCCATCTGGGTGGCTGACTGTATCACCTGGGCTTACAGGGCAGCTGACCTTCCCTTGCAGGGTCGGGTCACGGCCCACCGTGTCAGGGCAATGGCTGCCTCAGTAGCTCATCTCCGCTCTGTACCGTTGGCAGACATCTGTAGGGCTGCAACTTGGTCCTCAAGCCAGACTTTTGCGGCCCATTACTGCCTGGAGAGGGAGTCCCGTAGGGACAGTGCTTTCCGTCAGGCAGTACTCCGGAATCTCTTCGAGGTTTAGGCAACTCCTACCCTCCAGCCCTCTGGTTGGGCTACCGGTGGGGGTATGTTTCAGTGAAATCCTCTCTCTGATGCTGCGGCTAGAGGGAGCTCATTTTTTTCAGCTCTGGGTACCCGGTAGCCTGAAGCTGGGGATTCCCATATGTGAGGACTGACTTCCTGCTTGGTCCTAGAGAAAAGAGTAGTTACTCACCTGTAACAGGTGTTCTCCAGGAGCAGCAGGAATCAGTCCTCAGAACCCTCCCTCCTTCCCTGAGAGTTGCAGTTGTACATAGTTCATTTTTTAAATTTTTGGTGCTGTCTTTTAGCTATGTCATCTGACTGAGCAAGATGGCACCTTTAGGCGGGAAGGGGACCGCGCATGCGTGCAGTATTCCCAAAGGCTTTTTTAGAAAGCTGGGGAAATACTCCGCACGGGGGCTCCATCGACGTCGATGTCACCCATATGTGAGGGCTGACTTCCTGCTTGGTCCTGGAGAATATTACTCTACATCGTTTGGAATGTTCCCTCACTGAGGTGTGAACAGTACAAATTTGAATGATAAAGTAAATTGGATGAAAATCTCTACAAGTATTACTGACCTATTATAAACAATCGTAGGTCTTTGCTCAGCAGTTTGTAGACAATATTTGCATTTGCATGTACACTAGAAGCATAAGAACACAATTTATTATTGCAGTTGTAAGTGTATTTCACCTTCATTATCGCTGTACTCAGAGTCAGTATTTCCATTCTGTTTGGCATCTTCTGTTGAAGAAACCGTTGGTAGAGAAGTAGAGAGGAGTATCTCTGAACCTTGCTCCACCAGCTTTGCTAGTTTCTTCTCATATACCTTCCGTGTACTTGCTGTAACAAGACAAACAGGCTTGAAAATACATACACAAACACACACAGATTCTTTTTTTTTTATTGGTAGGGATACCAAGAAAGGCATATACCTTAGATATAACAAATACAGTAGTTATCAAAAGACCCATTTAAAAAAATGAACAAATATCCTACACAATCAAATTTGTAGTAAAATCTAAAGCAAGTTAAGTTAATCTTCAGAGCAATGTAAGGGACTGGAAAAATATCAGAATTATTCATGTAGTTGCATCAACTTTCAAGATGAATCCTTTACAAAATTATCTGGACGAAATTTGGTCCTCTCATAGCATACAAGGTGAAATTTGGTCTTGCCCGCTAATTTCCTTTCCTTGAGTCCTGCTACACAGTCCAGATGAATGGGTTATGTCTATCAAGGATATCATCAATGGTATAAAGAGTGGAGCAACCCTGGAACTTGTCAGTATGTCACTCACCAAGTTAATGTAGGACAAAAAGGAATATCCATCCATTATGCAAACAAGGCACTGGACATGCAAAAAGGTTTAAATACTAGCCAAAATGCGCATATAAGCTAAGGAGGGAGATTACCTACCAAACCTCAAGAAGGTGGAGACGATGGCTGCCAAAGCAAAATTAGACTTACCTGCTAATTGTTGTTCCTTGAGGAACTCCAGTCCAGTCCCAACCTCTGGCTAGTATACCTCTTCCAGCAGCTTAGAGACTGAGCATGTCATGTTTTAATGACACCAGTACTAATACAGCTGGCACCTCCCACCAGCTCCTAGTAATCTATTGACAAAGCAGACTCACAGGAGCAACAAGTAAGTAGTCAGAGTTAAAAAGAATGAAACAATTCTACAGTTACATAATATAAATCCCCCGCCCCGCAAGAGGGAAAGCTTACCGGAGGAATCCCAGGAAGATGGCATCCAGCCCCAAGCAATAAGCCAAGGAGCTTCCTGGACCGCCACTGACACTTCAGAAACATGTGGTCCACCGGACCCTGCATCATCCAGAGAACCGAGAAGCAGACCAGTTGCCAGCACCAACTCCCGGGCAGGATTCAGAACTGGACTGGAGTTCCTCAAGGAACAGCAATTAGCAGGCAAGTCTAATTTCGCTTTCCTTAGGTCCCTCCAGTCCAGTCCCAACCTCTGGGATGTAACTGAGCAGTTAACTGATGAGGGGGGGGGGGCCCTACCAACCAGCATGAAGCACTGCTGATCCAAAACAGGCATCCTGTGTCGCTTGGACATCCAGGCAATAATGCTTCGCAAAAGAATGGAGAAGAACAGGTTGCTGCCTTATAAATCTCTATTGGTTGCACCAAGCTAAATTTGGCCCACGAGGCCGCCTGAGCCCTCGTGGAATGAGCACACAGCCCTGCCAGCAGCTGCTGACCCTTCAGGATGTAAGCCGAAGCGATAGCTTTTTTGGATCCACCTAGAAATGGAGGCCTTGGCAGCCACCTCACCCTTGGCATGGGCCTCCCAAACAGCACAAACAGGCGCTCTCACTTGCAGAAGGCCACTGTCTCCTTCAGATGACGCTTAAGGACTCTCCACAAATCCAGCGAGCGTAACAGAAGGTTGTCGACACCGCTCTCTGAACCTCCTAAGACTGGCAGCAAAACCGGCTGATTCACATGAAATGCTGACACCACCTTAGGCAGAAACAAAGGTACCAGCCTTAGGACAACATTTCCCCTAGAAAAGGAATGGCTCCCGGCACAAGACATGAAGCCGAAATCCCACGCATGGAGCAAATAGCAACCAGGAATACCATCTTGAGGGTTAAATCCTTCAGTGAAGCCCAACTTAAAAGCTCAAAAAGGCCCTCTTGTCAGTGCTGTCAAAGCCGGGTTGAGGTCCTACAGAGGGACCACCACTCTGCATGGGGGGGGGCGAAGGCGGGACACCGCTCTCAGGAAGCGCACGAAGTCCAGGTGCGTTCCCAGCTTACTTTCTGGAACTTCCCCTGATAACAGGCAATTGCCACCAGTTGCACCCACAAGGAGCTGGCCGCTAGCCCCTTATCGAAACCAGCCTGCAAGAAGGCAAGGATATCTGGAATAGGCGGCCATTGCAGGCTGTGCCTGCCTGTCCTTACACCAGGCCTCAAAAATGCACCATACTTTAATGTAAGCTAATGAGGTAGACCTTCGTCTTGCCTTGAAAAGGGTTTTAATCACCGGACCCCGAGTAACCCTTCCTTCTCAGCCTTGCCCTTTCAAGAGCCAGGCCATAAGCGAGAATCAATCCACCTGGGGCATGCGCACCAGGCCTTGCATTAGAAGATCTTCCACAGCCGATCTGCTAGGAGCCGTACCAGGTTGGCATACCACGGACATCGATGCCAGTCCGGGGCGATCAGAATTTCCCAACCCCAATGCGAATCTATCTGCTGCATGACTCAGCCTATGAGGGCACATGGTGGAAAGACACATAGAAGATCCTCCGTGGGCCACTGTTGCACTAGGGCGTCGAGACCTTTGGAATCCTCTCATCTCCTGTTGAACGGCTTGCTTTGGCAGTCTCGAAAGTTGCCATCAGGTGCATGACAGGTGTGCCCCACCTGCTCACCACCTGAGTGAAGACCTCCTGATTGAGTGTCCACTCCCCAGGATCCACATGCACCCGGCAAGTAGTCTGCCGTCACGTCATCGACCCCTGCAACATGTGTAGCCGATAGCGCCTGGAGGTTGGTCTCTACACATCTGAACAGCAGTTCTGCTTCCTATTCTATGGCCATACTGCCAATGCCTTCCTGCCTGTTGATGTAGACCACCATGGTAGCATTGTCTGAATGGACTCTGACTGCCTTCCCCTGTAACCATGATTGAAAACTGGAGTGCTAAAGCTACCGCATGCATCTCCAGCCTGTTGATCGACCAACTGGTCTCCAGTGAGGTCTAGCATCCCTGAGCAAAGTGACCCTCATAATGGGCTCCCCAACTCAATAAGCTGGCATCCAACATCAGCTGGACCCACTGCGGTGGCTCAAGGGACATACCCGTCTCCAGATTCCCCAGGCAAAGCCACCATCTGAGCACTCTCCTGGTCTCTTGTCGGCAGGGAAGCCTCAGGGACAGAGGATCCGTCTGGTGTGACCTCTGATGGAGCAAGGCTCTCTGCAGCAGACACATGTGAGCTCTTGCCCATGGCCTCACCTCTAGAGTGGCTACCATGGTTCCCAGGACCTGCAGATAATGCCAAGCAGTAGGCTCAGACAACTTTAGGAACCGACGCACTAAGAACCACAGCCCCTAAGCTTGCTGTTCCGGCAGGAAGACTCGTCCTAGCCGGGTGTCAAAGCGTGCTCCCAAATATTCCAGGCTGCTGCGATGAGATCAAATGTCTCTTGGCCACAATGACCACCCATCCAAGACTCTCCAGAAATTGTACAACTTGAGCAGTCGCCTACACACTCATCTCTGGACTTTGCTCGAATTAGCCAGTCAAGGTATGGTTGCACTAGCACCCCTTCCTTGAAGCATCGCAGCTACCACCACCATAGCCTTGGTGAAAGTATGAGGGGAGGGGGGCGGGGAGGCTGTCACGAGGGCAAATGGCAATGTGCAAAACTGGAAATGCCCCATCGGCACCGCAAAGTGGAGGAACTGCTGGTGCTCTGGTCGAATGGGAATGTGCAGGTATGCCTCTGATGTCGAGAGACAAGAACTCCTCGTATCTCACAGCAACTATGACTGATCACAACATTTCCATGTGAAAGTGTGGGACCCGAAGATGGTTCACCCGCTTGAGATCTAAAATCGGGCAAAAGGAACAGTCCTTTCTGGGCACCACAAAGTAAATGGAGTATTGACCGCAGTCAAACTGCTTTCAGGGGACAGGAACCACTGCCCTGAGTTGGAGCAGCCGTGACAAGGTATCCCTTACCATTGCTGCCTTGCTTTGTGCTTTGCAGGGGGACCGGACAAAGGCCTCCCCCACTGGCTGAGCCAACTCGAGGGAATACCCCTCATGAATGATCTTCATAACCCACTGGTTGGATGTGATCTGGGCCCAGACAGGATAAAACTCCTGCAATCGACCTCCCACGGGTTGTACCGCTGCCTGGGCCCCCCTTATTTCATTGGGGCTTCTTGAGCCCCAAGGATGAGGGGGTGGAAAAACCTCAGAACCCCTGCCCCCTGGTAGAGAACCTTCCCCTCTGGAAGGAGCCAAGACAAGAGGATCAAAAATGTCTGAAGACCTGAGGCTGGCTCCGTTTTTGCTTATCCTCAGGCAGGCATCCTCCCATGGATTCCCCCCAAGTCCTTGACCAGCTTATCTAGATCCTCACCGAAAAGCAGCTTGGCTCCCCTGGCTAGTGGAGCCACTGCGACCAGCGCAGGCAGGACCAAGCAACCCAGGCCCTGCAAATGGCCACCTGTAAACATAGGGCATTGACATCAGAAGCCTGTTTTAGCAAGGTGTCCAACTTCCTGTCCTGTCCATCCTTTAGCGCTGCGCTCTCCTTGACTGGGATGGTTGTCTTCTTTGTGATGGCTGAAACCGCCACATCCACCCGAGGAGAACGAAAGAGCTCCCGATCCTGCTCTGGCAAGGGATACAGACACATCATAGTCATCACGCCCTTGAGACCTGCCTCCGGCAGGTCCCATTCATCATGCATCTGCCTGATTACCTTATACATGGGGAAGACCTTCTGCGTCTTCCTTACGTCTTGGAGTAAGGGATCCTCCAGCGAATCATCCTCTGCCTGAAGACTCACAGGCATATTAAAGGCTTTGAAAGATTCTGTGATGAGGGCGGGTAATTCCTCCTGCCGATATGATACTTGCTATATGAGCTGCTTGAGAGCCACCGGATGTTCCACCCACTCAAAGTGCTGAAATCTTCAGTGCCACTGCCTGGCTCAGTGTGCCTTTGCTTGTTCACATATGCTACTGTTGTGACGCTGTTGGAGAACACCTGGAAATGGGCCCTGGCTTCCAAACTGTTGATGGACCATGCTGCTTTCATCTTTGACCAACAACCCTGTGCCAAACGATCCTGGCAATGAACTCCCCAGTCTGAAACACTGACTATCCAGCTGTAGACCTCCAGATACATACCATGCCAAAGATGGGCCAGGTCCTTACTATGCTTGGAAGTAGGAGACATCATTTGTTTAAGATGGAGAAGACACGGGAAGCAGCTTTTAGTTGTGTGGCACCAGTAATATGGAACTTCTTGTCTCTGAGTTGCATAAGAAAAAGTTAACTAAAAAGTTCAAGTTGGGTCTTGGCTTTAGGATAGGGCATTTGGGGTGCTTTATCCTAAAGCCAAGGAGGAGAACTTCCGAGCGTTGCGTTTGATGCAGGTTCTCTTTCCGATTTCCTTTTGTTCCACCGTTCTGTTACTGTGCTTTGGTTCACTTGTGCTATTCAGCCCTTTCTTTGTATCTCTTATGGTGTGTTTTTGTGTAGCGTTTCAGATATATTGGCTATTGTACTGTAAGTTGCCTCAATGGGCTTCTGAATGGCGATATATCAAATCTCATCAATAAATAAAATATTGCTTGTAGCAAAGACCACCAAGATAACACTGGTCAACAAATTTTTACAAAAGTCATGTTACTGAAATAAAAATAGTCATTTCTTATCAATTTTTATATGCTGAACACGAATATGACAGTGAAATTGCAAAGTTGGCTCTAGCTTCTCCGGGGAGTGTCCAACAGTAGTCAGCCAGCATTGCAGTGGACCATTTTCCCTGGTATTTCTGCTCCATCGTTGCAATATCCTGGTGAAAACGGTCACCCTGTTCATCACTAACCATACCACAGTTGTCAGGAAAGAAATCGAGATGGGAATCAAGGAAATGGATCTTTAGAGACATACTGCAGCCAAGTTTCTGATACTGCGTCAGCATGTCTTCTACTAGGTTCCTTGTAGTTTTCTGCCCTAACATTCCCGAGAAAGTTTGTTGACACTAGGCGAAAAGCATTCCATGCTTGTTTCGCATCACCCTGCAGCAAGTTGTTGAACCGGTCATCTTTGAAGAGCTCTCGAATCCAAGGACCCCAAAAACTCCCTTTTTAATCTTTGCTTCGCTGAGTCGAGGAAATTTTTCATGCAGGTATCGGAAAGCTGGCGAAGTGCAGTCCATGGCTTTCAGAAAGTTTTTCATCAAACCTAGTTTGATGTGAAGGGGTGATAGCAGGATTTTGTGAGCCTCAACCAGAGCTGAGTACTGGATATTCTTCTCTCCAACTGTTACATTTTGTCTGTGATTCCATTCTTTCCGCAAGTAGTGCCAATCCCTTGCTCGGCTATCCCACTCACATAAGAAACCCATTTTATATATCCCTGCTGCAGTCCCATTAAAAGGGCAACTACCTTCAAGTCACCACAGAGGTTACAGCTGTACTTGTTATAGTTAATGGAAGTCAGTAGATGCTTTAAGTTATAGCATGTCTCTCATGTGGACGGCATGCGCTACTGGAATAGATGGAAGACGGTTTCCATTGTTCAAAAGCACAGCCTTCAGACTCAGTTTCGAAGAGTCTATAGTCTCCAGTCTTGTGGGTCATGAGTGATTTTTAAAGGCATTCATGAGGCTTTCAATATCAGAACAGAATACCAGATTACTTTCCTTTCTGAAGAAAGGCTCCAACTGCTGGTGGCACTTTCGATATTAAGTAATGTTGACTTCTTCTAGAAGATTCCATTGTTGGAGTCTTGATCCTAGCAATTCTGCCTTGTTCTTGGATAAGTCCAAATCACGAACCAGGTCATTTAGTTCTTCCTGTGTTATTCTGTGTGGAGTTGATAATGCATCCCAGTGAAAATCTTGGTCACTGCATGCTGATGGACCAGGAGAAGAACAGGTCGGCTCACCATAGTCCTCATCAGATGAATCAAGAGAATATTCTGATGGAGGTTCTGGAATAGGAAGTCCCTCGCCATGTGGAACTGGTCTCAATGCAGACGGAATATTTGGGTAGACTATACTCGACTTCTTTTGCTTCATTATTCCACTGGAAAGAGGAGGAACCAAGCAGAAGTAACAGTTATTTATATGGTTGCTTGGCTCTCTCCACATCATGGGGACTGCAAATGGCATTGATGGTCTTTTGCAATTCAACCACTGTGAAAGCTATGTTGTACATGTAGCGCAGCATATATGCAAGGCCCAAGGCTTGTCTTCATCACCAATCTTGCATCCGAAAGTAAAGATGATATGCCTTCTTCAGTTGAGAAGTGATACTTTTCTTCTGGTTGGCAAATGTCACTTCCCCACAATGTAGCAGAAATTGTCAACGGTATTAACGCACTTTCGCAGCATTACTGTTCTGTATTGTACCTAAATGGCTAAAATTATATGATTAATAAAAGTTACATGTAACAGTAGCTGAAACTGTCTTGCACACAGTCTGAAATATTTTAAATGCTCAACCTTTCCGACTGCGTATAGTACACTGCTGACGTCAGATGGCTTCAGCAGCCGTCTGGCAGTAGTATTGCATCAGAAAATGATGCAATCAACTCTGGATGATGTGTGCATGCTGGTATTAGAAACATAGAAACATGACGACAGAAAAAGACCACATGGCCTATCTAGTCTGTCCTTCCATAACAACTACAACAGTCCACTTTTTACCTTTAGAGATCCTCTGTGTTGGCCCCATGCTTTTTTGAATTCAGTTACTGTCCTCATCTCTACCACCTCCACTGGAGACTATTCCATGGATCCACTACTCTTTCTGTAAAGAAATATTTCCGCATATCACTCCTGAATCTAATCTCCCTTCACCCTCATCCCATGTCCCCTCGTAGCAGAACTTGCTTTCAATTGAAAAAGAGGCTCTCTCCCTGAACATTTATGCCACGGAGGTATTTAAACATCTCAATCATATCACCTCTATCCCGCCTTTCCTCTAAGGTGTACATATTAAGATCCTTAAGTCTGTCCTCATATGCTTTATAATGAAGCCCACTAATCATTTTAGTAGCAACCCTTTGCACCGACTCCATCCTGTTCACATCCTTTTGAAGGTGCGGTCTCCAGAATTGCACACCATACTCCAAATGAAGTCGCACCAAAGACTTATACAGAGGCATTATCACAGCTTATTTTCTGCTAGCCATTCCTCTCCGTATGCACCCAAGCATCCTTCTAGCTTTTGCCATCACCTTTTCTACCTGTTTAGCTACTTTAAGATCATCAGACACAACCACACCTAGGTCCCGCTCTTCTTTAGTGGACAAAAGTACTTCACCTCCTATACTGTATTGCTCCCTTGGATTGCTGCAGCCCAAATGCATGACCTTACATTTTTTAACATTAAATCCCAGCTGCCAAATTCTAGACCATTCTTCAAGCTTAGCTAGATCCCTCATGTTATCTACACCTTCCTGGGTGTCTACTCTATTGCAGATTTTGATATCATCTGCAAAGAGGCAAACCTTACCCGACAGCCCTTCCGCTATATCACTAACAAAGATGTTAAAAAGAATCAGACCAAGGACAGATCCCTGGGGCACACCACTGGTAACATCCTTCTCCTCAGTGAGCTCCATTTACTTGTACTCTTTGTCGACTCCCACCCAACCAATTTCTAACCCAAGCAGTAACTTTAGGGTCCATCCCTAGGGTGCTCAGTTTGTTTATAAGTCGCCTGTGAGGAACAGTGTCAAAGGCTTTACTGAAATCTAAATACACCACATCTAGAGCTCTCCCTCGGTCCAACTCCCTGGTCACCCAGTCAAAGAAATCAATCAGATTTGTCTGACAAGACCTGCCTCTGGTGAATCCATGCTGCCTCGGATCCTGTAATCCGCTGGACTCCAGAAACCTCGCTATTTTCTCTTTCAGCAGCGTTTGCAATGTATTATGCAATGTGATGCAATATTACATCATTCAAGGCTTATTTGGGATGTTGTTGATGTTCTACTGGATAAATTTACACGGTGAAACGTCAAAAATGAACTACATGCATTATTTCAAAACGAGAGCCAATAAAATTTTTTTTAATGTTATATTTGTGTTCAGCTCACCAAGATACTACAGATTAGGGCCTTTTAAAGTCAGTAATGATTTCAATGTTGACCAGTGTAATATTTATTTTATTTAAAAGTATTTATATCCCGCTTTATCCTTGAATCAAAGCAGATTTCACTTCAAACCAATCAAGTAGGGTAGTGCAGGGTGTCGGCATGCAGTGGTTGTGGAGGTAGTGTTCGTGATTGTGTGGATAGGTAAATCTTGATTTGGGGTGCAATATATACAGGTTGAGCTATCTACATTGGGCTATATACATTTTACTAAGCTGATTGGGCTATATACATTTTACTAAGAGTAATAGGATATTAGTTGTGGATGTCATGTCTTGTGTAACTCGTTTTTTGGGGTGGTTAGGGTGGAATGGTGGTCTTCATTGAATTGTTCAATGAATAGGGTGGTTTTAAGTAGCTTACGGAATTCTTTTATATCTGTTGTTGATTTTAGATTATCTGGGAGGACATTCCAGATAGCAGGGGCAGCAAGAGAGAAGGCTCACATGGATGTGGATTTGTTTGTTCTTGTGAATAGAGTAAGTGTTGGTATATTGTTTTTGGTGCTGTTTGTCTGGTCTTTTGTTTGTTTTGGTTCCAATGAGTTCCTGTAGTATTCCTGCTGAGATGTTTTTAATTTTGAAGATGGCGAGCGCTGATTTATATTTTGCCCGTGAGGAGATTGGTAGCCAGTGTAGATCTTGTAGTATTGGAGTTATATGGTCTTGTATTGAAGCACTACTAATAATGCGGGCAGCAGTGTTTTGGACTATTTGTAGGGGGCGGATGGTTTGTTTAGGCAGACCTTGGAATAGTATATTATAGTAGTCCAGTAGAAGTGTAATGATGGCCTGGCTTACAGTATGGAAATGTTCTTTATTGAGGAGGGGTTTTAGTCTCCAGAGTGTTGCGAGTTTGAAGAAGGCTGTTCTGGATATCTTGTTGATATGCGTTTGTAGGGTGAGATGCTTGTCTAGAATCACTCCAAGGTATCCGACTTCGTCTTTTATTGTAATCGATGTATTGGATATGTTGATCGCAGCAGGAGGAATGAATGTGGAGTCTCTCGTGATGATAATTACTTCAGTTTTTATGTTGATGTTTAAGTTGTTGTTAGTTAGCCAGGTTGTTATTTCTTGAATGCAGGTTGATATAGTGGTATAGTCTGGGGAGTCCAGTTGAATAGGGGTATATACCATGATGTTGTCAGCATATATGGTGTATTGTATCTTGTGTTTGCTAAATATTTTGCATATGGGATGAATATAGATGTTGAAGAAGAGAGCCGATAATGAGCCTTGTGGAACTCCTTGAGTAGTCTTGAAGGGTTCTGAGGTGAGGTTCCCAGATTTTACTCTCTGCTGTCTATCTTCAAGGTATGATTGGAAACATTTAATTGTGGTATCTTGTAGTCCAATCTCTGTTAGGCGCTTCAATAGGATGTGATGGGAAACTGTCGAATGCCGATGATGTATTGATAAATATTAGTAGGAAGCCTTGATTTATCTTGTCCATTCATTTGATTATGTTATTGAATACATGTATGAGTAGCGTCTCAACACCATGTTTTATTTATTTTTATTTCTTATATACCGCGCTCTTTTAATCAGTGCGGTTTACATATGAACAAATTTAAACACAATGACATGGTCAGCATTGGTTTTTTACAATGAACAGGGTACAAAAACCTGGCAGTAAACAGGGTTAACTATATACAAGAACATGTCGGTAAACAAGGTTGACTATATACATGGTATAATTATTTAGTTAATTACATGGAAGTGGTAAATAAATAAATTGCAAATACAATATAAATACGGTATGGATAGAGTGTGCAAGTATGAACCGTCATGATTAGCCATTTTCTACCGGGGTCAAGTGGGAAAGACCAGCATGAGGGCTATGTTCATTCGGAGTAGCTTCCGGGTAGTATATTAGGAACAGATGATATTTTAAGGCCTTTCTGAACATCATTAGGCTTGTGATGGCTCTGATTTCGGGTGGAAGGGCATTCCAGGCTCTGGGCGCAAACAGTGAGAAGGCTCTAGAGGCTGTTGATTTAGAGCATTTCGTAAGGGGTTTCGGAAGGTCAATGGAGTTCAATGTCACAGATCTCCTGGATCTGTTAGCTGGAGTGACATGTATCATATTGCTGATAGGTGATAGAGATGGGCTCTTTGAGGCTTTAAAAGTCATGACCAGGGTTTTATATAGGGTTCTGGCCTGGAGGGGTAACCAATGTAAACTCTTCAGTATTGGGGTTATGTGCTCTGAGCGTGGAGCACCTACGAGAATTCTCGTGGCTGCATTCATGGCCAGACGGAGGGGGTTTAGAGTAGATTGAGGGAGACCGTGTAGAATGATATTGGCAAAATCCAGGTGTGGTAATACCAAGGCTTAGAAGATAGTGCAGAAGTCGGAGTAGTCAAGTAGAGGTCGGAGATTACGTAGGGATCTAATCTTGTGGTAAATTGCGTTCGTTACTTTCTTGATGTGTGCTGACATATCAAGCCGCTGGTCTAAAGTAATCCCTAAGTATCGGATTGTGGGTTGAGCCTTCAGCTCAATGTTGTTCACCTATAATGAGGCAGGGGGGGTATGAATGTTGGATTCCGGGTGACGAATAGGACGTCTGTTTTGTTGTGATTTATGCGTAGATTCTGTTTGAGAAGCCAGTTTGATACAGCTTCAAAGCAATGAACTATTGATGTATAATCTGGTTGTTTTACGTTGAATGGAGCATACATCAGGATGTCATCAGCATATGCAAGACATTGAATGTTGAAGGTACGTATCAAATCACAAATTGGCTACATATATATATTGAACATTAGTGCGGACAGGGATAGAATCCGTGCTGGTGGGGGATCTAGTGGGGCAAATTCGTCTATGTGATCTTGGAGCTGTCTCTGTACAATTTTTTCAGTTATTTTAGCCAGGAATGGGAGGCTGGATATTGGGCGGTAGGTTGGATGAAGTAGATTTGGGAATGGGGCGGATAGTAGATTGCTTGAGGGCTTTTGGCATGTGGCCCTGGGTGAGAGAGGTGCTCACTATCTTTTGGATGAATGCGTTGAGCTCTTCTTTGGTGGATTTAATCCAAGTTACCAGGCAGGGGTCTGATGGAGAGGTGGTGGTGTTTAGAGCAGTGATGGTTTGTTTTGTTTTGTTGATGGTATGCTGAAGTTCTTCCATTGATTGGTAGTTGTAGAGCCATCTGTTGCTGTATGTCCATAAGGGGGATGTTCTTATGGTGTGTGTTGGTGCTGTTCTTCACTGTTAGGTAATCAGCAAAGGTTTGCGGGTGCATTTTGCTGTCATCTTTCATTGTTGGGTCTTTCGTTAGGGTACAAACTATGTTGAAGAGCTCTTTAGGTTTATTACAGGCTTTTAGTACAAGGTTTGTGTGGTATTGCTGTTTATGTTTGTTTATTAGGTTATTGTAATCTTTTTGCATCTCCTGGTATTGTTTTCAGTGTAGTTTCTGATCTGTTGCGCCTCCAGCGACGTTCCAGTTGCCTTAGTTTTCTTTTGGATTGTCTTATTGTGTTAAGAGTCCAATGGTGTAGAACTGGTCCTGTTTTTGTTGTGGTGTGAATTTGTACGAGGTGTTAGTTGAGATGCAGCATGTATAGTGGTATTCCATGAGTTGATGGCTTCGTCCAGGTCAGTGAAGTCCTGGGGTAGTGACTGCACGGTATCTTTGAGGAATTGCTCTTTATTAAAAGTTTGAAGTGTCTTGTTGGTTGTTCCGTTTTCCGAGCTGCCTGTTCGGTATTGAGGTGGAGTTTAAATGATATGGCATGGTGATCTGACCATGGTATTGGTGTAGTTTTAGGTGGTATTATGAGACCTTTATCTAGGGTGTTGGTTGGAACGAATATGCGGTCTGGTATAGAGCCAGAGCAATGGGGTGGGCCTGTTAAGATTTGCTTGAGTTGAATGGATGCCATTGTTTTGTTAAATGCAAATTCAGTTGTTTTTGAGGCAGATGTGAGGTTTAGGTCTCCTAGCACAATGAGAGTCATTGTGTGGTGAGTTAGCTGCATATATCATGTCCAGGATGTTTGATGTACCTCTGTTGGGGCGGGGCGGGGGGGGGGGCGGTATATTAAGCAGATGGATAGATGTTTGTTTGTTTTCAGCGTTGATGAAATCAGTGTTCGGAGCTTTTGGAGGACAATGTCTTGAGCCTTAATTCTGATTGGGCAAGGATTAATACTTCGCCTCCTCGTTTGTGGGTTCTGGGGCAGTTGTAAGCTGTGAAAGCAGGTGGCGTTATTTGGTTCAGTATTACCTGGTCTGTACTCTTGAGCCATGATTCAGTAATGCATAGGATGTCAAGAGACTTGAGACATATCTTCTGAGAGCTTTGCCAAATCCAATCACCACTGCAAACTCGCTCTGACTTCAGCCTGCAAGGCAAGCCGGACTAAGACTGTTGATTGCAACGTCACAATCCTGCTCTCCAGCAGGAACACCATGCCCACTGGTGTATCGAAGCGAACCCCTAGATAATCCAAGGGCTGAGATGGAGACATCCTGCTCTTCGCAAAGTTAACCACCCAGCCCAAGTCCTTTAAGATTGATGGATGGACTACTAGGTCTGTTGCCTTCGAACTATACTGGGGGGAACTCTACTTGGATCAACTAACTGTTCAAGTACAGACGGACCAGAACTCCCTGCTTCCAAAGTACAGCCGCCATCGCTACTGCCACCCTTGGTGAACACCCGAGGAGCAGTAACCAGGCCAAACAGCAGGGGGTTGAAACAAAGTGCCCATCGGAACTGCAAACTGCAGGAATCGCTAATGCTTGGGACGAATGGAATTATGAAGATAAGCAAATCAAAGAGCGCATTGGTCAGGAAGGTCGAACTGCCTCAACCAAATCCACAAGAAACCCCTCCAGAAGCCTCTGCGACCATCTCAGGCAGACCATGGCTACATAAGCCCCACAGGCATCCACCTGCAGTGCCAGAACACAGACGTCAAATGATGGACCTCCATCAGACAGTGCAGCTAGTCATTCAATGCAACACCACCCTCCAAAGGGATGGTAATCTTTTTGGTGATTGCCACCACCAGGTCATTCATGCAAGGCAGGCACGTAACCTCTCCCTCTCAACAGAATGGGATAAAGCTTCACCATCCTTCAGCCAACCCGCAGCCTACATCTGGGGACCATCACTCTGCTGCAATCATCTCCTTTATTGCCCTACAAAAAGAAAAGGATCTCTGTGTAAAATTGTTCAAAGTCCCAATGCCCTTCAAAATGGAAATCCAGCAAGTCCAACTTTGTGCGGATGATACCCTTCAGGACCTCTGGGAAAGGAAAAGACTTAGAATGCCTAACGACTGCGACCCCTCCTCCACAAAAGAGGCATCAGACAGCCGCATCTCATCAGCCGCAGGGAGGACAGCCGAGAGATCAGAGCTGCATCTCATCTCTTTAGAGCAGACTGATAAGGGAATCCTCTTGTTCCTCTTCAAGTGGGGATCTTACCCTCCTCAGATCTAGACTCCTGAGCTAACTGGGTCTGAACTACCAACTGACCCAGGGAGAAAACAGGAGAAGCCACTTTGAGCTAAAGCAGTAGGTCTTCTGACATACTTTCACTTCGGTAGCTGAAGCACCTGAACGCCTAGGCATTGTCGGTGGACATCCTAAGATCCAAACCCAACTGCCCACAGCTACTGTTAACCCTCAGCACAAGGCGGCCCTACTGACATCACACTAAGGTACGAAAAGGGACCATAGCAACTGCACATTACTCTGCAAACTTAACAGAACCTTAACATACGGCTCCTGCGAAGTGGCAAAATTAGATCCTACCTGCTAATTGTCTTTCCTTGAGTCCCTCCAGTCCAGTATGTGTGGGTTAATTTCCCTCAACCAGCAGCCGAGGACTGGGCATATCAGAATTCTGATGCCAAAGTACAAGAGCTCCCTCTTCAGCTCCCATCCCACATCCCGTTAGACACACTATGCCTCAGCCCAGATTGTCTTCAACCACCATCTACGCTCTTGCACCTGCTCAGATGAGCACATTTGACTCAAATTTGGCCAAAGTTCACCATTCCAATGTCACCCTATGACCCCCAACACCACAATGCAACACAAAAAACAATTTAGACTCTTCAATAAGGACAACTTCCTCAAAAGCACCCTTCCTCATCTAAACAACCTATCAACAGATATCTATGACTCTCTAAACAAATGAAACACTGCAATATCAAATGCTGCAACTCCCATAAATTCACCACTAGACTACAGACATAGACCCACACAGAAATGGTACACCAAAGAGTTCACAATACTAAAAAAAATAAAAAATAAAAAAAAAATAAAAGAGCCATGGAAACAAACACAAATGGAGGGCCTCCAAATCAGCCGAAGACAAAATCTACATGACATCCCTTCAAAAATACAGAGAAGCAATCAACAGCAAAAAGAAAGTAAGGATTTTGGTGTGGTAGTCTAAGTCACTTAATCGCCCGAGAGAGCTCTTTGAAATCATCAGAACTCTAACCCAAACACCAAATAATGAAGCAAACAATTCTATCATAAAGCCCCAAGCTTTCACCGATCACTATGAAGGTAAACTAAAGAGAAAAACCTCTAAAAGATACCAACTCCACCATCAAGACACCCACACACACCAACTTCTGGAACTCCTTTCACCTAATTTGAACAAAAAACTGTTGAATACAATTTCCAGAATTAACACTATCATCTCCCCACTTGACCCCTGCTCAGTCAGCTGGATTAAGGCAGCTAAAAATGAACTAGCACCTTACCTCCTGCCCATAGTCCTCTCACTCAGGGATACATGCCATGCAAGCTAAAACATACGATCCACCCAATCCTAAAAATCAAATCCCTCGACAAAGATAACCCTAGCTCATACAGCCCTATAGCAAGCATCTCTTTTGTCTCCAACGTAATAAAAAAAAGTTGTCCAAACCCAACTATAGTATTTCACGGACCTAAAGGATGTCCATCAATATGGGTTCCGCCCCTACCACGAAGTGGAGACGCTAATACTAGCACTCCGACAAGCTCATACGTGGAATGGACAATGCAAAGCAAGCATTCATTCTTATCTTAGACATCGCATCTGCATTTGACAATGTCAATCATTATATATTACTGCAAAGATCAGCTCAAATTGAAACAGGAACTTCATTCCAAAGGTTCTGATCATACATAACTGACCACACCCAACAAGTACTAGTAGGACAAGAAACATCAACAATCTTCAAACAGGAACAGGACATCCCTCGGGGATCTGCCCTATCAGCTCTTATTCAATCTATATCCACAACCCATCTGCAATATATTCATAAAATTCAAAATAGGATACCACATCTATGCAAGCATTATCATGCTGTACATCCCCATAGACATATCCAACACCAACCATCATAGAATCTCCTCTTGTATTAAAGAAGCTGAGACCTGGCTAAACTCATAACCTTCAATTTTTTTTTTTTTAGTGCCATCAAGTCAGTGTTGACTCACAGCGACCCAGCTACCTCTGGGTTTTCTTGGCAATGTATCACCGGAAGTAGATTACCCTCCATTGCCTCGGAAGAAAAGGCTGGCAAAGTGACTTGCCCAAAGTCACAAGGAGTGCCAGTGGGAATCGAACCCTTGATCTTCTGGGTACTAGGCAGTTGCTCTAACCACTAGGCTACTCCTCCGAAGTACTCTGCACCACACAAAACTAGAATTTCACTAACCACACGACTCTTCCCGTGTATAACACAGAGCTACCAGTCAGAAGAGAGGTAAGGGGGGGTAACCTTAGACCAAACCCTCAGCATGGCGACACACCAAGTTGATCGAGAAATATATTCTTCAAATTAAGAATCCTACAACACCTTAGACCTCTACTTGACCACTATAACTTCAGATCAGTGGTATAAGCCTTAGTCACCCCTCACTTTGACTTTTGTAATAGCCTACTCCATGGAATACCCAAGACGACCATTAACCAACTACAAATTGCCCAGAATCATCTATAAGCCCCCCCCCCCTCTCTGACCACATTACACCCATCTTGCATACGCTCCACTGGCTCCCTACTGCAAGAAGAATACAATTTAAATTGATGACCACATTTAAATTATTCAACAACATAGCACCGCCATTTCTATTGTCACTAATCATCCCCTCAACAGATACAACCACCAAAAAAGAGGATGTTCCTAAAACACTATTAAAATCCCTCCTGAATTCCACAAAACAAAACAATGTACAAGCAATAGAGAGTTCTCCTATGTCACCCCTACCTTATGGAATGCCCTACCAGACACCTTCAGATCCATCAAGGGCCTCCAAACAGTCAGGAAACAAATTAAAACATTTCTATTTACTGAGCACTAAGGTAGTAACTATGGCTCGAACGAATTATGTCCAACTTAAAGGCAACCCACTAGTACCATTCCAACTCCTCCCCACTAGATGGATAACCCTCATTTCATCGATAACCTTCCCTTATACTTATATTCTCCTCATACAGAAACCAAAAATTTGTAGACTATGGAAAATCTGTAAATAGTTTTGCATGTAAATGAGTTATTGTTATCCTATGCTATACCATTGTTTACTGTAACTCTACCTATGTTTTGAAGTAATCAGTTAGTTCTATTGTAAACTATGCTTGATCTTAGGAAGGGACGGTATAGAAAAGCTCTGGAAATAACAATCCTGTTCCTTTTCTGACTTTCTTCATTTCAAATTCATGCTTGCCTCCTTCCAATCAGCCTTAGCACTCACCAAGCAAAACTACAATGTCCATCTAACTAACTCTCTTGCAACTGACCCCTGCCGTCTCTTCTCAACTCTTAACTCTCTCGTCAAAGAGCTTCCCCCTCCAAACCCCACCCCCCCTCCTCTTTCTGCTCAGATCCTGGCCAACTATTTCCATGACAAACACCAAAAGATTATACTTGATTTCCCCTCTAGATCAGCTTCATCCCCTCTTTCTCCATCTCAATACCATCTTTTCCCTTCAATCTGTTACCCTTTCATCCTTTTCTGAGATCTGAGGAAGAAACCTCCTCTAAACCTGCTACTTGCTCTTCTGATCCTATCCCCACACATCTCCTCAACTCCATTGCCTCTTCTGTTATCCCTTTCATCTCATATATTCTCAACCTCTGGCCCTCCACTGCTACTGTCCCTGCAGCCTTCAAGCATGCTGTGGTCACAATCCTCTTGACCCCAGTTGTCCTAGTTATTGACCCATCTCCCTTTTTTTCCAAACTTCTTGAGTGTGCTGTCTTGAATTTCTCTCCTCTCAAGCCCTGCTGGATCCCCTTTAATCTGGCTTTCATCCCCTACATTCTATCAAGACGGCACTTTCCAAAGTCTCCAGCAACCTGTTCCTGGCCAAATCCAAGGACCTTTATTCTATCCTGATCCTTCTTGACCTTTCTGTTGCTTTTGGCAATGTTAACCATCACCTTCTCCTTGACACATTGTGCTGTCCTGGTTTTCTTCTTATCCCTCTCATCGCTCTTTCAGTATTTCTTCTGGTGGTTCCTCCTCTACTGCTATCCCTCTCTCGGTTGGTGTACCACAAGCAATGTTCCCTCTAATTTTCTGTAGGCTGTGTGCGCATAAAATATCAGCTGTGCAGCTTTTGAAGGAAGGTTAAATTTTTGTGCGCCACATAGCGACACTCGGAGTTATATACTTTAAAATTTGACTACACGTCAGAATACAGTATGTACACCACATTGATTGCACTAGAAAACATTGTAGAACTTGTGAAAACCGTAAATACATAACTTTTAAATTTTAAGACGTCTGTGTTTTCTATCAGAATCAGAACCGTAATTTTTGTGCGCTCTGTTGAAAAGTATGTGCGCTTGCTCGGCGAGGTGTGTGCGCGCGCACACGCACACAGCTTAGAGGGAACAGTGACCACAAGGGTCTGTTCTGGGCCCTCTCCTTTTCTCTCTCTACACCCAGTCCCTTGGTGCTATCACCACCCATGAATTTCAGTATTATTTTTATGCAGACGATTCTCAGATCTTCCTACACCTGATATCTCTTCAACACTCCAAGCCCACACTCTGCCTGCCTGTCATCACCACCTGGATGTCTCACTGCTGTTTGAAATTAAACATGGCCAAAACCAAGCTTATTTTTCACCACTAAACCTTCCCTCTATCTCTGTAGCTATCACTCTTCTACTTCCTGTTTCCTCAGCTCATAACCTTGGAGTTATCTCCGACTCCTCCCTTATCCAAAAGATAGAGACAGGTTTTAGCTTTCTCTAAGATTAACAAAATTCACCCTTCCTTTCTGAACACACTACTGATGCACTTGTCCACTCTCTAATTACTTCCCATCTCGACTATTGCAACCCTATTCTTGCTGGTCTCATCCTGAGCCACCTCTCCCCCCTTCAATCTGTTCAGAACTCTGCTGCGAAACTAATCTTTCACCAGCCTCTATATACTCATAACCCCTCTTCTTAAATAACTTCATTGGCTTCCCTTCCATTTCTGTATCCAATTCAAACTTCTCCTTCTGACCTATAAATGCATTCATTCTTCTGCTCCTCTCTCCCTACATCCCTCCTCATGAACTCCGCTCTTCTACTGGTTTGCTTCTCTTTGCCCTTTTAACAGTTTTTTTATACCACTATCATTTCAATCAAAGCGGTTTACATTATAACTTAAACTTGGTAAAATGTACATTAAACAGGGACATTGCTAGCTTGAATTTTTCTGAGCAATGGAGGGTTAAGTGACTTGCCCAAGGCTACAAGGAGTGCTAGAGGGAATCGAACCCCGGTCTCTTGGTTTCCCAAGCCAGTGCTCTAACCACTAGGCTACTCCTCCACTCCTTTTCTTCCATTGCCAATTCCAGACCTCTATCCTTTCACCTTGCTACTCCCAATCTTTCCGAGTCTGTAGTCGGGCTTCATCTCGGTCCCTTTTCAAATCCATGCTAAAGGCTCACCTTTTTTTTGGATCCTAATCCCTTTTCTCCTTACCCTCCCTATTCTACCTTTATTCTTTTCTGTTGTCTTGTCTGTCTTGATTAGATTGTAATTTTCAATGAACAGGGACAGTCTTTATATGTGTGTCTGTGCAGCGCTGCGTATGTCTTCTGGTGCTATATAAATGATTAATAGAAGTAGCGGCTCCAGAATCCAATATCCTACTGGCAAAGCAAACTATGAGAGAGCAACAGAACCAACCAACCAACCCCAACTGGGCCCACAGAAACCCAGCATGAGGCAAGAGAAGTAGCATAACCTTGAATCGTGTTTACTAAACATAACTAATAATTATGTACAAAATAAAGATGAGCTGTTTTGATAGATTCATACTTGCCAAGATGCCTAATTTGACAGAGGAAGATCTTAAGTCATGTATTGATGTACTTCTTTGGATCATCCTCCTTTCTGAAACAGCTGGACTTGCCCCAAAGTTCAGATCTAAAAGACAGAAGAAAATTCTAGTTCTCCATCCAGGAAGGGTACAAGACTGGACTGGAGGGACTCAAGGAAAGAATTAGCAGAGAAGATCTAATTTTGCCTTCCTAATCATCCCTCTAGTCCAGTCCAGTGTGTGTGGGGGATGTACCAGAGCAGCTTTTAAGTATGGGAGGGACCTGCAAGTGCACCCTGGAGCACAAACGTCCCCAAAAACGTGCATCGTTGGCTACTTGCCCCTCCAGATGATAACAATTCACAAAAAGCATGCAGAGACAATCCCGTCGCTGCTCTACAGATGTCCACCAGTAGAACTAAACCGTGTTCTGCCCGGGAAACTGCCTGCAACCTTGAAGAATGAGCTTTCAGGCTGCTAGGAACACAGTCTTACTGTTCAGCACAGTAGTGGAGGCCATAACCTCCCTTATTCTACGTGACATTGAGGTCATGGAAGCCACCTCCCCTTTGCGTGGCCCAAACAAGACAAGCTGCTGACCTGAATGACAGAGCACCCCCATCCAAACTGGATAGTGTTGTAGCACTCTGCACAAGTCCCACTGGGGAAATAGGCGATCCTCTACGGAATCTGCCAAATACGAAAAAAACCGAAATGGTCCCAGGTTGTCAGAGGAAAACATGAAACCACCTTAGACAGAAAAGGCAGTACAGGTCGTCTTAAGAGAAGCCAAGCCCAGTATTGAAAATGGCCAACATTCGTGCCAAAAAAACCTCTCCCCTCACAAGGATAACCGATGTGCCTTTAACTCTGTCTCAATGCAATCTTTGTACCTTTTATTTGGAAATAGATTCAGAAAGTAAAACAGACATCCACAGAGCTGCTTTGCCTCAGAAGAAAAACCAAAGGAGACAGATTGCCCTAGCTATTTCACAAGCGAAATAACTGCCACACGGCTCAGCATCCTACCCAAAGTGAGCTGGCTAGCAAACCACAGAGTACTAGGGACGAAGCAGAGAAATATATATAAAATAAAAGCAATATACAGAAAATAAGGCATCAGACCCAGAAACAGTAGCGCCAACAGCTCCCCCCATTGTGGCTAAGTACACCCTGGAGAGACAGGCTTCGGACAGTCAAATCTATTGCAAACCCTGAAGAATAAGGCACTTACTCTTGCCAGTCAAGGTTGGAATTTAGACTGCCTGAACGGCAGTGTTCCTCCTCTGCTACTGGCAATCAACTTTAAAAAAAAAAAAAAAGAGCCACTGATCTTGAATTGGCTGTGTTCTCAACATCAGGAAGACAAAAATATAGAAGTGTCAACACCTTCTGACTCCAGTGGTAAAGACAAAACTGCTCTCTCCGAGCTTTTTCAACCAACCAATGCTCCATCTCAGAGGAAAGGTGGTGGCAGGGGGAATGGGAGGAGGGCCCTGGTGCTACCAGGTTTATCCCCCT
Organism: Ichthyophis bannanicus; assembly: GCA_033557465.1. Taxonomy (NCBI): domain Eukaryota; kingdom Metazoa; phylum Chordata; class Amphibia; order Gymnophiona; family Ichthyophiidae; genus Ichthyophis; species Ichthyophis bannanicus. The sequence goes on from CM066037.1 coordinate 486,813,027, forward strand.
GAGTTCTAAGACCAGCAACAGCCAACCAAAGCCCAAACTCCTCCACATTTCTCATCCACTTCAGCCTGTAGAGGAAAGCTGAACCACCATCTGCCTTTTTTTGGTTAACAAGATTCAAAGGCACAGAGTAGATGAAATAAGATCAATAAGACAACTAGGGCAGACAGCTCCCAAGATAAATAGGTGTGTGGATTGCCCAGCTAAGGGGGGGACCCAGACCACTGGGTATATTAACCCCTGAGCTACACCATACCTACTCAAAGGCCCTGGTGCCACAGGCAGCAGACCCAACCTTCTGCTATTCCCACTGCAGAGCCCCCCCAAAGTGCCCCAGCTCATTCAAAAAAAAAAAAAGTTTGTATTCTCTCACTGCCTTTCAGCTTTAGTTATGTTTTGAAGTCTCTTGTCTATCCTTTCCATGAAGTTCAGCCATGCAGAATCTCCTTACTCAGCTGCTGAGGACAGATACTGGATTCTAGAGCTGAAGGAGGATCTCTTGTACTACGGCATCAGGATTCTGACATGTTCAATCCTCAGCTGCTGGTGGAGGGAGATAATCCACACATACTGGGCTGGAGGAACGATTAGGAAACAGCCGATAGCTGCCATGCTGTTAGTCTTTTAAGGGAAGCAGTCAAAGGGTAACCGCTGCAGATAATTCCCTCACAGGGGAGTAGCCAACTGCACTGCCATAAGATAAGACACCTTTCAATTCAAACTAGGCTCCCTCTCAAATACTTTCATTAATCCTCAAAGCGACAGTCATCACCAATTAACCACTAATGGAATGGATTACAAGTACATGAAACTCAAGAGTACAGTTCAGCTTAGTAGTTTAGACTACAAACCTCTTAGCTGGCTCCTGGGCCCATCCTCTGGGAATATGCAGGCCCTATGCCTAGTGACACTGATCACAGATCAATTAAAGCTTTAACTAAGGCCAGACAGAAAAATTCCAGATCTACTGATTATGGCCCCCTGATGACCAGTCTCTCTAAGTCAGCCCCAATTGTTATCCTTGTGCCACCCCAGGAACAGCAACCTGAGGGCAATGCACCTTGGGAACAGGGCTACTTGGACCACCAGAGACCAAGGCCAGCCTGATCAAGCAGTCACCCAGGGGCTAAACAAGAGAGCATGAAGAACAGAGCCTTGGTCTTCCTTGACCCCAGGTGGACCAAGCTCTGGGCAACACTGAACAAGGCAGATGTTGTCACCCCCCACCCCCCCCCCAAGAAGGAACCTACAACAGGAAGGTGCAGACCTGCAGCCCAAGTGACCTAGAAAGGGCTGAAGAAAACCCCACTACTAGGGATCGATAGAATAGAAGGCAGACATCTTGCAGAAAAAAAATACCAAAATAGTTCGCACCAGTGGGCACCAGCACTGCCAAAGCTGATGACTTAACAGAAACAGCCCCTAACTTAACCACCCACAGAGATGTAGACGTATGCCCTTCTTAGGTAAGCACCAAAGACTCCCAGGCCCAATCCAAGGGACATTGAGTTCCTCCAGTGCTGCTGGACGGAACTGCCCTTGAGTTAACTAACTCCGACAGCAGACGGCACCAGATTCTTTCAGACTGAGGAAAATCCAACAGGCATGCGTCCTCAATAGGGGAGGACTACTCACCCAGAAACCTTTTTGGGGTTTTTTTTTCCCATGCAGATATAGTAATTACACTTACCTGGTAATTGTAGTTCCTTGAGAGACGACAGCTTAGTCCTCCACGTATGGGTAGTGCACCTCCTCCTGCAGCATGAAGACTGGACCAATCAAATTTCAGCATCACTGGAAACAGCATACTGGTCACCCCTTCAACTCCAGTGAACTACTGTCAAAGCAAACTCAAAGAGATAGCTAACCTTTAAGAAGATATGGGTTGTTTTTTTTTTTTGGTGAATAACTGACCTGTCGATTATAATAAAATGCAGGTTTTTTTTTTTTTTTTGCTTTACACATAGTCCATTAAAAAACACAAACCGAGTGTCCCGCACCTGCCGCAGCATAAGCCGCCCGCGAGAGAAAGGAGCAAAAAGGAGCAAAAACTACAGAGAAAAGAAGAAACAATTGACACTCACCTGTGAATACAGACCCCCGAACCAAATGCGTGCCGAGTCAAAGCACCCAAGGGAGGGAAGGAGGACTAAGCTGTCGTCTCTCAAGGAACTACAATTACCAGGTAAGTGTAATTACTATTTCCTTATCGTTCCTCCAGCTTAGTCCTCCACGTATGGGATGTAACAAAGCAGCCTCAACGGGAGGGATTTTGCCAGCCGGCACGCAAGACAGCGGAACCAAAACAGGCATCGCCCGCCGCCAAGACATCAAGTCGATAGTGCTTACTGAAAGTGTGTAAGGAAGACCACGTTGCCGCCTTACAAATTTCCACCGGCGAAACCAGGCTAAACTCAGCCCAGGACGCCGCTTGCGCTCTGGTAGAATGCGCCCGCAGACCGACGGGCGGTACCCGACTCCGCAACAGATAGGCTGAGACAATCGCTTCCTTAATCCGAGAAATGGATGCCTTCGCCGCCGCCTCACCTTTCCTGGAGCCCCCCAACAGGACAAACAAATGATCCGACTTGCGGAAAACTTCGGTGACCTTCAAATATCGACGCAAGATTCGCTTAAGATCCAAGCGACTAAAACCGCGATCGGAAGCCTGCTCCCCCGACGCGTGGAACACTGGGAGGGACACCACTTGATTCAAATGAAAAGGGGAGGACACCTTAGGCAAAAAGGAAGGCACGGGCCGCAGCACCACATTCTGATCCGAGAAAGAGAGGAAGGGCTCCCTGCAAGAGCGAGCTTGAAGCTCGGAAATGCGACGTGCCGAACAAATCGCCACTAAGAACACCGTCTTAAGGGTCAAATCCTTCACCGAACTCTGAGAGAGAGGCTCAAACGGAGCCGCACTGAGCGCCCGCAAGACCAAGTTGAGATCCCACGAAGGAACAGAAATTCTGCGAGCCGGGCGCAGCCTAGAGACCGCTCTCAGGAAACGGACCACATTGGCATGGGCACCCAGCGCTACGCCCTGCACTTTACCCCTGTAACAGGAAAGTGCCACCAACTGCACCCTCAAGGAACTGGCGGCCAAGCCTTTAGCAAAACCGTCTTGCAGAAAATCTAGTACCACAGGAATAGAGGCCGTAGCCGCTCGAACCTGACGCCTTGAACACCAATCCTCAAAAATACGCCAAACTCGGACATAAGTCAGCGAGGTGGACCTCTTCCTTGCTTGAAGCAAAGTCGCTACGACGGACTTCGAATAACCTTTCTTCCTTAGCCTCGCCCTTTCAATAGCCAGGCCGTAAGAGAATCTCTCCACCTGCGGCATGCGAAGAGGACCCTGACACAACAGATCCGGATCCAGGGGAAGACGCCACGGAGGGCGTCCACTAACCGGACCAGGTCAGCATACCAGGGACGACGGGGCCAATCCGGCGCTATCAACAGCACCCGTCCCTTGTGAGACTCGATACGCTGAATCACTCGCCCCAGAAGCGGCCACGGGGGGAAGACGTAGAGAAGGCCCATCGAGGGCCAGTCCTGCAATAGAGCATCTATGCCCTCCGACATCGGTTCCCGCCGACGACTGAAAAACCGAGCCGCCTTCGCCGACCAAAACGTGGCCATCAGGTCCATGACAGGTTGACCCCAACGCAGAACCACCTGCTCGAACACTTTGGGATTGAGCTCCCATTCGCCGGCATCCACCTGAACTCGGCTAAGAAAATCTGTCGTCACGTTGTCCTTTCCGGCAATGTGCGCCGCCGATATTGCCTGTAACTGGGGGGCTCTATCCATTCGAACAGCGCCCGGGCTTCCGTCTCCATGCCCACGCTTCCGGTGCCGCCCTGACGATTTATGTACGCCACGGTCGCGGCATTGTCAGAGAGAACCCGCACCGCTCGACGCGTTAACAGGCGCTCGAAGCTTTGCAACGCCAACCGAACGGCTCGGCGTTCTAAGCGGTTGATCTACCAACTGCTCTCTTCCGGAGACCAGAGACCCTGCATCACTTGCATGCCGCAGTGCGCGCCCCAGCCCGTCAGACAGGCATCCGTTAAGAGCGGAATCCATGCTGGCTGCTCCAAGGGCATTCCCGGAGCGAGGACGGCCGAAGCCACCATTTCAGGTCCCGACAAACTAACGGCGGGCAGGGAAGACGCTTGTTCAGGGAATCGGACTGATTGGACCAGCGACGGAGTAGGGCTCCCTGCAGCAAACGCATGTGGAAGCGAGCCCACGGTACTACCTCCAAGGAAGCCGCCATCGTTCCTAACAGCTGAAGGTAGTGCCAAGCCGACGGAGCTGAGAGTTGCCGAAAGCGGTGTACGAGAGTCCGGAGACCTAACACCCTGTGTTCGGGGAGAAAGACGGAACCTCCGCGAGTATCGAAGCGGACACTCAAATATTCTAGAGACTGCGTGGGAACCAAGTGGCTCTTGCCCGGGTTGACTACCCAGCCGAGAGACTGCAGAAGCTCCACGACTCTCGCCGTGGTAGTCACGCTCTCCGAGCGAGATTTTCCGCGTATCAACCAATCGTCCAGATACGGATGGACCAGCACCCCTTCTTTGCGCAACGCCGCTGCCACTACCACCATGATCTTGGTGAACACCCGAGGAGCGGTCGCCAGGCCGAAGGGCAATGCTTGGAACTGGAAGTGACCCCAAGGCAGAGCAAACCGGAGATACTTCTGATGAGCCTCCCGAATGGGAATATGGAGATAAGCCTCCGTGAGGTCGAGAGGGGTAAGAAACTCACCCCTGCGGACGGCGACAAGTACGGATCGCAGGGTTTCCATCCGAAAATGCGGAACCCGCAAGCACCGATTCACCCCCTTGAGATTTAAGATGGGGCGAAGAGAACCGTCCTTCTTTGGCACCACGAAATAAATGGAATACCTTCCGAGACCATACTCCGCCGGAGGAACAGGAACCACCGCTCCCAGCCGGAGCAGGCGGTCAAGGGTTTGCCGGACATGAGCCGTCTTCCGAGGGCCCCTGCAGGGAGACGCCACAAAGGAATCGAGCACGGGCTTGGCCAAGTCCAGGGCATACCCGTCCCAAACGATCTCCAAAACCCATCGATCGGACGTGATGTGGGTTCCAAGCAGAGAGAAAGTGACGAAGACTGCCTCCGATCACTGGGTTCTCCGCCTGGACCCGCTGCCCTTCATTGGGATTTGCGAGCAGCTGCAGGGGTTGCGGCTGCGAATCCCCTACTGGCTCCCCGAAAGCCTCGAAAGCTCGGAGACCGCGAAATATACCGTCCTCTTTGGAACCCCCCAAAACGGGGCGAACGAAAGCTACAAAAGTCCCGAAGGAGCCCCCGAGGGGAAGGAAGGGACCTCCCTCTCTTAGGGCGATCCTCCGGCAGGCAACCCCCTTTGGATTCACCCAAATCCTTGACCAACTTGTCAAGATCCTCACCGAACAACAGTTTACCTTTAAAGGGCAACTTGCCCAGACGTGACTTGGAAGATCCATCCGCCGCCCAATTCTTCAACCAGAGGGCTCTGCGCGTTGCCACCAAGGAAGCCATGCTATTGGATAGTGCCCGGATAAGGTCATAATGGACATCCGCCAAGTACGCCGAGCCAGATTCCAAGCGCTGTAGCTCACTTAACTCCTCGGCTTCCAAGGCAGGTGCCTGCCGGAGCCGCTGAACCCAGCGAAGGCAGGCACGAGCAACCCAAGCGCCACAAACGGAGGCCTGCAACGCAATTGCGTCCGCCTCAAAGGACTGCTTCAAGAGACCGTCCATCTTTCTGTCCTGCGGCTCCTTCAACGCCGCACTACCTTCCATCGGGATCGTGGTCTTCTTAGTCACCGCCGAAACTGCCGCATCAACTTTAGGGGAGCGGAACCGTTCGAGGTCTTTGTCCGCCATAGGATACAGTCTGCGCATGATCTTCACACCCTTGAGACCAGATTCAGGGGTATCCCATTCCGCTTGAATCATCTTATCAATGACTTTGTGAATGGGGAAAAGCACTTGCACCGCCTGAATGATGGGGTCTGCACCATCCGCTTCTTCGACCGGCGGTGCAGGAGCCAAGCCAAGAGTCTGAAGTGCCTCAGAAATGAGCGCGGGCAACTCTTCCCGGCGAAACACCTGGATGATCTTCGCTTGATCCTCTGGCTCAGGGAGCTTGCCTTCTTCCAAGGCCTCCCCATCCGCCTCCATGTCCAAATCCGGATCCTCCCCCTCCGGCCAATCCGCTTCAGACTGGAAGGGCTCGTGCAGATGCTGTCACTTGGGTGCCTTGACACCGGACAACGCACCCTCCGCTGCTGCCGGCTGCGCGGTCGCTACTGGGACAGGAAGGGAACCTACGCCCATACCCTGGCAGCGACGACAGAACGCCTGATGCATCAGCAGAATGAAATCGGGGGAAAAATCCTTGAAGAGCAAAGCACTCCCAAGGTCTGACTGCTCTCCTGCGCCCAAAGAAACAGCGGAAGCCATCCCCGATGGCCCCTCTAGGGGGGAATCCAACTCCACAGCGGCGGGACCTGGCTGCGAAGAAGCAGCCAAGGAACTCTCCTGAGGGATACGGAGGCACAGCGCTGACAGACGCCTGTCTCTGTAGCAGCGCCCCTCCGAGATCCACAAATAATACACAGGGACCCCGCTGGCATGGGCCCTTGACCACTCAGATCCGCAAGAGTGATGAAGAGGTCTCACGTCCCTGAAGGGAAAAACGCGCTATCCCAGAGGAACCAGCACACAAGCTAGACTCTGGGCGGCTGCCACTAATCAGGGACTCAACAAGAGAAGTGTGCCCGTGTGCTGCTAGTCGCAGAAATAGCAGAGTAGTAGGTACAAAGAGACAGCCCCTCCGAAAAGGGCAGAAAGAGAGTCAAGCAACAGTGACCCACCCCCAGCTGAGGGACCGCAGGACCCCGAGAAAAACAAAGGAAAACTAAACGAAAAATAAGAAAATAAAGGAAAGGAAAGCCCACAACTCAGGCCCGCCGTGCCAGAACACCGAGGAAAAGCCCTGCATCCCGGTGAATTGAAAAAAAACCGCCGCGTGTGCTGCACGCAGGAGTAGCCACGGCTCTCAAAATGGCCACGGCATAGTAAAACTTATGGCGCGCTGTTGTTTGGCGCCGAGGTAGACAGCCCGGAGGAAACTCCGACGACGCAGTCTGCCCCCCTTCCCCCGCGGCCGGGAAACAAAGCGAGAAACAAACCCAAGAAACCAAAGAAAATAAGAACAGGGGCCAAAAAAGAAAAGGCACGCAAAGTTCAGGACAGGCACAGCTGTCCCACTGACTCTGCCCCGAGAAACTCGCCGGCACTTCCCAAGCGCACAAAACTCCTCCCCTTATCGGAGATGTGCCGCTGAACAGCCGCCGCAGGAGCTCTGACCCGAAGAGCCCTGGGAACAGAGATCCTATTAAGAAATGACTGACAAGCAAGCAAGAGGCAAGCGGCTTAGGCTGGGAAGGAGAGAGACCTCTCTCTCTCGGGCCCCTCCCCCCCCCCGGAGTGCCGATTCGCAAGTCAAATTTAAAGAAACAGGTACTCCTAAATTAATCAAAGAAAATAAGCCCTAATAGGACCAATAAAGAAAAATACAAAAGGTTAGCTATATATGTAGGAACTAATCTGACAAACTAGTGAGCCCAGCCCGGCTCACTAACATCTTCCTGCTGCATGAAGACTGGACACACTGGAGTTGAAGGGGTGGCCAGTATGCTGTTTCCAGTGATGCTGAAATTTGATTGGTCCAGTCTTCATGCTGCAGGAGGAGGTGCACTACCCATACGTGGAGGACTAAGCTGGAGGAACGATAAGGAACACTTCTTTAATATACATTCACTCATTGAACTCCATCACAAAAACACCCTAATGAGGTTCAAAGCCATGAAAAATCTCCAGGTGAGCACAAAGTAGTTCCGAAAGATCCACGTGAAACTTCTATGCAGACTTACCCCAATGCTGCCTATCTAGAAAACTCCCTGAACAGGTCTGGCCCATGGGAATCCCTGCAAATCAGTGTTGTAGTTGCTGGTGCCATCACTAAGGCAGAAACGGTGGCCAGCAAACAAAATGGCAACTTCCCGACAAAAAGAGAACTGACCCCAGCACTAACAGTGCTTTGGATCACTGCTGCTGGGGCACATTCACCACAAAATCTGGTCCAAACTGCTCACCACAACCAAGAGACATTGGCAGCCTTTCCTCCGATATTTCTACTGTGGCAACTGAGGCAAAGTATCAGCGGTCTTTTTATTTATTTTTGTTCGTTTGTTTGCTTGCAGCCATCACCCTGACAGAACAGACAGGGAGGTGTAGCCCACTGCTGGAACTCTGCGCAGACAGCCTAACACATACCATCGATTAACCACCTGACGGGCCTGACTCAAGCCATTTGTGCACCCAGCAAGCACCACAGGGGCTTGGGAAACCTCATACAGCCCCAAACAAAAATGAGCTTAGGCAAACTGCATCTGCCATTGCCTACCACAGCCTACTGCCATGCAGAGAGGCCTCTGACTCCGTGCCAGATCAATCCTAGAGTGCTTCCCAGCTTTGAGAAGGGGCAAAAACAGCTTGTAAGTTGTGTGCCTTGCAGCAGCAGCTAGATAATTAAGGCACTATAGAAACAACTGAATGCCTAAGCACAGAAACTGCATCCTTCCCATTTAAGGGGATGTCAGCTGTGCAGGTCTGAACATGCGGAATGGATACCCAGAAGCTCATCCCACCCACGGCTCCTGGGAAGTTTTGTTCTTTTTAAGAGGAACTACAGCCCTCCCCTGGCCCTCTACCAGAGGATGGGGGAAGAGGAAAAGGAAATTGCCTCCCTCCAGGCTACTCCACACCAACTCTCCATCACTGTAGAGGAATAGTGAGTAGGCATGTGGGAGGGGGGGGAGGGGGAGGGACCTGTACCCACCAGGTTATGCACCCCAGAGGCTCTGTTGCCAGCACCAAACGACTTATGCCCCAAATTTCTGCCATCCTCATCTTCAGACGCATTCAGCCTGCACAGATCTAACCAACCTCCATCTGCTGGGGACTGAGAAATACTAGTGAGAGTAGGGTTGCAAAGGATCCTTATATTATATCATCAGACCAGTGGTTCTCAGTCTCCATTTGCTGGTAGGTGAGCATAACCCACAAATCTGGACTGAACTGGAGGGATGAGGAAGGTGAAGAATTCCAGAGAACACAGTCCAAGGCCCAAAGGGAGTCTCTGTAGCTTCTTTAAGTCCTCACTGGGGGAGGGGGGGAGGATAGGGAATCCGTCTTGCCACTACAGGTCCGGTGTGGCAGGAGGGAAGGGGAGCAGCAAAGGGGATTGACCCAGGTTGCAAGAAGAGGAGTCCGAGATCTGGATGCTGTCCTTTTCGATGCTTGCCCCTGCAACTGTCCACTCCAAGGGCATCTGCGGAGGAGTGCCTTGTCGGTAGGTCGGTAGGCCCCGAGGGATCTAATCTTGGAGGTTCTCTGTACAGTGCCATAGGAGGGAATCCATTGTGCTAACCTGGCATTTACCACAGGCCAGACAGCGTTTCTTCCGAACATGCGAGGGTTCAAGGCACAGGCTTGTTACTGTGCTAATAATTCCTCACTGTGTGTGCAGTCCATTCACACCAAATATACCAGGAACATGCAGCTTCTGCGTGCAGTCTAGACAAGCACAGACCCTGCATGTAGTTGAGGCATGTAGAGGCCCCACCTTTCAGAAACATACAGTTCAGCATGTGGAACTAAAACGCAGCATACACTTGGCTAATGTGCACAGCACTGTGAGAACGTGGCGGCACAGAATCAATGTGTGTGTGGCTACAGCTCAAAATCTAAGGCCAGTACCAAGATGGCCACCGGACAATATGACTGAGCCGGGCCAAAAGAGTGCAGGTACTTAAGAAGGTGGTGAAATTAGACTTACCTGCTATTTGTTGTTCCTTGAGGAACTCCAGTCTAGTCCCGAACCTCTGGGTTGTGCTTCTCTTCCAGCAGCTTGGAGACTGAGAAACGTCATCCTTTTGATGACACTGGTATAAAGACACAGGAACTGCCTCCTCACTCCAGTAGTCTATTGACAAAGCAGACTCACCGGAGCAACAATTAAGTAGTAAACATTATCAACCAACTGTAACTAACTTAACTTATAACTTTTAAGGGAAAAATATCTTTTTCTCTGATCTCCCTCTACGCCATAGTAGGCTATGTTACGACTGCTTAGATATGCTTATGGAGAATAGCGATCCCCTTACAATTCCCCTATCCAGAACCTCCCTCTACACACCAGACCCCCCCCCCCCCCCCCCCCAGATCTGTACTTCTCTTACCTGTGATAAATCATCTGCTTCAGGGTCTAGTCCAAAAGAAAACCCAGGGAAGGATACGGGACTAGACTGGAGTTCCTCAAGGAACAACAATTAGCAGGTAAGTCTAATTTCACCTTCCTTGTCCCTCCAGTCTAGTCCCGAATTTCCGGAGATATAACAGAGTAGTGAATTAAATCAACAAGAGGGACCTGCTAGTCCAGCCTGAAGCACTGCTGACCCAAAACAGGTATCCCTTTCCGCCTGGACATCCAGACGTTAATGCTTGACAAAGGAATTTAAAGATGACCAGGTCGCAGCGTTACAAATCTCTACCACTGGTCCTGAAGTGTACTCAGCCCATGAAACCGCTTGAGCCCTAGTCGAATGAGCTTTAAGTACCTCAGGCACCAGCTTACCCTTCAACATATATGCTGACGCTAGCGCTTCCTTAATCCATCTGGCAATGGAAGCCTTCGGCGCTGCTTCACCCTTCCTAGTACCACCAAACAGGACAAATAGTCTATCGACTTCCGGAATTCCGCCGGATATATTTCTTCAATGCCCGGCGAACATCCAAACAGATGCAATCACCCTGCGGGAGTATCCTGGGAACCTTCAACAAAAACTGGCAACGAAACCACCCGATTCATATGGAACGCCGACCCTACCTTTGGCAAAAACAACAGTACCAGCCTCAATACAACCTTTGAATCGTAAAAAGACAGAAAGTGTTCCTACACGACAAAGCCTGCAATTCCAAGATTCTCCTGGCCGAACAAACTGCTACCAGGAAGACCACTTTGAGAGTAAGATCCTACAAAAAGACAACCTCAACAACGGCACCCGCACTAATGCTTCCAAAACTAACTGAAGATCCCACGTCGGAACCACCTGCCGACATGGTGGCCTCAACAGCAACACCGCCCTTAAAAAACGCTTAACATTCGGGTGAGCTCCCAGCGCTTCTCCTTTGATCTTTCCTCTATAACAGGAGAGTGCTGCCAATTGCACCCTTAAAAATGAGGCCGCTAGACCCTTCTGAAATCCATCCTCTAAGAATGCCAGAATCTGCGGTATTGATGCTCTTAACGCTTCCAATTTTCTGTCTACACACCACGCCTCAAAAAAAAAAATGCCAAACACGAATGTACGCCAAAGAAGTATATCACCTTCGAGCCTTCAATAATGTAGCAATTACCGATGGGGAGTAGCCCTTCGCTCTCAACCTTGCCCCCTCAAGAGCCAAGCCGTAAGTGAGAATCAACCCACCCGAGGCATGTACAGCAGACCCTGAGGCAACAGATCTCTCCTGATCGGAAGACGCCACGGCTTCTCTACCAAGAGCCGCCTCAGATCTGCATACCAAGGCCTTCTTGGCCAATCCAGTGTGATCAATATCACCAATCCTGTGTAACTCTATGCGCTGTACTACACGGCCTATTAACACCCATGGAGGGAACACGTACAAGAGCTGTTCCACTGGCCAGTCCTGTATGAGAGCATCTAGGCCCTCTGACATTCTCTCCTGCCTTCTGCTGAAGAACTGACCGACTTTTGCCGACTGGAAAGTCGCCATGAGATCCATTACTGGTGACCCCCAGCGACGCACTACCATTTTGTATACTTCCGGATGAAGAGTCCATTCTCCTGGATCCACTTTCACTCGACTCAAAAAGTCAGCTTCTACAATGTCCACTCCGGCCACATGCTCTGCCGACAGAGCCTCCAGGTTTTGTTCGATCCAATCGAACTGCTCGGCCTTGGCTTCCAGAGCCACACTGCTGGTGCCCCCTTGCCGGTTGATGTAGGCTACTGCGGTTGCGTTGTCGGAAAACACCCGTATCGCTTTTCCGTGTACATAAGGTTGAAAAACTCAATGCCAGCGCTACTGCTCTCGGTTCCAATCTGTTGATCGACCACAGCTTTTCCAGATCCGTCCACTGTCCTTGTGCGAAGCGACCTTGGAAGCGAGCCCCGCAGCCTAATAGGCTGGCGTCTGTTGTGAGGGGTATCCAACAAGGCGTTTCCAAGGGCATCACCTTCTCCAGACTTCCTGGGCGCAACCACCACTGCAGTGCCTGCTGCGCTTCCAGCGGAAAGGGAAGCTTTCGGGACAGAGGCTCGTCTTGGTGAGACCATTGCCTGAGCAATGCTTTCTGTAACGGTCACATATGAGCCCTCGCCCATGGCACCAGCTCAAGAATTGCCGCCATGGTACCCAGCAACTGCAGATAATGCCATGCCATGGGAATGCCAGGCATGGCATTATCTGATCAACTTTCTCAAACATTACGCCCGATGTTGTGGGAGGAATACTCTGTCGACCTCCGTATCGAATCGCGCCCCCAGGTATTCCAGACTCTGCAATGGCACCAACCTGCTTTTTGTCATATTGACTACCCAACCTAGATGTTGCAGAAAAGTGACTACTCTCGATGAAGCCGCCTCGCTCTCGGCCCTTGACTTTGTTCGAATTAACCAATTGTCTAGATAAGGATGTACTAGTACTCCGTCCTTTCGTAGCGCTGCCGCTACTACCACCATCACCTTGGTGAAAGTTCGTGGTGCCGTCGCAAGCCCGAATGGTAATGCTCGGAATTGAAAATGTCCCATTGAACCGCAAATCTGAGAAACGTTTGCTGTTCCTGTTGAATCGGAATGTGTAGGTAATGCTTCTGACAAATCCAGAGACGTAAGGAACTCTCCTTTTCTTACTGCTATTATGACCGACCTCAGAGTCTCCATATGAAAGAGACACTCAGACACCGATGCACTCTTTTGAGATCCAGAATTGGCCGACAAGTCCCCTCTTTCTTTGGAACTACGAAATAAATGGGGTACCGACAGGAACCGTTATTGGTCTCGAGGAACCGGCACTACGGCTTTAAGAGCCATCAGTCTCTCCACTGTCTGTTTGAATGTTTTGCACTTGAGATGTGCTCTGCCCGGTGACTGTACAAAAGTCGGTCACCGGCTGGAGAAATTCCAAAGCATAATCTTCTCGAATGACCTCTAGTACCCACTGGTCTGAGGTAATGTAGACCCAGACAGGGTAAAAATCCCATAGTCGACCTCCCTACAGGCACCAAGTCTACCTGGGTCCCCCTTACTTCATTGTGATTTTCTAAGATTTGAAGAGGAGGAAGCAAACCCTCTGCCCACTCCTCAAAACACCCGAAACCCCTGGTTTCTATAGGGGAACGTCCTCTTTGACCTTGACTGAACCTTGGCGACCGAAAACGACGAAACTCCCTCTGTGAAATCTTGGAAGTTGGAGTCAACCTCCCCTGCTTCTGTTTGTCCTCTGGAAGCCTTCTGCCTTTGGAGTCTCCTAGATCCTTTACTAGTTTATTTAAGTCCTCTCCAAAAAGCTACTTTCCAAGAAAGAAATTGTTCCTCTAGTGAGCCTGGACCTTCAGGCTCACAACCCTCCAGCTTCTTGGAGACAGATAACTGGAGTGAGGAGGCGGTTCCTGTATCTTTATACCAGTGTCAAAAGGATAACGTTTCTCAATCTCCAAGCTGCTGGAAGAGGAGCACAACCCAGAGGTTCAGAACTAGACTGGAGGGACGATAAGGAACAAGATGCTACTCATCCCCGGGGAGCCTAGGTCAGACAAGCTACACTGGGGCTCCAGGCTGCTCTCCTGGTATCTAGGTCTCCAGGCACATACCTTCAAGCTTCTGTTCAAACCATCCTGGCATAGCCAGGATAAGTGGGCACTGAGGCTGTGTGAAGCGTCTGCTGGTAGGGAACACCACCCACTTGTCTGGACTGGTCTAGCAGGATGTGATGTGTATCAGTGGCGCTCTCTCTCATATCCCTTGCTGACTAACTGCCCTGCTCCTCAATCCATCCTTTCTCAATGTCCAGTCCCTCTTTTTGCCAAGTATTCCCCAGTTTCTCCTCAGCACTGATTGGGCAGTACCCTCTTCCTCTGCCACCTGGAGCCTAATCAGCAGTTTAAAGAGGTATGGTTGGAGAAATGGAAAAGAACGTTAGATCATAGCTCACCAAGGGTAGAATGGAAGGAAAGATGAGAATGTGGCCGCCGCCCCTCCCCTAGCACCTAGATCCCACAATTTTATGTCATAACTGGGAATTCCACAAGAGAAGCTGAATTTTGCTGCCTTTGTCACAGTACTACCGAATACTAAGAATCCTGCCACACATCTTTTTTGTGTTGTATACACTATTGCCACAACATAAATAGAAGTTTCACTTACCTGGTGATTGTTGTTCCTTGAGGAACTCCAGTTCAGTCCTCCACCTCTGGGTAGTGTACCTCCTCCTGCAGCTTGGAGACTGGGCATGTCAAAATCGTGACATCACTGGATGTAAGCCTGCTGGCCTCTCCCATCAGCCCCCAGTGAACTATTGACAAAGCAGACTCAAAGGAGCAACAAATAAGTAGCTATTATAATAATTTCAACCTTATACTCAACTGAACACATAACCCATAACTTAACTAACCCCACCCCCCCTCCAGATAGAAGGGGACTGCTTTTTGCATTCTCTCCTTTCCGCACTATGCCTAGCCAGAGACAAGAGAGCAAGGACAGAGAAAAAAAAATATATAGGACGAATTAAGACAACTACAAACCAATTAAGGACTATATCCACCTGTAGCCTTGCACATCTCCCAACTGATCCACCACTGCTAACGACTCCATCCCCAAGGAACAATAATTACCAGGTAAGTATAATCTATTTCCTTATCGTTCCTCCAGTTCAGTCCTCCACCTCTGGGATGTAACAGAGCAGTAATTATTGGGAGGCACCTTTCCAGCCGGATTGCAACACCGCCGCCCCGAAACAGGCATTGTTCACTGCCAGGACATCCAGGCGGTAATGCTTACTGAAAGTATGAAGAGAGGACCAGGTGGCTGCTCTACAAATTTCTACTGGTGGAACCAGACTGTGTTCCGCCCATGTCGTCGATTGCGCTATAGTAGAGTGAGCCCTCAAGCTCACTGGCACTGTGCGTCAGCATATCTTTTGCAAGGCTGTAATCACCTCTTTAATCCATCTGGAAATGGACACTTTCGCCGCCACCTCCCCTTTGCGGGAGCCTCCGAACACCACGAATAGGCAGTCCGACTTGCAAAAAGTTTGAGACTTTTAAATACTGCCGCAGCACCATCTTTATGTCTAAATGGCGTAAACTACAGTCCGAGACGTTCCCCTCCGCCAAACTTAGAGTTGGAAGAGAAACAGTTTGATTTAGGTGAAAACAGAGAAACTACCTTTGGTAAAAATGACGGAACTGGTCGCAACACCACCTTTTCTCTGGAGAAAGACAAAAATGGCTCTCGACATAACGCCTGCAACTCTGAAATTCGCCTCGCCGAACAGATGGCAACCAAAAGCACTGTCTTTAAGGTTAAATCCTTAACCGACGCCTGGTGTAAAGGCTCAAATGGTTCCTTAACTAACACCCCTAAAACCAAGTTGAGATCCCATGGCGGAACCGTGACTCTACGAGAGGGCCACAGCCTGGATATTGCTTTAAGAAAACGCAACACATCTGCATGCGAACCTAGAGCCACTCCCTGGACTTTGCCTCTATAGCAGGACAGGGCTGTTAACTGAACTCTCAAGGAACTGGCTGCCAAACCCTTATCAAACCCGTCTTGCAGGAAACTCAACAAGGGAACGGATACTGTAGCCACGCGTACTTGCCTCCTTGAGCACTAGTCCTCAAAAATACGCCATATGCAAGAGACGTGGACTTTTTCCCCTCGCTCGAAGTAAAGTCGCAATGACTGCTGCCCAGTAACCTTTTTTCCTTAACCTTGCCCTTTCAATGGCCATACCGTAAGCGAGAACCAATCCACCTGAGGCATTCAAAGCGGACCCTGTAGCAACAGATTCTCCGATGACGGTAACCTCCAAGGATCCCCGTCGAGCAACCAAATGAGATCAGTGTACCACGGGCACCTTGGCCAGTCCAGAACCAGCAATACCACTTTTCCCCGATGAGCTTCGATACGCTGAACCACGCAACCTATGAGTGTCCACGGAGGAAAGACAGAGGAGAGCCGATGACAGCCAATGTTTTATCAGGGCGTCAATTCCTTCCGACATCCTCTTGCTCCATCTGCTGAAGAAACGACCCGTTTTTGCTGAAATGTCGCCATGAGATCTATGATCGGCGGTCCCCATCTGCGAACTATCTGCGCAAACACATCCAGCATCCACTTGGACCCTGCCGAGAAAATCTACCATCACATTGGCCTTCCCTGCAATGTGTGCCGCTGAGATCGCTGGTAGCCAAGGCTCTACCAAGAGAACAGTGCCTCTGCTTCTTCTATGGCCACACTTCCTGTACTGCCCTGTCGACTGATGTAGGCCACCATCACGGAGTTGTCGGACAGGACTCACACCGCTCGACCTGTCACCATAGCTTTGAACGTTTGTAATGCCAGACAGACCGCTCTCAGCTCTAGCTGGTTGACTGACCATTTGCTCTCTTGTACAGTCCAAGTGCCTTGCGCGAAGAGATCCCCGCAATGTGCTCCGCAAGACTCGCGTCCGTCAGCAATGGAAGCCACTCCGGCTGTTCCAGAGGCATTCCTGCCTTCAGAGATCCTGGAAGCAGCCACCACCGACGGGACTGACTGACCCAAAGAGGAAAGGTTAGCCGTTTGTTCAGCGAGTCGGACTGATGCAACCAATGGCGAAGTAGCGCTCTCTGTAATGGTTGCATATGAAATCTGGCCCATGGAACTACTTCCAAGGTCGCCACCATTGTTCCCAGCACGCGAAGGTAAGTCCACGCTGAGGGCGCCGGGAGAGACCTGAACTTGCGCACCAACTGCCGAAGGACTTAAAACTTGACGATTCGGTAGAAACACCGCTCCTCTCTGCGTGTCGAACCGTACCCCCAGATATTCGAGATCCTGAGACGGAACTAAGCGGCTCTTGGTCAAATTGACCACCCAGCCGAGACTCTGCAGAAACTTCACCACCTTGTCTGTAACCTGAATGCTCTCGGCCTTTGACTTTGCCCGAATCAGCCAATCGTCGAGATAAGGGTGAACAAGAACTCCTTCCTTTAATGCCGCCGCTACCACCAACATGATCTTGGTGAAGGTCCGTGGGGCCATCACCAGACTGAATGGCAAATGCTTGCAACTGATAACGTCCCCAAGGCAGAGCGAACCGCAGCAACGTTTGATGAATTTCTTATTGGGATGTGCAAATACGCTTCCATGAGATCGAGGGAAGTCAGGTACTCTCCTTGGCGCACCGCCATAATGACAGACCAACATTTCCATCCTGAAATGCGGCACTTGAAGGCAGCGATTCACCCCTTTTAGGTCCAGAATAGGACGGAAATATCAGTCTTTCTTTGGCACCACAAAATAAATGGAGTAGCGACCCACGCCGTAATCCGCTATTGGGACTGGCGCAACAGCTCCCAACTGTAAAAGCCAGTCTAACATACGACGAATCGCAAGAGTTTTCTGATGACCTTTGCAGGGAGACATCACAAAGGAGGAGTCCGGCACTGGTCTTGCCAATTCCAGTGCATAACCTTCGCAAATGATCTCCAACACCCACTGGTCAGAAGTTATTTGGGCCCAGGCAGGAAGAAATCCCCAAAGACGCCCTCCTATAGGTTGACTTCCTACCGGGACCCGCCTCCTTTCATTGTGGTTTTCGAGTTGTTGCTGAGGAAAGCCGCTGCGAAACCTCTACTTGCTCCATGAAACCCACGGGCTCTAGAAGCAAATCTTCCCCTTTGGAAACCACCCAAACGAGAAGTATGAAATCTCCTGAAATCTCTAAACTGACCCCAAAAGGCCGGCAAAGACTTCCCTTGTTTAGGTTTATTCTCCGAGAGCCTTCTGTCCTTGGACTCTCCTAAATCCTTAACCAACTTGTCAAGATCTTCTCCAAACAACTTCCCTTTAAAAGGAAGCTTACTGAGACGCGATTTAGACGAGCCATCGGCCACCCAATTCCTCAACCACAGGGATCTCCAGGCAGCAACCAAGGAAGCCATACTATTTGCTAACGCTCTGATCAAATCGTAGTGCACATCTGCCAAATATGCCGATCCAGACTCTAGATGATCTAGCTCTCTTATACTTTCCTGCTCTAGTTACGGAGACTGGCGTAAGCGCTGAGACCATTTGAGACATGCTCTCACCACCGAAGCCCCACAAATGGAAGCCTGCAAGGATAGCGCATTAGCCTCAAATGATGGTTTCAATAAACCATCTACTTTCCTATCCTGTGCATCTTTTAAGGCCGTGCTACTTTCCACCGGGATAGTGGTCTTTTTTGTGACCGCTGAGATTGCCACAACAATTTGTGGAGAACGGAACCTCGTTGTCCTTATCCGCTAATGGATAGAGTCTGCTCATGGTCCTGACCCCTCTTAGTCCTGCTTCTGGCTGATCCCACTTCTCCTGGATCATCTGATCTACCACCCAGTGGACAGAAAAACACTACCTGAGCCTGTCTCACTTCTTGAATGATAGGATCTTCTACCTCCTCTTCTTCCATCGGTTGTGCCATAGCGAGATTAAGCATCTGGAGGGATTCCGTGTTAAGTGCCGTCAGTTCATCCTTCCGGAATACCCGAATGATTTTCGCCTGATCCTCAGGCTCAGGGATTTCTCCTTCTTCCAATTCGTCCACAGCGGCTTCGAGTTCTACCTCAGCCTCATCTGTCTCGTGCCACTCCAAATCTAGGGGAGAAAGTTCACGAGGCCTTGATCTCTTTTGGGGGGCCTCGGAGAAATGCTAGCAGGCTCCCCTAATCAGGGTTGCTGCATAGGATTCGCCATCGGCAATAGCTCAGGTAACCTCCCCTGACACCTCAAACAGAACGCCTGATGCATAAACAAACACAAAATCCGGCCAGAAATCCCCGAGCTGTGGTCCCGAGCCTACTGTAGGTAACGCACTTGACAGGCCCACAAGGCCATCTTGACAGGACCCTGGCGGCGTGACTATCAGCGCCTCTTCTCCGGTCGCAGCCAGGGAATCTAGAACCACAGTATTCTCCATCTGCTGTTCCACGCTGGTAGAAACAGAAGCGCAGCCCCGACAGATTCTGGTGTCAGCGACTGTGCCTCTGCGGGTACCGCAGACCACACGCTGTGGGCGCGATGATATTAGCTATACCCCCAAGAACTGCTTGCCAAGAAAGAGAGGTAGGTTGGAAGTAAAAGCTGTTCTCCCTTCATTTTTTTTTTAACAAAATGAAGCCACAAAAAAAATGAACTACTCAAAAAATCCCCCCGCTAAAAACTGAAGGGACCCCCCGAAAATTAAACAAAAGGAAAGAAAAGGAAATTAAACAAGGATTTCTCTCTGTGCCCTGGCACTTTCTCCCAAAACGCGGGCCGCTGTGACCCCCGCCACGCGACACCGACTGCGTAGAGAAAATGGCGCCGATCCCCGTCGGGCCTGTTTAGCACCAAAAAAACTCTAGCTGCCGAACAGCTTAAATCACCCCCATCCGAGCACGAGGGCCTTACCTTCGCTGCTGAGATTAGAATCTTAAAAAGAACGCTCCTCTTATCCTGGGAAGTGAAGCCTCTCAAGCCGCGATGCCGCTCAGCACTGCCGTGAGCAGTAGTTGCAGCGAGAGCTGCTCTGCTGGATCAAGTAATTGAAGTGATCTTGCTGCAGAGAAACACTGCCAGCGCGCACACACACAGTTCAGGTGTGGCCCACAGAGCTCTCCCCCGTACAGTCCAGGAGGAGAGATAAGAAGCGGTGAGCTGGCTGATCGGGGTGAGATAAAAGAAAGAGAAAGCTAGCTGAGAGTTGGGATTTTTTTCTTTTTTTTTTAAAGGGACAGTTCCTCAAATTAAACAATTTAATTCAGTTTAATATAAGTTAAGTAAGACTGGAAGATTTAAAGTTTATAAAACTTAAATCCAGACTGAACTGCTCCTTATCTGTTCCTCAAGTGAGCCCAGCACCTAGGCTCACTATGTCCTCCTGCTGCATGGAAACTGGACACACTGGGGCTGATGGGAGAGGCCAGCAGACTACATCCAGTGATGTCACGATTTTGACATGCTCAGTCTCCAAGCTGCAGGAGGAGGTACACTACCAAGAGGTGGAGGACTGAACTGGAGGAACGATAAGGAACATAGTATTTCATTTAATAGTTCACAGCTCATCTTCCATTTGTTACCTTGATATGTATTGTAAGATAAATCAGTATGTGTTCCACATCTATAAAACCAAGAACAAATTATCAGTTTTACACACATACCTAAAATAGGACCTGGGGCCACGCCGTATTTAAGGAGTTGTTCCTTAAGATCCGCATTACTGAGCTTGGTTATATCTGCATCAACTTTGTCCTCTGGTCTGGGTTTATCGGTTTTCTTTGTGGCTTTCTGTGAAGAAGTTAGTTAATTTAGGAGTACGGCATACTGTATCACGTTTATGCTACAAACATTTTTGCTTCTCGAAGTTTGAAGGCAATTAACTACATGGGCCCAAGAGGGAAGACAAGTGGATGTAATAAAGAATGGACAAAATGAAGAATAAGTCTAGAGACAAAGTAAAATATTGATAACTTGCTATCTAGTTAAGGAATGGATAGTGCTGAACTATGGTAAAATTAGACTTACCTGCTAATTGTTGTTCCTTGAGGAACTCCAGTCTAGTCCCGAACATCAGGAGTTGTACACCTCCTCCCGCAGCATTGGCGACTGAGCATGTCACTTTTAGTGACACTGTATAACTGGTCCAGGGTCCGCCTCCATTGCTCCAGTAACCTATTGACAAAGCAGACTCACCAAAGCAATAAGTACCTTTTCTGTTCTTCCCCCCCCCCCCCCAAACATTCTTAAAACTGACTGAAGGAAACAATTTAACCCCGTAATCTTGAACCGTTCTGTAACCTCTCCGGCCAAGCCCTGCAGAGGCTTGCCACCCCTTCACCCCATGCTTCCCTGAAAAGCCTAGGTTATTAATGAGAAATCAGTACAGCTCCCCGACGCCTCCCAGGACACTGCCGCCCGAATAAACTGCCTTACCTGTCCATTGACATGCCTTACCTGGCTTCCGGCTGCAGTCTGGAATAGATATCCGGGAGGGAAGCGGGACTAGACTGGAGTTCCTCAAAGAACAATTAGCAGGTAAGTCTAATTTTACCTTCCTTATCGTCCCTCCAGTCTAGTCCCGAACATCAGGAGATGTAACAGAGCAGTGCTCACTTCAACGGGAGGGACTGGCCAGACCAGCCTGCAGCACCGCTGACCCAAACCTACAGTCCCCGCCCACCTGGACATCAATCCTGTAATGCTTCAAGAAGGTATTCAACGACGACCACATTGCCGCCCTACAAATGTCCACTGCTGGCATCAAACTGCACTCCGCCCATGAAGCTGCCTGAGCCCTAGTCGAATGAGCTTTCAAACCGTTGGGCGCTACACCTTGCTCTTCAAAATATATGCCGCTGCAATAGCTTCCTTAATCCACCTAGCAATGGATGATTTGGACGCCGCCGCGCCTTGCTTTGGCCCCCCAAACACCACAATCAATCTGTCCGTCTTGCGGAACCCCGCTGTTCTCCGCAAACACTTCAATGCTCTGTTGACATCCAAGCGATGAAGCCTCCTCCTACCTGACTTATCCTTGGCTTCTCATTCAAACACCGGCAGAGATACCACCTGATTCACATGAAAACGCCAAGACTACCTTGGGCAAAAACGAAGGCACCATCCTCAAAACCACCCTCTTGCTATTAAAAGGTCAATAAAGGTTCTTTACAGGACCAAGCTTGCAACTCCGAAATTCAGCAGGCCGAAGATATAGCCACCAAGAATACCACCTTGAGCGTCAAATCCTTCAGCGCAGCCTCCGCTAGCGGCTCAAATGGCTCTCTCACCAACGCCTCCAGCACCAAGTTAAGATCTCAGACCGGAACAACGTCTCTTCTGGGCGGCCTCAACAAACTTGTTGCCCGCAAGAATCCTTTAACATCCGGATGAGCCCCCGGCATCATCCCCTGTATCTTCCCCCTAAAACACGAAAGTTCTGCTAACTGCACTCTCAGGGAAGACGCCGCTAGCCCCTTCTCGAAGCCCTCCTGAAGAAAAGTCAATATTTGCGGAATCGAGGCGCCCAACGCCTTATCTGCGTGTTCTCGCACCATGCCTCAAACAAACAATCTCCAGACCCTGATATACGCCACCGATGTAGACCTACGCCTTGACTTCAGCAAGGTAGAAATTACCGCTGCCGAATACCCCTTGGCTCTCAACCTTGTCCTTTCAAGAGCCAAGCCGTAAGCGAGAACCGATCCACCTGAGGCATACTTAAATGGCCCCTGCACCAACAGATCTCTCTGAACCGGAAGCCACCATGGTGCCTCTACCAACAGCCTACCATGTCCGCATACTACGGCCTCCTTGGCCAATCTAGCGCAATTAGGATCACGTGACCCTTGTGCCTCTCTATTCTCTGCAACACTCAACCTATTAACGCTCACGGAGGGAGACATACAGCAGCCCTTCCTCTGGACAACTTTGCATGAGCGCATCCAGTCCTTCCAACATCCTTTCTCTCCTTCTGCTGTAAGACCTTGCTACTTTCACCGACATGAATGACGCCATGAAGTCCATCACCGGAAGGCCCCAGCAAAGCACCAGCAAGTCGAACACTTCCTGACTGAGGACCCACTCTCCTGGATCCACTCTGACCCGACTCAAAAAAAATCGGCTGTCACACTGTCCACCCCCGCTACATGTGCTGCCGATAACGCCTCCAGATTTAACTCGGCCCATTCTAGAAGTTCGTCCGCCTCCTCCTCGAGAGCCATGCTGCTGGTGCCGCCCTGACGATTGATGTACACCACTGCCGTGGTGTTGTCTGACAGCACTCGTATCGCTTTGCCTTGCAAGAGCCTCTGAAAAGCCTTCAGTGCCAGCGTGATGGCCCGCAACTCCAACCTGTTGACTGACCAGGACCTCTCCCGGTCCGACCACTGACCTTGGGCAAACTGCCTCTCGAAGTGAGCCCCAACCGAACAGACTGGCATCTGTCATTACCGCACTCCATTGTGGTGCTTCGAGGGGCATCCCCTTCTCTAGGCACCCCTGCCTTAGCCACCACTCCAGCGACTGCTGCGTCTCCGGAGGGCATACCAGTCTCTGAGACAACCGATCTGACTGATGTGACCATCTCCTGAGAAGCACTCTCTGCAGTGGCCTCATGTGCGCCCTGGCCCATGGCACTACCTCGATCGTAGCCGCCATTGTCCCCAGTAGCTGTAAATAATGCCACGCTGATGGAGCTTGTTTTCTCAAAAAGGCCTTTATCAGCCCCCTCAGCTTCTGAGTCCTGAGCTTTGGCAGATAAAGTCTGCCCCTTACCGTGACGAAGCGAGCCCCAAAATATTCCAACTCCTGCGATGAGACCAATTTGCTCTTTGCCACAATGACCACCCACCCGAGGGACTGCAGGACATGCACCACTGTGCAGGTAGCCAATTCGCTCGAATCAGCCCATCGTCCAGGTATAGATGAACCAACACTCCTTCCTTGCGCAACACTGTCGCCACCACCACTATTAGCTTGGTGAAGGTTCTTGGAGCTGTAGCCAAACCTAATCGGCATCACCTGAAACTGAAAAGGCCCCATGGGCACCGCAAACCGAAGAAATCTCCGACGTTCCAAACGAATTGGTATGTGCAGGTACGCCTCCGACAAATCCAAAGACGTGAGGAATTCCCCCTGTTGAGCCACCACAATGACCGAACACAACGTTTCCATGTGAAAGTGGGATACCCTGAGACACCTGTTTATTCTTGAGATCTAGAATGGGCCCTCAAGGTTCCTTCCTTCTTTGGTACCACGAAATATATTGAGTACCGACCGCGTCCTCGTCGGTCTGCTGGAACCAGCACTACCGCCTTCAGCGCTACCAATCTTTCTACCGCCTCGTGTACTGCCGACAACCTTGATTTTGCTCCGCAGGGAGACTGGGCGAAGGAGTCGATCACCGGTTGTTGGAACTTGAGCGCATACCCTTTTTGGATGACTTACAGCACCCACTGATCCGATGTGATTTGGGCCCAGGCAGGAAAGAAGTCTCGCAAATGACCCCCCACAGGTACAAGCCCTGCCTGGGTCCCTCTCGCTTCATTGCGATTTCTTAACATTTGGGGACGAGAAGGCTCCAAAACCTCTACCCGCTCCTCTAAACCCCCAAAACCCCTGCAAACGCCCCCTCTGAAATGTAGCGAATCGCGACTGACGAAATCTACGAAACTCCCTTTGCTGATTCTTGGAAGGCACCCCCGGACGACCCTGCTTCTGTTTGTCTTCTGGTAATCTGCCTCCCTTGGACTCTCCTAGATCCTTGACCAACTTGTCCAAATCCTCACCAAACAGCAACTTGCCTCTAAACGGAAGCTTACCTAACCTAGCCTTAGAGACCCCATCTGCTGCCCAAATGCGCAGCCACAGATATCTTCGTGCCGCCACCACGGATGCCATACTGTTTGAGAGCCCTCGGATAAGACCATACTGAATGTTCACTAAATACGCCGCTCCAGACTGCATTTGGGAGACTTCAACCGCCTCTGCCTGCACCCCATTAATTCTCCGAGACCAGCAAAGGCAAGCCCTTGCCACCCATGCATCACAATTGAAGCCTGCATGGAGAGCGCATTTACCTCAAACACCTGCTTCAACAATGTGTCTAATCTCCTATGCTGAGCATCCTTAAGAGCGGCACTTCCTTCCACCGGGATCGTAGTTTTCTTAGGAACTGCCAAGACCGCCACATCTACCTTAGGAGACTTAAAAAGATCCTTATCCGGCTCTTCCAATGGGTATAGGCACGCCATCACTCGAGAGCCTTTTAGCCCTCCCTCCGGCATATCCCATTCCTCCTGAATCATTTCCTTAAACACCCTATGTATTGGGAACGCCCATTGATTCTTCCGCACCGCCTGTAACAAGGGATCCTCAAGAGTAGAATCCTCCAAATTACCTGTAACCAGCATATTCAAGGCCTTCAGCGTCTCCGTGATGAGCGCTGCCAACTCTTCCCACCGGAACACTCGGACCTCTCTTGCCTGGTCCTCTGGCTCTGGAATCTCACCTTCCTCTAGGTCTAATTCCAACTCCGAATCCTCCAAGGCCTCAGAGGGTTCCTGCCTTCCTAATTCTTGTTCATCCCTATCTGGGACCAGCCTAGGCTTTTTGAGAGGCATGCTCCCTGGTACTCCCCCCAGCGGAGCCCCTGATCTCTTCGAGTTCAGCCTCCCACTCGCCCCGGTGCCAAACCCCCAGACCCCCTCCAAAGGCCTGTTGGAGCAGCACCATAAAATCCTGCGAGAAAATAGCCGCCAGCCCCCCCTGCAGGGAAGGCTGAGATGAGGGGGAATCTCTCACCATGAACGGCCCTGGAAGGGGATCCAACAGAGGAACAGACAGATCAGTCGCTTCCCCTGCCTCCATCTGCCCACTTAACTCCTCTGCTACACTGTCTGCCGCCAGTTATGCCCCGACTGCCTCTTGCGTACAGCCCCTGAACACCCCGGCCTCCGACAGTGAATCCTTCCTGGACCCACACATAAAGGCACCTAGGTTTTGAAGGCATCTGGAAGCCAGCCCCAGCCGCCCCCAATACAACCCCCACCTAGGGAAGGGCCCAGGCAAAACCAGGCTACCACCTTCCGAGTACTTTGCATTTGTTTTTTAAACTGTATACACTTATCTTCCAAATCACCCCAAATCTAGGCTCTGAGAACTCCCGAGGGCTGCGCGTGAGCAAGGGAGGAAAAAAAACAAAACAAAAAAAAAAAAACCACCTACCGCTCCCCGCTTTCCTGCCCTCCAGCCACGCGGTCTAGGCCTGACCACGGCAAACACTCTGCTCTACAAACTGCCACGAGTAAGCCCCAGCGTCCCTCTACCCAGCGCTTACCTTTTCGCCGGCCTGCTCCAGCTCCACAGGCTTTAAAGAGCCTCTGCCCCGCTGCTGCCTGCTCCTGCCAGCTGCTGTTCAGCGTTCCACAACCCGCAGAGCCGCGACGGCTGTCGTCAGAGCTCTCTCCAGGTGCGCTCTGCGCACCGCTTCACACCCGATGAGGGGATCAGAAGCAGGAGGCCCCACCAACGACTTCCTCACTTTCCCCTGGACAGCCACTGTTTTAGGGAGGGGGGAGAAGGGGGGACAGCCAGAGCAGATCCTCACCTTGATCTCACAGAACCAAATTGTCAATTTAAAGAGGTATCACCTCTAAATTACAATTCTCTCTTTTTTTTTTTTAATATATACCCAAATCTAACTATCTTTCCTAGCCATCCTAGACCTTAATTATTCCTCTAGTGAGCCCTGAACACCAGGGCTCACACCTCCTTCCGCTGCATGAAGACCGAGAATACTGGAGCAATGGAGGCGGACCTTGGACCAGTTATACAGTGTCACTAAAAGTGTGACATGCTCAGTCTCCAATGCTGTGGGAGGAGGTGCACAACTCCTGATGTTCGGGACTAGACTGGAGGGACAATAAGGAACATGCTAATACAAAGACTCAAACTAGAATGGTAACCAAATAATGCTAACAAATTCGTAGATTCCAGACTAAAATACCATCGGGTAGACTAAAAACCCTTTATTTTTTTTTTGTCAGAGCCTCATTCAAATGAGGAGCTGGAAAAAAACAACTCACCCTCATGCTGCATTTGTTTAAAATTTAAATGAAAATGAAAAAAAAGGAACCTCTACAGCAGGGGTCTCAAACTCAAATTGCTTTGAGGGCCAAATGAGGACTTGTAAAGTAACCCGGGGGCCGCATAAGACGCGGGGCCTCATTTGCATAAGGGACCTCATTTGCATAAATATTTGCATAATGTTACCATACACTAACTTTTAGTAAACATGCCTCTTTAATGAGTATGGATAAAGAAAGACTAAAAGATTTAGAAACAAGAAGACAATAATTAAACTGGGAACCCCAAAAGCCAAACTTGGAATGTACAACAACACTGTAGAAATAAAACTATAAATTAATTTCCTCTTGTACTAAACAAAGCGCAAACATTAATGATGCACATTTCCCAGAGCTGACATATTCCAGTTAATAAATTCAAAATAAAGAGAGATTTTTCTACCTTTTGTGCATTTTTTTCAGTTGCAATTGTTCCAGCCACTTTCTTCTGGTTTCTTCATGTCTTCTGCTAACTCTCCATCGTCTGCTTCCATTTGCCCTTTCTTCTCTCCTAGTTTTTTTTCCATTATCTCTCTACATCTGCTTTAACATACTAATCTTTCTCCTTTTTCTCTTTCCTCATTCCTATTTCATCCACTCAAATTTTACCCCTCCATCCTCAATCCCCACTTACTCTCACAATACCTGGCCAACTGTAGATTTGTCTTCTCTCCCAGACAAAATATTTTTCCCCTCTCCATTTCACTTTCCCAGCTCCATCCCATTCTAATCCTCCCCCAACATCAGCTCCCTTCTAGTTCCAGCCCCACCCAGCATCCGCTCCCTTCTAGTCCCTGCATCAGTCCATTTCCAGTCCTATCCTAGCCTCACCATCAGCCCATTTCCAATCCTAGCCCCCCGTCAGCCCATTTCCAATCCTAGCTCCCTCCCCGCACAGCCCAGAGCCATGCCAAGCCCCCCTCCCCACCAGCCATTTGCAGTTCAAGCCCCCTTCCACTCAGCCCATTTCCAGTCCTAGCAACCCCCCCAGCACATTACCAGTCCTAGACCCCCCATAGCCCATTACCAGTCATAACCCCCCCTGCCAATAGCCCATTTCCAGTCATACCCCCCCCCTGCCAATAGCCCATTTCCAGTCATACCCCCCCCCCGGCCAAGAGCCAATTTCCAGTAATACCCCCCCCCCCGCAAATAGCCAATTTCCATTCATACCCCCCCCCCCCCCATTTCCATTCATACCCCCCCCAATAGCCCCTTTCCATTCAAACACCCCCCCCTGCCAATAGCCCATTTCCAGTCCTACCCCCCCCTGCCAATAGCCCATTTCCAGTCATACCCCCCCCCCTGCCAATAGCCCATTTCCAGTCATACCCCCCCCTGCCAATAGCCCATTTCCAGTCATACCCCCCCCAATAGCCCATTTCCAGTCATACCCCCCCCTGCCAATAGCCCATTTCCAGTCATACCCCCACCACTAGCCCATTTCCAGTCATACCCCCCCCCTGGACATAGCCCATTTCCAGTCCTACGCCCCCCCCCTGCCAATAGCCCATTTCCAGTCATACCCCCCCCCCCGGTAAATATAAAAACAACCTGGCTTCTGCTGCTGGCTTCTGCTGCAGCAGAAAATCAGCTGTCCCGCGGCCCCTTTCCCTCTGCGCGAGAGCCCGGAGTGTGCTTCCGCTGCGGCCTGCTTTTTAAGCCGCGGAGAGAGTATTTCCCTCTCGCGCGGCTTAAGCCTATTCACTTTTCAAGCCTCGCGAGAGGGAAATACTCCCTTCGCGGCTTGAAAAGCACGCCGCAGAGGAAGCACATTCAGGGCTCTCGCGCAGAGGGGAACGGGCCGCAGGACAGAGCAGCAGAAGCCAGTTTTTTATTTTTTTTTAATTGACCGTCGATTCGGCAACGGCAGCAGCAGAAGCCGTCGCGGGCCGCACAACCTTCTCCCACGGGCCGCATGCGGCCCGCGGGCCGCGTGTTTGAGACCCCTGCTCTACAGTGTGAGGCAAGTGTTTTTTCCAGCCCCTCTTTTGAATGAGGCTCCGACAAAAAAAAGGTTTTTAGTCTACCTGATGATATTTTAGTCTGGACCTACAAATTTATTGGAAACATTTATCATGAACATGGTGGAAAATTATTTAGAAAAAACAAGTACCAAGCCAAACATTTTTGAGAATGGGGGAAATGTTTTAAAAATTTTCCACTTAAGGCGAAATTAGACCTTTCCTGTTAACTGCTACTACTACTGAGCATTTGTATAGCGCTACAAGACGTACGCAGCGCTGCACAGATAAATAAGAGACAGCCCCTGCACATCAGAGCTTACAATCTAGTCAAGACAAACAGAAGGTGTAGGGCAGGGATAAAGCAAGGTAAGGAAAGTGGAGATCAGGAGAGTATCCTTGAGTATCTCCAGGTCAATCCAGCTACACATGGGGTTGTCTCCACCCACCAGCAGCTGAGGGTTGAACTTGAATTCTGCTGTTCCAGTACAAGAGCTCTCCCTTCAGCTCCAGGATTCACTCCTAACCAAGCAACGCCTCCTATCTCTAGCTACGCCAACCTCTGTGAACCGCTAAACCCAGGAACAAGAGAGGAAATCTCCTATATTTGTTAAACTTTTTTTTTTGTCTTTGCCTATTAACCAAGCCATACCACAACTATATACATACAGAGACATTATGCACAGAGTAAGGACTGAAATGGCGGCGGCGGGGCAGGGGCGCAGCTGGGCTCCCCCCCCCCCCCCCAGGAATCTGCCACTCTCTCTCTACATACTTCTTCACCAACATCTACTGAGAAAAAAAAAAAAAGTCTGCTCTAATTGGACTCGCCACCCTAAATTGGGAGGGTGCTGGACTGGTCTGGAGATACTCAAGGAGAGAATTAGCAGGTAAGGTCTAATTTCACCTTCCTTTTTGTACTCCAGACCAGTCCAGCTATACATGTACCAAAGCAGTAACTAACCCAGGGAGGGACTGGCAAGTCCCGCTTGAAGCACTGATGCTCCAAACCATGCATCGCTCGAAGCCTGAAGTCCAGACAGTAATGCTTTGCAAAAAAGTGTGGCATATTGACCAAGTTGCCGCTCTGCAGATGCTCCCTGGCGGCACCAAGCTGAACTCCACCCAAAGTCACTTGCGACCTGGTAGTATGGGCCCTTAGTACCACTGGTGGGACACCCCACCCTGTTGCACAGGCCGAGCAAATTGCTTGCTTCACCCACCAGGCAAATCGAGGCCTTGGAGGCCGCTGCTCCCTTCCATGGTCCCCCAAACAATACAAATAACCGATCAGATGCTCAGAAAGACTGTCCGTTTAAGATACCCGCACAAGACTCGATGCAGGTCCAACAGATGCAACTTAAGATTCTCTCCGAAATCCTCCAATGCCGGAAAGGCCAGCAATGATATCGCCCGATTCAGGTGGAAACGGGAGACCACCTTCAGGAGAAATGCAGGTACAAGCCGCAAGACCACTCTCTCCTTGGAAAACAGCAGAAACTGGTTTCCTACAGGACAGAGCCTGAAGCTCAGAAACCTGCCACGCAGAACAAATTGCCACCAAAAAGAGTCTTTAAAGGTGACATCTTTCAATGATACTGAAGCAAGAGGCTCAAAAAGAGGACCCGTCAATACCACTAACACCAGGTTCAGATTCCATGGTGGAACCACAGCCCACATAGGGCGGACCTATCTTACTGCCATCAGGAAGCGTATCAAATTCCGGGTGGGCTCCCAAGGAGAGCCCCTAGAGTAGCCCCTGAAAACAGTAAAGAACTGCCACCTGTACCCTCAGGGAGCTAAGCAACAGACCTTTTTCTAGGCCGTCCTGCAAAAACTGCAGAATGTGCAGGAAAGAACACGATAGGGAGGACACCCCCCTGGAAGCGCACCAGTCTTCCAACACTCCAGATGCTGACATAGGCCAAATTCGTGGACTTC
Organism: Ichthyophis bannanicus; assembly: GCA_033557465.1. Taxonomy (NCBI): domain Eukaryota; kingdom Metazoa; phylum Chordata; class Amphibia; order Gymnophiona; family Ichthyophiidae; genus Ichthyophis; species Ichthyophis bannanicus. The sequence continues at coordinate 486,843,948 of CM066037.1, forward strand.
TTCCTAGATCTCAACATGGTCGCAATCACGGATGCAGAATAGCCTTTCTGCTTCACACACGTCCTCTCAAGATCCAAGCCGTAAGCAAGAAACAATCCACTTGGGGCATCAACACTGGCCCGACAGAGAAGGTTCATCCTGTCTGGGAGCTAATATGGCTTGTCTATCAATAATCATCTCAGGTCCGCATACCATGGCCAATCCACCACAATGAGGATCACCCGCCCCGGGTGAGCTTCTGTACGTTGCAAGAGCCGTTCCACCAGCACTTGAGGTGGAAACACACAGGAGACAATCCACCAGCCATTGTGTCAATGTGTCCAACCCTTCAGAAATATGCTCCCTGCGCCTGCTGAAGAAACGACCTGCTTTGGTGTTCTCCAGAGTAAGCTATTAGATCCATCACTGGCATTCCCCAATGCACTGTGATGTTATGGAAAACTGCTGCGTTCAACTCCCACTCGTCGGTGTACACACGGTGCCGACTGAGGAAGTCTGCCTGAATGTTGTCCTTGCCAGCCACATGTGCTGCTGAGATGGCCCTTAGATTTTCTTCTGCCCATAGAAGCAAGGACTGACTCTCAGCCAACAGGGTTGCACTGCCCATGCTCCTTTGCCAACTGATGTGTGTCACCATGGTTGGTTGTCCAAGCAAACTTTGACCAAGTCTGGGCTACAAGGAGTCAGAAGAATTGCAGGGCCACAAAGACTGCTCATTTCTTTTTTTTTTTTTTTTTTTTTTTTTTTTTTGAAACTTTTATTTTCATTTTACAACAAGCAAACGAAACAACAAACCAAAGGAGACAAATACAAACATACACATAAGGAAAGCAACCCCAATTACCCCCCACCCCTAAGCTTCTTCTCTGGAACTGAGGAGTATCCTCAAAAAGGCGTATACATATAGCAGTGACTATACATCCAAACACACAAAAGAAGATCAGCAATACAGACTGAGCTTGTGAAATAAATTTAAACAGTCAGATGGGAGCATTTAGCATTTTAGCATTTGAAAACATAATCGTGGAGTATCCTCCATTCAGACAAAGGATAGAGGGCCTGAGCGGAAGAAGCCAACAGATGAGGTATTCGTTCATATTCACTGTATAGACTGACAGGATGCCACCATTCATTGAAATTAAGAGGGGACCTATTTTTCCCCCCAGTATTTTCCAGTAATATTGTAGTACCGGGCATTCAAACATAATATAAGTTAGCATGTGAATGGCCGTGCGGCATATCAAAAATCTGTTGCGCTGGGTAGCGGTCATTTGACTAACCTATCAGAAGTAGAGAAACTTCGGTCAAAGCTAACATCCATTGCTATAGCTTGCAGAGACTTCTTAATCAAAATGGCTACCCCCACACCGCTTGGAAACAGCGGAGGAGAAGGCAGTCGCCATATTAGGCGTGGTATTAAGTTTCAATGCCGCAGCGGAATTTAAATGCATTTCCTGAAGAAACATTAACTTAACATGCACATGATTAAGATAGCTGAGGGTTTTCTCTTTCTTTTGATTGGACTATTAATGCCGTTTAAGTTTTATGAGAAGATCTGACACAAGGCCATCAAGAAAGATTATAAATTCTGAGAAAGAACACAATAATGTACACAGTTTCCCAATGTCCCTCATCTTAACTATGGATGACTGTGCACATAACATAATAATCAATGAGTTAAGGAGAATCATGGAAACGCCCCGTATAAAAAATAAGCACCGAGGTGCACCAGAGAAGAAGCTAAACCCCAGAAATTACTGGCGACCTAATGTCTGCGGGGAGAAACTCCAGAGAGGGCCCAAGCTAAAACATATAACCTGTAAAGCTATGCATGTTTCAAATCCCACCGAGGTGCACATCATGGAGGGATAGAAGGCCAAGTAAATTATAGATAGAAAGAAAAGTCCAAACAGTCTCTATTCCAGGCTGGGATCACCGCGTCGGGCCGTTCAAGATAGCGGGTAAATCCGGCGAGTTACAGATCAAAATTGTTGAATCATAGTTGTCGGATTAGCGCATCTGATCTGCGTTATGTGGAGTCCGAAAACATTGCTTGGAGATCGGGATCTTCGGATGTTACGGCTGGGTTATGGAGAGTCATTCTGAGCTTCACTAGATATATTAGGCCAAAGTGAGCCTGTAGTTATGGAAGTCCAGGGCGAAAAGCAAGGAGTCTCCTCCGTCGGTCGACTGTGGACTTTGCCACGTCAGGGGAAAAGAAACTTTATGACTTTCAAATTCAAGATGATAGTTCGCCCGGGCAGCAGTGCGAATTTGCTCTACTTACTGGTATCGCAATAATCGAAAAATGAGAGCCCGAGGAGTCGTTCGATTGAGCGCCAGATTAGCAGGAACACGATGCGCTCGGTCAGTCTCCAGATCTCTGTAAATAGTAATCTTTAGCAAGGGGGGGAGAGTTTTGCCCAAGAATTCTCGCATGTCTCCTGCTCTCACATCCTCCGGTACTCCAATGAGCCCCATATGGTTGCGACCAGCGCGATCATTGCTATCCTCCAGCTCTTTTTGAAAATTCTGTGTCATACGCTCAACCTTGCCCAATTTCACCAAGCGCACCGCGTGCGAGTCAAGGACCTCCGCCATGTTGTCCTGTCGTAGTGGGAGACTTTCAAGCCGGCTCTGAAGTGTGCCAAAGTCTTCACGCATGGTTCGGAGCGCCGCTCCGTTGGATTGTACCAGCTCCTTCACACCGCGTATCGCCTCCAAGATCTCCTGTGGCGTAGCGGGGTTTCCCCAAAGTGGGGCCATCTTTTGTGGGGAAGAACTCTATTTTGGAATGTTTTCCGTGTGAAGAAGAGGGAGACCCGAGGTCCAGTCGCACTGGTTCGTGGCCCGCCGTTCCCCCCGAGGCACCCCGGTAAGTTCAGAGCAAAAAATGAAATTTATGCAGGTATTAATTCAGGATTCTGAGTAGGCCTCTCGGGAGCTTCAACGCAAAGCGTCTATCCCGCTAGACATCAGGCTCCGCCCCCCAAAGACTGCTCATTTCTAATCTGTTTAATCGACCAGGAGGCATCCTCTGGTGTCCATCATACTTGATTCACCTGAGACAGACAATGTGCTACCCACCCTGTGAGTCTGGCATCAGTCATGACTAGGATCCACTGCGGCTGCTCTAGCGGGACCCTCGCTGTAACCTTGTTCCTCCGGAGCCAACAGTCCAGACTATGACGAGCCTGGGCTGTGCACGGTACCTTCCAAGACAGCAACTAATGTTGAGGGGACTGGATGGACAAGAGCCTGTTGGAGGGTCCGCATGTGTGCCTAAGCCCAAGGCACCATGTCTAGTGCTGCCGCCATGGACCTAAGCAGCTGTCGGTAATACCACGACGCTGGCACCTTGGGCTTCAGAAATTTCTGAATCTACACTTGCAGCCTGACCACTCTCTCCTCTGGCAATGACGCTAACCCTGCCAGAGTGTCAAACTGCACCCTGAGGTAAACCAGCTGCTGCACAAGCCAGAGCAGACTCAGCTAAGTTGACCACCTAGCCCAGGCATTACAACAGCTCCATCACCCACTGGGTGACTGCCACCCCCTCGGCTTCTGGTTTTGGACAATTGCCCGAATTAACCAAATGGACACACTCTCTCTACAGAACCAAATCCACCAGGGAGGGACCTGGACTGGCCTGCAGGTATGCAAGGAAAGACAATTAGCAGGTAAGGTCTAATTTTGCCATGCAAAATGTGCTGTTGAGTTGATGCTGACTCCTGGCGACATCGCAAAGAATGGAGAGCAGGGAAACTTATCCAAGGCCGCAACAGATGCTAGTGGGAGTCAAACCCTGATCTCTTGGTTATCGGGCCAATGCTCTGACCACTAGGCTACTCCTTGACTCACTATTTCTGTTGTATTATGTAAATCAATGAATGTTATGTTGGTATGTACCCTGCCTAGAATTGGAAATACGCAGGTAAAAAATATTTTAAAATGGAATATACCTATCCCTAGAGGGGTCAGTCTTGGTGTACCTGAGTTGAACTCTCCGTGAGCAATCGCTTAAAAGGTGTGAACTAAAAATTAAATCTTGTTTCATCCAGACATGAGCCACTTGTAGTGTATCTGAACATAAGCAGTCTTCCAAATTAGAAGGAAAGAGATTACAGCCACGTATATGATAACAAAATTGTATCTCAGTAGTTATAACAGCTATTGTAGGTGGGGAGAAAAATGATTCTTTGATTTAAGACAGAAACTTTAAGGTGGCAAGTGTTCATACCCCAACCACCACCACAACTCAAGGTTTCAAAAACTCTATTCTGTAGCAGTTCTGAATTTTTTAGGGTAAGCAATATGCAAATTCAACTTTTTCTGAAAGATATGTGAGTATAATGTATAATAATCACTGCAAATGTACTGCAAACCTGATCTAGTTGTGGGTCCCAGTAGATTAGATATGGAAAAATGTCATTTTCTCTACTTGGGGGAAAAAAACACCTGGTGTTGCAGTTTAAAAAAATATGACTCCCGCTTACCCCATCCATGGGTGTCGACTTAAGCAAAATGAGGTTGGTCCTACACTAGCAGATCTCATTTTTAAAATGACAGCAGCGAGCGCTATTTTGTTCTATGGATGTAACGCAACTGCCCAACAAAATGGCACGTCTCAGGGTTGAATGACACAATTTTGAAACTCAAACTTCCTAAGTTGCAGAGATTGGGAGTTTCCCCTGCCTCATTTTCAGTAGGGGAGATTCTGAGGAGTCCTGGGGCATAGAAAAAGGCCAGGAGAAGTTCAAATATTAATATTTCATGGATGATTTTCTGTTTCAGAAATGAAAAGAAAATGAGACCCTCTTGAAATTTAAGTTTTTTTATTTTTTAATAAGGGGATTTTTTTTCATTGCATTACAAATGGATACATATCCCTACAGTAACTTGACAATAGTTGAGAAAATAAAGGTTAAAGTGTGTGTGTGTGGTTAACTTCAACCGCACCCCCCAGACTAAATTGTCCTTGAGTTTACCTACCTAACATGCTTTTCTTAAGCTTATTTTGTACTAGCTCGTTCTGGCAGCTATCTTGCTTGTTTTACTTTTTTTTTTTTTTTTTAAGTTTGCCCAGCATTACTTTAAATACAGGTGATCTTGGGCCGGAAGGACTGGGGTTTCTAGTCCAACAGGTGCTCCTTGTGGTCTTGGGCAAGCCACTTAACCCTCCATAGCCCATGTTCCCTGTAAAATAGTTATCTCCAAGTTATAATATCATGTTCAATGTAATTTCTGTTTGTTCAATGTAAACCGCACTGATGCAGAATAGCGCGGTATATAAGAGAATGTAAATAAATAAATAAATAAATAGGAGTGCACCAGAATTCCCTCCTGCCTCAGGACTGCTGCCACCACCACCACCATGATCTTGGAAAAGGACAAAGCCCCAAAAGGACAAAGCCCTGAACCGAGTGTCCACCGGGAACCGCAAAATACAGGTACTGTTGATGGTCTGGTCGAATGGGAAAGAGTAGTTACTCACCTGTAACAGATGTTCTCCAGGAGCAGCAGGAATCAGTCCTCACTTATGGGTGACATCGACACCGATGGAGCCCCCGTGCGGAGCATTTCCCCAGCTTTCTAAGAAAGCCTTTGGGAATACTGCACGCATGCGCGGTCCCCTTCCCACCTAAAGGTGCCATCTTGCTCAGTCAGATGACATAGCTAAAAGACAGCACAAAAAAAATGTAAAAATAAACTATGTACAACTGCAACTCTCAGGGGAGGAGGGAGGGTTGTGAGGACTACAAAAGGGGACTGTTACTTCTGGAGAGAGATCTGCAATTGTGAGTATATACACTTCTGGGAATTTTCTGTAAGGAATTCTTTGTATTAAAGCTAATTAATCTGTGAACCCACTATTTTTTGTTAAATCAGTCAGGGCCCAGTAGCAGCAGTTTAAGTTTAAATTTAACACACAGAAGAGACCTTTCTGGTAACATATCATACCCAGCAGAGAACTTGTAGTTTACATTTCATAATAAGTTAGAGCCTAGCAGCAGCAGCAGCAGAGCTATAATTTAACATTTAAAATCAAATAAGAATATAGCTTACCTCAGCAGCACAGGACAGGGTACTGTGTAGCAGCCCTCTTTTAATAAGTGTTAAAAGATAGAAAGCAGAGGGTTGGGCTAAATGGCCAATTTTCCCAATGGAGAAAAGTGAATAGTGGTGTACCCCAGGGATCTGTGCTGGGTCCGCTGCTTTTTTGACATATTCATAAATGACCTGGAAAGTGGAATAACGAATGAGGTTATCAAATTTGCAGATGACACAAAACTATTTAAAGTGGTTAAAACCCAAGAGGATTGTGGAAAATTGCAAGAGGATCTTGATAAATTGGAAGACTGGGCATACAAATGGCAGATGAAATTTAATGTGGACAAGTGCAAAGTTATGCACCTAGGGAAGAACAACCCAAACTATGGTTACACGATGCAAGGTTCCACATTAGGAACCACCACCCAGGAAAAAGATTTAGGCGTCATTATGGATAGCATGTTAAAACCCTCGGCCCAGTGTGCAGCAGCAGCCAAGAGAGCAAATAGAATGCTAGGTATCATAAGGAAAGGAATGGAAAATAAAACAAAAGATATTATAATGCCTCTATATCGTTAGATGGTGAGACCGCACCTTGAATATTGTGTGCAATTCTGGTCGCCGTATCTTAAAAAGGATATAGCGTTATTAGAAAAGGTTCAGAGAAGAGTTACCAAAATGGTAAAGGGGATGGAAGGATACTCCTATGAAGAAAGACTAAAAAGGTTAGGGCTCTAACCTGGAAAAGAGACGGCTGAGGGGAGATATGATAGATGTCTATAAATTAATGAACGGAGTGGAACGGGTAAACGTAGATCAATTGTTTACGTTATCAGAATATAGAAAGACTAGGGGACATGCAATGAAGCTACAGGGTAAACTATTTAAAACTAATAAAAGAAAATATTTCTTCACTCAATGTGTAATCAAACTCTGGAATTTGTTACCGGAGGATGTAGTAAAGGCTGTTAGTGTAGCTGGGTTTAAAAAAGGTTTGGACAAGTTCCTGGAGAAAAGGTCCATAAACCATTATTAAGAAGGGACCCAGGATATCAATGCTTGACCCAGTACAAGCATTGCGGAATCTGTGTCTTTTGGGGAAACTGCTAGGAACGTATGACCTAGATTGGCCACTGTTGGAAACAGGATAAAGAGCTTTATGGACCTTAGTCTGACCCAGTATGGCATATCTTATGTTCTTATGAGGACTGATTCCTGCTGCTCCTGGAGAACACCTGTTACAGGTGAGTAACTACTTTTTCTCCAGGACCAAGCAGGAAGTCAGTCCTCACTTATGGGACTCCCAGCTTCAGGCTACCGGGGACCCAGAGCTGAAAAATGAGCTCCCTCTAGCCGCAGCATCAGAGAAAGGATTTCACTGAAACATACCCCCACCGGTAGCCCAACCAGAGGGCTGGAGGTTAGGAGTTGCCTAAACCTCAAAGAGATTCCGGAGCCCTGCCTGACTGAAAGCACTGTCCCTACGGGACTCCCTCTCCAGGCAGTAATGGGCCACAAAAGTCTGGCTTGAGGACCAAGTTGCAGCCCTATAGATGTCTGCCAACGGTACAGAGCGGAGATGAGCTACTGAGGCAGCCATTGCCCTGACACGGTGGGCTGTGACCCGACCCTGCAAGGGAAGGTCAGCTGCCCTGTAAGCCCAGGCGATACAGTCAGCCACCCAGATGGACAAGGTACGCTTGGAGACAGGTAACCCCAAGTTATTAGGATGAAAAGATACGAAGAGCTGAGTAGCCCTCCTATGCCCCTGCGTACGCTCAAGGTAGAAGGATAAGGCCCTCCTACAGTCCAGGGTATGCAGGACTGTTTCAGCCCGGCTGGCATGAGGCCTAGGGAAGAACGTTGGAAAAACCACCTCCTCGTTGAGATGGAAAGAGGAGACAACCTTTGGGAGGAACTTATGAGTCCTAAGGACTACCCTGTTCCTATAGAAGCGAGTGTATGGCCTGTCACAGACCAGGGCTTGAAGCTCACTCACACATCTGGCCGAGGTCAGGGCTACTAGAAAGAGAGTCTTCCAAGAAAGGAAGCGGAGAGGACATGTAGCCATCAGTTCAAAAGGTGGGCGAGTCAGTCGCTGCAAGACCACATTCAACCCCCGCTCAGGGGCCGGTGAACGGAGAGGAGGCTTGAGCAATAGCAAGCCTCTGAGAAATGTGGACACCAAGGGATGAACTGACAAAGAGTGTCCCTTCCACCAGAGAGTGGTGAGCTGCCAAAGCAGAGAGGTGGACCCGAACAGAATTGGACTTAAGGCCTTGAGTGGACAAGTGCAGCAGGTACTGAAGCACTACTGGCACAGTGCAGGCGAAAGGATCTTCCTTGCGCTGCTGACACCACAAGGAGAACCTTCTCCATTTCAGGGCATAGGTTTTCCTGGTGGATGGCTTTCTAGAGGCCAAGACCACCTCTTCCACTTCCTGAGGCAAGCCCCAGGGAGCCAACACTACCCTTGCAGCCTCCAGGCCATCAAATTGAGAAATTTGGGATTGGGGTGTAGAAGGGAACCCTGATCCTGAGAGAGAAGATCGGGTTGCAACCCCAGAGATAGAGGTGTGTCCACTGCTAATTGAAGCAGAAATGGGAACCAGGGCTGCCTCAGCCATCTGGGAGCTACCAGAAGTACCGAGGCCTTGTCCCTTAGAATCTTGAACAATGTTCGGGCCACCAGAGGTGTGGGAGGAAACGCATATAGGAGGCCCTGGGACCAAGAAATCAGGAAGGCATCCGCTGCTAACCTCAGAGGGTGCGGTTGCCTGGAACAGAACCTGGGTAGCTGGTGATTCAGGGGACTGGCAAAGAGATCCATGGATGGAAATCCCCACTTCAGAAAAATTTTCTGAACCACCAACGGATGCAGTTGCCACTCGTGGGGCTGCAGAATCCTGCTTGACCTGTCTGCCAGGAAGTTCTCCTGGCCAGGGAGATACACAGCTTTGAGAAACATGCTGTGCTTGAGCGCAAAGGAACACAGGGCCTGTGCCTCCTGGCACAGGGGTCTGGATCCCGTGCCCCCGTTTGTTCACACAGAACATGGCCACTTGGTTGTCTGTCTGAACCAGAACAGCCTGGTGAGCCAAAGGGTGAGAAAAGGTCTTGAGTGCTAAACGAATAGCCCGCAGTTCTAGTAGGTGGATCTGTTGCGTGGCCTCCCATGGAGACCACAGGCCTTGAGTGCACCGTTCTAGACAATGCACACCCTAGCCCTGCAAGGAGGCATCTGTCAACACCACTGTGGGGACAGGCATCTGAAAAGGCATCCCCTGAAGTTGGGGGGGGGGGGGGTGTAGCCACCACTGCAGGGAATTCAGGAAGGGTTTGGCACCCTTACTTTGTCTGCGAGGCTCCTTGTGGCTTGCTTGCACTGAGCTCTGAGGCACCACTGTGCAGGCCTCATGTGGAGGCGGGCATTGGGGGAGTCACATGTACTGTCGACGCCATGTGGCCTAGGAGCTGTAGACAGTGGGGCAGAAACCCTTGGCATGCTGAGAAACCGGGATGCCAACTCCATGAGCCTTTGAGCCCTGTCTTCTGGCAAGTAAGCCCTTGCTTGCAGAGAGTCCAGCTGCGCCCCTATGAACTCTAGGTTCTGGGAGGGGAGCAAAGTGGACTTTGCAAAGTTTATGACAAAGCCTAGGTGTTGAAGGAGTGATACAGTTCGAAATGTGGCCCGCCTGGCCTCCTATTAAGTCTGACCCCTGATGAGCCAGTCGTCCAGATAGAGGAAGACAAAAAACACCTTGATTCCTCAAGTAGGCCGCCACCACAGCTAGGCACTTTGTAAAGACCCTTGGGGCGGAGGTTAGGCCAAAGGGCAGTACTCTGTACTGGTAATGGTTCCCCCCCCCAATGAACCTGAGGTACTTTGTGGTCTGGATGAATGAGGATGTGAGTGTGCGCATCCTTTAGATCTAAGGAGCATAGCCAATCTCCCTGCTGGAGGTAAGGGCAGAAGTGTTCCAAGAGTAAGCATCTTGAACTTTTATTTCTCCAAAAACTTGAGGTTCCTGAGGTCTAGAATAGGCCTGAGGCCACCGGTTCTCTTTGGCACGAGGAAGTACCTGGAGTAGAAACCGTGCCCCTGCAGGCGAAGAGGTACAGGCTCCACCGCCTTGTCCAGAAGCAGACCTTGAAGTTCTTGGAGGAGGAGGTCTATGTGTAGAGGAGGCCTTAGAGGCTCTCCTGGGAAGTATGCAGGGGGCAACTGCTGGAAATGGAGCATATAGCCTCTGTGGACTATGCTCAACACCCAAGCATCCCCTGTAATGGGTGGCCACCTGTGGGCAAACAGGGCTAGACGACCTCCTGCGCAGGAATGGGGCAGCAGAGGTGGAAAGGCTATGCTGAGGGAATCAAAAAACCCCTCCCTGCTGAGGAGCCGGAGCCGGAGGCTTTGGGGTCTTCTGCCTATGGGGCCCATGTCCCTGCCGGGGAGCTGGGGAGGCCTGGTACTGAGGGAAAGGTTTGTAGGCAGCCGCCTTTCTCGGGTAAAAGGACTTTTTAACCGAGCCCTTTTTGTGAGAAGGGGCAGAAGTTTTTCTGGACAGCCTTGTCCTAGTCAGGCGCTCGGTTTCGAACTCAGCCGCCTTCTTGGCCATGGGTTTGCCAAAAAGGTTTTCACCTTGGCAAGGGACATCGACCAACTTGTCCTGCACCCAGGGCTCGAGGTCCAATGACTGCAGCCATGCCTGGCGTCGGGCTCCGATGCCGGCTGCCGCTACACGAGCCGAAGCCTCGAAGCCATCGTAGGCCACTCGGGACATGAATTTCGAGCAGTCCCGGATTCCTGAGGACAAAGTCTGGAACCTCTGCAAAAGGTTCCCCGGAGAGGCCAGCAGAGAACCTGTCAATCTCTTTCGCCAGGTCTCGTAAGTACATGCCCATGCACAGCTGGTAGGACTGGACACAGCAAGCATTGAGCCCTGGAAGCACTTTCTGCTGAAAGCATCCAGGTTTCGGGCCTCCCTACCGGGAGGCACCAGAGTGCATCTTCTGGCTCGTCAGACGATGCAAGGCCGATTCCACCACCATGGAATGGTGCAGCAGCTGCGCCTTCTGGAATACAGGGCTCTTACGGAGTTGATAGATAGAATCGATCCGCTTGCTTAAAACCGGCACCGAGGCAGGTGCCTCCCACATCTGGAAGAGGAGCCGTTCTAGCATCGGAAGGACCGGCACAGTAAAGGCCTCCTTCGGAGCAGAGTCATACTGGAGGGCCTCGAGCTCCGCCTCTGGGTCAGTGGGAAATCGCCAACGCCTTGGCCATGTCCCTGACGAACTCCGAGAACCTGGTGTCCTCCGGTGGGGACCTACTCGGACTGCGGTGAGTCTGAAGGGATGCACTGAGTCTGAAAACTATCGGGGGACTCCTCGTCCTCCGTCTCCCACGCGGACTCATCTGAAGAGGAGTCGGGGGGCTCCGACCGCACGGGTCTCTGTGGCACCCGCCCCGACGCCAAAGGTACCGGCGTCGACGCTCTCGGTTCCGAGCGGGAGGTTGAGGGTGACTGTGACCGAGGACGACTTCGAGACTTCATGGTCTCGAGTATTGGCTCAGTCTCCGGGGTCGAGTAAGACGTCCCGGTGGTCGGGGCAGATGCACCAGCGAGGCTGGCCATCAGTACCTGCTGCTGATCCATGAAGGCAGACAGTCTGCACTCCAAGGCTGTCAGCCTGAGTCCAAGCTCAGGAGACTCAGCAGCCACCGACTGGCTCCCTCTGAGGAAAGTCCACGAGGACTTAAGTGTCCGACGGGTTCCGGCTCCATGCGAGGCATTTTGGACGGCTTCTCCTGTTCCAAGGGCCCGGGGCGGCGGTCGGGGGTCTTAGACCTAGCTCGAGGAACCAGGGACCTCTTCCAACGCCGCCCTCACAAGCCGTTTCTTTCTCTTACGGTCCCGATCGGGGGACCCCCTTTCCGAGGAACCCCGGCGATGCTCGGGATCAGACTCCCGAGACGTCGAGGCCTCAGACGAGGTCCGGGCCCGGCCGGAGGCAGAGTCCGAGAAAATCCTCTCTTTCTGATGCTGACGGCTTCGGAGTGCCTTGGTGAACATTTTGCCACACGGGCCACAGATCATAGGATAATGATCTGGGCCTAGGCACCGAAGGCAGCAGTCGTGTGTGTCGATGAGAGACATCAGTTTCTTGCACTGATCACACTTTTTGAAACCACTGGAAGCCATCGGGGAAAAAAGGGCCCCCGTGAAGTCAAAGGGCCGGCTTTCCAGGGAAAAGGCAAAAAAGGGCCCAAACGCCAGCCACGAAGGGCAAAAACCGAAAAAATAGAAGACGGGCTCGATACCGGTGTAACAAACCCAGCGGGAAGGGGAACCGGCATCGAACTGGAGAAAAAGGGCGAAGCAATCGCAAGAAAAAACGTCAACTTTTCCGGGTAACACGGACAGACGTCCGATGGGCTCCACGGAAAAAGAAAGACTGAGCAAGATGGCACCTTTAGGCGGGAAGGGGACTGTGCATGCACGCAGTATTCTCAAAGGCTTTCTTAGAAAGCTGGGGAAATGCTCCGCACGGGGGCTCCATCGGCATCAATGTCACCCATAAGCGAGGACTGACTTCCTGCTTGGTCCTGGAGAATGTGCAGATAAACCTCTGAAAGATCTAGAGTAGCCAAGAATTCACCCTGCCTCACCACCAGGATGACCGATCTGAGGGTTTCCATCCAGAATCCGCAGTGCATGATTGACATGTTTGAGATAGAGGATTGGGCGGAATGCCCCTCCCTTCTTGGGGACAACAAAATTTAATGACCAGACCCGCACTGGTTTTGAGGAACCGGCTCTACTGCCTTCAACTGCAAGAGACACTGCAGGGCGTTGTGAATCGTCTCTGCCTTGCCCAGCACCTTGCAAGGAGAGGGAATGAAAGTTTCGGCAAGAGGTCGAGCAAATTCCAGCATGCAGCCCTCCCAAATGATCTCCAACATCCACTGGTCAAAAGTAACTATAGTCCAGGCGGAGTAAAACTGCTATTGCAGACCTCCGATAGCCACCTCCACCTGGACCTGCCTGGTATTATTGTGGCTTCTTTGCCGGGATCTGAAGGCTGAAGGAGCCTCAACTGGCTCGCTAGAAACCTCGAAAGGGGTGCATCCGTGACCCATATCTATCCCACTGATAGGGAGCGAAATGAGTGGTGTGTAATCTTTTAAAGTCTCTGGACTATCCCTGCTGAGGGCCTCCCTGCTTGGGACCCTTTGGCCTATCATCAGGTAATCTCCCTCTCCTTTGGAGTCTCCCAGGTCCTTAAGCTGAAAGTTCACCGAGCCTGAATTTGGAGGCTGTATCGACCAACCAGTTCCAGAGCCACAGTGATTTTCTCGATCACACGATGAACCGAAAACAGAGCTGTTCCACCTTAAACCCCTGTAGCAGGGGATCCTCCAAGGTGTCCTCCACACCTGCAGAGGTCAGCGCCACGTTCAGGGCTGCTAGCTTCTCACAATGGACTACTCTGACGACAGTGAGATTGTTCCCCGGAGGACAGCTCATTTTTTTCCAGCCCCAGACTCCCTGGGTCTCCCAGAGGGTCCTTCTCCCCACTCCTTAAAGCCTGTGATCGCAGAGAGTCCTGATCTTGCCAGGCTCCCAACTCCCCATGTTGCCGCTTCAACAGGGGTATTAAATCTAAGGCTTTGGCCCCCTGTGATGCCCCAAAAGGCGGCTGTGCCCCTCTATTCAGCTGGGGAGCCAATACTGCCCCTGAAGATGCAGCCTGCTGTCTTAAGGCAATAAACCTTATGTAATACCAGAATAAAATCCACCAAAAAGGTTTGCTTCAATGGCTCACACTCACTCATCACTGCTTTCCCTGCCAGAGAAGCAGCAGCTTCCGCTCCACCCCCCCTTCCAACGATTTTGCTTTACCTTTCCCGCGCTTTACACCCTGTGGAGGAGAAGTCGTCAGGGTTCCCAAAATGACCACGATTCCTGCCAAAACCACAGTAAGCGCAGCCTCTGCCTGCTCTTGACACCACTGCCGATGGAGCCCCCATCACTGCCCCGGTGCCGACATGCTCCAGCGATCTGCCTAACCACAAGCAGAAGCAGCACAAATTTAGCTGACAGACAGACCACAGCTTCCCGCACAGAGCGGACAGGAAGGCAGCACCCCAGTAGCACAGCCCGCTGAAAAGGAAACTGGTGCCGGTCAAGTATCCCAGAGATCAGCCCCCACAGGGGGAGGAGGAAGAAGAGGGAACAGCAACCAGCCGCTTCTCTCGCCAGCCACGCACCTCTCTTCTTAATTTTCCTTTAGGTACTTTGCAACGACAAGAGATGCGGCAGGGATGGGAGGGCAAACGTATGTTCCTGCTGCTCGCAGGGTTAGGAGGCTCCCTGGGCTGTCTAGACACCCCCCACAGAAGGGCCTGCTACATGCAGTTTTTTACCCCTGGCTGGGGGAAGGAAAGGGAACCCGGAGCTCCTAGGCCACTTCACCCAGCTGCTTCTACAATGGCTGCTCAGCTGCTTTGCCAACCCTTACCACACAGCTATCTGAATAATCGGCCATTAAAATTCTGTTGCCCCAACCAGCCTGAAGCTCACCCAAAACTGATACAGTTTCCCTATCACTTTGCTGAAGGGACTTCAGGGAGGCCACTACACATGGGCTCCTCACTCAGCTGCTGAGGACAGACTGAATTCTGGAGCTGAAAGGGGAGCTCCTGTACTGGAACAGCAGAATGTTGTCAGGTTCAGCCCTCAGCTGCTGGTGGATGGAGACAATCCATGCGTAGTTGGACTGACTGAGTACGAAGGGGAATTTCCTTTACATTTTGTTTTCCCCTTTGCTCTTTCCAATTTAATTTCTTCCACTAGTTCCTCCTTCAGTCAACAGCAGCTACCACTTTGGGACCAGCTGGCACTGCTACCCCCCTCTTTCCTTGGCTCACAGCCTATAGCAATCTCATCTTGTTAAGTCTTGACAAATTGTGTGGATTTAGGAGCCAGGCCAAAATCTTAGGCGCCAGTGCTTGTTACCACCTTCTCCTCAAGTCCCTTCCCCCCTCCCAGTTGTCTCTTACACAGGTCTCGTTCTCAGGTCTCTTGAGAACACCACTAGAATTCCTACTCCATAGTGCAATGCTGGTGTACCTGTGTGCGTGGGATATGGCGGTGTCTTTGTGCGGGTGGGGTGCAGAGCTGGGGAGCCTCTATATGTGGTGCCCTTTCCTGTGTGTAAACGTGAAAGTGTGCATGGTTCAGAAATGAGATGTGTGCATGTGTATATAAAATGGAGCTGGGGTGTATGTCTGTCATGGGGAAGTGAGGTACTTGTGTGTGTGTTCTGGGGGACGGCAATGCACCTTTCAGCAAATACACATTGTGCCCTTTTGCATTCATTCCTTTAACCTCCACCAGCTTGCACGCTTCCATTCCCCCCCCCCCAACCTCTCCCCACTGTTCCCCTTCCAAACTTTCTCCACTTCTCCCTAGCACCCCCACACCCCTTTTTAGGGTTTTTTTGTTGTTTTTAAAGCTACTGGCCCTTTCAAGTTCTTACTACTTCATTAATCCCCCACATCCGGCCTAATTTTTTTATGCTTATATTTTGGACAAGTCCCAATCCGGCTGTCCTTCTGCTTTCCCCTCTTCTGCCCACAGGGATCTGATCTCCAGTGGGCAGACAGAAGAGGCTTTTGTCGCAATTGTGCCTCTCTGCTCATGGGAGATGGGATTCCCACAGCCGGCCTGCTACCCTCGAGACTGTGATTTCCCTCCTGTTCTGCCTGCAGGGTCCATTCCTGCAGGGCAGACAGGAATCTTTGCCATGATCACATCCACCCCCTTCTCTCCCATGGGCAAAAGACTGGATTTTTTGAATTACACGATAATTACACTTACTTGGTAATTGTAGTTCCTTGAGTGACAACAGTTCAGTCCTCTACCTCTGGGTTGTCAATCTACTCCTGCAGCTTGGAGACTGGTATGTCAGAATGACGACATCACTGGATATAGCCTGCTGCCCTCCTACTTCTATCCCAGTGTGAACTATTAAAGCAGACTCACAGGAGCAACAAATAAAGTAGCCAATCAAACGCTGTAACACAACTTATACTGATCGCCTAACCTGTAACCCCCTCCGGCAAGTCTTTCTTACACCCTGCGCTGCCAGAGAGAAAGTGACCACCACAACAAATTGAACTAATCTCGACTCACCTGTAACACTCTTCTGCTCGCCACCAAACCTGGATCCTCCTTGAAACATCTGGGAGGGAAGGAGGACTAAACTGTCGTCACTCAAGGAACTACAATTACCAGGTAAGTGTAATTATCATTTCCTTATCGTTCCTCCAGTTCAGTCCTCTACCTCTGGGATGTACTAGAGCAGTAATCATTGGGAGGGACCCTTCCAGCCAGCAGACAAAACCGCCGACCCAAAACAAGCATCCGAAGCCGCTGCTACGTCCAGCCTGTAATGCTTGCTGAAAGTGTGTAGCGACAACCAAGTCGCCGCCCTGCAAATGTCCCCTGGCAGAACCAAACTGTGCTCCGCCCAGGAACACGCCTGCGCTCTGGTGGAATGCGCCCGCAAACCAAAACGGGCACAACCCGACCTTGAAGCAAATAAGCGGAAGCAATCGCCTCTCTAAACCACCGAGCGATGGAAGCCTTAGCCGCTGCCTCACCTTTGCGCACTCCACTGAACAATACAACCGATCCGACTTACGGAAGGACTCAGTTACCTTCAAATACTGACGCAATGCTCTCTTCACGTCGAGACATCGAAGGCTGCAATCCGACTCGCCGCCCTCCATAGACCCAATAACGGGCAAGCATACCGACTGATTCAAATGAAAGGGAGATACCACTTTAGGCAAAAAGGACGGAACCAGACGTAGAACCACTTTCTCCCTGGAAAAAGATAAGAATGGTTCTAGCCGAACAAATCGCCACCAGAAACACTGTCTTTAACGTCAAATCCTTCACTGATGCATGACGCAAAGGCTCAAAGGGAGACTTGGCTAACGCCGCGAGGACGAGATTGAGATCCCACGGCGGAATGCACACCCTACATGCCGGCCGTAATCTAGCGACCGCCTTCAGGAAGCAACCCACATCAGGGTGAGCCCCTAAAGACACTCCATTGACCCTGCCCCGATAACAGGAAAGGGCTGCCAACTGGACGCGCAAGGAACTGGCTGCAAGACCTTTATCAAAACCGCCCTGCAGAAACTCCAAGACCAACACCAACGGAACAGAAACAGTGGCTGCCCGAACCTGACGTCGAACACCAATCCTCAAAAATATGCCAGACCCGCACATATGCCAAAGAGGTTGAGTGCTTTCGGGCTCTAAGCAAAGTTGCCACGACCGCCGACGAATAGCCTTTCTTTCTCAGCTTAGCCCTCTCAATGGCCATACCGTAAGCGAGAATCGATCCACCTGAGGCATGAACAGCAGACCCTGCCACAACAGATCCGCTATCACCGGAAGCCGCCAGAGCACATCATCCAAGAGGCGCACTAGGTCCGCGTACCAAGGGCGCCTTGGCCAGTCGGGCGCCACCAACAGGACTTTCCCCGTGTGCGCTTCGATCTTTTGAACCACTCTGCCTATCAATGCCTATGGTGGAAAGACATATAAAAGACCGGACGGCCACTGTCGTAACAGCACGTCTATGCCCTCCGACATTCTTTCTCGCCTTCTGCTGAAGAACCGGGCAACCTTTGCCGACCGGAAAGTCGCCATGAGGTCCATCACCGGAGTTCCCCAACGATCTATAATCTATGTGAAAACGTCGGGATGCAGCTCCCACTCCCCCGCATCCACCTGAACTCTGCTGAGGAAGTCTGCTGTGACATTGTCCTTCCCTGCAATGTGCGCTGCCGAGATCGCGGACAACCAAATTTCTACCCAGGCAAACAACTCATCCGCTTCTTCCTCCATTGCGGCACTTCCCGTGCCCCCCTGGCGGTTGATGTACACCACCGTCGCCGAGTTGTCGGAGAGCACCCGTACGGGTCAACTGCGCAGCACATCCTCAAACGCCTGAAGAGCCCGGAAAACAGCTCGAAGTTCCAGACGGTTTATCGACCATGAGGCCTCCAGAGGAGACCAAAGCCCCTGCACAAACTGGCTCCCGCAGTGGGCTCCCCAGCCCACTAGGCTGGCATCCGTCAACAACGGAAGCCACTCCGGCTGCTCCAGCGGCATTCCGGCTGTCAGCGACGACCGGAGTAACCACCAACGAAGAGACCACCTGACTTTGATCGGACAAGGAAGTCGCTTGTTCAAGGAATCGTCCTGATGCAACCAGCGGCGGAGTAGCACTCTTTGGAGAGGCCGCATATGGACCTTGGCCCATGGCACCACTTCCAACGTTGCCACCATGGTGCCCAGCACCCGGAGATAATCCCACACCGACTGTGCTGGCACTGACAAAAACTGCCGGACCAGGAACCTCAAGCCCTCGGCCCGCTTGTGCGGCAGAAACACTTGCCCCCTCCTTGTGTCGAACAGGACTTCGGAGGTATTTGAGGTTCTGGGTGGGCTTCAAATGACTCTTGGTTGTGTTGACTATCCAACCAAGACCCTGCAAAAACTTCACCACCCTGTCACCCGGATACTCTCCTCCTCGGACTTGGCTCGGATCAACCAATCGTCAAGATAAGGGTGGACTAGAATGCTTTCTTTGCGCAATGCTGCTGCCACCACCACCATGATTTTGGTGAAGGTCCGCGGCGCCGTGGCCAGACCGAAAGGCAAGGCTTGGAACTGATAGTGACCCCAAGGAAGAGCGAACCGTAGAAATTTCTGATGAGCTATCCGGATGGGTATGTGCAAATACGCTTCCGTAAGATCCAGAGATGTCAAGAATTCCCCACGATGCACCGCCATTATGACCGACCGCAGGGTCTCCATCCGGAAATGCGGTACCCTTAAACAACGGTTCACGGCCTTCAGGTCTAGGATGGGCCGTAACGTGCCGCCCTTCTTCGGCACCACGAAATAAATAAATAGGAGTACCGACCCATGCCGTAATTGGTTTTGGGGACTTCTACCATGGCTCCCAACTGAAAGAGTCGTTGCAAGGTTCCGCGAACCTTTGCCGTTTTCTTGGGGCCCCTGCAAGGGGACATGACAAAGGAATCCCGCACGGGCCTTGAAAACTCCAGAGCATAGTCGTGCTGAATTATCTCCAACACCCACTGGTCGGAGGTGATGTGGGTCCAAGCGGAAAGAAACTCCCGAAGCCGCCCGCCTATGGGAGGCCCTTCCGCCAGGACCCGCCTCGCTTCATTGTGACTTACGCGATGTGGATGCAGGGTTGGAGGAGAACCCTCTATTTGCCCCCTGAAACCCACGAAGGTCTTTGTAGACTTGCTCGGGCTGCCAAACGTTTAGTTGCGCCACCAATCCCATCACAAGGTGATTTTCCATGGCTTGTGCCGAAAAAGTTCCATTCAGCCTCGATATTGAAATAATTTTTGTGGTTGCATAAATTGACGACGTTTTTGTAGTTTTTATATTGCGCTGCTGAGCCATCACTGAAGTAGTATATTTTCGTAACATCTGCTTGGGTCAACAAAAATTTGATAAACTTCTGAATAAACACGTGTAGTGACACGGTATCACGTTGATCGGAAATTATGCAACAATTAACAATTTGCAAGGTGCCCACTTTGTCTGCATAATAAGCAACAAATGGATGTACTGTGGCCTGTGAATTTTCCCAGTGAAAGCCCTGGGCAGCATATTGGACAACAAATGAGTAATTTTCGGCAAAGTCCATCAAAACAATGAACTCCGTTTCTTTTATGTCAGCTTTCAGTGACTTCAGATATTCATTTTGGTGTTTGAAACAAAATGATGGCCTGTCAGCTTCCAAATTTTGCTTGAAAGTTTTTCAACAAAGTTGTCCACTGTTAATATGATTGTTTCCAGTGTTTCTCGGTCAGTGTGAATCCATTGTTTGAATTCAATTGATTCCTCTGCATCATAATCCTGGAATATTTCATCCAAATACGCTACAAGTGATTCTTCGCCAGGGCAGCTTTGGTATCTTTGTAGCATACATTCCTTGGAATTCAGGTCACACACTGTCTTTTCCATTAGCAGCTTGTAGTCCTCTTTAATATTTGCACCTGCAGCATGAGCTTTACATTCTGAAATATACCGCAGACGCAAACAGAATGCATGCCTGAAGCACCAACAGTCACACACCACTTTGGCCTGAGATCACAGAATTTTGAAAAACCAATTTCTGCTCCAAATTTATTATGATATGCTACATACAACTCTAAGATTACACAACAGCAACCGTTTTTGAACTTTGACACCATCGAGTCGCACTGAAATGCAGTCTTTTTTGCCAGGACACATTCTGCTAAATTCATCATCTTCACAGAAATCCTCGACTCTTAGCGACTTCCTCCGATAATGGTTTGCCAATTTTTGCATCAGGTAAAGCACAAATGCCTTTGTCTTTCTTGACTTTTCGGGCCATTTTGACCATACGTTCAGAAACGCCAAACTTCATTGCTGTTTCGTTTATTGACCAACTTTTTGGGGCCAAATTCAACAATTGAACTTTTGTTGACCTATTGGATATATCAATCTTTGCTTTCATTTCTTTAATAAGCTCAGTGTAATCGCTACATAGACTGTATTCTGCAGATAGACTAGATTGTTCAACATTGTCAGCCACTCCAGCAGCAGAAATTTTTTTTGTTACCACGTTCTGTGTGCGCTCAACTTTTGTTTCAAATAGCCAGCTTTGTCTCTACTGCTTATTCTTCGTATTTTTAATGGAGAAGTGCCTAAAGCAGTCAAGCTTTGATCAAGGGTGTCCAAGGCATCTGGATCAAAATCATCCGAAAATGAAGATGCTGTCGCTTCAACCATAGAAGCATATTTTGCTTTGCACCTGATGCAAATTTTCTGGCCTGGCTTTACATTCATTTTGGTCACTTTTTTCAAGCCCTCAGACATGGCTAAAGTTACTTTTGATAATCCACTTTTAGTGACATGATTCTGCTTTTCAAACGGATTGCAACACGACTTTTGGTTCATTTCATATTTGCTGAGATACTGTGCTTGGTGATGCAAGCAGATACTGTCACTGTCTGTAAGGTCAACTTCTGGATCGTCGAGTAATAAGCAATTTCTCGCTTGCTGACAAGCAGCTCACAGAATTGAGCCCAGTTTTATTGGAATAAAATGAGCCATGGTGACATTTTGATGACAATTTTTGTCCAACGGTACATTTAGGCATAGGAGGATTGTTATCAAGTGATTCGATGTCCATTTTGAAGTAAATGAATTAGTAAATGTGTACCAACTAATGCTAATCTGAAAATCTATACGTTAAGCTCACGACATATATGCACTTAACAGTTATTGAGCAACTCCTATGGAAATAAATGAGTTTTAAATATAACATTTGGATAACGTTACAACTGCAGGTTGAATTACATGCCTTTGTCAAGTATGGTAATGTCCTCTATGTTTACCCCTCTTTTCAGGGTATTGTACGCCAGGGTTAGTAAATTAAATCCGCTTTTCTAGAAAGCTTAAAACATGCTCTAATGAAATTGGTTTCAAAACGATTTTAGAAAATACTTGTGTAAAAGGAGGTTAAAAATTCCCTATTTTTACGTTTTTGCAAAAGATCATCAACTTTACACTTAATTTGTTAAATAACGGAGAATGCTAAGAGCATGAAATTATAAAATTCAAGAACTTCAGTACATAGAGGTATTATGTGCAAAATTTCACACTTTTTAATTGATTATTTAGGAAGCTGCATAATGTCTAATTTTTAATTTTTTTAGAACGTCAATTTTTTTGGCTGACTTTGCTGCAATTTATCTACTTCTGACATATTCAAAAAATATCATCATCAGTATCATTAAATAGAGCGCAAAAAGTTGTACAGAATAGTCAAGTTTCATTTTTTATAATAAAATAGCAAAGAAAATATAGGGTCTCAAAGTTGCTGAAATCTCAGACTCATACTGTACAAAGTCAAGGTATGTGATCAGACAAACGACTATATCTCAGAAAGTATTCCACGAGAGAATCTAAAACTTTACCAAAAGTTAGTTTGAGACACATGGTAGTGTACATACAAAATTTCAGCAAAATCCAAGATGGTCGAGCGGGGCACTTTTTATACACTAGACCACTTGACATGGAATGACCCTAATGCTCTGGGGCACCATGGGTGCTCGGCTCCGAGTGGTCTTGAGAGCTCCTTGATGTCGATGCACCACTAGTGTCCAGTGCAGCCTTTGAAGCCATGGAAACCGGTGCAGTCAATGCAGATGATGCTAGATCGGACTTGTGAGCACCAAAAGTGATTTGCAGTGCTTCTCTCGACCTTTGAGGCCTCTTTTTGTCATCTGCAAACACAAATTACAAGAAGAGGGCTGATGATCAGGTCCCAGGCACTGGAGGCACCAGCTGTGCGTATCCATGGCAAATATGGTCCTAGCACACTGGGTACATTTTTTTATTTTTTTTAAACCACTGGCAGGTTCCTGGGACATATCACCTGGAAAAATAGCTGCAGCGAAATCAAACAGCTCTATTTTGAAGCCAGGCCAGACTGGAGCACCAGTGCCTAAGGGCGCAGAGGTACCGTGGAAAAAGATAAATAAATGATCGAGGGATACAAAACACTTTAAAGAGGAAAACAGAAGCACGACAGCAACTGAAGGGCAAAATACTCAAGTGCAGAAATCCCCATAGGGGAAAAAGGAAGTTTACGAATCGGAGAATGTTTCAGGAACACATCCGTGGGGCTCTGTGGAAAACAAGAGACTGATCCAAGATGGCGTGGCAGTGGAGCCTCCCAAAAACTTCCAATAGAAACTGGAGAATGTCCCCAAGCAGGGGCTCCATTGGGATGTCACCCATACATGGTGACTCATTCTTGCTTGTCCACGGAGAAATATTTCTTTACAGGAAGACTGGTAGATACATGGAATAGTATCCCAGTGGAGGTAGTAGAGACCAAGAGAATTAAAGAAAGCATAGGACAAAACACAAATGATCTCTAAAAGGCAGAGCGGAGGGGGGGGGGGGGGAGGTGGAAGAACTGCAAAGCTTAATAATTGGTATGGAAAGGCAGACTGGATAGGCCATATGGTCTCTGTCATTTTTCTCCAAAGTAAACCCAACTCTCCCACATGACACTACAGCGCTACACTGGAATGGCCATGCACATATTTTATATCATCAAGATCAGGCCTGACAAATGTTCTTGGTATCTAGTAACCAGCCTACAAATTTACGAGCGAGTCCCCGAGATCTGTCACAGTGCCCCCTACCACACCCCCCAAAACATGTATCGTAGCTCCTCTTTTAAAGAGCATGATTTACTGTTTTCCTATTTTCTATGAGAAAATAAAGCTTAATAAACTAGGTCCTTAATGTGCCATTACACAGTGCCAACTGAAGTGACCCTTCTCCCTCTCCCACCAACCACAATTGAGTACGCTGTCAGCAGTATATTGGTGACCCTTTACTGCTGCACCTGAGGCAATTTCTTTTTTTTTGCTTTACATATCACCATAGCCTGGTAATACGTGAAGCTAAAAAAATAAAAATAAAATTTCACTGCGCCGCACCCCTCCCCCCCCCAGTCATCACCGGAGATCTCTCACCATTCTTGCCATGTAGCTCCGATCAACTCTCTACAAAGAGACTGAGCCATGTGAGATCAGCAGCAACTTCCTTCACCACGTGGCTCAAGTTCTTATCTGCTTCAGGTGTTGGCTTGCAATAGCTCACAAACTTCCTTAGTATACCATATATACTCTCTGCATCATCACCTGACCATATGCATTACTATGGAATGTGGTCTCTAAAGAAAGCTGTAGCACGTGCTAATCAGTTAACGTATATTATAGCATGCGGTAACAGACCAACATATGGGCATAGCAGCTACTGATCACAAAAATGCACGCTAATGTGGAGGGTGCATGGGTTAGAGGCAGAGTGTGAGCTTGGAGAGCACATCAACTCATGAGCAGTTAACGTGGCGGTTAGCGCAGCTGCATCTAATGATACATGAATGGAATATCTTGACAAATTTTCTTAGGATCTAGGAGCAAGTTCCAAGTCTTTATTATATTTGCTTAACTGCCTTTCAGAGAGCTAGCAGGGCGGTGTACAGATAAAACCAATACATAAATAAACTGACATAAAAAGGGGTTAAAAAGAACTCCATAAAATCATAGGATAGATATCAAGAGGGAGAGGCGCAGGGAGATGGCAGGACCGGTGAACAGAAGAAAGTCAGGGGACTGATAGATTGAAGGCAATTTGGAAAATCTTGAGTCTGCAGAAGAGATACGAATTAAACTCCAGTCGGAGGGTAGGGAGTTCCAGGATGCGGGAGCTATGAAGCAGAAAGCTAACGATCGGGTGGAAGTTAGACAGGCTTGAGAAACTGAGGGAAGGTGT
Organism: Ichthyophis bannanicus; assembly: GCA_033557465.1. Classification (NCBI taxonomy): domain Eukaryota; kingdom Metazoa; phylum Chordata; class Amphibia; order Gymnophiona; family Ichthyophiidae; genus Ichthyophis; species Ichthyophis bannanicus. The sequence continues at coordinate 486,868,457 of CM066037.1, forward strand.
AGACTATTACCATGAATGCTATGGAGGGGAATGAAAGAGCAGGGAATCGGAGAGGTAACAGGGAGAACCTGAATGCAATGCATGATCAGCCAGGGTGAGTAGCTTATACTGAATGTGAGAATGCACCACGAGCCAATGATATTGGAAAAGGAGCGGTGTAATATGTTCAAAACATGAAGTGTCTTGATGAGCAGGGAATGTCTCTTACATCTATATGTACAGTGCTCCGTACACCTTGCAGCACTATATAAAATGACTAGCAGTAGTAGTTGACTTACAAAATAGTAATTACACTTACCTGGTAATTGTAGTTCCTTTAGTGATGACAGCTTAGTCCTCTACCAATGGGTTGTGCACCTCCTCCTGCAGCCTGAAGACTGGACCAATCAAATTTCAGGATCACTGGTGAAGCATACTGGCATTCCTCTACAGCTCCAGTGAACTATTGACAAAGCAGACTCAACAAAACAATAACAATAACAGTTAGCTAACCTTACATAATGAATGCATAAAGGGAAGAACCTGGGATCAGCAAGGATAGTACCCTCAAATACAAAAGGTTCCCTCGCCTGCCGAACCACAGCCAGGGAGCGAGGAAAAAGGACAGAGCGACACGAAAAAGAAGCAGAGAATATAGTGTATCTGAAATACTCACCTGAACAGACAGTTGTCCAGAACGCTAGCGTGCCTTGCGAAACTCTCAACTCAAGGGCGGGACGGAGGACTAAGCTGTCGTCACTAAAGGAACTACAATTACCAGGTAAGTGTAATTACTATTTCCTTAGCGTTCCTCCAGCTTAGTCCTCTACCAATGGGATGTAACAGAGCAGTATCAACGGGAGGGGCCGTGCCAGCCGGCACGCAGGACAGCTGAACCAAAAGATGCATCCCCTGCCGCCAGCACATCGAGCCGATAGTGCTTACTGAAAGTATGCAGTGAAGACCATGTCACCGCCTTACAGATCTCTTCAGGCGGAACCAGACCGTGTTCCGCCCAGGACGCAGCTTGCGCCCTAGTAGAATGAGCCCTGAGACCCACAGGAGCCAGGCGCCCCTGTAACATGTAAGCTGATACAATCGCCTCTTTTATCCACCTGGCGATAGAAGCTTTCGCCGCAGGCTCCCCTTTCCGAGGGCTGCCAAACAGCACAAACAACCGATCCGACTTGCGGAAGGACTCTGTGACCTTCAAATAACATTGCAAAATTCTCTTAATATCCAAGCGACTAAGGCCCCGATCGGAAGCGTGCTCACCCGCAACCCGCAGGACAGGCAGAGAAACCTCCTGATTCACATGAAAAAGGAGAAGACACCTTTGAAAGAAAGGAAGGCACTGGCCGAAGAACCACCTTCTGATCCGAAAAGCAAAGGAAAGGCCTCCTACAGGAAAGGGCCTGAAGCTCCGAAATACGCCTAGCTGAAGAAATCGCCACCAGAAACACCGTCTTAAGGGTCAGGGCCTTAACCAAAACTCGGGAAAGCGGCTCAAATGGAGCTTTGCCAAGTGCCCGTAATACCAAGTTGAGGTCCCATGGAGGCACGGAAAGCCGCCGCGGCGGCCGCAATCTGGAAACCGCTTTCAGAAAACGCGTGACATCAGCGTGCGTACCGAGCGCTACGCCCTGGACTTTGCCGCGGTAACAGGACAGAGTCGCCAACTGCACTCTTAAGGAACTAGGCGCTAGACCCTTAAAGCCATCTTGTAAAAAATCCAGAACCACTGGAATGGAAGCTGTGGCTGCGCGGACCTGACACTGCGAAAACCAGTCCTCGAAGATTCGCCAGACCCGGACGTAAGCCAGAGAGGTCGACCTCCGACGCGCTTGAAGCAGTCGTAACAACGGACTTAGAATAACCTTCGCGCTTCAGACGAGCCCTTTCAATGGTCAAGCCGTAAGCGAGAATCTCTCCACTTGCGGCATAAGGAGTGGACCCTGAATCAGCAGGTCCGGAGACAAAGGAAGACGCCACGGAGCCCCGTCCAGCAACCTTACCAGATCGGCATACCACGGGCACCTGGGCCAATCTGGTGCTATCAACAGCACCCGACCGCGGTGTGCTTCGATGCGCTGAATCACGTGCCCTATGAACGCCCATGGAGGAAACACGTAGAGAAGACCCGACGAGGGCCACGGGCGCATGAGGGCATCGATTCCCTCCGACATGTGTTCCCTTCGCCTGCTGTAAAACCGCGCCACCTTCGCAGACTGAAAGGTGGCCATGAGATCCATGACCGGCGTTCCCCAGCGATACACCAGTTGCGCTAACGCTGAGGGATGCAGCTCCCATTCCCCCGCATCCACTCGAACTCTGCTGAGAAAATCAGCCGTCACATTGTCTTTCCCTGCTATGTGCGCTGCCGAAATCGCCTGCAACCGCGGCTCGATCCAGGCAAAGAGGTTCTGGGTCTCCTCCATGCCCGCGCTTCCGGTGCCGCCCTGGCGATTTATGTAGGCCACTGCCGCGACATTGTCGGACAGAACCCGTACCGCTCTGTGCATGATCTGCTTTTCGAAACACTGAAGCACCAAGAACACCGCTCTCAACTCCAAGCGGTTGATCGCCCAATCGCTCTCCTCCGGAGACCAGAAGCCCTGCGCGAAGTCCACTCCGCAATGAGCTCCCCAGCCCGAAAGGCTGGCATCCGTCAATAGCGGAATCCACTGCGGTTGCTCCAACGGCATTCCCGCTAGAAGACAGGCCGGCCGTAGTCACCATTGCAGGTCCCGCCGAACGCGTGGTGGACAGGGAATTCGCATGCCCAGCGAATCGAACTGGTTGGACCAGCGACGAAGCAGAGTCCGCTGTAACGAGCGCATGTGGAACCGGCCCCAAGGTACTACCTCCAACGTTGCTGCCATGGTCCCCAGCAGCTGAAGATACTTCCATGCAGACGGGGCGGCGATCTTCCGGAAGCTCCGCACCAGTAACTGAAACGCCAGGGCCCTCCGTTCCGTGAGAAACACCGATCCTTTCCTAGTATCGAACAGGACTCCCAAGTACTCGAGAGTCTGTGTCGGCGCTAGATGACTCTTGACCGGGTTGACCACCCAGCCTAAAGACTGCAGAAGAGCGACGACCTTCGCTGTGGCTTGCACGCTCTCGGTGTGCGACTTTGCTCAAATCAGCCAATCGTCCAGATAAGGATGGACTAAGACCCCGTCCTTGCGCAACGCCGCTGCCACACCACCATAATCTTGGTGAAAACGCGCGTCGCCATCGCCAAACCGAAGGGCAGAGCCTGGAACTGAAAGTGGCCCCAAGGCAGCGCGAAGCGTAGAAACGTTTGGTGGGACGCCCGGATGGGGATATGGAGATGAGCTTCGGTCAGATCGCGAGAAGTCAAGAACTCGCCTTCCCGAACCGCGACGATAACCGAACGCAAGGTTTCCATGCGAAAATGCGGCACCCGGAGACACCGATTTACGCTTTTGAGGTCCAGGATGGGGCGAAGAGCACCATCCTTCTTTGGCACCACGAAATATATGGAATACCGCCCCAAGCCGAACTCCGCTGGCGGTACCGGAACGACCGCTTCTAAGCACAGAAGACGGTCCAGGGTTTGCCGCACCTGAAGGCTCTTCTGAGATCCTCGGCAGGGAGACTGAACAAAGAAGTCGAGCACCGGTTTCGCAAGATCCAACGCATACCCCTCGCGAATGATCTCCAAGACCCACTGATCGGACGTGATATGGGTCCAGACAGACAAACTCCCGAAGACGACCTTCGATCGGCAGCCCATCTGCCGGGACCCACCGCCCTTCATTGGGACTTACGAGGAGCTGCAGAGGCTGTCGCTGAGAATCCGCTACTTGCTCCGCGAAACCCCCGAAATCCCTGGGCTCTGGACAAATAACGTCCTCTTTGGAACCCCACGAAACGGGGCGACTGAAACCTCCGAAAGTCCCGAGACTGACCCCTAAAAGGAGACCGTGGGTTTACCTTGTTTAGGTCTATCCTCCAGCAATCTGCCACCTTTGGAGTCCCCTAACTCCTTAACCAATTTATCCAGATCTTCCCCGAACAAAAGCTTCCCCTTAAACGGAAGCCTGCCGAGGCGGGACTTAGAAGATCCATCTGCCGCCCAATTCTTCAACCAAAGGGAGCGACGCGCCGCTACCAAAGAGGCAATACTATTGGAAATGGCCCTGATCAGATCGTATTGCACATCCGCCAAATAAGCCGATCCAGACTCCAAGCGGTGCAGCTCCCGCACTTCCTCGGGATCAAAGGAGGCCGATTGCTTCAGTTGCTGGACACAGCGAAGACAGGCCCGAGCAACCCATGCTCCACAGATGGAGGCCTGCAACGCCACCGCGTCCGCTTCAAAAGACTGCCTCAGCAGGCCGTCCATTTTCCTATCCTGTGCCTCTTTCAAGGCCGCACCGCCTTCCATAGGGATCGTGGTCTTTTTAGTTACTGCCGAGACCACAGCATCAATCTTTGGGGAACAAAACTTGTCCTTATCTTTATCCGCTAAGGGATACAGCTTGTTCATGATCTTTATTCCCTTGAGACCGGATTCGGGAGCGTCTCATTCCGTTTGAATCATCTGATCAATCACCTTATGAATAGGGAAAACCACCTGCGTCTGCCTGACTGCCTGAATGATGGGATCCTCGCCATCCTCCTCCTCGGCCAGCTGTTCAGAAGAAAGCCGAAGCGTCTGAAGGGCCTCCGCAATAAGGGCCGGCAGCTCCTCTCGGCGAAAGACTCTGATGATCTTCACCTGATCTTCGAGCTCCGGGATTTCACCTTCCTCTAACTCCTCCATCTCAGCATCCCCCAGAAAGTCGACGTCCTCCTCAGCCTGCCAGTCAGTCTCGGAGGGCACGGTGTCCACCGCTCGCGGCCGTTTGGTTGGCTTGAGACCCAGCGAGTCCCGCTCCGCTAGAGAAGCCCGCACGTCCGAGAGGGGGAAAGACAGGGATCCTGTCCTGAAACTTTGCCGCCGGCGAAAGAATGCTTGATGCATAAGCAAGACGAAGTCTGGCGAAACCTCTTGCACAGCCAGCGCGCTTGCCACCCCAGAATGCGCGCCTGAAGCGCCTGTGGACTCAGCGGTGGTAGCCGAAGGTCCCGCCACCGGCGCAGCCTCCTCAGGGCCGGCGGTATCTGCCGGTGGAACAGTCTGTTCTAACTGTTGCTCCATGGTAAGGGACACCGAGGCACAGCGCTGGCAGATACCCGTCTCTGTGCCAGCGCCCCTCCGAGAGCCACAGATGACACACAGAGGCGGATGACATAGATGCCTGAACAGTGTACAGCCCCTGGGAAGCTGGAGAGGCTAAGACCCCCGAAATAGCGAGGAATGGCCCCCTCGAGCAGAGGAGTGACTAACAGCCTGTCTCCTATCCTCTCTTTACGCTTCGTTGTCACCCTTTTTTTTTTTTTACTCCGAGGGACACTGAGAAGAGCCGGCAGCAAAAGAAAAACTGTTAAAGCCAAAAAAGAGCACAATACCTGGAAGGGCTACCGCAGCCGCGGTAAGAAGAAGCTGTGCAGCTGAAACTCGCGCCGAGGCCGCAAGCGGCTGAAAACAATGTCGGGAAGCCGCATGCTCAAAATGGCCACGGCTTCACACACAAATTTGGCGCGCTGCTCCTGCCCGCTCTCCAAAGACTCTCCGCCCCGGCGAAGACTGGATGCGCCGTACAGCAACCCCACTGCTCCGAAAGTCAAGAAGCAGAGGGAAGGCAAACGCCGTGAAGCAAAATTGGACAGCCGGCTCAGCGCCAGAGAACTCAGGGCCGACAAACGCTGTTCCCTGCACTGTGAAAACTCACCGCCCCCTTGAAACGCACGCCGCCGGTAAGCAGGTCAAGGAGCTCTGCCCCGAACAGCCCTGGGGCCAGAGATCCCACCGAGGAACCCAAAGGGGAATAGCTGTGGTCAATTAGGTGAGAGAATCCTTCACCGGAGTCCTCAAACAGAGGGAGGGAAGGTGATGGGGGGAGAGCTCTATCAGGTTTTTTTTTTTTTTTTTTTTAAAGAAACAGGAAAGGTTAGCTAACTAGCTATCTGCCAAACTGGTCCCTAGTGAGCCCAGCACCTAGGCTCACTACGTCCTCAAGCTGCATGAAGACTGGACACACTGGAGCTGTAGAGGAATGCCAGTATGCTTCACCAGTGATCCTGAAATTTGATTGGTCCAGTCTTCAGGCTGCAGGAGGAGGTGCACAACCCATTGGTAGAGGACTAAGCTGGAGGAACGCTAAGGAACGATCATTTATATCGTTACGCACAACCCACAACGTCAGCTTCCACATCTATGCTGACGATATCATGCTCTACGCCCCCATTACCACCACGAACCCAACAAACATCCACCTATCAGCATGCTTCACCACAGTATCCGACTGGTTACAAACAACCTATCCATCAACATAAAGAAAACTGAAGCCCTTATAGTAACAAAGGACCCAGACTTTACACCACCCACACACCTCAACATTGGAACTACAAGCATCAAAATACAACCACAGATACGATACCTGGGCATTATCATTGACCAAGCCCTCACCTTAAAGCAACAGATCACCAAAACCTCCGGAACTATATTTCATAAGGCAAGAACAGTGCAACGGCTCAGACCCCTCCTGGAACACCAAGACTTCCGAACAGTGATGCAAGCCATGACACTCCCACATCTTGACTACTGCAATATAATCTACCATGGCCTTCCAACAACACAGACCAACCCCCTCCGAACTGCATTGAATACCACGGCGAGAATCATCCAGAGCGCAAAGAAAACCGACCATATCACCCCAATTCTGAGAGAACTACACATTCTCCCCTTCGAAGCACGGACTAAATACAAAGCCCTCCTACTCACCCACAAAGCTATCCATCAAAAACACAGGACACACAGCTTCGCGCCCTACTGGCTCGTCCAGCTCATGGCAGATCTACTAGACAAGCCTCCAGCGTTTCCCTCACCGTCTCTCACAAAAGAACCAAATGCTCGCAACAGACCTGCAATCGAGCCTTTGAACTCTATGCTCCAACCTTATGGAACTCTCTGCCGAGCTACCTTAGAAACAATGCCGACCTACTATCCTTCAGAAAGCTCAAAACCATCCTTTTCCAAGAATACCTCAACTCAGACCCCACCGAAAAACCCACAAACCCCTGAACCCAACACAACGAACCTCTAACTCAATGCCACCCCAACCTGTTCATGTCCAATGCCTGCCCCATGTCTTATGTCTGACCAACATCTGTCCCATGACAAAATCTTCAATGTTGCCTCCCGGTGATGGCCCTACCCTCTATTTAATTCCCCCTCCCCCTATGTTACACCGCTTTGACCCGGCAAAAAGCGTTATATAAATACAGCTAAATAAATAAATAAATCTCGAAAGCTTCAGCCTCTGCCGAAACTCTTCTGCTGGCAGGGGCTGGAAATGTTGCCTGCAATGTGTGGCCTTCACCATGTTTTGCTTATCTTTTGACATACAAAGAGCCAAGCACCTGCCCCATTCTCACAGTCTTCCTTTCTAATGTGCCACCTTGCATGTATATGTGCTCCAATGTGTGTACAGATACTCATGTGACAAATAGGGGAAAAAATCAGAGCGCCTAACATACATCAGAGCAGATACAGACGAAAAGCCTAGCCAGTGGCTCGGCTCACCTGTTAACAATACAAAATCAACAGTGACAAAATAAAAATAGAAATTCTACAGCATCATGGTACTAGTGATTAAATTGTTTAAACTTTTAACACCAAGGAGTAGAAGGGTGATGCATAGAAAACCCCCTCCATGAAAATTACAGGTCATTAGGACAAAAAGTCAGACACCCGCAATGTTAGGGGCAAAGGACATCAATTTACTTAAGTGTAACATCCAAAGTTAGAGCAATCCAGAATTAGGAAAGCATTCAACTTTACAGCAACACTAGACTGGACCTCAAAGTGGACTTTAAAATGTGTAAACAGGCACGAGGAAGTAAATACACTGAAGGGATGAGAGAATAATGATTTGTCAAGCCCTATTCTATGGATATCATTTGACACACCCACCATTAAGTGTCATATGTTATTGTACTCAGTTGTGTGTTGATTACCTGAATATGCTGATTAAGCTTATGACAGCTAACCTGTAGGCTTTGCACTTAACCTGCATGCGTAACAGAGGTTATATGCACAGCCTTAATGGGCCTTTGCAAAGGGGCCCCATAATTTGTTTAAGCCGCTAATTTATGACTTCCCCTCCCCCCCCCAACTACTTTGTTTTAAGTAAACTCTCACACATGCCATTTTGCGAGCTCTAATGATCATATGAAATACTGTGACTGGAAGTATTTCTCCAAGAAAAACAGTTTACAACTACTATTCTCCGACTAATAGCAATACGAGATTCCATCTTAGTATTTATCTTGGCTACCTTAAGAATGATTAATTTTTAGAATATTTTTAAAGCCTAATTTTAAAAAAATTACTGATGTATCTGGGAACACATTATGCACATGGCTTAAAGCCAAAGCTCTGCTTTATTTATTATTTCTCAACCCCTATTGGATTACATGATGTATTGTTAACCTCATTTGTAGGGAACTAATCCTCTGCCCACAATATTGCATAATAATGGATGTCACAAAATTTCAGGTAAACAAATCAGACAATAAGACTGCACAAGAGACCCTTGAGGAAATTAAAAAGTCATGGGATAGGAGGCAGTGTACTACTGTGGATTGGGAATTGGTTAAAAGATAAGAAAATTGGCAATTTAGCCATACATTTTCTAATAGATAAAGGTGAATAGTACCCCAGGGATCTGTGCTGAGCCCACTGCTTTTTAACATATCCATAAATGACCTGGAAATGGGAATGAGCGAGGTAATAAAATAAATAAATTTTTGTCATCTACAAATTGTATTTATTTACAGTCTCTTATACCGCGCTATTTAACATCAGTGCGGTTTATATGGAACATAGAAACTTACACATTTCATTGGCTGATCTGTGTTTACAAGGAACAGGTACTAAAACTTGGATAACTAGGGGTAACTATTTACATTTAGGCAACCAGACAAGTCGAATTTCACTAGTCGTAGTCATTGGTGTTTGTGTGATAAGGCTCAGATGTACTGCATAGGTTAGGTAGTGGGATGGGCTATTGTATTCAAACTTGCTAAATCATAAGAGGATTGTGAAAAATTGCAAGAGGACCTTGAGAAACTGGGAGACTAGGTGTCTAATGGCAGATATATCCTAGTGGATAAGTGCAAAGTTAAGCACTTAGAGAAGAACAACCCAAATTACAGTTACACGATGCAAGGATCCACATTAGGAATCACCACCCAGGAAAAGGATCTAGGCATCATCATGAATAATACACTGAAATCTTCTGCTGGGTGTGCAGCAGCAGCCAAGCAAACAGAATGCCAGGAACCATAAGGAAAGGAATGGAGAATAAATCAATGATATTATAATGCCTCTGTATCGCTATATGGTGCTACCACACCTTGAATATTCTGTGTAATATATTAAAAAAAAAAAAAAAAAAAAAAGAGAAGGAGGATATAGCAGAATTAGAAAAGGTAGAGAATGACAACCAAAATGATAAAGGGGATGAAGGATATCCCTATGAGGAAAGGCTTAAAAATGCATGGCTCTTAGAGTTCTATACAGTAATGAGTGGAATGGAATGGGTAAATATAGATTGGTTGTTTCCTCCTCCAAAACGTAGAAAGGCTAGGGAACATGCAATGAAGCTATAATGTATGCCATTTCAGACTTAGAGAACATTTTTTTTTCACTCAGTGGGTAATCAAATTCGGAAATTCCTTAACAAAGGATGTAGTAAAAGCTGTTTTTTGGATCATGATCCCCTTAGTCTCCTGTTCACCTATGTGCTTCTTTACCAGTCGCCTAGCTATATCCTAGTCCCCCCTTATACTGTCTTGTCTTGACAAGTCTCTTATGAGCAGGGATTGTTTCTTACATGTCTCTGTACAAAGCTGCTTATGCCTTGTAGCGCTATACAAAATGAGTAGTAGTACTGTTAGCGTAGCTGGATATAAAAAAGGTCTGGAAGTAAAAGTTGATAAACCATTATTAAAATTAGCCTGGGGCAATCCATTGTATACATATGGGATAAGTAGCATGGAATGTGTCTATCTTGACAACCTGACAGATACTTGTGACCTGAATTGGCCACTGTTGGAAACAGGATAATTGGGCAAGATGGATCTTTGGTTTGACCCAGTATGGCATCTCTTATGTTCTTATTCGTTTGTATCATTAAGAGACACAACTGAAAACTGAAGATGAACAAAATCGTGTGTAGAACCAATAGTGTTAACTAATGAAGGGCCACTGTAAATTTAGTAGGTAAAAAGCAACTGAGGTTTCTCCCTAATGAAAGGCAAGTTACAAAAAAAAAGTCCACTAAGATCGCAATTTTAAGAAGACGGGACTAGATACTTTCAATAGGAATTTAAACGTCAATACACACACACACACAAACCCAACATGTTCTGCCTCCAGCGGGCGCTCTCCGGTAGATTTTGCATTAAAGCGGGAAACTGATACAATGCGAACACCGCCCCCCAACTCAATTTCACACTACTAATATATTAAAAGTGGCTCCTCTGCACGTTCCACCAAGCGAACGAACTAAAGAAAACTATAATTTTCATTCTCAGTATGTATCACTTATAGAAAACAAATCCAAGGGCCGATAACCCGATTCGCAACAACGGGAACGGCTTTTAAAAATTGCGCAGGAGCTAAAACCCATAAAAGGAAGAACCAAAAAAGTCAATCTCTCCTCCGCCTCATTCCCAGACTCAGCCCAAGTCGCAGAAGTAGGAAAACAAAACTTCCCCGCTCTGTCTCCCTCTCTATAAAAGCTTGTAAGATTTACACCAGAGATACCCCACCAGCAGCAAAAGAGAAAAAGCGGGAGCACCGGGACCTGCCTCCGTGAGCACCATGGACAGAAGTCACAGAGCCACGAGGCGGACCCGCCTCCTCCGGCGCCGCGCACTGTACACACGCAGCCTGCCGCGGCGGTTCGGTCCCCAGCCCTTCGCTTACCCTGCCCGGTCTGCTCCTGCCCGCGGGGTTCGTGCTGCCAGAGAGCGGAGTGGCTTCGCGCTCCTCGTCGCTGGAAAAGTCCGGGTTGCGGTTCTTGCCGCGGTTGCGGGCGGTGAGGTGCCGTAGGTAGAGCTGAACGTACACGTCTTTGCGCTGCTCCCCTGCCGGCAGGCTCACATTGTTGGCCACCAGCTGGCTCTTCAACTTGTCTTTGGTCAGCACCGACGGGTCTTCCAGAAACTCCGCCATCTCCCGCCCCCCTCTTCGACACCGCTATCCCGGCTCGCTTCCCGTGGTGGATCCGCTGCTGCCTGACCGAGGAGACACGAGGGCGGAGAAAGCTGAGAGAAAGAAACGGGCACGGGCCGAAGACAGTCAAAACTCCGCACACCGCTCTTCGGAGACAAGAGGGGCCGTGCGTGTTGCACTTGCCCAACAACACGCCACGCTATTGGATGGTGGCGGGATGAAGGCCATCTTGGATTGGTCCGTCTCCAGTTAAAATTACGACGACGCCATGGTTTTCCTTTAGCTGCGTAGACGGCGGGAGTTCGGGCGGAGGTGGACGAATATTTGAATCGGCAAGCAGTGCGCGTGCGTTGTTGTTTGTTTTTTTTTTATTATTATTATAATTATTTTTTGTTTGGGGGGGAGGGGAATCACAATTCGTTACAACAGATATTCGTCTCTGCACGGGGTTCTCTTATTAAAGTTTGTATGAGTTAATGGAGGACTAAGTGATTTGACCGAAGTCGCAGCATCGTCGTGTTCCTTGGTTCTTAAGCTGTTAGACCGCCTGAAGGAGTAATCTATCTTGAAGACTTCCCAAAAGCCATTATAGTAATCCAGTGCACCAGAGGAACACTTCCTGTCTTACCGTTAACCCTTTAGTGTAGTCGTATCGAAAATATAAAACCACTTTAAACCGTAATAAAAGTAAATGCTATTACTAGGAGTTTACAATAGAAACGTTGGCTACTTTGAAAGATCGATAAGGTGTCACAATATAAGTAATGTGTGATATGAGCCAAGATGGTAGTACTCTTTCAATAAAGTTACAATTAAAGTATATAAAAAGTCTTTATAAATAAACACATTTTAAAGTTGACTAAAATCAACTGGAACCAGCCAGTAAGTGTAAACAATGTTCAGTTAAAATGTTAATTTGAAAGTGTATTTAAGTACTACTCTATAAATTATTTAAAGTACTCAAAGATGGCAACACTTTCCCCAAAAGATGAGAAAATGTTTTATCTTTACAAATTCTGGAAGAGGTTCTGGTAAGCTATACAGTATCTTAGTCAAGCAGCTTTTATTATTTAATACAATTCCAAAACAGAACAATGCAGAAGAAAATGAAAGAATCACAAAAATGGTTCACAAAAGACATTGCCCTGCTAAAAAAGCAACTACGTAAACAAGAAAAAACCTGGAGAAAAACAAAATCATACAATAACAAAACCAAATACATAAACATACTTAATAGATATAAGAATGCAATCAACAAGTCAAAAAGGGATTACTATTCCAAATTAATAAATCTCGCTCTCAATCGGCCAAGAGAACTCTTCTCAATTGTGAAAACACTAACAAAAATACACAACCCAGAACCGAACCAAGATACAATGAATGTACAAACCCTAGCATCACATTTTGCTGAAAAACTAAAGAAAAAACCTCATACTCCAACCACAACAATAAAATCAAATCATGACAGTAATCATGAATGGACAACCTTCCACAAGGTCGAACGAAACACATCCTTAAAATTATAACAATGATCAACACCACAACCTCCCTGCTTGACCCATGCCCAGTGTCATGGATCAAGTCTACTAAGGACTTTCTTGCAGAAAACATCCAATACATAGTGAACCAATCACTGTCTCAAGGCACTATGCCCAACGCCTTAAAGCTCTCCTCGATCCGCCCCATTATAAAAAACAATAAACTAGACCCAAACTCATACAGGCCAATAGCTAGCATACCACTCATTGCCAAAATAATAGAAAAAAAAACATACAACTCCAATTACAGGACCACATTGATGAGCACAAACTCCTTGATGCACATCAGTTTGGCTTCCGCCCCTTCCATGGAGTTGAAACTCTCCTAATCGCACTGACGGACCTCCTCATCAGTGGTACTAATGACAACAACCAAGGTTTCCTACTTCTTTTCATAGATCTATCTGCTGCATTCGACAGCATCAATCATAATACACTCATCAACAGGCTAGAAAATTTAAGAATAGGAGGGACAGTCCTTGAATGGTTCAAGTCATACATCTCACATAGACTAATACGGGTACAATTGGGTCAAGAAACATTAGAAACTTTCCCTCAAGGTCAGGGTATCCCCCAAGGCTCAGCCCTCTCCACCCTCCTCTTCAACCTGTACCTTCAACCCATTACAAACATATTCAAGAAACATAAAATCAACCATTTCATATACGCGGATGATATCATGCTTGCCATCCCCATAAACCCAAACAACCCCAAGTACGATAGCTTACTCCAATGCATGAATGAGACTACCACATGGCTTGAAGACAACCATCTAAGCATCAACCTCAAAAAAAACAGAAGCAATGTTCATAACGAGAAAGCCAGACACTGACTACAACTACCCAACAACAATCACAATAAACAACACACCTATACCTGTTAAAAAGGAGGTAAAGTACCTTGGAATAATATTAGACCACTCACTCACCATGCTCCCACACATAAAACAGACAGTAAAAACCATATTCTATAAACTCAAGACAACACAACACCTGAGACCCCTACTTAACACACAAGACTTTAGATCAGTAGTCAATACCCTCATCACCCCCCACTTCGACTATTGTAATAGTCTCCTAAATGGTTTACCACTAAAGAGCATCTACCTACTCCAAAGAGTCCAAAACATATGCGCCAAGATGATCACAAAAGCTAAACTAACAGACCATGTGACCCCAATACTGTTAGATTTGCATTGGCTCCCTATAAGTAGCCGAATAAAATATAAAATCCTCCTAACTACTTTCAAACTCCTTAATAACATCTCTCCCTCACAATTATCTACTCTAATACACCCCCCATCAGAAACTAGAATGTGCAGACAAAATGCAACTCATTCCCTCAACACCTTCAGAAAAACTAAAGCAACAACAAGTGATAGGGCCTTCTCCTTTGCTGCCCCCACTCTCTGGAACGAAATACCACTAACCCTCCGCATGATAAAGGACCTTCATCAATTCAAAAAAGAACTTAAAACCTACCTCTTCACAAACCACTTTGAAATCCCCTATCAACAAAAAACCTCTCCCCAACAATCGCAGAAACACATCCACAGTACTCAAGACAGAACAAACGACTAACACAAGAAAACCTTACACACTCCACCCAACACGCAAAAGACTTACCCAACCTGTTTGTTCTATCGCTCTTGTAAATAACTACTTGTAATTAGTTATGTTATGTTCCATGTAATATAACCTGTATATAGTTTAAAAACACTGTTCCAGCTAACGTATAAAAGTATGTTCCCTGTAATAACACTTGTATATAGTTAAAACTATGTTCCATGTAAAGTATACAGAAGTATACAAATTTTTGTTCACTGTTCAATATAAACCGCCCTTGATCTCTGGAAGGGGCAGTATAGAAGAAACTGTTAAATGAATAAATAAATAAATAATTTCTCTAAAAAAATTCTTATTTATTAAGTTTTTTGAATACTATTTTATCATGTCAGCTAAAGTGGTTTAAATTGTAACTTAAACTTGATAATAATGTACATTAAACAGGGACATTGATAACAGATTTTTCTGTGGATTTTACATGTGGAGTGGAGAAGTGGTGTAGTAGTTAGAGCACTGGCTTAGTAACCAAGAGACCAGGGTTGGATTCCCTCTAGCACGCCTTCTGGCATTAGGCAAGTCACTTAACCCTCCATTGCCTTGGAAGAAAGACCTGGCAATCTACTTTCAGGTACTGTACTTCCATTCACACTGCCAAGAAAACTCAGGAGCTGCTGGGTCACCTGAAGTCAGCATTGACTCAAAGGCACACATTGCACATTTGCAACTTAAATGTAAAATAAACCCTTGTTCAAGTTTAAATTCTTGCACAGATGTAATCTTTCTTAAAAGAAAGATAGATTGCATGTTCTGTATTTTATCTCTTTTCTGAATTTAGCTCTTCCAAGAACTTATTTTGCAAACAAGTGACCCAAACTCTGCTTTTGTTAAGCCAATTTAATGTATTTTAGCTTTATTTCTCTGTAAGAGTCTGCTTTTCTTAAAGTGATCAAAACGAAAAATTCACTTTCAGCATTTCTTTAGTGATCAAGAAACCTATTTGAGTTTGATTAGCAATATGTGGGGCATGAGATGTTTGAACAAGGTACCTTTCTTCCAGGACATGGGCTGCCTTGTGCTGGGGCCCTTTTCAACTACTGGACACAACCTCCACTTCTTTTCTAGATAGGATGGAATCAGCCTCTTCTGGAATTGCTTCCCTTCAAGGACCCATTCCCTATCTAGACTCGCTCTTTATTCCCCTTCTGAAGAGGAGGATTCTTGTATATATTTTCTTTTCTTTCCCTAATTACTCATGACTAAAAGATAGATTATCCCTAGCTAAACTAAACTCACTCACCCTTCCTTTCACACCCTGGGTCACTCGCACTTCAATCTTAAAACTCAGGTTCACACTACTATTCAAACAAAAGAAAAACCTCACAGGACTCAGCACCTTTTTTTGTATTAAGATTTTTGCACTTACATCCACAAATCCAAAAGAACCATCAATACAAATAAAAAATAATGAATAAACACATCACATCCATTTCCATAAAACATAAATGGTCAAGCCCACCTTAAAGAAGAAACGTTTGAGAATAAGAAACACATCAATCAAAAAAGAAATTGTCTTTCAACACCACAATAGGAGATACAAATCTTACACTAAATAACCCACAACCAAATCACCTACTTCTCTCTGTCCCTTAAGAATGATTTCAGTTGTGAGGCATCAAAGAAAACAAAGGTTTTTCCCTGCTAAGCTATTGCACATTTATAGGGAAAATTTTAAATAGAATGTTGCCACCAATTGTATAACCCAACTGACCTCTGCGCACCTGGATCTGACAATTAACATCCCAGAAGACATTTAACTTGTAACCACAAAACAGCTCATCTTTCAGTTGAAAAAAAAGCTTTAACCATTCTAACCTTAACAGATTCTTCCCCCACTGCAACAACTAGGGCACTCTGCTTATTAATAACATCTAAAGAATCTTCGAGGAAGGTTGTCAAATCCTGGCTGGGCAACAGGTGAAGGGGATCCATATCACCATCATCCCTACCAGCCACCCTAATCTTGCTAGGAATATAATAAACCTGTATAGTTTCAATTACATCTGTAAACTAAAGAATTTTTGAAGACTATTTCCAAATAAGAATCTCTGGGAAAAGAAGATGAGTTTTATTTATTTATTTATTGCTTTTATATACCGTACTATTTAAAATCAGTGCGGTTTACATATAACAGTTTTGTGCATAACAGTCGCCTGCTGTGCATTTACAGTAAAACAGGAAGAAACAACTTGGGTTTCAACTGGGGAAACTATCTACATCTATATCCATTTAACTACAACATTAACGAGATGATTGTGACTTACTGATTCCTGGCAGGGTGTTGTTGAGATACTGGGTTTAGAGTAGTGTGTTTCATGTGTTACGTTCATGAGTTAAAGGAAAATTAAAAAATCTAAGATTCCTTGCAAGAGCACCATTCTCCAAAGTTTCCAGTCTGGCTTGAATAGCCAAAGAATCCTTAATAAAAGCAATATTAGATGAAACACATGACTGGATTTGGGATTGGGCTTCAGCTACAGAAAATCGTTTCTCCATCTCGGAAAACTTGTCCACTACCCCATGAGTAAACACACACAAAGATGCTACCGTTGCAGTTAGTCTCATAAAAGTATTGTTAATCGCCCCAGAAGGTCTTTAAGGGTTATATTGCCCCCCACCAGAAGGCGAAGTAATAACCACAGGGTTCGCCAGAAACACCAGCTTCAGTATTGGAACTCCAAAAATGGGGTCAGAAGACATATCCAAAATTGTAGAGGGCCAGAGCTGGAACAGGTGGTGGTGGCGGGGTCCAGTCATCGGGGCTCAAAGAAACCCCTTCCGGAGATAGCTGGTAACCAGAGGAATCAAATGTCTATCTAGTGGACTGACTGTCTTACCTTGCGCTCCAGCAGAAGATGCTGCCTTAATACTGGCTTTATTCTTTTGCTTTCCCATTATACATGATCCTCTCCGACACTCATCCCTCTAGTTATCCCGGTGCACCAAAGCTGTGTGTCCTGCCCCTTTGATCATGTCTCTTTGGTTCGCGGGCCACGACACGCGGGCATGTGTGCCGATTAGCGCTGTTAAGTAGGGCCCGGGGTCCTCCAGCAGGTAGGTCCTCCAAGTGCCTGCCCAATCCAAGAGCAGACACCAGCAACACCAGGAGCAATACAGCAAAGCCGATGTCGGGGCCAAGCAATCTCCTAAACATGGCTCCAAATAGCATGTGCCGGTTAGTGCTGTTAAGTAGGACCTAGAGTCCTCCAGCAGGTAGGTCCTCCAAGCGCCTGCCCCCACCAAGAGCAGACACTAGGAGCAATCCAGAAAAGCCAATGCTAGGGCCAAGCAGTCTCCTCCACTCCTCAACACGGCTCCCGGATTCAGCACTTTCTTATCAAAAAGCCCCAAGGAAATCTTACAAGAAAGCTTGTTACTGGGTCAGCTCTCTTTAAGAGCAACTACTGCCAGTTTAAAAATTAAAGACAGCATTACTCCTCAGAAACAAATCAAATTGTCTTTTTAACTACTTCCAATATCAGCCAAAAATTCTTACCAATTTTCTTTTGTGGACTTATACTTGCCCACACACACGTCACTTTCAAAGTTCTTTATTCAGGTACACTTGCTTACGGGCACCAACACTATAGAAAAGTGTGAGAGATTAGGTTCTAGAAGCCAAATTTAGGCCATTAGATAGAAAATTGAAATCCGGGTTCTCTAGAGTTGCATTCTTCCTATTCTATGCACATGACTCGAGGCAGACAGAGCTAGTGTCTCCATACATCGATGAGATGATGCTGCAAGGAATAGGGCTTTATATTTGTTAGGAACTGGGCAAATTCTGGGGAAGAGGTGGCCTTTTCCAGAAGAATAGGTTCCACCTTAATGAGGGTGGAACCAGGCTACTGGCATTAACCTTTAAAAAGGGGAGAGAGCAGCTTTTGAACTAGATGTTGTAAAGCTGACAGTTACCCAGGAGTGCATGGTTTGAGATAATGTATCGTTGAAGGATACTTCCAAAACGGAAATTAGGGCATCCCCTTTAGGGAAGTGCAGTAAGGATAAAAGTAGTCAGATGCCTTTTAAGTAAAAAGCAGACAGAGTTGAAAGATTCCAAATTACCTCCTGTCAACTGAGAATCAGGTTGTCAATATGAATAGGCCTATATGCAAATACTAGAAGTCTAAAAAGATGGGAGAGTTAGAATATATATAGCACTGCACGAAGAGGTAGAGATAATTGGTATATCTGCCACCTGGTAGAAGGAGGATAACTGGTGGGACCCTGATACCAGGCTACAAATTAATAATAGTTATAGAGTAGATCAAGTTGGTGTAGGATTGGAACTCAGTGTTAAAGAGGGTCTTGAATCAAACAGGATAAAGGATTTGCAGGAAACAGAATGCACTTTATAATCTTTATGGATAGAAATTCCATGTGAGAGGGGGAAAGGGAATAGCAGTGGGGGTGTGCTACAATTTGCTTGGCCAGGACAGATGATGAAATGCTAACAGAAATTAGGGAAGCTAGTAAAATTGGCAGTACACTAATAATGGTGATTTCAATTACCCCAGTATCAACTGTTACAAAGTCATATTAGGATATGCTAAGGAATAACGTTTCTAGATGAAAATGGCATGAGGTCCAGAGCTATTTTGGGCTAATTCCATAGTGATGGTGTTAGGGCCACTTTGCAAGAGTAATAGCATGATCAAATTTGATGTAATAAATGGAGGGGGACAGCAAGGAAATCTGCACTAGCTTTTAACTTTCAAAAGGGAGACTATGATCAAATGGTTAGGAAAATAACTAAAAGGAGCAGCTGCAAAAGTTAAG
Organism: Ichthyophis bannanicus; assembly: GCA_033557465.1. NCBI lineage: Eukaryota > Metazoa > Chordata > Amphibia > Gymnophiona > Ichthyophiidae > Ichthyophis > Ichthyophis bannanicus. The sequence goes on from CM066037.1 coordinate 486,887,695, forward strand.
AGATTACATCAGGCCTAGACACTGTTTAAAAATACTATTTTGGAAGCTCAGACCAGATGTATTCTACATTTTTACACTTCAAAAAATAGAGGGGGTAACCTGCATGGACTGGTTAGTAGAACCCTAAATGAAGCATAAATGGAGGGCACTGCACAGAGCAATGGATATAAGCAGGGCCATCCCGAGGGTTTGTGCTGCCCCAGGAAGGAGCCCCAGCTGTGTTGACACCCGCCCATTCCCCCATCCAGACTGCTCCTGCGCTGACATGTCACCGCCAATTCTGTCTTCTGGGGGGGCTGCCAATGGCATCAGTTTAAAAGCAGCTTTGGTGCCTGTGGCAGGCCAAGTGCTTTGGAAGTCATGTCGGAAGGGGGGGGGGGTCAGAAGCAGCAGGCCTTGTGTAATAAAGCATATGGCTTGCCACGGGCACCAAAGGGGTGCAAAGCCACCATGCCCCCTGCCATAGTCTGCCACTTTAGGCAACTGCCTAGCCCACCTAGTAGATGGACCAGCCCTGGGTATGAGACTAGCTATTTCACTGGACAAACTAGATGGACCATGCTGGTTTTCAACTTCTGTCATTTGCTATGTTTAAAAAAAGTGGAAGGAAGGCAAAATGACTGCCAAACCAAAAACAATGTAAACTCTGCATCATTCAGTACAGAATATTGTACATGAAATTTTCTAAAGGAAAATAATCTGTGGTGTTACATACTGATGGTACTTTGCTTTACCTCTTAAAATTCTCCTTTCCTTATTGTCCCTCCAATCTAGTCAGGTTATCTCCCTCCACCAGCAGCTGAGGACTGAGCATTTATTTATTTAACATTTCTTATATGCTGCCTTTCATAATATCAAGGTGGTTTACATTGAACAAACTGAAATTACATTGAACAGGGCATTATAACTTGGAGATAACTATTTTACAGGGAACATGAGCAATGGAGGGTTAAGTGGCTTGCCCAAGACTACATGGAGCACCTGTGGGACTAGAAACCCCAGTCCTTCTGGCCCAAGGTTGCTGTCCTCTAGTGGGATTTGAACCCCTGACCTTCTGGCCTGAGGTACCTTGCCCCAACCACTAGGCCACTCCTCCCCCCATGTCAGAATTCTGATGTCACAGTATAAGAGCTTCCTCTTCAGCCCCAGAATCTAGTATCTCAGCCCTCAGCAGCTGAGGGAGCAGCTTTTGCGTGGTGGACTCCACTGAAAGGACTTTGGCCTAGTAAAAAAAAAAGGATTTTAAAGGAATTTGGAAGGACAAAAGAACAGAAGTATCCTGAGGCTGGGTTTCACTTCATACAGCACTGAGTGTGAGTGAAGACTGGCAGTGCTGCAGGGTCTGTCTTCCTGTCACCTGGATCCTGGAGTGGGTCAGGTATAGCCCAGAGTAAAATCACCTGGTAGTCCAGGTCACTTTCCCCTCCAGCTGGACAGACCAAAACTCTGTTAGGTGAGATTGATCGGTTTTCCTATTGATTTTAATGGATCGATAATCTAATGGTCCTGTCTCTTTAAAAATAAAATAAGGGTCGGCAAGTGTCTCTGATTACTGTGCTCCTTGATTGACTCAACTTTTGTGGGTTTCTCTTTAGTGGTTTCTTCAGTCGGCGAAGGGTGTGAGTATAATAGCTGAATTGACTTCTCTTTTTTTTGGTGGGCTTGCTCCCGATGTGATTTGCATATGATAGGCTTCCTCCATGTGAGTAGCGTCTGGAGGAAGTCGTGGTTTGGATCAACAGGGTCTTTGTTGCGTTTGCAATTGGCAGCGCAGAATGTTAGAGTGGATTTTAAGCATTGGGGGCATGGACACTCAAATGGGGGCTACAGCTGCAGATCTGACTGTGCTGGAGGTTCCTGCCGGTTTGGCAGAAAATGCGACCATTTAAACACAGCCGGACATTTCCCCTTCAGTGAAAGTGAAATCAGGTAAAAAGAAAACAAAGACGCATGTTAGGCAGTTTTCAGCACCGCGGACAGAGGCAGAAGTTTTTTTTGAGCAGATTTTTCACCCAATTTCATTTTATCATTGCATAAGGCTTATTGTTTAAAAACAAAGCAATCTCGCTGGAGGAAATGACATCATCGAACGGAGCAGCCACGTGAGAGCGGAGCTCCGTGTAAGCGAGAGGAAAATTGCCTGCAAAAATACATAACGGAGGACATAAAATGAGCAAAATTAACCTAGTGAAGGCTGAAGAGGTGCGGTAGTGTGAGGAGATGAAGAAGGGTGCAGCGGACTTAAAAGGATTCGCGTATAAAAACGCCACGGGGAGCACCAGAGGGAAGAACAAAATGGCCGCGGTGAGTGCTTTAAATGTGGAGGAGGAGAGCAAAACGAAGAATGGAGATAACAACCAGAGTGGAGATATGGAGGTCCTGAGAGGGGAGATAAAAAGCTGGTTCAGCACTCTCAGGCAAGACTTAGCTTACTTTAAAACAGAGGCTCAGTCATGGATGGACGAGCTGAGAGCTGATGTGAGAGAGGTGGGACAGCGTGTGGAAGACCTGGAGAGTAAAATGGAGGTGCAGGACATTACAATGCAGAGAATGCAGGAATGAATGGACAATATGGAAATGGAAGCGGAAGATTTGTAGTCCAAAGTTGAGGATCTGGAAAACAGATCAAGAAGAGCAAATATTCGGGTGAGAGGGGTCTCTGAAACTATGGAGAACTTAGTCTGTGGAAATTTGGTAGAACGCATATGCAAACGCTTAATGGAGGAAGCGGGTCAGGATGGCTCTCAGTTATGTTGGAAAGTAGACCGTGTTCATAGAGCACTGGGTCCCAAAAGAGAAGGGTATACCAGGGACATAATCGCTCGGTTCCATGAGTACTCCACTAAAGGTGCTGTAGTAGAGGCGGCAAAGAAGCTTAAGGACTTTTAAGTGGAACAACCAGCGAATTGAATTGTATACAGACTTGTCAGCTATTACATTGCGGAAACGAAGGGAAATGGCAGCAGTAACTAAAATGTTGAGAGAGAAATCAATCAAATATAAATGGCTATTTCCTTTTGGATTACAATTTTGTATTGAGGGGAGAACATCGTATGTTAAGACAACAGCAGAAGCAGTCACGGCGATGAAAGAAGCAGGATGGACTGAGATACCAAAAGCGCCACTACCAAAGCACAATAAAGGGCTGAGATGCCAGATGAGGGAAAGTGAATGGAGAAGAGCACCACAAGGAGATCGCAGACTGCGCAGGCAAAGACAAAGCAATGGGCCTGTGGTAGAAGGTGATGGATGAAGAGCTGGACAATGTAGCAATAGGGTTATAGTATAAGTTAAATGTGAATGTTATGCATATGCTTTTTGTATGTTGCGGGTATTGTTAAAGAAGAAAGAGGAGGGGGAAGAAAGGGAAGAGAGAATAAGGAAAATAATTTGTTTTTTTTTGCTTAAACATATTAAGCGAGCAAAGGAGAAAAGAAGGAGGAAAAGGATAGAGCTTCCTGGAGCAGTGATGAATCATGCCTCAAGGAAGTAGAAGGGAAAGGGTGCTGGAGGATAGAGAAAGGGTTTGGGGGAGAGGGGAAGGAAGGGGGGGAGGGGGCAAAAGGATTTCCAAATGCATAGTAAGGGGAGGGCAGGAGAAGGGGGAGCTGTCAAATAGAGAGCTTTGGAATAGTGACGATGAATGTAAGGGGGCTAAACTCCCTGATAAAACGGCAGAGAATGTTCAAGGAGATTAATAGGCTTAAAGGTGACATTATTATATACAGGAAACACACCTGAAAAAATGTGATGAACGGAGGGTGGCACATAAAAAATTTCAAGAGAAATGGTTGGAATTGAAAAAAGGGGGTGGGAATTCTGATGAATGGCCGGATATCATATTCGGAGTGCGCGGTGCACCGAGATAAAGAGGGAAGGTGTATTATAGTTAAGCTAAGGATTAAGGAACAAATGTATACCCTGGTAAATGTGTATGGGCCAAATGTGGGCCAAGGGATATTTTATGACAAATTGAATGGTCTGGTGGAAAAAGTTGCAGAAGGACAAATAATTGTGGGGTGGGGGACTTTAATTTAGCAATTAACCCTGATATAGATAACTCCACGGGAAAATGGATGGGGAGTGCTAAAAGTAGGAGGTGTTTGAAGGAGTTGAGTAAAAATTTGGGAGTGGTAGACGTTTGGAGGGAGTTGCAGGGGAGGGAAAAAATATTTACATTCTACTCACCAGTTCATCACTCCTTTTCTAGAATAGATATGATATGGGTGTCCAAATCTTTAGTGGCGAAGGTGGAAGCGTGTGAGACTGGAGAGAGGACGTGGTCAGATCATGCGCCAGTGTGGGTGGAAATTAAGCTGGGAAGGAAGAATAGGGTGTGGACACTGAATGAGTCCTTACTGGAGAACTTGGAAACAACGCAACAAATAAGGGAGAAAATAAAACAATATTTGGAGGTGAACGACAGGGACAGATGCCAGACTGGAACCTTATGGGAATACTTGAAGGTGGTGATAAGAGGGGATTTAATCTCCATAGGTGCATATGTGAAAAAACAGAAGGAGAGTCAAAAGGAGGCCCTAAGGGTAAAGATCAGGGAATTAGAGAGCTTGCAAATACAGGGAAAAACTGAGAATGCGCTAACTCAGGAATTAAATAGGGTAAAGAGGGAATTAAATGAATTAGAATTGAGATAAAACATGCGCAGGATATCTTAAAAACAATTTTTTGAATTGGGTAATAAGCCGAGTCGTCTGTTGGCGCATACTCTGAAACAGCATCAGAATAGGAATTATATAACCAAAATAAGGGATGCAAATGGGAAGGAAGTGAGGCAGACGGAATTAATTCAGCAGAGCTTTGTGGACTTTTATAAACAATTGTATATGGATGAGACTAATAAGGTAGGGGAAACAATGGATCAATATTTACAAATGAATCTAACGAGACTAAAAAGGGTGGAAACAGAACAGCTTTCCAATCCCATAGAAGAAAAAGAGGTGGTGGAGGTGATCAGGGGACTCCCATCGAATAAGGCACCGGGGATGGACGGATTTATGAATACGTTTTATAAAACCTTTAGTGATGTGGTATGTGGTCCTTTGACAAGACTTTTTAATGCCTTTAAGGAAGGTGAGCCCATCCCAGAAACAATGCAGACGGCAGGGATTACCATCCTGCCTAAAGAGGGGAAAGATCCCAGCCTATGTGGATCATATAGACCCATATCTATAAGTAAAGATTATATTCTTAGTAACCGCTCCTAGTAACAGGTACCTATGCAGTAGTGTTATCCTTGTAAATAGATTGTAAATAATTACCCTTGTTATCCAAGTTCCTTCCCTTGTTATCTGTAAACTCATGCATGTTGACTGTACTGAGATTTTTGTTCTATGTGAACCGCGCTGATGCTGAATAGTGCGGTATATAAGAGAATATAAATAAATATCCCTTCTAGGAATGGATTGTAAAATATTTACTAAAGTTTTGGCAAATAGGCTACTCCAGTTTATGCCTAGGTTGGTGCATGAAAATCAATCTGGCTTTGTTCCTGGGTGTCATACAGTAGATAATATGCGGAAAGTGCTAAATGCTATATGGAAAGGGAGGAATGGGGGAGAACAGATGGTATTACTGGCTATCGATGCTGGAAAAGCGTTCGAGTATCCTGGCCCTTTCTATTTAAAGTACTAGAACAAATGGGGATTGAGAGAAATTATTTGAAGTGGATTAAAGCTATCTATGCACAACCAATGGCAAGGATTCGGGTCAATGGGGAATACTCAAAGCCGTTTGCATTGTTTAGAGCGACCAGGCAGGGGTGTCCTCTATCCCCGATGCTATTTGTGCTCTCAATGGAGCCGCTAGCTCAGAAGGTGAGAGAATGTATGGAAATCCATGGGGTAAAATGGAAAAACCTGGAAAGCAAGATATCTATTTTTGCAGATGATCTGCTATTTATATTGACTAAACCAAGGGAATCCCTAGTGGGGTTAAACAAGTTGCTAAGGGAGTTTGGAGATTATTCGGGTTTCAAAATCAATGCCACAAAATCGGAAATATTGAATATTTCGGCAGGGGTAGACCTGCAGGCAAAGATAAAAGCTGAATTCCCCTTCCGATGGGCCAAGTGTAGTATTAGATATTTGGGAATATATTTAACATCTCAAGAGTCCGAGCTGTTTAAAGAAAACTATGTGTGGGTGGAAAAAATCATAAAAAAAGAACTAGAAGAGTGGAAGAATAAAACATTATCATGGATGGGGAGGCTCTCTGCTATAAAAATGATGGCCCTGCCTAAATGGTTATATCTCTTTATGAACCTCCCTATAGGGATTTCAAAGGTTTATATTGGGAAAATGCAGAGGATTATTATGCAGTTTGTGGGAGGGGGAAGGAAAAATAGGGTAGCAGCAAGGATATTGATGAAACAAAGAGAACACGGGGGGGGGGGGTGGTTGTGCCGAACCTATTAAAATATTGGGAAGCAGCACAAATGTGTGCTATTGTGGAATGGGGGGGGGGCGGAGGAACCGAAGGAATGGGTGCAGATGGAATCAGAAGACATAGAAGAAGGAAGGATAGGAGATTATGTGTGGTTACCGAGGAAGGCAAAAAAGGATACCCAGGTAATAACCCCTATGTACAGAGCTCCCTACGAGTGTGGAATAAGTAGAGAAGCATATGGTCGGGGGAAAAATGGAATCTCAAGCTTAGTACCTATTCGGGGGAACCCGAACTTTCCACCTGCACTGGGGAAGAATATCTTTGAAAAATGGGAAAAGAATGGGTTACGAGAGGTAGGTCAAATGTTGGAGGGTAAGAAAATAAAGGAGTTTGATGAACTGGTGGAGTTGTATAAGCTGGATGAGAAAAATGTATATGGCTATATGCAGATTAACCATTACATTCAATATAGGATTGTACCGGAAATTAAGGGAGAACTTACTGGGGTGGAGAAGTTTTTTTTGATGGGTCAAAAGAAGGACTTGGCTAGCTTTTACCGGATGATGGCTAGGGAGACGGGAAGGAAAATCTATCAAAAAACCTGGGAGGCAGAATTGGGAGTAGAGTGGGAGGACTCAATATGGGAATACATATATTTGATTAGAAACAAAGGAATTTTACCCACAAATTTAATTGAGAATAATTACAAAGTATTGTATAGATGGGATTTGATTCCAGTCAGATTACATAAGATTTATGGTCAGGTAGCAGAGAATTGCTGGAGGAACTTTGGTGGAAGAGGTATGTACCTACATGTCTGGTGGAATTGTATGGAGGTGAATAAATTGTGGGCAGAGGTGTTTGGGTTGCTGGGACGGATTTTGGGAAAGGATATTGTTCCACGGCCAGAGACGGCTCTGTTGGGAGTGAAACCCCAAAATTTGAATAAGGTAGAGGGTACTTTTGTGGACTTGGGGTGTGTTGCCCTGAGAGTTCTGCTGGCCAGGAAATGGAAACAGGTAGAAGCACCCAAGATGGCAGAATACAAGGGGTTGTTGGCACAGATTTACTTGATGAGTAAATTAACAGCACTTAAAAGGGCTAGACCGAAAAAATTCCTATAGGTATGGGGGAAATATATACAGTGGACAGCGTTGCTGTAAAACATTCAATAGTGGAAAAGATTGACTTGTGTTGAAGGAGAATGCAGAGGGAATCCGGGGGGGGCGGGGGGGGGGCGGGGGGGGTGAGGGGTGGTTAGAATGTCTCAATAAATGAAAAACCAGAACAACATGACATGAGGGAATGTTATAACGAATGTGGTTACACAGTGGTATGGAAATTGGGTGAGATGTAAGTTGTATTGTTTATGAATATTTGTTGTGTTGTTTAAAATATAAATTAAAAAAAAAAAAACAAAGCAATCTCATGAATTGTCTACTCAAGCTAACCTTCACCTTCTGACACCCTGCAGGTGGGAACCCTCAGTGCAGAGGAATCTCCAAGGAAAAGACACGGAGTAAACTGATCCCTGGCTGGACCAGAACTCAGCACACTCCCAGGCCTCAGAGGAGTTAGGAGAAGGCCTTTCAAACCTCTGGGGAGAGCCGACGGTCCCGGAGGAAGGGTGAGACACCTTACGGGGGAGGACACTAATATGTTCAGAGTATTTCATAGGGAGGAGCTCACTGCTTTGATTAGCCATTCCCTGGCTGCTTTAAATATTGTTCCTCTTCCTGCACAATTGGAAGAAGCTTTGGAGGATTCCTTGTTACAGGGGTTCAAAGGTTCCCAAACTTGTTTCCTCTTACCTCTTTGAGGCTGCAATTTATTTATTTATTTATTTAGACAGTTTTGTATACCGCCTTATCCTTCAATCAAAGCGGTCACAACACAATTGGGGGATACATTTAACACGCTGGGATATGAGACACATACACTAATACTTACAGGGAACATGGGCAATGGAGGGTTAAGTGGCTTGCCCAAGACCACAAGGAGCATCTTACAATTGGATCTTAATCCTTTGTTCTCTTTGTGTCTCCTTCCCTGTTTGAACCCCCTTGTTTCTCTTATATTGTTCTGTCTGTGTTGATTAGATTGTAAGCTCTACGAGCAGGGACTGTTTTCTTTGTATGTTTGTACAGCGTAGTGCTGTATAAATGATTAATAGTAGTAGTATCTGGCAGACACCTTTTACGATTTGGTGCGAGCCTTGTCTAGAACCATGGCTTCTGTTATAGTGGCCCAAAGTTTTCTTTGGTTAAGAAACTGGTCGGCAGGCGATTCTTCAAAGACGAGGCTCAGTAAACTCCCCTTTAAGGGTAAGTTACTATTTGGGGACGCTCCGGACAAGCTGATCAAGGACCTAAGGGATTCAAAAGGCGCTTGGTTGCCGAAAGGTCACCTTAAATGGTCCAAACAGGGTAACCCTCAAAGAAGTCAACCTAGGGACTTTGATTTAAGTTTAGTTGTTATGGCACATGGGGGGCCAATCTTTTCGGGGCTATAGGGGATCCAAGAAGGGCTTTTACTCCATCTCTCTTGTTCCTGTGAAAAAGCCCCAATGAAGCCAGGGGACCCAGGTGGAAGTGGTTCCAATGGGAGGTCGGATACAACAATTTTATTTCATTTAGGTCAATATCACTACTGACCAGTGGGTGTTGGAGAATTTTCTTGATCCCTTTCTGAGGTACATCGCCCTGCCAAGCTCCTGCAAAGGCGACAGCAGTGCGGGACACCATTCAGCGGCTGCTACACTTGGAGACAATGGTCCCAGTGCCGCAAGACCAATGCAGCTTAGGTCAGTACTCCATTTATTTTGTGGTTCCCAAGAAGGAAGGCTCCTTTCGACTCATCCTGGATATCAAGCATGTGAGCCGCTCCTTGCAGGTGCAACACTTTTTAATGGAAACGCTGCACTCAGTTATGCTAGCTGTGTGGCAAGGTAATCTCACCAAGGCATATCTGCATATTCCTATTCTTCTGGAACATTAGCAGTTCTTGCGCTTTGCCATGCCTATGGGGCATTTTCAGATCAGAGCATTACCTTTTGGCCTGGCCACTGCTCTGTGCACTTTTACCAAGATCATGGTGGTGGTGGCAGCAGCTCTGAGAAAGAAAGGTATCCTGGTGCACCCATACCTGGATGATTGGCCAGTCTAAATTGGAGACCAAGGGGGTAACCACAACTCGACGAGTGGTGGAGTTTCTCTAAAGTCTGGGTTGGGCAGTCAACCTTTCAAAGAGTCAATTCCAGCCTATCCAGCAGTTGATCTATTTGGGCACACAATTTGATACCAAGGCAAGGATCATCTCTCTCCCGGCAGAAAGGGTGCAGAAGCTTCAACTTCAGGTCTGATCATTTTTAGCTTCTGGGCACGGACTCACATGAGACTCCTACAGCAGGCACTTCTTTCTCGCTGGTCTCCACAGTTCCAGCCGTTGTCACAGAAGTTGGTCTGTCCAGTAGACACAAGAGTGTGGCTGGCCTGGTGACTGCAGCCAGTTCATCCAACAGCGGGAATTCCTCTGGAGCCTCCAGACTGGATTCTGGTGATGATAGATGCCAGCCTCATGGGGTGGGGAGCGCACTGTCAGTCGGTCACAAGTCACACAGGGACCGCGGTCCCTGGAGGAGATTACTTGGTCTATAAATCGTCTAGAGATGAGAGTGTTGTTTCTGGCCGTCCAGTTCTTCCACCCTCTGATAGTTTGAAGAGTGGTGAGGGTGTCCTCTAACAACGTGACCACAGTGGCATATATCAACTGACAGGGGGGCACAGACAGTGTGATGCTAGTGGAGGAGATGCAGCGCTTACTAGTATGGGCAGAGGAAAATCTAACTGCCCTTTCCATGGCCCATGTGGTGGGCAAGAAGAACATCCAGGTGGACTTTCTCAGTCATCATCGACTGGATCCAGGTGAATGGGAGCTGAATAAGGTGGGTTTTCACAACATCACTCTCCTCTGGGGCAAACTGATGATGGATCTGATGGCTTCTCGGTCCAATGCCAAGGTGACCAGATTCTTCAACAGACGCAGGGAGAACATGTCCAAAGGGCTCTATGCCCTTGCCAGGAATGGCCATCAGAAGGGCTCATATATGTGTATCCACAGTGGGCCCTCATCGGTCGGCTTCTGCAGTTGATAGAGGTTCACAGCGGTCCAGTGATTCTCATTGCTCTGGACTGGCTTCGCAGGCTGTAGTATGCAGACCTTATCAAGCTTCTGATCTCCAGGCCATGACGGATTCCCAACAGGGTAAATCTGCTCTCGCAGGGTCTGATACTAATGCTTCAGGTGGAACGGTTCTCATGGTTTGGCTCTTGAGCAGGTGAGGCCGATGCATAGAAGCTGTTCTGAGTCAGCGATTTCTATTCTGTTGAAGGCCAGAGAGAGTTCTACTACCTTGGCTTATGTGCGAGTTTGGCTTGTGTTTGAAAACTCGTCCTTTTTCTTCTCTGCCAGATATTTTAATTTTCCTGCATAATGGACTAGAGAAGGAGTTGGTGCTCAACTCCTTAAAAGTTCAAGTAGCAGCCCTCTCCTGTTACAGGGGGAGAGTGCAGGGTTGTTCCTTAGCTGGACATCCAGATGTGGTCCATTTCCTCAGGGCGGTGAAGCAAGTCCGACCCCTTGGTGGTTCCTCCTTGGGACCTCAACTAAGTGCTATCAACCCTGACAGAAGAGCTGTTTGAGCCGCTAGCCGAGGAGTCATTGAAAGATCTTACTTTGAAGACAGTCTTATTGGTGGCGATATGTTCCGCTCGTTGAATTTTTGAACTTCAGGACCTATCTTGCAGGGAGCCTTGTCTAATTATTTCCAAGGAAAAGATAGTTTTGAGGCTGGTGCCCTCTTTTCTGCCTAAGGTGATTTCCCTTTTTCATCTGAATCAATCAGTTTCTCTCCTGGTCTTCTTGGTCCTGGGTGAGTCCGAGGAGGAAAGCCAGCTTCACAGGCTAGATTTGCGCAGAGTTCTATGTCGGTATCTTAAAAGAACTGAACCATTTCGGAAGTCGGATAGGTTGTTCATTTTGTTCGGAGGCCCTCGGAAAGGAGAGGAAGCCTCCAAAGCTTCAGTGGCTCATTGGGTGAAGGAGGCGATAGTCTCGGCCTATAGCATAAGAGGCAAAACAGTGTAGGTGGGTCTTAGGACTCAACAAGATCGCAGGCAATTTCCTGGGAGAGTATAGTCTGGTTCTGCTGGTGGACATTTGCAGAGTGGCGATGTGGTTGTTGCTGCACACTTTTACCTAGCATTACTGTTTGGATGTGCAGATGCGCATTTTGGGGCTTCAGTGCTCCAAACTGGATTCGCCAGTCCCTCCTATGATTAGTTACTGCTCTGGTACATCCGACACATACTGGATGGGACTGAAGGGGCAATAAGGAAGGTGAAATTAGACCTTGCCTGAAATTGTCTTTCCTTAAGTCCAGTCCAGGACCCTCGCTGGTTAGAGAGCTCAGGCTTTTCTGTCTCGAAGGTCTGAAGATTGGAGCAAGTCCGGATGTTTCGGAGGGGAAGATTATCTGAAGAAGTACATTGATATATTTGTTGAGGTCTTCCCTATTGAGAGAGGGCATCTTGGCAAGTATGACCCTGTCAGAACGGCTCATCTTCATTCTGTTCATAGTTATAGTTTGTTAAGAGTTCAGGGATATGCTACTTCTGTGACTTCATGCTGGGGTTTTATGGCCTTAGTGGGGGGTTGTTTCTGATGTTATCTCATAGTCTGCTTTGTCAATAGGATACTGGTTTCTGGAGCTGAAGAGGCAGCTCTTGTACTGTGACATCGGAATTCTGACATGCTCAGTCCTCTGCTGCTGGTGGAGGGAGATAACCCACACATACTGTAGTGGACTGGAGGGACTCAAGAAAGACAATTAGCAGATAAGGTGCAATTTCGCCATACATGACTTATGACATCATGTTACCTCTGGAGGCAAACTATTGCTGGCAATTGTTAATGTACATATGGAGTAACATGATAAGTTATGCAATTCCAGATGTATACACACCACATGTTCTGGATGCTCTAGGGGGCACATTGCTGACTTAGAGCCAAGTCACTGTCATCATATATATAATTATATATTTTTGTGTGGGCCACCTATGAAATAATTATGTATAGATACACATAGGGAGTTATTAAGTAACAGCATGTGCTAACTCTGTTAATAGCTGTTCTCCAGGAACAAGCAGGAAGTCAGTCCTCACATGTAGATGTCACCAATGGAGCCCGTGCAGAGTACTTCCCCAGCTTTCAAAGAAAGCCCCTACGACATGCTACCATGCATGCGTGGTCCCCTTCCCGCCCAAGGGTGCCATCTTGCTCAGTTTCCTTTTTTCCACGGAGCCCAACAGATGCTTGTTCTGTTTCCCCAGAAAAAGCCTTGCTATTATCCTTAAAAAGTTAGTTTCCTGGTTTGCGTGCCGGTTCCTCTTCCCGCCTCAAGCCAGGGCCGTCACCAGCACTGTTCTCAGCTCCTCTTTTATTTTTTGATCGAGATTCACCTTGACCAGCGTTCACATCCTTTTTCGCCTGGGGGTCGTCGACTCTGGCCGTGTGTCTCCCACCATGTCCCCCGGTGGGTTCAAAAAATGTGAACACTGCAGTCAAACCATGTCAGTAACTGATGCCCATGACTGCTGCCTGGGACCAGACCACGATAGCACCTCCTGTGACTTGTGCCAGGCCATGGCTCCGAAAACCAACAAAAGGAGATTGGAGTTACAGGTGAAGCTGTTCCCAAGGTCTAACTCTGCACCGGCCCCCCTGACGCCGAGCTCCAAACCCATCACTTCCCGTGAGGCCTGGGTGTCCTCGGAGTCCTGTGGTGACGGCTCCCCTGAGAAGACCCCAGACCCCGAGGGGGAAAAAAAGGAAAAATTCCTCCAAGCCCATTGAGGTTCCACCAGAGAAACCTAGTAAAATCTTTCAGAGGGACTCGGGCGGCTCCAAGCAGCACCTTGCCAAGCTTCTCAGGAAGGACTCCTCAGCCGGTGGAGACCGTGTGAAGTTCCTCTAGACCAGTGATGGCTAACCTTTTTGAGCCCGAGTGCCCAAACTGCCGCACAAAACCAAAGAATTTCCTCAAAGTGCCAGCACGTCAATTAAACCTTAACAACAAGATTTTAGTATCTAAAAACTCTTTATAAAGCTGCCTGAACTATGTAACATCATTTGTAAAGGTTGGAATCTTTGTATTGTCAGAGAATCAATTTGATTCACAATCCTTTGGTTTTCATTTCAATTTATTGGCAATTTATAATGTTTTAATGATTTCATTCAATTTAATGAATTTAAGAAGAATTTGATTCAGTTACACAATATATTTTAAATGTATTATTCACATAACATGTCAAATGTATCCTGAGTAAAAAAAAGATAAACTTCTTAAAACTGTTAACTGTGTCAGGACTCGGTGTGTATTCCCAAAGAAAAAAATTAATGTGATGTTTGTTGTTGCATGCATGCTGATAACTTGTCAATCCTTGGCTCATAATGCATTAATTTCAGAGCAACACATGCAGCACTCATGTCATCCGTTAATCTGTTTCTAGCATCACTTTCCCATCACTGAATATAGCACCCACTACAATATTAACAGCACTGCCTTTTCCTATGTAGGATTCTTATTATGTGAGTTTTGGGTGTTAGTGCTGGCATGGTAGATTTTCTCTAAGTCCCGAATATCCAAATTACAACATATTAAAAATATGGCCATAAAACGTCTCCATAATGCGTCTAAATTTGACCTTGTGACTTCTTCGCTCATTAAAGGTCACTGGCTTCTCATTAGTTATCAAATAAAATTTAAGATTCTGATCTGACCCATACAGAATTTTATACAGGAATTCCTTTATATTTGTCCAGTCATTTAATTGCTTATAAATCTAGCCTATAAAGCCATACCTGGAACAAGAACTACCTGAAGTGCAAGCAGGGTTCAGAAAAGGTCGAGGAACGAGGAACCTGATCATTCTCTTGCACAATCTGTACATTGATCAAGAAGCAACAGTTCGAACGGAACAAAGAGAAACAGAATGGTTTAAAATAAGCAAAGGTGTAAAACAAGGCTGCATACTTTCCCCCTACCTGTTTAATTTATATGCAAAACAAATCATCAGAGAAGCAGGATTGTATGAAGACAACAGAGATGTGAAGATTGGTGGAAGACTCAACAACCTTCGCTATGCTGTTGATACCCAGGGGCTGCTCAAGGCAATCTGCTGTCCGAGGTGAAGAATGAGATGGTGCCCCCCCACTTAGAGGGAGGAAGGGCTTTTTCAGAATTCCAATCAGGGACTGAACCAAACCAAAAATCCGTTTAGATTATATGGAGGGAATGTGAGATGTTTGCACACAGGGCCGTACCAAGCTGCTATTGTGCCCTGTGCGACTTGCAGCTTGGGCACGCGCCCCCCCCCCTCCTCCCCATACCTCCATCCAGCACTGCTTGCTCTTTCCCTGCTGCTGCCGCCCTCTGTTTTTTTTTCATGGCGGCACCGGCAGCAGGGAAAGAGCAGGCAGTGCTGGATGGAGGTATGGGGAGGAGGATGGGGGCATGCGCCCCATCTGAAAGGCGCTGGCACTTTAAGCAGATCTGTCCCTACCTGCTCTGACATTGCATCAGAGGAGGGAGGGACCAGACCTGCTTAAAGTGCTGCGAAAAGGCTTGGGGGCACAATTTGGCTGCCTTCTATTGTCCTGCCAGCGGCAGCAGGGCAACGGCATACAGCCAAAATGTGTCCCCTAAGCCTTTGCGTCCTGTGCGACTGCACCGCTTGCACAGGGCTAGGTAGGTCCTATTTGCACACCAAGGAGCTAAAAGAGAGCAAGAATCAACAGCACAGTTTATAAAACTAAATTATAACTGATTTTTATTTTGTTGTTATAAACTGCGTTATGGTTCTTGCTTTTTCTTTTTCAACATATATTTTGCATCCACAGTGGGTGCAGAGCAGAACCAAGACATTCACCCACAGAACGCAATATTTAAAAAAAGAAAAAAAATCTGATTCTGATCATCTCACTAACAACAACAACAACAACAAGCACTATTCTCAAGTACCAGGCATATTGTGAACTAATACAAAACCCTACAACAAAGAGCAAACCTACCATACCATACCATATCAGCACAAACTTCCAAAACTCACATAAGGAGTCCATCAAAGTAAAAATAAAATTATGTAGACAAAATTTAAATTGAAACCCCAAGAAGCCAGAGTCCACATGCAGTGCAACATCAAATAAATAAGAGATGCAGTTCCCCAATATAGTGTAAAATATAAAAATATGCATGCATTATCCTTGCCCTGGAAAAATGGGAATTCCACTCACCTCTGATGGTGCTCTGGCACGAAAATAGGGTTTGGCACGGCCTTTCTGACATCTTGGGGAGCTTGAGTGACCAAGAACAGGAACAGCAGCATGACCACAGCATGGATTGAAACAAGCAATATCTGGCTTCTGGGCTCCAGTGCAATGGCGGGTCCTGTTTGTCATGCACTGGAGCAGAGTTCAGTGCAGCCATGGAAGCCGGGATGGGAGCAGCATGTAGACAGCACTAGAGCAGCATGCGGTGACCAGTTAAGGCCCGCTAGGAGAGACTTGACTGCTGCAAGCTGTTTTTTGAGTGGTGCTGGCTGCCTCCTTCCCCAACCCCCCTGGAGTGTTACTGATGAACTTGTCTGCACAGGGACATGCTCTTTGAGCTTACAGTCTAAAACTGGGAGATACAGAATGTGAGGGATGCTATTGCCTGCATGCACTTTCCTCACCAGAACTTGAGGGCCTTTGATGGATTTGGCTGGAGTGGCAAGTATTTGATCATAGAAGAAAGAGTTAGTCATGCCATCTACAAGCCAGTTTGCCTCTGTTTTTTGGGGGGAGCTGGTGTGGCTGAGTGTTTGTGGTTAAAGCTAAAGAGAGTGCCTTTTTTTTCCTTGGATGACTGTGTGCTGGATTGCCTGTTAGTCCTTGTTTTTCCACTTGTGCCTGGGTGCTTTTTTCTCCCAAGGAACATCCTGTGAGTGGCCCCAAGTCCCATCCAAAGGATAGGAGGGGGGGGGGGGGGAAGAACCAGAGGAGCAGCAGACACTCTTGTTCCGTGCGAGTGATCTTCAGTTTAAATAAAAACCAAGCCAGTGCAGAGCCTTCCTGCCTCTGAGGAGCCACCGTGCAGATGTGTCCCGCCCCCAAAGGAAGTTACATTAACTTCCTTTTTGGGGCGGAATGCATCTGCATGGGCTCCTTCACAGAGACTGAAGGCTGTGCACCGGCTTGGTTTTTATTTAAATTGAAGATCAGCCGCAACCGCCACCGCCGCCGCCGCTAGAGAGGGTGAATCTGCCACTGCCGAGAAGCGGCCTCGGCAGTGGAACAAACTTGAGCGTTTTAATTTTTTTTTTATCTTTTTGAAGGAACATAGTCTTAACATGGGCCCGCGTGCCAGCTGCAAGGCCTTCGCGTGCCACAGCTGGCACGCGTGCCATAGGTTCGCCATCGCTGCTCTAGACCATGGTCCTCGTCAAGGATGTACTCGCAAGAATGCTGGCGTCGGGCCCGAGATCGTTGGTGCCCATGCCAAAAGCTGCGGAGCTTTCTGTCCTGGAAACCAGAATGGTGGCCCTGGAGCAGAACATGCCTGCTATCCTGGCCCTGCAGCAGGCAATGATGGCTAATTCATCCCCGACAACCGGACCCCTGACTGCGTGGGAGTCCCCAGGTGTCAAGCTGAGTTCCAAGCGCCACTAGTCTCGGGTAAGTCCTCGGCACTGGTCCCGGTCCCATTCCTCAGGCATCCGATCCTCTCCAGCCAGTTTCCGTGACTCAGACCCTAGGTCCTCCAGAGGGCCCTAGCATCTCGGGGACAGCCTTGAGGCACGTGGTAACAGTGCCTCAGAGTCACCAGCACCCCTCAAGTCTGAGTGGGAGAACGACAACAAGGCCTACCCGGAAACCTGTCGGCACCAAGACATCCCCTCGGAGCCATCTCCCCCAGCACCTTGGTGCCATTCTCCAGAGGACGTGGCTTTCCACGACTTTGTCAGGGACATGGCCAGGGTCCTCTTGGTGAAAACCTAATCTGAAGAAGACTCATGCACCGAAGAACTGGAAATCCAGTATGAGTCTCCACCCAAGGAAATTCTCATGGTACCGGTGCAGCCGATCCTCGAACAGCTACTTTTCCCAATGTGGGAAACCCTGGCGTCAGTACCGGTAGTCAGCTGATGCCTCGACGCCATGTACCGTGTCAAGAAGGGGCCGTGGTTCCACAAACCCCAACTCCCACATAACTCCATAGTTATCGAATCAACCATGCAAAAATTCAAGAGCCAGAACTGTCCCCCCCGGGCAGGGAGGCTAGAGCCCTCGACGCCCTTGAGCACAAGTGCTACCAGGGCTTGATGCTTGGGTGCCAGATACAGGCCTATGAGTTGTACTGCACATAGGCATGTACCTCAAAGCCCTAACCCAGGAGTTGTCTGGATTTTCAGTGGGGCTTACCAGTGAACCTCTCCAATAGTTCCAACCCTGACCTCCGGGATCCGGGACTGCTCTACGTTCCTCTTCCAAGTGGCCTATAAGAGCTTTGAGTCCACTGCTTGAGTAGTGGCAGCAGGCATCGGTGCCAGGCCAGGCTGCAGACCTCTGACCTTGAGCAGTGGGTCCAAGAGAAGCTGCTCGATGTAGCCTGCCCTGGGGTGAACCTGTTCGGCAAATCCATGGCCAACAAGGCATCCGAGATTGAGGCCGACATGATGACCTGACAGAGGCTTTCCAAAAAGACTTCATCTCTTCCCTGCAAGAAACCATCGAGGAAGAGGCCCCTGTTCCTGAGGAAAAAGGGACTCTTCCATCAGAGTCACCACTATCAGCCCCTCTCGGGCCAGCAGCAGGGTTTTCACCCTAAAAATCAGGGCCAGGGACCCAGAAAGCCAAAGGCCCAGAAGCCCCAGGTCCTAACTCCCGCCCAGCCCGGGGGAGCTTTTGACTCCTGTGGCAGGGTCTCCCCTTCCCCGGGAGACCCTCCCCAGCCCACAGGGGGCTGCCTGAAACTCTTTGCCCACAGGTGGGCCGGGGTCACCTCAGACCAGTTGGTTCTGCAGATAGTAAGGGAAGGATACCTCCTTCACCTACAGCAGGTACCTCCCAGGTTCTTCCCAGGAGAGCCAGTGAAACCTCTCCTTCACCAGACTTTGCTGCTCTCAGAGCTCACAGGTCTACTCAAGGACAAGGCAGTGGAGCCTGTTCCCAAGTACCTATGGGAAAAAGGCTTCTACTCCAGATATTTCCTTGTCCCAAAGAGAACTGGGGGCCTCAGGCCCATACTAAACCTGCAAAACCTGAACACGTTTCTGGTGAGGGAGAAGTTCAAGATGCTCTCCTTTGGAACTCTGCTGTCTTACTGTCACCTGGGAAATTGGCTGTGCTCCTTAGATGTGAAGGATGAGTATACCCACATCCTGATCCATCCCTCCCACCAGCAGTACCTGCGTTTCATAGTGGGAGGAGGGCATTACCAGTACAGGATACTCCCCTTCAGCCTGGTCTCCTCGCCAAGGGTCTTTACAAAATGCCTAGTGGTAGTAGCCGCCTACAGGACCTATGCCTATAGGGGGCTTTTGTCTTCCCCTCTGGACGACTGGCTCATCAGAGGCAGTATGGCCTCAGGTCAGTCTGGCCGCAGAACGGGCAACCCTCCTTCTGCAGAACCTGGGGTTCATCATCAACTACCCCAAATCCCATCTCTCCCTGGCTCAAAGCCTAAAGTTCATAGATGCCCAGTTGGGCATATTGCAGGTAAAGGCTGTCCTCCCAAGAGAAAGGGCAGAACATCTCAAGCAACTGGCAGGAGAGGTGCAACGCCGCCGGTCAGTGCCGACGCATCTCTCCTCAGTCTACTGGGCCATATGGCCTTGATGGTCCAGGTCACGTCCTCAGCCTGCTTACACATGCAAACAGCCCAGTGGTGCCTATGCTCGCAGTGGACTCAAGCCACAAGCCGGCTGCAGGGCAGGGTCAGGGTTACCTGCCGTCTGGTGGAGTCCCTCAACTGCTGGCAGAACCTGTGCCACCTCCAGGCAGGAATGCCCTTCCAGGCACCTACACCACAGAGGATCCTAACCACAGACGCCTTCCTCCTGGGTTGGGGAGCACATTGCGGAAACCAGTGCACGCAGGGCAGCTAGTCTCTGGAGGAGTCCCTCCTACAAATCAATCTCCTGGAACTCTGGGAAATCTTTCTGGCTCTATGAGTGTTCCGCCACTGCCTGCGGCATGGTAGCATGTTCCAGGGGCTTTCTTTTAAAGTTTGGGAAGTGCTCCGTTGGCGCCGACATCACTCATATGTGAGGACTGATTCCTGCAGTCCCTGAAGAACACCTGTTATAGGTGAGTAACTATACTTTATTTGCCTCAACCCCATATACAGTAAATGAGCTCTATGGCAAATAATGCACATTAATTCCATTAGTGAGCATTAATTTAGTAAATGACCCCCATAGAGCCTGATCCAGGAAGGGGCACGGCCGAGCCATTCAGATGTTCCAGCACAGGACAGGCTCCGTGGTACCTAATTCTGCACCGCAGGAGACAGACATTCCCACGATTGCAGAATCAAGCACAGAGATGGCCTGACATACCCGTGGGAGATGTCCAGATGGCAGCACGGCTAGCCCGCCCCATGCTCCTGGTATACTGTGGTGCCATGCACCAGGATGCCAGCAGGAGCCCTAAATGGCTGCTGCTACATCCTACCTCCTATCCCTGCCGCAGAACCCCTGGTGGGGTGTGCCAATGCCGAGATTGAATGGAGGGGACCTTCATGCATCTGCTCTCTGCCTTTGGGGGGCCTCCAGGCCCAATCTCTTCCAGTGCCGGTGATTATACCACCTCCGAGTTGGAACAAGCAGCACGTCATTCCCCTACCTGCTGGACATACAGGGCCATGACCTGAATCGGCCCTGTATAACCGGATGCCTTGGCCCGCCACTGCTCTGCTCACACCCTGCCCCCTCCCGCCCTTGACCAGCTCTCCCCGCACAGAGGCTTAGTGTGTATGGGGAGTATGTGAGGCAGCATATGCTCCATATATACAGCCTTAAAGAATTGGGCCCATAATGAATAGAAAGCAACCTATATCTGGTAAAATGCAGACCTGTCACCTCTCCAAGGTTGAAGACATCCAAAGGCAGCTGGCCTCATTCGCCACATAGACAAAGTTTTAGATAGTGCTGGTGAGGAGCCTGCTGATTTGGTACATGTTGGTACCAATGACATGGGAAAGTATAGGAGGGAGATTCTGGAGGCCAAATTTAAGCTTTTAGGTAGGAAGTCAAAACCCAGAACCTCCAGAGTAACATTCTCTGAAGTGCTTCCCATTCCATGCGCAGGACCCTGCCTGAGCTGCAGAGTCAATGCATGGATGAGACAGTGGTGCAAGGAAGAGGGTTTTAGATTTGTTAGGAACTGTGCAACATTCTAGGGAAGGAAGGGGCTTTTCCAAAAGGATGGGCTCCACCTTAACTGGGATGGAACCAGGCTGCTGGCATTTAAAAGGAGATTAATATGAATAAAATACAACCTATAAAATGCCTATATGCACATGCTAGATGTCTAAAAAATAAGATGGGAGAGTTAGAATATATAGCACTAAATGAAAGGTTAGATATGATTCGCATCTCAGAGACCTGGTCGAAGGAGGGCAACCAATGGGATACTGATACCTCGGACAAACTATATCGCAATGATAAGGTAGATCATATTGGTGGAGGGATTGCGCTCTGTTAGAGAGGGCATTGAATCACACAGGATTAAAGTCTTTTGCAGGAAACAAAATACACTTCAGAATCTCTATAGAAATCCCATGTAAAAAGGGGAAGGTGATGGCAGAGAGGGTGTACTACCGACCACTTGGCCAGAATGAACAGATGGATGATGAAGTGCTAAAAGAAATCAGGGAAGCTAACAAACATTACAATGTAGTAATAATGGGTGATTTTAATTACCCCAGTATTGACTGGGTCAATGTCACAGCAGGACATGCTGGAGAGATAAAGTTCCTAGATGAAATAAATGACTGCTTCTTGGAAAAGCTAGTTCATGAACTGACAAGTGGTTAGGACAAGGTACTTCAGGCCGGAGGGCCGGTGGTTCAAGTCCCACCTGGGGACAGCAATCTCAGGCCGGAGGGACTGGGATTTCTAGTCCTATAGGCACTCCTTGTGGTCTTGAGCAAGCCACTTAACCCTCCATTGCCCATGTTCCCTGTAAGTATTAGCGTATACCGTATTATCGCGCATAAACCGCGCGCGCTATACACTTTTTTACCTACCGCGCAACCCTCTCGCGCGGTATTTGCGCGGGCGCACTATACCGAAACTTTATTACAAGGAACCGATTCCATAAAAGAGTCCTTACAAGAATATAATGGTTTCAAAATATATTTAAGTAATTTTCATCATCCGATTCCATAAAACCTTCGAAATCACTCCCCTCATCAACATCATCATTGAAATAATTTAAAACCGTCTGGAGACGCTCTTCCATAACATATGCACTTTCATCGTCACTCCTTTCGACATTTTCATCATCATCTTCGTCATCACTACGCACCCGATCCTCGTTCTTATAAACAATCCTGGCTTTTCTGAATCCATTTCTTATGGTTTCCGGAGATATTTTGTCCTAGGCAGAACACAACCAATTGCAGATTTCCGTTAATGTAGCTGTCTTTAATCGTCCCGATGGTGTGAATTCATGAATTCCCCGCTGCATCCAATTATCCCACTCGTCTGATGAACGTTTTGAACGGGTGATTAACTGCTATATCTAGCGGCTGCAGCTTGCAAGTAAGACCACCCGGTATCACTGCGATTTGGGCACCAGTCAAATTAATATAATTTTGCACATTTGTTTCTTTATGGGCAGCCATGGAATCGAAGATCAACAAAGACCTTTTAGAAAAGAAACCACCAGGCCTGGCCCTATAACATTTATCAATCCATATTTTCATGACCTCAGAGTCCATCCATCCCTTTTTGTTACAGTGAACAACAATACCTTGTGGAAATTTTTCGCGGGGCATGGTTACTTGCTTGAAAATAACCATTGGCTTCAATTTAAGCCCACTCGCTGTGCAACCCAGGACTACAGTGAAGCAAGCCCTCTCGTGTCCAGTTGTTGTTATTGCGACAGTTTTTGAACCCGAAGCAGCTACAGTCCTGGTTGGTGGAATGTCAAAAGACACAGGAACCTCATCCATGTTAATAACATCCATTGCCGAAATGCCGAACTCCGAAATTTCTTTGCTGACAAATGTGCCGAAATCTGCCATCTTTTGTTCCCAGTCATCCGGAATCCTCTGGCCTACAGTTGTTCTTATTCACACGGAAAGAGCATTCCTCTTCATAAATTTGCAAATCCAGTTGAAACTAGCCTGTAAATGTGAAATTCCTCTTTCATTGACCAGCAGTTTTGCTTTGAATTGAATTGCAATAGTTGAGACAGCTTGATTTCGCTCCCTTCTAGACAGAATCCACTTTTTTAAGTCACTCTCTAGCTCTAGCCACTTTTCTTTGGGACCCCAACGCGCACGTTTTTGTGGGTTCATCTCCTCTAGCGCCGTTTTCTCCTTTCTCCAGTCGCGAACAGATGACTCACCAACATCAAATTCTCTTGCTGCTGCTCTGTTGCTTGTTTCTTCAGCTTTTGCCACAACTTTCAGCTTGAAGTCCGCAGTATAAGACTTGCATTTAATTCCGGGCATGATGACTGGATTATAATAGAAGAGATCGCAAAGTTTAAATGTAAGGTATAATAGAACCGAGGGCCTTTTATATACCTCACAGTGCACTCGACACATGCGCGATATACGTGCGTGGGCATAATGCGAGAATTTCTCTGCAGAACAGGCCGAAAATTGCGCTTTATATGTGGGTGTGCGTTACATGCGCTAAAATACGTTATGTCTCATATCCCCTCATGTTAAATGTATCCCCCAATTGACCACTTTGACCAGGTGAAAAGCGGGATATAAATACAGCTAAATAAATAAAATAAATAAATAGACAAGAGGGGAAGCTATTTTGGATGTAGGGCTTAGTGTAACACAGGATCTGGTGCAAGAGATAAGGGTGTTGAGACCACTTGGCAATAGCGATCACAGCATGATCTCATTTGATTTAATAATAATAGAGGAAGCATGGTAAGGAAATCCACAGAACTAACTTTTAACTTTCAAAAGGGAGACTATGATAAAATGAGGAAAATAATTAAGAAAAGACTAAAAGGAGCTGCTGCAAAGGTTAAAGATTTACATCAAGCATGTGCGGTGTTCAAAAGTACTATCTTGGAAGTCCAGACCAGATGTATTCCACACTTTAAGAAAAGTGGAAGGAAGGCCACAAAACTGCCAGCATGGTTTAAAGGTGAGGTCAGAGAGACTGTTGTAGCCAAAAAAGCATATTTCGGGAAATCGAAAAAGGAGCCAGATGATGAAAATAGGAAAGAACATAAGCACTGACAAGTTAGATGCAAGGCATTGATAAGGCAGGCAAAGAGAAAATTTGAAAAGAAGCTTGCCGTGGAAGAAAAACACATAATACAAACTTTTTCAAGTACATTTGCAGCAAAAACATCTATGAGAGAGTCAGTTGGATAATAGAGGATTAAAAGGGGTGCTAAGGGAGGAGAAGGCCATAGTGGAGAGACTGAATTTTTGCTTTGATCTTTACTGAAGACAATATAGGGAAGTTATCCATGCCTGAAATGGTATTTAAAGGTGATGAATTGAAAGAAATATCAATAAAACAGGAAGATATATTACAACTATTTGATAAACTGAAGAGTAGCAAATCACTTGGACCAGATGGTATACATTCAAGGCTGTTGAAAAAACTAAAATATGAAACTGCAGACCTACTATTAGTAATCTGTGAAATATCATTAAAATCATCTGTAGTACCTGTAGATTGGAGAATGGTCAATGTAATGTCAACTTCTAAAAAGGGTTGGGGTGATCCGGACAACTATCAGATTGTTGAGCCTGATATCAGTACCAGGCAAAATAGTAGAAACCATTATAAAGAGTGGAGTGGAGGAGTAGCCTAGTGGTTGGGGCAAGGTACTTCAGGCCGGAAGGTCGGGGGTTCAAATCCCACTAGAGGACAGCAACCTTGGGCTGGAAGGACTGGGGTTTCTAGTCCCACAGGTGCTCCTTGTGGTCTTGGGCAAGCCACTTAACCCTCCATAGCCCATGTTCCCTGTAAAATAGTTATCTCCAAGTTATAATGCCCTGTTCAATGTAATTTCAGTTTGTTCAATGTAAACCGCACTGATGCAGAATAGCGCGGTATATAAGAGAATATAAATAAATAAAATAAATAAATAAAGAATAAAATTACCAAACATGTAGATAGTAATGGTTTAATGGGAGAAATCAAACATAGATTTAGCCAATGAAAGTCTTGTCTTACGAATCTGTTATATTTTTTTGAAGGTGTAAATAAACAGGTAGACAAAGGTGAACTGGTCAATATAGTTTAGTTTTTATTTATTTATTTGTTTAATATTTATTATATACCTCCTTTCAATGGTATCAAGGCGGTTTACGTTCAACAAAGAACAATAAATACATGGAACAAGGTATAACTAGTAAGGTACAGGCAACTTAAATCACAATGCGATTTAACTATTTACATCTTAACTGGTTATTTACATTAAGCTGATGGGCAGTAGAGTAATTTTATACAAATCATAACATTTATGGTAGAGACATTTAAAATGATTATATGTATTGTGTATGGTATTACATTCTAGTTATATAACATTTATAGTTTAAAAGTATATACAATAATAAAAACATATTATGTGATTTATAACATTCTGAGTATATTTAGGTAAGGTTTGTTTAAGATAGTATAAGTGTATGTTGTATTCAATAGGGTCTTGGGGGGTGAGGATACCAGGAACTAGACTGTTTGGGAATAACAAATTTTTAGTTATGTTGGGTATATTTTGTGCTGGTCTGCTAAGTTGCCGAAATGTTCAGAGAATAGGTGGCTTTTAATTTCCTTACAGAATATTTGTAAGTCATTGATGGCCTTTAGTTTTTCAGAGAGTGAGTTCCATAGAATCTATTGCTGGTAAAACAGTTTACCTGAATTCAGCTGGTACTATCATGTTATTCTGGGTACATCCTCTTCTACATCTGTCATCAGGGGGAATATTAATTAGAGTTGAGAGGTAAGATGGGGTAATGTTTCTCAGAAGCTTAAATGTAATTATGAGAGATTTGTATTTAATGTGGCTTAGGACTGGTAGCCAATGTTGATTGTATAGGATAGAGTAAGAGGCTGGGGTTTTGTAGATAATACGAGCATCAATATTTTGAGCCATCTGGAGATGATTAAGGGTTTGTTTTGGTAGCCTATGGAGTATGCTATTGCAAAAATCAAAGTGTGGGGTGATCGTGGCTTGAAGTACTGATCTAAAATTGTGTATAGAAAGCAATAGCCTCAATTGTTGTACCATTATTAGCTTAGCTTGTTATAAGTTTAATATGGGTATTCATGCTGAGAGTGCAATCAGTAGTTACGCCTAGGTGCTTCACTTCATTTTTCACTTCCAGATCAGGACTAGAAAAAGGGACTGTTACTTCTGGAGAGAGATCTGCAACTGTGAGTATATACTTCTGGTAATTTTCTAAAAGGAATTCTTTGTATTAAAGCTAATTAATCTGTGAACCCACTATTTTTTGTTAAATCAGGCAGGGCCTAGTAGCAGCAGTTTAAGTTTAAATTTAAAACACAGAAGAGAGCAATCTCCAGGAACAAGCAGGAATAAGTCCTCACATATGGGTACGTCGGTACCGACGGAGCCCGTGCGGGAAAGCTCCCCAGCTTCTTAGAATAGAAGCTTTTGGGACCTCCCACTGCACATGCGCACTGCCTTCCCGCCTTCCTGAACAGCTCTCCTCAGTTTCTCTTTTTCCGCGGAGCCAGCAGGTCGTGTTCCTGTCACCGCTGAAGAAATTGTTATTTTATTTGTTTCTTTAGACCGCGTACCTGCCTTCCCCATACCGATACCGGTATCGCCGGTCTTTTCTTTCTTTCTTTAAAAAATTATAATTCTTTTTTCTTATTTTTTAGCTTTTTGGTCACTTCAGAGAGGCCTCTCGGCCTACTCAATTTCTCCTCATGGAGAAGCCAGCCCCTGGATTTAAGAAGTGTACCAAATGTAATGCTGTTATTTCAGTCACAGACACCCATGAATGGTGTCTGAAATGTTTGGGGCCTGACCATTCCATACCGGACTGCCCATCTTGCTCCCACATGTCTAAACGTGGGCTGCAGAACCGGGCCAACAAATTCCATGTGCTGTTTGCTTCAGAGAATACAGCATCACAGTCATCCAGGTCTTCTTCTCCGGATGGATCTCAGGTAACCAAACCTTCTGTGGGCAAGTCCTCAAAGAGCAAATCTCCTTCAAAGCATCGAGAGGCTCTTAGCTTAGAACTTGAGGACCCTGCCCCAGCCAAACAACCCCGGCGGGAAGTCCAACTTCCAAAAACGCCAATTCAGGGGTCTCAGGTTGATATCGATGCTACGGCCTCGACAGATCACCTGTTAGCCTGCTCTGGGGTACCGGGTCACTCCGGTACCGACATCCAGGCAGCTATGGCGTCCATGGGCGATACTGTACAGTCCATGCAGCAGGCCGTCATGGCTTTCATTAAAGCTGCAACGCCATCGGTTCCGCTTTCAGCGGTTCCGGGCCCGATACCGGTATCGTCCGCCATGCCGGTATCGAGGCCGTCCACCTCTAAACGCAAGTCGGTACCGTATGGGCTTTCGCTCCATACCGGTTCCATACCCGATACGCCCGATATCGATACCGATCGGTACGCGTATCGTGCGTTAGAGGAAAGCACCGATTCCTCTGAGGATTTTCACTCCTCTGATGATTCTGCTGAGTTTTCACTCAACTTACCTGAGGAGCCCTCTTCTCCTAAAAGGAGAATGTCCCCTCCAGAGGATTTGTCCTTCCAGGACTTTGTTTTAGATATGGCTACAGCCCTTTCTATTACCACATCCTCTGAAAAGGAACCCAGATCCAAAAAACTGGATATTTTGGGATACTCAAAGGCCCCTAAGGAGGCAGTTACCCTGCCTATCCATGAAATCCTTCAAGAACAACTGATGGATTTCTGGGAAAATCCTTTGACTTTGTCGCCTTATTCCCGTAGATTGGACACCATGTATAGGGTCCCTCCTTCTCCTGGTTTCCAAAAGACTCAATTGCCCCACCACTCTATTGTGGTGAAGTCTGCAATGAAGAAGATTAGGAGTACCAAAAGGCACTCTTCCACCCCTCCAGGACGGGAATGTAAGACTTTGGACTCTTTTGGTAGGAAAATTTTCCAGGCTAGTATGCTTATAGCCAGGATTAATTCCTACAGTCTCTATATGGGCATGTTCCTGGAGGAACTTGCCAAAAAGGTGCGGCATTTTGCCCCCTTTATCCCTGAGGATAAAAAGCAGGGATTCCTTTCCCTAGTGAAACAACTCTTAGAGGTTTCTAAGTTCTCTAATAGGGCAGCATATGATTCCTTTGAGGGAGCCAGTAGGGCTTCGGGCATTGCTATTGCAGCCCGACGTCTTGCTTGGCTCCAGGCCTCTGATCTGGAACCTTGGGTTCTAGATGGCTTACGGAATCTGCCCTGTACAGGTGAGAACTTATTTGGGGAAGAGTGGCAAATCAAAGCCACCCAGATGGATGCTGAAAATGCCACCTTGGAAAGACTTTCAAAGTCCACTTCAATTCCTACTAAGAAAAAGTCTTTTAAAAGGCCTTACTATAAGAAGGCCAGAGTTGCTTCAAATACTGGCCAGCAGTCTTCTCAACCTCGCTATACTGCTAAGCGTCAGCAATCCAAACAAGCACGAGCTAAGCCTGCAGCAGCTACTGTAGCTCAGCAGGCTCCAACCCCTCAGGGGTTTTGACTTGCTCCTAGGGAACTTGCCACTTCTGGTTCTAACACAACCAGAACCTCTCACCATACCCGGAAGGTTGGTTCACTTTGCTCCCAGATGGGAACAAATCACAACAGAACAATGGACCCTCTCTATCATTCGAGAGGGTTACAAACTTCATTTCTCCAGCCTTCCTCCCCATCATATGGTGAGACCATTCAATTCTCCCCCATCTCTCCTAACCCTGTTGGGTCAAGAGGTTTCCTCTCTTCTTGCCCAAGGGGCCATAGAAGAGGTTCCTCTTCCTCAACAAGGGTCCGGTTTCTACTCCCCTTATTTTCTCATTCCAAAGAAGACAGGGGGATTCAGACCAATCCTAGATCTGAGAGAATTGAACAAATTTCTCTTCAAGGAGAAATTCAAAATGCTGTCTCTCGGCATTCTCCTTCCTTACCTCCAGGGTCAGGACTGGCTTTGTTCTCTAGACCTACAGGATGCGTATACACATATACTCATCCATCCATCCCACAGAAAGTATCTTCGCTTTCTGTTTCAGGGAAAACATTTCCAATACAGAGTACTCCCCTTCGGTCTAGCCTCTGCTCCAAGAGTATTCACAAAATGCATGGCAGTCGTAGCCGCATTTCTAAGAGGCATGGGAATCTTTGTCTTCCCATATCTGGACGACTGGCTCATCCGAGCTCCAACTCAGTCACAGGCCCAGATTTCCCTGGACCACACAAGGAGCCTTTTGCAGTATCTGGGACTGGTAGTAAACCTTCCCAAGTCCCAACTCATCCCTACTCAATCTCTGGAATTCATAGGGGCCCAGTTGGACACCATCACTGCAAGGGCCTACCTTCCACATGTTCGAGGCCAGCGCCTCCTGAGTTTGGCCTCCCAAGCTCAGTCCAGCACTCACTTGACAGCCAGGGAAATGCTACGCCTACTGGGTCATATGGCCTCCACAGTGCATGTGGTGCCCTATGCTCGTCTTCATATGAGAGCAGCTCAATGGACCCTGGCCACTCAGTGGACTCAGGCGTCAGGAGCGCTCTCAGACCAAATACAAACCTCCGATCGTCTGTTTTGGTCCCTCCACTGGTGGACTTCCACCAAGAATCTGTTGTTGGGGGCTCCATTTCAACCATTGCTACCCCAAGCAACCCTCACAACAGATGCCTCCCAAACAGGGTGGGGAGCCCATCTGCAAACTCTCTCCACTCAGGGCAATTGGTCTCTACAGGAGACCACCCTTCATATCAATCTTCTGGAACTGCGAGCAATTTACCTTGCCCTCAAGGTCTTCCACTCCCTCCTAGCCAACCTCACTGTCCTAGTTCAGACGGACAATCAGGTGGCCATGTTTTACATAAACAAACAAGGAGGGACGGGCTCTCTGTCGCTTTGCAACGAAGCTCTAAGACTATGGGCCTTCGCCAGAGAGCATCAGATTCACCTGCTAGCAGTGTATCTCCCAGGAGTTCAAAACTCTCGGGCAGACAGGCTCAGTCGAGTTCTGCTGCCACACGAATGGTCCCTACATTTGGATCAAATAAACCGAATCTTTCAGGAATGGGGGACCCCGGACATAGACCTCTTTGCAAGTCCGTGGAATGCCAAACTTCCCCGGTTCTGTTCCAGAACTCCGTGTCAGGGAGCTCAGGCTACGGACGCCTTTCTCCTGAATTGGAGTCAGGCATTCCTATATGCCTTTCCACCCATTCCTTTGATTCCCAAGACTCTGTTCAAACTCCAGAGGGATCATGGAACTATGATCCTCATAGCTCCACGCTGGCCACGCCAAGTGTGGTTCCCTCTACTTCTACAGCTCTCCCAGGGATCCTACTTAGATCTGGGAGCTGCGCCAGACCTCCTGTCTCAGGAGGAGGGGACTTTGTGGCACCCAAACCCCAAATCCCTTCACCTCAGTGCTTGGTTACTGAAGGCTTAAGCCTTCAAGACTTTCATCTTTCCCAACCAGTGAAAGATATCCTTTCTGCCTCTAGGAAACCCTCTACCAGGCGTTCCTATGCTTTCAAATGGAAACGTTTTTCCATTTGGTGTGCTCAGCAGGGTCTTGACCCTCTGGCACTTCCTTTGAATTCTCTTCTTGATTATCTCCTGCATCTATCCAATGCAGGCCTCAAGACGAATTCGGTAAGAGTCCATTTAAGTGCTATTGCAGCATCCTTGCAACATATAAATGGACAACCTATCTCCTCTCATCCTCTTGTTGCAAGATTCATGAGAGGCCTGACTCTCACTAAACCTCCCATCAGACCACCCCCGGTCGCATGGGATTTGAATCTAGTGCTCGGTCAACTTATGAAGCCACCTTTTGAGCCAATGTTTTCCACCTCCTTGAAATTTCTTTCCTGGAAGGTCATCTTCCTCATTGCAGTCACTTCGGCTCGCCGCATCAGTGAGCTGCAGGCTTTAGTGGCTAATCCACCTTACACAAGATTTCATCATGATAAGGTGGTCCTTAGGACGAATCCCCACTTTATGCCTAAAGTGGTCTCGCCTTTTCATCTTAATCAAGAGGTATATCTACCTGTCTTTTTTCCAGCTCCTCATGCATCCAATGCAGAGAGGAACCTTCATACTCTGGATTGTAAAAGAGCTCTCGCTTTTTACCTTAATAGGACTCAGCCACATCGAAAGTCTTCTCAACTTTTTGTGGCCTTTGATCCTTCCCATTTGGGACTTCCAGTCTCCAAGCGTACACTTTCCAATTGGATTGCTCAGTGTATTTCTTTTGCTTACCAGAGCAAAAACATTTCTCTGGAAGGCCATGTCACTGCTCACAATGTGAGGGCCATGGCAACTTCTATGGCTCATCTGCACTCTGTTTCCATAGATCAGATCTGTCGAGCCGCTACCTGGGCCTCGGTTCATACCTTCACAGCCCATTACTGTTTGGACAAGGACTCCCGCCGGGATGCCTTGTTTGGCCAGGCTGTCCTCAAGCACCTGTTCCATTCCTAAACAACTCCTGCCCACCTTCCCAGAATGGATGCCTGAGATCCATACGAAGATGGCGAACCTTTACAGGGGATCCCATGCATCTAAGCTAGGGAGTCCCCATATGTGAGGACTTATTCCTGCTTGTTCCTGGAGATAGCACAGTTACTTACCTGTAACAGGTGATCTCTGGGAACAGCAGGAATTAGTCCTCACAACCCACCCACCTCCCCTAGGAGTTGTATCTTTTATCTATCTATCTTCCTGTCCTCTCTCTGTTGACTCAGCTATAAACTCGAAACTGAGGAGAGCTGTTCAGGAAGGCGGGAAGGCAGTGCGCATGTGCAGTGGGAGGTCCCAAAAGCTTCTATTCTAAGAAGCTGGGGAGCTTTCCCGCACGGGCTCCGTCGGTACCGACGTACCCATATGTGAGGACTAATTCCTGCTGTTCCCAGAGATCACCTGTTACAGGTAAGTAACTGTGCTTTCTGGTTACATTTGGAACCCAGCAGAGAGCTTGTAGTTTACATTTAATAGTCACTCAGGGCCTAGCATCAGAGAAGTACTTTTAGTTTTAAAACACAGAGGAGAACTTTCTGGTTACATTTCATACCCAGCAGAGAGCTTGTAGTTTAAATTTAATAGTCACTCAGGCCTAGCATCAGCAAAGTACTTTTAGCTTAAATTTAAAACACAGAAGAGAGCTTTCTGGTTAAATTTAGAACCCAGCAGAGAGCTTGTAGTTTAAATTTCATAAGAAGTTAGAGCCTAGCAGCAGCTAAGAGCTATAATTTAAATCAAATCAGAATATAGCTTACCTCAGCAGCACAAGACAGGGTACTGTGTAGCAGCCCTCTTTTAATAAGTGTTATTTCCTGAGCGGTCATCCAGTTTAGTCCTCCACATCCGGGTAGTGCACCTCCTCCTGCAGCCTGGAGACTGGACCAATCAGAATCTTCCTATGCCAGGATGTATGCTGCTGGAGCTCCCATCAGCCCCCAGTGTGTCCAGTCTCCTTGCAGCTGGAGGACGTGTGTGCCTGGTGTTAGGCTCACTTAGGGACAGTTAGAGGCAACACTAGAGATAGTGTTTGTTTGGGGATTTTCTTTTGCACTGCTATTTTTCTTTGATTTCTTTTCTAGGTGACTGTAGCTTTAAAAAAAAAACAGGCATTGTCGGCTGCAATCGAGAAGCCGGGTCTGCACTGCTCTGCTGACTTTGCTGCAGAGGAGTCTTTTGCAGTCCGAGGCTAGCTCCTTCCTCCTAGACTGTACGGAGGAGAGCTCTGCCTTGCCAGCCATCTGTCTGCGTCTGGGAAGTCTGAACAGTATGCTGGCTTCCCTGTCGCGATCCGGCCTGCACTTATTTGTTTTGAGTGGCAGCCCGGTGCAGTAGCTTGCTCCCGCTCAGGCTTCGAGTGGCGTGCCGTCTACGGCGATCTTGTACAAGGGCGGTGAGTCTCGCATGCTTTCAGTGCTGCAATTCGTCCCTTTGTTTTTCTTTTGATTTCTTTTAATTTCGTTTTGAATTCCGTTCAATTTACCTTTGATTGCTTTTCCGCGCCTTTTTTTCTCGCCGGCTGAAATGTGCCGGCGGCCATTTTATAGCTCCGGTTTTTCCCGCCCGACCTAAGGTGCTCTGCAGCGAGTTCCTCTCCGCTTAGCGCGTTTTTGACCTGGCGTTTTTGCTGGGGGGGGGGGGCATCTGTGGTCCCAGTTGCTAGTTCTTTAAAAAAACAAAACAAAAACGGAGACTTTTATTTCTTTTTCCTTTCTTTGGTTTCCTTTCAGTTGCGAGTAAAGCGGGTCATTTTCACCTTCTCTGTGGGGATTGCTGTGACTGCATGGCTACCAGACCGCAGTGTGTTATCTGCGGGTCGCGCAGGGGGGCGGTGGATGAGTCTGGGGTCTGCAAGGGCTGCGCCTCAGTTTCCACCAGTTTAGAACAGCAAAAGGAGCATAAGGAGCTCTCAGGCCCAGGCAGCCCGGTTGTTCAGGCGGACGGAGATCCCTCTCCTGGCCCTCTTGCATCTGGTTCTGCGGGCCCCCCTAAAGAACAGGGGGGTGCGGGGCCGATTGCAGCAGCAGAGTCTTCCTTCCCGGATTTTTCACCAGACTTTGTCCTTCTTATGCACCAGGCCTTTCGCTTGGGACGCTCGGGCAAGTTGCCAGATGCCTGGCCGTCACCCCTGTCCTCTTTACAAGGTGGGGAGTCCAGGCAGGAGGGCCAGCCTTCAGCCAAGCGCCTTAGGTCCATGGACCTTGACCACGATGACTGGGGCTGGCCAGATCCTGATACAGAAGTGGATCCTGAGGCTGGGGTTGAGGAGTTGGAAGACGGTGAAATCCCGGAGCCCGAGGATCAAGCCCGGATCATTCGAGTGTTCCGTAAAGAAGAGCTGGTGTCTTTGATTACGGAATCTCTCCACGCCCTCAATCTCGCTGCCCCTCGTCCGGTTGAAGAGAATGGGTTGGAGGATCCTCTCATTCAGGTGGTGTGGTGGAGCAGATGATTCAAACTGAGTGGGATCAGCCTGAATCCGGACTTAAGGGAATTCGGACTATGAACTGCCTGTATCCGTTAGCGGATAAAGACAAGGAGAGGTTTAAGTCGCCACGAGTGGACGCCGCGGTGTCGGCGGTCACCAAGAAAACCACCATTCCTGTTGAGGGCAGTGTGGCCTTGAAGGACGTGCACGAGAAAAAGGTGGATGGTTTGTTGAAACAGACTTTTGAGACCAATGCTTTATCTTTGCAGGCCTCCATTTGTGGAGCTTGGGTAGCTAGGGCCTGCTTACGATGGGCTCAGCGCTTGAGGCAAGTTTCCGGCTTGGATCAGCAGGGCTTGCTGGAAGTGACTCGGCTGGAATCTGGCTCGGCGTATTTGGCGGATGTGCATTATGATTTGATTAGAACTTTGGCGAATAGCATGTCTTCTTTGGTGGCGGCGCGCAGGTCTTTATGGTTGCGGAATTGGGCGGCCGATGGCTCTTCTAAGTCCCGCCTCAGTAAGCTTCCCTTTAAGGGCAAATTGTTGTTCGGGGATGATCTGGATAAATTGGTAAAGGACCTCGGGGAGTCCAAGGGCGGTAGGCTGCCAAAAGATAAGCCTAAGCTGGGCAGGAACTTGCCGCCGGCGTGGGGTCAGTTTCGAGATTTTCACAGATTTCGTTCTTCCCGCCTTTGGGGTTCCCAGCACGGCCAGAATAGCTCCAGATTCCAAGGTTTTCGAGGTTTCCGAGGAGCAGGCAGAGGATTCTCAGCGGCGTCCTCTCCTGCGTCCTCTTCCTTTGGTCGAAAGCCGCAATGAAGCGAGGCGGGCTCCGGAGGGAAGGCTAGTCATCGGGGGTCGTCTGCAGGACTTTCTTCCTTCCTGGGCCCAAATTACCTCAGATCAGTGGGTGCTCGAGATAATCAGAGAGGGCTATGTGCTGGAGTTTGTGATAAGGAAGCTTATCATAGCTCAGGAAGGAGCTATAGTAAAGGTGAAGTGACTCTGAACAAGCAACCTGTCAGTTCTGGTAGAAATAAGAAAACAGAATTTGTCCATAAAAGACTACCAGTCCCAGAATGCACCAGGTTTCCAACAGCCATTAGAGGAGCTGAAGTGGGGAAACGTGTGTTCAATCAAGAGGACTATGAGGTAATCCCCAAGCACTCATCTCAAAGGGCAGGGCCTGATTCAGCACAGCTGCGCTGTGCTAGGGTGGAGCACTCATCTAGGCAGAATAAAGGTAGAGTGTATTCTACAGAGAATTATCCTCATCCTCAGAATCAGCTTGGATATCCTCAGCTTGGAGGTCTTCATCATCTGGAGGATCATCAGAAGCAGAAGCCAGAACGGACGGACAGAGAGGGCAAGAAACCCTTTGGAAGAAAGAAGAGAAAAGCATTTGGGAGGTCTAAAGGAGTCCAGGGTAGTACGTATACTGGGAGACATTCAAAAGGCCAGCATACACCATTGGACTGGGGAAAGCCAGAGGAATGGTGCTGCAGAGCTAGGAATTTCCAGACGGTACCTGTGAGGGAGACGGCTGCACGTGGAAGGGACTCTAAGACCCGTGCCAGAAGGTATGTGAAGAGAGATACAGTGTCCAGGGATCTGGATTGGAAGGCTGGACATAAGAACTGGACTACATACTGGCCAGGCTATTTAGAGAGGAACTCTAACAGCAATGGAAGCTCAGGTATGAACACTGATCTATGCCCTAGCTATAACCTTGAAAGACAGCAGGGAAACAAGTATTCTCCTGAAAGTGCTCCACTGAGAAATTCCTCTGTGCCAATCCATGATATTGAACCGATGATTGTTGAGGAAGGGGGAGCGGTCTTAGATACAGGCTGTGAATATATGGATTGCTCTCTGTCTAAACTCCTTTGGTAATTTTCTGTTACAAAGTACATCAACCATCACAAAGAAATACAAACTTGTTCTTTAATCTACTCAGAAAAGCTCCTGAAGTAAGATTTTGAGCCATGCAGTAGAAATTAAGCCAGCTAAGAGGTTTCAGCTGGATAACTGCTAGCAATTGAGCCTTACCTAATTGCTTGTGAGCTCTGAGGGAATCACTTCTGAATCTATGTGTGAAGATATAAGAAGTTAACCTGGAAAGAACAGTTTTTCCCTTCTTTGTGGGTTTTGCT
Organism: Ichthyophis bannanicus; assembly: GCA_033557465.1. Lineage (NCBI taxonomy): Eukaryota > Metazoa > Chordata > Amphibia > Gymnophiona > Ichthyophiidae > Ichthyophis > Ichthyophis bannanicus. The sequence continues at coordinate 486,923,699 of CM066037.1, forward strand.
TGTTGTTTGAAACACTGCTAAGAAAATATTAGCTAAAGCCTACAGAAAAGACCAGTTTGTTACCAACCAGGTCTTTATTCTTTTGCTTTGATTGCCTGACAAGTTCAACTGTTGTTTTCCTGATTTTTGTTTTTCTAAGTTTAACACTGAAAGCAAGTATCCTGTTTTATGTGCTACCAAGCATATCTGTGTTGGGAGAAATAACCCCATAAATAAATATCTTATTGGCTTTACACTCAAGCACAACTAATTATTGTGAGCAGCTGTGTCTGGTGTGAATGGACTGCATTTCCCACAATCCCTTGCAAATCATATTGATATATGCACTTGCCAAGACTGTGAACATTCTCACCCAGGCAGCCGTCTGACAAGTTTGCTTGTCCGATTCCAGATGCCTTTGTCCTTTCCTCCTGCAAAGGAGAGCAGAGGGCGCGGGCCATTCGGGCGACGTTGCGTCGACTCATCGATTTGGGAGCGGTAATTCCCCGTTCCTCCTTCCGAGCGCGGCGTCGGTTGCTACTCCATTTATTTTGTGGTGCCAAAGAAAGACGGTTCGCTTCGCCCGATTCTAGATCTCAAGGGGGTGAATCGTTTTCTCCGGGTGCCATATTTCCGAATGGAGACCTTACGGTCCGTCATCGTGGCGGTTCGTCAGGGGGAGTTTCTGACCGCTCTCGATCTCTCGGAGGCCTATTTACACATTCCCATCCGAGCGGTTCATCAAAAGTTCCTCAGGTTCGCGTTCCCGTGGGATCACTTTCAATTTTGGGCTGTGCCGTTCGGTCTAGCCACCGCTCCACGCACCTTCACAAAGGTCATGGTGGTGGTTGAGGCGGCATTACGCAAGGAAGGTATCTTAGTCCACCCTTACCTCGACGATTGGTTAATTCGTGCGAAGTCCGAAGAAGAGAGTGTGCAGGCAACGGACAGAGTAGTGGCTTTGCTGCGGTCTCTCGGCTGGGTGGTCAACGAGAAAAAGAGTCATTTAGTGCCAACTCAATCCCTCGAATACCTCGGGGTTCGTTTTGACACGGTGAAAGGTTTGGTGTGCTTGCCGGAGCGCCGTGTCCAGGCGTTGCAGGGGCTCGTGCGCTCCTTCTTGAGGATTCCCGCTCCGTCAGCGTGGTGGTACCTGCGGCTGTTAGGCACTATGGCAGCGACGTTGGAGGTAGTTCCGTGGGCCAGGTTTCATATGCGGCCACTTCAGAGAGCCCTGTTACATCGCTGGTTGAACTAGTTGGATTCGTTGAACAAGCGCTTGCCTTGCCCGAAATCAGTTCGTCTGTCTCTCCGGTGGTGGCTGTGCTCGGAGAGCCTCCGGATGGGGCTTCCCTTGGAGCAGTCCACTTGGATCCCGTTCATCACGGATGCGAGTCTGTTGGGCTGGGGAGCCCACTGCGAGGGGTGGTATGCGCAGGGACGTGGTCCCCCCTCGAGACTTCTTGGTCGATCAACCGCCTAGAGCTGTGAGCGGTGAGACTCGCGCTGCAAGCCCTAGAGACTCTTGTGAATGGGCGGGCAGTGCGAGTTCTCTTGGACAACTCGGCAACGGTGGCCTACATCAACCGACAGGCAGGCACCGGCAGTGTGGCCATGGAAAGCGAGGCAGAGGCCTTGTTCGATTGGGTGGAGGCCCGTCTGCCGGCTCTTTCGGCGGTGCATATCACGGGAAAAGACAATGTAATGGCGGATTTTCTCAGCAGGGTGCAGGTCGACCCCGGGGAGTGGGAACTGCACCCGCAGGTGTTCACGCAGATAGTTCGCAGATGGGGGTCTCCGATTATGGATCTCATGGCCACTTTTCAGTCGGCAAAGACGGGGCGGTTCTTCAGCAGGCGGAGAGAATGCATGTCCGAGGGCATTGACGCGCTTATTCAGCCGTGGCCGGAGGACGGCCTTCTTTATGTCTTTCCCCCTTGGGCGTTGATCGGTCGCGTCATGCAACGCATCGAGGTGCACCGGGGGCAGGTTTTACTAGTGGCTCCAGGTTGGCCCAGAAGACCGTGGTATGCCGATCTGGTTCGGTTGCGCAACAGGGTGTCGTGGAGGCTGCCTCCGCTTCCGGATCTGCTGGTCAGGGTCCGCTGCGGATGCCTCAAGTGGATCGATTATCGCTTACGGTTTGGCCCTTGAAAGGGCTCGGTTGAGGAAGAAAGGTTATTCTTCTGAGGTTATTGCCACGCTCCTTCGGGCGCGGAAGCCTTCCACCTCACTCGCGTATGTGCGGGTGTGGAGGCTTTTTGAGGATTGGTGTTCGCGGCGTGGCATTCGCGCGGCTATGGCTTCGGTGTCGGTGGTTCTCAGTATTTTGCAGGTCGGATTTGACAAGGGTTTAGCAGCCAGTTCTCTGAAGGTACAGTTGGCAGCGCTAGCGTGCTACAGGGGCAAGGTTCTGGGGATTCCCCTAGGGGCACATTTGGACGTACAACATTTTCTTAAGGCGGTCTTCAGGTTGAGACCTTCACGCAGAGTGTCAGTTCCATCTTGGGATTTGAATCTCGTATTGCGAGCTTTGGTTCGCAAACCCTTTGAGCCTTTACAGCAGGCGTCGGTTAAGGATCTCACCCTGAAGACGTTTTTTCTGGTGGTGATCTGTTCGGCGAGGCGCATTTCCGAGTTGCAGGCTCTTTCGTGTAGAGAACCGTTCCTGTCTATCTCCAGGGATCGAGTGGTTCTTCGGCCACTGCCCTCTTTTCTGCCTAAGGTAGTTTTGCCTTTTCATTTGAATCAGCCTGTTTTTCTTCCGGTCCTTAATTCGGACGCGGAGAGTCCCACGGACGGGGGATTGCATTGCCTAGATGTGCGGCGGGTCCTTCGTCACTACTTAAAGGTGTCGGAGACGTTCCGTAAGACAGATCGGTTGTTCGTGCTTTTTGGCGGGGCCCACAAAGGTGAAGCGGCGGCAAAAGGGTCCATAGCCAGGTAGATTAAGGAGGCAATTGCATCGGCTTACATTTTGCAGAATCGGCCAGTTCCGGTGATTTTGAGGGCCCACTCTACCAGGGCTCAGGCGACGTCCTGGGCAGAGCATAGTCTTGTTCCGCCTGTGGACATTTGTAGGGTGGCTACTTGGTCATCTCTTCATGCCTTCAGTAAACACTACCGGTTGGATGTCCTCGCCGCTCAGGATTCTGGTTTTGGCTCAGCAGTGTTGCGTGCCGGTTGGCAAGGTCCCGCCCGGTGTTGACTGCTCTGTTACATCCCGGATGTGGAGGACTAAACTGGATGACTGCTCAGGAAATAGAAATTACACTTACCTGGTAATTGCAGTTCCTGGAGGATCCAGTTTAGTCCTCCTTCCCTCCCATGTGTCAGGTTTGTTTGGAGCGGCGCGCTTACTGTGAACGGCGCTGAAGTGTCTCAGCATATTTCTTCGGGTTTTCGTATCTGGGGCTCGCTTCTGCTTTCTTTTTTGCCAGCTTTTCAGTTCATGTGGCTGGGCTTATGACTGTTTCTTTCTTCGGGTGGAGTCAGAGGCACTGTGCAGAGGTTTGGCTTCCTCGTTTGGGGAGGGGGTCGATTAACACTTCAGGGGACTAAATTCTGTTCTAGTTTGATATTTATACTTATCTCATGTGTTGCTTCTTTGAGTCTGCTTTGTTAATAGTTCACTGGGGGCTGATGGGAGCTCCAGCAGCATACATCCTGGCATAGGAAGATTCTGATTGGTCCAATCTCCAGGCTGCAGGAGGAGGTCCACTACCCGGATGTGGAGAACTAAACTGGATCCTCCAGGAACTACAATTACCAGGTAAGTGTAATTTTTATTTCCCTCTCTCCCTCCCCACACCCACCCACCCCTGGGATAATCGTAGCTTTATAGGTACTTACGCATCTTAAAAGGCAGGAGGTGCTCTCAGGTGAAGCTCGTTACCCAAATCAATCATACACTAAGGACCTGAGATTAGTTAAGCTTCAGGTGAACAATGTATATTACACGTATTAGGTACAGTTTGTGATAAGGAAGCTTATCATAGCTCAGGAAAGAGCTATAGTAAAGGTGAAGTGACTCTGAACAAGCAACCTGTCAGTTCTGGTAGAAATAAGAAAACAGAATTTTTCCATAAAAGACTACCAGTCCCAGAATGCACCAGGTTTCCAACAGCCATTAGAGGAGCTGAAGTGGGGAAACGTGTGTTCAATAAGGAGGGCTATGAGGTAATCCCCAAGCACTCATCTCAAAGGGCAGGGCCTGATTCAGCATAGCTGCGCTGTGCTAGGGTGGAGCACTCATCAAAGCAGAATAAAGGTAGAGTTTATTCTACAGAGAATCATCCTCAGAATCTTCATGATCTTGGACAGCTTCATCATCTGGAGGATCATCAGAAGCAGAAGCCAGAGCGGACGGACAGAGAGGGCAAGAAACCCTTTGGAAGAAAGAAGAGAAAAGCTTTTGGGAGGTCTAAAGGAGTCCAGAGCAGTACGTATACTGGAAGGCATTCCAAAGGCAAGCTTACACCATTGGACTGGGGAAAGCCAGAGGAATGGTGCTGCAGAGCTAGGAATCTCCAGACGGTACCTGTGAGGGAGACGGCTGCACGTGGAAGGGACCCTAAGACCCGTGCCAGAAGGTATGTGAAGAGAGATCCAGTGTCCAGGGATCTGGATTGGAAGGCTGGACATAAGAACTGGACTACATACTGGCCAGGCTATTTAGAGAGGAACTCTAACAGCAATGGAAGCTCAGGTATGAACACTGATCTATGCCCTAGCTATACCCTTGAAAGACAGCAGGGAAACAAGTATTCTCCTGAGAGTGCTCCATTGAGAAATTCCTCTGTGCCAATCCATGATATTGAACCCATGATTGTTGAAGAAGGGGGAGAGGTGGTAGATACAGGCTGTGAATACATGGATTGCTCTCTGTCTAAACTCCTTTTGTAATTTACTGTTACAAAGTACAACAACCATCACAAAGAAATACAAACTTGTTCTTTAATCTACTCAGAAAAGCTCCTGAGTAGGATTTGAGCCACGCAGTAGAAAGCAAGCCAGCTAAGGGTTTCAGCTGGGTAACTGCTAGCAATTGAGCCTTACCTAATTGCTTGTGAGCTCTGAGGAAATCACTTCTGAGTCTATGTGTGAAGATATAAGAAGTTAACCTGAAAAGAACAGTTTTTCCCTACTTTGTGGGTTTTGTTTGTTGATTGAGGCACTGCTAAGAAAATATTAGCTAGAGCCTACAGAAAAGACCATTCTGTTACCCGCATGGTCTTTATTCTTTTGATTTGATTGCCTGACAAGTTCAGCTGTTGTTTTCCTGATTTTGATTTTCTAAGTTTAACACTGAAAGCAAGTATCCTGTTTTATGTGCTACCAAGCATATCTGTGTTGGGAGAAATAACCCCATAAATAAATATCTTATTGGCTTTACACTCAAGTACAACTAATTATTGTGAACGGCTGTGTCTGGTGTGAATGGACTACATTTCCCACAATCCCTTGCAAATCATATTAATATATGCCTTTGCCAAGACTGTGAACATTCTCACCCAGGCACCCGTCTGACAAATGGCGTAGTTTTTCGGATTGCTTTTGCGCAAAGGATTTACTTGCTAAGGATTACAACTCAAGTCTGAAGGAAAAGACAGTTCAAGCTTAAAAGCTGAAAGAAAAGATTTTCCCTCAACTGCACTTTGGAGGAGTGGTGGCTGTTCCAGGTAGCTGTTCCAGGAAGAAAAGACCCTGTGCAGAGCTGGATTCATCACTGGCATAAGGTAACAAGTACCTGGGCATGTCTAGTGGTGGATGGGAGTAAGGCACAGGGGTAATTGAAAAAAAAAGAGAGTAGAAAAAAGCACCTGTTTGGAAGGTGGTGCACTGTGGGGGTTTTTTGTGTCTTCTTACAGGGATCAAGATGGATCCAAGGGAACTAGCTGATTGGATGGCAGCCCAGTTTAGCAGGCAACAGGAGCTATCGCAGCAGGCTCAGGACACTGCTATGAAAGCCTTAATGGACCAGCAGAGGCCAGTGCTTGATCTGGTGCAAGCCCTAGTTAAACTGCAGAACCAAAGTGGACCAGATGCAAGACCAGCAGTAAATACTGGTACACCACATGTGGACAGTGTGGGACTCAATCAGGGAATTGGGGCATTTAGTTTTGGGAAGCTAACTCCAGATGATAATGTTGATGATTTTCTAGAGTCTTTTGAAAGAGTGGCACAAGCATTAGCATGGCCAGAGACCCAGTGGGCAGTAAGGCTGGCAGCCTCATTAACTGGAGAGGCGCTTGCAGCTTATAGAGCAATGCCAGCAGCCCAGGCTTTGAATTATAAGGATGTAAAGGCTGCTATTAGAGATCGCCTAGGGTTGTCTATTTCAGAGTATAGGCGAATGTTTAGAGCTACTACATTGAGAGTGGGTGAAACACCCAGGGCTCTGAGTCAGAGAATCAGAGGATTAGCTGTAAAATGGTTGGAGCCTGAGCAAAAGACGGTAGAAATGTTATTAGACATTATTGTGCTTGAACAATTTATGTCTGCTGTGCCTAAAGATTTGCACACTTTCCTTATACAGCAAAATTGCCAAAATCTTGGAGAGGCAACCATGCTAGCAGAGAGATTCTTGGAAGCCACGCAGGCTTGCCATAGAATGGGTGGCCCTCTGAAGATGGGTGCTGAGGCAAGCTGTGCTGTATCAGAAAAGAAAATAATTAAAAATGTTTCTGAAAATAAATGTACTGTGCCAAACCAGATGACACAGTGGAGTAGAAAGAAATGTTTCAAGTGTGGAAAGTGGGGACATTTAGAAAAGGGATGCCAGCCCCAAATAGGTGAGGACCTGACAGTGGTACAACAGGAAGAAATTAGGTGGATTTAAAACAGCCCAAGGAAGGATTTCTTTTGATGGTTGATGTGCAAGGAATTACCACAAATGCTCTGTTAGACTCTGGGGCAGACCAGAGTATGATGTCAAAAAGGCTTTGGAAGAGGATAGAGGCCCAAGAAGGATTTGTGCCTAGAACCCCTGAGAGCCAAGTTCACATCAGATGCATTCATGGTGCTGCAACATCATATCCCACCTATAGGCTAAAGGTTAAGTGCCTGGGGGAACAAGAGGAAGTCCTGTTAGCAGTGGTGCCTAGGCTACCCTTTGATTTGGTTCTAGGAAGAGACTGGCCAAGATTTAAACAGGGTCTAGTGGAAGGACTAGGAAAGAAGGAGGGAGAAGGATTAATGGTAATAGCTCCCGGGCCTTTATTTGGAAATCCTCAAACCCCAGCTAAAAAGATGGTTAAGCGTCCAGAAGACCAAACTATCCCTAAGCAGACATTTGTCTTAATGTACCATAGGGTCACAGAGAAGGCCCAAGCTCCTAAGCGGGCAACCCCTCAAGCTGCTGGGTTTGACCTGTGCAGTATAGAAAATGTGACTGTACCTAGCCAAGGGAGAGCCCTGGTTGACACCGGTCTCCAAGTGGAAATGCCTATTGGATGCTATGGGAGAGTAGCCCCAAGGTCCAGATTAGCCCTTAAATATTTCATCGATGTGGGTGCGGGAGTAATTGATCCCGATTACAGGGGCAATATTAAAGTTCTGTTATTTAATTTTGGACAGAATGATTATCACGTGAAGACAGGAGACAGAATTGCCCAATTGATCTGTGAGAGACTGGGTTTTCCACCTGTGGAGGAGGTCACATCCCTGGAAAATTCTGAGCGTGGAACCAAAGGCTTTGGTTATACTGACGTCAAAGGGGTTAAAAGCCTAGCTGCCACCTGTGCCCGAGAGAGGGAGGTGAATGAAGAGGAAGATTTGGGACCCCAGGTATCTGATTGTAAAGAAAAATCAGAGCCCCAAATAGGTGAGGACCTGACAGTGGTACAACAGGAAGAAATTAGGAAATTGCTTAAAGAATTCCCAGATGTGTTGACACCCATACCTGGGGAGACACATTTGGTTGCCCATGAAATAATAACTCCACCTGGGAAATTAATTCGTCAAAGGCCATATCGCTTGCCTGAAGCCAAGAGACAGGAAGTAGTGGCACAAGTCCAGGAGATGTTGGACATGGGAGTAATGGAGGAGTCAAAGAGCCCCTGGAATAGCCCCATAGTCCTGGTGCCGAAGCCTGATGGATCTTTAAGATTTTGTATTGACTTCCGGCAGGTAAACGCAATATCAGTTTTTGATGCATATCCAATGCCAAGAATTGAAGAGCTGTTGGACCAGCTGGGATAGGCTCAATACTTAACCACCCTTGATATGACAAAAGGATATTGGCAAATCCCTCTAACCAGGGAGTCGAAGCCGAAGACTGCGTTCAGCACCCCCGTTGGCCTTTTTCAGTTCAAGAGGATGCCTTTCGGACTGCATGGAGCAGCGGCTACCTGCCAAAGGTTAGTGGATCAGGTACTTCGACCCCACCAAAATTATGCTTTTGCATATATGGATGATGTCATAATCCATAGTAACACCTGGGCGGAGCATCTAAAGAGGATCAGGGCAGTCTTGTGCTCCATGAAGCAAGCGGGAATCACTTTAAACCCGAAGAAGTGTGCCTTTGCAAATAGGGAGGTAAAATACCTGGGTCACCTAGTGGGAAGAGGAAAAATTAAACCTCTAATGAGTAAGGTAGATAGCATCAGGAATTTTCCCCCTCCAACAACAAAGAAACAACTAAGAAGTTTTTTGGGACTTATTGGATACTACCGCAGATTTATACCGCAATTTGCAGAGAAAAGTGCAATTTTCACGGATATGCTGCGGAAGAATTGTCCAAACCAGCTAAAGTGGACACCTGAAGCTGAAAAAGCATTTTCAGTCCTAAAAGAGAAATTGTGTACAGGACCGGTACTCAAAGGGTGGACTTCAGGAAACCCTTTCTGGTTCAAACAGATGCATCGGATGTAGGGCTAGGAGCGGTTCTATCCCAGTGTCATGAAGGGGAGGAGCATCCTGTGATGTACCTGAGCAGGAAGTTGTCACCGGCTGAACAAAAGTATTCCACAATAGAAAAAGAATGTTTAGCTATCAAGTGGTCAGTGGAGGCGTTAAGGTTTTACCTTACAGGGAGAAAGTTCCAGTTGGTCACAGACCATGCCCCACTTAAGTGGTTGCAGCAAATGAAGAACCACAATGCCAGGTTGACACGCTGGTACATGGCCTTACAGGCATTTGATTTTCAAGTGGAACATCGTGCTGGGAAGTTACACAAGAATGCGGATGCCCTTTCCCGTATTACGGACTGTAGAGAAGAAGTTTCACCAGTAAAACCAGTCCGTAATAACTTAAGCAGGGGGGTATGTGATAAGGAAGCTTATCATAGCTCAGGAAGGAGCTATAGTAAAGGTGAAGTGACTCTGAACAAGCAACCTGTCAGTTCGGGTAGAAATAAGAAAACAGAATTTTTCAATAAAAGACTACCAGTCCCAGAATGCACCAGGTTTCCAACAGCCATTAGAGGAGCTGAAGTGGGGAAACGTGTGTTCAATAAGGAGGGCTATGAGGTAATCCCCAAGCACTCATCTCAAAGGGCAGGGCCTGATTCAGCACAGCTGCGCTGTGCTAGGGTGGAGCACTCATCAAAGCAGAATAAAGGTAGAGTTTATTCTACAGAGAATCATCCTCAGAATCTTCATGATCTTGGACAGCTTCATCATCTGGAGGATCATCAGAAGCAGAAGCCAGAGCGGACGGACAGAGAGGGCAAGAAACCCTTTGGAAGAAAGAAGAGAAAAGCTTTTGGGAGGTCTAAAGGAGTCCAGAGCAGTACGTATACTGGAAGGCATTCCAAAGGCAAGCTTACACCATTGGACTGGGGAAAGCCAGAGGAATGGTGCTGCAGAGCTAGGAATCTCCAGACGGTACCTGTGAGGGAGACGGCTGCACGTGGAAGGGACCCTGAGACCCGTGCCAGAAGGTATGTGAAGAGAGATCCAGTGTCCAGGGATCTGGATTGGAAGGCTGGACATAAGAACTGGACTACATACTGGCCAGGCTATTTAGAGAGGAACTCTAACAGCAACGGAAGCTCAGATATGAACACTGATCTATGCCCTAGCTATACCCTTGAAAGACAGCAGGGAAACAAGTATTCTCCTGAGAGTGCTCCATTGAGAAATTCCTCTGTGCCAATCCATGATATTGAACCCATGATTGTTGAAGAAGGGTGAGAGATGGTAGATACAGGCTGTGAATACATGGATTGCTCTCTGTCTAAACTCCCTTGGTAATTTACTGTTACAAAGTACAACAACCATCACAAAAAAATACAAACTTGTTCTTTAATCTACTCAGAAAAGCTCCTGAGTAGGATTTGAGCCATGCAGTAGAAAGCAAGCCAGCTAAGGGGTTTCAGCTGGTTAACTGCTAGCAATTGAGCCTTACCTAATTGCTTGTGAGCTCTGAGGAAATCACTTCTGAGTCTATGTGTGAAGATATAAGAAGTTAACCTGAAAAGAACAGTTTTTCCCTATTTTGTGGGTTTTGTTTGTTGATTGAGGCACTGCTAAGAAAATATTAGCTAGAGCCTACAGAAAAGACCATTCTGTTACCCGCATGGTCTTTATTCCTTTGATTTGATTGCCTGACAAGTTCAGCTGTTGTTTTCCTGATTTTGTTTTTCTAAGTTTAACACTGAAAGCAAGTATCCTGTTTTATGTGCTACCAAGCATATCTGTGTTGGGAGAAATAACCCCATAAATAAATATCTTATTGGCTTTACACTCAAGCACAACTAATTATTGTGAACGGCTGTGTCTGGTGTGAATGGACTACATTTCCCACAATCCCTTGCAAATCATATTAATATATGCCTTTGCCAAGACTGTGAACATTCTCACCCAGGCACCCGTCTGACAAGTTTTATTAGAATAATTATCCATAGCAACCCTTAGTAAGTAAAGAACTTAGATCTAAACACAAACTTAAAACTAAGATGCAGACAGCAGTCCAGCAGCAGGATGGGGGCTTTCCAGTCTTTTGCATTGAGTGTCACATGTACGATTTTCTCCCAGTTGGCGAGAGGTCTTACGTGTGCACTATGTGCAAGGAGCTGTTTGCTCTCAGGGAACGAGTCCGTTCTCTAGAGGCTAAAGTAGCAGACTTGGAAAGCATAAGATAGACAGAGAGGTACATAGACGAGACCTACAGGGATATAATCCTGAAGTCCCACCTCCAGTCTGGCAGCATCCCTGTTGCCATGGAGGAGAGAGGTCACGTGACAGGAGAGCATCACCCTGGTGTGGCAGGAAGTGATCCTGTAACTAGGACCTGTCCTCCAGGTGATGTAAAGCCCTCTCGCACCGAGGACGTTTCTCCAGGGCCATGTGCCCATGAGGGAAGGGTTAGGACAGCCGTTATAGTTGGTGATTCGATCATTAGGAATGTAGATAGCTGGGTGGCTGGTGGACGTGAGGATCGCCTGGTAACATGCCTGCCTGGTGCAAAGGTAGCGGACCTCACGCGCCACCTAGATAAGGTCTTAGATAGTGATGGGGAGGAGTCTGCTGTCTTAGTACATGTCGGTACCAATGACATAGGAAAATGTGGTAGGGAGGTTCTGGAGGCTAAATTTAGGCTTTTAGGTAGGAAGTTGAAATCCAGAACTTCCAGGGTAGCGTTCTCCGAAATGCTTCCTGTTCCACGCACAGGACCCAAAAGGCAGGCAGAGCTCCGGAGTCTCAATGCATAGATGAGACAATGGTGCAGAGATGAGGGTTTTGGATTTGTTAGGAACTGGGGAACATTCTGGGGAAAGGAGGGGCTCTTCCGAAGGGATGGGCTTCACCTTAACTGTGATGGAACCAGGCTGCTGGCATTAACTTTTAAAAAGGAGATAGATCAGCTTTTAAACTAGATATTAGGGGAAAGCCGAAAGTCGCCCAAGAGCAGATGGTTCGGAAGAATGTATCTTTGAAGGATACTACCAAAAGCAGAGAGGTTCCACAAAAGAGTAAAGTAGCCCAAATGCCCTCAAGTATGGAGCAGACAAAGCTTAAAGATCCCAAATTACCCATGTCTAACAATAGCCAAATTAATATGAATAAAATACATTCTCTAAAATGCTTGTATGCAAATGCTAGAAGTCTAAAAAATAAGATGGGAGAGTTAGAATATATAGCACTAAATGAAAGGTTAGATATGATTGGAATATCAGAGACATGGTGGAAGGAGGACAACCAGTGGGACACTGTGATACCTGGGTACAAACTATATTGTAATGATAGAGCTGATCAAATTGGTGGAGGGGTTGCTCTCTATGTTAGAGAGGGCATTGAGTCAGAAAGGATTAAAGTTTTGCAGGAAACAAAATCTGTAGAATCTATATGGATTGAAATTCCATGTAAAAGGGGGAAGGCGATGGCAGTGGGGGTGTACTATCGAACGCCTGGCCAGAATGACCAAATTGATGATGAAATGTTCGAAGAAATCAAGGAAGCTAACAAAAGTTACAGCGCAGTAATAATAATGGGTGATTTCAACTACCCCGGTATCGACTGGGTCAGTGTCACGTCAGGACATGCTAGGGAGATAAAGTTCCTAGATTAAATAAATGACTGCTTCTTGGAGCAGCTGGTTCATGAACCGACCAGAGGGGAAGCCATATTAGACCTAGTCCTTAGTAGAACACCAGATCTAGTGCAAGAGATAAGGTTGTTGGGGCCACTTGGCAATAGTGATCATAGCATGATTGCCTTTGATTTAATTAGTGGAGGAGGGATAGTAAGGAAATCCACAGTACTACCTTTTAACTTTCGAAAGGGAGACTATGATAAAATGAGGAAAACAGTTAAGAAAAAACTAAAAGGAGCAGTTGCAAAGGTTAAAGACGTACATCAGGCTTGGCTGTTGTTGAAAAATACTATCTTGGAAGCCCAGACCAGCTGTATTCCATGCTTTAAGAAAAGTGGAAGGAAGTCCAAAAAACTGCCAGCATGGTTTAAAGGTGAGTTCAGAGAGGCTGTTGTTGCCAAAAAAGCATCTTTCAGCAAATGGAAAAAAGAGCCAAACGACGAAACCTGGAAACAGCACAAGCACTGGCAGGTCAAATGCAAGGCATTGATAAGGCAGGCAAAGGGAGAATTTGAGAAGAAGCTTGCTGCGGAAGCAAAAATGCGAAGTAAAGACCTTTTCAAGTACATTTGTAGCAAAAAACCTGTGAGAGAGTCAGTTGGTCCATTAGATGATAAAGGGGTTAAAGGAGCACTAAGAGGCGACAAGGCGATAGCGGAGAGACTGAATGAATTCTTTGCTTCGGTCTTTACTGAGGAAGATGTAGGGACGTTACCCATGTCTGAAGTGGTATTTAAAGGTGCGGAAGAATTGAAGGAAATATCGATACATCGGGAAGATGTATTACAACCATTAGATAAACTGAAGAGTAGCAAATCACCTGGGCCGGATGGTATACATCCAAGGGCGTTGAAAGAACTGAAATATGAGATTGCAGACCTGCTATTAGTAATCTGTGAACTATCATTAAAATCATCTCTAATACCTGAAGATTGGAGGATCGCCAATGTAACACCAATTTTTAAAAAGGGTTCCAGGGGTGACGCGGGAAACTACAGACCGGTGAGCCTGACGTCAGTACCGGGAAAAATGGTAGAAACCATCATAAAGAATAAAATTACTCAGCATGTAGATAGTCATGACCTAATGGGAGACAGCCAACATGGCTTTAGACAAGGAAGATCTTGTCTTACTAATCTGTTATTTTTTTTGAAGGAGTGAATAATCAGGTGGACAAAGGTGAGTCGGTTGATATTGTGTATCTGGACTTTCAGAAAGCCTTTGACAAGGTCCCTCATGAGAGACTTTTGGCAAAACTAAAGAGTCATTGGATAGGAGGCAGTGTACTATTGTGGATCAGGAACTGTTAAAAGATAGATAGCAGAGGGTAGGGCTAAATGGCCAATTTTCCCAATGGAGAAAGGTGAATTGTGGTGTACCCCAGGGATCTGTGCTGGGTCCGCTGCTTTTTGACATATTCATAAATGACCTGGAAAGTGGAATAACGAGTGAGGTTATCAAATTTGCAGATGACACAAAACTATTTAAAGTTGTTAGAACCCAAGAGGATTGTGGAAAATTGCAAGAGGATCTTGATAAATTGGAAGACTGGGCATCAAAATGGCAGATGAAATTTAATGTGGACAAGTGCAAGGTTATGCACCTAGGGAAGAACAACCCAAACTATGGTTACACGATGCAAGGTTCCACCCAGGAAAAAGATTTAGGCGTCATTGTGGATACCATGTTAAAACCCTCGGCCCAGTGTGCAGCGGCGGCCAAGAGAGCAAATAGAATGCTAGGTATGATAAGGAAAGGAATGGAAAATAAAACAAAAGATATTATAATGCCTCTATATCGTTCCATGGTGAGACTGCACCTTGAATATTGTGTGCAATTCTGGTCGCCGTATCTTAAAAAGGATATAGCGATTTTAGAAAAGGTTCAGAGAAGAGCCACCAAAATGGTAAAGGGGATGGAAGGATACTCCTATGAAGAAAGGCTAAAAAGGATAGGGCTCTTTAACCTGGAAAAGAGACGGCTGAGTGGAGATATGATAGAAGTCTATAAATTAATGAACGGAGTGGAACGGGTAAATGTAGAGCGATTGTTTACCTTATCAGAATATAGAAAGATTAGGGGACATGCAATGAAGCTACAGGGTAAACTATTTAAGACTAATAAAAGAAAATATTTTTTCACTCAACGTGTAATCAAACTCTGGAATTTGTTACCGGAGGATGTAGTAAAGGCTGTTAGTGTAGCTGGGTTTAAAAAGGTTTGGACAAGTTCCTGGAGGAAAGGTCCATAAACCATTATTAAGAAGGGACCCAGGATATCAATGCTTGAACCAATACAAGCATTGTGGAACCTGTGTCCCTTGGGGAAACTGCTAGGTACATATGACCTAGATTGGCCACTGTTGGAAACAGAATACTGGGCTTGATGGACCTTGGTCTGACCCAGTATGGCATATCTTATGTTCTTATGTTCTTAAGCATGTTGCTTAGAAAGCTTTTGACAAGGTCCCTCATGAGAGACTTGGCAAAATTAAAAAGTCATGGGATAGGAGGCAGTGTATTACTGTGGATCAGAAACTGGTTAAAAGATAGAAAACAGAGAATAGTGCCAAATGGCCAATTTTCTCAATGGAGAAAGATGAATAGTGGAGTACCCCAGGGTTTTGTGCTGGACCCACTGCTTTTTAGCATATTCATAAATGACCTGGAAATGGGAATAACAAGTGAAGTGATCAAATTTGCAGATGACACAAAATTATTCAAAGTTGTTAAAACACAAGAGGATTGTGAAAAATTGCAAGAGGAACTTGTTAAATTGGAAGACTGGATGTCCAAATGGCAGATGAAATTTATTGTACAAGTGTAAAGTAATGCACCTAGAAAAGAACAACCGATGCTAGTTACACGATGCAAGGTTCCACATTAGGAACCATCACTCTGGAAAAAGATTTAGGCGTCATTTTGGATGATACATTGAAATCCTCCACCCAGTGTGCAGCAGTGGTCAAGAAAGCAATTAGAATGCTAGGAATCATAAGGAATGGAGAATAAAACAAAGGATATTATAATGCCTCTGTATCATTCCATGGTGCGACCGCACCTTGAATAGTGTGTGCAGTTCTGGTCACAATATCTTAAAAAGCATATAGCAGGATTAGAAAAGGTACAGAGAAGAGTCACCAAAATGGGAAAGAGGATGGAAGGCTACCCCTATGAGGAAAGGCTTAAAAGGTTAGGGCTATTCAACTTGGAAAAATGATGGCTGAGGGGAGATATGATAGAGGTCTATACATTAATGAATGGAGTGGAATGGGTAAACGTAGATAGGGTGTTTACTCCATCAAAAAGGAGAAAGACCAGGGGACATTTATGTGCCAAAAATGTCTCTGACTGTATTCTGAAACACTGCTGACATGCATGTCCACGGCGCTAACAGATGGATCTCAGAACGTGCCCAGGAGGGGCAGAATGGGGGCATGTTCAACCGCGGAGACATTTAAAGCATATTCTGGAAAGGCCTGTGTACTGTGGTGGCGAAGCAGGGTTAAACCCTGGAGAAAGTAGGAGAAATCAGTCTTTTTCCCCTGAAGCAAAGAGCAGTTCAGGAAGGGAAAGGGTTAAACCTCCAACAAATGAAAAAAACTCTATGCACCGAAAGCTAGAGAGGGAGCCACACCTCAGCTCCATGGTGACCAAGCGAGCTGACGTGGGAAGCAGAGGGGTGGAGTCAAAGCCCATAGGACAGCCCCAAACACTTAAGCAGGAAGAAACAGCTAGTGAGAGAGACGTGGAGAGAGACAGAAAAAACCACGGGAGGAGCAGCAAAGAGAAGTGGGAGAGAAGAAGAAATAATCCTCGGGAGGAAAGTCTGGAAAGCTTGTCCAGAAGTCAGAGGAGTTCTTCTCATGAGTCTTCTGTAGAAGCTGTCCTGTAAGGTGGGAGAATAGGCAGAATCAAAGGCCCTATTGGAAAGCTGCATAAGGATTCTTATTGCAGGCAGCGTGTCTGTAGCTCCAGTTCCGAGAGAAGCCCAGCTGATAGAAAGCAATTAGCTGACCAGAAGCTTGGGAGACAGGAGTTCGAGCCAGACCCTGCTGGGAAGCATGGTACAAGAGTCCAGGTGAAGCAGTCTGGGGACAAGTGGTTGCCTTTAGCACTACCAGAGAAGTCAAGGAGTGCTAGGAAAAAGGTGAGCCCTTTTGAAACCTTTAAAGCTGTGTTAAAGGAGAGTGGTCTCCTTGGTTCTTCCCCTATACCTCAGTTTAATGAAGAGTCTCGCTGGAGACAGCTTAAAAACCTGTTAGAGCAATGGAAGCCTACTGTTGAGAACCCTGAGAATAGGCAGGTTGTATCAGACTCGGAGGAAGAGGCTATGCAAATTGAAGAAGCCCCTTTAGAGAGTGAATGTTCTGATATGGAGACAGACTGTGCTTATTGCCAAAGGGAGTAAAGCTGCTAACGTTTTATGTTGATGTTATAAGTGCTGGAAGAAGCCTGAAACTTGGTCTGAGGGATTAACACTGGGAAAGGCAGTAAGATGCTGGAAGTGTGAAGCCTAGCCAGTTTGGCAACTTCGAATGAAGAGAATGCTATGGTTTTATTGATTGTTATACAAATGCAACAATTGGTCTAATGAAGAGAAAGAGCTGTTGATGATTTTGATTGGATGCCTCAACTAACCCAAGGATAAGTAAAGTGAATTTGCAACTGGAAGAAGATTTTGGGAAAGTTGTTTGAAGCAATCATGCGTGGATGTATAACACATGGACTTTGCTGTATCAGTTGACTTTATTTCTGTATGGAGAAGAATCCTTTATTCTTTATGTTTGGTAGGGGTAGTAGAAAAATACCTGTGCAACAATAAAACTTATTGTTACCCTTAAATCCTTGGCTGTTTTCGTCTTGACCACAACTACATGGAACATAAGACCCGCAGCACTTATAAGGATACACAAATGTGGTCCGTCCTCTTCTACTAGGCATCCGCCTATACCAAGGAGAGGATGTGACAGTACGTATTAATTGTTTCTTGGAAACATCCACGATATTCCTGCTAAAATGTAGAATAAGACCAGGACTTAGAAAATATTCTGCTCTTCTCTGCAATGCGTCCTGTACTGAAGAATGGTTTGAAAAAACTCAAGATGCAGTTTTAAGGTACAGAGAGCAGAGATGAGGGAATTTTGGAAGGTATGGACGCATTAATAAACACCCTTACAGAAACATTAAGAAGAGCAATAGTATTTATTCTGGCTACGCTTAAATGTGATGTTTGTACTGAAGGAGCCAATTTAGAAGACCCTAATAATTATCATGTTCTGAATAATGGGACTGCTGATATAGGGATAGTATTTGCGTGAGCAGGGAAAGGATTCTTGTTTGGGTGAGAAACGGAAATCATATATTGAGTCCTGTTACCTTATGCTATTATGTTATATCATAGCTGTTATGTATAGGTTCAGGGCATCTTTATGGCAGAATTATTTTGCTGTGACAGAGGCTATGTGTGTGTGTGTGTGTCTTTTGAGGGGTGCCCGGGATCTGGTGTGCTCATCTGAAATGCAGAGGGGACATGAAAGCCTGGCCAGTACCTGGACTGTATGGATGACTGCAGTGATTCATCAGTGAAAACAGGACTAATGCATGCCCATAATACACATTTGGTGGGACTAATGGTGTTGCTTTTGAGCATGTATTAGTGCTGTTTTCACTGCTGAATGCTCTTATTCTGAGGATCCCTTATTATTGACAAGGATATGTTTTGACATTTAGGACACACAACGAGCAAGAATCGAGAGACGTAAGGATAATTGCAGTATCTTTATTGAGCAGTCCCCAACGCGTTTCGGCATAAAGATGCCTTCTTCAGGGGGTAACAACTAAAATATAAACATAAAAACTTGTAATAATAAACATAAATAGTAACAGTAAGCCCGGTGGATGCTAAAAATCATTAACAAATCATAAAATCAAAGAAAAAGCTTTAAAATACAGACTGTAAAATATAAACTTTGCTCCAAACATGATTATAAACATAGAACACAAATAAATAAATAAATAAATACTTATCAAAATGTTAAGAAACATTGATAAAAATAAATTATTCAAATGTATACACATATAAATTCGTAACTTAGAATTTCATATATGAAAAAACTCATGAGTGAAGACAGACAAGCAAGAGGGACAGAGTAGAGGGGCAACCATTTGTACTCACATTGGCCCAATTCTAAAATTTGATAATATATCTTGGAAAGAGATGAAATCCTACTGCTTACGAAGCCTTAGCATGGCAAAGCATCAAACTGGCTTCCACAGGATTGAACCATCTTTATATAATGTGATGAATGAGAAGATAAAAAACATATATATACATTTGAGGAAATGTTGTTAAAAAACGATTATCTAATAAATTCTTCATATACTACTCTGATAATAAATGTAAACCGAAAGAACAAGGAAAATGCTAAAATAAAATCAATTTGTACATAATTATAAATGGAATACAATCCCTATTAAGGAGCCACATTTCTAAAAAGTGTACCCTTAAGCTTAATGATCTTACTCCACTGTGTTATGAAAATTAACAAGTGACTCAACCAACAAGATTATATCTCGTTTGATCTTATATATATGTAGAAATCACTTCCCCTGAGTCTTCTAACCATTGTAATCATTAAACACTAAACACTATGGTGTACCATGGTACCAGACCAAATTGGAATTGTGGATAAAGGAATAATTGTAAAAATAAATTTATAACTAAATTAAAAACTGAACTAAGGTTGTGTTAAAAAGAACAAACATTATGGCAGTTACAATACCAACAATATTAATTATGGTTGAAAATTGAAAATGACAACCCATCTCCTAAAACCATGTCAGTAAGTAACTGAGATTGAGCTGGTGCTTAAGAACTTGAGAAATCCGTGCTAGCATGGATAAGGTCCTTATTGAAAGCAATATAGTCCTATAAAAAGACTTACTCAAGTATCCCTTGCCTTGGTACATGTGATTAATGTGGAACCAGCTAAAAAATATATTATTTTAAAGGACTATATAAATAGGATAAATAAACTAAAACCATGGGACTGTAGTGAAAATTAAAGTATACACTGTATCATTATAGATTCATTGTAATCAAATGTATACCCAGATCTGTGTGCTCAAATCAAATGTATATTGCACCCAACTGATTCTCCCGTGTTATGTAAATCATTGACTAATCAAAAATGTAAATCTGAAAGATCTCAATGTGCTGTATGATTCTGTATTATGATTCTGTAAAGTAAACCGCTGCTGATCGTAGGAAGCAGCGGTATACAAATGTTTACTAAATAAATAAATTAGAAAATAGTTGGCCAGAATGGCAGTCTATTTATACCAATGAAGAACCTGTATATGAATTAAAAATATGTACATTGGTTATCCCATTGTCAAAATATTTATTGTGACCGTATGAATCTGGCAGAACCAAAATCACGTGTTGGCATCTTGTCCGAGTAACGTGTGTAATCTGATCTGATGAGTGGACGGTTCTAATGTGAGAATCATGTGGGTCCAGCAGCTTTCATTCTGCTTCACTATATGTAAGCGTTTTCCGTTCAACAGTGGCCAGCACTATAGGAGGCAATTAGTTCAAATTAGGCCTTTTTTATTTAGTTAATTAACAAATCCCTGTACTATTAGGTTAATTATTGAGTTTTTTTCTACGAAGATGGCACGGTAAAAATAACTTTAGATGTACTTTTAATGTGCGTTTCGTATGATTTCAGCATTCAATAATTGTTTCACTACAAGCAAGATACCTCGGTTGATATTGGCTCTCCTTTTTTGAGGTAACCCGATTGGTATAATTTACTGTATGAGTTTGGTGAGGTTAGAATGCCGATTTAGAATAATTCTTTCAATATTATAACTGGCTTTCTGTCTGACTTACACGATTACCTTAGGATACATCCCCAATTGGTTTTTCAGTCCACAGGAGTAAGTCTTTTTATAGGACTATATTGCTTTCAATAAGGACCTTAACCATGCTAGCACGGATTTCTCAAGTTCTTAAGCACCAGCTCAATATCAGTTACTTACTGACATGGTTTTAGGAGACGGGTTGTCATTTTCAATTTTCAAACATAATTAATATTGTTGGTATTATAATTGCCAAAATGTTTGTTCTTTTTAAGTGTCAACACAACCTTAGTTCAGTTTTTAATTTAGTTATAAATTTATTTTTACAATTATTCCTTTATCAACAATTCCAATTTGGTCTGGTACCATGGTACACCATAGTGTTTAGTGTTTAATGATTACAATGGTTAGAAGACTCAGGGGAAGTGATTTCTACATATATATAAGATCAAACGAGATATAATCTTGTTGGTTGAGTCACTTGTTAATTTTCATAACACAGTGGAGTAAGATCATTAAGCTTAAGGGTACACTTTTTAGAAATGTGGCTCCTTAATAGGGATTGTATTCCATTTATAATTATGTACAAATTGATTTTAATTTAGCATTTTCCTTGTTCTTTCGGTTTGCATTTTATCAGAGTAGTATATGAAGAATTTATTAGATAATCGTTTTTTAACATTTCCTCAAATGTATATATATGTTTTTTATCTTCTCATTCATCACATTATATAAAGATGGTTCAATCCTGTGGAAGCCAGTTTGATGCTTTGCCATGCTAAGGCTTCGTAAGCAGTAGGATTTCATCTCTTTCCAAGATATATTATCAAATTTTAGAATTGGGCCAATGTGAGTACAAATGGTTGCCCCTCTACTCTGTCCCTCTTGCTTGTCTGTCTTCACTCATGAGTTTTTTCATATATGAAATTCTAAGTCACAAATTTATATGTGCATACATTTGAATAATTTATTTTTATCAATGTTTCTTAACATTTTGATAAGTATTTATTTATTTATTTATTTATTTGTGTTCTGTGTTTATAATCATGTTTGGAGCAAAGTTTATATTTTACAGTCTGTATTTTAAAGCTTTTTCTTTGATTTTATGATCTGTTAATGATTTTTAGCGTCCACCGGGCTTACTGTTACTATTTATGTTTATTATTACAAGTTTTTATGTTTATATTTTAGTTGTTACCCCCTGAAGAAGGCATCTTTATGCCGAAACGCGTTGGGGACTGCTCAATAAAGATACTGCAATTATCCTTACGTCTCTCGACTCTTGCTCGTTGTGTGTCCTGGTGTTAGCTTGCAAGGGCGGCGCTCCTTGTTGTGTTTATGTTTTGACATTTAGCCATAGGATTATTTTTCATAGGGTATTCTAATAATATCTGATATTGTTAGCAGTATGATAGGGCACTAATACAAAACACAACAAAACACTCACTGAGTAATATAATGAACACTTACTTTCTAACAAAAACCTCAGTGCCACCTTTCAATTCAATTTTCCAAGAATTCTCACAAAATATATAGCTTCTGGAAGAACATCTAAAATAGAGGAGGAAAGACCTCAGTATTCCTGCTTTCCCTCAATGTAGCAGTCAATGCATGCCAGAAGGGGAATAGCTACAGAATACCATCATAAGTCTAAAAAACTCTTCTTTTAAATGCCTCGTACTGCAGGGTCTACACTGTTTTCTTCATCCCTAAAAAAGAGACAATACCTGAGCCAGAACATCTCATAAAACTCAATAACAAGCTCAATCTGCTACTTATCTTAAGGCGTGTCTTCCAGAAGAATTCAATTAACAGATGCCCTACAAAGATCTCCATTTCGCGAACACATCGCTTCATCTGGGGCTTACTCAACAACTTCAAGACCATTTCCTTCTCTGGCTATAGCCAGTGAGCCCCTGATGAAGCAACTTGTTTGCGAAACAGATCTTCGTAGGGCCTCTGTGAAATGAATTCAGTGTAGACCCTTGAATACGGGGCCATTAAGGTGATCCTTAGAGTGCGGAGTTGTAAGCTGCAGAGTGCGGAGTTGTAAAGGCGGTGACCTGACTCTATATTTCTCTTGTATGGCTGTGGTTCTTCTCTGCTCTACATTTGGATGGTGACCTTGACTCTGCCAGTTGTTATTGCCTTGTTGAATTTAGTAATGATTTATTGTTGTAAAGTGTTTGATGGGTATTTGATGAATACTTATAAATTTAGATTCTTTAGTAGTTAATACAAATAATCAGTAAAAGAGGAGTTCCTGATCGTGTCCCCAGTCTAGTCCCGGAACCTCTGGGTTGCCCATCTCATCCAGCAGCTTGGAGACTGAGAAACTCCTCCTTTTGTGACATCACCAGTATAACTCCCCGGTGTCCGCCTCCTGTCACCAGTTACCTCAGTTTCCAAGCAGCTGGATAGATGGGAGCCCGGGGGTCCGGGCTCACTGGAGAAACGATTAAGGGTTAAGCTAGTGGTTTAGCTTGATTTTAGTTTGGGTTTAGTTTGATTTTAGTTTGATATTTTTTGCAGTTGGTCAGGAGTCCCCAAGAGTCTGTGACTTTAAGGCTGCATCAGACCGCCTTTTTCCTCTGTCTGCTCAGTTCTCTCTCTTTCTCCCTCCCCCCCCCTCTTTCTATCTGCTCTGTTTATTTTAGCGAGGGGGTTCTCAGAGGTTTTGTTACCTGCTCCGAGGTTCTTGGCTGGGGCAGAACGCGGCTCATTCTCTGCTGTCGGGGAGACGTTTTTCAAATAAGAAGAGGAGAGACTGCCGGCGCCGCGCAGAAGTTGTGCCTGCAAGCGCGCCTGGCGTCTCTCTCCCGCCGCACCGGGCTTAACGGCTGTTCTTCTTTGTGCGGGGTGTGAGCTCGGGTCCGGAGCAGTTGGGAGCTTCCGGACCTGCTCCTGACAGCCAGAGGACCGCAGCAGCGGATAAGGTGACTGGAGTCGCACGAGGTAAGCCGTGCGGCGCTAGAGCACGTTCTTTCTCTGACCGCCGTGCATTTGGCACGCTCCAGGCCTTAGGCCCGACCAGCAGCGTGGTGGGCTGGCGGCTCCAGGCATACTGCGAGAATACTCAAGGGGTATCCTACTGCCTTTCTAAAGGAGAGACAGGGCAGGGGACTTTAGTTTACAATGCAGTATTAGTGGCTGTGTCTATTTTTATTTCCCTAACTCTTCTGTTACACGGCCCGGTGCAGGCAGATTGCTGGGGTGCGTGATGCCTGCCAAACATCAGTGTGTCGTGTGCGGGACTCAGAAGAGCGCGTCCGCCGGGGTCTGCAGGGTCTGCCTGGGAGATTCCGCGGAAGCAGAGCTGGTCCCGGCACAGCAGTCGGGAGGTTCGGAAAGTGCCTCTGAAGAAGTAACAGGGATAGTTCCTGATTTAGCGCCGGAGGAGCCGGTGGCGGGCCCTTCTTCCGCCACGGGTGCTTTTTCTTCCCAGCCGCTGTTCCCCAAGGAGCTGTTGTTGATTTTTTCTCCGCAATTTGTTTCCCTGCTTCAGCAAACCGTTTTGGGAGGTTCGCTGCAGCAACAGTCCCTCCCTGTCACCGGTGGGGCAAAAAAGAGACCGCTGTCCCCTCCGGGGGACATTGCTCCAGGGTGCGGCAAGAGGCCTCGTGGCGACGGGGGTTTGAGAGAGCATTCGGGGTCGTCTGAGGCTCCCCTTTCGGATGACGAGGTCCCCAGTTTGGTCCTAGGCGAAGAGCTGGAAGAAGGGGAGATTTCGGAGAAGGACGACCAGGCGCGAGTTGTACGGGTCTTCCGCAGGGAGGAATTGTCAGCTCTCATTGTGGAGACTCTTAAAACGCTTAACATGCTGGTCCCGGGGTCGGCAGAGGATGATACCCTGGAGGATCCTTTGCTGCAGGTGTTTCGGAAGATGCAGACGGCTTTTCCTGTGCATCGGGTGTTTCAGGAGATGATACAGGAGGAATGGAATGTGCCGGAAGCGCCCTTGAAGGGTTCCCGCGTTATGGGGCATCTGTATCCGTTGCTGGATCAGGACAAAGAACTCTTCAAGTCACCTAAGGTAGACGCAGCCGTCTCGGCAGTTACCAAGAAAACTACCATTCCCATTGAGGGCAGTGCGGCCCTCAAGGATGGCCAGGACAGGAAGCTCGATGTTTTGCTACGGCAGGTGTTTGATGTTAATGCACTCTCACTGCAGGCGGCGGCCTGCGGTGTGTGGGTGGCTAGAGCTTGCCTGCGCTGGGCACAGCAAGTCCAGGAGGGACAGTCATCTCCCACTGCGGATGAGGCGGCCCGGATAGAGTCGGGAGTGGCCTATCTGGCGGATATTCACTATGACCTTATGCGGGGCCTGTCGAAAAGCATGGCCTCGGCAGTGGCCACAAGGCGGTACCTGTGGCTGCGCAATTGGGCAGCTGATAGTTCCTCTAAGGCTTATCTCCACATTCCCATAAGGGCGGAGCATCACAAGTTTCTGCGGTTCGCGATTCCATTCGGGCATTATCAGTTCCAAGCTTTGCCCTTCAGTCTCGCGACAGCCCCGAGGGTGTTCACGAAGGTGATGGTCGTGGTAGCGGCGGCTTTGTGCAAGGAGGGCATCCTGGTCCATCCTTACCTGGACGATTGGTTGATTCGCGCGAAGTCACAGTCCGAGAGCGAGAGGGCCACTGCCCGAGTAGTCTCCTTCCTAGAGAGTCTCGGGTGGGTAGTCAATTTGGCGAAAAGTCATTTGCAGCCCTCCCAAAATCTGGAACACCTGGGAGCCCGCTTCGACACTCAGCTAGGGAGAGTGTTTCTCACAGGGCACCGCTCTCAGGTTCTGAGAAGTCTAGTGAAAAGGTTCTTGAGTCTCAAGGCTCCTTCTGCGTGGAGTTATCTTCAACTGTTGGGCACCCTGGCGGCGACAATCGAGACGGTGCCTTGGGCGAGAGCACACATGAGACCTTTGCAGAGGGCTTTGCTTCGCCGGTGGTCGCATCAGAGAGACCCGCTGTCCCAAAAGCTAGTTTGCCTGGTGGCCACCCGCCAGGCCCTGCACTGGTGGTTGCTTCCCGACTCGCTGGAGCGAGGGAAATCTTTAGAGGCGCCGGACTGGGTGGCGGTCATGACGGACGCCAGCTTGCAGGGCTGGGGGGCCCACTGTCAGGGCCGGTTTACTCAAGGGCAGTGGAGTCCTCTGGAAATGGCATGGCTGATCAACCGGTTGGAATTGAGAGCGGTGTTTTTGACCCTGCAGGCGTTTCGGGCGTTGCTCGCCGGGAAGGCGGTTCAAGTGCTGTCCGACAATGCGACAGTGGTGGCCTACATGAACAAGCAAGGGGGCACCAGCAGCGTGTCTCTAGAAGCCGAGGCCGAAAGTCTATGTCTCTGGGCGAAGTCAAATCTCTTGGACCTGTCGGCGGCGCATGTCGCAGGGGTGGACAATGTGGAAACCAATTTTCTCAGCCGGGTGAGAGTGGATCCCGGGGAGTGGGTTCTCCATCCGGAGGTCTTCGCGATGGTGGTTCGCCAGTGGGGTCTCCTGGTCATGGATCTCATGGCGACCCTTGCCTCCGCAAAGGCTCCGCGCTTCTTCAGCAGGCGCAGAGAAAGGATGTCTGCGGGCTTGGACGCCCTTATGCAGGTCTGGTCGGAGGGACAACTGCTCTGTTTTTCCTCTGTGGGTTCTCATCGGAAGGGTTCTGCAAAGGGTGGAAAAGTTCAGAGGTCACGTAATTCTGATAGCGCCCGATTGGCCGCGTCGCCCTTGGTACGGGGACATGGTGAGATTGCTAGCGGCCAGTCCTTGGCGTCTCCCTTGCCGGTCCGATCTCTTTAAGTCAGGGGCACGTGGATCGGTTCTCGCTTACGGCTTGGCTCTTGAAAGAGCGCGGCTAAGAGTACGAGGCTATTCACCGGCGGTCGTTTCTATCCTCTTGAACTCCAGGAAGCGGTCCACGTCTCTGGCGTATGTTCGGGTATGGAGGATCTTCGAGGAGTGGTGCGAGGAAAGGAAGTGCGAGGCGTTAAGGGCATCTATTCCTCAGATTTTGGAGTTCTTGCAGGCTGGTTTTGATAAGGGCCTTGCGGCGGCATCCTTACGGGTGCAAGTGGCAGCGTTATCATGCTATAGGGGGAGTGTAGCAGGTCAGTTGCTGGGTTCTCAGCGCGATGTGAAGAGGTTTCTTCGGGCCGTTTCGCTTGCTCGGCCGCTGGTTCGGCGAATGGTTCCTAGGTGGCATCTACCCTTGGTGTTGGAAGCGCTGGAACGGGAGCCGTTAGCGCGGGCTTCGCTCAATGATCTTACTCTTAGGGTGGTGTTTTTGGTAGCTACTTGTTCGGCTTGGCGGGTTTCGGAACTCCAGGCGCAGTCTTGTAGAGAGGGGACCTTCTTTGCGGCTAAGGTCGTTTTACGACCGGTTCCGGCCTTTCTCCCGAAGGTGGTTTCAGTGTTTCATGTAAACCAGGAGATTTCCTTACCGGTATTTGCCGAGGGCGTTACGGCTTCTTCGTCTCAGAAGCTGCATTTGTTGGATGTCCGGCGAGCGTTGAAGAAGTATCTTCGTCGGACAGCATCTTTTCGTAGGTCGGATAGGCTTTTTGTCCTCTTTGCGGGCCCTCGTAAGGGAGAAGCTGCGTCAAAGGCGTCTCTTGCGCGCTGGATTAAGGAAGCTATAGCGTCGGCATATGTTCTGAAGGGTAGAGTAATGCCAGAGAGGTTGAATGCTCACTCCACTAGGGCTCCAGCTTCTTCCTGGGCAGAAGTACGGTTGGTGCTGCCGGTGGAAATTTGTAAGGCGGCAACGTGGTCGACTTTGACTTCTTTCATTCGGCACTATCGTCTCGATGTGCAAATGGCTGAGGAGGCATCTTTTGGCGCCGCAGTGCTTCAGGCTGGGTTGCCAGGTCCCTCCCGTGTTTGATATCTGCACTGCTCTGTTACAGACCCAGAGGTTCCGGGACTAGACTGGGGACACGATCAGGAAGGTGAAATTAGACTTACCTGCTAATTGTTGTTCCTGGAGTGGAACCAGTCTAGTCCTGTATCCCCCCCTGTGTGTCTTGTGCGAATGTCAGCCTGAAGATTTTATCGAGATTGCAGGTAAGGACTGACGTTAAGCTGGGGCGGACTGCGGTACAAAAAAACAAAAACAAAACTAAAGACATGATCAGGGCAATAGGCTTCTTTTCTTTCCTTGGGGTGAAGGAGTAGTCTGTGCACATCCCCAGTCACAGCAAGGGGGGCGCGGTATGTCCTGTTTCTCTGGGGCTATGTTTCCCTGTGGTTTATGTAATGTAGTTAGCATAGTTTATGGTGTTGATCAAATTCTTACTTGTTTCTCCGGTGAGTCTGCTTTGTCAATAGATCACTGGTGACAGGAGGCAGACACCGGGGAGTTATACTGGTGATGTCACAAAAGGAGGAGTTTCTCAGTCTCCAAGCTGCTGGATGAGATGGGCAACCCAGAGGTTCTGGGACTAGACTGGTTCCACTCCAGGAACAACAATTAGCAGGTAAGTCTAATTTCACCTTTTTTAGACCTATGATAGTATTCTGTAGTGATTCTTCTTCTGGCTTACATTGACAGCCGCATAGAGGGAAAGCAGGATTACTGAGGTCTTTTCTCCTCTATTTTAGGTGTTCTTCCAGAAGTTATATACTGTATTTTGTGAGAATGCTTTGAAAAATTGAATTGATAGAAAGATGGCATTGAGGTTTATGTTAAAAATAAGTGTGATAGGGCAGCCATATATCCGTTGTGCTAGGCACAGGGAAACATGACTGATGTGCCAACATTCCCCGGATTGTACCCTGCGGCCTACATCCCTATCCAGTCCTGGATCAATGAGAGCTGCGAGAGTGTTGATATGTCTGGCTACTTGGTATGATGGCACAGGGATCTCCCCTCCCATGCCCACACAGGCCTGACCAGGGGAGCAGTGCTACAAAGCAGACTGTGGGAAGGCAGACAGCGTTGCCCCACAGATAGCAGATGTATACAGACCGACATACGCCATGATGGGACAGGTGTAGCTGCTGTGAGAAATGCCAGTACCCAGATAGGTGGACTTCAAATTCCATAGCCAGAAGGCCCTACTACTACTACTGATCATTTGTATAGCGCTATAAGGCATATGCAGCACTGCACAGACACACGTAAAAGATGGTCCCTGCTCAGCAGAGTTTACAATCTAGTCAAAACAAACAACACAGTAACTGTGGACAGGATACATCCAGGGGGAATAGTCAGGAAACACAAGGGAGCTTAGGCGGATCAGATCCAGCAGTGACAACAAAGAGGTGAGCTCTCAGCCTGGATTTGAGAGAGACCAGAGACAAAGCCTGATGTACAGACCCAGGTAGTTTGTTCCAGGCATTAGGAGCAGCAAGGCGAAAGGACTGATGCATGGATTTGGCAGTAGAAGAGAAGGGTGCAGATAGAAGTAATCTGATAGAAGACGGGAGTTCCCAGGGAGGGGTGTAGGGAGAGATGGGAGGGGAATGGTAGTACAGAGCAGCAGAGTGAGTGCACTTATAGGCCATAAGCACGAAAAGGGCATATATTTGTTGCTCATAATATTATGCATTCTTTGGGGAACTGTAAGGTTAGTTCTGGGTTTTGTGCCTTTGGTAAGGGTCCATCCCTAGCAGTTTAAAGCGTGTTTGTAGAGATGACCAGAGCAGGAATCACTGGGGCTGGTTCCTAATGCCACGTACCATTTGATGCAAGGTATGTCATAAGAACATAAGTCCTGACATATGTGTTCATATTTACATTCTCGTATACCATATTGAGGTGCACTGGGATTATCTAGTACCTTTCAGGGCATGAGGGGGGGAGGACTGGTATATAGTCTAGGTTGCAGCAGCTGTCATTTCTCATTGGTATTTATGTCTAGTGTGCATCGGCAAACTACTGTCTGTGATGAGCAGCTTTTCCCAAGGGGTGTGGCATCCATGGGTACATTGCGGGGACGGGCAGGATCTGAAACGTACGAATTTTCAGAATATGATGGGTGCAGGGACATCCACAACTTTTATTCGCGTCTGATAATACTGATGGGGACATGTTTCTCCATTCCGTGCATGGGATGTGTCCCAGATGCGTGCACGGGCCGGCTGAATAGCACTTGCATGTGCCGTGCCAAACACATCTATCTCCCTGATTTCGGACCCGTGGGCATGTCCATATCCGTGGATGCGGAATTAGGTTCAAACAGTGCTCATTTTTTATGTTGATGTGCCTGCGGACCGGACATGTATGTTATGGAATCGGGCTCCACTTGGATAGTGTTGGAGCATTTAGAGGGAATTTTCAATGGCATTATCCCTGTAGTGCTTCTGAAAATTCATGACTAGGAGACTTCTATTTTTAATGGCTATCGCTAAACATATAAATCTCTTTGAAAGCTGGCCTGCTAGTTTTTAAAATCCTCTTTGAGATGCTTGTGAGGGTCTTGGTATTTAAAAACAAAATCCCTTTTAAACAGGAGTTGAAACCACAGGGAATAAACAAGTAAAGCCTAGCAGATGGAGGGGGATTCTTGTGTAGAAGTTCTACAAACAGTCATCTGTCCCTTTAGTTCACTTCCTCCTGCCTTCTTTCATTGGCTTAACTCCATACATAGCTGTCTTTTAACATGGCTCTCCAGTTTCATCTAATATGTCAATCAAAGACTTATGGATTTTAGGAGAGTAAGGGAAGGGTTTCCCAAGGAATAAAAATATAGAAGCTAAGGAGCAAGGAAACCAAACAAATCAAGAAAAAACATCCCAGGTAAATCCTGCAAAGAATATGCCCTGCTTTCACAGTACAGGCTCTGCCTACCTATAATGAAAGTGAATGCACTAAATGCATATGCAGTTTAATCTTGGATGTGTGAACTTGACTGCACTTAAAATAGCTGCGGTATCAGTTTCAGCACTGCTGTTTTTTTTCCTTGAGTGGATGAAATAAAAAGGGAATTGGATTTAGCTCATGCATTTCTCAGAGTTCAAGGTTAGTTACATTCAGGTACTGTGGATATTTTCCTGTGCCCAGAAGGCTTACAATCTAACTGCCCACCTGAGGCAATGGAAGGTTAAGTGACTTTACCAAGGTCACAAGGAGCATGAGCGGAAGACTCACATTGGTCCCTCTTGAAAACCAATGGACCCCGGAAACTATTTGTAGCTTCTAATCCTGCTAATACTGTATAGGATTTACACTATGGGGCATGACTTTAGTGTTTTGGAACCAATTGATTTTCTAATGCTGCAGCATTTGCTACAGTTTGCAAAATATCAATTTTCCTGTTATAGTTATTTGACTTCCCTAATTGAGCTTATTCCTTGTCTGCTTTTCTTGCATTTTCATATTGTCCATTGATGCAAAGGAATTTTATTTTGGACTATCTCTATACATTGCATGAATCTTTTCTACTGTGACTTATTATGCTGCATTTTCACTTTAATTAAAATAGAATTAAATATTCTCAAGTGATATGCGTACAATTCATATGTAATAAATGTCAAAGATACATTTTTATTTTAAGGCATTATTAGGTATTTAGTTCATGTCTTTCCCTTAGTAATGGAAGGCAAGTTACAGTAGACATTTCCCTGTCCCCAGGAGGCTTATCTAAGGGGTAATGGTTATCCTGGGCTATCTGCAACTAGTTCCCATTGAATAACATGAGACCAAGTTGCAGAGAGCCCAGGACAACCATTAGCCCGGTTTAGTAAACATACCCTAAGTTTGTACCTGAGGCAATGGAGAGTTAAGTGACTTGTTCAAAGCCACAAGGAGTATCACTGGGCTTTGAAACTTGGTCTCTTTGTTCACTAGGCTATTACTCCACTCTGGTATGTTTCAGAAAGGCTGTATATGTGGAGAAAGTGACAAAGTGAAAATATCTGTCGATATATGTGAATCTCAGAAGAGAGGGTGTGCATATATGAGACTGCTGTAAAATAAACACATTTGTACCCCTCAGAATGTATGTGTTTTCTAAAAATGTCCAGTGGTCCAATATACATGTATGTGTTAGAAAATATTGGCATCTACAGGGGTAAAACACAAAAGGGCAACAAAGACATGCAAGTGCATTCTTAAATGGAGGCGCATGGGCATCAGCGGTGCAAGCACCAGGTTCACATGCAAGATCTTGGGGTGTCAATCGGATTGATGCATATGTAAATAGCTGCATTTCAGAATGCTGCACGTGCACCTTACACATGGTATTTCTCTTGGGTGGCAAAATATACTTGCCCAACTGCACTCCATATGCAATGGCACATCTTCCCCTGCGGAACCATATTGGCATGTTTCAAGGCCTTGTATGTTCCCACATTCAATAGCACACCTTCTTTGGAGAGCACCAAAATGGTGGCCAGAAGGGAACATAACTTTTCAGATGCAAAAAGTGAACTCCTAGTGCATCTGGTTCTCTCCAATGAGGGCACTCTTTACAGGCTCAGTGGGTACAGAGCCTCACACAGAGCAGCATTAAGAGTTTGAGAGGATCCGCATGGCCCTAGCCCAGTAAGATTATACTTTTCCTGACATCTGTATGTACATCTCATAGGGAGCAATCTAGTTGAAGACTGATACCTTGTGGTGTATACAGGGAAATATGGAACTGCCAAGATCACGTTTATGGCCAGATAAAGAGCAGCCCCTCACCCTTTTACACATATATACACACACACACACCTACATTATGCCATGCTATTGCATGATCTGTCATTCTGTCACATATGTAAGTGGGATAGGGCAGCCACATGGTGAGACGGCAAGGTATCCTAGATGGTGACATATGGAGATAGGTGTATCCTCCATCAGGCTTGGGTGCACAAGGGTAAGCTAATGTATTCAGGCAGGCATCAAGACTAGCAGGCCCATTCCCCCCCCCCTCCATTACCTTACAAATTCATGTGCTACTAATCAAAGTGGAACAGGTATTTCATGCATACTGTCACCCCTTCGTGCTGTGTACCTGTTGGTTGGGCAGGGCACTGCGCTGGGGCTTCAGTGTAACTGGCTCAATTAGCTGCGTAGGCCTTGCTTGGCCCTCTGGTAGTTGTAGTTGTGAGTTGCCAGTTAAAAATCAGTTGTGGAACGATGGTAAGGTTAATAAAGGATTTATTTCCCCTTCCAAAAGGACTTTTTATCGTGGTATAAACAAAAGGAAAACACAACCCTTCCTGGGCATATAATAAAGGAAAAATGGAACAAAAATAGCTTCTCTTCAGCTTCTTAACCAATAAAGCAAATGTACATCAAAACAGTCTTTCATAAGCACATACAAGCCCTTCTTTACAATGCTAGGCTTCAACAGCTCTTACTTCCTTTCATCTTAATGAGGAAATGCTGTCTGCTATTGAAATCGTGCAATCCATATATTCAGTGCTTGTCTCAGCTTCTGATGGCTCACATTGCATCGCTTCATCACAAGCATTTAATATCTCTTTCCTTTCAGCATTTGGGACCTCTTCAAACCGTCTCTCTCTATTCTGACATGACTCTCTTTCTCTGTGAGAGTGTGCTGAATGTTATTACCACATTCACTGAACTGCTTTCGGTTAGAGCCTCTCCCCTGCTGGTGATTGTTAGGTGAATTGTAGTATTCCCTTGCACCTCTATTAAGGTAAATAGGCTTACCTCTCTGCTCTGACTGGCTCAGGATCCTGTGTATGGCTGGAGTTTGAAACGGCAGTTTTGCAGAGACTCTGCTCCTTAAATCATTTCCAGAGATACTAGCCTCTTCAGGTAAAAAGCATTTAACCTTCTCATGCCTGGTATAAGGGTAATAAAACTTATCTGTTTCTCTTAAGCTGGCTTCATAAGGTTTTAGCGTTTCTGGGAACTGCTTCTTATAGCCAAGCCCTGTGCTTCCCCTTTCAGGATGAAAGTAAAACTCTTCAGCTTTTACCTTTCTCCTCCCAGCTCCGTTCCAACCTGGGCTGTTTCCAACACTCTCTGGGCTCCTCTGATATCTGAGGCTTCCTCTCCTGGCTTTGCTACCTCCTCTGTAGCTCTTTTCACATTTGCCGTTATCCTCACTTTCACACTCTGAGTCCAGCTGTCTTGGCTTCTCTCTCAAGCACTCATGGTAATCATTCAAACTTCCATTCAGGCTTCCGTAGTGATTATCATGCAGGCTTTCTCCACAGCTCTCTCTCTGGCCCCTTCTCCAGCTCTCTCCATGACTCTGTCCACGACTCTGACTAACTGTTTGTGAGCTGTGCTTATCTACGTACCTCCGAGCAGCACCTCCCCCCAGCTGACTTGCATCAGGTGATAACTTCCTAGCTTTCCTGCTGGCTGGGTGTGTCTCTCTGGCTTGTGACCACATTTGTTTTTGTTGCTCATAGCAACTTCCTGACATGTGCTTTCTAAAAACGTCAGTGTCAGCCTGATCCACTACTTCTCTGTCTATCTTCCTAGGCTCTGCTTAATCTGCTCTGTGACAGATTCCCCCCCTTAAAATATTACGGGCTGCCGCAAATCTAAGCAGACAGCACGTAATCCTGTCCGGGGTGTGACTGTATTGCTCCCTATAAACTAAATTAGCGGTGGCCAACCTCTCCTTCCAAGGTTTTAACACATTGAGGTGATAAACCTGCCTACATCCCTTATCATTTTCTATCAGATAGGAAACGGGCCCAACCCTTTTTATCACCGTACCTGGCCCCTTCCAGTGGGATTCAAATTTGGGACCAGGGTCCGCCACCTGGATGATGACCTTATCCCCTACTTCTAATTGTCTGGGTTGTGTGCCCTTATCATAGTAGCGTTTCTGACGCTGCTGACTAACCTTGAGATTTTCTACTGAGGCCCTGGACGTTTTCTCCAGGCGCGTCCTTAAGTCTTTTAGGAATTGTGGTACCCCTACCTCCGGTATTTCGGGCTCCACCCACTCTTCTTGTAGTATGTCCAAAATACCCCTCGGGGCCCTACCGAACAATAGTTAGAACGGGGATGCCCCCAAGGAGGCCTGAATACGCTCCCTACACGCGTATAACACGAATGGAAGTAAGGTATCCCACTCTGCCATTTCTCCCTTCCTTAAACCCCTCCTTAATAGGTGTTTAATGGATTGGTTCATTCGCTCCACCAACCCGTTTGACTGGGGGTGGTACGCCGCAGTCTTAATATGGCGTATGCCAAATGCTTCCCATACTCTCGCAAGATATCGTGACACGAAGTTGCTTCCCTGATCCGTTAGGATTTCCTGGGGAAACCCCACTTCGCAAAATAATTTTATCAGTTCCTGCGCTATAATCTTGGCTGAGATGTTCCTAAGGGGAATTGCCCACGGGAACCGCGTAGCGTGGTCTACAATTACTAAGATATATTGGTAACCCCTGGGTGTTTTTATTAGAGGGCCCACTATATCCATCCCCATACGTCGAATTGGTACTGAGATGGTAGGCAAAGGCACCATAGGTACAGCCTTTGGTCGTGTTATCGAGACCCTCTGGCAGGTAGGGCAGGAGTCACAATACTGTTTGGTTTCTTTATAGACCCCTGGCCAATAAAACCGCGCCAGTATCTGATCTAGCGTTCCCTGAACACCCTTGTGACTGCCTATCGGGTGGTCGTGTGCTAGGCGTAGAACAATAGCCTTAAAAGTTACCGGCACTACCAGTTGTTTCCGGACTGCATCAGTATAAGGATCTATACTTTCCCTATATAAGATATCCCTATCCAGTAGGAATCTGGGAAGTATAGGTCGATCTTCTTGTGCCCATTCAAACGCTCTTTTGAGCGCTGGGTCTGCCTTCTGTTCCATAGGGAAAGAAGGGAATTTCTGAACTAGGGCTGCAGGTACCCACGGAAACCCTTCCCCTGCCTCTAGTTCTGCCCTTCCTCGGGTTCTTTTATTTCTTTCTTGGCGCTTCTTAGCCTTTGCTTTTTTCCCTTCTTTAGTTGGAACCTGAACTAATTCATCATGGTTGGGGAGTATGTTAGCCTCAACCTCCTCTATCCTTTCCTCAGGAATTTCTTTATCTTCCTCCCCCCTAGGCTCCACTGTCCTCGCCACAGATGGTTCCCGGGTTCCTGAGGTTCCAGCTTGTGAGCGTGTTGAAACTAGGCCTGTCTTTGTACATAGGCCTTGCATCTATCCTCCCTGAAATGAAGGCCAGTCATGCCCTAGGATGAGTTCCTGGGGCAGCCCTGGGACTACTGCCACTTGTATTTCTCTTTCTAGGCCCATCCCTCTAACACGCACCTTATGTAGGGGATACTGAAGATGGGTGCCATGTACACATTTTATTTGTACTTGGTCTTTTACCCGACTTGGGGCTGCAGGGCGAGACTGTTCCATGATCTCCCAAAACCTCTGAGAGACCATGCTCTGTTCTGCTCCTGAGTCGAGTAGAGCCAAGGCGTCTACCCCTTCTACTAGGACTTGGAGAAAAATGCCTTTCGGGACTTGTTTCTCAGCCCCGGCTACAAGGACCGTTTTTACCCTACAATTTTTCTGGTAGTGACCCGGCTTCCCGCATCTGTAACATTTCCTATTAACAGATAGATCATCAACATCATCATCATAAACATTCCTTTTGTGTATTTTAACTTTTTCACCTCTTCTCATCTTATCAGGATTTCCAATGCCAGACATTTGTAACATGCCAATCCCAGAGGTATCAGCCATTTTAGCCTCGTAAAATACGTCTGCCATATTGGCTGCCTCTTCCGTATTACGGCAATCCTGTAAGGTGAGGAAGGTTTTCAGTTCAGGGGATACAGACTGCATAAATTGCTCCAGTATTATATCATCCATAATGGAGTCTAATGACCTCCCTTCTGGGTTTAGCCATTTATAAGCTAGACTCTTTAACCGCTGATATAAGGCTCTGGGAGTCTCCTTATAATGTATCTTTGCCTCCCTGAACAGATGTTTATAATGTCTGGGTGTAAGGCCCAATCTATCTTTTACAGCCTTTTTAATTTCTGAATAATTGGTAGCAAGAGTAGCAGGCATTCCCTTAAATGCTGACAGAGCCTCGCCAGTCAAAGTCATGGCAAAGCGCATGGCCCATTGCTCTGTAGGCCATATAAGGGTCTCTGCTATCCTTTCAAATGACTCGATATAGTCATCTAAATCGTCATGTTGTGTTAGTTGTCCCATAGAAAAAGTATGGCAACTGTTCAGTTCTACTTGCGGCACCATGGATAAACTCGCCGCTCCGGTTTCCTGGGGCTTCTTTAAGAGAGCTTCTATTGCTTCTAACAAAGGCCGCTGCTGCTCCTTCATAGCGTTCACATATTGTTCCTGGAGACGTTGCACAAGCTCTGCTTGTCTGTTGTGATACAGTGGAGCCAATGGAGGTTAGTGAAAATACAGAACTCACCTCAAAATGGGCTAGGCAGAGAGATCCAGCATGGCTAAAAAGGGCTGAGCACCCGGTGCCATCAGCACAGGTAGGAAAGAAAGGGTTAGAACGGAACTTTCCTGTCTGCAACAGTGACGCAGTTAGAATCCAGGATTCTAATTACCAGCACCTGCCCCCAGGAGCAGACGTTACGTGCAGAGAGGGGAGGTACAAAGGGACCTGGTTAGAACCAGGAAGGCAGAACAGCCCTGAGAACAGACCTGAGAACAGCTCAGAGACCAACTCTAAGAACAGTGCTGAGAACAACTTCAGGAATAAGGCTGAGAGCAACTACGAGAGAAAGTCTGGGAGACAGAACAAATACCTGAGAGCAAGTAAGCAGGACTCTGCAGGGGAAGGTGACACTCCGATGCAGCTAGAGTTTCAGCAGCAATCAGGCAAGTCACGGAAGCAGAGAGGGTTCCAAAGCTCCAGGAGAAGTTTTAATCCCAGGGAAAGCATTGAAGGTCTGGGAGGTCCAAAAGCTCTCAGAGAAAGCTCCAGGCAATTACCAAGGAGCGTTAGAGAAGCATACCACTGGCAAGACAGCCCCCAGGAGGATTTCCTGGAAGGCAGGAAGTGGAACACTAGCCCTGAGAGTTTTTACAAACCTCGGAGGAACTTGCTACACGAGGCTAGAACTTTGCCACGAGAGAAAAACCCCACAGCTGATGCCTGCAACCTAGATAAGGTAAAGAAGATAAAACCTTACATTGGGGAAGGAAGTGAAACTGGGTGTTTTTATAGTCCTTATTGGCAGCAAGGTTTTAACCTGGGAAAGGATTCCAACTTCCAAGTGAGAGTGCCAAGAGAGACTGGCTATAAGAGAACTGATTACAGAAGAGGTTTTTACAATCCCGAGTTAGAGCAGTGCCTGGGAGAGGGGAAAGTTTACCCTCCCCCGACCAGTGAAGCTACCACTTGTTATATGAGTGAGCCTGGCTGCGTCAGCTGCCAGCCAAGTATAAACCAAGATACAAGCAGTAATAATTACATTGACCAGGAGCCAATGGATTGTACAATTTGTCTGAATGATGAAATAACCTCTTTGCGTTAGACCTCTCTGTGCAAGGAACAAGAGAGAAGAAATATGCTCAAGCTGTGTTTTGTTTAAGTTCTGTATTTTTGTATTCCAAGCATTGATATTCGCCGGGGAACGGGAATAAACCCCACTTTACTTTATCACCTTGACTGTCTGACTCTCTGTCTTAAAAAGAAGTAGCAACAAGGTGACTCAAAACACCCTAGGCGACTGCCTAGGGCACTCACTGAGTCTCTCCCTACGAGGCTTGGTGACACTGTCCAACTGTGCTTGCATCCACATCTGGACGTCACGTGGATCCATTTTCCTCCTGGAGTTGCACCACCTGTGAAAAGAAAAGAAAGGCCCACCAAGTGCGGTATTTCTTTTGTAAAATCCCTGTCTAAGTATAGCACCCCCTTTCTCACTGGTATCCTTCTACCTATCTGCCCAGGTTACCATTACCTTAGGCTCCTGGTAGACTTCAGCATGTGAGAAAGGTCTTTGCTTTTCTGGCCGACCTGCCAGCGAAATCCTCCTTAGACAGCACTCCTTGTGGTAGCAGTTCCTCCAGAGATGTCCTTTTCCCTTTATGTTTCCTCTTTTCTCAGGAAAAACCACGTAGCACAAAAAAAAAAAAATCCTAAATACTACGCCATTATGTCACCCCTTCGTGCTGTGTACCTGTTGGTTGGGCAGGGCACTGCGCTGGGGCTTCAGTGTAACTGGCTCAATTAGCTGCGTAGGCCTTGCTTGGCCCTCTGGTAGTTGTAGTTGTGAGTTGCCAGTTAAAAATCAGTTGTGGAACGATGGTAAGGTTAACAAAGGATTTATTTCCCCTTCCAAAAGGACTTTTTATCGTGGTATAAACAAAAGGAAAACACAACCCTTCCTGGGTATATAATAAAGGAAAAATGGAACAAAAATAGCTTCTCTTCAGCTTTTTAACCAATAAAGCAAATGTACATCAAAACAGTCTTTCATAAGCACATACAAGCCCTTCTTTACAATGCTAGGCTTCAACAGCTCTTACTTCCTTTCATCTTAATGAGGAAATGCTGTCTGCTATTGAAATCGTGCAATCCATATATTCAGTGCTTGTCTCAGCTTCTGATGGCTCACATTGCATCGCTTCATCACAAGCATTTAATATCTCTTTCCTTTCAGCATTTGGGACCTCTTCAAACCGTCTCTCTCTATTCTGACGTGACTCTCTTTCTCTCTCTGTTAGAGTGTGCTGAATGCTATTACCACATTCACTGAACTGCTTTCGGTAAGAGCCTCTCCCCTGCTGGTGATTGTTAGGTGAATTGTAGTATTCCCTTGCACCTCTATTAAGGTAAATAGGCTTACCTCTCTGCTCTGACTGGCTCAGGATCCTGTGTATGGCTGGAGTTTGAAACGGCAGTTTTGCAGAGACTCTGCTCCTTAAATCATTTCCAGAGATACTAGCCTCTTCAGGTAAAAAGCATTTAACCTTCTCATGCCTGGTATAAGGGTAATAAAACTTATCTGTTTCTCTTAAGCTGGCTTCATAAGGTTTTAGCGTTTCTGGGAACTGCTTCTTATAGCCAAGCCCTGTGCTTCCCCTTTCAGGATGAAAGTAAAACTCTTCAGCTTTTACCTTTCTCCTCCCAGCTCCATTCCAACCTGGGCTGTTTCCAACACTCTCTGTGCTCCTCTGATATCTGAGGCTTCCTCTCCTGGCTTTGCTACTTCCTCTGTAGCTCTTTTCACATTTGCCGTTATCCTCACTTTCACACTCTGAGTCCAGCTGTCTTGGCTTCTCTCTCAAGCACTCATGGTAATCATTCAAACTTCCATTCAGGCTTCCGTAGTGATTATCATGCAGGCTTTCTCCACAGCTCTCTCTCTGGCCCCTTCTCCAGCTCTCTCCACGACTCTGACTAACTGTTTGTGAGCTGTGCTTATCTACGTACCTCCGAGCAGCACCTCCCCCCAGCTGACTTGCATCAGGTGATAACTTCCTAGCTTTCCTGCTGGCTGGGTGTGTCTCTCTGGCTTGTGACCACATTTGTTTTTGTTGCTCATAGCAACTTCCTGACATGTGCTTTCTAAAAACGTCAGTGTCAGCCTGATCCACTACTTCTCTGTCTATCTTCCTAGGCTCTGCTTAATCTGCTCTGTGACAATACATAGCTCCATAATCTGGCTCCTATTCTTACTAGGCTTATTTAGCACACATCCACACAGCACAAGATACAACAAGGGACAGAAGTGATGGAGGATGGTTGGACATAGCAACCAAGGGTTAGCTGTTGACCAAGGCAGGAGTTTGAATGGTACCCAGCCTATCAAAATTCCA
This sequence comes from Ichthyophis bannanicus, assembly GCA_033557465.1. Classification (NCBI taxonomy): domain Eukaryota; kingdom Metazoa; phylum Chordata; class Amphibia; order Gymnophiona; family Ichthyophiidae; genus Ichthyophis; species Ichthyophis bannanicus. Next base: position 486,963,748 of record CM066037.1, read on the forward strand.
TGTTCTCACATAGATAATATCCACCCCCTAAGTGTGAGGGCGAACATGATAATGGATCAGATATTGTGGATCAGGAACTAGTTAAAAGATAGAAAGCAGAGGGTAGGGCTAAATGGCCACTTTTCCCAATTTATTTACATTCTCTTATATACCGCGCTATTCTGCATCAGTGCAGTTTACATTCAACAAACTGAAATTACATTGAACAGGGCATTATAACATGGAGATAACTATATTACAGGGAACATGGGCTATGGAGGGTTAAGTGGCTTGCCCAAGACCACAAGGAGCACCTGTGGGACTAGAAACCCCAGTCCTTCCGGCCCAAGGTTGCTGTCCTCTAGTGGGATTTGAACCCCCGACCTTCCGGCCTGAAGTACCTTGCCCCAACCACTAGGCCACTCCTCCACTCCAATGGAGAAAGGTGAATAGTGGTGTACCCCAGGGATCTGTGCTGGGTCCGCTGCTTTTTGACATATTCATAAATGACCTGGAAAAGGGAATAACGAGTGAGGTTATCAAATTTGCAGATGACACAAAACTAAAGTTGTTAAAACCCAAGAGGATTGTGGAAAATTGCAAGAGGATCTTGATAAATTGGAAGACTGGGCATCAAAATGGCAGATGAAATTTAATGTGGACAAGTGCAAAGTTAGGCACTTAGGAAACAACAACCCAAACTATGGTTACACGATGCAAGGTTCCACATTAGGAAGCACCACCCAGGAAAAAGATTTAGGCGTCATTGTGGATAACATGTTAAAACCTTCGGTCCAGTGTGCAGCGGTGGCCAAGAGAGCAAATAGAATGCTAGGTATCATAAGGAAAGGAATGGAAAATAAAACAAAGTATATTATAATGCCTCTGTATCGTTCCATGGTGCGACTGCACCTTGAATATTGTGTGCAATTCTGGTTGCCGTATCTTAAAAAGGATATAGCGTTATTAGAAAAGGTTCAGAGAAGAGCCACCAAAATGGTAAAGGGGATATAAGGATACCCCTATGAAGAAAGGCTAAAAAGGTTAGGGCTCTTTAACCTGGAAAGACAGCTGAGGGGAGATATGATAGAAGTCTATAAATTAATGAACGGAGTGGAACGGGTAAACGTAGATCGATTGTTTACGTTATCAGAATATAGAAAGACTAGGGGACATGCAATGAAGCTATAAGGTAAACTATTTAAGACTAATAAAAGAAAATATTTTTCACTCAACGTGTAATCAAACTCTGGAATTTGTTACCAGAGGATGTAGTAAAGGCTGTTAGTGTAGCTGGGTTTGAAAAAGGTTTGGACAAGTTCCTGGAGGAAAGGTCCATAAACCATTATTAAGAAGGGACCCAGGATATCAATGCTTGACCCAATACAAGCATTGTGGAACCTGTGTCTTTTGGGGAAACTGCTAGGTATGTATGACCTAGATTGGCTACTGTTGGAAACAGGATACTGGGCTTGATGGACCTTGGTCTGACCCAGTATGGCATATGTTATGTTCTTATCATTGTGTCTCACTCTTGTTCCATAGAGGCTTAGGCGTCCTTTATGACATCCTGCAATGCATCAGCCAGGATCTGCAGGAGCAGGAAGGTATATCACAGCTGTTGAGACATCCATAACATGGACAGGGAGGGTCTCACAAGAGTCAGAGTAACTACAGCTGAGCAGGTATACTTGGCCAGTCCATGAGAGACATGCTCACACTATGCATCTACAGCATACAGTGCTAAACGTCAGTGTCAGCCTCACTGTAACCTTAGACAAGGGGGTTGCTTTGCTTGGCTGTTTCCAGCAGAGTACCATGAGCATCTACAGATCAAGGCATATAAGAGCCCTACAGGTGTTGCAAACTATAGTAAGCTACTCTATAATCAGGTATTGGCAGCAAGAGTGGTCTTGGGGCAAATAAGTGGTTTACCTGGGATGGGCTGAAGAGAATGTGAGAAAGGGTTTTGTGGAGAGTTGTGTGTCCATTGTCTACAGCCTGCCTGTGGCCTCTTGAGCAAAGATCCTGAAACAAAGCTAATGTAGATTCCGGCACTGCACAGGCATCTGACACAGTGATGCAAAGTGCCTATATATGGTGTCGCGCCCTCTCTGGCCAAGCGGTAGCCACTGGTATTGCAAGGCTCTGGAGGGTGGTAGTTGTGCCTTCACTGATCTAAACCACAAAACACTTCTTTCCAAATTAAAGGGTTTTATTCCCCGTCCCTTGAGGGTACTTTATCTTCAGGAACATAAATCAAATGCCTTGCTTGGACATATAACATAAAGTAACAAAAGCAAACAGAACTTGCTTCCTTCAGCTTCCAAAGCAACAAATAAATGAAAAGAACAAAACAGCTTAAATACTTCAATATGGTTCTTTCTCCTGTAGCTGACAGCACAGCTTATATCTGCTTTACTTAGAGAGAGCTGCAGCCTGTTGCTTATAACACTAAAGCTAGGACACAAACTAATTACTTATCTGAGAGAGAACTCAGGTTCAATCAAGGTCAAAGAGCAGTCCATCAATTCTGGCATATCATTTTCTTCTGCATTTTGATATTCCATTAACTCCGGCTGACTGGAAGGTTCATTCTGGACCTCAGCAGTAACGTGGGAGAATGGCTGGTTAACCTCCTCAGACAGGAAGTTCCTCTCTTCCTTAGAGCTAGTGTCTCTCTGGGAATTACCATGTATTCTAGAGTTGAGCTTTTCAGGGCACTGCCCCTGCTGGTATTTTAGAATATAGCTCAACTCCTGGTTTGCTCTGCTAGTGGGATAATTAAGGGAATTTCTCTGCCGGTTCAGGCTTCCCTTTTGTAACCCAGCTGAGCTAGATTGGAGAGCTCGTGACGGAGTTTCACAGGGAGCTGTGAGCTTACAATGACTACAAAACTCTTCAGCTTTATCTGGTAAGTAAAACCTTTTTCTTCTAGGGTTTTTAAAACCAGAAGAAGGGATATTTTCAGCCTCTAGATAGTGGGACCTTGTGTGTCTATTTTCATACCTCCAGGGTTGTCTTCTTTCATATGGCAAATCACTCTTGCATTCACTCTGTGCACTGGAACCTGCAACTGCAGTCTTCTTGCGTCTCTCTGGCTCAAACACACTATCTGGCTGTTGATATCTCTCTGCTTCACTCAGGTCTTCGGTTCCCCTCTGACCTTCACGCTGGCTCTCTAGTTGCTCCAAAGCCTCATTGTCACTCTCTCTTACATTCTCATACCTGCTCCATGCTTCCCAGGGTTTTAGCTGCCTTTGCTGTATTCCCTCAGAGTGTGTCTGTGGCTGCTTCAGCTCCTCTCTCTCTCTCTCTCTGATTGTCTGGGAGCCTATTTTATCCCAGTGTTTCCTTGCTCCACCCCCACCCAGCTGAACCCTGTCAGGTAAAGTGAATTCCCTTCCTTTGCTGGCTGGGTGTGTCCTCATTGGGCTTTTGCACGTGTTTCTAGGTTGCTCACGGTAACCATCTGACATTTCCTTGTTTACCCTGTCACTTTTCCTGTGCTCCTTTATACTGAACTGCATTTTCTCGGGTTGTTCGGGGTCTGCACTGTTACATATTCCCCTCCTTAAAATATTACTTGCTGCCGTAGTTTTTAGCGGACAGCAAGTAATCCTTGAAAGTGCATCAGCATTTCCATGCATTTTCCCCGCACGGTGCTGAACTGTAAAATTAAAGGCCTGAAGGGCCAAATGCCAGCGGGTCAATCGGGCATTGTTGTTTCTCATTAAATGAAGCCACTTCAAAGGAGCGTGATCCGTCACTAACAAAAACTTTCTCCCCGTAAGGAAGAAACGGAGGGTTTCTACGGCCCATTTAATAGCTAAACACTCCCGCTCTATCGTGGCATAATTTTTCTCCGCAGGCGAGAGTTTTCGACTCAAATATGCCACTGGATGTTCGTTCCCTTCGAATACTTGGGACATTACCGCCCCCAACCCCGTGTCCGACGCATCAGTTTGTATGATAAAGGGTAAATTAAAATCTATACCCCGTAATACAGGGGCACTACACAGCTTCTCTTTAAGGGTTTCGAAAGCCCTTTCTGCTTCTGGGGTCCAACGGACCTGGTTTGGTGCATTCTTTCGCAACATCTCCGTGAGGAGAAGGCTCTCTTCTGCGAAACGGGGTACAAAGCGGCGGTAGTAGCCTATTAAACCCAAGAAACTGCGCATTTGTTTCTTGGTTATAGGTCTTGGGAACTCCCGAATACTCTCTACCTTACTAGCCAGGGGTTTTACTAGGCCTCTTCCTATTAGGTGCCCCAAATATTTCGCTTCCCTTGTGGCGAATAAACATTTTTCCGGATTTAATGTAAGGCCAGCCCTCCTCAACGCTCTAAGGACCGCTTCTACTCTCGTGAGGTGTTCCATCCAAGTTGTGCTGTGTATCACTATATCATCCATATAGGCACTAGCATATTCGTGGTGGGGTCTCAACACTTGGTCCACGAGACGCTGGCATGTCGCCGCAGCCCCGTGCAAACCAAATGGCATCCTCCTAAACTGATATAGCCCTATGGGCGTGGAAAAAGCCATTTTGGCTTTTGAACTTTTAGTTAGAGGAATCTGCCAATACCCTTTGCTGAGATCTAACGTAGTTAGGTATTTTGCCTGTCCTAATTGGTCCAACAGGTCGTCTATGCGTGGCATAGGATACGCATCGAATTGCGATATGTCATTAATTTGTCTGAAATCGATGCAAAATCTCAAGGTTCCGTTTGGTTTCGGAACCAATACTATTGGGCTAGACCATGGGCTTCTAGACTCCTCTATGATGCCCATGGCTAGCATCTCCTTCACTTGGGCAATCACCTCTTGTTTTTTTGTTTCGGGCATCCTATATGGCCGTTGTCTTATAACCCTCCCTGGTGATGTGATTATCTCATGCGCCACAAGGTGCGTCTCGCCAGGCAAAGTGGTCAAGACGTCTGCGAACTTTGTTAATAAGTGCGCTAATTCTTTCTGCTGCTGTGGGTTCAACTCAGAGCCTATTTTTGGGGAAGGTTGTCTTTCCCAATCCCCCACTTGAGGCCCTAGATCCTCCTCCAGTTCTTTCCTCTCCAAGAGCTGTTAAGCTCTTCACCTCCCTTGTTCCAGTAGCACCAAACCCGTTTTCTCCTCTTTCCGTGGAGGGTAGTGTTGACACTTCCTCTACCGCGGGGAACCCTACCCTCTCACAGATTAACTGTGCAATCCTATCCCCTTGTATTTTGAAGTCTTTTACCCCAAAATTAAACACTAAGACCTTTACGGGCCCCCGGTAGTCGGGATCAATGACCCCTGCGCCAATATCTATGAAATGTTGCGCGGCTAGCCCTGACCTCGGCGCTATCCGCCCATAGCACCCCTCAGGTACTTTAATACGGATGCCCGTGTCCACCAGAGCTTTTCCTCCTTTCGCTACAACAACATTTTCCATGCTAAAAAGGTCATAACCCGCAGCCATTTTAGAAGCCCTTTTTGGGCCTTTCGCCTGGGGTGCACTCTTGCAAAACTGCAAGGTAAATTTCTGTTTCCCTGTTACTGGTAGTCCCTTAGAGGGAGATCCCTTTTTGGGTGGTCTCTCAAATAAAGGACTGGGGATGGCAGTGGCTATGGCTTCAACTTTTTCCTCCTCTATCACCGGGGTTTGCACCTGAGTTAGGGGCAATATCTCTTGGAGGCCTTTCTCCAATTTTTGGCAGAAAGGGATCCAATCACGCCCTAGAACTACTGCGTATGAAAGTTTTGGCACTACTGCCATTAATATTTTTCGCGTAGACCCTAGCCCTTGTATGGTTACCTCATGTAATGGGTAGTGGGAAGCTTCCCCATGCACGCATCTTATGCGAATTTGCCCCTCTACTGGGTCCGGGGGAGATGACCGGTTTTTACCTATGGTTTCCCACAAGTCCTGTGAAACCATGCTTTGGTCCGCCCCCGAATCCAGTAGAGCCAAAGCTTGTATCCCTTCTATCCATATTTCTTGTATAAATCCATCTGACACTATCTCCTCTGACCCTGTCATAAGGGCAGTTTTAACTCGGCAATCTTTTATCACATGACCAGGTTTGTTACATCTGTAGCACCTTCTAGTGTTCCTATCTCTGCCCTCCTTGCTAGGGTCATATGCAGCCACTCTATCTCGCACGTACTTTTTATACTCATCCACTCCAGTCACACTTGCACCTTTTGAAAGGTTCACCTTAAAAGTACTAGTATGTGCTGCCTCCCTGAACACTTCAGCCATCTGAGCTGCTTCAACTGTGTTTAAACAATTTTGCAGGGTTAAAAACGTTTTCATTTCACCTGGTATTGACATCAAAAACTGTTCTAGGACAATCTCATCAAGTATGGACTCAAGCGTTTTGCCATCAGGATCCAACCACTTATAGGCTAGGTTCTTGAGCCTCTGACATAAGGCTTTCGGAGTCTCGTTTTCCATCATTATTGCCTCTCTAAATAATCTCCGGTAGTGTCTGGGCGTGAGACCAAGGCGGTCTTTCACGGCCTTTTTAATTTCATTATAATTATTTGCCAAACTGGCAGGCATGGTTTTAAAAGCGGATAAGGCCTCGCCACTCAAAGTCATTGCGAAACGCATAGCCCATTGTTCCACAGGCCATTTTGAGTTCTCAGCAATGCGTTCAAAGGCCTCTATAAAATCGTCGGGGTTATCTGCCCGCCCTAAATGTTTGCATATAAGTCCCGTATTCATTTCTACTTGCGGTATTGTAGCTTTGTCTTCCCGAGCCTTTTCCAGTAACGCTGTCATGGCTTCCAGCAATGGTTTCTGTTGTTCCTTCAGTGTAGTCATATACTGTTCTTGCAGGTGTTGGAGCATCCTGGCCTGCTTCTCCTGCTGCTCATTCATCCAGGCTCATAGATCTTGGGGATCCATCTTCCTTTTTGCTGCACCTGCAAATAAAAGAGAAGAGACCCACCAAGTGCGGCACACACACAAAGGTTGTTTTTTTTTCTTTTTTGGCTCCCCTTTTCTCACGGTATCCTATACCCGTTTACCCAGGCTACCAATACCTTAGTCTCCTGGTGACATCAGCATGTGAGAAGGGGTCTTTTCCACCGCTGGCCGCCTTACCAGCCGAATCCTCCTTGATTAGTGCTTTAAAACACTTCTTTTTGCCTTTCAGCAATGTCCTTTCAGGCAAATCCTTCTTATGCCCCCGAAAATTTTATCCTCTTCTCTACGCCATTTATGTCGCGCCCTCTCTGGCCAAGCGGTAGCCACTGGTATTGCAAGGCTCTGGAGGGTGGTAGTTGTGCCTTCACTGATATAAACCACAAAACACTTCTTTCCAAATTAAAGGGTTTTATTCCCCGTCCCTTGAGGGTACTTTATCTTCAGGAACATAAATCAAATGCCTTGCTTGGACATATAACATAAAGTAACAAAAGCAAACAGAACTTGCTTCCTTCAGCTTCCAAAACAACAAATAAATGAAAAGAACAAAACAGCTTAAATACTTCAGTATGGTTCTTTCTCCTGTAGCTGACAGCACAGCTTATATCTGCTTTACTTAGAGAGAGCTGCAGCCTGTTGCTTATAACACTAAAGCTAGGACACAAACTAATTACTTATCTGAGAGAGAACTCAGGTTCAATCAAGGTCAAAGAGCAGTCCATCAATTCTGGCATATCATTTTCTTCTGCATTTTGATATTCCATTAACTCCGGCTGACTGGAAGGTTCATTCTGGACCTCAGCAGTAACGTGGGAGAATGGCTGGTTAACCTCCTCAGACAGGAAGTTCCTCTCTTCCTTAGAGCTAGTGTCTCTCTGGGAATTACCATGTATTCTAGAGTTGAGCTTTTCAGGGCACTGCCCCTGCTGGTATTTTAGAATATAGCTCAACTCCTGGTTTGCTCTGCTAGTGGGATAATTAAGGGAATTTCTCTGCCGGTTCAGGCTTCCCTTTTGTAACCCAGCTGAGCTAGATTGGAGAGCTCGTGACGGAGTTTCACAGGGAGCTGTGAGCTTACAATGACTACAAAACTCTTCAGCTTTATCTGGTAAGTAAAACCTTTTTCTTCTAGGGTTTTTAAAACCAGAAGAAGGGATATTTTCAGCCTCTAGATAGTGGGACCTTGTGTGTCTATTTTCATACCTCCAGGGTTGTCTTCTTTCATATGGCAAATCACTCTTGCATTCACTCTGTGCACTGGAACCTGCAACTGCAGTCTTCTTGCGTCTCTCTGGCTCAAACACACTATCTGGCTGTTGATATCTCTCTGCTTCACTCAGGTCTTCGGTTCCCCTCTGACCTTCACGCTGGCTCTCTAGTTGCTCCAAAGCCTCATTGTCACTCTCTCTTACATTCTCATACCTGCTCCATGCTTCCCAGGGTTTTAGCTGCCTTTGCTGTATTCCCTCAGAGTGTGTCCGTGGCTGCTTCAGCTCCTCTCTCTCTCTCTCTCTGATTGTCTGGGAGCCTATTTTATCCCAGTGTTTCCTTGCTCCACCCCCACCCAGCTGAACCCTGTCAGGTAAAGTGAATTCCCTTCCTTTGCTGGCTGGGTGTGTCCTCATTGGGCTTTTGCACGTGTTTCTAGGTTGCTCACGGTAACCATCTGACATTTCCTTGTTTACCCTGTCACTTTTCCTGTGCTCCTTTATACTGAACTGCATTTTCTCGGGTTGTTCGGGGTCTGCACTGTTACAATGGATAATGAAGCCCAATGTTTTTGGTCTGTCTATATGCCGAGAACCTGATTTTCAGGCCTTTCTCTGCCTGAGAACTACTTCAATGACTTTAGAATATGCAACATTGTATTGGGATTCATACCATCTGCTGCATTCCATTGTTCGTCATGGACTCTGTTGTGCATGCAGTCACCTCCTGATAGCTATTTTCTGATATGGTCAGTGACTTGGTGGAACTCTGGTCTAACCAATCCAAGAACTGGGTATGTGCCAAGATAAGAAATCTGAACAAGCAATAAAATGTATGCACAGGAAAAGACTTTGCTTTTTGCCTTTGTGCACTTTTGTGCCTTTTCCTATCTAGAAGTGTTGTGTCTTCTGCTTTACCAAAGATACTGCATTGTCACCTAAGGCTAGTATAACCCTTGCAAGCCATAACAGTCTTATCTAAGGCTGCACACATAAGAACATAAGAACATGACTTCCGGTGATGCGGTGAGAGTGAGCGGACGTGCTCTGCTCGCGCTCCGACCGTCCCCAGCCTGAATCGGTAGATTGGAGCCGTTTGTCAGCCCCCCAGCCCACCGAAAGTTTATCCCCCGGTGATCGGGTCACTCAGAGAGGTGAGTGAGGACAGCGGAACCACTAGCGCGATGGCGGCGGCGCTGCGAACGGGGAAGAAGGAACGCGACCGTGGGCCAGGGGTCAGCAAGATGGCGGAGAGCACGCCGGCGCCGAGCTCCCCGGCCTCACCGGCCCGGGTGGAAGATATCTCAGTGGCGGTCGCAGAGGCCTTGTCCGCCCAGTTCACTGTCATACGGGAGAAACTCGATGTGGTACAGAGCTCCGTGGAGAGCCTGGGTAAAAGGCTTCAAGAGGCAGAGGAGCGTGTGGGGCGCGCAGAAGACACCCTCGCCACGTTGCAGCAGTCCGTGGATGGCCTTCAGACCCAGCTGCGCTCCCAAGAGACCAAACTCGATGATCTGGAGAATCGCTCCAGGAGGAACAACTTGCGAGTGATGGGGGTCCCAGAAGCCATATCGGATGCTGAGCTCCCACGCTACTTGACGGGGCTCTTTGCACCACTGCTGACCGGGGACGCAGCCGGTGAGCGCATCCAGTTGGAGAGAGCGCATCGTGTGGGCAGCCGCATGGTGCGGGACTCGCGACCGCGAGTGGTGCTGGTGAAGTTTCTTTGCTTCCCCCAGAAAGAGGCCATCTTGCGAGCAGCGAGGGCTCGCGGTGGAGTGGAGACAGACAACGTGCGGATCCGGCTTGCCCAGGACTACTCTCAGCAGCTCAGTCAACGCCGCAGGGCATACGCACCACTATGCCAGAAGTTGATTGACTGTCACATTAAATTTGTGGTGCAATACCCGGCGCGTCTGCATGTGATTCGAGAGGGGCAACGCCGGAGCTTCGAGTCAGCAGAATTGGCGGCGGCCTATGTGGACAGTATCACATCTAATGGTGGAGCAGGCTGAGGACTTGGAGCGGCTGGCGTACGCAGCACAGTTGGATTGCAATTCCCAGTTGGAAAGGGTCTCAACATTTTAGGTTGGGATCTTGCGGGGAGTCTGTCTGCCAACACTGGACTGCCGGTCCTGCTAAATCTCCCCTTGGCTAACCGGGCGTGAGCACCTTGAGACTGGTGGATGGCCGGGTTGGAGAAGCTATCATGTTATTATTAGTCTTTGGATAACTGCTGAAATTTTGGCCTGTTCCTCTCTGTCTCCCACCCCCCGTTGATTTTTTGTCCTGTTGTTATGTTTGTGTTTGTTTTGTTTTTACTGGTGGAAGCTAATTTGTGTTGGAGACCGGTGTGGGTTGAGCTTGGGGTGCCAGCGGGGGGGGGGGGGGGGTCCGAAGCCCGGGGAGGCCGGCTGAGTTGCCCCAGCCACGTCTCGGGGCCGGGTGGGGGGGGCGGAACCACTGGGCGGGAGCATGGGGGGCTGCGCGGCAACGCACTGCTTTGCGCGGGGCGGGGTTGCTGCAGCCCCGGGCCGGCTCCCTCGTATTACCAGGGGGACGCCACGTGCCGGTGGGGGAACGGGCACAAAAGCCAGACAGGTGACGGGGGTTCAATGCTCTGGTGAATCGGACCCAGGCTGGAGGTGGCGCACCCCACCCCCGAGATCGGGGGGGGGGCCCACACCCAGCTGTATAATGTGGCTTCCGGTCCTCCTTATCTTTGTGTGTCTTTATGCTATTGAAAGTGAACATTGTGCATATGTTTATGATGTGTGGGGAAGGTTGCTGCGGGGGGGGGGAGGAGGCAGTGTCTGGTTTCCTTGTGAGAGCCTGGGCGTGGGGGGAGTGGTGTCGTGGGAGGGGGGGGGACGGTGGAGCGCATCACTGGAAGACCTATAGGCATAAGGCGAGGTGAGGTGTAATGGAGGTGAAAAGGTTAGTACTATTTGGGGGGGGAAGGGATGGGGGGGAGGGAGCCGGGGGCTGGGGGGGGGGAGGGATCAGGGAGCGAAGGGAGGGGGGAGGGAGGGAGGTTGCAGCCGATATCATCCCCAGGGAGGGTTCAATATCCAACAGAGGGAGAAGGGGAGGGGGTTCCAGGCTGGGAGGACCCTGTCCCTATTTGCTTATATTACCGGTCAGTTGAGTCTTGACACTGCCCCGCCGCCGTGAAAGTTATTACCTGGAATGTCTGCGGACTAGGTAGTCCCATTAAGAGATATAAAATTCTGCAGGCCCTAGCGCGGCAGAAATGCGATATTGCATTCCTGCAGGAAACCCACCAGACAGCAGAGGAGCATAGCAAATTACGCCGAGACTGGGTCGGGCAGGTGTGGGGGGCCCCGGCCGCCGGGAAGAAGGGAGGGGTGGCCATCTTGGTTCATAAACGGATACGTTGTTCAGTCGAAGTGGAAGTGCGTGATGTGGCGGGGCGTTACCTGTTTTTGCAAGGTACCTTGGAGGGGCAACCGGTCATTTTGGGGACGGTATACGGGCCGAATTCCCTGGATCCTTCTTTTTATGCCACTCTGGCTTCGAGAGTGGAGCGGCTGCATGAGTCTCCATTGGTGGTGGGCGGAGATTTCAACGGTGTGCTCGACGTTGAACTCGATACCTCTAGGGGAGGAGAGGCCCGGGAGCGAGGGCCGGTGTCGCGGGTGTTGCGGCGTTTTCAGTCTCGTTTAGGGTTGGTAGATACATGGAGGGTGTTGCACCCGATGGAGAAGGATTTCACGCACCAATCGTGAGCCCATGGAACTAGCTCTCGCATTGACCACCTTTTGCTTTCTAAGGAGATCTTTGCCAGAGCGGTAGATGTGCAGATTGGACCTTATGAGATCTCCGATCACGCCCCAGTGTGGCTGGAGCTGGGATGGGGGGGGACATCAGACCGGTCGCGGCTTTGGCGGTTCCCGTTAGAACTCTACCGGGATGCACAGTTTCACCAGTTCCTGGAACAACGTTGGCGTGACTTTGAAGAAGTCCATCGGGGCCACCAGGGAGACCCAGAACTGATATGGGAAACGGCTAAGGTAGTACTGCGAGGCGACATCATAGGCTTTGCAGCCCGTAAGCGTAGAGTGCTTGTAGAACGGATTCTGCGGTTGGAGAAGCATGTATCATTGTTACGTAGGCGCCTGGCGCGGACCCCGACCACTGGACTTCAGAAGGAGCTGTGGGAAGCCCGAGTGGACCTTAACGAACTGCTGCACCAGCGCGCTAAGAAGTCTATTCTATATTACCGCTATCGACTTTACTGCTATGGTGACAAGCCCGGTCGCTTGCTGGCCCGCTGTTTGCGGGGTCCGAGAGGTTCTTGTAAGGTGGCGGCTTTAAGAGATGAGTACGGGACGTTGCAGCGGGACAGCCGGGTGATAGGGCAGGTATTTCGGGGATTTTTTCAGAAACTCTACGCAGCAGAGGTTAGCTCCCCCTCAGCTGCATTGGACTATCTTCGGAAGCTGCAGCTGCCCTCACTCACGGTAGAGCAAAGCCTCTCCTTAGGCCAACCGATCACCACCGCTGAAGTGGAATCGGTAATTCAGGCGGCAAGCTGTTTTAAATCGCCGGGGCCGGACGGTCTGGGGGCCGAGTTTTATAAACTGCTTAAGGGTTATGTTAGCCCGGCCTTAACGGCGGTCTATGCACAACGGGTGGAACAGGGTGGTTTCCGATGGGGGACTAACCACGCACACATTACCTTGATTCCGAAGCCGGGTAAGGACCCCGAATTGCCTGCCTCCTACCGTCCTATTTCTCTGTTAAACTTCGATATTAAGATCTTTGCTAAAGTGTTGGCGGACAGATTGTCGGGATTTTTAGATGCTTTGGTCCATAGTTCCCAGGTCGGCTTCGTGAAGGGGCGGTACATCGTCCGAAATATGCGTAAGATCCTGGCCTCGCTGGAGTGGGTACATGCCCAGCAACTACCCTCCCTGCTGGTAAGTTTTGACGCGGAAAAGGCCTTTGACCGGGTCTCCTGGAATTATCTCAGGACCTTGTTGCCATGTTATGGCCTGGGAGCTCCCTTTTGTGCAATGATTGATTGTCTCTATGCTGCTCCCACAGCGGGGATACTTTGTAACGGGGTGTTATCTGCGGCCTTCCCGTTGGAGCATGGTACGAGACAGGGGTGTCCTCTTTCGCCTCTACTATTTGTCCTCTCCCTGGACCCACTAATTCGGGCGGTGGAGACGTCGCCGGCGATTAGGGGGGTGCAGATTGGGTCTCATGCTTTCAAGGTGTCGGCTTTCGCGGATGACCTTTTGGTACATCTTGTATCTCCGGAGGCTTCCCTACCGCATCTGCTACAGGAATTTCAGACTTATGGTCTTTTTGCCGGCTTGCGGATTAACAGCGAGAAGTCTGAGGCATTGGATGTTTTCCGGGACTCTACAACCGAATTGAGTGGGTCAGTTTCCCCTTAAATGGGCTACCTCCTATTTTACTTACTTAGGTATACGGTTGACTCGGAGGCCGCGAGACCTCTACCGATATAACTTGGACTGGATGTTGACGCGATTACGCTCTCAGCTATTGGCATGGGACCCCCTACCGCTTTCCTTGTCAGGTCGGGTGGCGGCGGTAAAGATGGTAATTCTACCTCGTTTGTTGTATTGGCTCCAAACTCTACCGGTGTGGTTGTATCGAGGAGACCTGTGTCGGCTGGAGAGGGTGCTACGGCTTTTCCTCTGGCGTGGGGCTAGGGCCCGTATCCCTCTGAGGAGGTTAATGGGGAAGTGGCGGGAGGGAGGGATGGGGTTCCCGGATCTGGGCATGTATGCGTTGGCATGTCAGGCCCGCCACCTAGGGGACTGGCTGGGAGGGACGGAGGTCTATACGCCCACCTCACTGGAGGAGGCTTTGGTTGCCCCCCTCTCATTATTAGGAGCTTTACACACTAAGCCCAGGGACCTGCCGGACCGCTTAGGACGTTGTGTTTTGTTTAGCTCAGCCCAGCGGACCTGGCGGTATCTCAATGCCCGATGGGGGACGTCCTGGACGGTCTCCCGCTGGCTGCCTTTACAGGGTAACGTTCACTTCGAGCCTGGCTCCGGGACGCGGGGGTTTTGGGACTGGTGGAGAAGGGGTATTAGATCCCTAGGGCACTTGGTCGACGCTACAGGGCGCTGCAAACCTTTTCAGGCCCTCTGTCAGGAGTATGATTTGACGGCACGACATACCTTTATGTTTCTGCAGGTCTCTCATTATATTGCGTCTCTGCCTAAAGAGGCGCTTGCTTTGGAGAGATCTGAGCAGTTGCTGGGTTTTTTTGCTTTGGGGGAGGATGACCCCCCCTCGATAGCGAGTCTACGGGCTCGACTAGATGGGGTCCGCCCACCGGTAGACTATAGTGGGGTGGAGGCGGCGTGGGGGGTAGAGCTGGGAAGAGAGGTTTTCCCTAATACCGTGCATACCGCTCTGTGTCGGATTGCTGTGGTGGTGGAAGGGGCGCGGTGGCGCGAGGTGCAATTCAAATGCATTACCAGAGCCTATTTTTCTCCCCGTAGAGCCCTACGCAGCCATTTGACGGAGGTGGGCTGTTGCCCGCGCTGCCGAGCCCCTCTAGCCCATCTGTTGCACATGTGGTGGACGTGTCCGCACATCCAGCAGTATTGGAAGCGTATCGGGGCGTATGTTGGTGGCTTGCTGCAGCAGCGCCTGCGTTGGACAGGCGCCTTTGTGGTGCTGGATAGGATGGAGCCTCCCTACCCTGCCCGGCGCACTGATCGTTTGTTAATGCGGAAGGCCTGTCTGGTGGGTAAAGGTCCTATTTTGCGCCTCTGGCGGGAGCAGCGATCTCCCACGTTTATGGAATGGCGTAATTGTTTTCACCAACTTATGTTGATGGAGCGATGGCGAGCGCGGGGCAGTGTCAAGCACTGGGCTTCCTTCCTGTTGGTCTGGAGTTCGTACATCGACACCTTGGGAGCCCGGTGCCGCAATGAGCTGCTACATATTGGCCCTTAGCGGAGTGGTAAAGTGGGGGTGAAGCGGTTATAGCGAGAGGATGCTGGCTGAGGGGGGAGGGGTGGGGGGTTGGGATAGGGATGGGATCGGGGGGGAAAAGAGGGGGGGGAGAGGAGGGGGACGGCGCCTACCCTACATACCACAAAACTTGTAATCATCTCCTCTGTGTTTCCCGGGGGGGATGAGAGCCCACCCCCTTGGAGATATTGTATGCCTTGTTCTTGTTTTTGTTGGTGATGATTAAAATAAAGTTTACAAAAAAAAAAAGAACATAAGAACATAAGAAATGCCATACTGGGTCAGACCGAGGTCCATCAAGCCCAGTATCCTGTTTCCAACAGTGGCCAATCTAGGTCATACGTACCTAGCAGTTTCCCCAAAAGACACAGGTTCTGCAGTGCTTGTACTAGGTCAAGCATTGATATCCTGGGTCCCTTTTTAATAGTGGTTTATGGACCTTTCCTCCAGGAACTTGTCCACCCTAGCTGAACACTGTTCACCCTAGCTATCTTCATAAGACTTGAGCAGTGTGGGAAATAAATCCCGCCTCTCCTTCGAAACAGCACTATGCCTCGGGCTTGACCAGGAGTTTGCCATTCATCCAAAGTTGTAAGGCATTGGTTTTATCATTTCCTATTGGTTGGTGGGGTTCAGTCAGAAAGATCTATTTTCTGCTCTCATACATGCAAAGACCACGTAACTTGGTATTTAGTCTTAGGATTTATAAATTGTTTACATAAGCATTTGCTGACAATGCTGTTACGAATCATTTTACCTCGTGTTTGTATTATTTAGTAATAATTTGTATGAGTAATATTTTTCTATCGTAATAAATCATAATATATATAGAATCTGCTTTGCAGCCATTCATTGTCAGTAAGACATAAGAACCTTATGGTTTGGGCAAACTCACCCTTAGGCATAATCCGTGATATATATATATATATATATATATATATCTGTTTGCCCTACATCCAGGATCTGATATGTGACCCCTACATTTTTAGGGGCTGGTGCCTGGGATAAGCTCTGACCCTTACAGAACCGATTACTGAATGATTGACTTTTTTCTTCCTTGGTGGTTGTGTGTGCTGTGATTTATTGCCATAGCAACTGGCATGCCTGTGGATTTTGATAGTGTGCTATCTCCAGGAACAAGCAGGAATGAGTCTTCACATATGGGTACGTCGGTACCGACGGAGCCTGCACGGGAATGCTGCCCAGCTTTCAATTAGAAAGCTTTTGGCAGCATCCCTCGCGCCTGCGCAGTGACTTCCCGCCTTCTCCACAGCCTCTCTTCAGTTTTCGTTTTTCCGCGGAGCCGGCAGGACGTCCTCCTGTCACCGCAGAAACTTTTCTCTTTAATTGCTTTAATTATTTTAATTTTTTGTTTTCTTGTGGTCGCGGCTGTTTCTCCCGCTACCACCGGTACCGCCGGTGGTTTTTAGGCTAAAATCTGTAAAACCTTTCTTCAGTTTTTTTTGCCTTAACTCTTAGGCCTACTAGGCCTTTTTCATTATGGAGCCTTCTTTTCCTAAAAAGTGCCTCCGCTGTGGAAACACCTGTTTCTTTTTAGACACCAATAGTTGGTGTCTCAACTGTGTGGGTCCTGACCCTTTTTCCCCTGACTTGTCAGGAGATAATTTTGTGAGACAACCTTCAGTATTTAGAGTTTCCCTCGATACCGTTTTTTCTTCGGCATTGAGGGTACCCGGTTTCTCTACTTCACAGGATCAGGTAACCCAAAAACAGTCTGTTAAGACTAGTCAATGCTTGAGTGGTATGTCCCATGCCCAGCATGGTGACGGCTCCGGCCTTACCCTCAAGAATCCATTGGCCTTACCCCTGCGGGAGTCTTCGGGCTCCAAAGCGTTAAAGGGGTTTCAGGATGTTCCTGGGGCTCACCCCTCACAGAACATACCTGAGCCATGCGCAGAGGTGGTATCCGCTTCGAGCGGTACCGAGCCTCCGGCATCGGCACCGGTGTCGAGCACTCCACTCTTCACCAGGGATCGTCATCGGGCGTCCTCGGTACCTTCGGGACCGATCGATACGCACTGCATTGACTTCCCTCAGCCATGCTTCGGGACGGTACCGACGTCGATTGGTTCCGATACCCTAGCATCGGCATCGACATGGACCTCGGTACCGTCGATATCGATCGATGTCACCCAGGCTGCCTTAGTGGTATCGGCATCGCCGATACTACCACTGGCGTCGGAACTGTCGAGACATGCATCGCTAGTCTCGCTCTCTTCGATGCCGAGTCTTGAGTCGATATCGAGTCTCGAGGACTGCGTCCCGACGCGTCCCGGAACCGACTCCGGTCGTTTCCCCATCGGTAGTTCCGAAGATCTTAGCCATAACTCCCTCATGATCTCGGTACCACGACAGCAGTTCCCGATGACTACTTCACCTGCTAGTCATTTATCACTAGCAAGGTTGTTGCCTGTTCTTGCACCGCTGCCTAGTTTGGAACCGATACCTGGCATTGCTGCAGTACCTTGTACGTCCTCTGATACTCAGGCTCTTTCTTTAGCCTCACCAGGAATACTTCCCATAGGAGATCAGTCTTTTCAGACTTTTCTCCTGGATATGGCAACCTTTCTTAATATTTCTATCCCTGGTTGTGATCCTACACATGGCTCACCGGCACAAAAGCAACAAATACAGTTTCCTTTACATCCTGCTCTGCAGGATCTCCTTCTTAGGGTATGGAAATCACCCTTACGACTTCCTCAAGTTTCTAATGATGTTGAGGTTAGGTACCGTGTACCACCCTCTCCAGGGTTCCAAAAACCTCAACTTTCTCATCGTTCCCTGGTAGTGGAATCAGCACTGAGGAAGGTTAAGAGCAAGAAGAAGCATTCTTCTTTTCCACCAGGTCGTTCTTCTAGAACACTTGATGCTTTTGGCCGTCAAGCCTTCCAAAACTCTATGCTGGCTTCCAGAGTTCTCTCATATATTTTTCACATGAGTCTAACACTCCAGGAAGTCACAGAGAATTTGTCTCTTTTGACCCCTTTTTTACCAGAGCCCAAGGCTACTGATTATACCTTGCTCATCAATCACAGCCGGAATATATCCTGGTTTCTGTCTCGTGCTTCTATAGATTCTTTTGAGTCCATTAGCAGATCCTCTGCTATTGCCATTGCAGCACGTCGCAGAGCCTGGCTTGAGGCTTCAGACTTGAGCAAATGGGCACAAACTATACTAGCTCATTCTCCTTGTACAGGAGAAGGTCTTTTTAATAAGGAGGCTTTACGTCAGGTTGCTCAATGCTCCCCTGACTCTTCTTCCACTAGAAACCATTCTAAGCCACCTCCTTCTTCAAATAGTAGGAAATGTCCTACCAAACCTTCTTTTCCTAAGAAAAGGAAGTTTCATTCCTCTCCTGCCCATCATTCGGCTGTACCTAAACAAGGGACGCCTCAGCCTAGTCTGAAGTCCTCCAGTTCTGGCCAGTCTCAACATCCCCAGCAACCATAGGTGCCTGGAATTGTAACTTACATATTAAAAGATTATTCACTGTGCTTTTCTTTTTCAGTGTACTAACCTGTCAAAAAAAAATTATTTTGTTCAGGTACTACACACTCCAGAAGAGCAGTTGCAACTATCACCTGATAGTTTCTTTCCCAACTGAACATTTTTCCTTCAGTTGACTTACCCCATGGGTACGTCCCCTCCAACTACTTGAGGGCTACCATACTGAACTACTTCTCTGGTCGTTCCCCAGACAGTGAGAAGAGATATCCCCTCTCTTTTCTTGTCTGTTTTCTTTATTCAGCACAGGACACTCTCTCTGCTGTTTCTGTCAACAGCTCTGCCTGCAGGAGTTGTAGTAATTGTATTACTGGGACTTTTCCAAGTTCCAATCCCTTGTTAGCAATTTTTTGTCTAGCCTCAGTAGTGATTCCAAACTATCTTCGATCCTCCTACTCGTTAGGCTTTCTCACATTATTCTAACCATCTCCTTTTCTAGGATATGGCAACATAACTGATTTTCAGTCAGTTTCTCTCATAGCTCTCCTGCACAATGCTCTCTGCAGTCTTCAGAGAAGCTTTCTACTATGAGGGCTTTGCTTTCTACTATGAGAGCATTGTCCTTGTCTCTGAAGTTCCTCTATTATTAGAGAGAAACTTCTCAACCCTTCCTATGCCTGTGAGGGTTCTCCATACCCCCTCTAACCTGGGGTGTTCACACGAGATAGCAGTTCTTCTGCGTGAAAATCCAAGGCATCTACCATGTCAGTGTTCTGTAGAACTCCCTGCCTTGTTCCCTACAGATTCATATCTTCATCTGTTCTCACGCGAACATCACGGTTATCTCACTGGGTTGCTTTCCTGCATCCCTCAACCCACGAAAATAGATTCTTTTTCATTTACATTCCCCATGTACAATTATGGGGCTGGGTGGTAGACATGTATCTCAATCTGTTGTCTTGTATGTAGCATCTCCATATATGTCTACATACTTATATCATTTCTCTGGTGGTGCTAAACCATGCCCCACAAATTTCCATATATCTAGGTGTATCATCTATATATCTATATATATATATTTGATAAATTTCACCACCGATATCCTAATATACAACTCTGGACATATGTATATTTATCTCTCTATATATATCTATGAATATATACATATCTATTCCAGCCACATATATATATATATCTCCCTATATGTATGTGTTTGATGGGGGGCTTCTTAAGGGTTGGTCAATCTTATTCACTATCACCCTTACTGTCTATACTACATGATTTACCTCTTAGAGGTTTTAGACAGATTGTTGCCCCACGTCCCATACCAAATTATGATACAGGACCTGTTCAGCACCAACAACCACTTTGGTGCTAACATCTTCTATTTTTCTTTATGTCCTTGAAGCATCCAGCTTCAATATTTTTCCTATCTCTCGCCAGCTAGGAAAAACAGTGTACATCTTTATCTTCGAGTACACAACTGTTTTCCGTAGGAATAGGGGTTTTCCAT
This sequence comes from Ichthyophis bannanicus, assembly GCA_033557465.1. NCBI lineage: Eukaryota > Metazoa > Chordata > Amphibia > Gymnophiona > Ichthyophiidae > Ichthyophis > Ichthyophis bannanicus. Next base: position 486,983,812 of record CM066037.1, read on the forward strand.
CCCCCCTTTCCTGCCAGGACTGGGCTAGTTCTTCAACTCCGTCAGTCTTCTTCCTTTAGTCCTCAATGTTCATGATGCCTAAAGGACTTTTCAGCTTTTCCCATAAAGCTTTCCATTGAAGACCAGATGTCTACTCCTACCCAGTTGACACCTGGATCATCTACTACCTCCAAGTCTGGACCTTCATCCTCACTAATGAGAGGTCAACTTGACGATTCCGCCACTACTTATCCAGTAGACTCCATCATGCTTTCTACTTCCTACCATACAGTAGGTAAGCTGCATATTTTAAGTGTACATTAAATGTGTTTTAATGCTACGCATCAGATCTACCAAGGACTCCTGTAGTCTGTAGAACATCTAGTCCTTGGCTATGCTGTTTCTTTCCTCACAGCTCCTTTATTGTCAACTCCTACCCTCCATCCCACATTGGATGCCGGGGATTCCTGGAGACAAATGCACCCCTGACCCGGGCACTTGCATTTTTATGGGATCTCCCCCTGGCATCTCCAGCTAGGGAGTCCCCATATGTGAAGACTCATTCCTGCTTGTTCCTGGAGATAGCACAGTTACTTACCTGTAACAGGTGATCTCTGGGAACAGCAGGAATTAGTCTTCACAACCCTCCCACCTCCCCTAGGAGTTGCATCTTTTTTATTTTTTCCCTTTTCTCTCCTCGACTTTGTCTCAGCTCTGAAACTCAACTGAAGAGAGGCTGTGGAGAAGGCGGGAAGTCACTGCGCAGGCGCGAGGGATGCTGCCAAAAGCTTTCTAATTGAAAGCTGGGCAGCATTCCCGTGCAGGCTCCGTCGGTACCGACGTACCCATATGTGAAGACTAATTCCTGCTGTTCCCAGAGATCACCTGTTACAGGTAAGTAACTGTGCTTTCCACTACACTGGCTGATATACCCACCGCAAATCAAAAGCTCCTTTTAGAACTTTTGAATAGGTATACTTCTGGGTTCCATGTACTTTACAATGAATTGCTGGATGCATTATATGCAAGTACTGTCTGCACCTCTTAATGATTTACAGTGTGGACATTGAAAACCATTGATCTTTGTGTCTATGTGCTGAAAATCTGATTTCCAGGTCCTTCTCTGCCTGAAGGCTATTTCAGTGACCGTATTGGGATTCATACCATTTTATGCTGTATTTCATTGCTTATCACGGACTCTGTTGTGCATGTGACTACCACTTGATAGCTGCTTTCTGATTCATTCAGCCACCAGATGGAGCCCTGGTCTAACTATACTGGCCATACTGGGTCAGACCAGTGGTCCATGAAGCTCAGTATCCTTTTTCCAACAGTGATCAATCTAGGTCAAGTACCTGACGGGATTACAAAAGGTAGACAGATTCTATGCTGCTTGTTCCAGGGATAAATAGTGGATTTTCCCCAGGCCACTTTAAAAATGGTTTAAGGACTTTTACTCCAAGAACTTGTCCAAAACCTTTTTACACCCAACTACACTAACAGCTTTTGCTACATCCTCTGACAATGAATTCCAGAATTTAATTACACGCTGGGTGAAGAAATATTTTCTCTAATCAGTCTTAAATGTACTACTTTGTAGCTTCATTTCATTCCCCCTAGTTTTTATACACAACCGATTCAAGTTTACCTGCTCTTCTCATTATTTTATAGACCTTTATCATATCCCCCTCAGCCGTCTCTTCTCCATAGTGAAGAGCCCTACCCTTTTAAGCCTTTCCTCATAAGAGTGATAAGGACCTTTTTCTAGCAACTAAACTTAGGGGAATGGGGAAGAAAGACAGAAAATGATAAGAAAATCTAGCACACTGAACTCAAACCCATAACCAAATGGGTCAATATTCAGCTACTGTGGTCAGAGTTTATAAAAATGCTTATTGCAATGGTAAAGTAAAATATGTAGATCTGGATAGTGGCTGGCATTGTCAGCACCAGAGCTATCCAGATAGCAGTGATATTTGGTTCACTATCTGGATAACTTAGGGCAGCCTTTTTGCTGTCCTAAGCTATTTGGATAGTTTATGCGGATAGCAGGCAAATATTGCCCACGACATGCTCTGCCCTGGCACTTTACAGATAGTAGCCAGGGTGGTCAGTAATGATTTTCAGCAGCACTATCTGAATAGGGTCGCTGAAAATCATCAGATAAACCTAGCCAGCGCCACTTCTCCGGATAGCAGGTGTTGCTATCTGGATAAATGCTTTTAAATATTGGACCAGGAGTTTATAGTAAAAATACTTTGAAGGGGTTGATGAACTGAGACTCATAACTAATAAAAATGTTTTAATACCTTGTTACACCCCCTTATTAATATCTCAGTTTGATTTATGACTTAAAAATGACTTTGTTTAAAACTGGAATAGTCTAAGAATTGGAGTTTAAAAAGAACAAACCAGGAAAACAGAATTCTAATTTGACCATATGACTTCTCCTCCACTACATTGTCTTCATGGTCCAAAATGTAGCTGGCTTGAAACTGAGTTCAGATGTGAAGGCACATTTTACAAAGGACATCCAAGCCAGAACGTCTGAAAAAAATGAGGGAGGTCCAAGATTTAACAAATGTGGACGTGCCTGTTATGGACATCTATAGGGATGTCTATATAGACATCTCCGAAATAGTATTTCAGAATGGAGACATCTAATAGCCTGATGGTTAGATTAGTGGGCTAAAACCAGTGTAGCCAGGGTTCAAATCCCACGACTGCTCCTTGTGATTTTGGGCAAGCCACTTAACTCTATATCCTCTGGATGTTTTACAGCCAAAACACACACTTTTCCAATGCCTATTCGTGCCTAGACCAGATCTAAACTCGGACAGGGTCAGAGACCTCCGTGACATTTCTGAAGTCAAGCGGGGATGTCTACATCCATTGTACCACATCCGCCACGCCCCCCCCCCTGCCTACTTGGACGTCTGCAACAGAGACATCTTTAAAAACCATTTGTAAAATGGCTCCGGGGTGCCTCTGTGATTTGGATGTTCAAATCATGACTAAGGCTTTAAAAACGACCTCATAGTGTGTAGAAAATTAATTACAATATACAGACTTCAGTATATTCATAGCATGACCTTTTCATGATCTTTTGATTTGATACATCTAATTTTCTACCAATATTGTTATCAAAAGCCATACTAGATGTTTAGACGAGTCTATCTGTTTAAAACATGAAGGTGATATTTAATAAAAGAGTTGGCATATGAATTAATATTGGAAAGATAAAATATGAAGTTATACATGAGCAAATGACAGTAAATGGCCTCATGATGGCACCACAGCCTAAGAAACTGGGAATGTATCTGTTATATGTTTCTTCATTTTGAGAGCCATAGGAACAATTTTTTTTTAAACTCCTTGGTCTTATCTCCAAAGGAAAAAACCCTACTTTTGTGGCCTGGTTGCACTTCTATGACAGAGGGATTTGCCTGGGTGATTAAGCAATCACACACAGGTTAAAAATTATTCTTTCATTAGTTACACGAAGGAGATGTGCTTGCATAGTGTACATAAGCCAAAGGGAACAGGGGTGAGTGGAGTTGGTGTCATTTTATAAGCGCTATTCGTGAGTTGGACATCTGAAAACGGGCACATGAATGTGCAAATCGTGGAGACATCACCTGAGCCATTTTAGAAAGTTAGGTATATAGACGTCCTGGTGTGAGAACATCCAGATATCATGGGGGCATGGTGGAGGCGTGTCCAGTGGAGCAAGGGAGTTGCATGTCGTGGTACAATTTCAGAACAGCACAAGCACGTTAGGCCCTGGTTGTTGAGGCATCCATGCCTATAGTTGCTTCTGACCATGAATAAAGTGCAAAAACATGCTCGTTTCATGGTTGCAGTGGTTCCATGGGGAAGAGCAAATTGCACTTACATTGCAGCGGTTAGTATTTCCCAGCTAAAGAAACCTTCCTATAAATGCATACTCCAAACATATTACTGGCCCTGCATCGCATGTCCAAGTATCTGAAATGTCAGGGCAGAGACGTGCTAGTCTCATAATACAGATGCCTCCCTTCTGACCTATCTAGGCTGGGGCATCCAAGTACCTAGTTCTGTGGGTGTGTACTTCGGGAACATCCATATTTGTAAAATGGCCTACATCCATGCATGTACCCCAAACTTGCTATTTGCGTGAGGCCTGTCTCTAGAACCAGGACATTCATTTTTTGGGGTGGAAACAGCGATTTCAGAAGGAACTGCTGCCACTCTCCCTGATTTTTGGATGTTCTGCTCTGGACATCCCAGATTCTTCCTAGGTGTCCCTTCTAAAATGCCACGTCATGTATGGGAATTTAATTTTGAAAGCTCTGTGCATACTTTACCGTAGTTACTCACCTGTATGGGTGACATCGGCATCGACAGAGCCCACGTGGATTTACTCCCCAGCTTTCAAAGAAAGTCTTTGGGAGTTAGACCGTGCATGCGCTGTCACCTTCCCACCCAAGGTGCCATCTTACCTCAGTATGATGACATAATTCAATTAAGCATAAAAAAGAAAAAAACAACTCCACCGGGGGGGGGGGGGGGGATTGTGAAGATTGATTCCTGATGTCCCCGCAGAACACCTATTACAGGTGAGTAACTATATGCTTTCTCTGGGAATAAGCAGGAAGTCAGTCCTCACATATGGGACTTCCAAGCTACAGACTACTGAAAAAACCTGTAAGGAGCCATGGGCAACCCAAAAGGCAAACAGTGAAGAGCAGCAAGGAATGCTGAATGACTTGAAGTCCAGTGGTGCAGCCCCAACATTGACGATGGAATCACCTCTCCGGTAGCCTGGGGACAAAGGGCTGGAGGGAAGGAGTTGCACTATTCCCCAAAGAGGTGATGAAGTACTGCCTGGCCGAAGGCGCTATTGCACTGTGAGCTCTCCTCCAAGCATTAATGTGCTGCAAAGGTATGGACTGAAGGCCAGGTGGCAGCCCAGCAGATGTCCTGCAGGGGAACTGAGAACAGGTGAGCCACCGAGGCCACCATGGCGCGCACATTATGCATGGTAACATGGCGCTCCAGAGAGAGTCCAGCCTGCTTATAGGCAAAAGAAATGCAGTCTGCTACCCAGGCAGAGAAGGTATGGTTAGAGACTGCAAGCCCGAGCCTGTTGATGTCATAGGAGGCAAACAGTTGTGACAAGGAGCGATAGGCCTGTGTCCTCTGGCGGTAGAAGGCTAGTGCCCTCTTGCAGTCCAGGGTGTATAGCGAGGCCTCCACTCTGGAAGCACGAGGCCTGGGGAAGAAGGTGGGGAGGATCACCTCCTGGTTCATGTGAAAAGCGGACATCACCTTAGGCAGGAATTTCAGGTGAGTCTGGAGAACGACCCTGTTCTTGTGGAATTTTGTGTAGAGGGCCTGGACCCCAATGCCTGCAGCTCACTAACCATCCTGGCTGAAGTGAGCACTACCAGGAACACTACTTTCCATGACAAGAACTTGAGATGGCATGTAGCCAGAGGTTCACATCCTGATCAGCTTCCCAAGGATAACATCCAAGTCCCATGCCGCCAGAGGTGAGCGGATGGGGAGCCATGAGAGGAGAAGCCACCCCCCATAAAACGGCCCACAAGGGGGTGCACAGAGATGGGCTGGCCATTGACAAGGTGGTGATTTGCCGCAAGGGCACTGAGGTGCACCCTGACTGAGTTGGACTTGAGACCAGCCCAGGAGAGGTGCAGAAGATATTGCAGGATGTCCTACACTGAACAAGAGAAAGAGTTGAGATTCTTGTCTGCACACCAGACTGAGAATGTACACCATTTGAAGGCATACGTGTGCCATGTTGAGTCCTTGTGTAATGCCGGTAGGACATCATCCGTGTCCCTGGAGAGGTGGAGGTGCGCTAGGGCTAGCCATTCAGCATCCACGCCATCAGGGTGAGGGACTGGAGGATGGGATGGCGAAGGATCCCGTCATCCTGCGAGAGCAAGTCCAGGGCCTGGCCCAGGGGTATCGCCGCTCGGGACAGCTGCAGAAGTAGAGGGAACCATGGTTGCCTGGGCCACCGAGGAACAATGAGAATTACTGAGGCCCAGTCTGACTGAACCTTGAGCAAGGTATTGGGAACCAGGGAAATAGGCGAGTACACATACAGCAGGCTCCTGGACCAGGACAGGAGAAAGGTGTCTGACATCACCCATTCTGGGGTCGGCCTCTGGGAGCAGAAGCATGGCAGTTGCATATTCTCGGGGCTGGTGAAGAGGTCCAATGTCAGGGTCCCCCAATGTCAAAAGACGGAGGTAGCCACCACTGGGTTGAGGCGCCACTTGTGGGGCTGAAGGACTCTGCTGAGTCTATCTGTGAGCAGATTGATTATCCTGGCCCAGTAGGTAGACCTCCCGGAGGGTCATGCTCTTCTCTGGGGCGAAGGTCCAGAAGCAAACCACCTCCCAGCAGAGGAAGTATGAGTCCATTCCCTCCTGCTTGATGCAAAATTCGCTACTTGGTTGTCCATTTGAACGAGGACAACCTGGCCCACCAAATGGGCCTGGAACACCCAAAGGGCATTTCTCACAGCTCTGAGTTCCAGGAGGTTGATCTGGAGGGCACTTTCCTTCCGAGTCCAGATGCCCTGCAATTGGAGACTGTCGCAGTGGGCTCCTAAGCTGAGCTTGGAGACGTCCGTGGTCAGAATGCATTGGGCTGGCAGGGCCTGGAAGAGTAGGCCGGCCATGAGATTCTGTCGGCTCTGCCACCAGGCTAGAGAGCTGCCAGAGGCTGGATGATCCGGATTCGATCTTCCAGTTGGCTCATGGCCTGAGTCCATTGAGAGCTGAGGGTCCACTGGGTCTGTCACATCTGTAGATAGGCCTGCGGGGTTACGTGAACCATCGAGACCATGTGCCCCAATAGGCGCAGCAGGAGTCGGACAAACGCCGATGAGAGACCCTGTACCTCTTTTGCTAGGGCTGCCAGACGCTGCACCCTGTTTAGTGGGAGGAAGGCTCTGGCCTGAGTAGAGTCCAGAAGGGCTCCTATGAACTCCAGGTGCTGGGTTGGTTGCAGATACAACTTTGTGAACTTGATCATGAACCCCATATGCTGCAGCTCCTGATGGTATGGTGGGCCGCATGACATATCTCCTCTGGCGAGCTGGCCTTTAGGAGCCAGTCATCCAGATAGAGGAAGACAAAGACTCCCAGAAAGCGAAGGTGAGCGGCAACTACCACTAGGCATTTGATGAACACCCAGGGGGGGTCAAGGAGAGGCCGAAGGGGAGTACCCTGTACTGGTAGTGGCAGCCTCTGATGATGAAGTAGAGGTACTGACAGTGCCAGGGATGGATCAGGATATGGGTATAGGCATCTTTGAGATCCAAGGATCATAGCCAATCTCCCCGCTGGAGGTAGGGCAGCAATGTTTCAAGGGATAGCATATTGAACCTCTCCTTGACCAGAAAGCGATTTAGGTCCCACAAATCCAGGATGGGCCTAAAGCCTCCTGTCTTTATTGGGAAGAGGAAATACTGGGAGTAGAACCCCATGCCCCAGAGGGGTCAAGGGATGGCTCTACCACCTGATCCTCGAGAAGGGACTCGAGTTCCTTCAGCAGGAGCTCTCTGTGCAGGGAGATCATAGGAAGTTCTCCTGCCCAGCTGAGAACCCGGCGAGCTCCTTTGACAGGTCCCTCAGGTAAATGCTCATGTGCAACTAGTAAGCCTGGATGTGGGCTGCAAGCATTGAGCCCTGGTAGCACTTTCTACCAAACCCGTCCATGGTGCGGACTTCCCTACCATGGGGCACTGAAAAGTGTGTCTTCACTCTTTATTCGATGCATGGCCAACTCCACCACCATGGAATTGTGAGGAAGCTGTGTCTTTTCAAATCCAGGGCTCTTGCCAACTTGATACTAGGAATCGAGTCACCGGCTCACTATTGGCACCATCACCGGGCTCTCCCACATCCTGAACAGCAAGCACTCCAGGATGGGGGGAATCGGCACCATCAGTGCCTCCTTTGGAGGGGCCTCATACTGGAAGATCTCCAAGTCCTCACATGTGGCTCATCCTCTAGTTCTGCCACAAAGGCCAGGGTCTTCGACTTCCCCCGGACAAAGTTGAGGATTGTGAGGTCCTCAGGTGGGGACCTCTGGCGCTCCTGAGGGGGAGACAGTTCAGAGGGGACATCCCTGTGTAACACGGTGCTGAGTGACTCGTCGTCAGTCTCCTAGCCCGACTCGGAGCCAGACAAGACCTCAAGGCCCAGATGGTCATTGGAGCGATGAGCCACCAGCGCCAATGGAGAGCGATGTGCCCAACGCTTCAACCCCAAGGTGCTCGGGATCAAATTGTGCCTCAAACAGGAAGCTGACCAATGCAGCTCTGAGCAAGCGAATCATTCCAGCACCGGCTGGACATCCTCTGGGAGGTCCTTGCAGTGGAGGGTCCTGTTGTGGGCACCGATGACCCAGAGGCTCTGGGCATCAGGCCCCGTTGTGCCTCGAGGAAGGCAGGCAGACTTCGTTCAAAGCTACCATCCTGGCTTTGATGCTAGTAGGTTCTGTAGCGACCAGTTCGGGCCTTGAAGGTATCGAGCCTGAAGCCTACTCCCTCAAAGGGGAATCACCAATGGTGATCATGTCGGAGGACCGAGCCAGATCCCCCAAAACAGTGGGAGTCTCCTCCTGCTGCCTCCTCCTGCTGCTCCTCCTTTGAAGCCTCCTCCTGCTGCGGAGGCTTCAAAGGCTGCTCCCAGCCATTGCCTTTGGTATCAGGTCAAGGATTCCGAGGCTGGGTACCGGAGGTCTTACCCCCAGCTCTGGGATCGGACTTCGACTTGGACGATGTCTTGGACCTGTGGGGGAGGTCCTCTGAGTACGACCCCCGGTCCGAGGCTCTGCGAGCTCAGGACTCAGATCGAGCACATGCGTAAGATGCCGAGTTGTCAGATGCAGTCTTCAAGGACAGTGATTCCAGATGATGCCAGCACTGCGGCAGAGGCCTTCAAGTCCAAAAGCTTCCCCCGCTGCTTTTCACAATTCCTCCAGCTCTTGCTCAACATCTGCAGGCTGATCGGGCAAGTGGAATCGTTGTGATCCACACTGAGGCACTTGATACAGCAATTGTGGCAGTCCATTATGGACATGGTACAGGGGCATTTGCCACATTGCTTAAATCTGCTGGCTGAAGACATAGCGGGAAAGAGGGCACCTGCGAGATTAAACTCAGATATCTTGGTCAGGGAAGGCACGAGAAAAGACCCGCGCACTGAAAAAGAAAAAGGACCAGAGAAAAATGCGATGCCAAGGCAAGGCAGACTCAGGCGGCGAGAAAATCACCAAGAACCGAACAGCAAAAAGAGAGAAAAACACTAAGTAGAAGGGTTAGAAAAATCAACTTTTACCGGGGACGATAGACAGGACGTCTGTAGGACTCGGCGGAAAAAAGAAGACTGAGGTAAGATGGAATCCTTGGGCGGGAAGGTGACCATGCATGCATGGTCTAACTCCCAAATGCTTTCTTTGAAAGTTGGGGAGTGAATCTGCGTGGGCTCTGTTGATGCCGATGTCACCCATATGTGAGGACTGACTTCTTGCTTGTTTCTGGAAAAAATGAAAATTAGCTTGCAAGTCTTCAGATATGTTTTACCCACAGATTTACAAGTTACCCAAGGGGGTTTCACAATTGTCCCTGTATCTGAACCATTTCTCAAAGGGAAACAACCTGTGTGGTTTTCCTTTAATTAATTAATAATGGAATACACTAAGAAAATAATATAGAAGGAAAGATGGTCCTTTCCCACAGCTTGCCTTCTCTGTGGATGAAGAAGAGAAAATGAGCAATTCCCAGTTGAGATAGTCTTGCCAGTGCTTTAATTCAAAATGGCTGAGGCTGACGGCAATTTGGATTACAGCATTACTCCAAAATGGCATTAGCCTCATTTGGTTCAGTGCTATTTTAGATCATGACATTTGGAGGGGGATCTTTTCCCTCTGCTGATATAGCAAAGGGAAGGATGGTCTGGGGGTGAGGCATACATGGCAGCTCTGTAGGTTCACTGAGTGCTTGAGCACCCATAGTATTAAGCAGACATCTTTATTGTGTACAGAGAGGAATATATTTTTTTCAAAGGGGCCAGGGACTATGTACGAAGGCTGCTCCTGGAATCCTGCAGTCTTGGTCCATTAGGTATCACCTTCAGCAGTGACTCATGACTTTTGTAGTGTCTTGTTTTACACATAATTTAATGTGCATACTATGCTATTTTGAGTCCTGAATATAAAACTTATGTACACAAGGAGGCCGGGTTTGGGACAGGCCAGGGATGGGTGGGGAGTGTATATACGGTGTTACAATGTGGCAGGGAAATGTATATGTATGTGTGTGCAGAAGAATGGCAGGGGTATGTGTGTGTATGTGTGTCTGTGAATACAGCAGTATAGGAACATTTGTGTGCTTGTTGTATGAGTGCTGCAGAATAGCAGGCATATTGTATGTATAACTATGAATGAGTATGTGGTCTTTAGAGTGGGGTAGAAATGGAGTTGGTGTCATAGTACCCATTCACAGATAGACAGACATATGGACAGACCTTCCCCGAGATGTGTTGTTGTTCTAACAAAAAAAAAATTATGTGTCTTTGTGTCAGTGCTAAGGCCTAGAAACCCAGCAGCCCATAGGTTTTCTTGGCAAGGTGTGACCAGAAATAGATTGCCAAACCTTTTCTTCCGAGACAATGGAGGGTAAAGTGACTTGCCCAAGGCCATAAGGAGCACCAGTGGGAATCACTGTTTTTTGGATTACCAGGGCACTGCTCTAACCACTAGACTGCTCCTCCACTCCAAGCAGGCCCCTACGTTTCTTTAAAAATACAAGCATAAGTGGTTCATATTGGGCTTGATTTTTGAAGGCATTTTCATGGTTAGCTGCCCTAGTTACCTGTGTAAATGCCTTAACCACAGATAGACGAAGGCATCTACAAGATTAGAGCCTTTGTCTATTCGTGGTAAGCCCCTTATGTGCCCCGATGCTATCCGGTTAGCATCAGGGCACGTCAAGGACATTCTGGGGCAGAGCAGGAGTGGAGGAAAGGGCTAAGCGGGTAGCAGCGATCTTCAGTGCTACCCGGTTAGCCCTCAGTGCCTTAAAGATAGGCTGGTTGGTATTTTGTTGTTGTTGTTCAGTGCCATCGAGTTGGTGTCAACTTATGGTGACACTCTGGATAGTTGTCCTAAATTGTGTTTGGTCTTCAGTCAGGCGGCTCATTGTTGACAGACTGGCACCAGTAGCTGCTGTTATTGTATCGATCCATCTCATTGCTGGCCTTCCTCTTTTGCGTTGACCTTCTATCTTGCCAAGCTTGATGTCTTTCTCTAATGATCTCTCTCTTCGCATGATGTGTCCAAAGTATGAAAGTTGAACTCTTGTCATCTGAGCTTCTAAAGAAAGCTTAAGTTTGATCTACTCTAGTACTGACTGGTTTGTTCTTTGGGCAGTCCATGGTATACACAGTATTTGTAGCCAGCACCATAATTCAAATGCATCAATTTTTTTCCTGTCTATCTTTTTTACTGTCCAGCTTTCGCATCCTTATGATGTTATTGAAAATGCCATGGCTTGAACAAGTCAAATCTTTGTATGGAGAGAGACATCTCTGCTCTTGAGAAACTTGTCTATGTCCTTCATAGTCATTCTGCCAAAAGCAATGCATCATCTGATTTCTTGACTGCTTGTTGCTTCTTTATTGATAGTTGATCCAAGTAGATTAAAGTTGTCTACTGTTTCAAGTTCTTCTCAATCAACGATGAACTTATTGATTTTGCCAGTTGTCAGAATCTTTGTCTTCTATACATTAAGGTGCAGGCCCATTTTAAAACTATGTTCCTTGATCTTGAGAAGCAAATGTTTCAGATTGTCTTCACTTTCAGCCAGTAAGGTGGTATCATCAGCATAGCGAAGGTTGTTGATGAGTCTTTCACCAATCTTCACACGTCTTCATACAATCCTGCTTCTCTGGTGATTTGTTCTGCATATAAATTAAACAGGTAGGGGGAAAGTATGCAGCCTTTTCGTATACCTTTGCTGATTTTAAACCATTCTGTTTCTCCTTGTTCCTTTTGAACTGTTGCTTCCTGATCAATGTAAAGGTTGTGCATGAGAATGATTAGGTGTTCTAGAATACCCATGTTCCTTAATGAGGCCCAGAGTTTCTCATGGTTTACACAGTCAAAAGCCTTGCTGTAGTCAATAAAACACATATAGATATTCTTTTGGTATTCTTTAGTCTTCTCAAGGATCCATCTCACATCCACGATGATGTCTCTCGTTCCTTGCCCTTTCCTGAACCCTGCTTGCACTTCAGGTAGTTCTCGCTCCAGGTATGGTTATAGTCTCTGCTGAATAATCTTAAGAAGAATCTTGTTGGCATGTGGAATCAGAGCGATTGTGCGATAATTTCCACAGTCACCTTTCTTTAGTATTGGTATAAACACAGATCTTTTCCAGTCAGTTGGTCATGATGTTGTCTTCTGAATTTCCTGGCAGAACCTTGTAAGTATGATAGCAGCTGCATCAGATTGCTTTAATACTTCTATGAGAATGCCATCAATGCCTGGTGCTTTGTTCTTTGATAAGGCTTTCAATGCTGCTTCAACTTCTTTTTTCATCATCAATGGTTCTGGATCATAATGTACAGGCTGAAACGGCTATTGGTCCACTTGATCTTTATCATATAAAAACTCTGTATATTATTTCCACCTTTTCTTGATCTTCTCAGCATCATTCAACATGGATCATTGAGCATCTTGTAACATTCCAATTTGAGGCTGTAAGTTTTTCTTTAACTCTCGCAGCTTTAGGAAAGCCGATCTTGTTCTTCCTCTAATAGTTTCTGCTTCTATTTGCATGCGTCATTGTAGTACTTTTCCTTGTCTTGCCTTGCTGCATGTTGCAAATCTCTGTTGAGTTCTATGATTGCCTATCTTTCTCCTCTGGCTTTAGCTTCTCTGTGTTTCTGGGCAATTTTCAAAGTTTCTTCAGTCATCCATTTTGGCCATTTTTGCTTTTTAACCTTTTTTAGAGATTTCTCACTTTCTTCCGACACAATCTTTTTGATGTCATCCCATAACTCTTCTAGAGCTCTGTCATGTGTATCTAGAGCAACAAATCAATTTTGCAGGCAGTCTTTAAATTCCAATGATGTATTCTCAAGGTCATATTTTGCTACATTCATGAGTGGCTTGCTCTTTTTCAACTTTAGCTTGTTTTCATACTAGTAGTTGGTGATCTATACCACAGTCAGCTGCAGGTTTTGTCTTCGTTGATGTTTTAGAGCTTTTCCATCATTGAATTCCACAGATGTAGTCAATTTGATTTTTGTACAATCCATTAAGTGAAGTCCATGTGTACGGTCGCTGCTTGCGTAGCTGGAAGAAGGTGTTTGAGATGAATAGATTGTTGGTCTTGCAGAATTCGATCAGTCTTTCTCCAGCTTCATTTCTGTTGCCAAATCCATATTTTCCAACCATTTTGCCGCCTTCTTTTTTGCCAACCTTTGCGTTCCAGTTACCCATGACTATCAGCATATCCTGTTTGCATGTTCTGTCAATTTCAGCTTGAACTTGTTCATGGAACTCATCAATTTCATACTCTTCTGCAGCTGTTGTTGGGGCATATACTTGAATTATAGTTGTACTGATAGGCATTCCTCGTGGACGAATAGAAATTAAGCATTGACTGACTGCATTGTATTTCATTACAGTTCTTGCAAGTTTCTTCTTAATTATAAATGCAACACCATTACTTCTTTGTCTTTCATTTCCAGCATAGTAGACCATGTGATCATCAGATGCAAAGTGCCGAATTCCAGGTCATTTCAGTTCGCTGACACCCAACAGATCGAGTTGTACACATTCATTTTCATTCTTGACCTCTTCCAACTTCCCTTGGTTCATGCTTCGTATGTTCCATGTCCCCATATGTAAGATATCTTTGCAGCTTTTGACTCTCATTTCATGCACAGCTATAGCAGTGCTTTGATCCAACCACATCATAAATGCTGGCTTTTCTCTGAAAAGTCTTTAACTCCTCCCCAGTAACCAGTTGACTGCCTTCTGACCTGAGGGTCTCATCTTCCAGCACTATAGTGCAATTTGTTTTGTTGTGACTATCCACTGGGTTTTCTTGGCAAGATATGGAAGTAGATTGCCAGGCCTTTCTTCCACGCAGTTTAAGTTTTTAGTGTTGTTGCCATTGACAGAGAAATGTGATCTTTCGCCGCCAACATTATCCCATTCTGCTGCTGCCCATGAAGTCATTAATGTATTTTACATGAAATTGTTAATGCCTGACTGTAGACCGAACACAGTTAGAACATAAGAACATAAGATATGCCATACTGGGTCAGACCAAGGTCCATCAAGCCCAGTATTCTGTTTCCAACAGTGGCCAATCTAGGTCATACGTACCTAGCAGTTTCCCCAAGGGACACAGGTTCCACAATGCTTGTATTGGTTCAAGCATTGATATCCTGGGTCCCTTCTTAATAATGGTTTATGGACCTTTCCTCCAGGAACTTGTCCAAACCTTTTTTAAACCCAGCTACACTAACAGCCTTTACTACATCCTCCGGTAACAAATTCCAGAGTTTGATTACACGTTGAGTGAAAAAATATTTTCTTTTATTAGTCTTAAATAGTTTACCCTGTAGCTTCATTGCATGTCCCCTAGTCTTTCTATATTCTGATAAGGTAAACAATCGATCTACGTTTACCCGTTCCACTCCGTTCATTAATTTATAGACTTCTATCATATCTCCCCTCAGCCGTCTCTTTTCCAGGTTAAAGAGCCCTAACCTTTTTAGCCTTTCTTCATAGGAGTAGCCTTCCATCCCCTTTACCATTTTGGTGGCTCTTCTCTGAACCTTTTCTAAAATTGCTATATCCTTTTTAAGATATGGCGACCAGAATTGCACACAATATTCAAGGTGCGGTCTCACCATGGAACGATATAGAGGCATTATAATATCGTTTGTTTTATTTTCCATTCCTTTCCTTATCATACCTAGCATTCTATTTGCTCTCTTGGCCGCCGCTGCACACTGGGCCGAGGGTTTTAACATGGTATCCACAAGGACGCCTAAATCTTTTTCTTGGGTGGTGGTTCCTAATGTGGAACCTTGCATCGTGTAACCATAGTTTGGGTTGTTCTTCCCTAGGTGCATAACCTTGCACTTCTCCACATTAAATTTCATCTGCCATTTTGATGCCCAGTCTTCCAATTTATCAAGATCCTCTTGCAATTTTCCACAATCCTCCTGGGTTTTAACAACTTTAAATAGTTTTGTGTCATCAGCAAATTTGATAACCTCACTCGTTATTCCACTTTCCAGGTCATTTATGAATATGTCAAAAAGCAGCGGACCCAGCACGGATCCCTGGGGTACACCACTATTCACCTTTCTCCATTGGGAAAATTGGCCATTTAGCCCTACCCTCTGCTTTCTATCTTTTAACCAGTTCCTGATCCACAGTAGTACACTGCCTCCTATCCCATGACTCTTTAGTTTTGCCAAAAGTCTCTCATGAGGGACCTTGTCAAAGGCTTTCTGAAAGTCCAGATACACAATATCAACCGACTCACCTTTGTCCACCTGTTTATTCACTCCTTCAAAAAAACATAACAGATTAGTAAGACAAGATCTTCCTTGTCTAAAGCCATGTTGGCTGTCTCCCATTAGGTCATGACTATCTATATGCTGAGTAATTTTATTCTTTATGATGGTTTCTACCATTTTTCCCGGTACTGATGTCAGGCTCACCGGTCTGTAGTTTCCCGGATCACCCCTCGAACCCTTTTTAAAAATTGGTGTTACATTGGCGATCCTCCAATCCTCAGGTATTAGAGATGATTTTAATGATAGTTCACAGATTACTGATAGCAGGTCTGCAATCTCAAATTTCAGTTCTTTCAACACCCTTGGATGTATACCATCCGGCCCAGGTGATTTGCTACTCTTCAGTTTATCTAATAGTTGTAAGACATCTTCCCGATGTATCGATATTTCCTTCAATTCTTCCACACCTTTAAATACCACTTCAGTCGTGGGTAACATCCCTACATCTTCCTCAGTAAAGACCGAAGCAAAGAATTCATTCAGTCTCTCCGCTATCGCCTTGTCGCCTCTTAGTGCTCCTTTAACCCCTTTATCATCTAATGGACCAACTGACTCTCTCACGGGTTTTTTGCTACGAATGTACTTGAAAAGGTCTTTATTTCGCGTTTTTGCTTCCGCAGCAAGCTTCTTCTCAAATTCTCTCTTTGCCTGCCTTATCAATGCCTTGCATTTGACTTGCCAGTGCTTGTGCTGTTTCCAGGTTTCATCATTTGGCTCTTTTTTCCATTTCTTGAAAGATGCTTTTTTGGCAACAACAGCCTCTCTGACCTCAGCTTTAAACCATGCTGGCAATTTTTTGGACTTCCTTCCACTTTTCTTAAAGCGTGGAATACAGCTGGTCTGGGCTTCCAAGATAGTATTTTTCAACAACACCCAAGCTTGATGTACGTCTTTAACCTTTGCAACTGCTCCTTTTAGTTTTTTCTTAACTGTTTTCCTCATTCTATCATAGTCTCCCTTTCGAAAGTTAAAGGGTAGTACTGTGGATTTCCTTACTATCCCTCCTCCACTAATTAAATCAAAGGCGATCATGCTATGATCACTATTGCCAAGTGGCCCCAACACCCTTATCTCTTGCACTACATCTGGTGTTCCACTAAGGACTAGGTCTAATATTGCTTCCCCTCTGGTCGGTTCATGAACCAGCTGCTCCAAGAAGCAGTCATTTATTTCATCTAGGAACTTTATCTCCCTAGCATGTCCTGTTGTGACACTGACCCAGTCGATGCCGGGGTAATTGAAATCACCCATTATTATTACTGCACTGTAACTTTTGCTAGCTTCCTTGATTTCTTTGAGCATTTCATCATCCATTTGTTCATTCTGGCCAGGCGGACGATAGTACACCCCCACTGCCATCGCCTTCCCCTTTTTACATGGAATTTCAATCCATAGAGATTCTACAGCAAATTTTGTTTCTTGCAAAACTTTAATCCTTTCTGACTCAATGCCCTCTCTAACATAGAGCGCAACCCCTCCACCAATTTGATCAGCTCTATCATTTCGATATAGTTTGTACCCAGGTATCACAGTGTCCCACTGGTTGTCCTCCTTCCACCATGTCTCTGATATTCCAATCATATCTAACCTCTCGTTTAGTGCTATATATTCTAACTCTCCCATCTTGTTTTGTAGACTTCTAGCATTTGCATACAAGCATTTTAGAGACTGTATTTTATTCATATTAATTTGGCTATTGGTAGACATGGGTAATTTGGGATCTTTAAGTTCTGTCTGCTCCATACTCGAGGGCATTTGGGCTACTTTACTCTTTTTTGGAACCTCTCTGCTTTTTGTAGTATCCTTCAAGGATACATTCTTCCGAACCATGCGCTCTTGGGCGACTGTCGGCTTTCCCCTATTATTTAGTTTAAAAGCTGCTCTATCTCCTTTTTAAAGGTTAATGCCAGCAGCCTGGTTCCATCCCGGTTAAGGTGAAGCCCATCCCTTCGGAAGAGCCCCTCCTTTCCCCAGAATGTTCCCCAGTTCCTAACAAATCCGAACCCCTCATCTCTGCACCATTGTCTCATCCACGCATTGAGACTCCGGAGCTCTGCCTGCCTATTGGGTCCTGCGCGTGGAACGGGAAGCATTTCGGAGAACGCTACCCTGGAAGTTCTGGATTTCAACTTCCTACCTAAAAGCCTAAATTTAGCTTCCAGAACCTCCCTACCACATTTTCCTATGTCATTGGTACCAACATGTACCAAGACAGCAGACTCCTCCCCAGCACTATCTAAGACCTTATCTAGGTGGCGTGTGAGGTCCGCTACCTTCGCACCAGGCAGGCATGTTACCAGGCGATCCTCACGTCCACCAGCCACCCAGCTATCTACATGCCTAATGATCGAATCACCAACTATAACTGCTGTCCTAACCCTTCCCGCATGGGCACTTGGCCCTGGAGAAACCTCCTCGGTGCGAGAGGGGTTTACATCACCTGGAGGACAGGTCCTAGTTACAGGATCACTTCCTGCCACACCAGGGTGATGCTCTCCTGTCACGTGACCTCTCTCCTCCATGGCAACAGGGATGCTGCCAGACTGGAGGTGGGACTTCAGGACTATATCCCTGTAGGTCTCGTCTATGTACCTCTCTGTCTGTCTTATGTTTTCCAAGTCTGCTACTCTAGCCTCTAGAGAACGGACTCGTTCCCTGAGAGCAGAGAGCTCCTTGCACCTAGTGCACACGTAAGACCTCTCACCAGCTGGGAGAAAATCATACATGTGACACTCAATGCAAAAGACTGGAAAGCCCACATCCCGCTGCTGGACTGCTGTCTGCATCTTAGTTTTAAGTTTGTGTTTAGATCTTTAAGTTCTATATGTACTAAAGGGTGCAATGGATATTTATACCACTAAAACTGTACCTAAGAAGTTTAATATACCTTGTTCACCTGAAGCTTAATTAATCTCAGGTCCTTGGTGTATGACTGATTTGGGTAATGAGCTTCACCTGAGAGCACCTCCTGTCTTTTAAGTTGTGCAAGTACCTATAAAGCTGTGATTTTCCCAGGGGAGGGTGGGTGTGGGGAGGGAGGGAGGGATATAACACTTATTAAAAAGGGCTGCTACACAGTACCTTGTCCTGTGCTGCTGAGGAAAACTATATTCTGATTTGATTTAAATTATAGCTCTTTGCTGCTACTAGGCTCTAACCTATTATGAAATTTAAACTACAAGCTCTCTGCTGGATTCTAAATTTAACCAGAAAGCTCTCTTCTGTGTTTTAATTTGAAACTAAAAGTACTTTGCTGATGCTAGGCCCTGAGTGACTATGAAATTTAAACTACAGCTGTCTACTGGGTATGAAAGGTAACCAGAAAGTTCTCTTCTGTGTTTTTAAATTGAATCTTAAACTGTTGCTACTAGGCCCTGACTGATTTAACAAAAAAAATAGTGGGTTCACAGATTAATTAGCTTTAAAAGAAAAAAAATTCCTTTCAGAAAAATTCCCAGAAGTATATACTCACAATTTCAGATTTCTCTCCAGAAGTAACAGCCTCCCTTTCCAGTCCTTCAAGTTTAGGACAACTATCCACAGGATCGCTATGAGGTGACATTGACTCGACGGCACTTAACAACAAACACATGTATATGGCCAACTACATGCATTAATGACTAAATGATGACCCTAGTTAAGGGGTTATTGCTGCACCTAAAAGTATGTGCCTCCTTATAAAATTACATCCATAGAGGTCATATTATAACAGAGTGCCATGGGTAGGTGCCTGCTTGTCTTTATAAAATACTGGCAAGTGTGGCAAAAAAGGCACCCTGAATGTAAGTGCGACCACTTACACCTGCTCAAAAGCAGGTGTAAATGTTTGCATGTGCTTTACTCATGTACACACATAGATTAAGGTATTTATCTATGCACATATGCAGGGCCGGCTTCTCCACTAGATGAACTAGGTGGCGGACCCCAGTGGGCATCACGGCATGGCATGGTGATCCCTCCACAATTTTTCAAAGCAGCTTTCTGCCACTGTTTCAGTGCTGCGGCGGGTCTTAAATCACCAATGGGCATGTGTGCACTCATGGCCTGCTGTTCCTGGCTTCTCTGACAGGCAGTTACATTGGAGGGGGCAGGAACGGCAGGCCATGAGTGCACACACATGCACAGCTTTGGTGCTGAAGTGGCAGCAGAAAGCTGCTGTTTTGAAAACTCATTGAGGGGTCACCATGCCGTGTTGCCCACCTCTCCAGGTGAGATGATGAATACCGGGGAGTGGGGGGGGAGTTGGCAGGGCAGTGGATGGCAATGCCTAGAGCATCAGAAATCCTTGGGCTGGCCTTACACATACTCCCCAATTTTTCTTTCTTGTGTCCTGTCTCCTCTCTGCTCATCTCTCCTTCTGTCTTCTTTGGTTTCCTCTTTCCTGTCGTGATTATGGCGTTATTTTCTTTTTCCGGCAGTTTGTTTTGAATTATTGTAAACTGCTCTGGTGTTTTTTCGTAGGGCGGTATATCAAGAATCTAAATAAACATAAACATATGTGTGAACTCTGCTTGTGCTCTGCTGAAACCATACCCTGGCTTCGTCTGCCATCAAAGAATGCACCTTCATACCAACGTATGTACTTTTGCACCAGTTGGTATTTTATCTCATTTACGTACATCTGTGACCACACATGCATGGGAAGAGGGTAATTTTATAAAAGTATTTTTGTATGTATATGTTAGTATATGCACTTAAAATGCCTTTTGGAAAATGACCCACTCATACAAGTAAGGGAAAGAACACATGTACTTGTGTGAGACTTTGGGATAGGCATAATGGAGTGTAGGCAGAGTTGTGACTTACGTGTGTATTTTATAACATACATGAGATCAAACATATTGAGCTGATGTAAATGTTCATGGGTTCATTATAGCTATGATTTCTGCAGGATTTATGCTAGTATTTAATAAGGGCACATAGATGCTTATGGGAGTCATTTTTAAAGCTTTAAAGGTGATTTGGATCTCTGAAAATCTGCATGTGGATATCTAAATCATGGAACTATTTTTACACATGACTTTACATAAGAACATAAGAAATGTCATACTGAGTCAGACCAAGGTCCCTCAAGTGCAGTATCCTGTTTCCATCAGTGGCCAGTCCAGGTCACAAGTACCTGGCAGGTTCCCATAAAGGTACACAGGTTCCACAGTGCTTGTCCTGAGGTAAGCAGTGGATTTCCTGGGTCCTCTTTATTAATGGTTTATGGACCGTTCCTCCAGGAACTTGTCCAAACCTTTTTTAAACCCGTTACATTGTAGTTTCATTGTGGGTCCCCTAGTCTTCTGCTTTTTGATGGAGTAAATAACCTAGCTACGTTTACCATTCCTAGTGGTTAGAGCAACATCCTACTACCCAGGAGATCTTGGTTCAGTTCCCAGTGGCACTCCTTGTGACCTTTGGCAAGTCACTTTACCCTCCATTGCCTCGGAAGAAAAGGCATGGCAATCTACTTCCAGTTATATCTTGCCAAGAAAACCCAGGGGTTGCTGGGTTGCCAGGAGTCAGCATTGACTTGAAGGCATTTAAAAAAAATCATATCTCCCCTCAGGCATCTCTTTTCATAGTATCATTGTACATGATAGCAGATAAAGACCAGTATAGTCCATCTAATCTGCCCAGTAAGGTGGCTAGAATAGGTGTACCCACCGCTCCAAGCAGGTCACCCCCTCTATGTCTTTGTTTATGGTTGTACCCACCGCTCTGTGCAGGTCATCACTATTTATTGAGGTATAGGAAATAGTTAAGTTTATTTTGATTTTATCCTCTTTCTATAAAGGGATCCACTGTGTCTGTTCCATGCCATTTTGAATTCTGTCACTGTATTTGCCCCCAGCACCTCCATTGGGAGGGCATTCCAAGCATCCAACACCCTTTCAGTGAAAAGGTATTTCCTGACATTGCCTTTCAGTTTACCGCCTTGCAGCTTCATTTTATGCCCTCTAATTATACAGCTTCCCTGTCTTTTCCAAGTAGAAGAACCCTAATCTTTTAAGTCTTTCTTCATAGGGGTATCCTTCCATCCCCTTTACCATTTTGGTGGCTCTTCTCTGTACCTTTTCTAATAATGCTTTATCCTTTTTAAGATACGGCAACCAGAATTGCACAAAATATTCAAGGTGTGGTCGCACCATGGAACGATACAGAGGCATTATAATATCCTTGGTTTCATTCTCCATTCCTTTTCTCATGATTCCTAGCATTCTATTTGCTTTTCTGGCTGCCACTGCACACTGGGCAGAGAGTTTCAATGTATTATACATGATGACGCCTTAATCCTTTTTCTGGGTGGTGGTTCCTAATGTGGAACCTTGCATTGTGTAACCATAGTTTGGGTTGTTCTTTCCTAAGTGCATAACTTTGCACTTGTCTACATTAATTTTCATCTGCCATTTGGACGTCTAGTCTTCCAATTTATAAAGGTCCTCTTGCAATTTTAAAGACATCTCTGCATTGGAGACCTCCAAGTAGGCAGGGAGCATGACAGAGGCGGTGCAATGGACTTAGACATCCCCACTTGATTACAGAAATGTCCAAGATGTCTGTGACCCCGTCCAAATTTAGACCTTCTCCAGGCATGAATAGGCATTAGAAAGTGTTGTGTCCAGAGGGTGCAGAGAAGATAGAAAGTTAAGTGACTTGCCCAAGATCTCAAGCAGCAACAGTTGGATTTGAACCCTGGCCATGGTGCACTACTCTAACCATTAGGCTGTTAGACATCCCCATGCTGGAATTTTATTCTAGGGATGTCTATGTAGATGTACCCATAGACATCCATATCGGGCACATCCATGTTTGTGAAATCGTGTCTGAACTTGGACGTACCTTTGAGGCCACTTTTGAATCCTGATCCATTTAATCTCCTATGTGTTTCCGTACCATTCCTCGTCTAGATATATCCTTGTTCTCAGCTGTTGTGTTGTCTGTCTTGACTAGATTGTAACCTCTGATGAGCAGGGACTAGATTGTAACCTCTGATGTACATGTGTCTGTACAGCGCTGAGTACGCCTGAAATGATAAGTAATAGTAGTAGTAGTTTTCAGACGTTCTGGCTTGGATGTTTATTTATATTATTTATTTATTTTTTTTATACTGCGCTCTTTAGAATCAGTGCGGTTTACATGTATACTAACAGGTACGTTTTATTCCCTTGTCCCAGAATGCATTTGGACGTCCTTTGTAAAATATGCCTTCACGTGTCTTTACAAAATAGGTCTAAATTAGGTGCCTACTTATTTATTTATTTTATTTAGCTGCATTTATATCCCGCTTTTTCACTGGGTCAAAGCGGTTGGGGGATACATTTAACATGAGGGGATATGAGACACACACACTAATACTTACAGGGAACATGGGCAATGGAGGGTTAAGTGGCTTGCCCAAGACCACAAGGAGCACCTGTGGGACTAGAAACCCCAGTCCTTCCGGCCCAAGGTTGCTGTCCTCTAGTGGGATTTGAACTACCGACCTTCCGGCCTGTAGTACCTTGCCCCAACCACTAGGCCACTCTTCCCTACTTGTCCTTGAAACCTAAACAACTTTTTATAAAATTGCTCTCATAGTGGCAATATTCAGCCACTATGAGGGTAACTTTATCTTTATTTATCTTTATTTAATACTTGATAACTGGGCACCTAGATATAGGCACCCAAAATGCACCTATCCTGAGTCTATTTTATAAAGAAATGTGGGCGCCTACTTTTCTTTATAAAATAGGGACATAAAATAGGCACAATGATCTAGGCACTTATTGTAGGCCTGCTCTAGGACAGATATAATTGTCCATACCTCGATTTTTCAAGTATGCCGTAAGTTATAGTATTTTATAACTTGTGTAAATTTAGGTTCTGCCTATGCACTGCCCAAGCTCCAATCCTGCACATGCCTGTACTGAAAATATGTGTGATTGTGCTTAGGTATGCGCTTACTGAATAGCGACCACTTAAAGTATACACCTAAGTGCTCATTTAGGCACTTAAATCCATTAAAATAGGGACTTAGGTGCCTAAATAGTGCATAACTTTAGATGGCTTCTTTATAGAATCAGCCTCATATGTACAGCTAACTGGTTTAATTTAAGACTGCTTTTTCGCAGACCTAAATTAAACCACTTCGCTATATGAATAGCAGCTGCTTATTGCTGCTATCCATATAGCTGGTCAGTCCTAAATCCGCCCTGACACTATTTCTATAGAGCCACAGTGGTTGGAGAGATTTTCCGTGGCAGTATCTGGATAGTGACTTTGAAAATCCTCAGCTAGGGGATTTAATGTTTAGTGGTGGCTGCTAAATGTAGACGTCGTTTTGAATATTGACCCATATGTTCAGGACTGTACCGAGCTAGAAATGCAGCTTGTGCAACTAACCTATCTAGCACCTCAGCTCCGTTCAGTAACTCACTCTTTTTGAGCTTTCTGGAAGCTCAATGAGGATATCGGTGCCCTTTCTGTACTTTTGCACTGTGCAGTCGCATCATTCCCACAGCTCTTGGTACAACCCCATGCATGTTTTCTGAGTGCCTATTTTTACTTGGTAACAATGATATCTCCAGGAACAAGCAGGAATGAGTCTTCAAATATGGGTACGTCGGTACCGACGGAGCCTGCGCGGGAACGCTCCCCAGCATCCAATCAGAAAGCTTTTGGGAGCATCCCTCAGCGCCTGCGTGCTGCCTTCCCGCCTTTCCAACTGTCTCTCCTCAGTTTTCGTTTTTCCGTGGAGCCGACAGGACGTCCTGTCACCGCAGAAAATTTTTTCTTTAATTCTTTAATTCTTGTTTTCTTGTGGTCGCGACTGTTTTTCCCGCCTCCATCGGTACCGCCGGTGGGTTTTTTTCTTTTCTTTTCAAAAACTCAGGGAGAGTTTTTCCCTCAGTTTCTGTCTTAAATTTTGGGGGCCTGTAAGGCCTCTCCATCATGGAGCCTTCTTCCCCTAAGAAGTGCCTTAACTGTGGAAATACAGTTTTCTTTTTAGACTCCAATACCTGGTGTCTAACCTGTTTGGGTCCTGACCCTTTTCCTCCGGAGCCATTAGGCTACAATTTTATGAGAAGAGATTTTCCATTTCGGGTTTCCCTCGATACCGAGTTCCCTTCCAGTGTCAGGGCACCGACCATTTCTTCTCTACAGGATCAGGTAACCCACAAACAGTCTGTTAAGACTAGCCAATCCTTGAGTGGTAGGTCTCATGTCAAACATGATGACGGCCCCGGCCTTGCCCTCAAGACCCTATTGGCTTCAAAACCCCGGCGGGAGTCTTCGGTCTCCAAAGCCTTTCAGGGGTTTCAGGTTGTTCCTGGGGCTCACCCCTCACAGAACATACCTGAGCCATGCTCGGTGGTGGCATCCGCTTCGAGCGGTACCGATACCCCAGCATCGGCACTGGTGTTGAGTGATCCACTCTTCACCAGGGATCGTCATCTGGGGTTCTCGGTACCTTCGGGACCGATCGATACATCCCAGATTGACTTTCCAGTATCGGCAGCATCGCCGATACCACCACCGACGCCGGTACCCTCCAGACATGCATCGATAGACTCGCTTCCTTCGATGCCGAGTCTGGAATCGATATCTAGTCTGGAAGACTGGGTACCGACGCGTCTCAGAACCGACGCTTACTGATTCCGGATGCGCGGTATCGAGGATACTCACCAAGGGTTTTTGGTTGCCTCGGTACTGCTTAAGCAGCCTCCGATGACTGCTTCGATGTCGGTATCGCCTCCGATTCCGGCACAGCTACCGGTATCGGTACCGATGCCGGTCCCTGCAGTAACATCGGGACCGACTACTTCCATGCCCTTTTCACCAGGATTGCTCCTTTCTATGCCTAGTTTGGAGTCGATACCTGGCATGGACGATGCAGTACTGACTGTCTCAAGTCATAACCGCCAGTACCAGTATCCATCCATTAGGGCTCCTTTTCTGCACCGGACCAGTACATTCTCCGGTGCCCAGGCTAGTTCTTCAACTTTAGCCTGTCCAGGGATGGTTCCCATTGGAGATCCTTCTTTTCAGAAATTTCTCCTTGACATGGCTACATTCCTTGCTCTTCCTATCCCTGGCTATGATCCTACACAGGGCTCTTCTGGGGAAAAGGAAAATATAATGCTTCCTTTACATCCTTCTTTGCAGGATCTTCTTCTGAGAATATGGGAAACACCTTTAAGGGTTTCCTCACCTTCTACAGCAACTGATCTTCTGTATCAGGTGCCCCTCTCTCCAGGGTTTCAAAAGACTCAACTTCTCCATCATTCCATTGTAGTGGAATCAGCAATGAGGAAGGTAAAAAGCAAGAAGAAGCATTCTTCTTATCTGCCAGGTCGTGCTTCTAGAACACTGGATGCTTTTGGACGTCAAACCTTCCAAACATCTATGCTGGCAACAAGGATTCTCTCATATATTTTTTATATGAGTCTATCCCTTCAGGAGGTAACAAAGAAATTATCTCTTTTGACTCCTTTTCTATCAGAGCCCAAGGCTGCAGACTATTCCTTACTTCTTAGTCATAGCCAAAATATATCTTGGTTTCTTTCTCGTGCTTCCCTTGACTCTTTTGAATCTGTTAGCAGAACCTCTGCTATCGCTATAGGGGCATGACGTAAAGCCTGGCTCCAAGCTTCAGACTTGAACAGATGGGCACAACAAAGACTGGGTAATACTCCTTGTACTGGAGAAAATCTCTTCAATAGGGAGTCTTTATGTCAGGTTGCTCATTGCTCCACTGACTTCCCCGTTTCTGAGGGCTATCCTAAGCCTTCTCCTTCCCCAGTAGGTAGGAAATGTCCTACCAAACCTTCTTTCCCTAAAAGAAGAAGGTTTTATTCTTCTCCTGCCCATCATACAGATGTTCCCAAACAAGGGAAACCTCGCCCTGGTCTGAAGAACCCAAACTCAAGCCAGGAAAATTAACCCTCAATGGGGTTCCAATGGATCTCTTATAACATACAGTTCACTTCTTCTCAGCAGAAGATTTTTCACTGTTTTTTCATTTCAAACTCTACGCTTGGATTCCTGTTTCCAGGACATCCACTTGCTCTCAGGTAGGCTGAGCTGTCAGGAGATTCATGTCTGTGGGTCACAGGGTTTCCTCCTCTTCCTACCATGTAGAGAGGTTGCCAACTATCTCATGATAGTTTCCCTGTACCACCATGAAATTTTTCCTTCTACAGACTTACCATATAGCAAGTCTCCCTTCAGCTCCTATTTTTCTTTCCTTTCCAGTGTAGAGTTTTTCTCTGGAGTTACCTCCCTGCTTTCATTGGGCAGCTCATCAGACATGATCAAGATTTTCTCCTCTTGTTCTGTCTGTTCTCTCTGTTACAAACAGAAGGATTTTCTCGGCTGTTCTATTCAGCAGCTGCCCATGCAAGAGTTCCAGTCATTGGACTACTGGTACGTTCTACAAGTTCCAGTCTTGTCTTCCACTACTTTTCTAGTCTTAGTAGTGCTTCCAAGATAGTGCTCATCTATCTTGGAAAATCCTTATCGCTTCTTTTCTGTCATCTCCAAATCTCTGGGATTGGCAGCATAACTAAGGTGGCAGCTGGTTTCCTCCAACAGCCACTTTTATTTCCCAATTCTCCTACATAGTGCTCTCTGCAATCCTACTGAGAAGCTTTCCACTATGGGCCCTTGCTAGAGAGCATGGGGAATTTTTCTCTAATTACTATCCTATATGGTTGAAAAAGGCTTCCTCAGTCATTCCTCATGACTGTAGGGGTTCTTTACACCCTTCTGTTTCCTTTTAATAAAGGACATAAGCCTTCTCTATGTGACAGTCTAAAGACTTATCCAGTTTCTACAAGAAATATGCTCTTTTTCCTTGCAGCTTGTCCTCATGGTATCCTAATCCTTCATGGACAGCACATATTTAATTTAACAACGCATGATACCCCCCCCCCCTTGTTCCTCAAGTGGGTCAACCTGGTATCTCATCCTATGCATTTTCTGTCCATTTACCATGCGAGAGTTCTATAGGACTCCGGACTTGCTGTTTACAGACTGATATTATCCTCTGTTTTTCACGCAACCATCCTGGTTATTCCACTGGATGGCATTCCTGCACCATCTTAGCCAGGGGGAATGGATTCTCTATATATCTTCTCAAGTAGGTTCCACCTTCTTGTTATTAGATGAATCTTTATCCTTCACATCTCCCATGTGAATGTTCTTATAGGCATATCTCTATCTGCTTAGTTGCAGACATTTATCTTAGACATCTATATACATGTATGTATATATTTCTATATACTTCTCTATAGATACATATGTCTGTAAGCT
Source organism: Ichthyophis bannanicus (assembly GCA_033557465.1). Lineage (NCBI taxonomy): Eukaryota > Metazoa > Chordata > Amphibia > Gymnophiona > Ichthyophiidae > Ichthyophis > Ichthyophis bannanicus. The sequence continues at coordinate 487,011,705 of CM066037.1, forward strand.
GCGTGTGCATATCTTATGCCCCTCCAGATCTCACTATAGACATATATATATATATATATATATATAGACACCTATATATATATATATATATATCGATATATATATATAGGAGTGGCCTAGTGGTTGGGGCAAGGTACTTCAGGCCAGAAGGTTGGGGGTTCAAATCCCACTAGAGGACAGCAACCTTGGGCCGGAAGGACTGGGGTTTCTAGTCCCACAGATGCTCCTTGTGGTCTTGGGCAAGCCACTTAACCCTCCATAGCCCATGTTCCCTGTAAAATAGTTATCTACAAGTTATAATGCCCTGTTCAATGTAATTTCAGTTTGTTCAATGTAAACCTCACTGATGCAGAATAGCGCGGTATATAAGAGAATATAAATACATAAAAAAATAAATATATATATATATATACACATTTATATATATCCCTATATATATGTGTATCTGTCGAGATGCTTCCTTATATAGGTAGATATGTATCTACATACTTATCTCTCTGTCTATGCTTATAAAAGGTTTTTACCTTTCTATAGGTTCCAGACAGTGGGATTTCATATCTTCATACTGTCCCTCAGTATGTCTGGGGTATTATGCACACAACCACTACTGTGGTACTGACAGCTTCTACTTTAACCCTACATCTGGGTAACCCTGAAGCTCCATGCTTCACTATCTTTCCTATCTCTCAACAGATAGGAAAGACAGGGTGGATCTTCAGTAGATCTGAAGTTTCAGCCCTTCAGACATTTGTCCTCCTTGGGAATATGGGCTTTTTTCCATACCCCTTCTTCCCTCCAGGACTGGGCTAGTTGTCCAAATCAGTCAGTCTTCCTCTTTTGTTCCTAAATGTTACTAACTCTGTATCCAAAAGAGTTCCCAGCTTTTTCCATAAAGCTTCCACTAAAGACCTGACGTTTTTGTACTACCCCAGTTGACACCTGGGTCACTTGTCAATTCCAGATTTGGACCTTCGCCTTCACTTCAGTGAAGTCACCTTGAAGATTCCTCTACTGGATCTCCAGTAGACTCCATCAGCCTCTCTACTTCCTGCAATCCAGTAGGTGAAGACCATATTGTGTTTATTCATATCAATATTTTTCATGGTAATTATCATACATACAAGGACTCCTTACCTGTAGTCCTTAGGTTAGCTGTTTTTCCTACAGCTCCTCTCTTTTCAACTCCTACCCTCCATCCTCAGGATGCCTGACCATATGAGGTGTAGCATGTTCCAATCCTCACCATGCTAGGACTCCAGGCATCTTAGCTTGGGAGTCCCCATATGTGAAGACTCATTCCTGCTTGTTCCTGGAGATAGCACAGTTACTTACCTGTAACAGGTGATCTCTGGGAACAGCAGGAATAAGTCTTCACAACCCACCCACCTCCCCTAGGAGTTGTATCTCTCTATCTATCTTCCTTTCCTCTTTCTCTCTTTTTGTCTCAGCTATAAAACTCAACTGAGGAGAGACAGTTGGAAAGGCGGGAAGGCAGCACGCAGGCGCTGAGGGATGCTCCCAAAAGCTTTCTGATTGGACGCTGGGGAGCGTTCCCGCGCAGGCTCCGTCAGTACCGACGTACCCATATGTGAAGACTTATTCCTGCTGTTCCCAGAGATCACCTGTTACAGGTAAGTAACTGTGCTTTATTTACAGTGATTTATATTCTGCCAATCTGGGGGAACAGACCTCTATTCTAGGCAGATATGTGTATTCCCTCTGGGAATTTTATAAATATTTACTTGAACCCGTAAAATACTATTCTACAAACTTATGTTGCTTATAAAACAACTTGTAGAACACTTCAGATTTAGGGCTTGCTTTATTAGGGTTTTGTTCCTTTTCTGGATCTATGAGAAAAAAAACTTGGTAAATCAGGCCCAGTAATCATTCCCAGCTCATGCATTCAGCACAAACACATAACAACTTGATATGATACTTTCCTTTCATCCCACTGGTGAATTTTGAAAGAGGGAGGTGGGCATCTTTATCATCATATAGAAAGGATATAACTAATGTGTTTGATTCAGTGGCACAGAAAGATTGTAAGCATATGTAAAATATATGTCTGGTTACCAGGGAAATGTGTATATCTTTTAGGAAAGAAATACATGAATTTATGAAATAGAGGTACTCTCTGAGAGATGTGTAATTAACGACAAGTTAGTCAAAGCTTTTATGACATCATGACCGGCTATGTCTGGAGTACTGTTGCAACTCTAATGTTCCGCAAAAATGTTTGTAACAACAGAACGTGCTTGCCCCAGAGAGAATCTCAGCTCTGGCATTCTTCCAAGGCCTGGCTTTTACAGTGAAACACTGCATCTGCTTCTGTGTTGAAGGGCATCATAATTAAGGGGAAATAACATTCTTCAGCCATCCTGCTGGGATGAACCAGTGGAGTCAAAGATAACGATATCGTCAAAGCTGGTCTGGCATATATGGGGTTAGGTCCGGCCAAGTTTTGTGATTTGGGCTCCTTTGAATTGTTCCATGGTGCAGTGTATTTAAAATATTAGATTCTTAGTTAAATTGGAAACCACTTACCAATACATCCATGCTGTTAGTGAAGGGGCATCTTAGAAAGGCCGTTTATGTGGTGGGAGGGATGTGGAAGTGAACGCATCTACAAATCTATGTTTCAGGAGAGAGGGTGTGCATGTGCGAGGCCGACGTGAAATCAATATATCTCAGACCCTCAAAACAGACGCAACTGTTAAAAGCAGGCCACAGACAGAAGGAAGTGCAGGAATGCCTGGCAGCAAGAGAAGCCATTTTACAGATGTACCCGCAGGAGGAACCGAAGGAGGAAGCCTGGCAGCTTATATACTGTATGCAAAGGCAACCGTTTCACAACCTACATTTCTCTATGTTGCCACTTGCATGCGCATCTGGGCATTTTGCAGTCCTAGATGTGTAGATGCCGAGTCTTTGGGGTATGTTTACTAAACTGCGGTAATGTCATTCGCGGTAGGTTCCGCAGTAAAGTAGAGATGCCCATATAAAGGCATGGGCGTTGCATCGTTACAGCAAGCTGACAACTAACGCGCGTTAAAAGACGCCTTAGACTAACGAGCGTTATAAGGCGCCTTGTAAAACGCCTTGTTAGGCGCCTTATAAGGCGCCCTGTAAGGTGCCTTATAAGGTGCCGTATAAGGTGTCATGTAAGGTGCCTTATAAGGTGCCTCATAAGGCGCCCTATAGGGCCTCCTAGGCTAAGCGCCATATTAGGCACCCTTGGACAAGGCACTGCAGAAGGCACCCTGGGCTATGGAACCATAGGGTAAGGTGGCCTAACAAGGTTATGGTATCCTAGGTAAGTGTGCCCTAGGGACTGCAAAGTGCCTCAGGATGACATGCATGACCTATGCGGAACAGAGACAGATGTAGCCCTAACACTAGATAGAGCACTCAGGAAAGGCAATGAACAGGTGAGTGAAGGAGGGAGAAGTGGGAGCCGCTGGACCTGCCATATCTGCGGGCATTCCATGTGCCTGCCAGTACCGATGACAAACATGGTGGGGCAGCTGTACCACAGCACAGGGAGTTGGCAATGTAAAGTGCCAGAAAAACAGTTGGTGGCAGACAATGGGAATACATCTCCCCCAGTGGAGGCAGGATAGTTACAATGATGGGTGGACAGAGGAGTGGTGGTGCCATGCAGATCAGGCGAGGCAAGCATGAAGAGGCGCAATGCAGGAAAGGGTATGACATGGGGTGGCAGCCTGCACTGGCAGACAGGACTCTACACAGCTGACAGACGCAGATAGATGGACCGAGGGAATGTTGGCAATTGTGGCGAGGGTATTATGGGCTGGAAGCACAGATCTGCAAAAATATGACCTCTACAGGCATGCACACTATATGAGCAGGACAGGCATGAGAGGGGGGAACAATGAGGAACTGAACCCATAAACACTGCCAAGAATGGCATTGTATTAACCAGTAGGCTATACCCCCATGGTGTATGTCCCAGCAATGTCTGGGTACAGAAGGACTGCAGGTCACCGTACAAATTGCCAGGATAGAGTAACCCCACCAGTACCCATGAAGCAATGCACATGCTGAATAGCTGTCTACAGCTGATCACCAAATGGGGTCTGCACCTCTCCGGTTCCCCAGCTTGGAAAGACGAACTGACAGTGCGTGATACTGGCACGGAGTAGCTACAGACCATGCCATTGTGCAGGTTCTGTGTTCACCCTGAGCGATAGGATGGATGCCCAGCACTAGGTCCGCAGTACATGTGCTACTAGAGATAGGTCCTGCTGTACATCCCCATCACTACCAGTGTGTGACAGGTGTTCCGTGCAGTGCAGCCGAAGGTAATTTGGTGTCCATCTGTATCCTGCAGTTACATGTGGCCCTGTGGGACCAGACACCAGCCAGATTAGTGTGTACCCTGTGTGAGGGTCTGGCTGACATGGGCAGCTGTTATCAGGGCAGAGGGGTTCCTAGAATTGCATGAGGTGTGTGTAGCAGTGGCTGTATAGGTCACAGTGGTATACACTACATACCCCAAAGGGCCCACATCACCCTTTTGTAGGTAAAGAACAGTGCCCCCGCCCCAGGGAAGCAACCTCCATCCTGTTTGTACAAGACAGCCCTCCAGGGTTGGTGGGCCAGAGCCATACCTATGACTGGGACAGTGGCAGACCAGCAGCAATGCTGGGGGTTAGGTCTGGAAACCCCAAGTGCCTCCCACCACTGTCTGCCAGTCACCAGCAGACAGCACAGTCAGACTGTACCTTAAAGGTGTTCCGACCATGCACAGTCTAACTGCAGACAGTCCACCAGGAACTATGTGTAGCAAGCAGGCCTCTCAGTGATTGGGCCCCCAGCACTGGGGAACACAAATATATCACTAGAGACAAATAGTGTAGAGCGCTATGTGGGAACCTAGACCTGCCATGGTCACTGCTCGTTCAGAGTGAGTGCCCTCCCAGCATGCCATGCTGTGGCTACCCTGTCCATGCAGGTGGTGGTCAGGCACTACAGTGTCCTAGCCATTGCCCCACACCCTGTGAGGATGCATCCTGGCCAATCTGCCCTGTCTGGGCCATACCCAGAATACTTGCTCCTCATTATGCATCTAATCAGGCTAACGCTGGTAACAGTGGGACATTTTGGGCCCAGTGAAGTGTGGGCAGCCACAGAACAATGGATAGACATACAAACACGCTCACTCCTTTTGCAGCATTATACAAAGATAGAGGTGGTTGGCAGCCCTGCCCGCCACACTAGTCCTGAGCACAGTGCCAACATTGCTAAACTGTGCAGGGGGTAGTAGTAGTGCTCTGGTGATAACATCATCCCACTGCTGGGGCCAACAGCCTGCCGCTCCATGCATCATTGGATTGTGGAGCCTGTGTGAGTGGGTGTTTGCACCCCTGTTCGCCGCTGCTTTGGTCTTTGCACATGTTGCTGTTGTATCTGCATTGTAGGGTAAAATATAGGGACATGCTCTGCTGGAACCACAGCTGGGACTTGAACCTGTGACCATCTGCTCCTGGACACATTGGCTGGGTGTACTGCACCACACTGATGCCATAGATGCATGGTAGTCCCTGGGGCTACCTGCACTTTTCCTCAGCCAGACCTTTTATGTTGCACTGCACACCACGTACTGCTGCAGAGCATGGCCTAGGTCCACTGTAGGGAGGTGGCACTGCCCCCTCCAGTATGGGCACACGCCCCCCTGCCAAGCTGACGCGGCCATTTGCTGTCGGTGCTGGTAGTGTGCAGTCCCAGGCCATCCACTGTGTAGGTAGGCGCCCGCCTAGGGAGCGGGTTCCGGGGTGGGGGGGCATACATGGACATCCTAACATCCCCCCATCACTGCCTACCACTATTATGTCCCCTCCACATGGGGGCGGGATGGCTGGGGGGATGTCAGGTCTGTGCCCTAGCGACTATTGGCTGGGTGGACCAGGTAGATATTGGTGGATTGTGTTTGGCCTTGGTTAACTGCTGTCTTTCTGATCTCCGGTGTCTATGTTCCTATGTGCCACCAAGGCGCCCGCCTGGTCCACCCTGTGCCCCAGCTGCCCATGCTACATGTCCCGCCTGCGGCCCCCTATGCCCCATTTGCACCATTGCCATAGTGGCCATTCATACTTTGGCACTATGGTATTACTGTACATGGAGCACTACTATCACAGTTTTTGGGCTCCCTGCCTGGGCTGTACATTGCTGACACGAAAATGTTTTCTCTCTCCTGCATATGTGCATCTAACGGCAGGTTTTCAATCGCGTTAGGATTCAGCTCTTTAGATCAGCGCGTTAGTGTGAATGGAGCCTCTCCCCGCCCACACTCCGCCCATTGACCCCTTCTCGCCGCCCTCTCTCCACCTTCTGCGGTGTTTACCGCGCCGCGGAATGTGAACGATCGTTAAGTAATGTTAACGCGTGTTATGAGACATTAATGATCGTTAACGTCTCATAACGGACGTTAACGTTACTTAACGATCGTTAAAGTTACATAACGCGCGTTATGTAACGTTACCGCAGTTTAGTAAACACCCCTTTATCTTTACCTCATGTTCATTTGGAGGTGGAAACAAATATTGGGGGGAGGGGGATTAAGGGGGATATGCCCCTTGATCTATCCTGTAAAGGGATGGCCAAAGGGGGCACCTTTTCAAATACTGTACCTATTCATTCCAGGGTGCAGGTGTAAATCCAGGCATGAACAATTTTGGGAATACATGTCCTGCTCAGGTCATGCCTCTGACACACCCCCATGCACTTTTGACATGATAAGGTCATTCACATGTAAAGTGGACCCTTAGAGGTGGATGCAGTTTACACATGTATATGTCATCGCAAAAGGGCTCCTAAAATAACTCTGATCATGAAACAAAACAAGCTCCGGTGTTAAGATATCTGAAGTTTTATACTTCAATGCTCTTTATTGTTTTTACTCTAGAAATAACAGATGCAAGTCGACTGCTTCAGCGTAGCTTAAAATGCATCACCACCACACAAAGATCTGAAAGGACAAAAGGGTTTGAAGAGAAAAGGCTGAGATGAGATGCATCTTAAATCTCTTCAAGACACTAGCACAAAGTGAACCTCAAGCAAGCATCCTTTAGTTTGACAGTGATTTCTCAATATTAAAACTGTCTGATGAATTCATTTAATAAGGTTGACCCCTTTTGAGTTGCTCTGCCTGTCAGCTTTATGGAAATAGTCCCAGTGCTTTGTCGCTGGCTTCCTGAAATTTAAGCTGCTTTCAACATTCAGGTTCAGTCAGCAAAAGAGGGGGAGGCTGATATTTCTTATATAATTGGAGCAGAAGCTGAGGATTTGTGATAAAAAGTTTACAGCCCCATAGATACTCTGCACTAAGCCGACTGTCATAGGTCCCTATTGTACAGATTTAAAGCTGTCAGTGCAATGGATGCTTAGGGTTGCCGATGTACACCCAAAGGAAATTGAGACCTTTGTATTAAAATTATAGTAGGTTGGAACTTAAGGACTGTTTGAACCAATCTGTTGCCAAGCTGAAATAAACAAGATTGCTTCTAGATCCATCTCTATAGTACGAGTCATGTGTTGTGAGTAAAAATCAATGGAAACATCAACGCTCTCTCTGTCCATGTTAAATATTGCCAGAAACTGCATGACTGACAGTAATATAGTTCAACAATTAGGAGGCAAATGCCATTTTGATATATTATGCAGGGACTCGTTCATCAGGAGTGTCTCCTTTGCTGTGCCTGTTAATTCACATAGCCTTACTGAAAGTGCTCTGGATCCATTAGACCCATTCAGAGTCTGATGGGGCAAAAATGTGCGTGATCACAACTAATCCTCTTGAAAGCATGGTTCACATTCTTTTTAACATTTTTGTAAGTGATATTGCAGAAGGGCTGTCAGGTAAGGTTTGCCTCTTTGCAGATGATGCCAAAATCTGCAATAGACACCCAGGAAGGTGTAAGAAAACGTGAGGAGAGATCTAGCGAAGCTTGGAGAATGGTCAAGAATTTGGAGCTTGGATTTAACGCTACGGTCTTTATTTGCTATCATGTTTCTATGTTTTTATGTTGCTATCATGGTCACAAATGTTGATCGTAACACACCATAGTCATCGTATGTTTGCTTCTAGAATCTTGGCAGGAGAAAAGGGGACAGTATGAGGGTGGGATCATGTAATGCCAGGGTACCTGCAAAATGGATGAAAAAAACTGACCTGCTTTCAGAACTGTAGTATAGTATAGAAAGATAGTACATGAGGGATTACAATTATTTTGGATTTCTTTCACACCTTAAGATAAGTTGCATTCAAGTGCAATAGGAATTTTCCTGTTCCCAAAGGGCTTATAATCTAAGTTTGTATCTGAGACAATGGATGGTTAAGAGAGACTTACCCAAGATCTCAAGAGATAGCAATTGGATTTGAATCCTGGTTTCACTGGTTCCCAGTCCACTGCTCTAATCATTAGGCTATTCCTCCACTCCTACCCTCACTCTCACCCCACTTCTCTATTGAATCATCATCTAAGTGGTAGATAAGTAGAACTAATGTCCTTTTTCACATATTTATATAGTGAATTTGCTTCTATAGAGCATAGGGATTTCGGTGTGAATCACCTGAAAGGAGGTCTTGTGCCTTGTAGTGTAAGTTCTAATGAGAGCCTCCATACAAAATTTTGTTGAGAGCCCCCTATTGTTGTGGCAGTGCACCCCACCTCGCGGCCCCCCTGCCCATTGTGGTGGTGGTGGCAAACTAACAGGTTTGCTGGGCTGCCTTTGCTCTTAAGTTTGCAGCAGGCCCAGCTGCTGTTGCCGACACAATGAGAGTTAGTGTTATGTTTATATGATTAGGGTAATTTAGCAATTTGCTGCATTAGAAAATTTATGAACATGAATGATGTTTTTATAGCATCTTGTTATCTTGCCTTGAATCCAAATGTTTGGAAAAAGCAAGTTATAAATAATTGTGTTAAATTAAATTACATTTTCACTCTTTTTCTTCCCACACACCCTGTTCTAGGAACAGCTCACCTCCTTTTGTGTGTATAGCTTGAAACCAACTGTTATGAGATCCACAAACTAGCAAATCTTGTGATACATTGCATTTACAACACAAAATTGAGAGTGTGTTATGATGGCATGTTAGTTGTAAGAGCAAGTATGGATACTTGTTTTGGACTTCATGTCCCCTCTATCCTGTGAGGTCAAGAGCTGGACCACATTCAGTATGCCCCTTCTAGCCCTAGTCCAGATGTGCATGCCATCCTCTTCACACTTTTTTGTAACATGGCTATTCCTATGTGCTGGCGAATGCACTTCTACTCCTGCACACCTATATATGCATTTACAGAAGGCTCGGCCTTCAGTGAGTCTTTTGTAAAATACCCAGGAAAATTCGAATGTCCCAGCTCGGATGTCCCTTTTCTGACCTAGATGCCCTATGCAAATGGGGCTTTTAATTTAATGAGGAATAATGGGAAGCTATCTGTAGAAGAATGAGTGCTGAAAAAGTGGTCCTAATTTTATACTTATCTATATAAAGTTAGGCCCTGCTCTTTGTGATTAGAATTAGATGTCTAAGCTATCCAGAGAGTGGCTGAATATTGCCGCTCTCCATATAACTCCTGGCCCTGTAATCTAACCTCACTTTAAACACTTTAAATTTCTGACTATAGTGACTTGTCTGGGCAAGTTATGCATTGTGTGCAGGTGGGCATTTTAAACAGAAGCACTTATGTGGCCTGCACGTGCTGCTAGTTACATAAGTGCTCTTGACTATCAGCCTATTCATTTCTGTATTTCCTGGCCACTATGAATGTCCCTCTGTATGATTTTCCACATGTTGTCAAATCTGGCAAAAGCGAGCCCAAAACACCCAACACTTGGAGCGGCATATACCATTCTTGTATCTTCTTTAATAGATCGTAACTCAACGCTTTGCGGCTCCATCATGTGCAAGACTCAAAGAGGATACCACATTTGGTGGGTTGCCTTAGCTAACACTAAAAAAGTCAAAACAAAAACTTTTTGGTCTCCTCTCAGAGTGAATACTTCTTGGTAAAAATTTGTACCTCAATTCACTCAATATCTCACTTCAAGTCCAATAATCCAACATGTATTCCTATATCTAATTCAGGTCTCAGACAAACAGTGGCACCAATTTCTGGGTTTATTGTACTTTCCATTTACCTTCATTGATGCTAACGGGCACATAACTGGGAAGTACAATAAACCCAGAAATTGGTGCCACTGTTTGTCTGAGACCTGAATTAGATATAGGAATACATGTTGGATTATTGGACTTGAAGTGAGATATTGAGTGAATTGAGTTACAAATTTTTAACACTAAAAAAGTGACATGCATAACATCTCATGGTCTTTAGAAAATATCACATGGTCTTCTCTTTTCCTTGAAGCAAGCATAGTACTGCTAAATTAAAATGAGGACTTAAAATGAGTAATTACAAATTTTGGATTTATGAGTCTAGTTTGCTCTCCAGTACGGTATTGTTCAGGGAACCCAATGCACATTATGGAGTAATTTTATAAGGAGCCAAAGTGATGTGCTATCAATCATGTCTTTTCAATGACCTGCGCACATTGATGAGCTTTGATGCATGTACTTTCATGGCTCGCTATTTTATTTATTTATTTATTTTATTTATTACAGTTGCTTATATACCGCACTATTCGGTATCAGCGCGGTTCCTATATTCCTATATATACGCTATTCCATAAGTCCAATAGTTACGCCGATGGCATGTACTTTTACTGTCAGAGTTCATATAGGCTGAGTTTGGATGGAGTGTGCACTTATGTGCATACTCTATAAAAAAAAAAAAAAGGGTGTGTGTGCATACGATATGTGCGGTCATTTATGCCAGCCAGAACGCTGGTGCAAGTGATTGTGCCTAGATTCAACATGCATTTATCACTACTTATATCCCACTGATGAATAAGCATTAACCTAGGTGCTCCTTATAAAATTACCCTCCACAGGACCTATATAGTAAAATTCACAGAATTCTTTTCTACCATGTGCACAGAAAATATTTGAGGCCAATATTCAAAAGGGGGGATATTCAGCAGCAGTGGCTAACACGCTTGCAGCAGTTAGCCGTCGCCGCTGAAACTTAAACCCAGATATTTAATGCTGGGTCAGCACTGAAATTAAAAGGCTGATATTTGGGTTGTCTGGATGGCCAGGAAGATAACCAGGCAGTGGTGATAGTCAGCCGCTGCCCAGTTAGCTTCTTTCACATTTTTACGGGATTCTGGTTTTCCACCTGATGCAGAGCCGGTGATTGTTGGAGGGCTCGAAACGTGGCACGTTGTGTCTTTTGAATTCCTCATTGGCTGAAGTCAAGCAAGATAAGTAACGCTGTGAAGTGTTTTCAAGCATTTAATGATTAAAATGGAATGACCGTGGTGGGGGACGGGTGACAGTTCCTGTATCCTCTGATCGGCTTTTCCGACAAAAAGAAAATGAAAAAGAATTGCACTTTTGGGTTTTAATGTTATACCCGGAGGTTTGAAGCTTGGGTTATTTTTGTGTTTCAGTTAGCTTCTGTGGCAAAACGAAGGCCAGCCTTGCCTTTGCTGCTTTGCCATAACTTGGCAGCGGCTGAATATCGCGGCTGACCAGTTATGGCCAGGTGCTGCCCCCAGAGCGTCCCAATGCTAACCGGTTCATATGGGGTGTGCAATGGCAACACCTGGAGATATTCAGCGGCAGTAACCATTTTAGTGCTGCTGAACATCCCGGATAAGGGGATTAACACCATTAGCAGGTCTGCCAGTCGTGTTAATCCCTTTGAATATCGGGCCCCAAGTGTTTTAGCTGGTTAGCAGACCTGCCAACTGGCTAAAATGTACTGAGGCTGATATTCAGTTTCAATAACCAGTAAATGCCACTGAATATCCCCACAGACTGCATAAAAAATATCCAGTTAAAACCAGGGCAGTCTGTGGGTGGATTGGGGGCGGTGCTGATTGCCAGTCAGTTAGCAACGATATCCAGCCACTCACTGGACAGCTTAATTGGTTAAAGTTAGGTCATCTCGATTGCTGTTCTAATTTTAACCGGTTTTCACTATCCAGTTATTGGCTGAATTTCACCACTAACTGGAAAGTGACACGCTGACCGGGGAACCCGGATATTCAACGCCAGACACTGAACACGTTCTGCTGCTGATTATCCGGGTTTAGATAAAACGGTACTTTGAATTCCGGAGACCACACCTTCAAAAGGATATAAACAGCATGGAGTTGATGCAGAGGGTGGCTACCAAAATGGTCAGTGGGCTTCGTCGTAAGGCATATGGGGACAGACTTAAAGATCTCAATATGTATACTTTGGAGGAGAGGCGGGAGAGAGGAGATATGATAGAGATGTTTACATACCTCCATGGCATAAATTCACAGGGGGAGAGCCTCTTTCAATTGAAAGCCAGCTCTGCTACAAGGGGACACAGGATGAGGGTGAAAGGGGATAGACTCGGGAGTAATATGCGGAAATATTTCTTTACGGAAAGAGTGGCAGATGATTGGAATAGTCTCCCAGTGGACGTAGTAGAGACGAGGACGGTATCTGAATTCAAGAAAGCATGGGACAAACACAGAGGATCTCTAACGGAAAAGAAGGGACTGTAGTAGTTGGTATGGAAGGGCAGACTGGTTGGGCTATATGGTCTTTATATGTCATCATGTGTCGGTGCTTCTGTTTCTATGTAAATAGCCGAGCTGCTGCCACTGAATTTCATAACTTTACTGTCCATGTTAATGGCACTAAAATTTTGTCCATGTATGCGGTATATAAATGTAAATACATGATGTGAAATGATCTATGCATAGGCTCTACTGGGAGAGTAGTTTGGGGGAGCTGGTGTGGAGCTGCGATGTACACATGTATTTTGTAAACATTCAAATACATTGCATACATGCATATATTTACAGCTTCAGAACAGGTGTAAATTTGTGTGAGCATTTGTGCGCTATTGGGAGTAGTTCTGGGAACCTACTTTGTAAATGCGCATAGGTGCCTTTGAATTATGGTGCTGGCGACGAATACTGTGTATATCATGAACTGCTTGAAGAGTGAACCAGTCGGTGTGATGGATTGGTGCAATAATGGCAGCTTTGAATACCACTCTATCAACAATGAGCCGCTTGGCTGAACACTGAACAAAGTTTAGGTCAACTATCCAGAGGGTCGCCAGGAGTCGACACCAATTCAACGGCACTTAACAACAGCATAGGTGTCCAGGTTGTCTTTCACTAGGGGATGGTGATAGCTTTACACTGTTTAGTGTGAGGTCCAACAAAAAACAATATTTTAAATAGGAGTGAGTGTTATGGAGTTAGAAACGTAGAAACATGATGGCAGGTAAAGACCATACGGCCTATCCAGTCTGCCCTTCCATACTACCGTGTTTCCCCGAAAATAAGACCGGGTCTTATATTTATTTTTGCTCCAAAAGATGCACTAGGGCTTATTTTCGGGGTAGGGCTTATTTTTTTTTTTCATATAGAACAATCCACATTTATTCATGAACAACAAAGCCGAAGCCAATCAGCTCAACAGCAGCAACAACTGAAAGACAGCCCCTTGGAGAGAAGAAGCCCGCAGCACAGCACCGGCAGCCGATCGGCATCGGGGAGTGGAGCAGGAGGAAAGCTCCTTCCTGGTCCTCCCGCCAAAGCCAATCAGCACAACAGCAGCAACAACTGAAAGACAGCCCCTTGGAGAGAAGAAGCCCGCAGCGCAGCACAGCACTGGCAGCCGATCGGTGTCGGGGAGTGGAGCAGGAGAAAAGCTCCTCCCTGGTCCTCCCGCCGAAGCCAATCAGCACAACAGCAGCAACAACTGAAAGACAGCCCCTTGGAGAGAAGAAGCCCGCAGTACAGCACCGGCAGCCGATCGGCGTCGGGGAGTGGAGCAGGAGGAAAGCTCCTCCCTGGTCCTCCCGCCGAAGCCAATCAGCACAACAGCAGCAACAACTGAAAGACAGTCCCTTGGAGAGAAGAAGCCCGCAGCACAGCACCGGCAGCCGATCGGCATCGTGGAGTGGAGCAGGAGGAAAGCTCCTCCCTGGTGGGCCCCCCCCCCCCCCCCAGGTACCGAATCTGTCAGTCCGTCGATGATCTTCACTAGGGCTTATTTTCGGGGTAGGGCTTATATTACGAAAATCACAGAAAAACGTGCTAGGGCTTATTTTCGGGGTAGGTCTTATTTTCGGGGAAATACGGTAACTACTAAGCTCTAAGTGTCCCTTTTTTCCTTTAGAGATCTTCTGTGTTTGTCCCATGCTTTTTGAATTCAGATACAGTCTTGGTGTCACTACTACCTCCACTGAGAGACTATTCTACTCATCTACCACTCTTTTCATAAAGAGATATTTCTGTATATTGCTCCAGGGCCATCGGAATGGGGTGGGCCACACGCGCACTGGCCCCACCAAATTTTGCCCACAAAGAGCAGCCACAATCGTGGCAGACTCCTACTGTCTGGCTGCAGGCGATCAAATCCCTGCGGGCAGGAGGGGAAGGCTGCCATGAGGCAAAGACCCCTTCTATCTGTCCTTGGGGATCTCCAGCGGGCAGATAGGAGTCTTTGCCATGATTGCAGTGGCCTTCTGTCCTCCCTGATGGGATCTGATCTCCTGTGGGCAGACAAGAGTCTGCTGCAATCACAGCCATTCCCTTCTCTTCTGCCCATGGGAGATGGGATTCCCGCAGGCAGAACAGGAAAGGAAGGCTTTGGGGGCTAGGGGGCACAGTTAGGGTGGAGCTTGGTCCCCCAATCCGAGAGGTCCCTGTATTGCTCCTGAGTCTGGTCCCTCATATCCCCTCATTGCAGAGCTTTCTTTCAATTGAAAGAGGCTATCCCCCTGTGCATTTATGCCATGGAGGTATTTAAATGTCTCTATCATATCTCCTCGTTCCTCCAAAGTATATTTACATGATTTTCCCTACACCACAAGGGGCATCAGTGGGATTTGAACCTTGGCTTCTCTGTTTCCAGCCTGCTGCTCTAGCCACTAGGGTACTCCTCCATTCCAGGTGGGGTTTTTGATTGATCTTGTCTTTTTAATATAGGCATAACATCTAAAAAAAAAAAAATTAAGTGCTCAACAGAATGATCCTCATTCTGGCCCAAAGGTATCTGACATCCTAGATGAAGCTTCATTCATGAGCCCCCATGGTATCCAGCATCTCCCCTTCCCATCCCCACCCCCAAGGTGTATAGCATCTCTCCTCTTCCTTCCCCACCTCCAAGGTGTATAGCATGTCTCCCCTTCCTTCCTCAGGTCCAGCATCTCCCCTTCCCTTCCCCACTCCCAAGATGTATAGCATCTCTCCCCTTCCTTCCCCAGGTCCAGCATGTCCCCTTCCCCACCCCCAAGGTGTATAGCATCTCTCCCCTTCCTTCCTCAGGTCAAGCATCTCCCCTTCCCTTCCCCACCCCACCCCAAGGTGTATAGCATCTCTCCTCTTCCTTCTTGACACAATGATTCTGAGGCTTGCCCATTGTTAGGGTAATAATCAAGGCTGGCCCAAGGGTTTCTGTTGCCTTAGGCAGACTTTCCATGCCATCCCTCAAAGATTCATGAGCCCCCATGGTATCCAGCATCTCCCCTTCCCATCCCCACCCCCAAGGTGTATAGCATCTCCCCTTCCCTTCCCCACCTCCAAGGTGTATAGCATGTCTCCCCTTCCTTCCTCAGGTCCAGCATCTCCCCTTCCCTTCCCCACTCCCAAGATGTATAGCATCTCTCCCCTTCCTTCCCCAGGTACAGCATGTCCCCTTCCCCACCCCCAAGGTGTATAGCATCTCTCCCCTTCCTTCCTCAGGTCCAGCATGTCCCCTTCCCTTCCCCACCCCCAAGGTGTATAGCATCTCTCCCATTCCTTCCCCAGGTCCAGCATGTCCCCTTCCCTTCCCCACCCCCAAGATGTATAGCATCTCTCCCCTTCCCCAGGTCCAGCATGTCCCCTTCCCATCCCCACCCCCAAGGTGTATAGCATCTCTCCCCTTCCTTCCCCAGGTCCAGCATGTCCCCTTCCCTTCCCCACCCCCAAGGTGTATAGCATCTCTCCCCTTCTTTCCCCAGGTCCAGCATGTCCCCTTCCCCACACCCAAGGTGTATAGCATCTCTCCTCTTCCTTCTTCAGGTCTAGCATCTCCTCTTCCCTTCCCCACGCCCAAGGTGTATAGCATCTCTCCCCTTCCTTCCCTAGGTCCATCACCTCCCCTTCCCTTCCCCATGCCCAAGGTGTATAGCATCTCTCCCCTTCCTTCCTCAGGTCCAGCATCTCCCCTTCCCTTCCCCACTCCCAAGATGTATAGCATCTCTCCCCTTCCTTCCCCAGGTCCAGCATGTCCCCTTCCCCACCACCAAGGTGTATAGCATCTCTCCCCTTCCTTCCTCAGGTCCATCACCTCCCCTTCCCTTCCCCACCCCCAAGGTGTATAGCATCTCTCCCCTTCCTTCCCCAGGTCCAGCATCTCCCCTTCCCTTCCCCACCCCCAAGGTGTATAGCATCTCTCCCCTTCCTTCCTCAGGTCCATCACCTCCCCTTCCCTTCCCCATGCCCAAGGTGTATAGCATCTCTCCCCTTCCTTCCCCAGGTCCAGCATGTCCCCTTCCCTTCCTCTCCCCAAGGTGTATAGCATCTCTCCCCTTCCTTCCCCAGGTCCAGCATGTTCCCTTCCCCATGCCCAAGGTGTATAGCATCTCTCCCCTTCCTTCCCCAGGTCAAGCATCTCCCCTTCCCTTCCCCACCCCAAGGTGTATAGCATCTCTCCCCTTCCTTCCCCAGGTCAAGCATCTCCCCTTCCCTTCCCCACCCCAAGGTGTATAGCATCTCTCCTCTTCCTTCTTGACACAATGATTCTGAGGCTTGCCCATTGTTAGGGTAATAATCAAGGCTGGCCCAAGGGTTTCTGTCGCCTTAGGCAGACTTTCCATGCCATCCCTCAAAGATTATGGCACCACCCAGCCTGCCATGACACCACCTCCTGGCATCCACCTTCTCACCTTGGAGGAGGGGGGCAGCATGGCGATGCCTCTGCTGCATCAGGCTTTAAGGTGCCCCCACTAGCGCACGCATGGCCTGTCACTCCTGCCTCCTTGATGCAACTTCTTGTTGGAGGGGCAGAAGCAGCAGGAAATTGTACCAAAAGGGGGCAGGAGCAACAAGCCGGGAGCATGCTAGTGTGAGTTCTTTAAAGCCTGACGGAGCAGAGAGGTCACTGTGTCTCCCCCCCCCCCCTCCCCAAGGTAAGAAGATGGATGCCGGGAGAGGGGGGTGGCATGGCTGGTCAGGCGGTGATGAACTGATGCTTTAGTGGGAGGAGGGGGGCAGATGCTGCCCACCGGGGCCTGCCAACCTAGGTGACTGCCTAGTTTGCCTAATGGAGGGGCCAGCCCTGGTAGTAATACATTACATAGTTAACGGCATAGCCTGTCGTGGGAAGCTCTCCTCTTCGTACACCTGATTTTCCAGATTTTTAGTTGCATAGAAGTTTTTATTGCAGCAAGTTTCTTAAATCAAAAGAAAAATAACCCATTTAGAGTCTGCAGGATCTGAGCTCCTGTCATCACCTCTAATGTCATAAGAGTGTTAAGAGGATTTTGCTTCTTCTTATAGCTGTTCAATATCTTTCCGGAGGTGCTGGAGGCAAGCACACCTTCAGAATTCAAAGGAAGATGGGATCAGAATAGAGAATTCATTGCTGTGGGGAAGCGAGGCTACAGCGGGAGATCAATAGGGCATGCATTTTCACAACAGGAAGGAAACGTGGGGACACTAGATTTGCCTTACTGTCTTTGTCTGCAGTCATAGTCTGTGTACGCATCTTCTATTTCTTCTCCTTAAATTTACCCTCTTTTGAATTCCTGACTAAACTTAAAAGTATTGCTGGGTAAGTTAAATCTAGAGCTTGTTAAATGTAAAATCACTTTTCTAGTTGAAAAATGGTTTCCATCCCTCCAAATGGTATTAGGATCAGTCAAACCAGTGCATTTTTCCTAGAAAAAAAGGCACCGGGGCTCCTTTATTAATACAAGAAAACCATGTAGGGCCGGCCCAAGGGTTTCTTCTTCCCCAAGCAGGAACCCCAGCCAGGCTGTCCCTCTGCACTGAGCCTCTCCCGTCCCCTCAACGCCAAGCCACTTCTCCACTGCTTTCCCCTGCTGCTGCAGCCACTGATTCCATTTTCTGGGGGGCCGGTGGCAACGGTAACAGTTTAAAAGCAGTAGCTTTGTGGCACTGCTTTGGTGCCCATGGAAGGACATGTGCTTTGGCACACATGGCCTGCTATGACACCAAAGGGACAGCACAAAGCTGCTGTGCTGCTCACCATGGTCTGCTGCCCTAGGCAGCCACCTAGCCCGCCTTGTAAACGGGCTGGCCCTGGGACCATGGGTCAGTTTTAGCAGACAATGAAAAAGGTGCTGCATGTTGTTGTTGTTACGTGCCATCAAGTCAGTGTCGACTCTACCCCCTTAAAAAAAGCCTTGAATCAAATCACAATCTTTTCCTAATCCAAAGCTCGCAAATACAGTCCAGGAAAATTGCATTGGGTTGCATGAACCAAAATTAAGTTAAGAGCTTTGTTAAGATAGCCCCCATTTGTCTCCAAGATGCAGCACATAATTTTGTCAAGCACCACTAGTCAGTTTCAGGAGCTAGCCCTATGCCATTTATATGCAAGTAAAAATACTGTGATGTCATTCTGGGTGGCCAGGCTAGCTATACAGATGGTCTTTATGTTCTAGAGAAGGACAAATCAACCAGTGTGATTGTTTCTGACAAATTTTCCAATAGACAGAGTAGGCGAGTGTCTATGGGACAGCAGCAAGATAGCAGAAAGTTCTAGTGACTGCTTCTGTGCATCTCTGTCATTTTTAGAAGGGAACCAAATGGCTAGCATGTGTCGGTGGCAGGAAAGGGAAGCAGAATGGCGTAGGAGTAGTTGGGGACATAAATTCACCACTTGTAATTATTTCATTTTCATTTTTACAGTGTACGCAAAATATGATGACCACATAAGTCTGACTCATCCACCTAGTGCATGCACATTAAAGGCTCCTTTTACTAAAGTGTGCTGAATGTGCACTGTTAGCGAATGTGCATGATAACAGTTGCCATGTGGGTATGAGAGCGTGTGGTAATTCCTGCGCTAGTTGCATGAACTCTTTTTTGGGTGGGATTGGGGCGGAGAGTGGGCATGATGGCTGGTGACAGCACGCAGGAGAGTACTGCATGCTAGCTGTCAATAGTGGGGCTGTACCTATCGTCATCTCAAGCGGTGGTGCTAAGTGCCCCTGTAAAGGTCTAAACTCCACAAGGTGGTGCCCCAGAACAAATGCCTCCCCACCCCAGCACTGCCCCACCTCTAAGCCAGTCACCCTACACATCCAGTCGTCACTTGCACTGGCATAAATGCCTTCTACCCTGAAGCAAGCATTCATCAGACCATTAATAAAATCCCACACACTCAATCCAGTTGTTCCCACTTCTTATAGACCCATCTTGGGCCTCCCCTCCCTTGCCAAAATCATTGAGAAGGCTATTGCACTCCAAACACAAGATTTTGTAGAATACCACTCCCCTCTTAATGAACACCAAAATGGCTTTAAATCTTTCCACAGCACCAAAACCCTACTAACCTGTCTCCTCGACACACTAATCAAAGGCACAGAGAAGACCACACAAGGTTTCACAAGGTTTCATCCTAGTGTTCCTGGACATATCTACAGCCTCCAACTCAATCATACACACACAGCCCATATCACCCCTCCACAAAATTGGCCTAAGAGGAAAGACCTTACAGTGGTTCCAGTCCTATCTCACCGATCATTCACAACAGGTCAGTATAGGATCACAGACCTCAAGCCCATTCAAGCTCCTTCAGAATCTACCACAGGGTTCAGCACTATTTTTGTTGCTTTTCAACATCATTATCTAACCCCTCTGCAATGTCATTCACAGCTACAAAATCCACTGCCACCTTTATGGTGATAACATTCTAATCTACACTCCATTCTCCACCAGCTACCCCGACTACTCCATATTCAGCAGATGCTTAGAGGCAGTTATAAACTGGCTAAGCCTCCACAATCTACTCATTAACCCTAATAAAGCAGAAGTCCTGCACATAGAAACATGATGACAGAAAAAGACCACATGGCCTATCTAGTCTGTCCTTCCATATCAACAACTACAACAGTCCACTTTTTACCTTTAGAGATCCTCTGTGTTGGTCCCATGCTTTTTTGAATTCAGTTACTGTCCTCATCTCTACTACCTCCACTGGGAGACTATTCCATGGATCCACTACTCTTTCCGTAAAGAAATATTTCCGCATATCACTCCTGAATCTATCTCCCTTCACCCTCATCCCATGTCCCCTCATAGCAGAACTTGCTTTCAATTGAAAGAGGCTCTCTCCCTGAACAGTTATGCCACGGAGGTATTTAAACATCTCAATCATATCACCTCTATCCCGCCTTTCCTCTAAGGTGTACATATTAAGATCCTCAAGTCTGTCCTCATATGCTTTATAATGAAGCCCACTAATCATTTTAGTAGCCACCCTCTGCACCGACTCCATCCTGTTCACATCCTTTTGAAGGTGCGGTCTCCAGAATTGCACACTATACTCCAAATGAGGTCGCACCAAAGACTTATACAGAGGCATTATCACCTCCTTTTTTCTGCTAGCCATTCCTCTCCGTATGCACTCAAGCATCCTTCTAGCTTTTGCCGTCGCCTTTTCTACCTGTTTAGCTACTTTAAGATCATCAGACACAACCACGCCTAGGTCCCGCTCTTCTTTAGTGGACAAAAGTACTTCACCTCCTATACTGTATTGCTCCCTTGGATTGCTGCAGCCCAAATGCATGACCTTACATTTCTTAACATTAAATCCCAGCTGCCAAATTCTAGACCATTCTTCAAGCTTAGCTAGATCCCTCCTCATGTTATCTACACCTTCCTGGGTGTCTACTCTATTGCAGATTTTGGTATCATCTGCAAAGAGGCAAACCTTACCCGACAGCCCTTCCGCTATATCACTAACAAAGATGTTAAAAAGAATCGGACCAAGGACAGATCCCTGGGGCACACCACTGGTAACATCCTTCTCCTCAGTGAGCTCCATTTACTTGTACTCTTTGTCACCTCCCACCCAACCAATTTCTAATCCAAGCAGTAACTTTAGGGTCCATCCCTAGGGTGCTCAGTTTGTTTATAAGTCGCCTGTGAGGAACAGTGTCAAAGGCTTTACTGAAATCTAAATACACCACATCTAGAGCTCTCCCTCAGTCCAACTCCCTGGTCACCCAGTCAAAGAAATCAATCAGATTTGTCTGACAAGACCTGCCTCTGGTGAATCCATGCAGCCTCGGATCCTGTAATCCGCTGGACTCCAGAAACCTCACTATTTTCTCTTTCAGCAGCATTTCCAATAATTTACTCACCACCGAAGTTAAACTAACCGGCCTGTAGTTTTCAACCACATCCTTACTTCCGCTTTTGTGTAAAGGCACCACATGAGCCTCTCTCCAGTCCTTTGGCACCACTCCCGACTCCAACGAGGCATTGAAAAGGTCAGTCAGTGGAGTTGCTAGAACGTCCCCAAGTTCCCTCAGTATTCTAGGGTGTATCCCATCCGGTCCCATTGCTTTGTCTACTTTAAGTTGAGCTAGTTTCTCACGAACACAGTCTTCTGAAAATTGTTCAATATGTCCCTCGCTTCTATTCCTATTTGTGGGTGTTTTCTGAGGTCCTGCTCCTGGTTCTTCATCTGTGAACACAGAACAAAAATATTTGTTAAGCAATTCCGCTTTATCCTTATCAGCTTCTACATATTCCCCCCCTGCACCCTTGAGTCTGACAATACCACTTTTGCCCTTCCTCTTCTCACTAATATATCTGAAAAATGTCTTATCCCCCCATTTTATTGCATTGGCTATTTCCTCCTCCTTTTGAATCTTTGCCTTCTTGACTACTTTGCTAGCTTCTCTAAGTTTTTCCAAATATAATGCCTGTCTTCCTCTCTCTGTGATCTCTTGTATTTCATGAAGGCCTCCCTCTTTTTCTTCACTTTTTCAGCTACTTCCTTCGAAAACCATAGCGGTCTCCTTTTCCTTTTGCCTTTATTTACCAAAAAAGGTTGGTTGCCCTTAAAATACCCCCTTTCAGTTTTGCCCACTGTTTTTCTACATCCCCCAGCTGTTCCCATCCCACTAACGACTCCCTGAGGTATTGGCCCATCTTCGCAAAGTTAGTCTTCCTAAAGTCTAAGATCCTCACCTTGGAATGGATTCTAACAGCCCTAGTCCTAATACTGAACCACACCATCTGGTGATCACTGGATGCAAAATGATCTCCCACTACAACATCAGAAACTCTTTCACCATTGGTAAGCACCAAGTCCAGTATGGCCCCTTCACGTGTGGGGTCTGTTACCAATTGCCTGAATAGTTCTCCCTGTAGAGAATCCAGGATCTCCTTACTTCTAGATAATACTGCAGCAGGAATGTGCCAATCAACATCTGGCATATTGAAATCTCCTATCAGTAGCACTTCCCCTTTCCTAGCAATGCTGCGTATGTCTTCAATTAACTCTCTGTCCACCTCTTCCTCTTGTGAGGGAGGTCTGTATATCACACCAATGCAAATAGATTTCTCTTTCCCTCTTTCTAGTTTAACCCACAATGCCTCCTCTCTCCCTTTTAAGCTCTGTAATTCCAAAGCTTTAATAGTAGTTTTTACATATAGTGCCACTCCTGCTCCCCTTCTTCCTACCCTGTCCTTTCTGAATAAAGTATAGCCAGGTATAGTTACATCCCAATCATGGTTTTCTGTGAACCATGTTTCTGTAACTGCCACTAAATCCAAGTCAGCCACTCCCACCAAAGCTTCAACATCAGGGATCTTATTTCCCATGCTACGGGCATTTATACACACTGCTTTCCATATGTTACCCCTGTTACCCATTTCCATAAAGGTATTTAATGTATCATCTACCTGGGGGCTTTCACTTACCTGGGGGCTTTCTTCACCCATCCCCAACGAATCTAGTTTAAAGCCCTCTTCAGTAGATTAGCCGGTCTACTACCGAAGATGCGTTGACCTTTCTTGGACAGATGGATGCCATCTCTGCTCTGCAACCCTTGGAACAGCATCCCATGGTCTAGGAAACCAAAACACTCTCGATGACACAATCCACGCAGCCATGCATTCATCTCCAGGATGTGAGCCTCTCTGCCTTGGCCTTTACCTTCAACAGGGAGGATTGAAGAGAACACCACCTGTGCACCTAACTGCTTCACCCTCTGTCCCATAGCTAACCACCCCTCCTTCTCTCCTCCGACCACAATAAATCTTGCAAACCTAACATTGCAAGTAAAGCAATAAGTAAAATACCTGGGCATAACTCTGGACCAATCCCTGGGCTTCAATGCCCACATTAAGCAGATTGCCAGAGCAGTATATCACTGCATCAAAACTCTGAGGAACCTCTGACATCTGCTTAACCATGAAGACTTCAGAAATGTCTGCCGGGCCCTCATCACCCCCATCTTCGACAATGGTAACATTATCTATCAGGGCCTGCTAAAATCCACACTAAAGCCTCTACAACTGTACCCATGTAGAGCATCACGGGTACCAATCATCACACTCCCATAACACCTATATTGAAGTAACTACACTGGCTGCCCATCTACAGCAGAGTGAGGTACAAAATGGCACTGACAATTTTCAGGACCATCCTCCAGCTATCAGCTGATACCCTTCCAGGCTCTACTTAACAAGCCCCTATGCCAGAGATCACGGAGAAGCGCAAACCACACTCTCCTTGCGTACCAAACTCAGTCACATGCACCAGTGCTTCCACCTCCAATAGAACCTTCTGCTTTCACACACCAACCATCTGGAACTCACTCCCCTCAGACCTTCGCTCACTCATAGATCTTGGGGACTTTTGCCGCAAGTTTAAAACATTTCTTTTCAGGGAATATTTTGGCTCAGAGACCTAGCCACTCTCTCACTAACTGCCCACACCTAGAATATTTTCACCCTGTATTATTTTACCTGTAATACATCCCATAAGTCAACTTGGCACCCTGCACACCCATGTGCGACACCTTTGCCCTACAAATAGATTACCTATACACTGCACAGTTTAGCCTACAGCGCTGTCCCTCGTTGATTGTAATTTGCACAGTTTAGGTTGTATAGATGATTTTTTCAAAGTGTTCCATGTAATATTCGAGTTCCATTCTAATCTGTTCTATGTTCCTGAAGGACTAGAAAAGGGGACTGCTACTTCTGGAGAGAGATCTGCAATTGTGAGTATATACTTCTGGGAATTTTTCTGAAGGGATTTCTTTGGATTAAAGCTGATTAATCTGTGAACCCAGTGTATTTGTTAAATCAGTCAGGACCTAGTAGCAGCAGTTTAAGTTTAAATTTAAAACACAGAAGAGAGCTTTCTGGTTAGATTTCATATCCAGCAGAGAGCTTGTAGTTTAAATTTAATACTCACTCAGGGCCTAGTATCAGCAAAGTACTTTTAGTTTAAATTTAAAACACAGAAGAGAGCTTTCTGGTTAAATTTAGAACCCAGCAGAGAGCTTCTAGTTTAAATTTCACAATAAGTCAGAGCCTAGCAGCAGCAAAGAGCTTTAATTTAAACCAAATCAGAATATAACTTAGCATAAAAGGCAAAACAGGGTCAGTATTCTTTAAGCAACAAATAAAGTCTTCTAGAGACCTTTACAAAGAGGCCTTCTACCTAGGGGGCAAGAGACCTGTGAAACATTTTCAATAGGTGTTAACGCCAGGTGGCAGGTCAAAAGGCCATTTGAAAGACTCCTTCTATCCAAGCAAGGACTGTTAATCATCCAGGAAGTTGGTCACAGCTTACCTCAGAAGCACAGGACAGGATACTGTGTAGCAGCCCTCTTTTAATAAGTGTTATTTCCCTTCCTCCCTCACCAACACCCACCCAACCCTGGGATAATCGTAGCTTTATAGGTACTTACACATCTTAAAGGAAAGGAGGTGCTCTCAGGTGCAGCTCGTTATCCAAATCAGTCATACACTAAGGACCTGAGATTAATTAAGCTTCTGGTGAACAAGGTATATTAAACGTATTAGGTACAATTTTATTAGTATTAGTATCCACATCAACCCTTAGTAAGTAAAGAACATAAAGATCTAAACACAAGCTTAAAACTAAGATGCAGACAGCAGTCCAGCAGCAAGATGGGGGCTTTCCAGTCTATTGCACTGAGTGCAGAGCCGGCCCGTCCATTGAGCAAGAATGTTTTTTGCACAGGGCCCCGTGTTTCAGGGGGCCCCGTGCAAAAAACATTCTACATCAGCCCAAGTAGATTAAAAAAAATGGCTGCTGCTGCTGCTGCCACCGTGGCAGCAGCAGAATCAAGCGTCCCGCCACGGGGCCCCCCCTGCCCGGCAGAGCCTCCCTGCAGCATCAGCTCCCGAGTCCCAAAGCGCGGGCTTTCAGAGCCGCGAAGGGAGAGCTTCTCTGACCTCTCGCGGCTCTGTTAAGCCCGCCGGGGCTGATGGGAAATCCCATCAGCCCCGGTGGGATTAACAGATCCGCGAGAAAGGGAAATGAAAGCCCGCGCTTTGGGACTCGGGAGCTGATGCTGCAGGGAGGCTCTGCCGGGCAGGGGGGGGGGCCCTGCGGTGGGACACTTGATTCTGCCGCTGCCACGACAGCAGTGGCAGCAGCAGCCACAGCAGGTTTGTTTTTTTTAAATCTACCTGGGATGATGGGGGGAGGGGGGTTAGGAATGGTAATGAGCTATGGGGGGGTTAGGACTGGTAATAGGCTATGGGGGGCTAAGACTGGAAGTGGGCTGATGGTGGGTTAGGACTAGTAATGGGTTATGGGGAGCTAGGACTGAAAATTGGCTGATGGGGGGGTTAGGACTGGTAATGGGCTATGGGGGGGCTAAGATTGGAAATGGGCTGAGGGGGGGTTAGGACTGGTAATAGGCTGATGGGGCTAAGACTGGAAATGGGCTGATGGGGGGGCTAGGACTGGAAATGGGCTGATGGGGGTGTTAGGACATAATGGGCTATGGGGGGGCTAAGACTGGAAATGGGTTGATGGGGGTTAGGACGTAATGGGCTATGGGGGGCTAGGACTGGAAATGGGCTGATGGGGGGGTTAGGACTGGTAATGGGCTATGGGGTGCTAAGACTGGAAATGGGCTGATGGGGGGTTAGGACTAGTAATGGGCTATGGGGGAGCTAGGACTGGAAATGGGCTGATGGGGGGGTTAGGACTGGTAATGGGCTATGGGGGGGCTAGGACTGGAAATGGGCTGATGGGGGGGTTAGGACTAGTAATGGGCTATGGGGGTGCTAAGACTGGAAATGGGCTCCCTCCCCTCTTGTCCCTTGCCTATTCTTTCCCCACCCCCCATCGCGTCTCCTCCTCTGTCCCTCACACACTCTCAAACCTGGTCTTCCTTCTCACTAATAACCTCTGCTGAACTCCATCAACTTATCTCCTCCTCTAATAAGACCTTTTGTTCCCTAGACCCTATCCCTTCGACTTGGTTGTTGGATCCATCTCTAGCACTTCTTCCTCCTCTCCTCTCTATGCTCAACTCTGGTCTTACTTCAGGCATCTTTCCCCGCTCCTGGAAGCACGCAGTAATTCGCCCTATTCTTAAAAAACCCTCTCTTGATCCTATGATTCCTTCACACTATCGTCCAGTCTCTAATCTTTGCTTCGTTTCTAAACTCTTGGAAAAATTTGTATTTGCTCAACTCTCTCACCACTTGGATGATATCAATTTTCTTCACCCACGTCAATCTGGTTTCCGTCAGGGTCACAGTGTGGAAACTATTCTTCTTGCCTTCACTAACGCTCTACACGTAGCGCACGATTGTGGTGACATCTCGGTGGCGGTTGCACTTGATCTATCAGCTGCTTTTGACCTTGTTGATCACTCCCTCCTTCTTCTCCGTCTTCAAGAGGCGGGCCTTTGTCACACGGTACTTCATTGGTTTCACTCTTTTCTCTCTTCACGTTCCTGTTCAGTTCTTTCCTCTTCCCCCTCCGTCCCTCCCTCTGATCCTTTTCCTTTGGTATGTGGCGTTCCACAAGGCTCTGTACTTGCCCCTCTTCTTTTTAACCTTTTTCTTGCCCCCCTCACCCTTCAGATCCAGCAAACTGGGATCAGTGCCTTCTATTACGCCGATGATATTGTTCTCCTTCACCATACTTCCCAATCTCACCCTGATCTCTCTCCTCTTAACTCCTGTCTCACCGTGGTTGCTAGTTGGTTGTCACAAAACTGTCTTCACCTTAATCTCGCAAAGACCACAGCTATTTGGTTCTCTCGTAGTGGTTCCCCTCCCTCTCTAGCCCCTTCTTTTTCAGGTTCTTCCTTCCCATTAGTTTCTTCTTTCCGCTACCTTGGCGTTATTTTCGATTCTCACCTTTCTTTTCATGTTCATATCTCTCATGTCACTAAAACTTCCTTCTTTTTCTTACGTCAAATTCGTGCTGTTCGGCCTTTTCTCACTCCTTCTGCACTCGCCACTTTACTTCTCTCTTTGGTTCTATCCCGTGTCGATTTTGCTAATTCCCTTTTTCTTGGTCTCCCTAAGTCTCAACTATACCGCCTTCAACGTATTCAATACACTGCCGCTCGCATCGTCACCCATTTTTCCATTCGCAATCATGTCTCACCTCTTCTCTTCCGTCTCCATTGGCTGCCCCTACCTTTTCGTTTTCACTACAAACTGCTTACTCTGGTCCATCGAGCTTTCCATACTAACACCCCGCAATATTTGGCCGATCTCCTCACCTATCACACTCCTAGACGCACACCTCGTTCATTTCACCTCAACCGCCTCACTCTTCCTTCCCCTTCTTCAGCGCACCTCCAATCTACCCGTTCTTCGGCCTTCTTTTTCACAGCTCCTGCCCTCTGGAATTCCCTTCCCCCCTCCCTCCGGCTTGAACCTCACCATCCTACCTTTAAATGTAATCTAAAAACCCACCTCTTCTCCCTTGCCTTCGACCTTCCCTCCCCTTTTGTATGAGCTATCTCTTACATTGTCTATGTTGTGCTCTTTAACCCCCCTCTCTCCTATTAAGATTGTATTTCTCTTCCTCTTTTCTGGCTATGGTTTTTATGATTGTTTTTATTTGTTTTCTTTGATTGTTTTTATGTGATATTTATATTGTAAACCGCTCTGATCTTCTTGAACGGGCGGTATATCAAATTTTAATAAACATAAACATAATAAACATAAACATAAATGGGCTGATGGGGGTTAGGACTAGTAATGGGCTATGGGGGAGGCTAGGACTGGAAATGGGCTGATGGGGGGTTAGGACTGGAAGTGGGCTGATGGGGGCTTAGGGCTGATAATGGGTTATGGGGGGCTTAGGACTGGTAATGGGCTCTGGGGGGGCTAGGACTGGTAATGGGCTGGGGGGGTTGCTAGGACTGGACAGGGGCTGAGTGGAAGGAGGGCTTGAACTGCAAAGAGCTGTGGGGGCCCGGGGCTTGGAATGGAAATGGGCTGAGTGGAAGGGGGGTCTTGAACTGTAAATAGCTGATGGGGAGAGGGGCTTGGAATGGAAATGGGCTGTGAGGGGAGGGAGCTAGGACTGGAAATGGGCTGAGTGGGGGGGCTAGGACAGGAAATGGGCAGATGGAGGGGCTAGGATAGGACTGGAAATGGGCTTTTGGGGGGTGCTAAGATTGGAAATGGGCTGTGGTGGGGGCTTGGATTGAAATGGACTTATGGAGGGGCTAGAACTGGAAGTAGGCTCATGGGGGGCTTGGATTGGAAATGGCCTGAGGGGAGCTAGGATTTGACATGGGTTGATGGTGGGGCTAGGAAAGGACTAGAAATGGGCTGATGGGGGGCTGGGATTGGAAATGAGCTGATGGAGGGACTCAGGACTGGAAATGGATGGGGGAGCTAGGACTGGAAATGGGCTGATGGTGGGGCTAGGATAGGATTGGAAATGAGCTTATGGAGGGCTAGGACTGGAAATGGGCTTATGGGGGGCTAGGACTGGAAATGGGCTGATGCGGGGACTAGAAGGGAGCGGATGCTGGGTGGGGCTGGAACTAGAAGGGAGCTGATGTTGGGAGAGGATTAGAATGGGATGGAGCTGGGAGAGTGAAATGGAGAGGGGAAAAATATTTTGTGTGGGAGGGAAGACAGTTGGCCGGATATTGGGAGAGTAAGTGTGGATTGAGGATGCAGGGGTAAAATTTGAGTGGATGAAATAGGAATGAGGAAAGAGCAAAAGGAGAAAGATTAGTATGCTAAAGCAGATATAGAAAGAGAATGGAAAAAAAACTAGAAGAGAGAAGAAAGGACAAATGGACAGCAGACGATGGAGATTTAGCAGAAGACACGAAGAAACCAGCAGAAAGTGGCTGGAGCAATAGCAACTGAAAAAAATGCACAAAAGGTAGAAAAATATCTCTTTATTTTGAATTTATTAACTGGAATATGTCAGCTCTGGGAAATGTGCATCATTAACGTCTGCGCTTTGTTTAGTACAAGAGGAAATTAATTTATAGTTTTATTTCTACAGTGTTGTTTTACATTCCAAGTATGGCTTTTGGGGTTCCCAGTTTAATTATTGTCTTCCTGTTTCTAAATTGTGATTCCTTGTTTGGTGATGGTCTATGTTCTGCATGTGTAACTGAGCTGAGGTATTCTGTTTATGTAATTCCTATTTGACATTGCCTCTTGTTCTCTTTCCCCAGTAGGTCATGTATTGTTATTCTCTGAAATGTATTGGTTTAATATTTGCAGTGTTTCCTTTTGATAGGTAGGGTATGGTGCTTTGTGAGTCCTGATAGTGCTGTTAGGATACGGTGGGTTTGCTATGGGTTCTAAATGGGCAGTGTTTGTAGTAGTTCCTAATCTGCTTGGCGGTTGGCACTGGATTATAGTAACGTAGAAATCTTTTAGTCTTTCTTTATCCATACACACATTAAGAGGCATGTTTGCTAAAAGTTAGTGTATGGTAACATTATGCAAATATTTATGCAAATGAGTCCCCCTATGCAAATGAGGCCCCGCACCGAGTCTCCACACATGGCCCCGCACCCCCCTTGTACTGCCCCTCATTGAGTGTCACATGTATGATTTTCTCCCAGTTGGTGAGAGGTCTTACATGTGCACTAGGTGCAAGGAGCTCTTTGCTCTCAGGGAACGAGTCCTCTAGAGGCTAGAGTATCAGACTTGGAAGACATAAGAAAGACAGAGAGGTACATAGATGAGACCTACAGGAATATAGTCCTGAAGTCCCACCTCCACTCTGGCAACATCCCTGTTGCCATGGAGGAGAGAGGTCACATGACAGGAGAGCATCACCCTGGTGTGGCAGGAAGTGATCCTGTAACTAGGACCTGTCCTCCATGTGATGTAAAACCCTCTCACACCGAGGAAGTTTCTCCAGGGCCATGTGCCCATGAGGGAAAGGTTAGGACAGCCGTTATAGTTGGTGATTCGACCAGTAGGCATGGGTGGCTGGTGGCTGGTGGATGTGAGGATCGCCAGGTAACATGCCTGCCTGGTGCGAAGGTAGCGGACCTCACGCGCCACCTAGATAGTGCTGGGGAGGAGTTTGCTGTCTTGGTACATGTCGATACCAATGACATAGGGAAATGTGGTAGGGAGGTTCTGGAGACTAAATTTAGGCTTTTAGGTAGGAAGTTGAAATCCAGAACTTCCAGGGTAGCATTCTCCGAAATGCTTCCCGTTCCACGCGCAGGACCTAAAAAGCAGGCAGAACTCCGGAGTCTCAATGCGTGGATGAGACAATGGTTTTGGATTTGTTAGGAAGTGGGGAACATTCTGGGGAAAGGAGGGGCTCTTCCAAAGGGATGGGCTTCACCTTAACCGGGATGGAACCAGGCTGCTGGCATTATCTTTAAAAAGGAGATAGAGCAGCTTTTAAACTAGATAATAGGGGAAAGCCGACAGTTGCACAAGAGCGAATGGTTCGGAAGAATGTATCCTTGAAGGATACTACCAAAAGCAGAGAGGTTCCAAAAAAGAGTAAAGTAGCCCAAATGCCCTTGAGTATGGAGCAGACAGAGCTTAAAGATTCCAAATTACCCATTCCTACCAATAGCCAAATTAATAAGAATAAAATACAGTCTCTAAAATGCTTGTATGCAAATACTAGAAGTCTAAAAAATAAGATGGGAACGTTAGAATATATAGCACTAAATGAGAGGTTAGATATAATTGGAATCTCAGAGACATGGTGGAAGAAGGACAACCAGTGGGACACTGTGATACCTGGGTACAAACTATATCGTAATGATAGAGCTGATCAAATTGGTGGAGGAGTTGCGCTCTATGTTAGAGAGGGCATTGAGTCAGAAAGGATTAAAGTTTTGCAGGAAACAAAATTTGCTGTAGAATCTCTATGGATTGAAATTCCATGTAGAAAGAGGAAGGCGATGGCAGTGGGGGTGTACTATCGACCGCCTGGCCAGAATGAACAAATGGATGATGAAATGCTCAAAGAAATCAAGGAAGCTAACAAAAGTTACAGCACAGTAATAATAATGGGTTATTTCAATTACTGCCGGTATCGACTGGGTCAGTGTTACGGCAGGACATGCTAGGGAGATAAAGTTCCTAGATGAAATAAATGACTGCTTCTTGGAGCAGCTGGTTCACGAACCGACCAGAGGGGAAGCCATATTGGACCTAGTCCTTAGTGGAACACCAGATCTGGTGCAAGAGATAAGGGTGTTGGGGCCACTTGGCAATAGTGATCATAGCATGATCGCGTTTGATTTAATTAGTGGAGGAGAGATAATAAGGAAATCCACAGTACTACCTTTTAACTTTCGAAAGTGAGGCTATGATAAAATGAGGAAAATAGTTAAGAAAAAACTAAAACGAGCAGTTGCAAAGGTTAAAAACTTACATCAAGCTTGGATGTTGTTGAAAACTACTATCTTGGAAACCCAGACCAGCTGTATTCCACGCTTTAAGAAAAGTGGAAGGAAGTCCAAAAAATTGCCAGTATGGTTTAAAGGTGAGGTCAGAGAGGCTGTTGTTGCCAAAAAAGCATCTTTCAGGAAATGGAAAAAAGAGCCAAACGACAAAACCTGGAAACAGCACAAGCACTGGTAAGTTAAATGCAAGGAATTGATAAGGCAGGCAAAGGGAGAATTTGAGAAGAAGCTTGCTGCGGAAGCAAAAACATGTAATAAAGATTTTTTCAAGTACATTAGTAGCAAAAAACCTGTGAAAGAGTCAGTTGGTCCATTAGATGATAGAGTGGTTAAAGGGGCACTAAGGCGACAAGGCGATAGCGGAGAGACTGAATGAATTCTTTGCTTCGGTCTTTACTGAGGAAGATGTAGCGATGTTACCCGTGACTGAAGTGGTATTCAAAGGTGTGGAAGAATTGAAGGAAATATCGATACATCAGGAAGATGTATTACAACTATTAGATAAACTGAAGAGTAGCAAATCATCTAGGCCGGATGATATAAATCCAAGGGTGTTGAAAGAACTGAAATGTGAGATTGCAGACCTGCTATTAGTAATCTGTGAACTATCATTAAAATCATCTGTAATACCTGAAGATTGGAAGATGGCGAACATAACACCAATTTTTGAAAAGGGGTTCCAGGGGTGATCCGGGAAACTACAGACCGGTGAGCCTGAAGTCAGTACCGGGAAAAATGGTAGAAACCATCATAAAGAACAAAATTGTTGAACATGTAGATAGTCATGGCTTAATGGGAGATAGCCAATATGGCTTTAGACAAGGAAGACCTTGTCTTACTAATCTGTTATGTTTTTTTGAAGGTGTGAATAAACAGGTAGACAAAGGTGAGTCGATTGATATAGTGTATTTGGACTTTCAGAAAGCCTTTGACAAGGTCCCTCATCAAAGACTTTTGGCAAAACTAAAGAGTCATGGGATAGGAGGCAGTGTACTATTGTGGATCAGGAACTGGTTAAAAGATAGAAAGCAGAGGGTAGGGCTAAATGGCCAATTTTCCCAATGGAGAAAGGTAAATAGTGGTGTACCCCAGGGATCTGTGCTGGGTCCGCTGCTTTTTGACATATTCATAAATGACCTGGAAAAGGGAATAATACGTGAGGTTATCAAATTTGCAGATGACACAAAACTATTTAAAGTTGTTAAAACCCAAGAGGATAATGGAAAATTGCAAGAGGATCTTGATAAATTGGAAGACTGGGCATGAAAATGGCAGATGAAATTTAATGTAGACAAGTGCAAAGTTATGCACCTAAGAAAGAACAACCCAAACTATGGTTACGCAATGCAAGGTTCCACATTGGGAAAAACCACCCAGGAAAAAGATTTAGGCGTCATTGTGGATAACATGTTAAAACCCTCCGCCCAGTGTGCAGCGGTGGCCAAGAGAGCAAATAGAATGCTAGGTATCATAAGGAAAGGAATGGAAAATAGAACAAAGGATATTATAATACTTCTGTATCATTTCATGGTGCGACCACACCTTGAATATTGTGTGCAATTCTGGTCGCCATATCTTAAAAAGGATATAGCATTATTAGAAAAGGTACAGAGAAGAGCCACCAAAATGGTAAAGGGGATGGAAGGCTACTCCTATGAGGAGAGGCTGAAAAGGTTAGGCCTCTTCAACCTGGAAAAGAGACGGCTGAGGGGAGATATGATAGAAGTTTATAAATTAATGAACGGAGTGGAACAGGTAAACATAGATTGATTGTTTAGATTATCAGAATATAGAAAGACTAGGGGACATGCAATGAAGCTACAGGGTAAACTTTTTAAGACTAATAAAAGAAAATATTTTTTCACTCAATGTGTAATCAAACTCTGGAATTTGTTACCGGAGGATGTAGTAAAGGCTGTTAGTGTAGCTGGGTTTAAAATAGGTTTGGACAAGTTCCTGGGGGAAAGGTCAGTAAACCTAAGAAGGGACCCAGGATATTAATGCTTGACCCAATACAAGCATTGTGGAACCTGTGTCTTTTGGGGAAACTGCTAGGTACGTATGACCTAGATTGGTCACTGTTGGAAACAGGATACTGGGCTTGATGGACCTTGGTCTGACCCAGTATGGCATATTTTATGTTCTTATGTTCTTATGTAAACCGCTGTGACTAGTAGATTCAGCGGTACAAAAGATTTGTTAAATAAATAAATAAAAATAAATAAAATAAGCCCAGCCTACATCAGTAGGCACAGCATTACACCCTGCTGCAGCACAGTCTCCTACCCAATCAGCACCTACCTTTGGGACCTCTCCCCCCACAAATCAACTCCCCCAGAGCCCTCCTGAATCAAGAACCCATGAAGCCAGACCAGTCTCCCAAAGCCAGACCCCACCATCCAGAGAATAATCCCAGCTATGATAGCCTGCCCCGACCTTCCTCCTGGGCTACTTAGAAGACCAGTCTCCCTGGTATCAACTGGAAAGGGCAGGAGAGATCTTTAATGCAGTTCAAAATGGTGGCTTTGAAGCCTAGCAATAGTCTCATGGCACTACTGCTAGACTTTTACCATAATGGTTGCATGCAAGACTACCTCCAGGGTTCAAAGCCGTCATTTTTAAGCTGGGTGGCAGTGGGGCATGGGGGAGCTGTAGAAATAAAAATGAAAAATTAGATACTACAAGTGGTGGATTTATGTCCCCAGTTGCCCTTAGCAGGTCATTCCGTTTTCCTGTCCCCCAAGACTCACTAGCCATTTGGTTCCCTCCTACAATGACAGAGCTGCTCAAAAGCAGTCATTAGAACTTGCTTCCATATTGCTGCTGGTCCATCAGGGTGGTCATTCTTAGGCCCTTGTCTTCTCCGGGAGGGGGGGTCATGGGGGCCACCGGAGGTGGAATTGTTCTCTGGTTGGTGGGTTCTGTTTTTTACAGGAGTCTTGATGTGGGGGAAAAGTTATGGCTTTGCAGGGGGGGGGGGAGTGTCTTGATTCAGGGAAGCACTGGTTTTGGGGGGGTGTCAATTCATTCAGGTGGGAGCTGTCCTGAAGAGGGATGCTAATCAGGGGTGCTATACTGTGGCAAGGGCTATTGCTGTGCTTACCGATGTGAGCTGAGCTTAGGGGGAGGGTTGGTGCTGGGGAGGGAAGGAATCTATTCTGGGCGTGGATGTGGCTGTGCACCACCAGATGACATTTGTCTTCCTTTTAACCTTTTTTATTCCGCTGGACCCGCGTTCCATGACTTGTCAGGTAGTGTGGGTACACCCATGCTATCTGTCCAGCCATGGAATGGAGGCCCATGCTGTAAGGGCCTGTCCTGAGCAATAATTGCAGGGCAAATACTGGCTACTTACTGCTGAGGCTTTGCACGTACCACGCGTTCAATTTTTCACATAAAGCTCTATAGGTGTAAACCTTACCCACTTTATTTATTTATTTATTTAACATTTTTTATATACCGCACTATTCATCATCAGTGCGGTTTACATTGAACAACAACATACCTGTCAGTACATGACTGATCTAGGTTTACAGATAACAGGGAAAATCAACTGGGTGTGAACTGGGGAATAACTATCTAAATAATTATACATAATTATATATACATTGAATAGGTTACAACAAGATTTGATATTTGATAAGAATACAGTGTTTTCACATTTTGATCTTTTGTTCTGGGTTGTTGTTATGTGTAGTAGTTTTCTGAGTAATACGGGAGCCGGTTTTATTGTGTGTATGGTAGCTTGAAGTGTAAAGTGAATAAATAGTGCTTGATGGACTTTCTAAATTGAGTGATATCCCTGATTGATCTGATGTTTGGAGGTAGTCTGTTCCAGCACTGGGGAGCATAGGACACAAAAGCTCTGTTAGTAGTTTGTTGTAGTAAAAGCGCCCCTTAGCATGTACAAACCATCTACAAAGACATACTACTCGTATGGACCGGCAATTTCTCCAGGACCAAGCAGGAAGTCAGTCCTCATATATGGGTGTCATCGGCGCCGATGAAGCCCCAGCGGAGCATTTCCCCAGCTTTCCATGAAAGCCTTTGGGAATGCATGCGCGGTTCCCTTCCCGCCTAAAGGTGCCATCTTACCTCAGTCTCTTTTTTTCCGAGAAGCCCATCGGACGTGTGTCCTGTTCTCCCAGATAAAAGTGATTTTTTCTTCGGCGATTTTTCACCGGCTCGATGCCGGTTCCCCTCCCGCCGGGTTCGGTACACCGGTATCAAGCCCGTTTCTTTCTTTTTCGGTTTTTGCCCTTCGTGGCTGGCGTTCGCGCCCTTTTTTCATTTTTCCCTGGAAGGCTGGTCTTTTGACCTCGCTGGGGCTTTTTTTTCCCCGATGGCTTCCAGTGGTTTCAAAAAGTGTGATCGGTGTAAGAAACTTATGTCTCTCACCGACACACACGACTGCTGCCTTCGGTGCCTCGGCCCTGACCACGACCCCGAGTCGTGTGTGCCATGTGGGAAGATGTCTTCCAAGGCACTCAAAAGTCGACAGCATCAGAAGGAAAGGTTTTTCTCGGACTCTGCCTCCGGCCGGGCCCGGACCTCATCTGAGACCTCGACATCTCGGGATTCCGATCCCGAGCGCCGTTGAAGCTCCTCGGACAGGGGTCCCCTGACCGGGAATGCAAGAGGAAGAAGTGGCTCGTGAGGGCGGCGTCGGAGGAGGTCCCTGGTCCCTCAAGGGCCAGGTCTAAGACCCCCAACCGCCGTCCCGGACCCGTGGACCAAGAGAAGCCTGCCAAAGTTCCTCGTGTGGAGCCGGAGTCTGCTGGACACATAAGCCCCGTAGTCCTCGTGGACTCTCCTCCCAGAGAGCCAACGTCGGGCCCGGCGCCGCCGGGGCCCGAGTCTGTGGCTGCTGCGTCTCCCGAGCTGAGTCTCAGGATGACAGCCTTGGAGTGCAGATTGTCTGCCTTCATGGAGCAGCAGCGGGCACTGATGGCCAGCCTGTCTGGTGCATCTGCCCCGACCACCGGGACGTCGACTTCGAAGTCAACCCCGGAGACCGAGCCGCTACTCGAGACTCTCGTTGCTCGAAGTCGTCCTCGGTCGAGGTCTCCCTCGACCTCCCATTTGGGACCGAGGGTGTCGACGCCGGTGCCCCCAGCATTGGGGCGGGTTCCTCGGGGCCCCGCGGGGTCGGACCCTGACTCCTCCTCGGATGAGTCCGCCTGGGAGACGGAGGACGAGGAGTCTCCCGATACTTTTAAGACTCAGTGCGTCCCATCAGACTCACCGCAGTCTGAGCCCCGGAGTAGATCCCCTCTGGAGGACACTAGGTTCTCGGAGTTCGTCCGGGATATGGCCGCTGCCTTGGCTATCCCTGCCTATCCTGAGGAAGAGTCTCGAGCCGAGGAGCTCGATGCTGTGCAGTATGACTCTCCTCCGAAGGAGGCCTTTACTGTCCCGGTTCCTCCAATGCTGGAACGGCTCCTCTTCCGGATGTGGGAGGCACCGGCCTCGGCACCGGTTTTGAGCAAGCGAGTCGATTCCATCTATCGACTCCGCAAAAGCCCTGGTTTCCAGAAAGCACAGCTACCACACCATTCCATGGTTGTGGAATCGGCCATGCATCGTCTGAAGAGCCAGAAGATGCACTCCGCAGTGCCCCCCCGGCAGGGAGGCCCGCAACCTCGATGGCGTCAGTAGGAAGTGCTTCCAGGGGTCTATGCTTGCTTGCCGTGTCCAGTCTTACCAGCTGTACATGGGCATGTACTTGCGAGACCTGGCCAAGGAATTGGCCGGATTCTCTGCTGGTCTCTCCGGGGAACCCTTGCAGAGATTTAAGACCTTGTCCTCGGGGATTCGGGAATGCTCAAAGTTCATTTCCCGCGCCGCCTACGATGGCTTCGAGGCTTTGGCCCGAGTTGCGGCTACCGGCATCGCAGCTCGACGCCAGGCGTGGCTGCAGTCATCGGACCTCGAGCCATGGGTTCAGGACAAGTTGGTCGATGTCCCCTGCCGAGGTGAGAACCATTTTGGCAAACCTGTGACCGAGAAGGCCGCTCAGCTCGAGACCGAGCACCTTACCCGGACAAGGCTGTCGAGGAAGACCTCTGCCCCTTCACATAAAAAGAAGGGCTCGGGTAAAAAATCCTTTTACCCGAGGAAGGGCACTGCCTACAAACAGTACCCTCAGTATCAGGCTACCCAAGCTGCCCCCAGGGTCAGCAAGCCAAGGGCCAGGGTAATGGGCCCCGTAGGCAGAGGACCCCCAAGCCTTCTGCCCCTGCTTCCACTCAGCAGGGTGGGGGTTTTTGACTCCTTGAGCATAGCCACTCCGTCCCTGCTTTCCCAGCCCTGCACAGGCGGTCGCCTTGTACTCTTTGCCCACCAGTGGCCTCTCATTACCACCGACAGTTGGGTGCTGGACATAGTCCAAAAGGGCTATGCCCTGCATTTTCATCAACTGCCTCCTCCTTACTTCCCAGGGGAGCCCTTGAGGCCTCCCCTGCACACAGACCTTCTCCTTCGAGAGCTCCAAGGTCTGTTGGTGGACAGGGCGGTGGAGCCTGTGCCTCCCCACTTGCAAGGTCACGGATTCTACTCCAGGTATTTCCTGGTACCCAAAAGGACCGGTGGCCTTCGACCCATTCTGGACCTCAGGAACCTCAACAAGTTCCTAGAGAGAGAAAAGTTCAAGATGCTTACTCTTGGAACACTTCTGCCCTACCTCCAGCAGGGAGATTCGCTATGCTCCTTAGATCTAAAGGATGCGTACACTCACATCCTCATTCATCCAGACCACAGAAAGTACCTCAGGTTCATTGTGGGAGGAAACCATTATCAGTACAGAGTACTACCTTTTGGCCTGACCTCCGCTCCCAGGGTCTTTACCAAGTGCCTGGCAGTGGTTGCGGCCTACCTGAGAAATCAAGGCATCTTTGTCTTTCCCTATCTGGACGACTGGCTCATCAGGGGTCAAACGTCCCTGGAGGCCAGACAAGCCACCCTCAGAACCATTGCTCTGCTTCAAAACGTGGGCTTTGTCATAAACTTCGCAAAGTCCACTTTGCTCTCCTCCCAGAACTTGGAGTTCATAGGGGCAAGGTTGGATTCTCAACTGCCAAAGGCATTCTTGCCAGAAGACAGGGCTCAAAGACTGATGGACATGGCCAAACAGTTTCTAAACAGGTCCCTGGTCTCCGCCAGACTCTGCCTCAGGCTTCTGGGCCACATGGCTTCGACAGTGCATGTGACTCTCAATGCCAGGCTCCATATGAGGCCTGCACAGTGGTGCCTTCGGACTCAGTGGTCTCAGGCCACAGGCCGCCTAAGAGACAGGATAAGGGTGTCCAGACCCCTTTTGGCCTCCCTCAGCTGGTGGCTACATCCACCCAATCTGCTGAAGGGGATGCCCTTCCAAATGCCAGAATGCTCAGTGGTTCTCACCACTGACGCCTCTCTGCAGGGCTGGGGTGCTCATTGTCTGGACAAGTGCACTCAAGGCCTCTGGTCTCCCTGGGAGGCGGCCCAACAGATCAATCTCCTAGAACTTCGAGCTATCCACTTAACTCTCAAGGCTTTTTCTCCGGCTCTAGCTCACCGCTCAGTCTTGATTCAAACAGACAACCAGGTAGCCATGTTTTATGTGAACAAACAGGGCGGGACTGGGTCAAAGCTCCTTTGTCGGGAGACTGAAGACCTTTGTTCCTTTGCCCTAAAGCACAACATGCTTCTCAAGGCGGTGTACCTTCCAGGCCAGGAGAACTGCCTGGCCGACCGGTTGAGCAGAATTCTGCAGCACCACGAGTGGCAGATGCATCCCTTGGTCGTTCAGAAGATCTTCCTGAAGTGGGGTCTCCCTTGGATAGATCTCTTTGCCAGTCCGCTGAACAAGCAACTGCCCAAGTTCTGCTCCAGGCAACTGCATCCTTTGAGAATAGCACCAGATGCTTTTCTGATGTCCTGGTCTCAGGGCCTCCTGTATGCGTTTCCTCCCACGCCCTTGGTGGCCCGAACTCTTTTCAAGACTCTTCAGGACAAGGCCTCGGTCCTGCTGGTATCTCCCAGGTGGCCGAGGCAGCCTTGGTTTCCACTTCTGCTTCAACTGGCAGTGGATTCCCCACTACATCTGGGGTTGCAGCCCGACCTTCTCTCACAGGAGCAGGGTTCCCTTCTGCACCCCAAACTCAAAGCTCTCAATTTGATGGCCTGGAGGCTGCAAGGGTAGTTTTGGCTCCCTGGGGCCTGCCTCAGGAAGTTGAGGAGGTTGTCCTATCCTCTAGGAAACAGTCCACTAGGAAAACCTATGCCCTCAAATGGAAGAGGTTTTCTGTGTGGTGTCAGCTTCGTACAGAGGATCCTTTCTCCTGTACTGTGCCAGTAGTGCTTCAGTACTTACTGCACTTATCAAATCAGGGACTTAAGTCCAATTCTGTTTGGGTCCACCTCTCAGCTCTAGCAGCTCACCACTCACTGGTGGAGGGACCTTCTCTGTCAGGTCACCCCTTGGTGTCCCGCTTTCTCAGGGGCTTGCTTTTGCTCAAGCCCCCCATTCGTCCTCCTGCCCCTGAGTGGGAGCTGAATGTGGTCTTGCAGCAACTGACTCACCCACCCTTTGAGCCGATGGCTACTTGCCCTCTACGCTTCCTTTCCTGGAAGACTCTCTTCCTGATAGCCCTCACCTCGGCTAGGCGAGTGAGTGAGCTTCAGGCCCTGGTCTGTGATAGACCTTACACCAGGATTTATAGGAACAGGGTAGTTCTTAGGACTCATCCAAAGTTCCTCCCCAAGGTTGTCTCCTCTTTCCACCTCAACCAGGAGGTGGTTCTTCC
This sequence comes from Ichthyophis bannanicus, assembly GCA_033557465.1. Classification (NCBI taxonomy): domain Eukaryota; kingdom Metazoa; phylum Chordata; class Amphibia; order Gymnophiona; family Ichthyophiidae; genus Ichthyophis; species Ichthyophis bannanicus. The sequence goes on from CM066037.1 coordinate 487,052,491, forward strand.
AACATTCTTCCCTAGGCCTCATGCTAGTCAGGCTGAAGCAGTCCTGCATACCCTGGACTGTAGGAGGGCCTTATCCTTCTACCTTGACCGTACACAGGGACATAGAAGGGCTACTCAGCTCTTCGTCTCATTTGACCCCAATAAGTTGGGGTTGGCTGTGTGCAAGCGTACCTTGTCCATCTGGGTGGCTGACTGTATCACCTGGGCTTACAAGGCAGCTGACCTTCCTTTGCAGGGTAGGGTCACGGCCCATCGTGTCAGGGCAATGGCTGCCTCAGTGGCTCATCTACGCTCTGTGCCCTTGGTAGACATCTGCAGGGCTGCAACTTGGTCTTCAAGCCAGACTTTTGCGGCCCATTATTGTCTGGAGAGGGAGTCCCGTAGGGACAGTGCTTTTGGCCAAGCAGTACTCCGGAATCTCTTTGAGGTTTAGGCAACTCCTGCCCTCTGTTGGGCTACCGGTGGAGGTTGTGTCCTTGAAAAGCCTTTCTTTGATGCTGTGACTAGAGGGAGTTCTCTTGTTCAGCCTGGGTTCCTGGTAGCCCAGAGCTAGGGAGTCACCCATATGTGAGGACTGACTTCCTGCTTGGTCCTGGAGAAAGAGTAGTTACTCACCTGTAACAGGTGTTCTCCAGGAGCAGCAGGAATCAGTCCTCACAACCCTCCCTCCTCCCCTTGGAGTTGCAGTTGTACATAGTTTGTTTTACATTTTTGTGTGCTGTTCTTAGCTATGTCATTTGACTGAGGTAAGATGGCACCTTTAGGCAGGAAGGGAACCGCGCCTGCGTGCCAGCATTCCCAAAGGCTTTCATGGAAAGCTGGGGAAATGCTCCGCTGGGGCTTCATCAGTGCCGATGACACCCATATGTGAGGAATGATTCCTGCTGCTCCTGGAGAACACCTGTTACAGGTGAGTAACTACTCTATCTGGTTTTGAATCTATAGGCGTGATGCATTAAAGAATTTTTCTTATTTTGCATCTACGAGAAAAATGTTTAGTACACATCGTCTCTTATATTTATGTACTGTTGCTCTGTCACAGAGAACTTTTGATTCTGAACCTCTCTCTGTACTGTATTATTCATCTCGCTTAGAACTGCTGCATTTACATTAAGATTCTGTGATAGTGAAATATTTATAGGGTGAAGGTTATGGATTATATAAATATTATAGATTTGTATTCTAATTTGCTCTATTAAATCAATTACTCATTTTCTTCAGATAGTTACAAAGTAGTCAAAATTGGGAAAAATTAATATGTACTTTCCAATTTCATAACCAGTTAATGTTACAAACAATATTAAAGAATATGAGCTGTAATAAATGGTTTAGTTATCTTTGCTGTTTTCTTCTGTGCGATAATTTATTATTCCTACAAATATTAAAATATTGTAAACTGCTGCATATATTATGCAGCAAAGCCTCATAACCAAGTATTCATGTTTAAACATTATGAATTTATAAGGATTTATTTCTCTGCAGAGACGTGTTTATTGTTTTTATAGCACTGTCATCACAGATTTAGTACTTGAAAATATACATGTTTATTCCTAGAAATAAAAAATGGAAAATGTTGGCTTTGCACTTGGTTTTGTATCTCTCCTGGACACAATGATTTTTCCCCAGGTATGAGGTGAATCTTATAAACCATGTCAAAGACGTTCTTTTGGATTGTGATGGAGAAGAAACCTAAACTCTTTTACATGTCCATATACCGAGGCCCTGAGAAGGTGAGTGGAAGAGTTACCTGAATAAAGTGATCTCATTAACTTTATCCAGATATTTGGTGGAACATATTCAAATATGTTTTCCACTGAATACACCCAGATAAAGTTATGCAGCTAGAATTTAGAGTGGGTATTCCTCATGACCAGGGCTGCAGAGTGACTGCAGAAGTTGGTGAAGTACCAGAAAATTTGCTGCTGCAATGTAGCTCAAAAGCAAGTATTTCAAGATGTTTCGGGAGAATTATATCTGACTCAGTCTCTGGCTTCAAATCTTAACTTGCAACTATTTTATGTGTTCTAGGCTATAAAATGTTAAATACCTCTTTACAGTATCTTTAATGCAGTTCTTAAACCTAGTGTAAAATTAAAATGCTTTCATAAGAACATGAGATATTCCATACTGGGTCAGTCCAAGGTCCATCAAGCCTAGTGTCCTGTTTCCAACAGTGGCCAATCCGGGTCACAAGTACCTAGCAGAAGAAATCAGGAATTAGCAGGTAAAGGTCCCCCCTCCAAGCCACATCAAAAAAAATGTTGGTCTTATAAATAGGGCTTCTGATTTTAGATTTTAACTGATAAATACCATTAAACACCTCTGATGCAAAATAAAAAAAATGAAGATAGGTGTTTGTTGGATAATACCACTTCCCTCAGGTAATTTTTCAGCCCCTCCTAGCTTGTCTTGGATCCTCCACTCAGGTGTTGTGTCTTTTTTGCATTAACGACCTCTAAGTGACATAAACGTACATGATTGATTCCACCAGCGATAGTATCTGTGGTGTGAAAACACCGATAGATGCTGATTTTTTGTACCCCTACATGTAAAATTTATACTTGCCTAGAATAAAAGTCCTACTTATAAAACACAACAGATCCCTACACAGAACCTACAGGTATGCAGAATACCTCGGTCACACACACAGAACACAGAGAGACCTCATGAAATACAAAGTGACCACCCATTAGATATAGAAAAATGCAGACAGAATTTATACTGGATGCCCCAAGATGTCAGACTTTGCATGCAGTGTGAGGCTGGAAAAATTCAAACTGAAATGCATTGTTTTCTGTACTGAGCAAAGTACAGTGGTAAAAGATGTGCACAGCCCCAAAGCTGACCTAATTTGATTGCTAAGTTGAGAATAAAATGGGTTTTTTTTCTACCTTTGTTGTCAGGACATTTTGTCTAATGACATTTCCACATTCCTCATCTGTCTTGTCCTAAAACCTTGTCCAGGGTTATCTTTCCATTTTCTGTTTCTTCTCTCTCCATCTGTCTTCTTCACTTCTTTCCCTGCATCTCTCTAAGATCGATCTTTCACTTTCATAGCTGGATGTTATTCCTTCTGCCTTTCATATAACAGTTCTCAGTCTCCCTTTCTTCACATCTCACCTACCCAGCTTTCCGTCTCCCTGCCCTCATTCCTTCTCCAGTATCCTATTCTCTCGATTCCTACTCCCTTATACTCATTCTTTGTACTCACTTTCTCTGCAGTCTCAAATATTTTTATCTGCCTCTAATCTCCTTACGTGCCCTAGATCCTCCTGATTTTCATGCTCTCCCCCGCCTCCTGCATCTTTCATATCTTTTACCCTCTATCAAGCTTCCTAGTACCCCTCTTTCACCAGCTCCACAGCTTCTCTCTTCGGACTCTTCTCTTTACTCTTTTATCCCTTTAGAGCATTCCTTCCTTTTCCACTGCTTCTCCACTTCTCCCCATTCTTGCTCTAGGACAGGTGTAAATGCAAGCCCCTAGAGTTTGGCACCACTTAGCCCCTATTCTATAAAGGAAAGTAAGTACCCTATTTTTAGGGACCCCCAACATGCCTATCCCGAGCTTATTTGCTTGTACAAAGAAAATTGGGCACCTACTTTTCTTTTAAAATAGAGGCATAAATATAGGTGCCTAGATTTGTCAAGTAGGTGACTATGTGATAGTATTTTATAACTTAGGCGGTAAATCTAGGCTCCACCTGTGCTCTGCTCAGGATCTATCCCTGTGCAGGCCCGCGCTGAAAGAATGCTTGATTGCACTTAGGCATACACTTAGAGGCCGATTCAGCACCCTGCACGTCTGGGCCATCTGGATGTGCAGAAAATGGATGGGGCACATTTGTACCCAATTCTGCAACCGCCGGAGCTATATGTTCCTGCGGTTGCAGGATCAGGACACTTGGATGGTCTGGCATGCACAACATTCTGCACCAGGCTACGTCCAAGTGACTGTTGTCCCCACCGTTCGAGGCTCCGGCTTGTGTGCTGGTTCCGTGGCTCCGGTCACCATGGCCCTGGCACGTCCAGGCTGGGAGCCCAAAGGCTGCCTGCATATAACAACCATTTCCCCACCGCCCGCCCCTCGGCAGGGGCAGCCAGGGCTAGGATCGGGCAGCAGGGCTCTCCTGTGATGACATCATTGTTTTGGGGGGGCTGAATGCTCCGATTGCACTGGTGCCTGGCACTTTTGAGGTGGAATAAGCCAGGCGTCCAAAGTGAGGCCGCTGGACGTACAGAGGCCCAACCTGAACAACCTCTGTACATTTGGGCACTTCAGCCTGCCCCTGCTGTGCCTCCTTGCCACCCACTCCCACCTCCATCCATCGCTCCCTGGAAATAGCCTTGTATGTGCGGGTAGGCCAATGGACAGAATCGGGAGCAGCAGTTGAGTGTGGGTTTTACATCCAAGCCCTTACAACCCCATTATTCGGGGCTCAGAATCGACACCTTACTGAATAACGCCCACCTAAGTGATCATTTAGGCACTTAAGTCCTTTAAAATAGTGACTTAGGCACCTCAATGGCACATATCTTTAGGCGCCTCCCTTACTGAATCAGCCCCATAGTGGTCAGAATTAGAATGCATGCACAACACCTTCTGGAAGGATCCGCTGCCCTAATGTTTTTTGGGAATGGGAATTACAGCATCATAGTTGCAAAGGAACAAATCAGAACTGGATTAGTCTCTTCAGATAGATCTGGAGGAGGTACAGCCCTATATGTGCCTTCTGCTTGCTAACCTGGGCCCTTCTAGCATCTCCCCAGTTTTATCATTCAGAGGTTCCCATGCCAAAGCAGCACAAGGTGGCAGTCAATGGTGTGTCAGTCCTTTAAATTAGAAATACACTTCTGTGATGAGGGATGCCCCGACCAATGCAATATGTGGTGACAGGGATTACCTGAAAAATCTAATACAGCAACAGTAATATATTTACTGCACACTACAGGAAATTTATAAGACTCATACAGCACTTTGGGAGAGATTTTCCAATCAAATAATTCTCATGGTTCCATCTTGCTGCTTCCAGCTAGAGGCCATTGATGTATATACCATTAGACTGCAATCAAAATGCAAATGTATTGTCAATATATGGAAAGAGTGCAAGATTTTATATAAAAATATTGTGCATTATTATTGTGGCTAGATGATTTTCCCTAGTAGAAACGCAAAAAGGTATACAAAATGTAATTATTTGTAAATCAAATGAATTGCGCCTTGTACCTTGGCTCCCTATTATTTCTGAGATAAGTTATTAAAATGAAAATTTTAAAAGCCATTTTCGGTTGGCAAAGCAGTGCTTTTCAAACAGAAATAAGCTTTTATAAAAATTTCCTTTTAAGGTATGCGTTAAGCTAGGTGCGTACACCTTGCGTGCACATAAATTTACCAGAACTATGCAACGTGCAAAGTACTTTCCTTTGGAACATTCGATGGAAAAAGCGTACATGAATGTATGTTCGGTAATACGATTACTGCTTAATTATATATGAAAGCCTCATTAACCCTTTATGCCTTTAGGGTTATTTGAAAAAGAAGCATAAAACACCCAACACATCAAAAGAGAAGTAATCTTTCATGAAGAGCATTCATGTAGGGGTTCTTTTTAGAAGCTCTGTTCATGATTTGCATGTCTGAAAACGCCCATTCACATGGACAAAAATCATATCCACATCCCAAGAGCCATTTAAAAAAGATCCAAATTTATATATGTCTGGCGTGATTGCGTCCATGTTGCATGGGGGCATGGCAGAAGCATTTTGGCCAGTTGACAGAGGCATTCCTTCTTATTGCCACGATCATTTTCTCCCCCTATAACAGGTGAATATCATGGCCTCTTTGTACACTGCTGCAGTGTTGTACATGTCCGTTTGCAAAATAGCAGGCCTGGACATGTATGTGGCAACATATCCATCTGCACGTTCTGAAATGCTGGGGCAGACACGTCTATGTGGCTGGTTCCACCAAAACTCACCCATTCCATTGCATGTTTCTGGGGCTTTATTCTACACATCACTGTTTCCTTGTATATTGATGGAGACAGCTACGGTATATTTTGGGGCAGAGAGCGATCGATTTTAGAACGCATTTGCACGTGTCCACCTTCTCTGCTGCTCCTCCCATGGAATTTTGGACATTTTGACTTGTACATCCCGGGAGGCACCTAAATGGCCTTTCTAAATGTGCCTTCACATGTGGAATTAAAGCACGTGGGCTGCTGTGTAAAATTTTAGTATCTGGGGTCAGGAGAGGAGGAGGGGATACAGTAGATTTTTGAATTTGCAGTTGCTGTGTATATTTGATTGTGATTATATTTCAGGGGTTTGTGACGTGATCGCTATAGGAAGTCGTAGGACAGCAAGGACTCAGAGAAGCACAAGCCCTTCTTGCCCATCATCTTGATCCATGACATCAAACTGGAGGCCCAGATCTGTGGGTATTCTGTGTTTCCCGGCACAGATCTGAATGACTCCTATCAGAATGGACTGGGTAAAATAAAATTGAAAGATCTAGATGACTGGCGACATTCCTCTGTTAACCTGGTCCTAAAATCCAAGCCAACCTTTGCAGTAAACAAGATCAAATATGTAGAGACAAAAGAAAAAAAATGAGAAGTGCTTTCTCAGAACCCTGATATAGTTCCTAATATGATAAGAACGGGCAATTTCTCGAAGAGGGGTGTTTTTGAGAATACATGAGGAAATGAGATGTTACTTAGTTAAAAGTTGCTCAGCTCATTTGAGAACCTAAACAAGTTTTCTGCATGCAAAATGTTTATATGCACATATATCTACGAATCAACATCCATGCAATCAAGTTACACATGCAAAAAAATGCACTTAAAGCAAATGTGTAAAAAGAAATGATAAAAAGAACACAAAGATTTGAAAAAATTAATAAAATACAAAAATGAGCCACATTTTTGTAGCTGTGCACAATCCCTTATAAAAAACTACTGTCATGGGAAGTCACCATATTTTTTTTTATAAAGCTGGTTAGGCATCACAGCTCCCAACTTCCAGAACAACACTGTCCCTCCCAAACCACAGTGTTATAAACTATTACTCGGCACTCTGATTGATTTAAAACAGAAAAAACATGATACACCTTGTAGTTTAACTTTCAGTTGTAATTGTTTGAGTTTTCTTAATCTGATCACACAGTTGAAAGGCAGCAGAGTAGTAATTTCAAGCACTGGTGATGCTTGTCTGTTCTCCAATAAAATTCATCAACTTTAAGGTATTTCAGCTAGAGGTGGGTTGCTTCGAAATTCATGCTCCTGGAGCTGAGACCCGTGAAATCTGAGCCCAATGATTTGTGGTTTGTTTTTAGGCTTTGCAGACTGGCCCTGTGATCATTATTTCATTCAAGGTTCGCAGATCGCAGATTGAATGGGGGGAATATATATTTCAGCCATATTTTAAGAATTAACCCTTCTCTGACAACCAAAGATGCCTGTGCTAAATCAAGGCTTAGGTACAGTCCTTTGGAAATGATAGTGTGATGACAAAAAGTGATACTCGAGGAAGCTGAAATTATTGTATCTCCAGCATGGGAAAATTCCTGATTTACTGAAGGATCTTTCTATTCTTTGTCTATTGTGAATGCTTTAATAACTCAGATTCCCTCCCCTTAGCTCCCCCTTCCCCTCCAAATAGTGTCAGCAAAGATGAAGACAGGAGAACTGAGCAGCAAGTGTCAGTATTAATATTTTAAAATAAACCTTCTAGCAGAAGATCAGATTAGGAATCAAAGGCATGTTATGTCTCATCTAAATACATTGCCAAGAGGAAATCTAGTAGCCTCACGTTGTTGTTCCATGAGAAGCATCGGAATGTGAGTAAGAATCCCAAACTTCCCCTGACTTGGTATTTAACGAAGATGATACAGTTGACTTTGATGAACACAATCATTCCTCAGGCAGCATATTCCTGCAATAGTCATTCACAGCATGCTAGTCATGCTAAATATTCTCTCTAAAAAGACACCAACTAGTGGACAGCTTAAGTAGTGCACAAACAGCTATCTCCATGAGGATGATCACATGGTGTTCTTCTGTTGGGATACAAAGGACTTTTTTAGAGGTTGATTTTCCTTCATTCTTGTAAGCAGGATTCCCGGTTTCTGCTAATCTTTCCATGATGGATTATTTTCAGACTGAAGTAATGCAAATTCATAATAATTTGTGCTTATGTCTGATTGCAACATGTAGGACCCTCCAGACCTAGAATTATTTTCATGTACTTGTTTTGTATAGTGTTGAGATCCGTTATTCCATATCTTGACAGTGAAGGAACCTAATTAGAAACATTGACCATGAGCTCACGGATTTCTTCCGCTGTATTCTCCAGATGATGGATTTCTTAGTAAGCAATCATGAAGCGTTCAGAATCTGATCTTTGCTCCTTTTGTGATATATGGTATCTGGCAGAAGCTCAGGAACAAAGAACTGGGAACCTGCTGAGTCTAATGCATTTAGACAGGGCATAGAATAAATTAACCACGTAAGATGGCAGCATCCTCTGCCAAAGTTGATCTGCAAGCAGCGACACCAAGGTTTCCTCACGAGTGCATCGTGGTGACCTCTGTATATTCTGCTGCTCAGTGACAATGCTGTCTGACATTTATGCATTCAACCAGCTTACATTAAAGCATTTCAGCCTTAATACACTCCCATTCGTAGCCTCCCATCAATTCACATTAACCGGTTGGTTCTCCCATCAGCCTCTCGCGCTCACCTTCAATCTACCCCTCCCTCTGGAACTCCCTCCCTTCTGTGCTGCGTCAAGAAGACTCATATCTCAAGTTCAAGAACCTCCTGAAGACCCACCTCTTTCAAACTGCATTTGACCTGCCTCACACAGCCCCCTAGCCCCTCATGACCCCTCCCACAGCTCATGCTCCTAATGGCTCCCCTCCTCTTCTCTCTTCTACGCTCTCTGACTGACTGTACTATCACTTTCCTGTCATACATTGGAGTTCTTTTTCCCTTTTCCTGGCCTTGGCCAATGCCTTTCTTTGTATTTTTTTTATTTGTAAACTGCTCTGGTGTTATGAAGGAGCGGTATATCAAGAAATCTAATAAACATAAATAAGAGGCCATTAATTTAGCTACTCAGTGGGTTTAAAGAAGGCTATGATTTTGCTGACCACATAGCAGGAATCTAATAATAAACAAAAAGAAAACAGGATATATTCAGATTCAAGTGTAAGTCCTGACAGTTACCTGTGTTTGTTGTGAAATGCCAGTGTTTACACAAGCTAGTTGTTAGGTTTCCTCCGTGAATTTTCCCCATGTGTACATTTGTAAAGTGGTATGTCCCACTGCACATGGCTGGCCATCCCTGTGTGTTCCTTCTATGTATGAAAAAGCATGCTCATTAGCGCGGCTGCACATAGTGATACTGGTATGGGCATCATTAGGTGCACCTGCTTTTATTGCACCGTGCTTTAGAGTTTGTGATCATGCACTAAATGCCAGAAACATACCGGGCACACTCCCAGCAGCACACGAGGGGTGCACTTTGATATTAAGAGTCTCTAAGTGAAATATATTGACTAAATGCTAAGTACACATTGAGAAGTTTGGCTTATTTTTGTCAAGGCACACAACCAAGCTTATTGTCCCCTTGGCTTTAGTGGCATGCAGTCAACTGACCTCTTCAATATTTCAGAAAGCAGAAAGGGAGCACCACATCAGTTCACCAAATATACAAGTAGATAAAGGAAGAACAGTAGAGGAACAATTTTGTTCTTACTTTCTAAGGTTGTTTTCCTAATCTCCTCCACCATAGTAAATGTGCTGTGTTGCATCAGCAAATAAAGAAGCTAGTCTCCAGGAGTTACCTGCTGCAACTGAAGAAGCAAACATGACAGGGAAGAAGGAAACACTTGAGCTCGGGAAGGGAAGAAGATTGATGAAGTACGTAATGTAGAAGAACAGCCCAGGCATATTAATCTCTAGCATCTGTCAGTATCCTTAAATAGACAATCTTTACGGCACATTGGCCTGCAAGCTATTTACTAGGGATATGCATTTGTGAGCTTGCATTCATTCATTTGGGTCCCTAAAAACAAAGCGAGCACAAATCCCTTGTATGCACATAAACTCATCAATTATAGAGTTGCGGGCTTCTAAAAGTACAAGTGTGCATAGAGTATTTGCCTAAAGAAAGGATATATGAAATGCGCACGAATAAATGCCCCAAAATCTAGAAAAATGTGTTTTAAATGAGCTTCCTTAGCTATGCAGATCCCTACCACTTACTTGACCACCTATGATACTGTTCTACATGACTGTGGATATCATGGATGACCAACAGATGGTTCTGCCGATATCCTGAAGGCTCATCCTGGTGGAAAAGAGGAAATGGCTAAAGTGCAGTGTCTTGTCTACAACAGCACTTATTCATCAATTCATTCTTTTTCGTATACTAACTCTAATGCAAAAGATGCAGGCTAGACATTATTTATTTATTCATGCATATTTAGGATTTTGTTATTAAAGTAAACTTGCCTGAAGTTGCTATATAATAAGTTGAGAGAAGTATATGTATACTGCTAATAAAGTGGGTTTAAGAAAGGTTTGGACAAGTTCCTGGAGGAAAAGTCCATAAACCATAATTAAAATCCACTGCTTATCCCTGCAATAAGCAGCATGGAATCTGTTTACGTTTTGGGATCCAGCCAGGTTCTTGTGACCTGGATTGGCCATTGTTGGAACAGGATGCTGAGCTTGATGGACTTTGTTCTGAACCAATATGGCAATTCTTTCATGGTTTTGTGTTTATCTTGATCTCATAATAATCTCAAAACAGTGCAGTATGATGGCCGTTTTCAGAAAGTCACAGAGTGGCAAAGTACATCGGTTCTTTAGCAAATTTTCAGAGGGAAGCCGCCAAGATAATTTCCCATTGAAAATGCATGATACATTATTGGGGTACATAAGTACTCTTATATTTTGTCCCTGCTATTTATGCATCAGGAGTATGGCTGGTGAAAGGATGCATGCATATTTGAATATTTAGGGGTATGTTTACGAAACTGTCTGAACGTAGCAGCGCCGACGTTATTGCGCGATATGTAACATTATCGCGTGATAACGTCACGTATCGCATGATAACGTTGGCAGCAGTGTTAAGGCACACTAATGCTGTGAAAGTCGGTCTGAAGGGTGGAGTAAGGCTCCCCAGAAGGTGGAGATAGGGGTCAATGGGCGGAGAGTGGGCGGGGAGAGGCTCCATGCACACTAGCGCCGTGAAATGAAGGTCTGAAAATTAGCGCCACTGAAAACCTCGCGCTAGAGGCATATTTGCAGGAGAGAGAAACCATTTCGGTCAGCAATGTACAGCAAAGGCAGGGAAACCCAGAAAAGTGATAGTAGTGATACATGTGCAGGAACCACAAAGGCAAATAAACATAGAAAATGACCAGAACCACTTTTGAAATCCCAATAATCAAGCTGGCCATTAGTGATATTAATGATAAACATGAAGCAACACTACTAACAAAGCATAAAAGGGAAGATATCATGTTTGAAGGGCCTATGCTCTGTCTCCCTACAAAGTGAATGATCCCACATTGAAATAGCGGTGATCAGGGTTTTTGTCATTTATATTGGGCAGGTTTGTTATGGTGTGCACATGTGCAGCAACAGCAGAGTGGGCACGTAGGAAAGGGCAACTGTACTGATGCTGTAAATGGGATACAGGGGGCTGCAGGCAGCACATGCTGTGGTCCAGCTGGGGCACAATGTGGACTAGGCAGATGCCTAGGTGGCACATAGGAATGCCAAAACTGTAAAGCAGCAAGACAGCAACTGACGAGGGTCCAACATGGGCATGAGTGTGTGTCCCACAGTGTCACAGGGGATATTACCCAGCAGGTACCCCCAAGGGCACATAACATTGGCAGGCGGTGCCGGGGGGAAGTGCGCATGTCCATGTAGGCACCCCTACCCGAGAATCCACACCATAGGCAGCTGCCTACTGGCACACTGGATGGCCTAGGACTGTGTACCACCAGCACCACTGGCATAAGGGCATGTCAGCATGGTGGCGGAGGGGTGCTGGTGGTGGAGGGGGCAGTGGCATCTTCCCTCAGCAGACCACGGCCAAGCCCCATTTAGGTGGGTGCTGTGCACTGCAACAGACAAGGTCTGTCTGATGAACAGTCATGGTATCCCCAGGGAATGATCTGCCCTTGTGGCAACAGTTTGGTGCAGTACACACAGCCAGTATATTCAGGATCAAAAGGTCACAAGTTCAAGGCCCAACTGTAGCTCCTGCCAACCATTTCCCCATATTTTCCCCAGTACTAAACTGTGGTAATAAAGACAGAACCTTTATTGCAGATAAAATAAACATGCCTGAAACGCCTATATTTTACCCTACAGAGCACAGATACCATAAACATGTGCAATCCTTAGAGCAGAGTTTCCCAACTGCAGTCCTGGAGGGCCAAACACCATTCAGATTTCATGCTGTCCCTAATAAATATGCCTGTGCTGCATTTGTATGCGCCGCCCCCATTGTATGCAAATGTATCTCATGCATATTCATTAGGGACAGCATGAAAACCTGAACAGTGTTTGGCCCACCAGGACCAGAGTTGGGAAACTCAGCCCTAGAGCAGAGGCCAACGGGTACAAACACCCCCACCCACAGGCTCCACTATCCAACGCCTCTTGGAGAGTCAGGCTGTTGGGCCCTGCGCGGAGCAGCATCTTCCAATACTGGCACCTGCATACCTTAGCAATGCCATCCTAAACTTTGGAACACGTTCCACATATATCAAAAGGTTGTTATGATTAATGTCAGATAAAAAATCCTAAGTTAAACACAATTTGTTGATAGAGATTCATCATAGCAACCTTTCTGATATCTGTGGAGTGTGTTTCAGTTATTGATTCTAACAGTGTTTACCACCCCGGGGAGTAGCCCCAATAGTTTTGCGTACCATAGCAATGCGTGCACTATGCCCAGGACTGGTGTGGTGGCCAGGGCTGCCACAAACCTCTATATTTGCACAATGTTGGCATAGGTGTGGGAGTGTGTCTGTCTATCCAGTGTGTTGTGGCTGCCTACACCTTACTGAGCCCACACTGCTTGCACCGTTTCCAGTGTTAGCCTGCCAATGTGCATAATGAGGAGCAAGGTACTGTGGGTATGGCCCAGACAGGGTGGCATGGGCAGGATGCATCTGCACAGGGTATAGGGGCTGGGACATTGTAGTGCCTGACCACCACCTGCATGGACAGGGTGGCCACAGCATATCATGCTGGGAGGTCACTCTCACCCTGACTGAGCAGTGACCACGGCATGGCTAGGTTCCCCCATAGTGCTATGCAGTATTTCTCTCAAGTGATATTTATGGGTTCTTTTTTCTGGGGTCCAATCACTGATATACCTGCTTGGTGTGTGTGCGCTCACATCCCATTTTTGGGTGCACACAGTTCCTCCAGGAACATGTACTAGCTAGCAGACTGTCTGCAGTTAGCATGTGTATGGTTGGGATGCCTTGCAGGGTGCAGTGGGTGGAGACTGACTGTGCCCTCTGCTGGTGAATGTCAGATAGTGGTGGGGGGCAGCTAAGCTGCTCCAGCATTCTGCCTGTCTGCCATTGCCTTATGTGATGCATACAGATATGCATCGACTGCCCTGTAGGGTGCCTGTTCCCCAGCACGACTGGGATTGATGGTCGTCTCTCCTGCCAACATTGCAGAGATGTACAATGTTGATCTGTCCCCCCCACCCTGAGCCATAGAGGGCGGGTTGGGTGGTGCTACATAATCCGCTTTTGGGTCCAAACACCCCCCTTCACCTATAACATGTGACCATGGCACCCACACCGGATATGCACTATTCTGGGTGCACCATATTCCACAAAGGCTAGACGTGACTGGGAAATACAGATGGACACAGGTGTATCCTAGGTGTGTCTGCAAGGACTACCTATCACATACTGGCACTGATGGAGACCTGCAGCATAGCCTATCTCAGCCAAGCTAGGTGCTGCAGACCTGGTGCTGGGTGCCCCACCTCACCCTCAGGGTGAGCACAGGACCCGCACAATGTCACGTTCTGTAGCTACTCTGTGCCAATAACACACACAGTCAGTTCCCCCTACCAGGCCTAGGTGCTGTGGGGGTGCATACCCCATTATGTGATCAGCTGTAGACTGCTGATCTGCATGTGCAGTGCATCATGGGTACGGGTGGGTTTACCCTATCCTGGTAACCACAGCAGACAGTTTGTATGGTGACCTGCAGTCTTTCTGTAGCCAGCCAGCAGTGTGGTAGTACCTATAGAAATGTAGCCTACTGGTTGCTTCAATGACTGTGGAGACAGATTTCATGGGTTTGATCTTGCAGTGGTGTTATCTAAAAAGGCTGTCTCAGGCATTGTCTTTTAATTTAAATCAGTGCTGCCAGCAGAAACACCCTCACAGTGCTGTAGCCTAAGGTGCCTCATAGGCACCCTATAAGGCGCCCTGTAAAGCGCCCTGTAAGGCACCCTATAGGGCACATTATAGGGTGCCTTGGCAGACAGGGCACTTTATAATGTGACCTATGGGGCGCCTTATAGGGAGCCTTATGAGGCACCTTAGGTTACGGCACTGTGAGGATGTTTTTGCTGGCAGCACTGATTTAAATGAAAAGAAAATGCCTCAGATAGCCTTTTTAGATTACACCACTGCAGGATCAAACCCATGAAATTTGCCTCCACAGTCATTGCAGCAACCAGTGGGCTACATGGTTATAGCTTCTAACACTGCGCTGGCATGTACTTAGGGTTAACGCGCGTTAACGTGCCACGGCGCCCACTATCGCGTGATACATATTCTTGCTATCTTAGGACTGGAACACCCACTCCTTATATGGCATTCTTCACATTATCGCTGCAGCTAGCGCCGGTAACATTAGGACGGTTTAGTAAACATACCCCTTAATATGATTTATGGTTTAATTTTACTCTTGATATAGTGCCCTTAACCAAGGCACCAGAATGGTTTACAAAGAATATAAAAACAAGAAAATAGAATGATTACATAAAATAAGTAAAAAATACAAAGGGCCGGTGGAGAATAGCGAAGGAGAGGGAAAGAGGCATATTCTGGAACAGTCCTGTGAGCTTCCACCTGCTGTTCAGGAACCACCGAATGCCTGTTCAAAAAATAATTTTTTAGGGCTTTCTTAAAGGATTTCAGAGATGAATCTTGTCTGATGTACAGAGGAATGGAATTCCACAATGCAGGGGCCAGAAAAAAGAAGACAGTATGGCGAGTAGACTCAGCTATTTGAAGGAATAACAAGTCTGTTGTGATGCTGCGAGTGAAGAGTTTTGACTGGAATATAAGGAATAAGAGTATCAGAGATAGAATGGGAAATGGGTATAGAAAGTCTTATGGGCTAGTGCAAGTATTTTGAATTTGATACGGCATGCCACAGGCAGCCAGTGGTGAGATTTCAATAGGGGCTTAACATGATCCGAAACTTTAGAATGCGTGATTAATTTAATAGCCATATTTTGAATTTGTTGAAGGCTTTTTATAGAATAAAGAGACAAGCCATTCTGCAAAGAATTTCCATAATCTAATCAATTTATTACCAGAGCTATCACCAAAGAGGTTAAGGCAGCTTCATCAAGAAAAGGTTGAATAGCTCTACCTCACTGCAAAGTGAAGAAGCAGGATTTCAATGTTGCAGAGATTTGAGTGTCAAAAGATAGGGATGAGTCAAAGAATCATCCCAAAATTTTCAGAGAAAGAACCGATGGGAGCGTGACCCCAGAAAGAATAGAGGCCAAAGTAGTAAGGAGTGTGTCATCTGAGATCTACATGGCCTTGCATTTAGCAGCGTTAAGGTTTACCAAGTTATATTGGATATCAACAGCAAAAATGTGTGCAGAAATGGCTAGGGATTGTATAAGAGGGGCAAGAAAAATGTTAAATAAGATAGAAGAAAGAACTGACCCTTGTGGCACCCCACAAGAAATATACTGTAGGTATGCAGCTTTCTCTCGAGGCCAAGTTATGCCCCCTAGAATACCTACATGTAAGAGTGGCTAAAACAAACTATATAGTGAAATTAGGTGGCTTTACTGTATTTAGCAGATCAGCAGTGGGGCAGTTTTTGAACAGTGGATCTAACTTCCTATTTACATGATTAAGGAGCTAAATCCCAAGGTCTGGATCTAGCATTAGGCAGGCTAGGCTGTTGGTAGAGCGACAACATTTCGAGGGCAACCCATTGCTATTGCTGCCACGTTTTGGAGGTGTGGTCTTCAGAAAAGAGTATTGTGTGCAATTCTGGAGACCACACCTTCAAAATAATATAAATAGGATGGAGTGTGCAGAGGGGGGCTACCAAAATGGTCAGTGAGGTTCATCACAAGGCATATAGGGACAGACTTAAAGATCTTCATATATATTCTTTTGAGGAAAGGTGGGAGGTAGGAGAGAGATGTTTACATACCTCCATGGCATTAAAGCGCAGGAGGAGAGCAATTGAAAGAAAGCTCTGCAATGAGGGGCCATAGGATGAAAGTGAAAGGGGATAGATTCAGGAGTAATATGCGGAAATATTTCTTTACGGAAAGAGTGGTAGACGCATGGAATGGTCTCCCAGTGGAGGTAGTAGAGACGAGGACAGTATCTGAAGTCAAGAAAGCATGGGATAGACACAGATGTTCTCTAAAGGAAAGGAAGGGACTGTAATAGTATGGAAAGACACACTAGAAAGGCCGTAGAATCATGTTTTTACGCTGCCCCTGTCTTGGACCTGTAGTAATAGCAATGACATTAAAACAGCAATGCAGCACTTACCCAAAGTCTCCGATGCTGCATACTGTTGGTGCTGTGTTTTCACCAGCTGCTTCTGCCCCCAAGCAAATAGAAAACCTATGTCGGGGGGAGGGGAAGGTAATCGTAGTGCCAGCCCAGCAGCTACAAATGCCACTCTATCGACAATTTGCCACCTTACTGAAGTATTGAAGACCAAACCTAGTTTAGGACAACTAACCACAGGGTTGCCATGAGTCGACATCGACTTGACAGCACTTAACAACAACAAACCAATTTATAGTTAAGTATGTCTCACCATGACATCATCTATATTAAAATCAGAACAATAAACAGGAAAACTAACAGAATAAGGAAGACAGATAGGCAACAATTTGTAAAATATTTGGATTAAACAAAATTGCCAACCATGCAATACATTTTGACTACATCTTATTACTATGACTTTCTGAGGGTTTTCCCAGTGGCTGTGTCTGCCATATAAATGATCCAGGTTCTGTTCCCAAATCCAGCTTCTTTCTGTTTCTTGGTCCGCCCAGAGTTGAGGATATTGCAGGGAAAATGTTTACATTCTGGGATGTCTGCCATTGCTCAACAGTGACACCTACTGGCCAGCTTCAGGAAGCATGCATACCAGGTTCTGGAGGAAGCTATGGCCTATGGCCCGTGATTTATGACTGTAATTAGATGGAGGATGAATGAGAAATGGGAGGCAAAGCACAATCGTGGGTGATAGTTCATGGCACCAAAGTTCCAGTACAAACCAATTCTTCTTTAGCTGGCAAACAAAAGCAGCAGGAAGAAACTGTCAAGGTGAATTAACAGAAAAGATGAATATTTGTGACTGTTTTGTCAGAGATGAAGAGCTTTAGATGGTAACATATATTATGCAGTGTCATGATCTCGTTATACTACACGGTATTATATCTCACGTATCTCCTTAGGCAGTGATCTCAATATCCCATCAAACTGCTCCTCGGTCTCCTTTTGTTCTTTAGTGATATTTCCATTCTCATGGAGCCCAAACACCTTGCAAATAGATACAATAATAGAAATTAACACCATAGCACTGGGCTTAAAGTGCAAGCCTCTGATACCTTATGCACAAATCCTATCACTGTCTCTTAATTCTTTTCTCTTCCTGATGGCTGATCTCACGACACCTGATTTAAACATTTCATTCGGGTGCACACTGCCTACCGGAATAGCCTGGCATGTAAAGTACTGATAAAAGAGCCTGGACGTCTGGGCTTTTGATAATCTAGATTCTTGCACTTGGCCCATTCTGTGGAATTGGGTGCTAACAAATTAATGATGCAGCCCACTCTCTACCAGGAGGGTGACTGCATTATTGATCTGTCTTCTTGCAAAGGCTTCTGGAATACAATTTGCATTTGAAGCCTCATCAGACTTTTGTTTTAGTGAGATTTCATGTCTGGTGCATTAAAAAGAAAATGCTGCTATTGAGAGAGCATGATAAAGCGTTAACAGGCTTCAGGTTGATATGCAACTTTCCTGCCCAAAATTCAAGGCAATTAATTATGTAGCCAGGTGAAAATAGACTCCTGGATGGCCAAATATGTCTTTATAGTCAAATGGACCTTGAATTAGCCTGCCTAAAGAGGGTTCCCTATTGCCAGTGGCAGGGCAGTCGGTGATGTTATGTGACCTATAGTACTTTTATCAACAGCAGCGCTGCCAAGTTATCCAGTTCCAGGAGAGGGACTTTTTAGCCAATCCTAGTTTTGAACTTATACCCCAGAGCAGTGTGTTGGTGGTGGTCCGAGATTCTACACTTTGAAATCTGTGCTACAGGTCCCATAATGCATCAGAATGGGATTGTCAGAAATTCAGGACTGGTCTAAACTCTGACAAAGTAACATCATCGCTAAACTGTTGCAACAGAAAGTGAATGTTTTCAGCAGCAGTGTGAGACCCTAGTTCAAGTAGACTCAATCATAGTCCACTTGCGTCTAAAACCTATTGCCCAGGCAGCAGAAATAATTCCCCCCTTTGGATTTTGAGAATGATACTTCCTCTTTTAGGAGGTAATGTTATAAACCTTTCCTGCTTCTAAATTGCTGATTTATGAGCATGAAAAGCAACATTCTGGCTACGCGTCCTGGGAGGTAGTGCAATGTGATTACATTTTGAATTGCAAGGGATAGGCAAGTCTTGAGGTTGCAACCCCCCTCCCCCCCTATTGGCAGGAGCGCCAGCGGAGGACTCCTATGCAGCTTGAAGCTTCTTCACAGGAACATTGGTGAAAGTCTCTTATAAAATAGAAGTATGTGCAGTGCATTTGTATGTGACTTTAGAGTAGTTATGTTCAGGGGAGGAATTTACATGGAGCATGGGTGGAACCATCATTTATGTGCATATTTTATAGAGTATACTTATATGTGCATAGTTTGCATGCTAGCATTTACACCTGTCCCTGAGCAGGCATAAGTGTCCACGCTTTCAATGTAGGCACAAATTCTGCAGGATTTGTGTCAGTATTTTACAAAAACACATAGGTAGCCATGTGTCTTCATAAAATAGACACCTTCCTACCCTATTAATCTGGGCACCTGGTTATAAAATCACCCTCCAGCTGTGGTTACCAAACGTCATTAGTTTCCACTTAGAATGATGGCCGCATCAATGTATTGGAAGAGTCAGTGTGCAAATGGCATCCAAGCTTCATAGAAGGAGCAAGAGAAATAAAACATGATTATAAATGCAATCAAATAAGCAGAATAAAATTACAAGGCAATATACCAGAGCTCAAGTGAATACAAGGAACCAGATTATGCTTTGGTGTTTTCAAAAAAACATTTTTTTATATTCCTCTTAGACCATAAGATACTCTTCTGCTGAGAGAGAACTGCCATAGACATACCCAGTATTAGAACCTACAACTGCTATCTGCCAATTAGATAGGCAAGGCCCAACCACAAATGGTTGTCTTTTCATGAAAAAGGTTACTTCCAAAACCCTTTCTCAGTTCCCACAAAAGCAAAAGAAACTACTCTTCAGATGCCTTCTTCTTTCAAGTATGTATTCTTATTTATACAGCTTGAAAACAGACCTCTGGGTTGGTGTTAAGAGGTAACTCTTTGATGTATTCCAAATAACTTTCACTGATGCCCTGTGTGGGACTAAAATAAATCCCACTAGGAGAAAATCTATCATCATTGAGTGTGCTTTCACAGTAAAATGTACCCAAAAGATTTAACAGGAGGTAACGGTCATGGTCGTCTGTGACCCAGCCACCATTCTCTAGTCAAGTACATCATGGCCTCTAAAAGAACCTGACTATGCTCATTAAGGAGACATAAGCCAGCTACTGGCACAGAGGCCTTCTCTCTCGTTCTTTTTTAGTAACTCTACTCATTGATGAAGCGTCAAATGTGTCTTCTCTTTTAAGGGGTATCAAGTCAATGAATTATTGTGCAGAAAAAAATGATAAGAAGTATACAAACTAGAAAATTAACATCGGGCTTTGATATATATACTGTATATACGCGTGGGTGTGGATTCGGCTCCATTGACCCATCAGGTCAGCACCAATATAAAGATTTTTAGGAACATGCTATATTACCTGCCCTTCATTTTGGGCTAAACTGAGGAGTGGAGGGGTAGAGCATTGGCTTGGTAAGCCAGAGACCAGGGTTCAATTCCCATCAGCACTCCTGGTGGCCTTGGGTAAGTCACCCAACCCTCCATTGCCTGGCAATCTACTTCCAGTCATACTGCCAAGAAAACCCAGGAACTACTGGGTCACCAGTAGCCTGCACTGACTCAGAGGTACACATTGCATTTTGCATCAGGTAGTCTCAGTTACTGCAATATTCAAACTGTTAACATTCCCGCCAAACTGCATGGGACTCCTCTGGCTGCAGTGCTGCCGGTAGAGGGAGGTGCTGCGATATCACACTTTTAGTGTCTGATCCTACGATAATAGGGCCAAAAGACTCCTGAGCAGCTTGGCGGGAACATTGCAATGCTCTTTATACATCATTAAACAGCCCAAAGCAGCAATGAAATGACTGTGTTGTGCTTCCAGGAAGGCCTAGAGAAGAACCACGGAACACCTTGCTGGGCAGACTGGATGGGCCATCTTGATCTTTATCTGCCATCATTTACTATGGGGGTCATTTTAGAAGCTCTAATCATACTTTGGATGTCTGAAAATGGGTATGCAGATGTCCAAATCATGGAGACATCCCTGAAGCCATTTCACAAAACAGTTATGGAGTCGTCTTTAGCACAGGGGGCATGCCTTGGGTATTCCTCTGACCTTAGATGTGTGCACCCAATTTCAGAAATGGCTGGCACATTTAGACTCATTCCCAAGTCTGTACCTGCTTCAGGGTATGACTAGGCATCTGGAAAGTGCTAATTTTTCCGGTATACCCCTTAGAGCAGAGGTTCCGAACTCCAGTCCTGGAGGGCCAAACACCATTCAGGTTTTCAGGCTGTCCCTAATGAATATGCATGAGA
Organism: Ichthyophis bannanicus; assembly: GCA_033557465.1. NCBI lineage: Eukaryota > Metazoa > Chordata > Amphibia > Gymnophiona > Ichthyophiidae > Ichthyophis > Ichthyophis bannanicus. The sequence continues at coordinate 487,073,780 of CM066037.1, forward strand.
TACATTTGAATACAATGGGGGCAGTGCATGCAAATACATCTCATGCATATTTATTAGGGACAGCCTGAAAACCTGAATGGTGTTTGGCCCTCCAGGACTGGAGTTGGGAACTTCTGCCTTAGAGGGTCAAGAGGAAAAAGTACTCTCGTATTCCCAGTACTGTCCAAAACCATAACAACCTTTGATAGGAACTGGGGTCACTCATGTTGCAGCTATCCCTCTGCTACTTGCAGAATGGCCATCTGGGACATGTCTACTGGCTTAAATACTGTCATGGGGACATCTATATAGCCATCCCCGAGAACATCCATATTGAGTACATACATGTTTGTAAACTTGTTCCTGAACATGGACATTCTTGGCCTTTTTTGGCATGTTTTGACCTGGATCTCATTTCTAAAATGTGTCTTCACATTACTATGGAAGGGAAAATGTCCTGGTTGTGCTGCATTTGCTTGTTGCAGATATTCATGAACAGAAGAAAGAAGACGCTCTCTTTGTTGGGCTGATTATTGAAATACGCTTTGGCCAAAAGTGAATACTGAGGGATCAATATTCAAAAATTTTACAGTTAACTTCAAAGTTAACCAGATAAATCTTCATTTTTAAATTTTCCAGCCCAGCAACCATGTTATCGTTTATCGAGACAGTATGAAGTCGGCTCAGAAGATAACCAGTTAAAATGAGAAGGTTAAGTCCGATTGGAAAAATTGCTGTGCTAAAGTTAACCAGATAACTCTATGTGGTTAGCTTTAACCAGATATCCTGTGGCTAAATATTCTCCTCTGCATATTGATATTTAGAGTAGAGATGTGCTATGCTGACAGAGAAACACATTTGCTATAGGTAAGGCCAAAGAGATTGCAGTAGGGAAATTTCTAAACCCATTTTCTTATATGTAGGTGCATGAGGGCTATGCTCCTAACTGGAATAAATCCTGCTGTTACACAACAAAGTGCATGCCATAATTAGATTTGGGCCTCATTTCTTTTACTTCAGGAACATGTCCTTAAAATACTTCCATCAGAACCAAAGTACTGTACTTCTGACTTCTTCCGAAATTAGTGCTTGAGCCAGCAGATGGCACTGTCCCATACAGAAGCGAGAGTCTACTGAACTTTGCACAAATTTTGTCACTGCAGCTCATTTGACTGGATCTTTTTACCTACGGAAGGGCAGGAATATATTTTAACCTTTTTTTTTTGTTTGCTGAAGACCAATAAATTGAAATGACAGGTTGCATTGCACATAGGAATGTATATAATTTCAGATAATATATTGCAGAGCTCAATTGTATATAGATGGGTGAAAATAACATTTTATTTGCAAACCTGATAGCCTGCTTCAAATTTGCAACTTTCATTTTATTCCATCAAAAATCATGATGTGTAGCAAAACCATGTAAGATGTGAAATATCGAAAGAAATGTAGAGAAGCAAACTACAGAGCTTAACCCACATGATACCCAAGTCATACTAAAAAAAAGAAAGTGCACACTCTGTTAAAGATACTAGATAATAAAAGATGCAAGGGAGAATTGAAAGGGTTAGTTCTTTTGCACTCTTTTTGTGGTTTAATGCAGGAACAGCAAATGGGGACAATTTTGAATCACCCACATTTTTGGCAATGTATGAGGGCACTTTTAGCATCTATATTTTATACTGGAATATCAGTAAGGCTCGGAGCTCCGAGCAGCCAATAATGTTGCAGGAAGCAGTCCTACCATTTTATAATTGATCATATACAATGAGGACCGGCCCCAGAGTTGGTTCAAGGTGTTGGGACCCTAGATAGACCTTAAGCCTTAAACCCCTTTGGCTGTCAAAATCTATTATTTAGCTTTGAATGATCTGCTCTTTGCTGCCGCCCCTCCCCCCACAAAGTTGCCACCCTAGGCGTCTGCCTAGTTTGCCAAATGGTTGTGTCAGCTCTGTATATGATCAAGGAAGTTCATTCTGTTGTGTTTGCTGGTTTACCTTTTGCTAGACAAATGCTTAGTTTTTCTGTGAAGGGAATGGCTGGAGACAGGATGCAGCTTCTGAGATGCAAACTGGTCTATTTAGAATTCCTCTGATCTTTCTCCTATCCCCCATGTACTCCTACCATTGGCTGTTTACTAAGAGACCTTATTCCTTCAAGGTTTAATTAATTAAAGTTTTCCTTTTCCACCTTGTCTATTTTTTTTCGTTAGCTGAAAGACTCTTGTTTGCTTTGTTATCGTGTTTGCCTTGTCTGCCTCTATTGATTAGAATGTAATTTCCAATGAGCAGGGTCTGTCTTTTATGTTGACTTTGTGCAGCTTTGCATATGAGTACTTCTGGTATGTGCTATACAAATGAGGCTGATAATACTACTCAGGTTGTAGAGTCATTGTTAGCCTACGTTCCGAAGGGCAGAATGATTCTTGGATCACTGTTTGTTTGTGTATGTTTCCCTAATAACATTTGTATCCACGCCAATATTTTAAGACACTGATTTTCAGATTAGACTTGCTAAATTCATATGGCAGTTTCCAAATGAGTAAGCCACACGTATGTTTATGTTTATTTGGTTTTTGATATACCAGACTTCTCCAATAGTGGCATCAAGGCAGACAAGAGAATGAAAAAAAACCCCAAATGGAAGCTTTTTCCAAACCTAGCAAACCAAAGATGATAAAACTCATAATTCATTGTTGGTATAATGCAAGTTTTAACAAAAGGAGAATCAGGCCTGCAGGTTTCGCATTTTGCTTTTTTTTAATAGAACAATATCAACAATTGGATTTTAGATTTACCAGTAGTTTTCAAATCAATGCTCAACATGAGTAACATTCAGGTAGTTGGATGGTCCCTGCTTAAGATGGCTTTTTAAAAAAAAAATTATTTTGTATAAGCATCACAAGTCAAAATCAAGGATACAAGTAACGTCATTATCTATTTATAAATTTAAAAAAGAAAAAATATGAAAAAAATACAACAGAAATAGATAAAGACCTCTTAGCCCACAAAGGAGAAGGGAAAAAAGACAGATAAACCTATAAACTAAGTTAAGCCTCAAAATTAATATATCGTCAGGAGAAGACATTAGTTTAGGCAAGTGGCTAAGAAGTTCCGCCTTATTAAACAAAAATGTTTTCAACTAGTCTGGCTCCCAAAACACGTAGGGCCCGATATTCAAAAGGCATTTAACATGGTTTACAACCCTGTAAACTGTGTAAAGGCCGCTATCATGGTTAGTGTCCCTGAATATCTCCTTTCTTCTCCATTACATGCTCCAATGGCAGGGTTTGATGGACCCTTGGTCTGACCCAGTATGGCATATCTTATGTTCTTATGGTACCCAGCCCATAAAAGATTGCCATCTATTGTGGAAAAATGCTGTAGAAGAAAATCACTGTCCATCTCCACAGCAGACGTGACCAATATAGGCCATTGAGGATTCCAAGATACATGAAATATCAAGACTGTCCATAGTTAGTTGTTCCAATTGCTCTCCCTTTTGTGGAACATAATAAATTCTCTCAATGGGAGATGAAGCTTCCATGGAAAAATGTAAGATCTTTGACAAATATTTTCTGAACATGTCCGCTCTTAGGAAAATTTAAAATTCTTAAATTATGCTTCCTCAGGAAATTCTCAACATTTTCATTTCTGGATTTCATGATTTTATTTTCTCTAATAAGCTGCTGGTTCATCTGGGACACCTCCGAGTGAGATGCATCAGGATCCAAAAGCAGCCATGAAGAGAGGTTTTTAGCCTGGATTTGAATAGGGCTAGAGAAGGAGCCTGACGTACTGACAGGTAGTTTGTTCCAGGCATGTGGAGTAACAAGGTGGAATGAACAAAGTCTGGAGTTAGTAGTGGCAGAGAAGGGCACAGATAAAATGGATCTGCCAGAGGAGTGGATTTCCAGAGGAGGCGTGTAGAGTGAGATAAGAGTGGAAAGATAATAAGGAGTCACACGTGCCTACGTGCACACGTGTAAGTCAGTAAGAATAGTTTGAATTGGATGTGGAAACAGATAGGGAGCCAGTGAAGTGACTTGAGAAGAGGCATTACAAGAGATGGAAGGGACAATAGTGGAGGAGATGGAGTTTAGTAGATGGGTGGGAATGAGATTAGAGGGGCAGGTAGTAAGTTTAGAGGAGGAGAGAAGATGTGTGTTTTCTTCCTCAGTGATCTTAAAAAAGAAGGAAAAGGTGACAGAGGCTGGGAGAAGGATTAGGAAATGAAGGGGGGATGGGGATGACCACAGGCAATGTTCCCTCTAATTTTCTGTAGGCTGTGTGCGTATAAAATATCAGCTGTGCAGCTTTTGAAGGAAGGTTAAATTTTTGTGCGCCACATAACGACACTCGGAGTTATATACTTTAAAATGTGACTACACATCAGAATACAGTATGTACACCACATTGATTGCACTAGAAAACATTGTAGAACTTGTGAAAACCATAAATACATAACAACTTTTAAATTTTAAGACGTCTGTGGTGTTTTCTATCAGAATCAGAACAGTAATTTTTGTGCGCTCTGTTGTAAAGTATGTGCGCTCGCTCGGCGAGGTGTGTGCACGCGCACAGCTTAGAGGAAACAGTGACCACACGGTGGAACTCAAGAGTAGTCTTGTTGGCTTTGTCATGGAAGTAGGTGGAGGCATTTTGAGGAGAGAGTTGAGAGTTGTAAAGAGATGGCAAGGGTCAGAGGCAAGAGAGTTAGTCGGATGGACATAGTACTCTTGCTTGGCAAATGCTATGGCAGACTGGAAAGAGGCTAGAATGAATCTGAAATGTAGAAAGTCCGCAAGGGTGCAAGATTTGAGCCAAAGGCGCTCAGTTGAGTAGGCACAGGAATGTAGGTAGCAGGTTTTAGAAGAGAGCCAGAACTGAGGTACAGTACATCTCACAGTATGTGAAATGGGAGGAGCAAGAGCATCCAGAGTAGAAGAGAGTACAGTGTTATAGGGAGATACGGACTCATCAACAGACTTAGATGACATAGTGGAGGAAAGAGATGGTAAGACAGCAGTGTAGAGAGATGATGGGTCAATAGCGTGAAGATTCGTAAGGTTGTTGGAGGAGACTGGGTGAGAGTGAGGTGGGGGGTGATGAAGAGTGAAATTTAGGAGGTGATAGATAAAGGAAGAACTGAGGTGCAGAAATCTGAGGGCAAGCAGTTAGAGAAGACAAGGTCAAGACAGTGGCCTAACTGGTGAGTAGGGGAAATACAGCATAGCTAGAAATTGAATGAGATGGTAAGGGAGAGGAGCTTTAATGCATGAGGGTGAGAGGAGTTATCAGCATGAATTTTAAAATCCCCAAGAATAAGTGAGGGGAAAAATACATCCAGAAATAGGGAAAGCCACGAGTCTAAGTCAGTGAGAAAGGAGAGGTGGACTTATCAGGGAGTTGATAAATGACAGCAATGTGGAGAGGGAATGGAGTAAAGAGGTAGGTGGCATGGACTTTGAAAGAAAGAAAGGAGTGAGACTGAGGCAGAAGGAGGGGTGAGATTGGCAGGAATGAGAGAGCAGAAACCCACCACCACCGCCACACCCAACATAGCAAGGCATATGGGAGAATTGGTAGCCCCCATGACAGAGGGCAGCAACTGAAGTAGAGTCTTTGGGGAGGAGTCAAGTCTCAGTTATAGCAAGAAGATGCAGAGTATTAGAGATAAAGAGGTCGTGAATGAAGGTGAGCTTATTAGAGATGGAATGTGGGTTCCATAAGGCATATGAGAAAGGGAGAAAGGAAGGGGAAAGGAGAGGGATAGGAATAAGATTTAAGATGTTGCATGTAGATCTGCCCTGAAAGTATGAAAAAGGTCTAGGAGTCAGGGTTGGAATTGATATCTCTTGACGACAGAAGGAGGTGGAGCAGAAGAGTGTGGGAAAGAGAGGAGGGGGGCATGATGGTAATGAGAATGAGGTTCTTTCAGAGAGAGGGGAGACGGCTGAATGAGAAGAAGAAAATGCTGAAGATGAAGAGCACATGACAGGTAAGAAAACAGGATGGCAGGAGAGGTGAGGATGATAAGGGGGGTGGTAAGGAGTGGGGGCATGAGATTATTGGAATGAGGGGAGATGATTAGGGGGTGTCAACAATAGGAAAGGAAAATACGAGGAGCTATTGGAATGGGATGGAGGGGGGAGAATAGAAGTTGGAGGAGATATATGATGGATAGGCAGGAGGAAAGCCCAGAGGACTAGAGTGCACCTGTGCATAACAGGACAGCTATAAGAGAAAACTTATAGGGAATTAGCTAAGTCAGATAAGTACCATTTTCCAAATTTGTTACATAATATTATGGGAAAGATCTGAACTAGCTGAGCACTATGCACTACTTTTCAAGAAACCGGCATTAAGACGTTGTGGCGAATTACAACAACAAAAAGATAATACATCTGGCAACAAAAACAGGTCGTTGATGCGATGGTGAACACTGAGTTTAAATTATATTGTAACTCCAGAAATTAGCTCCTTAGAAGTCTGAGACCTAGTTGCCAATTCACATATACATAATAACCTCATGGTGAGGAATGGAGCGTTAACACTATTTGGTTACTTCAGAGTATAACGAACTCTGGAAAGTGATCACATTTTTACCTTGTTGGATAAGAGAAAACTAGCCTAGGGGTGGGTGGGTTGTGGGGTGGGTGGCAGGAATAAAGGAGGTAGAAGAGGAGCAAGGAACAGCCAGCAGAAGATGGCAGAAAAGCTGAACAGAATTACAAAAAGCAGCTAAGAAACACACTATTGAAAAATGCATAAATATATATCTACAGACAAGCTGAACGTAAGACAAGCACAGGTAAGCACCTGAGAATGGTAAACCTGTAACAGATGTGAGTTTTAATTAGGCGAGACTAGTGCCTTGCCTGGCATAATCTTTAAATTGGCAACATAATTCCAGTAATCTGACAATGGTTTGCATCCATAGCAGTAGACGGCTTTACTTCACCTCTGTATGGTTCAAATCCCTCCATAGGCCTCTTGAATCCATAACTTTCCTGATGACCTGCCTGCCTCCATTCCCTCTCCCTCTAGCACAGACCTTCTGAGACCTTTCTCTGGTTCATCAGTCTAAAATAGTCCAGAGAAGCTTCAGGGGCTTGTCTCGAGTATCCAGCAGGCTGTGGGCGAGTGTAAGGACTGAATAAATGCACATTCATGGGTTAAACAGGGCTCCTGCAATTATTTGCAACCTGCTATTGCCATCACACCCTGGAACCAGCCTCAGTGGTTTTCCCTAAGCCTCTTTGGGAAAGGTGAACTTGGGACCAGAGAGGACTGGGGAAGGGGAGCAAGATCATGAATGTAAATCCTGGGAGTGGGCATAAAACGAGAATGGGGGCCTGCAAATATATGTTTGCCTAGGGCCCAATAACATAGGAATCCTGTCCCACATGGTGGAATCACTCTTTTGCAAAATAGATTAAGACGTAAAGTAAATCTCTTCTAAAAACTACATTCTTGCATGATCTTGAACTAAAAAGACTTAATTTTATAACATCAAATCCATTGTATGCTTGTTTCACAAAGATAAAACGGAGTCTTATGTGCCTTTCCCAAACATGCCCCCAGAACTAGTCCTAATAGTATGCAAATGCTTACACATGAACTTATACTTTCTCTGAAGAAGATGTAAATCTGTGCGTGTTCTCTAAGTGTGTATCCATTTTACAGTTTTTTATTTATTTCTGTATGAGTGAATTTCTGTAGTTCCTTTTTCATTTCTGTTTTTAATTTGTAAACCGCCCTGCTGTGTATTTATCAAAGGGCGGTCAATCAAATCAAATAAACCATAAACCATGTATTTTATAAAATACATGTGTACATTGCAACTCTGTCTGTGGTCCACTCAGACCTCTCCCCCCCAGAAATGCCTATATACTGTGTGTGTATAAGCATATGAAATCTTGCTGGAGTGCTTCCTAATACGAGCATATTTGGCTGTGTAATTTTGTAAAAGCCCTTTTCACTAGGTATAACACGCTTCACACACAGAAAAAGCTTTAGAAAATTACACCCAACATGGCCTGGTTAAGAAAATTGAGCATTCGAGGAAACCCCAATAAAGAGTTTAATAACAAGGAAGTCTACTATGTTTTGCTCACTTGGGAAGAAATAAATACTAGCGGAAAGGTCAGTCCCTAGGAGACAATTCTTTGCTCTGCTGTCTTTAAAAATGGCTCAGGGGGAAGTAGGCAAAAGGCATAAACACAATAGCTAGACTACAGGAGGCAGTTAATATTCTATGACTGAACCTCAGTTCATTTACTTCTCCTGGGAAAGACGAGAAAACAGTGCTGCAATTTGCAGCTTTGTTCAGTCCAGTTGCATTGGGAGATAAAAATGACCAAAAAGAAGGAACACTGTGGAAGAAAACGGCAGTTTATTTACTTTTGTTTCTTGCTGAAACACATGCACTCTCTTGGCATATTGCGGCATCCTAAAAATACAATATACAAGGTTTGAATGATGCTGCCACTTTCCATTCAGGAGTTGCTATCTTCAACGATGAATTCAATACAGGCATTAGGAACGTTCATCTTTGTTACCTCAACAGTACAACTTTACCAAGATGTTGCAGGTTTCTATAAACAATCTAATAATTCTATAGACAATAATTTCATGAGGATTTGGTACTGTATGGTTTTCATTTATTCAGGGGTCTATGTAATAAAATACATGCAAATGTTTTAGTGTACGTGTTCTAGAAAGCTTCACATGTTAAAATACACATGCTAAATGGAATACCAGCCCTCAGCATAGGCATAAGCTGCATTGTGAATCTGTTGTGGTAACTGGCTCAAGGAGAAAGGGACAAGGAATTTCATTCCCATCATCCCCAAACAGGATACTGGAACCTTCCAACTTTTGCCCCATGGGAAGTAGATCGTCATGAACTCCAATGAAGGTAGAATCCCTCTTGAGCCCCCTAATGAAGGCCTAGTCTCTGTGCTATCTAGCTAACACCTGAATGAGTAGACTTTCTGTGAGCCCTGTGATGACAAGTGATGAAGCGCCGTTAGACAGCATCACATGGTGGCGTGCAATGGTGCTGGAAGAAGGGATCTCTCTCGTTGCCAATCACTGAAGACAGAATCCCTCTAAAATGGAAAGGAAACATTCCAGAAGAGTGGGGACTGGGGTCATAAGGTTTTGGGATTCAGTGAAGACAGGGGAAATGGTGAGGGACTTGGGTCTTCATTACAGAATTCTGAAGGGCAGGAGGAATGTGTCTTAGCAAAGGGAGGGTTGTGAGTATTGAGTCTTTATAGTGAGCTTAGGGGAAAGTCTGTGTGTTGTGAGGAGGCTTCAAGAGCAGGGCCCCTCCACAACGTTAATCAATATTGTAACAACCCTGCAGACACACAAAGATTTAACCATCACTATGAACCAAATGGCTTAATGCTAATTTGCACTAGGCGCCATTTTACCCATGCGTAAAGCCAGGTGCTATCTGCATGGAAAGGCTATTATAAAATTGCCTGTGTAAAAGTATGTGTGATGACAAGAAGAAGCTTACTTTTACATGGCACACATGTCCGTGTGTTCTTGGGCGGCGTCTGGGTGGAGTCGCGATTTACATGTGCTTCAGTGCACTTTATGAACAAGCATTTACATTTTCTCTGGAGCAGGCGTAAAGGTCCATAGCTTCAGTCTAGCTGCAGTTCTGGCTGCTTCACCTCTAGTATATTATAAAGACACACGGGGGAAGGGATATTCAAAGTGATTAACGTAGTTAGCAGACCTGTTAACTGCACTAATTGTGCTGACCGGGATAGTCAACGGCACTAACATGGTTTGTGGGGCTAGCCAGCTAACATCAGGGCATTCTGGGGAGTGGCACCCGGTGATAACTGGGCAGTGGTGATATTGAGGTGCCACCTGGTTATCGCAAAGTGGCAAAAGTTAGGCAGCTAAAGGGTGGCCTCATTTTTGCCACCAAAGCTAACTGGCTGACCTGGATATTCAATGCTGATGGCTGGATATGACCCTGGCATTGAAGATCCGTGTCTTAGCTTCAGCGGCAATGGTTGGCCATGTTCGAAGGGCTAGCCACCACTACTAAATATCTCCCCAATAGGTTCTTATGTGTCTTCATAAAATAACCTCAAAATGCACCTGTATGGACCATCAACCTAGGCAACATGTCCCTCTATGTGCACAGGGTGATAATGAGCATCTCATTATGCATATCTGCATCCCCAGGGCTTTTTTTTTGAGGGGGTACTCGGTGGTACTTTGTATCAGCACCTTTCTCGTTACCTCCTAAAATTGACCCATGGTCCTCATGTATTAATGAAAGAGCCCTGCATATTAGTACCAGCATTGTTTTTGCTGTGTATGTATTATTTTAGTGTGCACACATGCTAATGAGTTCAGCATACATGCTGTATACCAGGCATGTCCAACAGGTAGATCGCGATCTACCTGTAGATCGCGGAGGGGTCAGAGGTAGATCGCCAGCCCCACTTGGCCCCATCTCTCCAGCAGCTTGCCCCTTCGCTAGGAGAGAGCTCGTGCCGGCAGGTTGTCTGCCGAGGGCTTGCCGCTGCTGCTGATCCTTTGCCTGTCTTTTTTCCCTGCCTGCGGGAATCTTGCCTGCGGGTGTATTGGGGGTGCTTGTTGTTTTCGTGCCAATAGTTTGTGGGTACCCCAGGGGGCTGCTGCCCGTGCCCCACGATGAGACGCCACAGGCCCGGCGTCATACCTGGTCTCCTGTCTTTCAGAATCACCCATTCCTGCCCCCGCCCAACACCCTTTAGAAGTGTGTTATATACCGGGCGATATCCATTCGCCCAGGCTTTACCTGAATACACTTACCATATTAGTTGTGTCGTGTGCTGGTCGTTGGTCGCTTTATAGTTCGCTTTCATTAAACGTTTTTGGGCAGACACAACAAAGTGTCAAGAATTTGGTGATTTTGGCAGGCTTTTCCAATTTTGTTCTAACTTGCCTATGCCTTGCCTTCAAATTGGTTCAAACCACTGTGACTTTTGCTTGCCTCTGCAATTTTATTTCACCTTGCCTTTGCGTTGATTCTACACTATGTGCAGAATTTATTAAATCGCGTGTGGTGGTATTTGAACTTGTTTGGTGGTATTTGATTTTATCTGGTTTGCTGAACAGGTGTTTGAGTTTTTTTTATGATTGTTTGGTGGTATTTGATTATTGGTGCCAGTATGATGAATTCTTATTTTTGCTTTTAGAACTGCATCTCCAGTCCTTGTATTGCACATCATCCAGAGGTCTTCAGTTCCTGTTGTCTTTAATACTTTGGGACAGTGACAGTTTTGGACCAGATTCAGCCAGTGTTTATACTAACTTAGCAGATTTGTGTTGTTGTCTAATTTGTAACGCCCCAGTATCCTTGCTCAAAAAGGGCAATCTGGAACGTCATTATAAGGCTCTGCATAGCAATAAGTTTGATGCTGATTTTCCACCCAAAAGTGAAATTCGTAAACTGAAGCTCAAAGAACTTAAATCAAAATTGGCTACTCAGCAACAGTTGATGGAGAAGCCAAGGTCACATTTGGTCAATGCAACCATAGCATCCTTCAAGGCCAGCAACCTGATCACAAAGAAATGCAAACCTTTCACTGAAGGGGAATTTGTAAAAGATTGCTTTCTTGAAGCAGCTGACAATCTTTTTGAAGGATTTAAAAATAAGAAAGAGATCATAGCTGCTATTCAAGATGTACAATTGTCAAGAAACACCGTCGTGCGGCGAATAGAAAAGATGTGTGGAGACACAACTGAACAATTGTTGGAGGATGATTTAAATTGTTTTGCTTTCTCACTCCAACTGGATGAATCTACAGACATAAGCAGGGGCGGCTCTACCATGAGGCGAAGTGAGGCGGCTGCCTCAGGTGGCGAAGTTTTAAAGGCGGCAAAAAATGCCCCCAAAATAGCCGCCTCACTTCAACTTCTAAAGTTAAAAATAGAAAAAAATCCAACCGCTCAAGTTGCTGCCGCTGCCGAGTCCGCTTCTCGGCAGCGGCAGTCTCCGGCAGACTCATCTGCCTCTCCTTCCTATAGCAGCCGCGGCTCCTGCTTCTTGGAACCGCGGCTGTGCTAGCGACATCAACTTAAACACAAAGCAAAACTGGGGCAGACTCTGCGGAGCCTTCCAATGCAGCAGCGTCCCACCAGCAAAGGAAGTTGTATGCAAAGGAAGTTACTTCCTTTGGGGGCGGGACGCTGCTGCATGGGAAAGCTCCGCAGTCTTCTGCACCGGTTTTGCTTTGTATTTAAGTTGATGTCACTAGCACAGCCGCGGTTCCAAGAAGCAGGAGCCGCGGCTGCTATAGGAAGGAGAGGCAGGTGAGTCTGCCGGAGACTGCCGCTGCCGAGAAGCAGTGGCAGCAACTTGCGTGGTTGTTTTTTCCCCTGGGGGCTAGGACTGGAAATGGGCGGTGTCTAGGACTGGAATTGGGCTGCTGGGGGGGGGGGAGGACTGGAAGTGGGCTGATGGGGGGTGTTTAGGACTGGTAATGGGCTATGGGGGGTTAGGACTGAAATGGGCTGATGGAGGGGTTAGGACTCTAAGTGGGCTGATGGGGGGGGGGTTAGGACTGGAAGTAGGCTGATGGGGGTGTTTAGGACTGGTAATGGGCTATGGGGGGGTGGACTGGTAATGGGCTATGGGGGGCTAGGACTGGTAATGGGCTGATGGGGAGGTTTAGGAATGGTAATTGGCTGATGGGGGGTTAGGACTGGAAGAGGGCTGATGGGGGTTTAGGACTTGTAATGGGCTATGGGGTCTTAGGACTGGAAGTGGGCTGATGGGGGTGTCTAGGACTGGTAATGGGTTATGGGGGGTTAGGACTGGAAGTGGGCTGATGGGGGGTGTTTAGGACTGGTAATGGGCTATGGGGGGCTAGGACTGGTAATGGGCTGATGGGGAGGTTTAGGAATGGTAATTGGCTGATGGGGGGTTAGGACTGGAAGTGGGCTATGGAGGGCTAGGACTGGAAATGGGCTGATTGGGAGGGGGGCTAGGACTGGAAATGGGCTGATGGGGGAGTTAGAACTGGAAATGGGCTGATCGGAGTTTAGAACTGGAAATGGGCTGATTAGGGGGGCTAGGACAGGAAATGGGCTGATTGGGGGGCTAGGACTGGAAATGGACTTATGGGGGGGGGGTAGGACTGGTAATGGGCAGATGGGAGGCTAGCACTGGAAATGAGCTAGGACTGATAATAGGCTGATTGGGGGCTAGGACTAGAGTGGGCTGAAGGGGGATAGGACTGGAAATGGGCTAATGGGGAGGGGAGGAGAATGCTGCTGGCCCTGGAAGAAAACTAGGGGCTAGGGCTACAAATGGGCTGATGCAGGAGGATGGTAGAATAGGACTGGAAGGGAGCAGATAATGAGAGGGTCTGCCAGGGGAAGGAGGGGGCATGAAGGGAGCTGACACAGGGGAAGGAGGGGGCTGGAAAGGAGCTGACACCTGGGATGTACTGAAGGGGGACTGGAAGGGAGCTGACATTTGGGGATGGGAGTGGTAGGTGGTTGGGTAATGGGGAGGAGGCTGGAAGGGAGCTGACATGCAAATGGCACTGGAAGGGGGTTGGACAGAGGGTAGAGCGACTGGAAGGGAGCTGACTGGGGGTGGTGGCACTGAGAGTGGAAGTGAGCTGATATCTGAGATGGTATTTTGACTTGAAGGTGCTGGACAGTGGGGAAGGAGGGGGACTGGAAGGGAATGGACACCAGTTGCAGTCATGGAAATGCAAGGCGGTTGATATTGGAAAGTACTAGGAGGGAAGGGGGCTGATACTGGGGAGGGTTACTGGAACTGGAAATGGGCTGATGGAAGGAAGTGAAGAAAACAAAAGAAGAGATAAGAAATGGCAGATGGACCATAGACCACAGAAAGAGAGCTAAGAGAAGACAGGAAAGCTGAAGCCTCAGATCGGAACCAGCATGAACAGAGAATAAAATGGTCAGTCAACAAAGGTAGAAAAATAATTTAATTTAATTTTAGTTATTGGACTTTGTGCTATTTTTATATTTTACACAGTATTGGGGAACTGCATCTCTTATTTATCTGATATTGCACTGCATGTGGACTCTGGCTTCTTGGTGTTTCAATTTAAATTTAGTCTTCATATTTTTATTTTTACTCTAGATTGTGGTTACTTATTCTGTACTTGGTGAGGGTCGATGTTGCGAGTGTTTGACTGAAGTCAGGTGTTCTGTTAACATGGAGTTTGTACATAAAGATCTATACTGTACTGTAGTAATTTGATGTGTTCAGCTTTTCAAATAGGTGTATGGATGTTCCAGGGCCCACTGTAGTATTTACAGTGATGCTTTTTTTTGGATGGGCTCCTTATGTGAGTTTTGGAAGTTTGTGCTGATATGGTATGGTATGATAGGTTTGCTCTTTGTTGTAGGGTTTTTTATTAGTTCACAATATGCCTGGTACTGGAGAATAGTGGTGGTTGTTGTTGTTGTTGTTAGTGAGATGATCAGAATCAGATTTTTTTTCTTTAAATATTGAGTTCTGTGGGTGAATGTCCTGGTTCTGCTCTGCACCTACTGTGGATGCAAAATATATGTTGAAAAAGAAAAAGCAAGAACCATAACGCAGTTTATAACAACAAAATAAAAATGAGTTATAATTTAGTTTTATAAACTGTTCTGTTGGTTCTTGCTGTCTTTTAGTTCCTTGGTGTGCAAAAGGGTCCATAACTAGCACTATGCAAGTGGTGCAGCCGCACAGGGCGTAAAGGTTTGGGGGCGCATTTCGACTGTCTGTTGTTGCCCTGCTGCCACTGGCAGGACAATAGCAGGCAGATGAAATGCGCTCCCCAAGCCTTTTTGCAGCACTTTAAGCAGGTCTGGTCCCTCCCTTCTCCGACGCAATGTCAAAGTAGGGAGGGACAGATCTTCTTAAAGTGCCGGCGCCTTTCAGATTGGGCGCATGCCCCCTCCTCCTCCCCATACCTCTGTCCAGCGCTGCCTCCGTGAAAAAAACAGAGGGCGGCAGCAGCATAAAAAGAGCAGATAGCGCTGGACGGAGGTATGGGGGGAGAGGGGGGCGTGTGTCCGAGCTGCAAGTCGCACAGGGTGCGATTACAGCTCGATATGGCCCTGTGTGCAAACATATTGCATTTCCTCCATATAATCTAATTGGCTTTTTGGTTTGGTTCAGTCTCTGACTGGATTTCTGAAAAAGCCCCGCCCCACCTCTAACGCCGCGCATGCGTTTTTTCGAATGCTGGAGGTAGTTGAGCTAGTACCGTGAGTGAGTTTACTGGCTTGAGAGGTACACTGGCTAGTGAGAAGATGTGGGCAGCATGTTTTGTGTATAACTGTCCCCTGAAGAAATCGTTCTGAAACGTCCGACTGGTACCGGGGCTGTACGTTGGGATTATAACAAGATAGGAAGAGTCACCCCCTTTTTTTGAAGCTGAGTATTTATTATTGTATATTTTTCTGATACTATTTTAAAAGGGGTTTTGGCTTCTTCTTAAACCTTTCTTTTATGAGGTCATTGATGTGATGTAACATGACTGCTGTGAGCGGGTGTGAGCCTCAATACAGCAGTGTTCTTTTATACTGAGACCTCAGTTGCTACTGTCTGATCCTTTCTAATGGTTAATCTGAACGATATCATTTTTTGTGCTTGTTGGCTGAACAATCGTTCTGGAATTTAGTGACCAAGTGACTATCTTGAGCCTTACTTATTAGGCACACTGGGGAGAAAACTCATGACCCCTGTATCAGCAGTCAGTGCCTTAACCATTGTGCTACACTGCTGCTCCTCCTTGCATGTCAGCGCACCTACTTCAGATTTCCATGCGTTTAAATGCACAGTGCTGCCATCAAACACAGTGCTATGACCTTGCTGTGCCTCATAGGGCACCCTATATGGCGCCCTATAGGCTGCTCTTTCAGCAACATTTTAGGGTGCCGTGGCGGACAGTGCACTTTAAAATGTGCCCTCTGGGGTACCCTATGAGGCGCCTTATGCAGCACCTTATGTTACAATACTTTGAGGGTGTGTTTGCTGGCAGCACTAATTAAAATAAAAATAAAATGCCCCCTACAGCAATGTTACCTATAGCAGGTAGTGCCTCAGCCAGCCTTCTTCATTAGGCCCAGTGGGGGATTGAACCCATGACTCCTGCATCGTTGGTCAGTATCTTAACCATTGTGCTCCACTGCTGCTCCTCCTTGCATGTCAGCGCACCTACTTATGATTTTCATTCCTTAAACTGCACAGTGCTGCCATCAAAAACAGTGCTGTGACCTTGCGGTAACTCATACGGCACCCTATAAAGCGCCGTATAAGCAACATTCTAGGGTGCCTTGGCGGACAGTGCACTTTAAAATGTGCCTTATGGGGCGCCTTATGTTAACACGCTTTGAGAGTGCGTTTGCTAGTAGTGATAATTAAAATAAAAATAAAATGCCTCTTAAAGCAATCTTCCCCATAATAGGTAATGCCTCAGTCAGGCTTCTTCATTGGGCACAGTGGAGGATTGAACCCCTGATCCCTGCACCATTGGTCTGTGTCTTAACCATTGCACTGTGGCTCTGTTCCTGTGCTTGCGCATCAGCGCGCCACTTCTGCTTCCCGTGCAACTTTCTCATGCGCTAATGTGCGGGGCGCACATGAGCGCAGCGCACATTAGCGCATGATTAATCCCGGTTTTGCTTTTTTCAGCCTGAAACGTCCACTCCTTATATGGCATCCGCACACTAGCGCGCCGCGCACATTACCGGGGTTTTAGTAAACATACCCCTTAGTTTTGTTGGTGTACCTCTGCTGCAAATACTTACCAGGGATGCTGAAAAAGTCTCTGCTACCTACTTTGTTATTTCAGAATAAACCTTTATAATTGCTTCATTCTGGAATAATGGCGACTTACCAGATGGCTAGATGTAGTAATAGATTGGTGTAATGATGCTGGTGTGGCTGTAAATGTAAAGAATGCATGAAGACTTATGTTATTACTACATATATGCTGAAAATAAAATGCATGTATTGGTGTATTTTAGAAATGCAAATCATTTGCATTTAAAACACCTATCACTTTCAATTTTTTTTGCAGTGTTAAAATGTTTCTTTTCTAATGGTGTGGCATAATGAGTCTCATCTGCTGTACAACTTTCCGGTCACGGATTACTACTGCCTCTTCCAAAAGAGAAATGGCAGTCTAGGATATAGTATATGCAGTTCAAAATAACTGTTTTGATGAGCTGTTTTGAAGATATATTTTTCTTATGGTTTGTCGTGGATATAATTGAGCTATATAGTTGCAGTGCTGAAATTAAGAGCTATATTATGCGCTCATGGGGACACCTCCAGGTTACTGATTCCTGAGAACATTCATGATAGTCACTGGAGTTGTATAAATAATGGTAAGGGAAAATCAACCAGTGAGACTGGTCAGATCCAGTTGCACATATGCACAGAAATCTCACAAAAGGGGAAAGATCAGGCCCAGTGGCATAAGTTCAAATGAAGGGTCCCCAAGCAAGAATTACAGAAAGGATCCTCAAAGCAGGTCCACTGCAGAAAATCTGGGAGCAGTTGCAGTTGGGTACCCTTCTTCCTTGGGCTCCTCTGCATTTGGGCTACTTGGGCAGGATTTATGCCCCCGATCAGCTCTACTTTTACGATCTCCTACTTTTCCTTTGCAACCTCTCCTTTCATGCAGAGCAAATAGCGTCTGTAATCGCAGTACATTTCTTAAAGATTATACTGGCTCCAGAAACTGGAGGACTGAGGGAGTATTAAGACAATTTACAGAATTATTTCCCATTCTGTAATAGCTGGGTTGATATTCAGAAGTACTTGTGTGGTCAGCAGTAGGGCTAACCACTAAAGTTCTTTTTTCAAAAAAATAAAATATCCAGGCCACTTGAACAGGAAATTTTAGATGGCCAAATTTAAGCAAAATTTAAGGCATTCTGGGGGAGGTGACATTTAGGGCCCTTTTGACTAAAGCCCATTAGCCGGTTAATGTGCGCTTTAATGCGTGGCATATGCTGCCCCACTACTATGGAATGCCCTCCCCAATAATTTAAGAGACAAAAAAGATTTGCAACAATTCTGCAAAGATTTAAAAACTCACCTATTCATAGAATACTTTGGCACTACTGATGGGAGCAAACTCTACCGAATGGATAACCCTCTCCTACCTTGTGCCCTCAAGCACTAACCTTTTACAACCTTGTCCATGATTACTGATCACAGGTTGATAACTTCCTGAAACGACGTATATAGTTGTTGTTATCTTAAGTTTGTTATCTTAAGTTAAATGTGCATACGTTAAAAAAGTTTCAATGTAAAATTCTGTTGATGTTCCTTTAGGAGTGGTATATAAAAACATGTTACATAAATAAATAAATAAATAAACTGGCAGGCCATCACAGGCTAGAAGACACACTAAACAGCGATTACGGGATGGGACAGGGAATGGCGGGAATGTGACCATGGAGAGTGCATTGCCACTAGCACCAGGGCTATTGCCACACGCTCAGTGGCAATGTGGCTCTTAATGTGAATTCACTCCACTCTATGGGAGTCATTAAATGAACCCACCGTGGAGGAACACACATTAGATTGGCCCATCATAAGTTAGTTACCAGAACCATATTGGTCATACTCCTGACAGCTACTGCAAAAGCTTTGCAATGAATATGCATTTGTTTGGCATGATAATTGCAAATCCTTAGCAGGCTCTAGTAAAACGGGTCATTAGACATAGTGGAGACAAGTTTATAAAGGCAGTAATGAGTAGATGTGGCAGATTACTGGCCTCATATAAAATTCCGACCAGCCTAAAAGTAAGCACTTTGATGTGAAGGTGTGTACTTTGCTGGTAGCAGTAGCCGGGGTGTGGTCTTGGCAGATATGGGTGGAGTTAGGAAGTATGCACATTGATTGTAAATTATCTTAATTTATATGCATACTTGTAAACTTTACATGCTTTCATTTACACTTGCTATTGAGCAGGTGTAAATATCCATTCCTTAACTTAAGGCTCATTACCTGCCATTTAGTATGAGTTTTTTATAAAGACAAGTGGTTGCTTCTTAGGGGGCAATTTTACAACAGGATGCCTAGGTTAAGTGGGCAGGAAAGTGCCTATTTTATAAAGACACATAGGCACCTCTATAACTTTAAAAATACTAGTTCAAGTTCTTCTGGAATCATGTCTACATTGCAGGTGCAGGCACAACACCTGCTTGAAAATAAGTGAAAATCTCAGCACAAACCTGACCTACGTTTAGCGGGGATATAAGTCCCGATCAGATGCATATTCCCTGCTAAACGCCCAGGTTGTACTCCTGCCAAAGAGCTCCCTGCACATACACCAGAGATGTGCGGGGAGCTCTGTACGAGGGCGGGAGGGGGCGGGCCAAAGGAGGAGAGAGAGCGGGCTGGAGGCATGACCCTGAACACAGATATACAGAGCCTATTCCAGTGACAGCCCTGTACGTCCAGGCTGGGTGACTTAGAAGGGGGACTTATTGCACTTCAGAGGTAGAATAAGTCCCCCCCGACAGTGGGGGACAGCCATGTTGGGACACCAGGATGCAGGTTCCCCATAGTCTGATCCCGGCCCCGGAAGGCCTGATCGGGGGTCGGACAGTGGGGAAAACGTCCTTTGAAGGCAGTGCGGGTGATTGGGCCTCCTGCATGGAGCCACGGTGTCATGGTGATGGGATGCCACAGTACCGTAGCTCCAAGCAAGAGGTTTGTGCACATCCAGTGGGTCTGAATCAGGGCACGTCTGGGATGTCCCAGCCCTATGCCCCGATTCTGCTCCCATGGGGCCGTCTAGCTCCCACGGGAGCAGAGTCGGGTGCATATCCGAGCTGTCCAGATTGAGATTGGCCTCCACGTATGCAAATCACGATGCCACCCCTAATCTGCCCAAACTCTGACCTGGTGCATGCCTACTCTGCAAGAATGCACCAGTTTGCACGATGTCCACTTTTAGATGCGACCTCATTTTATAAGAGCCTATTTACATGCGGAAAACTGTTTTATGCAGGAAAATGGTTTAAAAAAATTACCTCCATAACTGATATGTCTAAATTGCGCTATTCAGCTGTAAACATTTATGGTCAAGTGGACTACACTAATAGAATGTTAAGAGAGTAATTTTATAAAGTCGCATCATCAGCTCACGTTCTTACACCTCTTTTATAAAACATTAGCATAAGTGTGAAAGAACACGTGGATATGTAGGTGTTCCAGGACTGGTGTAAGTGTTGAATCTAGCTACCTTTGGGATATTAGTACCAATGAATGTAAGAGGAGAGAGCTCCACTGGATAGAATAGAGGGTTTTTTTTATGAATGCTGATGTGGTCTTGACTGATATTCTTCTAGCGGTGCTCCATGGAGTTTTGCAGTCTCTAAGGTCTTTTTCTCTGTTTTCTAGTTACCAGTCAGATTGGATTAATTTAAGAAGATTTGTTTGATGTGCATCTTTAGGATATATCAGGTACTTGAGACCTGGACTGGCCACTGCTGGAAACAGGATACTGGGATGGATGGATTTTAGGTCTGACCCAGTATGGCATATTGTATGCTCTTCCACACATACGCTTGTAAATTATGGGATTTTATGATCTATGCGGGTAGGTGTGGACTCTGCCAAAACTCCACTCCTATGCATATTCATGGGGGAAAGGACATGCCATGCAAATAGGGCACATACATTTATAGTAGCCAGTATTTTTAAAGGGTCATTTACGTGCATGCAGCCACTTATGCACGTAAATGTCTAAATATTGATGTATATGTGCATACTTGATGCCTACATCTAGGTGGTTCCTCATAAAATTACACCCCCTCCCCAAATATCTAAATTAGGTGGTTCAAGTTATATGGATTTGTTCTGCATTGTCACCTCGATGGATAACACTGGTCAACAAACCTTTACAAAAGTCATGTTACTGAAATAAAAATAGTGATTTTTTATCAATTTTTATATGCTGAACACGAATATGACAGTGAAATTGCAAAGATGGCTCTAGTTTTTTTGTAATCTACAAGAATTAATGTTTACATCACAAAATGCATATCAATAGTAAATATAATAGGCCTTCGGTTAATACCTGTAAAAAACCAAGTCATAGACTATTTCTTAGATTTTTTCGCCTGTCTCTTGTACAGCTGTTTGGGAGCTTCTCTGGGGAGTGTCCAGCAGTAGTAAGCCAGCATTGTAGTGGACCATTTTCCCTGGTATCTTTGCTCCATCATTGCGATATCCTGGTGAAAACGTTCACCCTGTTCATCACTAACCATACCACAGTTGTCAGGAAAGAAATCGAGATGGGAATCAAAGAAATGGATCTTTAGAGACATATTGCAGCCAAGTTTCTGATACTGCATCAGCATGTCTTTTACTAGTTCCTTATAGTTTTCTGCCCTAACATTCCCGAGAAAGTTTGTTGACATTAGGCGAAAAGCATTCCATGCTTGTTTCGCATCACCCTGCAGCAAGCTGTTGAACCGGTCATCTTTGAAGAGCTCTCGAATCTGAGGACCCCAACAACTCCCTCTTTAATCTTTGCTTTGCTGAGTCGAGGGAATTTTTCATGCAGGTATCGGAAAGCTGGTGAAGTGCGATCCATGGCTTTCACAAAGTTTTTCATCAAACCTAGTTTGATGTGAAGGGGTGGTAGCAGGATTTTGTAAGCCTCAACCAGAGCTGGGTGCTGGATATTCTTCTCTCCAACTGTTACATTTTGTCTGCAATTCCATTCATTCTGCAAGTAGTGCCAATCCCTTGCTCGGCTATCCCACTCACATAAGAAACACATGTATTTTATATATCCCTGCTGCAGTCCCATTAAAAGGGCAACTACCTTCAAGTCACCACAGAGGTGCCAGCTGTACTTGTTATAGTTAATGGAAGTCAGTAGATGCTTTAAGTTATCGTATGTCTCTTTCATGTGGACATGTATAAAGTCAATACGTTCAAAGAATCAAAAAATGTAAAGAGCTTCTTTTTTATTTGTTTTTTTCAATGCTTTTAAAAAATAGATATATGTACAGCCCAGGTTTTCTTCTCTTGTATACTATCTCAAGAAAAATTTATTTGAAGAAAGAATCCCCGAGTGGACTAATTTAATACAAAAATGCATTTAAAACAAGGGTCTCGACGCTCAGCTTCGGTGCCTTAATGGCGTTTCAAAAGTTTTCTTCAGGAGACCTTTATCCCATAAATAAACAAAATTACAATATACTATTACCCTATTATCTAATGTATCTAAAAGCAATCATTCTAACAATATACTTCTCTAAAATCGCAAGCTACTTACAGATATTTATGCTGCCCACGCTCTCTCTCCTTGTTTCTAATACGAAAAAACGCAGCGCATGCGTGATGGTAAATCCATTCTCTATTTAAACCCCCTTCGGATTGTGTCACACGTTTCTCATCCGTGCTACCTCAAATGGTTACGTCGTGAATATTTACACTTAAACAATAGATCTATATTATATACTGCCATTTCTTATCCAATTAAAACATAGCGCTACCTTTCCATTCATAATAGTAAATCTATTTCTTATCCAATTAGAACATAGCGCTTCTCTTCCATTCATATACTGCCATTTCTTATCCAATTAAAACATAGCACTACCTTTCCATTCATAATATTAAATCTATTTCTTATCCAATTAGAACATAGCGCTTCTCTTCCATTCATAATATTAGATCTATTTGTTAAGATAACGTGCTCTTTACTAATGGCCGCAGTGGTTTTAAATCTTCAAACTAACCTACAAACAGGATGTCCACTCTATGGATACATTTAAACCCTTTGGAACGACAGTCTGCAACTTATATCCACCATTGTTCCCGCTGTAACAAAGTTTCATCTAATGTTTTACCTCCCTTTGGGACCTGAATTTGTTCTATCGCAAAACTACGAAGCTGATCAAATGTGTGGCCTTGAGAAAGGCAATGAGTAACTATCGGGGCCTCAAGCTGACGGCATTTTAATCTGCTTCTGTGCTCTCGTAGCCTAACTCGCAGTGAACGAATTGTTTTACCTACATAATGTAATCCATATGGGCATATAAGGATGTAAATTACTGCCTCTGAGTCACATGTCGTTTGCGTTCTAAGATGAAATATCTGCCCCTGATAGCTAAAATATGACTGTTCTACCATAATCATACACATATCGCAAGTCCCGCAGCTTTTATGTCCTCCTATTGTTATCTGTTTATTTTTTGGGGGAAGTACCGCAGGACTCAAGTATTCCTTTAGATTGCGTCCTCATTGCCAAACACATCTTATAGATTTCTTTTCTAAGCCAGGAACTACTGTTAGGACGTTTTTATGTTTATTTATAAGTTTTTGTATGCTAGAACTTAATGGAGTATAAGGTGTTATAAAAATTAGAACCTTCTGTACTACCATTGTCGGATATCCTCTACTTATAATTAGAACTATTTGTGGGTCTTTCATGTGGACGGCATGCGCTACTGGAATAGATGGAAGACGGTTTCCATTGTTCAAAAGCACAGCCTTCAGACTCAGTTTCGAAGAGTCTATAAACAGTCTCCAGTCTTGTGGGTCATGAGCGATTTTTAAGGCATTCATGAGGCTTTCAATATCGGAACAGAATACCAGATTACTTTCCTTTCTGAAGAAAGGCGCCAACTGCTGGTGGCGCTTTCGATATGAAGTAATGTTGACATTTTCTTCTAGAAGATTCCATCGTTGGAGTCTTGATCCTAGCAATTCTGCCTTGTTCTTGGATAAGTCCAAATCACGAACCAGGTCATTTAGTTCTTTCTGTGTTATTCTGTGTGGAGTTGATAATGCATCCCAGTGAAAATCTGGGTCACTGCATGCTGACGGACCAGGAGAAGAACAGGTTGGCTCACCCTTGTCCTCATCAGATAAATCAAGAGAATATTCTGATGGAGGTTCTGGAATAGGAAGTCCCTCACAATGTGGAACTGGTCTCAATGCAGACGGAATGTTTGGGTAGACTATGCTCAACTTCTTTTGCTTCGTTATTCTGCTGGAAAGAGGAGGAACCAAGCAGAAGTAACAGTAATTTATGTGGTTGCTTGGCTCTCTCCACACCATGGGGACTGCAAATGGCTTTGATGGCCTTTTGCAATTCAACCACTGTGAAAGCTGTGTTGTACATCTAGTGTAGCATATATGTGGGGCCCAAGGCTTGTCTTGGTCACCAATCTTGCATCTAAAGTAAAGATGATATGCTTTCTTCAATTGAGAAGTGATACTTTTCTTCTGGTTGGCAAATGTCACTTCCCCACAAATGTAGCAGAAATTGTCAATGGTATTAACGCACTTTTGCAACATTACTGTTCTGTATTGTACCTAAATGGCTAAAATTTTATGATTAATAAAAGTTACATGTAACAGTAGCTTAAACTGTCTCGCACACAGTCTGAAATATTTTAAATGCTCAACCTTTCCGACTGCGTATTATACACTGCTGACGTCAGATGGCTTCAGCAGCCGTCTGGCAGCAGGGCCGGGCCGTCCATTGAGCAAGAATGTTTTTTGCACAGGGCCCCGTGTTTCAGGGGGCCCCGCGCAAAAAACATCTTGCATCAGCTCAGCTAGGTAAAAAAAATACAAACCGGTTGCTGCTGCTGCTGCTGTCATTGTGGCAGAGGCAGAATCGAGCATCCCGCGGGGCTCCCCTGCCCTGCAGAGTCCTCCATGCAGCTTCAGTGTTGGCTGTCAGAGTCGCGCGAAGAGAGAGAGCTTCTCCTCTCGCGGTTCTGTTAATCCCGCCGCGGGGCTGATGGGATTTCCCATCAGCCCCGCGGCGGGATTAACAGAGCCGCGAGAAAGGAAAGGGAAACTCTCCCTTCGCATGACTCTGAAAAGCCCGCACTGAGGCCGCATGGAGGATTCTGCAGAGCAGGGGGGCCCCGCGGGATGCTCGATTCTGCTTCTTCCACAGCGGCAGCGGCATCAGCAGCCGGTTTTTGTTTTTTTTTAAACTAGCTGGGCTGATGGGGGGGGGGGGAGAGAGGGGTAGGACTGGTAATGGACTATGGGGGGGGGGGGCTAAGACTGGAAGTGGGCTGATGGGGGGAAGGGGGTTAGGACTGGTAATGGGCTATGGGGGGGCTAAGACTGGAAGTGGACTGATGGGGGGAGGGTGTTAGGACAGGTAATGGGCTATGGTGTGCCTATGGGGGGGCTAAGACTACAAGTGGGCTGATGGGGGGTTTGGAATGGTAATGGGCTATGGGGGGGCTAAGACTGGAAGTGGGCTGATGGGGGGGTTAGGACAGGTAATGGGCTATGGGGGCCTATGGGGGGGCTAAGACTACAAGTGGGCTGATGGGGGCGTTAGGACTGGTAATGGGCTATGGGGGGGGGCGCCTAAGACTGAAAATGGGGTGATGGGGGATTAGGACTGGAAGTGGGCTGATGGGGGGCTTAGGACTGGTAAATGGGCTGATGGGGGCATAAGGACTGGTTGGGGGGGCTAGGACTGGTAAATGGGCTGATGGGGGGTTAGGACTGGTTATGGGGGGGCTAGGACTGGAAATGGGGGGTTAGGACTAGTAATGGGCTATGGGGGGGGGTTAGGACTGGTAATGGGGTGATGGGGGGCTAAAACTGAAAATGGGGTGATGTGGGGGTTAGGACTGGAAGTGGGCTGATGGGGGGCTTAGGACTGGTAATGGGCTATGGGGGGGCTAGGACTGGTAATGGGCTGGGGGGGTTGCTAGGACTGGAAATGGGCTGAGTGGAAGGGGGGCTTGAACTGCAAATAGCTAATGGGGAGGGGGCTTGGAAGGGAAAGGGGCTGTGAGGGGAGGGAGTTAGGACTGGAAATGGGCTGAGTTGGGGGGGCTACGACTGCAAATGGGCTGATGTAGGGGCTAGGATAGGACTGGAAATGGGCTGTTCGGGGGTGCTAAGATTGGAAAAGGGCTGTGGTGGGGGCTTGAATTGAAATGGACTCATGGAGGGGCTAGAACTGGAAGTAGGCTCATGGGGGGCTTGGATTGGAAATGGGCTGAGTGGAGGGGAGCTAGGATTTGACATGGGCTGATGGTGGGGCTAGGAAAGGACTAGAAATGATCTGATTGGGGGGGCTGGGATTGGAAATGAGCTGATGGAGGGACTCGGATAGGACTGGAAATGGATGGAGGAGCTAGGACTGGAAATGGGCTGATGGTGGGGCTAGGATAGGTTTGGAAATGGGCTGATGGGGGGCTAGGACTGGAAATGGGCTGATGCAGGGACTAGAAGGGAGCAGATGCTGGGTGGGGCTTGAAACTAGAAGGGAGCTGATGTTGGGGGAGGATTAGAATGGGATGGAACTGGGATAGTGAAATGGAGAGGGAAAAATATTTTGTGTGGGAGGGAAGACAAATCTACAATTGGCCGGATATTGGGAGAGTAAGTGGGGATTGAGAATGGAGGGGTAAAATTTGAGTGGATGAAATAGGAATGAGGAAAGAGCAAAAGGAGAAAGATTAGTATGTTAAAGCAGATGTAGAGAGAGAATGGAAAAAAAAAACTAGAAGAAAGAAGAAAGGACAAATGGACAGCAGACGATGGAGAGTTAGCAGAAGACACAAAGAAACCAGAAGAAAGTGGCTGGAGCAATTGCCACTGAAAAAGAAAATGCACAAAAGGTAGAAAAATATCTCTTTATTTTGAATTTTTTAACTGGAATATGTCAGCTCTTGAAAATGTGCATCATTAACGTCTGCGCTTTGTTTAGTACAAGAGGAAATTAATTTCTGGTTTTATTTCTACAGTGTTGTACATTCCAAGTCTGGCTTTTGGGGTTCTCAGTTTAGTTATTGTCTTCCTGTTTCTAAATTGTGATTCCTTGTTTGGTGAAGGTCTATGTTCTGGATGTGTATCTGAGCTGAGGTATTCTGTTTATATAATTGCTATTTGACATTGTCACTTGTTCTCGTTCCCCAGTAGGTCATGTATTGTTGTTCTCTGAAATGTATTGGTTTAATATTTGCAGTGTTGCCTTTTGATAGGTAGGGTATGGTGCTTTGTGAGTTCTGGTAGTGCTGTTAGGATACGGCGGGTTTGCTATGGGTTCTAAATGGGCAGTGTTTGTAGTAGTTCCTAATGTGCCTGGCGGTTGGTACTGGATTATAGTAATGTAGAAATCTTTTAGTCTTTCTTTATCCATATACTCATTAAGAGGCATGTTTACTAAAAGTTAGTGTATGGTAACATTATGCAAATATTTATGCAAATGAGGCACTATATGCAAATGAGGCCCACACCGAGTCTCTGTACATGGCCCTGCACCACCCTTGGGCCGCCCTTGTCTGGCAGTAGTATTGCATTGCATCAGAAAATGATGCAATCAACTCTGGATGATGTGTGCATGCTGGTATTATGCAATGTGATGCAATATTACATCATTCAAGGTTTATTTGGGATGTTGTTGAGGTCCTACTGGATAGATTTACACGGTGAAATGTCAAAAATGAACTACATGCAATATCTTCAAAACGAGAGCCAATAAAATTTTTTTAATGTTATATTCGTGTTCAGCTCACCAAGATACTACAGATTAGGGCAGCGGTTCTCAACCTGTGGGTCACGACCCCCACGGGGGTCGCCACAGGTTTTAACAGGGTTGCCTCACCTCACCTCATTCCGCCGTTAAAAAAAAAGCACCCAAGTTGCTGCCACTGCCGAGTCCGCTTCTTGGCAGTGGCAAACTCACCGCCTCCCAGTGCCTTCTAATGCAGCCGCGACTCCCTGCCTCTTAGGAAACCGCGGCTGTGCCAGTAAAACCATTGTGGAGCCTTCCTGTCTCTTGACGGGCTCTGTGCAGCATTGTCCCACCTCCAAAGGAAGTTGTTTACCACTTCCTTTGGAGGCAGGACAATGCTGCAAGGAGCCTGTCGAGAGACGGGAAGGCTCCACAATGGAGTTGTCAACCTCCACCAGCAGCTTTGGAGACTGAAAGATGTCATCGTTCTGATGTCACTGGTACAAATAGGCAAGATCCGCCCCCTTTCACCAGCACCTATTGACAAAGCAGACTCAGCAGAGCAACAAATAAGTAGGTAATTGAAACTATGGAAACAGACAGGGGAGCAGTGAAAAAACAAGAACCCGCACTGCCCCGCCCCAACATGTGTCACACATGATCTGCGAACACGCAGAATAGAAAAAGAACCGCCCGAAAAAACGCGGTCCCACTGCACTCTAGCGCCCAGCCGGGCCTGCTGCGGAAACAAAAACAGAGCCCCCCCTGAGCGCTATTTCCATCTCATCTTCTCACTGTGGACAACCTGGTTGAAAAGATGCTCCAAATTTCACCTCACCTGTGCACCTCCTTGTTCTCCTCTCTCATGAAACTTCAGGCTGCCCGCCATTACCGGGAGGGATCCGGGACTGGACTAGAGTTCCTTAAGGAACAACAATTAGTAGGTAAGTCTAATTTACTCTTCCTTTGCGTCCCTCTAGTCCAGTCCCGGAACCATAGAGGATGTAACAGAGCAGTGAATATCAACGGGAGGGACCGGAAAGCCCAGCCTGAAGAACCGCTGAACCAAAACGGCCATCACTCCGCGCCTGCACATCCAGGCGATAGTGCCGGGCAAACGAATGCAACGAGGACCAAGTCACCGCTCTACAAATATCCGCAACCGGTAGTAAACTGACTTCCGCCCAAGACGCCGCCTGCGCTCTAGTGGAATGCACCCGCAGGCCCACCGGAAACTCTTTGCCCTTTAGCAGGTAGGCCGAAGCAATAGCCTCCTTCAGTCATCTAGAAATAGAGGACTTCGCCGCCGCCTCCCCTTTCCGCGGACCCCCAAAGGCGACAAAGAGCCTGTCGGACTTACGGAAAGAAGTGGTCTTACGGAGATACTTCTTGAGCGCTCGCCGCACATCCAACCGATGCAAACAGCCACCCGACTGAGCTTTCTGCTCCGCGGAAAACACCGGCAGCGACACAACCTGATTCACATGAAAATCCGAGACCACCTTTGGCAAAAAGGCTGGAACCGTACGCAAAACCACCCTGTCACCTGAAAAGGACAAGACAAGGACAAGGACAAGGACAATGGGCTGATGAGGGGGTAGGACTGGTAATGGGCTGATTAGGGGAGCCTAGCACTGGTAATGGGGTTGAGGAGGGACTAGCACTGGAAATGAGCTGATTAGGGGAGGCTAGTACTGGTAATGGGGTTGAGGAGGGACTAGCACTGGAAATGAGCTGATTAGGGGAGGCTAGCACTGGTAATGGGGTTGAGGAGGGACTAGCACTGGAAATGAGCTGATTAGGGGAGGCTAGTACTGGTAATGGGGTTGAGGAGAGACTAGCACTGGAAATGAGCTGATTAGGGGAGGCTAGGACTGGTAATGAGCTGATGGGGGGGTAGGACTGGTATTGGGCTGATTAGGGGAGGCTAGCACTGGTAATGGGATTGAGGGGGGACTAACACTGGATGTGAGCTGATTGGGAGGCTTCGACTGGGAATGTGCTGATTGTGGGGAGGGGAGGATAGAGCTGCTGGTCATGGAAGAAAACTGGGGGCTAAGGCTACAAATGGGCTGATACGAGGGGATGGGAGAATGGAACTGGAAGAGAGTGGATCTGAGAGGGGCTTGCTATGTTATTTGTACTAGAAGGGACTGGTCAGTGGGGAAGGAGGGGGACTGGAAGGGAATGGACACCAGTGGCAGTCATGGGAATGCAAGTTGACATTGGAAGGTACTGAGAGTGAGGACTGGAAAGGGGCTGATACTGGGGAGGGTTACTGGGATTGGAAATAGGCTGATGAAAAGAAGTGAAGAAAACGAAAGAAGAGATAAGAAATGGCAGATGGACCATAGACCACAGAAAGAGAGCTAAGAGAAGACAGGAAAGCAGAAGCCTCAGACCGGGACCAGCATGATCAGAGAATAAATTGGTCAGACAAAGGTAGAAAAAATAAATTTTATTTCATATTAGTGATTTGACTACAAAATAATCATAATTTTGAAATAAAATATTGTTACTTGCTATTGTGATTAATTATTGTGGTTTAAATAAGTAAATTTTATAAATAAAAACATATTGCAAAGGCCTATAATATATTAATAATTCAACAAATGATTACAGCGACAATGCGTTAACGGTAAAGGAAGAGAGACGCATTTGATTTTATCATTGGGGTCACCACAAGTTGACCAATGGTAAAAGGGGTCACGGTACAAAAAAGGTTGAGAACCACTGGATTAGGGCCTTTTAAAGTCAGTAACGATTTCAATGTTGACCAGTGTAATGATGCTAAACAGAGGTATAATTTGAAAATTTCTAGCTCAGATGTTTCAAATTATACATTCATCACATCATTGAGTAGAGATCAATATCATTTTTAGCACACAATTCAATATTTACCTTTTTGTTTTAAAATCATTTTAAAGAGGTTCGGTGCTAGTGTTTAGTACTTGTGATATTCATTACCAGGTAGAAAGTTCAACGTTGCAGAGCTGAAGAACATTGCACAGGTGAGTTAGGGATGGGTAGGATGTGTATAGAGTCCAATTAACATCTGTGTTGTTGACAGCAGGTAGCATTAAGTTCTGGAGAATGTAGATTGCTTCAAAGCCTTTGAAAATGAACTGATAGAAAATTATGATTGCGGGAAAGGTATTTACTGAAGTACTCAAGGGGCAATTTTCAGGCTGTCCACACCGAGGCAAAGACCACGTTCATTTGTTAGCTGCGGTCTTCACACCATTTCTTGAAGTTTTGCATGCACTTTTGCTTTGAGGCTTGTCATGGGTACAAAGTACCCCACCCACGGTCATTTGCACCTGCTTTTGTGTAGCATTTTTTTCATGGAAAATCATGCATGCAAATTGAAAATGCAACCTATGTGCATTATTTTCTGATTTCACCCAAAGTAGGTTGCCAGGAAAGGATCCCAGAAAAGGATGCCTGTTGCGCAGCAAAACGTAAAAAGCTTTGAACATTGTCCCCGCTTCATATCCATCGATTAAGCGGAAGTGAAATGATGGTGGAATGTTATCTTCGTACTGTACTCTGTGGGCCAAAAGATCGTTCAGCCACAGCAGTCTGATGGCAGCAGTCTCTCTGATATGGAAGTAGCTTTGCTATTTGATTTAAAAGCCAAGTGACCTAACATACAGACTTCATTCTTCTTCTGATGCCGTTCCTTCTCTTCTTGGCTGCAGGGAGAAAAGTCTGTTGTCCTTTGACAATTACAAGATTCCCGAACATCAAATAATATCTACCTTGGCAATATAACAGAAGAAACAGGAATTCCCACTATGACAGTAGAAAGGAAACAAATTATTTTCTCTTTCTGCACTGAAATGCTTAAAGGCCATTCCAGCCTCAAAGTCTGCACCTGGAACACTACCACTTAGGCTGCACACGGATGCCAGTTTGTTGCTTTCTAGATCGGGTCTGCTCCTGATTTATTCGGCGTTAGTGGGGTGGGAATTTTTGGGCTGCTTAAAAGAAAATTATACAGAAATACTGTATACAACTTCATTAACCCCAAGAATCCTAAAAAGATAGAGGGGATATTCAACGATTGCGGCTACGCTGATAAAGCAGTTAGACGTTGCCGCTGAATATTGAACCTGGATAGTCAATGCCAAGTTCATATCCGGCCACTGGACCTGAATATTTGGGTTGGCCGGATAGCAAGTTAACTAAATAGTCAGGAGCGATTTTTAGCTGCTGGCTGGTTAGCTAAAATGGCTAAAGTTAGGCCAGCCATTAAAGTGCAGAACTTTAGCCACTGTAGGATAACTGGCTAGTGGCTGAATATTGCTGCTAGCCAGCTATCCCCAGGTGCTGCCTTCGCTCTGCCCCCACAATATCCCAACGCTAGCCAGCAGAGCTCCAGGGTACTTATTTTATTTATTTAACAAGGTTTTATATCCCGCCTCTTCCCATGATCGGAGGCGGTTTACATCAAACATAAGCACAACTTTTACAATAAACATTTGAACTATGTACAATTTACATATAATATGGTCGAACTATATACAGGGAATATCATTGTAAAGGAATCTTAAGTGAAATAGCATGTTTCATCTGTTGGAGTCATTGATGGACTTCTGTGGACTCGCTAGGTTTCTTGGGAGTTTGTGGGGTTCCCTGAATGACCAAAATGTTCTATAAACAGGTGAGTCTTTAGGTCCCTACGGAATTGCATTAGGTCTTTTGTTGCTCTTAGCTGGTCGGGAAGTGAGTTCCACAGCGTTGGGCCACATAGGTGAAGGCTCTCCTGATGGTGTATTGTCTCATGGTACGGATGTGTGAAGGAATAATATAAGTATTTTGGGACCAGTTTCTCCTATCTCTGTAGTTGTCGGTTTTTGTGAGGAGAGTTGATAGGGTGGTGGATGCAATGTTGTAGTGATGCTTGAATGTAATCTTTATATATTTGCATTTTGCTCTTGAGGTTATTGGTAGCCAGTGGAGCTCACTCAGAATTGGTGTTATGTGGTCAGTGCGTCTTGAATTTGTGGCTATGCGAGCTGCCAGGTTTTGAGCGAGCTGGAGCTGGTGTGTGTGTGTTGTTAGGAAGCCCCTGGAGGATACTATTACAGTAATCCAAGAGTGGGGTTATTAGTGATTGCAGTACATTCCTGAAATCAAGGTCTTCCAAAAGTGGCCTAAGGCGCTGGATAGTTTTCAGTTTGAAATACATGCTTTTTGTGACTGATTTTATGTGAGGAATCATGTTTAAGTTTTTATCTACAACCACTCCTAAGTATCTGACTTCTTCATCCTTAAATTCTATGTCTGTGTTTTGTATTGTATTAGGTGCACTAAAGTCTGGGTTTCTAGATATGTACATTGCCTCAGTTTTCTTGAGGTTCAATTTAAGATTCTGACTGTTGAGCCAAGATGAGATTTCTGACATACGTACATGCTGATATATTAGAGAAGTTTGGTTTGTTGGTGTTACAGGGGAGGTACATCATGATATCATCCACGTATAGATGATAGTTGATGTTATATGTTTTGAATATGTCACAGATTGGCTGAATATAGATATTAAAAAGTAATGCGGAGAGGGAGGATCCTTGGGGATTCCTTGTTTTTGGGCAAAAGTTGAGGAGGATGAGTGTCCTATTTGTACTTTTTGGGTTCGGTTGTTTAGGTGGGAGATAAACCATTGTAACACATTACCTTGCAACCCAATCTGTTTTAGTCTGTTTATTAGTAGGGTATGGTTTATGCTATCAAAAGCAGCTGCTATGTCGATGAAGATGAGTATAAAGGCCTGTTTACAGGAATCCAGGCCACTGTAATGTTGTCAAATAAAGAGAGCATGAGTGTTTCTATGCTATGTTGTGGTCTGAGCCCATGTTGATTTTCATCTAAGGGGGCATTTAGCTCGATGTAATCCTGGAGCTGTAATTGCATAACCTTTTCTATCATCTTTGATAGAAAGGGTAAGCTTGAAATTGGGCAGTAGGAGCTCGGTTGTTTTTTGTCGGAATTTGCATTTTTAGGTATGGGGCGTATTGTTGCCTGTTTCAAAGCATCAGGCATGTACCCTTGGTTCAGAGAGGCATTTACTATTTTGCAGATAGTTGGAGTAAATTCATCTTTTACTGATTTAAACCAACTAACTGGACATGGGTCATTTGGTGAGGTGGTGGTATTAATGCTCGTTATGATGTTTTTTAAACGTTTGTTATCCATGAAACTGAAAGATGTCCAGGATGAGTTGGAGTGTGAATTAGAGTGTGTGGTAGCGGTACTGGGCGAGCCAATGGTAGCCAAAGTTGGTCCAGCTTGTGTGATCTTCTCTATACTGTAATTTGCTAGCTTTTGTGGGTGAATTTGTATGGTTTCATCTTCGTGTGTTTGGGTTCTAGTAAGGGTTTTTGCTATAGAGAACAGTTCTCTTGGCTTGTTTAGGGATTTGGATATTAGTGTTGTGTGATATTCTTTTTTTCTTGTATTTATTGCGTCTTTATATTGCTTTAGTGCTCTCATATATTGCCTCTTGTCTTCTGTTTTTTTACGTCTCCATATGCTTTCTAGTTTTCTTAGTCCCTGTTTTAGCCTCTTTAGGTCAGATGTATACCATTTATTTGTGTGTCTTGCATTACAAATGCTGTTGCTTATTGGGACAGTAGCTGCATTGTTTAAGGTTGTATTCCAGGTTTGTATGAATTCATCTAAGT
The DNA here is from genome assembly GCA_033557465.1 of Ichthyophis bannanicus. Lineage (NCBI taxonomy): Eukaryota > Metazoa > Chordata > Amphibia > Gymnophiona > Ichthyophiidae > Ichthyophis > Ichthyophis bannanicus. The sequence goes on from CM066037.1 coordinate 487,107,935, forward strand.
CAGTAATGGTGCTATTGATGTGCGGCAGTGTATTATCTAGAAAGTTTTCTTTGTTGTAGGGTTTGTATGTATTGTGCATCTTTGGTGGTTTTCTAAGTGTGATATTAGGTAGGGAGGGTAGGGTAAGTTCATTAAGGAAGTGGTCTGTCCATGGTAAGGGGTTAGTGGTCGGTGAGGAGTAGCAGGAGTTCTGCAAGGTGTTTGATTGGAGGAAGAAAAGATCCAGTATGTTTCCTTTGTTGTGTGTGGGGGTTTGCACTATTTGAGTGAGATCCAAATCTGACATAGCATGTAAGAAGTGGGAAGAGTGGCGCTATTCAAGGAGGGGAGATTGAAGTCTCCGAGCAGGATTTGGGTTTTGTTTGGATTTGTGGAACATGTTATGTCCAGGATGGTGGCAAGGTTCTCAGGGGTACTTGAGGGTGGTGTATATTAGGGTAAGAGAGAGGTTTTTATTTTCGATGGTCAGTATGTCTATGTCATCTATGTTTTTGTTCATAATCAATGTAGTGTGCAATTCTTTTTTCGCTAGTATAAGTACACCACCACCATGCCTGTTTACTCTCGGACAGTGGTATAGGTTGTAGTCGGTATACGTAAGTTGGTTTATTAAGACCTGGTCAGTTTCTGCTAACCATATTTTCTGTAAATCAGTATGTCAGGGTTCATGTCTTTGGTAAGGTCAGTAAGGATAGGTATTTTGTTTCTGGCAGATCTTGTATTCAGCAGGAGACATTTTATAGGGTATGGTGTGTGCAATGATATGGTTCCGTTAGTGTAATGACTTGGTTTTATATATATGTATCTTGGTTTTCGTGAGTTGTTGTGGCTATGGTTCTGTACTAAGTGTGGTGTCTGTGGGTAGTTCCTGTATTGGTGGTATACTATTGGGATATGGTTGTAAGGGGGTATGAGGTTATGGAATGTTTTCACTAATGGGGTTAAGAGGAGTAGAATAGTCATGCAGCATGCTATTACTTGACTGTCCATGTTGCGGTAGGATTTGTTGTTCAGTGAGTTTTGGAATTGAGCTTGCTCTTTTACGTTTCTTGTCAGCCAGTAAATTACACAGATTCAAACTTAGGACATATAACTTAAACACTTATGCAGAGGACAAAGGAGATTATGCTTTTTACGATGTTAGGGCAGCTATTGGTTACCATACAGTGTATATCATAATATTGCATATTAAATATGCATTTAACAACTCACATATTGTCCAGTGTTCACACGGAGATTCAGCCACTTTGTTATGAGATCCTTGGTTCCGAAGAGGAGAGTTTTGTGTCCACCCTTGTGCCCCGCCTAAGGGCCGCACCAAAGGGCCCTCTGGCGAGGCCCTCAGGTGCGGGCCCGCCAGGCGCAGGCGCGCCTGATGGCGCTTCCTTTTGTTCTCGGTGGCGTGCCCCGATAGGGCAGGAGGAGGCAGGAGGGCTGGCTGGGTCCAGCGGCGGCTGGCTCGACCCGATAGGGGAGCTCAGGCTGGTTGTGGAGGGCTGCGGCATCCGGTGTAAGTATAGCTTTAAACTTTATACGTTCAATTACTGGGAGCCAATGAACTGTTTATAGTAATGGTGTAATATGATCATTATAGTCTGTGCTGTATATAGTGTCTGCTGCCATAGTAAGAGCCATTTGAAGAGGATGGTTAGTTTCATGGTAATCCGGGCAACCTGTATATTCACTGCCAAGGCCCGGATATGTCCCTATCATTAAATGTTTAGGTTTAAAGTTCAGTGGCAGCGACTAGTCGCTTTAACAGCATTAGCCACTGCTGCTGAATATCGGGCCCTAAGAGTTTAGCGCACTTAGTAAAATGGCCTCATTGTGATTTGACCGTAGAACTCATAAAACTCTCATAAGAATCCTGTGATTTACCATAGGAAGACATCCTAATGCCTTATACTGCACTAAGACTTATTTCTACAGTGAGACATACTAACCTTATTGTGGAAGACCCTCTCTAGGACTTACTCTCTGCCCAACATACAAGTATCTCCCCAATCTCTTTCTGCAGTGACCAGTATCCTCGCTCTTCAACCCACTCTCACCTGCTGAGCACCCTCTCTCTTTCTTTCCACCCAATCACCCCTAAGCACACTGTCTCTCCCCCCATCAAGTTCTCTCTACCACACCAGACCCCATCTATTTAGTGCATTTTTTCTCCCAACTTCCTCAGAACCCTCATTTTTACCACTTCTCATCCACCCAGTACCCTCTCTCCAATCTCTCCTGCACAACATTTTCAATCTTTGTGTTGGCACGATGGGCTCCTGCAGTGGACTGTGGCGTCTTGTAGACCTTGGCCACTGATGGGATAGGCTCCAACAGTGGCACTGGGCTTTTCCTGAAGTCTTTGGCTACTGGTTGGATGGCCTCCTAAATGGCCCCAGGCCTTTCATGCAGTCATTTTCTGTTGGAGGGATCTCTAACATCCTTGGGGTACTGGTAGGATGGGCTTAACCACAAACATTTTTAAAACTTATGGCCTGGCATGTCTGGCATCCTAACTGCTGTTCTCCTGATGCTTGAGATCAGCAATCAGGGAGTGCCAGCTGCAAGTTTTAAAAATGGAAACTTGAAAGTTTCCAGAATTCAGCTGCTGCCCATTGTCATGAAGAAGACCCTTCTGAGCCTGTGGAGGTAGGGCAAGATGAGGATTTGCTTTCAGAAACTGACAGGCAGTCTGAGCACATGGCTCAGTGTTTGCAAAGAAGAAGTAAACAGAGTCACGAGCTGGAGAGACACGCCCCTGCAGTGACGTATTCCCTAGCTCAGGAGGTAATGAGTTTCACCTGTTTCAGGGCAGGGCACAGCTAAGCCCTGAGAGTTACAATGATAAAAACTGGTCATTAGCTTGGAGCAGGCAGAAGCAGAATGAAGGCCAGAGTCAGAGCCAGAAAGGAAGCCAGCAAAGGAACACACTGACTAGAAGGAGTCAAAGAGGAGTGAGAACCAAGGGAGCCATATTCCTGAGGCCAGAAGGAAGCAACCCAGGACAGGGGTTGTCTGGCCAAGGCAGGAGAGAGAAGAATCTTCCTGAGAGGCAGGCTTGGCAAAGCTCACACGCTCCGAGGAGAGAGACAGACTGGTTGGAGAATGCTGGTACATCTGAGGGGAAAGTTAATAGGCTGAGAGGCAAGCAAACACAAGCTGTGTTTGAGAACCAGTCTAACCCTGCAGAGTGGAGAGTTCCTTCCCTTTCAAAGCCAAAAGGTAGGCTTAATAATTCATATAAGTTTGAACCTAGCTATAAAGCAATTCCCTATAGTTACCAGAAAGTAGCAAACTCCCTGGACAAAAACTACAGCATATATGGTAGTTTACAACCCTGCTCAGGAGAGTGTTACAGAGAGAAACCACGTGAGGTCAGAGAAACTGTTTGTTTCAAAGATCAGGATAGCAGTTTACTGACACACCCTGCTATTCCTGATACTGAAGAAATGCAGATAGACTCTGTCCATAATGAAATAGTGGATGATCGGATGGACTGTACATTATCTTTGGCTGACCATGTGAATTCCCTATGCTGAACAGTGTCTGAGAGAGACGGTAAAAGCAGCAGAAGAAAAGGGAACATTTTCTTTGCTAGTTGAAGCTGTTGTGATTTGTTTTGTATCAAGCATTGCACATTTAAAGCCTGAAGCTGACAAGGCTAACTTACCTGAGTTCATGTATAATTTCCTCAAGCCAATTGTATGGCAAGTTTTGTCCTGAGTTATTCACTTGCATTTAATCCGCTGGGAAGGGGAAAATAAATTCTTGTCATTGCCTAAAACCACTCGACTGCAACTCGTCTGTGCTCAAGGGTAAAGGGACTTACTTTCCCAGAAGGCCTTGCAGAGTAAAAGCAAGCCCACGCTCTCTGAGACAGGAACACCACAGACAGACCAAGTCTCAGCGCCCTAGGCGTTGGGCTGGCCACCGTGAGGGTGACACCATGTTCTGGCAATGTGGACAACTGTCTTGTTTGCCAAAGAAAGAAGCAGCCCTGAATGGAATAGGGGACACTGCTGTTTCCAGAGGTGGCCACACCCCGTGAGTTCCTGAACTTTGGGAAAATTGCCTCTGTAGGACTAATATGACTCAACTTTAGTCTGTCATTTCTTCTGTTCACCGTGCAAGCTGTATAATTAGCAGCGCTTCCGAATTCTCTACTGATGCCCTTTAAGAAGAGCTGTCAGAGAACCCTGGGTCCTGTGCTCTCATGGCTGTTTCCTTCACTTGAGGCTCCCTGCTGCTGTCTAATGTGTAGGAGGATATATAAAATGTGAAAAAACTCCCAACCTTTCAATTCTAGAAACAGGAGGGTGGTAAAAAACCCAAACAAGTTATGCTCAAATCATCCTTTTGCTGATATTAAAACTCTGACTCATTGTTGAGCTGTAGATTTCCAGCCACACTTGAACTTATTTTTATTGTGCAGGGAGCATTCCCTCCCCTTTCACAAGGGCACTACCACCAGACAATAATGTGGATCCGAGGGTATCTGGGATCTTATCTTAAATGGCATCAAAGTTCCATTTAAAACAACAAAAACCAGAACCTCAGGAGTTCTGTGATTTACCTTTGAGACGTTTTAACAATTATACATAAAGGCAAGAGGGCTAAAGGGACACTGAGGAGAAGAAAATTCAATTTGAGGAAAAGTCTTACTTAAAGGAGTTCTTGAAGATGAATTTATACCTGTGATTTATTGAAGAAACATCAGGGACACGTCTATTCAACTGTCAGAAAAAGGGAACAGCACCAAGCAATTCCCCTAGCATAAGAAGTTCATAAATACACAGAAAATCAGGTTAGTAAACATGTTAGGGGGTTGGGAGTGTGATGGGGGAAGAAAGTGACAAACACACTTCAAGCTATTACAGGGCAGGAGGTACATACTAATGTCCAGCTGCTCTTCACCACTGCAGATAAAGTGAAGGTCACCCAGTGGATGCCAGAGCAAAATGAGCTCAGAGAAGAAAGCGATGTTGAGTGAATAAGAGAAGCTTTGCTGATTTGTGTCAAGGAACAGGCCGGTCTTACTGCAGGGATAAAAATCGCTCTGATGTTGCTGCAGCTGTCACTCAGGTTGACAGGTGTGATAGGGGCAATGGCACGAGATGCTTTTCTGATGTTCCCTGCCTTCTGATCATGGCTATACCTGTTTCTCACACAGGGCACAAATTTAGGCTTTATGTTTTCTCTGAGTTCGGAAGACTGGTGCTTCCCAAAGGTTTGCTATTTGTGGATTTTTTCTTTAATTCCACACGATTGTGAATACTTTCCATTACTTGCATTGTGTGGGGTTTTTTTTTTGGGCTTGTCATCTCTTTCTTGTCATTTTGGAAAACTACTTAGATGGTGGAAAAGCTTGTTTTCTCCTTAAATGACACCATAGGCTTCTGTTTTGAAAGCCAGAATCAGTTTTAATCAGGGCTTTTTTTCAAAATTAGCTTTAAAATATCTTTAATAAAAATAGTGTCCAAGATGGCTGCGAATAAACATTGTCTCCTTAGTGGTTGCTGATATTGCAAAGAAAAAGGAGAAACCAATTTCACCACTTACTGAGGTATGCCAAACTTCCGTATTCCCTTTTTTAGTTAAAAAGGAGCAGTCTGAAGAAACAATTGGGTCCCCTGGGAATATTCCTGCTATGGTGACTTCTCCTGGGAATACCCTGACCCCAGTCCTGAGATTGTTCAGCTCGCCATATATTTACAATGTAATCAAGGGAATGTCTCCTCAGTGTTGGATGTTACAGAAATTTCTTTCACCTCTCCCACTTTGAATCAGATGATGAATTATTTTCAGTGGCAGAGGAAGGGAAACTGGCCCATGACTTTGGAATGGAGTCAGCAAAGACAATCGTGGTAACTCCGGAACACTTGGCAAACAAGCTTTTAAATGTGGAAATGCTAGCTTCTAGGCTGGGAAGAACCCGGGTGATTAGATGAGGAAGCTTATTTATCTAAGGACGCGGGAGCTGCTTCTCTACCAAGAGCTCTCCATGATCCACAACTGCAAGATAATAATCGATTCTGTGGCTCATGATGGCATGAAGGAAAAAGACATCTTTAGTCTTGTAAATAAATTGGTTAAAAAGGTTCTACCATTGCAAATGTTTACTGTGCATGACTTTTCTGACCTGCCTCAGGGAGATTCCTTGGATGTTCTTTTACAAGCATTTTACTACTACTACTACTCATCATTTATATATCTATATAGTGCTACAAGGCATATACAGAGCAGTACAGAGACATGTAAGAGACAGTCCCTGCTCATAAGAGATTACAGTCTTGTCAAGACAAACAATACAACAATCAAGACAGACAACACAACAACCAGAGACCAGGATATATTTAGGGGAATGGTAAGGGAACAACCTAGGAGACTAAGGGGATCAGGATCCAAAAACAGCCTGGATTTGAACAAGGCCACAGATGGCGCCTTACATACCGATTCAGGTAGCTTGTTCCAGGCATAAAGAGCAGCAAGGTAGAAAGTCTGGAGTTGGCAGTAGAAGCAAAGGGCACAGATAAAGGGGAACTACCAAAAGAGCGGAATTCCCGAGGAGGGGTATAGGGAGAGTTAAGAGAGGAAAGGTAGTGAGGAGCAGCTGAATGAAGGCACTTATAGGTCAGTAGTAGAAGTTTGAACTGGCTGCAGAAATGGATAGGGAGCCAATGAAGTGGCTTGAGAAGAGGGGTGGCATGGGCATAGCAACACTGATAGAAGATTAGCTGTGCAGTTGAGTTTTGAACAGATTGAAGTGGGAGAGATGATTCAGAGGAAGACTAGCAAAGAGCAGGTTGCAATACAAGAAGGGATGAATTTTGCCAATTTTATAGAAAAAGAAGTAACAGGTTTTAGGTATCTGTTGGATGCGTGTGGAGAATGAAAGTGAGAAGTCAAAGATGACCCCAAGGCTGCGAGCCAAGGAAACAGGGAGGAGTATAGCATTATCCACAGAAACAGAGAAAGAAGGAAGAGGGGAAGTGGGCTTAGGGGGGAAAGATAAGGAGCTCAGTTTTGGCCATGTTCAATTTCAGATGGTGGTGAGACATCCAGGTTGAGACATTTTCCAGGTTGGAGTCAGTTGTAATAACTAAAATTGAGCACCAGTTCAACATTGTCATGAAGTTTGAAGAAAGGATCACACATTGTGAGTGGATAGTTGTGGAGGTTCAAGGCCAGTTATCATCATTGACATCTTCTGTGGTTTCAACTGGAATGATTTTTTTACAGTAACTGAGGCAGAAGTGTCCAGGCCACGTAAAATGGAGAATATAGAAAATTCTATCAATAAACAGAACATTATGTTGCCCAGAGTACCATCTATTTCCACCCAAGATATGTTTTAGAGTCAAAGGAGATGTTGGAAATGTTATAATCTGCTCTGCTACCTATAGCATCTGTATATTATCTGCCTACTAAATCCAACTTTTCACCCTTATATATCTCCGGGATCAATAGAGACGTTACAACTGATAAACAGGATGGTGTTCATCTGATATTTCTACCAGTTTCCTTCCTAAAAATATGGATTGTGCCACTTTGTTAGCTTCTTTTCAGGACATCAGAAAACACCCACAAATAGAAGCAGAAGTGATGGGGATCTTGAACGATTTTCAGAAGACTGTGTTTGTGAGGAACTAGCTAAACTTAAAATAGACAAAGCCATGGGTCCGGATGGGATACATCCAAGAATATTGAGGGAACTTGGGGACGTTTTAGCGGTTCCACTGACCTTTTCAATGCTTCGTTGGAGTCGGGAGTGGTGCTAGAGGACTGGAGAAAGGCGCATGTGGTCCCTTTACAAAAAAGAGGATGTAAGGATGACATTGAAAACTACAGGCCGGTTAGTCTAGTGGAAAAGCTACTAAAGGAGAGAATAGTGACGTTTCTGGAGTCCAACGGATTACAGGATCAGAGGCAGCATGGATTCACCAGAGGCAGGTCTTGTCAGACAAATCTGATAGATTTCTTTGACTGTGTGACCAGGGAATTGGACCAAGGGAGATCTCTAGATGTAGTGTATTTAGATTTCAGTAAAGCCTTTGACACTGTTCTGCATAGGCGACTTATAAACAAACTGAGCACCCTAGGGATGGGCCCTAAAGTTACTGATTGGGTTAGAAATTGGTTGAGTGGGAGGCAACAAAGTATACAGGTAAATGGAGCTCATTCTGAGGAGAAGGAGGTCACCAGTGGTATGCTGCAGGGATCTGTCCTTGGTTCAATTCTGTTTAACATCTTTGTCGGTATATTGTGGAAGGGCTGTCAGGTAAGATTTGTCTGTTTGCGGATTATATTAAAATCTGCAATAGAGTAGACACACAGGTAGGAGTCAATAACATGAGGAAGGATCTAGCTAAGCTTGAAGAATGGTCTAAAATTTGGCAGCTGAAATTTAATGCTAAAAAAGCAGGATCATGCATTTAGGCTGCAAAAATCCAAAGGATTTTAGTGTAGTGTAGTGTAGAGTGTAGAGGGTGAGGTACTTCTGTCCATAAAAGAAGAGCAGGACCTGGGCATAATTGTGTCTGACGATCTAGCTAATCAGGTAGAAAAAGCGACTGCAAAAGCCAAAAGGCTGCTTGAGTGTACGAGGTGTGACAAAAAAGAAATGAGACTGTGGCAGCCATGCCCATGACTCAATGCAAATTAGCTAGCTGCTAATGTCACTATGTTGTGCAACATCTCGCCACTATTCTGCTATAATATTTTTCATCTCTCTCACTCTGTTTTTCTTTTTCAGGTTTTTTTGTAGCACACTGTTCCATCGCTCTGTCATGCAACTGGAGGTGGCAGAAATATGGAGCAAAGAATCAACTTGAAATTTCTGGTTAAGTTGGAGAAGGGCCCAACTGAGTGTCTCCAACTTCTTCAAAAGGCTTATGGAGAAGATGCAATGTCAAGGCCGGGAGTCTTCGAGTGGCACAAATGCTTCAAGACTGGCCGCGAGGAAGTGGAGGATGACCCCATGTCAGGAAGGCCTTCCACGAAAAGACGGCTGAGAATAATGAAAGAGTGAACTAACTGGTGCAGAGTGATCACAGATTGATGGTGCGGATGATAGCTGAGGAGCTCAGCCTGAACAGGGAGTCAGTGCCAACCATCTTGGTGCAGGAGCTGGGGATGCAGAAGGTGTGCTCCAAGATGGTGCCCAAGCTTTTATTGGACTACCAGAAGGAGCACCGGGTCAACGTTTGTTGAGACTTGCTACAGAAGATTGGAGAAGATCCAGAGTTCATTGGCCGAGTCATCACAGGAGACAAGACTTGGGTCTTCCAGTACAACCCTAAAAGCAAGAAACAGAGCCTGCAGTGGAAGACTCGACTGTCACCCAACCCAAGAATGAGTGCATGCCCAAATCAAGGATCAAGGTCATGCTGATCGCATTCTTTGAACAGAAGGGAGTGGTCCACCATGAGTTTGTGCCTGAGGGTCAGACAGTCAACCAGCACTTCTACCAGCAGGTCCTCAATCGCCTCCATGACTGGGTTCGGTGCAGCAGGCGCGCTCTGTGGAGAGACAAGTCATAGCTGCTCCACCACGACAAAGCGCCCGCACACACTGCACTCAATGTGAGGCAGTTCTTGGCCAACAAACAGATCAAAGCTCTCAACCACCCTCCTTATTCCCCCAGCAACTTCTGGCTCTTCTGCAGGCTAAAGACTGTGCTCAAAGGAACTCATTCCGCCTCTGTAGAAGAGCTCAAGGCCACTGTGACAAGGGAGCTGAGGGAACTCAAGGAGGAGGACTTTACCAAGTGCTTCTGTACATGGCAGAAGTGAATGCAGAAGTGCATTAACTCTGGGGGGGATTACTTTGAAGGGGACAATGCGTAATTTCTCTGTAGATTTTGTAATAAAACATATGGGATAGTCTAGTTTTTTTTTTGCCCCACCTCGTATAGGGAGAGGAATTGCCAGCAGCAAAAAGGAGGTGATAATGCCTCTGTATAAGTTTCTGGTGGGACCTGATTTGGAGTATTGTGTGCAATTCTGGACACCGCACCTTCAAAAGGATATAAGCAGGTTGGAGTCAGTGTAGAGGATGGCTACTAAAATGGTTAGTGGTCTTCGTTATGTAGCATATAAGGACAGACTTAAAGATCTTAATATGCATACTTTAGAGGAAAGGTGGGAAAGGGGCGATATGACTGAAATCTTTAAAACCTCCGTGGCATAAATGTACAAGAGGGTTTCTTTCAATTGAAGGCAAACTCTGCTACGAGAGGACATAGGATAGGAGTGAAAGGGGATAGACTCAGGAATAATATGCAAAATATTTCTTTATGGAAAGAGTGGTAGATACGTGGAATCAGGGCCATACCGAGGGAAGATCACGCCCTGTGCGACTTGCACATCGGGCGCGCCCCCCCCCTCACGGCAGGAGAGAAGCGTGCCCAATGTGCAAGTCGTCGGTATGCTAAGCAGATTTTGCAGGGAGGGAAAGATCTGTTTAGCATGCCGGTGAGAAGGTTTAAGTGGCGCATTTTAGCTGTCCTGCCATTGCCTGCCGCCGCTGAGAGAAGAAAAAGTGGCGGCGGCAGGCAATGGAAGACAGCTAAAATGTGCCCCTTAAGCCTTTGCGCCCTGTGCGGCCGCACCGCTCGCACAGGGCTAGGTACGGGTCTGCGTGGAATAGTCTCCCAGTGAAGGTGGTGGACACGAGGACAGTATCTGAATTTAAAAAAGCATGGGACAAACACAGAGGATCTCTAAAGATAAAAGGGGGACTACTGTAGTTGATATGGAAGGGCAGACTAGACAGGCCATGTGGTCTTTTTCTGCCATCCTGTTTCTATGTTTCTAAAGTCTGATTGTTTTTTTAAGTTGTTTTTTCCTAAGCGTAACATAAAATTTCTTGGTGAAACTATAAGAATCTACCCTGATTTGACATGAGAGTTTCAGATCCGTAGATGTAAATTTTTAGCTTTAAAGTTTAAGGGCCTGATTTCCAACTGTCCGAATTTTGATCTCTAAACGGGATATTCAATGAGGATGAAGGGTAAAGCGGATGTCCAGGTTTCCTCTCCTGAGATTGCAATACCATCTCCTGAGGAGCAGGTGTCTCATGACACTGGCAATGAGAGAGGTCAGACCTCCCCACAAGGCTGGCGACTGGTGCTGACATGATAGGTGTGGCTCCTGTGGTGGGCAATGGAGATGGAATAGAGAAGGCTGAATATGATAAGCAGGGCAATTTGCTGGCACAGCTGAAAAGGGTCTTTCCTCAGGGCAGGTGACAGAAGATTCTGTCCTGCAGCATCAATGGATTCATGATGGCCAGAGGAGGGAGTTTGTTCTGGCCCAGCTCTGTTGACCTCTTTGGGGTTAGAGAGTGAACTTCTGCAATGGAGACGTTATGGGAGGCCATTTTCAGTATGCAAAGCTCCCTTTTTGGACAAATGCTAAGACTATGGGTCATGTTCACTAAAGGTTTTAATGTGCTTAAGTGCCCATGGTCCTTTTATTTTCGGTGGATGTAGTAGCACTTGATGTGTGCTAATTTCATTAACGTGTGCTAAACTTTAGTGAACACGCCCTTTGAGTTCAAATGGAACACACTGCTGGGGAATCTACTGAGAAAGAAAATGAGGTATCTGAACTATAGAAGAAATTTAAAGCCCATTCAGTTAGTGTAAAAAAAGCTTGACTATTTTGAGCTGTGGTTGATGAAGGACAGTTTAAATATTCAGGGGAAGGCAGAACGTTTGGAAAATGCAATTAGGTGACAGAATTTGTGCCAGATTAATTTTCCTAAGTTACTTTCTCTTTCAGCATATGATTTATTTTAGAATTACCTCCTTGAAGTGCTGATGGTGTCTGAGATGTCTGTTCCTCCACTGTCAAGAATTTATCATTTATCTCACAGTAAGAGGAGTGTTGTAGAAGCTCAGCATGCCTCATTGTCCTTTGAAAGCTGTGACTTAACCTGTTTCCTTGAGAGACCTGAAGAGGGCGCTGCGACACCTGCTACACTGTTGGTTCAATTTGCATTCGATTCAGATAAGGAGTGGCTGTTAATTTTTTTTAAGTATAAAGATGTCTTGTGTATGAATTATAAGGTTCATGTATTTCTTGATGTTTCTTGCTGTACTTAGAATGAAAGAAGGCAGTTTTTTTCTGTTAAGACCTTCATATTTTGCTATCTTTGTAAATGTATCATGCTCCTTTAAAGAGTTAGTTCAACTCTTTTTGACCCCTCTCAAGGCTGTTCCTCTCCAGCTCTCTGTGGACTCTTCCCTTCCTGGTGGAGAGTGTTTTGGAACTGTGCACTGCATGACATCAACATCATGGCCAACTGTGTTCATACTAATTGTGAAGAAAGGTGATCTGACTAACTGTGGAAACTATTTCACAATCACTCTGATCCCACATGCCAGCAAGATTCTACACAAGATCTTTCCACTGAGCCTACAAGCATACCTGGAATGAGAACTGGCTAAGTGTAAGCAGGATTTAGGAAAGGGCAAGGAACCAGAGACATCACTGTGGATGTGAGATGGATACTTGAAAAAACAAAAGAATACTAAAAGGATATCTATATATGTTTTATTGACTACAGCAAGAACTCTGATTGCGTAAATCACAAAAAACTCTGGGTCACATTAAGAAGCATGGGTATACCAGGACATCTGATAGTTCTCAAGCACAATCGTTACACTGATCAAGAAGCTACAGTTTGAATGGAACAAAGAGAAAGAGAATGGTTTAAATTCGGCAAAGGTGTCAGACAACACTGTATATTTTCCTTACCTGTTCAATTTATATGCAGAACAAATCATCAGAGAAGGAGGATTGTATGAAGACATTAGAGGTGTAAAGGTTGGTGGAAGACGCATCAACAGACTTAACTATGCTGACAATATCATGTTACTGGCTGAACTGGAAGACCATCTGATACATCTGCTAATCAAGATCAAGAAGAAAAAGATCCTGACAACTGGAAAAATCAATAATTTCATCCATGATGGAGACAACATAGAAATAGAAATAGTAGGCAACTTCAACCTGCCTGGATCAATAATTAATAATGAAACATCAAGCAGTCAACATCTACAGCAATGCATTGCTTTTGGCAGAACGGCTATGAAGGACCTAGAGAAGATGCACAAAGATTTGGCTTGCCATACTATGGTATTTTTGATAACATCATATGGATACAAAACTGAGCAATGAAGACGAAAGACAAGAAGAAAAATAATGCTTTTTTGAATTTTAGTGCTGTCAAAGAATACCATATATACCATGGATGCCCAAAGAACTCAAGGAGATCAAACCTAAACTTTCCTTACAAAGCTGAAACGACAAGTCTTCGACGTTCATACTTTGGACACATCGGGCTCAATATTCGAAAGGCATTTACACGGTTTACAGCCAAGTAAACCATGTAAATGCCTTACACGGGAATATTCAACAGCACCAACATGGTAAGTGCTGTTGACTATCCCCTACTAAGTCCCCTATGCTCCCTGATGATATCGCGGCATGTTGGGGACATTCTGGGGCAGAGTGGAGGCACGGAATGGCGCAAACCAGGCAGCAGCGATTTTGGATGCTGCCCGGTTAGCGATCTGTGCCTTAAAGATTGGCGAGGAAAACCCAAAATCGCTGCTGCCCGGTTATCTTTTGCTGCTTTCGGCTTTTGTGGTGACCACCGGATATTCCATGCAATCACCTGCTATTTATGTATCTTATTTTCAAGGTCTTATGCATGCGATTGGAGACTTATATGCGTACAGAAGGTGGTCACGCTACAGTAAGTGCCTGCATAAGTGCTATTGCACAACTTGCAATGAGGGCGTCAGCAGGAGCAGAGTTTGAGCAGAACATAAATTTACGTGTGTAACTTATAAAACGCTACATCTTATTCCCATTTCCGAAAAATCTAGCCGTGGGTATTTACGTCTACCCTAGAGCAAGCGTAAATGCCCACGCCTAGATTTTTACACCACTTATGCCCCTATTTTAGAAGGTAGAGCACAGCGTACTTCACTTTATAAAACTGGCCTGAAATTCAGGGGTACTGACGCATGTTAACTGCGTGGGAGATAACAAAATTATCCCTCTAAGAGGGCAATTTTGTCAACCATAGTTAAGTGTAAAACTCTGATTTACATGCATATATAGGTTCTTAAAAAATTAGGTCCCACCTAAAAGTATGCATGTTGCAAGCCAGCATGCACAATAGACAAGCTCAGGGGTGTAGCTTGGGTGGAGAATGGGCGGTGTCATGCTTTGCACCAGTATTTTATAAAATATGCCTTTATGCACATAAAATGCACACTTGCATATATATTGCCTGCTTAAGATTTGGTGCAATGTCCACAACAGGATTTTAAGCATGATTTTCACTGGCTTGTGCTCGTATTTTATAAAGACAAATAGGCACCTGTGTGTCTTTATAAAATAGGTGTAAAATTGGCACCTTCCTGCCCAATTAGTCGAGGTGACCTACTATAAAATTACCTTTTTAAAGTGCCCTTGAACTTTGCAGTTGATGTATTGTATGGATGGCCAAACAGGATAAAATAGTGCATGCACTTTTGAAATGTGTGCTATGTCCCTCCCTGATCTAAGCATGCTTCCAGGAACATCACATCACAGTACAGTTAGGGGAATCACCATGTCATTTTAGCTGAGTTGAGGAGGGCGGTTTTCAGACGGGGCAGAGCAGGCACGCAGTTTCATTTGTTACAATACTTTCTAGATTGCCATTTGCAAATGTATAGCAAAGCAAAATTGCAATAAAAGGAAAAATTACAAAAATACCAACAACAAAAAAAAGAGTATGAGAAATCCAGCAGAGTTAATAGAACACAGGCAAGAGAGAAGCTTGCAACCTCCCTCAATATCCAGGGTCCCGCTTTCCACCAAAAGCATGAAGAAAAATATTTTAAGACCAACCTTAAAATTCTTGCATCGTACTTCAGCTCGAGGAGAACATGGAAGAGAATTCCATGAGGCAGTGACAAGGAGAAAAGGGCGAACCTCTATTGGATTCTCATTGGGAGGAGGAACAGCTAAATTGTGTACAGATTGCGAGTTTTTTTAATGCAAAAAAATTGTTTAGAATATTGTCCTTGTCATGTATTTCAAGTAAATAACCAATAAACAGTAGGTCTCTGTTTTGTGCATCTTGTTTAGCACTGCTATGAGATGCCAAACATTTCTTCATTATTCCCTTAAATTTAGAACATTTTTACCTCCCTCAATCTGCATTGTTTTTCATTTACCTTAGTTAATTAAATCTAAAAACTTATTTGCATCATATACTGCTTGAGTTTTCCATTTTATTTTTTCCCCTCTCTTTCATGTTTTCCACAATCACTGCATATCCTGTTCAGGTCCCACCGTAAACACACCTCTGAATTCATCCTGGACTATGGCGGTAAGCACTACCTGTTTTTGCCGGACCTACTTAAGAAAACTGGATTAGGTATGACTTCAACAGGTTGCCTCTCAGTCCCTTGGGAGGTTCATTGGTCATGATGACCTCAATTCTGTAAATAACACACTAGAAGGTTCACACAAAGGTAACTTGCCAGCCACAATCAAAATTAAACCTTGGTTCTTTTGGGATCCGAACTGACCTCCTCATATGTCTACCCTAGATCCTCGAGTCAGCTTGCTGCAAGATGACATTTCTGGAGTATCACCCATGTGTCTTCCTCTGTTGCCTGGAAGAAGCAAAAAAAAAAAAGAAAAAAGAAAAAAAAATGAACAAAGACAATGTACCAGCAATTACTGCACCTGTCAGTGCTCGACAACAGATAAAATTAATTCAGAAACCTAAACAATCTGGAGAAAACTGAGCACAATTATTATCCAGGAAATTAAGTTATACAGTTGCTATGACCTTTAATCAATCATCCAACTGTTAATGTTAATTTTCTGATCTAAAAATCATAGTTCTATTTGCATTTTAATGGCTCTTAAATGAGTGTCATCAGGAAGAAATAATGACTTCATGGCCTTTTGATACAAGTTCTACCTCCAGTATTTCAATGTGATGCAGAAGATTAGGAAACACTGGTGGAGGAATAAAACTTTTACTTCCCCACATTCGTTCGTCACAAAAAACAGCACAAAGGGGAGGAAGGCCGAGGAAGGGAGCCAAAATAAAAAAAAGGCATCAAATGTCATTGTGAGGAGTAGAATGAAAGCCATAAGTACAAAAATGATTACAGAAATGCTTGCATGAAAACATCCCTCACAGTAATAACAAGAGAGAAATAAAATGAAATTAAACCATCTCAGTGACATAACATAGTCAAAATGCAGCAGTTGCCAGCTAAGGACCTCTTGACCCAACCAGGCTGCCTAAAGGCTATTCTTTTTAATAACTGTGACAGAAAGGTACATTTTCAATCATTTTTCTAGCGAGAGGGCCAGGAGAGATTGTCTGCAGATTTGAACCACACATTCCTAAAAGCACAAAAAGATACAGTAAGAAAAAATGGATGTATTGAAATGAGGGTTTTTTTTAAAATAAGAAAGACAATTGCATGTAGTTGCTGTATGTTTAGATTTTCCA
This sequence comes from Ichthyophis bannanicus, assembly GCA_033557465.1. Lineage (NCBI taxonomy): Eukaryota > Metazoa > Chordata > Amphibia > Gymnophiona > Ichthyophiidae > Ichthyophis > Ichthyophis bannanicus. The sequence continues at coordinate 487,124,471 of CM066037.1, forward strand.
TGTAATGTATTGTCCTTTTTTCTTCCATGTATTTGATTACTTTATAAACCACTGTGGATTGGACTTTGGTTAAGAAAAGCGGGATACGAACACAACATAACTCCAATTTTCAGCATGACGTACAGCACTTAAGCTACTTGCTCTGTTTTAACTGGTTAGGTTGCAGCTGAGAATAAGCTTAACTCTAATTGGCTAGTCAGCTAAGCTTAAATTTAAGCCATCTTTGGGAGCTATCAGAGTTGTCTAATTAATTTAACCAGATAGTGCTGAAACTGCCATGCTTGCTGGTCAAGTTGTTCACTTGACTAGACTCGGGTCCCTGGAACTCTCATCATGGAGCAGTTAAATTTAGTTGCTTAAGTTCTAAAATTTAAAATTTCTAAAAGGAAATACAATAAAATTTAATCTTATGCTTTCTGGAAGTATAACTAATGCTTCCTGGATGTATATGTAGTGGTCGATGAAATAAAGATTTATGTACGATTAGTTGGATGATGTTACTTAAGAATTACACAAACCTTTCCCTTCCCCATTGATCAATAGAATCACAATTTTTATATAACCAACATCTATATATAACTAGAAAGATAGATTTGAAGAGATAGTATAGCAAGCATATAAATCCATACAGTCTTATGCAAAAAACTATCCATAGGGATTTATGCAAAAACTGCAGCATGCATGTTAAGGTCCTTTTGTGTATTCAAAAGACACTGGACTCTGCAGAAAGGCCTTACTTTGCATGTTAAATGGGCCCCAGAAGTAGGGTTGCCAACTTTTTCACAGAGAAAAACCCGACACCTGTGGCTCGCCATGCTCCACCCATTCTCCACCCCCAGTCCCACCCCTGCCCCGCCCCACCCACAAAAATTACCGAGGATTCACTCACACCCCCCCTCTTAGTGCTGGTTCACTCACTCGCCCCCCCTCCCTGCTGGTTCACTCGCCCACCAACTCTCTCAGTGCTGGTTCACCCCCCCTCCCTGCTGTTTCACTCGCCCCCCCTCCGCTGCTGGGTCACTCACTCGCCCTCCCTCCCCTCCCTGCTGGTTCACTCACCCACCCCCCCTGTCACTCACTCACCCCCTCCTGCTGGGTCACTCACTCACCCCCCCTCCCCTGCTGGTTCACTCACACCAACCCCCCTCCCCTGCTGGTTCACTCACACCATCCCCCCTCCCTGCTGGTTCACTCACCAACCCCCCTGTCACTCACTCACCCCCTCCTGCTGGGTCACTCACTCACCCCCGCTCCCCTGCTGGGTCACTCACACCAACCCCCCCCTCCCCTGCTGGTTCACTCACACCACCACCCCCCCACCCTGCCCAAGCTGCTGCTTCTGCTTTGTACAGAGCAGCGGCTGCAATACACTTACTTTGAAAAGTAAAGACAACCTGTGAGGAGCCCTCTGGTAATCGCAGCGCCCGAGGAAGTGATGTCATTGGGGGCGGGCTCCTCACAGGTTGTCTTTCCTTTTTAAATTAACTTTATTGCAGCTAAAGTTAATTTGAAAAGGAAAGACAACCTGTGAGGAACTTGCCCCCTATGACATCGCTTCCTCGGGTGCTGCAATGACCGGAGGGCTCCTCACACAGTTTGTCTTTACTTTTCAAAGTAAGTGTATTGCAGGTGCTGCTCTGTACAAAGCAGAAGCAGCGGCTGCATTGCCATGGGGAATCGTGTTCGCGCCGCGGACTTCGGGAGTCAGGAGAAAAGCCGGTTTTTTGCTCTGGCCACTCCCGACCTTGCGGCCAGAGCAAAAAAATGGCTTTTCAACGGCCGGTTTTACATCTGTGCTGGCCATGGAAAAACCGGCCAGGCCGGCTGAAAACTGGCCAGTTGGCAACCCTACCCAGAAGGCATTAGCATAAACAAGGGAAAATTTGTGAGCCTACACGTTCGTCACATCCTTATCTATTTTTGACTTTTCTTGCTGCACCACACTAGAAGGCTGCTATCTCATGTTCAGATCAGAGGCACGTAGTCTGTCCCTGGGTCACAAGATAATGGCTGCCATCTTAGGTAGAAGTTTCTTTCCACATTTCCCCCAATCTAGAGCATGTTATCTATGTGAATTGCTTGGTGCCAAGCACATTCTTCTTCCATCAAGTTCTATTTCTTGCTACTAACTCAAGCTTCTATCAAGGAGTAGAGGAATAGCATAATAGCTAGACCATTGGCTTGATAACAAAGAAACTAGTGTTTGATTCCCATTAGCACTCCTTGTGGCCTTCACCAAGTCACTTAACCCTCCATTGCCTCAGAAAACCCCCCCAAATTATCACTATCTCTGTTTAATGTACATTACTAGGTTTAAGTTACAATGTAAACTACTTTGACTGAAATGATTAAACGGTATAAAAACACCTCAAAAATAAAAGGTCAAATCATCTCAAATATCTGATGAATACATTGTTCTAGTGAATCTAATAGCAGTTGCCTATGCTCACTTTGAGCATTATTTATTATTGCCAGGTAAGAGAGGAAACAGTCAGTCTACTGAATGCTCTGCATTATACACAAAATACATCAGAGCTTACAGATGATCTACACTTAAACATCCTGATAATGTCTCAAGACTGTTTTAGAAATGTATCATTAACTGCAATGTTCCTATCTTCCTGGCTATCAGTATCTCTGCCCTTATTCCTATTGGTCAGTTGATAGTGCTTTTTTCCACATTTCCCTGACCAAGCAAACTGTTACTACTATTACTACTACTACTGATCATTTGTATAGCGCTAAAAGGCATACACAGCGCTGTACAGACACATGTAAAAGATGGTCCCTGGTCATCAGAGCTTACAATCTAGTCAAGACAGACAGCACAACAGGGGATATATCTAGGGGAGTGGTAAAGAAACACATAGGAGACCAAGTGGATCTCTCTTGACCAATGTTCAACCTCTTGTGCTCCCTTTTCTTATCTTCAGCAAGGTCCATCATGGTCTATTCCTTTCTGTTTTAGCTTCACACCCCCTTCTAGCATGAGTTTATGCAAGCCTTGCAGTTACTTTAAACTTCTAGCTGTAATCTTTTAACAATTTAATAGAGGTAACAACTCATACTGTTATCTCCATCAGTCTCTGCACTAGTCCATCATAATAAGAGACTTCATCCATATTTACTCTCAGAAATATATATAATATAATTATTCTCTGAAATTGCAGCTACTTGGTAAGGTAACATTAAGAAAAAGAAAACAAAAAAATAAAAAAGTTACAAAGTCCCCAATAGACACCACTCTCGTTCTCTCTTCTGATTTCCACTTCGATCCTTTCCACGGAATTGATCTAATAGTTCTCCTTCCATTCTTTAGATTATTTGGTTCTACAGGGCTTCATAGCATGCTTCACCTTTCTCCTGAACTTTAAGCTTGGTTCCTCCCAAAGAGCTGTTGGCTGTGTGATGTGTGGGTCCAGGTAGGGAGCCCTTCGCACTTCACCGCAGTGTGTAGTCAGGAGCGCTTGGAATAGTCTCTTCCACTGGAGTACTAGGCAATTATTTTGCTGAAACACCTTTATGCAGAACCAGTCATCAGTCATAGGACTAGAAAGGGGGACTGTTACTTCTGGAGAGAAATCTGCAACTGTGAGTATATACTTCTGGTAATTTTCTAAAAAGAATTCTTTGTATTAAAGCTACTTAATCTGTGAACCCACAGTTTTTTGTTGGATCAGTTAGGGCCTAGTAGCAGCAATTAAAGTTTGAATTTAAAGCACAGAGGAGAGCTTTCTGGTTACATTTCATACCCAGCAGAGAGCTTGTAGTTTAAATTTAATAGTCACTCAGGGCCAAGTAACAGCAAAGTACCTTTAGTTTAAATTTAACACACAGAAGAGAGCTTTCTGGTTAAATTTAGTACCCAGCAGAGAGCTTGTAGTTTAAATTTCATAAGAAGTTAGAGCCTAGCAGCAGCTAAGAGCTATAATTTAAATTAAATCAGAATTTAGCTTACCTCAGCAGCACAAGACAGGGTACTGTGTAGCAGCCCTCTTTTAATAAGTGTTATTTCCCTCCCCTGGGATAATCATAGCTTTATAGGTACTTACACATCTTAAAAGACAGGAGGTGCTTTCAGGTGAAGCTCATTACCCAAATCAGTCATACACTAAGGACCTGAGATTAATTAAGCTTCAGGTGAACAAGGTATATTAAATGTATTAGGTACAGTTTTATTGGTATAAATACCCATAGCAACCCTTAGTAAGTAAGAACTTAAAGATCTAGACACAAACTTAAACTAAGATGCAGACAGCAGTCCAGCAGCGGGATGGGGGCTTTCCAGTCTTTTGCATTGAGTGTCACATGTATGATTTTCTCCCAGTTGGTGAGAGGTCTTACGTGTGCACTAGGTGCAAGGAGCTCTTTTCTCTCAGGGAACAAGTCCATTCTCTAGAGGCTAAAGTAGCAGACTTGGAAAACATAAGACAGACAGAGAGGTACATAGACGAGACCTACAGGGATATAGTCCTGAAGTCCCACCTCCAGTCTGGCAGCACCCCTGTTGCCATGGAGGAGAGAGGTCACGTGACAGGAGAGCATCACCCTGGTGTGGCAGGAAGTGATCCTGTAACTAGGACCTGTCCTCCAGGTGATGTAAAACCCTCTCGCACCGAGGAAGTTTCTCCAGGGCCATGTGCCCATGAGGGAAGGGTTAGGACAGCCGTTATAGTTGGTGATTTGATCATTAGGCATGTAGATAGCTGGGTGGCTGGTGGACATGAGGATCGCCTGGTAACATACCTGCCTGGTGCGAAGGTAGCGGAGCTCACGCGCCACCTAGATAAGGTCTTAGATAGTGCTGGGGAGGAGTCTGCTGTCTTGGTACATGTCAGTACCAATGACATAGGAAAATGTGGTAGGGAGGTTCTGGAGGCAAAATTTAGGCTTTTAGGTAGGAAGTTGAAATCCAGAACTTCCAGGGTAGCATTCTCCGAAATGCTTCCTGTTCCACGCGCAGGACCCAAAAGGCAGGCAGAGCTCCAGAGTCTCAATGCGTGGATGAGACAATGGTGCAGAGATGAGGGTTTTGGATTTGTTAGGAACTGGGGAACATTCTGGGGAAAGGAGGGGCTCTTCCGAAGGGATGGGCTTCACCTTAACCGGGATGGAACCAGGCTGCTGGCATTAACCTTTAAAAAGGAGATAGAGCAGCTTTTAAACTAGATATTAGGGGAAAGCCGACAGTCGCCCAAGAGCGGATGGTTCGGAAGAATGTATCCTTGAAGGATACTACCAAAAGCAGAGAGGTTCCACAAAAGAGTAAAGTAGCCCAAATGCCCTCAAGTATGGAGCAGACAGAGCTTAAAGATCCCAATTTACCCATGTCTAACAATAGCCAAATTAACATGAATAAAATACATTCTCTAAAATGCTTGTATGCAAATGCTAGAAGTCTAAAGAATAAGATGGGAGAGTTAGAATATATAGCACTAAATGAAAGGTTAGATATGATTGGAATATCAGAGACATGGTGGAAGGAGGACAACCAGTGGGACACTGTGATACCTGGGTACAAACTATATCATAATGATAGAGCTGATCAAATTGGTGGAGGGGTTGCGCTCTATGTTAGAGAGGGCATTGACTCAGAAAGGATTAAAGTTTTGCAGGAAACAAAATCTGCTGTAGAATCTATATGGATTGAAATTCCATATAAAAGGGGGAAGGCGATGGCAGTGGGGGTGTACTATCGAGCACCTGGCAAGAATGACCAAATGGATGATGAAATGCTCAAAGAAATCAAGGAAGCTAACAAAAGTTACAGCGCAGTAATAATAATGGGTGATTTCAATTACCCCGGTATCGACTGGGTCAGTGTCACGTCAGGACATGCTAGGGAGATAAAGTTCCTAGATGAAATAAATGACTGCTTCTTGGAGCAGCTGGTTCATGAACCGACCAGAGGGGAAGCCATATTAGACCTAGTCCTTAGTGGAACACCAGATCTAGTGCAAGAGATAAGGGTGTTGGGGCCACTTGGCAATAGTGATCATAGCATGATCGCCTTTGATTTAATTAGTGGAGGAGGGATAGTAAGGAAATCCACAGTACTACCTTTTAACTTTCGAAAGGGAGACTATGATAAAATGAGGAAAACAGTTAAGAAAAAACTAAAAGGAGCAGTTGCGAAGGTTAAAGACGTACATCAAGCTTGGGTGTTGTTGAAAAATACTATCTTGGAAGCCCAGACCAGCTGTATTCCACGCATTAAGAAAAGTGGAAGGAAGTCCAAAAAACTGCCAGCATGGTTTAAAGGTGAGGTCAGAGAGGCTGTTGTTGCCAAAAAAGCATCTTTCAGGAAATGGAAAAAAGAGCCAAACGACGAAACCTGGAAACAGCACAAGCACTGGCAAGTCAAATGCAAGGCATTGATAAGGCAGGCAAAGAGAGAATTTGAGAAGAAGCTTGCTGCGGAAGCAAAAACGCGAAATAAAGACCTTTTCAAGTACATTCGTAGCAAAAAACCTGTGAGAGAGTCAGTTGGTCCATTAGATGATAAAAGGGTTAAAGGAGCACTAAGAGGCAACAAGGCGATAGCGGAGAGACTGAATGAATTCTTTGCTTCGGTCTTTACTGAGGAAGATGTAGGGATGTTACCCATGACTGAAGTGGTATTTAAAGGTGCGGAAGAATTGGAAGAAATATCGATACATCGGGAAGATGTCTTACAACTATTAGATTGCAGAACTGCTATCAGTAATCTGTGAACTATCATTAAAATCATCTCTAATACCTGAAGATTGGAGGATTGCCAATGTAACACCAATTTTTAAAAAGGGTTCCAGGGGTGATCCGGGAAACTACAGACCGGTGAGCCTGACGTCAGTACCGGGAAAAATGGTAGAAACCATCATAAAGAATAAAATTACTGAGCATGTAGATAGTCACAACCTAATGGGAGACAGCCAACATGGCTTTAGACAAGGAAGATCTTGTCTTACTAATCTGTTATGTTTTTTGAAGGAGTGAATAAACAGGTGGACAAAGGTGAGTCGGTTGATATTGTGTATCTGGACTTTCAGAAAGCCTTTGACAAGGTCCCTCATCAGAGACTTTTGGCAAAACTAAAGAGTCATGGGATAGGAGGCAATGTACTATTGTGGATCAGGAACTGGTTAAAAGATAGAAAGCAGAGGGTAGGGCTAAATGGCCAATTTTCCCAATGGAGAAACGTGAATAGTGGTGTACCCCAGGGATCTGTGCTGGGTCCGCTGCTTTTTGACATATTCATAAATGACCTGGAAAGTGGAATAACGAGTGAGGTTATCAAATTTGCAGATGACACAAAACTATTTAAAGTTGTTAAAACCCAAGATGATTGTGAAAAATTGCAAGAGGATCTTGATAAATTGGAAGACTGGGCATCAAAATGGCAGATGAAATTTAATGTGGACAAGTGCAAGGTTATGCACCTAGGGAAGAACAACCCAAACTATGGTTACATGATGCAAGGTTCCACATTAGGAACCACCACCCAGGAAAAAGATTTAGGCGTCATTGTGGATACCATGTTAAAACCCTCGGCCCAGTGTGCAGTGGCGGCCAAGAGAGCAAATAGAATGCTAGGTATGATAAGAAAAGGAATGGAAAATAAAACAAAAGATATTATAATGCCTCTATATCGTTCCATGGTGAGACCGCACCTTGAATATTGTGTGCAATTCTGGTCGCCGTATCTTAAAAAGGATATAGCGATTTTAGAAAAGGTACAGAGAAGAGCCACCAAAATGGTAAAGGGGATGGAAGGATACTCCTATGAAGAAAGGCTAAAAAGGTTAGGGCTCTTTAACCTGGAAAAGAGACGGCTGAGGGGAGATATGATAGAAGTCTATAAATTAATGAACGGAGTGGAACGGGTAAACGTAGATCGATTGTTTACCTTATCAGAATATAGAAAGACTAGGGGACATGCAATGAAGCTACAGGATAAACTATTTAAGACTAATAAAAGAAAATATTTTTTCACTCAACGTGTAATCAAACTCTGGAATTTGTTACCGGAGGATGCAGTAAAGGCTGTTAGTGTAGCTGGGTTTAAAAAAGGTTTGGACAAGTTCCTGGAGGAAAGGTCCATAAACCATTATTAAGAAGTGACCGAAGATATCAATGCTTGACCCAGTACAAGCATTGTGGAACTTGTGTCTCTTGGGGAAACTGCTAGGTACATATGACCTAGATTGGCCACTGTTGGAAACAGAATACTGGGCTTGATGGACCTTGGTCTGACCCAGTATGGCATATCTTATGTTCTTATGTTCTTATGATAGATGCTGTTCAGTCGCCTTATCAGGAAGTGCAGCAAATATCTGCGAGTGAAAAGACTGAACAATCTGGATTAGTTTGCAATAAGGAAAACTATATTTAATTTTTTTTTTACTAAAATCAAATGTTGAGGAACAAATATTGGTGGAAAGGCTTTCATTGTTCTACCAGTAACTAAGCCTTTTTCAGGCCCATGAGGGCTAAGGGAAAACCTGAACCTCAATTAAGTCCTATCTCCTGGCATATCTTTACCAATTTTCTTTGAGTAACCATTTGTCCTACAATGCTCCTTCTGAAATGAATTCCTCTGTGACTGGAGAGTGATATGGGGACTCCCCATGATGGTATGAAATACTGGATACATTTCTTTGCAAATTTCTTTGTTGGTGGGGTTGAAGGAGTCCAGCCCTGTCTTGTATGTTTTTTGTATATCTTTTTTTCTGTATGTGACTTTTTGGATTTTTTGGTTGATATGTACACCCTTTTGATTGACTTTTTATGTCTAAACCTTTGTAAATAAACACATGAATAACTAAACAGTAGTAGCATCTGCTTTCCTATATGGATATGCTTCTACCTATCCAGTAAACAAGCAAGCCATCATCATACAATATTCATATTCCTGATATTTGAGGTAACTGGATAAAATCCATTTGTAAATTCAGAAAGGAACTCCATGACTGTGGCTGGTGCCCTTGACTGGTCTTCACATGTTTAGCACAGTTCTGCTGTTTACAGATCAGGCAAGTTGCACACACTCCTTCTGCAATTTTTCTTTGGCAAATTTGAGAGAATTTGTACATCATCCCCCCTTTGCTTCTGTGTATATGGCCAAGACACAAGGAAAGCAACATGAGATAAAAGTGCACCTGGAAGCACCATTTGGCCAGTGTGTTGTTTTTCCAGAACCCATCAGGATGCAAGGTGCATCAAGCCTGTCTCCAAGTATCTCTTTCCAATTGTAGAGCATGTGACTGGGCTTGGATGACTTTTCAAATTGGAAGTAATGAAGACGACAGGACTAAATATGGGGTTGCAGGGTAGAATTGTAATTTACATAGTCATTAGATTAACACATCACTTCACATCATTAGGCTACCTTCGGTCACTTCTACCTTCTCCTGGGTTTATAAAGGATTTGCACAAGTTCCTGGAGGAAAAGTTCATAAACCATTATTAAAGAGGACCAGGGAAATCCACTGCTTACCCCAGGTTAAGCAACATGGAATCTGTGTACCTTTTTGGGAACCTGACATGTACTTGTGACCTGGATTGGCCACTGTTGGAAACAGGATATTGGGCTTGTTGGACCTTGGTCTGACCTAATATGGCATTTCTTATGTTTTTATGTTATGTTCCTTGGAACCATCCAGAACCAGTTTACTGTCATGAAAAGTCCTTTTTTACTTCATACTATGTATCCTTACATGGTAAGGCTTCTGAAAACTTTGAACAAAACTGAGTACTGTTTTTTTAAAGAGAACTGTAGGTAAAAGATATCAATTTATATATATATATATATATTTTTCTTCAAACAGTTTACTACAGCAGTGTCAGTAGGAAGAAATATGGCCTCTAATAGAGATTTGGAGGCAAGGGTACATGCTCTAGTAAGGGCAATACGTTCCACAACCTCAGTACTAATGACCTTGTGGCTTCAGTATCTACTAGGATCTGTGTAAATCATTCATTAATTGTAGTGTCATAGGATCTCTATGAGGCAAGAGGAATAAGAGGATGCAAGGCATCTGTGGTGGGCCTGGTTGGGAGACCTCCTCATGTTCTTCTTGGCCAACATCCTCCATGCCTAGTCATGCCTCTTCGGAGTCATGAATATGCATGGTTTCAGGCTCTGGGGGTGCTCAGGGAGGTCACTTGGGGTAATCAGATTTCCAGTGGCCCAGTTCACCACATGGGAAGTACTCCTCTGTTGGTTTATGTTTATTGTCCTTTCCTGGACCTTGGCCTCCTCCACAGCCTCTTCCTCGAGTAGTACTTGTATTATTGTCTATAGAGTTGCTGGCTTGGAAGAAATGCAACTATAGATTGAGTAATTGTTCTTGTTCAGAGCATTTCTTGTTCTGTTTTTCAAGTACTTTAGAATGACAATTCTTTGCTATTTCGACTACTACAGCATAGTGGAATTCTAAACATAAAGTATTAATTAAGAGGCTGAATCAATATATACATACAATGCCCACATTTCTAATTACAAATATAAGAATATCAGCCTGGAAGGGGCTGAACATCTCAAAACGTCAAACCTTTTTGTTTTTCCCACATACATCAGAACTAAGGGTTTAAGCTTGGTATAATTGTATCAAATAAATAAATTAGTGGTTTTTCTCCTTTAAAACATATAGCAAAGCAAAGTGGCTGCTGCCTTGTTTTCCATAAGGAAAGAGAATCTGGGATATTTCTTAGACAAACCACCATCTTACCGGTCTTTTTGCATCTGCACAGTTTTATCAGGAAAGCACACATGTATATTAAACAACTACATCTCCAAAGTTTATTTATTTATTTTATTTTATTTAACAAGATTTATATACCGTCTTTCTACAAGTCAAGACGGTTTACACAGAACATTTTGGCAGTATGTTTCAACTGTTTACAAGGAACAAAGTAACAGTAATACATGGGATAAAGGATGAGAACTAATTACAATGAACAGTGATTAACTATTTACATAGGTATTTACAGGAAACCAATAGGCTGTATAATAGGATTTGAGAGGCCAAATGTAGGGAGGAGAGTGTATAGGGGTTAAGTACTAAGGTGGAAGGGAAAAATGTTCAAGGAAGAGAAAGGTTTTTAACTTCTTTCTGAACTCAGAGTGGTTAGAACAGTTCCGCAGCTCGTGGGGAAGGGTATTCCATAAGGATGGAGCATAGAGTGAGAAAGCCCTGTTATTGGTCAATTGCTTGCAGTGTCTTTTAGTTGTAGGGATGGTGAGTAGGTTTTTAGTAATAGAGTGGCGTGTTCTTGTGTTGTTGGAGGAGGGAAGGAGTGGAGAGAGGCATGGAGCTGATTCGTTGGAAATAATTTTATGTATAAGAGTAATCACCTTGAATTTAACTCTGTGTTGAACAGGGAGCCAGTGGAGATCATAGAAAACTGGTGTAATGTGGGATCGCCTGGGGTTGTTGGTTATAAGCCACGCTACCGTATTTTGGGCTAGTTGGAGTGGCTGTATAGTGTTCTTGGGGAGGCCCTGATAGATATGGTTACAGTAATCGAGAGAAGGGATTGTAAGGGCCTGACAGACAGTACGGAAAGAGTCAGGGTTTAAGAGAGGCTTGAGGTTTCGGAGGATACATAGCTTAGCGTACATTGTAATGGTGGTTCTCTTTATTTGTTCAGTAAAGGAGAGGGACTGATCAAGGATAATGCCAAGATATTTCACTTGTTTTTTTATGGTGAGTGTGAGATCGCCAATAGTGAGGGAGGGGGGTGGGGTGTATGCGGGATTGGAGAATACCTGAAGAACCTCGGTTTTGGATTGATTGATTATGAGGTTGTGCTGGGAGAGCCAAGATTTAAGACTGGTTAAGCATTCATTTAGTTTAGAAAAGTTAGGGTTTGAGAGGTTAAATGGGGTGAAGCACATCATGTCATCAGCATATAGCTGGTATTGAATGCCATGGTTTTGGAAAATCTTACAGACAGGCTGAAGGAAGATATTGAAAAGAAGAGCGGATAGACTGGATCCTTGGGGGACACCCTGTTTTAGGGTGAAAGGAAGGGAGGTATCATTTCCAATACGAACTTGTTGGGTTCTATCGGTTAAATAGGAACGGAACCAGTTTAGAGTTGTGCCTCTCAGTCCTATATCATAGAGTCTGTTTAGGAGTTGGTGGTGGGGAAGGGAGTCGAAGGCAGCAGATAAGTCAAGGAATATGAGGAGACATCCTTGGGAAGGGTTCTGGGTGTAGAGGTATAATGAATCTAGTAGGGAGGTAAGAAAGGTTTCAACACCATGGTTTTTTTTGAAACCATGTTGGAATAAGTCGAGGGGGGAGTGATCATCGATAAAGTTCTGTAGTTGGGTTTGGACTACCTTTTCAGTTATTTTTGCCAGAAAAGGGATACTAGAGATACTAATGCTCTGTTATATGTAAAAAGTTAATAATTTTTTTTGTTCAATGTAATGTTATACGAACGTATACAAAACTGTTAAATTGTTCCATGTAAACCGCCCCTGATCTCTGGAAGGGGCGGTATAGAAGAAATAGATAAATAAATAAAATAAATAAGAGATGGGTCTGTAGGAAACAAGAAAGTTGGGTCTAGTTTTGATCCTTTTAGGATAGGACGGATAGTGGCACACTTAAGTAGAGGCGGTACTGAACCAGTCTGGAGGGATGATTGTACAATATGTAGAATGTATGGGCTGAGAGAACTTCTAGTAGATTTGATCCAGGGGACAGGGCAAGGGTCAAGAGCGGAGGTTGAGGCATTCAAATCTTTTATAACATTAGAAATGTTATCTAAAGAAAGGGTGTCAAATTCATTCCATGAATTTGCAGAGGTTGGTACATGAGGTTGGGTGCTGTATTCAGTAAGGTGGAGTAGGTTAGTAGTTGATGAGGGCGGGAGGAATTTGGAGATCAGGTGGTCGGCTATGGATTGTGCAGATATTTTTGGTGTCTGGTCCTGCTGTAAGGGCTCATTTATTAAGGATTTGGTAATAGAGAAAAGTTCTCTAGGTTTGTTAAGAGACCGTTGGATAATCTTCTCATTGTATTTTTTCTTATGGTTGAGGGTTTCTGAGCAGTAAGTTTGGAGTTTAGCTGTGTAAGCAATGAGTGCTAAAGGATCTTGAGAGCGTCTCCATTTACGTTCAAGACATCTAAGTTCTCTTTTGAGGCTTCTCAAGTTTGTAGAGAACCAAGGGGCTCTTCCATGGTGCTTTCGGGGAAATTGACTAGGTGGGAGTAGAGAGGCTGCAGACAGGATATCATTCCAATTAGAGATGTGGGACTCTAGGGTCAGGCTCCTACCATTTAGTAGGTCTAGAGGTGGGATTGTTTGCTCTAGAAAGTTGGCTGCGTTGAATTGTTGAAATCTACGGTTAAGTTGAGGTTGAGAAGGGAGATGACTTCTGTGAGTGGAGTAGGGGAAGGAGAAGAGGATGAGAGCATGATCAGACCAGGGTACAGGTTGGATGTTGTGTGTAGCCTGATCAGTAATTAGTGGGTGTTGTGGGATAAATATAAGATCAAGGATGTTTCCTTTGGAGTGTGTTCCAGTATTTGGGAGAAGTGGAGGGCCTTCATTGCTTGGAGGAAGTTAGAGGATTGAGATGGGGTTATAGAGTGTAGGTTTAAATCACCTAATATTATAACCACATACCACCATCTTACCGGTCTTTTTGCATCTGCACAGTTTTATCAGGAAAGCACACATGTATATTAAACAACTACATCTCCAAAGTTGAAGCAGCACGCTCTCTTGCCGAGAACAGCTAGCTTCCTGGATTATTTTTTTTCTTCACACGGTGACCTTAACAAAAGATAAATAGCATGCTCAGAATGAAGTACTACATTTCCCAAAATTCACCTGAATTAACTCATAGCCTTCAAAAGGCTGCAACCCCCCTCCCAAAAAAACTTTCCCATTTACTATTTGCCTCTATAAATCAGAAAGGAAAGAAAGGGGGGGGGGGGAGTAGGGGGAATAGGCTACTTCCCCTTTCAGACCGCAGGCACAAAGAAGACTTAATCATAATAAGTAAGGAACACATTATCTATATTCTAATTATACAAATATTAGATATGTATACTTATTTGCATACTATTGGCCAGCAGTAATTAAAGTAAGCTTATTAACCACCCTGATCACACTTCCTCTGTAACTCTTCTATTAAACTCAGTCCTGATGTCCTCATTCTTTTATCAAATTGCACACTCTTAAAACATTTTTTCACATCTGTTAAATCTTCATACTGTTTGCAATTTCTTCTTTTTCTCTTAATTCCTGAGCTATGTTCGTGTAAGACTATAATCTCATGAAAGATTTTATCTTTTGATACCAGTAACCCTTAAAATTTCCTACGAAAATACGTTTCACAAATTGTCTAGCTTCCTGTGAAAAGGATTGAGTACTAAAATTTAATATATACATATATATACAGAAATAAATATACTTTTACTTACATGGTGTCTTGGTGTAAGGTATACTGAAGACTGGACCATAAAATAATAATTTTTTCCTTTAGATCACATTCTGTAAAACCTGTACAAGGAAGTGAACTAAAAAACAAAGCACAATTTAGTGCATGTATCAAACAGATTTGGGAGACAGTGACTGTAAAGAGGGTTGTTTTTTTTTTTAACAAATTCTCCCCCGCCTCCAGTGCAATCGCTACTGCTGCAGCCTCAACTTTCAGTTCAACTTTTTCTTGCTTGGACACATCAGATTCCTCAGACTCAGGTGGACGTGTGTTGGGTGTAGCCTTCCCCACAGACTCAAACATACATTCATTCTCAAAATATGTAGCCTTATTCTCAAGGGCTTTCAGTTTATCATACATTTGGGATTTAACCTTTGATGTTTCCTTCTCACTTTTCTGCTTTACAGCTTCATCATACCAAATATAATCACAGCACCATTCTTGCTGGACATACATTCCCTCAAATAAAAACATTTACTTAAGTCCCATGACCCATCGAATAGGAGCTGTTTGTCTACACTGTCTCGGGTGTACGAATTCCATTTTAGAGAGGTAGGCACAGACCCAAGGCTCATATTTCATACACATTATAATCACAGGGGATTCAGGCAGATAGGGGCACACAGCTCCCTTCCCCTTCTCCTCATTTTTCTATTCTTTGAATTCTGGGATCCCATTTTAATTTTAACAGGGTCAGCCACCACTTTCTTAATGGTGGACACCCAGTGATCTGAATTCCAACCTCCGCGGGGTCAGTGTCACCACTACTTATTTAATGGCGAGCACCCAGCGGCCCCAAATTTTAATCTCCATGGGGTTAATGTTGCTGCCACCCGGTTAATGGTGGACACCCAGTACCCCAAATTTTTGACAGGGTCAGCATCACCATCATCAATGGCAATACTGATCAACATTGTCATCATCATTCTGTCGATGGACACCTAGTGACCCAACCACCAAATAACTAAATAGAAGCATCCTGTGCCTTCCCCCAAGACCAAATGAATTTTCTGGGACTTGTTCACACAGGGTGGTAAGGTTAACAAAAATAAGAGAAGAAAACTGCTGCTTGTATGGGGCAGCTGGGACTTAAGTGAGACAGAAAAGCTGCTTACCTGGATCTAGAAGTCTTCCTGGCTGAAAATAGGAAACCTTCAAACACTTGGATCACATCAGAGGTCACTAGTCTTTCGAAATTCCCCTCTTACTCACAGGCAGGGATGCCCAAGAGTTTCTGCTGCCCTAGGCAGAAACCCCAGTCTTGCCGTTCCCCCAGCGGCTGTCACCGTCCCCCCTAGCTGCTGCTGATTCCGTCTCGAGAGGGGGAGGTAGGCAGCGGCAGCAGCAGTATTTCTAAAAGTGGCTGCACACATGGTCTGCTGCTTCTGATCCCCTTCCGACGTAACTTACTGTTACCAGGTTATGGGTTCCTGTTCAATATCCTCTACTATGGCGTATAGATTCTGATCTACGAGCAGCATATCGATGCAGGAGTAGGTCTGGTGAGCTGGATAGTAGAATGAGTAAGGTCCACCAAGAAACAAACAGCACACTGCCACACAAAACAGCGGGAAAAACCAGTCCAAAGACGTGGGCAGAGAATGAAACTCACAACCTTTATTGATCCTTATTTGGTAGAGGTAGCCAAAACCCAACACAGGCCGTGTTTCGTATAGGTACTTCTTCAGCGGTGTGGCACACTATAAACTATAAAAACATCATAATGACATAAAAAGGCATACATAAAAAACATAAATAAATAAATTATTAAAACTGTAAACAAAAGAATAAATAAGATATACAAATCAAATTGCAAATTAATTGTAAGAAGATAAAAAAACATATATAACAATAAAACCATGAAACAGCAATATAGGAGTGTTCAAAAGAGAATGACATCTGATCAAAACATAAAATTGCACATATTGAAAAGTGCGTTTATGTAATAAATATGTAGATTAAAAATTATAACCAACATCATGTGTAAAAACAAAACAGGCATAAAAAGTAACAATTAAAACTATATACTAATGACACTTTAATATATATGTTAATCTATTTGTATTTATAATAACCCCTTTGTACAAAAAAGAGAAACAAAGGGATGAGAAGCAAAATTATAAAACTGAGTATAGGGTGATATCTTAATATGTGATAAATAATAAAGAAGCAGGCGTGAATCAAAAAGGAGTACCTTGAGGATGGTTATACCACCAGTTGAATAGCGTGGTCATTAGGACCCTAAGCCATATTTCATTCACACATATGGTTGTTTTAATATACCCACAATTAGATTTTAGTAAGACTGACCTTTTTAGGATGTTTGTCATGAGAATTATATAGTGGGTTTGAATGGTCAAAAGAAACGCTTGCACTTTGTAGTGGTGTGATCTGTTACTGTGGTAGTTTTATTCCTATTGTCCAAATAAGTATTTTTTTAATCTGACAAGGTGATTTTCTATAAGGTTATTTGTTTGATTTTTAAGTTGTGCATGCTTTAATTTTCACAGTGGAATGAAATATGGCTTACCACCCCCTCTCTGGGATGCACAGAACCCCCTCTGGTAATTTCAATCCTGTAAAAGAGCCTGATCATGCACCCGAAGGTGTCTTTCCTGGACACACACTATGTCCCACTGTAACCTATTAATTTCCTTAAATAACAATTTGCTTTTCCCTTGGTAAATTGAGCCCTTTGGCATTAGTAATCCCAATCTGAAAAGATCCCAAAAGAGTGAGTACCCGTTTACTCCAACCACCCCTTCAACCCCCCACAGCCTACCCCCATCCCCTTCCCCCTCCCCCTCTTCTAAGCTGCCCATATCCTCCAGGCAGCACTCTGAACAGAGGCAATTGACTCACACTGGCTCCCCGTCAGCCCCCCACTCCGAACTGCATGTACCCCCCTCACACCCCATACCTCCCCTGTTTCACCCTGGATACAAACGCTTTTCACCACCTTCAGCCCTCTCCACCCAAATCTCTTCCCAGCCCAGTCATCCCAACCTACTCACACACTGCACTCTCTCCACTCTAGCCACCCAATCCCATCCCCATTCGGGAAAACAGTCACGCACACACTATCCCCTCAATTTTCAACACATCAAGAAAAAGAAATGAGTCCACCACAGCCAGTCCAAATACTCGATCATTAACATCCATGGAACCTTCTTGCTTCCTTTCATCTAACTACCCCGCTCCACTCTCTGTTATTTCGCCTCTATGCGCTGCTGGGTTGGCTTTGGCTGGGGCAAGTCCTCCACCTCCATGACCCCCCAAGTCAGTGAAACATGCCAGCACCTCCAATCTAGTGCAGGCCCAAACAGTCCTTCTGGCTTTAGTGATAGCCAAGGCAAATGGAAACTGCCACTGATATCGCAGTCCCAGCTCATGCAGTTTCCACGTTATGTCCTGTAGCTCACGTCTCCTTCTCAAAATGGATGGTGACAAATCTTTGAAGACTTCAGTCTTATGGGAGTCCCAAAGCACTGAGTCATTTCTCCAGGCCTTAGCTGCCACCAGCTCCTTAGTAGCATTGTTATGAAAACATAGCACCACATCGCGGGAGAGATTTGTGCACAGCTGCCCAAGTGCTCTATGGGCTCAGTCCAGTTGAATGATCAGGTAATCCTCCTCTCCTTCCCAGAGCTTTTTACTATCTTTTCCACTACTGCACTATAGTCTGAGTAAGCTGCTTCCTCTGGAATGCTGCGGAACCGAAGATTATTGTAACGGTTGTGATTTTCTAAGTCCTCTATTTTATCGGCGAGCTCCCAATTAGCCTGCTCCAGCACCTGCAAATGTTTCTCCAAGTCAGAAAAACCCTCGTCCTGCTCCTCAAGATGAGCCTCCATGCTCTCCCACCCATTTGCCAATGTCCAAAATTTCACCACGGAGCTCCATTGCTAACACTGAAATATCTCTACATACTGAGACCATTTCAGATTTCAGCTCCTGGAACCATCTGCAAAATTCTGTGGGGGTTAGCTGATCCTCTACCTCCGCGTCTGTGCTGCTATCTCTGTGATGTGGATCAGTGCCCATGCGGCGCCGCGAGGACTCTGCCTGCGCAATCTTGCCGTGCTCCTTCCTCGAGGCAGGTGTGTACTTGTAAGCAAATTCTTGCAAGTTCATAGATCTTTTTTTAGCCGCCATGCAAACCAGCAACATCAGTCCAATATTCGCTCACTGTCTGCTGCAAATTCTGAGGGGGGAAGAAGGAAAATGCTGTGAAATCACTCCAGGGATAGCAGAGCTCAGTCCCTACACCACCATTCAGCTTGGCGAAGTCATTTCATCTCCCCATGCTCTGAATCTTCTTGTTGTCACTGAATCTTGGCTTCTCCCTGAAGACTCTGCCTCAGTTGCTGGCCTCCGTCATGAAGCTACCTTTCCTTCCATACACCTTGCATGTCTGGCTGTGGCGGTGGTATTGAGTTGCTTCTCTCTCCTTTCTGCTGGCTTGAATCCCTCTGTCCACCTCAGTCTCATTTCTTTTCTTCCTTTGAAGTCCACTCCATCCACCTATTTATTTTACTACCTCTCTGAGTAGCTGTCATCTATCGACACCCATCCCCCCCGACAGTCTACCTCTTTCTTTCTCACTGACTTCGACTCCTGTCTCTCTTTCTTTCTGGACAACCCTTTCCCTTCCCTCATTCTTGGGATTATAACATTCATGTTGATGACCCCTTTAACTCTTATACCCTAAAGCTTATTGCCTTAACTTATTCATGTAATTTCCAACTGTGCTCTACTCCCCCTACTCTACCGTATGGATGCTGCCTTGACCTTATTTTTTCCTCCATCTGCCCACCCTCTAACCTTTCCACCTCAGTTTTCCCTCTACCAGACCACCATCTGGTAACTTTTATTCCCGCCCTTACTGGTATGATATTTATAAGTCTGACAGTAATTTAAAAACTAAAATTGACATAATTAAGTGTAAGATACTTGGGATCACTTAGTAGGGTGTGTTGCTAATTAGGAGTGCTCCAACAGAAACCTTTTAAATCGTATTTATGGAATGCGGAAGGAGCCATAAAAAGCCAGCCCCCTTCATATACTTCCCCACGCACGCAGATGTATGCCCAAACTCCCCAGGTTGGCCAATAGTGACAAAGGCTGCCCGAATGTAGGGACAGCCATGGGAGTCACACAGCCAGTCAGGAAAGGTTAACACCGTGGGATGGAAGGAGCAGTGATGACAGTCCTTGTTTGCGACATTGTGTAACCGGGTAAGGCGGACACGTCACCCTCCGCCCCTCTTCACCCCCTTTCCATTTACTCTACCGATACATGTTAGCAATCACACAACAACATTATTTGGATTTCAACACTGGTCGCAGCTTTAATAACCTTTTAACAAACCAATTAATACAAATACAACCATTATAACTCCCCCCCCCCAGCAGAGCGAGCCATCACCCGCCATGTTATTAGCAAGGTGACGCTGCTTCCGCTTCCCCCGGGCACAGGCCCAATAATTTTCCACGCCCTCCCTCTTCCGGCTTCGCCATATTATTAGCAAAAACCTGAGGGATTAACCGGGTCGGGGTACCCCACCCCCGCCCTCCTGCTTGCCTCCGGCTCCGGACCCCGGAAACCTCCGGGATCCCGCCAACCCCCCCCACCCAAGCTGCAACAACCCATACCCCCCACACCCCCGCGTGTCCATATAAAGGGCGGGTGGGCGGGACGTCCGGCGCCTCCAGCCTCAACAACCGAGAGACTGGAGCAGCGCCGGGTCCCCGCACCCCTCCCCTACGCAGCCCGCAGACCTCGGACTCCCATTGGCTCCCGCGTGCTTGAAAAACCCGCGGGAGCCAATGACACCGCCGGACAGCACGGCCTTCCCTGTGCCCGCGTGCCGCCGAATCCCGAGGGGGGAGGGCAGCCTGCCACCCCCCCGGTTAGCGGCGGCCACGGGGACGCGGACCCGAGGCCTTCCAGTTCCCAGATGATGGTCCTCGCTGTACCCCCTTTTGACAAACAGGGTTGCTCTGCCTGTCATTCTAATAAATAAAAGCAAGGAAAAACTTTTCAGTGAACAGAAAGATATATCTAAAAGCTGCCACAATAAATCATAGCATTTTCATGCCCCCCCTCTGAGGAAATGTGAAGCAGCACTAAACACCATCTGGGCATCTTTGCTCAGCCGAGTCCCTGCCGGCTGGCTATTTGTTATGGGTTTTGAAATTTAGAAATGCAAGTAATTTCCTGCTTTTCTAACTCGCTCTGTTTATGCCTTGCTGTCGGGCTTTTTCAATGTCTGTATGATCTATTTTGTGTCCTAGATCTTCTTTCACTCACTACCACCGGTGGGATTAATTTCCACAGCTAAAGTTGATTTTAAATACAGTATAATATAACCCAAAACCAATACTATGAGGGCAACATTCAAAGGCTTTTGTGTAGGTAAACGTGTTTACCCACATAAAAATGCATCCTGATAATTTTCCAGTAGGAATAAAAGACGCAGTTAGGTCAAGGGAGCAAAAGTACACGTAGAGATTCCATTTTGAAATCTCTGTGCGTAGTTTCTTCTGCATACATTTATACTGCATACCGTCAGCAGATGTGAAATATGCGGGTATCAAAGTACCGACGCTGTATACACCGGCCACATTTTCAGTGGAAATCTCCAGGGAAAGTTTTCCTTCAAAAGTGAGCTTGTATTCCCCCAGGTACAAAGCACCTACAGAGTACCAAACTTACCACCTCCAAATATATGCATGCATAAGGCATATCAACGAAAGATTATAGCACTCTCTCTTATGTTACCTTCACTATAACAAAAGAGGCAACAGTCGTTATGTATCAGTGTTTCTTTAGTCCTTTTAGTGGCCCTGTGCCATCGGCTTGAAGCAGAGGGGCAACTTTGGACCCTGGGTGATTAGCTATACTGGCTCCATATTTCTCATCTTCATGCTCAGTTAGACAATGGAGAAAGTTGCAAAGGCTATACATAATATTTCCATTTGGGGCCAGAAAGGTGGCATGATAGGAGAATTTTTATAGGGTGTGGTAATAAATAAAAAATAAAACAAAAAAGAATATAAGATGATACAATTTTATTGGACTAAATACATTTTTTGACCAGCTTTAGAAGGTGGGGTGGAAGGTTATGTTGTAGATAGTGTCATCGGGAGTAGGTGGGTGGGAGGTTAATGTTATGGATGTCGGGGGGGGGGGGAGGGTCCAGGGGGTTTAGTTTTAGCACAGTGGCCTGTTGGTGCATTGCCGATAGCACAGACGTAGTCATGCAATTGGCATTGTGCTTAAGCTGTGGTAAATGTCTCCCCTGTGTGGCACCTGCATAGGAAGATGGTGGACATGCCCCCAACAGGTACCACACAGGTTTTGCAGTGACTGTATTTTACATTTTGCCCCTAAAACATGGTAACTGCAAATGTTTAGCACCCTTTAGTAAACGGGCCCTTTAGTGCACCCAAAATCTTTTTAGCATGCTAATAAACTGAATGGGTGCTCACGCTAGCTGAAGCTACACAATTGCAAATTGCAGGAAATTCAAGGTTCTCTTCATCACTAAGGACCCCTCATTCATACCCCTCCCACCTTACCAGTGAAAGATGCTGAGTTAAACATGGAGCAAGAAGCCCGATACCTAGGGATCACCCTAGACCAACATTTGACAATGGACCTGCACATAAACAACATTACCAGGGCAATATACCTAAAATTACGGACCCTTCGTCAACCATGTCCCCTACTTGAAGTTGCCGACTTCCGTACAGTATTCCAAGCGTTGATCACCCCGCATTTCGATTATGCAAATATCATTCTCTATGGTCTCCCAGATTATGCAATTCACCCCATTCAAATGGCTATGAATACGGCAGCACGAACCCTGGTTGAAGCCTCAAGATACGAACATGTCACGCCTATCCTAAGACACCTACACTGGCTCCCCATTGTTAGCCATCTCAAGTATAAGGCTCTCATCATAACATTCAAAATACTACATAACCTCTCTGCTACCGCGCTTAATGATATGCTACAATGGACACCTGACAACAGAGTAAGAAGATCTACCATGGCAAACGCTCTCTCAGTCCCTACATTAATAAGAAAACGTTCCCAGTTTCCGGACAGCCGAGCATTCAGATTATATTCACCACCTCTCTGGAACTCTCCCCCCCCCCCCCCAATCCGTGCCATCTCTGACCTAGCTACTTTCAGAAAACTTCTGAAGACACGTGTTTCAACTACATTATGAACATGTCACATAGAACACAGCACTTAACCAAATCCACAGCCAGACCCTCAAGCCACCCTATAAAGCTCAAGGTATATAAAGCACCCAACACTAATAATGTATATAGTTTCCCTATTGCCACCCAAGTTTACTCTCCACCTAATTTATAAATTGTTATATTATTAACCTGAGGTTGTTGTTTTTCTCTAAACTTGTACTATGGGGTTTGTTTACTAAACCGGGCTAACGGTTAACCCGGGTTATCTGCCACTAGGTCCCATATTATTCAATGGGACCTTGTTGCAGATAGCCCGGGTTAACCGTTAGCCCGGTTTAGTAAACATACCCCTATGTATTTTTGTTGTTCTCCAAACTTGTTCAATGTAATTTCCGTTCTTGTTCCTTGTAAATCGCACTGAATTATAAATAGCATGGTATATGAATAAATATCCCTATCCTGCATACAAATTTACATTGTGGGAGGAAAACAGCACGCATGCATTTGATTTTCCAATGTATGTACATCATTTTGCCTCCTTGGCGAGCTGCACCCAGAGCATGTCTGTTCATTTTCAAGAGAAACAAAGTAAATAGTTTCTCTGAAAGTTTATCCTAAATTATAGAAACAGAGAGAATGATTGCAAATAAAAAACATTTGGCCGATCCATACCAAATACTAAGCTCTAGGGACCGGAGTGAGCTCACGCCTTTCTCAGAAGTTCCAGGTGAGCTCTGTTCAGGCATGTTCCTGTCCTCGGAGGACGTACAATCTAAAGGGCTGATTCTGTGACGTGTGCACTAGAAACTTGATTAAGGTATTATTCCAAAGGGGTTACATGCATGAACAGGCACACACACCCGCACTTTAGGTGACTGCGATAATGTAAGTGCATGCATATGTCCCATACTTTGATTTAGAGTTGGCACAGGCGTTGAACTCGGGTGGAGTGTACGTGGGGCCTAAATTTACTCATGTAAGTTACAGAATTCTATAACTTGCATGTGTTTCTGATGAATCTAGGTGGGGTATTTACACCTGCTCTGAAGCGGGTGTAATGGACATGCCTAGATCATGCCTAGGTCAAGGTGCGCCATTATGCCCCCACATACGCATTTGAAACCGTGCAAAACATTATCAAATTACCTTCTAAGTATGTACCTGAGGCAAAGGAGGTTTAAATGAATTGCCTAAGATTACAAGGAGCAACAGTGAGATTCCAACTTGGTTTCCCTGGTTCTCAGGCCATTTGTTCTGACCATTAGGCTACTTCTCTACCCCGAGCCTTTCCCCTTCCTTAATAATCCTCTGTGCTTTCTTGAATTCAGATAAAGATCTCATTTCTGCCCCCTCCAGTGGGAGGCTATTCCATGCATCTATCATCTCTTCCGTAAAGAAATATTTCTTTAGATTACTCCTGAGTCTATCCCCTTTCAATTTCATCTTGCATTTTACGTCAGAAGAAGGACCGGGAAAGCCGGGGTCTGAAACATGACGTTATGTACACAGAAACAGAAATAGATGAATATGTCATCCGTGAGTAATGCCTTGGAGATTGTGGCTGAATGATGAAGTGATATTTTGGTGAAAATAATCGAGGACTTGCCGGTACTAACAACTGACACCAGGATAAGCTGGATAGCGTCTGAACGGCTAGTGGATTGCAGGTCTGATATAACTGCTGGAAGAAAAAGTTAAGTACTTTTCAGTAGTGTTTTGCAACAGCACATATTTCTGAGGATAATTGGGGTATTATCCCTGATATGGCTGAGGGAGGATGACTCCCCTATTAAAAAAGAATAAAAAGGACAGTTTTTACCACGAGAGAGGAATTTTCCTGTCAAGGTAAACAGTCCTACAAAAAATATTATTTGGTGGCTCTCTGGGGAGCTGTAGATTTATCTCTTAGTTTAAGGAATACACTGTGGGATAAAAGGTGGTTTATTAATATGATTAAAATGTTTGCCGGCACTCTTCATTTAAGTTTTGAGGTCTGGCAACCATCACCTCCCGTTTCTGGGCCAAAGTTTCAAGCTCATGGCTCCACCGCCAGGCTTCGGCCTGGCAGTGGGTGGGAGGTGATGGCTGCCAGATCTCAAAACTTAAAAGAAGAGCGGAGGCAGCATGGCAAACATTTTAAAGTAATTTTGCCTGTGTGGGCAGGGAGGCGGGAGAGTGTGCTGCTGCTGCTGCCGCAATGATGGGTGATCCTCAGTAACATTTTGCTTGGGTCCCCTCATTAGAACTTATGCCACTGCATGGATACTATAGAGAAGAAGGAACAGTGATGTATAGATAGAGACAGGACCAGCTCGGCCATTGGGCAGACAAGGCAGCTGCCTAGGGCAACAAAGCCAATAGACCCTGACAGCCAGACAAACTCAAAGAACCATTTGCATACATTTTTACCTGCAGGGAGATCAGGCGAACACATGCATAGAAAGCAAAGTTTTTAATTTTGAAAAGTATGCTGTCCGATTATACATTTTTACAGGATTATTGTGGAGGAATGGCATTGGAATGGTCATGATTGCTGTTTTATTGTCAACATTTCAGAGTGGGAGAGCTTAGGCTGAAGGTTCATCAACGGCACCTAACATCCTTGCACCGTCCCTAGAGAGAGATGTGGGACGCTGACAATAACGGAGTGGAGGAGTAGCCTAGAGGTTAGGGCTGCAGCCTAGAGCCAGAAAAAAACAGGGTTTAAATTTCACTGATATTCCTTGTGGCCTTGGGCAAGCCACTTAACCCTCCATTGCCTCAGGTGCAAACTTAGATTGTGAGCCCTGTGGGGACAGGGAAATACTTCCTGTACCTGAATGCAGCTTGCCTTGATTTTTCTCCTGGAAAGGTCTGAGCTAGATAATAATAATGGAGAGTCAAGTCTTATCGTGAGATCTTTGTCTAAG
Organism: Ichthyophis bannanicus; assembly: GCA_033557465.1. NCBI lineage: Eukaryota > Metazoa > Chordata > Amphibia > Gymnophiona > Ichthyophiidae > Ichthyophis > Ichthyophis bannanicus. The sequence continues at coordinate 487,150,039 of CM066037.1, forward strand.
ACAGAGAAGGGACTAGGGTTGGAGTCCGTAGGTATAAAGCCGCAGGAAGTGCGTGGCGTCTGGCTGGTAGCAGAGAAGAAATGTTTGGCTTTGGAGACATTCAGAAAAAAATTGTGAGAAAACATTCAAGAGGCAACAGCACTGAGGAAAAAGGAAAGGGATACGAAGATTTGCATATCATCTATGAAACAGTGATGGGAGCGTCTAAAGGGGAGATACGTGGATCAAGAGTATACGATATGGAGAAAAGAAGAGATCCAAAATGCTTTTACCACTGACACTCTTTGAGCTCTTGGGTAAGTCACATCATCTCTCATTGCCTCTTGTTCCCACTTAGACTGTAGCTCTTTTGGACAGGGACATATTGTACCTGAATACCTATTACCACAGTATAAGCAGCAAGTGCATTCAATAGTGCTATAAAATGGTAAGTATTAATAATTATTATTTGGAATGCTGACAAAGAGAGACTGTGAAGGCGTGTATAGATGAGATTCCTGATCCTCCTTAAGGGACAACAGCCCAACCCACCTTAAAAGGGCCCTAGCTGAGGTCAAGGGCAGGGACTAGGCAAGGAAATTAAAACCACAGGCCCAGAGCAAGGAAAGGAGACCCAGACCAGGATGAAGAAAGCCCTGGAAGTCTACATACACTGTGCCTACGAACAAAGGCTATACTGGTTTGAGAAGTTCACAGAAGGTAAGACAGACATTCCTTTAATTCTGCTTTTGAACACAGACTTTCGTTTGTTCTGAAATGGGGCTCCACTGGCCTTTTGTGACAAAGGGGTTTTGCTACCAGTTGCACACACTATTACAGGGGAGTTGTGGACAAACGTTGCTATTGAAGGCCTGGATTTTTGCTCTTTCACTAACATTAAAGTGAAAGCATATTCACTGTGTGTAATTTCAAATGTTGGTGTCAGCAGAAGATTAACTCAAGAGTATCAAGAGTATCGTAATGCAATTAATAAGGTATTATGTGATTCAGAGCAGGGATGGTACTAAAATACCAACGACAGTGGGTTGTCTTGTGTCATTTCCGATCCAAAATGACACAAAAAAATCATTTTTCATTTTGTTTTGTTTCATTGTTTCATTGTTTTTAAAATTTTCTTTCTAAATGAATCTTCAATACAACCAAATGAAGACAGAAAAGAGAGTGAGCATCAAGCAATAACAGAATAACACATCCTTTAAAAAAATCATCATCTCTGCCAACCTCGGTGAAAGAAAATAAAGAAAAAAAGGGAGAGAAAAGCCAAGGACACAATATCAAGAGGTGAAGGAGGAACCTGTTGGGATTAAAAAAAAAGAAAACAAGGGGTCAATAGTCAGCTCTGGTGACCAGGTGCTTTAAAACTGTCTGTCCACCGTCGCTGAAATTAAAACCAGATATTCAGCACCAGAGCCTGTCTGGCATCCGGTGCTAAATGTCCAGTTTGGCTGGCAAGACCGGTAGCTATCCATCAGCGATGATATTCAGCCTTGATAACCAGATAGCTAAACTGCATAAACTTAGGAGAGCCATTATAATGCCTGCACTAATCTTATGTGATTTAGCTATCCGGCCAGCAGCTGAATATTGCTGCATGTGGCCCTGGCATTGAATATCCGGTTTAAATTTAAAGCAGTGATGGTCAGTCGTTTTAAGTGTGCTGACCATTGCCTCTGAAAATGCCCCCCATAATCTATATTACCCATTCTTACGCAGCACTTGCATGGAAACTAAAAACCATCCTATTCCACGAATACCTCGGACCAGAAACAAGCACCCACCACTGACTACCCCCAACTCCCCATTTCATCCCCCTAAACATATGTTCTAAGAGACCGTAACTCAATGTCTATGTCCCAATTATTTGTTAAAATCATTAATGTTGGCCACCTGGTGATGGCCCCAACCCCAGAAGTTGATTATTGTCCACCCCCCCCCCTTTTATGTTACACTGCTTTGACCCGGTGAAAAGCAGGATATAAATACAGTTAAATAAATAAATAAATAAAATAAATAAAGATAAAATGTAGCTCCTAGAACTTCAGCCCATTTATCCAAAAAGGCCGTATGTCTCAATTCACTGGCCCTAAAAAAAATCATGAAAAGCGTTAATCTTATATCCCAGAAGCAGCTTGGAACTATAATTAAAGAAACGTTTCAGAATCCAATTGTGGTGAGGCTCAAGGGTAAAGGTAGCAATCAGCATGGACTTAGCTGTTACTTACCGTGAGCTCTCTAGGAAGCCTTACGGTCCAGGCTATCAGCTGAAACATTCTTCTGACCCTCTCCTATGATGTTCAAAGCCTTTTGGCCAAAGTAGAATGCAAGAACGATGAGGCATGGAGTCCATGGGGGCCTGTAGAACTTCTACAAAGTATTATCTGAAGATATTCGTAGGTGCTATGAGAGGAGTGTAGGGAAAATTAAAAAAAAATGCAAGTTCAGTCGCCGTCTGTGATTTTCTACAGCCTTGATGTTCTGACTCAAAACCTCTTTATCCTTTATAAAAGTTGCACTATAGGCCTGTACATCTCCCAATTGCCTCTCATGTGAGCTCAGTTTCCCTTCGTGCTTAATCAAGTTATTCTTTACATGAAGACATTAAAAATGTGACTAGTCCTAAGTCCAGCAGAATATGTTCCAAAGGCATGTTGAGTTTGGTTAATTGGTTAATTCATTATGATGCCAATCCACAACTGTGCTTTGTAAGCATATAAGCCCATCTTGCAGTTTTACCGAAGCAATGGTGGGCTCCAGTCGACGGGCCTAATTTATTATTGTCCTGTGTGTATAGGGAAAAGCTTAGGAGCAGATGCTCCAGGCTCCTGAACAATGGGGACCCAGCTGCCCTGCTGCCCATAAGTAAAAGTGGCCCTGCTCCTGCCTCTGTGCCCATTGCCACCCCTCTCTGGGGTGTGCAACAGTGGCAATACGTTTAAAAAGGCCCCATGGCATTGGAGTTACCTTCTCTTCCGGCACTGCGGCGCCATTCATGCTTTTGATCTCCTCCGATTCCACTTAACAGGAAGTAGAATCGGAGGCGGTGGAAGTGCAAATGGCACCATGGCCTGCGAACGGGGGTCCCCCACCGGAAACATTTGCTCAGGGCCCCTTAAGGGGTTGAAGCGGCCCTGGTTCCCAATCAAGACCCATGTATCACTATTTTGATAGGTAAAGGCAGGGTTGTTGTTAAATGGGTAAGACAGGCAACTGCTCTAGGCAGTAAGATGGGAGAGGAGGTGGAGGTTTCCAATACGGTCTTTTTAGTTATGGTCTGTGAATATAAAAAGCAGGAGGACATCAAAAAACAACTTTTGTTTAAAGTGCTATTTTGGTCAGTGACTGCCCTAGAAAAAGAGGCATAATGGCTATCTTTATCTTTATTTGCACATTTGATATACTGCCCAGGCCATAGCATCAGGGAGGTTTACAATAGTAATAACAAAGCTAGAAAGAAACACCATATATCAGTAGGACAGAGGAGAGACAGTCAAGTCAGTAACCTGAAGAGCAACAGAGAAAGTTGGGGTTGTCAAGAGGTTAACATAGACTGGTATGTGGAATGTCAAAAGCCAGATGGAACAGGTGAGTTTTCAAGTGTGCTTTGAATTTTAGATAAGATGCTTCAAGGAGGAGCGCAGAAGGCAGGGAGTTCTAGAGTGCAGGGCCAAAAAAACAGAAAGCTGAGTGACAAGTGAGCTCTAAGTGAGCTTGGGTCAGTGGAAATAGAGATAAACGATTTATGTGGACGGACTGGAGCTGACAATAAGGAGTGTGCAGACGGATAAGACGGTTAGGTGCAGCCTTCTAAGGATTCCACTCCAAGTGCATCTTTAAGCTGATCTTCCTGTGTCCGAAGCTCCTTGACTGTCGTTGAGGGTTGTTGTGGATTCTTGGTCATTACACCAAACCTTTGATATCGTCAGGAAGAGGTGCTGGACTGAAGAACGAAACTACACTTGGTAGCATTTCACAATGACTTTAGATCATATCAAATATACACTTTTCTTACTATGCACATTTATCACCTTGTCGAATCAGGAATAGTCCCTCCACTATCTCTAACACATAATACATGTAACTATGACATCAGTTCAGCGCCTATAATGATATACTGTAATTCTATGTGTTCCGGGAAGGGATGGGAATAGTAGCACATAATTAATTTAAATCCAATAGTAACATTTTTTTTTAGATCTATAGATACATTAAGCTGACAGTTGCCAGAATTCAAAATGAAAATGATTTGAATAGTGTATCGCTGAAGATTAATTAAGAATGTCTGCACTACAAAACCCAGGGCTTTTTTTCTAGTGGAATGCATCACAATTGAATACTAGAACCTTTTTTTAATGATGGGCCTCCATCACCTATCTTTGTTGCTGTTACAGACCTCGGATCCCTGCAGAGGGGCCGTTCCTAGGGCCAGCAACATGGATGGCACTCTGTGAGAGTGCGATGCAGCTTCTACTGTATATGTGTTGGAAGGTAGAGCCTAGTAAGCTAGGAAGGTCAGATGGGAAGGAGAGTCAAGGTCCGTATGTATGTGTGTGAGTGAGGGTTGACAGCGTGTGGAGGTCAGGGGGATGAGCAGAAGGACGTGTGTGTGTTGGACGTTGTCAGATAATCAGTGCAAAAGAAGGATCAGGGCTTGGGGTTTGAGGAAGAGGAGAGGTCTAGGATTGTGGGGCAGAGCAGAACAGAAAGAAACCTTGATTGGGATGGGAATGTGGGAAGGACCTGGCAGTGGATGGTTGCTTATTCGGCTTCAGAATTTTTGTTAGAGGGCTCCGAAAGGGGACCTGGGGAAAACACTAGGGTGAAACACTCAAGGAAGCTGGGTGAGGAGACAAGGAGGATGGTATAGGGACATTCTCAACTGTAGACCAAAGTTTCAGGGCTGCAGAGATTCTCAGTGTGTAAGATCAAACCCAGTTTCAGATCTGTTGTTTACAAAACACAGGGTTTTTAAAAAATATTTTTATATCTCACCATATGTTTGTAATGTAACTGGAAAAGATTATAAAAAATAAAGTTTCCAGAAAAGAAGAACCAATAGAGATTAGAGTCAACGTATTACATCTACATCTAACTTGCCAAGTTATCCATATAACTGAGGGTAAATTTAAGTATGTTTAGGCATATGACTCATAATACTGGAACTCCCTTCCATTGGATATTCATCTGGAAATGTCTTCTAAGAAGCAGGTGAAAACCTGACTTTTTTGCCAGGTTTTCTAAGTTGAATTGTAGATTCTTGCTGGGACTGTTTTATAATTTTTTTGTTGTGGTTGTGTCCTTCCTTTTGTTATCCAACAGTTTTTTATTCATTGACTTTTAGTGATCTTCTGTTGTGCTATCACATTCCCTTCCTAGTGTATTTTATTTATTTAGGGGTCACACACATTTGGGGGGATACATTTAACAGAGGGGGATATGAGACATGTACACTAATGTGTACAGGGAACATGGGCTGTGGAGGGTTAAGTGGCTTGCCCAAGGCCACAGGGAGCACCTGTGGGACTAGAAACCACAGTCCTTCCAGCCCAAGGTTGCTGTCCTCTAGTAGGATTTGAACCATTGACCTTCTGGTCTGTGGTACCTTGCCCCAACCACTAAGCCACTCCTCCCTCTGAGTATCTAAGGGGGATGTTTACTAAAAACCGCCAATGTGCGCAGCCGCACAATAGCGCACTAAAAGCGGATTTAAGAGCGCTTAAGCGCCCTGCACACGTGCGATGAAGCCACGCACCCTTGCGCGTCACACTAACGGGTGCCGCACAAGTACAGGCCCGCAAATGTCCGATAGAGGCGGGGAACGGCTAACGGAGGGTGGAGGAAGTCCCCCGAGGGGCGGAGAGACGGGCAGAATGGGCGGGGAAGGGGAGGGGAGAGGTGCCCCGCACATTATCGGGGCAGAATTTCAAAGGAAAAATAGCGCGAGTGAATCACTCGCGGTAGAATGCATTTAAAGGGAAGAGAAACCATTTCCGTCAGCAATGTACAGCAAAACCGGGGAAACCTGCAAAACGTGAGCAGTGTGATACATGTGCAAAGCCCAAAAGTGGAATTAAAAATAGAAATGGACCACAACAAAAATTGTAAAAATAGTAATTCAGCTGGGGAACAGTTATAGTAATGGGCAAAACTAAAAAACACACCCAGGAAAGCTCCAGCAAAAAGAAATGATTTTTGGAAAGGTGTACGGAGCGGAGACTCTTCCAAAAAACATTTCCTTTTTGTTGGAGCTTTCCTGGGAGTGTTTTCTATGGTTGCCCATTAATATCACTGTTGCCAAGCGTGGTGATATTGTGTCCCCCATTTTCCGTGGTCATTTCCGGGATTTATGTCCACGTTTGTCACCAGACAGGGTGCATGTGCCCACAGTAAAAATGCGTAGAGCAGGGTTTGTGACTCCATCCTGCCAGGTTTACTACCTCCAGGGGCTGCAAGGTCTCTGTGGGCATAGTGTGGTGCAGCAGACAGAGCCAGTAACTCGAGGGTCAGAGATTCAAATCCCAGCTGGGGCACTTGCCAGCCCAGTCCCTATATTTTACCCACCACCAAACAAAGATAGCGCAGACACCCCTGTATTGCAGGGAACATAAGCATGGGGAAAACACCCATATTTTACCCAACACCGCACACACACCACAACAATGGGCATTACCTACAGCCAAGTCCCCCAAATGCAGTCCCGTACTGCCACATTGCAATCAGGTCATCTGCTTTTACTGAGAGAAGCTCATGCCAGCATGTTGGCGGACGAGTACATGTGGTGCAGGGGGCAGTGACTGCTAGCCACAGAAGACAGAGGCCCAGCCATGTGCAGGCTGGCACAGTCCACTGCAACAGACAGGCCCTGCCAGATCCACAGTCATGGACGTTCCAGGGAATCCAGCCAAACTGTGGCTACACAGTGGTGCAGTGCACACAGACAGTGCATGCAAGAACAGAAGGTCACAGGTTCAAAGCCCAGCTGGGGCTACCACCAATCCTGTCCACATATTTTTCCCACAACTAAACAGTGATAGTAAGGACACACCTTTCGTGGCGAGGACAAATGCAATGGTACTACGTCTATCTTTTACCCCACTGAGCACAGACACCATGAACAGGGGCAGTACCTAGAGCAGAATCCCCCAAATGCAGTCCTGGTGGGCCACACACCAGTCAGGTTCCATGCTGCCACTCATACAAATGCCTGTGCTGTATATCTATGCACCACCCCCATGGCATGTAGATGTAGCTCATGCATATTCATGAGGGACAGCAGGAAAACCCGAACAGTGTGATACTAACCTGGACTGGAGTTGGGAATCTCTGCCGTAAAGCAGCAGCCAACAGGGGCAGACACACCCACACCCACACCCACAGGCCCCATTGGCCAATGTCTCCTGGAGAGGCAGAACATTGGACCCTGTGTGCATCTCCCAATAATAGCACCTGCATACCTTAGCAATGTCACCCTACACCTGAGGTATACGGTACACAGCTCTGAGACGTTTGCTAGGAGTACTGGCAGATAGATATCCATACGTTACGCACATACTGCTAGTTGACCCCATCCAAACAATCTGTTAGGTGTTTGCGGTGCGTGCTCCAGGCCTGGCCTCTGACGGTGTTTACCACCCTGGGGAGTGACCCCCAGCAGTACTGCGTACCATATCCATGCCGTGCCGTGGCCAGGACCGGTTTGGTGGGCAAGGCTAATTACCTCCTCAATAGTAGCACCATGATGGCATAGGTGTGGAAGTGTGTGTCTGTCTATACCAGGGGTGGGCACCTCCAGTCCTGGAGGGCCGCAGACCAGTCAGGTTTTCGGGATATCCCTAATGAACATGCATGAGATATATATGCATTAGAGATATCCTGCCAACCTGACTGGTTTGTGGCCCTCCAGGGCTGGATTTGGAGACCCCTGCCTTACACCTCTGTCATTTAAGATCGTGAGTGGGCAAGGTACAGATGTCCTAGACATCGAAAGGGTATATAGAATGTGTCACATTCCTCCTCGATTCTCACCACCACCAAAAAGTTGTCTAATAGACAATTTTTTGGTGGTGGTGAGAAGTGAGGAGGACTGTGACAAATTCTATCTAACCTTTTTGATGTCTTGGACATCTGCACCTTGTCCACTCACAATCTTAAATGACAGAGGTGTAAGGCAGGGGTCTCCAGATCCAGCCCTGGAGGGCCACAAACCAGTCAGGTTGGCAGGATATCTCTAATGCATATATATCTCATGCATATTCATTAGAGATATCCCGAAAACCTGACTGGTCTGCGGCCCTCCAGGACCAGGTTTGCCCACCCCTGGTCTATACAGTGGGTGTTGGCTGCAAGCCCCTTCCACAGCCCACACTGCCAGCACTGTTGCCAGTATTGGCCTGCCAATGTGCATAATGAGTAGCAAGGGACCATGGGTATATCTCAGACAGGGTGGGCTGCCTAGGATGCAGCTGCACAGGGCATAGGGCACTGGCAGGGACATGGTAGTGCCTGGCCACCACCTACACAGACAGGGTGACCTCTGTATGTGCTGCTGGGGGTTCACTCTCACCCTGAGTGTGCAGTGATGGCAGCATGGCTAGGCACCCCCATAGTGCTGTATTGTGTTTCTCTCATGTGATATATAAGGGTTTCCTGTTGGGGCCTCTTCACTGACTTATCTGCTTGTGTGTGCTGCCACCCTGGTTTTGGGTGCATGCATTTCCATCAGGACCAACCAGCAGACTGTGCGCAGCTGGCATGTGTCTTGATGGAGTGCCTTGCAGGGTGCAGTGGCTGATGGCTTGCTGCAGGAGAATATCAGATGGTGGTGGGGTGCATCTGTGAATATCCAGCCTAATGTCTGTCTGATATTGTGTTATGGATGTGTGTGGAGCTGCTTGGACTGCCCTGTAGGGTGTCTGTTCCCCAGCAGGACTGGGGTTGATGGTCCACTCTGCTGCCATCAGTGCAGGGGGGGGAGGGGATCTGTTGGTGGGAAGCCCTGTTTTGTCCGGGGGGTGGGTTCCACTAACTGAGACAGACAGACAGAGCTTTACCAAGATGTTTATGCAGCACCTACCTATCTCACAGGTTAGTGCTGCTTTGGAGCTCTGGCATGGTCACATTCAGCCATGGAAGGTGTTGTGGACCTGGTCCTGGGTGCAACATCACACACTCAGGGTGAGCACAGTAACCGCACAATGTGACGGTGTTTAGCTACTCTTTGCCGTTTGTCCACCCACTCAGGACACCCTACCAGGCCGAGGTGCTGTGTGGGTGCACACGGACACGTCCCCCTACCAGGCTGGGGAGCTTTAGGGGTGCATTTCCCATCTTGTGTGCATCTGTGGACAGCTGATTTGCATGTGCAGTGCATCATGGGTACGGGTGGCCTAACCCTATCCTGTTTACAACAGCAGACTGTCTGTGAGGTGAAGTGCAGGCTATCTGCAGCCAGCCAGGGGCTTGCTTACAGCTATAGAGCTGTAGCCCAATGGTTACATCACTGCCTGTGCAGCCAGAGGTCATGGGTTCAAACCCACAGTGGGGTTCTGTGATAGGGGTGTCCATAGCATTTTTTAATTTACTGTACATATGTTGATGCCAGCAATAACACCCTCAGCGTACTGTACCCTTAAGGTGCCTCTGAGGGTGCTTTATGGGGCGCCCTATAGGGCACTTTATGGTTGCCATCCATATAGGGTGCACTATACATTATCCTGTGTCACAACATACATGCTGCCCTATAGGGGACATTCTAGGGTGCCTTGGCGGACGGTGCACTGTAACATGTGCCTTATGGGCCGCCTTATGTTAACATGCTGTGAGAGTGCGTTTGCTAGTAGTTGTCACAAAATAAAATTAAAAGGCCTCCTACAGCACTCCACAACATAAAACATACTGCCTCAGCTAGCCTTTTTCACTGGGCATTGTGAGGGATTGAACCCCTGGTCCCTGCACCATTGGTCAGTGTCTTAACCATTGTGCTGTGGCTGTGTTCCTTTGCTTTAGCATCAGCGCGCCGCCTTGTGCCCATCAGCGTGCCGCCTCCTGCTGCCCACAATGAACAGTGCGCCGCCTTGTGCCGCCCAAAAAGAACAGCGCGCCGCCTTGTGCCGCCCAAATTTGATAGCGCATCGCCTAATGCCGCCCAAATTTTACAGCGCAACGCCTAATGCCATCAAAAATTAATTACTGCCGCCCAAACGTAACAGCGCAACGCCTACAGCCGCACAAAAGTAGTATGCCTCCTAAACAACTTTTTAACCATTACTATTCATGCCTCAGCCAGCCCTTTTTGGTTGCACACACTGGGGGATTGAACCCATGGCTCCTACACCATTGGTTATTGTCTTCACCGTTGTGCTACTGCTCTGTTCCTATATGTGCCCAGCAGCTCCCCACTTAGCCTTCTCACGCGCTAATGTGGGCCCCGCACATTAGCGCGACGCGCACCCGTACGGTCGTTTTTTTTCCTTTTTCTGCCTGAACCGCCCACTCCTTATATGGCACACGCACACTAACGGGGACCCGCACATTTTCGGAGTTTAGTAAACATGCCCCTAAGTCTTGTTCTTTGGTTTTGTCTGCTGTTTGTATTTGGTCATTGTAAACCGCTGAGATGCATGCCTATCAGGTGGTTATTAGCGGTATAGCAAACGTCTTAAATAAATAAATAAATATTTTATCTTATAATTGAGATTTACATTTACCTCTAAAAAAGATTTCTCCCCAAATTGTAGCATTTTAGAAATAGGAATTTAGCCCTATTACTACTGTATCAAAACTTATATATTACAAGCCAATGCAACACTACCTTTCATTCTCTGAAGGACTAACAATAGCAACACACCCAGCCATATCTATGCAAACCCAAAGTGAGAAGGAATAGAAGACTGGGTATCGGCCAAAGGATGTTTTGTATCTACATTTTTCTTTCTTTTACATATGAAAGTGGGCAAGGCGGTACCAAGGGCCGTGCAAGCAGTGTGACCGCACAGGGTGAAAGTAAGGAAGGGGTGCTGATGTCACATAGGCGCAATTCTAGCTTCTTACAGTCCTGAAAGTGAATAAAACTCCGGTTGAATTCCGAACAGGAAATCTACACGTGTTCAGCATATTCACTGCGTTGTCATTCTGAAATGTCAACACAATTTAAAATAGCTCAGCAGTGGGCATTTTCTGCTTCAGTGTGGTATGCCTCCTTGTGGACTCATTGCAATTGCAGATGCCAAGCTCCCGGTGCCTTTGAATGATGTACATCCATTTTCCAGGAAGTCAAAGAATCCAACCTATTTCTGAGTACCCCGTGCACCCTTTCAGGTGTAACAATGGTTTCCAGATGTGTGAAGTGTATCTAATTTTTCAGGCATGGTGGATGAAGAAAAACATCAGCAAGACAACAAAGAAGAAGAATGAAAAGACCCAGAAGAACTCTTCATTTTGTTAACTCTTATGAGGCACAAAGTATTCTTAACTAAATGGGTCATTTTATTGATATTATTATAGTAAGCAAAGTGCCCTACAGGAAACAAAATAGACACGCTGACAGATCAAACCTGAAAAGAAAGAGGAGTGTAAAAAGAAAAAATGAGTTTGAGTCAGGAGTTTAAAGACAGGGAGAGATGGAGCAGAATGGACATTGGCTACCAATCTCCTCAAGAGCAAAATATAAATCAGCGCTAACAATCTTCAAGATCAAAAACATGTCAGCAGATATACTTCAAGAGCTAATCGGAACCAAAACAAAAGAGAGACCGGACAGAAACAACACTAAAAACACAATACCAACTCGCAGATTATTTACAAATACCAATAAATCCACATCCATGCGAGCTTTCTCCCTAGCGGCCCCTGCCATTTGGAATGCACTCCCAGAGAAGCTACGATCCACAACTGAGTTAAAGGACTTCCGCAAGTTACTCAAGACTACCTTATTCATTGAACATTATAACGAAGACCAATAATCACACCAGACTGTCTACGTTTGAAATGCAATGTCACAATTTACAATTGAACACTCCTAGTAAAAGGAGCATGAAGTCACAAGCATGCTTAAATTGTTAACATATGATTTTAATGTTTACAATTGAAAGTTCTTTGTAGAAGCTATTGTTATTGTGTAAAATTGATGTCCTTGTATAGGTTAATATTAAGTTACTGTCTGAAAGACCCCCAATGTATAAGTTAATATTAAGGACCCCAATGTATACGTTAATATTATAAGTTAGTATTAAGTCATTGTTTGAAAAACCCCAATGTACCCCCCCTACCCTCCCTGTATATAACCACTTGTACATAGCTCATCCTGTAAATAGCACACCAAGAAATCATCACCTCCACTCCGCGTTAACACAGCATGCCTACCCCTACCGACACTGATTTTGGATTGTTTGAAGTGTAAACCGCTTTGATTTCAGGACCAAGTGGTATATAAATCCTTTTAAATAAATAAAATAAATAAATTAAAAGTAGGGTGCATGATGAATACAATTGTAAGGTTATGCATTGTAATGTCCCCCTTATTAGTTGCCTCGGTGTGACTGCTGACAATGAGTTGTGAGACTAGAAGCATGCAGTATCTTAGACACTCAACACTGGGAGGCATCTTTCAAAGGATTGTGTTTCTATGAAACTCTTGAAACCCCTTTCGGTTCCTGTTCTTCTCTTTGATCCTGTCCTAGGAACATGCTGATGCTCAGGAGAGGAGATCTTGGACACCTTAACGTAGCAGACTCTTAAAGTCGGTGCTAAATTTCTCATTAGGAACTTTATGCACAGTGTGTAGGGCCTATGAATTTTTTAGGGCCTAGGAAGGACGGGAAAACATTTAACAAGCAAAAAGATTGTGATAAGAAATTTAATGCAACTGAAACTTCAAAATTTACATTTCAGAAATAAATTTCTAGAATTTCTAGACATCTCCTAAGAAAGTTTCTTTCTTTAGCATCACTTTTCAGCAGAGTCTTTAATAATGTCCTCAAAGTCCATATTTTGGAGTGAAAGTGCCTAGGCCCAGGGCCTACGACCACCAAAATCTGGCCCTGCTTAAAGTTCAAAGATCCTAAGAGTCTGGAGATCAAAGGCTAAAGTTGGTTAAAGGAAAGTTAGACCCATACTCCTAGGCACCACATGGTTATTTCAACTCGCTGAGAAAAATCAAGTTCCTCTTTGGATTCAGAGGAAGGGTTGATGAAGAAGCGGAGATTGTACAGTTGCTGTTTGAAAAGTATTTGTGAACTTGTCTGCAGCGATATTCCTATTCTTCTGCTGTAGAGAGAGAAATCTGAATCAAGTGATACAGATAATCATAAGGGGAAAACTCAGGCTGGGTCCATCTCTAAAAAGTGCTTTTGCTAAGGAATGACTAGTGAAGAAACTTAGAGGGTGGTTACAAGTGCATTAAGACGATAATGCATGCTATTTGGCCCTTAATGCATGTGAAAGGCCAATAACGTGTTATTTCACTGTAATGCACAAATTGCCACCTCAATATATGCTGAATACTAATGAGATGCAAAGCATGCAAACACCTCATTAGTATTCAAATGCATGCAAACACCTCATTAGTATTCAAATGAATAATGCGCTGGTGGTGATTGACCACAAATCACATTATTCATGGAAAAATAATGCCAGCTGAAAGTTGGCATTATTTTCCGAGCAGGAGCATCGGGTCTTTAACATGCAGCCTGATGCTCCTGGCCCCCATCTTAAAGGGGTCACACAGTAAGGAATGCACTAGTGGTTCAGGGGCTCCCACTCTCTGGCACTACCATGGAGGCAGGGCATACCCTAAGTAACCTTTCCAACACCTATGTCCCAAACCCATTTATATATTTACATTCTCTTATATACCGTGCTATTCTGCATCAGTGCAGTTTACATTGAACAAACTGAAATTACATTGAACAGGGCATTATAACTTGGAGATAACTATATTACAGGGAACATGGGCTATGGAGGGTTAAGTGGCTTGCCCAAGACCACAAGGAGCACCTGTGGGACTAGAAACCCCAGTCCTTCCGGCCCAAGGTTGCTGCCCTCTAGTGGGATTTGAACCCCCAACCTTCCAGCCTGAAGTACCTTGCCCCAACCACTAGGCCACTCCTCCACACTTACTCAAAGGCCCAATCAAAGCCCCACCCCCTTTAAGGTTTCCCACCCCTTGGACCCTATCCACTGCTCTAAGGCCTCATGGGACAACCTTAAGCAAGCCTGGTGATCTAGTTGACCCTCGCTTGCTCCCTACAGGAATGGTGATGAGATTGCTGCTAAGGGATCTCAGGTGCCATTTTGAATCTGGTGCTGGCCTAGACAGGAGTGAGTGGGAGTCACGCCCATCTGGACCCTCTAGACCAGTGGTTCTCAACCCAGTCCTCTGGGACCCCTAGGCCAGTCAGGTTTTCAGGATATCCACAATGAATATGCATGAGATATCATGTGGTATGCATGAGATATGCATGTGGTAAATTACCACAAGCTGCATTATTCATTTCAATACTAATGAGGTGTTTTTCATGCATTTGCATTCTTTGCATCTCATTAGTATTCAGTGCACACTTGGAATACCATGGCTTGCTGTGATCACTGCAAGCTACGCAATTCCTTTACCGTGGAAGTCATTCACCTGAAGTGTTTAGTTACTGCAGGTTAGAGATTCCTGCCTTAAACGAAAACTGTGCTAAAATCCATAATTTTAGTGCAGCTTAGTAACTATCCCTCTTAGTATATGCTCATAGCATCGACTTGGATGGTTTTTGGACTATGCTGACGTTTTATTTTCTGTATTGAATGTATCAGATATAAATATATTGTTCGCCATATACAGCAATTCATCTACATCAAGTACTCCAGTAAACTATTTTAATTTTCGAACTACCCCATCCAAAGTGACTGCATGGTTTTTTTTTTCTGCTGGGACTTGGCAAGAGGATTTCTCACAGCAATATGCTCTTCAAAAAACTATCTTTCCCTCCTGGCAGGAAAGGACCCAGAAATATGCATTGTTTATGTTTAATAGTCTCTGATTTCCCCCAAGAGCTGCTGCATCCAACCAGTGAATAGAGCAGGGGCTATGCAATCAATCAAATAAAGACACAAGGAAATAAATAATAAATGATCTGGGAAGGTGATTGTTAGCAGCGTAATGGAAGAGCTCAGTCAAGAGAAGATTATGTTGAGTGGGTTGAGTTACACTGAGACACTGATCGGAAATAAAGGGAAGAAGATCCATGAAATCGCTGATACACTCAATGAAACACTTTAACTTATGTTCCAAGATGAAATTTTAGCCTTTTAAGTTATGGAGTAGAGGTATGGAAATAAAGAGACTCTTGGAAGACAAGTCTTGAAACTGCTCTCTAGACCACTTGTAAAGGAGGAGGAGGAGGCCAGAAAAGAGAGTATAGAACTCAAGCAGTGAATTAATGACTGCCAAGCAATTTTGAGAGGAAATGGTGAGAGAGAACATATTCCTAACCTATTATGAAGGTGGAATTGTCTGCAGTTTGCTACTGATGTGATGTGAGGTGAGTGATGGAGAAAGGTCAAACGGCAACCCAAGACTGCGAGCGGAAAAAAGGAGTACTATCTGCACCTGCTGAGTGAGGGCATTATCTTTATAAAACATGCGGTTCAGTTGTGTAGTTTGCAGTGTTGTCTGTTCTTTCCATGACTTACCGAAGCTTAGAAACAAACCTGAGAATGTTTAGATTTTTATATTAGACTTAAAGCCACTGCATCCAAAGCGTTAAAGCAAAACCAAAATACAATTTTTGGCTTCCTTTTTTGCCGTTTGAAAGGGAAAATCATGAACAAATACTGTATGTAAATGACTTTAAGGTCTGATTCACAAAGGGGCACATTTTTAAAGGGTTAAGGTGCCTAACTTAATGAAATGAAAACGAGGGCCCATTTTACTAACTCTTCGCTCGAGCTATCTGCCCCACAGCCTATAGGAATAAAACGGGGCATGCAGCAGTTGGTAAAAGGGGCCCTTAGGAGCCTAAAATGTGCATATAGGGAGGCAATTATATAAAAGCCCTTTTGTGCAAGCAAAGCATTTTTGTACCCATGGAAATTTCTTTGCAAATGATCTTCTATGGTAATAAACGTGCACCAAAAATTAGGGACGTGCCTTAGTTTGTTTCATAACATTTTCAAAATGGAACGGTAGATAAAAGCCCGATTCTCCCACCCGGCATGAAGTAATCCCCCCAAATGCAAAACTCCCTTATTTGGCAGCCTGACCTCTCACAGCAATACCATGAGTCACAGGTACCATTTTTGAGCCTGGGTCAAGGAAGAGCAGGAGTAACTGAGGATTGCTCCTGTTCCCCCTAGATGCCAGGGACCCCGGTAAGAAAGGTATGGGATTGGGGGTAGGGGTAGGGGTCTTGCAGGGTGGGTCCTCGGAGGAAGGTATCTTAATGTCAAGGGGGTCAGGTGGAGTGGTTTTATTCTGAAATGGCTGTGTGTTCTGGGATGGATGGATCCCTTCAAGCAGGCACTTTTGTTCCTTAGTCAGGTGTAACTTAGATTCTAAACCCTCTGGGAACAGGGACATAACTGCTACACCTGAATGTAACAGGCCTTGAACTTCTACTGGAAAGGCAACAGCTAAATATATATAAATAAATAAATGCCGTCAATTTTTTCTTATAATGTGAATTCCTCTTGTAAGATGGGAAATCCACATCAATATTGTAGGCCCATCTTATCCAATCCCTCTCCACACCCTTACTCCTGATATCTTTCGGCCCTTTCTGTCCTCGGATCAGTTGTTTCCCTCGCACTTTGATTCTCTGTCAGTTGATGAGCAGGCATCCTGCTGGAATTCCATCCTGGGAGTGGTGTTTGACTCATTTGCACCATTATCTTCTGATTCGCACTCTCTCAATTCATGCAGGCACCGTGGTTCCATCCTGGTTCGTACATTCTTCGACATCGGCTATGGAGGGTGGAACGCATCTGACATCGCCGTCATTCCTCTTCCTCTTCCACCTCATTTAAACAAGCCCACACTACCTATAGAAAGGCTATCCTTACTGCCAAAAGGAACTTCTACTATGATCTTATTGCTCATGCAAGTAACCAACCCAAAAGACTTTTCTTTCTGGTTTCCCATCTGTTCCATTCCCTTTCCTCTACTTCTTTCCTAACCGCAACTACAGCTCAGGACCTAGCTCGCTAGTTTTCTGATAAGTTTCTTAACCTTCATACTAAATTTGTCTCTTCTGACCCTTTTGCAGCAAGTTCCCACCATAGATCACTTTTCCCCTCTCTCTTCAGTAACTAGCCCTTCATCTCTAACCCCTGTTCTCTCTCATGTCTGGTCACAATTCAATCCAATCATCTTGCTGTCTCTCGCTAAAGCTATTACATCGTTCTCCAAGACCACTTGTGCCTCAGACCCCATTACTTCTGCTTGGATCCCTGAGACCTCTCTAGCATGTTTATCCCTTATTCTGTCCTCCTTATTAACAGCTGAGCTGTTTTCCTAATGTTGGAAACATACTATCATCTGCCCTATTTTGAAAAGCCCCACATTTGATTCCTCCTTGCCTTCAAATTTCCGCCCTGTTTCCAACCTTCCATTTCTTTCCAAACTCCTAGAAAAGCTAGTATTTTCCCAGGTATCTTCCCATCTCACCCAAACCAATTTGCTGCATCCCCATCAGTTGGAGACTGAAATAATCCTTCTATCAGTCCTTAACGAAACCCGTATTTCACTAGAAAAGGGTGATATCACTTTGGCTGTCTCGTTGAACCTATCATTAGCTTTCGACCTTATAGATCACTCTCTTCTTCTCTCACGCCTCTCTTCCACTGGCCTGGCACCCACCGTCCTTCATTGGTTCCATTCTTTTCTTTCTTCACGTTCTTACCAAGTTTCTTATCAGGGCTCCTCGTCTTCCCACCTTCCTCTTTCGTGTGGTGTTCTTCAAGGGTCTGTTCTTGCCCCTCTTCTCTTTAATGTCTTCCTGGCCCCTCTTGCCACCATGATTCAGCAGCAGGGTATCATCTGCGTATATTTATTTTATTTATTTATTTATTTTATTACAATTTCTTATATACCACGCTATTTAGCATCAGCGCGGTTTACATCATAACTTAACGACCATAACAACAAGCTGTCAGGTTTTACATCGAACAGGAATACAAACTTGGATAACGGGGTTAACTATATACATAAGCTATTTACACTGGAAGGATAGGTAAAACCAGATAATGCATGTAAGGGCCTTTCTCGATTGGGTCATTTCCTGAGAGGTATATCTAGATTCAATTGCTGTCAGGGAAGTATTGGAGGAAAAGGTGGGTTTTGATAGCCTTCCTGAACTGATATTGATTGGCTATGGCCCTAATGTCAGGGGGTAGAGCATTCCAGCATTTGGGAACATAAAAACTGAATGCCCTGTTTGTGGTTGTCGTGTTGGACTTTATCGATGTCTTTGGTATTGCTAGCAAGTTGACAGCTGTTGCTCTTCTGGATCTGTTGAGTGGGGGACAATGTGGATAAGATGTGTGAGTGAGGAGGCTGAAATACCTTTGATTGCCTTGAACGCTAACAGAAGGGTTTTGAAGGTGATCCTCCCATGGATCGGTAGCCAGTGCAGCTGTTTGAGAATGGGGGTCACGTGGTCGTTTCTGGGTGCACCGTAAAGGACCCTAGCTGCGGCATTCATGGCCAACTGTAAGGGGGTTAGTGTGGATTGGGGGAGACCTTGTAAGATGGCATTTGCAAAGTCGAAATGCGGCAGGATCAATGCTTGATATATGGTTTGGAAATCCTCTGGGTCCAACAGGGAGCGTAGGTGTTTGAGTGAGCGGATTTTGAAATAGACGGCTTTGACTATGTTGCTTATGTGGCATTTCATGTCGAGATGTTGGTCCAAAGTAACTCCAAGGTATTTTATTGTATCTTTGGTTTGTAAATCAGCTTCGTTGACACTGATGTGTATATCTATGTGGATAACTGTATACACTGATGTGTATATCTATGTGGACACTGATGTGACACTGATGTGTATATCTATGTGGATAACATCCTGCTGCTATTCCGTACACACCCTTGCTCCCCCAGCCTCTCTTCCATCGATGCCTGTCTGGTATTGGTGGCATCATGGCTCCAAACCAACCATCTAAAGCTTAATCCCACAAAATCTTCATCTCTCAGGTTTGCTTTCTCCACCGTCTGTCTCCCCTTCTCTCAATAGTTATCCCATCCTTGTTGTGTCCCAGCTCAAATATCTCGGAGTCATACTTGATTCAGCTCTCACCTTCCAACCTCATATTTGTTTGGTCGTGAAATGGTGCTTTTACACTCTGTGCCAGATCCATCCATCCATTTGGTCTTTTCTGCCTTCAACCTCCCTCATCACTCTTCTCTTCACTCTTGTAATTGCCAGATTTGACTATTGTAACGTAATCTATTTTGGACTTCCCCAACATCAAACCAAGTGATTGTAATCTGTTCAAAACACTGCAATCCATCTCCTTCACCATGCCTCCAGATCAGACCATGTTACCCCACTTTTCACCAAATCCCACTTGCTCCCACACTCTCAATGTTTGCAATATAAACTTCTTATCATTATCCATAAAACCTTTCATTCAGGTTCCCCCTCATATCTATCCTCATTTCTTATTCCTTATGCACCTCCCTGGGTTCTTAGAGCCATACACTCAAACCGATTATGTCTTCCTCCCCCCTCACAGGCCTGGCTAGAGTGTACCCGACAGTCTGCATTCTTTTTCCTGGGACCCTCACTGTGGAACTCCTTTCCAACAGAGCTTTGTTTAGAATATTCCTTCCACAAATTCAAGGCTTCTCTTTAAACACATTTATTTCATATTGCATTCAACCTCCCTACTCCTGCTTCTTAACCTCCATTTCTCACCAGACAATTCTGCATTGTGACCTCCTTTAGCCCCTCGGGGTTCTGCTTTCCTCCCTTCCCCCTCCCTCCTCTCCCTCCCTCCTCCCTCCCTTTTTCTCTTTCTCCTACTTTTTTGCCCCTACTCTGTCCTATCGATTTTATGGTATTCCCTCCTCCCTCCAACCTGTTTTTATTGTACACCGCTTTGATGTGATTGAAAGGCGGTATGTCAAATTTTAAATAATCGTAAACCATACTATGTCTCCTGGAAAACTAATTGGGGTGTACATCACCACCCGCAAATAGCCAGCTTTCTAAAATGGCATTTACATGTGTATGACAATCTACACATGTCAGTGCTGCTATTTATACATGAGAGTGCTTAAGAACATAAGATATGAAATTCTGGGTCAGACCACAGGTCCATCAAGCCCAGTATCATGTTCCCAGCAGTGGCCAATCCAGGTCACAAGTCCCTGTCAAGCTCCCAAAAGGTAGACAGATTCAATGCTGCTTATCCCGGGCTAAGCAATGGATTTCCCCATTCCACCTTAATAATGATTTATGACTTTTCTTCCAGGAACTTGTCCAAACCTTTTTAAAACCCAGCTACACTAATAGCCTTTAGTACATCCTCCAGCAACGAATTCCAGAGTTTGATTTTGTATTGAGTGAAAAAATATTTTCTCTGATTAGCCTTAAATGTGCTACATTGTAGCTTCATTGCATGTCACCCATAATGATAACCTTCTAAACTTTCTGTATAAATGATGTACTAAGTTTGATGTAATGTTATAAATCACATTGTAAAGGAGGGTCAGATCACCTTCCACCTTCTTTAACAAATATATGCAGTTGCACTGGCTACAATAGTACAAGTGATATCTAAGTGCAAATTTAGCTTTTCCCCTTTGTTCAGGCATAGTTTAAGGAAACTGTGTCTAAGAGCTTTTAAGCTTAGCATCTTATTCTTTATATAATAAGAAAGACATTAGTGCCAAGGAACGGGGGATGCACAGTGATCTATAGGCCACTGCAGTCAGATAGTCATTCAGTGGCTTTTATGCAAGGAGCTAGTAGATTTGAGGTACTTCCTATGGATAGCTGTCCAGACACCTGAGCCATCCCTTATTACTGACGATAGTTTCAGGAAAAAAATTTATGATTCGTTAGGTGCAAGGAGGAAAACTATCCTTCCATCCCATCAGTGGAGCCTCTTGATCAGGAGAAAAAGGAAAATGTTGGTTTCCAAATATGTCTTGTCCATATCTCTCAATGCATTTAAGGGGAGGTGGATCAAAGGGTAAGGAAGTCATATTGGCAGTGGCATAGGGAGGCCAGTTCTGCATTAGCACCCACAACATCTGGGGAAGGGGAGGCACTTCCAAATATGCCTATGCATTTAAGTTTGCTGCAGACATAGAATGCTCATCTATTTTGTGGCATTTTGAAACAATGAATGGAAACATCATCCTCTTGGGTGCAGAACTATGCTGGGTAATTGTAATTTCTGTGTTTCTCTAATAAGAAGAGACTGTGTGGGATATATAATTTAAAAGATACAGTGCTGAGGGGGGCTGAGCAAGATGGCGAAGTGATGAACTCTATGCTCATGAAGGTTCTGATTATTACTTACAAATTTTCTATTCAACATTTTTATGGACCCTAGGAAGGGGAAGCATTGAGTTCCTCCTGCGACTCAGAGAGATCTCACGGTAATCGGCCCAATAGACTCCTTTGTGCTGCACAGTCAAACATCAACTGGGTCTGAAGTGTTGCCAGTGGCAGACCAGGGTGAAGAATTGCTGTGGCCTCCACTAGACAGCGATGTGTTGCTAAGTCTAGACCCTGGGGAAACCAGCATTATGCAAGTGTTGACGTTACATAAGAACATAAGATATGCCATACTGGGTCAGACCAAGGTCCATCAAGCCCAGTATTCTGTTTCCAACAGTGGCCAATCTAGGTTAGATGTTAGATGATGATCCCACTGGACATGCGCTGGCAGCACGGCGGGCATAGGGCGCAGGGTTGGAGCAGCTCCTGGAGATCGGAGCATCTCAAGAAGTTGCAGCAACAGGGTTTGAGGCTGGTGGAGCAGAGCAAATTCATGAGCCTGGTGAGTACTACACAGTGAGTTGAACAACCTGTATATTCGACTCAACCAATGGCATTTACTTTGGAGTAAATGTTTGAGGCTATAGTGGGCCTTAGACAGATTCTAACTACCCAGTTTGACTCTATTGGGACGAGAGTGCAAGTTTGTGGGCTTACAAATTAAGATTTCTTCTTTGTAAAATACAGGGGAAGCTTTGGATACAAAGGTAGACAAGCAGACCAGTCCTCAATTTTCTTTATATAAGGATTTCTTGATCTTATATCAAAGACTGAGAATTTAGAGAATGCAGAGAGGTGAACAAACCTACCTTTTCTAAATTTTCCAAAGATAAAAAAGTTGCAGCTGTGAATATATTTAAACAATATCTTATTGAAGTTTTGATGATGCCTGCACAGTCTATTATGCCTGTTCTAAGGCTTGTTATATTCCTCCATACAAGAAAATGGAGCCTGATGAAGAGGGTGAAACCTTGGTGGACTTGGAGCATAGTTTAAATCTGACCACTTTCTTAGGGACCTCCAATGAAAAATTGGTGGTACCAGCAATTGTGGTGGTAACTTTGGCTTTGGAACCTGACAGAGACTGGTTGCTTAAGGTTTTTTTTCCCATTATTGAGAGATTAAATTCCTGGGCCTACTAACTAGTAAGAATCTTTTGAGTCCCACAAGCTGCAAAACTTGAGCTTTCATCAATAGAAAAAGTCGTCCTCTTCTGTGTTACTTTAAAGAGGAAGGCTTTTCTATTGATGAAAGCTCACGTTTTGCAGCTTGGGGGCCTCTTTTTTTTCTGAAATATTCCTGTAAATGCTTGATAAAATACGGAAATGCCTCCCTGTATCTCTTCCGAGCGATGAAAGTGTTCAGAGAACAGCTGTGATATTGGCTCATTGTGAAGCCTGTAGAAAATTCCCATTTATATATAATTAAAATCCTCTCTTCTGTCTTTCTTCCTTGTGATCAGAGGTTCTCTTTTTTCCTGTAGATTTGGAGGAGAATTTTAGAAGGGACGTCCAAGTTCAGTCTGGGACACCTAAGCCAGAACATCTGTCCAGGTGCAGACACAATTTCACAAACGTAGATGTGTCTGATATGGACGTCTGTGGGGTGTCTACAGAAAGATATTTCAGAATCTAGACATCTAGGAATAGCCTAATATCATTGGCATTCTGCAGAGTACTGCAGATGATGGAGTGCCGCCTTCTCTATGCCCTCTGGATGTTTTTCAGCCAAAACAAGCACTTTTCAGATGTTGTCCTGAAATCAGGCAGTGATGTCCAGGTTCCTGGGAACACCTCGGCCATGCCTCCACCATGCCCCCGTTCAGACTTGGATGTCCCCAGAATTGGCTTCTAGAATGGCGCTTGAGATGTTTCTGTGTTTTGGATGTCTCTATGCCTGTTTTTGGACATCCAAAGCATGAATAGGGCTTCTAAAATGACCTCCTTGGTTAACTGCCCTAAACATTTAGGAAGAAAATCAATGCCTTTGAGTTATAGTGCTGGTGACGAATACTGTGTATACCATGGACTGCCCAAAGAACAAAGCAGCCAGTACTAGAGGAGATCAAACTTAAGCTTTTTTTAGAAGCTCAGATGACAGGACTTCAACTTTCATACTTTAGATACATCATGTGAAGAGAGAGATTGTTAAAGAAAGACATCATACTTGACAAGGTATGATGTGAAAGAGGAAGGCCAGCAATGAGATGAATTGATACAGTAACAACAGTAATGGGTGCCAGTCTATCAACAATGAGCCACCTGGCTGAAGACCGAACACAGTTTAGGACAACTATCCAGAGGGTCACCATGAGTCGACACCGACTTGATGGCACTTAACAACAACTGGGATGCGATTTATGTATTGTATTTGATTTATGTTTCTACCTGATTATGATCGTGTAAGCTTTCCAAATTTGTTTTCCTTGACTTCTAATGCAAAAGATGTATAAATAAAAGATACAATGTCAGGACATATCGTACTGTATGCAGAGGAACTACATACATTTTACAGCATTTTCAAAATTATTAAAAAAAATAATTTGTCATTATGGTATCAGTAGATACAAAGATTTCTTTAGACAGCAGGAGGTTCACATATTAACGATTTGTGGTGGTTTTGGTCAAGTATAAAAAGAGCACTAATTTTATCAGGAAAAATCATCTTGGAAAACACAGATGCAAATTTTCAATAAATGAATTACCATGAGGTCACATTTTTTTCTTTAAAATATAAGGATAACTATGTCTGCATATCTTTAAGTGTATTTCAACCTGCTTATGCATTTAAGTGGGACTGCTGACTTCATAGTCCTAAACTTAAACAGAGACGTTATCCATTTAAGTTAGGACAGATATGGTCTTACTTAAATGGAGAAAGTTATCTGGATAGAGCTAAATATTGACGCTATGCAGATAACCTTTGAGTTTGCTTCCAGTATGCCTTCCAGCATGCCTTTGTTTAAACATGTGGAGCCCGATTCAGTAAGGGGCACATCTGGGCCGTCTGGACATCCAAGAACAGGACAGGCTCAGATCGTACCTGATTCTGCACCACGGAGCCAGACGTTCCCATGGTTGCAGGATGGGGTAGTGAGACAGCCTGGCATGCCCCTGAAGCCCCGCGGAAGACTCCTCAGTGTAGCATGCTCCTGACGGTGTGCCGGTGCCGTGGCATCCTGTCACCATGGCACTGGGATGCCCAGCAGAAGCTGCAAAAGCCCGCCACAGTGCTAAACACCATTTCCCCACTGCCCGACTCCCTACAGGAGCAACCAGGGCCAGGATTGGGTGGTGGGGACTCACCTGCCCCTCCTCTGACTGTGTGTGGTGGGGCTGCGTAGGCCACCCGCTGCCGCACTTGGGGCTTATATCACCACGTCTGCCAGTGGACATACATGGCTGTGACCTGAAACAGCCCTGTATGACTGGGTGCTAAGGCCTGTTCCCGCTCTGCCCACTCTCTGCCTCCTCCTGCCCCCCGGACAGCTGCTCAGTGTGGGCGGGGAGCACGAGGCAGAATATGGTCCCTGCGAATAGTGGGGCTGCACATACCAACAGGATGTACAGCCTCGCTATTCGCATGGCAGAATTGGGCCCATAAGGGGCAATATTCAAAAGGATTTAGCCGGTTAGCAGGATCCCGTTATTCAGCAGCACTATCCAGACAGTGGCACAGACCCACAGACCGCAGGAAACAAATCCGGGGTGGCCTGTAGGTGGAATGGAGGCAGTTGCAGCAGCTATCCAGCCAGTGGTGATATTGTGTCACTAACAAGATTACTGAACCGCATAAAGTTTGGACAGGCCAGTGGCTCTTCTAACTTTATGTGGTTTAGCTAGCCGGTTACTGGCTCAGGATCACCGCTGACTCATGATTGCCAGCAAAACTAGATATTCAGCACCAAATGCTGGATAGGCTTTAGCACTGAATATCTGTTTAGTGGTAGCAGCCAGATGCGATAAAAAAACCCCGGTTGCCACCGAATATTGACCCCGTAACTTTTGGTTGGACATCTTATTGACCAGTCCCAGATTTTGAAAGTCAGTGCTTTAAGTTGTTAACTCCAAAGTTAACTGCATAAGTCATCAACCTGTAAGAAATTAGCTGGCAAACCATGAAACCTTCCAGTTCCTATCTGGATGCTGAATAACCTTTGAATTATTGACATGCAGTTAGTTATTTAATTGCTCAGTCCGTAAAACTTACAAAGAATAAGTTGTCCAGGTAGAAGTGGAATTGCGAGACGGGCAAGGTTTTCCTTGCCAGATCTTATTTGATGCTGAATGAGGAGCTTCTGGAAACTGCAATATATCATCCTGGGGTCTGGCAATCTCATTTCATTAGGATGACATGAATTATAGATCATCCTTCAATCAAACAAGTGATGTAGCACCTAATTTTAGAAGCATCTCTATGTGCAAACAGAGGTATTTCCATTCCATCCCATCTCATTTATTCAATTGATATGCCATTTTTTGAGTAGCACTAAGCATGCACAATTATTAACAAATCAGACAGCAATAAAAAATTAAACAAAATACATAATACAATCATAAAAGCAAAGCAATAGACAGATCCTATTCTAATGCTAGATCAGCTACACGTGCATCAGTTATTTTAGAAAGCTGCTATTTACACACGGAGATCAATATAATGTCCAGATTTTAAGGGATCATGGTGCGGATATGGATTGGTCATGTTTTGGGTGGGTTGAAAATCTAGACAGGTATTCCTCATGTTTTAGGTGGGCAAAAATTTAGGACACCGGTCTTCACACCTACCTCGTGACACACATTAGTGTCAGCTTGAGGGGACATGTGCAAAGGCTGGTACCACTAGGCCACACCGTCCCCAACAACAGCACATGTCTTCCACTCCTGACACCTCCCCTGACATCAAGCCCTGCTCGTTATCAAGCTCCCTCAACATCAAGCCTCCATCAGGAAGACCCCTGACATAAAGCCCCCACATGACATCAAGGCTTCCTCTCACAGGAAGCCTCCCCAATATCACGCCATCCCTGAGAGCAATCCTTCCTCCCTATCCCTGATCCTACCTCCAGTTCTTACTAAGGGTCCCTGGTAGTCTAGTGGGAGCAGAAACAATCCCCAGTCACTTCTGCTCCATTTAGGCCCATGTTCAAAATGATGCCCTGGACTCCTAGCGATAGTCATGCTGCTACCACTAGGGGTCAAGATCATTTTGCCTTTATGACAGCTTGATTTTTTGTGGTAGTATACAGGACCATCATTAGGAGTCCAGGGCACCATTTTGAACCCGGGGCTGGATGGAGCAGGAGTGACGGGATCTCTCCTGCTCACACTTGACTACCAGAGATCTCCGGTAAGAGGCAGAGGTGGTATTGGGGCTTGATGTCTGGGGACATGTTGGCAGATAGAGGGGCATATACTTTTGGTGGATAGAGGAAATATTAGCGGATGGGGGAACATGGGGTGCAGGAGGATTTGGAGGCGAGAGAGATCAATGCTGTTGGGAGCTGCAATTTTAAAAAGTTGCTCCCATACACAAATGGGTGCGAGTAGGACGTTCTTTCCCCTCCTGGGAAGCTTTTGTAAATCACTGCTCCTGTTGGATGGGCCAGAAAATACACATGCAGGAGTGGAGGAGTGGAGTGGAGTGGAGTGGAGGAGTGGCCTAGTGGTTGGGGCAAGGTACTTCAGGCCAGAAGGTCAGGAGTTCAAATCCCACTAGAGGACAGCAACCTTGGGCCAGAAGGACTGGGGTTTTTAGTCCCACAGGTGCTCCTTGTGGTCTCGGGCAAGCCACTTAACCCTCCATAGCCCATGTTCCCTGTAAAATAGTTATCTCCAAGTTATAATGCCCTGTTCAATGTAATTTCAGTTTGTTCAATGTAAACCACACTGATGCAGAATAGCACAGCATATAAGAGAATATAAATAAATACCTATCCTTATATGTATTTTACAAGAGGCTCCACGTTTGGCCAAGCCTTTGTAAAGTACAGGGGGATTTGTGCTTGTCCTGACCTGGACGTCTCAAATTTCTTCTCCACATGCAATCTAAAATGGGCCTTCACCTCTTCTTTGAACAGCAACCATTTAGTCTGCAATAGTAACTATTGAAAACAAAGCAAAATAAAATGATTTGTAGATCAACTTTTATTAATATTGGTTTTGCTCACATATGTATTGGGGGCAACTTTTCAGTAATGTGGAGTATGATCTCAGTTTCTCAAATTTACTACTAATGCTCAGTGTAGTACAGTACTAGCATCGTGTTAGAGAGCCTCCTTCCAGAATTCATACAGTGAAACAACTGCCACTACTGAGGCTCAAGAGTGAGATTGGGGAAAACAGGAGAGCATCAGCTGTTTAGCTTTAAAGTATATTGCAGAGCAGAATCCAGGCTGCCAATCAGAGCCCAGCTGAACACTGAAACAACTGCCACTACTGAGGCTCAAGAGTGAGATTGGGGAAAACAGGAGAGCATCAGCTGTTTAGCTTTAAAGTATATTGCAGAGCAGAATCCAGGCTGCCAATCAGAGCCCAGCTGAACACTGAAACAACTGCCACTACTGAGGCGCGCCCGCGCCTTGCGGGCCCGCGCCTGAGGACCTCGCAAGAGGGCCCTTTGGCGTGACCCTTAGGAGGGGCACGAAAGGAGGATATACTATCAGACCGGAATAACCGAAACAGATAAAGTGAGTAAAGTTACTATGTAGAACATTCCTGTACAGTGAACCGTGCTCTAGCAGAGAAATCACACATGATGTGCACATGAAGTAGCTAGATTCGTATTGCCTTCTTTTAAAAATTGGTTATGTTGTTATTACTCATCCTACTGTAGATATCCTTTTAAAGATAGCACACACAGACATTAAGTGCTAAAGATTTATTCCTTTTATCCTTAACTACTATGGCTACTCCAGCCTACCATCCTGTCTTTCTTTTACCCACTCAACACTACATTCTTCAAGGTAGAGATCCTTTTTTACAACCCCTTTATATTTGGTTACCTACTCTCATGCCAATATACCATATATTCCTCAACTCACTAAGTTCACATATAACATCATTATACAAATACAACGACTTTAATCAACACCAGCAAACAAATTCAAAGATTCATCACAAGAGGTATTATACTCCAAATACAATTTCTATCGAACTAATGAACACAAGGTCAGTAAGAAACAAGATTCACACAATCAGAGACCATATCAGTGACCAACAGCCAGATATCCTATGTATCACTGAATCCTGGCTAACTCCCACTGACAGCGTCCTCCTCAACCAACTGGTCCCACCTTCATATTCTGCCTTTAACAACCCTCGCTCTCAGAGAAGAGGAGGCGGAGTTTTGATCATCGCAAAAACATCTTTACATCTAAAAAATATAGCCTCTAATTCCTCTGACGAATCCAGCACTATCATAGTGGGTAACAAACACCTAGCCATCAGCCTACTATATAGAGCACCTCATGCCCCAGCTGAAGAGCTAACCTCCATTTTAGAAACCGTCTGTGCAGTCAACTCTCACCATAAACCTCTAATTTTACTAGGAGACTTCAACCTCAACTCCTCTTCCAATATAGATAAGGAAACCTTCTTGCAAGCTATGGACTCCTTACAATATACCCAATTAACAAACGCTCCCACCCACAAATACGGATCCATGCCAGATCTCATCTTTGCCCCCAACCACATCATAAATAATGGCAACTTCTCATCACCCATAATTACCCCAGTTCCATGGTCAGATCACCATAGAATTAAAATAGAATTCAAATGCACGTTTGACAAGCTCGATAAAATAAAAGCTAATACGTTCACCCCAAGAAGGTTCAAAGCCTTCAATAGAGATCAATTCTTACTAGACACAATACCTCACCTTAACTCAGCTGAACTTGATTTGAACAAACAAGTAAACAATTGGTATGACACCATCAGCACTGCAGCCAAGGCTATAACAGACTCTAAAAAGATCAAAAGGAAACATCTCGCACCATGGTATTCAAATAACATACGCGATGCTAAGAGAGAATTAAGGAAGTTAGAACGCCAATGGAGACGATCCAAATCTACCACCTCTCAGGATTTATATTTAATTCAGCAAAAGAGTTATAATGATCTCATCAACAAATCAAAAAAAGAATACCACACAAACACTATCCAGAAAGCTTATAACAAACCTAGAGAACTTTTTGAGATAGTAAAATACCTAGTTAATGAACCTTGCTCTGATAAAGACATCCTGATCAACCCTCAAGTGTTTGCGGATTATCTTTGAGAAAAAATAGGCCAGACTCCACCTTTAAAACAATCTGAAAAAAACAATCTTTACCAAGTACAATTTGGAACAAGTTTCATATTCCCTCAACTAAGCAGCTTTCAGACATCATTGCTGCACTTAACACAAGTACCGCACCCACAGATCCTTGCCCAGTACCTTGGGTCAAAGCTACTAAGTCAAACTTCATTAATTTTATACACCACCTCGTAACCAACTCCCTAAATCAAGGAATCATGCCAGAACAGCTGAAATTAGCCACAATAAGGCCTATCATTAAGAAAACCAACCTTGAAAAAAACAATCCAGCTGCATATAGACCAATTTCCAGCTTACCACTCCTGGCAAAAATTATCGAGAAGGTAGTACAACTACAGCTCCAAGACCATATTGATGAGCATGCGCCACTTGACATACATCAGCATGGCTTCCGCCCGAACCATGGAGTTGAGACGCTGCTACTTTATTTATTTAATGATATCACTCAAACCATAGACAACTATAATAGAGGAACCTTAATGATTTTCTTAGATATTTCAGCGGCCTTTGATTCAGTGGACCATTCAATACTATTAGCCAGACTAAAGAGCATCGGTCTAACTGGCACCGTCCTAAACTGGTTTGAGTCCTACCTAATTGGTAGACAGTTCCAAGTTAAAGTTGGTCTAAACACTTCTCATCATACAGTTATCAAACAAGGCGTACCGCAGGGATCTGCACTCTCATCACTTCTTTTTAACCTCTTTATCCAACCAATATGTCACATAATATCAACTCATCATATAGACTACACAATTTACGCAGATGATATTATGATCTACACTCCGATTGATATCAACTGCCCAAACTACAACAAGATTTCAAACTGCATTACCAGCATTTCCATTTGGCTGTCAAATAACAACCTTGCAATAAACTTGAAGAAGACTGAAGCACTTATTGTCACTAGAAACACCAACTTTAATCCCCCACCATACATCACATGCAACAGTACTGAGATTCCAATTAAGGATGAAGTAAGATACCTCGGGGTAACCCTCGATAAGAAGCTAGACCTGCGATCTCACATAAAGAAAACTGTTAAAAGCGCTTATTACCGAATGAAAATAATTAGACGCCTCAAGCCTCTTATCTCTAATGAACACTTTCGTACAGTCTGCCAGGCACTTATTACCCCCATTCTGGATTTTTGCAACCCTATCTACAATGGGCTGTCAAAACATGCTCTCAAACCTCTTCAAATGGCACAGAATACAGCAGCCAGAATAATTAATGGTTCCACTAATCATGACCACATTACCCCCATCCTTAAAGATCTCCACTGGCTCCCTATAACCCTTCGCATAAAGTATAAGTTAATCATAAACATCTTCAAAATGAAGCACAACAGTTCTGCAACCAGCCTCCATGCCCTCTTATCCCGTGATACCAGCAACAGACCTAGAAGATTATCCACCTCAAACACCCTCAATACCCCAAGAAACTTCGCTAAATCACGCAAATGTACATCACAACGAGCAATTTCTTTGGCTGCCCCTTTGATTTGGAACTCTCTCCCCCCTGATTTACGTGCAATTGATGTTTTAAGTGACTTTCGTAAGCAATTAAAAACTTTACTTTTTATTGAGCACTATGGATCAACAAATGACTAAGATATCATCTATTGTATATATTTTATAAATAATCCACTATTTTGTTAACCCTTGTTATTTTTCCTACATTACCATATGTTGTCATGTCTATACTGTTTGTTTCCCTTGTTTATACCTTGTATTTCTTGTGACCGCTTTGATTGAAGGAAAAGGCGGTATAAAAAACTTGTTAAATAAATAAATAAATAAATAAATAAATAGTGTAACATATATATCAAGGTGTGCTTCAAATTTCCTTTTAATCAAATCTGTGGCACCTAACAGTATGGGAAATATCTCTACCTCTTTCTGTCACATTTTCTTGCATTTCTGACTGCATTTCTTGGTACCCGAGGATCTTCTCCCTTTTAATGCAATTTATAGAATAATCTCTTGGAACTGACACCTCTATAAGTAATGCCATTCTGGTGTTTTTCTCCTCTATCACTATGTCTTTCATTGCATCCAACTTCCTTGGCGATCATAGCCTCTTCATTGTCTGTAATTCTCTTAGGGTCATGAATCCAGTGCTTGTCCAATACAGCAAAGTTGTAGTGGTTAGAAAGTTTCCAGTGTATGAGACATGCCATCTTGTTGCACCTTTCCGATTAGAGATTTTCTGCTATCAGAACTTTGTAGCCAGTCTGGCTGCTTGATCAATTGATTTTTGTAGTTTGCCAGGTCTTGGTGGAGTGATGTTAACTGCTTGAGCCAAAAATTGAACACTCCATCTGGGCCAGGGCTCTTCCAATTTGGGGTTCTTTCTAACTTGCTTTCCAGTTCTTTAGTTGTTACTTCACGCCATTCCATTGGTTTGATATTTACCTTTTCCAAATTCTTGTATATGTACAGTAGCCATTCTGGTTCTCAATTGTGCTCTACTGGGTCCTCATATAAGTCTCTCTATAATGTTTCTGTTTCAGCTTTGAAAAGTAGTATTTTCATCATGCTAACATTCTTCCCCAGTGCCCTGTAGATCTGTTGTGGGGTCTCTGCAAATAGTTTATTTTGATATCTCTCTTTTCTATTTTCTTCTTATCTCAGCAATTTTTGTGCCTCTGCTGTTATTTTCAATTTATTATTAGAACATATGAATTTAAGGTCTTTTTTGTTAATGGAGGATATTTCACTTTTATGTAATGAATCTTCCTCATTACAATGTCTTTGATCTTCTGCTCTCCAACTATGTGTTTCCTTACCATTCCCTAGACATATCCTAGTCCCAAGCTGTTGGTTTGTCTGTCTTGATTAGATTGTAAACTTTGATGAGCAGGGACTGTCTCTTACATGTCTCTGTACAGCCCTAGATATGCTTTGTAGCACTATACAAATGATCAATAGTAGTAGTAATAGTAGTAGTTTCCCTTCAATGCACGTTTTCCAATGAGTCATTATCATTGTCTTTTTCTTCTACCCTGCATTTTTGTTGATAGAACTCTTTCAATATTGATTTTTGATGCACAAGACTGTATTTGATTTATTTCTGTGATGTCAATAGATCATCCTTTCATATAGGTTATGGCCTTGATAAGTAAGATGAACATACTCCTGATGTTTAATTCAGCTTAGTTAATTTTTCCCTTGCCTGGAACCCAGCATACTCTTCTCTTTAAATACAGGCCAGGAGCTCAATTGTTAATTTCTTTACCTCTGAGTCCTTCTCCTGCCTTTCTTTGTCCTCTTTGGTTGACTTCTTGGCTTGCTAGTTTATTCCGCTCTTCCACATTCCTGGATCACCTATCTCCATCTATACCTCAACCTTCCTTTTCGTGCTCCGTTCCAAACTTCTCCTTTCTTTCTCCTGTTCAGCTTCTTTGCTGCTGTTGCTTTTGGGTTCCCTTCTTTTACTCCTTCTCCGTGCACCCCAGCTTTTCTTTTGGTGTTCCTTTCCAGATATTCTCTCACTCTTTCTGGTCCTTTCTGAGGCTTCAGTCTAGGTCTCCTCCTTCTTTCTCTAATTCTTTTTCTACAGAAGCCCTCAGTTGCTCTAAGGTGTTACCAGTTGTGTACTTCTTTACTTTGATCTGTAGAATTAGGGATCTTGAATTTGCAGATTTCCCTGTGGCAGCCTGTCTCTTTCTTCCAGTTTCTGGTGGACTCTCTTTGCATGCCCTCTTGTTTTAAATAGAGTTTGTAGTATACAGATAATGTATTATACTACCTCCTCTTTATCTGCAGGGGTCATTAACTTCTGCAGTTTATTTTCTGCCACAGTGGGTCCATGAAAATGATTGCCATGGCCTTTAACTGTGGCAGGGATGTCATCTTTATCTGCAATGTCTGCACTGTCTCTACCACCATCTCTAGTCCTAGTGTATAAGCTATGGGAAGGCTTCTTTTTATCCTGGGCAGTGTGAGGTCAGTGTGGATTTTTCTTTTTCTTTCCTACCATACTTCAATTGTAGTATCACCTTGCTGAGATTTGGTATACATTTTATACAACGAGGTCATCATGTGAAGGTACTCAGCAAGATTTGAGGAGGAAACATTTTCTCTCCCCCTAAGAGATACATTTTATTTTATTTAGACAGTTTTGTATACCGCCTTATCCTTCAATCAAAGCGGTCACAACACAATTGGGGGATACATTTTAACACACGGGGATATGAGACACATACACTAATACTTACAGGGAACATGGGCAATGGAGGGTTAAGTGGCTTGCCCAAGACCACAAGGAGCATCTGTGGGACTAGAAACCCCAGTCCTTCCGGCCCAAGGTTGCTGTCCTCTAGTGGGATTTGAACCTCCCACTAGAGGACAGCAACCTTGTAGTAATTAACAAGCCACTGCTAGTGAATTTTATAGTCTGCATGAAGGTTTTAACCTGTACCTTATGATCAGGAACTGTTAGTGATGAAAGAAGAAGTTGAAGCAGTATTGAAAGCATTATCAAAGAAGAAAGCACCGAGCATTGATGGCATTCCCACTGAAGAAATACAGCAATCAGATGCAGCTATTATCAAACTTATAAGGCCCTGCCAGGAAATTTGGACATCGGGGCCAACAGTCTGGACAAGATCTGTGTTAATTCCAATACTGAAGAAATACTGGTCCAACTGACTGTGGAAATTAAAGCACATTTGCTCTGATCCCACATGCCAGCAAGATTCTACTCAAGATCATTCAGTGGAACTACAACCATACCTGGAATGGCTGCAGTTATTCGGTAGTCTAATTACTTGAATATTTAGGGTTGCTGTCTTGCCATATGACCCAGTTTCGGCTCATTCACAAGTGGTCTGACATTCTCTTCTAGATTTTTCACGATATGAACCATTGTTTCATCAATGACAGCAAGCTATCCGGGTCGCCAGTGCAGCAAAGCAACTCCGCACTATAATATCTGAACTGTGCTGGACAATTGTGATGTGGTTCTTACTTTGGAAGGCAGTATTTGGTTTTCAACAAAAAAAAAGTTTTGTTTTTGTGACTGAGAAATTCAGTTTTTTGACTCATCTGTTCAGAGAACATTATTCCAGATATCTTGTGGGTCATCCAGATGCTCTTTGGTACCCTGAGGTAGGCAGCAGTGTTCGTTTTAGAGAACAGTGGATTTTTCTTATTTTCCCTTTAACACTATTCCAATTCAGTTTTCCCCTGATGATTCCTAATGTGAACCCTCACATCAGCAGCAGCAAGAGATGCTTGCAGATGGTTAGGTGTTGGTGTAGGGTTCTCGGTGATTTCCTAGATGACTTTCCTGTTTGCTCTTTAGCAGAATGACCACTCCTGGGTAGATTTACTGTTATCTTCAGCTTTTTCCATTTGTAGATTCTATCTTAGAGTTGTGCTCAGTGTTATCAGCAACCTTGCATTTTAGGCATGTTGTGTACAATATCTTGAGAAATAATTGGAAATTTTACAGCTGTATGCCATCATAATATTTTAATAGTATGTTGAAAAGTATACAATAAAAAAAATGTTTGCAACTTAGATGTAGTAATTTCTGAGAAAAAAAAATATGACCAGGATAGGATTAAAGGCACCCTTCACTAATATTTGGTTGCACAATCCTTGGCAGTGATGACAGCCTCGAAACGTTTCTTGTAGCCATCTATAAAGTTTCATATATCCGGCTGCTGATAGTTTCTCCCACTCTTAAACTGCAATTTGATCCAGCTGATGAATGTTTCCAGGATTCCTTTTACCAATGACATTTTACCAAAAGGATTGTGGTTTCTCAAGGTGGGTTTAGACAAAGACAGGCATGCCTTTCTATGTCTGCCTTTGAGCAGTGGGATCCTCCTTGGCCTTTGCCCATGAAATCTTTCTTTTTTAGGGGGATGTTTACTAAAGTGCGGTAATCGTGATTAACGCGCGTAAAGTACGTTTAACGATCGTTAGCACGTCCGAACGCGCGTTCTGACATGCTAATGATCGTTAAATGTACTTTACACGCGTTAACCGCAGTTAACGATCATAAACCTCCGCGGCGCGTTAAAACAGCGCAGAAGGTGGAGAGTGGGCGGAGAGAAGGGATCAATGGGCAGAGAGTGGGCGGGGAGAGGCTCCCCTCATACTAACGCGCTGAATTTCTGAGCTCAATTCCAACGCGAATGAAAACCTGTCGTTAAAGGCATATTAAAGGGAAGAGAAACCATTTCCGTCAGCAATGTACAGCAAAACCGGGGAAACCTACAAAACGTGAGCAGTGTGATACATGTGCAAAGACCAAAAGTTCACATAAAACCTTAAGAATGACCACAAGAAACATTGTAAAAAGCACAATTCAGCTGGGCAACAGTGATAGCAATGGGCAACAATGAACAACACTCCCTGGAAAGCACCAAAGAAAGAAATGATGTTTGGAAGGGTCTACGCTCCGTAGACCCTTTCAAAGATCATTTCATTGTGATGGAGCTTTCTTGGGAGTGGTGTGTAATGTTACCCAATGATATCATTGTTGCCCAGCTTGGTTATGGGTGTTTGCCCCTTTTTTTGAGGTCTGTTTTGAGGTTTATGTGCACCTTTGTCTCCATACAAGGTAAATGAGCCAACAGTAAACCTGTGCAGAGCAGGGTTCCTGACTCGTCAGGCCGCTTTAACTAACTCCAGGGACTGCACCATCTCTGTGGCCACAGTGTGGTGCAACAGACACAGCCAGTGCCTGTTAAGACCAGAGGGTCACAGGTTCAAATCCCAGCTGGGGCTCCTGCCAACCCAGTCCCCATAGTTTTACCCACCACCAAACAGTGATAGTAAAGACACCCCTTTATTGCAGAGAACATACGCATGGTTAATACGCCTATATTATACCACATCAGAAACAGGCGCATTACCCAGAGCAGAGTCTCGCAATTGCAGTCCTGGAGGGTCCCACACCATTCAGGTTCCATGCTGCCTCTAATAAAGATGTCTGTACTGCATATCTATGCACCACCCCCATGGTATGCAGATGTAGCTCATGCATATTTATGAGGGACAGCATGAAAACCCGAACAGGTTTGGAACACCAGGACTGGAGTTGGAGAACTCTGCCGTAAAGCAGCAGCCAACAGGGCCAGACACACCCACAGGCCCCATTGGCCAATGCCTCCTGGAGAAGCAGGACATTGGGCCCTGCCTGTATCTCCCAATACTAGCAGTTGCATACCTTAGCAATGCCACCCTACACCTGGGTAGATGGTACACAGCTATCAAACGTTTCCTGTGATAACTGGCAGATATCAATTCCTACATTAAACACAGTTTGCTCAGTGAGCTCCACCATAACAATCATTCTGCTGTCTGTGGTGTGTGCTGCAGGTCTGGTCTCTGACAGTGCGTACCACCATGGGGAGTGACCCCCAACAGTCTTGCGTACAATATCCATGCCTGAACTGTGCCCAGGACTGGTGTGGTGGGTATGGCTGCTGAACACCTCTATAGTTGCACAATGCTGGCATAGGTGTGGGGGTGTCTGTCTGTCTATCCCAGGGGTGGGCAAACCTGGTCCTGGAGGGCCGCAGACCAGTCAGGTTTTCGGGATATCTCTAATGAATATGCATGAGATATATATGCATTAGAGATATCCTGCCAACCTGACTGGTTTGTGGCCCTCCAGTGCTGGATCTGGAGACCCCTGCTTTACACCTCTGTCATTTAAGATTGTGAGTGGACAAGGTGCAGATGTCCAAGACATCAAAAAGGTTAGATAGAATTTGTCACAGTCCTCCTCACTTCTCACCACCACCAAAAAATTGTCTATTAGACAACTTTTTGGCGGTGGTGAGAATCGAGGAGGAATGTGACACATTCTATATACCCTTTCGATGTCTAGGACATCTGTACCTTGCCCACTCATGATCTTAAATGACAGAGGTGTAAGGCAGGGGTCTCCAAATCCAGCCCTGGAGGGCCACAAACCAGTCAGGTTGGCAGGATATCTCTAATGCATATATATCTCATGCATGTTCATTAGGGATATCCCAAAAACCTGACTGGTCTGCGGCCCTCCAGGACCGGAGGTGCCCACCCCTGGTCTATCCAGTGTGTGGTGGCTGCAAACACCTTCCACAGCCCACACTGCCAGCAATATTGCCAGTATTGAGCTGCCAATGTGCATAATGAGGAGCAAGGTACCATGGGTATAGGCCGGACAGGGTGGCCTGGCCAGGGTGCATCTGCACAGGGCATAGGGCAGTGACAGGCACATTTTAGTGCCTGGCCACCACCTACACAGACAGGGTGACCTCAGTATGTCCTGCTGAGAGATCACTCTCACCCTGACTGTGCAGTGACCAGAGCATGGCTAGGCACCCCCATAGTGCTATATAGTATTTCTCTCATGTGATAGATATGGGTTTCCTTTTGGGGCCCAGTCACTGATTTATCTGCTTGCTGTGTATGCTGACATCCCAGTTCTGGGTGCATGCATTATGGACTAACTAGCAGACTGTTTGCAGCTGGTATGTGTCTTGATGGAGTGGCTTGCAGGGTGAAGTGGCTGATGGCTTGCTGCAGGAGTATATTAGGTAGTGGTGGGGTGCAGCTTACCTATATCCAGGCCTGATGTCTGTCTGCGTATGGAGCTGCGGTGCCTGCCCTGTGGGGGTGTCTGTTCCTCACCAGAACTGGGGTTGATGTTCCTCTCTACTGCCACCTTTGCAGGGAGGTAGAAGGTGGATCTATTGTTAGGAGACCCTGTTTGCCACCCTTGGCATGGGGGCTACACCTGACTGCAAGGTGTTTGTGCAGAAACTACCTACCTAACACTGCTTTAGACCTGCGCCATGGACGGTGCTGTGGACCTGGTGATGGGTGCCTCATTGCACCCTCAGGGTGAGCACAGTACCAGCACAATGTGACGGTGTGTAGCTACTCTGTGCCAGTACAACACACGGTCAGTACCCCCTACCAGGCCGAGGTGCTGTGGGGGTGCACATGGTCACTTCCCCCTACCAGGCCGAGGTGCTGTGGGGTGCATTCCCCATGGTGTGTATCTGTGGACAGCTGATTTGCATGTGCAGTGCATCATGGGTGTGACTGGCACAATCCAACCCTGGGAAGATCCAGCGCCTGCTCTCAGGCTCTGATAAACCATAGGCCATCACACGTACATCTGTTAGCATAGTGCATAAGTGCAAGACACCCTAAAGTGTCTGTACTATAAGGTGCCCACGCTGGTAAAAACACACGTACCCACGCACGATTGTACGCACGGGGCTACGCCCGTAACAACGCATGCAGCCACGCACGTACCAACGTACATGGCTATGCGCACTGCGAGAGTGTGTTTCACTAACAACTACTGAACGTAAAGAAAAACATGCCTCCTCATTCCCTATGTAATGTACAGGGTGCTGCCTGGGACAGCATTCTGCATTAGACACACTGGGGACTCGAACCCATGCTGCCTGTAACAGCGGTGAGTACACTGACCATTGTGCTACAGCTCTGTTTCAATGATTTGTGTCTGTACGCCTTCATATGATTAACGCGCCACGGCGCCCATGTCCTTTTTTGGCTTTCCTTTCACTAACGCGGCTCCTAACGCGATTTGCACTAACGCAGTTTAGTAAACATACCCCTTAGTGTGTGGCATATGCTGCAATTTGAAACAACCACTTCAGATTGCTCCAGGTCAGCCTTTAACTCTTTGGATATTGTATGTGGTGTTTTTCCAACAGGTCACACTAACCTTCAAAGACTTCTTGGATTAATTTTACTCTTTTCACCATGTCATAGGAAGTTCTTGACAGTTCCATGAGCAGAAAACCTCTTAATAACATTGCAAACTATATATACAGGAATCCCAAGGTCTTTGGAGATGACCTTATACCCCTTTGAAGTCTGATGTTTGGTGATAATGGATTTTCTGATGGTCTCAGGCAGCTCTCTTGTCATAACCATTGTGATAATGGAACAGGGAGTAAATGGGCTATTTTAAACATTAGAGCTATCATTCATTGGTTGTTTCAAGTTATGCGAGTACTGACAATTGATCACAGGCGGATATAATTTTATTGCAATGGGAATGTGCTTCTTCTGTTCAAACTGATTTGAATTGTTATACGGGTGCCAATAATCATATTTGTACTCTAAAAAAGGCCACAAAGTTAAACTCACTAGAAAAATGTGAACCTTCCTTTACAGCTTTATGATAAACATTCAACATAGGAATTACTAGTGGAGGGCTCCTTTGCATAGAAAGGTTCACAATTTTCTAATGAATAAACATGTTCTGGCAATGTCCCAATTTTTATACAATTTCCTTTTATTAATTGGTCTTGTTTTATTTGGTTCTGTTATGTGTCAAATATCTGTGCATATATAGTCCAAAGCAATTTCACCGGCCATTTTTTTTAGGAGATATTAGACATTAAGGGGTTGAGCTGCAAGAGTGTCAATAATGTTGACAAGAACCGTATAGTAGACAGACACCCCCCCAAATGTTTAGAAGTGATCTTATAACCCTGTCCAGACAGATGAGTACTTAGATACAGTTTTTTTTGTAGGTCCTCTAACATTTTATTTTTCTTTGTTTATTAAGTTTCAAAATTTACAGTTCCCAAAACAAGAATTATAAAAGGAACTTCCAATCCTAAAATCATAAATAAATTAAACAACGTCAATGTAATTTTAATGTAATTTCAGTTTGTTAAATGTAAACCGCACTGATGCAGAATAGGGCAGTATATAAGAGAATGCAAATAAAATAAATAAATAAATAAAATAAATAACAGGAACTCAAATACTCAGAATTTCTCGAGTCCACAACCCAGAGGAGAGAGGGAGGTCAATTCAAAGAATAATACTAAAAGAAAAATAACTTATCAGAAAAAAGGAATTTATAATTACCAAGACAAAATTATCCCAATTTACACCCAAACCATCAAAATATACTGTGGAAATAATCACCTCAAATTGATTCTTTAGCAAGAAGAAATGACTAACTGGAGTGGGTCAAAGAAAGTGTAACTACAGAATGCCCCTGATTACTTTACTAGGCATTTACAGGGGAACATCAAGTAAAAGGAAACCCTTAGAGTGAATAATCTGGTCTAATATTGAAGGAAAACCTTCCTTCTTACTTGCGTGGCCTCAGCCACATCAGGGAACATGTTCACTCTTTGCTCACAAAAGGAAATTTCCCCAAACTTTAAATAATCTTTAAACAATATCGTTTTATCCAACTCTGAACCCAGACAACATTTAAAGTGTCTCAGTTTTGGATATCGGGACCGATATTCAGCGCCGGCGGATAGCGCGATTATAGCAGCTAGCCGCCAGCACTGAACATTAAAGAAAGATGCGGGGGTCATATCCACCCCCGGCAATGAATATCCAGAGTCGCCACAGAGCCCGATCACTAACCAGGCAGCAGCGATATTGAGCCAGTGCCTGGTTAGCAATTTGTGGTGGAAGTTAGGTCAGGGTTTTCAGTGCCTGGCTTTCAACGCAGATCACAAACTGGGCAGCAACTCAATATCACCGCTGATTGGTTTGTGATTGGCTCCGCCTCTGCTCTGCCTCAGAATGCCCCGATGCTAAATGGTTAGCACCAGGACATATAGTGGGATTACTTGGGGATATTCAACGGCACTAACCACTTAGGGGCATTTACATGGTTTACAGGTCTATAAACCGTGTAAATACCTTGGAATATCAGGCCCATCGTCTTTTGAAGACTCCAAAAAGACTCCATGCCCTCTTGGCAAATAAAACATCAAGGACAGCAACATCTCCACTGTTTTTTCTATCTTCAGTGCCCATTATATACATAGTCCACAGCTTGTTCGGGGACAATAAGCTAGTTTTAGGGACGTTCAGTTGCCTAATGCTCTTAGAATGATGACTATTCTCAGTAGCTTCCAGTTTTAAGTGGAGAGTCATGCTGTCCTTAATACAGGCACCTGCCATTATTTGAATAACTCCCATTTGACTTTCCACTTGAGTTACTCTCTGTCCCAGATCTTGAAACAAGCCTTCAAACTCGCCAAAGGTGGCCACTGTTTGCTTGGAAAACTCAGAGCCTTCAGCATCCAAATTATTCAAACCAGCCTCTATTTTCAAGAGTCCCATAAATACCTTAAAGACAACTTTCTTCCCAGGTATGAGAACTGCACCCAGGTTTTCACCCCAGGTAGAGGCTATGGGTGAGGGATCAAGGCTGCAACAATAGCAATAACAGCTGGAGTCCAGCAATAGCATTTGCTCCTCTGCAGAGCACTTTGCTGTCTTCCCTATGCCCCAATCAATTACTCAGGGCTCATTTGCTTTATTCTGGTGGTGATCATATCTTGCCGAGTCGCTGGCTACAATGGGAAAGAGGAGGATGTTGGGCCACCAGAGCTTAGCGTAGCTCCAAGCTCTTCATTACCCTTACGGAACAAAGAGACAGGTGTTCTAGGGGCAAGATGTAAGTCCATCAGCCCTGGACTGGAACCTTTTGCTGAGTACGGGCACCTTTGCCCTTTTTCTTTGAGCTCCTAGCAAGAAAGCAAATATAATGCAGAAACAACAGCACCAGGAAAGAGCAGTCACACATATACCCTATCATGGTGCCATCCTGACCCCGCCCTCCTGAAATTTTCTTTTGATCCTGGCATGAATTCCCACTAACCTTTATGGTGAAAGCCACACTCAAAAGTGATTTTGGAAGAGCACGT
Organism: Ichthyophis bannanicus; assembly: GCA_033557465.1. Taxonomy (NCBI): domain Eukaryota; kingdom Metazoa; phylum Chordata; class Amphibia; order Gymnophiona; family Ichthyophiidae; genus Ichthyophis; species Ichthyophis bannanicus. The sequence goes on from CM066037.1 coordinate 487,192,528, forward strand.
AAGATAGGGGAACAATTCTTGGATAGTTACGAATTAATGCTCATAGTGTCAATTTTCAGCCACAGCTTCAACTAAGCTGGAAGTCTAAAGGAGCAAGAGGAAACTGTCAGGTCCCAAAATCCGCCTCCCCCTCAATTCCCCTACCATAATGTTTATGTCCAAGATAGAGCCTAACATCCATATGGACAGGAGGAATATTTCTTTTTGCAGCATGAAGAATAATGTTGCATGCTGAGTATTTCCAGATGTCCAGACATTTATATGATTCAGGCATTTTTCTACATTAAGACATTCATTTGATCTGACTGGCTTTATTGTACATTTAATGAAATCCTAAGCAACTGAGCAAAACTATGTAATTGAGACAACTGTGTGATCAATATTTTTTAATAGGCCATTGGAAATGTTCAGTATTATGGGCAATCAAGGTTGAATAGTATGGTGCTCACACACTGGTGATGGATTCCGCATGGGAGGAAGGGATGACCTGGGTGGGGAGGGCGGGGGGAAATAAGGAGTGGGCATGGCGTTCCTGTCTAGGGCTTTTGAATTACAAATTGCTGCTGTACTGACACATTATTATTTTTCAGTGTTCTTTCAAATTGAACAGTAGAGGTATTTGTTTTGATCTGTTACCCTATTTAACTTGTTTCTATATTGTTTCTATATGCCATTAGACGTTCAGACTGCATAGCTTTCAGATACAGTTTATAAGAAAGACAGTAACATGGAAGGAAACATCTTTGCATTGAGACCACTGGGTTCTAAATTCTAAAAGAGCCCAAGAACAGCAAGAAAGAATTGGTTTTCTGTCATAAAAATCAATGGCAGTGGAACCGAGATGAACTGAATTCTTTGGGGCATATTTACTAAGCTGTCTTCACGGTGCTCATGCAGGATTGTTGCACCATGAAGACAGCTGATGCAGGGAAAAATGCAGATATCGCGGCAATTTTACATGTTGTTTGCATTGAGAGTGGGCATTCCGAGTTTGAGCGGCTACTGCCATGCTATGGGTGACAATAGCTGCGTCCACAAAGCTTGCGCCCCGTGTTCTCAACATTTCCCCCGTGTTATCTGCAGAGGCGATGCTGGGAACACTCCCTGCACCTACCTTGCGACTTTTGCAGCTATTGCTGGCTTTTTGCAGCTATCGCCCATTTCTTTCATTACGTAGCCCCGTAACCGATGCACTGATTTTGCTGGGGCCCCATGCATTCTGCTTCCCTCCTCCTCTGGGCTAAGCAGTGTGGCTTTTAACTCACATGTCGCACCCAAAGAAAGAAACTGGGTGGTTTTGAAATCTTTTCTGCATTGCAAAACGTTTGTTGGTCTTATGGGGGGGAGGCAATTCTCAGATTGCAATGGGAGAAAGTATTGCGGATCATTTTTACCCACTGAATCTGCACCAATTTGCAGTGAAAGTAGACCAATACCTTTATTTTGAAACTTGATCCAGGTCCACAGCACCTTTGGACATTTGCACCTGTTTGGTTGTAGAGGCACTTCCTCCAGGAAAATTTAAAAAATTGATTTTAAGGTAATTCAAACGGAAAAAAGTCATGGCCCTGTAGCTCCCCTTTATAATATATTCACTTGTATACTGGTAACAAGTAAGGGGTCATTTCATAAGGGGGTACATACATTTATGTGCCAAGTATGTGACCTCAGGGGTTATTTTAGTCGTTTACTCACAGCTGTGGCCTCATGCACACATAAATAACCACTTATAAAACACCAACCAGTGTAAAAGTATGCACATTGCATCATGGTCATCTCGTTACAGGAACGAATAAGCATGATCATATAACACCATCCCTGAAAACCTTACACTGGCTTCCGGTCACTGTCAGAATCCCTTATAAGACCCTTATCGCAATACCTAAAGTGCTCCATACCAGATTTTCACTTTATTTCTCAAAGCTCCTCATGCGCAGTCTGCTTACAGTACCTGTCCTATTTCCACATTGCGTTGCAAATACAATGTTCCACATAGTTAAACCACTTCAACATTTAAGGAAAAGACCCAGTCGCTTACTTTCCAAATGTTAATTACAATGAGCAAAATAAGACTTACTATGAGAGTTGCAGTGAAGAGCAGCCCTGTTCTGATTCAACATGCAGTAGACTGAGTCTGTCTGAATTACATATTCCAGCTGCATTATTGCCGAGAAAGGTGGGTTGTGCAATTGGCTGAATGACTGGATACTGAAACTGTAGCAGGGGTGGATGATATAAGTTGAATACTGTATGGAAGGACTACATGTTGAAAAAAGGGGGCATGGTGAAAAGATGATGGAAGTCCAGGCAGGTGGAGCAGAGGAAGAGACAGTGGAGTCTTTCTTTCCATCCCCAAGGGAGATTCTTGCACTGAAGGGAGAAATGCAGGGGATTATCCTAAGGGTTAGAGGGAACTGCAGTTGACCAATGGGGTAAGAGGAGAGAATGTACCTTGGGTAGAATAATGCAGCCAGGCAGATCTCAAGGAGACTGGAGGGAATAGGTCACATGCACCTATTAACCTATAGGAGCAACCTATCAGACCAAGCAGGAAACTATCTATCTATTGAGCATTTATATAGCGCTGCAGACATACGAAGCTCTGTACAAACATGTAGGAGAGACAGTCCCTGCTCATCAGGGCTTACAATCTAGTAAGACTGAGGGGCATGTTTACTAAATACCGTTGCTGTGCGGGTTCCCGTTAGTGTGCTGGTGCCATATAAGGAGTGGGCGGGCCAGGCAGAAAAAAGCAAAAAACCGGACCGTACGTGTGTGCGTCGCGCTAATGTGCGGGGCCCACATTAGCGCGTGGGAAGGCTAAGTGGGGCGCTGCTGCAAAACCAAACAACAGAGCCGTAGTACAGTGGTGAAGACACCAACCAATGGTGCAGGGGCCAGGGGTTCAAACCCCCATTGCACTCAACAAAAAAGACCAGCTGAAGCATCAACATTTATGGGCAAAAGTGGTTTAGGAGGCATATTAATTTTGGGCGGCAGAAGGCGGCGCACTGTTATTTTTATTATGGCATGAGGCGGCGCACTGTTTAGTGTGGGCGGCAGATGGCGGCGCATTGTTAAGTTTGGGCGGCAGAAGGCAGTGCGCTGATAAATGTGGGCAACAGAAGGCGGTGAGCCGGTGGGCAGAAGGCGGCGCGCTGATGTGTGAGGGGGCAGTCCAATAATGGGAGGGATAAGTGGCGCGCTGATGTGCCAATAACAGGAACAGAGCTATAGCACAATGGTTAAGACACTGACCACTCGTGCAGGGACCATGGGTTCAATTCCCCACAGTGCCCATTGAAGACAGCTGGCTGAGGCATTATTTTAGGGGTATTTCCATGTTGTGCGGCATAAGGCGGTGCACTGTTAATTTAGTGCGCCACAAGATGGCGCGCTGATGGCTACAAGGCTGCGCGCGGATGCACAAACACAGGAACAGAGCCACAGCACAATGGTTAAGACACTGACCAATGGTGCAGGGGCCAGGGGTTCAACCCCTCACAGTGCCCAGTGAACAAGGCTGGCTGGGGCAGTATGTATCATGGTGAGGAGTGCTGTAGGAGGCCTTCCATTTATATTTTATTTCCCACCACTAGTAAACCCGCTCTCACAGTGTGTTAACATACGGATGCCCGTAAGGCACATTTTACAGTGCACTGTCTGCCAAGGCACCCTAGAATGTCCCCTATAGGGCACCATGTATGTTGCGACACAGGATAATGTATAGTGCACTCTATATGGATGGCAACCATAAGGTGGCCTATAGGGCGCCCTATAAAGTACCCTCAGAGGCACCTAATGGGTATAGTAAGCTGTGTGTGGTTTTGCCGGCATAGACATATGTACAGTAAATAAAAATAAAGCTGTGGACAGCCCTATCAAAGGGGCCCCACTGTGGTTTTGAACCCATGACCTCTGGCTGTACAGGGACTGACGTAACCATTGGGCTACAGCTCTATAGCTGACAGCAAGCCCCTGGCTGGCTGCAGAGAGCCTGCACGTCACCCCACAGACAGTCTGCTGTTGTAGACAGGATAGGGTTAGGCCACCCGTACCCATGATGCACTGCACATGCAAATCAGCTGTCCACCGATGCACACAAGATGGGGAATGCACCCCAACAGCTACCCGGCCTGGTAGGGGGAATTGTCCATGTGCACCCACACAGCACCTCGGCCTGGTAGGGGGTCCTGAGCGGGTGGACTACCAGCAAAGAGTAGCTACACACCGTCACATTGTGCGGGTACTGTGCTCACTCTGAGGGTGTGATGTGGCGGCCAGGACCAGGTCCACAACACCAGCCATGACAGAGCTCCAAAACAGTACTAACCTGTGAGATAGGAAGGTGCTGCAGAAGCATGTTGGATATCTCTGTCTGTCTCAGTTAGTAGAAGCACCCATGGACCCCTAGGTGGCCAAAGTATTCCCCCACCCCAATGGCAGTAGAGTGGACCATCAAACCCCAGTCCTGCTGGGGAACAGACACCCTACAAGGCAGTCCAAGCAGCTCCACCCACATCCATAACACAATATCAGACAGACTTTAGGCCTGGATATCCAAAGATGCACCCCAGCACTATCTGATATTCACCTGCAGCAAGCCATCAGCCACTGCACCCTACAAAGCACTCCATCAAGACACATACCAGCTGTGAACAGTCTGCTAGTTAGCCCTGATGGAAATGCATGCACCCAAAACTGGGGTGGCAGCACACACAAGCAGAGAGTTCTGTGAGGCCCCCAACAGAAAACCCATATATATCACAAGAGAGAAACACAATACAGCACTATGGGGGTGCCTAGCCATGCTGTCATCACTGCACACTCAGGGTGAGAGTGCTCCCCCAGCAGCACATACAGAGGTCACCCTGTCCGTGTAGGTGGTGACCTGGCACTACAATGTCACAGCCAGTGCCCTATGCCCTGTGAAGATGCATCCTGGCCAGCCCACCATGTCTGCCCTATACCCATGGTACCTTGCTGCTCATTATGCACATTGGCAGGCCAATACTGGCAGTAGTGCTGGCAGTGTGGGTTGGGGAAGGTGTTTGCAGCCAACACACACTGTAGACAGACACACACTCCCACACCTATGCCAGCATTGTGCTACTATTGAGAGGGTGATTAGCCTTGGCCACCACACCGGTCCTGGGCACGGCACAGGCATGGATATGGTACGCAGTACTGCTGGGGGTCACTCCCCAGGGTGGTGAACACCGTCAGAGGCCAGGCCTGGAGCACGCACCGCAGACACCAAACAGATTGTTCGGATGGGGTCAACTAGCAGTATGTGTGTAACGTAGGGATATCTATCAGCCTGTACTCTTAGCAAAACGTTTCAGAGCTGTGTACCTCAGGTGTAGGGTGACATTGCTAAGGTATGCAGGTGCTGGTATTGGGAGATGCACGCAGGGTCCAATGTTCTGCCTCTACAGGAGACATTGGCCAATGGGGCCTGTGGGTGTGGGTGTGTCTGCCCCTGTTGGCTGCTGCTTTACGGCAGGGCTTCCCCACTCCAGTCCAGTTTTGCATCACACTGTTCGGGTCTTCCTGCTGTCCCTCATGAATATGCATGAGCTACATCTACATGCCGTGGGGGTGGTGCATAGATATACAGCACAGGCATTTGTATGAGTGGCAGCATGGAACCTGACTGGTGTGTGGCCCACTAGGACTGCATTTGGGGGATTCTGCTGTAGGTTCTGCCCCTGTTCATGGTGTCTGTGCTCAGTGGGGTAAAAGATAGATGTATTATCATTGCATATGTCCTCGTCAGGAAAGGTGTGTCCTTACTGTCACTGTTTATTTGTGGGGAAAATATGTGTGCAGGATTGCTGGTAGCCCCAGCTGGTCTTTGAACCTGTGACTTTCTGTTCTTGCATGCACTGTCTGTGTGCACTGCACCACCGTGTAGCCACAGATTGGCTGAATTCCCTGGATAGTCCATGACTGTGGATCCGGCAGGGCCTGTCTGTTGCTGTGGACTGTGCCAGCCTGCACATGGTTAGGCCTCTGTCTTCTGTCGCTAGCAGCCACTGCCCCCTGCACCACATGTACTTGTCCGCCAACATGCTGGCATGAGCTTCTCCCATAAAAAGCAGGTGACCTGATTGGAATGTGGCAGTACGGGACTGCATTTGGGGTACTTGGCTGTGGGTAATGCCCATTGTTGTGGTGTGTGTGCGTTGTTGGGTAAAATATGGGTGTTTTCCCCATGCTTATGTCCCCTGCAATACAGGGGTGTCTGCGCTATCTGTGTTTAGTGGTGGGTAAAATATAGGGACTGGGCTGGTAAGTGCCCCAACTGGGCTTTGAACCTCTGGTCCTAGAGTTACTGACTCTGTCCGCTGCACCACACTATGGCCACATAGACAGTGCAGCCCCTGGAGGTAGTAAGCCTGGCAGGATGGAGTCACAAACCCTGCTCTACGCAAATTTACTGTGGGCATATGCACCCTGTCTGGTGACAAACGTGCACATAAACCACGGAAATGATCACGGGAAATGGGGGACAAAATATCACCACGCTGGGCAACAGTGATATTAATGGGCAACCATAGCAAACACTCCCAGGAAAGCTCCACAACAGGAAATGTTTTTTTGGAAGAGTCTCCGCTCCGTAAACCCTTCCAAAATTCATTTCTTTTTTCTGGAGCATTGCTGGGTGTGTTTTCTGTATTTGCCCATCACTATAACTGTTCCCCAGCTGAATTACTATTTTTAATAGTTCTGTTGTGGTCATTTTCTATTTTTATTTGCACTTTTGTGCTGTGCACATGTATCACACTGCTCACGTTTTGCTGGTTTCCCCGGTTTTCCTGTACATTGCTGACGGAAATGGTTTCTCTTCCCTTTAAATGCTTTCTACCGCGAGTGTTTCACTGGCGGTATTTTTTCCTTGTAAATTCGGGCACGCTCCTGTGCAGGGAGTCTCTCCCCTCCCACATTCCACCCATTGACCCTGTCTCTCTCCGCCCCTCGGGGGCCTTCCTCCGCCCTCATTTCGCCTTTCCACGCCTCTATCGCACATGAGCGCCCCGCAAACGTGCGCGTTTTTGGCGCACGCGTGCGGGACCCGTTAATGTGCCACGCACGCGTACGGGGCACTTAAGAGCACTTAAATGCATCATTTTAGTGCGCTCAGGCGCGCCCCGCACAAGTGCCCCGTTTAGTAAACATACCCCAAAGTATACAAATATTCAGGGAGAAATGTAGACGGGGCAAAAAGACAAACACAAACACGGCATTTATAATCTAGTCAAGTCACAACATAGTAGTCAGGATCTGAAAGCAACAGTGAAGAGGTGAGTTTTCAACCTGGACTTGAAGAGGGGCAGGGAGGGCGCCCGGTGCACTGACACGGGTAGATTGTTCCAGGCGAAGGGTGCAGCCAGGTGGAAGGAGCGAAGTCTGGAATTAGCAGTATGAGTGAAGGGCATAGATAGACGTAGACTGTTAGAAGAGCGAAGATCCCGAGAGGGGATGTAGGGAGAGAGGCGAGATAATAGGTACAGGGGGGCTGAAGAGTGAATGCATTTAAAGGTCAGGAGGAGATGTTTGAACTGGATATGGAAACGGATGGGAAGCCAGTGAAGTGACTTGAGAAGAGGAGTGATGTGGGTATAGCGAGGCTGGCAAAAAATTAGTTGAGCAGCAGAATGTTGAATAGATTGAAGGGGAAAGAGGTGGTTAGCAGGGAGGCCGGCAACAAAAAGGTTGCAGTAATCAAGATGAGAGGTGATTAAGGAGTGGATAATCGTTTTAGTAGTGACTTCAGAAAGGAAGGGGTGAATTTTGCTGATGTTGTAGAGAAAGAAACGGCATGTCTTAGCTACGAGCTGGATATGTGTGGAGAAAGAGAGAGAGAGGAGTCAAAGATAACCCCCCAAGTTATGGGCCGAGGAGACAGAGAGGATTACAGAGTTATCCACAGAGACTGAGAAAGGGGGAAGAGGAGGGGAGGCATTGGGGGTAAAGATAAGGAGTTCAGTCTTGGCCATGTTCAATTTCAAGCGGTGGTGAGACATCCAGGTAGCAATGTCAGAAAGGCAGGCAGTGATCTTGGTCTGGATTGCAGGAGAGATATCAGGCACAGAGGCAGATTTGAGAGTCATCAGCATAGAGATGGTACTGAAAGTCATGGGGTGAGATAAGGGCACCAAGGGAATGGGTATAGAGAGAGAAAAGGAGCGGTCCCAGGACGGAACCCTGGGGTACACCAACCTGGAGCGGGGTGGCAGAGGAGGAGGAGCCACCAGAACACACACTGAAGAAGCGATGGGAGAAGTAGGAGGAGAACCAGGATAGTACAGAGCCCTTAAAACCAAGTGAGGACAGGGTGATGAGGAGAAGGTTATGGTCAACAGTGTTGAAAGCAGCAGAGAGATCAAGAAGGATGAGGACAGAGTAAAGGCCTTTGGATTTCACCAGGAACAAGTCATTAGAGACTTTGGTAAGAGCCATTTCAGTGGTGTATAGGGGACAGTAGCTGGACTGTAAAGGATCTAGGAGGGTGTGAGAGGAGAGGAAATCGAGGCAGTGGTGGTGGACCGCACGCTCAAGTAGTTTAGAAATGAAGGGAAGGAGAGAGATGGGTCAATAGTTAGAAGGACAGGTGGGATCAAATGAGGATTTCTTGAGGAGGGGTGTGACCACAGCATGCTTGAAGTTAGTAGGGAAGGTTGCAGTGGAGAGCGATAGGTTGAGAATATGAGAGATGGAAGAGACAATGGTGGAGGAGATGGGGCTTAGGAGACGGGTGGGGATGGGATCAGAGGAGCAGGTGGTGGTTATGGAGGAAGAAAGAAGGAGTGCGGTTTCTTCCTCAGAGACCACAGGGAAAGAGGAGAGGGTAGCAGAGGTAGGAGGGAAGAGTTGGGAGAGAGGAGGGATAGTAAGGGTAGTGGGGAATTGGAGGGTGATCTTATGGATTTTGTCATGGAAGTAGTCAGCCAGGGTTTGGGCAGGAAGGGAGGGAGGAATCAGGGGTGGAGGCAGCTTGAGGAGAGAACTGAGAGTATTAAAGAGACATTGAGGATCGGAGGCAAGAGAGTTAGTCAGATGGATGTAGTAGTCTTGCTTGGCAAGTGCTATGGCTGATTGGAAGGAGATAAGCATGAATTTGAAGTGATGAAGGTCAGCACGGGAATGGGATTTGAGCCAAACACGCTCGGCAGAGCGGGCACAGGAGCGTAGATAGTGGGCAGTGGGTATGAGCCAGGGCTGGGGTGAAGAACGCCTTACAGATCGTGGAATGGGTGGAGCAAGAGCATCCAGGGCCGAGGAGAGTGCAGCGTTATAGGAGGTCACAGCCTCATCAACGGATTTGGATGACAGAGTGGAAGAAAGGGGTGAAGAAATGGTGGAAGAGAGAGCTGAGGGATCAATATCAAGAAGGTTTCTATATAGATTGGTGGAGACAGGATGAGGCTGAAGCGGGGAATGATGAATATTAAGACTTAAGAGGTAGTGGTCAGATAAGGGAAAGACTGAGTTACAGAAGCTGGAGAGTAAACAGTTAGAGAAGAATATCAGGTCAAGGCAGTGGGCATGCTGGTGAGTGGGGGCAGTGGAGCAGAGTTGAAGGTCAAGCAAGGAGATAAGGGAGAGGAGCTTTAAAGCATGGGGATCAGAGGGATTGTTGATATGAATGTTAAAATCCCCGAGAATAAGAAACTGCTTGCATTAACTCATAACTAGCATATCTATACAAAATACAGCAAAACAAATATGCATACACAAACTACGAGGGCAAAACAATACCAAAATCATCTCCTCCCACCTTCAAAACGTCTTTTGGAAACCACACATAAAACTATATTTTGTTACTTCAACTTTTTCCAATGGAATACTCTCCCACCTGATCTAAGAAATAAATTTTAAACCAAAGCTTCTGGGGATTTAACTCGACCTTAAAACCCTATCTCCTTTCATTTCTCATTCCCTTCCCCCCATTTTTTCCATTGCTTTATGAATTTCTGTCTCACCTTTTCTTACAATTTCATGTGTTTCATATTTTTCTTGGTTTGATTCATGTATATTTGTATAATGTAAACCACTTTGCTGTGCCCTAACAAGGCCTGGAGGCGGTATACTGTATCAAAATCTGAAGAAACTAAACCAAATTAGTTGGTATGTGCATGGGGAGAATTTGGGCCGAGCATGGGTGGATCACAAAGTACATATGTAGATTATACTGTAATTGACATGCGTTCTTGCAAAATCTAGGCATGGACATTTCTGCCACTTAGGCTAGTATTTTATAAAGGCAAGTAGGTGCCTACTTGTTTTTATAAAGTGGGCCTAAAATAGGAATCTTACAAAATGCTTTAACTAGGTGCCCTGTTATAGAATTACCCTCCACATAGATGGGGGTAAGAGTGCTAGTTAGGGCTGCAGATTGTGGTGCTTTGCACAGATTAGTGAAATGAACTAGCGAGAGCCATGACAACGGGATATTTTGCTAAAAAGGCCACAGACTATTGCTACCAAACTTTAATTGAACAAACCATTATTCTTACCTAAGGTTACTAGATGTTCCAGATTTTTGGGATTGTTCCTGATTTTGAGGTAGTGTCCCAGATCCTATAGACTAAAATCACCTCCTGTCCCTGATTTCAGTGGGGACAGAGGCAAAGGACATTGCATCTCCTGCCTACCCCCTGCCCCTCCCAGACCGCCTCAGCCCTGCCCTGGTAACTCTATTCTTACCGGCCACAGCTCAAAACCCAATTTCACAAGGACACATATTTTATGTGTTTTCTTTTTTTTAAAGATTTAATAAACAGCTCTTATGCAAGTATCAAGGTGGTGTAGAATTTAAAAAGAAAAGAGAGGCAAGAAGACAATAAATTAATTGGCAAGAAGACAAACGATAAAACACTAGGGAGAAAGTTACAACCAAACATCAGAAAATATGAAACATCAGGAAGTGAAGGCGGGGCTATACCAAGGGCTATGTGAATGGTACGACCACATAGGATGCAGGCCCAGAAGAGGCGCTGATGTCATCCCTGGGTGGCTGGGTGGGGGACGCACCAGATTCAAGAGTCGTATGGGACGCATTTCTAGCTTGGTATGGTCCTAGGCGAAGGTTAGCAGTTTTCAAGCTTTTCCAGTTAATCAGTTAGACCATAAATCTACTTAAAGAGCAAAGCTTTTTTAAAGCTATTTAGATTTGCTTTCCAACTTTGGAAGATAAGGCATCCCATGAAAATGGAGCCATGTACAGAAGCACGAATCTCTTAATGATCTTGTACCTTATTGTAGTAGCAGAAATTGGCTTGAAATGATCTTAATATTCTTACTGACTTATCTGGGATTAGCATAGTTGAGAGAGTGTGTAGATATCCAAGTATAATAAACCTGAAAAGTCAGCAACAAAATCTTGAATCCCATTCTAGGAATTATGGGAACCTAGTGTTCCTCCTGGAGCAATGGTGTCACATGATCATACCATCTGGCATCATAAAGAAGTCTGATTGTCATATTTTGCGATAGGTATGCTGCTTTTATATAAATGCAAATATGCATACAGAGATATCAGCTAATTTAAACACCTATCCAGTAGGAGCTGCCTCTCTGTTGTTATGAAGGAAGTTCTGCATGCATCTCTGCATAAATGTTCTTCATTTTCATTGCTGTTTCCAGACTCTGATTATAAAACTTAGCTTGATGCTACTGAGGTTACTTTAATCAGTTCTAATCTTGTATATGGTCTTGCAGAGAGTTCTTTCTGAATTATGCTTGCGAGATTAACCTCACAAAGTCTGTACTGTGGAGACACGTGAATGCTGCTTTTATATATCATGTTCTTGTTTAAAACAGCATTTTATGCAGGCAAATGGGCTCTTATAGAGCTAGGCGATGCCTAAAAGCAAGCATGGTGCAAGTCAGTGCTTCCTTACACAGAAAGTATGCACCAGGGCAGAGCTTGGGGTGGGCTATGCGCGGAGTCATAATTTACGTACATATTGGATAAAATGCATGCATACGCATGTAAGATAAGAGCTGACGTTTATGACATTTCTTGAGCAGGCATAACATCCATGCCTGCAATGCAGCCGTGATTTCAGCAGGATTTGTGCTAGTATTCTATAAAGCCACATAGATGCCTATGGACCCAATGCAGAGTCACGGGTTGCGGGGCTGGCTTGATTCCCCCTCCGGCTCTCCCCGCACATCCTGAGCAGCAGGACGGGGAGAGCCAGCAGGGGGCAGGAGGGGGCGTGGTCAGGGCAGAGCAGTGGTGGTACAGCTTAGTAGAACATACAGGGCTGATTCAGATCACGGCCCTGTACATCTTGCCGGGTCAAAGGGGACGTGCTGATTATTCCACTTCAAAGTTGGAATAAGCAGAACTAATCCAGCGATTGGGCCTGGGGATCCCCCCTTGTGCCTGGGGTCAGGTGCGGAGGGGTCCCCGCCACCCGATCCAGGCCACAACTTGCCAGCTGTGGGTCGGGCAGTGGGGAAGAGCCACGGCAGCCAGGGGAGCCTGCGGGGAAGATGTCCCTGCAGGCAGGCAGGCAGGAGCATACCGGCCTGTCCTCGGGCCCGATTCTGTGAACTCTGGGAACATTTTGTTCCCGAGGTCCAGAATCCTAATGGACCCATCTTCATCAGGGACATCTGGACCTACCCCTCTGGGAATTAAGCTTCATGTGTCTTTACAAAATTACTCCCTAAGGGGGTATACCTGAGCAGTCTTTCTCACTCATCTCTTCTGAGCAGGAATGCACTATCTCTCCCTCAGCATAGATGACGCAGGACCCTTAGGCACTGTTTGAACTATGAATCCTTAAAAAAGGAATACATTGTTCACCACATGCTTTCAGCTAGGAATCTCTGCCTTTCAGTTTAGGACTCTATTCGTGGCTTAATACAGCAGGAAATTTTAAACAGACAGTTAAATTCGAAATTCTAGGCCATGCTTAGGTCCTTCACCTTCCAATGTTCCCAGGCCCTCTACCCCAGCTCCACTGTTGAATTTTGTAATTAACCAAGGACTTCCCTCAGCTCAGACTTTGGAAGATCACATATCCCAAGATGCAGCACTCGAGTGTGATCTCACTTTCTGTCTGGTCTTCAGTAAGCTCCCTAGAGCTCCCCCTAGGGGCAAGGTAAGCCAGTTTCAATAAACGAATACTTTTCCTACTGGGGATAATTCTCAAATTGTCTACACTGGCACAACGACTGCATGGACTTTCTACACCAATTTTCAATGTGAAAGTACTTGCACAATTTTGCTTTAAAAATTGCCATAGGTATAAAGTATGGGATGTCACCTGCACCTTTTTGCTTGAAAAGCACATATGAAGTTTTGAAAATGCACATAATTTTACCCCCAACCTACACATACCCTCAGAAATGCCTCCTGTCAATGTGGCTGAAAATATATGTAATGTGGACAACGAGGGAGGCCAATTAATTTTTGAAGCAGATGACTAACATTGGCTTGAACCTATGTAAATCAGCATGAAAATTGTTCTTTAAACATTTAGGGGGTCATTTTGAAAGTCTTAGTTGTGATTTGGACATCCAAAGACGTGTACGTGGACATCAAAATCACAGAGCCATTTTACAAACATCTTTTAAAGACGTTTTTGGAGCAGAGACATCCAAGAAGGTAGGGGGGCATGGTGGAGGCACGTCTGGAGAGGTGCAATGAACTTAGACATCCAAGAAGGTAGGGGGGCATGGTGGAGGCACATCTGGAGAGGTGCAATGAACTTAGATGTCTTTGTTTGGTTTCAGAAATGTCAGGGATGTCTGCAGGCACGTCTACATTTAGACCTGCTCCAGGCAGGAATAGGTATCAGGAAAATGCTTGTTTTGGCCTTGAAACATCCAAAGGGTGTAGAGAAGATGGAAAGTTAAATGACTAACCTAAGATCACAAGGAGCAGCATTGGGATTGGAACCTTGTCCAACTTGGCTCTTAACACAGTACTCTAACCAGTAGGCTATTAGATAGCTCCATTCTGAGATACTATTCTGGGGACGGCTAGGAAGATATCTTCACAGGTATCCATATCAGGCACATCCACGTCTGTGAAATCATGCCTGAACTTGCACGCGCCTATTTTTTTTTTCAGACGTTCTGGCTTGGCATCCAGATTCCACTTGGACGTCCTCTGTAAAGTGTGCCTTTTAATATTCATCTTTGGTTTCTTGACAATAGCAAACTATCCCAAGCAATGCTGCTCTGCCTTTCTGATGATGTGCTCCCACTTACATCTGAACATAAGATGTGCCATACTGGGTCAGATTAAGGGGCCATCCAGGCCAGTATCCTGCTTCCAATAGCAACCAATCCAGGTCACAAGTATGTGTCAGGTTCCCAAAAAGACTGTACTCATTTGTCAGCTATCTCTGCCACTAAACCTCCCTGTTCTTACAAAGGCACCTCATTGTTAATTCAGAAGCCGCTTCTGATCAACTCTTGACAGTGTCGTGGCCATTGAGGAGAGATGTTACAGTACAAAAACAGAGCTAAATGGCCTGTTTTTCACTATCAGTCAATCTTCTGAACAGCCCAGATCTTGTCAAGGTTTTTAAATGCACCTCACAGTCCATTAATCCTGCTATTCGATTCCATCTAAAAATCATGATCATTTCTAATATCACAAGCTGCAAGGGTAGTTCAGTCACCATGACCATCACACGTCTGCTACCATGGTATCATACTCCGCCCACATTCCGTCTATCTCTGCTCTTTAAGGTATGAGGACTTGCACTAAATGAATGTGGGCTGTGTTAACTTCATTATGGATTAACACATATGGGTTACTGAAACTGCCCTATTAAAATACTGGAGCGATAGCAATTAACATGTTCTCTATTGTGCTACCTCAGATCATATAAAAGTCTGTGGTCTCCCTCTTTTGTCCTGCTGCTAAGTTCCCATTATTTCTGTTCTAACCATGCTTGAATTATGCCACTGATTTGGTTCCTACTACCTTTCCTGAAAGTCTGTTCCAAATATCTACTGTCCTCTTAGTGGAAAAAAGTATCTTCTCACGCTCCTTTTCATCTTTCTTCCTGTCCACTTCATCAAATACCCTCTGATCCTTGGAAAGTATCTTTCTTTATCGTAACGAAGCCTGCTATTTATCTGAATGTTTGCATTACCCTCCCTCCTTGGTTCCAGAGACTACCTGGTTTGTATGGAGAAACTTAAGAAGCTAAAATACCTACTTTCTAGAATAATCTTGCTGCTTAACCAACTTCTTATAGTTTACAATTTTTGCAGTTTGCTTCTTTAGCATTCGTCTGTGAGATAGCCCCTGAAAAAGAAACACTTACTATAAAGCCTTCCTAAAGCAAGTGGGGAAAGTATGTACAGTATGACTCATGGAATTCTTTCCAATGCCTCTGTGTGTGTGTGTGTGTATGCATGTATGTTTCTATCTGCATTGCCTCTGCGGAAAGGATAATAAAATGAAACCAGGAACGCTAATATATCTAATTGTTAGATATCACCATCAACAGATTTCAATGGATGGATTTTGCAAGGTGCTACTGTTCCAAGGCACTAGTATTGCTGTGGCATGCTTCTCTACCACTAGTTGGCAGTATGTATAGCAACCAATAGGAAACTAGATGGCTTAGTCACTAGCTGTCATCATACATTGCAATCATAAGGAAATCTATAAGGTTGGGTCACTAGGTTTCACAATAGAATTTACAGCAAAGAAAATGAAATACACCTTTGAATCACTAAGACTCAGCCCAGCAAGATTAGGGATGTGCAGCTGGGGGAAGGAGCAGGGTGGGCAATGCAGAGAAGCATGCCTTATGTAATTATTTCCAAAATCTTCTGCATGTCTGTGCGTGTGTGTGTTTTGTCTGAATTTGCAAATGCCTATGTGTGTCTGTGCGCAGGTGTATATGTATTTTGTGTGTGCATGGGTATGTGTATTTCTGTATATGTATGCACATGTTTTGGATGTCTAAGTGCCTAAGGTAAGGAGATAAGGGGGCGGGGGTGGCGTCAGCTGCTGGAACTTCTTTTCCCTTAGACATGCATTGGGCCACCTCTTCAAGGTCTTTATTTCTATGGAACCGCTAGTCTTATCTCATGTTCTTCACAACTCCTGCTCCTTGGAATGCTGCTGCAAATTTTGCAGAAAACATAGATGCTAGGTTGTGGTATGCCTATTTTTACACATGTATACCCCCACATAGAGCCTAATTTTATAAGAGGGTGCCTTGGTGGTCAAGACACATAGACGTGTAATTTTGTGCTTGTCTGTGCCACTAAGTATTGACACTTAAGAATGTATTTTACAAAATATACTGTATGCATAAATGCCAATTCTGTCTCCATGTCACTCATTCTCCACTCTCCAACAATCATTCATTCACATTTATTTATGTCATGCCTATCGTATCATTTCTAGGTGAGCTACGGGCATGTTTACTAAATCATGCTAACCATTAGTGCAAGGCTGGCCATGCTGTAAGTGAGCCTCGCTGCTTGGTATGGTGTCCTGTAGTAAAAATCCCATGCTAACCAGTTAGCACGTGATTGGGCGGGGACTGGGCAGGTTAGAGGCATAATGTGGGCATTGAAGTGCATTGCATTTATGCAGGCAATATTGGTGTGTACTAACTACAAATAATGCTTTTAGTATGGGTACACTTCATGCCACCTCAAGGGGAGTCAGTAAGTGCATCCGCATGCCAGTTTGCGCAGTCCGGTGCTAATGGCTAATGGCAGGCAGGGCCGGCCCGTCCATTGAGTGAGAATGTTGTTCGCACAGGGCCCCGCGCTTCAGGGGGCCCCACGTGAACAACATTACTTTACAATGGACGGCTGCAGAGGGAGCCAGGGAAGCCCGCGCGAGGCCCAGCTCCCTCTGCACAGCCTCCAGCATGAAGAGCCTTTTCCTTCATGCTGGCGGCTGTTTCAGTGAAGCCACGAATGCTGGGAGAGGTTAAAGATCACAAGGAGGAGGCACTATGAACCCACCCCCAAATGCAATACATGTCCCTTTTATTCAACCACTTAGGTTTAGACAACGTAGCTTAAATTCATGAATGCTTTCCAGCATGTAAAGAAGAAAGAGGCACTTATCTTATAATATGCGCGACATGCACGTTTCGGGGGGTAAAACCCCTGTATCAAGCGCTACCAAACGTGTTTCAAAACAATCCACCAAGAAACTGGCCAAAAGACGCCGAACAGCTAGCTGTTTAAAAAGAAGGGCAACAACTAGAGATTGGCTGATAGAACCCATCACTCAAAATCAGCTTCCAATCACGAGGAGGAAAACCCCATGGATTAGGGGAAACCTGAACATGAAAGGATGACCTCACATCGCGCCCAGCCAATCAATCTCACAGTTAAGTCCCAGAGGAGTCACGGAACATAAAAGGAAAATCCATCGTTTTGTCAAGTCGTCGAAGTTTAAGTGTGCGATCACCCCCCCGGGGATCAACTGGAACGTGATCAATCACTGACCAACATAAGTGTGAAAATCATGTTGGAAAGCTAAACAATGGGAAACCATTGGGGCGGTAAGAACCTGCAATCGAAGACGGCTGGCATGTTCAGTCAAACGAGTCTTAATCTGCCAGGTAGTGCTACCAACATAGCGCAAAGGGCAAGGGCAGTCAATAAAATAAACTACATAAGTTGAAATGCAAGTTGTGTTCCACCGGCGATAAAAAGTTTGACCACTATGAAGATCATTCCATGAAGTACCTGTGTGGGTCATGGTACAAAAACGACATTTCCCACAAGTCCCATGAGTCCCAGTCCGGTAATGTGGGGCTAATGGGTGATCAGATGGTGCAGCCGTAAATACCAATCTGTCACGGAGGTTCGCCCCCCGAGAGTAGGCAATCCTCAAGGGTTTATTCAAACTAGGGTGTAGCGATAGAACCGGCCAATGTTTTTTCAAAATATCCACCACCCGCGAGGAGTTCGACATGTAAGGCAAAACCCCCGTCACCATATCAGAATCTTCCTCAAGGGGTCGATCATATTGTCTATCAAGATACCATTCCCGATGGGAATATAAGGCACGTCGATATGCACGAGAAACAATGGATTTAGGATAGCCTTTGTCCAAAAGACGTGTAGTCAAATCCGCTGCACTTCTATTGATCAGTTTCATCATCATGCAGCGGATTTGACTACACGTCTTTTGGACAAAGGCTATCCTAAATCCATTGTTTCTCGTGCATATCGACGTGCCTTATATCCCCATCGGGAATGGTACCTTGATAGACAATATGATCGACCCCTTGAGGAAAATTCTGATATGGTGACGGGGGTTTTGCCTTACATGTCGAACTCCTCGCGGGTGGTGGATATTTTGAAAAAACATTGGCCGGTTCTATCGCTACACCCTAGTTTGAATAAACCCTTGAGGATTGCCTACTCTCGGGGGGCGAACCTCCGTGACAGATTGGTATTTACGGCTGCACCATCTGATCACCCATTAGCCCCAAATTACCGGACTGGGACTCATGGGACTTGTGGGAAATGTCATTTTTGTACCATGACCCACACAGGTACTTCATGGAATGATCTTCATAGTGGTCAAACTTTTTATCGCCGGTGGAACACAACTTGCATTTCAACTTATGTAGTTTATTTTATTGACTGCCCTTGCCCTTTGCGCTATGTTGGTAGCACTACCCGGCAGATTAAGACTCGTTTGACTGAACATGCCAGCCGTCTTCGATTGCAGGTTCTTACCGCCCCAATGGTTTCCCATTGTTTAGCTTTCCAACATGATTTTCAAACACTTATGTTGGTCAGTGATTGATCACGTTCCAGTTGATCCCCGGGGGGGTGATCGCACACTTAAACTTTGACGACTTGAACAACGATGGATTTTCCTTTTACGTTCCGTGACTCCTCTGGGACTTAACTGTGAGATTGATTGGCTGGGCGCGATGTGAGGTCATCCTTTCATGTTCAGGTTTCCCCTAATCCATGGGGTTTTCCTCCTCGTGATTGGAAGCTGATTTTGAGTGATGGGTTTCTATCAGCCAATCTCTAGTTGTTGCCCTTCTTTTAAACAGCTAGCTGTTCGGCGTCTTTTGGCCAGTTTCTTGGTGGATGTTTTGAAACACGTTTGGTAGCGCTTGATACAGGGGTTTTACCCCCCGAAACGTGCACGTCGCGCATATTATAAGATAAGTGCCTCTTTCTTCTTTACATGCTGGAAAGCATTCATGAATTTAAGCTACGTTGTCTAAACCTAAGTGGTTGAATAAAAGGGACATGTATTGCATTTGGGGGTGGGTTCATAGTGCCCCCTCCTTGTGATCTATGTCCAACAAAAAAGTAATAAGAATTCCGGTGGGATTGTTTACGGTATCTTTTTGATCTGATATCTCTTTTGATTACTGTTTGGGGAGAGGTTAAAGGGCATATCAGCTCTGGGAAATGTGCATCGTTAACGTCTTTTGTGTTTTGTTTAGTACAAGAGGAAATTGATTTATAGTTTTATTTCCCCAGTGTTGTTGTACATCCCAGGTTTGGCTTTTGGGGTTCTCAGTTTAATTATTGTCTTCCTATTTCTAAATTGTGATCCCTTGTTCTTTGGTGACGGTCTATGTTCTGCATTTTAACCAAACTGAGGTATTCTGTTCATGTAGTTTCTATTTGACCGTGCCACTTGTTCTCTTTCCCCATTAGGAGATGCATTGGTATTCTCTGAGATGTATTGGCTTAATATTTGCAGTGTTGCCTTTTGATAGGTAGGGTTTGGTGCTTTGTGAGTCCTGGTAGTGCTGTTATGATATGGTGGATTTGCTATGAGTTCTAAATGGTCAGTGTTTATAGTACTTCCTAATGGGCCTGGCGGTTGACACTGGAATATAGTAACGTAGAAATCTGTTAGTCTTTCTTTATCCAGACACTCATTAACAGGCATGTTTACTAAAAGTGCATGTTAGCATTATGCAAATGAGTCTCCCTATGCAAATGAGGCACCACAATTAATCTCCGCACATGGCCCCACACCCCCCTTGGGCTGCCCCTGATGGCAGGGGGACAGGCACACATGCCCTCCCCCCCCCCCAAATATTAGCCCAGTCTTCCACACTAGTTTTGTGGCTCAGATGCACATTAATGGTGCACCCTTTAGTAACTATGTCACTTTGTTTATACTTTCTTAAAATGATAAAATGAAACAACTAAAACCATAAAACATTACATTAGGTATATGCCAGTTCAAACAAGAAGGTTTTCAGCTTCTTGTGAAAAATCATGAAGTCTTGTTCCGGCTGCAGCTCTGCTGGTAATGTAGGCCAATGAAAAAAAAACAAGCCATTTGCTGGAAAGTTAAAAGACTTTTGACTAGATTGCAGGACATGAGCTGGCTCATAAAACTTGAAGAGTGATGATAAACCTTTATTGACTCCACAATACTTTGCCTTATAGGCATTTGTATTAGATGTGATATTTTACCAGCAACCAGTGTAATTTCCGTAAAACCAGTATAATATGCTCATATTTTCATAAGCTATATATTACCTGGGTAGTTGTATTTTGAACAGTGGGAATTTCTAAAGAGAACATACTCCAGTGGTCAAGAGATGGCAACATTATACCTTATACCGCTCTAAATGTTTCAAGATCAAGAAATTGTTTAATCAATAAACTACCCTCCATCTAAAGCATGCTACTTGAATTGCTTTCTTTATATGTAACTTCAGAGAGATGTTAGCATCAGGTATAATTCCGCAATTCTTTGCTTTCTGTAGCTATTGCAATGTTGTTTCCCTCTAATGTTATCTATGAGGGCAAACTGACATTTTTATTCCTACAAAAGGTCATCACTTCTGTCTTTTGGAAGATAATTGATAGCCCACTAGCTTTGAGTCGGCTCACGATGTTAGAAAATACAGCTACTAATTTAAGGCCATTTTACTAAGGGTGTGCACTTACTGCGCGATTAGCAACAATACCATCGCAGAGTAAATGCTCCCTTCGTGTGCTGCTAAGGTACATGCCCAGCATGTTCATGCCAGTTACTGTACAACTGCGAATGCCAACACGGGCACACCAAATGACACCTATGGCGGTGTTGCTAGCTGCACTTGTGCTAATTGCCACTAAGCGCCCTAGTAATTGCCCTTGTGCTCTCTATGCTCACACTCTGATCATTGCCCAGCCCATCACACAGTGGCTGATTACTGTGCGCTTTATTAAGTGGTCACTGGCATGTCCTCATGCTAGAGTTCCTGGCTGCCGGTTGCCACATATTAATATGCACGTTAAGCAGTTACCAAGCTTTAGCAAAAAGGCCCCTTAGTTGACATAAATTCAGTGTCTACTAAAAAAGGAACAAAAAGCAGGATATCATCTGCATCGATCCTAAAGATAATCCTCACTTGTTTGTAGCAGTTTACATAGTGGAGGGAAATTCATATTGAATAGGGCTGCTGATACTGTGAATCTCTATGGAACGCTGCAGGAAGGCTCACACCGTTCCGAAGCCTCATCACCAATATGTACCTGCTTCTGTCTATTACTCAAATATGATTTAAATCACAGCACCAATTCCAACTGAGCTAAATTGAAAGATCAATATGTGAGGAATGACCGCATCATATGTCGTTGTTTATCTATAAATAAACACAAATAAGCTAATTTGCTACTCTCTATGCTCGCTAAGATGGTGTCCATTAATGAGGCAACAAAGGTTTCAGGATTATGCCGTGCTCTGAAGCCATGTTGCCAAGGTTCCAAAATCTTATTATTGGCAAAAAACTCGAATGGGGTCATTCTGAACCACGAATAGCAGGCCCCGACTAACTTCCCCACTGGTTGTTTGGGGAAGTTAGTCGGGGCAGGGAAGAGGTGGTCTAGGGGTGGAGAGTGGGCGGTCACCGGCCCTGGACGTACAGGGTCAAGTCTAATGTTGGCCCTGTACGTCCAGGGCCAGTGAAATGGCCAGGGAAATTATTCCACCCCCTGGGTGGAATAACTTCCCTGGACATCATTTGTTGTCATCACTGGGGCATGGATGGGGCTGGGGGGGCCAGAGTTAATACCCTGCAGCCCGACCCTGGCCTTAGGAGGCCGAATCAGGGGTCAGGCTGCAGGGAGCTAACTCTTTTTGCAGGCGGCTGGCATCGTGGCTTTTAAATGGAGCTGTGGTGCCATGGCAACATGGCACCATGGCGCTGTGGCTCCATTTAAATGCTCTGATTGAGTTAGTCAAGCAGGACATATACGTGCAGGCCTGTTTGCGATTCTGATCCCACGGGGCTAGATGTGCCCCAAGGGATCAGAATCGTGATCTCCTTTGTACATCCGGCTCAGCCCGGACGTACAAAGGAGATCTATATTTAGGACAGAATTGGGCCTTAATTGGTAATATAGTAGCTGCTGGCGTGGAGGAGTAGCCTAGTGGTTAGAGCAACTGCCTACTACCCAGAAGATCAAGGGTTTAATTCCTACTGGCACTCCTTGTGACTTTGGGCAAGTCACTTTACCCTCCATTGTCTTGGAAGAAAAGGCTGGCAACCTACTTCTGGTGATACATTGCCAAGAAAACCCAGAGGTAGCTGGGTCACTATGAGTGAACACTAACACAAAAAACTAGCTGCTAGATAAATTTTCCCAATAATATACACTAGAAATTCCTTCACATATATCTCATAAAAGTAGTGTTATATTTTTTAGGCCCTATTTGTATGTATGCACTGGGGTACTTTTATAAGCACTTGCTTGAGTATGGAAAATGCTGTTCTAAAATTACCTTTATAGGGCCTGATACTCGAAAGGCATTTACACGGTTTATAGCTGAGTAAACCATGTAAATGCCTTAAACGGGGATATTCAACGGCACCTACACAGTTAGTGCCGTTGAATATATCTGTCTGTGTCTTCTACGTGCCCTGATTTTGTCCAGTTAGCATCGGGGCGTGTTAGGGGCGTTCCGGGTAGAGCGGAGGCAGAGATTGCCGCTAACCAGGTAGAGACGATATTGTACCACTACCTGATTAGCGATCCGTGGCTAAAACTAGGCCAGCTTTTGGTTCACCTAGTTTTGGCCGTGGATGCTAACTGGGTAGCGGTGCAATATTGCTGCTACCAAGATAGGCTTTGCGTTGGTTTCCTCTAGGCGCCAGAACCGGATATTCAATGCCGTCTCCATGGCATTGAATATCCAGAGTTAGGGGTGAATGAGCAGGACTATGCGCCATAGCAGCGCATAGCCTGCCTCGTAGAATATCAGGCCCATGGAGGCACATTCCAACCTGGCTGTCCAGCCCCTTGTGCAGCTGACCAGAAGCGGGACGCCCAAAGGTAGACCCAATTCTGATTCCACGGAGGGTGGATGTGCCCGTAGGATCAGAAACAGTTCTATGGCCCAAACATTCAGGCCGAGTCCCGATTTTGGTCAGCCTGCATGCCTAGCAGATCTCCAGCTACCTCAGTCAAGCTCCTGAATGGAGCCGCAGGGCCATTGATCTTCAAACCCCCCTTCTCCTCTTCCATTCTTTCTCAATTCATAAACTAGAGCATTTTTTTCACAGTTTTCAAGAATAAACTTGCTAGAACTACAGTGCCTTGACTTTTCAGATTACATGTCAAGAGCTGGTACCTACCTGAGAGAATAAAATATCATCCCGCAGTGACCAGGCTCTTTGGCTTTTTACTGTTGATTTTCCCAGAGCTGTTTTCATCTTCTAACACTTTTGCAGAATCACAGTCATGATGCACATTAATCACAATATCAATTAGTTTATTTCATATTTGTAAGTGATCTATCAAATTATATCTCTCTCTAGCTATATCTATCTACATCCATTTCTATATATCCAAAGACTGCATGTCTCATGCATCCATAACTCCATTCAAATGTATTAATAATCTGATTTATTGCTGATGGCTTTAGTATCTTCCTGGAATCCCATGGAATCAAAACAGCACCATTAGCCAAGAATCTCCTTGCTCAACGCATTCTTCTCCTGATTAGTATAATCTAGGGAAGAGAATGATGGGGTAGAGACATGCACCATCAGCACGACTTAACATTACTATGATGCAAAGGGGACAACATCTGTCGGAAACAATGGAATGCAAAGCATCAACGTGCTTTTTTAAAAATATAATCTAGCACCAAATGCTAAATCTGTATTGAGCAGTCTTCAGTGGCTGTTTCCAAGTGAAATGAAACCCACATGACATGGAGACACAGTATTTGTATTATAATTATAGCAAACATTTGGAAGTAGGTATGTTGACTGTGATGACACAATGCACTTTTGTCCTTGATTTCTTTGTGATGAGGATAGCACATTAGTATCCACAAAGTTTACTTTTTATTTATTCAGACTAATAACCCTACCATGCTGTCAAGCATTATTTATGGAATACATTCTCTTCACATTTGTTTACGTTCTGAATAGATAAACTTCTTTCTATATTGCTACTACAGTTTTGAGGATCATCATTGAAATGATGATAAACTTGATAGTTGAGTTGTTTTCCTTAAACAGAAACAATTGCCAAATGTACTGATAAAAAAAATACACTTTTTGAACGTCATCCTAATTCTAGCACGGCAAAGGCTTTGGGTGAAGTAAATCCATTGCCTGTATGAGAATTTGCTTGTTGTTCTCTAAGGTTGGCATCTCCTGTAACTGAATCTGTTCTCACTAGGATGGTATCAAAGACTTCTCAGGGGACGGATAGCAACAAAATATTCTGCCAGTTATAGTGATCCTTCCTGAAAGCGGAGCTCAGTTGAGGCACTTGTTCAGGCAGCCAAAACCTTTTCCTTGAGTTGTTGTTGTTGTTGTTAAGTGCCGTCGAGTCGGAGTCGACTCATGGCGACCCTCTGGATAGCTATCCTAAATTGTGTTCGGTCTTCAGTCAGGCGGCTCATTGTTGACAGACTGGTACCCGTAGCTGCTGTTATTGTATCGATCCATCTCATTGCTGGCCTTCCTCTTTTGCGTTGACCTTCTATCTTGCCAAGCATGATGTCTTTCTCTAATGATCTCTCTCTCCGCATGATATGTCCAAAGTATGAAAGTCGAAGTCTTGTCATCTGAGCTTCTAAAGAAAGCTTAGGTTTGATCTCCTCTAGTACAGACTGGTTTGTTCTTCGGGCAGTCCATGGTATACACAGTATTCGCCGCCAGCACCATAATTCAAAGGCATCAATTTTCTTCCTGTCTATCTTTTTCACTGTCCAGCTTTCACATCCATATGATGTTATTGAAAATACCATGGCTTGAACAAGTCAAATCTTTGTATGGAGAGAGACATCTCTGCTCATGAGAATCTTATCTAGGTCTTTCATAGCCATTCTGCCAAGAGCAATGCGTCGTCTGATTTCTTGACTGCTTGTTGCTTCTTTATTGATAGTTGATCCAAGTAGGTTAAAGTTATTCACGATTTCAATTTCTTCTCCTTCGACGATGAACCTGTTGATTATGCCAGTTGTCATGATCTTTGTCTTCTTTACATTAAGGTGCAGGCCCATTTTGAGACTATGTTCTTTGATTGTGAGAAGCAAATGTTTCAGATCATCTTCACTTTCCGCCAGTAATGTGGTATCATCAGCATAGCGAAGGTTGTTGATGAGTCTTCCACCAATCTTCACACCTCTTTTGTCTTCATACAATCCTGCTTCTCTGATGATTTGTTCTGCATATAAATTAAATAGGTAGGGGGAAAGTATGCAGCCTTGTCTTACACCTTTGCTTATTTTAAACCATTCTGTTTCTCCTTGTTCCGTTCAAACTGTTGCTTCTTGATCAATGTACAGATTGTGCAAAAGAACGATCAGGTGTTCTGGTATACCCATGCTTCTTAATGTGGCCCAGAGTTTCTCATGGTTTACACAGTCAAAAGCTTTGCTATAGTCGATAAAGCACAAATAGATATCCTTTTGGTATTCTTTAGTCTTTTCAAGGATCCATCTCACATCCGCAATGATGTCTCTCGTTCCTCGCCCTTTTCTGAACCCTGCTTGCACTTCAGGTAGTTCTCGTTCCAGGTATGATTGTAGTCTCTTTTGAATAATCTTCAGTAGAATTTTGCTGGCATGTGGGATCAGAGCGATTGTGCGATAATTTCCACAGTCAGTTGGATCACCTTTCTTTAGTACTGGTATAAACACAGATCTTTTCCAGTCAGTTGGCCATGATGCTGTCTTCCATATTTCTTGGCAGAGCCTTGTAAGTACGGTAACAGCTGCATCAGATTGCTGTAATACTTCTATGGGAATGCAATCAATGCCTAGTGCTTTGTTCTTTGATAAGGCTTTCAATGCTGCTTCAACTTCTTCTTTCATCACCAATGGTTCCAGATCACAAGGTACAGGTTGAAACGGCTGTTGGTCCACTTGATCTTTAGCATATAAAAACTCTGTATATTCCTTCCATCTTTTCTTGATCTTCTCAGCATCATTCAACATAGAACCTTGAGCATCTTGTAACATTCCAATTCGAGGCTGGAACTTTTTCTTTAACTCTCGTAGCTTTAGGAAAGCTGATCTTGTTCTTCCTCTAATAGTTTCTGCTTCTATTTCCTTGCAGTAGTAGTACTTTTCCTTGTCCTGTCTTGCTGCACGTTGGAAATCTCTGTTGAGTTCTGTGATTGTCTTTCTTTCTCCTCTGGCTTTAGCTTCTCTGTGTTTCTGGGCAATTTTCAGAGTTTCTTCCGTCATCCATTTTGGCCGGTTTTTCTTTTTTACCTTTTGTAGAGACTTCTCGCTTTCTTCCAACACAACCTTCTTGATGTCATTCCATAACTCTTCTGGAACTCTATCATTTGTATCTAAAGCAGCAAATCGATTTTGCAGGCAGTCTTTAAATTCCAGTGGTATATTCTCAAGGTCATATTTTGCTGCATTCATGAGTGGTTTGCTCTTTTTCAGCTTTAGCTTGAGTTTGCATACTAGTAGTTGATGATGTGTACCACAGTCAGCTCCAGGTTTTGTCTTTGTTGATGTTATAGAGCTTTTCCATCGTTGACTTCCACAGATGTAGTCAATTTGATTTTTATACAATCCATTGGGTGAAGTCCATGTGTACAGTCTCCGCTTGTGTTGCTGGAAGAAGGTGTTCGAGATGAATAGATCGTTGGTCTTGCAGAATTCTATCAGTCTTTCTCCAGCTTCATTTCTGTTGCCAAGTCCATATTTTCCAACTACTTTGTTTTCTTCTTTGTTGCCAACCTTTGCGTTCCAATCACCCATGACTATCAGGATATCCTGTTTGCATGTTCTGTCAATTTCAGCTTGTACTTGTTCATAGAACTCTTCAATTTCATTCTCTTCTGCAGCTGTTGTTGGGGCATATACTTGAATTATAGTTGTGTTGATAGGCATTCCTCGTAGACAAAAAGAGATTAAGCGTTCGCTGACTGCGTTGTATTTCATTACAGTTCTTGCAAGTTTCTTCTTTATTATAAATGCAACACCATTTCCTTGAGTTAGATAGACTCAAAAGAGTGTATTTCTTCAATAAATGTACTGATTAGGCTTATAGCTCAGCATCTCAACAGAGAAGGAAGTAAGACCGAGGAAGACTTATTTATATCATTGTGATGGGAAGTTTAAGAAAACAGTTTCCATAGGAAGGGACTGGGAGAACTACAAACCTTTTTGTACCTCAGTAATGGGGCTGAAAACTGATCAACTGAGTGTCATAATGAAAGATGGCATCAATTCATAAGAATATAACATAAGAACTGTCATACTAGGTCAGAAAGAGATTTATCAAGCCCAATATCCTGTTTTTAACAGCAGCTTGTTCAGTTTACAAATACCTGGCCAGATCCCAAAAAGTATCTAGCTTCCATGCTCCTTACCGTCAGAGATAAGCAGTGACTTCCCCAAGTCTGCCTTAATAATGGTTTATGGACATTTCCTCCAGGAACTTGACCAATATATTGTTTTAAACTGCACGTCCTCTGGCAAGGAACTCCAGAGCTTAATGACATGTTTACTAAAGAACAACACAAGAAGGGACACCCTCGTAACAAAAACAAACAGAAAAAAATGAGCGGAGGAACAAAATTATTAACGACAAACTAAAGGTAGGCTCAGATGTAAGTGTGACATAATAAGTGGTATCAATGAGTTGACGTTCATTTTCAGCAGTATAGTCAACATGATTCATGAGAACTACACTACCACCTTTATCAGCTGTTTTATGATGATATTATGATCATTTTTTAATTGGAGCATAGTTTTGTACTCATCTCTAGTAAGATTATTGTATTCCTTATGTTTGCTTTCCAAAATCTTAATGTCATCCAAAACCAACCTCTCAAAAGTCGTGATGGAAGGGTTCGACCATGCCTGGAGGGATCCAATGTAAGTTCTTGGATATAACAGAGTCATAAGTGATATTAACATTCTTTTTATAAAAAAAAATCCTTATCTTAATTTTCCAAAGAAATTTTAAAAGATCTATGCATGTTTGAAAAGGATCATACTTAATGGTAGGGACAAAGGAGAGGCCTTTACTCAAAAGACTGATTTCACGAGCGGTAATTATTGGTAATTCATCCTTTGAGGACAGCCTCAGCCTCTTCCTCTGCTTTGAAATTCATACGTTTTCTGATGATAATCCTAAGGTTTCCTCCTGTTGATTGTATGTCTGTCCCATATGTGTTCTAAAAAATCTTTTTCAGTGGAAGGACTTGGTGTTGCTGCTGATGTGCGTGGAGAGATGAAAAGGTCATCAGAGTCTTTTCTTGTTTCTACCTTCATCCTGGTTGTCCAAAGGACCAACCCTTCCAACAGACCTGGCTGTTTCAGAAGATTTGTTGTCTTGATCAGATCTATTGCAAAATGCAACTCTGGAGTGAGATCTTGTGAAGGAGACATGTCTATCTCGTTTTACAAAATTGATTGCTTATTGCGGGGCCAAGGATAAATACTCTCTCTTTTATAGTCCTCTTTGTCATGCTGGAACTTCTGTTTCTTGATTTTGTTAATTTCCTTGTGAAATTTTTCCAATTTCTGTTTACAGCTGTCTATTAAAGGGTCAATGTTCCTTGTGCATTGTTCTTTTAAATCAGTTAACAAAATATCCATTTTTACTTTTAGTTATTCTGCCTTTTTTTGGATGTGTCAATAATTAAGATCAAGGGAACATTTATTTAAAATCATGTTCCATTTATCTAAAAAAAGAGAGTCATCTGAAAACATATTTGGGGTCTTCTTAATCCTTAAACCCTGTGGGATTCTCTATGTCCAACAGTAATGAATTAGAGTGGCATAATGCATCTCATATTTGATCAATTGTTTTCTTTTATAGATGTGGAGCCCGATTCTAGCAGGGGTATGTCCGGGCCGTCTGGTTAACCCTGAGCAGGAAGGGCTGTTAGGACCTGATTCTGTACCGCAGGAACTAAATGTTTCTGTGGCATACAGAATCGGGCCTGGGGACAGCCCGGCATGCCCCTGCATATCTGCGGGGGCTCCCCTGGCTCCCATAGCTCAGACCCCCCTCTTCCCCGCCACCTGACCCATGGCTACACTCAGCCCTGGCTCCAGAGGGGAGGGGGGATCTCCGGCCCTGATCGCCTGGTCAGTGCTGATTATTACACCTTCAAGGTAGAATAATCAGCACGTCCCCTCTATCCTTGCAGGATGTACAGGCTGTGACCTGAATTGGTCCAGTACATCCTGCTGCCTTGGCCCACCCCTGCTCTGTCTAGACCCCACCCCCTCCTGCTCCCCGCCATTTCTCCCCGTCCTGCTGCTCTAGCCGAGTGGGAAGAGCCGTAGGGGGAATAGGGGCTGCACGTCCCGCAAGCTGCAACTCAGAATCAGGCCCATAGTCACACCATTGATCATCATCTTGTTCATTGTCATCTTATAGGGACGGAGGGTTTGGAAGTAGTTCATTAATATTGTATGTACCTCGTCATAGCTAAACACGTTGTCCCCCTTGGCAAATGTCATGGGAGACCCAAAGTTCTAGGATCAAAAAAACAAAACAAGAAGGGAACCCCCACAACAAAAATAAACAAAAAACCCCACAAACTAAGGAGCGGGGGAACAAAATTATCAGCAACTAACTTTATTTTATTGTTCCCCACTCCTTATTTTTTCCCGTTTACCAAAGTGCAGTAAGGTTTTGCACTTATTGCATGTTAGGTGCAAAAATTAAGGCACAATAACTGCAAAACCTGTGCATTAAATCATGGGGGTGTGCCCAGTATCTAACCATCATTTACCACATAGGGCAGGCATTTAACTGCATGGTAAATGCATAGGCAGGTAGTGTGGAGGCATTTACCACACTTTCTGCTGAATCAGGTACTGTGGCCGCATGTGTTAAAAAACCCAGTGCCAGAGCATGACTCCTCACCCCTCCTAATCTGCATCAGCACCTCTTTTCCATGATTCTGATCCCTTCCTTGATCATCATAACATCAGTTAATCTCACAAAAGAGCATAGTATCACCCCCACCCTGATCCCTACCCCGATTAGCAGAACATCAATCCTCACCTTGACTTCCCAAAGAGCATCACACCAAACCCCAGTTTCCCTTCTGAAGACCATCATCTAAACCTCCCCCTACTTCCTTGATTCCACCCTCCTCTGGCACTTACTGGGGGTTTCTCCTCAGATGCTCCTGCCCCTTTGTCAACCTATCAACCTTTTCAAAGCCTATGGAGTATTGGAGAGTATATAACTGTTTGAATTTATGTTATGGACATAAATCATAAAAAGTGTTGTTTTTCTCTCAGTTCATTACCATTCAACAAGCACTTCAGTAAAATCTTTTGCTTTTAGTACATTATAAATTGGTGTGGACTTATTTGTATTTCAGAACCTCAAGAGAACATCCCAAGATGCAAGGACTTTAAAACTAGGGATGTGACGGCAAAAAGATTTCATTTTGTTTTGTTTCAATTATGTGGTTTTCTTTTTCATTTTCTTTTGTTTCATTTTAATATATTTTCATTTTGCTTCATTTTTATGCATTTTCATTTCAAGGCAATTTTATCAATTAAAGAGGTAGCTGTGACTGCTGCTTAAATGAAAAACATAGCTGAAAGGTTACTAGAGGTTTCAGGAAAATAAAAATCCCAACAGGCTTTTTTTCACACAGCCAGAAGCTGGTCTCAAACCAGTTACCTTCAGGTTAAAAGGCATGTTACTTGCAGAACAGCCATCACTGCCTCTAGCCTGCCTGCTGTATTGCTGCTGATCTTCCTTCCTATTTCCTGACTGGCCCAAAGTTTGTCTGGTCTAGAGCTCTATGTAAAATACTAATTGGATATTTTGCCTTGGGAATCTATTGACTCCTGTTATAGTCTGCAAAGATTTTTCTTTTGCCATCTTCTTGTGCCAGAAAGTCTGTGAAACCACACCTAAGCACGCTATCAGAAGCATTTACCAAGCCTAATCCAGATCCTGCTTGTCCAATTAGTGATGATCAACCAGGATCAGCCCCCAAAGGTTACCACACAAGCTTTGCACTTACCGAGCATTAATTTGTGCATTTGACATGTGGTATATGCAAACCTTTATCTCACTTTAATAAAAGGGCCCCATAGTTTTCCCAGTAGAAATTGGTGGAGACAAAAAATAGTAGCAGCAGTGAGAGCTTTCCCTACTTTTCTGCATGTTGAGAGGTGGAGCAGAGGAATAAATACAGCAATGGACGTCTGTGAACATCAGCTGCAGACCATTTAAAACCAGGTCTCTGGTAAGGTGTGTGGCGTGCTCAAAGGGGTGTGACATGCAAGTGTCCCGTTATATTCAGCCCCATTTATGGGGAAACATAAGAAGGAGTTTCCACCTGCTGGAACAGTGCAAGGCCCGATGGATAAACATCTTCAACCTAAAGAGGCAACCATGTCTATACCAGGTACTGTTGCACAGGCTCCATCTCTTACGGGAGCTTCTTTAAACTCCCCGGACCATACCCCACCTCTTTCCCCGATTATAGTGATTCCGCCTGTGTCCATCTATAGTGAGGCACCATTACAGCAGAGCACTCTGCAGTTGATACGGTCCATCTATAAGCTAGTTACTTGGTCTCCACCTGTTGTTGAAAGAAGGGAAAAGAGGGAGTCTCAGGTTTCCTTGGCTGATGTTTAGAGAGTAGTAACACGGATAGAGAAGTCTCTTTTGTCTACTGTCCCACAGCTTTGCCAATTCTCACCGGAGATTGTGGGTAGGTTGGTGGCTGTGGAGGAACGGATGGACTCTAGCTAGTTCAGTTCTTAGGTATAAGACCCAATACTCTGCCTTACAGGCAGTAAATACCTCCACTGTTAAGGACAGTATTGTGATACATCATGTTAGAATCCTTTGAGAACATGATGAGAGCAAAACATGTTTGTTTGTTAGATTTTCCCTATCATAGGTTGCTTTCATAGGATGTGTTATTACGTAAATACTTTAAGGAAATTATGCTTTTGTCTAAAAGTGATTCAATAGTGGTAGCTAAATCTTATTACCTTACTGGTTGGAGTCTGTCGGGTCCTCAGATGATTATGATATTAATATTTAATATTAATGTTTCAAAATCACTTTAAAAGTAAAGACAGAATGTTTTGTGGTGCTAAAGTTCAACTTTTTCCAGATGTATCCAGAGCTACAGCAGCTGAGAAGGGCCTTTCTAGCTCTGAAACCCAGGGTGGTGGATCTGGGAGATTCCTTTTTTCTGCGTTATCCCGGTAAATGTTTAATTATGTTTCAAGGTACTTGATATGCTTTTCTGGATTCTGGACAGTTGGAGACTTTTCTGCTGAGTAAGGAGATTTGCATAAGGGTGGTGGGATTAATGTATTAGAGCAGTAAGTTTGTTTTCCTTATTTCCTTTTTGCGGGGGTGTTCCCCAGTTTCTATGTTTATTTATTCTCACCGTGATGTGGGCTAAATTTGATTTGTAGATTTTCTTATTTTTTATTAATATGCCTTTGTTTTATTTTTTCTTTTTCTTTGTATTTGCTTTTTTAAGTATTTTTGTAAAATCCATAAATAAGCAAAACAATAGTAGCAGAACTCATGGAAAAAGCCACAAATCACTGTATTCTTAATGGTGGGATGTGAGGGTGGATTTGAAGCTCAAGTAATGCTTGCATTATAGTAGCTTGTAGTGAAAATGGGCAGACTAGCTTGGTTTGAGACATAAAAATTATATTCTTCTTCCTTTCCCCTCCCAAAAAATCCATCCTGAGTCTTTTTACTTGAATACCAACCTAATGGAGGCCTTTATCCAAAATGCAGTGCTGAATTTGTGATATATTGTGCTATGTGACCTTTGATTGAACCCCCTGCTGTGGTCAAGGAGAAGAAGGGAGATGGCACACAAGAAAAAAAAGCTTGTGAAGGACTAATTTTTAATGACTCCTAACAGCTAACTATCTATTTTTATTTCAGACAGAGGTGGGAGTAGCATTTTTCTCCTTTGAAAAATGTTTTCAGTAGAAGTAACTGCTGCTATGACACACTTTGCAATAATAATTGCACATTAATTATAATGAAATCTCCACGGATATATAACATTCAGGTCCTACAGTGAAAACAGATGACTTGCAATTACTGTAACTCAAACGGCTAGAAAACCTGCATTAAGTGGTTTTAAAAAAAATAACCACAAGGTACTATATTTTCCTTTACAGTCTTTAATGAGGTATAATAATACCTAACTTATAAATCACAAGAGCACATGGGGACATCGCTGAAAATCAAAGACAGTGGATTTTCCAGTGGGTGACATTTTTGATGCAAGATAAGGCCAAATGAGGATCCCATCCTTTGCAAACTGATCATATGCATGTACATTGCAACTCCACCTCCAGACTACCCAAACTAGGCTCCCACAAATTCCTATGTGCAGTCTGTGTAAAAGTGTGCACAATCTTTTGGTGCGTGTACTTTTTATGCATGCCTACCCATAGGGCCACTTTTACCTATGGGGCCCAGCTGTCCACAGGTAAATTTAGCCCAAGTGCAGGCTACAGAAATGTATCAGTTTTGCATGGTCTTTCTCAATTCCCTCCACGGGACCACAGCACTATGTCTGCATTTTTGATTCAGTGCGGCTGCGATGCTCAACAACGTCGGCAATCAGTGAAGTGGCTCACCACACAATTACTCCACTTCCATTTCTGCACCAGGCAGGCTGTGTGTGTTTGCCCAGGCACGGTCCTCCCCAAATCACGCTGCCTAGTACTGCTTGCAGGTCTGAGTCAGGCTGCTAAAGGAGCACACAGCTGCAGATGGGGCCTAGGTCATTTCCGGTGACGTGCCTGTCGTCAAGCAATTCAGAGGCACACTGCACTAGGGTGGGTATGACCAGTGAAGCACCCGGCAAGGGTTGCACGCGGTGGACACTGGCCTGAAGCATTTCATGTGCCATGGGGTGTGTGGCATTCTGACGTGGCACAGTAGGCATTGCACTGGTAACACTATGCACAATACAGCATTCAGCAGCAGTCTGTAGAGTGTGCAGACAGAGAAACACAAAGGGCAGGAGACGTCGGATGAGATAAAACTTCTTTATTGTAAAGGGACCCCAACGCGTTTCGGCAACGCCTTCCTCAGGGGGAGTATCTCCAATTATCTCTTAATTGGCAAACAGAATAAATAAATAATTAGAATGACAATAAAAAATGTATGATTAGAATAATAATAATTAAAAAGTATAAAACAGTAAAACAATAAAACACCTGGCATGTTATATAGTGCAAATAGACATACAAACATGTAGCATGGGAAATATTGAAATAAATATCACTAGAACATACAAATACCATATGATAAACATATAAATAAATAATTAATTACATAAAAATTATTATTATTGTATAAAAGAACTTATGAGACACAACAGAACAAACGCAGGGCTGAGCGACCATGGATAAAAACCGACAATGGGTATCTCAGAAATGACAAGGTAGAGCTAAAAAAAGGCCAATTTGAGGACATACAGTGAGAAACTTCACAATACAAGGAAAAACATCAGGGGACATGAATATTTATATCAATAAATCAATATTAAAAACGAATTATAAAAGTCATAATATGATAATATTAAAAACACAACAAAAGTGGACATAAATGATAATTAATCATGACAATAAATAAACATTAAAAGCAATAAAGGTCATAATATGAAACTTAAATGAATATTCAAAACAATGGATAATGAAAGTCATATTGTGAGTGTAATAAACAATAAAAAATGACCAACTGCATTAATAACAAATAAAAACCCATTTAGGGATTCATAATCATGTATAAAACTCAAGAGAAAACAAGTGCCTTGTATTATGAACATTAAAAACAATAAATAATAAAAGTGAAGCTTAAATAATGAAAGTAATATTATGATTGTGATAAACAATAAAAATGAAAATGAACAGCTCTATTAATAACAAATAAAAACTCATTTGGGGATTCCTAACTATGTGTCTAACTCAAGGAGAGACAAATACATTGTATTATAAATATAACCTAAAAACAGGGGGAATGTCTGTTGGGCATGAGTGGACATCTACTGCGCTGAAAAAAATTTTTTTGGAAAACTTTAGATAATCAATGTAATATGTAATATAAAAAGGCTTTAAAAATATGCCCCATAAGAGATAAATAACGGTGAATAAGAATACAAAACAGCTGTGTAAGAGTAGATAAAAACAATGTCTCAAAACAAAGTGGAACGGCACTAAAAAGCGGGCACACCAGTGAGCCTGGAAAAAAAGATAAAAAAAAGGAGAGAAACGCTTTAAGTATAAATAATGATAAAACAAAAACGTTGTTAAAAAATGCATAATTAAAAAATGCATTAAGAAGAATGTATAAAAATGAAATTGTTGCAGTATGGACCGTAAAAGACCAGCGCTAGTTTAGAGCCTGACTGAATGACGAGAACACGGGCAGTACAAGTACTTCATCAGAATGAATACATTAAAAAGACAAACTTCAAGGCTTGAAAAATTGACACCTAAACAAACATTGTATATGTAAACAGCTACAGTGTGAAAATAAAGAAGATTGTTACAATTCGCGAAGAAGACAAAAAATGGTAAGCATTGGGAATATAAGCTGTGTAAAAGTGGATAAAAACAATATCTCAAAACGAGGTTGACCGGTACTAAAAAACAGGTTTGTAAAAGAAAAAACCCTAGTGAGCCTGTGAAGGTGATAAAAATCGCTTAGGGTAAAAGCAAAACTAAACCGTTGTTAAAAATTGCATGATTAAAAGAGTGCATTTAAGAAAAATGTGTAATAATAAAAATATATTCCAATGTGGATCATAAGGAGACGGTCAAAGCAGCAGCGCTAGGTGAGAATATATATAGCCTGACTGATTAGAGTGAACACGGGCAGTTCTAATACTTCTACAGAATGAAAACGTTTAAAGCCAGGCTTCAAGGCTAGGAGAAGTGACACCTGAACAAACATTGTGTGTGTAACAGTTAGGGTATGAAGTAAAGAAGAATGTTTTAGTTAATGCAGATCCCAGGAAATGGTGGACATTGAGTGTGTCGGAAATCAAATTGTGTGTGCATTGTACCATCTCACAACGTATCAAAAGATATTGTGTACCCTGCATAGCGAGCGGTTGTGAAACAGAGAAAATATTATTGTGCTTAGAACTGCACACTGATACGCTCATAAAACATATCACACTTACCTAGATGTTCGTATCGGGTATACGTGTAGGGAGAAACGTTGTTTTAACTCAATTAGGAATGTTTGGGCACTGCAACGAAACCCGAAAAGATCAGATGGATAAAACAAATAACTGAATACAACAAGAGGCCTCACTATGTATAATAAAGAAGGAAAGCTTTGTATATTGTAAAATACAAATATGAGAAAGGAATAAACGCTATTTACAAAATATACGTTGGACAATAACAGAATAAAGGGCATAATGCTGAAAAAACAACTGAAGCTAACATGATCCGCTAAGATGGGTTGTAGGTGAAAGAAATTTTGGACAGACAACCAACCTGAAAGTACAGCTCCGTCGATGAGACTAATGCACAACCAGCACTGTACCCAAATGGAAAGGGGATAAGCCAGATCAGACTCATTTATAAGACGCCGGTTTTCCCGCCAAACAAAAGTAACCCGATATCGTGGGAGGGGTTGAGAGTAACCAGCTGTAATACCATAGCCTGATGTTTCTAATGAAGTGAGCAGCTCTGTAGAAAACTAAACGGCTTGTGATTGCAAATGATGACATGTATATAAATCTGGCCATAAGAGCTAAAAGGCTAAAATTGTGTATATGAAGTGCATACTGGATCTGACTAGTTAAAAGTATAGTGACCAAGAACATAAAATATAAAACTAATGGTAATGGCTAATGGAATCCATACAAAACAATCTTAAGTAACTCCAAATGGAACCATGTGTGTAGAGACATATTGCAACTGGCCTTTGGACACATCTAAAAATTTTTTTTTTTTTAAATTTTTTGGCAAAAAGGGTGGGGGGGGGGGGGAGAAGAAAGAAAATTATCCCAAAAAAACTGTTAGATCTGCCTCTTGATTTAAACCATGTGGTTCTAGGGTGTTGAACTCATAAATAAAACGTTGTTCAAACTTAAGCAGAGTTTGATCAATGTTACCGCCTCTCCAATGTGGAATAACTGTTTTAATAACAACAAATTTAATGTCACTTATAGTGTGCTCCCAGAAAAGAAGCTATCCGACCATGGAGGTGGGGGTGGATGCTCCCCTAAATGACCAGAATCACCTAAATGTGTGTGCATGTGTTTTTTTTTTCTTTTGTGATGGGGGGTGGGGGTGAGGGGGGGAGGTAGTATTTTTTAATTGCAAGTCATCTGTTTTCACTTAGGACCTGAATGTTATATATCTGTGGAGATTGCATGGTGCTGCATCGCTCAAAAGCTTGAGTCTGTTCCTTACACAGGGCTACGGCTAATTTGAGAAAAATTAAAGGAGTCTTATCCTCAAACATTTGCCCAGGGCCCCATAACTAGTTAAAGAAACCTGTATACTGTGGTACCGCAGAGCCTATTCATGGAGAAAAAAGGGTTTTAAATCCTGAAAAAAGATTTTATCATCAGCTGCAATATTATGAGGAGCCCAATAGAGGGAGCAGGAGTGACCTTCCAAGGCCCAGAGAACTGCACCTCAGAGCTGATGAGGTAATGCAACCTAACAGCCAATGGAGAAAAGGGGGAGTTCCCCTGAAGAAAGGCTGGGAACTTGAAAAGGAGGAACTAGGACAAGTTAGAGAGAGACCAGGGAGAGGGAGACCAGGGAGAGAGAGACCAAGGGGAGGCATACCAAGGAAGGCCTACCAAAAGGAGGCATACCAAGAAGAGGCTTATCAAGGAAAAGCAGACCACGGAGAGTCACACCACAGAGAGCTTCTGGAAAGGAACCAAGAAGGAGAGCACCATAAGGAGTGTCCAGAGCACCAGAGAGGAAGGAGTTCCTGGCAGGAGGGCATAGTGAATCCGAGGCCACAGAGTTCCAGGAGTCCTTGGTTGAGAGGTACTGGAAAGAAAGGCACAAGGGGAGAAATAAACCCCAGAGTTTGGTGTGAAGAACCGGCAGCAGTAAATGCAAGACACAGTAAGCATTATTTGAGCCAGGAGGAAGTCTTTGCTGCAAATGGTAATATTCCTTATTCAAATGGTAAAAGGTGTGAATGTGAGAGAGTGGTGACTCTGCATGAAGGCCAGCTGGAGTGTGAAAAGCCTATTGCTCAAGACAGGCTGAACTACAGCGGGACCAGGCCATGGGACTCAACTAAACAAGGTAAAATACCTTTTTATTCTGATAAGCAATATAAGTTAAGAAGACAGGAAACACAAGATACTGGAGTATATCCTCCCTATCAAACTGTTGGTGAAACAAGGCACAAGCCCTTGGTAAAAAGACTGTATAACATAAGGCAGCCTGCAAGGGGAAGTAACTGCCATAACAAACACTCACATGGGCGCGGCCCTGACTTGAATGCTGAACATTGGAAGCTAGTAAATGTGTTATATGAGAAACCTCAGTACGCTCCTCAAGAGTTTACTGACACTGATTCACAGCTGTCTGATACTCAGCCCATGCAGGTGGAATTCAACGAAGACCCACCTGAAACCCCGATGGACTGTAGCTACTGTCAGGCTGGTATCCTAATGTCTGTGCATGAAACATAAAACAGTGAACAGTAGCGAATGCCTGTAAAGTTTGTTTATGCCAAGTACTGTGAAGCAACAGTTAAACAAAGCAAGTGTGAATATATTTTCTTTTTGTTGCCTGAAGCAAGGTTTCTTTCAGTTGGTTGAAGTAGTCTCCCATAACTTGAACCATTGTGCTTAAAGGGAAATAAAGCCTTATTTTCCCTACATTCTGGCTAGTGTGTTCTCTTGAACTTTGGCCCCCGGTAGGTCCTGGGAACATTACCAAGACCTCTTACAGAAGGACCAAATTCAAAATATATAAAAAACTCTCATGTCCATCTGACCTGCCCATACCAACCATGGCCTCTGGGGCGGCAGCATGACAATACCCACATGGAAAACATGCTTTACAGGAGAAACTCCTGTCTAAAATTGCCCGAAATGTCATGCTTCAGTAGTATGATCTTTTACACGCAAAAAAATAAACAATAGGAGTTTAGGGATCACAGCTTCAGGAACCTGTTGCAAAACTGTGCTGATTGTTGCTAGAAGAGCAATGATGCTTTGGAATCTCTAGACCAGTGGGATTTTGGCTGATTCAGAAGAGTATACGTGAGTCCCTTGAATACTTGCCCATCGGACAGGAGACAGAAAAGCTTTTTTCCATAAGGGAAAGCATTTATTTGACCCCCAACTTTTTTTTTTGAAAGGAATCAGATTCATAGCAATAGAAAGCATCTATCTCAGGGATGACCTTGCCAAAATTCATCCCCAGAACCATAAGAAAGTGATCAGAGAAAGTGGTGAGAAACAAGATCATGAACTCGAGTCTTAGGAAATGAAACCTGTAGACATTTGGAAAATCTGAGAGTTCTCTGCCCCCATGGCTGCTGGTGGGGCATGGTGATACAATATTGTGTTTCCAACCGTGAGGATCAGCTTGCTCTTCACTACTGAAAATACAATATTGCAGCACCACACCCTAGTGGCGGCAATGCATTCAGAGCACTCCCTCGCAGCTGAGTCAGAATGTTGTTTGCCAGAACTGGTGACTAGCTTTTGGCCAATAAGATCTCTACTTCCTAGACAATCAGAACGTGATTGGCCAGGTTGCCTGCTGGTCCAGGGGCCTGCGTCACCCAGTCTGGATGAGAATCCTGCTGCAAACAGGGAGAGGCATCTCATTCAGCTGAAACCTGTCCTAAGTGGAGCTCCAAGAGACCGGTAGTCAATCATAAAAAGCTTGTGAAATATAATTGTTAAGCAAAGATAAGCGGGTAACTCATGGACTTCACAAATAAGTCTACAAAACTTGAATACTTCTTGTTAATTTTTAACATACTCAGATACCATAGCAGGATGGTCTGTGTTAGACTATCTGGAAAACAATGAAAATGATGGCAGATAAAAGACCATACTGCCTATCCAGTCTGCCCATCCACATCAGTTGCTTCATTCTGCAATTCTTTCCTCTTCCTCAGAGATCATCTGTGCTTGTCCCATGCTTTCTAGTATTCACGTGGAGGCCTATTCCAATCAGGCCATCCATCCCCTGTATGTCCAGGCAGAAGGGGGCCATCCAAAGTTAGACCCGATTCTGATCCCATGGCCCCCACAGGATCAGAATTGGGTCTTGCACCTGGATGTGCAGGCTGAGACCAGATTCTGCCTGGCTGTATGTCTTAGCGACTGCCCGTGTAGCGGAGTCAGGCAAATGAAAGGAGCCGCAGAGCCATGGTGTCCCATCACCGTGGCACTATGACTCCATTCAGGAGCCATGAATGCCAGCTGCTGCAAATAAACTCCTTTCCCCACAGCCGGACCCTCGATCCAGCCTCTCATGGCCAGGGTCCAGCTGTGGGGAATTTCATCCACCTCTGCCTCAACAGTCCACATTGGCCTCTGAAGAAACACCATGTCCAGGGGGACTTATTCCATCTCTGAGTTGGAATAAGTTCTCCATCTAGCTCCGAGGCCCTGGACATAGAGGGCCAACCTCCAAATTGGCCCTGTACATTCAGGGTCACAGCTCGCCCATGCCACACCCTTGTTCTGCCTCCAGAACGCCCCCTCCCACCCTCATCTAGACTTCCCCGTACAAACCCCCTGTTCATGCAGGGAGGCTTTTGCAGAGGCCTGCAGGGGAGCGAATAGCCGGGATGGACATCCTAACGGGACGTCCATCCCCACTATTCACGGGATGGAATGGTCCCCATACTGTCTTTATCTCCACCACCTCCAATGGGAGGCTGTTCCATGCATCTACCACCTTTTCAGCAAAGAAAGATTTCTTTGGATTACTCCTGAGTTTACTCCTTTCACCCTTATCCCATAACCCCTTGTTTCAGAGCCTGCATCTTGTGCATTTATACCTTGGAGGTATTTAAATGCCTCTCCTTCATCCCACTTTTCCTCTGAAGTAAACATATTTAGATCTTTAGGTTTGCTCCCATTATGGATTTATGATGCCTACTGATCATTTTAGTAAGCCAATCTCTGGAATGACGTCATCACGTTTATACTGTATCCTTTTGAAGAATGCAACAGTACTCCAAAGAAGGTCTCACCAGAGACTTATTATGCAGAGACAATATTGTCTTTTCCTGCTGGCTATTTCTCTCCTTATTTATTTAGATTTAGCTCATGCCTTTTCAGTACTAATTCAAGGGGACGGTCCATCCATCTGTCTGTCTGCCTGCCCATACTTATAGGCTTGTTTACATTTGCTTACACAAACCTATTTGTACCAACAGAGGCAGGAGAAGACTGGAGCAGACAGCTAGGTGGCAGGAAAATCAGACTCTGCCACCAGAAATGGGCAGACTGAACAAGTCCAGTGGCATTCATTGTGTCAACTGGGAATCCAACACCTACCAACAGATGAAAATAGGAGCCACACAGCCATGGCAAATGATGTACTGTCTGCTGGTACAGACCCAACCCTTGCTGGAAGAAAGGGATGCAAGCTGTGGCCATGGCAAAACAACTCCACAGTCTGTCAGTGGGAACCCAACCTGCTGGGAGAAGAAGAAAAGGAGAGGGAAATGGGTGATGGATAAAGGGGATAGGGAGAGAAGAAAAAGAGTACAAGGGAGAGGAGGTAGGAGAAAGGGAAGAAGGGACTAGAAGAGTGCAAATACAAGGGGGATAGAAGAGAGGTGAGAGTGCAAAGGGGTGAGAGATTGAGGAAGTGAGTTCAAGGGGGCAGGGGATGATGCAAGAAGGGAGAAAATAAGAACATAAGATAAGCCATACTGGGTCAAACCAAGGTCCATCAAGCCCAGTATCCTGTTTCCAACAGTGGCCAATCTAGGTCATACGTACCTTGCAGTATCCCCAAAAGACACAGGTTCCACAGTGCTTGTATTGGGTCAAGCAGTGATATCCTGGGTCCCTTTTTAATAATGGTTTATGGACTTTTCCTCCAGGAACTTGTCCAAACCTTTTTTAAACCCAGCTACACTAACGGCTTTTACTACATCCTCCGGTAACATATTCCAGAGTTTGATTACATGTTGAGTGAAAAAATATTTTCTCTTATTTATCTTGAATAGTTAATCCTGTAGCTTCATTGCATGTCCCCTAGTCTTTCTATATTCTGATGATGTAAACAATCGATCTATATTTATCCGTTCCACTCCTTTCATTAATTTATAGACTTCTATCATATCTCCCCTCAGCTGTCTCTTTTCCAGGTTAAAGAGCCCTATCCTTTTTAGCCTTTCTTCATAGGGGTATCCTTCCATCCCCTTTACCATTTTGGTGGCTCTTCTCTGAACCTTTTCTAATAACGCTACATCCTTTTTAAGATACAGCGACCAGAATTGCACACAATATTCAAGGTGCGGTCTCACCATGGAACGATACAGAGGCATTATAATATCCTCAAGACTGAACACAATTTGGGATAGCTATCCAGAGGGTCGCCATGAGTCGACTCCGACTCGACGGCACTTAACAACAACATAATATCCTTTGTTTTATTTTCCATTCCTTTCCTTATGATACCTAGCATTCTATTTGCTCTCTTGGCCGCCGCTGCACACTGGGCAGAGGGTTTTAACATGTTATCCACAATGACGCCTAAATCTTTTTCCTGGGTGGTGGTTCCTAATGTGGAACCTTGCATCGTGTAACCATAGTTTGGGTTGTTCTTCCCTAGGTGCATAACTTTGCACTTGTCCACATTAAATTTCATGTGCCATTTTGATGCCCAGTCTTCCAATTTACCAAGATCCTCTTGAAAATTTCCACAATCCTCATGGGTTTTAACAACTTTAAATAGTTTTGTGTCATCTGCAAATTTGATAACCTCACTCGTTATTCCCTTTTTCAGGTCATTTATGAATATGTCAAAAAGCAGTGGACCCAGCACAGATCCCTGGTGTACTCCACTATTCACCTTTCTCCATTGGGAAAATTGGCCATTTAGCCCTACCCTCTGCTTTCTATCTTTCAACCAGTTCCTGATCCACAGGAGGGGACACTCACATCCCTAGCTCTATACCCTCACACATCTCTGTACTCAGACATGTTCTTACTCCCACATCCTCTATATAAATTCCATTCCCCTCTACCCCTCACCCCCAGTATTCCACACACATCCCCACATTCCCATACCCAACACATATGCCTACAGATACACACCCACACCCTCAAGACATACACAAAAT
Organism: Ichthyophis bannanicus; assembly: GCA_033557465.1. Lineage (NCBI taxonomy): Eukaryota > Metazoa > Chordata > Amphibia > Gymnophiona > Ichthyophiidae > Ichthyophis > Ichthyophis bannanicus. The sequence continues at coordinate 487,236,279 of CM066037.1, forward strand.
ACATACAGGCTACCACTCACCCACACCCTCCAAAGAGCCCCCAACCACTCACACAGCCATACAGTCCATGTCATCCTACTGTGACACACTTTACCATGTCTGTTCTGTCAGGGTCCCTGACATCGATACCCCTGAGTTTGCAAATGGAGAAAGGGGAAATGCACCACTGTGTCACGCTACAAGTGTGCACGTTTCAGCATGTTTAAGCTCTCCTTCTTTCTTCACCATTCCTACTGTTATGAATCCAAGTGTATCAAAGTTTGAGCAATGACATCACATCTGCTTACTTCCCTTTGCAATGTACAAGCTGCACATAATTTTTGTTTTGCATAATAATAAACTATTTTGCCAAGATTTGTTCTATTAGCAAAAAATATAATCTTCATTCATGTAGAGCTACTGGTAACAAAAACTAGCTAGCACAAGAATCCCCAGCTGAATTCACAGTAGGGCTTATGGAATTGAATAGTATGAAAATAACTACTTAATGTCTCACTGAATTATAGATTTTAGAAAACCGTTTAATAGGGAAAAATACTTAAGGCAGCTTCCATTGAATTTTTCAAATAAGAATGAAAGAGCAGGGAGTTGTGCAAAACAGACTACGTATGAATTATAGCTTTATAAGCCATACTTAAACTATAATTTTTCTATAAAACACCTGTAGTTATCACTCTAAATAGCACATTAGTTTACATTACAATCTTAGTCTGAAAACTGCAAAGATAGGTTAGTCTGGGCACAAATGTTTTTTGTTTATCCCTGTAATATCAGCACTAAACTTGGTCATTCTCACCTTTTTTTGTCCAGTGAACTACATTTCTCAATGTGTCATTGTTTATTATAAAGACCTCGAGCTGTAGAAACTGTAAGAAAGCATGAAAAAGTGAATTGGGCTGAGCTCATGTCTTTCTCAGAAGTTCAAGGCAAATTACAATCAGATATTGTAAGTATACTTCTGTAGCCATAGGGTTTACAATCTAAGTTTGTACCTGAGGCAGTAGAGGGTTAAGTCGCTTGTCCAAGATCACAATGAGCCACAGTGGGATTTAAGCTTGATTTCTCTGGCTTTCACTCCGCTGCTCTAGCTATTAGTCTACTCCTTCAGTGAATTTCAATATGCAAAGTCGAATTGCTGAGACAATAATCTGCTTCTTTGAGATACAGCGGGTTCGATACAGCAATGTAACATTTATTTTTAAATGCTGCTTATCAAGTTTACAATAATAAATACAAGTATGCATTTGGTATAGAAAAACAATAATCCAAAAAGTAATACATAAACTAGACTGGCAGATGTGATGCTCCTTGTCAGTGGAGAGTACCCAGGAGCGGCGAGTGGACAAGGTCCTCAGATTAGTTCTTCACTGACCAGTAGCAACTTTGGTCAGGGTAAAGTTGGATGGGGTCTTTTGCCTGTGTGATACGCGATGGCCTAGCATGTAGCAGAGCTAGGTCTGAAGCCCTTTTTCTCCTGCTTTAAAATGTTATTGCTGATTTTGGAAACTTACAGAATGCTGTTAGCTGTTAAAAAGAAATACTGTTCTATTCTGGTTTGATAACATGTTCTGCTCTCCTGGAGATAAGAGAATTAAAACTTTCTTGTTTATTGTTTAGGTAAGCCAGATGTCTGTTTCAGTAGAATGCCGCGCCACTGTATCTTTGCTAGATGTGCACTGACCTCGTAATTAGGATGAAAATATAGCAGAGAAGCTGAACAGTGTAAGAATATTTTGTCTAGCATTATGAAGATTGTTTAGTGTTTTGAGCCAGGGCTAGAGATACATCTTAGCCTTGCTTTGTTTGGCCTTGCTTTGTTTTGCTTTTGATGAGAATGCTTCTGATATGCCTTCCACTATCTTTGCAAGCTAACTGACCTTGCAAGAGTAGCAAAATATACTGTATACTTTAGCAGTAGTATTATGTTTAGTGTTATGTCTACCAAGACCAGGACCAATGAGAAGTTTTGCCTGTATTAGACTGGAGAAGAAAGGTATATAAACTGTCATTTTTCTGAGCTCGGGGCTCAGACATTTTGTATGCCAGTGCTGAGACTGTATATACAATAAAAGGGAGTTGAATCCTCGTCCATTGACTCCGGGTATTATTGGGGTTGCGGGCCCTTCGCTATTACACCTGTAGTAGCCACTTTCTTTTCAGCTTGAGTGTTCTGGTGCTGGAGACCATCATGAATTAGCTGGCCAATGCCCAGGGTCCAGAGTGGGCAGCCAGAAGCCAGAAAAACCCAGAAAGAGGATGGAGATCACAGGCATGCAGGAACTGATCATGAAAACTTTGAAAAGAAGCAAAGCCAGGACACAGCAAAATCTTGGGACAAAGTCAGGAAAGCCTCTGTGGAGAAGACTCAGAAAAGCAGCAAGGAGCCAAAGCACTAGGTGTAGGTTTGTCAACTGGCTCCAGATTTGCCTGACAGGTTGGATCCAGTCCCAGGTTTACCCCCCATTACATGCAAGGACTTGTAGTTCTGTTTTCTCTATTGCATTCCATAAAAGAGGCAAAACTACAAGTCCCTGAATGCAGTGGGGTAAACCCAGAACTGGATCCAACCTGTTAGGTGAATCTAGCGCCAGTTGGCAACCCTAGGTGATACCAGAATGATTCAGACCAGGCTTTGTCAAAGAGATCCTAGAGCTGGTTTATATACAGTGGCTGGGCAAGAACAAGATGGCTCCCGAAAGGAAGAAGCAGGCGTAGAGTGGGCTAAGGCAGCCAGTCAGCAGATTGGAAGCTTCAAGTACATATTCCTTGTAGAAAGCCAAACTTTATCACCTATGTTGCCTGTCTGCAAATTTCTTTTGTTGTGCCATTGCTTTTTCCAGATTGAGGTTATTATTATTAATAAAGACTTATAAAGCGCCGCAACATACGAAGCGCTGTACAAACATAGAAGAGAGACAGTCCTTGCTCATCAGAGCTCACAATCTAATAAGACAGAAAACAAAATAAGTTACATAATACAAATAACAAAAATCTACAGGACAAAGTCAACAAATGTTGATAGAGAGCTCAAGATAGGGTAAGACAGGAATGGAAAGCAATAGTGAAGAGGTGGGATTTTAGTCTGGACTTGAAAATGGCCAGGGAGGACGCCTGGCGCACAGAGATAGGAAGACTATTCCAAGCAAAGGGTGCTGCTAGTTGGAAGGAGCGAAGTCTGGAATTGGCAGTACGAGTAAAAGGCACAGATAAACGAAGACTGTTAGAGGAGCGAAGCAACCGAGAGGGGGTATAAGGAGAGACGAGGGATGAAAGGTACTGGGGGGCAGAAGAGTGAATACATTTATAGGTCAGGAGGAGAAGTTTAAATTGGATACGGAGATGGATGGGAAGCCAATGAAGCGAAATGAGGAGAGGAGTGATGTGGGAAAAACGAGACTGGTGGAAAATGAGTCGAGCAGCGGAGTGTTGAATTGACTGAAGAGGAAAGAGGTGGCTTGCAGGGAGGCCAGCAAGGAGAACGTTACAATAATCAAGACGGGAGGTGATTAAGGAGTGGACAATCAATTTAGTGGTGTCAAAAGAGAGGAAGGGGTGAATTTTAGAAATATTGTATAGAAAGAAACAAGTTTTAGCAATGAGCTGGATATGTGAAGAGAAAGAGAGAGAGGAATTGAAGATAACACCAAGGTTACGTGCTGAAGAAACAGGGAGGAGTACAGAGTTATCAACAGAGAGAGAGAAAGTGGAAAGAGGAGGGGAAGTATTCGGGGGAAAGATAAGAAGCTCAGTTTTGGCCATGTTCAGTTTTAAGCGGCAGTGGGACATCCAGGCAGCAATGTCAGAGAGGCAGAGTGAGATCTTAGACTGGATATCAGGAGAGATAACAGGTGCAGAAAGATAGATTTGAGAGTCGTCGGCATAGAGGTGATAGTGAAAGCCATGAGAAGAGATAAGGGTGCCAAGGGATTGGGTATAGAGGGAGAGGAGGAGTGGACCTAAGACGGAACACTGAGGAACTCCTACAGGTAGTGGGTTTGAAGAGGAGGAGGAGCCATCGAAGCACACACTGAAAGAACGATGGGATAGATAGGAAGAGAACCAAGATAGTACAGAGTCTTTGAATCCAAGTGAGGATAGGGTGATAAGAAGGTGGTTATGGTCAACAGTGTCAAAGGCAGCAGAGAGATCAAGAAGAATGAGGATAGAGTAAAAGCCTTTGTACTTTACCAAGCACAAATCATTCGAGACCTTAGTAAGAGCAGTTTCAGTGGAGTGTAGGGGACGGAAGCCGGATTGTAAAGGATCCAAGAGGGTATGAGAGGAGAGGAAATCAAGACAACGGTGATAGACTGCATGCTCAAGTAGTTTAGAGACGAAAGGAAGGAGAAAGATGGGACGATAGTTAGAAGGACAAGTGTGATCAAGTGAAGGTTTTTTGAGGAGGGGGTTTTTGAGGAGGGGTGTGCCCAACATGCTTGAAAACAGAAGGGAAGGTTGCAGTGGGGAGAGAGAGGTAAGAATATGAGAAATAGAAGGGACGAGAGATGAAAAGATGGAGCTAAGGAGGTGGGTGGGGAAGGGGTCAGAAGAGCAGGTAGTAGGTTTGGAGGAAGAGAGAAGGAGCAACGTTTCCTCATCAGAGACCATAGGGAAAGAAGAAAGGGTGACAGAGGATTGGGGAGGGGAGAAATGGGAAATAGGGGGAGAAGAGAGGGAGGAGGGGAACTGGAGGGTGATTGTGTGGATTTTGTCATGGAAGTAGTTAGCCAAGGTTTGGGCAGAAAGGGAGGGAGGAATCAGGGGTGGAGGCACACTGAGGTTCACCTACTTCCATGTGTTCTGCAGCGGTTGAACAAAGTCATTGGTCGCAGGGGCTTAAAGAGGGAGGGCAAATGGGATGCTTGCCTTGGATGGCAAAGAAGGGTGAGATACCTGTAGACACATTCACATGATGGTTATGGGCAAACTTGGCCCAAAGAAACAGGTCTACCCAATCATCCTGGTAATATGCAACAAAACACCAAAGAGATTGCTCCAGATCTTTATTGACTCTTTCTGATAGACTGTTACTATCAGGATGATATCTAGAGGAAAATTGAAGAGTGATATTCATTTTCTTGCAGAAGACCTTCCAGAATCTGGTAACAAATTGAGGACCTTGATCAGGTACAATAGAGATTGGGATACTGTTTAATAGGGAAACAATCTCTTGGCAATCTCGACAAAGATGAGTGCCAGGTGGGAAGCAGAGGGCAACTTGGCAATAGGAACAAAATGCACTGTACGAGAAAACCAATCAACCACAATCACGATTGTTGTACTGGTATTTAAAGGTGGGAGATTGGTTATATAGTCTATGGAAAGATGAGACCATGGCTTTTATAGCACAAGACAAGGCTCTAAGAGGCTACATTTATTTATTTAAGTGCCTTTATAGCTCACTCATCAACATTTGCTGGGCAGTTCACAAGTGTGCATTATCATGACATACAACAGCACATAAGATAAAGAGTCATTACTGCCAGAAAATAAAGTAAATATGAGGCAGAAAAAGTAAGACTTCGGACCTCCAAAAATCCAAATAGTATAAAGATATTATGAATAGCTTGGGGGGGGGGGGGGTGGAGCAAGTTCCATCGTGTAGGATAGGCAATAGAAAATATTCTGGACCTCAATTCCTCCTAGTGAACCTCCAATCTATTAGGTACAATAGTAATCGCTGTGAACTGAATCACAATGTCTTACTGGGGATACAGGGAGACAGCAAGGACCAAAGGTCAATTGACATAACTCTGTGCACAGCTTTAGAGATACAGCATAGAGATTTGACCTGTATCTGGTATGTCATTGGCAAACAGTGGAGCTCCTGAAGAACTGGTATGATATGGCTGCATTTTGTGTCAATTGGAGAGGTTTCAGTGCAGACTGTGGCAAGCCTAAATTGCATTGCAATAGTTTAGCTGATGTATAACGAGAGCCTGAACCATTGCCTGGAATTCAGAAGATTCCAAATAAAAACAAAGCTTGTGGATGGAATCCAACTTAATAAAGACTTCACAGACTACCTTTTTAATTTGATCAAAGAAAGAAAATTTTGCATCCAATAGGCACCTAAGTATCAAACCTTTTCCCAGACTGGGCTAGTGTGAGAACCCAGTGAAAGGACCCGGGGGAAGAACATATGATCCACCCCTAAAACCTACCAATGTTTTCATCTTATTGTAGTTGATTTGTAACCCATTATCAGTTAGCCATTGCACGATTAAAGGGAACCGCTGTACAGTCTGCAAGAACCCTAAATGGTCACCAAGGTGGAATTTCTCATAAATTAAGACATCATCAGCATACAAATGGAATTCTAGCCCAAGTGCCATAATAATTTGCAAAAAAAGGTCAGATAAAGCTTAAACAATGTTGCAGAGAGAGACGATCCTTGTGGTACCTCTTGCTGTATGGCAGTGGTCCCCAACCCAGTCCTATGGGGCCCACCGGCCAGTCAGGTTTTCGGGATATCCCTAATGACTATGCATGAGATATATATGCATTAGAGATATCCTGCCAACCTGACTGGTTTGTGGCCCTCCAGGGCTGGATTTGGAGACCCCTGCCTTACACCTCTGTCATTTAAGATTGTGAGTGGGCAAGGTACAGATGTCCTAGACATCGAAAGGGTATATAGAATGTGTCACATTCCTCCTCGATTCTCACCACCACCAAAATGTTGTCTAATAGACAATTTTTTGGTGGTGGTGAGAAGTGAGGAGGACTGTGACAAATTCTATCTAACCTTTTTGATGTCTTGGACATCTGCACCTTGCCCACTCACAATCTTAAATGACAGAGGTGTAAGGCAGGGGTCTCCAAATGAGATGAGAGAGAATCGGGGAATGTGGGAAGTTAAGTCAGTAGAGAAGAACAAGATATTGTTAAGGTAGACTACCACATATTGCGAAAGAATGTCTTGCAAGACTAAGGCATGGAAGACTGCTGGGGCATTACAAAGGCCAAATGGCATCACTGTGTACTCATAATGGCCACCTCATGTACTGAAGACTGTTCTCCATTCAACTGTCTATTCTGAATACGAAGATCCAGCTTGGTGAATATTTTGCTACTTTGGAGCCTATTGAACATTTTGGAGATTAACGACAGGGGATATTTATCCTTTACAGTAATTTTATTAAGGCTTCAATAATTGATGCAGGGCCTGAGAGGAGTCTTGGAAGGATGGGCATAATCCCGTGCTACATTTTCTTAGATATTTTTTGACTTGTGCTTGGTTTCTGCTCGAATTAATGGATATCTACAATCATGAGGTGGCACTGTTCCAGGCTGTAGTTCAATAGCACAATCATATTCATGATGTTTAGGTAGAGTCTCAGTTTATTTCTTGTAAAAACATCAGCAAACAAGGGTATTCTGCTGGGAATCCCAGAGGCACCTCAATGGCAGAGGCTAGGAGCACCGGATCCATGGCTCTGGGTTCTGGAATGCAGGAATTGAAACAAGCAGGCAACCAGGAAATGATGTGTCCCTGTCATCAGATAATAAAAGGATCATGTGACTGAAACCATGGTAACCCCTTTATCTCAATAATCTCTGAGTGCCAGATACTCACCGATAAGTTCTAATCCAATTACGTAGTATGTACACCGCTTTGACTTGGAGATAAAGTGGTATAGAAACTTTGTTAAATAAATAATCCATAATAACTTCTTGCACATCTCCCTGGACCAGGGGCCTCCCATTAACTGCCACATTGGATATGGGCGAGACATTTGACTTCAGATGTATTCCATGCAATTGGATAAAATCATGATTGATGCCATTTCCAGTGACCCTGAAATTGACGAGGGCCAATGTCTCCACATTACCAGTGGACCAACTCAGAGTAATAGACTGAGAGGCATTGAGGTACTTGTTTCAGAGAGAAGATGCTCAGTGTTGGAACCTCAGATACTTTTCTACCAAATTTAAACCAAATCTGTCCATGGACATGGCTCTAGATTCATACTTTTGGGCTGATAGACAAATACAAGACCCAGAGAATCATGCAGATTTGCTTGAACTAATTTGACAAACCCTTGACCATCTTAGTGGTTCGTCAAACTTATTTGTGAACTTATTTTTAGAGGTTTTCTCAAATCTGCTGGATCATCTAAAATGAATTATTCCATAAGAATTTACACTCTAATATTTCATCACAGCTGTCATGGCTATATAGATGCATTTCATTAAGAGTTTCTACCTGAAAGTAGATTTTTTACACATTCAAGGCTCTGTGTTTGTTATTATGTCTGTGTGGAGTTTCTTGAACTGATTGGGGTGCTGAATACTGGAAGGCCAGGTAAAACACGATAGGAAATGGTCTCTATTCTGGGAAACTGACTATACATATTAGCAATTCTGGATATTTTATTAAGCATCTAATCAACACTTTGCAAAGTAACATAAGGATATAAGGCACAGAAGAATCACAAAGGCAACGATCATTAGCGTTTCCTACCAACCCAGATATATGCAGTAATAAGAACATGTCCTTAGTAGGCACATATGGAATAATAAAACTATCTCTTATTTTTTCATAAGAAAGGGCCTACATTCTGAGATATAGTAGAGCTTTACCATATGTTGCCGCATGGTGATACTTTAATGAAGATTTTGTAGCTGTAAACCTGTTACCCAGTCGTAAGTGCACCTGTGGTGATTTTTATGCTTTATGACTCAACAGATGGGTGAAAAGAAATTATACATGTAGAATCTAGAATGTTTATCCGTCTGTCTGCAGAAAAATAATTCTGAAAATTTAGCAAGTTGAGATCAGATTTGGTTTGAGGAAAAAAAACAGGGAAAAGACATAGTGGACACGCAATTGAGTCAGCTGCATTTTAGAAGGACTATGTGCCTCGTTGGTGCATAGCCCTTTCCGCTACCTTCTAACCTGGATATTCAATGCCATGGCAACGGCAATGAATAGCCAGGAATTGCCGCACATGCCGGAAGCCTCCGAGGCTAAAGATAGGCAAAGGTTTTCCTAATGCATCTCTGAGAAAGGCAGTTCCAACTGATACAGCATAGAAACATATGGTTAGGGAATGCAAGATATAATGCAAGAATCAAAATTATAATAAAGGAATATTTTCATATAAATATATTGAAAAAATATTAAAAAAGGGACATTTTGGCTTTAAAGAAACAATTAGCACAAAACTATAACTTATACAGGGATTACTGAAATGGCAAGGAGCATATTGTACACTCACATCACATCTATCATTCTAATAACAGGGGCATTGCTGGCTGAGTATAGCGGCTTACCTTCAAATGAGCAGAAGTTCATTGCCTGCACTGTGCATCAGAAGGAACCCTATGCTAAAGTGAGCCATTAAAGAGTGGACCAGCACTACATGTATTAACACCATTTGGACATCTTAATGTACGTTTCTTGTTTGTTCAAACAGTGCTCCTTTTATATGTATAGATTAGATGTCTACTACTGGATATGAATATATGGTTTTCCTTTTTCTTCCCTTTTGACCCTTCCCCCTCCCCCTTCCCTTCCCTTCCCACCTCCTCCTTTTCTTCCTTCCCCTAGCCTGTTCTCCTTGTCCTTGTTCTCTCCCAAATTCCCCCTTTCCCTTTTCCCCCTCCTTCCCCTCTTCCCTGTCTCCCTCCTTTCTTCCTGCTTTTACTGTTCGTTAATTTCACATTTTTTTTATCTTTGTAGTGCCTTTTTGAAATATTTATTTTTTATCTTCATTCTGAGAGCTTCCACGGTTTACACAAGTCTGGTATGTTTATTTTTATCTGTATATGCTTCTTTTTTAAAATTATTTTTCAATTACATTCCAAAATGACAAGGAAAAAAAGAAGTACATTGTATAAAAAGTATAACACCACAGTTATTAAACAGTAGTCCACATCAAGGAGGTGCCAAATTAAACACAAACAAAACAATGAACCCAACTGTAACCCGTGATAAGTTCCACTAATAGTCAAAAGACTGGTATACAGTTAAACAATCTAGTCCTTACCCTTCAAAAATTCCAACAATTGTTCAACCTCAACAAAAACATATCTTTTACCATGAAAAATTATGTGGCATTTACAAGGAAATTTTAAATAAAACAGAGCTCCAAGAGCCAACACACATTGGCGAACCTCCAAAAAAGCCTTATGCCGCTTTTGTGTGGCTCTGGAGACATCTGGAAAAATTTGAATAAACTGGCCACAGAATTTCTCAGACTTTTTTTCAAGTAGTATATGCTTCTTGTGTGTATTTTATTCAATATATATTCTTTTAAATGTACTTTTATTTATTTAACAAACACTTATATACCGCACTTTCCCATGGATCAGGTGTGGTTTACAAAGAACAATGGTATGAACAGGTGAAACGGTTATTGATACCTATTCATCTTACATGGAACATCTGTGAACTTTATACAATGAACTTAGACCTTATTACATAGAACTAGAACTTATTACCAATGGTCTAACAACTGTGTGCATTACAACTTTTGCACAGAGCTTAGTAACTATGTACATCACAACAATTACATTGGACTTGGACTATGTACATTACAGGGCGTTTGGCAGTCTGGCCTTCTTATGTTCGCATTATTATTACAATGAGCGGAAAAACTGAATTAGTGTTTCTTTGGTTGCAATTTAAGTATATTAAGCTTTTTCTTTGTTTTAACAGTTATGTTGTTTTCCATTATCCTTTGCCGGTTTGGGTAACAGTGCTTGTCCGTACACCATAGTGTGTCGTAAATAGGTGTGTTTTTAGTTTTTTATGAAATTCCCTGATATCGGTTAGGTTTCTGATTTCTTCAGGTAGTGCATTCCAGAGGATTGGGGCCGAGTGTGAGAAGACCCTGTTGTTAGTGGATTTTTTGGTTTTTGTAAAGTCTTTCGGCATCATAATTTTGTTTGTATTACCTCTCCTTTGGGTGCTTTTTGGTGTTTCCTTGTTAATTAGCGTGCTCAGTACCGATGGTGCTAGGTCGTTTATTACTTTGAATGTTATTAGGATTTTGTATCTTATTTGGCAGTAGATTGGTAGCCAGTGGAGTTTAGCTAATATGGGTGTTATGTGTTCGATTGTGCGGACCTTCATGATGGTTCTGGCGGCTACATTTTGTGCCTGCTGAAGTCTTTTAGGGTTCTGTTTTGTTATTCCTTGGAGTACTGTATTCGCAAAGTCAAAGTGGCGTGTAATGATTGCTTGTATTATGCTCATGAAGTCATGTAGGTGAACCAGCGGGCATAGTTGTTTAAGTATCTTAAGTTTGTAGTGAATTTTTTTTGTTGTATTTTTGATGTGGGATTCCATACTGAGGTTCTTATCCAGAATCACTCCTAGATACTTCACCTCATTTTTTGTTTTGATCTTGTGGTTCTGTAGTGTAATAAATGTTGGAGGTATGTAGGATTGTTTTTTTGTCATGTATAGGATATCTGTTTTTGAGAAATTGATGCGTAAATTGTGTTCTTTCAGCCATATTGTAAGTTCGTTGAAGCACTCTGTTATTAATGGCATTGGTGGGTTAGGGATCCTGAATGGAAGGTATACCATTATATCATCCGCGTAGATACGGTAGTGGACGTGGAACCGTTTGAAGATGTTGCAGACTGGTTGGAGGTAAATATTAAAAAGAAGTGCCGAAAGGGCGGATCCTTGTGGGAGGCCTTGTTCCTGCTTGTATGTGTTAGATGTTTGGGTATTGATTCTTACTGTTTGGGTTCTGTTGTTTAAGTATGAGGTAAACCAGTTATGTACTGTTGAGTTTGTTCCTATTTGCCTGAGTCTTTTTAGCATTATTGTGTGGTTTACGCTGTAAAATGCTGCGGAGATGTCTAAAAATAGTAGAATGAACGCTTGTTTAGGGTCGTCAATTCCTCTTACAAGTGTGTTTAGTAGTACTGTAAGTAGCGTTTCTACTCCGTGGTAAGGGTGGAAGCCATATTGCTGTTCGTCAAGAGGGGCCGAGGTATCAATGTAATTTTGAATTTGGATTTGCATTACTTTTTCAATTAGTTTGGCCATAAAAGGTATGCTCGATATGGGTCTATAAGAGTTGGGTGAAGTTTTGTCGAGGTTGCCATTTTTAAGGATTGGGCGTATTTGTGCATGTTTAAGGGTTGGAGGTAAGTACCCTTGTTTTAGTGAAAGGTTAATCATAGGTAGTATGAATGAGGAGAGAATTTGTAGTGGTCTTTTTTATCCAGTTTACTGGACATGGGTCTAAATAGGATGTTGTTGTATTTAGGTTTGAGATTATGTTCTTGAGGGTGTCTTTGGATATCAGGTGGAAGTCTGACCAATTGTTTGGTCATAGTGTGCTTTTCTGAGTGACATTGGTGGGGGGCTTGCTGTTTTGTTTTGTTCATGTAGTAATGGGCTAGTGTCTGTGGTGATATATCGGTGATGATTTCGCTTGAGTTATATGTTTTGTTTGTTAGATTTTGTACAATGCTAAATAGTTCTCGTGGTCGGTTTATGGAATTAGCTAGTATGGCGGAGTGGTTTGCGCTTTCTGTTGCCTCCTTGTATATTTTAAGGGTGTCTAAGTAGTTCTCATAGTTTGTAGTGGATTTGGTTCTTCGCCATTTCTGCTCTATTTTTCGCAGATCTCTTTTCATTAATTTTAGTGTGGTGTTGAACCAGGGGGCATCTCTGCTTTTAGTCCTGATATTTTTATTGTTTTGAGATTTTGGTGTTATTTTGTGTGTTGCAGCATTGGCGATTATTTTGTGCCAACTTTCAACCGCTTCATCAAGGTCAGTTGGCGTGAGAGATAGATGAGGTATTATTTGGTCAAGAGATTCCTCCTCGTTGAATTTCTTGAATCTGTTGGTTAGGGACTGTTGTGGTCTGCTGGTTTGGGTAATGTCTGTGTAGGTGAGATTAAATTTTAGGAGGTGGTGGTCTGACCATGGAACTAGTGTACACTCCAGTGATGCAGTGTTGAATAGTTTATGGAGTGATCCCGGTAGGAAGATGAGATCTAGTGTTCCACCTTTGTTGTGAGTTTTTTTATTAATAATCTGGTGGAAGTCCATGTCGGCTATGGAGTCTAGGAAGGGAGTTGACTGTGTGTTGGGTAGCGAAGGGAGGTTAAAATCACCCATAAGTATTACTGGGTTTGTATCTGTAGATGAGCCCAGTAGTTCAATTAGGGAGTCCATGTTGTCTGACCTTTGTTCCGGTGGTCTGTATGCTAGACATATTCTGAAGTGACTGATTTTTAGGATAAGGGTGTCCATATTGTTGGTGTTGTCAGTAGTTAGTAGCCTTGCTTTTAGTGATTTTTTCGTTATGATGAGCACCCCTCCGCCTCTTTTCTGAGTTCTGTGAGTGTGAAAAATCTCATATTCTTTAGTCTTTAGTTGGTTCATGTAAACCAAATCAGTGTCTGAAAGTCAGGTTTCTGTTACACAAACTATGTCAGACTTTTGGTCATTGAGGAGGTCAGTAAAAATGGGGAGTTTATTTTTCATTGACCTTGCATTTATTAGGTAGCATGAAAGGGAGTTGTGTTTTTTGTGTAGGGTTGTGGGTTCATTTGAGATTCTGGGGTTAGTTTTATGTAGATTAGTCTTTGGGGATTTACTTTGGTGTTGTATCCCGTATTTAGTGGTGCAGAGCTGGCATCATTGCGGTTTAATCTTTGTATTATTGGGGTTGGTCTGTAGTATTTATTGTTTAGGCTATTGATCAGGGCAATTAAGGTTATGACTATGGAGCAGATGCTTATTCTAAAGTAAAAGGTTGTTGAGGGGGACATTTTTTCTGTCTTCAGGCTTGTTTAAGTGTATTTGTCTTGTCTTGTTTGCCTGGGATTCCTATCTGTGCTTGCAATGTAGTAGGTGATTTGTTGAGTCTCTGTGAGTGGAAGTTGTGTCTCTAAATGTTTGTGTTAGGTTGTTGATTTGATCTAGAGTTGGGGTTGTATTACGTTGGGCGTTTGTTTTTGTGTCTTGTACTCAGTTAGGCCGAGAGAGGTAAAATGAGCGGACTAGGCCTTAGCATGTGTCTTTATTTCTTGGTAATTTATGTTGAGAATGGTAATATGAGTTGACTATGCCTTGGCATGTGTCTTTAGTTCATTGTGTGAGGGTATTTGTGAAGTATATTGCCTAGATGTATGCGAGTCAATTATTATTTTTATAAATTAAGTTTAGGAAGGTTTGTGGTAACTTCTGGGTTGGTCAATTCGGCTTGGCGTGGCAAGTTCCTTACAGCTTAGGTTATAGAACACTCTCAATAGTAGTCACGTACATTAAACTTAAGTACGTTGTGTAGGCCTATTGATGAGATACATGCATTAAAAACATTCAGTGAAGTCTACTAAGAGGTCAGACACCATATTAAGAGCATGCCCTTTTAGTATTAATGATTGGTAACATCAGGATTGGTCTATTCAGTCTGTGGAGCTGAGTGTGACAGATTCCCTGCAACTTAGGTGATAGAGCACTCTCAGTAGTATTCACGTACATTAAACTCAGTTGCGGTTGCACACACTAACTAAGCAGATTTAGAGGGCCTTTTGTACAACAGCTATCCATCTCTCTATAGATACCCACAAATTATTTAAATATGAACAAAAATAGTGTTGAACAGCTGTACAAGTATCTGCTGATTACTAGTTCGTCTAAGGTCAGCGTTTGTATATTCTTGACCTAATCTTGGAGACTTACAGTTTTTAGGTAGTAGTGTCTGGGTTGTCCTTGTTCTTGTGCTACTATGTCCATTCTCCGGTTCTTAGTACTGCACTGTGGGTACTTGCTGTTCAGTTGGTTGAATAATTGATTTGATTAGGGTAGATGAACTGGATTGATCGGCGCAAGTGTTGTGTTTTGGCTTACCTCGCCTAAGGGTGAGGTAAGCCAAAACACAACACTTGTATGTTATCATATTTTTATGCATGTATTATATATTTATATTTATTGATCCCTGACGAAGGCTACTTTTGCTGAAATTTGGCCAAGTCGGGCTCTCTTGTCCATGGTCTCCTTCCATTCTTTTGTTGCCTATGTGTCTTTATCAAATACTAGCACAGATATAGCAGAAATAGTGCCTAGATTGTGGTTAGTGAAATTTAGGTTTTCTCAAAAGCTGGTGTAAATTCTAGCACATAAAGTACTCCCCTGAGCTGCCTGTTCTACCAATATGCACCTACTTACATCACACATACTTTTAAGCATGACCTAATTTTATAAGTGGCCCCTTAATGCTCATAAATCAGCATTTTATGTGCAAAAAAGGTTTATAAAATGATCCTCCTAGTTTATGAAACTAGTTTGCAAACAGTTGCGATGTGTTCGTCTACTAGTGTTGGCGAAGCACAGCAATACCTGTTGCCTTGGGACAGTGGAACCCTTTGATTAATATGGAAAATCTCTTCTTTGAAATCTGTTGACAGTGATGTGTAATTGTTAGATATATTATTTATTTGGATTTAACTTGCGTCTTTCCAGTAGTAGCTTAAGGCGAGTCACATTCACACTTATTTTCATTTTATTGTTCTTTTCAAAGAACAGCATTTTTGGGTACTGCACCATTTAGACTGCCCCACACGTTTCCCCTCCATGTCAGGGACAAACACACAGACAACAGAGATACATGCAGACGTACACACATTGAGATACACACATGCGGAAAGGGATGGAATTAATTCCATGAGCCCGTGTTTTCCCCACTGGGGGTTTTTATATCCTCTTTGTCCAACTACGACTTGGTCTCTAGCAGATACTGGATCAGACAAGATCCACTCTAAGTTCTTAAAATTACATACAAACTTTTTTAAGAAAATGGGGTATAGATATGTACATTACAGAAAAAAATGGATCTTTTTAAATGCTCCCTTGTTAATGTTAAGGGGTCTGTTTACTAAAGAGCGATAGTGGCGATCACCATTATCGCTGTTTAGTAAATAGACCCCTACATTTTTTTCCCCCTCAGGTAGTCAATATTAGTACTGAAAAGCTTTCTATAAATTGTATCAACTCTTAAAGAAAAATGTCTGCTTTGAAGTTGTGGAATTATTTTGTTGGCACTCTTTCTGTTCATTACAGTTTGTAGACCTTTAACTAGACCCATAAAAGTCTACAACAAGCTCATAATCATATTTAATGTGCAATATGCCAATATGTTGTAGATGAGGAAGTGGAATATTTTGTTATGAGGCATTAATGTTGGACAGGGAGAAGGTTAACATCTGTTAACTTAAAAAAAGGAAAGATTACAAACATAAAAACTTGCGAATATGTGTAGGGAGGGGGATAAAGGGAATTTACAGAGACAACAAAGCTAGCCTTTCCTAAAGTACCACTATGCTATCAGCTTTCCTTCTGTCAGATGGAAAATTCTTTCTTCCGTCATTCTATTGAGAGGAAAGAGCATGGGACCTTTATTTTGACTGCACTTTAGCATCTGCTCACAACCAGATATTAGTACATCCCATTTCCAAGAGGAAAGGGGACAGAATTACCTCTCTAAGCTGTTTTTCAACAGCATAGGGCATTAAAGAATATAAAATAACATAATTTATGTAAGGCTAATAAGTAAAAACAAAAAATATAAGCTGGTAGTTTTTAATGGGCTAATTAAGAGATTTTTGACTAGTTTTTGGAGGTTAAAATCTCCTTGCTCAGATCATGACAGGTAAAGCTGCCTCACAAGTATTCCTTATTTGTAGTGACTATAGGAGGGACGATATTCAAATGCTGTGTTGCTTAAATATTGGTGAGATATGCAGCACCAGTATAGGTATAAGAGCCGCCACTAAATACTGGGGCTGAGCAGTGTATCTGGATATGTGCTGACACTTATCCAGTCAGCGGATTTTCATTTGGCACGTATTCAGATTGCAACTTTAGGTCCGCTTTTCATGAGGCCCAAGCTGCCTGGATTGGCACAGACTGAATGGGTAAATGTCGATCAGGGATGGCCCATGCACTAGGTGAGCTAGGCGGCCACTTAGAGCAGTTGACAAAGGTGGGCACCTTTGTGCCACCGCTTTGTTGCCCGTGGCAGGCTAGGTGCTTTTGTACATATGTCCTGTCACTTCTCATCCCCCTCTGACGTAACTTACCGTCAAGGGGGGGGTCAAGAGCGGCAGGTGATGTGTGCTGAAGCACATGGCCTGCCGCGGGCAACAAAATGGCAGCACAAAGCCACTGCTTTTAAAGTACTGCCGCTGCCATCACCGCCACTTCTCCTTAAGAGGAATTGGTGGCAGTGGGGGGCAACGGCTTGGTGAGGGGGAAGAGATGGCACAGCCATGGCTTCTGCCTGAGGTAGGAGAAACCCTTGGGCAAGCCTTGGTGTCAATACCGCCCTGCCTCCACTCCAGGACTGCCCCTGCACTGAATAGTGCCGTGGTGGTCTGTGGGGTTATTCAGCAGCACTATCCAAATAGTGTCACTGAATATCACGGTCAGCACCTTAGCTGGCTTCCCTCCTATTGGCCGACTGACTAAGGGTTCTGAATATTGGCCTTAGTGTCTCTACTGACATTAGATAATGTGATCAGAGAGTAGGAGTGTGTGTAGTATCTCAAACACTCCTCATTGGGAGGTGTCTTCAAAGGAGTTTGCTTCTAAAAAACTCATAATCCCACTTTGGCTCAGGTTCTTCTATTCTGTCCTAGAAGTATAATGAAGCTCAGGGGAGGAGCTCTTGGCCATCCACAAATGGAAGTCTCTTCAGGTCCAAGGGATTTTAGAGACTGAGAATACCAGAGTCTAAAGCTGGTGCAAGGAAAGTTAGATCCATACTCCTCAGATCCACTATAGAGTTTTCTCTGGAGTCAGAGGGAGGACTACCAGACAAGTGGAAACTCCACAAAGTTTCTGGTTGAAAGGGATTCAGTAGGAGCTCATTTGCAATGGTTTCAGGAGAAGGGTTTCTATTCTACTGGAGAGAGAGAGAGAGAGTCTGCACAAAGCTTTATATGTACCAATATGGGGAAATCCCAGGATGGATCCATCTCCAAAGAGTGCAGTAGCTAGGGCATGGCTAGTGAAGAAATACCTAGTAACATACATAGTATATAACAGCAGATAAAGGCCATCATGATCCATCTAGTCTGCCCAGGTGGCAAGAGTAGATGTACCTGCCACTCCGTGCAGGTCACCCCTACCTATGCCTTTGTTTAGGGGCGTACTCACCGCTCTGTGCAGGTCACCCCTATAAACCGCCTTGATATCATGAAAGGCGGTATATAAGAAATGTTAAAAAAATTTGTAGAGATAGCAGAGACAATTGAGGTTATTTTGATTTTATCCTGTTGCTATAAAGTGATCCACTGTATCTGTCCCATGCCATTTTTTAATTGTGTCACTAAATTTGCCCCCACCACTTCCATCGAGAGGGCATTCCGAGCATTCACCACCCTTTCAGTGAAAAAGTATTTCTTGACATTGCCTTTCAGTTTACCCCCTTACAGCTTCATATTATGTCCTCTAGTTTTGCAGCTTTCCTTTTTTGAAAAAGGTTTGTTTGTTCATTAATACTCTTTAAGTGTTTAAAGGTCTGTATAATATCTCCCCTGTCCCTCCTCTCCTGTAGAATATACATATTTAGGTCTTTAAGTCTCTTCTTGTATGTCTTCTGGCGCAGACACCAAATCATTTTGGTTTCCTTCCTCTGAACCTTTTCCAGACTTTTTATATCCTTTGTGAGATATGGGGGTATGTTTACTAAACCGTCTTAATGTTACCGGCACTAGTTGCAGCGATAATGTGAAGAATGCCATATAAGAAGAGGGCGTTCCGGCGTCAAGGTAGCAAGAATCTGTATCGCGCGATAGTGGGCGCCGTGGCACGTTAACACGAGTTAACCCTAAGTTCATGCCAGCGCAGTGTTAGCAGCTGTAAAGATGTAGCCCACTGGTTACTGCAATGACTGTGGAGACAGAGGTCATTTATTTTTATTTATTTGAAAACTTTTATATACCGCCCCTTCCCAAGATCAGTGGCGGTTTACATAGAACATTGGTGAACAAATACATGGAACATTATGCAACATTGCAACTATGTACAAGGAACATTATGAACAAAAGCAAACATATATAGCTCATAACAAGAACCTTTGATTATTTAGACAGTTAATTATTTACAGAATTATAACAAAAAATCTTGATTATTTGCAGAACTATGGTATTTACAACCTGTGACATAACATCAGCTTTGGGAATGATAATATTATTAAGTGAATGAGTATTTGTTTGGCAGCTTAGCAGAGAGAGCTATGGGGGGTGGGAGGCTAGATCTGAGAATTGGCAGTAATGTTGGGTGAATAAGTGTGTTTTTAGTTCCTTTCTAAATTTTTGGAGATCTTTTGTCTCTCTTAGGTCATGGGTTCAATCCTGCAGTGGGGTTATGTAAGAAGGCTGTCTGAGGCAATTCCCTTTTCTAATTTAAATCAGTGCTGTCTGAGGCATTTCCTTTTTTAAGTTAAATCAGTGCTGCCAGCAAAAACACCCTCACAGTGCCGTAACATAAGGTGCCGCATAAGGCGCCCTATAAGAATATCCATAGGGCACATTATAAAGTGCCCTGTCCGCCAAGGCGCCTTCTAATGTGCTCTATAGGGCTCCTTATAGGGCACCCTATGAGTCATCTTAAGATTACAGCACTGTGAGGGTGCATTTTGCTGGCAGCACTGATTTAAATTAAAAGGAAAAGCCTCAGCGAGCCTTATTAGATAACACCACTGTGGGATCAAACCCATGACCTCTGCTTCCATAGTCATTAAAGTAACCAGTAGGCTACATTTCTATAGCTGCTACCACACTGCTGGCTGGCTACAGAAAGACTGCAGGTCACCACACAAACTGTCTGCTGTGGTTACCAGGATAGGGTAAACTCACCCATACCCATGATGCACTGCACATGCAGATCAGCAGCCTCCATCTGATCACCAGATGGGGTATGCACCCCCACAGCACCTAGGTCTAGTAGGGGGAACTGACCGTGTGTGTTACTGACACAGAATAGCTACAGACCATGACACTGTGCGGGTCCTGTGGTCACCCTGAGGGTGAGGTGGGGCACCCAGCACCAGGTCCGTAGCACCTGGGTTGGCTGAGATAGGCTATGCTGCAGGTCCCCATCAGTGTCAGTGTGTGATAGGTAGTCCTTGCAGATACACCTCTGTCAATCTGTATTTCCCAGTCACGTCTAGCCATTGTGGACTATGATGCACCCAGAATAGTGTATATCCTGTGTGGGTGCTATGGTTGCATGTTATAGGTGAAGGGAGGTGTTTGGACCCAAAAGCGGATTATGTAGCACCCCCCAACCCACCCTCTCTGGCTCAGAGTGGTGATGGTGGTGGTGGTGGTGATGGGGCACAGGATTTCCCACCAACAGATCCACATTGTATATCTCTGCAATGGTGGCAGTAGAGAGGACCATCAACCCCAGTCCTGCTGGGGAACAGGCACCCTACAGGACGGTCAATGCAGATTGACAAGCGTGCTTCCCCCGGCACCGTCTGCCAATGTTATGTGCCCTTGGGGGTACCTGCTGGGTAATATCCCCTGTAACACTGTGGGACACACACTCATGCCCATGTTGGACCCTCATCAGTTGCTGTCTTGCTGCTTTACAGTTTCGGTATTCCTATGTGCCACCTAGGCATCTGCCTAGCCTGCACCATGTCCCAGCTGGACCACAGCTTGTACCACCTGCAGCCCCCTGTATCCCATTTACAGCATCAGTACAGTTGCCCTTTCTTACGTGCCCACTCTGTTGTTGCTGCACATGTGCACACCATAACAAACCTGCTCAATATAAACGACAAAAACCCTGATCACCGCTATTTCAATGTGGGATCATTCACTTTGTAGGGGGACAGAGCATAGACCCTTCCAAACATGATATCTTACTTTTTACGCTTTGCCAGTAGTGTTGCTTTAGGTTTATCATTAATATCACTATTGGCCAGCTTGGTTATTGGGATTTCAAATGTGGTTCTGGTCATTTTATATGTTTATTTGCCTTTTTGGTTCCTGCACATGTATCACTACTATCACTTTTCTGGGTTTCCCTGCCTTTGCTGTAGATTGCTGACTGAAATGGTTTCTCTCTCCTGCAAATGTGCCTCTAACGCGAGGGTTTCACTGGCATTAGTGTTCAGACCCAGATTTCACAGCATTAGTGTGCCTGGAGCTTCTCCCCGCCCACTGTCCGCCCATTGACCCCTATCTCCGCCCTCTGGGAGGCCTTACTCCACCCTTCAGACCCGGATTTCACAGTGTTAGTGTGCCTTAACGCCGCTGCCAACGTTATCTCGTGATAATTATCACGCGATAATGTCGCCGCTGCTAGGTTAAGAAGATTTAGTAAACATACCCCATGGTCTCCAAAACTGAACACAATGTTCCAAGTGAGGCCTTACCAGTGACTTGTACAGTGGCATTAAAACCTCCTCCTTTCTGCTGTTAATTCCTCTCTGTATGCAACTCGGCATCCTTCTGGCTTTGGCCACCGCCTTGTCATATTGTTTCACTATCTTGAGATCCTCTGAAACAATCACTCCAAGGTCCTTCTCCTGGTCCATGCACACCAACCTCTCGCCCCCTATAACATACAATTCCCTTGGATTTCTGTTTCCCAAGTGCATGACACTGCAGCTCTTTACATTAAATCTTAACTGTCAAGCATTAGACTATTCTTCCAGCTTTTGTAGATCTCTCCTCATGTTATCCACTCCTTCAGGGAGTCCACTCTGTTGGAAATTTTTGTGTCATCTGCAAAAAGATAGACTTTTCCATTCAGTTCTTCAGCAATATCACACACAAATACATTGAACAATACCGGTCCCAGGACCAATCCCTGGGGCATGACACTAATCACCTTCCTTTCATCCAAGTGAGTTCTGTTTACCATCACCTTCTGCCATCTGTCAGTCAACCAATTTCTGATCCAGTTCACCATCTTGGGACCCATCCTTAGGCTATTCAGTTTGATAAGCCTCCTGTGACGAACAGTATCAAAGGCTTTGCTGAAATCTAGGTAGATCATGTCCATCGCATGCCCCTGATCTAGTTCTCTGGTCACCCAGTCAAGGAACTCAATCAGATTTGTTTGGCATGATTGTCCTTTGGTAAAACCATGTTGCCTCGAATCATGCAACCTATTGGTTTCGAGAAAGTCCACTATTCTCTCTTTCAGGAGTGCCTCCATTACTTTTCCTTCCATCAAGATAAGGCTTACTGGGCTGTAGTTTGCCACTTCTTCCCCATTACCACTTTTGTGAAGAGGTACCACATCAGCCCTTCTCCAGTCCTGTGGAACTTCTCCTGTCTCCAAGGATCTATTAAAAACATCTTTTAAAGGCCCTGCCAGAACCTCTCTGAGCTCTTTCAGTATCCTGGGATGTATCCCATCTGGTCCCATGACCTTGTTCACTTTCAGTTTTTCAAGCTGTTCAAACACATCATCTTCTGTGAATGGTGTAGTATCTACACCATTCCCATTTGTATATTTGTCAATCACAGTTGGTCCTTCTCCAGGATTTTCTTTAATAAAAACAGAACAGAAGTATTTGTTTAGCATTTTTGCTTTTTCAATGTATGCAGATTACACTGACTGTGATTTTGGACTACTCTGACTTTTCATTTTCTCTATGAATTGCACCATATGTAAATGTACTGGTTGCCAAATAATTTATTTGCATCAAGTATTCCAGTAAGCTCTTTGTATTTTTGGAACAATCCCAAATTGGTGTATTGTGAGTTTGTTCTGCTGGGATTTGCTAAAAGAGGATTTTCTACAAGCTAAAAGGACTTCCCCCTCCTCTCATCTGCCAGGAAAGGACCCTAGGCAGCAGTTGTTGTGTTATGGTCCCTGATATCTCCTAATAGCCCCTGTGTCTGACAAGAGAGTAGATGAGGAGCTAGGCATAGTAACAAAGGCCGAAGATCTTCAAGTACCAAGAAATGCAGTCAGAGACCAAGAAAATGTGGCAGAAAGATAGGAAATAATTCTATCGTTTTTGGTGCCACAGGCTTTCTTAAGAAGAATTTCCAAGCATACCTTGATAAATTACCCATACATGTTACAACTCCAGAAGGAGGCTCTCTTTGTCATGATTCAAGTACTATGCTGAACATTATTTATTTAGACAGATTTGTATCCCACCTTATCCTGCAATCAAAGTGGTCACACTATAAACGGAAGGTTACAAATAACATGAGGTACATAAAATATTATACATAACACTAAACAAAACTAAGACGAGTTGATGTAAGTAATAGTAGACCAAATGGTAGAAACTATTGATTGTTTACTAACTCATAAGTTTCTGTGAAAAGCAGGGTTTTTAGGGCCTTACGAAAATCTATAATATCACTCATAGTCCTTAGGTCCATTGAGAGAGAGTTCCAAAATCTGGACGCCAATAATGGAGGAGCTCTTCTTGAAGTCGCTTGCTTGGTCTTACAATATCCAGCAGGAGTGCCAATTCTATCGTCATTATTATTGCTGTTTCTTTTTGGCCTATTAATAACACAGGTCTGCGACTAAAAAGCTGTTTGATTATTTTCATCTAATTTCCATGTATTTTAGTGTGCTGAAAACAAATAGAATATTGAAAAAACTCCTAGATGTCATGATTTGCCACAACATGCAAAATTGCCTTCAAATTTATCAAATTATTTCAAATTACTAATTAATTAATTCAAATTACTATTAATTAATTCACATAAGTGCATTTAAGATATAAAATGCCAAAAAAACCTTAAAGGGGTTGTCCGAGTTATGTAAAAACAAATATAGCACTGTAAATCTGATGGTTAGCAATATATACATAAGCTAAGCAAGTTTTAAGTCCGTGCTTCTAATGGTAGAAGGGGTTAATCTTTCCTGAAGAATCCAGTGGGAGGGAGACACAGGGTAGATAGCAGCAGCACCGGTCAGTGCGGGGTGTGTGGCCAGCACTGTGACGTCTCGTGTACAGACACAGAGCTGCTCTCTCCTGCATGCCACACTTGTGCACGAATCATCATCAGGTTCTTGGTTCTAGGCTGTTCACACTTTTTCATAGCAATTCGTGTTAGCTCGTCATTCTTCAACCGTTATGTTATGGCTCCGCGAAAGTGTATTAATTCGCTAGACAGTTTCTGTTTCATCTGTGGTGAATATACAGTGTTGAAGCAACAGCAGAATATTATAGACTTTGTGAAAAAAGTATACTTTGCATACTTTGGACTAAAAATTGGAGATCAAGATAAAGTCTGGGCGCCTCATAAAGTGTGCAAACGGTGTGTTGAGGACCTCCGAAACTGGTTCAAGGGTAAGAAAAAATCTTTCCGTTATGGGATTCCTATGGTAAGGCGAGAGCAAAAGAACCATAGTGACGACTGTTACTTTTGTTCATGTGATGTGAAAGGGTTTAATTCCAAATGGAAGCATTCCATTTCATACCCCAATCTTCACTTGGCAATTCGTCCCATCCCCCATGGCACAGATATACCAGTACCCAAGCCCCCTGCTACCTTGGAAGAGATACCTAGCTCCGATGAAGGTGAAGTCATACCTGAACCAGATGACAAATCAAGTTCTGACTTTGAAGATGATACAAGACCAAAATTGTTTTCTCAGGAGGAGATGAATGATTTGGTAAGAGACTTGAATCTTCCCAAAGATGCCGCTGAGTTACTCGGATCAAGGCTGAAAAGCAGGAATTTATTGTTGCCAGGAGTGTCATCTTCATGGTTCAGACATCGTGAAAAGGAGCTCGTTCCTTACTTCGCCCAGGAAGACAAGTTGGTTTATTGCATCGATGTCGAAGGACTGATGGGTCAATTTAAAATCCAATATGATTCAGAGCAATGGCGTCTTTTTATAGATTCTTCAAAAAGAAGTCTGTAAACGGGGATGCTTGTTGTGAAAGTTCCACAATCTTGGCAAAGACAGGAATTTATATGACTTGCAAAGGATTGTGGGTGTTGTAGTTCATTCACACAAAATCAGCCGTTCAACAAAAATAATGAATTGTAGTTGCTCGAGTGTAAGCAGAAAACAGATTTTATTTATGGGGAGTTATTCCCTCGCACAGATATGCTTGGTAACATCAACAGGATACTTTCTTCAGGAAATATATTCAAGTAACAAAACAAATAAATAAGGCAACTGAAATACATAGGCAACAACTCATTAAAGACCTTGATGGAACATAAAAGATCTTTCTTCCAGCCCCTGCTAATAACTTTCTTAGCAATGCTTAAATGAAAAATAAAGCCAAAAGTAAAATTCTCTTTATAAAAAAAAACAACTTTCCTCTATTCACACAGTGAAGAAGTTTTCTTTCTAGAGCCCACGTGCCCTTGTGCCTGACTTAATCACAGGTGCTCAACCAGCTGCAAACCCTTGGAATTCTCTAACTGATTACTATCAGAATAGCATTTGTTTCCCTGCTGTCTTCCTTGTGCAGAGCTAGGGAACAGATCAGAGTTCATACCTGAGATCACGTTGCCATTAGGTTTCCTCTCTGGGTATTTTGGCCAGTAGGTAGCAAAGCTTCTGAGCCCAGTTCTCCAGTCAGAATCTCTGGACTTTAGGTCTCTTTTCCCATACCTCCTTAAATAGGTATTAGAGCTCCTTCTTTCTGTAGATGCAGCTGTCTCCTTTACAGGTGCTCTCTGGGGGTTCCTGGCTCTATATCTCCAAGCCTCTGGTTTCTTCCAGTCCAATGAAGAATGCTTGCTCCTGGAATCTCTCCCAACATACGTACTGCCTTGGGCTCCTTCCTTAGACCTCCTGCACGTCTTGCTGTTCCTCCTTCTGTCTTCTCTCTGCTGTTGCTGTTGCTGTCCTCTCTCCTCCTGCCATTACCAGCCTTGCTTCTTCTGCTTCCGTTGCTGTAGCTGCCAGCCTCGCTGTCTGTGTGAAGAATTTCCTCTAGTTTTAAAGTGCCTAGATGGACACTCCACCCTAGCACAGTCCAGGTGTTCTGAATCAGGCCCTGCCCTAGGAGATGGGTGATTGGGGATTACCTCATAGCTTCCTTGATTAGGCACACGTTTCCCCACTTCAGCTCTCCTAGAAGCTTTCTGAAAACCAGTGCATTCTGGGTCTGGTAGTCTTTTAGGTAAACACTCTGTTTTAGTGCTTTTACTAGCCAGCACAGGTTGCTTATTCAGAGCCAATTCACCTCTTGTATTATTCCTTCCTGAACTATGATAAGCTTCCTTATCACATACCCCCCTGCTTAAGTTATTACGGACTGGTGCCAATTGTGCAACCTTCTTCCTACAGTCCGTAATACTTACGAGAGTATTATCTTTTGGACGCTCACCTACTTCTTTGCTTGTTCTAGGGACATCAGTATTTACAGGCCTCTCCTTCCAATATTTAAGTACATTAATGTGGTAGGTCTGTCTACGACCTCTTGGGTTTTCCACCACATAAGATACTGGGCTCACCTGTCTAACAGCCTTCCATGGCCCTTTCCACTGTACTTCAAATTTTGGTGCTGTACCTGCTACTTGCACCAAAACCTTTTCACCGATGTTTAATTGGCGGCTTTTGGCCTTCCTGTCATACCACCCTTTTTGGCGCACTTGACTGTCCTGCAGGTTTTATTCAGCAACCTGCGAAGTCCTTTTTAAACGTGCTCTCAAATCACGTAAAAACTGTGGCACCTCCTGATTCTCTGGTTCAGGATCTATCCATTGTTCCCTCAAAATATCTAACAAACCACATGGGGCCCTACCATACATCAATTCATATGGAGTTACACCTAGGGAAACCTGAATTCGTTCCCTGCAGGCATATAAGGCAAAGGGCAATAACATATCCCATTCTTTTACCTCTCCTGCTAACCCCCTTCTCAACATTTGTTTGAGAGTTTGGTTGAATCTCTCCACCAAACCGTTTGACTGAGGATGGTAGGCCGAGGTTTTTACATGATGAATGCCAAAGGCATCCCAGACCTGGGCCAAATATTTGGATACAAAATTGGACCCTCGGTCAGTCAATACCTCTCTTGGGAATCCTACTTCACAAAACAATTTGACTAGCTCTAAAGCTATCATTTTTGCAGAAACATTCCTTAATGGTATGGCCCAGGGAAACCTTGTTGCCTAATCTACCATAACTAGGATGTATTGGAAACTTCAGGGTGTTTTGACTAATGGGCCTACAATATCAATAGCAATGCGACCTATTGGGTTTGTTATAATTGGTATGGGAATCAAAGGCACCACCGGTGGGTGAGACGCTGTAACATGCTGACACGCTGGACATGCAGCACAAAACTGGGCAGTTTCTTTGAAAATACCTGGCCAGTGAAAATGTATAAGTATTTGATCCAGCGTTCCTTGCATCCCTTTATGTCCTCCCACTGGATGATCATGTGCTAGTCTAAGAACTAGTCCTTTAAAAGTTGTGGGTACCACCAATTGTTTACGTATGGTCCCATTTCTGGGGTCCTGACTCTCTCTAAATAATATCTCATTATCTAGTATGAATCTGGGCAAATCCTCCCTGACCTCCTGAGCATACTTAAAAGCTCGGATGAGAGCTTGATCAGCTCGCTGTTCCTGTGGAAAGTTGGGAAACTTTGCCACTAACTCAGCTGGCACCCAGGGTAAACTTTGACCAGCCTCCATCTCAGCCCTACCCTGTGCTCTACAAAGTCTCTCACAACGCTTTTGTGCTTTCAATTTTCTTACTTTCCCAGATGGTGGAGTTATTAAATCATCATGAGAGGGTAAGTCTCCTAATAACTCTGCCTACTCCCCCTCCTCCCGGCTCTCTACCTTAGCCTGTGAACGGGTGGATACAAGGCCCCTCTTCTTCCCTAGTTCCTTCACTAGCCCTTGCTTAAACTTTGGCCAGTCTCTTCCTAGAACTAAGTCAAATGGAAGCCTAGGTACCACTGCTAAAGGAATTTCCTCTTGTTTCCCCAAGCCCTTAACCATTAGCCTGTACGTGGGATATGATGTTGCAGCACCATGAATGCATCTAATGTAAACCTGGCTTTCAGGGGTTCTAGGCTCAAATCCTTCTTGGGCCTCTATCCGCTTCCAAAGCCTCCTTGACAGCATATTCTGGTCTGCCCCAGAGTCTAACAGAGCATTTGTGGTAATTCCCTGCACATCAACCACCAAAAGGAACCCTTCTTTAGGCTGTTTTAAATCAACACCTATCAAGCTAGTGTGAATCTGGCATTCCTTTTCCAAATGTCCCCATTTTCCACATTTGAAACATTTCTTCTTACTCCACTTTATAATCTGGGTAGGTACAGTACTATTATTCTCAGAAACCGCATTTTTAACCATTTTTTTTCTGATACAGCACAGCTTGCCTCAGCACCAACCTTCAGAGGGCCACCCATTCTATGGCAAGCCTGCGTGGCTTCCAAGAACCGCTCTGCTAACATGGTTGCCTCTCCCAGGTTCTGGCAATTTTGCTGTATAAGGAAAGTGTGCAAGTATTTAGGCACAGCAGACATGAATTGTTCAAGCATAATAATGTCCAATAACATTTCCATAGTCTTTCCCTCAGGCTCCTACCATTTTATAGCCAATCCTCTGATTCTCTGAGTCAGAGCCCTGGGTGTTTCACCCACTCTTAATGCAGTAGCTCTAAACATTCGCCTATACTCTGAAACAGACAACCCTAGGCGATCTCTTATAGCAGATTTTACATCTCTATAATTTAAAGCTTGAGCTGCTGGCATTGCCCTATAAGCGGCAAGCGCCTCCCCAGTTAATGAGGCTGCCAGCCTTACTGCCCACTGGGTCTCTGGCCATGCTAATGCTTGTGCCACTCTCTCAAAAGATTCAAGGAAATCATCAACATTATCTTCTGGAGTGAGTTTCCCAAAACTAAATGCCCCAATTCCCTGACTGAGTCCCACACTGTCCACATGTGGAATACCAGGTGTTACTGCTGGTCTTGCACCACCTTGGGTATGAAGAGCAATTAAGGCTTCCACAAGGTCAAGCACTGGCTTCTGCTGCTCCCTCAGGGCTTTGATTGCAGAGTCCTGAGCCTGCTGCGAGACCTCTTGTTGCTTGGCAAATTGGGCTGCCATCCAGCTGGCCAGTTCCTTAGGATCCATCTCTGTATATCCCTGCAAGAAACAGAAAAACCCCCCACAGAGCAGCACCCTACAAACAGGTGTTTTTCTCCTATTTATTTTTCAATTACCCCTGTGCCTTACTCCTATCCACCACTAGACATGCCCAGGTACTTATTACCTTATGCCAGTGATAAATCCAGCTCACACAGGGTCTTTTCCTCCTTGGAACAGCTCCTGGAACAGCCTCTTTTTTTTTTCCTCCAAGACGTTGTTAAGGGAAAAACCCACTCTCCAGCTTTTGGCTTGAACTTTTTTTCTTCCACTTCTCAGTTGTAATCCTTATAAATCCTGGAAATCCTTTGTGTAAAAGCAATCCGAAAGACTACGCCACTGTAAACTGGGGTGCTTGTTGTGAAAGTTCCACAATCTTGGCAAAGACAGGAATTTATATGACTTGCAAAGGATTGTGGGTGTTGTAGTTCATTCACACAAAATCAGCCGTTCAACAAAAATAATGAATTGTAGTTGCTCGAGTGTAAGCAGAAAACAGATTTTATTTATGGGGAGTTATTCCCTCGCACAGATATGCTTGGTAACATCAACAGGATACTTTCTTCAGGAAATATATTCAGGTAACAAAACAAATAAATAAGGCAACTGAAATACTTAGGCAACAACTCATTAAAGACCTTGATGGAACAGAAAAGGTCTTTCTTCCAGCCCCTGCTAATAACTTTCTTAGCAGTGCTTAAATGAAAAATAAAGCCAAAAGGAAAATTCTCTTTATAAAAAAAAACAACTTTCTTCTATTCACACAGTGAAGAAGTTTTCTTTCTAGAGCCCACGTGCCCTTGTGCCTGGCTTAATCACAGGTGCTCAACCAGCTGCAAACCTTTGCTGGTCCACTCTCCACGTGGCTCCAACTTACCCTAAAGCTTTCACTTAAAGAAACTTTTCTGGGTAGTTAAAGAAACACAGTACAGTTCCTTTTGGTGATTGTTGCTTTACTGAGGATTACTTTAAAACAGCAGCTTAGACAGAGAACAATCCATGCATTCTACTTGCCCATTTGATATTTCGCCTTGCTCCTGAAATATCATGGAATCATTTTCATATACTGGCTCAGAGGAATTCTCTAACTGATCACTATCAGGATAGCATTTGTTTCCCTGCTGTCTTCCTTGTGCAGAGCTAGGGAACAGATCAGAGTTCATACCTGAGATCACGTTGCCATTAGGTTTCCTCTCTGGGTATTTTGGCCAGTAGGTAGCAAAGCTTCTGAGCCCAGCTCTCCAGTCAGAATCTCTGGACTTTAGGTCTCTTTTCCCATACCTCCTTAAATAGGTATTAGAGCTCCTTCTTTCTGTAGATGCAGCCGTCTCCTATACAGGTGCTCTCTGGGGGTTCCTGGCTCTATATCTCCAAGCCTCTGGTTTCTTCCAGTCCAATGAAGAATGCTTGCCCCTGGAATCTCTCCCAACATACGTACTGCCTTGGGCTCCTTCCTTAGACCTCCTGGACGTCTTGCTGTTCCTCCTTCTGTGTTCTCTCTGCTGTTGCTGTCGCTGTCCTCTCTCCTCCTGCCATTGCCAGCCTTGCTTCTTCTGCTTCCGTTGCTGTAGCTGCCAGCCTCGCTGTCTGTGTGAAGAATTTCCTCTAGTTTTAAAGTGCCTAGATGGACACTCCACCCTAGCACAGTCCAGGTGTTCTGAATCAGGCCCTGCCCTAGGAGATGGGTGATTGGGGATTACCTCATAGCTTCCTTGATTAGGCACACGTTTCCCCACTTATTTATTTATTTATTTATTTATTTAACAGTTCTTCTATACCGCTCTATTTTAGATCAGAGCGGTTTACATTCAACATC
Source organism: Ichthyophis bannanicus (assembly GCA_033557465.1). Lineage (NCBI taxonomy): Eukaryota > Metazoa > Chordata > Amphibia > Gymnophiona > Ichthyophiidae > Ichthyophis > Ichthyophis bannanicus. The sequence continues at coordinate 487,267,157 of CM066037.1, forward strand.
AACCATACAACACAGGAACCCTGAGTTGTATTTACAATAAACAGGAGATCAACTTGGCAGTAACTGGGGGGAACTATGTACATTGTATAACATATCTACTTCAGCTCTCCTAGAGGCTTTCTGAAAACCAGTGCATTCTGGGTCTGGTAGTCTTTTAGGTAAACACTCTGTTTTAGTGCTTTTACCAGCCAGCACAGGTTGCTTATTCAGAGCCAATTCACCTCTTGCATTATTCCTTCCTGAACTATGATAAGCTTCCTTATCACAAGTCTCAAAGCAGTTTTACTCCACAACGGCTTTTACGCTTCCATACCTGTAGGTCATTCCGTACACTTGAAGGAAACCTACGAGAACTTGGAATTGGTTCTTCATAAGCTTAAATATGAAAACCATGGTTGGCAAGTGTGTGGGGACTTGAAGGTCTTGTGCATGCTGCTCGGGCAACAAGCTGGGTATACCAAATATCCTTGTTTTCTGTGTCTATGGGACAGTCGAGACCGACAAAATCACTGGACCAAGAAGAGTTGGTCGCCGAGGGTGCTAACAGTCGGTGAAAAAAATGTCCTTCGAGAAACTTTGGTACCTTCCCATAAAGTTCTTCTACCACCTCTCCACATAAAATTGGGATTGATGAAGCAATTCGTAAAATCACTTCCAAGAAACGGAGAATGCTTCAAATACTTGTTCACCAAGTTTCCAGGCCTGTCGGAGGCAAAATTGAAGGAAGGTGTGTTCGTCGGACCAGACATTAGAAGGCTTATAGTTGATCAAGAGTTTGTCAATACCATGATGGATCCTCAAAAAGAAGGGTGGATTGCATTTAAAGAAGTCGTACAGAAATTTTTAGGCAATAACAAAGATCCTCACTACAAAAAGATCGTTGGACGAATGCTGAAAGCATTTCAAGCTTTAGGTTGCCTGATGAGTTTGAAAGTGCATTTCCTCCAGTCCCACCTTGACTACTTTCCTGAAAATTTGGGAGCTGTGAGTGAGGAACAAGGTGAATGATTCCACCAAGACATTAGGGAGATGGAAAGGAGATACCAGGGAAAATGGAGCATTACAATGATGGCAGACTACTGTTGGATGCTTCAGAGAGACATTCCAGATGCTACTCACAAGCGTAAATGCACCAAGAGGACCTCACAAGGAAGAAGAATCGAGTTTAGGTGTGTAGGTGAGCTCATTTCAGTTCAAAAAAGGATTTTCATGAAAATATTGTAATAAAACTTTAATTTTATGTCTATTTCCATTTATTTTGAGGTATTGCCTTATTTAACATAGTTACTTAAATTGTCAGGAAACGTGATGTCCTATGACAAAATGGAGGTCATTTTCGGATTCAGCGCACCAAAAAACATAAAGATTACGTGGAATAACCAAACCAGCTCTCCAAAAAATCTTTTTTGCAGACCTGTGTAATATCCCTTGTTATAATACCTTGCAGTGCATCTGCCGATAGATGATTATATATTCTAAAGATAATTAAGAGTGTTTTGAATTTAGATCTGACATTCACTGGAAGCCAGTGCAACTGCTGTAAGACAGGGGAGATATGATCTGTTCTTGCAGTACCAGGGATGATGCGTGCAGTGGTATTTTGAACCATATGGAGAGGGTGTAAAGTCTGTTGAGGGAGGCCTTAATAAAACAAATTTCCATAATCTAAGAGGGGGGTAATGAGTGCTTGACACACTGTACGGAAATGGTCTTGATGGAGTAATGGCTTGAGCTTTCTAATAATCTTTAAACGATGATAGGCCTTGTTTGCAGTCGTAGCAATATGAGATTTAAGGTTCAAAGCCTTATCCAATATTATGCCTAGGTATTTGACCTAATTCTTAACTAGAATGGATCTATCTAGTAAGTTAATAGTTTGCGGTGGAATGAAATTGGGGGTTTTAGTAACGAACATTGCCTCTGTTTTATCATAAGGTTATTATCTGAAAGCCAGGTACTCATGTCTTGGAGACATCTAGAAATTGTTGATGTGTTAAGTGATTGTAAGACTATTGGAGCATATACCATGATGTCATCAGCATAGTGGTGATAATGGAGTTTGTGAAGTTTAATGATGTTACATATAGGTTGGATATAAATATTGAAAAGTATAGAAGACAAAGCTGAACCCTGTGGTATTCCTTGGATAATAGGGCATTACAAGGATTTTTGTTGGTCACATTTGACTTGCTGCATACGGTCTTCCAAGTAGGAGGTGAACCAATTCAGAGTATTCTTTCGTAAACCTATATGATGTAAACATTGCAGTAGCTTAGAGTGAGATACTGTGTCAAAAGCAGCTGAGACATCCATGAATACTAGCAGGAATCCCTTCTTAATGTCATCTATAACTTTTAAAAGATTTTCAAAGAGGGAAGTGAGTAAGGTTTTGACATTAGCAGTAAATTTGAGAGCCCGAGGTCATGCTCCCCATATCCTGGCTTAGAAGTGAGGTTCATGACTGGGCACGGGGCACGTTCGATGTGGAAAATGTTTGTTTTGTGACATCATAGAAGAGGGTGCCTCTTTTTTGCTCAATAAAAAACTATATTTGTTAAATCTGTCATCTACATGTACAACAGAATATGTAATGTATGTTCTTAAATGTCCATGCTTAAAACTGTATGTTGGAAAAACTCGTCAACTGAAAATTCAACTTGCAGAACATAAATATAGTTTGTCTCAAGTGAGAGTGGAGACATCTTTAGTTAAACACTGTATTGAGTTCTGTCATAAGTCTGAAAATCTACGGTGCTTCGTTATCGATTGAGTTCCATGCGACATACGAAGAGGAGACAGAGGAAAATTATTACTTCATCGTGAGCAACGCTGGATTTTTAGACTGGATACTTTAGAACCTAATGGACTTAATGATAAAATTGAATGGAATCTTTTCTTCTGAAAAATTGTGGTAGATCTGGAGGGCTGGGAGAGGAAAGTTTTGAATGATGTTTATGATCGGTGCTCTGTCTGAAGACTCTGTGGAGATCTATCATGCATATTAAAGTTAGGTTGTAATACTAGTACAGGTGAAGTATTTTGGATTAGAGGTGGGTTGATGTTGCTGATTTAAGTGTACAGACACCTGCTTTGAAGTGACATCTGTGGATAGCAGCCTTTTGATTGGGTTAAGTGTAGTTATGTCATATGCTGTAGCTGTCTCCTGCAGTTATCATCTGTGGTAAGATTAAGCCTCTGATGTAGCCTTTGTGCAGGAAAAACAACGATCTTTGTTGGGTGAAGAAGTTATGTGTAGGCGGTGATGCTTTGGAGTTCGAGAATTGAAACTTTGAGATAAGTAGATATTATGCGATTAGTTTATAGCGAAGATGTTTACAGTTATTAAGGTTGTTTTTTTAACAGAACCCTGGAGACTGGTCTGGAGGTCGTAGTGCCTGCTTAAGAAGATGTTTAATAAAATGCTTTGAGTTATGAAGCACGGAGGTTTTGCTGTATTGAGACAATTATATTAGTTAATATGTTAAGGTGGATTGATGATTTGGAAAAAGTACTTTTTTAAAATTGGTAATATTGTAGTTTAATTATTGTAAAGGGAGTTTTCTTAGACCAGTGATGTAAGAACTGTATATTCCCCTATGGTGATTAATTTTGCCACATAGTGGAACTATTAAGTTATCCTGAGGTCTGTTTCTCCCTTTATGTTTTGCAAAAAGGAAATAAACTGAAAGGACATGTTGTGCACCTTTATTTGTGTTGGGAGTATGTTAAGAGGGTTTATCATAATTTTATTGGAATCTGTGATAGGTTTGAGTATTCTAAGGGATTGTTTGGGTATTGTGCATTTTGTTTTTGCTTAGTACAGTGGTGTGTGTTAATATGTGCAAAACTTACCCATTTGGAAAATTGCCCTAAAATAACAAAGGGGTCAATGTCTGCCTAACTTTAGAAGTTAACTGGACAAACCTTGCATTTTAAAATTTCCTCCTACAGCTGTCAGTCTAACTTTTGTCTGCGCAAATTATTGCATGCATAAAATGTATCCAGACAAAGAGAGGTGACACCGGGGCATTTATTCAGAGGCTATGGTTTAACGTTGGCCAGCCAGAGTTACCTAGGTAACCCTGGTGAGGCCTAAAGTTAACCAGACTATTTTATCTGATTAAATATAGACTGAAATCAGCCGGAATTCATCCAGACCTAATATCTGGATAAAGTTGTCTGACTAACTTTACTTGAGTGGAGGAGTAGCCTAGTGGTTAGAGCACTTGCTTGGTAACCAAGAGATCAGGGTTTTATTCCTACTAGCACTCCTTGTGGCCTTGGGCAAGTCACTTAACCCTCCATTGCCTCAGAAGAAAGGCCTGGCAATCTACTTCCTGTCACACTGCCAAGAAAACCCAGGAGCTGCTGAGTTGCCAGGAGTCAGCACTGACTCGAAGGCACACAATGCCTCTAGATCTAGTTGTACATAAGAACATAAAATATGCCATACTGGGTCAGACCAAGGTCCATCAAGCCCAGTATTCTGTTTCCAACAGTGGCCAATCTAGGTCATATGTACCTAGCAGTTTCCCCAAGAGACACAAGTTCCACAATGCTTGTACTGGGTCAAGCATTGATATCTTCGGTCACTTCTTAATAATGGTTTATGGACCTTTCCTCCAGGAACTTGTTCAAACCCTTTTTAAACCAAGCTACACTAACAGCCTTTACTACATCCTCCGGTAACAAATTCCAGAGTTTGATTACACGTTGAGTGAAAAAATATTTTCTTTTATTAGTCTTAAATAGTTTACCCTGTAGCTTCATTGCATGTCCCCTAGTCTTTCTATATTCTGATAAGGTAAACAATCGATCTACGTTTACCCGTTCCACTCCGTTCATTAATTTACAGACTTCTATCATATCTCCCCTCAGCCGTCTCTTTTCCAGGTTAAAGAGCCCTAACCTTTTTAGCCTTTCTTCATAGGAGTATCCTTCCATCCCCTTTACCATTTTGGTGGCTCTTCTCTGTACCTTTTCTAAAATTGCTATATCCTTTTTAAGATACGGTGACCAGAATTGCACACAATATTCAAGGTGCGGTCTCACCATGGAACGATATAGAGGCATTATAATATCTTTTGTTTTATTTTCCATTCCTTTCCTTATCATACTTAGCATTCTATTTGCTCTCTTAGCCGCCGCTGCACACTGGGCCGAGGGTTTTAACATGGTATCCACAATGACGCCTAAATCTTTTTCCTGGGTGGTGGTTCCTAATGTGGAACCTTGCATCTTTTAACCATAGTTTGGGTTGTTCTTCCCTAGGTGCATAACCTTGCACTTGTCCACATTAAATTTCATCTGCCATTTTGATGCCCAGTCTTCCAATTTATCAAGATCCTCTTGCAATTTTTCACAATCCTCTTGGGTTTTTAACAACTTTAAATAGTTTTGTGTCATCTGCAAATTTGATAACCTCACTCGTTATTCCATTTTCCAGGTCATTTATGAATATGTCAAAAAGCAGCGGACCCAGCACAGATCCCTGGGGTACACCACTATTCACCTTTCTCCATTTGGAAAATTGGCCATTTAGCCCTACCCTCTGCTTTCTATCTTTTAACCAGTTCCTGATCCACAATAGTACACTGCCTCCTATCCCATGACTCTTTAGTTTTACCAAAAGTCTCTGATGAGGGACCTTGTCAAAGGCTTTCTGAAAGTCCAGATACACAATATCAACCGACTCACCTTTGTCCACCTATTTATTCACTCCTTCAAAAAAACATAACAGATTAGTAAGACAAGATCTTCCTTGTCTGGCTATCTTACTTGCACATAGCCAGCAGAACAGAACAGTTGCCCCTAGTTCTGTCATGATGTATCTTAGCTGCTAGCTTAAGCACTTGTAAGACATTGGTCCTCATTCAAGTCAACGTTGGTTCTTATTCGTTAGTTCTCTCTCATCCTAAGTGCATGAGTATACAGACTCCAATCTTAATCTGTCCCTGCCCCAACAAAGTCTTTGTACCAAGCTTTGTAATAATCTAAGTAGCTACAAAAGCTAACAAGACTTTTACCCAAACGTTCAGCTGTCTAGGTTCCAGTAACTTTGCTGGACAGTACTTGACCAAGATCAGCTGGCTGACCGTGACCTGGTGGTTGGTTTTGGGAGAGCTTTAGCCTGCTGGTAGCAATCCAGCTGACCAATCATCTGCAGTGACGTGAGGTTGCTCCTAGTTTACGTGCCCCTTGTTTTCTCCTTTTCCCTTTGCTGAACAATATAATATGATGCCGCCAACCCGATGGCTCCAAGCCAGTTAGTTTCTGTGGAGTTGTGGTCTTTCCAGCTGTCCCGTGGCCTATGCATCTCAGGGCTGCGACATAGAAATGACTTTCTGAATTTGAGGGAAAGCAGAAGAGGGAACATTTTGATATCCCATAGATGTGTGCACAGTAACAGTTATCATAGTGCAAATAAATTCATCTCGGAAGGAGTCTGAATCAGAAACCAGCTGAAACATGCTTATCGGAAATCATAATCTACTTGCATTTCTGTGGCGTTTGTTGTGAGACTGTTAATGTATCAAGGGCAGCCTTCTTCAGCCCTACTGAGTTTAATTTGTGCACTGAGGTGTCACTTATTCTCCAGTAATTGTTGAAAGGTTTGACATGAATTACTTGTAACCCCCAGCACCAGACTAGATAATAAAAACAATTTGAAACAGTCATTAAGAGTTTTAAAAAAGTTAATGCAGACAGACTGTCTGGATGTGTTATTGACATCTGCTGAACACAAGGCTCTAGCTATTTAATCAGGGGCTTTAATGAGTTCCCATACTGGGACCCCACTGAGAGATTCATTCTTGGCTTAAAAGTCACCTAGTGACAAAAACTCACATGGGTTCAGTGTAGACTGCAGAGTACTGTCAAATGAAGGATGAAGGACATCTTTTCTAAGAAGAGATATTCACAAACGATCATATTTAAAAATACATTCATCAAGGAACTTACGGGTCAGTGTATTTTTTTTTTTAATGCTGGTTGCCATAGTTAAATTAAAAACAGACATTCAGTGCAGGCATCTGAAAAGTGATCAGTGCTGAATATCCATACAGAGCGGTCAGATCTAGCTTATATCTGCACAGCAGTGATTTTCAGTGCCACTATAGGGATAGCTATATGGATAGTAATTTAGGACAGTTTTTGCCTGTCCTAAGCTATCCATATAGTGGTGCTGAAAATCGCTGCCAAATGGATAACTTACTGCCCTGTGCCAGTGGTGCTCCCAGACCACCCTGGCATTGCATGGAGCTGCTCTATATAGCTCTGACCGGCAATTATCCAATTAGCAGGTGCATGGAGGGTAATTTTATAATCAGGTGTCTAGTTTTAGGCACCCACAACATGCCTTTCCCAAATCTATTTTACATAAGAATATAAGAAATGCCATACTGAGTCAGACCAAGGTATCCTGTTTCCAACAGTGGCCAAGCCAGGTCACAAGTACCTGGCAGGTTCCCAAAGAAACACGCACGTTCCACAATGCTTGTCCCAGTGCAAGCAGTGGATTTCCCGTGTCCTCTTTAATAATGGTTTATGGACCTTTCCTCTAGGAAATTGTCCAAACCATTTTTAAACCCAGCTATACTAACAGCTTTTACTACATCCTCAGGTAACAAATTCCAGAGTTTGATTATGCGTTGAGTGAAAAAATATTTTCTCTTAGTAGTCTTAAATGGGTTACATTGTAGCTTCATTGCATGTCCCCTTGTCTTTCTAATTTTTGATGGCATAAACAATCGATCTATGTTTACCCGTTGCACTACATTCATTAATTTAAAGACCTCTATCATATCTCCCCTTAGTCATCTCTTTTCCAGGTTGAAGAGCTGTGGTACTTGATTCCGGGAAGGGGACATCTGGGCCGTCCAGACGTCCCTGACGAAGACGGGGATGTTTGGACCCAATTCTGGTCTGTGGGAAGAGAACGTTCCCGCGGGCATCAAAATCAGGCCCAAGGACAGCCCAGCATGCCCCTTCTGCCTGCGGGGACATTCTCCCTGCAAGCGCCCCAAACATCCATGGCTCCAGCCCACCCAAATCCCCACTGCCCGACCCAGGCCACCCTGTCCAGGCCATACCCACAGTACCTTGCCCCTTATTATGCACATTGGCAGGCTAACACTGGAAACAGTGCAAGCAGTGTGGGCTCAGTAAGGTGTAGGCAGCCACAACACACTGGATAGACATACACACACTCCCACACCTATGCCAGCTTTGTGCAACTATAGAGGTTTGTGGCAGCCCTGGCCGCCACACCAGTCCTGGGCACAATGCGGGCATTGCCATGGTACGCGATACTTTTGGGGTCACTCCCCGGGGTGGTAAACACTGTCAGAAGCAAAAACTGAAACACCATCCACAGATATCAGAAAGGTTGCTATGATGAATCTCTGTCAACAAATCGTGTTTAACCTAGGATTTGTTATCTGACATTAATCATAGTAACCTTTTGATATATGTGGAACGTGTTCCCAAGTTTAGGACGGCATTGCTAAGGTGCCAGTATTGGGAGATGCTGCTCCGTGCAGGGCCCAACAGACTGAATCTCCATGAGGCTTTGGATAGTGGGGCCTGTGGATGTGGGTGTTTGTGCCCCTGTTGGCCGCTGCTCTAGGGCAGAGGTTCCCAACTCCAGTCCTGGTGGGCCAAGCACTGTTCAGGTTTTCATGCTGTCCCTAATGAATATGCATGAGATACATTTGCATACAATGGGGGCGGTGCATACAAATGCAGCACAAGCATATTTATTAGGGACAGCATGAAACCTGAATGGTGTTTGGCCCTCCAGGACTGCAGTTGGGAAACTCTGCTCTAGGGATTGCACATGTTTATGGTGTCTGTGCTCTGTAGGGTAAAATATAGGAGTTTATGGCATATTTCTTTTATCTGCAATAATGGTTCCGTTGTTATTACCACGGTTTAGTACTGGGTAAAATATAGGGACATGGATTGCAGGAGGCACAGCTGGGACGAACTTGTGGCCTTCTGCCCCTGAACACACTGGCTGTGTGTATTGCACCAAACTGTTGCCAAAGGGGCAGATCATTCCCTGGGGATACCATGACTGTTTGTCAGACAGACCTTGTCTGTTGCAGTGCATGGCACCCACCTAAATGGGGCTTGGCCGTGGTCTGCTGTGGGCAGATGCCACTGCCCCCTCCGCCACCATGCTGACATGCCCTTGTGCCAGTGGTGCTGGTGGTGCGCAGTCCCAGGACATCCAGTGTTCCGGTAGGCAGCTGCCTGTGGTGCGTGATATGGGGTAGGGGTGCCTGCATAGACTTCCATGCTTCCCCCCGGCACAACCTGCTATTGTTATGTGCTCTTTGGGGTACTTGCTGGGTACTGTCCCCTGGGACACTGTGGGGCGCACACTCGTGGCCATGTTTGCCCTTGATCAGTTGCTGTCTTCCTGCTTTTCCGCTTCTACATTCCTATGTGTCACCTAGGCATCTGCCTAGTCCACCCAGTGCCCCAGCTGCTGCACTGCATGTCCTGCCTGCAGCCCCCGGTACCCCATTTGCTGCCTCATTGTAGTGCCCTCTCATACTTGGGCACTATGATGTTGCAGCACATGTATCACTACTATCACATTTTTTGTTTTCCCTATCTTTGCTGCACCTTGCTGGCTGAAATGGTCTCTCTCCCCTGCAAATGTGCCTCTAGTGCGAGGTTTTCACTGACGCTAATTTTCAGAGCTTCATTTCACAGCGATAGTGTGCCTGGAGCCTCTCCCCGCCCACTCTCCGCCCATTGACCCCTTCACTCCGCCCCTGGGGAGCCTTATTCCACCCTCTGGGGAGCCTTACTCCACCCTCAGCGCACCTTACTGCCGCAGGAGACGTTATCGCGCGGTAAGTAACGTTATCGCACGGTAATGTGCCATTATCGCGCAATAACATCACATAGCGCGCGATAACGTCGCAGCTGTGCCGTTAGCTCCATTTAGTAAACATACCCTAAGTTTGCAAGTATGTTCAAACTCACAGACTACCGCTTCCCTGCTGCCGATCTCCCAATGCATGAGAACACCAACATGGCATGGTTGGGCTGCAAGTTTTGAAAATTCTTGTGTCTCTTCAAATTTCCTTGATTACTAAAAGCTTCAAGGTTGGTGATCTACCTTGAGCAGGTAGAAAGCTACTACTGATCAAAATACCTGATCAAATATGTGTAAGCTGCCGCATTAGCCCTGCTTGTATTTCTCATATCTAAAGACAGGGTTAGCATGTGGTTTCAGAATGGCTTTGTAAAGTAGCAAAATGCCCCACACTAGGGATTCTACCTGCTGCTACTACTCCTCTCAAAATAGCAGTCAGGGGCAGAAGATAAATGGCAAGGATAGACTCATTGATGTATCTGGAGGCAGAGGGAGGAATATTTGGTGGGGCTAGTAGATTCTTTGATATCTTCAGGACATGGGTGGTAAGATGATGAGGGATCTTAAAGAGACTTTGTTATCTTTTTTTTTTTAATTTATAACTTTTACAATAATCCCAAGAAAATGAAAAGAGGCCAATTGACCTCAAATTACAGAAAGACCAAGCACTTAGATACAGAAGAAAAATATCCAAAAATGAATATACAAATAAAAAAAAGGAACTGCATCTTTCAATGCAAGATCAAAGGAAAAAACAAAGATAATCAATTTAGGGAAGCATAAATAATAGCAAAAAATTACAAAGAAATTGTGAGAAATCCTACAAGTTCGGTCCAGAATACACATTATGCCCTGAAATCCAACCAGATGTCCAAACTTATGATAATAACTAAGCAGATTGTTTGAATTGTTCTTGGGCAACAATCAAAGCTTTCAATTGTGAATCGCCTAGGATACCTTAGATAAAAGGTCATCCTGACTGCCAAGGCTCTAGGCCTCAGCTGACAGAATTTCATCCGAAATTCCAAGGTCTGAGAAGACAGATCAGGAAAAACAAAAACCCTCCGCGAGTGAAAATTAGTCAGCAGCTCCTTGAAAAAGGCAGAAAACACTTTATTCCTATCCGATAAAATGGAAGAAGTTGCCACTAATGTAGCACAAGAGGTAGACTCTTTCTCAAAGGTTTCAAGCAAACAAATTAAATCATCTATACTCCCCTGTGAAGAAACTTTGCAATAATTGTTTTATAGAAGCAGGCATATGCTGAAAGAATAAGAAGCATACTTGACCTAATCACATTCTGCAAAGAAATAAAAACATACTTATTCATAGAACAGTTTTAGGGAAAACTAATTTGCCCACAAACCAAATCCAACGTATATCTCTGCCCCAAAATGTCTTTCCACACTGACTTCACATGACTACGAAATCTAAATAGGAATTGCTCTTGGTTAACATGTTTATATATTCTTTGTTAATCCAGTTACTGTTAAAAACAGTTCCATGTGACTATTCCATGTACAATGACATAAAAATTGTTCTCTGCCTTGACATAGATAAAGGACCCGATTCTGGGACGTGGGTTGCCTCGCAAGCCGTCCAGGTTCGATTCTCCCTCCGGTTCTCCCCATATGTCCTGAGTATCAGGACGGGGAGAGCTGGCAAGGTGCAAGAACTGGGCAGAGCGGAGGCAAGCCAGCCCGGCAGGATATATATAGGGCAGATTCAGGTCATGGCCCTGTACGTTCTGCTGGGTCAAAGGGGACGTGCTTATTCCACCTCAAAGGCTGGCTGCAAGTGGGTCCCTGCTGACCGATCCAGGTCCCAGCTGGCCAGCCATGGGTCGGGCGGCAGAGAAGAGGGGGGGGGGGGGCTGAACTGGGGCAGCCAAGGGAGCCTACGGGGAAGTGAGCTGTCCTCAGGCCTGATTCCATCTACCATGGGAACGTTTTGCTCCCATGGTCCAGAATCGGGTCTAAACGGGCACGTCTTGCTCAGGGCCAGCCGGACAGCCCGGATGTGCCCCTATGTGAAATTGGGCTCAAAGTGGTGTAGAAAAATAGACAAACAAATAAATAAAAAGCATTTTCTACAACAGGGAGAGCAGACGATTCAAAATGCAAAATATCAAGAAAATAAGACTTAAGCATCTCCAAAGCAGAAATCATAGTACAAAAAGGAAAATTTTAAAACCTCAAAATTTTCAATATCTGGGAATTATTCAACATTTCCACCTTATTCTCCAGAAGCAAATATCCCTTAATCAAGGCAGTATTTGAGAATTCTAACTGCTCCATCTTCTTAACATAAAGGTCCAGTGATTGGCGATTAAGATCCACTTCATTCTCAAGACTAGAAAGCTTAGAAACTGTCTCCCCTGAGAATTTACAAAACTGGGATAAGCAATTAAAGCTGATCTCATCCCAGCAATCATATGCCACATTTCCAGGTTAGTGACCTCAGCTGGGGGAGCTTTGAGCAGCTTATCCTCAGATTGAAAAACACTAGAAGACAAGACAGGTTGCAATGACATCTCAACCTGGAAGTTCAATCTCACTAGGTAAAGAACCCAAGGGAGATGAATCTTCAGGCAAGCTCTGCTCTAGAATATTTACAGAATCCATGAGGGATTGGTTTAGTCTCCCAGAGCTAACTCCCAATTGTGGGGACTCCAAAGCCCTAGCACCAATTGGCTGACAGGGGGGCGAGTGCACAATGGGGCTTAGTGAAGCTTCCTCCATTTCTCTCTCTGCACTACTATCTTGGAGCTTTTGATTTACCATGACAAGAGTCCATAAGGCCTTGGGGCACCTTAACCTGGGCTCCCTTACTCATATTTTGAGTACTTTTTCCCTTCTTCTTTTTCTGCTTCATAGAAGCATAAGTTATATGTAAACTGACAATGCACTCAAGGTGGTATAAATAAATAATCACACAGTCTCAGATAGTCCCACCTCCAAGATCCATAGAAAGAGAGCCCTTTAAGTTCTGCTCCTCAACAGGCTCCAAAGGAGCTCCAAAGGGGTGTTCCCCTCTGGTCATGCCCCTTTGGGCGCGTGATCGTGGGCCCCATACCATGGCACTCCGGCATCTTTAAAAGGCAGCTCTTCCAGTTGCATGCTGATGTCACCAACAGCATGACTCCCTCAACTGGAACCAGCAGGTCCACTGTAGAGCCCCCGATGGCAATGGGACACTCCTCCACTACGGCACCCACGATCTCAACTGAACTGGAGGCTTCCACTTTGTTATCTTTGATGGAAGGGGGAACTTTTTGCTGGGGAGGATAACCTCAAGGACAAGACCTCTCACTTTGTGTTTGATGGCAGCATGCTGGCTCTGTCAATATGCTCCAATATGACTCTTCCCCCATTATGAATCTAATTTTATCAGGACTCAGTGACTCTGGTAAATTTAGTAATTCTTGTGCACAGGACAGTAAGAACTAATGAGCTCATATCATCCTATTTGCATATTTTGCCTGGGCATGCTTGATTTAGCACAGGTAAAATCATTAACAGCTATTCCACTATTTAGTGTGAATGCTAAAAGGCTTTAGCTTGCTCACTAATTGCAGCCTTTAATCATTCCATTTCTAAAGGGTAATTGATATTAGAGGCACTAGAACATTAAAAAAAAGGTCTGCAACTATTTTGAAGAACTCACAATAATGTTTGTACCTCATCAAATTAACTCAGCAAGTTTTTTCTTTTTAAAGTGGCCTCATGTACATGTTTTGAATCTGCATTGGAGTTCGAGCAGTTTGACTGATTAATGGAATCCACTGTTATCACACGCGGTAGGGAATCCCTTGAATCCATATAAAATCTACAGAATTTTCTCCAGTTTGCCTGAAAAAATGTGTTAATGAGTTTCCCTGAAAATCAGAGAAAAATCCAGTGTTGGAACAAGGTTTGCAGGTGTGATGGCCCAGTACCTCTCCCCACACACTGGAGGCTGGCACCTTGAAAACACATGGAACCCAGCCAATACCCCAGTCAGACTGCCCTAGTTTTGGCCCTGTTCGAAACATTCCATTCAAATTCCACCAGGCTCCACATTATACATAGTATTTTAGTTCAATTTCCAAAAAACAGAGCAGCAAACCCATTTCTTATATTACCCCATTCTAAAATAATTTAGCTAATTTTTAGTTCATTGGACAATCAGAGACTGTATATGTTGACCCAATGCATCTACCTAATAATGTCAGAAATGAAAATAAAAATGACTTCAATTCACTTCAAATAATATTGCAATGCAATAAACTCCTGATGAAATTCTAAGTATCCTGGAGTGGCAGTAATATAACTATTAACTGTTTTTCAGTGAAACAAACAAGAAACATGCAACCTCTTCTACTGTCTGTTAAATGGAGCTTACTGCGCTATTCAAATGTTAGCAAAATTTAATCTCAAGATTTTCACTTCATTTCACAATAAAAGCCTACTCTAGTTGTAAATTGACTCCCCTGCAAGGGTGGGAAATTAACTAGTGGAATGAAAAGTATAATTATGTTGTATTACATTTGAACAAAAGTGATCTTTTAAACCAGAGAAAACAGGCAGAGAAGAAAGATGAATAATTTCATCCCCATGGTCTTTCAGGAGCAAGGTTGCTCTGAGGGTCTCTCAAGCCATTTCCCGCATCAGTAGAATGTTCCAGTTCTCAGTTTCTACTAGGCCTTTGTTCTGCAAGTCCAGGCAGGGCAGGAATAAAAGGAGCAAAACATGTTTTCGCAGATGTAAGTTAAACGATTTGGAGCCCTATCCCAGAAGGGGCATATCCAGGCCTTCTGGACGCCCCGAGCAGGTCGGGCCCATTAGGACCCAGTTCTGTACTGCGGGAGCCAGATGTTCCAGCTGGTGCAGGATCGGGCCCTGAGACGGCCCAGCATGTCCCTACAACCTTGCGGGGATGCCCTCCCCGCATGCCATTCAGGCCACCGTAGCACTGACTCCCATTTCCACATTGCTCAACCCTTGGCAGGGCAGCCAGGGCCTGGATCAGGTGGCAAGGACCTACGGGCAGCTGCTCCTGGCCTTGAGGGGGGTTCCTGGGCCCGATCGGTGACTTTTCAGCTAATTATTCCACCTCCACGGTGGAATAAGCAGCATGTCTGACCCTCACATGCAGGACGTACAGGGTCTTGGCAGGAATCGGCCCTATATGTCCTACTGCCGCGGCCCGCCACCACTCTGCCCACACTCAGTCCCCCTCCCGATTGGATATAATTAAATTGAAAAGCTCTAGAGTAGAAGAATAAAGTTCTTTTAAATAAAAGGTCCTCCTGGTTCCTCCAGGAGATGATCATAAAACAAGTGTTTGTATCAGAACCTATTAGACTCAACTTTGAATATATTGGCATAGCATCAAATGTTTCATTTTCTAGATATTCTATAGCTGAGTGTAGCAGGGTTCCCAAATTGTCCTCTGTTTTTAGAGCGAGGAAATTTCTGGAGTCCTTGCTTCTAATGTGAGCTGCGTTTGACGTAATGGTTTCGAGGATGAGCCAATGTGCCCATCATTGTTGGTGGGTATTTTCCATTCTATGTTTTGGTGGGAACTATATGATGCACTGTAGAAGGGATTTAGGGAAAAGCTTCCAGCACAGGAGACATACTGAAGGCCTCCAGGAGGTCTCTCCAGTGCTGCTTTGGGGAGCAGAAATAGGGGACTGCCTCTCTGCATCATCAACTAGGCCTTGAAAAAGGAGAGGAGGTGCTTTAGGCTGGAGAGGCCTAAATGAGAGTTGGAAAGGCTTACAGACCTATGGAGGTTCTGAACTGGAAAGTAGGTATGTTGCATTGCATTTCCTTGTGCATTTGCTAGTGTGCATTGGATTCATTAGTGCACCTTAGTAATTCAGTATGCTCAAATTTGATTTAAAGCACACTAACCTATGAATTAACACATGCAATTAATATGGGCACATTAAAAATTATTATTAACATGAATCTGTGCAATAAACCAAAAACAAAATCGATGAAAATTGGGAAAAAGCCAAATTTTCCAAACACAAGCAAAAGATTTTTTGCCTGTCAACACCTCTAGTGAAGAGGCAGGAGAATTGGCTTTTGAAGCGGCAGAGGTTGGAAGGGGGCTCAGAGAAGTGTTCCTGCAGGAGTCCAGCTGCTGAAGTCATATTTTGGTATCCTTCTGGAAGTGAGCAAGACCAGTACAATACCTTCCACCTTACCTACTAAGAAGTCCAGCCTATGAGGTGAAGGACCAAATCCTGGTGAATCCCAAGACTACAGTAAGGAACGTTTTTGATAGTTTTCTCGTGTTTTTGCTAGTGCTGATTTTGGATATTTTTGGACAGATTTTATCTTTGGGAAAGTGGGGTACTTTTCCCTGTTTTTGCACCTTCCCTAAAGGTACTATTTTTGAGAGTGGTTTGGGATTTTTTGAGTACAGTCCAGGGCACAGCATCATATTGTACTTAAGTGCTAGAGAAATTTCTGAGATATGTTTAAAGTGTTTTCTAGAGAAGGAAGTCTATCCAAGTAAAAAAAGAAAGTTCCTCATCGTCCCTCCAGGCCAGTCCACGCATGGGTTGTCAGCACCCTCCAGCAGCTGAGGACGGAACAAGCTCCTCCCACCTCTACTGATTCCAGTCTTTTCAGTCCTCAGCAGCTGGGGGAGAGTTCCTCAGTGTAGGCTCCAGAGGGATTAGGATAATGGATTAGAAAAAAAAAAGGAAATAAAGAGAAAGTAAAGGACATAGGAGAGAACAAAACAGCGAGAGAAGATCCTTCTAAGGGAGACTCCTGATTGCCCTGGCAGGGTACTCTCAGGGCCCAGAAAAGTAAAGGCTGGGAGCACTCCCCTATAGGTTAGCAGGGGAGTGCAGGGAGCAGCAGAGGCAGAGCCTGCTTCGAGCATAACAGCGAGCACCAGACACTGCCTGGGAGTGTGCATGCCTGGGAGCCCCAGGTCTCTCCCTCCCATCTTTCCAGCATGCTAGGCAGAGAGACTGCAGCTAGCAGCATAATGAATATGCATGAGATACATTTGCATACAATGGGGGCGGCGCATACAAATGCAGCACAGGCATATTTATTAGGGACAGCATGAAACCTGAATGGTGTTTGGCCCTCCAGGACTGCAGCTGGGAAACTGCTCTAGGGATTGCACATATTTATGGTGTCTGTGCTCTGTAGGGTAAAATATAGGTGTTTCAGGCATGTTTAATTTATCTGCAATAAAGGTTCCGTCTTTATTACCATGGTTTAGTACTGGGTAAAATATGGGGACAAGGATGGCAGGAGCCACAGCTGGGACTTGAACTCGTGACCATCTGCCCCTATACACACTGGCTGTGTGTACTGCACCAAACTGTTGCCACAGGGGCAGATCATTTCCTGGGGATACCATGACTGTTCGTCAGACAGACCTTGTCTGTTGCAGTGCATGGCACCCACCTAAACGGGGCTTGGCCGTGGTCTGCTGTGGGCAGATGCCACTGCCCCCCTCCGCCACCAGCACCCCTCCGCCACCATGCTGACATGCCCTTATGCCAGTGGTGCTGGTGGTGCGCAGTCCCAGGCCATCCAGTGTGCCAGTAGGCAGCTGCCTATGGTGTGGGTTCTCGGGTAGGGGTGCCTACATTGACATGCACGCTTCCCTCCCCCCGCACCGCCTGCCAATGTTATGTGCCCTTGGGGGTACCTCCTGGGTAATCTCCCCTGTGACACTGTGGGAAACACACTCGTGCCCATGTTGGACCCTCGTCAGTTGATGTCTTGCTGCTTTACAGTTTCAGCATTCCTATGTGCCACCTAGGCATCTGCCTAGTCCGCACTGTGCCCCAGCTGGACCACAGCATGTGCTGCCTGCAGCCCCCTGTATCCCATTTACAGCATCAGTACAGTTGCCCTTTCCTACGTGCCCACTCTGCTGTTGCTGCACATGTGCACGCTATAAAAAACCTGCCCAATATAAACAACAAAAACCCTGATCAGTGCTTTTTCAATGTGGGATCATTCACTTTGTAGGGGGACAGAGCATAGACCCTTCCAAACATGATATCTTCCTTTTTACGCTTTGTCAATAGTGTTGCTTTATGTTTATCATTAATATCACTATTGGCCAGCTTGGTTATTGGGATTTAGTGGAGGAGTGGCCTAGTGGTTGGGGCAAGGTACTTCAGGCCAGAAGGTCAGGGGTTCAAATCCCACTAGAGGACAGCAACCTTGTGCCGGAAGGACTGGGGTTTCTCGTCCCACAGGTGCTCCTTGTGGTCTTGGGCAAGCCACTTAACCCTCCATAGCCCATGTTCCCTGTAAAATAGTTATCTCCAAGTTATAATGCCCTGTTCAATGTAATTTCAGTTTGTTTAATGTAAACCGCACTGATGCAGAATAGCACGGTATATAAGAGAATATAAATAAAATAAAATAAATGTGGTTTTGGTCATTTTATATGTTTATTTGCCTTTTTGGTTCCTGCACATTTATCACTACTATCACTTTTCTGGGTTTCCCTGCCTTTGCTGTACATTGCTGACTGAAATGGTTTCTCTCTCCTGCAAATGTGCCTCTAGCGCGAGGTTTTCACTGGCGCTAATTTTCAGACCTTCATTTCATGGCGTTAGTGTGCATGGAGCCTCTCCCTGCCCACTCTCCGCCCATCTCCGCCCTCTGGGGAGCCTTACTCCACCCTTCAGACCCAGCTTTCACAGAATTAGTGTACCTTAACGCTGCTGCCGACGTTATCGCACGATACTAATGTCGGCACTGCTACGTTAAGACGGTTTAGTAAACATACCCCTATGTTTTTTAAAATTCAGATGTTACTTTTTATATATATTTTTTAAAAAGTCAGATGTTACATTTTATGGATTTAAATTCCACATGTTCATAAGTGGTACTAATGGTACAACAATGTTGATTTTTTTAGGTATGCGGGTCTTTTAGGTATGCGGTTTCTTACCTCATATAAATTCTAATGTCAATGTCTAGTGTCTATTTTTTCATTGGTCCCCCCTCTTTTAAAAAGAACCTTTTTTAAGAATCCTTTTCGATGGTCTTTTCCTACAATTCATGGTAGTTCCTCTATAAGACTTTTATTTTATGCCTTCATGGTTCTCTTAATAATATATCTATTTATTTATTATTTTATCTTTAGTGGTCATTTTTGTGTACTATGAGACTTAAAAAAAGGTATCATTTTAGTACTATTTATTATTATTTTTGTTGTGTCATCCTCATCCTCCTCTTTTTTCACTGTTTTATGATTTTTAAATATGTTTCTTAAATATGTTTTTTGATTTGATTATGTAATTTAATTATGTTTTTGATATTCTATTTATGCTTTTAACATTTTGATCGTCATTATATTCATGTTAAAAAACTGATCTACATCCTTTTTATATAATTATTTCCTATGTCTAAGAGCACTTTTTATGTTTTATCAGTTTTAATAAATTTATTCAATTTATTGTTATTTATACATTTTTATAATTAATTGATTTTTAATGTGTTATTATGTTTATGTTTGATGTTTATTGTTGTTATATTTTTTGAGGTGTGTTCCCTCCAAAGAACCCCTGAAGAAGACTTTTCAGCTGAAATGCGTTGGGGCTAATAAAAGGGGTTTACCCAAATTGGATTTATTTTATTTTATTTACATTTTCTTTTATACTGCACTATTCAACATCAGTGCAGTTTACATGAAACATAAGATATACACATTGTATAAACTGAACTGTGCTTACAAGGAACAGGTACTAAAAACTTGGATAACTTGGGGTAACTATTTACATCTGATTATCATGGAAGTCTTCTTTTTGTACCTGCTTGTTTGGTCTCCGGCCCTAAATATTGTTCCATTAGCGCAGAGGAGCCATTGGAGGATCCACTGCTTCATGGTTTTAAGGGGACACAAGTGTGCTTCCCTGTTCACAGGGTGATAAAAAAGATGATTGAGGCAGAATGGGAGTATTCGGAAGCTTCCCTGCGGCGGAACCGCCCCATCTCAAAATTGTATCCACTTCTGCAGGAAGATCAGGAGCTTTTGAAGATGCCCAAGGTGGATGCCTTGATCTTGGCAGTGACCAAGAAGATCATCATTCCCATGGAAAGGCGGCGGTGCTTAAGGATCTGCAAGAGGCTAGAGTCGCTACTTAAGCAGGCATTTGACCCCAGTGTCCTGGCGCTGCAGGCCTCTGTCTGTGGGATTTATGTGTCTCGAGCCTCTATTCGTTGGCTCCAAGGGTGGGAGCCTTCGGATTCAGAGGGACAAGAGGTCACAGAGGGAGCCAAACTCTAGTCAGCCGCGGCTTACATGGCGAATGCCTTTTATGATTTGATCCAGATTGCCTCTAGGACAATTGCATCGGTGAATGCAGCACGACAGTTTCTGTGGCTGCACAATTGGGCAGCAGATCCTGTGTCCAAGTCTCGTCTCAGCAAGTTGCCGTACAAGGGCAAGCTGCTTTTTGGGGAGGCCCTGGACAAGATCATTAAGGATTTAGGTGATTCCAAAGGGGGTCGCCTGCCGGAGGATAGGCCTAAGGTGCCAAAGCCAGGAAGACCACAAAGAGGTCAGGCCAGGAATTTCAGGTCAACGAGATTCTTGCCCTATCAAAGGAGTCGATTTGGAACAAGAGGGCAGCTCTTTCGGGGCACCTGGGGGTTTGGAAGGGGCTATTATCAGTCCCAACAGACCTCTGCCAAGAAACCCCAAGGAAGCCAGGGAGGTCCAGATGGGAGCGGTCAGCGGTCATTTGCAACAGTTTTATTCCGTCTGGACCACAGTGATGTCCGACCAGTGGGTACTGGAAATTATCCACGAAGGGTATGCACTAGAATTTGCAAGGCTGCTAGTGGAGGCGTTTGTGAACTCTCCCTGCCAGGTGCAAAGGAAGCGGTTCGCTTCACTATTCAGCATTTGATCCAACTAGAAGCAATGGTAGTGGTACCCAGAGACCATTATGGTGCCGGTCGGTACTCCATTTACTTCATAGTTCCCAAGAAAGAAGGGATCTTTCAGCACATGCTAGCTCTCAAGGTTGTGAACCACTCCCTGAGGGTGCCACATTTTCGCATGGAAACACTGTGGTCGGTGATCTTAGCGGTATGACAGGGGGAATTTCTGACAGCTTTGGATTTATCAAAGGCCTATCTTCACATCCCAATCAGGCCAGGGCATCAGAAATTTCTCAGGTTTGCCGTGCCCATGGGGCACTTCCAGTTCAGAGCTTTGCCCTTTGGCCTAGCCACTTCACCAAGCACCTTTACAAAAATCATGGTGGTGGTGGAGGCAGCATTGCGACAGGAAGGGGTTCTGGTGCATCCCTATCTGGGCGACTGGTTGATCCGGGCAAAGTCAGAAAAAGAGGCACAAGTGGCAATGCAGAAAGTAGTGGACTTGTTACAATGGATGGGTTGGATGATCAACTTTCCCAAGAGCCAGTTGCAACCTGTTCAACATCTGGTGTATTTAGGGGTGCTCTTTGACACAGCAGCGGGAATGGTGTCTCTGCCTGAAGTCCATGTGACAAAGCTATTGGCTCCATGGCAGCAGCCCTGGATCTGGTCCCCTGGGGCAAGACTCATATGCGACCACTGCAACAAGCGTTACTCTCACAGTGGTTGCCGCAGCAATATCCGCTGTCATGAAAGTTGGTATGTCCAGCAGAGGTAAGGATCAGTTTGGCATGGTGGCAGGAACCTGCTCACCACAGTGGGTTCTAGTCACTACGGATGCCAGCCTATCTGGATGGGTAGCGCATTGTCTCGGCCAGGTAACCCAAGGCTCTTGGTCCGCTGAGGAGGTCGCTTCATCGATCAACCAGCTTAAGATGAGAGCCATGTGGTTGGTGCTGCAGAGATTCAAGACATTGTTGGAAGGGAAGGCCGTTCGTGTCTTCTCCGACAACTCAACAACGGTGGCGTATATCAACCTGCAGGGGAGCACAGGCTGTGCGACCCTGCTGGCGGAGAGTCAGGAGCTCCTGCTTTGGATGGAACAACATCTGGCAGCTTTGTCGGTGGCTCATGTTGCTGGAAAGGAGAATGTCCAAGTGGACTACCTCAGTCGGCACATGTTGGATCCTGGGGAATGGGAGCTCAACATGGCTGTATTTCACAAGGTCACGGAAAGATGGAGATTGCTGGTCATGGATCCCATGGCCACCGAATCCAATGGCAAAGCAGGCCAATTTTTCAGCAGATGCAGAGAGCACATGTCCGAAGGGCTCGATGCCCTGGCGCAGCCATGGCCAGCGGACAGGCTGTTGTATGTCTTTCCACCCTGGCCACTGATTAGGTGGCTGCTACAGAGGATAGAATGGCACAAGGGGGCCCTGATTCTCATAATCCTGGATTGGCCTCGCCGACCATGGTATGCGGATCTCGTTCGACTCCTGATAGATCATCCTTGGAGGCCACTTCTCTATTCACACTGTGAGGTGTGAGCAGAGATGGATTTTCCATCTCAGTTTGGTTGCCCCCGAGGGCCTTAATGGCCAGATTGACTGGGCAGGATGTGGATAGAAGGATATCTTTGAAAGATTTTTTGTGATCAGGGTTGAGCTCGGTGAAACCTGGGCTGGTTGATGAGGGGTGGGATGGTGGTTCTGTTTGTGGTGGATCCTTTGAGGAAAATGTTCTGTGGAAAGATTAAACTAAACTTGAGCTCTTTGGCAATGCAGTCCAGTGATATATTTACAGGTGAAGAAATGAAGCTTATAAGGAAAAAGACACCCTTCCTATGGTAAAATATGGTGGAGGTTCCATAATGTTGTGAGGCTGTTTTTCTGCCTCAGGAACTGGAGGCCTGGAACGTATTAAAGTAATCAGGAATTCAGAGGACTACCAAGGTATTCTGGAGCAAAATGTGCTACCTAGTGTCAGAAAGTTAGATCTGGGTCAAAGGTGTTGGGTCCTCCAGCATGATAATGACCCAAAACATACATCCAAAAGTACAAAAGAATGATTAAAAAGGAACAAATGGCCTGTTTTAAACTGGCCAGCAATGAGTCCTGATCTCAATCCAATTGAGAACCTTCGGAAAGGGATGAAATCTGCCATTGGTAAAAGGAATCCTGGAAACATTGATGAACTGGAACCAAGCACAGTTGAACTGGGAGAAACTACCAGCAGCCAGATGTATGAAACTTATAGATGGCTACAAGAAACCTTTGGAGGCTGTCATCACTGCCAAGGGTTGTGCAACCAAATATTAGTGAAGGGTACCATTAATCCTGCCCAGGTCATATTTTTGTTTTTTCTCAGAAATTACTATCTCTAAGTTGCACAGACATCTTCTTTTTTGGGTTGTATAACTTTGAACATACTATTGAAATATTCCAACTGTATGCTATCATAATATTTTCAATTATTCTCAAGATATTGTACACAACATATCTAAAATGCAAGGTGCCAATAATGTTGACCACAACTGTATTCTATAACTAATCTGTTCTCAACATAGAAACCTGTTTTACTTACTAAGTTTAAACCTTTTTTCAGTTATTAAGGGGAAATCTAATATATTCTGACAGTTATTGTAAATGATAAATTAGAACATTAGCTTGGGCTGGTTTTAGAGTGATTACACTCTAGTACAGAGAATATGTATTTAGTGAAGAATTCAACTTTTTGACTGTCAACTAAATTCCCTAGGTATCTGTGGGAACTTGTCTTTTGTTTTAATTTTTAAAAAGCATGAGAAAAAAATCAATGAATAAGATTTGTCTTATTTTAGGAAGAATATTACATGGTAAGACACTGATTTTGATTGATCAGTTTTCATGGATTTATTATGTGTAGCACGAGCTTGGAGTCACAAACATCACTGAACTGTGAAGCCTTTATTCATACCTGAGAAAACCCCGATCATACAACATGACTATTACAACAGGCAAATTTTCTCTTTGACTCTTAGCTGCGTGTTGACTATATTAAAAAAAAAATTTAACATAAAACCACCTGAATCATCATGCTGGTCATGAAAATGGAAACATATTTTTCAGTTCTTAAATGCAATTTTTAAAATTGGTTTTAAAAATCAGGTTACTGTTTGGTGGAAAACTAAATTGTGTACTGACTAAAGCCCAAATGTGCAGTCATCTATCAGCAAATCAATATCCTAGGTACTGATAAGTAACACAAAGCATAAATATAGTCATAAAGCATATTTTTAAAATATCTGTGGTTTCAAATTTTAAATAAGGGGCATGTTTACTAAAGTGTGGTAAGCCCTTAGCAGAGGTTTTTAGGCATGTTCTAACCATTAGTACAGACCTGTACTACGTGGTAAAAAGTGTGATACAATAAAATACCCCATGGTAAGTGCTTAGCATGGGTTGGAGTGGGAGCCAGGGTGGGTGGAGATCAAGCAAGAATGATAGCAAGTGCGTGGGATGTTACTGTGCTTTACCGCAACTGCATATAATACGGGTTTACTTAATGAGTCTTCTTGAGGTGGTGTTAACGCCACCATAAGAACATAAGATATGCCATACTGGGTCAGACCAAGGTCCATCAAGCCCAGTATCCTGTTTCCAACAGTGGCCAATCTAGGTCATACGTACCTAGCAGTATCCCCAAAAGACGCAGGTTCCACAATGCTTGTATTGGGTCAAGCATTGATATCCTGGGTCCCTTTTTAATAATGGTTTATGGACCTTTCCTCCAGGAACTTGTCCAAACCTTTTTTAAACCCAGCTACACTAACAGCTCTTACTACATCCTCCGGTAACAAATTCCAGAGTTTGATTACACGTTGAGTGAAAAAATATTTTCTCTTATTTGTCTTAAATTGTTTACCTTGTAGCTTCATTACATGTCCCCTAGTCTTTCTATATTCTGATAGCGTAAACAATCGATCTACGTTTACCCGTTCCACTCCATTCATTAATTTATAGACCTCTATCATATCTCCCCTCAGCCGTCTCTTTTCCAGGTTGAAGAGCCCTAACCTTTGTAGCCTCTCTTCATAGGAGTAGCCTTCCATTCCCATTACCATTTTGGTGGCTCTTCTCCGTACCTTTTCTAATAACGCTATATCCTTTTAAAAATATGGCGACCAGAATTGCACACAATATTCAAGGTGCGGTCGTACCATGGAACGATACAGAGGCATTATAATATCCTTTGTTTTATTTTCCATTCCTTTCCTTATGATACCTAGCATTCTATTTGCTTTCTTGGCCACTGCTGGGCGGAGGGTTTTAACATGTTATCCACGATGACTCCTAATCTTTTTCCTGGGTGGTGGTTCCCAATGTGGAACCTTGCATCGTGTAACCATAGTGTGGGTTGTTCTTTCCTAGGTGCATAACTTTGCACTTGTCCACATTAAATTTCATCTGCCATTTGGATGCCCATTCTTCCAATTTATCCAGATCCTCCTGCAGTTTTCCACAGTCCTCTTGGGTTTTAACAACTTTAAACAGTTTTGTGTTGTCTGCAAATTTGATAACCTCACTAGTTATTCCCTTTTCCAGGTCATTTATGAATATGTCAAAAAGTAGTGGACCCAGTACAGATCCTTGGGGTACTCCACTATTCACCTTTTTCCATTGGGAAAATTGACCATTTAGCCCTACCCTCTGCTTTCTATCTTTTAGCCAGTTCCCGATCCAAAATAGTACACTGCCTCCTATCCCATGACTTTTTAGTTTTGCCAAAAGTCTCTGATGAGGGACCTTGTCAAAGGCTTTCTGAAAGTCCAGATACACTATATCAACCGACTCACCTTTGTCTACCTGTTTATTCACACCTTCAAAAAAACATATCAGATTAGTAAGATAAGATCTTCCTTGTCTAAAACCATGTTGGCTGTCTCCCATTAGGCCATGACTATCTACATGCTGTGTAATTTTGTTCTTTATGATGATTTCTACCATTTTCCCCAGTACTAACGTCAGGCTCACCGGTCTGTAATTTCCCGGATCACCCCTGGAACCATTTTTAAAAATTGGCGTTACATTGGCGATCCTCCATTCTTCAGGTATTACAGATGATTTTAATGAAAGTTCACAGATTACTAATAGCAGGTCTGCAATCTCATATTTCAGTTCTTTCAACACTCTTGGATGTATACCATCCGGTCCAGGTGATTTGCTACTATTGAGTTATCAAATAGTTGTAATACATCTTCCTGGTGTAACGATATTTCTCTTAATTCCTCTGCAGTATCACCTTAAATACCACTTCAGTCTACACCCATGCTACAGGTATCAAGTAGCACAATGCAATGTGTGCCTTTGAGTCGATGCTGACTCCTGGTGACCCAGCAGCTCCTGGGCTTTCTTGGAAGTATGACCAGAAGTAGATTGCCAGGCCTCCCTCTCTTCTCAGGCAATGGAGGGTTGAGTAACTTGCCCAAGGCCACAAGGAGTGCTAGTGGGAATCAAACCCTGGTCTCATGGTTACCAAGCCAGTGCTCTAACAATTAGGCTACTCCTCCACTTCTAGGTAGTACAGTCACCCTCTAAAAATAAAACCTGAATGCTGTGCTGAAACCCAGTCCTCCACAACTACAACCCTACCCACTGATGACAGCTCCTCCCCAATCAGACTCCTTGCTCTGATCTGATCCCCCTGTTCTGATCAACCCATCCCCCTAATTTATTTATTTAACAGGTTTATTTATACTGCTTTATCATTTCAGTCAAAGTGGTTTACATTGTAACTTAAACTTGGTAATGTACATTAAACAGGGATATTGATAACTTGGATTTTTCTGAGGCAATGGAGGGTTAAGTGACTTGCCCAAGGCCATAAGGAGTGCTAGTGGGAATCAACCTCTGGTCTCTTGGTTCCCAAGCCAGTGCTCTAGCCACTAGGCAACTCCTCCACTCCATGATAGTGATACTCCCCCAATAATAGTCTCCTGCTCCAATAGGCCTCCCTGATACAATTCTCCCCTCCCCCCAATAGTTTTCCTCCCTGATCCAAGCTCAACCCAACAAGTACCTCCCTGATCTGTTCTTCCCAAACAGGATCCCTCCTCATGTGCAACCTTTTCATCCCCCCTGATCCCATGGGCGTTTATTCTAGGAGTGATTCCTAGAGGTAGTAATGTGAGACTACTTCTAGAGGTCATAACTGCTATTTTGAACTCTGATGGCTATGAGGGAAGAGTGAAGGAGGACAACTCCTATTGTGGTCCACTAGACTATCAGCGTTAACCAGGGTGAGTGCCAGGGAGGGGTGGTTCAGGGGTTCAGTTGGGGGTCAGGGGGGTTCATTTGGGGGAGCTTCTGCTGGGGAATATCTTTTGGGGGGGGGGATCAGATCGGGCTGAGGGTAGCTGTTCAGAGAAGAATCAGAAAAGGGTAGGTAGTACCTGTTGGGGGGGCTTGGATCAGGATGTCCTCTGGGAGGGATCAGATCAGGAGGTTCATTGCAGTAGGAGGGCTATCATTGGGGGGAGGGGGTTGATAATCAGGATAAGATAAGATCAGGGTGGGGGGATTGGATCAGAGGAGGGATTGTCTGGGAGGGATTGCTTAATGGGGGGGGGGCGGGTTGGACTGCACCACCACAGCAGCAGATGTTTTAACATTCTTTTGCGCTGGGGCCCTTTAAATGCTTCAGTACATAGCACCTAGGCATGTAATGACACAGGCTTGTGCGGTAAGTGTCTGTCCTGTACAGTAAATGCGGGGCAGATGCTGACCATACCTCCAGCAATTACGCACAGACTTTACACTTACTGCACCTTAGGCTCTGCATTTAAGGTATGGTAAGTGCAAAAACTCACCACACTTTCGTAAACATGCTCCTAAATCATCAAAGTTTCCAGGTCTTCATAGGTAAGACTTCATAAACACTGACTGAAGTCTTTGTAGCTGTGACATATTTTCTTGGACTAGCATATATCAAATGATGATGAACTATATTTGAAAAATGGGTTAAAAAACAGTAACCTAAAGCAGTGCTTCTCAATCCTGTCCTGGAAGCATAGCTAGCTAGTCGAGTTTTCAGGATTGCTGCAATGCATATCATAAGATAAATTTGCATATACTGGAGACCCATGGTATGCAAATTTATCTTATATAGTAACATAGTATATGACGGCAGATAAAGACCAGCACGATCCATCTAGTCTGCCCAGTAAAGTATCTAGAGTGGTTGTACCTGCTGCTCCATGCAGGTCAGCCCCCCTCTATTTATTGAAGTATAAACGATATTTAAGTTTGCTTTGATTTTATCTTCTTGCTATAAAAGGATCCACTGTGTCTGTTTATTTATTTAGCAGGGTTTATATATTGTTTTTCACCCAATCAAAGTGGTGTTCATAGGACAAAAGAACATAGAAACATAGAAACATGATGACAGAAAAAGACCACAAGGCCCATCTAGTCTGTCCTTCCATAACAACAACTACAACAGTCCACTTTTTACCTTTAGAGATCCTCTGTGTTGGTCCCATGCTATTTGAATTCAGTTACTGTCCTCATCTCTACCACCTCCACTGGGAGACTATTCCACGGATCCACTACTCTTTCCGTAAAGAAATATTTCCGCATATCACTCCTGAATCTATCTCCCTTCACCCTCATCCCATGTCCCCTCGTCGCAGAACTTGCTTTCAATTGAAAGAGGCTCTCTCCCTGAACATTTATGCCACGGAGGTATTTAAACATCTCAATCATATCACCTCTATCCCGCCTTTCCTCTAAGGTGTACATATTAAGATCCTTAAGTCTGTCCTCATATGCTTTATAATGAAGACCACTAATCATCTTAGTAGCACCCCTCTGTACCGACTCCATCCTGTTCACATCCTTTTGAAGGTGCGGTCTCCAGAATTGCACAACATACTCCAAATGAGGTCGCACCAAAGACTTATACAGAGGCATTATCACCTCCTTTTTTCTGCTAGCCATTCCTCTCCGTATGCACCCAAGCATCCTTCTAGCTTTTGCCGTCGCCTTTTCTAACTGTTTAGCTACTTTAAGATCATCGGACACAACTACGCCTAGGTCCCGCTCTTCTTTAGTGGACAAAAGTACTTCACCTCCTATGCTGTATTGCTTCCTTGGATTGCTGCAGCCCAAATGCATGACCTTACATTTTTTAACATTAAATCCCAGCTGCCAAATTCTAGACCATTCTTCAAGCTTAGCTAGATCCCTCCTCATGTTATCTACACCTTCCTGGGTGTCTACTTTATTGCAGATTTTGGTATCATCTGCAAAGAGGCAAACCTTACCCGACAGCCCTTCCGCTATATCATTAACAAAGATGTTAAAAAGAACAGTAGTTACATAGAACAATTAATTATGTATAGTAACATATTGAAGGCAGCAAGCTGCAGGCAATTGACTATGTACAATAACAATTTACTATGTACAGCATATTTCATTATATGTGGTGGCTTAGGGGTGTGGTGTGGTGATTGTAATGGGGGTGGGTAGTTCTTAGGGGGTGGAAAGTGAATACATCAGGTAGGTTTGGGGGAGGGTTGTTAGGGAATGAGTGGTGTCAATGGGTTGGAGTTAGGTTGTTGGGTTAAATGTTCAGTGAATAAGAGGGTCTTTAGGTGTTTGCGAAAGGTGTGGACATCAGTTACGTTTCGTATTCTACTGTGTTCCATATGGATGGTGCATAGAACTCAAAGGCTCTTCCACATGCTATTGGTTATATTTTCTTTTGATGTGGGGGATGGTAAGTTTGTTCTTTGTGGATGATCTTTTTGTTCTGAAGGGTTTTGAGTAGGGTGTGGAGATGTGTGGTGGGATGGTCGTGGATGGCTTTGGGTGTTAGAAGGATGGTTTTGTATTTTATCCGACGGGAGTGGGAGCTAGTGGAGCTATTTGAGAATGAGTGTGATGTGATCGTGCTTTGTGGCTCGCTGGAGAATGCGTGCTGTTGTGTGGAGAGCAGTGCAAAATGGGAGTAGGGTGGATTTTGGTAGGCCTTGGTAGATGGAATTGCAGTAGTGGAGGTGTGGTAGATTCAAGGCTTGGAGATCTGATTGGAAGTCAAATGGTTCTAAGAGTGGGCGGAGGCGTTGCAAAGTTTTGGTTTTGTAGTAGATTTCTCTAGTTGTTTTATTTATCTGTGGTTTGAAGCAGAGGTGTTGATCGATGGTGATACCCAGGTATTTCACTTCGGTCTGAACTTTGACGAGTGTTGTTTAAGGCTAGGGAGGTAAGGGGGAGGGGGTGAATGAGGAGTCTTTTGTAATAAATAGAGTTTTGGACTTCTTCTAGTTGATTGTGAGATTGTTGTCTGTTAGCCAGCAGGATACATCAGTGAAGCATTTTTGGATATTCATTGGGGTAATCCTGAAAACCTAGCTGGCTAAGTGTGAATCCAAGATGGGGTTCAGAAACAGTGATCTAGAATACAGAAAACAAAAGTATAAAGCTTGTTAACCTCTTATTCTCCCCGATTTCTGTCAGTTCTTCACCTCTGTTGGACTCATCAATCTTGAAGAAGGTACTTATGTACCCTATATCTCTGCCTCCAACTTTTCCTTTCTTGAATCCATATATTTTTAGCATTCCACTCTAGTTGGTTTTGGTGTACATGGAGGAGTCCCACAGGAATCTGCTTTATCGACAGCTTTGTTTAATCTCTATGACGTTATTTCTGATATGGGTATTGCATGTTGCATGTCTGTGGATGATATGCTGTTCTTTCCATGTCTAGTGATCTTGACCTTGCATTATCCATGAGAACAGTTTTTATAAAATTGATTGTCTTATGGTTGAAGATCAATGGCTTATGTTTGAATGTAGCTAAAACTCAGATCTTGGTCCTATGATGTAATTCCTCTTCATTAATCATTCCCCCTATAGTGACTGTGAATAATGTATCCTTCAGATTTTTTCAGAGATACAATATCTGGATGTTTTGTAAGCGATTAAGGGGCAAAATGGCTAATCTGTGGTAAAATACTGTATTTTTCGGCAGTTTAATTTACCATGAGAGTCACTAACCTGCAGTAACTCAGTACTGTTAGTTTTTTCCACAGCAAATGAATAATGTGACTTGCAGTCATCTTCACAAGCTGTGTTATTTTTCCTCCCCAGAAGCACACAACCAATGCTCCTGGGGAACATCTTAAAGGGTAATAGGTTAATTATGTGCTATGTGGAACCCATGCCACCCCCCAAAAAGGCACTTCTGGATCCCCTTCTACTCCCAGAAGAGACGCCCCATCCCCCCAAAAAACCCTTTCAAGGTCCTACTGGGGCTTCCCTGGTGTCTGGTGGGTGGGGCAGGAGCGATCCTCACTTGCTTCTGCTCTATTGGACACTGGGTTCAAAACGATGCCAGTCAATCTCTAGCAGTACTCTTGTGTTACTACTGCTAGGAGTCAAGCTGCCATATAAGGTGCACTTTCAGAATTGGCCCTTAAGTTTGTAAATATCACTCACATTCCAGCATGGTAAAGATAATATACACCTAGAAATCAGAATTCATTCTAGATTGATTAAAATGACATATGTATTACCATCCATATTCATCTTCCACGCTGTGGTGCATTGTTTCATTAGCTAAAGTAGTCCTGGTGAAAAATGGATCTCTTTGTAGGCTGTGATATTAAACACAGTGGCCTTGGGCAAGTCACTTAACCTTCCACTGCCTCAGGTACAAACCTAGATTGTAAGCCCTCTGGGAACAGGGAAATGCCTACTGTACCTGAAAATAACTTTCCTTGATCTACTACTAGAAAGGCGTGAGCTAAATATAATAAGTAAAAATAAATAAATAGTATGCAAACGCAAGCTAAAGCTGAAAAAGAGCAAGTCACTCATGAATATAGCGAAGTATGATCTTGAAAATATACCACTGAATTTTAAGACTGCCTGTGAAATTGATTCACCGCTTTGGATACAAATGGCAAAGCACCAGAAGATGACATCAAGAAAGATGTGATAAAAGAGTAAAAACTCTCTGCAAAAGGTGGAAAAACAAAAACAGTCAAATGGCTGATCGAAAAACTCTAAAAATTGCTCAGAAACGCAGAGAAGCTAAAGCCAGAGGAGAAAGAGAGATGGTCAAAAAACTTAACAGAGTTTTCCAGCACACAGCAAGACAAGATAAAAAGAATTGCTAGAATGATGCATGCAAGAAAACAGAATCAGAAAATATTAGAGGAAAAACAAGATTGGCTTTTCTAAAGCTATTATAGAATTAAAAAGAAAATTCCAGCTTCAAATTGGAATGTTAGAATTTGCTGAAGGATCCATGTTGAATGATGCTGAGAAGATCAAGGAAAGTTGGAAAGAATACAAAGAGTCATTATACCATAAAGATCAAGTGGACCAACAGCCATGTCAACCTGTACCTTATGACCAGGGATGTGATTTTGTTTAAAACAAAATATGGGATCTCTGCGAACCAAGAAATGACAACATTATCATCATTTCATGGTTCCTGTCAATAGTACACACTCTTTCACAAAAATGCCAGCTATTGAGCAATAGCATGCATTCTTTCGTGAAAGTCCACTATTATACAATAGCATGTACTATTCACACATGTGTGAATAGTATGTGGTATTGCACAATAGTCTGCATTGTCGTAAAAGTGCATACTATTTCTCATTAGTTTGCACTTTTGTGAGTGCACACTTTTGAGAGAAAACAATACAAGCTGAAAAAAAATGAAAATTGAAAATGAAAGTTTTTGGCCTTCACACTCCTACTTACAACCAGGAGTTGTTGGTGAAAAAAGAAGTTGTGGATGCAGAATTGAAAACATTTTATCAAAGAACAAAGCTACGGACATTGATGGCATTCCCATTGAAGTATTAGAGTAAACAGATGCAGCTGTTACCATACTTAAAAGGCTCTGCCAGAAAATTTGGAAGGCAATATCATGGCCAACTGACTAGAAAAGATCTGTATTCTTACCAATACTGAAGAAAGATGATCCTGACTGTGGAAATTATCATACAATCGCTCTGATCCCACATGCCAGTAAGATTCTACTCAAGATCATTCAGTGGAAAGTTCAGTCATACCTGAAATAAGAACTGCCCAAAATGGAAGCAGGGGTCAGAAAGGGGCGAGGAGCAAGAGACATCTTCGCGGATGTGAAATGGATCTTTAAAAAGATGAAAGAATATTTATTTATTTATTTATTTATTACAGGCTCTTATATACCGCTCTATTCAGCATCAGCGCGGTTCACAATATAACAACAGACCAGAACAACAAACTGTTTGGTTTTACAGAGAACAAGGTCAGAGAACTTGGATAAAACATGGGACGGCATTTCTGCAACTATTTACATATCTACATATGTTTCAGTGATCACAGCAATGCCTTTGAGAGCATAAATAATGAAAAACTCTGGGTCACATTGGGGTCTATTCTGTCTCACGAATAGCGGGGATGGACTTCCTGTTGGGACGTCCATCCTTGCTGTTTGCCCCCCTTGCTATTTGCCCTGTCCAAAGCCTTCCCATACAAACAAGGCATTTGTACAGGGAGACTTAGACGGGGTGGGAGGGGGCATTGCAGAGGCAGAGTTAGGGTGGGCAGTGGGCGGTCTGTGACTCCAGACATACAAGGTAAATTCTGAGGTCGACCCTGTATGTCCGGGGTCGGTAGACTGGACGTGGGACGACAGGTCCGGGCAGTACAAGTGAGATGAGGAGATGAAGGGAGGTCCCCGCAGCCTGAACCTGGCCATGGAAGGTCAGATTGGGGGTTGGGCTGCGAGGAAAAGAAATTGTTAGCGGCAGCCAGGGATCATGGTTCCTAAATGGAGCCACATTGCTATGGCAATGGGACACCATGGCTCCATTCAGTCATCTGAGTTAGCCGGGCAGGGGTCTGTACATATAGGTTGATCAGAATCGGGTCCTGACCTGCACGTACAGGCCCTAGACCCAATTCTGATCCCATGGGGCACGTTTAGCTCCTGCGGGATTGGAATCGATTCTACCTCTGTGCGTCCCGATTCCGATCAGGCACACATATTGGAATGTGCCTTATTTGAGAAGCATGGGTATACCAAAACACCTGATAGTTCTCATGCACAACCCTTACGTTGAATAACAGTTCGGACAGAAGAAGAAAAATAATGGTTTAAAATCAGAAAATGTATGACAGTGCTGCATACTTTTCCCCTACCTGTTCAATTTATATGCAGAACAAATCATCAGAGAAGCGGGACTGCATGAAAGAAACCAAGGTGTGAAGAGTGGTGGAAGGTTTATCAGCAACCTTTGCTATGCTGATAATATCATGTTACTGGCTGAAAGTGAAGACAATCTGAAACACCTGCTTATCAAGATTAAGGAACATAGGGGTATGTTTACTAAAACCCCGGTAATGTGCGGGCCACGCTAGTGTGCGGATGCCATATAAGGAGTGGGCGTTTCTGTCTGAAAAAAGCAAAACCGGGATTAATAATGCGCTAATGTACGCGGCACTCAAGTGTGCCCCGCACATTAGTGCATGAGAAAGCTGCGCGGGAAGCATAAGTGGCGCGCTGATGCCCAAGCACAGGAACAGAGCCACAGTGCAATGGTTAAGACACTGACCAATGGTGCAGGGATCAGGTGTTCAATCCCTCACAGTGCCCAATGAACAAGTCTGGCTGAGGCATTACCTGTTAGGGGTAATATTGCTTTAGGAGGCATTTTATTTTTATTTTAATTACTACTACTAGCAAACGCACTCTCAAAGCGTGTTAACATAAGGCGCCCCATAAGGCACATTTTAAAGTGCACTGTCCGCCAAGGCACCCTAGAATGTTGCTTATAGGGCGCTTTATAGGGTGCCGTATGAGTTACCGCAAGGTCACAGCACTGTTTTTGATGACAGCACTGTGCAGTTTAAGGAATGAAAAGCATAAGTTGGTGCGCTGACATGCAAGGAGGAGCAGCAGTGGAGCACAATGGTTAAGACACTAACCAATGATGCAGGAGTCATGGGTTCAATCCCCCACTGTGCCTAATGAAGAAGGCTGGCTGAGGCATTACCTGTTATAGGTAATATTGCTGTAGGGGGCATTTTATTTTTATTTTAATCAGTGCTGCCAGCAAACACACCCTCAAAGTATTGTAACATAAGGTGCTGCATAAGGCGCCTCATAGGCTATCCCAGAGGGCACATTTTAAAGTGCACTGTCCGCCACAGCACCCTACAATGTTGCTGAAAGGGTGGCCTATAGTGCGCCATATGGGGTGCCCTATGAGGCACAGCAAGGTCAGAGCACTGTGTTTGATGGCAGTACTGTGCATTTAAATGCATGGAAATCCTAAGTAGGTGCGCTGACATGCAAGGAGGAACAGCAGTGTAGCACAATGGTTAAGGTACTGACTGCTGATACAGGGGTCATGACTTTGCTCCCCAGTGTGCCTAATACGTAAGGCTGGCTGAGGCACCAGCTTTGCAATGTACGTATTGTTTCCTGCAGCACTTTATTTGTATTTTATAAATTGCTGCCAGCAAACACGCCCTCACGTGCCGTAAGTGAAGGTGCCGCATAAGGCACCCTATAAGGCACTCCATAGGGCACATTATAAAGTGCACTGTCCGCAACGGCACCCTAAAATGTCCCCTATAGGGCACCCTATAAGTTGCTCCACAGGATAACGTATAGTGCACCTTATATGGACTGTAACCATAAGGTGACCTATAGGGCGCCCTATAAAGCGTCCTCTGAGGCACCTTATGGGTACAGTACGATGAGGGTGTTTTTGCTGGCAGCAATAATGTACATTAAAAATAGATACTGCTTTGGGCAGCCCTATCAAAGAACCCCACTGTGGGTTTGAACCCACAACCTCTAGCTCCATAGGCAGTGAAGTAACCATTGTGCTACAGCTCTATAGCTGCTAGCAAGCCCCTGGCTGGCTGCAGAAGGAGTGCATGTCACCACACAGACAGTCTGCTGTGGTCACCAGGATAGGGTTAGCACACCCGTACCCATGATGCACTGCACATGCAAATCAGCTGTCCACAGATAAACACAAGATGGGGTATGCACCCCCACAGCACCTCGGCCTGGTAGGGGGAAGTGACCATGTCCACCCCCACAGCACCTCGGCCTGGTAGGGAGTGCTGACCGTGTGTTTTACTGGCACAGAGTAGCTACACACCGTCACATTGTGCGGGTACTGTGCTCACCCTGAGGGTGCGGTGAGGCGCCCAGCACCAGGTCCACAGCACCTTCCATGGTAGAAATAGGCAATGCTAGAGGTCCAAAGCAGTATTCAAGTGTGGGATAGGTAGTTTGTGCAGAAACATCTAGGATATATCTGTTTGTCTCAGTTAGATATAGCCCCTATGGACTCCTAGGAGATTTATGTACCACCACCCTCCTCCTCCAGGGCTGAGGGTGATAAACAGGGTCTCCCATCAACAAATCCACATTCTACCTCCCTACAATGGTGGCAGTAGAGGGGACCATCAACCTTGGTCCTGCTGGGGAACAGACACCCTACAGGGCAGTCAATGCAGCTCTGTACACATCCATAACACACTAGCAGACAGACATTAGGCCTGGATATGCTAAGCTGCACCCCACCACTATCTGATATTCTCCTGCAGCAAGCCTTCAGCCGCTGCACCCTGCAAGGCAGTCCATCAAGACACATACCAGCTGTAAACAGTTTGCTAGCTAGTCCATAGTGCATGTTCCTGGTGGAAATGCGTGCACCCAGAACTGGGATGTCAGCATACACAACAAGCAGATAAATCAGTGACTGGGCCCCAAAAGGAAACCCATAAATATCACATGAGAGAAATACTATATAGCACTATGGGGGTGCCTAGCCATGCTGACATCACTGCACAGTCAGGGTGAGAGTGATCTCCCATCAGGACATACTGAGGTTACCCTGTCTGTGTAGGTGGTGGCCGGGCACTAAAATATCCCAGCCAGTGCCCTATGCCCTGTGCAGATGCATCCTGGCCAGGCCACCCTGTCTGGGCTATACCCATGGTACCTTGCTCCTCATTGGCAGGCCAATACTGGCAACAGTGCTGGCAGTGTGGGCTGTGGAAGGTGTTTGCAGCCACCACACACTGTATAGACAAACACACACTCCGACACCTATGCCAGCATTGTGCTACTATAGAGGAGTTTAGCAGCCCTGCCCACCACACCAGTCCTGGGCACAGTACAGGCATGGATATGGTACGCAATACTGTTGGGGGTCACTCTCCAGGGTGGTAAACACTGTCAGAGACCAGACCTGAAGCACACACCGCAGACATCAGAAAGAGTGTTATGATGGAGCTCAATCAGCAAACTGTGCTTAACGTAGGAATTTCTATCTGCCAGTACTCAAAGCAAACGTTTGATAGCTGTGTATCGTATACCCAGGTGTAGGGTGGCATTGCTAAGGTATGCAAGTGCTAGTATTGGGAGATGCATGCAGGGCCCAATGTCCTGCCCCTCCAGGAGGCATTGGCCAATGGGGCTTGTGGGTGTGGGTGTGGTTGTGTCTGCCCCTGTTGGCTGCTGCTTTACGGCAGAGGTTCCCAACTCCAGTCCTGGTGTGGCAAACACTGTTCGGGTTTTCATGCTGTCCCTCATGAATATGCATGAGCTAGATCTGCATACCATGGGGGTGGTGCATAGATATGCAGCACAGGCATCTTTATTAGAGGCAGCATGGAACCTGACTGGTGTGGGGCCCTCCAGGACTGCATTTGGGAGACTCTGCTCTAGGTAATGTGCCTGTTTATGGTGTCTGTGCTCGGTGGGGTAAAATATAGGCGTATTAACCATGCGTATGTTCTCAGCATTAAAGGTTTATCCTTACTATCACGGTTTACTTTTGGGAAAAATATGTGGACTGGATTGGCAGGAGCCCCAGCTGGGCTTTGAACCTGTGACCTTCTTTTCTTGCACACACTGTCTGTGTGCACTGCACCACCGTGTTGCCACAGATATGATGCATTCCCTGGGGAGTCCATGACTGTACATCCGACAGGGCCTGTTTGTTGCAGTGCACGGCACCCACCTGGACAGGGCTAGGCCATGGTCTGCTGTGGCCACCAGCTGCTGCCACCTCCAACACCAGTACCGCTCCATCCTTAGATTGAAGACAGCATAAACCCTGAAGGATTTGTGGCCCTCCAAGACTGCATTTGGGGTAATCTGTTCTAGGTAATGTGCATGTTTCTGGTGTCTGTGATCTGTAGGGTAAAATAGAGGTCTTTGAGCCATGCTTATGTTCTCTGCAATAAAGGTTCGTCTTTACTATCACAATATAGTTGTCGGTAAAATATGGGGACTGGATTGTCAGGAGCCCCAGCTGGGGCTTGAACCTGTGCAGGGGCGGCCCAAGGGGGGTGCGGGGCCATGTGCGGAGACTCGGTGCAGGGCCTCATTTGCATAAGTGGCCTTATTTGCATAAATATTTGCATAATGTTACCACACACTAACTTTTAGTAAACATGTCTCTTAATGAGTGTATGGATAAAGAAAGACTGAAAGATTTCTACATTACTATAATCCAGTGCCAACCACCAGGCACATTAGGAACTACTACAAATGCTGCCCATTTAGAACCCATAGCAAACCCGCCGTATCCTGACAGCACTACCAGGACTCACAAAGCACCATACCCTAACTATCAAAAGGCAACACTGCAAATATTAAACCAATACATTTCAGAGAATACTGGGGAAAGAGAACAAGTGGCAACGTCAAATAGGAATTACATAAACAGAATACCTCAGCTCAGTTACACATGCAGAACATAGACCATCACCAAACAAGGAATCACAATTTAGAAACAGGAAGGCAATAATTAAACTGGGAACCCCAAAAGCCAAACTTGGAATGTACAACAACACTGTAGAAATAAAACTATAAATTAATTTCCTCTTGTACCAAACAAAGCGCAGACGTTAATGATGCACATTTCCCAGAGCTGACATATTCCAGTTAATAAATTCAAAATAAAGAGATATCTTTCTACCTTTTGTGCATTTTTTTTCAGTTGCAATTGGTCCAGCCACTTTCTTCTGGTTTCTTCATGTTTTCTGCTAACTCTCCATCATCTGCTGTCCATTTGTCCTTTCTTCTCTTCTAGTTTTTTTCCATTCTCTCTCTCTACATCTGCTTTAACATACTAATCTTTCTCCTTTTGCTCTTTCCTCATTCCTATTTCATCCACACAAATTTTACCCCTCCATCCTCAATCCCCACTTACTCTCCCAATACCCGGCCAATTGTAGATTTTTCATCCCTCCTACACAAAATATTTTCCCCTCTCCATTTTACTCTCCCAGCCCCATCCCATTCTAATCCTCCCCCAACATCAGCTCCCTTCTAGTTCCAGTCTCACCAAGCATCCATTCCCTTCTAGTCCCTGCATCAGCCCATATCCAGTCCTAGCCCCCACTCAGCCCATTTCCATTCCTAGCTCCCCCATCCATTTCCAGTCCAAGTCCCTTCATCAGCTCATTTCCAATCCTAGCCCCCCATCAGCCCATTTCTAGTCATTTCCTAGCCCCACCATCAGCCATGTCAAATCCTAGCTCCCCTCCACTCAGCCCAATTCCAGTCCAATCCCCCCCATGAGCCTACTTCCAGTTCTAGCCCCTCCATGAGTCCATTTCAATTCAAGCCCCCACCACAGCCCATTTCCAATCTTAGCTCCCCCCAACAGCCCATTTCCAGTCCTATCCTAGCTGTTCCATCAGCTCATTTTCAGTCCTAGCTCCCTTCCCTCACAGCCCATTTCCATTCCAAGCCCCCTCCCCATCAGCTATTTGCAGTTCAAGCCACCCCTTCCACTCAGCCCATTTCCAGTCCTAGCAACCCCCCAACCCATTACCAGTCCTAGCCCCCCGTCAACTTCCAGTCCTAACCCCCATCACCCCATTTTCAGTTTAAGCCCCCCTATAACCCACTTCCAGTCCTAACCCCCCATCAGCCCATTTCCAGTCAGCCCCCCATAGCCCATTGCCAGTCCTAAACCCCCCCATCAGCCCACAGCCCATTACCAGTCCTAACCACATCAGCCCACCTCAAGTCCTAACCCCTCCCCATAAGCCCATTTCATGTCCTAGCCCCCCATAGCCCATTACCAGTCCTAACCCCCCATCAGCCCACTACCAGTATTAACCCCCCCATAGCCCATTACCAGTCCTAACCCCCCCCCCATAGCCCATTACCAGTCCTAACCCCCATCATCCCATTTCCAGACAGGCCCCGTCAGCCCACAGCCCATTACCAGTCTTAACCCCCCCCCATAGCCCATTACCAGTCCTAACCCCACCCCATCAGCCCACTACCAGTCTTACCCCCCCCCATAGCCCATTACCAGTCCTAACCCCCCATCACCCCATTTCCAGACAGCCTCCATCAGCCCACAGCCCATAGCCAGTCTTAACCCCCTCCATAGCCCATTGCCAGTCTTAACCCCTCCCATAGCCCATTGCCAGTCTTAACCCACCCCCCCATAGCCCATTGCCAGTCTTAACCCCCCCATAGCCCATTGCCAGTCCTAAGCCCCCCATCACCCCATTTCCAGACAGCCCTCATCAGCCCACAGCCCATTGCCTCATCTGCCCCCCTCTCTGGCTCCGTCTTTTTCTGGTGCACCTGTCCCATTAGTCACTACTTTCCGCTATCTTGGGGTTCTTTTTGACTCAGACCTTTCTTTTTCAGCTCATGTCTCCCACGTTTCTAAACTTTCCTTTTTCCACTTACGGCAGATTCGTGCTATTCGCCCTTTTCTCTCCTCCTCAGCTCTAACCACTTTACTACTCACCCTTGTAATTTCTCGTGTTGACTTTTCTAACTCTGTTCTCTCTGGTATCTCTAAATTACAACTTTCCCGGTTACAACGCATTCAAAACACGGCCGCACGTCTTATCACCCACTCCTCTATCAGGGACCATGTCACTCCTCTCCTCTTTCGACTTCACTGGCTTCCTGTTTCTTATCGCATCCAATTCAAGCTCCTTACACTGGCTCATAGGGCATTGCACACCTCCACCCCACAATACCTGGCGGATCTGCTCCACTTCCACACTCCCCACCATACCCCTCGCTCTTTCCACCTCAACCGCCTAGCTCTACCCTCACCTTCTCGTGCTCACCTCCAGTCTACACGCTCCTCAGCCTTTTTCTTTGCAGCCCCTGCACTGTGGAACTCCCTCCCCCCTCCACTTCGGCTCGAACCCCATCACCCTACCTTCAAGCGCTCCCTTAAAACCTATCTGTTCTCCCTTGCCTTTGACCTCCCCTTCCCCTAGCCCCTCTCCATCTCCTTCTCTCCCCCCCCTCTTACTCATGTCTCTGTCTCTTTCTCTTCATAAATTGTAACTTCCTTTCTAAGCTCATGGCTTATGCCATTCTGTATGTATTTTTGCTGTACACCGCTCTGCCTACTCCTGAAGGGCGGTTAATCAAATAAATGAATATGAATATATGAATATTGCCAGTCTTAACCCCCCCAGCCCCTTGCCAGTCTTAACCCCCCCAGCCCACTGCCAGTCTTAACCCCCCCATAGCCCATTGCCAGTCTTAACCCCCCCCTAGCCCACTGCCAGTCTTAACCCCCCCCTAGCCCACTGCCAGTCTTAAACCCCCCCCAGCCCATTGCCAGTCTTAACCCCTCCCCCCCCCATTGGCTCATGGCAATTTAAAAAAAGAAAAAAAGCTGGCCACT
This sequence comes from Ichthyophis bannanicus, assembly GCA_033557465.1. NCBI lineage: Eukaryota > Metazoa > Chordata > Amphibia > Gymnophiona > Ichthyophiidae > Ichthyophis > Ichthyophis bannanicus. The sequence goes on from CM066037.1 coordinate 487,308,627, forward strand.
GCCGCGGCGGCGGCATGGAGTGTCCCGCGGGGCCCCCTCGGCTGAACTCTCCTGACGCGGCTGAGCCCCTCTGCGCCGGCTTGCAGATATGTGAAGGGAGAGTGTCTCCCTCGCGTCTCTGTTAAGCCCGCAGGGGCAGATGGGAAATTTCCCATCAGCCCCTGCTTCCCATCAGCCCCTGTGGGCTTAACAGAGACGCGAGGGAGACACTCTCCCTTCGCATATCTGCAAGCCGGCGCAGAGGGGCTCAGCCGCGCTGGGAGAGTTCCGCCGGGCAGAGGGAGCCCCGTGGGACACTCCATGCCGCTGCAGCGGCAGCGGCCAGCTTTTTTTTTTTTTTAAATTTAATTAAGAAAAAAAAAGCAGAATGTTCTTTGCACGGGGCCCCCCCGAAACGCGGGGCCCTGTGCAAAAAACATTCTTGCTCAATGGACAGGCCGGTCCTGAACCTGTGACCTTCTGTCTCCAAACATGCTGGTTGTGTGCACTGCACCACTGTGTTGCCACAGAGACAGTGCATTCCCTGATGATACCATGACTGCTTGTCCGGCAGGGCCTGTCTGTTGCAGTGCATTGCACCCACCTACACAGGGCTAGGCCATGGTCTGCTCTGGACAGCTGCCACTGCCCCCCTCCACCTCCAGTACCCCTGTGCCACCATGCTGACATGCCCTTCTGCTGGTGGTGCTGGTGGTACGCAGTCTCAGGCCATCCTGTGTGCGGGTAGGCAGCTGCCTATGGTGCGGGTTCTGGGGTAGGGGTGCCTGCATATCTGTCCGCACGTCCCCCAATCACCGCCTGCCAATGTTCTGTGCTCTTGGGGTTACCTGCTGGGTACTATCCCCTGTGACACTGTGCTACACACTCTCGTGCCCATGTTGGGCACTCATCAGTTGCTGACTGGCTGCTGTTCAGTTTCAGCATTCCTAGGTGCCATCTAGGCATCTGCCTAGTCCGCACTGTGCCCCAGCTGCACCATAGCATGTGCCGCCTGCAGCCCTCTGTATCCCCTTTCCCAGCATCTGCCCAGTTGCCCATTCTGACCTGCCCGCCTTGCTGTTGTGGAAATGTGCATGCCATAGGTAACCTGTCCAATGGAGAGGGAAACCCTGATCAGTGCTATTTCACTGTGGGATCATTCACCTTGTATGGGGACGGAGCGTAGACCCTTCTAAAATTCATATTTATTTTTTGGGGCATTTTTGGGAGTGTTTTTTGATGTTCCCCATTACTATCACTATTGCCCAGCTTGATTATAATTTTTTTATAATTTGTTGGGGTCATTTTTAATGTTTATTTGCCCTTTTGTTCCGTGCACATGTATCACACTGCTCACGTTTTGTGGGTTTCCCTGTACATTGCTGACAGAAATGGTTTCTCTTCCCTTTAAATCGGCTCTAACGCGAGGTTTTCACTCGTGGTATTTTTTTACTCGAAATTCAGCCCCGTTCCTGTGCGGGGAGCCTCTCCCCTCCCACTCTCCGCCCATTGACCCCATCTCTCCGCCCCTGGGGAGCCTTCCTCCGCCCTCCCGGAGCCTTTCCATGCCTCTAACGCTCCTTTGCGCGCCGCGTACATGAGCGGGCCCGTTAGTGCGGCGCGCACGTGTGCGGGGCACAAAAACGCATCATTAGCGTGCGCTAAGGTACCTTAGTGCACGCTTTTGTGCGCCACGCACTTGTGCGCCGTTTAGTAAACATACCCCATAGTCTTAAAATTAGCCTGCATCTTAATGTGAAGAAGACAAAGATCTTGACAACTGGCAATATCAATAATTCCATCCATGATGGAGAAGAAATAGAAATAGTAGACAGCTTCAACCCTCTTGGATCCATAACACAGGTACACTACCAAAAAACTGCCTCCAGTTTTGCAACTGATTCCTATAGATTTTGGGGTGCTGAATCCAGGAAAAATAGCCAAAATGTTCCATCACGTCATGTTTTCTTGCAAAATTAGATTTCTTACCCATATAAGGAATGTTCACATAATTTCTTTTTAGCCGACTGCAGTTTATTTTCTTGGCCCAAAATAGAGGTTGTAATGGTTAACTAACTAGAAACACTCCCTCATGATATTTTAGAGTGTTTTGTATTCATTTTATACATTAACAGGACAATTGGGAGGCGGGGGGCTAAATCCAGTACTCGCGCTGGCGCATGTTCTTTCCTGTTCGCCTCGCCTCGTTCGCTCGCTCAAACACGGTGGTTGCGACATGAACGTTCCTGTCAAATTTCAGTTTCTTGCAAGTTCATTATTACCTTTTGTTTGCTCAGTCGTAATCCAGCTTTATTCCGAAGTGGTTCACTACAGTTGTAGTTTGCAGTGCTGTGTATTTGTGATGGCTCACAGAGCCAGAGGTTGCGTCAACTCTCCGGACAGTTTTTGTTTTATTTGTGGGGAATATACCGTGAAAAAGCGGCAGAGGAACATTTCTGCATTTATTAAAAAAGTATATTTCGCCTATTTCGGTTTGAAGTTAGGCGATCAAGACAAACCATGGGCTCCTCACAAAGTGTGCAAGACATGTGAGGAAGATCTACGCTTATGGATGAAAGGTAAAAAACAAGCATTTTGTTTCGGAATACCTATGATGTGGCGTGAACAAAGAGACCACAGCAGTGACTGCTATTTTTGCTCTTGCATTGTGAAGGGATACAACTTAAAAAATAAGAACGTAATAAGTTACCCCTACCTTCCCTCAGCAATTAGGCCTATGCCTCATAGCAACGAAGTACCTGTGCCTGAACCACCAAAATCTTTGGATCATATTTGTGTGGACGGTACTGATCATGATGAGACTCATCAGATGGCTTTTTCCGATGAGTCCAGTACTTCAGAGTTTGAAACTGAACCAGATCCGAAACCTGAACTTTTCTCTCAAGCTGAATTGAATGATTTAGTCCAGGATTTAGGACTCCCAAAAGATGCTGCCCAACTGCTAGGTTCTCAGCTTAAACAGAAAAATCTATTGTCACCGGGAACAACCTTTTATTGGTACCGCAACCGCGAGACACAATTTTTGAAGTATTTCAGCAAAGAGGAAGATTTGGTATTTTGCAACGATATATACGGAGTGATGGAACAGTTTAAACTCAAGTATGATCCTGCTGAATGGCGGCTGTTCATTGATTCGTCAAAAGACAGCATAAAAGGTGTTCTTCTTCATAATGGCAACACATTCGCTTCAGTTCCTATTGCTCACTCTCTTATTCTCCAAGAAAAATACGAGAATTTGGCCCTGATTCTTCAGAAGATTCGTTATGATGAGCATAAGTGGATGATTTGTGGAGACTTTAAAATTCTATCCATGCTATTAGGGCAGCAATCCGGTTTCACCAAATATCCCTGCTTCCTTTGCTTGTGGGATAGCCGGGCCCGCGACCTACACTGGGGGAAAAAAGACTGGTCAATTCGGGAGTATTTGAGACCCGGTGAGAAAAATGTTCTTCATGAGAGCTTGGCACCTCGTGATAAAATTCTATTACCACCTCTCCACATTAAGTTGGGTCTCATTAAGCAATTCATCAAGTCCCTTCCAAAAGATGGTGAGTGCTTTCGGTACCTTTGCTCAAAGTTCCCCCGACTTTCTGAAGCAAAGCTAAAGGAAGGAGTGTTTGTTGGCCCTGATATAAGGAAACTCATTTCAGATGGAGCATTCACTGAAACGATGTCTGAGAAGGAAAAAGAAGCCTGGGATTCCTTCAAGGATGTTGTTCTCAAATTCTTGGGGAACAGGCGGGATGAGAACTATAAGGATATTGTTGCCAGGATGCTCAATGCCTTCAAAGAACAAGGCTGTAACATGAGCCTGAAAGTCCATTTCTTGCACTCCCATGTGAACTACTTTCCCGAAAACTTGGGGGCGTACAGTGAAGAACAAGGTGAAAGGTTTCACCAGGACATCAAGGACGCAGAGAGAAGGTACCAAGGAAGATGGAACACCACTATGATGGCTGATGTCTGCTGGTTGCTGCTGCGGGAAACCCCAGATGAAAAATACGCCAAGCAGCGCACCAAGAGAAGCATTCGGGGGAAGAAGAAACGGGCCCACCAAGAGATTGATTGACCCAAGAATGACTTTAAAATCTAAACTGTGTTGACAAATATCGTGTTTTTACTAAACTTTGAAATAAAAATTTGCTAGTTATTACCACAGTGTCAGATCTCATTTATTAGAATTTTATTTTCACACCATCGGGTGTTTGTCTTCATGTATTGCAATGGTGCGGTTTGCATTTTCTATTCTTACATACTTACCTGTACAACATTTTTTGCACATTTCTTTGCTTTGCTTTGTGTCTAACCTCGCTCTTATATGCTCAATGTTTGTATACATGTATGTGGCTGTTTTAAGTGCAGACAATTTTGCTACCATCACAGTGTGTTTTGTTGACATTACTCTATTCTTATGTGCTGCCTTGTTACAATTTTCTTTATTCTTATTTGAATAACTACTAAACAATTAGTATAAAGAATTCATCCAAGAAACGTTTATCTCGATCGCACTCAATCTGAAACGTTCACCTCAAACTGCTAACCCAATGTAGCAAAAAATCTGTACGTGATGGAGCAAATTGGTTACCAGATTTGGATTCAGCGCACCAAAAAACGTAAAAATCAATCGAAACATTAGAGGCAGTTTAAAAAAAATTTTTTTTAGTGTACCTGTGTAATCAATAATAAATGACAATCAGTTAAGAAATCCAATGATGCGTTGCTTTGGCAGAATTGTTATGAAGGATCTAAACAAAATTTTCAAGTGCAGAGATGTATCTCTGTGTATAAAGATTTGACTTGTCAAAGCCATGATATTTTCAATAACCTCATATGGATGTGAAAGTTGGATAGTGAAGAAAATTGGTTCCTTTCAACTGTGGTGCTGGAGAAGAATATTGTGTATATCATGGATAGCCTGAGGAACAAATCAATCAATACTGGAGGAAATCAAACCTAAGCTTTCCTTGAAGGCTCAATCAACAAGACTTTGACTTTTATATATTTTGGAAACGTCCATGCAAAGAGGAATATCTTTAGAGAAAGACATCATGCTTGGCAACATTGAAGGTGGGCACAATAGAGAAAGACTGGCAGTGTGATGGATTGATACAATAACAGCAGCTATGGATGCTACTCTGTCAACAGTTAGCCATTTGAGTGAAGATCAAACAGTTTAGGACAACTATCCACAGTTGGCATTTAACAAGGATTCCAATGTACTTTTAAACATGGAAACACTGGTCAACAAATTTTTACAAAAGTCATGTTACTGAAATAAAAATAGTCATTTCTTATCAATTTTTATATGCTGAACACGAATATGACAGTGAAATTGCAAAGTTGGCTCAATTTTGTTTTGTAATCTACAAGAATTAATGTTTACATCACGAAATGCATGTCAATAGTAAATATAATAGGCCTTCGGTTAATACCTGTAAAAAATCCAAGTCATAGACTACTTCTTAGATGTTTTCGCTTGTCTCTTGTACAGCTGTTTGGGAGCTTCTCTGGGGAGTGTCCAGCAGTAGTCAGCCAGAATTGTAGTGGACCATTTTCCCTGGTATCTTTGCTCCATCGTTGCGATATCCTGGTGAAAACCTTCGCCCTGTTCATCACTAACCATACCACAGTTGTCAGGAAAGAAATCGAGATGGGAATCAAGGAAATGGATCTTTAGAGACATATTGCAGCCAAGTTTCTGATACTGCATCAGCATGTCTTCTACTAGTTCCTTGTAGTTTTCTACCCTAACATTCCCGAGAAAGTTTGTTGACACTGGGCAAAAAGCATTCCATGCTTGTTTCGCAACACCCTGCAGCAAGTTGTTGAACCAGTCACCTTTGAAGATCTCTCAAATCTGAGGACCCACAAAAACTCCCTCTTTAATCTTAGCTTCGCTGAGTCGAGGGAATTTTTCATGCAGGTATCGGAAAGCTGACAAAGTGCAGTCCATGGCTTTCACAAGTTTTTCATCAAACCTAGTTTGATGTGAAGGGGTGGTAGCAGGATTTTGTGAGCCTCAACCAGAGCTGGGTGCTGGATATTCTTCTCTCCAACTGTTACATTTTGTCTGTGATTCCATTCCTTCCGCAAGTAGTGCCAATCCCTTGCTCGGCTATCCCACTCACATAAGAAACACATGTATTTTATATTTTCTTATATACTGTGCTATTCTGCATCAGTGCAGTTTACATTGAACAAACTGAAATTACATTGAACAGGGCATTATAACTTGGAGATAACTATTTTACAGGGAACATGGGCTATGGAGGGTTAAGTGGCCTGCCCAAGACCACAAGGAGCACCTGTGGGACTAGAAACCCCAGTCCTTCCGGCCCAAGGTTGCTGTTCTCTAGTGGGATTTGAACCCCTGACCTTCCAGCCTGAAGTACCTTGCCCCAACCACTAGGCCACTCCTCCACTCCTATATATTCTTGCTGCAGTCCCATTAAAAGGGCAACTACCTTCAAGTCACCACAGAGGTGCCAGTTGTACTTGTTATAGTTAATGGAAGTCAGTAGATGCTTTAAGTTATCGTATGTCTCTTTCATGTGGAACAAATCCCTCCAGGCATTTGATGACATATTAGTCTACCCTCTATAGACTGACCGAATAGTACAAGTGATCTTTCATGTGGACGGCATGCGCTACTGGAATAGATGGAAGACGGTTTCCATTTTTCAAAAGCACAGCCTTCAGACTCAGTTTCGAAGAGTCTATAAATAGTCTCCAGTCTTGTGGGTCATGAGAAATTTTTAAGGCATTCATGAGGCTTTCAATATCGGAACAGAATACCAAATTACTTTCCTTTCCTACTGCGTATAGTACACTGCTGACGTCAGATGGCTTCAGCAGCCGTCTGGCAGTAGTATTGCATTGCATCAGAAAATGATGCAATCAACTCTGGATGATGTGTGCATGCTGGTATTATGCAATGTGATGCAATATTACATCATTCAAGGCTTATTTGTGATGTTGTTGATGTCCTACTGGATACATTTATGCGGTGAAACGTCAAAAATGAACTACATGCAATATCTTCAAAACAAGAGCCAATAATTTTTTTTTAATGTTATATTCATGTTCAGCTCACCAAGATACTACAGATTAGGTCTTTTTAAAGTCAGTAATGATTTCAGTGTTGACAAGTGAAATCAACTGCACTCAATGCAGGTGTAGGTGAGCCTTTATAATGAGTTCAGCAACTTCCCCACTTCAAAGAATGGTTATGGGAACATATTCTTTATCAGCTCCTGAAAGCATAGAGGCCCTTTTACCAAATTCTGCTAAAATATTGCAGTTACTACCTGTTAGAAGAGTCGAGAATTTGGCAGCTGAAATTTAATGTTAAAAAATGCAGTGTCATGCATTTGGGCTGCAAAAATCCAAGGTAGTGGTACAGTATAGGGGGTGAAATGCTTCTGTCCACGAAAGAAGAATGGGTCCTGGGTGTGATTGTTTCTGTGCCTCTGTATAAGTCTCTGATAAGACCTAATTTGGTGTATAGTGCATAGTTTTGGAGTCCACACCTTCAAACGGATGTAAACAGGATGGAATCAATGCAGAGGGTGGCTACTAAAATGGTCAGTGGACTTCACCATAAGGTATATGGGGATAGACTTAAAGATCTCAATATGTATGCTTTGGAAGAAAGAAGGGAGCAGGGAGATATGAAAGAGACTTTTAAATACGTCCGTGGCATAAATGCACAGGAGGAGAGCCTCTTTTAATTGAAAGCAAGCTCTGCAATGGAGGAGCATAGGATGACGGAAAAAGGAGATAGAGTGGAGATATGGAAGGGCAGACTGGATAGGCTGTATGCTTTTTATCCGTCATCATGTTTCCATGTTTCTATGTTAGAAGCAAAAATGAATTTGTGCAACTGAAAGGCCTCTGCATGAAATGTTAGGAGCTTGACCAATATCTTCCCATACAGTTAGACGCAGATACAGTACCCATACTGCGCATTAACTGCATTGCAGGTAACGAGGATCTACTTAACACCACCTAATGAGGGGGTGTTAACTGCTCCACATTTACTCGGAGACTTCAATCTCCCTTCTCTACAAGACACACATACAACAGCCCTCCTCGAGGCACTGGATGAGCTGGGCTACAAGCAACTCATTGATTCTCCCACACATATGAAAGGGAGTACACTAGACCTGATCTTCACCCCTCAGTCAGTGGCTGACACCACTCAGCAACTGCTGAGGTCCATAACTCCAGTACCTTGGTCTGATCATAACCTGCTCAGATTCCACATACCCACCAGCTACTGCTTCAAGACCAATAACACAGCCAACACTCTTTCATCTAGAACCCCAACAACAAGATTTCGCCCCTTCGTTAAAGAGGAAGTCCTTGAGAAGGTCCTCCCCCCTTCTCACTGTTACAACCCTTGACCCAGATGAATTGGTAGCTAACTGGAACAACAGCCTCAGTGCAATAGCCTACCTCCCCTCCGCTAGCAAGGAGCCAAGGAAACATGAACATGCACCATGGTACTCGAAAGACATACGAGCATCCCTCCTACACCTACGTAAGCTTGAAAGGCAGTGGCGTAGAACCCATACTGCAGAATCTCACTGTGCATACAACTCATTCCTGTTATTACATAGAGCAAAAATAATGGAAAAAAAGCAGCACCACACAGATATTCTAAGGCAATCATTAAATAAATCACATGACCTGTTCAGAATTGTGAAATCACTAACAGGCGATCCAGCATTAGCACATCCACCCATGCCTCAACCCCAGGACTACTCCGACTACCTACAATCAAAGATGATTCAGACCAGTACAAACTCGACCACTGCCAATTTTACCAGCATATACACGAAGCCACAGCCAACGCTATTGCTCAAATTCTGTGAAGTATCCAGCAAAGAAATCGAAGACACTATCCGTCTCTATCAACCTTACTACGGCACCCAATGACCCATGTCCAGCTAGCTGGATAAAAGAATTACGCTGTGAACTAAGCAACACACTGTGCAAAATCCTGAACCAATCATTATTAATGGGTTCTTTCCCTCAGAGCCTTAAACACACATCAATCAGGCCACTGCTAAAGAATAGTAGGCTTGACCCAGCCAAAGTCGATTCCTACAGACCAATTTCGAGTATCCCCCTGCTTGCCAAAATCATCGAAAAAGTCGTCCAGCGGCAGATCCAACAGCACGTTGATGCCGAGGCACCTCTTGATCCATCTCAACACGGCTTCAGGGAAGCACACGGTGTCGACACCATCCTAACGACCCTCCTCAACAAACTAATCACAGGAATCGACAACATACACCAAGGATTCATCCTCATCTTCATGGATATTGCTGCCGCCTTCGATTCAGTTAATCATGAGATACTACTACAACGTCTCCAAGAAAAAGGAATTCAAGGCAGGCTCTACAATGGTGTGAATCATACCTGACTAATAGATGGCAACAGGTTAAGACAGGTACCACTACTTCCGAGCCGTTCCTACAGAAGCAAGGGGTACCCCAGAGATCATCCTTATCTGCATTGCTATTTAACATCTATATGCAGCCCATCTGCACCCTGATTCGTTCTTTAAACGTACAATGCCTCGCCTATGCAGATGACATCTTGCTATACCTCCCATTCACGATCAACCAGTCTGATTTCTCTCCTATTATCAGATGTTTTGAAGCAGTTTCAGATTGGCTTCTCACACAAAACCTGCATATCAATCACAGCAAAACTGACGTTCTTTTCGTCACAAGAAACCAGATGTTCATCCCACCTCCCTCTCTCCAAGTTAATAATGCCAAACTCAAAACAAAATCCACAATTCGCTATCTAGGCATCACCCTAGATCAGCGCCTTGACATGGTAACACATGTGAAAAATGTTACAAGAGCAGTATATCATAAGATACGAACATTACGCCATCTTCAGCCACTACTCGACTTCACTGATTATCGGACCATTTTCCAGGCCCCAGTTATCCCACACCTGGACTTCGCCAATATCATTCTCCATGGGCTCCCACAGGCAACTCTAAAGCCGCTCCGGCTTGCAATGAACTCGGCTGCTAGAGTACTTGCAGGTGTACCAAGATCAGAACACATAACACCTGTGCTGAAGGAACTCCACTGGCTACCACTACAGGCTCGAATCCATTACAAGGCACTTATCCTGACTTTCAAAGCCTTGAGAAACCAGCCTCCCACACCCATCGGTAGACTGATCAATAACATCCCTGACAATAGAGCCAGAAGATCTGCAATGCTGAACACTTTAGAAGTCCCTAAGATAAAAGTAAAATGCACGAAGGCAACCGCCAATAGGGCTTTTTCGATTTATGCACCCATAGCCTGGAATGCCCTTCCCACTGGAATCCGAGCCATCATGAATCTTACCTTATTCAGAAAAGCGCTAAAATATCATCTGCTCCAAATCCACTATCCTGAAACTAGCCCTGGAAAACATAGAAAGTGCCCCCTGACCCCCCTTCCTAACTGTTCCAACAATCTAACTCAATGGGAGAATGGTTAATCAGCCCACCCCCTGGTACAGATTTTTCGATGCCATCAAACTTGTTTCAACTATGAATACCCTGTAGCTCTGTAAAATGCACTGTATATAGTTTTTCCCAAGTTCTCCCCTAAGCTATTACCCTGTTCTCTGTAAGCACATTGTGTCGTTGTCGCATTGTAGCATTGTTCTGTTCACTGTGAACCGCACTGATTTTTAATAGCGCGGTATATAAGAAATGTAAATAAATAAATAAAATAAATAAATTACTGTGCTAACAGTTATGGCTAGTGTTACCAAGTATTAGCTGCAAGGCACAGTTTACACCTATTCCCTATCCTGTTCCACAGTATGCAGTTAGAGAGTAATTTTAGAAACCAGAGCCTAGTTAACTCTTGTTTTTATGCACATACTTTACGCCTACTTCATAAAACTTAAGTATGCACCTGACTTTTTAAAATATAACAAAACTGCAAAATTATGTGCATATGTTAAGGTGCAATCGTTAACATCAGCCCTAGAGCTGGGGTAGATGACCGCATGTACTTTTTGTAAAGTAAGACCTTTTATAATCTACGTTCACATTGCCCATGCCACACCCAAAATCCACCCAGGTGCACACCCCCAAATTGACGCACACCCACACAGTAACACATTTTTTCACGCTAGATGGTATCTTATAGGAAATCATTTACTTGCACAAGTCACCACTGACGTGCATAAATGATCGACATCCTGGAGTTTACCGAATCATTTATGCTTAAATCTTACCTCGTATTACAAAAAATATTTAAAATAAAATAGCAAGATACTGTTTGGATAATAACCTTTTATTGCTCTAGACAGGATATATGCAAACATGTTTTTTTAATGATCCAAATGCAATGCATGCCTTCAAGTCAGTGCTGATCCTGGAGCTCCTGTGTGTTATTGGCAGTGTCACTGGAAGTAGATTGCCAAACAATGGAGGGTTAAGTGACTTGCCCAAGGCCACAAGGAGTTCTAGTGGGAATTGAACCCTGGTTGCTTGGTTACCAAGCCACTGCTCTAAGCACTAGGCTACTCCTCTTTTTCTACAGCATGACTATCCTCAATTTGTACTTTTCAGATCAGATTTGAACATACAAAATTAAATCCAAAATGCAGGGATGTGTACTCTATGCTACAATTTTTGAAGGAAAGCATACAAAAATGAGTGAAGGCCAGACCACAGAAATGTGTAATAGATATTTTCTTGTAATGTTTCTAAAGGTCTTTACCATCTCTAATACTGAACAATTTAAAATGAAGAAAGATTTTCTGACTTTCCTTCCTAAAACTATTAGCAAGAGGCTCAATTTTGTGCCTCCCAGAAAAAATCCTTATTGACAAGGACCTTAAATGTAGATTGATATGAGGGAGTAGGAAAGTAAATTACAGTCGCTGGACTTATTCTTTGGGAAATGGTTTATGTGGCAGCAGACTGAAAAAATAGATGTTTGCGTGGCAAGGATTTTATTTTATCCATGATTTGTAAAGAAAACTCAATAAAGTAATGGGTTGTGTAATAGGATGGTGGTGGACTGATGATCAGTAAATCGTTCACATAAGAACATCAGGGAAACATTCTTATTATCTAGAAAGAACCTGAGACGTGATTCATGCAGGGAATTGGCAAGGAATTTGACAACATACGGAAAAGTGTGAAAACCTCATCATAAAAGTTATATCTAGGGAAAAGGGTACTAGCCACAGAGGATTAAAGGGCTTATTTACAAAAGACTTTCTCCTTTTCTTTGTCTGTGGGCAAAATTGCTCAGGAAATAGAACCCTAAGACAGCTCTTAGCAACCTCGAATTACAAGTGAGCTCTAATTAACAGTCCTACAGATGGCAATGATGAAGATCCTTGTGATGAATAAAATAACCTGATGTTTTCAAAATCTGTGGCAAGCTTCAAAAAATGTAGTGTTGAAGCAATTAAAAACTCAAAAAGAGAATTCAATTATTTGTGCAATGAATAGGCAGTGGAGCCTGCCAAAAGTGTGGTAGAGTTTTGCAGGCAGTCTTTGAGTTCACAGGACACTCTGCTCCTGATGCCACAGCCTGTGGGGTCTGTGTCTTACTGTGAGAATGACCTTGTGGACCACAGCAGCAGGAGATGATGTGCACTTTAAGCACATCTCCTACTGTTGTTGTGGCTGAGGGCCAGGGGGCTTCAGCATTGAACAACTCTTCTAATCCACACTGATATCTGTGAAGGATCAAACCATGAAGGACCAGTTTCACTATCAATGGACCTAAAACACAGCTGTAACAATTCTTCTTCTCCTCCTCTCCTGGGCACTGAGGGTTAGGATTTGACTGTAGGCTCAAATCCTAACCCTGGTCTCTTGTAAACTTTCAGAGTAGTCTGTGTCGGAGGGGGCGGAAGCGGCTGGTCAAAGTGAACACCGAGGACAACGCAGCATCGGAGGCTTTGGGTAAGTGCTGCATTGCGGTTTTCATGTGTTTGCCACTGCTGAAGGTCCCTGAGAGGGGCAGCAGGAATGAGGGGTAGGAGTAGGGGGAGGCAGGATTGAGGGTCTGCCTAGGATGCCTCATCTCTTTGCATTGACCCTGTTTGCAAGTATATGTATGTTTTTGAAAGTCGAGCCATATGTACATAAATCAACCCAGAAAATATATATGGGTGCTAAAGAGGAGGTATACGTGTAAGTAAGCATGTAAATTCGCTGGGAAATTTTTAAGGGGAAAGTATGTGAGTACTCTTATTTTGAAAATATGCTGAAGCTCACACATATGGGCAGACGTTTTAGGCCTCTAGTTGTTCATGAGACAGAAATTAGAAATATGGCAGACTATAAATGTACCATTTGAGATAAACTAAGGGGAAGAGCCTAGAAACTGGAATTTTGAGGATCAAATGTACATCTGGCTCTTTAGAATTTTAGGGTCCCACCTTTGAACCCCTCTCACATATCATTTACTGAAACTCTTTGAGGCTGAACCCTTTGCTGTATTTTATATAATCATTCTTGCCCTGGTCTTCTGGAATTTGCTAGTGAATATATAACTGCTGCCTTGTTTCTCGTCTTTTGGTGCTGATACTTTTATCTCCTCCATATTTAAGTGCTGTGGGATAGTGTTTCTATGAAATGAATTAGATATAAAACTAGATTCCACTCCTTTCATCGTCTTTGTCTCTTATGGGTTTCTCACATCAGCTGGCAGCTGGTGTGTTTGGGGAATATGCCCAGACTAATTTTCAATTTTATAGAATATGAGACAGAAAATAATTGCACCTTGCCTATGATTTATGAGGACAGTGGTGAAGAAGAGCGCTGCCTTTGTTTAATGACATTTTTTAATAATAGAGGCCATCAGAGATTCTTACAAACTTTAGGAATGAAATTTTGGTCACTTCCAAAAATGGGAAATTCTAGCAAACCTGCTTGTGAAATGGTCATTCAGGTTGGCTATCCTTTCCTATAATAAATGAGAAGGTTCAGCATTGTTGATTGAATTGATGTATAGATTAATAAACCAAGCCAAGGAGCATTGATACATGGAATCAATGTAAGGCAGGTTAGAGATAGCAAAGAAGAGCATGCTTGAATGGTTTGCAACCTAGTTCAATAAGACACAATGAAAGTCAACGTAATGAAAAATCAAACCGTGCATCCCCAGCAAAATATTAAAAATAGTGACCCCATAAATTACATCATCCATCATCTAATAGTTGCTCTTTAACACTCATGTGAATTCTTTTCCTACTAAATGCCAGACTGCATTCCAAAAATTGAAGGCATGTCTTGCTAGAAAGCCAAAATATTCTAGCATTTGCAAAACTAAGCTGTTCGACATATAGGAGGCGATTTTACAACGAGCTGAGTAAAGTTACATGCCATCGACGTGTGAAATCATTTATTTCCTATGTCTTATACATGGATGAATCTTTACATGTACTGTAGTTGGGCACCATTCGATGACGTGCACTTTTGGTGTGGACATGGCCAGGGGTTGAGGGTGGGCAGAGTACAAGCTTTACACCAAGCCTAGGGTTGGTTTAAGTACTCACACCTAAGTTTGCCACATTTTTTACTAAGAAGAATTGTATTGGAGAGTATCGGAAGACTCTTTCCCTAAGGATAGACATGGGCAGCATCTGTAATTTTGATTGAAGTTAAAATCCTGCCACGGGGTCACGTGATGTGGTGAGCCGGGGAAGCTGTGTTCTCCCTGAGCTCCAGGCTCCCTCACGCCAAACCGGCTAATAGTGCCTCTTATACGGGCGCGAACCGTAGAAATTTGTCCCCATCGAAGAGCTGCAGTTATACCGACCCGGAACGGGTGCTCTGGAGGAGGATGGCCGCGGCAGCGAGACCTAGCAGGAGAGAGAAGGATCGTGCTCCGGGGGCATCCAAGATGGCCGACTTGCCCTCGAGCCCGGGGATCTTCCCGGCTAAGGCGCCGGCGGCAACAGCGACGGAGATCTCTATGGCGGTCTCCGAAGCTCTATCTGTGCACTTTGAGACCCTTTGCACTAAGATAGAGGCGGTGCAGAACTCGGTTGATGCAGTTGGGCTCCGCATGCAACAGGCGGAAGCACGGTTATCGCAGGCCGAGGAGGAGGTGGGAAAGCTTACCCTGGAGCTTGCGCAGGTCCGGGTGACCCTGAAAGATCACGCTGAGAAAATGGAGGATCTGGAGAATCGCTCCAGACGCAGCAATTTACGCTTCCTGGGGATCCCGGGCTCTATAGGGGACAGAGACCTGCGTGCCTACATTGAAGCCCTGTCGGCCTCTTTGCTGGGGGAAAATGCCCTGGGCTCCTCGCTGGTGATTGAGCGGGTGCATCGAGTGGGCCCTAAGAAACCTAACGATGTACGACCCCGGATTGTGCTGGCTAAATACCTACAGTTCCAGCAGAAAGAGGCGATCCTGCGGGAGGCTCGGAGACGCGGAACCATAGAGCGGGACAACGCCAAGATTCGGATCATGCAAGATTACTCAGCGGCAGTGAGTCAGCGGCGCAGAGCTTATGCCCCAGTCTGCCAAAAGCTGATTGCCGCGAACATTAAATTTATGGTGCAGTATCCAGCGCGCCTCCACGTGCTTCATGAGGGACGGCCTCGGGTGTTTGGTTCAGCGGCAGAAGCGGCGGTATATGTTGATCATCTGGAAGGACAGGGCACATCGGTGTCTCCCACACCTGATTGATGGCTGTGAGACGTAGAGGGGATCCCTCTGTGTGTTTGTTCCTATGAGTCCCCGCGGAGAGTGGACGATCTTGGACAGTGAGTGTTGTGCTGCTGCCCGGTGGGCCTGCTCTTACTGGCGGGGGGGCCCCGGACCTTTGGGAGGACCTTGAGTGCTGTGAGCTACCTTTTTCACTGTGGATTCTCTGCACATATCTTACTGGGCTGAGCTACCACACGGGGGATGATCCTTTGAGTCCTGCTCGCCTTGCCTGCGGGGGGTGACCGGGATGGGGGCTGGGCTCCTTTATTCATCGGCTTTGCTCCCTTCTTAGTTCCCTGGGCCCGTCCTAGGGCCGGGGAGATACGCTGGGCTGATTCATTACAGTCCTCTTTTGAGTTCCAACCTGTTACTATGTTATTGTACTGTTATCTGATGGGGAGTGTTATTATTTGCTAGGGTTGGTCCAGTTGGAGGGTGGGGTAGGGACCTTAGGGGATACTGTGCGGGAATTTTAGGGGGTGGGGGAGCCTGGACACATCAAGGTGACTGAATAATAGGGGAAGGAGGGAAGATGGGGTTGGAGGGGGAGAGGGGTAGTCGAGGGGGAGGGGGTAGGGTTTGGGGGGGAGGGTAGAGGGGTGGTGGTGCTGGCAGAGGGAGGGGGGGCGTGGGGAGAGGAAGGGGAGGGTGGGGAGGGGTACTGAAGATTCATAGCAGGGCTGCAGCTATGGTTCTTGGGAGCATTTTCAAATTTCAGGGGGGACCTCAGGCTGGGAAGGTTCGCCTCTATTTATACTGTAAGATGGTTGCGTATGCTATGTTTGATTGCAGTCCAACCTGAAGGTTGTCTCGTGGAATGTCTGCGGGGTAGGTAACCCTATTAAAAGATATAAAGTGTTGCAGGCCTTGGCCAGATTAAAATGTGACATTGCTATGTTACAGGAAACTCACCAGACGGCGGAGGAGCATGCTAAATTGCAGAGAGCGTGGGTGGGGCAGGGTTGGGGAGCCCCGGCCAAAGGCAAGAAGGGAGGAGTGGTCATTTTGATCCGTAACCACGTTCGTTTTGAGTTGGTGAAGGAATACAGCGACCCTGAAGGCAGATACCTTTTGTTGTACGGTTATCTTGATGGTAGGCCTATTGTTATAGGCAGTGTGTATGGCCCAAATGTTGTGGACCGGGAATTTTATGCCCAATTGGCTTCTAGGGTGGAACAGTTGCCGGATGTCCCGTTGATTTTAGCGGGAGATCTGAATGGAGTGCTGGATATTGGGATGGACACGTCCGAGAGCGGGAGGGGGCGAGGGCGAGCCCAGACAACTAAAATCTTGCAGGGACAATGTCGCCGTCTCGGTCTGGTAGACCCTTGGCGCTTGTTACATCCGTCAGAGAGAGATTTCACTCATCAGTCACGGGCCCACGGGTCTAGCGCTCGAATAGACTACGTCCTGGTTTCAGAACGGTTCTTTGGGCGGGTTGGAGATGCACAGATAGGTCCCTCTGCAGTGTCTGATCATGCTCCAGTTTGGCTAGATTTTGTATGGGGGGCCTCAGCCACGACGGCCCGACTATGGCGATTTCCCGTGGGGCTGTATAGGGATGCCGATTTCCGATCGCACCTTGCTCAGTGTTGGCAGGCATTTATGGCCAATAACGAGCAGCACAAAGATAGCCCGGAGTTATTATGGGAGACAGCCAAAGTGGTGTTACGCGGAGATATCATTGCATATAGTGCGCGAAAACGGAAATTGCTGGCAAGGCAGATTGTTCAAATGGAGAAGGAAGTTGTGAAAGCCTGGCAACGCTGTGCGGGGGACCCTAGTGTGGCTAATAAACGGAGACAGTGGGAGCTCCAGACGTCTCTCAATGAGCTTCTTCATCAAAGAGCAAAAAAGTCTCATATGTATTACCAATACCAGTTATATCGCTTTGGGGATAAGTCGGGGAAGTTGTTGGCGCGATGCCTGAAAGGCAGCCGGGGGTCTCGGTTAATAGCGGCATTGCGGGATGAACGGGGACAGCTATATAAGGATAATAAGGATATAGCCCGCTTGTTTCGATCCTTTTTTCAGCAGCTCTATGCCCGGAGGGAGGGGTCTTTCACTGATATGGAGACTTACCTACGAGGTCTCCACTTACCCAAAGTGACTGCGGTCCAGCGGGCTCAGCTTGACGCCCCGGTGACGGCGGACGAGGTGCGTGGGGTTATCCAGCGGGCCAGCTGTTACAAGGCGCCAGGCCCTGATGGGTTTGGGGCAGAGTTTTACAAATTGTTGGGAGACCTGGTACCCCCAGCTATGGTAGCCATGTACCATCGCAGGGTGAGTCAGGGGAGTTTTGCTTGGGGGATGAACCATGCCTTTATCACTTTAATACCGAAACCAGGGAAAGACCCCACTCAGGCGACCGCCTATCGGCCCATCTCCCTATTAAACTTTGATATGAAAGTGTTTGCTAAGATTTTAGCGGACAGGTTGACGTCTGTGTTAGGGGACCTGGTGCATGACTCGCAGGTTGGGTTTGTGAAGGGGCGGTATGCCGTACGCAACCTACGGAAAATTGTTGCCTCCCTAGAGTGGGTTCATGAGCGGGAGCTACCATCACTCTTAATTAGCTTTGACGCGGAAAAGGCCTTTGATCAGGTACATTGGGATTACTTGAAACATCTTTTACCTTACTATGGAATGGGCGCCCACTTCTGTAAGATGGTGGAGTTGCTTTATGCGGGCCCTACAGCCGCTGTCCTTTGTAATGGGGTGCTATCCGATACATTCTGTCTGGAGCGAGGTACACGTCAGGGTTGTCCATTATCTCCTTTGCTCTTTGTGTTGACATTGGATCCGTTGGTGCGGAGGATAGAGGAGTCCTCCGATATACGTGGGGTGCGCATTGGGGCACAGGGGTTTAAGATGGCTGCCTTTACGGATGATATGCTAGTTCACCTTACGCGCCCTCAACAGTCCTTGCCTTGTTTGCTTGAGGAGTTCTCCTTGTATGGTAAATTTGCGGGATTAAGAATTAATATGGACAAGTCCGAGGCCCTGGATGTGGGGGGTGCGTTACGGGGGAGCTGGCAGGGAAGATTTCCACTTCGGTGGGCGGATGACTCTTTCATTTACTTGGGTATTCTGTTGACCAGGACACCGGCGCGGCTATATACCAAAAACTTCGAACGAGTTTTTGCAAAACTCCGAGCGCAATTGCAGACCTGGGCGCCCCTTCCCTTGTCCCTCCTGGGTAGAGTGGCAGCCTTGGGGATGGTGATACTCCCACGAGTGCTTTATTGGCTGCAAACCCTCCCCGTGTGGTTATTGCGCCGGGATCTGTTGCGTATTGAGCGGGAGATCCGGGTGTTTCTATGGAAGGGGTCCCGAGCACGCATACCGTTGAGCCGGCTGCAGGGGGCTGGAGGTCTGGAGGGGTTGGAGTTCCTGATCTTTGGCAGTATGCACTGGCCTGTCAGGCGAGGCATATCGGGGATTGTTTGGGGGATACGGAGGTTTATACTCCCCGAGCCCTAGAGGAGGCCTTTGTAGCCCCACAGGCTCTGGAAGCGGTCTTACATTTACGGCGCTTAGTCTTGCCAGCGCGTCTGACGAGTAGTGTTTTAGTGCAGGCAACCCGGCGTACATGGCAGCAGTTGAATAAATACTGGGGCAGCTCTCCCGAGGTTTCGAGTTGGCTGCCCCTACAAGGGAATGCTTGTTTTTTGCCGGGGTTTGACTCGGCCCCCTTCCAACATTGGGAGCGGTCAGGTTTACGGCGTCTAGGGCAGGTGGTGGGCCAAGATGGGAGCTGTAAATCTCTGAATGCGCTTTGCAAGGAATATGATTTGACTCTGGGAGTGTCTTTTCTTGCTTATGCACAACTTTCGCACTATGTCCGTTCACTATCTCGTCGGGAATTAACCGTGGAGCACTCGGCGTGCATCTTTGATTTTCTGGCCCTGGGGGCGGGGTCTCCACCAACCATCGCGGAGCTAAAGCGGAGATTGGATCTGCTTAGTCCACCTCCAGATTACTCGGTGGTGGAAAGTTTGTGGGCGAGGGAATTAGGCCGGGAGATAGTGCCGGGCTCTGTTCAGGGTGCCTTGAGTCGGATTGCGCAGTTGGTGGAGGGGGCTCGTTGGCGTGAGATTCAATTTAAATGTATTCTTCGGGCCCATTTCTCTCCAAGGCGAGCGTTGAGAAGCCATCTTTCGCTTGAGGGCGGTTGCCCTAAATGTTCATGTTCCCTGGCAGATCTGGGTCATATGTGGTGGGGCTGCTCCCATATTCGTCGATATTGGATGCGCATTGGGGCGTATCTTAGTGACTTGTTGCAACAACGGTTTAGCTGGACGGGTCTGCTGGTTGTGCTGGATCAGATGGGCCCAATCCATTTAAAGGGGAGATGGGAGAGAATTTTAGTGCAAAAGGCTTGTCTGGTGGGTAAAGGCCCTATTCTTCGCCATTGGAGGGAGCCTGCGGTCCCCACTTTTTGGGAGTGGCGTAATAGCCTACATCAACTTATGCTTATGGAACGGAGAGGGGCGCAAGGACATCCACGGAGATGGGCCACCTTTCTGTTGATTTGGATGCCTTATGTTCAAAAACTGGGACCTAAAATCCGCAGTGAGGTGCTTCGGGTTGGACAGTAATCAAATTGGGTGCGTGATGCTCCTTGGCAAATGTTTGTATTGCTATGCTTCAGTACTGGGGGGG
This sequence comes from Ichthyophis bannanicus, assembly GCA_033557465.1. NCBI lineage: Eukaryota > Metazoa > Chordata > Amphibia > Gymnophiona > Ichthyophiidae > Ichthyophis > Ichthyophis bannanicus. The sequence goes on from CM066037.1 coordinate 487,329,011, forward strand.
GGGTAATCGGGTGGGGGGCGGTGTAGGGAGGTTATTGTGGGATAATGCTTTGTATTGTTTTTGTTTATGTGTGTGTCGTTGTCATGCTCCCAAGGTGGTGGATAAGATACACCCTCACCTGGGAGACAGTCTTATACCCAAAAACTGTGGAACATGGTTTGTTTGTACCGTTTTATTCTTTGCTGTGCATATAATAAACAGATTATTGAAAAAAAAAATTCCTGGCACGAATTTTAAACCACCCTTTGAATAAGAACCCCTGAAGAAACGCGTAGTGAAACGCGTAGGCATTGCCTTTTGACAGCGTTGGGGAGAGATTGTTTTGAAAAAAAGACCATTCGATTGTGCCATTTTGACATCATAATAAGATAAGAATTGTTTTATTTTTTATTTATTTTTCACGTGGTAGAAGCATGAAAAGTGTCTTACTTTTGTGCAATTTCACAGTAAACGTTTATTATTATATACACAAAATCACGCAAGAATTGAAGGGTCATTGATGCCAAAGGAGTCAGTTTGGCCACGGCACTATTAAGTCTGAGACCCGGCGTGGATGAAATTAAAAATTGAAAATTATAAAGTTAAACAATTGTCACATTAGTATTTTAAGTAAAATTGAGGATATACCAGCCAGAAGATATATTATCTACTATTTTTGATATTTATTGAGTGTAACTCCGATTGCTAAGTTCATTCACACTCAGGAAGAGGACCCTTATTCAACATCTATCTTATGGCTTATCCCTCTGTTCTACAAGAAAAATACAGTGTAGGTGCCCACTTTTCTTTATAAAATAGGCATAACTTGCGCGCATTGGAACATGCATTAACCCAGGTGACCCTTATAAAATGACCCTAAAACTGTAATTGCTATAGTGTGAAAAGCTATTTATAGGTCAGTAGCTATCTCTAGTTTCATCAGTTTGTTTCTGGGCCTTTGCTGTTTCTTGTTTCTCCTATCTCTTGGGATAGTGTCTTGCCAGACAAGAGACTAGAACAAGAGCCTGTTCATCCGCCAACATGTTTCCCTGTGACCGTGACAATACTTCTGGAATCTAGTCTTCTCTCTCTTTTAAGTGCTTTCCATGTAACCTGAGAGGTTACGCAAAGTTGAAACATCTCAGAAATCATATAAGCAAAGACCCTGCTTAATCTCTCATGATGTTGTTCCCTTAGCTTTCAATCTATAGACGTGAAGGCATATTTTAGATAGTGGGTGATGATCACAATTGAGACGTGGAGCCTTTTTTAAAATAGTGCAGGAGTGCATATGTATTTGCCGATGTGTGGAGCTGGATGAGCTGTTTTGCAAATTTATATGTGGGAAAAATCATCGGGGGAAACTCGGCAGCTTTCACAGGTAGGTGCTGTATTCCACAATTTACACATATGTGTGCAAATACGGACATGGGCATGCTAGCCATTTTGCAAATCTGCACATAGAAGCACCGCCAATTAACTACAGCTAACCTCTCTAATCCCTCCTGTTGAAAGCTGTCTGAAATGAGCACTTTTTGCCAACCTACGTGTGCAAGGGAGCGGCTGTAAATCCCGATGGGCACAGTTGCAGTCATACATGGGGAATACATGTGTAGATTTTTAACCCACCAGGCCACTCCCTAACCCTGACACACCTCCTTGCAGTTTCTATGTAGTAAAGACATCCATGTGTAAATTCTTGCCCTTTGTAAAATCACCATTTCCATGCGTAAAAATGCCTGATTTTAAACATGGAAATTGTGAATAAGACCTCTAAAATAATGTCCCAGAATCTCCTACATATGCTTTAAAGACAAATTGATATTGTTTTTCTAGGATTCATGATCCCAGTCTTAATGTTCCGCATTTTATTTTTCATTTGTAACTTAATATTTGTTAACTGTTTTTGGTATATATCTAGATTGTACACCGTCCTGTTATGACGAAAGGCGATATATCAAACAACGTGAATCAATCAAATCCAGTCCAAGATAAACAGCTTGAGTATTGAATGATCATACAGGGGCTAATTTTATAACAAGGTACCTATAAAAATGTCCAAAATGCACCTATTGTAAGCCTATTCTATGAAGACCTGTTATCATAGTCCATTTGAGGGGTCAACGTATAAGAACATAACACAAGGAACATAAGGTATGCCATACTGGGTCAGACCAAGGTCCATCAAGCCCAGTATCCTGTTTCCAACAGTGGCCAATCTAGGTCATACAAACCTAGCAGTTTCCCCAAGAGACACAGGATGCACAATGCTTGTATTGAGTCAAGCAGTGATATCCCGGGTCTGTTTTTAATAATGGTTTATGGACCTTTCCTCCAGGAACTTGTCCAAACCTTTTTTAAACCCAGCTACACTAACAGCTTTTACTACATCCGCTGGTAACAAAATTCCAGAGTTTGATTACACATTTGAGTGAAAAAATATTTTCTCTTGTCTTGAATAGTTTACCCTCTAGCTTCATTGCATGTCCCCTGGTCTTTCTATATTCTAATGACGTAAACATTGAAACTGGACTGAAAAATATTAGACAAAAAAATCAAGCCCAATTCGTTATCAGTCCATAGGAAATCCTACCATCATAAAAGACAACTACCTATGCATTTTGCAGTGAGGAGGATTTATATAGCTACCCTCTGAAGCAGAACAAGGCAGATTAGCCACTGTTTGAAACACAGTGCTGTTTCGGCATGTAGAATGATTCAGGTAAGTGCATACAAGTGATTGGGTAACAAGTTTTAGGATTCGGTAAAATGGACCATATGAATACTAAGGTGATGATGTACCTTTAAGTTACATAGTAATGTGGAGTCCAATTCCAATCAGGGCCCATCTGGCCTGTCCAGACGTCCAAAATCTGGACAGGCTGCATTTGCATCAGATTCTGCTCCTGCGGGGGCTAGACGTTCCCGCAGGATCAGAATCGGGTGCAGTGGGCCTGGATGCAGGAGTCCCAATTGCCCGTACCAGCAGCAAAGCCTGTTTTCCCCACCCCCGACCCCTGATCGGGCCTGGATGGCTGCTGGCATTGGTGGGGACTTATTCCACCTCCAAGGTGGAATAAATCACCCATCTAAGTAACCAAGGCCAGATTTACAGGGCCGTCACCGAATTCAGCCCTGTACGTCTGGGTTGAGGATCATGCTTCCAGCCTCCCCTCGCTGTTCCTCTGGAACTCCCCCTGCTGCTCTGGTACAGAGCTCCCCGCACATCTCTGCTGTATGTGCAGGGAACTATTTGGTGGGAGTCAGACCGTGACATTTAGCAGGGCATATACATTCACCCCAGACGTATGTACCTGCTAAACGCAGGCCAGAATCTAACCCATTGTATATAATGGCAGATAAAGATCAGTATGGTGCATGTAGTCTGCTCAGTAAGGTGGCTAGAGTACTTGTACCAGCTGCTCCAGGCAGGTCACACCCCTCTATGCCTTTGTTTAGAGTTGTACCTGCCATTCCACCACTCTATTTGTTGAAGTATAAAAGATATTTAAGTTAATTTTGATTGTATCCTCTTGCTATAAAGGGATCCACTGCGTCTGTCGCACAGTTAAGATTGGTTCATCAAGAAATTTGTGAAATAAATTAATGACATTGGTCATATTAGAGAATATGGTGGTGAGATGTTTTATGGACTGATTACCACTTCATGAAGGAACATAAACATCTACAGTATGTGCCTTTACAAGCTAGGTACCCTGGACAGTCTCCAAGAGCTCACAAAGGGCTCTTGCACAAATGTGTATCTGCTCCAAGGCAGGCACCAGGGATGGCTCAAGGCAATCTGCTGCCTAAGGCGAGAAATGAGATGGCACTACCCCCCCCCACCATTATGGGGGTGGGGCTTTCTCAAAACTCCAGTCAGGGACTGAACCAAACTAAACCAAAAAAAACGATTAGATAATGTGGAGGAAATGCAAGATGTCTGCACATCAAGGAACGAAAAGAAAGAGTGAGAACCACAGCACAGTTTCTAAAACTAAATTATAACTCATTTTTATTTTGTTGTTATAAACATTGTTATGGTCCTTGCTTTTTCTTTTTGAACATATATTTTGAATCCACAGAAGCCCCTCCCTCAACAGTAGGTGCAGAGCAGAATCAGGACATTCACCCACAGAACTCAGTATCTTAAAAACAAAAAATCTGATTCTGATCGTTTCACTAACAAACATTATCCAGTACCAAGCATATTGTGAACGAATACAAAACCCTACAACACAGTCACTGAGGATCTATAGAGCAAATCTGTCATAACATACCATATCAGCACCAAATTCCAAAACTCACATATGGAGCCCATCCAAAAAAAGCATCATTGTAAATACAGAAGTGGGCCCTGGAACATCCAACATCTATTTGAAAAGCTGAAAAATTCAGATTACTACAGTACAGATTCCTATGTACAAACTCCATGTTAACAGAACACCTGGCCTTGGTCGCATATTCAGAACACAGACCTACACCAAGTGCAGAATAAGTGACCACAACCTAAAAATAAACATGTGCAGATAAAAATTAAACTGCAATCCCAAAAGTCAGATTCTGCCTACAGTGCAATAGCAGAGAAATAGAAAGAGATGCATTTCCATGCACTGTATAAAATATATAGATAGTTACCAAGTCCAATCATTAAATTGAAAATAAAATTCTCTTCTACCTTTGTGGTCTGACCATTTTATTCTCTGATCATGTAGGTCCCAATCTGAGGTTTCTGCTTCCCTCCAACTCCCAGTGCCCCCCCCCCGTCTACTTCCCCCCAGGGGCGGCATGAGGATGATGCAGGGCCATGTGCGGAGATTCATTGCAGCATTATTTGCATAAATTTAGTATACTTTATTTTAAAATATATATTACACCCATCTAAAATCCTTGGTGGCTTCCAAACATATACATGCAATTAAGTAGCATTTCCTCTTGTCTCCTCTATTCCTTTAACTATCACTGTATCTCTTATTCTGTCCTATCTAATTAATGGCGTTCTTTTCATATTCTCTGTAACTTTTATGTAATATTGTAAACCGCTCTGATGCTTTGGCTTGAGCGGTATATCAAATGTAATAAACATAAACATAAACATAAGTAAAACAGATGCTACAATACAACAAACATAATAATAAAATATTACATTTGATTAATGAAAAGTCACTTACACCACTTACACAGCCCTTCCCCCCAATCCCAATCAGATGTTGCTGCCCTAGGCGATCACCTAGTTTGCCTAGTGGTTGGGCCGGCCTTGATTGGCCATGCCCCAATCCTCAATTATTTCTAGAAAATAAGTCTCCAGTTTCATTTTTTAGTTTCTTTTCTGAACGCTGGATGTAAATGCCCCCAATCCTGGTGATTTACTACACTTTAGTTTGTCAGTTTACTCTATAACATCACTCAGTTTCATACCGATTTGCTTCAGTTCCTTTAAATCATGACCATCAAAAAAATGTTTACAACACAGCTGTCTTCCCCAACACCTCATCAGTGAAAACTGAAGAAAAGAATAATTTACTTTTCCACTGTTTGTCCTCCTTGAGTGCACCTTTACCCCTTAGCCATCTAGCATAGTGACATCCAACTTTTTCAAGCTAGGGGACACCTACATTTTTAAAAATGCTATGTGGCATGCCAACTTCTGTGTGGCAGGGAGTTAGAATATATAGCACTAAATGAGAAGTTAGATATGATTGGTATCTCAGAGAGTCAGTGGAAGGAGGACACTGTGATACCTGGGTACAAACTATATCGTAATGATAGAGCTGATCAAATTAGTGGAGGGGTTGCGTTCTATGTTACAGAGGGCATTGAGTCACAAAGGATTAAAGTTCTACAGGAAACAAAATTCGCTGCAGAATCTCTATGGATTGAAATTCCATGTAAAAAGGGGAAGGCAATGGCAGTGGGTATGTACTATCGACCGCCTGGCCAGAATGAAAAAATGGATGATGAAATGCTCATAGAAATCAAGCTAACAAAAGTTAGAGCACAGTAATAATAATGGGTGATTTCAATTATCCCATTATTGACTGGGTCAGTGTCATGGCAGATGAAATAAATGACTGCTTCTTGGAGCAGCTGGTTCATGAACTGACCAGAGGGGAATCCATTTTGGACTTAGTCCTTAGTGGAACACCAGATCTGTGTTGGGGCCACTTGGCAGTAGTGATCATAGCATGATCATGTTTGATTTAATTAATGGAGGAGGGATGGTAAGGAAATCCACAGTACTACCTTTTAACTTTCAAGGGAGACAATGATAAATAAGGAAATAGTTAAGAAAAATAGTTAAGAAAAAACTAAAAGGAGCAGTTGCAAAGGTTAAAGACTTACATCAAGCTTGGGTGTTGTTTAAAAATACTATATTGGAAGCCCAGACCAGCCTTATTCCACGCCTTAAGAAAAGTGGAAGGAAGTCCAAAAAACTGTCAGCATCATTTAAAGGTGAGATCAGAGAGGCTGTTTTTGCCAAAAAAGCATCTTTCAGGAAATGGAAAAAAGAGCCAAATGACGAAAACGGGAAACAGCACAAGCACTGGCAAGTTAAATGCAAGGCATTGATTGATAAGGCAGGCAAAGAGAGAATTTGAGAAGAAACTTGCTGTGGAAGGAAAAATGCGTAATAAAGACTTTTCCAAGTACATTCATAGCAAAACACCTGTGAGAGAGTCAGTTGGACCATTAGATGATAGAGGGGTAAAAAGAGCATTAAGAGGGGACAAGGCCAAAGCGGACAGACTGAATGAATTCTTTGCTTCGGTCTTTCCTGAGGAAGATGTGGGGATGTTACCCACGACTGAAGTGGTATTTAAAGGTGATACTGCAGAAGAATAGAAAGAAATATCGATACACAGGGAAGATGTATTACAACTATTTGATAATATGAAGAGTAGCAAATCACCTAGACCGGATGGTATATGTCCAAGGGTGTTGAAAGAACTGAAATATGAGATTGCAGACCTACTATTAATAATCTATGAACTATCATTAAAATCATCTGTAATACCTGAAGATTGGAGGATCGCCAATGTAACGCCAATTTTTAAAAAGGGTTCCAAGGGTGATCCGGGAAACTAGAGACCGGTGAGCATGACGTCAGTACCGGGAAAAATGGTAGAAACCATCTTAAAGAACAAAATTACTGAACATGTAGATAGTCATGGCTTAATGGGAGACAGCCAACATGGCTTTAGACAAGGAAGATCTTGTCTTACTAATCTATGTTTTTTTAAGGTGTAAATAAACAGGTAGACAAAGGTGAGTCAGTTGATATAGTGCATCTGGACTTTCAGAATGCCTTCGACAAGGTCCCTCATCAGAGACTTTTGGCAAAACTAAAAAGTCATGGGATAGGAGGCAGTGTACTATTGTGGATTAGGAACTGGTTAAACGATAGAAAGCAGAGGGTAGGGCTAAATGGCCAATTTTCCCAATGTAAAAAGGTGAATAGTGGAGTACCCCAGGAATCTGTGCTGGATTTGCTGCTTTTTCACATATTCATAAATGACCTGGAATAGGGAATAACAAGTGAGGTTATCAAATTTGCAGATGACACAAAACTATTTAAAGTTGTTAAAACCCAAGAGGATTGTGGAAAATTGCAAGAGGATCTTGATAAATTGGAAGACTGGGCATCCAAATGGCAGATGAAATTTAATGTGGACAAGTGCAAAGTTATGCACCTAGGAAAGAATAACCCAAACTATGGTACACGATGCAAAGTTCCACATTGGGAACCACCACCCAGGAGAAAGACCCTCCGCCCAATGTGCAGCAGCGGCCAAGAGAGCAAATAGAATGCTAGGTATCATAAGGAAAAGAATACAAAATAAAACAAAGGATATGATAATGCCTCTGTATCATTCTATGGTACGACCGCACCTTGAATATTGTGTGCAATTCTGGTCACCGTATCTTAAAAAGCATATAGCGTTATTAGAAAAAGTACAGAGAAGAGCCACCAAAATGGTAAAGGGGATGGAAGGATACTCCTATGAAGAGTGGCTAAAAAGGTTAGGGCTCTTCAACCTGGAAAAGAGACGGCTGAGGAGAGATATGCTAGAGGTCTATAAATTAATGAACGGAGTGCAATGGATAAACACAGATCGATTGTTTATGGCATCAGGATATAGAAAGACTAGGGAACCTGCAATGAAGCTACAGGGTAACCTATTTAAGACTAATAAAAGAAAATATTTTTTCACTCAACGTGTAATCAAACTCTTGTTACTGGAGGATGTAGTAAAGGCTGTTAGTGTAACTGGGTTTTAAAAAGGTTTGGGCAAGATCCTGGAGGAAAGGTCCATAAACCATTATTAAAAGGGACCCAGGATATCACTGCTTGACCCAATACAAGATTCGAGGAACCTGTGTCTTTTGGGGAGACTGCTAGGTACTTGTGACCTAGATTGGCCACTGTTGGAAACAGGATACTGGGCTTGATGGACCTTGGTCGGACCCAGTATGGCATATCTTATGTTCTTATGTTATTATGAATGTGGAGATGGGAAAGGGCTTGTGACTAAAAGAAAATCTAGGGAGGCACTGAAAAGTTCCATTAGAGACTGGAAGGACACAAAAGGAGGCAATGGTACAACACTAAACAGGGCCAACTAACCATATCCCACACTCTGGAGTTCATGCTCTATCTATAAAGGAGCTCCTGCACTTTTGAGAGCCACTACTGGTGTCTCTTGTTATAAGATGTTAGTTTGGACTGGAGTATGGAGCAGTGGTGGCTTTTTTTTTTTTGTGGCACACATAAGTAGTTCTGAAGGCACATTGACTGGAAAACACTGACTGCCTCATATGCTCCTTGCAATGCGACACACACATCTCGCTCTGGAGACAACTGAAGGGAACGTTTGTGAAACACATTTGAAATCAGCCTTTTCAAGTTGATAAAGCTGAAATGCATCTACAGCACACCCACTTTTCATTCCACTACATATTGCATCCCTTGACAAAGTCAGCATCCTCGTCATAACCTGGCACCCATCAATAAAGATTTTTTTAAAAAATCAAGCAAGGAAAGGGCAAATAAGGACAAACTTATCTTACATGAAAAAGCTGAATTTTAATGCTCAAATTCTAAATTTTACAAATAAGCTACCTAGTTAGTATAGAAGATGAAACGATACCCCTGCTGCCTTCAGTACTTCATTTTAACTGGAGATTTGTTCCACCAAAAGTAAAAAAAATAAACCTTGATTACTGAGGAGCAGGTAAGTAGCCCACAGGCTACTGTGGTCAGTCAAGCAGAAAAGCCAAACAAATATTTTAATCTTACTGACTCCTTTCTACCATATCATTGTAGACCATCAAATTTTATTATGATTGAGGCATTTATTTTGTGATGGGCCCTATAATTTTAAAAATGTGGATCCCAACCCTTGTGACCAATTCAAATGTATGCCACACTAATCCTACATTTATTTATCTAGGCTTATATACTGCTTTTTCTAGGAGTTAAAGCAGTGTATGATCAGATATATACAGTATATATATATTTCCCTTGTCCTTGAAGGGCTCAGAATCTATGTTTTTTGTACCTGAGGCTTACCCAAGGCCACAAGGAATAGAGGTTCCTGAGTTTTCTGCCCAAGGTTGCTCTCCTCTAACAAATTATGTTGGCGCTTAGCAATTTTTCAAACTAATCAAACAGCGGTGTATATAGTTTTAATTACTGACTGGTATATCAAATAATGTTTAAAGTAGGAGAAACCCTAAAGCCCTAATAGATGATAGTGAAAGCTACAGACCATCCTAAAGTCATGCGCACAAATAACTAAATGAATAGAGATATAAGCATGGATATCTATACCCTCATTCTCACCCACCCATTAAAATACCTCATATGAATTTGTGTGAAATGAAACATGGCTAGCAGCATCAAAAACATTATTTTAAGTCCTACAATATTGATCCTACATGATAGCTCCTCTTCTAAAGAGCATGTTTCATTTCCCATTCTCAACATCACACTGAATATTGGTCTTGACTTATAAAATATAGACCAGTAGAATGAAATTACTGCATAAGATAGGAAAAATAAAAAAAACAAACATGCTATAATAATTATTTTTACCAAACTTGATGCGATTTAAAAAAACAAAAAACAAAACTCTTTGAGAAAGCCTTAAACTGTTACTTTTATGGCACCTCCACTTCACACGGGACCCACAAATGTCTTACAATCAGTGTCTCACAAGTCTATGCAACCACCTCTGGGACGTATGGCCTAGCAACAGTTTTGTGACCAGATTTCATGAAAGCACCCAAAAAACCGAGGGGAAGTCATCATAGTGATGACATATAGGTGTGGCCGAAGACATTAAACTTGGCTTAATTTCAACTGCGGTGAAAAAATAACCCTATAAACAGCAGATGGTTTAGTTTGGACTGAGCCTAAGAAAAAGCTATACATTCTATAGCTGATATACTAGAGACTTTAATTTTACTTTATAGAACTACTCTCATGAGGGCAACCAGATTAGAAAAATGGATAAAGCGGTACCAATTTAGAGGACGTATGGCAGCTATTTTAATGTGTGAAGATCTTTGAGCGAAAATATCAATTATACGCTTTTCAATTGGCCATGCCAAACCTAGACAGCAGTAACACACACTAAGAGCAAACCCACCTCTCTCAGGACACCATGAAAGACGGCGACAAAGTCAATCACCGCCCGGTTGCTGCGTGTCCTCTGGCAAAAGCTTTTTGAGCGGGGCCCACATACCACACTTACTTGCTGGGCGCATGCTGTTTGCTTTGGGATTTCCTGAAGAAGGAGGTTCTGACAGTGAAGAAGAGCTTCTCTAAGTCTTCCTCCAAGCTGCTGTAACCAGTGCTTATGCTGCTGGTCCATGTCATTAGTTGCACTAGGACCCCCGCCACAAACACGCCTCACCTGCTTCCACCGTCATCCCACATCAACATCCTGCAGCTGTCTGGCAGGGCCAGGGATTGCCCTCTGGCAGTTGCAACAGCCATTTCACCGCTGTCTCCTGGATTAATACGGCAACCTTCCACCACACAACTTTCTGCCCTCAGCTGGCTTCAGGACTGCAGAGTCCTTTCCCTAAACACACTAAACACAGAGCTGCCCTCCAAGCTATCATTGTAGCGTGTAATTTTGAATGGAGGCGGGGGGTGGAGGGGTTTATTCTGCCTCTGCCGAGAAGCAGCGGCAGCAGCTTGTCCACCCTTTTTTTTTTTAAAGCCTTTGAAGGCGGATTAAAGCGGCTGTTTTGGGGGCATTTTTTGCCTCCCCCTAAACTTTGCTGCCTGAGGCAGCTACCTCACTCTGTCTCATCAAATATGTGCACGCATGTATTTGCACGCATGTATTTTGCAAAACACATGTATGCACTGCAATTGGTTTCCTGCTCCACTCAAACTACACCCCACTCCCAGAAAACCTACATATATTTTGCCAAAAAAGCAGGCACTATTTTTCTGAGTGCATACCTTTTACATGTGTATACTTGCGCACAGTTTTATAGGAGACATTTCCATGCTGCAAATTTTATTTATTTTATTTTATTACATTCTCTTATATACCACACTAGTCTGCATCAGTGTGGTTTACATTGAACAAACTGAAATTACATTGAACAGGGCATTATAACTTGGAGATAACTATTTTACAGGGAACATGGGCTATGGAGTGTTAAGTGGCTTGCCCAAGACCACAAGGAGCACCTGTGGGACTAGAAACCCCAGTCCTTCCGGGCCAAAGTTGCTGTCCTCTAGTGGGATTTGAACCCCCGACCTTCCGGCCTGAAGTACCTTGCCCCAACCACTAGGCCACTCCTCACTCCTCAGCAAATGCTTTATAAATCAACTGCTGCAATGGGTGTTTTTCTTCAAAAGCATTAACCAAAATCAGCGTATGGATCTTGACCTTCGGGAAACATTGAAGTTATCATTTTAAGAAGAAGCCGTTGTTTTGTATTATGATGCTCATATTTTCTCTGTTTGCTAGTTTAGATATTTGAACGGAGAACGCTGGTATTATAAAGATAGGTAGGAAAGCATCAAAATACTACTATTACTATTCAGCACTTATATAGCGCCATGCACGCAGCGCTGTACAGACATACATACAAGAGTCCTGCTCATCCGAGCTTACAATCTAGTTGATGACATGTAGAGATCATCAAAGATGTGCCCTACACCATCACACACTTAATGCAAAGATGAAACTGAAGTGTCTTTAGGAGAGAGCACTATCCTGAAAGGTAGTGAGAAGAAGAACAAAGTGGGAACATTATAAAAATAGAGCTTCAAAAGCTTCACTGAGTAAAGAATTTTTTTTTAAAATGCTATCATATTTTAAAAACGTTCCAAAACCCAAGGTTGTCCTGCGCACACAATTCCAGGCATTCTGAATAGCAAAGTATTGTTTTCTAAAGCAGTGGTTTGCAGCTTACTGTTAAGTAGGCCATAAAATGAAGCTCTGCTATGAAGTTTAGTACTAAAACGTGCAAACAGTAAACAGTAGCCTAAGATTTTTACTTGACTTCATTATTTTCATATAGTAAATTTAATACTCTTGAAAGAAGCCAGACTGACAGCGCTGGAAACCAAAGGCCATCAGTTTTATATAGAACAGTCACAAGGTGGATAATGCTGATGGTGTAAGCTTTTTCACATTATCCTGCCAGAATGTCGCAACGCCACTCTGGAGGAGCTAACTCTGTGTAGGATGGTAAGGCAGACCTTATTTGGTGACTTGACCCCCTAGTGGTAGTACTGTGAGATTACCACTAGGGGTCAACCAGCACCATTTTGAACCTGTTGCAATTGGGGATTGCTTCTGCCCTGTTACTCTAGACCACCAGGGATCTCCGGATGTAGGCTGCTAGAAGGGTCTTTGGGAAATGGGGGGTTTCAGTGGGGAGGGGGGCTGCATAGATGTTGAAATGCGCTAGTCCCTTTAGCATGGTGCCCGGGACCATCAGGTCGTGTGTTAGTGGCCCAATTCTCCCAGGCAGAAAAAATAATGTCTGCCTTGAGATGATTTTTCTAGGAATAATGCAACTTGTGGAGCCAAATGCAAGCTGCGTTATTCGGTTTGATGAATAATGATGTGCTTTTATGCATTTACATACTTTGCATCTCATTATTTGCTAATGCGCACTGCATTAAACTAACGTGCATTATGGTAAAATAATTAATGATTTTGCCATTTAACATGTGTTAATAGGGAAATATCATGTGTTATTCCCTTAATGCATATTAGTAACTAGCCCTCCCAGTGATATTTTATTATGTGCGCTATATTTTAAGTATGAGCTTTAGTATTCCCAAAGCGTCATGATATATAGTAGTCAAATTTACATAGGCCAGTGTACTCTTCCTTTCTCCTTTGAAGCCATTTATTTATTTATTTATTTTATTTAACAGTATTTCTAAACCGCCTTATCTTAATAATCAAGGTGGTATCACAGCAAGCAATCAGGTAAAGTGTGTGTGTTGTACATGCAGTGAGGATAAAACTTAGTTGTGTGAGGGATGTGTTGGGTGCTTGATTTGTTTGAGCTATATACAGGGTGGGCTATTTACAGTGGTGCTAGAATCATATTTTATATATGTTCAGTTGTTTGGGAGGATTGGAGTGCTGTTATCCATTCTCTTAGGTTATGTGATGTGACCATAGTGCTCTATGAACAGCATGGTTTTCAGTTGTTTTCTGAAGTCTTTGAGGTCTGGAGTTGCCCTTAGATCGTCCGGTAGATTGTTCCATATTGTTGGAGCAGCCATGGAGAGAGCTCTGTCTGTTGTGTCCTTGCGTGTGTGCTTGTACTCATTTGGGGTGCTGACTCGGTTGCGTGTTTGACTTCTTCTGGGACGTGCGCTGGTTTCCGGTTGTATGAGCAGGTGGAGGCTGTTGGCTGATGTGTGTTCTTTTATCTTAAATAGGTTTATGATAGTCTTGTATCTGATGCGAGCGATGATTGGGAGCCAGTGTAAGTCCTTTAGTGTAGGTGTGATGTGCTCCTGCCTTGCGGCTCCGGATATTTATTTATTTATTTAACAGTTATTTATATACCGCTCTTTCCCTAGTATCAAGTGCGGTTTACATGGAACAGTATGTTAATTGGTATGTAATATACCAAGTCAGTTTACATAGAACAGATAATTATAATTTACAAGGAATGTTGTAACATTACAGATATAACATATTAGAAGATATATACATTGTTAGTTTAAATCTATAATCATCATGTGAATGAGAGTGTGGTATGGTAAATAGTGTATTAGTGACATTTATTTTGAAAATAGAGTATGTAATAATAATGTATAAATGTTAGCCTGTATCTATTTGAGTATTCTGTTCTGAGGGTGTATTGTAGTGTAATATGAATAAGTGAGTTTTTAATTTTTTTCTAAATTCTTTTATATCAGACAGCAGGCGAATGTTGTCAGGTAGATTGTTCCAAAGAATTGGAGCAGAGTGTGAGAAAGCTCTCTTATTTGTTTGTTTTCTGGCTTTTGATTCGAGCTGCAGTGTTTTGTGCCAGCTGTAGTGGTTTGAGAGCTTGTTTTGGTAGTCCGAGGTATATCGGATTGCAGAAGTCCAGTATTGGGGTTATCAGTGCTTGACAGACTGTACGGAAGTGTTCTGGAGCGAGGAGTGGTTTCAGTCTCCTGATGATTCGCATCCTGTAATATGCTTTTTGGATTGTTTTGTCTATGTGTGGTTTGAGGTTGAGTTTACTGTCCAGAGTAACCCCAAGGTATCTCACCTCCGATCTTATCGGTATCGTGGTGCTTTGTATCTTTATGTTTGGTGGGTGTGTGAAGCCATATAGTGAGGGCAGTGCTTAAAATGCTTTCACTTAAAATAGCTTTGATAGAAGAGTTAAAAAAACAAAACCACTATTAAATTGGTTGACTTAATTGATGCAAGTTATGAGATCTCATGAAAAATATTTTCCTTTTTGTTCTTTTCTCCTCCCAGCTCTTCTTCTGTTTCTTAGCTGCACAGTTTAAGTATCGTTGCAAAATATAAGATTGCAATCAATGGAACAATGGGAAAAATAAACCTGCAGCCCAATTAAGTCTTCACACTGCTCAGTACGTTCTTCGGAAATTACTTGCATTAATAACTGTTCGGTTAACTCCTAAAATTTCCTTGCTGAAAGGATGGCACAGAGGAAACATACTTTGACAGACACGCCAGGAGATAATGAGAATTCTGAAGATGGGCGGTCATGTAGGGTTTGAAATCCCTGCTGTCATGAATAATGCTCTTCAGTTGTGTGTATTTCACTCTTTTTTCTAAATGTCTGTCTCAGCATCACGGGCTCTAGGATGGAATCAGGCTCCTTTGAGAAAGTTTCAATTAGCGCCGAGCCCAAAATTCTAGGATTAAGAACAGATAAACAGTGAGTTTAATTAAACAGATTTTCCATTCCTTAAATCACCGTGGTGTCATAGCATAGTGCATGATTCAGATGTGGTCTAGTTAAATACATTTTCTTGTTCCTTTTCAAGACTTTATTTTGCCCAGGTGAAAATTTCATTAAGAGCTGATGTACAGAAAGGGTTTTTTTTCCTGATTTTGCATTTATGGGAAAAATAGGTCCCACAGTACATAGAAACATGTTGGCAGATAAAGACCTTAAGGCCTATCCAGTCTGTCCTTCCATACCAACTACTACAGTCCCTTTGTTTTCCCTTTTAGAGGTCTATGTTTATCTCATGCTTTCTTGAATTCAGGTACAGTATGAAAATCATTGACCTGAAACAACTGGAATGTTATATTGGAATACGCTGTACATACCAGAAGAAGGAAAAATTAAGAGAATAGACAAAGACCAAGCTTCTAGAAAAGCAAGTCGAAAGGTTTCAACACATTCTTTTATTAATGCGATTTGAATAGTAGTTTTTATTTTGTTTCATCACTCAGTAAAGACTTTTGGGCCAGTATTGAAAAGCACATATACACTGGGCACGGGCACTGAACACATAAGTAGTTTAAGAAATATCGGGGCAACTAATCATATAATTCTGGATGTATACATTATACCAGGTTGTGACATTCTGGGGATAGTACCAGATACATATACAATATATAGGTGTAAGCGGCAATATGTGGCCTCTAAAGATTAAGGGGGGGATATTCAGCAGCAGTGGCTAGCTGTCACTGTCACTGTCGACTTTGAACCTGGATATTCAGGGCTGGGGCTATCTCTGAGCACCGGCACTGAATCTCCGGGTTAGCCGAATAGTGCGTTAGCTAACTGACTGGTGACGATATTCAATTGCTGGCCGCTTAGCTACAGTGGCTAAGGGTAAGTGAGCCTTTCAGGTGCCTAACTTTAACCTCTGTAGGATAACCTGCTAGCGGCTGCTATCCCCATGGACCACTGATGATCCATCCCTGGATTGCCTCAACACTAGCCGGCTATCATCGGGGTGCTTGGGGGCCAAAACCAGGAATATGCTGCTGAGTGTCATTTAGGCAGCTTGCAGGTCTGCAAACCACCTAGATGGCTTTGAATATCCCCCAACCCCCATCCACAAAAAGCAAGTAGAAGTGAAGTGCCACTTTCTATCAGGCTTTTTATTAGCTTAAAACTGACCAGACTGTTTTTGTTTTTTGGAGCACCCAGAGGACTCTAAAGTTGCAGAGAATGGAATAAAATGGAAATTTAAAACCCTAAACATCTGCTTGTGGAGAATAATTGCTGATATATATTGGACACAGCTTGGCACATCACAGCTCCACATAAACCTTAGTCTGCTCAAAAGGAAGATGGTACATTTTTTCCCTAAAAAAAGAAATAGCCAGAAAAGTAAGAGTGGAGTGAACCAGGCTGTCAGAAAGATCACAGCCTCAATAAACAGATAATTATACATCCCATCCTTGACATCTCAATCTAAAATGCTATCTAAAATGTGCCTTCACATAAAACATGAGATCAGTTAGTAAATGCTGGATCCACAAGATATGCAAATAAATCCCATGTATACTCATTGTGGATATCCTGAACATTCAACCAGCTGTGGGGTCAGGGTTGGTCAGTGCTGATTTAGACTTAATGAAAGACAAGAGGCAATGGAGTAGGCGTCAAAGACATCAAGACACCCATATTTTATACTGGTGCTGAATCATTTCAGATCTAACGCATGCTTTGCATGTTAACACGCTCCCTTCAATTTCTCTTTATCTTAAGCTGAACAGTTACTCAACTCTTCACCACTCCTTTATCTTTGCTACTTAGTCTGGTTTCCATGAGTGCGAACTCCCCTCTTTTGTTCCTAGCACTTTTCCCAGTTTACCTGAAGCTGGTGTTGGTACAGGCATAGGTCTCTGACACTGTACTAAACTCACTCCTGGATCTGGTATCACTTGTACAGGATCAGTGCTTGGGTTCTTTTCTTCCTGAAAGCTGGTAAGTTCTGTAGATGTAGGACCCTAAAACTGCTCTGCAGTGCTTCTGGCTCTAATGGACTGGAAGGCTGAATTGTTGGAATAGTTATTGGAACTTCTCACAGGCAGAGCTACTCTCCTTCTGAGACAGTGAGGCACTGGCAGGTTTTGCACAGTCATCAACCCTCTGCTCTCTTCTCCTATGCTGCTGCTCTGATGCTTGTTGCTTACTCTTGATGGTATGATGGATTACATGCTAAAGACACCTACCTAAAGGAGCAGACACCTTTGCTCTCTTCTGGTGCAGTGGCTGGTTGCCAAAGATAGAGTTCTTTCTTTGGGAGTGGTCTCTTTATGATCTTTGATTTTTCCCTCCCAGAGGAGCATCCTCTCAGCATTAAGTGACTGGCAGCAAGAATCTCCCCTATCCTGGAAAATGTTACACTTTTCTCTAACCTTCATTGTAGTAATCTAGTAGAGACACTGGATGCTGCTGCTGCTTACACAGTAACATCCAAGCAGTTTCTATATATGTAGCACGTGATTAAGTTTCAGATTATTTGCAGGATACTGTATAAAACTTTTCACATCAAGATGTTTTTATTGATGTTTACTAGTTAATTTAAAATCAGATTCCCTAACTAATGCATTTCTACCTTTCAACAGCAGAAAATTGTAGTTGCTGTGTTAGTCCACTTGAATATGTGCAAGTGACGATCAAACAAGTTTATTTATTTTATTTTATTTAAAAGCTTTGCTATACCGCGCTTTTTGAAATCAGTGCGGTTTACAATTAACATTTCTATGTACAATACAGGACTTGCATTGCACTTACATTGAACAGGTATTGTAACTTGGATTTATAACTGGGGTAACCGTATACATGCTGAGCCCTCTATTGCTAATCTGTTTAATGACATGGCGGGCTCTTATAACTATATACAGAAATTGTCCTTTACCATTATTTACAATCTATTTATTTACATTTGTTTACAATTCTTTACCATCTCAGATAGTTGGGTTAATGACTGCAGCTGCCTTGGTCTTCTTAGGGTGTGCTGGGGATGCTGCTGGGCTGGCGGTCGTGGCTGCCAGGGTAGGTTGGGGTGTGGTGGTTGGGGTTGCATCGTTGGGATGTGAGAAATGTAGAAGAAAGAGATGGTGTTTTAATGCCTTCCTGAATTGAGTGAGGTCAGTGATCGCTCTGATGGTGGTTGGGAGGCTATTCCAACAAGTAGGTGCATAGAACATAAAGGCTCTGTTCCTTGTTGCCTGAGAGCATTTTGTTATTTTCTTGGGGATTACAAGTGATTTGGTAGCAAAGGTCCTTCTGGATCTGTTAGGAGGAGTGGGGTGGAGGAGGTCTGTTAGAGAGGAGGAGGATATCTTATTGATGGCTTTGAAGGTCAGCAGTACTACTTTGTAGGTGAGTCGGCAGTTGATCGGCAGCCAGTGTAGGTCCTTCAAGATCGGGGTGATGTGGTCTCTTCTGGATGTCCTAGAGGACATCCAGAAGTTGTAGTTGATACCAGTTTATTGGACTAACAATATATTTTTGACAAATATTTGAGAACTATACTCTTCATCAGGCCTGTGAAGGTATACTACAGTTACAGTGGGTTTAAGTAGAGCAAACTTATCTGTGCTCTGGATTGTCTATGCAATGTAAATTGTCACTGTATCCCACACTTTGCTTTGCTATGTAATGATAATTTAGTCTAATAAAAAGGTGTCACCTACAACTTGTTTGTTGACATTTGCACCTGAACTTCAACAAACAGATTAAGAATTAGCACTCATAGGTGAAAGGGAGAAGAGACAAACCGTGATACTAGATTTAGTTTGTCCCAGACAGTGTGACAGCAGTGAAACATCTACCACCAACTGTTGCTGAATTATTTGCTGATACAGAGTAATGACAAGATCTTGATAACAAAAAAGAACAGAGGGGAAAGAGAGCCGAAACAAGGTGAGAGAGAGAGGCAGCAAACCGTCCTTGAAGGATGGAAAAAATAAACATTTTTTAGCTGGATTCCAAAAGATGTGGGGAATTGGTAAAGTTCCTTGAGGACTGGGGTGAGCCTGATTTCGCTTTTTTAGGATGAATGGGAAAATAAGCTACAATGGGCAGGTACCCCGGATATTACCAGGAATTTTCTAGCAACAATTTTGAAAGAAATGTGCAACAGGATGTTGTTACTTTCGGACAATAGTAATGTTTGAGCAAAAATTTAAAATAACTTGATATTGTGACTAAATAGCCATAGGTTCAGTTGGATAAATTCCCAGTATCCATTCCCCTTTGATTCCTCAGCATAATGCCTTCATGGAAATAAAACAGGTCAGTGCTTTTTTTTTTTTAAAGCAAAGTCCTATCTCCTACGGCCCCTGTTTTTGCAAGAGTTGAATCCATTAAGGCCTCTGCTATAACCCATGGGCATACTGTTGACATCAGAGGTCAATAGTTTTCTGCAAGGTATTCAAGTCATTGCTGAGCATGGTTCATGGGGAGGGTCATTTCCAAAGCCCTTCATAAGGGCAAACAGTCGTTTACCCCTGTAAGAGAGCCCAGATGAAAACGCTTCCCTCTCACTCTTGTTAGAAGTGTCCACAATGTTTACAGCATGGGTGATTATATCGGGGATGGGGGAGGGGGAATACGATGGAGCTTTCTATAGGAACATTTGTACCCACATCAAAATTGGCCGAAATGTCTCTGGCTACTAAGTATCCCACCACACAGATTTTTAAAAATTAACTCCAAACAAAGTTGCCCTTTCAAAATGTGCTTGCAATCCAGTTCCCATAGGACCACAAGCCTCTCATCCAGATTAAAGTTTGCCTGCTTTGTACTTATTTTTGACTAATATACTGAAACAGATCAGCTTAGCATAGCTTGTCACATGAGGATTTAAGAAAAAAAAAAAGGATTACAAATTCTAAATAATTTCTACTCAAAATATTTGCAGGACCTGAGTACAGTTGCCCCAAGTTTTGATAAAGTCAGGAGCTGCAGATTTACAGGTGTGGAGTTTATTACATTTTCCATCTTTTTTTTTAAACACTAGTGAACTTGATCTTGAGAATCTTTCAGAAGAGGCCATCCATCAGCTAAAGTTAGCGTTGTCATATGTTTGGTTTCTGTTTAGAAAAGGCTACATAAAGCAGACTTACAGGTCTCCTATGGGCACTTTAGTGACCACTCATGTAATGTCACTTTCCTTTGTAAGTACAAAAGGTTAGGTGAACTAGATGGGCAGCTGCCTTATCTGTCCTGTGACAGCCCATAGAACTTTCACCCCATGATGTTCACAGGATCACCAAAAGTGTTTGATGATGAGAAACCACAAGAAACAAGACAATGTAATTCTTCAGTATATCCTACGTACAAACACATACGACTTTCTATTCTGCATCTCTGGCAGAAGGGTGCAAAATCCATGTTATTTTTCGATACTGCTCCATTTAGCCAGCTATCACAGTCCTAGTCCTCTGAGAATAAAGGCAGGGAGAGTTGGAAACCGAATCCCTCTCTCCTGTACGGTAGCACACAGCAGTACTGACAAGCCATTGGCTTGGTCCAAAAAATACTGGCTGAAGCAAGTCACCATGCGGTTATCAATCATGACAAATGTATATTCTCAAATAATATTTCTTTTATTTGTTCTTATATAACACTCTTTCATAGAGTAGGAGCAGTTTACATATAAGAAGTTGTGAGGTTATATCGAACAGTTAACTAAGATAGAAATAGTAATTTACTTATAGTATAACAAGATTAAGAGATGAGTTATGAGGGTGATGGTTTTGTGTTAGGGGAGTTGGGTTGTAGGGGAATGAATCAAACTTGATTGGCATGGGGCGGGAAAGTTACTGAATGTACTAGATCATAGGACTGTGCTGATTGTCGTATTGTTAGTCAGTTCACTTGGCCCGCTTAGAAGGTTTATGTCATTAATAATATCATTAAACATTACCAATAGGATATGCTATTGCATGCCATAATATCATTTAGGCACAAAGACAATAGAGTAAACATGTGTAAATGGCCATAGCTAGTTGACCCATTGTATTTTATAAAGATGCATTGGTTACACTTTCCCTCGCAACCTATTTGGCCTGTTCTAAAATTACCCACCTAGTGCAGCCGAAATTCATGTATAAGGCACCTATGTATTTAGGGGTCACTGCTAAACAAATAACTGCTTTTGAATATGCAGTCCCAAATTATTAGTATTATCCTATTGTAAACTGAGATCTTGAAAGATAAAAGGGAACCTGACAGGTACTTGCAACCTGGATTGGCCACTGTTGGAAACAGGAAATTGAGCTCGATGGACCTTTGGTCTAACCCACTGTGGCACATCTTATGTTCTTAAAAAATAAGTACTTTAAGATCAAAGCCAGTAGAAACAAGTACTCACATTGGAGTTTTTAATTACCTGTTCTCAAAACAACACATCATTCCCTAAGGGTACTAAATGGTAGAGGAAACAGTAGCTGAATTAGCTGTTACAGTCCTGAAATCCCACATCTCATAAATGGAGCTGAATCTCTTCAGTCACCATGATTATTTTGTCCAAGAGCCAAACTGATTCCTCATTATTACCCGTCTGAACTCAGGAGTGAATGGGCCTAAATAAGCCTCCATGGAAGCTTTTAAGAGCAATCCAAAAATGTTCTGGTAAATATCTTCCAGCTGTACCATAATGTTTGTCCAACACTCTCTCCTCCAAACCCACTAATTAATTTTCCAGCACGATGCAGTTTCAGCCTTAATTACAGTTATGACAGAATTAAGTTTATTTAAAAGATTTGGTGTGCCACCTACATTAAAAACATCAGAGCAGTTTAGGTAGCCCTAATAGTGTGGTGTGATCAGCTCTAGAATACCCTGAAGATTTTCTTCTTAAGTCACCGTATGACAGATTAATGATAGTACAATGGAGAACAAATCCCACACATTTAAAAAGCATCAGTTAGCAACCAAGGCAGTGCCAGATAAAGCGAAGGTTTGGGGTCAGGCAATATCTTTATCTGTTTCTACTTTGCTGCACAACTCTCTCTGATGGGTTGTTGCACTCTCAGAACACATGGAAGCTACTTAATCAACCCAGTCTAATAACGTTTTTGTGCAATAAAGCTGAACCCCCTTATATTTACTATCTCAAGCATATGGATTATAGAAATCAGGTAGGCTATCCTATTGGTGGCAGTGCTGAGCAGGAATTGGGTATCTCTCAGCAGAAGCTATTCAATGTAGAGTTTCTAACTATTTTGCTGAGAAAACATGATAATCTATGTAGCTTAAGATCGATAACCAAGCTTTAGGCAAAATATGAGTGTTTTTATAAAGTGGGTTATGGAAAAGACAACGGGAGGGATATTCAAAGCCATCTAGGCGGTTTGCAGATATACAAACTGCCTAAATAGTACTTAGTTGAATATACCCAGGTGCTGATACTAAATGTCCCGAGTGGAGACGGCACCCGGGAGTAACCGGCTAACGTTGATAAGAACATAAGAACATAAGACATGCCATACTGGGTCAGACCGAGGTCCATCAAGCCCAGTATCCTGTTTCCAACAGTGGCCAATCTAGGTCATACGTACCTAGCAGTTTCCCCAAAAGACACAAGTTCCACAATGCTTGTACTGGGTCAAGCATTGATATCCTGGGTCCCTTTTTAATAGTGGTTTATGGACCTTTCCTCCAGGAACTTGTCCAAACCTTTTTTAAAACCCAGCTATACTATCAGCCCTTACCACATCCTCCGGTAACAGATTCCAGAGTTTGATTACACGTTGAGTGAAAAAATATTTCTCTTATTTGTCTCTTAAATAGTTTACCCTGTAGCTTCATTACATGTCCCCTAGTCTTTCTATATTCTGATAGCGTAAACAATTGATCCACGTTTATCTGTTCCACTCCATTCATTAATTTATAGACCTCTATCATATCTCCCTCAGCCGTCTCTTTTCCAGGCTAAAGAGCCCTAACCTTTTTAGCCTCTCTTCATAGGAGTAGCCTTCCATCCCCTTCACCAATTTGGTGGCTCTTCTCTGTACTTTTTCTAATAACGCTATGTCCTTTTTAAGATACGGTGACCAGAATTGCACACAATATTCAAGGTGCGGTCGTACCATGGAGCGATACAGAGGCATTATAATATCCTTTGTTTTATTCTCATCCCTTTCCTTATGATACCTAGCATTCTGTTTGCTTTCTTGGCCGCCGCTGCACACTGGGTGGAGGGTTTTAACATGTTATCCACGATGACTCCTAAATCTTTTTCCTGGGTGGTGGCTTCTAATGTGGAGCCTTGCATCGAGTAACTATAGTGTGGGTTGTTCTTTCCTAGGTGCATGACTTTGCACTTGTCCACATTAAATTTCATTTGCCATTTGGATGCCCACTCTTCCAATTTATCCAGGTCCTCCTGCAGTTTTCCACTTTCCTCTTGGGTTTTAACAGCTTTAAACAGTTTTGTGTCATCTGCAAATTTGATAACGTCACTCGTTATTCCCTTTTCCAGGTCATTTATGAATATGTCAAAAAGCAGCGGACCAGTACAGATCCCTGGGGTACTCCACTATTCACCTTTTTCCATTGGGAATATTGGCCATTTAGCCCTACTCTCTGCTTTCTATCTTTTAACCAGTTCCCGATCCACAATAGTACACTGCCTCCTATCCCATGACTTTTTAGCTTTGCCAAAGTCTCTGATGGGGGACCTTGTCAAAAGCTTTCTGAAAATCCAGATACACTATATCAACCGACTCACCTTTGTCTACCTGTTTATGCACACCTTCAAAAAAAACATATCAGATTAGTAAGACAAGATCTTCCTTGTCTAAAGCCATGTTGGCTGTCTCCCATTAGGCCATGACTATCTACATGCTGCGTAATTTTGTTCTTTATGATGGTTTCTACCATTTTCCCTGGTACTGACGTCAGGCTCACCGGTCTGTAATTTCCCGGGTCACCCTGGAACCCTTTTTAAAAATTGGTGTTACGTTGGCGACCCTCCAATCTTCAGGTATTACAGATGATTTAATGAAAGTCACAGATTACCAATAGCAGGTCTGCAATCTCATATTTCAGTTCTTTCAACACTCTGGGATGTATACCATCCGGTCCAGGTGATTTGCTACTATTCAGTTTATCAAATAGTTGTAATATATCTTCCCGGTGTAGCGATATTTCTCTCAATTCCTCTGCAGTATCACCTTTAAATACCACTTCAGTCTTGGGTAACATCCCTACATCTTCCTCAGTAAAGACCGAAGCAAAGAATTCATTCAGTCTCTCCGCTATAGCCTTGTCTCCTCTTACTGCCCCTTTTACCCCTCTATCATCTAACGGTCCAATTGACTCTCTCACAGGCCTTTTGCTACGAATGTACTTGAAAAAGTCTTTATTTCGTGTTTTGCTTCCGCAGCAAGTTTCTTTTCAAATTCCCGCTTTGCCTGCCTATCAATGCTTTGCATTAACTTGCCAGTGCTTGTGCTGTTTCCAGTTTTCATCATTTGGCTCTTTTTTCCATTTCCTGAAGGTTGCTTTTTTGGCAGCAACAGCCTCTCTGACCTCACCTTTAAACCATGCTGGCAGTTTTTTGGACTTTCTCCCACTCTTCTTAATGCGTGGAATACAGCTGGTCTGGGCTTCGAGGATAGTAGTTTTAAATAACGCCCAAGCTTGCTGTAAGTCTTTAACCTTTGGAACCGCTCCTTTTAGTTTTTTCCTAACTATATTCCTCATTCTATCATAGTCTCCCTTTTGAAAGTTAAAAGGTAGTACTGTGGATTTCTTTAGTTTAGGTGCTATGCATATGATATTCAGCAGCTAGCCAGTTACCCCAAGTGGGGAAGGTTAGACACCTAAAAGGCTCACCTTACTTTAGTAGCATTGGCTGGTTAGCTAAAGTGGCAAATGCTTGATCCGGCAACCTGGATATTCCTAATACCAATGACGGGATATGGCCCCGGCCCTGACTATCCAGGCTCAAAGTATAGCAGCTATGATTAGTCACTTTATCAGTGCTAGCTGATGCTACTGAATATCCCCCCAACATATTTTATAGTCAGATATTGAAGATGTTAAAATGCAAATTCAATCAAAAATGTTTTCCAATTTTTAAAGTCCCAATATTGTGAGTGTACTAAGCTTTGCTCTCAGGCTTTCTTTCAAGTTATAATGAGACCTAAATATTAATGTGCACAAATTCCATGTGTCATATTCCAACAAATTTGCATGCTGGCTAAACCAGTCTCTGACACATTAGCCTGTATGTGCTAAAATTAGCAAATTAAGCAATATCCTAAGCAAATGAAGCTTTAGCAGGTGCACATGAAATAGGGCTTGTGGACAGTAGACCATGTTATTTTACAGGCCCTTGCTAATGCCTGCAGTATAACACCTCCCAATGTTAGGCTCCTAAACCATTTCAGAACAGATCAATTTTCAAAAGAAGTTATACACTTTCTAGCAGGCAGTAAATACAGAACTGTCCTATCCATGTATTTTCAGCCAGCACCGTACCTAGGCCTATATGAGTGGTGCGTCGGCACAAGGTGCAAAAAAATAGGGGTGCATTTAAGGCTGCTGACCGCCTGCCTTGACTCCCCCCTCCTCACTGCCTGCCCGTTCCCCGCCACGACATTTTCTGCTCCCTTGGGGGCGGTAGTGGACCTCCAATTAAAAAAAAAAGCGTGTCTTTCCGATTCCACGCTTGCATGGCTAGTCTGGTCCCTCCCTCCTCTAATGTGAGTAGATGTCAGAGGAGGGAAGGAGCAGACCAACTATACAAGCACAGAATTGGAAAGACCCGTGTCTGTTTTTTTTAAAATTGGAGATCCACTGCCGCCACCGCCAAGGGAACAGGAAGAGCAGTGGCAGGGCGAGGGCAGGCCAGACAGGCAGCATGTGGGGGGAGCCAGCCAGACATGAGGAGGTGGGGTAAGATGCGGAGATGCTGGACATAGGGGGGGATAGGGGCAGAAGGATGTTGGGCATGGGTGGGATGGGGCAACTGACAAGTGTCTGATGTCATTGCGGTGGGGGGGGGGGCACCAGGCTTGCAAGTCGCACAGTGTGCATTTATGGCTTGGTACAGCCCTGTTTTCAGCCACTATGCATAGTATTGGGCTGAAAATATGTCTGACTCTTGTGACATTATCTATATACTGGAGAAATGGAATGACAGCAGCAAGCAGAGGCTATCCATATGGTGACAATATCCAGTAGCTGTGGAGGGCACTTTTATAACAAGTTGTCTAATCAAAGCGTGTTTTAATGTGCCTAAATTAAGCCTAATTTATAAAGAAAAGTAGGAGCCTGCTTCTCCACATGAAAAATACTAGCACAAGTGGCACAGATTGCTCCTTAAGTTAAAGGCACTTACCCCACTTAAGTTAAAGGATCACTTACCCCTTAAGGCACTTACCCCTTAAGTTAAAAGATCACTTACCCCATCCTACTTTTTGCAACTTGTACATGTGTAAATGATCAATGCATACTACCCTCGTTCAGCCCAAACTCCACCCAGGTGCATGCCCACAGTGAAAGTACACACCATGCAAACAACATGCACACTTTTACACCAGTCAATAGTTTATAAAAGGTCATTTAAGTGCATAGATGGCCACTTGCACATGTAAATGACTGACAATTATGCACGCTGTTAGCACCTAAACTAAATGGCTAGCAATTGAACTTACTAAAACATGTTTGTTCAGTGCTGCTAACTATATGTATTAATTTGGACATTGCAGATGGTGTTAAAATTAGAATGCTATTGCTGCTAAAAAAAATACGCCATAGCTTTTAAGATGGGCACATTCTGCTTATGTTTCGTATATCGCTGTAGTGTCAATTATAGAACTATGATTTAGGGAAATGTTTACTAAAATGCGCTACGTTCATTGGACCATGAATCTAGTGTGGAGACCCAAGCTAAACCTCAGAGGGTGCTTGCATCCATCCCACTGATGTTAGTGAGTTGCAGTCGAATGGCACTACAGAAACTGGCATGCGGGTACACTTAACACCATCCACTGAGGCTGCGTTACGTGCACGACTAGTACTATTGAACATTTATATGGTACTACAAGGCATACGCAGCGCTGTACAGATACATATAAAAGATGGTCCCTGCTCATCAGCGCTTATAATCTAGTTAAGACAGACAATATAACAGCTAAGGAAAAGGAAACAACTAGTAAAGGTAAGGAGACACATAGGAGACTTAAGCGGATCAGGATCCAAAATCAGCCTCAAAGAGGTGAGCCTTTAGCATGAATCTGAAAAGGGGCCAGGGGTGAAGCCTGATATACAGACTCAGATAGTTTGTTCCAGGCATAAGGAGCAGCAAGATGAAAGGATCGAAGTCTGAAGATGGCAGCGGAAATAAATAGTGTGATATGAGCACATCGGGGCTAGCAGATTAGCCACGCAGCTGAATTTTGAACAGATTGAAGAAGAGAGAGATGATTGAGGGGGAAACCAGCAAGGAGGAGGTGACAATAGTCAAGATGGGAGGTGATAAAGAATGGATGAGTGTCTTAGTAGTGTGTTCAGAAAGGAAGGGGCAATTTCTGTTGATGTTACAGAGAAAGAAACAGGTTTTAGCTATCAGGTGGATGTGTGTGGAGGAGGAGAGGGGGAAGGCCGCAAGGTTGGGGGCTGAGGAAACAGGGAGTAGAAGAGTGTTATCCACAGAGATTGAGAAAGGAGGAAGGGGGGAAGTGGGTTTAGGAGGAAAAATAAGAAGCTTGGCTTTGGCCATGTTCAGTTTGAAATGACAGTAAGACATCCAGGCAGCAATATCAGAAAGGCAGGCAGAGATTTGGGTCTGGATTGCTGGAGAGATATCAGGTGTAGAGAGATTTATTTATTTTATTTATTTAGACAGTTTTGTATACCACCTTATCCTTCAATCAAAGTGGTCACAATACAATTGGGGGATACATTTAACATGAGGGGATATGAGACACATACACTAATACTTACAAGGAACATGAGCAATGGAGGGTTAAGTGGCTTTCCCAAGACCACAAGGAGCACCTGTGGGACTAGAAACCCCAGTCCTTCTGGCCCAAGGTTGCTGTCCTCTAGTGGGATTTGAACCACTGACCTTCTGGCCTGAGGTACCTTGCCCCAACCACTAGGCCACTCCTCCCTCCATAGATAGATTTGAAAGCCATGGGAGAAGATGAGTACACCAAGGGACTGAGTATAGAGAGAGAAAAGTAGTGGGCCCAAGACAGACCCTTGGGGTACACCAATTTAGAGTGGGATAGCAGTAGAGGAGGATCCACCAGAGCAAACACTGAAAAAGCAGTGGGAGAGATAAGAAGAGAACCAGGATAGCACAGAGCCCTCAAAACCAAATGAGGACAAGGTGTCAAGGAGAAGGTGGTGGTCAACAGTGTCAAAAGCAGCAGAAAGGTCATGAAGGATGAGGATTGAGTAAAGACCCTTGGATTCCCCCAGGAAAAGGTTGCTGGAGACTTTGGCAAGAGCTGTTTCAGTAGAATGTAGAGGAAGAAAGCCAGATTGCAGTGGATCGAGAAGGGCATGAGAGGAGAGAAAGTCAAGGAAACAGCGGTGAACTGCACATTCAAGAAGTTTAGAAATAAAGAGGGAGATGGGTTGATAATTAGAAAGACAGGTAGGGTCTAGTGAAGGTTTCTTGAGCAGAGGTGTGACAGCAGCATGCTTGACGGCTGTAGGGATGGTTGCAGAGGAGAATGTCAGGTTGATAATATGAGAGATGGAAGGGATGACAGTGGAGGAGATGGAATTAAGGAGATTGGTGGAGATAGGATCAGAGGAGCAGGTAGTGAGTTTAGAAGATGAGAGTAGCAGAGGTTGAAGGGAAGAGTTGGAAGTGAAGAAGGGATGGATCAGAACTCGTGGGGAATTGGAGTGTAATCTTGTAGACTTTGTAATGGAAGTAGTTGGCCAAGGTTTGGCAGAAAGGGAAGGAGGGGTTGGAGGTGGAGGCACCTTGAGGAGAGAGTTGAGAGTTGAAAAGAGACAGCGAGGATCAAAGGCAAGAGAGTTAGTAGTTTTGCTTGGCGAGTGCTAAGGCTGACTGGAAAGAGGCAAGCATGAATTTGAACTGAAGAAACTCAGCAAAGGTGCAGGATTTGAACCAAATATGCTCAGCTGAGTGGGTGCTGGAACGAAGATAACGAGTCATGGGCATGGGCTAACTGCATGTGCCATCAGTGCCCATATTCCGCCCCTAATCCACTTAGTCCTCACCCAATGGTTTGCATGGGATTTTTAGCATTGGGTCCTGTACTCATTGCGATATGCTTACTGCACACTAAAACCCAAGTTAATGGTTAGCACACTTTAGCAAACATGCCCCTAAGTCTAGGTCAGAGGTTTCTAAATTTGACCTAAGAGACTCCAGGATAATTGAACTTTCTTTTTGTAACATTATGGCAAGGATATTATAAGCTGTAGAACATCATATATAAGAAAATGAAAATTCAAAAATTTCTAACAAGAACAAAGGGAAAATTAAGAAAAACAAAAGTGAACATTTACAACATTAAGCCTACAATAAAAATAGAGGTGGAAAAATTTCACCAAAAATAGGGCTTCTTTAGAAAGGCACACTAACATGCTAAATTATATAAAATCGGGAGAAAATGGGGGGGGGGGGGGATCCAAGTCAACATGGCTTCAACGAGGTGATAGTGAGGACACGAGACTATTTTTGGGTAAAAAGTGCAAAGCTAAAGGGGTTTTGAAGCCCTCTCCTACCCCTGCGTCTTCTACGCCTGTTTCTGCGGGGGGCAGTTGGCCCTTTGGACTCTTTATTGGTTCGGCTACCTCAGCATTCAGACTTGGGGGAGGAATGTCTGGCTGTTGCTTCACTGGGGCTGGGTAGCCCAGTGGTAGCTTCGGACTCATCAACTCTCTCCCCCACAGGGCTGGTGGCGAAAGCAGCATGTTTACAGCAAACGCTCAATAGAAGTCTGTCGCCACGCCTTCCTTCAGGAGAGTGTGAGGCGGCAGTGTTGCAAGGGCCAGGCGTTGGTGTGTTTGTGGAGGAGAGGATCTCTGCCCTGGATCAGTCTCAACACATTTGGGCAGCGGCGTTAGTAAGTGGAGACCAGTCCCTGGAGGTTCAGCGAGTTGTGAGGAGGAGCCACATCTTTAGGAATGGAGGATGGATTTGGTCAAGCAGGAAACTTCGCAGCATTTACATTCGTTAAACCAGCAAGTTTAACTCTGAAATCGATATGGACGGCTATTGTGTCATTGGGGGAAGCCTTATTACCAGAAGTATCATCTATGGCTGTTAAAGTTAATGAAAATACTACTAAAATTGACCAGCTTGCTGTTGCTACTGCAGGGATTTCGGACTTAAAGACTAAGACGCAGTTGCTAGAGGGTTAGACTGAATCCTTTATTAAGAACTTTACAGCAATGGACAGGAAAATAGAACTGGAAAATGCTTCTCATGCCAATAACTTACGATTAATTAAATTTCCACGTGTTGTGTCTATTCCAGCAAGAGATATGTTTAATGACTATTTGGTGGATGTGTTGGCAGTTTCGCGGGAGACATTGCCTCCTATGGTAAAAATATTCTATCTTCCTAAGGGGAGAAGAGGCTTCCCTCGTAGATTCTGAGGTGCCTCAACTGGATTTAGTTAATGTTACCGATTTATTGGAATCTTCGAGATGAGCCTGTAGTCTCAACTACATTAATTGTTACATTTGCCCTTTTATCAGATAAGGAGTGGCTATTGAAACTCTTTTTTCGTAAAAGGTCTCTTATGTTTCGTGTTTTGAAAGTTAACATATTTCCTGACTTGGCCAAAGTCACCCAAAGGCGCCGCAGCAAATTTTTACTACTGCGCCCAGGGTTTTGCAGCCGGGGGCGGGGGGGTTCAGTGTAAATGTTCAGTTAAATATCAGTCTTTTTCATATATTTTTTATGAGCCCTCCCAGCTGCTTATCTTTATAAATGCAAGCTGTGTAGAAGCCTCTATTGATACCACTTTAAATGTGCCCTGATATTATTTACTGAATGTTGAAGCCTGGCTCTATTTCTTGCAATTTTGATTATGATATTTTCTTTCTTATAATTGGTATCTCCCCCCTTTATAAGTAGGCTGGTGTGAGCTAAACAGTTTCATTATTTCTTGTTAGAGGGCTTTGTATAAGCCTTTTCTTTGTACTGCTGTGAAAGCTGTATTTCCGTTCAAGGATGTTGTTGTTAACTTTCTTGGTTTGCTTGTATAAAATTGAATAAATAATTAAATTTAAAAAGTAATTATAAAACCGGAGCTCAGTTTGCATTATGGGTAATGCTTAGTCTGCATTACAGATGTCGCAAAAAAATCTGGCACAATGGTTAACAAAAATTAATGTGCAAATGCATGCAAAGAGTGTCATTAATATTCAAACGACTACACGGCTTGTTGCAAGCAAAGAAACACCTGTCAAGTTGGATGATGATACCAACGATGTGGGAGCAACTGGTGATCACTCTTACTTCAGTACCACCCAGGAATTCCTGCTGGTAAGTTCAAAGGCCAGTTCTGCATTGTGGGACAGGTTCTGAGCTGGGGCAGGGCTTACTAATTTACTCATGTTGGAAGAAAGGTGGGGACGTCGGAGGAGGATCTCGGATAAAATTCTTCCATTATTATAATGTACTAAACAATGTATTAGAAATAGCAAAACAATTAATGGCCTTATAATAACATGCTAATTAAAATATGACAGGGTTACAATGGAGTCATTTATCATCTTTTCAAAGAATATACCTTTAATATATGGCAGGCAGTAGAACACATCATTGTTGCCCATGAGATGAATAGTTAATATTCATTGCTCACTGGAGAGGAAGAGATTTCTATACCCAAATCATGGCTTCACACTCTTGAACGATGACCTTTCCTCTTGCTTTTTGATTCATGCTAATAAAAGGTTTCCATGATGGATGATCTTGATTTATTCTCTTCACATCTGTATGTAGCTTTATACATTATTATGCAGTAGATTTACCTGGAAAAAATTTAATTTACAGTTTTTAACCAGTCTTTGTATTAAAAGGCAGCCATTTTAGAGGCTTTATTCACAACTTGGACATCCGGAAACATGCATACAGATTTCCAAATCGCGAAGATGCCCCTGGAGCCATTTTGCAATGCATCTTTGGGGATATCCCCATGCTGGGGACATCCAAGTAGGCAGAGGATGTGCCAGAGATGTGGTCGAGGTGGATCGATGGACATAGATCATAGATCATAGGTCGGGGGTTCAAATCCCACTAGAGGACAGCAACCTTGCGCCGGAAGGACTGGGGTTTCTAGTCCCACAGGTGCTCCTTGTGGTCTTGGGCAAGCCACTTAACCCTCCATAGCCCATGTTCCCTGTAAAATAGTTCTCTGTGTGCTGTGCTTTCCTGTCTAATCAATGTGTTTATACCTCAAAAATTTCCTGTCATGATTTGACAATTTCCAATCTGTAATCAAACCGCTGCTGATCGCTGGAAGTAGCGGTATACAAATGTATACTAAATAAATAAATAAATAAATAAATAGACATCCCCAATCGATTTCAGAAACCTCCGGGATGTCTGCGACCTCGTCCAAATTTAGACTTGCTGCAGGCATGACTAAGCATCGGAAAAGTGCTTATTTGGGCCCGAAAATATCTGGAGGGTGTAGAGAAGATGGGTGCTCCACAATCCTCTGTATGCTCCACAACTGTACTGTTAATTTCTGTGTCACTAATACAGCAGTTTTATGTTTGCAACACTGCTGATCATCACTTGGGCCTCCCCGGTCTCGGATACTGTGTTGGGGATGTCTATGTAGATGTTCCCCACAGACATCCATATTGGGCAAGTCTATGTTTGTGAAATCATGCACAAACTTAGATATCCCTGGCTTTTTTCCTAGATGTTCTGGTTTGGACACCCCAGGTTGCTCTCGGACGTCCTTTGTAAAATGTAACTTCATGTGTTCATTAAAGAAAAATATGCTATTGGGTTTTTATTGACCATGGCTGAGATTCAAAATTCTATTATAACTCCTGAAAAATTCTGAAGTTGGCAATTGAACAGCAGTTTATGACACTGCAGTGCACCTACTTGGCACATTCAAGATTTTTCTGTTCCTAAAAGCTTTCTTTGCCTTTTGGTCTGATCAACAGATGAGGTCTGACGCGACGGAGAAAGTTTGAACTTTGATTAACATTTCACTTGACACTGAAAATTTTACATTAGACACTGATAGATTCCTGATAAAGTTTTGAAAATGGAATGAGAAAAGAGATTTTTTGCTTATATGGTAAATATAAGGCCCAATGCGGAACACAGTAGGAAGTACTTGATCTGGAATTTAATGGCTGAAGATGCAACATGATACTTGAAGCCAAAGGTGGAGTGAATAAAATCAAAGGCCTGCCAGTCTTCATTCTTGCTTTTTGAACCCATTCTCTTTGACAGAGCCTCTGAAATAAATATCCAGCCTGTAATCTCTCCCATCAGACCTAGAACTATCTATTAATTTGATGCTCTCTCTACCCCTCCGTGTTATGAAGTCACTCCAGCTCTGTTTCCTTACCTGATCCAGCTCCTGAACATCTGTTGTACTGCTATTTTCCCCTATGTTCTCCAAACAGGCAATTAGTTCCTGTCTATTCAGAGACAGTCTTCACTCATTACTAAAAACTACCATTCCATTTTTCTCTTTCCCTTCCTTTTCAAAGCTCTGGAATGGCTTGCTCGTTTACTGTCCTCTGGGCCCATTTCAGTTCTTTCACTGGATGAACACTGCATCTCTCATTTGTCATTTGCTTACAGTTAACTATACTGGACTCTCTTCAGGCTGCATCTTTATGTCTCTCTCTCTCTATCTCTCTGCTACATTCCTTAGAGATTACAAAGTTCTACAAAACCATAGGTTCATATTATAGGATAGTAACGCATCATCATGACTCCAAAAGCCACGCAGGAAAAAGCATAAGAGCTCTGTAAGCAATTTGATTGAATAAAGATATGTTGACTCTTTCAGCATTTAGCCTTTTTTGGAGCAATGATGTGGTGATCGAAAGAGCAACAGAATCCTGGTGCAACCGAGGCCACTGTGCTTCATGAGTAAATTCAAAATAATTAAGAATATCAATAACTCTGAATGCCCAGCCTCATCATTATGGGGCAATTTGCAAACTACTCACACTGCTGCAAAGTTAAGACACTTTTACTTTGAAAATTGCCCTAGAAACTAAGGCCCCAATATTCGAAGGGCATTTACATGGTTTACAGCACAGTAAACCGTATAAATGCCTTAAATGGGGATTTTCAACGCCACTTACACGGTTAGTACCATTGAATATCCCCTTCTAAGTCCTCTACGTGCCCCGTTGCTATCCGGTTAACTTGTGTGTTGGGGGCATTCCAGGGTGGAGCGGAGGCGGAGACTGTCGTTAACCAGGCAGCAGCGATATTGCATGTTGCACCTTTAAGGTGCAGGAGCTAACCAGGCAGCATGCAATATTGCTGCTGTCCGGTTAGCTACTATGGCTTCCAGTGTCTGCGGTGATCCCCGGATATTTAATGCCAGGGCTGCATATGACCCCGGCATTAAATATAAGGGGTTAAGGGTCGGTGGGCAGGGCTATGCGCCATAGGGGTGCATAACCTACCCAACTCAATATCAGGCCCAAAGTATCCAAGCATTTGTATCTGCTTTCTCTATGTAGTTTTTGCATGGAAAATAAAACAGTTAGGTTTGAAAATGTGCTTCTGTTAATTTTTCTTTCCCAACCTAAATTACCCCCTGGACTGTCTACTCCCGGTGCAGACAGGGCACATGCTTGGTGAATATTTTTAGCCAAGCAAAAGCGGGTCAATTTTTAGGCAGCCCTGTAACCTGGATATATCATTTACTGGGTAAATGGCTTTTGAAAATTGCCCTCTTCAAGTTATTATAACATTTTGAAATGACTAATGGCGTTGCTAGTCCTGACTCCATCATGGCTTGTATTCTGTGTCACCCTCAATTGGAAACGTATGCTATTAGTAACAATGGTGGATCATGAACACTGGTGAAGATACGCCATGCATTTCTTTCCCTTGGTTCTGTCTTCTTACCCTTCAAAACTATCAGCTTGTCCCAGCATTCTCATGTCTACTTCCTGTGAGGGCACATTTTCAGAAAGGCTGTTTATGTGATTGCGGCAGTGTCCAAGTGAAAAATGTTTACAAATCTAGTGGAGAGGGTGGGCACGTGGAAGTATGAAGTAAAATCGATATCTCTCTGCCCCTCACCATGGATATGTGCTTTATATCGAAGAAAGAAGTGCAGGAATGCATAGAGATGGGCAGACACATGTGGGAAAATTTGCCATTGGAAATTCGGCAACTTACACGTTTATCTTTGTCATTTTGCAAATCTTGATGTGTAGATGCTGCTAACTAACTACAGAGGCCTTGTATCTTTCCCTCGTTGCAATTAAGAGTGGGAAGTAAACACTGGGAATGAAGGGGAGATATCTCCTTTAATACTTAATGTACAAAGAAGGACAAAAGGAGCACTTTTGCCCCCCCCCCCCCCCCCCCCCCCCACAATTTGTGTTGGGGAGCAGTTGTAAGTTTGGAAGTGGAGAATTTTAGTCTTACACATACAGCCCCTATATGAGATCAGGAATACATGTGTATATTTCGGTGCTGCCCTAGCCATGCCCCATACAACGCAGATGTGGTATGTTCATCCATGTGGAGACAGCAATCTCAGGCCGGACGGACTGGGTTTTCCAGTCCTATAGGCACTCCTTGTGGCTTTGGGCAAGCCATTTAACCCTCTGTTGCCTCAGGTACATATAGATTGTGAGCCCTCTGGGGACAAGGGAATGTGTATCCAGTACCTGTAGTGATTACATAATGTAAACCGCTTTGATTGAAGAATAAGGCGGTATAGAAAACTGGTTAAATAAATAAATAAATAAAATGGGCTCTTTCTAGAATGACGTTTTACACCCGAGTCGCATTTACATGTGTAAATCATAAATAAGGTTTCTAAACAAACTCTCTTAGAGGCCCATTCTGATTGGGGGCCTGTCTGGCCAGTCCAGACGTCCAAAATCTGGACGGGCTGGACTTGCACCCATGGGAGCGAGACATTCCCACTGGAGAAGAATCAGGGCAGAGGGCTTGGACGGGCCAGACGTGCCCCAATTCTGTTGCACCAGATGTACAGCTCCCACCCCACCTAACCCTCCCAATGCTTCTGCATTGGGCCTTGGTGTCCCGTTGCCATGACACCAGCATGTCATGCATGAGCCCTGCTGCCCCACCCAGCTCCAAAATAGCTGTTCCCTGCCGCCTGACTCCCAGACGGGCCTGCCAAGGCTGGGATCAGGTGACAGGGATCCTCCTGCCCTGCTCATCTGATCGGGGGGGGGGGGGGATCCTGCCACAATGGCCGCTGATATCGGGGGACTTATTCTACCTCCAAGGTGGAATAAGTCCCCCATCTATCTCCTCAAGTCCAAACATACAGGACCTCGACTGGAATTGGCCCTGTATCCCCAGGGTCATGGGCCCGCCTCTGCCCCACCCACGCACCTCCTCCAGCCCACCTCCTCGCACCCCTGTTCAGAGCTCCCCGCACATCTCCTCTGTATGTGCGGGGAGTGTTGGGATCAGCATTGGGCCCAAGTGTTTGGCAGGGAATATACTTCCAAACCGCCCGTACATCCCCGCAACATGCTGCTTGGAATGACCCCCCTAATGTTTACTTCTAATAAACAGCTGTACAGTAGCAAGGTAAGCAAATTATAAATTTACCTAATTGGAGAATTGACATGCTTGAAACAGTTTAAGCTGGGGAAAGACTGAAACAGATTTTCTTTTTAGCATGTCAGACAATCTCGCAGGCTCTCAGAAGTGACAAAAAACCACTTTACAAGCATTTCTGGGATAGAAATTACTGAAATATCTTCAGCATTCCAGCTGTTTTACTGTATCTATCAAGTTAATATGTAATTCATTTAGCCAGTGGCTATCATGGGGTGCTTAGGTTGGGCACCAACAAGCTATTGAAAAGCTGAAAGAATTAGGGTGCTCCCCTTTCTTCCATGAAAGCCCAAACTATAGTTTATTTTTCCCTCGACACCTTCCAAAAAATTCCAAA
Source organism: Ichthyophis bannanicus (assembly GCA_033557465.1). Taxonomy (NCBI): domain Eukaryota; kingdom Metazoa; phylum Chordata; class Amphibia; order Gymnophiona; family Ichthyophiidae; genus Ichthyophis; species Ichthyophis bannanicus. Next base: position 487,366,561 of record CM066037.1, read on the forward strand.
CAAAACAAAGAAGTTTAGGAAGTCCCACTGCAAATGCCTGCTTTATGAAACAGCTTTTCTAACTGCGTTGCTGCACTGCAGAGCAGAGTTATTTGCCTTACCATAGGAGGGTTTACCGCCTGTGATTAGAGAAATAAATCTGTGCCGCATTTGGAGCCTGGTGGCCTATTCCAGTCTGCTTTAGGTTCTTAGCTCAGAAGAATAATGACAGTCATTTGATAAGAATGAGAGATGATCAATCACCCACATTGTCAGCTGAATGTTATCTGCCAGCATGTTCTTCTCTGCGAGTTTCTGAGACAGCTCTTCCTGTAGGAGCTTCAGCCCGGTGCCCACTTCCTTCAGCTCTGCCCGCTTTATTATCAGTTCTCCATCTGAACCTAAGTTAGCCTCTGTTGCTTGCAATCTTTGCTGTTCTGCGGCTACTATCTGCCCCCGCTTCTCCCACATGAGACCAATTGCAAACTGAAACCACTCTGGCCAGTGTCTAGTTTAGACTGACCAATTTAACATAATCTGTGCAGCAGACATAGATGCCAGCTCTGTGGGTGCAATGATCACTCCCTATATGTTGAGTAACTCCTCCTCTGTGTCCAGGGAAGGGTAATTTGTGTTTTGCTTTTAGCACGCTCAATCATTTAGAAATGTTGGCTCCATTGGCAGGAGATTCAATGTTTGGACAGGGATCCTGTTAAGTACACAATTATCTGACTTCAGTGCTAATGAGCTGCATGCAAATTGCATGAAAAGATGTATTGTTACCATTTAAAGTGTGATATTACTGCACTAGAAACATAGCTAGGCTGAAGCAGTTGTTCAATACACGACTGTATATTGGCCATGAAAAAGGCCTATGTTGATACTTTAAAAGCCTGATTTCTATACTGGGGGTAATTTTACAAAGCTTTCTCCATGTGTAAAGCCTGTTCTACATATGGAAAAGGGCTTTTATAAAATTGTGCAGCCACAAATGCACACAAACAGTATTTGCACAAAACAAAGGATGGTCATTTTATAATCGGTTGCCTAGTTTTAAGCACCCAGAACGCACTTATCCTGAGCATATTTTATAAAGGAAAGTGGGCAACTATTTTTCTTTATAAAAACGAGGCTGTCGCCTAGAACGCCGGTCCTACAGAGGTGCCCATTTCCGCTGCTGTTACCCCTCTGGGGCCCTGCGGCAGTAGCAATGGCCATGAACAGCCCTGTGGTGCTTACCTTACCACTTTGGCACTGCAGAACTGCTTGTTTCCTCTACCTCTGATGTCGACTTCCTGTTTCAGACAGGAAGTCGCTATTGGGTGGTCTGAGAGGGTGGAAACACACATTCCGGCAGTGCCGAAATTGTAAGGTCCCAGAGAGAGGCAGCAGCGGCGGAGGCAGTGGGCGCCACAGAAGGGGGCAGAGGCGCAAGGGATGAGGTTCGCCTAATGTGCCTTCTCTCCTTGCTCTGGCCCTGCCCGCACCTAGATTTTTCAAGCATGCTCATAGTATTTTATAATTTATGCGAATAAGTTTAGGCTCCGTCTATGGCCCGCTCAAGCTCCACCCCTGTGCATGCCCAAACTGAAAGTACGGACTATTGCAACTATGTGCATACTTACTGAATAGCAACCGCCAAAGGTGCACACCTAAGTCCTTTAAAATAGGGACTTACTCACATAAATGGTGAATATCTCTAGGTGGCTGCCTTATAAAATCAGCTCCCAAGTGTGCACCTAGTTTTATGCACTCTCCATGAAGGCATTCTAAGGGGCATAATTTGGGTATAATGGAAGCAGAGTTGCAATGTATGCGCTTAGGTTATAAAATATGTATGTACGTGCATGAAGGGCAATTTTATAATGGGTCACCAATGTATGAAGGCTACATAGGTATTGTCTCCATTTTTATAAAATGCTAGAGGTAAAATCAGCAGAAATAGCAGCTAGTTCGAAAACACATTTACATCTACTCAGGAACAGGCCTAAATGTTAGCACAAAGTCGACACATAAACTGGACTCCACTCACACTCCGCCCAAATCCCTCCTCTGAACAAGCCTGCTCTAAAGTTGTGTACAAGTTTGTGCCTAATTGTGCCAAGTATACTTTGACATGTCAGATAATTTTATGAGGCCTTTTACATGTATATACTAGAATATACACATGACAAATCCTTTCTAAAATTACTTGCTTAGAGTATACATACTGTACACATTTACACCTTTTTTGGAGCAGGTGTAAATTTGTGCATTGGCATTTGTGAGCTATTGGGCTGGATATAGAAGCCTATTTTCTAAAGACACATAGGCAGCTATGTTGCATTTATACAATGAGGCCAATTCAGAAAGGGGCACGTCCGGGCCATCCGGATGACCCCGAGCAGGACAGACCCATTAGGACCTGATTCCATAACGCAGGAGCAAAACATTCCTTTGGCATACCGAATTGGGCTCTGAAATGGTCCAGCGTGCCTCTGCAGACCCTTGGGGACATCCTCCCCGCAGGCCCCCCTGATTCCTGCGGCACCGATCTTCTGTTTCCCCACCACCCGACCCAATGCTGGGCAACTAGGGCCAGGATTGGGTGGCGTTGACCTACCTGCCCCCGATCCTGGCCTCTAGGGGAGGTTCTGGCCCCGATCGCCTGGTTAAAGCTGCTTATTCCACCTTCAAAGTGGAATAAGCAACACATTCCTCCTGATCCTGCAGGACGCCTTGCCACCTCGGCCCGCCCCCGTTCCTCCACTTCCCACCCCTGCTGGTTCTCCCTGTATTGCTGCTCTGGCCATGCAGGGTGAGTTGGGGGGGGGGGGTAATATGGGCAGGATGGCTTGCGGGGCTACACGTCCTGCCGAGATGTGCAGCTCTGCAAGTCACCTCTCAGAATTGGGCCCATAAGGCTTTAAATAGGCACCTTTTTGGGCTTCTCAGATAGATGTCCTATTATATAAACACATTCTCTTGTGTCTACTGAATTAAGCTTAAGCATTCCCATGGTCGGCACTGTCATTAGGCAAACTGGATGGTTGCCTAGAGTGTTGGCCTTTTGGGGGTGCCCATTACCGCTGTTGCTGCCCCTCTCCGGGGCCAGCAGTGGTAGCAATGGCAATGGAACCATAACACAGCATTTACCAAAGGCTCTGGTGCTACATCGTGGTTCCTGCCTACTATCTTTGGCTACGTCCGCCTCTTCCAGTGCAGAATTCTGGTTTATACCAGTCTGCATCGGAAGCGGGCTTACGTGTTGCATCATGGTTCCCTTGCGATTATCACCACTGCTGGCCCAGGTGAGGGGCTGGAATGGTGGCAAGGGGCGCAGAGGGGGTATGTCAGGGTGGAGGGGCTTGCCTAGGGTGCCTCCAATCCTTGCACCAGTCCTGAATGTTCCTATAGATGCAAACAAAAGCTGGGCAACATTCTGACAAGACATAATAGCTATGTCAGTGTTTCTCAAGCTGGTTCTTAGTGGGGTTTCAGGATAATCACAATGAATATGCATGAGATAAATTTTCATGCAATGGAGGCAGTGCATGCAAATCTGTTTCATGCATATTCATTGTGGATATCCTAGAAATCAGATTGGCTAAGAGGTATACTTTTATATGTCGCACTCTACAGTAGCTCTGAACTAACTTTGACTAACTTTTGTCTAAATGCCATAACACCCAATTGCCCATGTTGAAAATGATTTATAAAGCATTTTCGCGCATAAAATGACAATTTTATTCACCTAAATGGCATCTTATAAATTAGGTCATGTCTAAAAGTATGTGCGGTAGAAACGAGTGTAAGTCCCTATTTTAATGGGCTTATGTGCGTGAATGGACACAGTCATGTGATAGGCAGTTGCTATGCTGCATGTCCCATTTTGTGTACTTTCAGTTTGGTTGTGCACAGGGGTGGAGCTTAGTTGGAAAAGAGGTGGGGCCTAAATCTATGCGCCTAAGTTATAACTTGCACGTCTTTCTGAAGGATCTAGGTGCGGGCGTTTACACCTGCTCTAGAACAGGTATAATTGTTGTGACTAGGATCAGGCACATCATTGCATCTATTTTATAATATAAAGTAGGCGTGCTACAGTTATTGCCTGGAAATGCACATTAACCGAGCAAGAGATTGTAAAGTTGTTCTCCGCATGCTAACATTTACACAAGAGCAGATGTAATGCTTGTATGTAATGTCCTTTTGTAATGTCTGGAGTAGAGGAGTATACCACAAAAAAACCCCTGAAACCAAATTAACAACCAAATAAATAAAGGTCCCAAGAACAAACCCCCTGAAAAGTATTATATGAAAAAATAACTTTTTTTGTCGGGATATGATAACAAAGTACAAGGAACCCAGTCCGAGTACCGCTGTAACAAGTCCCCTTTTAATTAGATATGGATAAAAATTTAGAATCCAAACTTAGCTTTTTAGAGAGTGCTATCCTTTGCACTAACGATTTCTGCCAGCAAACATCATTGCGACGTGGCTCCATTCAAGCTTTGAACGCTGCCAGTTTGGATGGGCCTGAAGCAGGGTGTTAAAAGTATCTTACATTAGGAACAGACACCCGAAACGTGGAGCCACGTCGCAATGATGTTTGCTGGCAGAAATCGTTAGTGCAAAGGATAGCACTCTCTAAAAAGCTAAGTTTGGATTCTAAATTTTTATCCATATCTAATTAAAAGGGGACTTGTTACAGCGGTACTCGGACTGGGTTCCTTGTACTTTGTTATCATATCCCGACAAAAAAAGTTATTTTTTCATATAATACTTTTCAGGGGGTTTGTTCTTGGGACCTTTATTTATTTGGAGTAGAGGAGTAGCTTGATGGTTACAGCAGTGATTTAAGAATCATGGAAGCATAGTTTAAATCCGACTGCTGCTCCTTGTAATCTTGGGCAAGTCACTTAACCCTCATTGCCTGAAGTAGAAACTCAGATTGTAAGACCTCTGGGGACAGGAAAATACCTACTGGACCTCAATGTAATGGAACTTGAATCCTGAGAGCATGAGCTAAGTTCAAATCCATTTCTCTTCAATCTAGATAGGATTTGAAACTGGCCAAAAATAGGTGCCTTCTTGGCCTATTAACCTAGAGACCCAGTTATAAAAATGTCCTTAGTGTCCAGAAAAAAGGCCGAGTAGCTATATGAGCAGGCGAGTGAATGCAAATATTTACTATTGAAAGTTGGAATAGAAGGTGTGCTGGAGACTGAATAGGGAAATAAGGCTGAAAACGGGTATTGGCAATGGGGCGTTTAAATTTTGCTTGGCTTAGTGCTGGTAAAAGTATCCCTACTAGTCACCATGGTTACTTGTGCCAGTGGTAAAAAAAAAAGAGGGTGGTTAGTTTGACGGAGGGACAAAATTGAGGGCTTGCAGGCAGGGGCGGCCCAAGGGGGGTGCGGGGCCATGTGCGGAGACTCAGTGCGGGGACTCATTTGCATAAGTGGCCTTATTTGCATAAATATTTACATAATGTTACCATACACTAACTTTTAGTAAACATGTCTCTTAATGAGTGTATGGATAAAGAAAGACTAAAAGATTTCTACATTACTATAATCCAGTGCCAACCGCCAGGCACATTAGGAACTACTACAAACGCTGCCCATTTAGAACCCATAGCAAACCTGCCGTATCCTGACAGCATTACCAGGACTCACAAAGCACCATACCCTACCTATCAAAAGGCAACACTGCAAATATTAAACCAATACATTTCAGAGAATACTGGGGAAAGAGAACAAGTGGCAATGTCAAATAGGAATTACATAAATAGAATACCTCAGCTCAGTTACACATGCAGAACATAGATCATCACCAAACAAGGAATCACAATTTAGAAACAGGAAGGCAATAATTAAACTGGGAACCCCAAAAGCCAAACTTGGAATGTACAACAACACTGTAGAAATAAAACTATAAATTAATTTCCTCTTGTACCAAACAAAGCGCAGACGTTAATGATGCACATTTCCCAGAGCTTTCATATTCCAGCTAATAAATTCAAAATAAAGAGATATCTTTCTACCTTTTGTGCATTTTTTTCAGTTGCAATTGCTCCAGCCACTTTCTTCTGGTTTCTTCATGTTTTCTGCTAACTGTCCATCGTCTGCTGTCCATTTGTTCTTTCTTCTCTCTTCTAGTTTTTTTTTTTCCATTCTCTCTCTCTGCATCTGCTTTGACATACTAATCTTTCTCCATTTGCTCTTTCCTCATTCCTATTTCATCCACACAAATTTTACCCCTCCATCCTCAATCCCCACTTACTCTCCCAATACCCGGCCAATTGTAGATTTTTCATCCCTCCCACACAAAATATTTTTCCCCTCTCCATTTTACTCTCCCAGCCCCATCCCATTCTAATCCTCCCCCAACATCAGCTCCCTTCTAGTTCCAGTCTCACCCAGCATCCATTCCCTTCTAGTCCCTGCATCAGCCCATTTCCAGTCCTAGCCCCCCATCAACCCATTTCCAGTCCTAGCTCCCCCATCCATTTTTAGTCTGAGTCCCTTCATCAGCTCATTTCCAATCCTAGCCCCCATCAGCCCATTTCTAGTCATTTCCTAGCCCCACCATCAGCCCATGTCAAATCCTAGCTCCCCTCCACTCAGCCCAATTCCAGTCCAAGCCCCCCATGAGCCTACTTCCAGTTCTAGCCCCTCCATGAGTCCATTTCAATTCAAGCCCCCACCACAGCCCATTTCCAATCTTAGCTCCCCCCAACAGCCCATTTCCAGTCCTATCCTAGCTGCTCCATCAGCCCATTTTCAGTCCTAGCTCCCTTCCCTCACAGCCCATTTCCATTCCAAGCTCCCTCCCCATCAGCTATTTGCAGTTCAAGCCTCCCCTTCAACGCAGCCCATTTCCAGTCATAGCAACCCCCCAACCCATTACCAGTCCTAGCCCCCCATCAACCCACTTCCAGTCCTAACCACCCATCACCCCATTTTCAGTTTAAGCCCCCCCTATAACCCATTACCAGTCCTAACCCCCCATCAGCCCACTTCCAGTCTTAACCCCATCAGCCCTTTTGCAGTATGCCCCCCCTTATCCCATTGACAGTCCTTACCCCCCCATCAGCCCACAGCCCATTACCAGTCCTAACCACATCAGCCCTCCTCAAGTCCTAACCCCTCCCCATCAGCCCATTTCCTGTCCTAGCCCCCATAGCCCATTATCAGTCCTAACCCCCCCATAGCCCATTAGCAGTCCTAACCCCCCATCACCTCATTTCCAGACAGCCCCCATCAGCCCAGAGCCCATTACCAGTCTTAACCCCCCATAGCCCATTACCAGTCCTAACCCCCCCCAACAGCCCACAGCCCATTACCAGTCCTAATCCCTCCCCATCACCCCATTTCCTGTCCTAGCCCCCCACATAGCCCATTATCAGTCCTTACCCCCCATAGCCCATTACCAGTCCTAACCCCCCATCACCCCATTTCCAGACAGCCCCCATCAGCCCACAGCCCATTACCAGTCTTAACAACCCCCCTATAGCCCATTACCAGTCCTAACCCCCCCAACAGCCCACAGCCCCTTACCAGTCCTAACCCCGCCCCAGCAGCCCATTTCCTGTCCTAGCCCCCCCATAGCCCATTATCAGTCCTAACCCCCCCATAGCCCATTACCAATCCTAACCCCCCCCATAGCCCATTACCAGACCTAACCCCCCAGCGCCCCATTTCCAGATAGCCCCCATCAGCCCACAGCCCATTGCCAGTCTTAACCCCCCCCGCCCATTACCAGTCCTAACCCCCCCCCATCGGCTTATGGCAAAATTTAAAACAAAAAAAACGCTGGCTCTGGCTGCTGCCGCTGCCGCCGTGGCAGCGGCAGAATGAAGTGTCCCGCGGGGCCTCCTCTGCTCGCTGAGCCCCTCTGCAAGGGCTTTCAGATTCGCGAAGGGAGAGTGTCTCCCTCGCGTCTCTGTTAAGCCCGCAGGGGCTAATGGGAAATTTCCCATCTGCTCCTTTAGACGCGAGGGGCTGATGGGAAATTTCCCATTAGCCCCTGTGGGCTTAACAGAGTCGCGAGGGAGACACTTTCCCTTCGCGAATCTGAAAGCCCTTGCAGAGGGGCTCAGCGAGCAGAGGAGGCCCCGTGGTACACTTCATTCTGCAGCAGCCAGAGCCAGCTTTTTTTTTTTAATGTTATTTAAAAAAAAGCAGAATGTTCTTTGTGCGGGGCCCCGTGAAACGCGGGGCCCTGTGCAAAAAACATTCTTGCTCAATGGACGGGCCGGCCCTGCTTGCAGGTATATTTCTATGGGTAAATCTACATCAGCTTTTAAAGGAATTCCCACAGTGGTTGGCTAGCTGTGCCCTCCCCTTTTTCCCTAGACACCGCTTCTTGCTATACAAGAGAGATTAATTTTCAGTCCCCTATTTTACCTGGCTAACTTTATTCTGAAAAGTGCCCTCTTTTGGTGCAACGCCAAGCCAAAAATGAAAGTTAATATCTTAACTGGTGTAGGATTTTTTGATTGATGAGGGTTAAAATAAAATACATTTTTACCTGGCTAGGCTGGAGAAGTGCTGTCCAGGGTTATCTATGGAAGCTAGATTTGTTTTTCTTTTGGCTCCAGGGACGTTTTGCAGACTCCTGAGCTGTGTGTTTAGGTGGGGGCAGTGCAGGGGTCTCAGGAGCTTGCAGCCTTTCTGAAAAAGAAACTGCAGAAGCTTAAGAAAGAGGGAAGTGTAACAAATTTATTTTATTTTATTTATTTAACAGGTTTTATATACCGCTTTATCATTTCAATCAAAGCGGCTTACATTGAAAGGCAGCAGTGCAGGGCAGGAGAACATAAGTGTAAAGATAGGACTGTGTATGTGTGGACATTGTGCTTACTGTAAGGTGGCATGGGAGACGGATCAGTTCTTATATAAGAACAAAGTATATATTTTAAGATCCGCGACATCATGTGACTCGGATTAGGTAGTGTATGGGATCTTTTGCCCATGTAAATTATTGTACATTGGTAAGATGATGCGCCCATTTTGGGTGCGTCTGGGGGAGCACAAGAGCTGTATACACTGTAAACATCAAGAGGCCCTTTTGGTGGAGCATTGTTTAATGAAAGACCATGTATTTTTGGATCTGCAGTGTTTTTGTTTGGAATAGATACACTCAGGATTTAAAGATAGGACACGTGAACAGCAGTTACTTTACAGAGAGCAACGCTGGATTTTTCAGTTGGGGACTGTAACACCTGAAGGTTTAAACCTGGGTGTTGATTGGAGTGGTTGTGTGTAATATGTTTAAGAAGATTGGTGAAGGTAAAAGATGGGAGGAGTTAGTTGATTATTTAGGTGTATGAGTGTGGTTAAGGGAAAGCAGAAGGTAGACGACCGGGAGTTAGTTGAAGAGTGGTTCCGCGTTAAACGGTGGTTTGTTGAAGAAAGCACACCTGGTCTAATGAAGTATTGAGATGATCAGGTAAGAATATTCCTGTTCGGTTGACTTTAATGTCTTGGAGGTAGTCTTTTTAGATACGCGTAGTACAAGAGGACAGCATTAGTTGTGTGTTTGTTCATAGTAGGATTGGAATTACATTCCCCTGAAGCAGCTGATGCAAAACGTGGAAGGGACGTTCCAGCGGGCGTTGGGATCCAATTTGTCTTTTGGACACTAATGGATATCATGAGTCATGAGTTTTGATGATTGAATATTGAAATGTATAGTGGGGAAGTGTTGTGACACAAGTGAATATGAATTTCTAGATAATTTGTAGCTACACTTCTCTATTTCATGTATACATGACCAATGGTATTTCAAGTATGTGAATAAGCAAACCGTTGATGTGTATAACCTCTTTTTAGGCACCAGAGCTCACCATAAAAGGTGGACTGTGGGAGGTGCTTGAGGTTTCTGAGGCTTGCTGTTTCACTAGTTTCTATGCTGAGTATACGTATAACTACGGAATGGTTAATGAGTAGAGCTGTTTTAGTTCTGTGTATGTGTGAGCCTGCTTGAGGTTTTAAATATTAATGTAGAGATGAAAATAGTTGAGAAGACATTGGCGGTCTTTAGATTGACTTTGGTGAGAAAAGCTGGGGTTAAAACTGCCCGTTACAGGAACTTCTGCCTGGAAAGTAATCCTAGTCACCCTGTTTTAACTGAGCATTGGAGGTGAGTGCTTAGGTTTAGCCTTGAGAACTTTTTTGGGAATATTTTGACTTGATTTATTGTTGGAAATCAAACTCCTGCGGATTCGAAACAAGAGTCTGTGACTATATAAAAAACTCAGTGTGCTTTAAAATGAGCTGATCCTGGACAAAAGAAAGAGGTTTAACTTTTTTTTCTGGTGACAATCCTGACACTGTATCCTAGGGTCCAAAGGAGAAAATGTAATGGGTCTGTCCCTTGTTGATCACTCCAGGCCAGGGAAGTCCCGAACCCTCATCTGCGGTATGCTGCTCCGGCTGTCTGGAATCCAGGGGAATGAACTCACACCCGACACACAGAGGAAAAGTGTGCAAGTTTATTCCGTACATTGGTTGGAAGACCTGAATAACTAAGTTGGAGAGAAATAGAAGAGGCCCTCCATGCTTGTTGAGGCCTGGAGCTGTGGACTTTTTGTAATAAGAACTTAAACAAAGCTCAGATCCAGGAATGTGGAGGAATATTTTCTGAATAAAACATCATAAGTTTAAAAACCTTTCTGAGCTCTGACGAGGCAGAAGTCAGAAGTAAAGGGAATGTTGATGAGCTGACTGGCTGGTACTGCTGTGTGATTCTCAGAAGCTTTGAATTTAAATGTAGGTGCTTTTGTCAGACTGCACTTACCAAATAATAGCTTCCTGGCAAGAAAATATTAAGGATAAGGATTTCCCTCCAGAAATCGTGAATTGTTAGGATACCCAGGAGAGTATTTGAGTGAGTGTGAATTTCAAGGTAAGAGGAAATAGATAGGAAATCTTAATTATCTTTTTATTTCCATCTAGTTAGGGACAGTGCCTGGTTCTAAACACTCTAAACTTAAATACTTTTCAGGCTGCTGAGAGGCCTCCACCCAGATAAGGTTTTGCTTTATTGATTTTGTTAAAGATAGGGAGCAGGAACTGAAATCCTGGAGAAATCTTTACTGAATTTGGTGAGCTGAAGAACTGAATTGAACCCCAAGGAGTCTGCAATCAATGAATTAATTGGGCCCCGATGCAAGAGCGCGACGAGGACGCATGAGGCACATGTGCACCAACACAAGGACTGAGGGAAAAATTGTGAGCTCATGATGCTTAACTTCTTTTAAAAAATACATTGATTTAATGGAATACTTACCTGTTAAAAGATGGTTTCTGTGAAAAGAAAATAAAACTTCTGTGAGAAATAAATTTGAATAATTAGAGAAAGGAAGAAAAAAATGTTTAAACCTGTACGTACCAGAATTGTAAAGAAGCTTTCCCTTTTAAAGAGAATGATATAATCTGTGTGAAAAAACTTGTGAAACAGTAATAGAGAAGTATTGTCCTTGAATGTTAGTTGCAATAAGTTTGGAGGGTTCTAGTGAAAACAAATCCTAGGATTCTCAATTCATTTCTGTTAGTAGTAACTAATTGGAACCTTTTAATTAATAGTTAATAACTTGTTTAGCAATAATAAATTTAATCTATAACTAGTCTTTGGATTGGAAACGTGATTAACTATATCCCTATGTCATGCAACATCTCCCTGGCAGTGGGTCCTATATCCAATCCACTTTTTAGAATTTATTTTCCTCATATGCTTCTCTTCACTAGTACTAGAGGAAGATAAGACGAGGTTAGTTTTTCTTCTGTTCTTCCCTCACCAGAGAGAGAGAAACAGACTCCTCCCTCGGCTACCCTGTCTATACTTGAATCACATCTATACTATTGTAGGAGTCTGACGATATATATCTGCTTACAAGCGCAGAGGAAAGACCCGCATGCTTTTTAAAAAACAAAATTTGAAGCCACGTCTGCCGGCGCTGTCTCAAAAACCAAAAGTAGCAGCAGCTGGGCAAGGGCAGGCTGGATGGCGGCATGGGTGAGCGAAGGGGGGGGGGGTGGAAAGGCTTGCCAGATGTGTAAGTCGCACAGGGCGCAATTACGGCTTGGTATGGCCCTGGCCTGCCTATCTGACATTGCTACTTGGATGTCTCACCGCCATTTGAAATTAACATGGCCAAAACTGAGCTGCTTATTTTTCCCCCTAAACCCACCTCTCCCCTTCCTCTTTTCTCAAGCTCTGTGGATAATGCCCTACTCCTCCCTGTTTCCTCGGCTCGTAACTTTAGGGTTGTCCTGGACTCCTCCCTCTCCTTCTCCAAACACATCCAACCGATAGCTAAAACCTGTCATTTCTTTCTCTATAACATCAACAAAATTTGCCCCTTCCTTTCTGAACACACAACTAAGACACTCATCCACTCTTTAGTTACCTCCTGCCTAGACTATTGCAACCTCCTCCTTGCTGGTCTCCCTCTGAATCATCTTTCTCCCCTTTAATCTGTTCAAAACTCAGCTGTGTAGCTAATCTTCCGCCAGCCTCGATATGCTCATATAACTCCTCTTCTCAAGTCACCTCACTGTCTCCCTATCCATTTCCATATCCAGTTCAAACTTATTTATTTATTTATTGTTATTTTTATACCGCTCCTTCGGTTTACAAAGGAACAACATTTCTTACATCGAACATGGTTTAACAGGTTTAACTATGTACAAAGTAGGATTGCTATTTAAGGGAATCATCTTATAAAGCTATGTACAATTGTAGTAATCATCTTACAATACAGAGATCATCTTTACAGAACTATGTACAATTACAGCGGTTTGTATTGTTTACATCTGGTGCAGTGAGGGTGTCATAAGTGCACTAATTCTTCTGCTCCTCACGTCCTCTCTTATCTCTCCCTATACCCCTCTTCGTGATCTCTGCTCTTTTGACAGAGCGCTTCTATCTGTACTCTTCTACTGTTAATTCCAGACTTCGACCTTTTCACATTGTTGCTCCTTATGCCTGGAACAAACTACCCGAATCTGTGCATCAAGCTTCACCTCTGGCTCTTTTCAAAGCCAGGCTGATAGCTCACCTCTTTGAGGCTGCTTTTGGATCCTGATCCGCTTAGTCTCTAATGTGTTTCCTTACTATTCCCTAGATCAGTAGTTCCCAGGCCAGTCAGGTTTTCAGGACATTCACAACGAATATGCACGAGATAGCTCTTCATACAATGGAAGTAGTGCATGCAGATGTATCTCATGCATATTCATTGTGGATATCCTGAAAACCTAATTGGCCTGAGGGTACATGAGGACTGGGTTGGGAACCACTGCCCTGGATGGATCCTTGTCCTTAGCTGTTGTGCTGTCTTGACTAGATTGTAAGCTCTGATGAGCAGGCACTGTGTTTTACATGTGTCTGGACAGTGCTGAATACACCTTGTAGCGCTATACAAATGATCAGTAGTAGTAGGAGGATTTGGCTGGAGATTGTGGATTTGGGTTAACTAGCTGGTTTATGGGATAGCAGCACTTCCAAACTGGTGACCTAGCTGGCCGTCAAGGAGTTAGCACCCAGGCTCTGTCTGAGCCCCTTTATGGGACTCCTACAGCTTCTTCTCTAGACTCCTTTGGAGGTAAGATGCCTAGTCCTTGCTTACAGGGCCACATATTCCTCCCTTCAAAATCACAGCAAACACCCCTTGTTCAGAGACTGGCAGGCTAGCCCATTCTCCATGACATTCCAAGTAAACAGATTAGATTAGGAACATGGATTCCAGAATGCTCTCCGATGTAGACATATTGTGCTGACCCTGCTACATGTATTTGCCATAAACATTTCCATAGTACAGTCATGCAGCTTTCATGTAAAATGAAGGGTTTTGTTTACTAAGAAGGTATGTTCAAAGCTCGATTCATTATTTGGATGTCTGTAAATGGGCATTCAGATGTGCCAATCAGAGAGAGATCTCTGGACCCATTTTAGAAACCGGGTATATAGATGTCCCCGACGTGAGGATGTCTATGTAGCATGGGAGCAGGGAGAGGTGTGCCCTGGGAGGAGCAAGGGAGATGCATGTCGTGGTGCAATTTCAGAACAGCACAGGCATGTGTGGCCTAGTTGTTGAGGCATCCATATCTATACCTGCTCCTGACCATGAATAAGGTGCAAGAAAGTGCTCATTTCATGGCTGCAATGCTTCCAGGGGGGGAAGAACATAATGCGCTTTCATAGCCATGGCTAATATTTCCTGGCCAAAGAAACCTGCACGTAAATTGTCACCACGCCCCCTGCTGGTAGCTTGTTGAAGGGACAAGGTGGACATTTTAATTATTTTGTAGAAGTAGAAAACCTTTTTGGACCAGAGGGATCATGGTCCTTGTAGTCCTTCTTCTTAAAGAAATGAGTTGTGTACGCCTTGTGTAGGGTCAAACAAAAGGCTTTTATTCCCCTTTAGCACTAAGGTTAGCTAAGAAACCAAAAAGTAGAATTTACCTTATTTTCAGGTTTATGCCAAAGTAATTACAGAGTAAGAAAACTGTTATGAGAGCTTCACAGTTCCTTGTAAAAATACACAGGGTTTTCAACACTGTAGTAAAACAAATAAACAAGCTCTTCTTTAGCTCAACACAGACAAAAGATATTGTTAAAGCATGTTCTGGTAATTACAGCTCTGGGAGAGACTCTAGGCTTTCAGCAATACACATCGAACAGTCCATTTGTTCTTCAGGCATCACTGGCTCTGGTTTCCCAAGCTCAATCTGAATGGGTTCCAGCTCAGCCGTGCTTTCTTCTACACCTCAGCTTTCCCTGGCTGAAATAGTTTGCAGTTCAGAAGTTCTCTTCCCTAGTTTCCAGCCTGGCAGTTCTGGGTTTTGTAAACAAGTGGTATGTCTTGTTCCTATGCCTCTTTGTAGTGGTTTCCAAAACTTCTGCCAGCTTTCTTTCCTCTCAATATTGCTATCTGAGTTATAGGTCTTTCTAGGACCTGGCTTCTTTGTGAGAAATAAAGTATCACTGTACCTTGGCTCCTTGAAGTCTGTGCCACTGGTATTCCCCCTACCAGGCACCCTCCTTCTGATACCGTCTCCTCTGAAGACTGTTTCTTGGAGTTCTCTGGGCTGGGCTAATCCTCCCTGGAACTTAGCTCTGCCACGTAAGGATTCCAAACTCCTCTGCCTTGCAGTATAGGAGGTTCCTCTATCAGGTCCTTTCCTCCCAGTATCCTTAGGTTCTTTTCCAGATCCTTTCTCAGAGCTTCTCTCTATGCGTAGGCCTTTCTCTAGGCATGGCTCTCTCTCTAGGCATGGCTCTCTCTGCAGCCGTGGCTTTCCCCCTTGCCTGGGCTCTCTCTCTTGCTGTGGCTCTCTCTGCAGCAGTGGCTCTCTCTCTAGCCGTAGCTCTCTCCGCTGCCATGGCTCTCCCTCTAGCCGTGGCTCTTTCTGCTTCCTTCCTGCAGAGCTCTGCTTATAAAGCCATTTTTGAGTTTTCTGACCCTCTCCTCAGGTGCACCTGATTAGCTTCTGCTTCATCAGTACCTGGGTGTGTCAGCTCAGCATCTGCAGGCTCGTGCCTGTCCCCTCTAGCTGTACTGCTAGGTAATTGCACCCTCTGCAAGTCAGTTGCTTTATGAAAAACAGCGTTTTTTTTCTAAGTTCATAGCTTCACTAGCTTCAGCTCTATCACAAAATGCAAACATACATATTACAGAGTCCCCACCACTGTCTTCAGTATGTGGAATGGCCAGTTGGGATACGTAAGTCTCATAACATAGTAACCCCCCCTTCTGAAGCTGTGGAATTCTGGGACATCCACCTTTGTGAAATGTCCTATGCCTGCGCACGTACCTAGTCTGGCAATCTGAACAGGGCCCATCTCCATATCAGACTGCTGTGATGTACATTTTTTGGGGTTGAGACTGAGCGAATTCAGAAGGCACTTACCGTATATACTCGAGTATAAGCCGACCCGAATATAAGCCGAGGTACCTAATTTTACCACAAAAAACTGGGCAAAACTATTGACTCGAGTATAAGCCGAGGGTGGGAAATGAGGCACCTACTAGTCAATGTAAAAAATAAAGATAGAGACCAATAAAATTACATGAATATTTATTTAAACGAAAAACAGTAAAATAGCTCTGTAAGTGGAAAATGGGGTCAACAAAAACAATATGGTATCAAACCTTAAACCCGCTCTGCCTAGCTTTGAATGCAGCCGCAAGAGTCCTCTCTGGATCGTCAAGATCCGACCACATAACGCCCATCATGAAGGATTTGCATTGGCTACCTTTACATGCCAGGCTCCAATACAAGTCATTGGTCCTCACCTTCAAAGCCCTAAATAACTACCCCCCTACGCCAATCAGCAAGCTAGTCCATGGTACCCTGGAAAATAGAAACAGAAGGTCTACTGCACTGAACACATTAGTAGTCCCCAACTACAACTACAACCTTAAGAGCAACCTTTTGGGGGATGCTAGTGTACAGAGAAACAACGTCAAGAGTGACCAGCCATGTATCCAATTCGGATGCTAGATATGAAGCCTCTTCAAGAATTTGTAAAAAATGGGTAGTATCCTTCACATACAAAGGTATGCCTACCAGCAAAGGTCTCAAAAAAGAGTCAACAAATACTGATAGTGGCTCCAAAATAGATCCTCTCGTGGATACAATCGGTCTTCCCGGGAGGTTCTTGGCACACTTATGAATTTCAAGAAGCAAATAGAACTTTGCAATCTCAGGGAAGGAAACATTCAGAAAATGCTGACTTAGTCAGATCTCTAATGCATTCTTGCAAATGCACAGTAGGGTCACTATCTATTTGGATTTTGATTTGGATTAATATATCTAGGAGGAGGAGGTTGGGTCGGTCATTGATGTTATGGGACTGTAGGCTGAGGTTCTCCTCAGTTGGCTGTAGATGCCTGGTATTCTGAGACCTTCCCTCTCTTTCCTGTTAGTTTTGTTTGCACGTAAATAGTGCTGTAGACATCTCTTACCTGTTTTCTGTTTTTGTTTTTGGAGTGATCTTTTTGGGTTTTGCCATTTTTTCATTCCGAAAGTGACCTTTTTGTGTTTCTTAATTTTAGACACATAGGGAGGCGTATTCAAAATGATTAAAGTGATTTGCAGACATGCAAACCACATCAATCCTACTGATATACCTGGTATGTGCTACTGAATATTGCCTCGTAGACCATCTGAATGCCTCAACGCTATCTGGCTAGCATTAAGTAATTCCAGGGGCGGAGCAGGGGTGGCAACATTAGTTTGCCAATCAGCAGCAATACTGAGCCATTAACTGGCTAACTAAAAGGGCTAAAGTTAGGACAGAAAGCAGACTCTACTAACCTTAGCTGTTTTACCTAGCCGGGCAGCTGCTGAACGTCAACACTGAATCTGTCTTGACTAGATTGTAAGCTCTGATGAGCAGGGACCGTCTTTTACATGTGTCTGTGCAGCGCTGCGTACGTCTTGTAGCGCTATACAAATGTGATGTAGTAGTAGTAGTGAATGGATAGCCAAAACGCTGTCTGGCCAGATTAAATATTCAGTGCCGCGGGTTGGATATGGCCCTTGCACTGAATATCCAGATATAGGATAAAGCAGCAAGGGCCATTTATAAATTTATGCACTTTAGGCAGATGTCTTCCCAAAAGAAATTTAGAAAATGATAGCAGGAAAGACCATATAGGCTGTGTAATTTACCCATCCAGCCCAGCAGCCCAGTCTCTATAACTCCTCTGGAATCTTCGATGAGCGCCCCATGCTCTTTTGAATTCTTATACTGCTCTCACCTCTACCATTTCCAGTGGGAGGCTGTTCCATTCATTCACTACCCATTCTATAAAGAAATATGTCCTCAGATTACTCATGAATCTGCTCCCTTTCACTTTCATACTATGACTTTTCATTCCAGAGCTTCCTTTCCATTGAAGAAGGTCTGACTCCTGTGTATTTATACTTTGGAGGTATTTAAATGTCTCTACCATATCTCTTCTCGCCCCCCCCCCACCCCCACCTCCTTAAGGGGTATATATGCTTAAATTTGTATGCATTATAAACGAAGATCAGTGACCATTTTATTCACCCGCTGCACCAACTCCATCCTGTTTATATCCTTTTGACAGTGCGGTCTCCAGAACTGCACACAATACTCCAAATGAGGTCTCACCAGACTTATACAGAGGCACTATCACCTCTTTTACCTGTTGGCCATTCCTCTCCCTATGCACCCAAGCATCCTTCTAGCTCTTCTTGCCACCTTATCTACCTATTTAGCCATCTTAAAAACATCAGATATGATCACTCCCAGGTCCCAATCTTTTATGGACAGAAGAATTTCACCGCCTGTACTGAACTGCTCCCTTGGGGTTTTACAGTCCAAGAATAGACCCTGCAGTTTCTATCATTAAATCTTAGCTGACAAATTCTATACTGTTCCTTAGGTTTCACAAGATCCCTCCTCATGTTTTTAATACCAACTAGCAGGGCCGGCGCTATCCAATAAGCATGGCAGGAGGGCGCTAGTGTTTAAGGGCAGCAGCCAGCAGTGCTGTTGTGTGCCCGCAGGAGTAGCATGCCCGCAGGTCCACAACACCACTACTGACTGTGATCATGGCCTCCTGCTCTATGCCCCACCTTTGGTGCCATCAGGCAGCGCAGCATGTGACTGGGGCCAGGTAACCACTCTTCATCGCAGCTCTCCTTGGAGAGCAGGCAGCAGGTTGTAGGACCTGGACAAACTCCCATGCTAGGAGCTTGGCAGTTCTCGGAATGCATCCCCCTCCCTCCTCCAGATCCAGCTGCTCAGTGCCCACACACACTTGCCGAGCCCCTGCAGTGGCCACCTGCAGCGCTGACTAACCCGCATGATTGGTGCGCTCCAGCTGCTGCCAAGGCACTTGAAGGCATGGAGCAGAAACTTCAGCAGCACATGGTGAACAGCCAAGGTGATGTATATGAGGGGCCCATTGGGGATCTCTGGGTTGGCATTAAATTGCACCAGTTTGACAGCTTCCAGGTGGCCAGGCTAAGTGTGGTGCAGCCCCGCTCATCCTTCTCCTTCATCCCCATGCCCTTCTCCAGCAGCAGGCACATGAATCACAGGCCGAGCATGGGGTCGGGCAGGAAGATGGTGAACATGAGTGGGATATGGCTGAGCTCAGCACGCACATTCACAATGCAGCTGTCCAGCGCATCCAGCACAAAGCAGGCCAGGTGCACCTGGTCCCCCATGCATGGCGTCCAGGAAGGTTCAGGTGCCCGTGCTTTGGTATAGATGGTGGGATCTGAGCATGGTGCACCGGCTGCTGCTCTCCAAACACCGCCCACATTCTTATCGCCTGGCCCTGGCCCTGGCGGTTGTGCAGGAGCGGTTTCTTTTTTCTCCCCCAGCTGTGTTAAGTTGTTTGCTGCTAGTGAGAGGTCACTAAACAGGTTAAACAGGGGCACTTCCCTGTCTCACAGGGAGAAAAAAGAAACCGCTCTGGCAGGTCTTTACTCCTGCAGCTGTGCAGAAGTGAGTCGGGGAGCCAGGCTTGGGTCCTCATCACTCCCCCTCAAGCCAGACAGGCCAGCATGGGGCTCCCAAGGTATGGGGCCATGTGTATGTATGTGTGAGTGTGAGTGTGAGTGAGGGGGGAGGGGGGACATCGGAAGCCGCTGGCATTGGGATTGCTACTGGGGTTAGAAAGGGAAATGGGCTAATGTTGGGTGATGGAGGGAATTGAACTGGAGAAATACTGATACTGGGGGGCTAGGGCTGGAAATGGGCTGATGTTAGGTGATGGGGAGCCTGGGATTGCCAGGGAGATGATGCTGGGAAGGACTGGAACTTGAGGCGAACTGATACAGGGGGAGGGGGGCGCTAGGAATGGAAATAGGTTGACACTAGAGGATGAGGGGACTGGAAGGCAGCTGATGCTCGGAGGGACTGGGACAGGAGGAGGACTGATATTGGGGGGCTAGGACTGGAAATGGGCTGATGCTTGGGTATGGGGAGAATGGGACGGGAAGGGAGCAGATGATGGGAAGGCTCGAACTGGATGGTGGTTGGGTTGAGGCCAAGGCTGGGGCTAGAGGGAGAAAAAGAAACTGGGGGAGTGAGAATTGAGATGGGAAGAGATATTTTGTGTGGGAGGGAAGAAAAAAGGTCAAACGGACAAAAAAGTTAAAAAGGGCATAAGAATGAATGCTGGGGTAAGAAAGAGGAAAGACAGAGTTAATGAATATCTAAGAAGGAAGTAGCTGGGTAGTGGAAGGGATCTAGGAGGCACAGAGGGGAATAAGAGGCTAGCGAAGGAGTGAGAGAAATCAATCAGATTTGTCTGACAAGACCTGCCTCTGGTGAATCCATGCTGCCTCAGATCCTATAATCCGCTGGACTCCAGAAACCTCACTATTTTCTCTTTCAGCAGCGCTGCCAATAATTTACTCACCACCGAGGTTAAACCAACCGGCCTGTAATTTACAACCACATCCTTCCACTTTTGTGTAAAGGGACCGCATGTGTCTCTCTTCAGTCCTCTGGCACCACTCCCGACGCCAACGAGGCATTGAAAAGGTCAGTCAGTGGAGTTGCTAGAACGTCCCCAAGTTCCCTCAGTATTCTAGGGTGTATCCCATCTGGTCCCATCACTTTGTCTACTTTCGGTTTAGCTAGTTTCTCACTAACACAGTCTTCTGAAAATTATTCAAGATGCCTCTCACTTCTGTTTGTGGGTGTTTTCTGAGGTCCTGCTCCTGGTTTTTCATCTGTGAATACAGAACAGAAATATTTGTTAAGCAATTCCGCTTTATCTTCATCAGCTTCTATATATTCCTCCCCTTCACCCTTGAGTCTGACAATACCACCTTTGCTCTTCCTCTTCTCACTAACATATTTGAAAAATGTCTTATCCCGCCCATCTCCATTTTTTTGCATTGGCTATTTCCTCCTCTTTTTGAATCTTTGCTTTCTGACTACTTTGCTAGCTTCTCTAAGTTTTTCCAACTATGGATGCCTGTCTTCCTCTCTCTTTGATCTCTTGTATTTCATGATGTGAAAGATCAGTATGTCAGAGGCAGATGCAGACAGAAAATGGAGAAAAAAATAGGTGACGAGTTGAGGACATGGGCAGCAGACAATGGAGAGTTAGCAAAAGACATAAAGAGCACAGAAGAGAGAGACTGGGGCAATTGTGACTGAAAACTAAAATGCCCAAACAACAAAAGGTAGGAAAAAAAGTATTCTACTTTGAATTTATTAACTGGAATCTGTCCGCTCTGGGAAATGTGCTCTGATGTCTTTGTGCTTTGTTCAGTATAAGAGGAAATCAATTTCATAGTTTAATTTTTCCAGTGTTGTGGTGCATTCAAAATTTGGCTTTTGGTGTTCCCAGTTCATTTGTCTTTATATTTTTAAATCATGGTCCCTTCTTTGATTTTTTTGATGGACTCTCTGTTTTGTGTTTGATAGAACTGTTCTTTTCTTTTCGTCTACTTTCTGTAGTAGACCCACTTTTTCTCTTTTCCCCGTAAGAGATGTATTGGTTTAATATCTGTAGTGCAACCTTTTGATAAATAGGGTTAGATGCTATGTGAGTCTTGGTAGTGTTGTTATGATATGGCAAGTTTGCTATGGGTTCTAAATGAGCAGGGTTTTGTAGTAATACACCTGGCAGTTGGCATTGGAGGATAGTAAGACAGAAATATGGTAGCCTTTCTTTATCCTCACTGTTCATGCAAATGGTTTTCAGACACTCATTAAGAGGCATGTTTACTAGAGATTAATGTGCTTTCACAAATTTGGATGTGTGCTAAGTGCAGCAACACCCATTTATGCCTATGGGTAGATCGGCACTTAACATGCATTAATGTTTAGTAAACATGCCCCTAGGACAAGAGAGGCTTGTGAAGCACTCCTTTGAAAGCCACTTAAAATTTTAGATGGGAGGCATATACATTTTAAAATAAAATAAATTAGATTTATACAAATGAGGCCCAGTGAATATGCAAATATTTATGCAAATGAGGTCCTGCAATTAGTCTCCACACATGGCCCCACAACACCCTTGGGCCACCCCTGGGGAGGGTGCACTGATGTATAGGTTGCAGGGGGCACCGGAGACCCTAGCACTTGCCCTGCCTTCCAGGGTATCTACCCTGTTGCAGATTTAGGTATCATCTGCAAAACAAAAGCCTCTCTGCCATGAGCCTGTGGGACAACTTGTAGCACTGGGACCCTGGACAACCACTTGCTTGCCTCTTCTCTCTCTCCATTCCCCAATGTCAGCTCTGTTCTGCTGCGTATAAGAATGTCCAGAAATAAGGTATTTTTAGGTACATTTACTTAGCGTAGCACCTTTGTGTTGAGGGTTCACCAGGCTTTGCAAAAACATCTGTCCGTACATATGCTAGCCACTTCCCTTCATGTCCCCCCAGCAAATAAGCAAGACGACTATCCCACCTCTGCAGCAGGCAGCGGCCAAGGAGCAGCACCTCCTGAAGCTTAAGAACAAGGCGTGATCACAGCTAAGAGTGCTATGGTAAGAGGAGAGCAAGGCAGCTAGAACTGGGAAGAAAGTCGCAGAGAAGGCAGACATTTAAAGGGGCAGTGGGTTTGGGAAAAGAAGATGGGGGGAGAATGCAAGGTGGAGGGAGGAAGAACAGAGTCTGGGAAGGGGAACAGAGGGGTTGGAGGTTGAAAAGACGAGTACATGGGGAGGAAAGACTACGATGTTTATATGCCAAGAGGTTCAACCTCCCCCCCCCCCCCACCGAAGACACATACAGGCATCCCCATTACTGACACCACACTATGCACACAGGCAACCCCCCCCCCCTACACACAGACACCCTGCCCCTGAACCACACACACAGAAGCACCCTAACTCCACACCACACATAGGCAGTCCACCCCTGCACCCCCCCCCCACACACACACAGAGGCACCTCGCCTCCACACTACATGCGCGCATACACATGCACACCCCACCTTCACACCACACGCACACTACCTGAAGATAAACACAAATATATAGATAATACCAGTTATAAAGATTCCTCATACAGCCCCTGCTGCCATAATGAGACACACCTTTTATCATATCTTTGAACTCTTCCCCCTCCCCAGACAAGTATGATGTTGTAAGTGAAGGAAGGGAAACATGCTGTTTTGTCACACTGTAAGTCTGCTCTTTTTTACATGCACACACAACCCGACAGATATGGTTTATGGTTTTATGCACATACATGACACTGCACACACACATGCATGCGATTCCAATATTCCCCGTGACTAAGGTTACCAGATGTCCCCGATTTTAGAGCTGGGTCCCCAATTCCCATCTGTTTGGCAGCCTTCTGTCCCCAATCTCAGCAATGGGAACAGAGGTGGTAGAAACAGTTATTTTCCATTTAGAGAGTTGAATATGTCAGTTTTAGAATTTACATCTATTATCTTTAATATTTTGTACAGTATCTGGGGAAATGCATCACTCTTATTTCCCTGTCGATTTTTGTCTGCTTGGAAGTGATTTTATTGGTGTGACAGAATGGAGGGAGGGAGGCAGGATAATGACCCCGTTTCCCCCCCTCCATGCCTTGTTGGTCAAACCTGGAACTAAGGTGTCCCTTCCCACTGCCCAGCCCACCCCTCCCCCATCACACTTCAGATAAGCGTCCTAGATATGCCTGGAAAACATTTGGTAACCTTACCCATGACACACACACCCCCTAACACCCATGCAATGCCTGACAACTCCACATGACACACACACATGCACACACATACATGCACGTGGCCCTCAATGGTTCCCATCACATACATCCATGTATGTGTATGTAGTCCCCAACAGTCCCCATGACACACACACACACACCCCCTGACAGGTGCCTTGACAGACAGGCACAAATTCAATGCATCCACTAATGTGCACACACAAACATACACACACACTCCCCCGACACTTCCTATAACACACACAGATGAACCCCCAAATACCCGATTGTGCAAGCATGCACTCTTCAAACATTTTTTTGTACATTTAAAATGGAATTTTGCAGTGAAGTTGCATTTCCTCATTAGCACCACAGTATAGTCCAAAGCATTTTTAACTAAGGTAGACAAGAGCTTCTATACATTTTTCAAAAAATGTGTAGTTAAGCCGGAGGAATTTTATCGTGCATGGCAGACCGCCACTGCCTGGAGAACAAATCTAGGACAATTGCCTACAATTAATGTTTTTCTGAGAAATTAGGATTGAGAGATGTCGGGGCCAACAGAGCATGCTTGCTGCTTTCTGTAGATAAAGATACAGATGGCATTTCATTGCGGTTGCGGTTTATTAGAATAATTTGATAATTGCTCTTCAGTGCTGTAATGACCATTTTCAGAAGCCTGCCTCCGAAGCACATTGCCCGAGTCTGCGGCGCTCACGGTCATCTAGCTTTTCCCCCTTTTAGGAATTGGATAAAAATATTTCCTCTTAAGGTTCTTGCCCGGATAAGAAGAGATTTTATCGGCAATTCTGAATTTCAGCCAGCTGTCATTAGGAATCTCTCACAGCCTGTGAAGGGCTTTGTAGCTGGGTCAGGGCCATTGAAGTCTATGACAGGGTTGCCAAGGTAACCGCTGTGTTCTAAGATTCTTGTGCATCAAACTTTCATCGTGTTAAATTTGTATAGGCAAACTGCAGTGAGATGAATGTTAATATGCAGCTGGGACAGCTAGGTTTAGGTATCTGTGAAAGACTGATCTATATCTAGAAAGAGGGCAGTTTTCAAAGGCATTTAGATGGGTAAATCAGCCTGCCTGAAAACTACTTCCTTCCTTCCTGTGCCTGGTTAAGAACATGCATGGGATTCCATAGAGGGGCATTCCTGGGGTGGACCGGGGAGGGGGCTGGTGTTTAGACTGGAAGGAGGAAAACAGAAGACTTCTTGGAATTTTCCCTTCCTCCTCCTCTGTCTGCATATTAGATGGTGTGAAGTACGTGAGCAGTTAACTTGTATATTTTGTGATGGTCAATTTG
The DNA here is from genome assembly GCA_033557465.1 of Ichthyophis bannanicus. Classification (NCBI taxonomy): domain Eukaryota; kingdom Metazoa; phylum Chordata; class Amphibia; order Gymnophiona; family Ichthyophiidae; genus Ichthyophis; species Ichthyophis bannanicus. The sequence continues at coordinate 487,391,513 of CM066037.1, forward strand.
AAAATTTGCTGCAAATCTGTTCTTTGCAACTATGTGAGCTATTTGAAATTGCTCCCCATAATGCATTTAGGGCCTGGTGTAATAAAGCTATTCTTCCATGCTGAGTTAATGGAAATAAAGCTTAAAGTGGGATTTTAGAAGGGTCATCCAGGGAGAATCCGGGATGTCCAGAGCAGAGCGTCCAAAAATCCAGAGGAGTGGCAGAAGTGAAGGGGGGCACGTTTACCGTATATACTCGAGTATAAGCCGAGTTTTTCAGCACATTTTTTGTGCTGAAAAACGGCCCCCTCGGCTTATACTCGAGTCGTCTTGCAGATGTCTAGCAGGGGGCAAGAATGTTTTTTGCACAGGGCCCCGCGTTTCAGGGGGCCCCGCGCAAAAAACATTCTTCATCCCAAGTTAAGAAAAAAAAACAACCCAGCTGCTTCTGCCGCGGCAGCATCAAGAGTGCCGCGGCAGCATCAAGAGTGCCGCCGCCGCCGCGGGGCCCCCCCGGCAGAGCCTCCCTGGATCGCCTCCCTGGATCGCAGCCTATCCCCAAACGCGGGCTTCTTCCAGAGCCGCGAGAGTTTCCTTTCTCGCGGCTCTGTTAATCCCGCCGGGGCTGATGGGAAATGCCATCAGCCCCGGCGGGATTAACAGAGCCGCAAGAAAGGAAACTCTCGCGGCTCTGAAAGAAGCCCGCGTTCGGGGATAGGCTGCGATGCAGGGAGGCTCTGCCGGGGGGGGCCCCGCGGCGGCGGCGGCACTCTTGATACTGCCGCGGCACTCTTGATGCTGCCGCGGCAGAAGCAGCTGGGTTGTTTTTTTTAATTTGGGTTGATAGGGCGGAAGGGGGGTTAGGACTGGTAATGGGGGGGAGGCCAAGACTGGAAGTGGGCTGATAGGGGAGGGTTAGGACTAGTAATGGGCCATGGGGGGGTGCTAAGACTGGAAGTGGGCTGATGGGGGGGGGTTTAGTTCTTGTAATTGGCTATGGGGAGGGGGGATGACTGGAAATGGGCTGATGGGGGGGTTAGGACAGGTAATTGGCTATGGGGGGGGCTAAGACTGGAAGTGGGCTGATGGGGGGGCTAGGACTGGTAATGGGCTATGGGGGGGGCTGACTGGAAATGGGCTGATGGGGGGGTTAGGACTGGTAATTGGCTATGGGGGGGCTAAGACTGGAAATGGGCTGATGGGGAGGTTTAGGACTGGTAATGGGTTATGGGGGGGCTAAGAATGGAAGTGGGCTGATGGGGAGGTTTAGGACTGGTAATGGGTTATGGGGGGGCTAAGAATGGAAGTGGGCTGATGGGGAGTTTTAGGACTGGTAATGGGTTATTGGGGGGGCTAAGACTGGAAATTGGCTGATGGGGGGTTAGGACTGGTAATTGGCTATGGGAGGGGTTAGGACTGGTAATGGGCTGATGGGGGATTAGGACTGGTAATGGGCTATGGGGGGCTAAGACTGGAAATAGGCTGATGGGGGGCTAGGCCTGGAAATAGGGTGATGGGGGGTTAGGACGTAATGGGCTGATGGGAGGGGTTAGGACTAGTAATGGGCTATGGGGGAGCTAGGACTGGAAATGGGCTGATGGGGGGTTAGGACTGGTAATGGGCTGGGGGGGCTAAGACTGTTAATGGGCTGGGGGGGTTGCTAGGACTGGAAATGGGCTGAGTGGAAGGAGGGCTTGAACTGCAAATAGCTGATGGGGACGGGGGCTTGGAATGGAAATGGGTTGTGAGGGGGAGGGAGCTAGGACTGGAAATGGGTGAGGGGGGGGCTAGGACAGGAAATGGGCTGATGGAGGGGCTAGAATAGGACTGGAAATTGGCTGTTGGGGGGTGCTAAGATTGGAAATGGGCTGTGGTGGGGGTTTGGATTGAAATGGACTCATGAAGGGGCTAGAACTGGAAGTAGGCTCATGGGAGGCTTGGAGGGGAGCTAGGATTTGACATGGGCTGATGGGCTCATGGGGGGCTGGGATTGGAAATGAGCTGATGGAGGGACTCGGATTGGACTGGAAATAGATGGGGGAGCTAGGACTGGAAATAGGCTGATGGTGGGTCTAGGATAGGACTGGAAATGGGCTTATGGGGGGCTAGGACTGGAAATGGGCTGATGCGGGAACTAGAAGGGAGCAGATGCTGGGTGGGACTGGAACTAGAATGGAGCTGATGTTGGGGGAGGATTAGAATGGGATGGAGCTGGGAGAGTGAAATGGAGAGGGGAAAAATATTTTGTGTGGGAGGGAAGACAAATCTACAATTGGCCGGATATTGGGAGAGTAAGTGGGGATTGAGAATGGAGGTGTAAAATTTGAGTAGATGAAATAGGAATGAGGAAAGAGCAAAAGGAGAAAGATTAGTATGTTAAAGCAGATGTAGAGAGAGAATGGAAAAAAACTAGAAGAGAGAAGAAAAGACAAATGGACAGCAGACGATGGAGAGTTAGCGGAAGACACAAAGAAACCAGAAGAAAGTGACTGGAGCAATTGCAGTTGAAAAAAATGCACAAAAGGTAGAAAAATATCTCTTTATTTTGAATTAATTAATTAATTTATTTAACATTTCTTCTATACCGCGCAATTAAAATCAGCGCGGTGTGCATCGAACAAAAATACTGCAATGTACAGAAACAACATTGAGTTTACAAAGAACAGGGAATTGAACATGGGATCGAAACCGGGGAAACTAAATACATGTTAACTCAAAACTATGTACAATACTCTAATATAATGGGTGTTGCATTGATTTTGTGAAGATGAAGATTAGTGGTTGGTTGGGCTTGAGTGGGGACTACCTATTATATCTGTGGTATTGACGTTCAGGGGCGGCTGGGGTATGAGGGAAGCTTGCTGGTTGTGCTTCTATCACTGGAAGTTTCTGGGTAACATTTTGTGAACAGGTGGAGTTTTAAGGCTTTTCTGAATAGGAAGAGGCTTTTAATACCACGGATTTCATGGGGGAGTGCATTCCAGTTTAAAGGGGCGAATATGGAGAAGGCTCTGTTGGAGGTAGCCTTTGTGCATGTAGTTGGCCTTGTAGTTGTAGTTGGCCTTGCGACATAGAGGGGATTTATCCGATGGGTTACTTGGGTTTGTGTTAAATCTAGCTAGATTGGCTTTGTGGCAGAACCATTTTAGTTTTGAGGGGTGATTTATCATCAGATATCAGGGGTTGCTATGGGTACTACCTTTGCCCTGTCCATTGCTAACTTGTTCATTGAATGCTATGAGGAGAAATGGCTAACAGAGTCAGTTTATGCAACTTATGTAAAACTTTGGCGGAGATATATAGACAATATTTTTATGGTCTGGCAGGGTTCTTTGGAAGTGTTATTGGAATTCTTTGGGTGGTTAAATGGCCTTGATTTCTGTATTCAATTTTTCTTGGTATACCATAAAGATGAGATTGCATATCTTGATGTGTTGGTACGTAGAGGTTTGCGAGGTTGGACCACCTCTGTTTTCCGGAAAGGGACTGATAGGAACACTTTTCTCCACTACTCTAGTGCACACCCGCTGCGGCTGAAGGATAGTCTTCCTTTTTCTCAATTTATCCGGTTCCGTCGTAATTGTTCAGATGATGAAGATTTTAAAATTAAATCTAAATCCCTCAGGTTGTACATGGGGCATATCAGAGGGCACTGTTTAATAACCGGGCCCTCCTGTTACAGCGTTGCAGTTGTGGAACGACTGATGAAAGTGATGAATGTATTAATTTTATTTCTAAATATTCCCCATTTAGTATGCATATTCAGCGTATCATGGGTAAACATGCAAATGTATTACGGGCTATTCCAGGGCTGGTGAATAAACATACCCGTTGTGTATGGCTACGGGATCAGAATTTGAAGGATAAATTGAGTCCTGTTTCCCTTCGTCTGATGTCTCTACCGGTATTGACTGATAGAGGACATCGGAGATGTGGGAATTGTTCAAACTGTCAAGTATCTTATGACACCCAGAATTTTCAATATCATGGTAGAACCTATGAGTTAAGAAAAGCCACCTCTTGTAATTCATCAGGGGTAGTGTACGGGATTTTTTGCCCCTGTGGTTTTTTATACATTGGTAAAACCTTGAGAATTTTTCGGGTTAGTATCAATGAGCATCGTAGTAGATTGCATTGTAAAGTTCGTGAGGCCCCTCTGGTTCAACACTTCCTTTCGGCAGGGCATGTTTTTGAGGATGTAAAATGTTTTTGCCTTGATAGAGTGGACAAGGGCTTTGGTGGTCGCTCACGTGAACATGCACTGCTCTTTTGTGAACAGCGGTGGATTTTCCGCCTGGGGACAGTGACCCCAGGTGGTTTGAATGCACAAATCGATTGGGAGGTCTGCGTTTTTTGTGTGGAGCGCTGTGGCGTTTAATCACTACATGTTTAAGGTTTATCTGTTTCATCATCATGTGGTAAGTGTGAGGATTATTTTTTCTTCTTTTTGAATTGTAAGGGTTTAGTCTTGGGCACATTGAGATGATTGAGTTTTCATTTATGTGTTTTTATTTTTATGGCAGTTTTCAGCTTTTGTTGAAGAAGCTTTTCCCTTGAAGAAGGATTACTTGCGAAATGCGTATTTGGTGCCAAAGAGTACGGCGTTGGAGAGTTTTACATCTGGAGAATGAGTATCCTACATTTTATAAGCTGAGTTTTGAGAATACTGCTGCCATGAAATTTTGATTTGGATTAATATAACTAGGAGGAGGAGGTTGGGTCGGTCATTGATGTTATGGGACTGTAGAGTGAGGTTCTCCTCAGTTGGCTGTAGATGCCTGGTATTCTGAGACCTTCCCTCTCTTTCCTGTTAGTTTTGTTTGCACGTAACTAGTGCTGTAGACAGACATCTCTTACCTGTTTTCTGTTTTTGTTTTTGGAGTGATCTTTTTGGGTTTTAAAATTAAGAAACAACAAACATGTTTTTTCTATTTAATATGTTAGATATTACATTATTGTGTTATAATATATGAATATGTTGGAGAACATACTGGGTGTATCCCCGTGACCTGATTTGCTTCTTAACATGAGCCCCTTTGGCATACGTTAGTAAACATCCCCCTTTGTGTGTATAGACTGCCTTTACACCCATATAAGGGGCTTAAAGTGATTTATATTATAGATAAAAATATACAAAAATCCCTATTACAGACCAAGCCCATCCCCTACTCTCACTAGGTAAGGAATCAGTCCATCTCTTATCCTAAAATCAAAAGAGAAATACTCTCCCTCCTAGAACAAACCCCCAGCAGTTAGTGTGCTGCGCAATACCCCGATGCTAAAACATCAATTGCAATTAATGCAGGTGCACATATTACCCTCCTTGGAAGTGACAGTATGTGCACCCATGCTAAGTGCAACATTGACAATTAGTGCATGCTGTTCTACCCATGACAAGTGAAATGCACGGTCAGCACCTACTCCCTCCCCGTCAAGTACTAAGTGCTTAGTGTGGGATTTTTGCTGCGGTAACAGTTACCATGGCATGTTTAGCACATGGTAAACCCCAAGTTAACCATTAACTCAATTTAATAAATGTACCCTATAATAAAATGAAATCCTGAACAGTACTATTCAATGATGTAGCCTTTCAAGTTCACATGGACAATCTAGATTTGGAAAGGAAATCAAACCACTAGGATATATTTAAAACACCACGAGAATGGAAGTGATAGAGTCCTATTATAGGAAGCAAGTCACGTAATGCAAATTTTGAAAAAAGACACTGAATTGGGGAGAAAATCATTATGTAGAGAAGGTAGAAACATGCTTGAGTAATGAATTATAGGGCAAATTACAAAGATTTAACACTGAGATAGGGAAGAGAAAAAGGCTGATGTCTGAAAAGGTTTGGTGTCCCCTATTCACAACATTAATTATCCTCTTTTTAAAAACCAAAAGCAGTCAAAAATGGCAACTTTGTTTTATGATGTTTCTTCTCAATTTTAAATTTCTCTAGTGCTGGCTCTTTCCCCGAAATTTGCTCGCAAAATGGGTGTGTGAGATGAGAGCCTCTAATTCCTGTGCTGTGCACGAGCAATTTCCTTATATGAAACTACATTGATGTCATACCAAAATGCTATAAGGTCCATATGGACCTTGAACATACCAAAGCCATTTTTATTGATTTCTATTGTGGGGGAGGGGGAGGAGAGGAGAGAATATCGGTTCCGGGATTCATCTTTACTATTGTTTTGAAAATGGACAAACCAAACCGAGATTTGGGATACGTTAAGGCTAGAAACATATTTGAAGGAAATCATCTTTCAATTATAAGGCTCCCCCCCCCAGATGAGTTTGCGTACAAGGAAAGCAATTATATGTTAGCTCAAAATGTACATCTGGCTACTTACCAGCATGCATAATTCCAAAATGCTATTGCAAAATTGAAAATAATCACCAAACTGCACTAGCAAATCAGAGACCGTGATCTAAGGAAACCTTCAACACCACTGCACACTAAATACTGATGGCATTATTATTTGTGCTTATGGAAACTAATGCAAACAATGCAGAATTAGCATCAGCTATGTGACAGTTTGTTCTATGATGATAGCGCTTAAGTTCTATTTTAAGAAACTACACGGTGAAACAGGTAGCACATGGGAAAGATCAATTTAGCAGCTTATCACCTTTGTTCTATAATACAACTGCAAAAAGGATAGGGAGAGAAAGGAAAAAGAGAGAGAGAGAGAGAAAGAGAGAGAGGGGTAGCCAGGAGATGTATGACATCCAGAAAGATCTCTGTTTTATAGTGACAGGGGAGTAAGAACCTGTCAGCTCCCTAACGCCTGCTTGCTTTATTTTGCCTCATCAGCTGAAACACCGGCTGCCTCTGCTAATACACACAGAGATAGCTGGTTTGTACCGTTTGCACAAAGCAGTCTTGGTATATACCGTCTTTAACTACTCTAACTTAAACAATATTTCTTGGTTACTTTTGGGGGAAGAACTTCCATGAAGACGACAAGTAAACTAGATTTCTGTGCCGGATATTAATTTTGCACTGAATTGTAGAGATATGTATTTGGTAGGCCGTCTTGGTTCAGAAATTTTTAAGCATGTAAAGAATTCACACTGAATCAACTTTATGTGTATAAAGATGATTTTGGAAGCCCTGTCCTAGTTTATATGTGTATAATCAGGTATATAGATGTGTAAATCACATCCACTATAACTGGCTTTTTAGATAGGTCCCACTTTGCATGTGCGTGTCCTTAGTACATGGAAGTTTTGAGGGGGTGTGTCAGGGCGTGATTTGGGCAGGACAAAAATCTACAAATGTATTTCCCATTTCATATAGGAAAAGCATATGTAAGTCTCAAATTCTCCATGACCGGATTTATACCTATACCTTGGCACATGTAGGTTTTGAAAAAGTATGTGTTTCAGACACCCCTTTATAGGAGGGATTAAAGGGGTTATGCTAGTTTATTTCCCCCTCCTGAGATTCAATGGCAAGCTATTCTAAAGGACAGAGGCCACAACACTAAAGGCATGAGCTTCTTGTAGTCCCTAAATTAATTTTATGGGAATTACAAGTTAGTTTTGTTGTGAAGACCAAAATGCTTCCGAGGGTGCATATGGAATGAGCATACTGACTAAGAAACCTGGTGAGTTATTGTTTGGATCTTAAATGGTATTCTGAATGATACCAGCAGCCAATACGCATCCCTCAAGGGGGTAACATGGTCAAATCTTTTGGCCCCAGTAAGCGCTTGATCGCAGTATTTTGAACAAATTGCAGTGGGGGGATTTTGGGCCTTGGTATAGTGAATTGCAGTAATCTAAGCAATTGTAATAAGGGCATGAATAAGGTTATGAAAAGACTGCTCGTGCAACACAGTTTGGACAGATGTGGAGATGCTATTCTAGTTTACAAGCTGTGTTGTATGGAAAGACTTTGTATATTCACAGACATATAGTCATAGGGACTGATTTTCAGTGGAATCTATTAGCCTAGGAATGAAGTGAAATGCGTAGATCTCACTGTGCAAAAATTCTCCCCCTCTCAACATGTAAATTTAAGCATCTAAAAACGAGTGAGCTGGTAGATGGAGTTAGGTGTGAGGGAAACAAGGACACCTTGCATTGAGTTTCGACACTCTCCTAATCTGTTCAGCCACAACCTTGTAAAGAGATAGCTGTCCTAAATCTAGGTGCAATCCATGCACAGCAGGAGCTGGCAATCTCCTCTTAACCTATCAAAAAGAAAAGAAATCCCTCACAGCTCTATGGACCTTCATTCTCGATTAGAAATTAAAAAAAGAAAACCCTCCTACAGTCCTGCACTTACCTCCCCCCAATCTCCCACACATTTCCAAAGCCAAACTCAGGGATTTCTTGAGACATCAGGGTGGGTGGAGAGGGATTGTGAGGCTGCAGGAGGATTTATTCTATTTGATATTGACTTGGGGGTGGAGGGGATACCAGCTTGGTGGTAGTGGTGGTGGTGGTGGTGGGGGGAAGAATTGTCCTAAAAAGGAGAGGACTAGGGGCCAATATTGAGTTAGGATGGCTAGGTGCGAGTACAGTGCCTAGCTGTCACCGCTGTCCTCTAACCCCGAATATTCAATGCTGGGGTCATATAGAGAACTGGCATTGAATATCCAGGGTCACATACCCGAAAGCCACAGCACCTATCTTTTACCCGTAGAAGCTAAATGGGTAGCGGTGCAATATCGCCACTATCCGGTTAGCTTCTGTCACCGCCCACGACACACCCCAGTGCTAAGCAGTTTGCATCGGAACGTGTAGGGGAGAAGATTGGGGATATTCAGCGGCACTAACTGTGTTAATACCATTGAATATGCCGATGAGAGCCATTTACATGGTTTACAGGGCTGAAGACCGAACACAGGACAACTATCCAGAGGGTTACCATGACGGCACGTAACAACAAACCTTATAAATGCCTTTTGAATATCGGGCCCTAGATGTCTAATGCTTATTTTGAATGCTAGCTGGCTAACTTGAAATGCCAATTTTCCAAAAAGACTGAGCATCTTAACTCTAGGTGTCTGCATTTTAACACCATAAAAACATAAGTAAATATGTAAATAGTTGATGTGCATGTTTCCCTAAGTTATCCAAGTTGTATTTCCTTGTTCTCTGTAAAACTAACGTTTGTTCATTATGTTTCACTGTTCCATGTAAACCGCGCTGATACTAAATAGTGCGGTATATAAGAAACTAAAATAAATAAATAAATAAATAAGATATGCCGTACTGGGTCAGACCAAAGCTCCATCAAGCTCAGTATCCTGCTTCCAACAGTGGCCAATCCAGGTCACAAGTACCTGGCAGGTTCCCGAAAAGGCACACAGGTTCCATGACGCTTTTCCAAGGTAAGCAGTGGATTTCCCGGGTCCTCTTTAATAATGATGGTTTATGGACCTTTCCTCCTGGAACTTGTCCAAACCTCTTTTAAACGTAGCTACACTAACAGCTTTTCCTACATCCTCCTGCAACGAATTCCGGAGTTTGATTACACGTTGAGTGAAAAAATATTTTCTCTGATTAGTCTTAAATGGGTTACATTGTAACTTCATTGTGTGTCCCCTTGTCTTTCTACTTTTTGGAGGAGTAAAACAACTGATTTTGGCTGCCTACAGTTATGAACAGTTTCAGCTGAAAACCTAGGTAATTTAGTTACAATAATTTCTTAAATCAAGAAGCCTAAGATGTAGCAAACATGCCCCGAAATTAAGCTTCCAGTCTGTTTGACAACCCAAGTTTGACGTAAAAATAGACAAGGTGGGGAGGAAGTGACGTCATCAACTGGAATGGCAGCTTAGGCTGAGAGCTCCGGAGGGCAGCTAACGTTTTGTAAAAATTTTCCCCTATCCGAGCCTGAGATATAACGAGCAAAAGCAGGAGGTGGTGGAGGGAAGTTTGCCGATCCCTATGGCGACGAGGAAGAAGACGGCGGACTTGAAAGAGTTCGCATATGGTAGCGCGAAGTCCTCGGCGGCTGAGAAGAAGATGGCGGGGCAAAGCGCGGGAAATGGCGAGGCTATGGATCGGAAGGGGCAGCGGAGTGAAGCCCCTGCGATGGCGGAGATGGTAATGCAAAATGTGACGAGAGAGGAATTGCGGGGTTGGTTTGGTGACCTTAAGACAGAAGTGCAGGCAGTGAAGACGGAGGTCGGGGACATGTGTGCTGCACTGCGCGAGGAGATGGGTGAGCTGGGACACCGAGTGGAGGAACATGAGCAACAGCTGGGATGGCTGGATACCCGGCAGAGCGGGGTGGAACACTCGCTTAAAGAAACGGAGGCCTGGAAGGACTTGATTTTGCTGAAAGTGAAGGACCTTAAAAATCGGTCCAGGAGGAACAATCTACGCATACGTGGGGTGCCAGAAGAGAAAGAGTTCTTGGAAAGGGAGAAGGTGGCGTGCGCAGTACTTAAGACTATATTAACTGACTCGGGGACTGAGACTGCGCAGGGGGGGCTGCAATTGGTACGAGCCCATCGGGCCTTGGGCCCCAGTAGGCCCAATCGGCCGAGAGATATTGTGCTGTGCATGGCGGATTATAAACTTAAAGAGCGGATCCTCACTCTCATGCGCAATCGCAAGGACTTTGTATGGCAGGGGTATACATTACAGATTTACCCAGACTTGGCTGCAGGAACTTTGCAGCGGAGACGAGAAATGCAGCCGGTTACGTCCCTCCTGAGGAGAGAGAATGTCCGCTATAGATGGTTATACCCCTTTGGCATCCTCTTCACTGTGGGGCTCAAGAACTGGAGGGCCCAAACAGTATCGGAGGCTATGGCAGCTGTAAAAATGGCGGGGCTGGGGAGCGGACTGCCAAAGGACCCGGAGGGAGGCGCTGGAGGAGAGGACGTGCAAGTAGGTTGGAGGAGCAGTGAGAAGCGGCGAGGGAGCCCGGTGGTGGTAGCTGGAGAGCAATCCGACTGCAATGCAATTGATGGGGGCACATGAAGAGTTGGGGACCTTAAATCTTTATTTTTGGTGATGTTCCTCCATGTGAAGACTTTTGCTCTTATTCGTTTATAGTATTATTGCTATGTATACTAATAGTCTTATGAATATCTTATGTGTGCAGATAAATGTTTACAAGTGAGGGGGGGGAGAGTGAGGGGTGATGGGTGGGGGTGACTGTAGGAGCAGGTAGGGGTGGGGGGTGAGGGAGTGAGAGGGAGTGAGTGGGTGGGCGGTTCGGGCAGGGAGGGGGGGTGTGGAAGGAGAGGGGCCGGATGGGGGAAGAGGATGGGTGGGGGGAGGAGGGAGCTGGGTAGGGGGCTGCCTCTGGTTGATGGGCACTACTCCGAAGAAGACCTCCAGAGGGTGGAGGGGGATTTGGAAGGGGAGGGGGGAAGCAGAGGGGGGGGGAATGGGGGGTGGGGGGGAGGGAAGGGAGAGGGGGGGATGGGACGAGGCGGGGAGGGGGGATGGAGGGGGCAGGAGGAGAAGGGTGGTGGGAAAAGAGTGGGACAGCAGCAGATGACAGTAGCCACAATGAATGTGCGTGGGCTGGGTACTTGGAGGAAGCGTCGAATGGTGGAGCGCGAGGGGGGTAGGTTGAGAGCGGATTTTATATGCCTTCAAGAAACCCATCTGAGGGTGGGCCAGGAAAGGCTGTTACAGTTGAAGCGTTACCCCAGAGTTATGTTGGCCGGGCAGAGAGCAGAGGCTCGGAAGGATGGGGTAGGCATTTTGGTGGGGGAGGACTGGGTGGATAAGGTGGTGGGGGAATACCGAGATAAGAGGGGTCGGGCAGTGGGGCTTAAAGTTCAAATTGGGAGGGAGCAGGTTTGGATTGTGAGTCTTTATGGCCCTAACGAGAAACAGGGGGAATTCTTTGAACGAATGCAGGGGGAGTTGGGGGTTTTAAGTGATGCCCCCATCATTGTTGGGGGGGATTTTAATATGACGAACCCGCGGGTGGATAATGGGGGGGGGGGGGCAGTGGGCTGGGGCGGCGGGTGGATCGGGTGAAATTGATACATTTGAAGGAACGGTTAGGGGTGGAAGATGTTTGGCGGAGTCAGAACCCTGGGAGCAAACAATATACTTACTACTCAGCGCCACATGGCACGTATAGTAGGATTGATATGGTGTGGGCGGGGGGAGGCTGGCTGAATAGGGTGGTAGAGGTAGAACATGGCTCCATTACGTGGACCGACCATGTGCTTGTGTGGGTAAAGTTTAGTTTGGGATATGTGGATGAGGGGGTAAAATTTTGGCGGCTTAATGAAGCCCTGTTGGAAGAGCCGGGGGTGATTGAGCGTATTGGGAAGGTGGTAAAGGACTATCAGGACCTCAATAGGAATGGAGAGGTGGAGTTAGGGATGGTGTGGGACGGGCTTAAAGCGGTGGTGAGGGGACACCTGGTTCAGGAAGCTGCCCAGGAGCGTCGAAGTAAGGGGGAAAGGGAGCTACACCTGCTGCAAGATATTAGGCGTTTAGAGGGGAGGGTGCACGGGAGGGGGGAGGAGGGTGGGGGGACTGCAGAGAAATTGAAAGAGTTGAGGGGGCAGCTAGAGCAACTGCGTGCCAGCACCTTAGCGTATGAGTTACGGGTACTAAAACAAGGGTGGTTTGAGGGGGCAAACAAGGTGGGGAGGAGATTGGCCCAGCGGTTGCGCAGTAAGGTTATGAAGAAGAATATTGGGGGTATCCGGGGTGCAGGGGGGAGGCTGGTCCACGGGAACACCGAAATTAGAGCGACCTTCGCAGAATATTATAAAACGTTGTATACTAGTGAGGTGAGGGGGGGGAAAGCTCAGTGTGTGGAGTATCTGAAGGATTGTGCCTTGCCCTCTTTGTCAAACGAGGAGATGGAGTGGCTTGATAGGCCCATAACGGAGACGGAAGTAGATTTGGCGATCGGGACGTTGAAAAGGGGTAAGGCTCCTGGTTTAGATGGGCTGTCGGGGCGCTTTTATCAGGTGTTCCACTCCCTTCTGGGGCCTTTGATGGTGGCCGTATTTAATGGTGTGTTAACAGGTGGGGAGACTCCACGTTCGATGCGGGAGGCAGGGATAACCCTTATCCCTAAGCCAGGGAAGGACCCGATGGTCTGTGGGTCCTACCGGCCCATTTCATTATTGAACGTGGATGCCAAACTTTTGGCGAAGGTTTTGGCCAATTGATTGGCTAAAGTGATGCCTGCGTTAATACATCCAGACCAAACAGGGTTTATATCAGGGCGGCAAGGAGGGGATAATATCCGCAAGATCTGTAATCTTACCTGGGAGGTCCAGCGGATGGGGCAGCGGGCCATTTTCCTGACGGTGGATGCGGAAAAAGCGTTTGATCGGGTGGAATGGCCTTTTATGCTTAGTGTGTTGGAGAAAGTGGGGTTAGGCCCAAACTTTGTTCAATGGGTTCAAGCGATGTATGCGGCCCCTCAGGCCAGGGTGTGGGTCAATGGCAGTTACTCGGGGGCGTTCACTTTGGGGAGGGGTACAAGGCAGGGATGCCCCTTGTCCCCCCTGCTCTTTGCCTTGGTAATTGAGCCGCTGGCTGAGAGGATTAGGGGGTCATCAGATATTAAGGGGATTCTAATGAATTCCCAGGAGGTTAAGATTACTTTATTTGCAGATGATGTCATTTTTACACTTCGGGAGCCCTTGGTAACCTTACCGATTTTGATGCAAGAGATCGCGTGTTATAGCAGGGTAGCGGGGTATAAGATAAATGATAGTAAATCCGAGATATTGGGGTTTAATCTCAATAGGGAATTGGAAGATGGGCTGAAAGGGGGGTTCGCGTTTAAGTGGGTGGGGGAACATTACCGATATTTGGGGATCCAGATGGGACGGAATTTGGAGGGATTGGCGAGGGTTAATTATGGGGGGCTTTTGAATGAAGTGTGCCGGGATTTGCAAAGGTGGAAGGGTTTATATCTTACGTGGCTGGGTAGGATAGCCGTTCTAAAGATGAATGTCTTACCACGGTTTTTGTTCTTGTTTAGTTCCCTACCGTGTAAAGTGTCCCGGAATTACTTGAAGCGCGCGCAAAGGGTCATGATGGAGTTTATATGGGCAGGGAGGCGCCCGAGGGTGGCGCGGCTTGTAATGTTTCGACATGGTAAGGAGGGGGAATGGGAGTTCCCTGGTTGGAGAAGTACTATTTAGCTTCTCATTTAAGGGCACTGGTGAGTTGGCAGGGGGAGGAGGAGATTCCCCGTTGGGTACAGCTGGAGCAGGAGCTAGGAAAGGGGGGGGGGGGAGTCTGGTTGAGTGGCTTTGGGATCCGGGAGGTGGGGTGGAAGGGGGGAAAGAGGGGAATCCTTTTAGAGCCCTGACAAAGGAGATCTGGGTAAGGAGTTATTAGGGGGAAAGAGATACACTAGGGGAATGTCTATTATGGGGGTTCAGGAGTTCGCCCCCGGGAAAGAGGGGGGGATGTTCCGGGAGTGGAGGGGGAAGGGCTTACGGTTTATGGGACAGGTGATCCATGCGAGGGGGGACTTTAAGAGCTGGGGGGAGTTACAAAGTGAATTTGGGTTAGATGGTAGAGGTTTCTTTGCCTATCTGCAGGTCATGTCCTTTTTAGGTCGGCGGGAGGTTAAGGCTGATGTAGTCCGGGAGGCCACGGTGGTTGAGGCACTCTTGGCGAGTGGGGTGCGGAGGGGGGCTATCACCCAATTCTATAGGGAATTGATTAAACAGGGGGGGGGGGGGTTGGGGCGTGTATCCGGGGAGAAGCGGACTGGGAGAGGGTACTTGGGGGGGAGTGGAATCGGGAGAGATGGCAGGGTATTTATGGGTGGTCTAAGCGGTTGGCCCCGGGCACGGTCTACCTTGAGAGTAGTTTAAAAATTCGATATCAGATCTATTGGACCCCGTGGAAATTGCGGGCCATCTGTAGGGAGGAATCCGGAGAGTGCTGGAGGGGGTGTAAGGGGAGGGGGGACTTATACCACTTGCTGTGGGACTGCCCGATAGTGCGGAATATGTGGGATGATTGGGAGGGGGTTATACGGGAGGTGACGGGGGTCCCAGTGGTTCTGACTCCCGCCATGGCCTTGCTGAATGAAATGGATGGGGAGGGGGAAAGGGGGCTGCAACTGATGATTGGATAATGTATTGCTGCAGCGCGGGGGGAGATTTTACTGAGATGGAAGAGTAAGGCTGCCCCCTCTAGGAGGGATATTGTGGGGAGACTAAGTGGGTTGCGGGGTCTGTGCGAAATTGCGGCCTATGGGGCGCACAAGGTGCAGCACTTCCGGCAGCTGTGGAAGGGGTATGACGGGTGGTTATTGAAATGGCAGGAGGGAGGGGAGGGTAAGGGGTAGGTGCTGGCAGAGGGGGTAGTAGGATGAAGGGGGAGGGGGCGGGGAGGGGTAGTGGTCGGTCTGACGGGAAGGATGGGGGGGGGGTGGGAGGGTGGGAGTAAGACTCTGACGGGGAGGAACGGAATCCCCGGTGGCGTACTGCGGGGGATCTGTGTTTACTGTTGGTCGGCTTGGCCTTGGGGCTGGGTGCTGTTTTGGGGTAGTTGTGTTTGTTGGCTACTTTTGTGAGAGGGGGTGGTGGTTGGGGTTTGACGGATTTCTGCTGTATTTCATGGTTATTGTGTGACTTTTGTTTATATTGAAAAACCAATAAAGGAAAAGTTATAAAAAAAAAATAGACAAGGTTCAAAACTCTAAGATAATCATTGAATATTGCAAGAACTGCTGCTATACCCAATTCAAGTCACATACATTTCCACCTTCTTATAGTACTATGTAGTAATTTCCATCGCACCGAGTCATCCTCCCTCCCCGCTCTACTGTTCTACATTCTTAGCATCGGCACTATACAGTCTATGAAAGAAGACACAAAGACTCAGAGGGAGAAGCGAAGGGAACAACACTAAAATGGACTTTGAAAGGAAAGCAAGCAAAAGCATATGCCACAAAAGGAGCGCCGACCTGAAAAGGTTTCAGAATTATGAAATCTGTTAATGTAATCTTAAAGGATGAAAAACAAGTACAGTGAAAAAGAAGATTTAAAAAAATTAAAGAAAGGAATTCATAAATGGGATGATTTCAGAATAGCAGTTTAACATACGGAGGAATAGGAAGTTCATAGAAAAATCTGAAGTACTTTATTATAAGTCTAATAGAAATTGTACTAAATCATATTTTCACACGTCCACGCCCAGCATGCACTTCTGCGAGACGAAGGCGTCTGGGCACGACACTTGCTTCAAGGTCTAGCGTGCACTGCTGAGATGGAGAGTCCGTTCTGCCGTCCGCTGGAGGGTTTATGTTGTATTCCCTCTGTGCCACCGGAGTAAACCTCCACTAGAAGCAAATCAGTCCAGTAGCGAAAGGAAAACAAAAGACACTCAGCTTCTATACTGTAGATGTAGTCCTTAGCAGGACCATACCTAGCCCTGTGCGAGTGGTGTGGTCACACAGGGCGCAAAGGCTTAAGGGGGGCATTTCAGCTGTCTGCTATTACCTGCTGCCGCCACTTTTTCTTCTCTCAGCGGTGGCAGGCAACTGCAGAAAGTTGAAATGCGCCCCTTAAGCCTTCCCACAGCACGCGAAGCAGGTCTGGTCCCTGCCTCCTCGCGGAGTCAGAACAGGGAGGGACAGATCAGCTTAGCGCACCGGCGACTTGCACATCGGGCGCACCTCTTCTCTCCCGCCACCGTTCAGAAAGTGGCTGGATGGAGGTGTGGGGTTAGGGGGGAGGAGCGCGCCCGATGTGCAAGTCACACAAGGTGTGATTCACGCTCAGTACGGCCCTGGTCTTTAGAGTAACTGGCAAAGCTTCAAGTGAGTCAGTACAGGTTTCTCTCTGGCTGGAACCACCCAGAATGAACTTGCTACACCACCCTGGACATCACCCAGGGCTGGAAGACTCATCCCAGCTGGCCCTCATCCTAAAGGAACTTTTTACTGTTGTTCCTGCAGCTAATAACAGTTCATAATATTCACATCAGTTCATCAATAGTTCAGTCCATTCCATGATTTTAAACTACTGCACATATTTTGAGGCTGCTGAAGTTCAAAGGTGAATGACACGCGTTGTTTCCATTTCAAAATCAATGCAACAGGCTCAAAGTGCCCTCATAGGATACAAAGTGTGCAGGCTCTTCAAAGCTTCACCTTTTACTGGGGCGGAGTTCATTGCATTTGCTTTGATTGTCTAGAAGTATAACTTTCCAGGCAATGCCAATTCAGACTCACAGTTGTGATTCTGCCAGCCAGAAAATATGTTTACAGCAAGCACATATCATCTTACAATCTTTCATATTTTTTATGAGGGTATTTTCCGGTCATGTTGAATGATTTCAGTTCCTTTGCTGGCCAATGTCATCGCATCACACAGGGGTTCAGAGGTTTCCATTCATGCTGCGCTTCACTTCGGTTTTATTGCCTTGGGTTCTCTGCTGCTGCGGCGGTAAGGGCAAGGTTGGGGGGAGGGGCAAGAAGGAGAGCTGCATAGGGCGCATAATGTCCTTACACCTGCCCTGCCTAAACCCTCTCCTGCAGCATCCAGCCCTCATTCCCAAAACACATCATCTAGTGAATGATATTCCAGAACTCCAGCGGTCTTGATGGACATTATCGCTGAATTTGGTGTGACTGTACTAGCACCAACCCATAGGGTCAATCAGTTAAGTTTGTTATGTTTTCCTTCTTTGGGCTTTCTGTTCTGTTCCATAGTTCTATTTCAGAAATGTGCTTGCTCTTCATTTTGGTGTGTTGTATCAGATTGTGCTTATCTCTCACTGTGAATAAATTCTTCAGCAGACCTTATTCTGCAATACTTATCGGCGGGAATGATTATGGATGTGACTGTCTACGTTCGTCTGAGCCTAATGAGCTCCAGTACTTATGGGCTAGAAGCCAGAAGAACAGAGATATTCAAGACACTTTTATGGATAGTCTGATCTCCCACTTCCCGCCCGAACCCCTGCAGTGCCAGAAGAAAGACGAGACGGGAACTACGAATGTTCATGAAAGACGAGTGAATGTGAATGTATGAATATTTATGAAAAATGCATTAATGCGGCAATAACAAAGGTTGAAGCTCGATGATAGGTGCTGCTGGTGTTTCTAACTTGTGGCAATTCAGCCATTTTTCAAAGTGCTGCAGAATCTTAAAATTTCCCCATGTTAGCCCGTTCATACTGCTCATAGATTCCATACTCATGGACATAAGACTCATTCTGACAGTTTTAGTTACTAAGCATTCTCACTACCCGATGGGAGTCCTCTCCACTGTCTTACTTTCTCTGTGAGTAAGAGCAAAACAACCAAAGGGTGACTTCCCTGCTGCCGCAGATGGTGACATTATGCCAAAACACATCAGCGGAATCAGATGGAAGGCAAATAGAGCAAGTAGAATGTGGCAGGCAGATTTCTGCTTTCCACAGGAATTTTGAATGAACAAGTGACATCAGCTGGACTGTTTCTGACAAGTAAATATTGTCATGGGAAGAAGAGTTCCAGGCATTCCCCATCCTTTCAATGCTGAAATATTTTTCAGTGTTTCCATGAACATGTTACTCCTCTTCTTATAAATGAACATTGGCTGCAAGTTACTTTTTAGAACTGTTTTCAAATTTTTTTCTGTTTGCCCTTAGAATGTTTTATATTGGATTACCAGTGTATCTCACTAACTTGCTAATTCCCTATACACTGTCTCACTCATTAAGCTTCCTACAGCAAAACTTACTTATAATTCCTGTATATAACTTAACTTTAAACACAGTGATCAACATTATTGGCACTCTTGCAGTTCAACCCCTTAGGGGTAATTCTGTGCTATGAATAGCAGGGATGGATGGCCTGATGGGACATCCATCCCCACTATTCGTGCTGGCTCCAGCCCCCGACTAGCTTCCCCGTCGGTTGTGCAGGGAAGTCAAATGGGGGCGGAAAATGGGTGGCCCGGCGGTGGAGTCTGGGCAGGCAGTGGGCAGTCGCTGGCCCTGGACGTACAGGGCCGATTCTAATGATGGCCCTGTACATCCAGGCCTGGCAAAATATCCGGGGAACTTATTTCACCACAGAGGTGGAATAACTTCCCTAGATGTGTTTTTTGAAAAGCCTGGGGAGCAGATGGGGCGGGGGGGGGGGGCAGGGTTTATTCCCTGCAGCCCGACCCTGGCCTTAGGAGGCCAGATCGGGGGTTGGGCTGCAGGGAATAAACACTTTTATTTGGTGGCCGGCATCACGGCTCTTCAATGGAGCCGCAGTGGCATGGCAACATGACGCCATGGCGCCGTGGCTTCATTGAGGAGCCTTGACTGAGTTAGCCAGGGGCAATCCTGCACGTGCAGGCTGGACTGAATTGCAGTCCCTGCCTGCATGTGCAGGATTGTTTTCGATTCTGATCCCGTGGGGTTAGACGTGCCCTGCGGAATCAGAATCGTGAACCCTTCTATGCGTCCGGTTCAGACCTTGGGCCGGAAGGACTGGGGTTTCTAGTCCCACAGGTGCTCCTTGTGATCTTGGGCAAGCCACTTAACCCTCCATTGCCCATGGTCCCTGTAAAATAGTTATCTCCAAGTTATAAATGCCCTGTTCAATGTAATTTCAGTTTGTTCAATGTAAACCGCCTTGATATCATGAAAGGCGGTATATAAGAAATGTTAAATAAATAAATAAAAATAATATTTGACACATAAAAGAATCAAATAAAACAAGACCAATTAAAAAAGGAAATATTACAAAATATGAGTAGTATAAAAACTGGGATATTGCCAGGACATGATTATTCCAAAAAAATAGGTGAACATCCAAAAATCTCCTACCCACAGTACCAATCTCTAAAACCCAATAAACACTATATATTTTTGTCGGATCACCCACCGTGAGAGGGAATCCCTCTCCTGAAGTAGGTCCTCCTTTTTAATCAAATAATTAAAACAGCTGTAAACAGCCTGAAAAAACATGAGATAAATGCTCACCAGAGCGCATCTCAAAACACCCTAATAGTGGCCAAAGCTCAGAAACCGCTGATCATTACTCCGTTTAAACAAACGCGGTTACCCGATCTCCAACATTGCTTCTTACTCGAAACCGACCAAAATTAAATGGTCCCCGAACTCTACCAAATTACCAAGTAATTGCCAGCTTAAAGAAAAAAACATTGCAATTTTATACTTAGCTGATACTGAGTGAGTTTATGGCAGAAATAAACAGTCCGTTGGGTACTGCAACACAACGCTGTGTTTCAAGCCCGTCGTGCTCCTGACTCTTCCTCAAGCAATGTGACCCAAACAAACTTCCTGTTCTGGTTTTTATATCATATCAATCCATGGAACTGTACTTAAAAAGAAGTAAATTGAAATATAAAGGTGTCCTCAAAAATGCAGTGAATCATAGAAAAATGAAAGAAACTTAAAGTGATACCAAAAATATATTCCAAAATGTTTTGGTGCAATGACCACTACTCAGCCTCTGAATTAAGACCATGCGGGGTGCCAGATTGAAGTAAAAAAATCCAGCGCTGTTCCTTAAAATGCAGTCTATTTACCCAATCTCCCCCCCTCCCCGTTATAAGAGAGGAACCATAGAAAGCACTAACCATCATAATTCTTCAAAACAGTGCCCATGCTGAAGACAATGATGCACAAGCGGTGCTGTGATTAAATGAGAGTTAATACGAGATGGATGTTCTTGCAGTCGTTTCTTAATCATGCGAGATGTCAGCCCCACATAATTCTTGTCACGGGGCAAACAATAAAGTATACCACAAATGAAGACTTGCAGGTGGTAATATGATGTAATGTATACGAACGGCCCGATCACGGGTCTAGCCAATTCTGCCCTTCAATGGTGGTCGAGCAGAAATTGCAAGATCCACAAGCAGAATGACCTCCAATACCTTGCTCAATATTGCTAGTGACTGGCGTCGATGTCCGAACCAATGCTAGAACTCCTACGATAAGCCAACATGAGCGGAAATTGAAAACAGTTGTGCAATGACAAAATATGCCAATGTTTTTTTAAAATCCGTGTGACCTTCATGGTGTTAGGCATGTAAGGGAGAACTCCTGCAAATCAATTAGGAACCTGGTGCACCGGAGGACCTTGCTCGGCCCACCATTCTGGATGATTTATAATGCACGTTTATAGGCTCGATCAATCAACCAAACTGGATACCCCAAACTTTTAGATGAGCTTTTAAATCCAAGGCATGCTTACGAAATTCAGATACATTGGTACCCAACCGTCTGATCCGCAAAAACTGCCCCAAAGGCAATCCCCTACATAATGGTCCTGGATGGTAACTGTTATATTGTAGCAAAGTATTACGTTGAATAGGTTTCTGATATAGGGTTGTTTGAAGCTGACCCCCTTCTTTATAAATCAATAAATCTAAGAACTCAATACTTCCTTATGATGTTTAGGCTCAAACTATATGTGCACATTTAATGTATTTAGCCATACAAAAAAAATCTTGTAAACCAAAGGTGCTTCTCAGGTAATATCTTACCAATTTCCTGGGTGATTCACATAGCTCTTGATTTGATAGAAGGGACCTTTCAAATTGCTCCTTTGATCTGTCATGTGGCTTTAACACCTATTTAAGACTTCACAGATCTTTTGCCTCCTAACTGGAAGGCCTTTGTAAAGGTCACTGGAAATAAATGTATTTCTTTCTATTTAGAGATTACTTATTCAACTTATACTCTGACTTGATTTAAATAAAAAGCTCTCTAGAAACAAATTTATTTCAGTGACTATTTATTTTATTTTCTATGCTAAGCTATGCTCTGATTTGATTTAAATGAAAAACTCTCTAGAAACAAATTTCTTTCTTTCTATAACCGGGGATCCATACCAGGCGCTCATCCTCCTCCCCAAAAACTCCAAGATCCCCCATACCTTGCACATTTCCCACAAAATGCACAGACACACATTGCTTGGAAAACACCAGGTCGCAGCTTTATTGCCCAATAACAATTAACATTTAAACAACCAAAACAACTTAGCCAAGAATTAACTCCCCCCCCCACCCCCGGCAGAGCGATACGTCACCATCCGTACTATTAGCAAGGTGACCTCGCTTCCGCCTCTGGTCCGGTCAACCACCGGTCCAGCTCGAACCACCCCTGCTCAACTTCACCATATTACTAGCAAAAGTAAGCTCAGGGTTCTCCGGGTCGTGGGCACCCTGCCCCCGCCCCAAGTAGCTTATGTCTCTGGACCCTGGAAACCTCCGGGATCCCGCCACCGGCATAGACACATATTTGTGGCTTTGCCGCCCCCCTTAACTGGGCAAAAGCTGCGACCTGCCGGACTGGCCTCCTATCACCTTCTCCAACGCCTCCTGCCAGTCATTAAGAAGAAGGTCAAGCCCAACCGGGGACAGATGAACCCCATCCGACCTGTACAACCCTGCACAGGCCACATCCACCCAATCATGCTGCACATGGTACCCCCCGTGTTCAACCACCCATCTCCCAATCTGCCGGTTCATCTTAGTCAACCCCCGGGACCAGCGCTGTTGCGCCCTACACACCGGCCGCGGGATGACATCGGACCAAAGCAAAACCACCCCAGCAAACATTGACAAAATGCGAGAAAAGTCCCTCTTGGCAGCGTTAATCAACTGTTTGCAGGTCCAAGAGGCCAGATCATTACCCCCCAAATGCAACAGAAGAAACCCGGGCTGTGT
Organism: Ichthyophis bannanicus; assembly: GCA_033557465.1. Taxonomy (NCBI): domain Eukaryota; kingdom Metazoa; phylum Chordata; class Amphibia; order Gymnophiona; family Ichthyophiidae; genus Ichthyophis; species Ichthyophis bannanicus. The sequence goes on from CM066037.1 coordinate 487,414,105, forward strand.
CCGAAGACGTGCATGGTGACGAAGCAAGGGCATCAACTGCGGCCACCGCAGTCCTCTTTCGCCCAGCCATGAAAGCGCCACCACCGCAGGCTCCAAACTCAGGTTCCGCCCGATAGGCCTCTCCTCAGCACGTCTGCCAGCCCAGAAGACAAATGAATGCCCAAGCATCCAACAGCCCTGCACACATCTGCTCCGGTCTGCAAAGAAAACACAGTGTTAATGAACTGCGCCCCCCCCCCCATGCCCATGCATTACAACCGGACATAAGTTTGAAAAGCCCTGGACCGCCACCTGCCAATCGCCTGTATTTGCGAAGTCGACAATCCAGCACCCACCGCACTGGTCGCCGCCCCAATGCGGAAAGAATGCGCCGCAAATTGTCGGGCATCCTCCACCATCTGCTGCAGCCCCAACCACAAGACCACTGTCACCTGGTAATGGGTGACCAAACGAGCATCGGCATGGACAAAAAACCCGCCCTCTGCCCAGGGACAACCCTCCAAATACAACCGAGTCACCGCCACCGGGCAGGTGAGCCCGCCTATAGCCCGCAACACCACCCACATACCCCTGCCTTGCGGGTCTGTCTTCGACTTCTGCAACAAAACCTTCAATTGATCCCCTTCCAGTCGAACATGATGTGTCTGTAGACTCTTACCCGCCCCCCCTTTTTAGAATCCACCACCAACTCACCGACCCGGAATGCACCAAAAAACGCCAGGCAGAATATTGCCCTGAAAAGCGTGGCCTCATATGCCGACGTAGCCACCACAGTCGTGCATCACAAATACCGGCCAGCAAGTCATGGGTAACGGGGCGACGCGTGTCAGGCAGAGGGGGGTCCATGCGTCTCCACCCTTGCATCAACTGCCGCATGAGAACCCCCCCCGAAGGGGACCATCCAACTGCCCTAGCGAAAAAAGAGAAGCCCGCAAGGTGCAGCCGAACAGCTGCCCGAGACAGACCCAGCCGCTTCGCACTAATAATATAGAGACCCAACAGGGCATCCGGCACAACCCCCCCCAACCACCCCAGCCCCTGTAAGAATGCAACCACTTGCCGACAGCCCCGGCAATAAGCATTCCACGTGGTGTCCGCGAGCGAACTCCGCAGTAGCTCCGTCATTGCTGCCGGCCACAAGTCCATAAGCTCCATGGGACCTCCGAGCCCACCGGATCCGCTTCTGGTGCCAGCTGGCGGAAACGCTGCAACTGTAAACAAGACAGAGCATCAGCAATGTCATTCCTATGACCCGGAATGTGCCGAGCTCTCAAGGTCACATTCAAACGCAAGCAGGATAAAACTACCTTCCGCATCAACACAGCAACGTCCACGCACCGCGGTGAATAATTATTGACTACGCTCACGACCGCTTCATTATCGCACCACCACACTACTTTTTTGTTACACAACCTATCAGGCCACAAATCCAACGTCACCAAAATAGGGAACAACTCCAAGAAGGTGATGTTCTTCAGAAGCCCCATCTCCCCCCAGGCCGCCGGCCATGGGCTTGCACACCAAGACCCGCCAAAGTAAATACCTAACCCTGCACCCCCGGCGGCATCAGTGTACAACTGCAAGTCCTCTCTCGAACACTCCTCACCGACGAGTATAGCCGTCCCATTAAAATCCTGCAAGAAAGCATCCCAAACGGACAAGTCCTCACGCATGCACCTGGTAATCCGAATACGATGATGAAGCTTAGAAACACCACCCGTGGCCATCGCTAACCGGCGCAGAAACACACGCCCCATCGGTATCACTCTACACGCAAAATTCAAGGACCCGAGTAGAGTCTGCATTTCTCGCAGAGTATACTTCGCCGAGACCACCGCATTCGCCACCAAAACCCTCAACTGTATCACCTTCACTAATGGTAAGCGCGCCACCATTGCAACGGAGTCCAACTTGATTCCCAAAAAAGTAATTGTAGTCGCTGGTCCCTCCATTTTCTGCTCCGCCAACGGAACCCCCAATTCGCCTGCCACCGCAACAAAACCCTCCAACAACTCACTACACTGAGAAGTGTGCGCCGCCCCACAAAGAAAAAATCGTCCAGATAATGGACCACATCAGCACAACCCACTTTTTGTTCCACGACCCATTGCAGAAAGGTGCTAAAAGTTTTGAAGTAAGCACACGACACTGCGCACCCCATGGGCATACATTTGTCAAAATAATACTCGCCAGAGACCTGGAAACAAAGCAAATGAAAGGAGGAGGGGTGCACCGGTAGCAATCGAAACGCAGACTCAATGTCCACCTTCGCCATCAGTGCCCCACACCCCGCCTTCCTCACTAACCGGACCGCCTTATCAAAAGAAGCATAACGTACCGAGCAGCACTCTCTCGGGATATGATCATTGACCGAGGTCCCTTCAGGGTAAGACAAATTATGAATTAACTGGAACTTACCCGGCTCTTTCTTCGGGACAACCCCTAATGGAGAAACCACAAATTCTTTAAACGGGGGATCCGCAAATGGGCCCGCTATCCGGCCCAAGCTCAATTCTCGATTTAACTTGTCCTGAACGACCGCTGCAAAGCGCCGCACGGAAGCAGCATTCCGAGCAGCCAAAGAAACCACCCCCCCCATAACCGGGATGACAAAACCGTTCGTAAACCCCCCAAGCAACACCCCTTTGTCCCGCACCCTAGGGTAATGTAGTAGCAAGTCTCGCAAGACCTCGATCCGAATTGGCGAGGGAGCTAACCCAAAATATGCACCATCACTTGGCCGATGGCAAGGGCCCTTTTTGGATACATTTTGTCGCAGCATGCCCTCCCCCGCAAACCGAACATGCATGCCGGAACTTGCAATCCGGGAACGGGCAAGAGGACTTGTTGAACCTCCAACACACGTCCGCCCCAGCTCCAATTCCCTGTTTGCCTGGGGCCCCCCCCACCCACACGAAAGGGCCGGTTCACCAGCGGAAGAGCCGCCCCCCAACTTTAACACCGCTCCCCCCAACTCCCGCCGCACTCGACCGTACTGACATTTGGGTGAGCCACAAATTGATATCCTGCGTGCCCCAGGACAGCAACTTGTTCTCTTCCATCTTATCTCTAAACTTCTCATCATAATTAAGCCATGACCAACCATCATGGACCTGAGAAGCCTCAAGAATCGAGTCCGCGTAGGACAACAGCATCCCATACTGCTCCGGATAGTGACGCCCCCAAACACTTGCGAGACGCAAGAAAGCCCTCACCCAATTGACCACCATCCTCGCCACCTTCCGAACCCTTCCGGCCTTTTCATCCTCCTTCCTCATCTTCTTACTTTCACCCGAACGCTTACGACCCTCCAAAAGCCGAAAAATATCAATATACCGCCTCTTCCTTATTCTCCTCCTCAACTTCCGCGGTACACCTTCCCACAATTCGGACAAAACTATAACCGCCGCCACACCTCCACCAGCTGATCCACCCTCCGCAGCCGTCTGACCCCCCGCCGAGGACCCTGTGGACGAACTGGAGGAAGTGGAAGAGGACGACCCGGATCCGCGTCGTCGCCGGCACGCATGCTTCCTCTTCTTGGAAGCCTTACCTATCCCTTCGGCACGCGCTCCGCCCTCAGCCCCACTGGCTAGCTCCAACCGCAACTCACCCGCTGCCGATTCCGCAGTCGAAGGCTGAGCCGCCCGCTGCTGGCCCACATAGCACTGGTCCGGTGGCTCTCTATCACTGCACTCCGCCAACCCAGCTCCAGATTCTCCACCGGCAACCGACGTCGCACCCGCTGCTGCCCGGTGCGGCAGCGGCCCACCACGCATAGCCCCAGGAGCCTCACCTGATGGAACCTGCGAAGACAAGAAGGGGAAAAAAGCAGGGGGAACAGCCGCAGGCCACGCTGTTTGCCAAGCCCCGGACCAATCAGCCCTTGAGGGGCCCTGCCCGCCCCCCAGCCAATGCTCCCAACCCAGGTGCCCCATTGACCCGACCCCCCCCCGCACTCCCCGAAAAACCAACACCCCCCCGTGCCCCTGTCTGACACCCAAAACCAGCCCACTCCGATCCTCCTCCAGCCTCATGGCCCATAGCACCCTCTCTAGGCTGCCTCCCAACACCCTGCCCACCTTCCAGCTCTGCCCCCACCGCACCCGTACTAGCACCCAGCACGGTAGCATCCCCAGTGCACTGACCCCCCCGTGACAAGGCAGTACCCCGAACCCTACGGCCCCTCCCCCTCCCAGAACCCCGAACAGGCAACAGTGACCCCCTGCCCCCCCTATTAGCAGGCCCAGCCAGGCCGGCAACCGCTACACCCAACATACCCCTCCCCGGACTCATCCGGCCTACCTGGCGCCCCCTAGCCCCCCTACTGCCCTGCCGACCCCCAGAACGCAGCCCGGAAGCCATCCCTCTCCTCCCCTGCCTCCCCCTGTTGTTCCTGCGCCGCCCCGCCATGATAAGCACCGCACACACCATCCCTAAGCCACCCAGGACAAAGCAGCTTAATGCACAGCGCTAAGATGCGATTTCGCTGCCTGGGGGGAGAGCCCGTCTACCCACTGTAGAGCCCCCTTGCCTGAGTGGCGCGTGCGCGCTGCTGAAACACCGCAACACCGGGCGCCCTCCGGAAGAATGCCCCGGAACTCGAGTCCTCTGCCAGGCAAGACGCTCCACAGAACCGGACTCCGCCGGGAGCACCGCGCCCGGATCCGGCAGACACTACAGACACTCCAAAGGAAGCCCTGAGCCGCGATCCTGGAGATGCTGACGGCTCCCTGCTCCTCCACCATGTGCCCAGCATGCGCCCACGCCACTGGAGCACATGGCCAGTCCCCTCACCCGATTGGCTGCTGGCTCGCTCCAGACGCCAGCAACCAATCGGTTTAAATGATGCCGGCCTCCTTGCCGCTTCCCCCACCCCCCTCTCCCGAATGCCCTCTCGAGGCCGGGACCCGCGCCGGGCTGGAACCGCCGGTTACCAGCGTCTGCCGGGACCCTGCCCGCGGCCTTCCTATACTCAGAGACTATTTACTCTATTTTATTTTCTGTGCTAAGCTATAGTCTGATTTGATTTATAGGAAAAGCTTTCTGGTGGTAATAAGACCTGACTGACTCAGCAAAAACACTGACTTGTTAAATACACAGATCTGTCAGCTTTAACCCAAAGAATGCCCCTTTCCCTCAAGATTTATCCAGAAGATAAATACTTACAAGTGCAGATCTTTTTCCATTTGTAGCAGTCCCTTTTGGTAATCCACCTAGCCTACTACCTCTCAAGTAACCTTGTTATGTTCTGATATAATGATGTTCCATGTAAATATGTTCTACTGGCAGATGTACTTATACACTGCAACAAGTTAAGCTGCAGTTTACTGCATTTGTATTCCATGTATAAGTTATGCTAGTTCTTCTGCAAGACGCCTTGGCTTTAAGATTAGGCAGTATAAAAAAACCACCTAAATAAATAAACCCTAATACCGGCCTTGGGAAGGACCCTGCTGTCTTGGTACACATTGCAATGACATAGGAAAATGTAGGAGGGAGGTTCTGGAAGCCAAATGTAGGCTTTTAGGTAGAAAGCTGACATACAGAACTTCCAGGGTAGCATTCTCAGAAATGTTTCCCATTGCAGGTGCAGGACCCAAGAGGCAGGCAGAACTCCAGAGCCTCAATGCATGGGTGAGATGGTGCAAGAAAGAGAGTTTTGGATTTGTTAGAAACTGGGCAACATTCTGAGTAAGGGTTATTTTATTAAAGAATGGGTTCTGCCTTAACCAGGGTGGAGCCAGGCTGCTGCCGATAACCTTTAAAAAGGAAATAGAGCAGCTTTTAAACTAGATAATGGGGGAAAGCAGACAGTCACCCAAGAATGATGTATCCTTGACGTATACTAGCAAAACAAGGAAGTCAGGGCATCCCGATAGAGAAGTTCCAATAAAGATAAAAGTAACCCAGGTGCCTTTAAGTAAAAATCAGACAGAGTTGAAAGTTTCCAAATTAACCCTGTCATCAAATAGCCAGACTGTTAATATTAGCAAAAAACAAAACTTAGAAATGTATTTATTTATTTTATTTAAACTTTTTTATATACCGTCTTTCTACAAAAACATGTAACAGTGTGAATACAGCTGTTGTACATAGAACATTATCAACAATCAACTTTTACGATTAACAGTTATGGTATAATGCCGGAAGGCAACTATATACAATGAAGGAGGGGGAGGGGGGAGGGAAGATGATTGGGGAGGGCCGAGGATCACATGGGGGGGGGGGGTGAAATGGTAAGAAGGGTAATATGACTAAGTTGTGGCTTTGAGTGGTAGAGTTAAAGTATTCCTGGAAGAGGAAGGTTTTGAGTTTTTTATGGAACTCTGTGTGATCAGAGCAGTTTCTTAGGTCCGGAGGGAGGGCGTTCCATTCTGTAGGGGCGAAGAGGGAGAAAGCATGATTGCAGGTGGATTGTTTGCACTTGAGCTTTTGGGTTGGGATGTGTAGCAAGTTTGCACAGTTGGTCCTACAAGATTTGGTGCTATTGGGCCTGGACAGCAGGGAGAGAAGGCAGGGAGATTCATTGAGTATGACTTTCATTGAGTGTGGATCAGTGTGAGAATTTTAAATTTTATTCTGGAATGCCTGTATGCAAATTCTGGAAGTCTAAAAAATAAGATGGGAGAGTTAGAATATATAGCAATGAATGAAAAGTTTATGGTTTATTTAAAATACGATATACTGCCTTTCAACTTACGTCAAAGCGGTGTGCAGTAAAAAAAAAATCTCAAAGTGTGAACAGAATGCAATAAAATTCATAGGATAGGACAGAACAGTGAGGGCAACAAGCAGGAGGGAAGAGAAGAGGGGCAGAGGGAGTGGGGCAAGCAGAACTCTGATAAGTGGAAGGTTAGATATAACTGGCATTTCAGAGACCTGGTGGAAGGAGGATAACCAATGAGATACTGTGTTACCAGGCTACAAACTATATCGCAATGATAGGGTAGATCACATTGGTGGAGGGTGGCTCTATATGTTAGAGGGCATCGAGTCAATCAGGATAAAGGTTTTTCAGGAAACAAAATACACTGTAGAATCTCTATGTATAGAAATTCCATGTAAAAAGGGGAAGGGAATGGCAGTGGGGGTGCACTACCATCCGCCTGGACAGAATGAACAAACAGATGATGACATGAAATTAGGGAAGCTAGCAAAGTTTACAACACAGTAATAATGGGAGATTTCAATTACCCCTGTATTGATTGGGTCAATGTCACATCAGGACATGCTAGGGAGAATATGTATATCTAGATGAAGTAAATAACTGCTTCATGGAGCTGCTGATTCAGGAACTGACATGTGGAGATACTATTTTAGACTTAGTCCTCAGTGGAATGCAGGATCTAGTGCGAGAAGAAACTGTTTTGGGGCTGCTTGGCAATAGCAATCATAACATCATCACATTTGATTTAATAAATGAAGGGAGGATAGCAAAGAAATTGATTGTGATGGCATTTAGCTTTCAAAAATGAGACTATAATAAAATGAGGAAATGGTGAAGAATAAATTAAAAGGAGCAACTACAAAGGCTAAGAGTTTACATCAGGGCTGGACGTTATTTACGAATACTATCTTAGAAGCCCAGACCAGATGTATTTCATGCTTTAAAAAAGGTGGAAGGAAGGCAAAACGACAGCCAGCATGACTTAAAGATGAGGTCAGAGATGCTGTTACAGCTAAGAGAGAATCTTTCAGAAAATGGAAAAAAGAGCCAAATGATGAAAACAGGAAACAAGATAAATACTGGCAAGTTCAATGCAAGGCGCTGATAAGGCAGGCAAAGAGAAAATCTGAAAAGAAGCTTGCCATGGAGGCAAAAATGCATAATAAAAACTTTTTCAAGTATATTCATAACAAAACACCTATGAGGGATCAGTTGGACCATTAGATGATGGAGGGGTAAAAGGTGCACTGAGAGAGGACAAGGCCATAGCGGAAAAACTGAAAGAATTTTTCTCTTCTTTTTTTACTGATGACGTGATAGGAAAATTATGAATTCCAGCTCAGAAGAACTAGCTCCTGCCAAAAACAAAATAAGTATATGTAGTAGGGGAAAATGCAAATGTTCTTACTGCACAATGGCTCACAAATATGAGGAGGAAAAAGACCTCACTGTCAAACGAAGCCACACAACAGCTAGCTTCACATTCAGTTCTAGGCCAGCAAATGGTCTTCAGATCATTGCTTCATTGGTTATAAAAAAAACCTCCTCCGATACATATTCATACATAAACATACATATTCATATAAATTCCTAAAGTGCAATGCAGTTAAAGACAAACTATACTTAGCTTGGCATGGAACTCAAAGCAACGTCTCCACTCCAACGCTAAGCTTTTCGCTTCCACTGCCTAAGGGAGTAGGATTGCACTGTTTGCCCACCAAACACAGCATCACTGCAAGAACAGAATTCATATCAAGCTATATCAAGCATTACCCCAATACACATTAGCATTTAAATCAAGTTTCCTAACTTTAACAGAAGAGAAAAAAAAAAGGAAGGGAGCCTATCAATCCTCAACCAATCTCATTGTAAAATCAGTCAACCATTCATCCCCACCAAATTCTTAGCGCCAAAGGATCCTATCATTACTGTCCTCTCCCACAAATTCCCAGCCTGGTTTTCAGCACCAACCCATTACAGCAGCTACTGAAACCTAGCAATAGCATGAAACATGACCTACACTAGAAACTAATTACACTTCAACATGACCAGAAAAAACCCTACAATATTGTCAGAAGTACTTACAATAGAGCTTTCCAATGTAACAGTCAACAGCAAAGCCACTGCATCAATCCGGCTTGAATCACCTAAAAAACACCGAGCTTGTGCCTTATAAACCCCTGCATTCACCAAGACATAAGCTAGAACTGAAAGGAAATCCCCATTAGACCAAACAAATCTGGGAGATCGCTACAGCATAAAGCAGTAACAAATGCTATCACTAGAGTCAAAAGCTTATAACCACACTGATAAAAGCCCAGTATCAAAGCAAAAAACAGCTATCAACTTCAATGCGTATTGGGATAATGCTTGATATATATTCTCTTATTTTTTTTAAATAGGCCTATATATACTGCTTTTCTACCAAGTCAAAGCAGTGTACATTCAGGTACTGCATATAAAATTTTCCCTTCTCCCTGAAAGGTTCACAATCAGTTTTTGTACTTGAGGCAATGGAGGGTTAAGTGGCTTGCCCAATGAGCATCTGTGAGACTGGAAACCCCAATCCTTTGAGGTCTCTAGCAGGATTTGAACCCCTGGCCCTCTGGCCTGAGGCAACTTGCCCCAACCACTAGGCCACTCTTCCCTCAGGCTCTTCTTGCAGTAATGCTGTATTTGGCAGACAAACATTGCAGTCCTACTCTGAGGCAGCGGAAGCGAAACACTTAGCACTGGAGTGGAGATGTTGCTTTGAGTTCCATGCCAAGCTAAGTATAGTTTGTTTGCCTTTAACTGCATTCCACTCTATGAATTTATATGGATATATACTCATATATCTGAGGAGGATTTTTTATGACTGATGATGCAGGATTTGAAGGACATTTGCTGGCCTAGAACTGAGTGTGAAGCTGGCTGTTGTGTGGCTTCTTTTGACACTGAGGTCTTTTTTCTCCTCATATCTGTGTGCCATTGTGTAGTAAGAATGTTTGCATTTTCCCCTACTACATACACTTATTTTGATTTTGGCGAGAGCTAGTTCTTTTGAGCTAGACTGTGTTTTACTAGTCTCCTTGAGGCTTGATTTTTTGAGTGAAAACTTACCCATGCCAGAAATGATAATTAAAGGTGATATATCAAAGGAATTGAAACAAATCTTGATAAAATAGGAAGATATAATTGATAAACTAAAGAGCAACAAATCACCTTGATTGGATGGCATACTTCCCAGGTTGCTGAAAGACCTTAAACATTAGATTGCAGACATGCTATTAGTAATATGTGAACTATCATTAAAACCATCTGTAGTACCTGAAGATTGGAGAGTAGCCAATATAACGCCAATTTTTAAAAAGGGTTCCAGGGGTGATCCGGGAAACTACAGATCAGTGAGCTTGACATCAGTACCAGGCAAAATGGTAGAAACCATTATAAAAAACAAAATTACTGAACATGTAGATAGTCATGGTTTAATGGCAGAAAGCCAACATGGATTTAGCCAAGGAAAGCCTTGTCTCACCAATCTCTTATAGTTTTTTGAAGGTGTGAATAAACAGGTAGATAAAGGTGAGCCCGTTGATATAGTGTATCTCGATTTCAGAAAGCCTTTGACAAAGTCTCTCATGAGAGACTCTTGGTGAAATTAAAAAGTCATGGGATAGGAGACAATGTACTTTTGTGGATTGGGAACTGGTTGAAAGATAGAAAACAGACAGTAGAGCTAAATGGCCAATTTTCGCAATGGAGAAAGGTGAATAGTAGAGTATCCCAGGGATCTGTGCTGGGCCCACTGCTTTTTAACATATTTATAAATGACCTGCAAATGGGAATAATGAGAGAGGTGATCAAATTTGCAGATGATACCAAATTAGTCAAAGTTGTTAAAACACAAGAGGATTGTAAACAATTACAAGAAGACCTTGATGAAATGGGAGCTGGGCATTCAAATGGAAGATGACATTTAATGTGGACAAGTACAAAGCTATGCACTTAAGGAAGAACAATACAAACTACGGTTACACGATGCAAGGTTCCACATTAGGAACCACCACCCAGAAAAAGGATTGCGGTGTCATCATGGATAATACGTTGAAACTCTCCGCCCAGGGTGCAGCGGCAGCCAGAAAAGCAAATAGAATGCTAGGAATCATAAAGAAAGGAATGTAGAATAAAATGAACAATATTATAAATCCTCTATATCGCTCCATGGTTCGACCACACCTTGAATATTGTGCGCAATTCTGGTCATCGTATCTTAAAAAGGATATAGCAGGATTAGAAAAGGTATAGAGAAGAGTGACAAAAATGGTAAAGTGGATGGAAGGCTATTCCTATGAGGAGAGGTTTAAAAGGTTAGGGCTCTTCAAGTTGGAAAAGAGATGGCTGAGGGGAGATATGATAGAGGTCTCTAAAATAATGAATGGAGTGGAATGGGTAAATGTAGATCGATTGTTTACCCCTTCAAAAAGTGGAAAGAATAGGGGACACACAATAAGGCTACAATGTAGCATATTTAAGACTACTCAGAGAAAATATTTTTTTAACTCAATCAAACTGTGGATTTTTTTTTTTTTACCAGAAGATGTAGTAAAAGCCATTAGTGTAGTTGGATTTAAAAGAGGGTTGGAGAGGTTTCTGAGGAGAAGTCCATAAACCATTATTAAAGAGGACTGGGGAAATCCACTGCTTATCCATTGGATAAACAGCATGGAATCTGTGTATCTTTTGGAAACCTGCTAGATACTTGAGATCTGGATTGGCCATTGTTGGAAACAGGATACTGGGCTGGATGTACTCTTGGTCTGACCCAGTATGGCATAGCTTATGTTCGTCATATACTAAAATATGTTTGGAGGCAACCAGACAAATCACTTCTGCAGTAGTAGCTCCCCGACTATGGAAAGATCCACCATTAGATCTACAGTCAGAATCTTCCTATAAAATCTTCAAGATCATTCTGAAAACTCATTGTTCCAAACAGGCCTTTATGTTGTGATTATTTGATTTTCCACACAGAAGGTCTTTGTTGGTAGAATCTTAGAAACCTTTAGGCAATGGACTGTGGAGCAATTCATTGAACTACAGTTGCCCTTATGATGACTTTGCCAGTGACATGATGCTGACATGATGTGTGGTATATAAAGAATGAATGAAATGAAGATGAATGATGGTCAAGAGAATGGGGAGGAGTCTCAAGTATCCGGTAAAGAATGGACCTGTGTTATCCTTGGTTTTGTTATGCTATGATGTGCTAATTATGTATGTTTGCTTGTCTACTGGATCATAATTTATTATATCTGCTGTTGTATGTCTTATATTTTAATTAAGAAATGCATTTTAGCGTAACATTTAAACCACTCAGACAATCTGAATTGATGAGCGATACATCACCTACTAATTTGCCTGATACTGGAAGCTACTTTGTACATAGCTAAATGGTTTCGCTGTTTGTAATAATGTTCTCTGTAACTGGTTTTGTTTATTGTAAACTGCCCCTGATCTCTGGAAGGGGTGGTACAGAAAAATGGCTTAAATAAAAATATAAATAAATAAATCAAATAAACTAGACACCCTATTCTTGATAGTTCTGAATCTATCTCCTTGTAGCTTCATATCATGTCCTCTAGTTATACAGTTTATTTTCCTTTGGAAAGAGTTAGATCTTGGTGCATTAATACCTTTTAAGTATTTAAACATCTATATCATATTTCCCTGGTCTCTCCTAATCACAATCCAGCTATCAGCACAAGTCCCAAAAAATAATGGGAGCACAACCCCGCATATATCACGCTTCAAACACTTTGACAAAGACACATTCCTCGACAAAGTACTACCCAAACTAGATACAACCACACCAGACATCAACTCAACCATATCTAATTGGAACCTAACCATTCAAAAAGCAGCTGTCCACACAAAAGTCTTACACAAGCAAACAAAAAAGACAGAAAAATGGTTCACGAAAGAGCTGAGAAAACTAAAAAAACAACTGAGGAGACAAGAAAAGAGATGGAGAAAACTAAAATCTGATGAAAACAAATCCCAATACATGGTCCTACTTATAGAATACAAAAACGCAATTAACAAATCAAAAAGAGACTACCACTCTAAAGTAATAAACTCATCCATCAACCGCCCTAGGGAGTTATTCGCGATAGTAAAAACATTAACCAAAGCTAATAACAGCGAACCTAAACAAGCAATTAATATACAAACACTAGCAAATCATTTTGCAGAAAAACTAAAAAACAAGCCCACTACCCCAACTTCTTTATTATCAAACACGAAAACCACGCATGAATGGACAAGTTTCCAGTTGATAGAACAAAAACAACTCCTCAAAATCATAACAATGATAAACACCACCACCTCCCCACTTGACCCATGCCCCGTTTCATGGATTAAGTGTGCGAAAGAGGAACTGGCGGTAAATCTACAACACATAGTTAACCAATCTCTATCACAGGGCATCATGCCTGATGCCCTAAAACTCACAACACTCCGACCAATAATAAAGAATAATAAGCTAGACTCAAAAGATCCAAACTCATACAGACCTATAGCCAGCATTCCGTTCATAGCCAAAATTATAGAGAAAACAATTCAAATTCAGTTACAGGAACACATTGATGAATACAAACCCCTTGACTCACACCAATTTGGTTTCCGCCCATCCCATGGAGTAGAAACCCTCCTAATCACCCTTATGGACTTCCTCATCAAGGGCACAGATGACAAACAACAAGGCTACCTACTCCTATTTATAGATATCTCAGCCGCATTCGATAACATTAATCATCTAACACTGATCAACAGATTAGAAAATCTAGGAATAGGCGGGACCGTCCTTAACTGGTTCAAATCCTACATTTCACACCGATTAATACGCGTCCAAATTGACCAACAAGCATCAGAAACATTCCCCCAAGGACAGGGAATACCCAAAGGATCAGCCCTATCAGCCCTCCTATTTAACCTGTACCTGCAACCGATAACAAACATATTTAAAAAACACAAGATTAACCACTTTATATATGCCGATGACATCATGATAGCTACCCCCATAACCATTAAAAACCCTACATATGACTCGCTATCCAAATGCATGGCTGAAACCACCTCCTGGATGGAAACTAACCACCTCAGCATAAACTTCAAAAAAACTGAGGCAATGTTTGTGACAAGATCATCTATGACTGAGAACACCTACCCGGAAATAATCACTATCAACAAAACCTCCATACCTGTCAGAAAACAGGTAAAATACTTAGGAGTAATAATAGACCACACTCTCACCATGTTACCACACATAAAACAAACAGTAAAAACCATTTTCTATAAACTCAAAACAATTCAACACCTAAGGCCACTCCTAGAAACACCAGACTTTAGATCCGTAGTAGGTACACTGATCACCCCTCACTTTGACTATTGCAATAGTCTCCTAATAGGCCTCCCGCAAAAAAGCACCTACCTTCTGCAAAGAGCACAAAACATCTGTGCAAAAGTGATTGCTAAAGCTCCCCTAACAGATCACGTAACCCCTATACTGCTAGACCTCCACTGGCTCCCTATAAACAGTCGAATTAAATATAAAATCATCCTAACAACCTATAAACTCATAAACGACATAACCCCCTCACACTTATCCACATTACTGCAATCTCCAACTTCGACAAGGACCCTCAGACAAAACGCGGCCCACTCGCTCATCATACCTAAAACCATCCGCAAAACTAAGAACACCACTAGCTCCAGAGCATTCTCATTCACTGCTCCTACACTCTGGAACGACCTCCCTATTGAACTTCGCACCATAAGAGACCTCTTCCAATTCAGAAAAGAATTAAAGACCTACCTGTTCACTGAACACTTCGAAGTCCCCTACTACCCCAAAGCTAGCTCCACAACAAACCTGGTCACACATGCACAAACTCCCTTAACCCAAACAATATAAACACAAGCCTACCCCCCCCCACTCACACGCCTCAAAGACGACAAAAAAAAAGGAACTAAATTCCAACACCTACACCAATATCTGCCCCACACAACACACACACCACACACTGTAAATATACATTTGTAAAAAGTTTGATGTGTTTGCTTTAATACCTACAAAGTTCTTGCTTTAATACTTAAAAGATGTCTCTGCTTATTGTTTTTCTTTAATATATTTACTGTTCAATGTAAATAGTTGATTTCTATTGTTCTATGTACAATGTTCAATGTAAATAGTTGATTTCTATTGTTCTATGTAAAATGTATACAAACTGTGTACAAGACTGTTAACCTGTTATATGTAAACCGCCCTTGATCTCTGGAAGGGGCGGTATAAAAGAAATAGTTAAATAAATAAAATAAATAAATAAATATACAATTTTTGGTCCTCAAGTCTAACCTCATATGTCTTCTAATGCAGAGGCTGCACTGTTTTGGTTGTTTTCTTTTTCTGGATCTCTGATCTCTTTATAGCCTTGCTGAGATATGACTTCCAAAACTGAACACAGTACTCCAAGCAAGGCTTCACCAATGGCCTACTGTATATAGAAAGAATTATCAGCTCCTCCTTCAAGCCGGTTATATCTCCCTCTCTGTGTAACCCAGAATCCTTCTGGCAGCCTTACTTGGCAGCTTGACTCCTAGTGGTAGTGCCATGAACTACCATTAGGGGTTGAAGGCTGCCATTTTAAACCATGCACCAACAGGGCAGAAGCAACTGGGAGACGATATTAGGTATTGGGAGAATTGGGGGGCTAGGGGGTCTTGTTGGCTGTGGTGTTGGGAGCCCTGGCCCCGGGAGCTTCAGGGGAGGAACGATAACCCTAGCTCAGAGCTGGCATTATCGTTACATGAGTAATACAGCTTGCAAGGTCAAACGTAAGCTGCATTATTTGTTTTGCATGATAATGAACTGCTATACATGCATTTGCGTGCTTTGCATCTCATTATTATTTAAATTGCTTTGTACTAGAAAATATGTGTTAAAGGCAAATAATACACAAGTTTAACATTTAACACACGTTATTTACAAAAAAATGTACATTATTCTAATGAAGCACATTAATAGCCTCTAAAGAATGCACTCTAATGAATACATATCCCTAGGCAGCTGCTACCTGATATTTCATGATTCCGTGAGCTTTGGACAATTCCATGACAAAGGTCAGGTTTTGTAGTCCTTGCTGTGGCATTGCATGACATTGGGGACCCATCCTTTAAGTATGGTGTAGGTGAAAATGATTTAAAAGGCACCAAATAGACCAGAATTATTATTACTATCATCATGAAATGCAATCACTTGTATCTTCTAGTGTTCAGAGAATTTGCCATTGTGTTTAATGCACAATTCAATACAAATGTAGTGTGCAATTCTAATGCATTCCATGTTGAATGTCCCTTCAATATCTCCTTCAATGTAGGGCAAAGTTATTTGTGAGTTACTCAGCATGTGAAAATATTTGCTCAAAATGAGCAAGAGACAAAATACCTACAGTGATTCTAAAAATTTCATATCCCCAAACATCTTTATGGCAGATGGCCAGTAATCATCTACTGTTTTTCCACTCGGGGTCCACCTTCTTTTCAGGTTTAATGCCCTTGAAACAGAAAACATCATTATGGAAATTGGTTACCAACTGCTCTACATCAGTGTTCAGAAAATTAAAATTCCCACATCGTTATGTACAAAAACAGAATTCTAATGACAAGGACCTTCTACCTCATTAGATGAATTATAAAACTTACAGCTCTATTCTAAACTTACAGATTTTGCACTATGACTCTGCTACCAGACTAGCTCAAATACCATTCTCCCCAGCAACAATAGAGTATGGATTTCGAGGTAAGCCCAACTAAACCTAATAGGAAAGACCATTAGCATTTAGAATGTATTACTGAATATTCACAGCAGCAGAGGAAACTCACCAAGCATTATCTAAAATATCCAGTTTCTTTATAAAAACTGGCTTAAAAAAAACCATGAAAAACAAAAATGCACCTGTTGATATCCTGCAGGATGTGAGGAACCCCTTAGCTAATAAAGGAATTGAATGTAAAGGCTTAATGTGCTGCCTCTCACTGTCCTACCTATTAATGGTTTTCTAGCTATTATAACACGATTATCATTCAACCTCCCTGCATGTGAGTCACAAATGCTTTCCATTTCAGCTCTGAAGACATTTGGTAAATGCATTTTTAAACACAAAAGGGACACACTGCAGACTTACTTCTGCAAACTCCAATGTGACTATGATGTGCTTTGCTGTTTTACAGCAAAACATGGTATAAACAAGGCAAAACACAGATTAAATCCAGATGCTTTCCACTGAGCGTGAAGGTCGCATATTCTGAGAGTGATGTGAAAGGATAGGATAGATTGAAGACCATGCGTTAGTGTTAGCTCAGTATCTTTTTGTGATTTTGTAGACTTGTATCATAAATTTAGCACTGTAAAGGAACATGTACAAAAATGTGGAAGGTCCCTGTACCTAGGAAGCATTAACGAACACCAAGAACTTTGGCCTTAGAAATACTGTACCTTCATAATGTAGGTGGCAAGCAAAGTGAATTGGGCTGGATTTTGCATGGTTTTCAGATGTATGTTATCCCCCGTTTTAAGGGTATCTAGTGCCTCAATGGCAAAATTGAGGGCAGGCAGGACCACACTTCAGCGTACGCTCCTACAGGAAACAAAATGAATAATAATGCTTCCTCTCGTAAAATCCAACCAATAAAGAAAACTGAAGGGTGCAGGATGCTTTAAAATCTACATCTGTAAGACCCGCATGGGACTGATTGTAGGCATATATCTCAGTCCATATGTCAGACAATATTCCTGTCTTTCTCAAGCCTGCAGTTGACAACTAATCAAGTTGGAAGGTGCAATAATTCAGTCTTTTGAACATAAAACTAACCCCGCCAAATGATTTAATCATTCAGAAAAGTAGATGAAGACAAAAACCTTGTCAATGAAAATAGCTCAGAATTATCACAGCCTTCCTCTCAACAAACTGTTCTTTAAACAAAATTAAAGAATGGAGAAAGTAAAATTCAGTACCTGATTCATTACCGTTACTGAGACCAAAAGCTAATTATAAAGTACTGAAAAATGTGTAAAAGTTACTTAAAAGTCATGGGATCTAGCACCAAGTTGCCATTTAAATTATATTTTTTTTACATACGGATATGAATGCTTTCTACATCAAGGAAAACTCCGGAAAGCAGTGATCTTTATCAATTAATGTCAATCTATTCAATATTTATCTTGATGTTTTCTGCATCCAAAATTAAAATGTTGTTTTCTCGGGCTCCATTTTATTACCCTGATAAAATATTTTGACATTTATCACTGTCTTGCAATCAAGTAGACAGATTGTTATGGTAAACAGGAAAACCCTGAATGGTACACATTGAACCATATTAAAGAGGTTCATCATTTCATAAGTATTTATTATGCTGAAATGAAAGCCTCTCCTCGTTAAAAGAGGAGTTTGTTATTGCTTTTCTGGTAGTGCTAGCAAAAAATAAAAATAGTAGATAATTTAGTTTATGATTAAAACCCAAATCATTAGGATTCCCATTTTACTTTCATGTTTCCTTCCTGAGGTAATAGCTGTATTTAACATTTTCTGAAAGCTCTATTACTTGGTCACTCTCTCCATCATGGATCTAAGTAAATCAAGGGTGCTTCTGTGCTGACCTGAGTAATAGCTAAACTCTTGCAGGCATCACATTGATGGGACATGGGTCTGTTGCCAGGCCAACTAGTATATCAGGCAGTCTGGAGAGGAAGGTGGGGGGGGGGGGAGAGGGGGATGTGGCCTTTTCTAAAATTTCAGCCAGCCTTTGGGGTGGGGAGGGAATCTCTCATTTAAAGTTGCAACCATTTTGATGATAGGAAGGCTAGGCTATCCCTATGATTTATTTTATTTTATTTTTTTAACACTTCTTTATCATTTTGGTCAAAGTGGTTTACATTGTAACTTAAACTTGGTAAAGTACATTAAACAGGGACATTGATAACTTGGAATTTTCTGAGGCAATGGAGAGTTAAGTGACTTGCCCAAGGCCACAAGGAGCGCTAGTGGGAATCAAACGCTGGTCTCTTGGTTCTGCAGTCAGTGATCTAACCACTAGGCCACTCCATGACTATGATGACAAAGCCATACAAGAGCTCAAAAGTGTTCCTGTAGCTTCATGAGATGCATAGGTGGAGAGTCACCCATCTCACCCAGTCCTTCTGATGACTAGGATGACATCCGAATTCATGAGATTAAAACTTATACTCCTAAATTTAGGCCAGCCATTCATTTACCTAGATTGTTTAGTCTAATTTAGGTGCCCACTGCCGAAAATCAGTGCTGAGTACCTAACATTTTCCTCATCCTAAATCCATCCCTGTTGCCATCCACTTTTTAAGCTCCTAAATTTAAGAGTTTAGTGAATTAAAAAAAAAACTTTAGGCACCCAACCTCAGTAATTTTCAACGAGGCTAATTTAGTAGCTCTCAAAAATCCTTTAGAAATATTGAGCTCTGAATATGTGCTTTTTGCCCTGCCCCTTTCCTTTCTCTGCCAGATCTCTACCCTTTCATAGTCAAACCTCTCATGATGGAGTCTGTTTTCTGCTATACAATCTGCAGCCACACATACAGACTCAGGACTTTTTGTTACTGATCACAGATTGAATCCGGATGCCCATTTCCTCTCTACCTAATCCTGAGCCCTGACCCAATTGAATCTAATTTTATTTCTTAATATACCATCATTCAAATAAAACATCACAGTGGTTTACAATACAACAATAAATATGTCAAAAAACCATCAATTCTAATACATAAAATCAATCCCAATATTATTCTCAAACAATAAACAACCTCCCCCCCACACAATTTCTAAAGCATATAAAATCATCTAAAACAATAAAATAAAAAGTCAAACTTATCGAAAGTCCAAAGAAAATAACCAAGGGCCTAATATTCAGCAGCACTGAATAAATTCTGACCATAGTATTCATTGACATTATTCGGATACTGCCTGGGCGACTTGTAGGAGGAAACAGTTATTCAGATAGCAGTGATTTTCAGTGCCACTATCTGGATAACTATCTGTATAACTTAGGACAGCAAAAAAGTCATCATAAGTATTATGCAAATAGGCTGTCCACATAGTAGCTGCATATTGCTGAATATATCCTGCAGTGACTATCTGAATATTCAACACTAGTCTGTATCCAGGCATCAGTTCAAATATCAGGATTTGATTCAACCATGGTAGCCAACATTTAAAGAACTGCCAACACTACGGGGGGGGGGGGGGGGGGGGGGCAAGACTTGAGTCTTTTCTTAAATTTCAAATAGGAAGGTCTTAGTTGAAGATCAATAAGTAGAGAGTTCCAAAGGAAAGATCTTCAAATTTATATGTATATCTTCCATGTAAATTGTAGCCATGGAAAGTAAAGGCAGAAGATTCTTCTGTGAAGAGCAAAGACTTTATATCGAATGATAATGATGAAGCAAGCTAATCAGCCAACTACTAGGGTATTTTTTTCAAAAATAGGCAGCACTGAATAAGAATCAAGATCTTAAAGGCCACTCTCCATGTCATAGGCAGCCAGTGCAGCCTACTCATGGGAGTTAATGATCCCACCTCCGAGATCTGGAAACCAACCTAACTGCTGTATTTTGAAGCACCTTTAAATGAGTCAATGCATCATGAAGTAAACCCAAGATACAGTGTGCTACAATAATCAAGACGAGGTTGCAATAAGATGAAGCTAAAGGAGATAAGGTCTTTCTCCACGAGGAAGGATCTCAGATGAGGAATAAAATGTAAAAGTAAAGGGAGGTGTTTACCAAGAAGACAGCTGTTATTTGACAAATCTGCATCTAGGACAAATCTGCATTTAGGAGTATGTTTACTTATTTATTTATTTATTTAACATTTCTTATATACCGCGCTATTTGTCATCAGTGCGGTTCACATTGCAACAATAAACACATTGGTCAGCTAATTTGACCTTCGTTTACAGATAACAGGGAAAATAACATGGAGTTAAACAGGGGAAATTATATACAAACTTGGTAACTAACTGTTAGTACGTATGATAGTTTTCTGCAGTCATATAGGATAGGTATGGGGTTGTGAGGGAAAGGGGCGGATAGGGGGAGGGATATCCGGAGGCTTAAAATGTGTAGTGAAAAGGTGGTGTTTGAGGGCCTTTCTAAACTGTCTCAGGTCCCTAATTGCTCTAATGCTGGGAGGGAGTTTGTTCCAGCATCTGGGGGCGAAGTTAACGAAAGCTCTGTTGATGGTTGACTGGTTTGTCTTTATGGAATCACTTGGTATGATTAGCATGTCTAAGGAATGAGATCTTCTGGACCGGTTGTTCTCGGTATGTGTGATCAGATCCTAGATGGCTGCAGGAGATAAGTTGTTGAAGGCCTTGAAGGTAATAAGGAGGGCCTTATATATGATTCTACAGCTTATTGGAAGCCAATGAAGCTCTTTTAGAATGGGGGAGATGTGGTTGATCTTTGAGGCACCGCAGAGGACTCGGGCTGCTGCATTCATGGCTAACTGTAGGGGGTTGATGGCGGTCTTTGGAAGGCCATGTAGTATTATGTTAGCATAGTCGAAGTGCGGTGTGACTAGCGCTTGGAAGATAGTGCGGAAGTCATCAGGTTCCAACATAGGTCTCAGGTGCCGCAGGGTTTTAATCTTGAAGTAGATTGTTTTGACAGTGTGTCTTATATGCTCCTTGAAGTCCAAATGTTGATCCAATATCACTCCCAGATAGCGAATGTTGGATTTGACCAGGAGCTCGGCATCTCTGACTTTTAGAGTAGGTAGAGGAGAGAAGCATTTATTTCTTGTGATTACTAGGACTTCCGTCTTTTTGAAGTTGATACGGAGGTTTTGAGAAAGTAGCCAATCCGTTATTGCATTAAAACAGTTGATTAACACTGTGTAGTCTGGGCATGCAACAGTTATGGGTGAGAATAGCAGAACATCGTCTGCATACATGAGGCAGGATATGCCGAAGGAGCGTGTGATGTCGCAAATTGGCTGAATATAGATATTGAACAGCAGCGCAGAAAGGGAGGAGCCTTGGGGCACACCTTGAGTCTGCTGGAAGGGATCAGATCTGGTGTTACCAATGCGTACTTGTTGCTGTCTGCCTTCCAGGTAGGATTTGCACCAGTCCCATGCTCGGTCATGGATTCCTTTCTCGTGAAGACGCTTCAGGAGCTGGGTGTGATCTACGGAGTCAAACGCAGCCGATATATCCAGAAAGATTAAAGCGAAGCCCTTTTTGATATTGTCAATGCCGTTGATAAGTGTGTTAATTAGAGTTGTTAGTAGAGTTTCCACACCATGGGCCTCCCTGAATCCATGTTGACAGGGATCTAATGGGGAAGAGGAGTCTATATGCTGTTGACTCTGTCTCTGGGTTAGCTTCTCAAGGATTTTAGCTAGATATGGGATACTAGATATTGGTCGGTAAGAGTCCTCTCTCATTGGGTCCAGCTGGTTGTTTTTTTAGCAGTGGACGGATGGAAGTTTGTTTGAGAGCATCTGGGAAGACACCAGATTTGAATGACATCTTCGTGATGTTGGCTATGAATGGGCTGAGTTCTGTGCGCATAGTCCTAATCCAGTGCGCTGGGCATGGGTCAGTTGGGGCCATTGTTGTTTTGATGGAGGCGATTATTTCATCTACGGTCTTTACAGAGGGTGGGGCAAGTTTGGTAATTGGGAACTGCGGTTGAGGAGACTGGGAGGGTTCATGTGGTGTTGCAGTAGTTATTTTTATTGCCTTTGCTTGTATATAGTTTGCATAAGCCTGGGGTTGAATAATTTCTTGTTGAGGTGGGGGCGGCTGCTTGGTATAGGATTTTACTAAGTCGAATAGTTCCCTTG
Organism: Ichthyophis bannanicus; assembly: GCA_033557465.1. Classification (NCBI taxonomy): domain Eukaryota; kingdom Metazoa; phylum Chordata; class Amphibia; order Gymnophiona; family Ichthyophiidae; genus Ichthyophis; species Ichthyophis bannanicus. The sequence goes on from CM066037.1 coordinate 487,436,692, forward strand.
GTTTATTCAATGAGCGGCTGAGGATCTCAGCGTGGAATTCCTTCCTCTTGGCCCAAGTCGATTCACGATGTCGTTTAAGATGTTCCAAGTAGGTGTCTTGGTCGGATGAAGTACGTGTAGTTCTCCATTTTCTCTCTAGTTTTCTGAGGTGGATAAGTGAGGTATGCAGTTCAGGGGAGAACCATGGAGCAGACTATTTTTTAGCAGTTATTGTTCAGGTGTCAACTTTTTGACAGTGACCGGGTGCTCTGTGTATGAGGCGAGGGTTTCATTCCAGTTGCTTACCGTTTCATTGAGGTTGACTGTTGGTTGGGTGAGTTTAGGGAGTGCATGCATTATAAACTTCTCTCTGTCAAGTTGCTTGAATCTGGTAGGTCTTGAACATTTGGTTGTATTTGGGCAGGTGTCTGAAGTTTGAGAAGCTGGAATCTGAAAAGTTATCAGATTATGGTCTGACCAGGGGACAGGGGTGATAGAGAGCTCAATTTGGTTCAGGTTAATTGCATCTGGTTGAGGGATGAAGACTAAGTCCAAGAGGTTCCCATGTTGATGTGTAGGGTCCATCACGACTTGCTTGTATTTAAGGTCAGACATTGCTTCCAAGAAGGTAGTGGCTATGGTAGATTGAGTGGAGGCCAGATTAAAGTCTCCCAACAACCAGTTTGGTTTGGAGGGGTCTATAGGATTACAGGCGAGGTCTATGATGTCTGAGAGCTCATCTGACTGAGCACTGGGGCCCTATAGATGAGGTTAATAGAATTGAGTTTATTGGTAATAGTTAGCGTATTCAGGTACTGTGTACTTTTGGTTAAGTCTACCTGATATTGCAGCGATGTTTTTGCAAGTATTAGGACTCCACCACCCCTTTTGTGTTCTCTATTACAGGTATAGATTGAGAAGTTAGGTGGAGTAAGGTGGTTTAAAATAAAATTGTCTGTGTCAGAGAGCCAGGTTTCAGTGACAAATAGTATATCCAGATTGTGTTTGTCTAGTAGATCTGTGATCACAGGCCATTTATTGCGGGCCGAGCGTGCATTGACGAGAGCGCACCAAAGGTCCCGCTGCGCTTTCTTGTCATTTGTGGTGGTAGTGAGTTCAAGGGTTACGTAAAGTAGGTGCGACTGTCTGCTATTGTATGGGTTTGGGGGTGGCTGATGTTGGTTATTGGAGTATTTCCTACTTGCATTTTGGATTGGCTGGATAGGGCTGTAGTGATTTGCGAATGCAACAGAGTCATGGAAAGTACTGGCTATAGTATAAATCAGTGCAAGAGTGATTAATGAGTAGGCCATTTATATTGGTTTAATGGGGTTTCCTTTAGATGGTCGGTGATGATTTGTGTTAGGGAGAACGTTTCTGATAGAAAATAGGGTGAGGGTACACAGGATAATCATAGACCAATAAGTTACAGGTTGCAGAGGTGCAATTCAGCAAGTGGTACAGACTAGATCGTGATTTAAAGTCCGGAAACAGACGGGCTAATTTACTAACAGTATTAGGTTTAGCGTGTAGTATCTTCTTGTGGATTGGTGGAAGATGGAAAGACTTACAGTTCTGGTGAGGCGAGAAAGGCAGGGGTAGATGATTCAGTTAGACAGCAGGGGCCGCCGACGTTTATTCACAGCCCTTTTCTCCAGTCCGTACCTATTATGACCCGAGGTGCAGATTAGGTGTTATTTCTGCCGGTTCTGGGTGTGGAGTAGACTACTCTGTTACGTTGATCTGTTGTGAGGCAGTATATCGAGCAGGAGAGTGTTCTGCTGAATCACAGGTCTGACGTACTGGTTATGGCTCCTGAGGTAGTCGGTGTTGTTGGTGGCTTTAGGTAGACGATCCTGTAGATAGGGAGGGCGATCTCAGACTTTATGCTGAGTGTTGTGCAGAGGTCGTTTTATTGGGCCGCTGCCTAAGGGCCATGCCAAAGGGCCCTCTGGCGAGGCCCTCAGGCGTGGGCCCGCCTGGCACGGGCAAGCCTGATGGCGCTTGGCTTTTAAAACCCGGTGCATGCCCCGATTGGGCAGAAGTGGATGTTGCTCGTCCCACTGCTGGAGGCTCGATCCCCGATGGGGAGAGCTAAGGATGGTGGCGGGAGAGTCCTTTGTTGCAGGCACGCCTGATGGCGCTTGGCTTTTAAAACCCAGTGCGTGCCCCGATTGGGCAGAAGTGGATGCTGCTCGTCCCGCTGCTGGAGGCTCGATCCCTGATGGGGAGAGCTAAGGATGGTGGCGGGAGAGTCCTTTGTTGCAGGCATGCCTGATGGCGCTTGGCTTTTAAAACCCGGTGCGTGCCCCGATTGGGCAGAAGTGGATGCTGCTTGTCCCGCTGCTGGAGGCTCGATCCCCGACGGGGAGAGCTAAGGATGGTGGCGAGAGAGTCCTTTGTTTACTAAAGCACGATTGGCTTTTGCAGCTAATGCAGGGCGATAGCTGCAAAAAGCCAGCGTTAGCTGCAAAAGTCCCATGGTATGTGAAGATACCGTGGAGAAAACACTGGGATCGCAAGAGGCTGGCTTTGCAGATTCAGCTAATACCACCCATAGAAGTAGCAATGGCTGAATCCGCGAAGCCAGCAGACAGTGCAGCTACCGTGTGATGCGAACATCCATGGTAGCTGCTCTAAACTGGAACACCCACTCTCTACTCACATCCTGCCCATTTGAGCAACCACAGTGGGAAATGCAGCCACCACGGAAAAAAGGTCCATAGGAACTGCATTTCTCCCATGCTAGTTGTCCTTTGTGGTGCGACAACCACTTTTTAGCACCGCAAAGACAGCTAAGGCGCTTTCGTAAACATACCCCCTAGTGTGGATACCACTTCCTTAATAAGGAATTGTATTTCCAGACATCATTGGCAGACCAGTAAGTGGATGTCTCTTCCTAATAAGGCAAATAGCTTCCAATTTTTCTGAATTCAGTTTTAACTTATGCTAACCAAGCCAGCCTGCAAGTCTTTCAAAACACTGATTAAAGTCACAAATCCTAGACTCAGATTCCTTATCAACATACAACACAATCTTTCACCTGTGTTAGCAAAATGATCAGCTGAAACCACACTATGAATAGGAAAAGCAAACTGAGCTAAACACACTTGTAAGAAAACAGGTGCTAACGCTAAGCCTTGAATCTCCCCTATGGTTCAAAAATTCAAATCAGAAGCCGTTGAGTTCCATACACCTCAAAATGAATCGACCTAAACCATGTACGAACTGCAGCATGAATATCCAATTCAGACAAATATTGTGAGAAGGGAAGATGGTTCACAGTACCCAACGCTCCCTCATATAGAACGGAACAAGACGCGCGTCCATCTTGTCATCTTATTTTATAATTATTTCATTAACTAAAGCTAACAGAGCAGTTTCAGTACTGAAACATCGATGAAAACCCGATCATCATGGGTGTAAAATAACGGTTTTATCTAAGAAATCCAGCAATTGTTGATAGCTACTTTCTCTAAAAACTTTGCCACAAAATGCAGGTTCAAGATAGGATGATAATTGGCCAAATTAGAGATATCTAAAGATTCCCTTCAAACAATGGTTTTATTCTAACCCCCTTTAACAAAGTCAGAATTATCTCTTCCGAGAGACTTTTATTTATCAAGGAATATAGAATTGGTACCAGGCCTAATTTACTAATTTTGAAGGCATAGGATCTACAGGTTACTTAGAAGGTTTAATAGCCTGCATACTCTTAGTCATCCCAAGAGAAATCTCATTAAAGGCCACAAAAAATCCCTCTGCAGTTCCCTAAAGTACAAACCTCTCCTGATCTTTACATAAAGGCCAAGGAAACTCTCTTTCAATACTCTGAATTTTATGAAAAAAGAAATAAGCAAACTCATTTGAGGTAACACCACTCCTTCCATTAAGACCATTGGGGGAGATTTTTAGCCAAAGAATAATCAATTAAAATAAAAGACAATGATAATTGTTAGTTGCTTTATTCAGCTTTGTTAAATAAGTTCTTTTCATATCTTTGATAGTTTTCTTGTATACCAGACTCTGAGTCTGACATTGTTGGAGGTTCAATCTTGCCTTCCCCCACTTTTGTTACTAATGCCTGCAATTGCTCTTTAAGGGGGTAATTTATGTATTTTTGGAATTGGTTATTGGATAATGTAAATACGGAGAAGAACTATCTGTGCTTCAGGAAACTGGTAAAGAGCTGTCTGTTTGAGGAAGCTTTACCAGGAACAGGGAGGGTGGGCCTGGTAAGGGTGGGTCAATGTTGGGTAGTGGGGATTACTTGGGTCTATGTATCTTGATGCATTGGGGGGTCTTGTTATGTATGCTTTTCTTGCTTTTTATTTTAAGCCGCTCTAATGTTTTAAATTGACTGAGAGCAGGATATCAAAAAACAGTGAATAAATAAATATAAATAAATTATAATGGGGCACCTATTTTTAGTCTAGCAAAAATCCTGCAGAAATCACATCTAGGGGAATGTTTACTAAACAGTGGTAGCAGCTATGAAACTGGTCAATGGGCTTCATCATAAAGCATATGGGGACAGACTTAAAGATCTCAATAGGTATATTTCGGATGAAAGATGGGGGAGGGGAGATATGATAGGGATGTTTAAATACCTCCATCACTGTTCCCTCTAAGCTGTGCGCGTGTGCACGCGCACACACCTCGCCGAGCGAGCGCACATACTTTACAACAGAGCACACAAAGATTACGGTTCTGATTCTGATAGAAAACAACACAGACGTCTTAAAATTTAAAAGTTGTGATTGTAATTACTAGAAATTTTCCGCTTCATTTAGTAATCATCTATTTTCATTTAATTTGATTAAAATCAATGTGGTGTACTGTGATAAGGAAGCTTATCATAGTTCAGGAAGAAATAATACAAGAGGTGAATTGGCTCTGAATAAGCAACCTGTGCTGGCTGGTAAAAGCACTAAAACAGAGTGTTTACCTAAAAGACTACCAGACCCAGAATGCACTGGTTTACAGAAAGCCTCTAGGAGAGCTGAAATGGGGAAACGTGTGCCTAATCAGAGGAGCAATGATGTAATCCTAATCACCCATCTCCTATGGCAGGGCTTGATTCAGAACACCTGGACTGTGCTAGGGTGGAGCGGCCATCTAGGCACTTTAAAACTAGAAGAAATTCTTCAGACAGACAGCAACAGCAAAGAGAACAGCAAGAGCAATGGAAAGAGCGAGAGCAATGGTGGCAAAGATGGCAAGAGAAGGAGAGACGGAGCCTGAACAGAAGGTAGAACAGCAAGACGTCCAGGAGGTCTAAGAAAGGAGCCCAAGGCAGTATGTATGCTGGGAGAGATTCCTGGGGCAAGCATTTTTCATTGGACTGGAAGAAACCAGAGGCTTGGAGATATACAACCAGGAACCCCCAGACAGCACCTGTAAAGGAGACGGCTGCATCTACAGAAAGAAGGAGCTCTAATACCTATTTAAGGAGGTATGGGAAAAGAGACCTAAAGTCCAGAGATTCTGACTGGAGAGCTGGGCACAGAAGCTTTGCTACCTTCTGGCCAAAATACCCAGAGAGGAAACCTAATGACAACGTGATCTCAGGTATGAACTCTGATCTGTTCCCTAGCTTTGCACAAGGAAGACAGCAGGGGAAACAGTTTCTATCCTGGTAGAGATCAGTTAGAGAATTCCTCTGAGCCAGTGTATGAAAGTGATCCTATGATATTTCAAGAGCAAGGGAAAATATCAAATGAGAGAAAGTGGAATGCATGGATTGCTCTCTGTCTAAGCTGCTGTTCTAAAGTAATCCTTAGTTAAGCATCAAACACCAAAAGGAACTGTACTGTTTTTTAAGCTTCCCAGAAAAGTTTCTTTGAGAGAAAGCTTTGGGGAAAGTTGGAGCCACGTGGAGAGTGGACCAGCAATGGTTTGCAGCTGGTTAAGCACCTGTGATTAGAGCAAGGCACAAGTGCACGTGGGACTTTGGAAAGAAAACTTCTTCACTGTGTGAAAGGAAGAAAGTTGTTTTTTTGATAAAGAGAATTTTCCTTTTGGGTTTAGTTTTCATTCCAGCACTGCTAAGAAAGTTTATTAGCAGGGGCTAGAAGAAAGACCTTTTTTGTTCCATCAAGGTCTTTACTAAGTTGTTGCATAAGTAATTCAGTTGCCTTATTTGTTTTGTTTCCTGAATACAATTCCTGAAGAAATTATCCTGTTGATGTTACCAAGCATATCTGTGCGAGGGAATAACTCCCCATAAATAAAATCTGTTTTTTTGCTTTACACTTGAGCAACTACAATTCTTTATTCTTGTTAAACGGCTGGTTGTGTGTGATTGAACTACAACACCCACAATCCTTTGCAAGTCAAGTAAATTCCTGTCTTTGCCAAGATTGTGGAACTTTCACAACAAGCACCCCCATTTACAGTAGCCTAGTCTTTCGGATTGCTTTTACACAAAGGATTTCCAGGATTTATAAGGATTACAACTGAAAAGTGAAAGAAAAAAGTTCAAGTAAAAAGCTGGAGAGTGGATTTTTCCCTTAACAACGCCTTGGAGGAAAAATGAAGCTGTTCCCGGAGCTGTTCCAAGGAGGAAAAGACCCTGTGTGAGCCGGATTCATCACTGGCATAAGGTAATAAGTACCTGGGCATGTCTAGTGGTGGATAGGAGTAGACACAGGGGTAATTAAAAAAATAGGAGAAAAACACCTGTTTGTAGGGTGCTGCTCTGTGGTTTTTTTTTTCTTTTGTTTCTTGCAGGGATATACAGAGATGGATCCTAGGGAACTGGCCAGCTGGATGGCAGCTCAATTTGCCAAGCAACAAGAGGTCTCGCAGCAGGCTCAGGACTCTGCAATCAAAGCCCTGAGGGAGCAGCAGAGGCCAGCGCTTGATCTTGTGGAAGCCTTAATTGCTCTTCACACCCAAGGTGGAGCGGATGCAAGACCAGCAGTAACACCTGGTATTCCACATGTGGACAATGTGGGACTCAGTCAGGGAATTGGGGCATTTAGTTTTGGGAAACTCACACCAGAAGATAATGTTGATGATTTCCTTGAATTTTTTGAGAGAGTGGCACAAGCATTAGCATGGCCAGAGACCCAGTGGGCAGTAAGGCTGGCAGCCTCATTAACTGGGGAGGCGCTTGCCGCTTATAGGGCAATGCCAGCAGCTCAAGCTTTAAATTATAGAGATGTAAAATCTGCTATAAGAGATCGCCTAGGGTTGTCTGTTTCAGAATATAGGCGAATGTCTAGAGCTAGTGCATTAAGAGTGGGTGAAACACCCAGGGCTCTGAGTCAGAGAATCAGAGGATTGGCTATAAAATGGTTGGAGCCTGAGGGAAAGACTATGGAAATGTTATTGGACATTATTATGCTTGAACAATTCATGTCTGCTGTGCCTAAAGACTTGCACACTTTACTTATACAGCAAAATTGCCAGAACCTGGGAGAGGCAAACATGTTAGCAGAGTGGTTCTTGGAAGCCACGCAGGCTTGCCATAGAATGGGTGGCCCTCTGAAGGTTGGAGCTGAGGCAAGCTGTGCTGTATCAGAAAAGAAAATGGTTAAAAATGTTGTTTCTGAGAATAATAGTACTGTACCTACCCAGATTATAAAGTGGAGTAAGAAGAAATGTTACAAATGTGGAAAATGGCGACATTTGGAAAAGGAATGCCAGATTTACACTAGCTTGATAGGTGTTGATTTAAAACAGCCTAAAGAAGGGTTCCTTTTGGTGGTTGATGTGCAGGGAATTACCACGAATGCTCTGTTAGACTCTGGGGCAGACCAGAGTATGCTGTCAAAGAGGCTTTGGAAGCGGATAGAGGCCCAAGAAGGATTTGAGTCTAGAACCCCTGAAAGCAAGGTTTGCATTAGATGCATTCATGGTGCTGCAACATCATATCCCACGTACAGGCTAATGGTTAAGGGCTTGGGGGAACAAGAGGAAATTCCTTTAGCAGTGGTACCTAGGCTTCCATATGATTTGGTTCTAGGAAGAGACTGGCCAAAATTTAAGCAGGGGCTAGTGAAAGGACTAGGAAAGAAGGAGGGAGATGGAATGATAGTAATAGCTCCCGGGCCTTTGTTTGAAAGTCCTCAGACCCCAGTTAAAAAGATGGTTAAACTTCCAGAAGACAAAACTACCAAGAAGCAGATTTTCACCTTGAAATACCGTAGGGTCACAGAGAAGGCCCAAGCTCCTAAACGGGCAACCCCTCAAGCTGCTGGGTTTGACCTGTGCAATGTGGAAAATGTGACTATACCTGGCCAAGGGAAAGCCCTGGTTGACACTGGACTCCAAGTTGAAATGCCCATTGGGTGCTATGGGCGAGTAGCCCCGAGATCAGGATTAGCCCTGAAGTATTTCATTGATGTGGGAGCTGGAGTGATCGATCCCGATTACAGGGCAATGTTAAAGTTCTGTTATTTAATTTTGGACAGAAGGATTACCATGTAAGGACGGGAGATCGAATCGCTCAATTGATATGTGAAAGACTGGGTTTTCCACCTGTGGAGGAAGTCACAACTTTGTCCAATTCTGAGCGTGGAACCAAGGGCTTTGGTTCAACTGAAGACAAGGGGGTAAAGAGCCTAGCTGCCACCTGTGACCGTGGAAGGGAGGTGCATGAAGAGGAGGATTTGGAACCCCAAATTGGTGAGGACCTGTCAGTGGTACAGCAAGAAGAACTAAGAAAATTGCTAAAAGAATTCCCAGATGTTTTGACTCCCATACCTGGGGAGACACATTTGTTTGCAAATGAGATTATAACTCCACCTGGGAAGTTAATTCGTCAGAGGCCATACCGCTTGCCTGAAGCAAAGAGACAGGAAGTAGTGGCACAAGTTCAGGAAATGTTAGACATGGGAGTAATAGAGGAGTCGAAGAGTCCCTGGAATAGTCCCATAGTCTTGGTGTCAAAGCCTGATAGCTCTTTAAGATTCTGTATTGATTTCCGGCAGGTAAATACAATATCAGTTTTTGATGCATATCCAATGCCAAGAATTGAAGAGCTATTGGACCAGCTTGGACAAGCCCAATATTTAACCACCCTTGATATGAAAAAAGGCTATTGGCAAATCCCTCTAACCAGGGAGTCGAAGCCGAAGACTGCTTTCAGCACCCCTGTTGGCCTTTTTCAATTCAAAAGGATGCCTTTCGGACTGCATGGAGCGGCAGCTACCTGCCAAAGGTTAGTGGACCAGGTACTTCGACCCCATCAAAATTATGCCTTTGCTATATGGATGATGTCATAATCCATAGTAATACTTGGGCGGAACATCTAAAGAGAATCAGAGCGGTCTTATGCTCCATGAAGCAAGCGGGAATCACTTTGAATCCAAAGAAGTGTGCCTTTGCTAAGAGAGGTAAAATACCTAGGCCACTTGGTGGGAAGAGGAAAATTAAACCCCTAATGAGCAAGGTGGATAATATCAGGAATTTTCCTCCTCCAACCACGAAGAAACAGCTGAGGAGTTTCTTGGGGCTTATCGGTTACTACCGCAGATTTATACCACAGTTTGCAGAGGAAAGTGCAATATTTACTGATATGCTGCAGAAGAATTGCCCAAATCAGCTGAAATGGACTCCCGAAGCTTAAAAAGCATTTTCAGTGCTGAAAGGGAAGTTGTGTACAGGACCAGTACTGAAAGGGATGGATTTCAGAAAACCCTTCTTAGTTCAAACAGATGCCTCGGATGTAGGGCTGGGAGCTGTGTTATCCCAATGTCATGAAGGGGAGGAGCATCTTGTGATGTACCTGAGCAGGAAATTGTCACCAGCTGAACAGAAGTATTCCACAATAGAGAAGGAATGCTTAGCCATAAGGTGGTCAGTGGAGACATTAAGGTTTTATCTCACAGGGAGGAAGTTCCTACTGGTTACAGACCATGCCCCACTAAAGTGGTTACAACAGATGAAGAACCACAATGTCAGGTTGACACGCTGGTACATGGCCTTACAGGCGTTTGATTTTCAAGTGGAACATCGTGCTGGAAAATTACACAAAAATGCGGATGCCCTTTCACGTATTACGGACTGTAAAGAAGAGGTGTCACAATTGGCACCAGTCCGTAATAACTTAAGCAGGGGGGTATGTGATAAGGAAACTTATCATAGTTCAGGAAGAAATAATACAAGAGGTGAACTGGCTCTGAATAAGCAACCTGTGCTGGCTGGTAAAAGCACTAAAACAGAGTGTTTACCTAAAAGACTACCAGACCCAGAATGCACTGGTTTACAGAAAGCCTCTAGGAGAGCTGAAATGGGGAAACGTGTGCCTAATCAGAGGAGCAATGATGTAATCCCTAATCACCCATCTCCTATGGCAGGGCTTGATTCAGAACACCTGGACTGTGCTAGGGTGGAGCGGCCATCTAGGCACTTTAAAACTAGAAGAAATTCTTCAGACAGACAGCAACAGCAAAGAGAACAGCAAGAGCAATGGAAAGAGCGAGAGCAATGGTGGCAAAGATGGCAAGAGAAGGAGAGATGGAGCCTGAACAGAAGGTAGAACAGCAAGACGTCCAGGAGGTCTAAGAAAGGAGCCCAAGGCAGTATGTATGCTGGGAGAGATTCCTGGGGCAAGCATTTTTCATTGGACTGGAAGAAACCAGAGGCTTGGAGATATACAACCAGGAACCCCCAGACAGCACCTGTAAAGGAGACGGCTGCATCTACAGAAAGAAGGAGCTCTAATACCTATTTAAGGAGGTATGGGAAAAGAGACCTAAAGTCCAGAGATTCTGACTGGAGAGCTGGGCACAGAAGCTTTGCTACCTTCTGGCCAAAATACCCAGAGAGGAAACCTAATGACAACGTGATCTCAGGTATGAACTCTGATCTGTTCCCTAGCTTTGCACAAGGAAGACAACAGGGAAACAGTTTCTATCCTGGTAGAGATCAGTTAGAGAATTCCTCTGAGCCAGTGTATGAAAGTGATCCTATGATATTTCAAGAGCAAGGGAAAATATCAAATGAGAAAGTGGAATGCATGGATTGCTCTCTGTCTAAGCTGCTGTTCTAAAGTAATCCTTAGTTAAGCATCAAACACCAAAAGGAACTGTACTGTTTTTTAAGCTTCCCAGAAAAGTTTCTTTGAGAGAAAGCTTTGGGGAAAGTTGGAGCCACGTGGAGAGTGGACCAGCAATGGTTTGCAGCTGGTTAAGCACCTGTGATTAGAGCAAGGCACAAGTGCACGTGGGACTTTGGAAAGAAAACTTCTTCACTGTGTGAAAGGAAGAAAGTTGTTTTTTTGATAAAGAGAATTTTCCTTTTGGGTTTAGTTTTCATTCCAGCACTGCTAAGAAAGTTTATTAGCAGGGGCTAGAAGAAAGACCTTTTTTGTTCCATCAAGGTCTTTACTAAGTTGTTGCATAAGTAATTCAGTTGCCTTATTTGTTTTGTTTCCTGAATACAATTCCTGAAGAAATTATCCTGTTGATGTTACCAAGCATATCTGTGCGAGGGAATAACTCCCCATAAATAAAATCTGTTTTTTTGCTTTACACTTGAGCAACTACAATTCTTTATTCTTGTTAAACGGCTGGTTTTGTGTGATTGAACTACAACACCCACAATCCTTTGCAAGTCAAGTAAATTCCTGTCTTTGCCAAGATTGTGGAACTTTCACAACAAGCACCCCCGTTTACAGTACATACTGTATTCTGACGTGTAGTCAGATTTTAAAGTATATAACTCCGAGTGTCGTTATGTGGCGCACAAAAATTTAACCTTCCTTCAAAAGCTGCACAGCTGATATTTTATGCGCACACAGCCTACAGAAAATTAGAGGGAACATTGACCTCCATGGCATAAATGCACAGGAAGAGAGTCTCTTTCGATTGAAAGCAAGCTCTGCTACGAGGGGACATAGGATGAAGGTGAAAGGAAATAGACTCAAGAGTAATTAGTGGAACTATTTCTTTATGAAACGAGTGGTAGGTGCATGGAATAGTTTCCCAGTGGAGGTAGTAGAGATGATGACTGTATCTGAATTCAAAAAAGAGTTGGACAAGCACCGAAGATCTCTAATGGAAAAAAAGGGACTATAAAGTGTAGTACTTGATATGGAAGGGCAGATTGGATAGGCCATATGGTCTTTATCTGCTCTTTCTATGAATGCTTACAGAATAGCAACCACCCAAACCAGGGGTGGCCAACTCCAGTCCTGGTGCACCACAATCCAGCCTGGTTTTCAGGATGTCCCTAATGAATATTCACTGCCTCCCAGTGTATGCAAATATATCTCATGAATATTCATTAGAGATATCCTGAAAACCAGGCTGGATTGTGGTGCACCAGGACTGGAGTTGGCCACTCTGACCTAAACCATGCCCGTTTATGCATGTAAGTCTTTTAAAATAGGGACTGTCTCGCATCTTTACATGACTTCCTTGTAGAATCAGCCCCATTTTGCCTGCTTGGGATGGGGTGCAAATACCAGTGCATGCTTGATGTATACATTCATATTTTGTAAACTACTTGCATATATTGTAAGTGCCAACACTCCATCCAAGCTCCTCCCCTGAGGATGTCTATTTTACCAGTACACACCTGCTTACACTATGTGTACTGTACTTTATTTATTTTATTTATTTATTTAAAGTCTCTTTTATACCGCGCTATTCAACATCAGTGCGGTTTACATGTAACAGAAATGTATACAGTGCAACAAAGCTGCTCTGTATTTACAATGAACAGGTGCTAAAACTTGGGTAACACTGGGGTAACTATTTACATATAGGAATCACGTCAAGTCTATTTCACAGAGTAAGCATAGTCAAGGATGGTGTGCTGGGTGTGTTGTTGTGGTGGTACTAGAGGAGGGGGGTGGCTGTTGGTGCGCTGTCATCCGGATAGTGTTTGAGGAAGAGGTGGTGCTTCAATGCCTTCCTAAACTGGGTTAGGTCGGAGATTGCCCGGATGCTAGGTGGTAGGGCGTTCCAGCATCTGGGCACACAGAACCTGAATGCCCTGTTTGCTGTTGCCTGGGTGCATTGGGTTATTGCCTTTGGGATTATCAGTGTGTTGACTGCTGCAGATCTTCTGGATCTGTTAGAGGGCGTAGTGTGGATAAGCTCCATGAGTGAGGCGGAGGAGAGCCTGTTGATGACCTTGAAAGTCAGCAGTAGGGTTTTAAAAGAGAGTCTACCGTGGATAGGGAGCCAGTGGAGATGTTTCAGGATGGGTGTCACGTGGTCATTCCTGGAAGCACCATGTAGAACTCTAGCCCCAGCATTCATTGCGAGCTGGAGTGGATTCAGGGTGGATTGCGGGAGCCCTTGTAGAATTGCATTGGCGTAATCGAAATGCGGGATAATCAGCGCTTGATAGATTGTCCGGAAGTCATCTGGCTCTAGCAGGGAGGGTAAGTGCCTGAGTATCCGAATCTTGTGGTAGACTGCTCTTATTGTGTTGCTTATGTGCGCCTTCATGTCCAGGTGTTGGTCTAATGTGACTCCAAGGTATCGGCTTGTGGATTTGGTTAGCAGCTCCACTTCCTTGACCTTTAAGTAGGCTGGAGGGGTGAAGTTTTGGTTCCTCGTAATGAAAAGGACATCTGTTTTCTTGTGCTGTATTCGGAGGTTTTGAGTCTGGAGCCAGTTGGACACCGCGTCAAAGCAGTCTGTCTGTGGGGAGAGGTCCAGCTGGTCTGTTGAGAATGGCATGTAGAGCAGTACATCATCGGCATATATCAAGCAGTCAACATTGAATGATCGGATGAGGTTACAGATGGGCTGCATGTATATGTTGAACATCAGGGCGGAGAGGGAGGATCCCTGCGGAACGCCCTGCCTCTGGTGGAAAGGTTCTGATGTTGAAGCCCCAGATCGTATGTGCTGCCATCTGTCAGACAGGTATGATTTGTACCAGTTTAGTGCTGTGTCACAAATACCCTTCTCCTTGAGTCGCATCAGGAGGAGCTCGTGGCTTACTGAGTCAAATGCAGCGGCTATATCCATGAAGATGAGGACAAACCCTTGACGGGTGTTGTCGATTCCAGCAATTATGTTACTGAAAATTCCCTGAATCCGTGTTGGCAGGGGTCCAGCGGAGCAGCTGTTTCGATGTGGTATTGCATTTGGCAATGGACTTCTTTTTCAATTATCTTGGCTAGTAGTGGTATACTAGATGTAGGTCTGTACGAGTCGACCTTCTGGGGGTCGAGTTTGTTGTTTTTCAGCAGAGGTCTGATGGACGTGTGTTTGAGGCTTTGTGGAAATGAGCCTGTTGAAAATGACAGGTCCATGAGTCTGGCTATGAACGGGCTAAATTCGCTGCGTAGCTCTTTTATCCAGAAGGCAGGGCAGGGGTCGGTTTGTGCCGTGGTGGTGTTGATCACAGCGATAGTGTCTTCAATGTACTTCTTGGATGGGGTGGAGAAGGTGGTCAGCGGTGTTGGGTAGGGTGGCTCGTGTGCGGTGGTGGGTGCTGTGGGCTTATTGGTCTGGCATAATTTTGATTGCAGGTAGTCTGCGAATTCTTGAGGGTGGATCTTGCTTGGTTGATCAGGGGATGGTTCTTTTGTTAGGTTCTTGACAAGATTGAACAAGTCGTGTAGTTTGCTTAGTGATCGTTTTAGAGTGTCTGTGTGGAATTGCCTCATTTTCTCTGTTATTGCTTTGCGGTGTTTTGTCAGGTGAAGGTTATATGCCCTCTGGTCTTCAGAGGAGCGTGATCGACGCCAGTGTCTTTCCAGCTTCCTTAGGTGGAGGAGTGACGTTCACAGTTCTGTGGAGTACCAGGATGCAGTGGCTCATTTCCTTGGAGGCTTGTTTGATGGTGGGAGTTGGGCAATGGAGCTGAGGCTATTATTCCAGCTGGAGATCAGTTCATCGAGGCTGGGTGCTGTCAAGGAGAGGAGCGGGCGGGTTTTACTCAGGATAATTTCTTTGTCGAAAGGTCGGAACCTTCGTAGTGGTGCCCTGGTGGTGCTGCTCGGACTTCTGGAGCTCTTCTGGCAGTGGTTGAGCACGGGTATTTGGAATCGGATTAGTTTGTGGTCCGACCAGGGTACTGTGGTAATGGATAGTATGGGGTCGTGGGTTGAATCAAAGGCTGTCAGTGGGGCGAATACCAGGTCCAATTTGTTTCCTTTCACGTGGGTAGGTTCATTGACTAGTTGCTTGTATCCTAGTTCCTTGAGAGCTTCGAGGAAGGCTGAGGCTTGAGTGTCTTGCAGGGCTGGCAGATTGAAATCACCTAGTAACCAGCTTGGGGTGCATGGGTTCAGGGCATTGCAGGCGAGGTTGATTATTATTGAGAGGTCATCAGGGGAGGTTGATGGGGCTCTGTACAGTAGGTTGATGGAGCAGTGCTTGTTGGCTATGGTGATTGTATCGAGTTGCGTTGTGCTGGTGGTGTTGATCAGATGGAATTGGAGGTCTGTTTTCTTGAGGATGAGTACTCCACCTCCTCTTTTGCTGTCCTTATGGCAGGTGTGTATTGAGAAATTGGTGGGTAAGAGTTGGTTGAGGAGGACAGTGTCATCGCTGGATAGCCGTGTCTTTGTGATCAGGAGTATGTCGAGGTCATGGAAGGATATCATGTCTGAGATAACTGGCCATTTCTTGTGGATTGAGCGTGCGTTTATGAGGGCGCATTTTAGGTTTTGGAGGTGGGGGCTTTCCTCTTGTTTGGCTTTCTTGGCATGTTGAAGCATGACGTGTAGTAAGTGGGGGTGGAGAGTGCGAATATCTTCCTTTGTCTTGTGATGGGGAGCACTTGACCATCTCCTCCCATGACTCTGTAGGATTGGTATGTGATTGTGGGTAGGAGATAAGGCCATAGTGCTGCTGAGCCACCCAGAGAGGAGGTAACAGCTAACTATGGCAAAGAGGGGGGGGGGGGCATTCTGGGTATCTGCCCTGTTGTCTGCAGTCAAGGGACTCCTATGGGCCAGCAGGTAAATAGGCAAGTAGGTTAAACTATCACAGGCGGGTACACAGGTATGCAGCTACAACAAGCACAGCTTATACTATCATAGACAGGTACCACAGGTATGCAGCTACAACAAGCTCAGCTTATACTATCACAGACAGGTACCGTAGGCATGCATCAGGCACAACTTGTACAATCATATGTACATATCACAGGTGAGCATGTGTCACAGGCGCAGATTGTACTTGGCAGAGACAGATAAGTTCGATGTTAGTTCTCATAAGTATGATCAGCGGCTAGTTTCGTGTGTTATATAGTGGCTTAGGCTACCTGCTTTGCTGAAGGAAGTTGTTCTCCGTTGAGGTTTTGTCTGCGTCGAGTGATGGTAGAGACACCCTTGAACTGTTTTTGTTTGTGTCTCTGGGGCTCGTTCTGTTCGCAGGCCTGGTTGTTCTGGCGGTTCTTGGTGGGGGTCCTTATTAGAGGTCCCCGCCTAAGAGCCACGCCAAAGGGCCCTCTGGCGAGGCCCTCAGGCGCAGGCCCGCCAGGCGTGGGTGCGCCCGATGGAGCTCCTCTTAAGGACGGTGCCGGCTGCCCCGATTGGGCAAAGCGGGAGTGGGTGGGAGCCTGATCGCGCTGGTTCGGGCAGGTTCAGACTGGCTCAATTCCTGCTGGGAGAGCTGCCGCTGGGTCGGCATCTAATGGAGTGTGATCTAATTTTAAAGGAAGCATTCTTTGCATGTAAAACACCATTTTAGATGCAAAAAAGATTTATAAAATTATCCTCCATAAATCTAAGAGGCAGGGCCCGGCTGTCCATTAGACAAATTAGGCAGTTGCCTAGGGTGGCCGGCCCTAGTGAGTGGCATCGCTACTTCCCATGAAGTGGCAGATCAGTGCCACAGCAGTATTTAAGATGAGGATTGTGGCTCCGCATGGCCTGCCATGCTGCCCCCCTCGCATCCATCTTCTTGCCTAGGGATGGGGTGGCACGGCAATCCCTCCACTGCGTTAGGCCTTAAAGAGTCATAAGAATATAAGAAATGCCACACTGGGTCAGACCAAGGTCCATCCAGCCCAGTATCCTGTTTGTTACAGTGGCCAATCCAGGTCACAAGTACCTGGCAGGTTCCCAAAAAGGCACACAGGTTCTACAATGCTCGTCCCGGTGTAAGCAGTGAATTTCCTGGATCCAATGGATTATGGACCTTTCCTAGTGCATTCACGGCCTGTCGCTCCTTCCTCCTCCAATGAGGGGCAGCAGTGGCAGGATATGGCACTTTAAGGCCCAACGCAGCAGAAGGATCGCTGTGCCACTCCCTCTCCCCCAGGCAAGAAGATGGATGCCAGGGGTGGGGCAGCATGGTTGGCCGGGTAGCGGTGCAATGCTTGGGGGGGGGGGGCGGCATGGATGGTCTGCTTAGGGCAGCAGAAAACCTTAGGCTGGCCCTGCTAAGAGGCATGCTTACTAAAGAGTAATACACACCAATGAGGTTAACGTGCATTAAGTGCCTCTGCGCCCATTGAAATAAAAGGACTGTGGACACTTCATGCACGTAAAAACCTTTAGAAAACACACCCCTAAGACTTGAGTGAAACCAAGAAGGTAATCATTTAGAAGAAGAAATCCGTAGGGCTGTACATTCTGTTCGTTCAGGGGCCTAAAAATGTAAAGTGTGTCCAAATTGCTTATACACATATACCTATGAATTAATATCTGTACAACTGATTTGTCAAAAGCCCATTAGGGGTTGTGCACTGAAAAGGTGTTTAGTGCTAACATTAATATGTGGTAACTCCACGGTTTCTGTTGGAGGTGTGGCTAGCATACTCCCAGCGGTTACTGCACCGATGTGCCCTCTAACACACGGAGGGCTGCACCTAACGGCAGTCATAGAGGTATCATTATATGAACTCACACTGATTGCCACATTGTCAGCATGTGATATGTACCTCTGCACTAATTGCAATGTGCTCGTCATACTCATTATCTACCCATACCCTGTCTATTCTCCACCCCTTCATGTGATGAGCAATTAATGCATATTTTACTGGCCGGTAGCTGTCATGGCCGCACCTCAACTGCCACCATGGCCATTGCACTGACAGTTACCACCCACTAAATGTACGTTATCCACTAAAGGGTCCACCAGTGCGCATAGAACACACAAACAAAGAACAAGTAGGTGAAAAAAATGTAAAATGAGCAGGGACTGACTGAGCTTTTTTTCGGGCCATGCACACCCCTAGAAACCTAGGGCAACCTTATCCAAGGCAACAGATAAAATCTGATTCCATTCAATTACCTGAATGTCTAAAAAACAAGAGTTAAAATTTTCAGTAAAAGACTGAAACAAGTCCCCCAGACTGATATTAAGACACCAAACACTTAGATGGTACATTACTGAACATATTAAGCAACATCCACAAAACAAACAATGATCAGGCCAAGGACCAAGTGGAACTGTTAAACAATTACGTAGCTCTGGATAAAGCACAAAAATAAATCTAACACATAACCGGCAGAGTACGTGAATTCTAACCTTCTCCTTAAAACCAAGATCCCCCATTCCACCCAGTAATTAGGGGTGTGCAGGGAAAAAAATTCATTTCATTTTGTTTCTTTGGATCTTGTTTTTTTTTTTTTTGTCTTTGTAGCTTTCATTTCAAAACAAAAGCACATCCCTACCAGTAATACTTTCTCTCCTAATAATGTAGAATTCTCTGCATATATGTTAAAATCCCCAACCATTATAAAATACAAATAAGTCATAGAACAGTTTGGTATTAAATCAAGCAACACATCACAAAGTACTCCCAGGACCAAGTGGGCAATATGGGGGTCAGCTTAAAAGTCTTAGTCGTGATTTGGAAGTCCAAAAACATGTACTTGGATGTCGAAATCACAGAGACGTCTCTGAAGTCATTCCACAAACAATGTCTACATATGTCTCCGGTGTAGGGATGTCTGAGTAGGTAAGGGGGTATGGTAGAGGTGTGTCTGAGGAAGTGCAATGGACTTACATGTCCCAATTCAATTTCAAGAAAATCTGAAGGCATGTCCAGGTTTAGACCTGCTGCAGGAACGAATAGGCATCAGGAACTTGCACGTGCCTGCTTTTTCTTTCAGACGTACTACTTTGACATCCTAGATTGTACTTGGAATGCCCATTGTAAAATGTGTCTTTATAGTACCCAAACATTCACAATGGGAGTAGAATTTAGCTGACAAAATAGCAGTTCCATAGCAGGAATAGACTTAAACTCTAACTGCTTTACCTGCAAAATCCCATGATTTCGCTCTCTGCTCTCCTACAATATATATTTCTCTATTTCCTGACATCTAGATATAAATTTAAACCCTGCAGTGCAAGCCTGCCCTAACCAAAGAGAATCTCTTCCCGAAGCCTTATTTCTATTTAAGGTTGATGCTATTTTTCAGATGCCACCTCTTTTGTAACTCTGCAAGCCTGCAGCTAACAAGTCATCCCTAGAAACCCAGGAAAGAGATGAAGAGAAAACGATGCTGTTTTCTGTTTTCAGTCCTGCTGACATCATCAGCCATGGGATTTGGAAAAATGAGGATGAAATAGGTTTGCTTCAAAATGATTAGTGAAGTGACTCCTGCTTCTTTGTTGTCCCTCCCAGTGGCAGCTCCGCTATGTCTGGCCAAACAGAGTAGAATGGGTGTGAAAAATGAATAATTTTTGTTTTTGTAGCCATTTGATTCCTCATTGTTGTGTCTTACCATTAATTTTAAAACGAATGCACATCCCTCAGGGTAAAACATATCACAAAAGAGTTTTCATGTAGAACTAATGGGGCCTCTTTTCTGTGTATATGTGACCCACTGACATATACAGAAAATTTGGTGTGGATATGGACACATGCACGCAGATATGATCTCATAAGCCTCCTTTCCTTTGGAAAGTCACCTAAAAAGAAAAGGAAATCTAGGCATAAGAGTAAAAAATGCAATAGAGACAGGTCAGTTGTTATTCTGAGCAATCTAGCTGCTTTTCGCTGCATGCTAAAAGCAAGGGAGCAAAAAGAATAGTCAGAGAAGGAGAGGACACGCTTGCTTATGGTAACACAGTGATTAAGTTGTGGTATGGGGCTCAAGCCAGTGCCTGCAGCTTTCACAGTTCTCTACTCTAGCCATTAAGCTACCTTGAGAAATGGCGATGAAGAGTTAAGCTCAGTAGGGCTGATTTTCTCATCACATCACATCATTTTTTCCAGGGTTACACTTGTTTCATCAGTGACCACTAGATGAAATTACTTTACTCCAATGGTGATATTGATTTACAAAAAGTAATATTCTCGGTGCTATACTTTTGCAGAGAAGAAAACAAATCTTTAACAATCCCGCTCATGCTCCTGCAGGTTTGCGCCTCCCAACTTTTCATAGCTGTTTTTTAAATGATAGGGAATGATTTTAACATTACTATGAAACTTTGTACCACAATCTGTCTAGTTTGCTGAAGAAGACTGGATGAAGCGTGTTGACTTTCTTCTGCATGAGAGTTGTTCTCTAACATTAGATGTGAATTCAATGTGAATCACGTCTTGAATGTCACATTATACTCTGGACATCCTTGTTCGGAAAAACAGAAAGATCATTGCTGGACTCAAGCCATCCCCAGTGAAGGGATGGTGGCCAAGGCACATGCTAGCAGCATGTAAACTGTTTATTTGTTGCTCCATGTTAATTAGCAAGTGAATCGAAAGCACAAACTTTAACTAAGAAATTTGTGTTCAATTTTCCCTCTGGCCCTGGCTGCAAACTACCTGATCAATATTAAATCTAATTTACAACCACGGTCCTTGCAAAGCCTGCAAATGTTATGTCAACATACCTTAATAGCTTTCGCTTCCTGCATATTCTTGTTAGCGCACCCCCTCTGCTTCCACTGCACTCTTAACTACTTCCACCTCTAAAGTCTCATTTGCAATGATGGGTACAAGTTCTTTTGTCTCTCCTTGCTGCTCTATTATCAGAGGCTTCAGCTCTGTCAGTTCCTGTTGCATAATAATTACCTGATGAACAAGAAAGCGAACACATTTTTATCAAAGCTGTCCACTCCCAAAAAGATATTTCATAATTGGCTTTACTACATTAACCAAATTGCGATAACTATTGCTCAGCAAAATTAAAGTAGAAAGCAAACCTCAGAAAGACTCGCCAGACCTTCAAACTTCACCTCCCGATGAAGAAGTCTAGCCCTGAGTCAATTACATCAACGGTTTGCTACTACCTACACCAACCACCATACTAAGGGTTCTCTAACCAAACCTATATTTAGTCATCAATCATGATTATAACATTATTTAAAATACATAAAATATTTCATAAAGGTCTGTGAACTCCATAGTAATAAACTAAACAACCCCCGAAGCCCACTGAGACGTGTCAGCTGTTTCAAGGGGATTCAGCTGGAAAACAGAAAAGATTGCTTATTATATACACCGCAAATATAAAACCAACCTCTTAACCAAACTGAAACAGGAAACCATTAACATACTTATCTGACAATCAAAACTGCATCGCATCAAACTCAAAACCTCATGGTCAATAACTGGTTCAACTACATCTTCTCATGTTGACGATCAGTCAGCGCAACAAAAGCGTATTAATGTACCCTGAGTCCTCTTCATTATATACATCATCAGATTAATCCAAAATCAACCAACCTGAAAAACTACAATCATTCCTATCAATAAACTCCAACCCTGCCATTTAACTAGGCTAATAAATTCATAATTTAAAGATCGGCTGGTGTAGGTAGTAGCGAACCGTTGATGTAATTGATTCAGGGCTAGACTTCTTCACTGGGAGGTGAAGTTTGAAGGTCTGGCGAGTCTTTCTGAGGTTTGCTTTCTACTTTAATTTTGCTGAGTAATAATTATTGCAATTTGGTTAATGTAGTAAAGCCAATTATTAATATATGAAATATCATTATCTGGCTTTGATATAGACCTGTGTTTATATTGTCACCCCCAAAAAGAAACAACTACTTGGTCTGATTCATTTTTTTCATTTAAGAATTATTTTATGGATTCCTTCATTAAGGGATACAAAGGTCACCTTATTCTAGATGATTGTTATATTATCACAGTTATGTGTATGTGTTTACAATGAAACCGGCAATATCAACAACTATATATGAAAATGATCTTTACCACAGAAAGAAATTATGCAGTGTACAAATTATTTAGCAATTCCCTCTAATTTAATAAGATATATTTTAAAAATATGTTTCATTTCTCTATGTGCAAAACTCCTTCAAAATTGATATCTAAATAACCAAAATTCATATTAAAGTTCATTATTAATATCAAAAATCAAAATTCAGAGAGAAACATACAACTTATCAATGTCAAGGTTTCAATCCACAGTCTGAACATGTTTTGTAAAAAATGCATATGAGTTATGTTCTCAAAGGTCTCCAAAAGTCGGAGTTCTCAACAATTACACTACTTGTGATTCTGTATTTGTTATATACAGGGTGGCCCAAAAAAAGTGAGAACATCTCGTAGCATAAAGTTATTCAAAAATTCAAAAAGACAGATGTAAACAATTGACAAATTAAAATAAAAAAGATGGCGACCCTAAATTGTCGAAATGAAGACATTATATAGCTAAAAAAGGTAAATAAGTAAACTATTTAAGCTTTTAATTTACGAGATGTTCTCACTTTTTTTGGGCCACCCTGTAAATGATCATATGCCCAGGCTCAAAGATAATATAGGACACACGAAATGCAAAGGGGCATGTTTACCAAAGAGTGGTAAATGTTGGTATCGTTAGCATTAGAGTAGTTCGCAGATCCTCATGAGTGGAAAAAAAATACTACATTAATAAAACAAGAAATACGACATCCACGACCTTATGGAAGTAACAGAGAAAAAATATATATAAAATTTGGGCTGCATGGAGAGGCATGCCCAGCATCTGCTCTGCATTTAGCACACAGCAGCACACAGGGCACAATTACCGTACATGAGAGTCACATCCCCTGCTCTGGCAGATAGCGTGGGAGCAGGCAGGGAACATGGGCATGGCACCAAGAAAAAACATGCATGACTTTGTGGCTCTAGCTGCAAGGTCTTTCTCCCCAAGCATCGAGTCCCCTCTTTGCACAAACTTGTCACTGCTCTGCAGCGATGGTTAGCTCACTATAAAATGTGATTTTACTGTAATGTAGTATACATGGCACAAAGTTAAATGAAAATAAGATTCATATTATGACAACTAAGGAATCTTCTCCTATTGTGAATCATTGGCTAAAAGAGAAGCACCCTGTAGAAAAATTAGTCAGGAGGATAACTGATTAAAGAGAAAGATTATGATAATTCAGTTACAGAAAATAGTATTTAGCTCCACACCTTTCCAATGGTAGTTCAAGACGAGTTATATGCAGGTATTGCCCTGTCCCCAGAGGGCTTACAATCTAAGTTTGTACCAGAGGCAATAGAGGGCTAAGTGACTTGCCCAAGGAGCATCAGTGGGAATCAAACCCATATGTCTTAGGTAGTAGGCTCTTGCTGTAACCACTAGGCTACTCCTCCACTGGACAGTTTGCTCTAATGGTCTTATCTTGATATTGAGTGGATGTCATTGGTCTGAGATTCTGGGTCCCTGCTTGGTTGGACAGGATTACATCATTTGTTTTAAATTACTGACACCATTTTCTTTAGACTCCTTTCTAACTCCAACACTTCAGGCACACTTCCTCTTATCCGCACTGGCTCGGGGGCTCTCCAGAGAGGTTTTAAAACTGCAGAGGGACTCTCTGCACCAGCTAGCCTGCATCGAGGGAACCAACACTAAGAGACAGCAACAGAAGGGACGGTAGGGGCTTCCCTCCCAGAACGAGCACGTGGATCTCTAGCCCGCCCTCCATACAAGCATCACCAGCCAGAGATCCAACCCCCTATATAACTCCAATGCTTCAGGCACATCCACGCCTGGTGGGCCTGCCTTAGGTGTGGCCCTTGTGTGGATGAAGCATGGCTATTGGAAACTGACCAGAGTTCAGGAAACGAGCTTGTGCTGAGGTTATATCAGCAAAAGTTCCATTGCATTATATAATAATTTGTTATTATCAGTTCTATCGCATAGCCAGCCAGACCCACCAGCAATGATGTGTCCTCACATAATTGTAAGTTTTATATATTGCATGTTATTGCTATGTTGCCTCAGTCTCGAAGTAAATGGCCCAATTTTCTAGCCAGGACCAGATCCAACCCCAACCCAATAATATATTACTATAACAGGGATTGTAAGGTAATGCCACATAATAAACCATCAAACAAATCCCATAATAATAATAGCGGTCACAGACTAATCTATATTACTCCAGTTGGGGTCTACCCAAGCATCTTAACCAGAAAGATAATGTTAAAGAGACATTACTGACATTCTCACTCATAAATGCCAGATCAATCAAGAATAAAATACCAGTAATCTCAGACTGTATCCATGACTCCAGCCCAGATATAATATTCATCACTGAAAGTTGGCTCTCTGACTTAGATCGAGTCCTATTTAACCAACGAAGGTTTCAAACTATGAGGTATTCCACACCCCTCGAACAATAAACATGGTGGAGGAGTACTCATTATCATCAAAATGCATTGAATGTGTCCCTAATGCTATCTAATACCTTTGCAGATATTGATATTGATTATAGAAAACAGGCACCTAGCATTCTGTCTCCTCTATAGACCCCCTACATCTGATTCTAGCAGCCTAACATCTATTCTGGAAACGGTATGTTCTATGTCAACTAAGAAACAAATAATCTTACTGGGGGACTTTAGCCTTACCTCTTTATCCCATGCCCAAGTCACCACCTTTCTAAATGCCATGGACGATCTGCAGTATCGACAAATAATAAAGGTACCCATGCATAATAAAGGGAATACTCTAGATCTGATATTCCTTCCACAGGATATCTACGAGCGATCAAAAATGAACAGCCCCCAAATGTTACCCGTACCATGGTCAGATCACCATCTGATTAACTTCACTATCGCATCAGAACAAACCCCTGACCAAACAACCAATTGATGAAGCAATATCCTAAATTTAAGTATTTAGTTAAGGATGCATTCATAAAAGACATTCTAAATAGCATTGACCCGCACATAAAGACCTTGATGGACTCCTACCCCACTGGAACTCTAGCATTACTAAGATCACCTCTAGACCAGGACCACAACATAACAAAAGACAAAACACCTCAAAACAACGGTACACACAAGACATAAGGGGATTTAAAAAGACCAATTGAGGAATCTTGAACGCGTCTGGCGAACATTAAAATCTACTGAAAATTCATTATTACATGAAAAATTACATGAAAGTTCTTTTAACATACCGCAACCACATAAACTCTAAAAAGAAAGAATACCATACAAACTTACTAATGAAATCGTTGAACAAACTACGAGAGCTATTTGAAATTGTAAAATCACTTACAAGTCCTCCAAAAGACAAGTCCGAATACCAAATCATCACTCCACAGGTCGTAGCAGATTATTACATGAATAAATTAAATCCCTTGAATAATCCCCCTTCCCAGACCATACACCTCATCAAACCCCAAAACTGGCCAGAGTTTTACCAGAATCTCCCTTAGATCGCTGAAAAAAAGATTATCTCAAATATTAATACTGCAACATCCAGCACAGATCCATGCCTAGTTAGCTGTCTGAAAGCCGCCCGAGATGAGCTAGTGCCAATCATACTAAGAATGGTCAACCTGTCACTCGCTTAAGGACACGTCTATGGATTTAAAACAGGTAATAATCCGTTTTATACTAAGACAAAAAACACTGAACAAAGAATGCCCCACATCTTACAGACCAATCTCCAGCCACCCATTCTTGGCCAAAGTTATTGAAAATTTGTTTAAAATCAACCTCAAGACCATATTGACCTGCATGCTCCCCTAGATGACCATCAATATGGCTTCAGACTACACCACAAATATTGTTGAATACATTGCCCCATCACTATGGAACATGCTTCCAGATAGACTAAGATCTATCTCTGATTTGTCCACCTTCTGGAGAGAACTAAAAACATATCTTTTCAATGAACATTATGGCAATACTGAAGAGAACATAAACCTGTACTGAACATAAAATCTGAAACCCCCCCCTCCCTCAGCATAAGCTGACAGGAATCATTCTCTCTTTTTATACATGACCAAAGATCCTTCTGCACACAATAATCATTATAACACCAATCTGTAAAATGTCACAAAAAAACCAGAGAAACCACCCAATTTCATATAAGGATATATTTAAGAATGTACATAATTATAATGGTTCATATGTTTCACTGTATGTAAGTTATACCAAAAATGATAATAAACCCAATCATGTATATATAATACCTTCTGCTAAATTAGCTATTTATTTCTAAAATATGTATTACTGTAATTGATTCCTATGTTATACTATATTGTTGTGGTTTATGCTGTAAACCGCCTTGATTACACAATAAGGCAGTATAAAAGACCCTTAAATAAATAAATAGATCAGAAAATTCTGACTTTTGGAGAACGTTAGGAGCACAATACTGACTCAGTGCTTACAAAACATGGTACCATGTTGGGATGGTGGATGGAAACCTTAATAGATAAATTTCACATTTTTCTCAGAATTTTGATTTTTGATATTAATTATGAACTTTGTTATGAATTTTGAAGAGGTTTGCAAATATTTTAACCAGCATATTTATATAGGGTCCGATCTTCAACATGGCGTTGAGGCATGCCATACCCGAGAAAGATATCTGCTCAGGAAAAATGCTTGAATCATGAGTCATGCGCCTCCAAAATGGCCCAAGCTTAGAAAATGTAGCACAAACTGAGCCACAATGGCAGGTGCCCAGAGCGTCATCAGGTAGGCGCAGGGGTCCGGAACCCAGGCTCGGCGCCTAAGATGTTAGCCCACGATACCCATGTATGTGTCCAAACCAGCAGCCAGAGAAGCAGGGTGGCAAGTGTGCATGAACCCATGTATCGCCTTTTCTGGTGTACCTGTGTATTGATGACAGCTGTCACGCAGGTCCTGTGGGCCACCTGTGCAAGAGGCCCCCTGTGGCTGGGCAGATAGACACCAGCGGCATGGTGATGAGGAGGACAGTGAACTTCAGCTCCAATGAATCTGAAGCCCTTGCCTGATCCGTGTTGTGGTACGAGGGGGTGCTATACCCCAGGGGGGCCTACTGCTGAACTTGCAGCTGGCCATGGCCATATAGAGGGCCATCCAACTCTGCCTGCATAGGTAAGGAGACCTGAATGGGCCGGAAGGGGGGGGGGGGAGTGATGAGCACCATGCTAGGCCAGACCCACCCAGAAAAAGCACAGCTGTGTGTCAGCACCCCGAGACAGGGCTGTGGGCTACGCCACATGCTGGTGGCAACCCCAATGGTTGCAGAACATGTGACAGCGGGGGGATGGGCCATGCATGATAGAAGTGTCATCCCTAGCTGCCCGCAGTAGTAGGCATATCCACACACATCAGGCAGGGAGGCCTCCCTCTGGTGGTGGATGGCAGCAATATCACAAGGCTCACACAGCAATGGCATTGCCCGGTGCATGGGGAGCTGTGGTTAGGCTGCCCTCTCCAAGGGACTCCAGTGACCAGTGTAAACACCCTAAACACATGCCCCACCCCCCAGCCCCTTTGACCCCAGCCCAGGGGTTGAGGGTGCCAGTGGCAGTATATGCACATGTGCTGTCTGTCTGTCCCTGCAAGCGGATCTGCCATCACTGCTCACCACCCCCTGTCTGGTGAAGGGGAAAATGAATCCCCCTTCAGGTACCTTTGTTATAGGTTGAATCCATCTTGTGCTAACGTCTATAGCTCAGGCCTAAGAAAGAAACAGCTTGCTGACTTTTTCACACTGAAACTGCAGAATCAGCAAGATTGAGCAGTGAAATGAGCTAATATCCTGTCCCAGAGAGCTGACACAATGAGAGGCTCTGAAAACTACACAGCTAGTGAAAAGCTGTCACCTGGGCCCCTTGAATGAACAAAGGGGAACAGAATGAAGAACTTAATCTGCAGGAAACAGAGCCAGCACATAGCGAGAGAATGGGAAGACAGGATGCCACAGAGAAAACAGAGGATAAAAGATTAATGAGCAGAGTTGCTTGAAATAATAGAGGATAAGAAAAGAAAGGAAATCTATCAGCAATTTGAGCCTAAAAATGAATATAAATATAGAGGAGAAATTCTTTTTTTTTTTTTTTTTTAAACTTTTATTTTCATTTTGCAACAAACAAAAGAAACAACACACCAAAAGAGACAAAACAAGTATACAATAAGGAAAAGTAAACCCATTACCCCCCACCCCGATGCTTCTTCTCTACCCGATTATATCAGCATGTGAGCGCTTCCAATTAACAGTGATTATACATCAAACGATCAAAAGAGTATCTACAATACAGCATGATCATGGGACAGAGATATATACAAAGTTAGACAGTCAGATGAGAGCATCTAGCAAACTGTACATAGTCATTGAGCATCTTCCATTGAGACAATGAGAAGGAGTCTGAACGGAGGAAGCGAAACAGACGAGGTATTTGTTCATATTTACTGTAAAGACAGGCATGATTCCACCATTCATTGGGGCTCAGATGGGAGCTAATTTTCCAGTATTACTTAATTAGGGAAATAGCAATTGCCAAGCATGAAGTTCAAAAGGAGATAAGCCATTTTTGGGAGAGAGGGGATCCCCGCAACTGGGCGAAGTCCCACTATCCTCCAAGAAAGGGACTCCTGAGAGTGCGAGATAGACTAAATACGACCCCAGACCCGACGCCAGTAATACTGTAGTGCGGGATATTCATGCATAACATGAGGCAATGAACCAATGGCCGCAGGACATGTCCAGCAAACCATTGCCCTGAGTAGTGTTTCCATTTGTCTAATCTGTGAGGAGTGTGAAAACACCGGTGGGCTAGAAAGAAGAGGGTCTGAGTGAGTGAGGCGGGTCGGGAACCCGTGTCCCTCTACTCCAGATAAGGCTCCATTGCTCCGAAGTCGAAGTCACCTGCGATTCTCTCTCCCATACTTTCTGCACTATAGAGGTATCTCTAGTGATAGCATTACATAAGGTTTAGTAAAATTGGATGCTACACCCGGTGAACTACCGAGAGATCGGAAAGTCTCCAATCAACCTTATGTAGAGAATGCCGATGGCGGGAGTACTCTAGTGCTCCGAATGCGATGCTGAAGTTGCACTGACCAGAGTCGGGAGTCTAAAGAGTGCATGAGAGTATGAAAGGCACCTAAAGTGTCTAAAAGCATTTGGTGGATAGTGGGAGTCTGATGGGAGAGTCATACCAGGGAGAAAGGTAAGAGGAATCGGTTAGCAAAGGCCCGCTTCTATATCTAGCCACACAGGTCTACTCGGTACTGGATCTTCCAACCAACGAGCACCTTGTTTGAGAAGAAAAGAATGAGGGAACACTTGAGTAAAATCGCCACCAAGTATTAATGGAGCATTGGCAGAGGCCGAGGCCAACTGCGCAATACTTGCATAGTAAGCAGGGTTGTCCACATTCGGGGCATAATTGCAAATACACGTGAATTCACTATCTCCAACCTCAAGGTGTACACGGGCCCATCTACCCTCCTTGTCAGCGCTAATATCAGGTACAGTAGCGTGCAAAGACTTCTTAACCAGAATGGCTATCCCGTACCATTTGGAAACGGTGGGAGAATAGGCAGCTACCATGTGAGGCCTAGCATTGAGTTTCAGTTGTTTCAGCAGAGTTTAAAATGCGTTTCCTGAAGAAACACCAAATCAACATGCTCATGGCTAAGATAGCTAAGGATTTTCTTTCCTTGTGAGAGGACCATTAATGCCTTTGACGATGAATAATAAGATTTTACATAAGGCCATTCAGAAAAGTTAAAAATTCTGAGCATGATAGCACACATAATTTCACTATGTCCCTCAAACTGACTGTATCTGGCTGTACACATGACATAGGAAAAATAAGCTAATATAATACAATGAAGCGCCCCACATTAACAAAGAAAACCGCAGTACGGTAGAGGAGAAGCAAAACCCCAAAATTACTGGCGACCATGTGTCTGCGGGGAGAAACCCCAGAGAAGGCCGAAATTGAAAAAACACATAACCTGTAGGACTGTGCATGCTCCGAGTCCGACCGAGGCACACATCATGAAGGGATAGGAGACCAAAAAACAAAAGTCATACAGAGAAAGAAAAAAAGTCCAGGCTATTTCTGTGCTTGGCTATGACCGCCGCATCGGGCCCTTCAAAATGGCGGATAGAGCCGGCAGAGAAGAGTCCAAGATTTGGGATTAGCGCATCTGCTCTGCTTCTTTGGAGTCCAAAAATGTTGATAGTAGATCAGGATCCTCGAACGTCCTGGTCTGGTTGTGGAGAGTCACTCGGAGCTTCGCTGGATACAACAGGCCAAAGCGAGCCTGTAGCTGTTGAAGTCGAGGGCGAAAAGCAAGGAGTTTCTTCCGACGGTCAACGGTAGGCTTTGCCAAATCAGGAAAGAAGGAGACCTTACGACCTTCAAATTCCAAATGATGATTCGCTCGGGCAGCATGTAAAATTTGTTCCACTTGTTGATATCGTAGCAAGCTAAAGATAATAGGCCGGGGGGTCGTGCGGTTGAGCGCCATGTGGGCAGGAACACGGTGTGCTCGATCGATTTCCAGTTCTCTGTGAAAAGTGATCTTCAGCAAGGAGGGAAGAGTTTTAAGCAAGAATTCTCTTATATCTCCTGCTTCCACCCCCTCCGGCATTCCGAGGAGCCTCACATTGTTGCGACGGGCTCGATTATTGCTATCTTCCAACTCCTTTTGAAGAGTCTGTATCTGGCGCTCAGCCTTGTCCAGTTTGCCCAAGCGCACCTCGTGCGAGTCGAGGACCCCCGCCATATTGTCCTGCCGTAATGAAAGACCTTCAAGTCGGTCCTGGAGCACTCCAAAGTCTTCTCGCAGGCTCGAAGCGCTTCTCCATTGGACTGCACCAATTCCTTCACGCCGCGTATTTCCTCCAAAATCTCCAAGTGCATTGCGGGGTTTTCACGAAAGGGAACCATCTTCTGTGGGGAGGACACCTCTGTTTTGGAGCGTTTTCCGTGAGAAGAAGAAGGAGACCCGAAGTCCAAGCGCGCTGGTTTATGGGCCGCCATCCCCCCCGAGGTGCCCCGGTCAGCTCGGAGCGAAATAGTAAATTTGTATAGGTATTAAGTCAGGATTCTAAGTAGCATAGAGGAGAAATTCTAATAAGTGGACAGACATTAGCTGATCTCACTGGAGTGAGGCTGTCTCTGTCCCAGGACCCTATACACTTAAGTCAGGTGCTTTGCATGTTATAGATGTATTGATATTGATATTTGTACCTCATAAGTCAAAAGCAAAGCTTGTGATGTTACAGACCTGGCAAAATAAATAAATAATTTCCATGCTTTTATGGTGGCCACGAGCAATTTGTTTAAGGTCCTGTATATGTTGGGGTTGAACCACAAGCAGCCAAACAAAATAGAAAATTCCCCAAATAATTGCAGGGGAAGCCCAGAAAAACCCCAACACTTGCTGTGGCAGCATGTCAAATATGTGATGCCACAGAACCCAGACAGATGTATAATGGTGAGCATGCACAAACCGCGACATCCTATCCTGCACGGCGCCTAACAAAGTATGCAGTAATGTGGCCCCTAAAGCAGTCGATGCCCCCAGGCATGACATGTGCCCATAGTCAAAGCCATTCACGCTCTACAACTATGTTCCATGGTGACAGAGCAAGCCTGCGTGCAACAGATGGGAGCAAAGGAAGGGGGGAGGACACAGGAGAACAGTGGCCCAGATAGCACTGTTGGGGTGACATGGGGCACATGTTAAAGGTCCCAGGGCAGTGGTGGGTAGAAATCCAGTGGCAGATGCCAGAGGTGTACCGTCACATGCTACCCACAACTGCTATCATGGGTATGGCCCCTTGCCCCCAGGATGGGATACAGATATGCGCAGTAGGCAATGTGGAGGCACACAACTGAGCCCATGTGTGTCCCCTCCCCCTCTCTCCCATAGTGAATATGGTGTACAACATACCCTGGAGGCCCTAAAGTGCCACTATAGGACATTGCGCCACAGGCGACCAAACCAGCTGCAGCACATCAGTGCCCGGGCCTAATGCTGGCTCCCAGCCTCTGCCCCATCACCATCTGCTGCCTCTGTGGCCTCCCACTTTTCCATAACCACGGGCTCTGGGTCCAGCAAGTCACACATCTGTGCAAGGTTGTGGAGTATGCAGCGTTATGCAAATATTTTATTTATTTATTTACATTCTCTTATATACCGCGCTATTCTGCATCAGTGCGGTTTACATTGAACAAACTGAAATTACATTGAACAGGGCATTATAACTTGTAGATAACTATTTTACAGGGAACATGGGCTATGGAGGGTTAAGTGGCTTGCCCAAGACCACAAGGAGCACCTGTGGGACTAGATACCCCAGTCCTTCCGGCCCAAGGTTGCTGTCCTCTAGTGGGATTTGAACCCCCGGCATACACACTCCAGGATGTAGAGGAATTCCCTGCTGCTCCTGTCAAGGCACCGGAAGCGGTTCTTCAGCACCCCTATTGCTTGTTCCACAACTGCCCAGGTCTGCTGATGGGTCACATTGTACCGCCCCTCCTGCCGGTTCATGGGGTGGCGCACTGGGGTCAGCAGCTAGGTCCTCAGGGGATATTTTTATTTATTTGTCACTGTGGGGGCAATGTGAGATGTGCACATGAGCATGGGACATGTGTTGGTGACGGTCTATGGGCTGTTCCGGACCCCATACAGCACACCATCTACTAGCAGGAAGGGGTGCAATATGTAACAGTCAGAGACACTGTGGCAGTGAGAGAACACCAACATATGGTGTGCGCGGCAGTCAGGCATTGGGGGACGGTGACATGGGCTGGCTTGTTGGTATGGGGGGCAGGGACATGGTACAGAGATGTGGATGGGGTGTCTGCTGGCTGGGATGGGGCAGATATGGATGTGCCCTATATGCACTGGTGCCATGTGGCTGCACTACATGGCACCAGCCCATGCTCCTCCTCATGGCATATGTTGGTGTGTGCTGCCTACTCTTGGCCATGTGGCTTCCCCTGGTTGTCTCCACAATGTGCGACATGGCCCGCTGTGCACATGGATCTGCAGAACAGCAGCTCATGTACATACAGTGGCCATCTTGTGATGCAATATGTACATAACACATATATCCCCACCTATTTGCATTCACAAAGCATCATCCTACAGCAACCATTTGTTCTGGCCTTGTCCTGGGGCTCACACATGTGCGCTCTCACTTAGCAACCACGCAACTCAAAGCTGACCCATGGCTGCTGCCTGGGGTCAGGCTGGACTGGACGAGGACAAATGCATCACAGCAGGACCCTGGGTAGCAAGCACACACATAAGTAAAGGTCATTTTGGCATCCACAATGACCTGCATGTTCATCGATGTGTAACTATGCATGTTCGGTATGCCCTCTGCTCCAGCCGTGGTGCCCGCAGTGCAATGTAGGTGCAGTCTATACTTCCAAGCACTGATGGGAATCCAGCAACATTGTAGAATGCCTGCATGTCTCTTGCTGCGTCTGCTGTGTCCAGGGGATGGCTATAAAGTGGCACATCCTGCGCATTAGGCCCTGGTGAAGGAACTTATGCAATGGCTGGCAATGGACTGCGTGATTCCGACAGTCACCCCATCAAATGCTGCAAGCTGCCAGTTGCCAGATATCCCAGGGCAGTGGTCACCATCATTGCCATTGACAGGTCCAGGCTTCTGGAAGTGGAGGGCTCCAGGTCCACACTGAGTATGCTGCACAACTCATTTATTGTTGCCCCATCCAGTCTGTATCTCTGGTAGACCTCCTCCTCTGTCAATTGCAGGTAGCTCACCCTGAGTCTGTGTACATGTGGGGCACGGTACCTGTGTCTCGGGTGCTGGACTACAGCCTGCTGTTGGGTATGCACCTCTGGAACACCATGTGCATGGCCCACATGGCTTGATGGCCGGTCCAGCAACTTTTTAGCCTTGCACGGTTTTGGTACAGGCCTGCACATGCTCTCCTTTCTCTACTATGCACTGTAATGCCACTACACAGGTTTTCCGCTCATCATCAGCTGTCGTATGTGCCGGGAAATGTCTCTTAGGCTTACACGGTTAGTGATGTCCAATGTCGACGCACACGGCTTTCGGAAATCCGCTTTACACAGGTTTCAGGGTGACACGCCCCTGTTCTGGCCCCTGGGTCTCGGCGCTTGGAGCTGTGCGGGTAGCTGGCCTCTCTGATTCATGCCACCTAGTTGAATATCTGGTTTACATGATTATGGTGGTTTTACACAGATAAGGCCAACTTTTACACAAATAGCATACACTTAGGGCTTTGAAAATCGGGCCCGTAAATTTTAGAGTTTGAAGAAATAATCTTCAACTGTTAAAATGGGCCGATGATGAAATAAACCTAATGGTTAGAACACTTGCTTGGGAACTAGGGTTTGATGCCCACTAGCACTCCCTGTGGCCTTGGGCAAGTCACTTAACCCTCCATTGCCTCAGAAAATCCAAGTTATCAGTGTCAATGTTTAATGCATCATCCAGTTTAAGTTACAATGTAACCTGCTTTGACTGAAATGATAAAGCGGTATAAAAATCCTGTAAGATAAATGAATGATAGAGATTCACATGAGGTATGAAGTTATCCATTATATGCTCCCCTTATTGAGGCCCCTTATTGATAAAATCTTATAAGAATATTTATTGAAGGTTTTTTATCAGAGAACCTTGTTTGTTAGAATAGAGCATTATACAGCAATTACTACCAGCACATAACTGCATAAATTTACACTTAATTGGGAGCAGGGAAAGCTTTGTACAGGGATTTTTGGTAACTATACTGTAAAGGCACATATGGGTATGAGTACTAAAATGCGCAATGTTTGCACATGTTTGACTCCAAGAATTAGTGCAGAGGCCTGCGCTAACCTTTGGGGGGGTGTCCACATATCTCCTTGACATTTGCATGTTGGAGCCATGGTTCACAGTGCTATATAGCACATGGGTACACTTACAGTCAACCCTTGAGGAGGCAGTACGTGCACCCACACTAATGGCAACATGGGCAGTTAGTGCATGCCAATGATGCCCATGTTAACTGTGATGTGCCATCAATGCCCACTTTCCATCCCTAATCTAATCAGTCCCCCCCATTAGCACGGGAATTTCTGTGTTGCCCTGTACTAACAGTTAATGCAGCATGTTGAGCGCATGGCAAACTCCACACTAATGATTAGCATGGTTTCCTAAACATGCCCCATCTTTATCTTTATCGTTTATCTTTATTTAATATTTGATATACCGCCCAGGCGGCCCTGGCATCAGAGCGGTTTAGAATAATAATAAAAAAAACCCAACAGCTGTAGGAAAGGTGAAAAAGGAACGCCAAAGTTGTGACAGGACAATCTAGAAAGGAGAGAGGAGAGGGGAGACAGAAGTAGGCAGTTGAGGGGCAGGAGAAACACATCAGGACTATAAGGGGAGGGAGGGGCTATGGGTGTCCTGCTGGGTAGTAGGAGGATGGAGATCAAATGCAGTAAGGAAAAGGTGAGTTTTTAGAAGTGCTTAAAATCTTGTGAAAGAGGTTTCAGAGCGTAGGGTAGGAGGCAGAGAATTCCATAGTGCAGGGCCCAGATAAAAGACAGCAGATTTCTGAGTTTGTTCGAGGTGGGCCTGAGTGACTGCGGGGAGGGCTAGGCGATGAACGTGTATAGACTGAGGAGCCGGTGAGGGGTATGAATCTGAAACAGATTTGAGAGATACTGAGGGGGTGCTGGTGCTCACAGCTTTGTGAACAAAGGTGAAAATTTTGTAATCAATCCTGAATTTGAGGGAGGAGCTAGTGTAGGTGTATGAGAAGCGGGTGACATGGTCACGCCGTGAGGAGTGAGTGAGTATGCGAGCAGCAGTATTCTGTAGGCGTTGAAGGCGGTGAAGCTGGTAGAGACCTGCAAGTGCAACATTACAGAAGTCTAGTCTGGACATAACTAGTGAAAGGAGGAGAGTCATGAGGAAAGGCATTATGAGGAGAGGGCAAATGGCACAAACCTGATGGAGGGAGAGAAAAGATCGCTGGACCAGAGAGGACACATTCTGATGGAAGGAGAGGGAGGAGTCAAGCAAAACCCCAAGATATTGTAGTGTTTGGACATGGGGGACAGGGGTACAGGCAATCTGAGGGGTGAGTGAAGGACACGGCATGTGTAAGCTGAACCAGATGGCTGCGGATTTGGAAGTGTTGAGGTGAAGACGATTCGTGGATAGCCATGTGTGAATTGTAGCTAAGCATGAATTCATTGGAGAGAGATCGGGAGACTTAGAGCTAGTGTGATGTAGCAGAATGATGTCATCAGCGTAGAAATAAGAAGAAATGCCAGATTGTTGGATAAGTAAAGTGAGGGTCTCTAAGAAAACATTAAAAAGGAGCCCTGGGGGACACCACAGGTGAGGAGGACAATGGGGGAAGTGGATGACCCACAAGATACAACAAAGGAATGGAGAGAGAGGAATAACTTAAACCAGTGAAAAACAACACCATGGAGCCCAAAATTACAGAGACAAGTAAGCAGAAGAGGGTGGTCGACCAGGTCAAAGGCTGCAGAAAGATCCAGTGAGACAGCGAGAGAGCCCTGGTCATGAGCAACGTGAATTTCATTGAGTAGTGCAAGGAGGATGGTTTCTGTGCTGTGGCCAGGCTTAAAGCCGGATTGTCTGAGGTGGAGTGCGTGAACAGCATCTAAGTGTGATGACAGCTGAGAGAAAACAAGTTTCTTTAAAATTTTGGAGAGGAGAGGCAAATTGGATACAGGGTGCCAGTTGGCGAGAGTGGAGGGGTCTATATTAGGTTTCTTTAGTATAGGACAAACAATGGCATGCTTCCAGCGGGAGATGAAAGTGCCAAATGAGAGGCTACAGTTGAACATGGTTAATATGAATGGCAACAGGGCGAGAGAGGGTTCCAAGAGCCAGTGGAAGACAACAGGATCAGAGGGCTGGTAGTCTTATCTGATGATGCGATAGCTTTAGTTAGTTCTAGCATAATAATTGGTTTGAATGTGGCCCAAGTATGAGATAGGGAAGCAGCAGGCTCTGGGGAGGAAGGGGAGGGAGGGAATGGTGGTGAATCAACTGGAAAGGATGAATGAAGTGCAGTAACCTTTTCTGAGAAGAAGCGAGCTAGACAGTCTAGGGCTGGAAGTGGAGCAGGCACGGTGGCAGAAGCATGTGTGGAGGTAAGAGAATGGAGTATCAAGAAGAGTTGACTTGAGAAATTGGCAGCAAAGCAAATCTGATTGGAGTAGAAAGCTCTCCTGGTGTCATATATTTGCAGTTTATAATATTTTAATCTTTATTAATTTTTTACATACAAAGAAGCTAAATTACAAAAGCTTCATGGAAATTAGGACAAATGGTCTGAAAAAACATTGATATAATCAATATTTAAACAGGAAAATAAAAAATACTAAGAAAAAACAATTCCAGGTCCGTAGGAGCGTAGGAGAGGTGCCAGCTGGTCAAGCTGGTTTACAAGGGAGTCATGCCAAGTCTCGACTTGATCATCAAGAGTAAGAGTTGAGAAGTCTACAGAGAGTAAGGTATCAGCCGGGGGAAACTGTGCTGAAGTGGCAGGTGTGAGCCGTCACTTCATAGGGAGTTGTACTGGAGGTGAAAAGGACTCAAGTGAGGCAGAGGAAAAGGGGATTTCAGTCCATGGTAGGGTCAGGGTGGAAAAGAAGGGAAGCTGATGGAGTGAGAAGATCAAGGGTGTGACATGCCGTGTGAGTAGGGAAGGTGACGTGCTGTGTGGGTGAGAGATCAGAGAGAAATGTGAGGAAAGCCCTGTCCTTAGGCCTATCAGGAGAGTCGCAATGAACATTAAGTCCCCTAGAATGACTAAATGGGGATATGTCATAGTGACTTCCGAGATGGTGAGCAGGAGGGAGTCCCATAGGTCTGAGCCAATGGATGGGGGGGCATACACTAAAAGGAAATAGATGGGGGGAGGAGGCAAGGCGGAGTAGTTGAGCCTCTGGGTAATGGAGCAAAGCCGAGGAAATTTCTTGGAAAGGTAGGGAGGAGTTGTGTAGTACTGCCAGGCCAACCCTGTTCTGGCCAGAACGAGAGACCGCCAGGGCAAAGAAGCCAGGGGGTAGACAGCGATTTAGAAGGGGATCTTCCCCGGTACGCAACCTATAGGCACCTATGTTGCTTTTATAAAATAGGTACAATATATGCTCCTTCCTTGCCTAGGTGCCCAGTTATTAAAATCCCCCAGATAACAATAGCGTACAGTGTGCTGCACATCAAAGACAGCAGATACTGTAGAACATGCAACACATTGGAGCTGCTTATTCTAAATTGCTAAATAACCCTAGATTTTCTAAAAAGTAAAACAAAAAAACAAATAAAATCCACCTTTCAGCTAGCATCAATGACTGACTTCAGATTTCTTTATTATCAGTACATTCATTGAACAATTGGGCTTTATGAATGGCTGACTCACAAGTCTTTTCAATAATACCATATTAAGTGGAGTGCCAAATATGAGGAACTCATATCCCTTGAAATGACAGTCTCCCAATGACTAGACAGATTTCCTTTGGTGCAGTTTCATTTAATATTTTATGCATTGGTGAGATGAATTAATTCTAATATAATATTGCAGTAGGCCTCTTGCCTTAAAAAAAGTCTTGAATAAGCTTCAACCTGTGCTTACTTCTTCAAAGATTCTCATATTGCTTTGGAATTCATACGGCAGGGAAGGATCATTATTCTCACAGTTATATTAAATTCAAATTATATCTCAAACCAATCCAAGTACCTTAGAAAAAAGGATTCCCAATTATGAATAACAAATTATTACTAATGTTAATCTACTAATGAAAAGAACTGGAGCAGGTAGGCTATTTGTGTCAGTGTTCTTCATAGTTTTAATAGACCATAATTAAAAGAACAGTTTCATATTATGTGCAACAATTTTCTTCGTAAGAAAGGGCAGAAACAAATAGCTGTGATGCTCGTTGCTTTAAATGGAATATCATATTACTGGAACCAATACCATTAAGATAATAAAACTCTGCAAATTTTGCCACACAGGAGGAAGTTTTGATTGCTCTTGTGATTTCTGTGCTAGGCTGGTTGTTTTGTTTCCTAATGATAGTACATTATAATCTAATTAAAGCAAAAGAAATCCGACCCATCTGCTTTAAAATTTCACTAACCGTAGGCTACCGTGAATTTCACTTCCTGTTTACACTATGCTTCCAAAGGCTTTTGTTTTGTGATAGGTGGGAAGACTTGGGCAGGGGTAAGAGTTGGTGGTGGTTTTGCCAGCTCCAAAAATAGTTTAATTCGCTTGTAATGAAGCAAAATCCAATTTTTCAAGTGCAGCCAAGTATCTGTTCTCGTTGGCTAATAATTCAAGCCAGGAAGTATGCTAATACATTCTTAATTCTTAATTCAAGATAAGAAGTTGGCGTGACATAGATTCGTCTCTGCAGGGATTGAAAGAACCTGTCCACCAACTCCAGGATGATAGGAGTAGTTACATTCCATGTCAGAATGAATATTATCCACATTATAAACTAGAATGCTTCTTTCTTTTGCATGTCTGTCTGAGGTAAGAATATATTGTCCTCATTAATTCTATAGAATGAATCGTCTGTTTCCTGAGAATCAAGCACTTGTAGACACTTTCAGCAAATTTACAACCTTCTTTCTAATTGCCAATTGAGCATCTCTAAGGATAGGTCAGCAGGAGAGAGAAACCTGCTATCGCCTCTTTTTATGAATACCTACATTTGATGAATTCTAATATCTAATGAAAA
The DNA here is from genome assembly GCA_033557465.1 of Ichthyophis bannanicus. Lineage (NCBI taxonomy): Eukaryota > Metazoa > Chordata > Amphibia > Gymnophiona > Ichthyophiidae > Ichthyophis > Ichthyophis bannanicus. The sequence goes on from CM066037.1 coordinate 487,476,490, forward strand.
TTATGCTTGCAAAAAATAAGGTATGGTCAGAATAATACTCTGTTATTTAGGGAGCAATTCTGAACAACATCTAACCACCTTAACTGGGATTAAGATACTAAAATACCCATTTGAGGATTGCCCCTCCCTCAACGCAGCCAAAGGTATGCACATTGTCCCACAACCTACATTCTTTTAGTCACCCCAGACAGAGACTGAGATCAGGGCAGGCAGGGCCGTACCAAGCCATAAATGCGCCCTGTGTGACTTGCACATCTAGCGTACCTGTCCTAGTTTGTCCTTTGCCCCATGCCCAGCATCTCCCCATCTTACCTCCATATCTCCAGCTAGCTCACCACCAGGCCAGCTCTTGCCCCACCACTATCTCTTTTAGGGTTCCAATGGCAGTAGCAGTGGGACATCCAACTGAAAAAAAATATGCGGGTCTCCAACTTCATGCTTGCATGCTGGCTTGATCCTCCTTCTCTGACATATGCTCTCGTCAGAGGAGGGAGGGACCAGACCAGCCATTCAAATGTGGAGTTGCAAAGACCCGTGTTTGAATGGCTGTCCTGGTTCCTCCCTCCTCTGATGTAAGAATACATCAGAAGAGAGGGATCATGCCAGTATGCAAGCATGCAGTCGGAGAGACCCACATGTTTTTTTTTTTTTGTCAATTGGTGGTCTCGTCACCGCCAAGGTAACCCTAAAAGCGGCAGCGGGGCAAGGGCAGGCAGCGTGCGTGAGGAGCCGAGGCTGGCATCCCCAAACGCGCCCCTAATTTTTTGTGCTCTGTGCGGCTTTACCACTCGCACAGGGCTAGGTACGATGCTGAGGGCAGGGAAGGGAAAGTACACCCAGGGAACTCAGTTTGAGCTCCTGTGGATAGTTTTGTTTGCAGTCCTTTTAACCTGTGAGAAAGGTTCTCGGGTACCACCCTACCAGTCTGTGGTTTCAAAAGGAGTTTGCTTTTGAGACAGAATTTGCAAGTATGTGGGGTTGAAGTAAGAACATAACATAAGAACACAAGATATGCCATACTGGGTCGGACCAAGGTCCATCAAGCCCAGTATCCTGTTTCCAACAGTGGCCAATCTAGGTCATAAGTACCTAGCAGTCTCCCCAAAAGACACGTTCCTCAATGCTTGTATTGGGTCAAGCAGTGATATCCTGGGTCCCTTTTAAAAATGGTTTATGGACCTTTCCTCCAGGAACTTGCCCAAACCTTTTTTAAACCCAGCTACACTAACAGCTTTTACTAAATCCTCCCGTAACAAATTCCAGAGTTTGATTACACGTTGAGTGAAAAAAATATTTCTCTTATTAGTCTTAAATAGGTTACCCTGTAGCTTCATTGCATGTCCCCTAGTCTTTCTATATTCTGATAACGTAAACAATCGATCTACGTTTACCCGTCCACTCCATTCACTAATTTATAGACCTCTATCATATCTCCCCTCAGCCGTCTCTTTTCCAGGTTGAAGAATCCTAACCTTTTTAGCCTCTCTTCATAGGGGTACCCTGCCATCCATGCAACCTCTTTGACCTCTTTTAAAATTTTTCCCCTTAAGAAAGCTATTTACTTGAGTAAATTGCCCATCCTGTCAGTGGGTAGAAGTATGCGTGCAATTCTACAACACGCTTATTTTTAACAATCGGCCAAAGAGTTCCTGGGGGCAGAGTCAGTGCTGGGAATTGTAGTAACATACAGAATTTTGTAAAAGTCTCCACAGAAAAAGTAAGAAGAAATCTCTGTGGGTAATTTTGCTTTAGGCAACTTTCTAAGTGTAACTACATGCATTTTGAAAACCAATGCTGAGACTACATGTTAAAAGTACCCACAGACTGAAGCAAGGTGGGCAGTTTGAAAATTGGCATCAACATGACCATTGTGATACCGCAAGCCCTCTGATGCAAGAAAGGAAACTTTTAAATCTTGAAAAAAACAGGATTTGCCTGCAATTACGAGAAGGGACACATAGAGGGAGCAGGAGAACAAACCTGAAGTGGAAGAACCACACCTCTATGGGCAGGACTCAGAAGCAGCTGCTCTGGATTTAAGTAGGAACAGAGCACTGCAAGAGGGAGAGCCAAGAGAGAGAGAGCCGAGAGAGCCAAGAGAGGCAAAGGTGCCAGGAAGGCAGTCAAGAGAGCCAGAAAGGCAACAGAGAAACCCCGAAGGGAAGAACCCAGAGGAGAAGCACAGGAGGAGGCAAGGAGCTTGGCAGAGACCTTCATGTGGAGAACAGGAGGCAGTGCCAAGGGAAGCTCCAGAGGCCAGACTCAGAGACCGAGGTGAGGTCACTGACAAACCCAGCAGAGCTAAAGGAAAGGAAGCTACTGGGAGAGCAGGCCTAGAGAAAGGCCATACACAACTTCAAGGGGCAGTATCACGGACTGCAGCCAAGGAAGGAAGTGCTTATTCCTCCGGTTGGAGAAGAAACCTTCAAGAGAAAAAAGGTACTTTTAAAAGCTTTTACAAAAGTAACTTGAAAGATAAAGGAAAAGTTCATAGCCTTGAGAGAAAGGATATACCTGGAGCACAAAACTCTCAGACTAGGCCTCAAGCCTTTTTCAAGAAGCCTAGAGAGGAACAAAGGGCTAGTTTTTTTCTGGACAATAAGGACTGTTTTAAACCAGATATAACTGATAAGTTTTACAGGAAAAAGTTTAATGTTGCCAGAGAATGGAAGGAGCAAACTTTTAGTCCTGAAACGACAGTAAGCCCAGGGAGATATACTAGACCTAAAAACCGACGCCCCAAACTCCCAAGCCAGCACTGGGATACAGTATGGCATGCTTTTAGGAAACCAGGTTTTAATATCCAAGAGATCTCAGAGACCTCAGTTTCAGATCCCATAGACATGGAATGGCTGCCAGGGGAATCTGAGAGCACTGAAGATATAGAACCAATGGAATGTGACTTTTGCACAAGAAGATATCTTTGAGTAAAAGGCAAACAAATCTAAAGTGTGCAAACTGTACTGGAAAGTTTATGCTTTAAGTTGGTGAAGGAACCATGTTATTTTGAGTGTTTTGCTGACTCACGTTTTTGATGCAACTGAATTTATGTTCTGTTACTCATTACCTCATATTTTGAATTTCTTCATGCGAAAAGGGGAAATAAAAGCCTTTTTGTACCCTACACTTGGCAAGAGTTACTTTTTTAGGTTGTTGACCCTGAGGCTGACAATGTGACCTGCTATCCCATTGACCCTCACAACAGATCAACCCTGAACCTTTTAATTCTTATGCGCTCCCCAGCCCCTGTGGAACCACTACGCCGCCACTAGAGGGGCTGAGGGGGACACCATTTAATTAAATTTGTTTGCACGGCTTCTTGGAAACAGAAGAAAAACAACCGTGGACCTTCATTTCTAAGTTGCTTCTCCTTCTTCTATTTATTCTCCATCTTCAGGTACTGTGCGCTGTGCCGTAAGTGGCAGAGCTGAAATGCCACTGGGCTTCTCCTGAAAGCAATACCTATCCTGTTTCTGCCCATTCTGAACATATTTATGTAGTAGCAAATAAGAACAGGGTAGAATGGTAAAGCTATCTTTGAGAACTACCCTCTATCTGCCTTTCCTTCTTACTCCTATGCCATTATGAGGACCATTTTATACGGCGTGCCTAGGTTAATGCACATTTTAATGTGTGCATTTTGCACTTATTTTATGAAGTCAAGGACATAAAACATGGGCATAAGTGGTTAAAAACATGCATAAAATCTAGGCATGAACACTTACATATGCACATATTTTATAAAATACGTACATAACTATGTACTCCCCCAAGTTCCACTTATGTGAATACCCACAGTGAAAGGACACGCCATCCGTCTACTGCATGGACTTACAGAATAGCGACTTACATAGTAACATAGTATGTGACGGCAGATAAAGACCGGCATGGTCCATCTAGTCTGCCCAGCAAGGTGGCAAGAGTAGGTGCACTTGCTCCATGTAGGTCACCCCTACTTGCTGAGATATAAGAGATAGTTAAATTTATTTTGATTTTATCCCATTGCCATAAAGGGATCCACTATGTCTGTCTCATGCCATTTTGAATTTTGTCACTGTATTTGCCCCCACCACTTCCATCGGGAGGGCATTCCAAGCATCCACCACCCTTTCAGTGAAAAAGTATTTCCTGATGTTGCCTTTCAGTTTACCCCCTTGCAGTTTCATGGAATGTCCTCTAGTTTTACAGCTCCCCTGTCTTTGAAAAAGGTTTGCTTGTTCATTAGTACTCTTAAGTATTGAAATGTCTGGATACTCAGTCTTGCTAAATTACATGCAGGATATCATAAGACTAAGCAGGCAATCTCTAAAAGAGCTCCCTCGCTACTGGCGCCCACACTGTGGAACTTTCTCCCTATGGACCTAAGGACCCTGAACGATACAAAAGACTTTTTTCAAGGCCCTCAAAACCCTGCTCTTCACAGAAACCTATGAGCTAACAGACAAACAATAGTCGCCACCCAAATGGAGCACCATCTAACTTCACCAACTTGACAACATTAGATCAAGCTCAATGTATTTACGTTCGTTAGTACCCCTCAGTTTAATTGTAACCCTCCAATTGTTTTGTGACCACTTTGATTGAAGGATAAGGGGGATACAAATCTGTCTAAATAAATAAATAAAGGCCCATCTATTCACTTAAATCATAAGACAGAAGTGACTTACATGCATAGATGGTGCATAACTTTCCATGGCTCCTTATAAAATTATCCCCTATGGGGGTCTTTTAGAAGCTGTATTCAGAGTTGAACGTCTGGAAAATGAGTGCGTAGCGGTGCAAATCATGGAGATGTCCCTGAAGCTATTTTAGACTATCCAGGTAGTAAGGGGGTGTGGTGGAAGCATGGCCTGGGTGGAGCATAGGAGCTGTCCATCCTGGTGCAATTTCAGAGTGGCACTAGCACATCAGGCCCTGGTTGTTGAGATGTCCCAGCTATACTTGCTCATGGCCACAACTAAAGTGCAAAAAAGTGCTCATTTCATGGCTGCAACTCTTTCAGGGGAAGAGCAAATCGCACTTACATCGCAGTGGTTAATATTTCCCGACCAAAGAAACCTTCCCATAAATAAATACTTCAAACTTATTACTGGCCCACTACCGCATGTCTGAGTATACGAAATATCAGGACAGGACGTGTTAGTCTCATAACATAGATGTCCCCTTTCTGTCCTGCCTAGGCTGGGGCATCTATGTACCCGGATCTGCGGGCATACATTTTGGGGATGTCCACATTTGTAAAATGGCCTACATCCATGCATGCATCTGGTCTTACTATGTGCGAAGGACCCAACTCCAGGATGTTCATTTTCAGGGTGGAGACATGGTGATTTTAGAAGGCCCTGCTGCCACTCCCCCAGTTTTTGGACATTCTGTGTGACTTTGAAATCTGGCATCCCCCCTCCCCCCACACATCACACGTTTGTTATTTGCTCCATGCCCCCCATCTTACCCCACACCTCCATGTCTAGCCGGCTCCGCCCCCACACTGCCCGGGCCCTGCAGCCGCTTTTCATGGTCCCTTGGTGGTGGAAGTATCGGCAGCAGTGGTGCGGACCACGCAGGTCTTTCCGACTCCGCGCTTGCACGCTGCTCTGATCCCTCCCTCCTGTGACGTAGGCTCGCATCAGAGGAGGGAGGAACCAGAGCAGCCATTCAAAGTGGGTCTTTGCAACTCTGCGCTTGAATGGCTGGTCCGGTCCCTCCTCTGATGCAAGCCTACATCAGAGGAGGGAGGGATCAGAGCAGCATGCAAGCGCGGAGTCGGAAAGACACATGGTTTTTTTTTTTTCAGTTGGTGGTCTGCTCTGCTTTTCCCACCACTACCTCCAAGGCAACACGAGAATCAGTAGCGGCGGCGGGGCAAGGGCAGGCAGCGCAGGAGGCGAGTTTGGTGGACATGGATTTGTGGGGTAAGATGGGAGGCATGGGGCAAATAACAAACGTGTGAATGTTTGTGTGTAGGGGGGGGGGGGGCGCACCAGATTTCCAAGTCACACAGGGTGCATTTATGGCTTGGAACAGCCCTGGGGCAAGATGTCCCTGCCTCAAAGAACCTAGAATCCAATTTTATAAACTCCCGTCTAGTTAACACTTGTTCATTTAAGGCGCGATCACTCGCCCTTGCCTAAATTTGTCAAAAACGTGCATCAAGTATAGGATTTTTATCATTTGCACATGTAACCTTGACTCTGCCCACACTCTGTCCACGTGCACACCCACTGTAAAAGTAAGTGTGATAGTTTGTGCGTGCATACGTACAAAGCAGCAACGGCGTCATTTTCATGAGTAAGTACCCACTGACATGCATATATGACTAAAATACTAACTTGATGCATTAGAGGGCCACTTATAAAATGAAGATAATAACTTGGTCGAGATCTCAAAGAGCTTCAGTGGCAGAAGGGATTTGATCCCTGGCTTCCCTGGGTCACAGATCAGCGCTTTTTCCAGGTGCCATATTTGGAATCCTCAGGGCTTTGTCCCTTTTACAGTGCTATTGTCCCATAGCACATCCAATACTAATCCTGTTCATATGCATGCCCATTGTATTTGATATTCCAAGGGTTGGATTTATGATGCTGGTACCCATAAGCATGACTGGAGAGTGTTGCAGAGAGAAGGTTTCTCCTCCCCAAATTATATGGAATGGTCCTAAATTATGCAGAATCAGGGTCATGTTTAATGAAGGTATTTGATGCCTTCAAAATTTTGGCACTTAAGCAAATCAGTTCTGGTTATACCACTCATTAATACAAATGTCTAAGCTGTTTATTGATATAAAACCAAATAAAATTTTACAATAAATAAAATTTAACTGTATAAATAAACAACATCAAAAACAAATCAGAACAAAACAGGACACCCAGCTGGAAACTTACTGTTGGTCCCACTCAACCCTCCATCTCTAGACCCCAAACAATGCACCAATGTACCAAAAATCCTCTTGACTCAAGAAGGCAACAATATGCCTTCACATCAGCCTTAAAGTTACCAAGCAATGTTCCTATATGAAGATCTCATGGTAATTCATTCCACAGCTGGGTAACTATGACTGAAAAGGGAGTTTGCCTAGTGGTATCAAACTGAATTTTCCTAAAGGAAGGGAGCCCTAACAAATTCTGTTGCACTGAATGTAAAGAATGCACTGGAGCGTAAGAAATGGGTAGGCCGCAGACAGGTAGGTAAATCCTGAATAATCAGTCTTATGAATCAGTGTCAGAAGTTTAATAGGCATGCAATGCTAATCACCCTGTCATAGATCCGAATCCCTTCCCATCAGCCTCCCTCCCCCCCTAGTGTTTGTGCTTCTTGTCTGTCTGTTTGTCTTATTATAGTGTACGCTTTAAAATCAGGGGCTGTCTATTTGTGTATGTACAGTGTGCACTATACCTGGCAGTATTATATAAATAATAATTAACCTTCATGTGATAAATTTCCATCTGATCAGAGGTGCAAGATGGAGCTTTGCTCACGGCTAAACCCTTCGGCATTGCTTTTGTACCAGTAGGGGTCACCCATGGATTGTACAGCTACTCATCTCCCCCCCCCCCCCACCTCCGTCGAGGGGCCTGAATGCATCACCTCCATGATACTAAAGACATGGTCTCAAAAGACTCAAGACCCCAAAAAACAGGTCTATGGAACAGCAGCCTCCTGTGATGTGAATGAAATGTATTACAGATGTAATAGAACCGAAATGTTTCCCTGCTGCTTGTTTTCACAATCATGCACTGCAAAATCAAGCGTATGAATATAAAACAGGAGAATTTTCTCATGGGAAGACGTTTCCCAAAATAATCATGAAATAAGAAGAGCACCTCTGATTCAAAAAAAAAAAAGAGACAACTATTCTTTATACAAAGGATTCTGCACTATTGTGAGTCACAAACAGTTTGTTCTGCTGCCTCAGCAGGGTGCTGGCAGTAATAAGACTTTTCATTTGTACCACCGCAGAGTCAGATCCACAATAAAAAAAGAAAAATAAAAAATGCCCCTGACACAATACCGCCAGGTGTGAAAAAATTGCTTCAAAAATCTGTGTGTTCATGCTGGTGAGTAGCAGCGATTTTATTCTGAAGCAGACTCAGAAGAGAGAAATTCCCTTTCCCCAGGCATCGCAGCCTTTCCCAAGCCATTGGCTTGCTTTCTGCAACTCATTAAAAAAGAGTTATTACAGTACTGCTGGTCAATTCATTTTGAGTGGCTCCTTCCTCTCCATTAAATGGCCCAGTTGCTGCTTTAAAAAGCGCATAAAGTTACATACGATGATGGCTGGGTATAAAAACGAGAGCAAAGGATCACTAGTGTGGGGAAACGGGACAAAAACAGGAAACTGATTTTGAGAAAATTAGATGAACATTCTACTTTAACTGCAAGACAGCCAGCAAGCAGAAAAAATAAACCTGTTGTTTTATAAGAAGACTTAGACAGGAAGTCTAATAGGTGCCTATGTTGAGCTACTTTATGTGGAGGGGAATTTAGAAAAGATGTCCAAGTGCAATCTAGGACATCTAAGCCAGAACCTCTGAAAAAAAGCAGGCACGTCCAGGCGCCGACATGATTTCACAAATGTGGGCGTGCCTGATATGGACGTCTGTGGGGGCGTCTACATAGACATCCCAGGAATAGTATTTCAGAAGCTAAACATCTAGGAATAGCCTAACGGTTAGAGTAGTGGGCTAGGAACAGGGCAATCAGGTTTCAAATACCACTGCTGCTATCATTTCAATTGTGATGAGCACTGGGGATGATGGAGTACTTTCTCCTCTACACCCTCTGGCTGTTTTTGAGCCACAACAAGCACTTTTTATATATATCTGCCTGTCCATGCCTGGAGCAGGTCTAAACGGACGTGACGCGGGATGGTTCTAAGATCAGGCGGGGATGTCCAGTTCCTGGGAGCATCTCCACCATGCCTCCTTTCAGGACTTAGATGTTCTCATGCTGAGGATATCCACAGACCTGGCTTTTAAAATGGTTCTGCAGATGTCTCTCTGCTTTGGACATCTCTACGCCCATTTTCGGACATCAAAAGAATAGATAGGGCTTCCAAAATGACCCTTAAAACCTGCATATGTGTCTACGGGGCATGATTATTAACATGCGCTACCAGGGTAGTGCGGGTTTGTATCGGCACCATGCTAAAAGGTAGCATGGGGCCCCTTGCTAAAAACCCCATGCTACCCTCATAGTATGCACATGAGCAGACTGGGCAGGACAGGGACGTTCCCACCATGGTAGAGTTAGCACTAATGTTTGGAGTCAGCGCTACCAGGGTTTGGTACATGTTCCACAGGTACTATTAACGCTATCTCAATGGGTGGCACCAGTTGCACCTGTGGCCATTTTACTGCAATGACACATGGTAACTGCAAGGGGATAGATGCTCCCACTCCCCCGCAGTTAGCTTTCAGCCCCGTGCTAGTAACGTGACGCACTGGTGTTCCTGGCATGGGGCTTAGAAAACATGCTTCTATGTGTCTTTATAAAATAGCATCACAAATCCTGCAACGCTTGTAGGTAAATGCACTCAAGTAAATTTATACCTGCTCGGGAGTTGCTGCAAATTGACGCATGTCAAATATATCATCTGCTCCACCTACACTCCTCCTCTGAACATGCATACCCTCGAGAACATGTAAAAGTAGATACGAATATTGCCTGTGCCTGGGGGGTAGTTGCAATGTATAAGCGCATTGGGGGGGGATCTTTTACAAAGAGATCCTGTTATGAAATTACACTCTATGTGCCACATATTTAATATAGGAGTCAGTTCAGTGGAGTCTTTGTGTAAGACTGATGTCAAACTTTGGTCATGTTCTGAATGCAATTGTGGTTCTCAACCAAAATTCACCTGTGCCTGAAAGTTTTTAATATTTGGGGGGATAAATTTGAAAAGGACTTATATACAGTATATGCAATCTTCCTTTCTATGTGGTCATCGCAACTGCTTCTAGTGGCTTGGCAGACAAGGAGGGCACAAATTTATAGTCTTTTAGTCTGTTACTCTCATGGATTTTTATTATCAGGATTCTTTTGGTGGGGACTCATTTGCATATCCATCCCAGCAGCCCTAGTGAGTCAGCCAGGCAAGAACTGCCAAAGCCCCTGCCCTATTCTTAGCAGCAGAGAACCAGAAGACTCATCTGCATATCTACATCAGAATCCCCAGCAGAGGACTCCAGAGGTCACCAAGAATTACCCAAGCAAGAACTGCCACAGACCTGACACTTAACTGCAATCTGTCCCAGCAGCCCCAGCAGAAGACTCCAGACAAGCCAGCCAGACAAAGCTGCAACAGCCACCCTGCATTCTTCCCAGCAGCAGATGACCAGAAGACTCATCTATCAAGAGGCAGTGATGACACAGCAAGGTGGTAAGCTCCATCCAAAACATGTGCATCATCAGGAGGGGACCTGAGAGAAAAATGCATGCCAGCCCTGCAACATTCTATTTGGCTTAGAGGCCCTACCGGACCAACTAACTTTGACTTACAGTGATCCCTAGTCATTAGCTAGCGGCAACCCAGCAGGACGTATTTCAGGCGATTGGCACACTTCCCCAATCCTGTGGTCTGACCAGCACATACACAATGGCCAAGCACTACCTAACTCTGAATCTGACACTACCAACAGCAGAGGGAACCCACCAGGAGCATGGCAGCACTGGTACCACACTAACCCAAATCACATGGCAGTGAGCTCTACCTCTTGAAAGGAATCATCTCTCAGTGTCACCAGCAACTTTAAAGGTACAGGTGCCGTAGGCATGCCCACACCTGGCAGACTCACACCTAAGGGCCACAGCAAAGGACCCTTGGACATAGCCCTTAGAGTGGATTGAATGGACAACCATCAAACCTGCAAGGTTAGAAAACCTCACATCCGACAGCACAAAATGCTTCATCCACAAAACAACTGAAGATAGCCAAACGTCTACGCAGCCCACATAAGAGGTTGTCTAAAGGGATCTAGTCATACAAGCACCGACTATACTGAAAACAGATAACACCCTGTGCAGCCAGACATACTATTGTAACACTCAGACAGACACACAAAACTCTAACAGCCATGATCGCTGTAAATATTCTGCTCAGGCTATTATACACATTCATAATACTCATGCACTCAAAAGCCTCTCACTTTCACCCTGGATTCATACCTATAATACAGGGAAACAGAAATAGATTCTGCACTACATGTAACCCATTAAACAATCCATGGAAAAGATTGTCCTGCTGTCTAGTCAGAATTAAGCCTCAACCCCCTGAAAAGGCCAACACATCAACATTCCACCACAATTAATCAATTAAATGGTTGACACAAGAAGATCCACACAATTTCTGACTACTTTAATGACCACAATTTAGATATTATGTGCATCATGGAATCATGATTCACAGAAGTCAACAATGCACTTATCAATCAGCTTTTACCTTTTACAACTGTTCAAGAGGAACCAGAAGAGGCAGAGGGGTCTTGATATTAGCAAAGATCACCTAAAATTTAGCTGCATTACAGCCAGCTCCACTGACAATCTAGATATGCTCCCCATTTCTAACAAACACCTTACAATATGCCAAGCCAATAGATCCCCATCCACAAAGGCTGACAACCTATCCGCTGTTCTCGAGATGACATGTGAACACACAAACAAGAATAAATGGTTCATTCTGTTAGGTGATCTAAACCTTGCATGAACATCTGCAAGACAGGCCCACTCCTTCACCAAAGCTATGGAGGCATTGCAATACAAATAAATTGTTAGAGACCCTACCCATGAGAAGCCAAATCATCCAGCACTCCCCACAAGTGTCTCCAATACCATTGTCCGACCTTAGCATCATATCTTTTACACTACCTCAAACCTGGAGAGCTCTCTCCACAACTAAACACATAGAATTTGATGATTTGATAAAGATCAGTTCCTGACAAGAATCATTCCAGGACTAGATATAGACACAGCCGACATCAAGCTACTCATTACCAACTGGAGCAAGATAATAACCCCGGTTACCCTAGCACCCCAAAATAAGAAAAGATCAAGAAAGCAACACTGCTCTCCATGGTACACCAGAGATATAAAGAACTTAAAGAGAGACCTTAGAAAGCTAGAGCATAAATGGAGATGCACAAAGGACCTTCTCCACCAGAGAGCCTATTTGGACAAACAAAACAAATACCAAATATTAATAAACAAAAGCAAAAAAAGAATACCACACAAACCTTATCATGGGCTCACTTAACCACCTCAGAGTGCTCTTCACTATCACAAAATCACTCTCCAGAGACACTGAGCAAGGGAGAGACAATATACAGTTATGTCCATATGAAATGGCCACTTTTTTCCAGAGCACTAAAATAATAAGGGCATGTGCTCTCCAAGAAATAATTACTCATTCCAGTGTTAACCGAAAATGGACCATTTTCAACTCAATCTCTGCAAAACAGCTGGAAAGGATCATTACTGACCTTAACACAAACATATCCCCACTAGACCCATGCCCAGTTTCATGGATCAAATTAACTAGATCCTACTCAAACTCACTCAGTTGTCCCTCTCACAAGGACACATGCCCCTCAGCCTGAAGAATGCCTCAGTCAGACCACTCCTAAAGAGCCCATTCGAAGATCCCAAAGACCCTATAGGCCTATCTCCAGCCTACCATTTATAGCCAAAATAGTTGAAAAACAGTAGTTCAGCTCCATCTGCAAGAACACATTGACACCGTTGCACCACTTGATCCCCAACAGCATGGATTCAGACCCAATCATTGTATAGAGACCCTTCTAACAACTCTCCTTGAAAGAATCCTAAGAGGCATAGAAAAGCCAGGACAAGGCTTCAACCTGTTCTTTCTTGACATTTTTGCAGCCTTTGACTCAGTAAAGCATCTGACCTTAATCAACAAGCTACAAGAAATTGGCTTACAAGGCATCACCCTGGATTGTTTCTAATCATACCTCAAAGATCGCCAACAGGTCAGAATAGGCCCACTTTCATCAAACCAATACAGACTTCACCAAGGATTACCACAGGGTTCTGCACTCTCATCTTTACTATTTAACATTTACATACAGTCACTGTGCTCAGTGATACAAAGCCACAACATACTTTACCATATTTATGTGGTTGATATTTGAATACCCCTTTTACCATAACCAACCCAGACCAAACAACAATAGTAAGTTGCTTCCAAGCTGTAGCTCAATGGCTCACCAACCACAGTTTTTCCTTAAACTACAACAAAACAGAACTGCTGTACATAACAAAGGACTCGACCTTCTATTCACCACCAACATTGAAAATCAAAGTCTTCAAATTGAAAGTTAAACAAGAAGTCAGATACGTAGAAATAACCCTGGATCAAAATCTCAACCTACAACCACTCATCAAGAAGATTGAAAGAGCAACATCCACTTCTTACCCTAGCAACTTGAGGACAGCATGCCAGGTATTAATAACTCCACACCCACACCCCTGTAACGCAATATATCAAGGAATTCCAAAGCATGCACTGCACCCTTTACAGATGGTCCAGAATACCTCTGCATACATGATAAATGGCATGCCTCAACAAGAACATATCACACCAACATTAAAACAATTGCACTGGCTCCCTATAATATCCAGAATAAAGTACAAGGTAATACTCAACATCTTCAAGACTCTCCTCAACCTCTCAGCAGAAAGCCTGCAAACCCTAATACAAAAGGTCCCAGACAACAGAACACGAAAGCTGAACTCCCTGAATCTTCTCACCGTCCCTACCTTTAAGGTAAGCAGCCGACAGACCACTTGCAAATGCACATTCTCCCTCTACGCCCCTTCAGTCTGGAACTCACTCCCTGAAGGGCTCAGATCCATAGACCTCATAATTGAATTCCACAGGAAGCTAAAAACTCACCTATTCTCGGAATACTTTGGAGATAACACCTAACACAGCTATTATGAATGTCTTGCAAACAATCGTACCTTAATAGACAATCCCATGACTGTTCTCTGTACCTTCCCAAGTTACTTTCCCCTTCTCACTTCCATCACTAAGGCTTTCAATTTGACAAATGTTAATAGTTGGTTGTATTAATACCCTAAGTTATAATACTCTCTGTAATGTTCTGCATATTCACATTAATTGTAAACCGCTTTGGCTTCCAGATAAAGCAGTATAAAAAAAGCTGTTAAATAAAAAACTTATAAATAAATACAAGTTGGTAATGTCTGAGTATTTCGGGTTTTTAGAAATTCAGCACCAGTTCATTATAGTAAAATAAATGACGGCAGATAAAGACCAGTATGGTCCATTATGGATCATTCATATGCAGATATCACAGAGAGAGGAAGACAGGCATCTATATTTGGAAAAACTTAGAGAAGCTAGAAAGTAGTCAGAAAAGCAAAGATTCAAAAAGGGGAGGAAATACCCAATGCAATAAAATGGGGGTGGAGGGTGGGGGGGGGGAGGGGGGAGGGGGGATAAGACATTTTTCAGATATGTTAGTGAGAAGAGGAAGGGCAAAAGTGGTATTGTCATTCAAGGGTGAAGGGGAGGAATATGTAGAAGCTGATGAGGATAAAGAGGAATTGCTTAACAAATATTTCTGTTCTGTGTTCACAGATGAAGAACCAGGAGCAGGACCTCGGGAAAACACCCACAAACAGGAACAGTAGCGAGGGGCATGTTGAAAATTTTTCAGAAGACTGTGTTGGTGAGAAACTAGCTAAACGTAAAGTAGACAAAACGATGGTACCGGATGGGATACACCCTAGGATACTGAGGGAACTTGTGGATGTTCTAGCAGCTCCACTGACTGACTTTTTCAATGCCTCGTTGGAGTCGGGAGTGGTGCCAAAGGACTGGAGAGAGGCACATGTGGTCCCTGGTCCCTTTACACAAAAGCGGTAGTAAGGATGTGGTTGAAAACTATAGGCCGGTTAGTTTAACTTCGGTGGTGAGTAAATTCTTGGAAGTGCTGCTGAAAGAGAAAATAGTTAGGTTTCTGGAGTCCAGTGGATTACAGGATCTGAGGCAGCATGGATTCACCACAGACAGATCTTATGTCAGACAAATTTGATAGACTTCTTTGACTGGGTGCCCAGGGAGTTGGATCGAGGGAGAGCCCTAGATGTGGTGTATTTAGATTTCAATAAAGCCTTTGACATCGTTCCTCACAGGCAATTTATAAACAATTAGCACCCTAGGGGTGGAGCCTAAAGTTACTGCTTGGGTTAGAAATTGGTTGAGTAGGAGGCGACAAAGGGTACAGGTAAATATAGCTCACTCTGAGGAGAAGGAGGTTACCAGTGGTCTGCTCCAAGGATCTGTCCTTGGTCCGATTCTTTTTAACATCTTTGTAGTGAGATAGCAGAAGGGCTGTCGGGTAAGGTTTGCCTCTTTGCGGATGATACCAAAATCTGCAATGGCGTAGACACCCAGGAAGATGTGGATAACATGAGGAGGGATCTAGCTAAGCTTGAAGAATGGTCTAGAATTTGGCAGCTGAGATTTAATATTAAAAAATGCAAGGTTATACATTTGGACTGCAGCAATCCAAGGGAACGATATAGTATAGGGGGTGAAGTACTTTTGTCCACTAAAGAAGAGCAGAACCTAGGTGTTATTGTGTCTGATGATCTTAAAGTAGCTAAACAGGTAGAAAAGGCGACAGCAAAAGCTAGAAGGATGCTTGGGTGCATACAGAGAGGAATGGCTAGCAGAAAAAAGGAGGCAATAGTGCCTCTGTATAAGTCTTTGGTACGACCTCATTTGGAGTAGTGTGTGCAGTTCTGGAGACCGCACCTTCAAAAGGATGTGAACAGGATGGAGTCAGTACAGAGGGTGGTTACTAAAATGGTTAGTGGTCTTCATTATAAAGCATATGAGGACAGACTTAAGGATCTTAATATGCACACTTTAGAGGAAAGGCGGGATAGAGGTGATATGATTGAGACGTTTAAATACCTCTGTGGCATAAATACACAGGAGGAGAGCCTCTTTCAATGTAAAGCAAGCTCTGCTACGAGGGGATATGGGATGAGGGTGAAAGGGGATAGCTTCAGGAGTGATATGAGGAAATATTTCTTTACGGAAAGAGTGGTGGATCCGTGGAATAGTCTCCCAGTGAAGGTGATAGAGATGAGGACAGTATCTGAATTCAAAGAAGCATGGGACAAACGCAGAGGATCTCTAAAGGAAAAAAAGGGGACTGTTGTAGTGGTTGATATGGAAGGACAGACTAGATAGGCAATGGGGTCTTTTTCTGCCGTCATGTTTCTATGTCTCTATGTTTCTATGATTGAAGCATCTGGATGTTAAATGCAATATGTTCAAAAGTATATGAAGATGAACTAGTAACTGGAACAGAAAATGGAATATCATTGGTGTTTATTTTGAAATGTAAATTGAGCCCTAAAAAGACTTTACATATACAATTGTAGGTGCAATGTTAAAGAATTGATAACACGGAGCCTTGTTAAAAGAAACCAAGTTGATTGCAAATTTACTACCATAGCCTCCACTTTTTGATTAGTCAAAAAAGAATGAAAACAAGTATACACAGAACCAGATATGCCCATATCATGCAACCCCTGAGGTAAGATTGCATGGTTAACTGTATCAAATGCAGCAGAGATATCCGGTAATACCAAACAGAAAGATCTGCCTTGTTCAAAATTTTGGAGGAAGTGTTCCATTGAAGATAGTAGTAACGTTTCCATGCCATGATATGTGGACTGAGAAGGACTCAGGATGAGCTGAGTGTCAACAAATGTTTGTTACAGATTCAGTACTATTTCTTCAAAAACCTTTGATAAGAAGGTCAAAGAAGAAACCAGACAATAATTCAAAGGATCTGTTTTATCTAAAGATGATTGCTTCAATATCAGGCGAATAGTTGCCTGCTTTAAAACTTCTGGAAAAAATAATTCTGAAGTGATCTATTAACCAAACTTTTCATGATTTCAGCTATGTCTTCCTTCATAGATTTAAACAATCTAATTGGATGACTATCTAATGGACTATATGTGTCCTTCAGAGATGCAATTACAGACTGTGCCTGCTCTAAAGAAATTGTTGAAAAATCTGACCAAGAAGTATTCAGAGTGAAGTTAAGTGCTATTACATCTGTTGTGGAAACTGAGCATTAATTCACACAACTTTACACTGTAAAGGTTGCATAAATTGTTGGGGATCTATAGCCACTAGATCTGAATCATAATCAGTTAATTTTATAATCACTCAAAATAAATTTGTGGGCAGAGCTAAGTTGGTATAAATTTCATTATCACAGTGCTCCTTTTTTGCCTGCAAAACCACGTCCTGACAGATATCCAGCATCTGATAATATTCTTGCTGAGTATGTTAGTCAGGTACAGCATGCCACTTTCTCTCTTTTTGACCTAACAGCTTTCTTTGCGTCTTCAATGTTGGCGTTACCCAAGGGATACTAGAATCTCTCGATCGTAACTTCCCTCGATGGGGCTATCAGGTCTAAGGATTCTTTAAAGCTCTCATGCCAACTATTCACAGCTGCATTGATACCCTGGTCAGACATTTCTTGCAGCTGCAATCATAGCTGAGGCAGCCATGCATTCTTAAGATCTTCAGTCTTATATGAAGCAAGTTTCATTTGAGTTGTCGCTACAGAATCTTGAAGTCCAGTAGGCATGTTTATTCTGAGTAATAAGAAAATGGTCTGGGCAGCATGTAACTGGAATATGTTGTGATGTATATAAACTTAGTGACAAATATCAAATCTAAAGTTTCTCCATGTATATGTGTGGATTCTGTAACTATCTGTGTATATTTTAGAGATGATAAAAACTTCAGTAAGGCCTCACAAGATGGTGATAATGGTGTTCTTCTAAGATGTAAAGTAAAATCTCCCAAAACCACAAGGGGAAGCTCAGCCGAAGAACCCACCATCAAAGAAAGATTCAAGTAATAGAGATGGGTCAGATTCCAACAATCCTGGAGATCTTAGAGACCAGGAAAAGCAATTCATATAGTGCTATGCTAACCTCCTCTCATCTGTTTATTTCTGATTGAAGTTTAGCTTTACAGATTACAAGGAGGACACCCCCACATTTTCCACTGCGAGGCTTAGAAATAGCTGTATAACCTGCAAATGACAGTTGATTAATTATTATATGTCAGTTTCTACAAGTCCTGACTCCATAATACAGAATATGTCTGGTCTTCTCCCAACAAGTAAATAAAAAATGACAAGTAGTCTTATTTCTAATGGATCTGGCATTAATCAGAAACCAAGAGACCCTGAGACACAATGGCATTTAAAATATTATTGTGAACAGCCTGACATTTAGTATTCTGCCTATCTCTTTTTATAGACACAAGAAAACGAGGTCTTAAGACTCGTTTTGATTTCCAACACCATTTCTAGTGATAACTGGTATGAGGTACATGATTACTTGCAGTAAGCAGGGCCGGCACAAGGAGATGAGGCGTCCTAGAAGAACCTCTTCTTTGCGCCCCCCCCCAGCTAAAGTCCTCATAAAAGAGCAAATGAAGGAGCTCTTTTGTTGCACTCCTTTGTTGATGCAACTACATCGACACCCCTGCCTTTGGCATGCAACGGCTCCGGTGTGTGCTTGCCGTTCTTCACCCAGCTTCCCCAGTGATGTCACCATGATGCAGGGCTAATGCTGGGACTAGAGCAGGACAAACCCAGCAGCTGGTACAAGGCAGAGAATAGCAGCTGAACAGCAGAAACTCTCAGATGTTAGTTCCAGTTCACCAAATCTAAATCAAGAATAAATGGAAACGATATCCAACTCTCATGAAATCATCATCCATATGGACCACAAGTTAATGAAGCTCCCTAATGGATGATCTGAGGCAACATGGTTTTACCAAAGGACGATCATGCCAAACAAATCTGTTCTTTGACTGAGTGACCAGAGAACTAGATCAAGGGCATGTGATGGATGTGATCTACCTGGATTTCAGCAAAGCCTTTGATAATGTTCCTCATAGGAGGCTTATCAATAAACTGATCAGCCTGGGGATGGATCCGAAGGTGGTGAACTGGATCAGAATTGGTTGGCTGACAGAAAACAGAATGTGATGGTAAACGGAACTCACTCAGCTGAAAGGAAGGTGATTAGCAGTGTGCTCCAGGGTTCAGTCCTGGGACCAGTACTGTCCAATGTATTTGTGGTGATATTGCTGAAGGACTGAATGGAAAAGTCTGTCTTTTTGCAGATGAAACAAAAATTTGCAACAGAGTGGACTCCTCTGAGGGAGTGGATAACATGAGGAAAGATCTACAAAAGCTGGAAGAATGGTCTAATGCTTCGCAGTTAAGATATAATGTGAAGAAGTGGAGTGTCATGCACTTGGGATGCAGAAATCCAAGGGAATTGTATGCGATAGGGGGCGAGAAGTTGGTGTGCATGGACCAAGAGAAGGACCTTGGAGTGATTATTTCAGAGGATCTCAAGGTACTGAAACAGTGTGACAAGGCGGTGGCATAAAGAGAGGAATTACTAGCAGAAATGAGGAGGTTCTAATGCCACTGTACAAGTCGCTGGTGAGGCCTCACTTGGAATATTGTGTTCAGTTTTGGAGACCATATCTCGCAAAGGATATAAAAAGACTTGAATCAGTTCAGAGGAAGTTGACCAAAATGATTTGGAGCCTGCATCAGAAAACGTATTGAAGGACTAGAAAAGGGGACTGCTACTTCTGGAGAGAGATCTAAAATTGTGAGTATATACTTCTGGGAATTTTTCTGAAGGGACTTCTTTGGATTAAAGCTGATTAATCTGCGAACCCAGTGTATTTGTCAAATCAGTGAGGGCCTAGTAGCAGCAGTTTAAGTTTAAATTTAAAACACAAAAGAGAACTTTCTGGTTAGATTTCATATCCAACAGAGAGCGTGTAGTTTAAATTTAATACTCACTCAGGGCCTAGTATCAGCAAAGTACTTTTAGTTTAAATTTAAAACACAGAAGAGAGGTTTCTGGTTACATTTAGAACCCAGCAGAGAGCTTCTAGATTAATTTCATAATAAGTCAGAGCCTAGCAGCAGCAGCAAAGAGCTTTAATTTAAATAAAATCAGAATATAACTTAGCATAAAAGGCAAAACAGGGTCAGTATTCTTTGAGCAACAAATACAGTCTTCTAGAGACCTTTACAAAGAGGCCTTCTACCTAAGGGACAAGAGACCTGTGAAACTTTTTCAATAGGTGTTAACGCCAGATGGTAGGTCAAAAGCCCATTTTGAAAGACTCATTCTATCCAAGCAAGGACTGTTAATCACCCAGGAAGTTGGTCACAGCTTACCTCTGAAGCACAGGACAGGGTACTTTTAATAAGTGTTATTTCCCTCCCTCCCCAACACCCAACCACCCCTGGGATAATCATAGTTTTATAGGTACTTATACATCTTAAAGGAAAGGAGGTGCTCTCAGGTGCAGCTTGTTATCCAAATCAGTCATACACTAAGGACCTGAGATTAATTAAGCTTCAGGTGAACAAGGTATATTAAACGTATTAGGTGCAATTTTATTAGTATAAGTATCCATAGCAACCCTTAGTAAGTAAAGAACTTAAAGATCTAAACACAAGCTTAAAACTAAGATGTAGACAGCAGTCCAGCAGCAAGATGGGGGCTTTTCAGTCTTTTGAATTGAGTGTCACATGTATGATTTTCTCCCAGTTGGTGAGAGGTCTTACGTGTGCACTAGGTGCAAGGAGCTCTTTGCTCTCAGGGAATGAGTCCATTCTCTAGAGGCTAGAGTAGCAGACTTGAAAGACATAAGAAAGACAGAGAGGTACATAGACGAGACCACAGGGATATAGTCCTGAAGTGTCACCTCCAGTCTGGCAGCATCCCTGTTGCCATGGAGGAGAGAGGTCACATGACAGGACAGCATCACCCTGGTGTGGCAGAAAGTGATCCTGTAACTAGGACCTGTCCTCCAGGTGATGCAAAACCCTCTCGCACTGAGGAAGTTTCTCCAGGGCCATATGCCCATGAGGGAAGGGTTAGGACAGCCACTATAGTTGGTGATTCGATCATTAGGCATGTAGATAGCTGGGTGGCTGGTGGACGTGAGGATTGCCTGGTAACATGCCTGCCTGGTGCGAAGGTAGTGGACCTCACGCGCCACCTAGATAAGATCTTAGATAGTGCTGGGGAGGAGTCTGTTGTCTTGGTACATGTCGGTACCAATGACATAGGAAAATGTGGTAGGGAGATTCTGGAGGCTAAATTTAGGCTTTTAGGTAAGAAGTTGAAATCCAGAACTTCCAGGGTAGAGTTCTCCAAAATGCTTCCCATTCCACATGCAGAACTCAAAAGGCAGGCAGAGCTCTGCAGTCTCAATGCGTGGATGAGACGATGGTGCATGGATGAGGGTTTTGGATTTGTTAAGAACTGGGGAACATTCTGGGGAAAGGAGGGGCTCTTCCGAAGGGATGGGCTTCACCTTAAACGGGATGGAACCAGGCTGCTGGCATTAACCTTTAAAAAGGAGATAGAGCAGCTTTGAAACTAGATAATAGGGGAAAGCCGACAATCACACAGAGCACATGGTTCGGAAGAATGCATCCTTGAAGGATACTACCAAAAGCAGAGAGGTTCCAAAAAAGAGTAAAGTAGCCCAAATGCCCTCGAGTATGGAGCAGATAGAGCTTAAAGATCCCAAATTACCCATGCCTACCAATAGCCAAATTAATATGAATAAAATACAGTCTCTAAAATGCTTGCATGCAAATGCTAGAAGTCTAAAAAATAAGATGGGAGAGTTGATATAGTGTATTTGGACTTTCAGAAAGCCTTTGACAAGGTCCCTCATCAGAGACTTTTGGCAAAATTAAAGAGTCATGGGATAGGAGGCAGTGTACTATTGTGGATCAGGAACTGGTTAAAAGATAGAAAGCAGAGGGTAGGGCTAAATGGCCAATTTTCCCAATGGAGAAAGGTGAATAGTGGTGTACCCTAGGTATCTGTGCTGGGTCCACTGCTTTTTGTCATATTCATAAATGACCTGAAAAAGTGAATAACGAGTGAGGTTACTAAATTTGCAGATGACATAAAACTATTTAAAGTTGTTAAAACACAAGAGGATTGTGGAAAATTGCAAGAGGATCTTGATAAATTGGAAGACTGGGCATCAAAATGGCAGATGAAATTTAATGTGGACAAGTGCAAAGTTATGCACCTAGGGAAGAACAGCCCAAACTATGGTTACATGATGCAAGTTTCCACATTAGGAACCACCACCCAGGAAAAAGATTTAGGCGTCATTGTGGATAACATGTTAAAACCATGGCCCAGTGGGCAGCGGCAGCCAAGAGAGCAAATAGAATGCTAGGTATCATAAGGAAAGGAATGGAAAATAAAGCAAAAGATATTATAATGCCTCTATATCGTTCCATGGTGAGACCGCACCTTGAATATTGTGTGCAATTCTGGTCACCGTATCTTAAAAAGGATATAGCGTTATTAGAAAAGGTTCAGAGAAGAGCCACCAAAATGGTAAAGGGGATGGAAGGATACTCCTATGAAGAAAGGCTAAAAAGGTTAGGGCTCTTTAACCTGGAAGAGATGGCTGAGGGGAGATATGATAGAAGTCTATAAATTAATGAACGGAGTGGAATGGGTAAACGTAGATCGATTATTTACGTTATCAGAATATAGAAAGACTAGGGGACATGCAATGAAACTACAGGGTATACTATTTAAGACTAATAAAAGAAAATATTTTTTCACTCAATATATAGTCAAACTCTGAAATTTGTTACCAGAGGATGTAGTAAAGGCTGTTAGTATAGCTGGGTTTAAAAAAGGTTTGGACAATTTCCTGGAGGAAAGGTCCATAAACCATTATTAAGAAGGGACCCAGGATATCAATGCTTGAACCAATACAAGCATTGTGGAACCTGTGTCCCTTGGGGAAACTGCTAGGTACGTATGACCTAGATTGGCCACTGTTGGAAACAGTATACTGGGCTTGATGGACCTTGGCCTGACCCAGTATGGCATATCTTATGTTCTTACGCATGCAAAGAAACTTGAAGACCTAAATATGTATACAATAGAGGAGAGGAGGGACAGGGGAGATATGATACAAACTGTTAAAGAGTATTATTGAATAAACAAACCTCTTCCAAAGACAGGGAAGCTATAAAACTAGAGGGCATAACATGACACTGCAAAGGGGTAAACTGAAAGGCAACGTCAGGAAATACTTTTTCACCGAAAGGGTGGTGGATGCTTGGCTTGTCCTCCCACAGGAGATGGTGGGGGCAAATACAGTGACAGAATTCAAAATGGCATGGGACAGACACAGTGGATCCCTTTATAGCAACAGGAGAAAATTAAAATAAACGTAACTGTCTCTTATATCTCAACAAATGGGGGTGACCAGCACGGAGCGGTGAATACATACCTAAACAAAGGCACGGGGAGGAGTGACCTGCAGGGAGTGACAGGTGCACCTACTCTTGCACCTTTCTGGTCAGACTAGATAGACCATTGTGGTCTTTATCTGCTGTCATATACTATGTTACTATGTAGAAGAAAATCTTCTAAACATGAGAAAATACAGAATGAAAGTATCTGCAGTGCTTGAATGTAACTCATCTTGAACTACTACTGGAAAGGTATGAGCTAAATACTAATATTAAAGTAAATAAATAAATAATATTTATTCAAGTTACTCAACAACATCTCCCCCTTCTTCCTTTCATCAAGGATATACACCCAAACTGACACTAAGAGCAGAAGAGAAAGCAACCACAACCTTCTCTCAATACCTTCATCAATCCGCAAGACCAAACAAACTACCAGCAACAGAGTCTTTATGTTTATACAGCACCCAGTCTATGGAACTCCCTTCCAGACTGCCTCAGATCAGTTAAGGACCTTCAGACCTTCCGTAAAGAACTGAAAACCCTCCTCTTTACTGAGTACTATAACAACCCCCCTGTCAGTAATCCTGGTACAAACACTCACCCCCAATCCCCCATAATAGCATGAGCTCCTCCTCCTCTGCAACCTTGCACTCAACTATTAACATATCCCCACAACCAGCACATAAGGTAAATGACCTCATGTAAATAGTTGGCTTGTAAGCGCCTACCACCATGTTTATGTTGATAGCTGCTATGAAAATAGTTATATGTACTTCCTGTTCACAACAATGTTCTCTGTAATTGGTTATGTTCGATGTAAACTGCTCCTGATATATGGAAGGGGTGGTATAGAAAAACTGCACAAATAAATAAATTGTGTTATCATCTATATCAAGGGTGGCAAATATAGCCATCATTAGGGATATCACGAAAACCAGGCTGGATTGTGGTACACCAGGACCGGAGTTGGCCACCCCTGAGTTATATAAATAAAATAGAATTAGCATGAGAAGTCAAGAGTTAACTATTTAAATATCAGATTGATGATAATTTCATGAGAGTTGGATATGTTTTCCACGTACTCTTGATTTAGATTTGTTGAAAAAATATATAAAGAGTGCTTGTGTGGAGTATGGCCGTTATGGTTGGAAGGATATCCCTATGAGGAAAGGCTTACAAGGTTAGGGCTCTTCAACTTGGAAGAGAGACGGAAGGGAGATATGATAGAGGTCTACAAAGTAATGAATGGAGTAGAATGGGCATATGTAGATTGGTTGTTTACTCCTTCAAAGGGTAGAAAGATTAGGGGACATGCAATGAAGCTACAATGCAGCACATTTAAGATTAAGCGTAAAAAATATTTTTTCACTCAACGCATAATCAAACTCTGGAATTCGTTACCAGAGTATGTAGTAAAAGCTATTAGTATAGCTGGAGTGGAGGAGTAGCCTCATGGTTAGAGCACTGGCTTGGGACCCAAAAGACCAGGGTTCCATTCCCACTAGCACTCCTTGTGGCCTTAAGCAAGTCACTCAACCCTCCATTGCTTCAGAAGAATCCAAGTTATCAACTTCCTTGTTTAATGAACATTGCCCAGTTTAAGTTACAACATAAACTGATTTGACTAAAATGATAAAGCAGTATAAAAAACCTGTTAAATCAATAAAAGAGGTTTGGATGAGTTCCTGGAAGAAAAGTCCATAAACCATTATTAAAAAGGACCAGAGAAATCCATTGCTTACACCTGGGACAAGCAGTATGGAATCTGTCTACCTTTTGGGAACCTGACAGGTACTTGTGACCTGGATTGGCCATTATTAGAACAGGATACTGAGTTTGATGGACCCTTGGTCTGACCCAGTATGGCATATCTTATGTTCTTAAAATAGGCTTTAAATAAGCATCATTTAACTTTTACGCAGGTACCCCATTATGAAATTTCTTGCTCATGTCTATGGGGAAAATGTTTCACACACCTGTCCCAGCATTTACAGTTCGAAGGGCTTTAAGAATGAAAATAACTGCAAATGAAAAGTCAACATTTTCCCTTGTTAACTTCTACACAGCAGGGGATTAGTTTACAGTATAGCAGATGTGCTTTTTTTTTACCAACTACCCAGGCAAGAAGGGTGCTACATGTTAAACAAAAACATAAGAAACATCTCTGAAAAGTGATAATGGAGAGTTAATGGTTTGCTTAAATACCTTTCAGAAAGAGCTACAGCACTCTGATGAAAGGGCTTGCACATGAACACGGCCTCATTTCTGATCTCCTGTGACATTTCTACATCATCAAGAAAATGATTTGCCACTTTCTCAAGCTCATCTTCAGGCCAAGCCTGTTAACGAGAAATTGCTGCACTGCAAGCAAAGGCCTGGTGGTCACAAACATCAGATACTATAAGAGACACACTTTACCAGAAAACAAGCAGAATGAAAGGTAGAAAATATGAGCAGCACAAATCTATGGCAAGCATTGTCTTGTACAGTTTAAGTTAATTTTTGTTTGTTTTACTTTTAAAAGCATCAATTTGCATGGAGTCAAAGCCTGTCCTGGAGATTCCACAGCCAGACTTTCTAGAAATCCATGATACATAGCCATGAAATAAATTAGCATACACTGGGTCTCTAATGTATGCAAATTTATCTCATGGCTAGTCATTGTCAAGGCTGGTGCAAGGAGATGAGGCGTCCTGGGAGAATCTCATCCCTTGCACTCCGCTCCCACCCCTCCCCAGCTCCATTGCTGCACCTAGCACCCACAGCAGCAGCAATGATCTCAAACAGCCATGCAACGCTTACCTTAAACGTCTGGTGCTACGAGGCTGTTTGACTCCCCTCTCTCCCCCCCCCCCCCAATGCAAACAGGACGTCAGCTTTGGGCTTCAGCGGGGACAGGAGTAAAATAGCCTGGCAGCCATCCCCCACACCATTGACACTCTATGCAGCCACCTAATTTGCCTAGTGGTCGTGCCGGCCTTGGTCATTGTGGATATCCTGAAAACCGGACTGTCTGTGCAGTCTCCAGAATAGGTTTGGGAAGCAGTGTCCTACAATCCTAAAAATCTAAAATAAGTTTTTAAAAATATTCTTGTCTGAAAATAAAATGTTGTAATGTCATTTCTTTTTTAACTTTCACTGCTATTCCTATTGCAATGGAAGTTCCAACAAGAACATTCACTTTAAAAATTTATTGATACTTAGCAATATGGGTTATTGTTCAAACATGCAAATGACTTGCTCAATGCCTCCAAAGGCTTATCCTTAAGAAGGTGAAACCAATATCTTCACAACAGAACTTGCCATTTTTCAAAATGTTAATGCAAAAGAGAACACGACCATTTTCATGTTTGATTTCGTTTATCGGTCCAGCCCCTGCGCTTGACGGAACTATGCAAACTTCTATTGATATTATGTTATCTACCTAAATGATTCTGTGTATTATTAGATTGTTGTCTCTAATGGTTATGGTTATGGTTAAAGCATTTGATATACCGCCCTTTACTTACGTTACTTATGCATCAGAGCGTTTTACATGTATATACTAACAGGTAATTTGTTTTTATTCCCTTGTCCCCGAAGGGCTCACAATCTAAGTGTACCTGAGGCAATGGTTGATACTACAGTGGCTGGGTTAGAAGGGAAGTGTGGAGTATTAATGTATTAGAGATTAATTTTATTTTGAATTAATTGTGATGTAAACTAAAGAGAGGTGCTTTTCATCAAGCCTTCCCTGTGATAGGGATTACGGTAGAGGGAACCATGCTTTTAGCTGCTAGAAAACATATAGAGGCATGATTACTAAAGCGTGCTGCCTGGTAGCATGGAGTTTAGTGCGTGGTTTGGGCACCGTGCTAAAAGGTAGTGTGGTCCCCTGCGCTAAAAATCCAGTGTTACTTCATTTATTTATTTAACAGTTTTTATATACCGTCTTTCTACAATTCAAGACGGTTTCCATAGAACGCAACAGACAGTGAATAACAAATGAATTACAACTGTATACATAGAACATAACTTGAAATGGTATATATGATTAACAGGAACAGGTTAGTAAATTATTTACAAAGAGATTTGTAGAAGGAGTTAGAGAGGGCTATGTGAGTAGGGAGAAATGTTCCTGGAAGAGATGCGCTTTTAATTTCTTCCGGAAATCAAGGCGATTGGGACAGTTCCTTAGGTCATGTGGTAAGGCATTCCAGATAGAAGGGGCATAAAGGGAGAATCTCCGATTACAGGTGGTTTGGCTACATTTTCTTTTGGAGGAAGGGATAGATAGGAGGTTTTTGGTGATGGTGCGGTGTGTTCTGTTGTTGCTGGTATTAGATAGGAGTGAGGAAAGGCATGGAGCTGACTCATTGGAAATGATTTTATGAATGAGGGTAAGTACTTTGAATTTGACTCTGGAGTGGATGGGGAGCCAGTGTAAGTCAAAGAGGATTGGTGTTATGTGTGAGCGTCTAGGGTTATTTGTGATGAGTCGAGCTATTGTGTTCTGTGCCATTTGGATAGGGTGTAAGCTATTCTTGGGAAGGCCATGATAGATGAGATTGCAGTAGTCAAGGGAAGGGATAGTGAGAGCCTGGCAGACAGTGCGAAAGGAGTCTGGGTTTAGGAGAGGTTGGAGGTTTCGAAGAGTGCGTAATTTAGCATATATTGTATTAGCGCTTATTTTGATCTGTTCATTGAATGTAAGGTTTTGATCAAGGATAAGACCGAGGTATTTCACTTGATTTTTAATAGTGAAGGTGAAATCACCAAGCATGAGGGTTTCAGGTGGAGTGTAGGAGGCATTGGTGAATACTTGGAGGGCTTCAGTTTTAGATTGGTTGATTATGAGGTTATGATTTGAAAGCCAAGTCTTCACGTCAGAGATGCATTCGCTTAATCTTGAGAAGTTAGGGTGCGCATCTGACTGGTGACCGGGTGGGACGAAGGCGTTCCTGTCTCAGTGCTGCTAGTGCAGACATTTGAAGCCCCCGCCACCTGAGCACAGGAACAACTAACACCACCTCAGTGGGTGGCATTTGTTGCTTCCATGGCGTGTTTACCATGACAACCCACAGTATCTGCAGCGGGATGGCTGTACCTGAGCCCCTGCAGTTAATGCAAAGCCCCCCATTAGTAATGCGCCCACACCCCTATTACCAGTGTGGGGCATAGTAAACATGCCCCATAATTTAACTCTTAAGCAATGCACCCTTTGACGGTAGACTCAACAACCAGCCAACTGTAAGCAAATGCAGCTCTAACTCCGTAGCTGAGACAACATCATTTAAATAGAGACAGTCATCATTGTTTTAGATGGAGAATCAGATCGAGGAATGTTATACTTTAAGAAAATATAAAAAAAAAAAAATATTTAATTTCAAATTTTTAAAAACTGGTGCTTCAGCTATGACTTGCAGAGGGTTTCTACTTTCAGTCCATGTCCATTGGATCTCACAGGTAATTGACTGATGAAAATATTCTGTTCTTTAGTCTTTCCACAGAGAATAAGATAAGCTACTCACTGTTTTCTGCTTGGTTCAACAGATATTTCTCCAGTGTTGTGTGTCTTATAAATAGCCACAGAGACCAGAGAACCCATTTTAACTGGTTGCTTTGATTCACATTGAAGTATTTTTTGCTCCTTACTTTTCTTTTATTTAGCTCACATCTTTCCAGTAGTAGTTTGAGGCAGGTTACATTCAGATACAGAAATTATTTCCCTGTTCCTAGAAGGCTTTTACAGTCAAAGGTGCCCTTTTACTAAAGTGTGTTAGGTCTTTTCACTTAATGTGCATTACGTGCAGAGCCTCCAGAGTACCCGTCGGGGGCATGACCAGCATATTCCCGGCAGTTAATGCATGCATGCGTACCCCAATGCATAGTGCAATTACCGTGGGTGCACCTAACTCCACCTATTGAGGTGGAATTAGCTGCACCCAAGCTAAGTGCAACATTGACAACGTACAATGTGTTCCTCTGCACTAACTGCAATGTGTTTGCCACGCCCACCCCTAACCCGCCCATTCACCACCCCAATTCATGATTGGCAGTTAGCGTGCAAATCAGTGTATGACAGCTGTCATGACTCCCACGATAACTTACCACAGACCCTTGCACATAGTTACCGCACTTGAAAATGCGCGTTATTGCTTGGTGCACTTTAGTAAAAGGAACCCTAAGTTTGTACCTGAGGCAATAGAGGGTTAAGATACTTGCCTACTATTTCAAGGAGCAGCAATGGGATTGGAACCCTAGCTTCCCTGCCACAGATAAAGGCCACAGTGAGCCTATTCATGGACCCACTGTGGCAGGAGACAAACCACAGCAATTTATGAAAAAGCTGGAAGAAAGAGGAAAATTGCCATTAGAAAAATTGCAAAAAGTAACAGATGCAAATTTAAGATCTTTAACTTTGAAGATCAAAGAGAAGAAGTACGTAAATGATAACATCTTGAAGCAACTAAGGGATTCCGTGGATGAAGAAATACAGGGAGGAGGAGACCTGGGTGACAAAAGAAAGGAAGACACAGAAAAGGAAAAAGAGGTTGAGGGGAAAATGGAGTTGAGAGATTTGGAACTGCTGGAGAGTGAGCTGAGTAAAGGAAGGGCCAACAAGTTAACTGAATTGGAGGAAGCAAAAGAGGAAGAAGGAAGGGAGAGAAAGACCCAGAGGTGGAGGAATTCAAGGTAGAACTCCTAGTCCATATGGAAAGAGATGAATATGCTGGGTTCCAAGCAAGGGAAAGATTACCCAAGCTAAATTTAACACCTAAGGCTAGAAGTATGAGAAGTAGGATGAACAAGGCCAAATCCAATATAAAGGGACCATTTAATGACATCACCGGAATTAATTGAATACAATATTGTGCAGCTAAAATTATTACTGCAAGAATACTACCAACTAACGTGCAGGGCCAGAAGAAAAAGAGAACAATAACAGTTCCTCCTTGGAAAAAGCGCATTGAATGAAAAATACAATCACTGCGTGCAGAGGTATCCCTGATGGATGGGTATCTAAAAGGATTAAAATCATCAACGATATTAAAGAAGATCCAAGTTATCAAACTGAAGCATGCTTCATTAACAGAAGAAGACCTGAAATTTCTATGTTCCAACAAGAAATTGAAAAGAGCGGCAGAAGTGCAAAACCGTCAAAGATATGAAGAACACAGGAAAGAAAGATAGCAGAATAAACTATTTAGAGAAAACCCAAAACAATTCTACAGGGAACTGGGGAAGAATATTAATATGGTAGAAGCACCTCCAACCAAAGCCGAAACCGAAACCTATATGAGCTATATGAAGACCTTATACAGCACAATCACAAAGCAGAATGGTTACCCAACATACAGAAGCATTTAGAAAAAACAAACATTACACCTATGGAATGGCCTGTAGTAACAAAGGAAGAGCTGGAAAGCAGGTTAAAATGAACTCCAAACAGGAAGAGCCCTGGCCCAGATGGAGTAACCAACTTTTCACTCAAACAGTTAACATCACTCTAGCAAGACCTGGCGAACTGCAAAAATCAATTGTTCAAGTGACTGGATTTAACACCACAATGGATTACTTCAGGAAGTGCATTTCTCCTTCCGAAGGGAGACCCAGTACATCATTCCTAACATCAAGATCCAGCAAGGAATATTTCAGGGAGATTCCCTATTGCCACTTCTGTTTTGTTTGGCGCTTAATCCAATGAGTGCTCTCATCAACTCTTTGGGGTATGGATTTAACATGAATTCTAAAGACTGCACCAACCCAGAAGCAACTTCACATCTGCTGTTTATAGATGATCTGAAGATCTATAGTTCCAGCGACCAAAAATTAGCAGACCAGCTTCATGTGGTGAAAAGCTTTTCTGATGATATCAGGATGACTTTTGGCTTTGACAAATGTGTTAAGGCAACCTTTTTCAGAGGAAAATTGAGCAAAACCAAAAACATCTCCCTTGCTGAAGGCTGTGACATCAAGGACCTTGAACAGGAAGGCATATATAAGTATCTTGAAATAGAGGAAGGAATGACACTCGAGCAGAAACTATTGAGAGAGAGAAGATCAGCAAAGAATATTACAGGAGATTAAAACTTATTGAAAAGTGCTTTAACATCACAAAATAAGATATAAGCCATCAATCAGCTGGCAATTCCTGTACTGTCCTACAATTTTGGGATTGTTGATTGGCCTCATAAAGAGCGTGAAAAACTGGATGTGCGAACAAGAAAAATCCTCCATGCTCATGAAGTAATTTACAAGCATCAGTGTATGCCAAGATGGTACATCTCTAGAGCTGAAGGAGGGCTAGGACTTATATAGATTGACTACATCTACAGAGCTACTTTTGTAGGCCTCTGAGCCTGACAGCATCATCAGATCAAAATACACAAAAAGTGCTGAAATATGAAAGTAAATGTCCAGAATCTGTCTCCATCATCAAACTTGGACAAGCATTTCGACGATTAGAAGGAATGAGCAAGAATCCACAGGTGTGCATGGGAAAGGAAGTAACAGATTTTGCAAAACAAGAGAAAAAACTGTTCAAAGACTTAGATCAGCAGGCAAGGAAAAACAAGTGGCAAATGCACAAATACAGTGGAAAATACAGTGTGTTACTCCAAGAACCTTTTGTTGATCAAGAACGGACACATGAATGGCTAAGGAGAGGTAGACTGAAACCGAAGGATGAAAGATTGATAGTTGCAGCCCAGGACAGCGGATTATGGATGAGATGGTTTATGGCGAGTATTGAAAAAACTGGCACAAAAGACATATGCCGATTCTGTAAGAAAGAGCTGGAAACAGTGACTTACCTAATAGCAGGCTGTGAATTTCTGATGGTGGAAACTTTCTATACAGAAAGGCACAACAAAGTAGCATACCTCCTCCACTGGAAACTCTGTAAACACTACAAGATCGCTGTCCCTGAAAAGCACTGGGATCATGACCCTCAGAGAATAACAGAGAATGAAGACGTTATGATCACCTGGGACATTCACATCCCGACAGATAAGATGCCAGGAAACCTGACATAGTGGTAAAGGAGAAGAACACCAGAACGGCATTGATAATAGAAGTGTCAGTACCGAGTGATTATTCTGTGAATCGCGTGGAGAGGGAGAAGATCTTGAAGCATCAAGAAGTGCAATCAGAGACCAGGAAAATGTGGCTGAAAGATACAGAATTATTTCCCATTGTACTGGGAGCCACAGGCCTGATAAAGAAGAATTTCCAAGCACATCTTTACAAACTACCCATACATGTTACATCTTATGAAGTCCAGCAGGAGGCTGTCTTTGGCATGGCGCAAGTATTACGTCGAGCATTAGCAGTAAATTTGAGAGATTAAGATCATATTCCACATACCTTGGCTTAGAAGTGAGGTTCACCACTGCCATAGTAAGTGCAAAACTAACCCATTTGGAGAAAACTACCCCGATAGAATTCTTACCGGTATATACTATCTGTCCTTTCTCATTACTAAAACAACAGATCAACTAACATGGATAACATCTATCACAGGACTAAGTTAATAGTGGTCATCATACAAATCAGCTTACCTGGCCTGATCTCAGTGTACATGAAATCACAGAACACCTGATCTTCACAGATTAGCACTAACTCGCTTTTTTTTGGCTCTTTTTGTATTGATGGCAGGATAACCTTTATCCATTTCTGACATGGAAGCACTTCTAATAAAGCCATCTTGGTACTTAATCTTTAGAAAATCCTTATGAGACTACAAAAGTAATACTTTTCCAGTGAATTTCTCTGAACACAAAATATATCTTTCAGGTGTTTGGCCGCAGTTCTTGTGCGTCACAGGACAAAAAACAAATATATTTTCTTGTTGATTGCCACACTTCTGGAGTCCAGTGGCCAGTGATAAGCACGTTGGGCTAACAAACAGGTTCAGATTCACAGCATATGGTGGGAACAAAAAAAGATATTACATACAGTTAGACTGTCCTGTTTCCACATTGGGGGCCATTCTGCACATCTAGCCCCTGCAGGATCAGAATCAGGTGCTACTGCTCTACACCCAGATTCTAAGGGGCGCACAGGGGCTGGGCGGCCAGAATAGAATTGGCCTTATAGTGTTTCAATGCTCCATAAGCAGTTAAACTACTTCTGCCTCCAAGGAAAAGACCCAATCTCTTATTTTCCAACTGTCTTTTTACAATAAGCAGAATAATGTTTACTGCAGTAGGTGCAATGAGCCTTGTTCTAGTTAAACATGTCACGTCGCACTTGGGGCAGTTTTGCTCTTCTTCCAAGAGGAATTTTCGTTTGCAGCCTCAGCTGTGAAGTTTTTTCATTCTTAAAATATTAAAAAGGATCTGCTGCAGCGGGGTGTGTGAAATCATTCTCCCCTCCTGTGCCAGTATACCCGACAAAAAAACATTTATTTTGGATATTATTTCTCTTCCTCTATATCATGTATGACTGGTTAAACATGTAGCAGGCTGAGTCTGTCCAAATTATCTGTTCTAGTTGGACTATTGTTGAGAAGGTGGGTTGTGGACTTGGCTGAATGGCTGGATATTGAACTATAGCAGGAAGGATAATGGAAGCTGATGTTGAATGGAAGAACTGGATGTTGAAAAAAGAGGTGGACATTGAGAAAAAAGAGACTGCTGAAAACATGCAGATGCTGAAAGCGAGATTGAAGTGATGAAAGGATACGTTTACCAGATATCCTTGATTTTTGGGGATTGTCTCCGATTTTAGAGTTGCGTCCCCGGCTCCCACCAGTTTGCCAACCTCTTGTCCCCAAATCCAGGAATAGGGACAGGGAGGGTAGAAAAAAATTATTTTTAGTGATCTGAATAAGTAAGCTTTAGAATTTACATCCATTATCTCTATGTTTTTCACAGTACAGGGGAAATGCATCACTGTTTCTACTTTTCTGTCGATATGTCTGCTTGAAGGTGATATTGTTGCTGTCATGGGTTGGATGGGGCAACATAATAACTCCCTTCCTTTATGCCTTGTTGCTCAAAACTGGAACTAAGGTGTCCCTACTTCCTTCCTCTCCCCCGAACACACACACTTCGGATAAGTTTCCCAGATTTGCCTGAAAGAAATGTTGGAACGCTATGAAAGGAGGGAGGAGCAGGCCGTGGGGCCTTGCTTTCTGTCTCCAAGACAGGGATGGCCTGAGGAGGATGCAGAGGGAATCAGGGTCATGTGCAGAGACTGACTGCGGGGCCTCATTTGCCTAAGTCAATAGGGGCTGGAAAGCAGGGCCATGTGCAAAAAACACAGACGCTTAATGGTAGGGCCAGTCCTGCATCAAGATGGAGATATTTGTACTGAAGAGTGCAGGCAGAAGGCTAGAAGAAACTGAACTTGACCAATGAGGTCAAAGGTGGCAGGTCTCAAGGAGACTACAGGAAATGGGTCACATGCACCTATTAATCTATAGGAGCAAGGATTACAGATCAAGCTCTTTCGCTTGAAGGTATCACTGTTCCAACAGCCAAAAAACTCAATTATTTGGGAGTCATTCTCGACTGCACTCTCTCCTTCCAGTCTCATATTATTACGACAATCCGTCGCTGTTTCTTTACTCTTTGCCAAATCCACACGATCTGCTCCTATTTGCCATTATCTGCTATTTCTACCCTTTTACTTTCTCTAGTCATTTCAAAAATGGATTACTGTAACACCATCTACTCTGGTTTACCACAATCCCAATTGAAGCATCTACAATCAGTACAAAACACTGCCATCTGTCTCCTTCATTATTCTTCTTGATATGATCATGTCATCTCATAAGAGGAGATGGCACTGTCATCCATACTGCTGTAGTCTACAGACCTCCGACTCAAATTGAAGAGATAGATAACAAATTGATTATAGATATTGCCAAGATAGCCATAAAGGGGGAAGCGATCATTTTGGGTGACTTTAATCTACCTGATGTGGATTGGATTACTCTTTCTGCACATCTGGAAAGAAGCAAAAAAATTGTAGGTGCTCTCCCAAGATGCATCACTTAGACAAATGGTCATGGAACCAACCAGGGAAAGCTCAATGCTGGATTTAGTGCTCATCAACAGTGATAGCATGTCGAATGTCTGCGTGAGTGCCCCTGTGAGCAACAGCGATCATCACATGGTGTGGTTTGAGATAAAAGCCAAAGTACAGGCAAACATAGCAAGCTCAAAGTCTAAACTTCAAAAACACTGACTTCAAAATAATGGCCGAGTACCTAAAGGAGGAGATGACAGGGTGGAAGGAGATAAGGGAAGTGGAATGGCAATGGGCTAAACTAAAGGTGTCAATAAAAGGGGCAACAGATAAATATGTAAAAAAAGTAAATAAAATCAAGAGGAGAAGGAAGCCTATTTGGTTTTCCAAAGAAGTGACTGCTCAAATAAAAGCAAAACCCACAGCTTTCGCAAAATTCAAAAGCTTGCAAACAGAAGAACACAGAAATGAATACAGGATCAAACTCAAAGAATCAAAAAGAGAAATAAGGATAGCAAAATCAAAGGCAGAGGAAAAGATGGCTAAAGATGTTAAGGGTGGTGACAAAACTTTCTTCAGGTATATTCAGGAAAGGAAGAAGATCAGAGTTGGAATTGCAGGACTCGAAAAGCTGGGAAAGGAGTCGTGGAAAGTGACATAGAAAAAGCGAAATTGCTAACAAATACTTCTGCTCTGTTTTTACTAAAGAAAATCCTGGAGAGGGACCAGCTGTGACTCCCAAATTTAAAAATGGGAATGAAGTAGATACCACACACCATTCCAGAAGATGAGGTGTTGGAACAACTTGCTAAACTGAAAGTGGACAAAGCCATGGGACCGGATGGGATACATCCCAGGATACTGAAAGAGCTCAGAGAGGTTCTTGCAGGGCCATTAAAGGATGTATACAACAGATCCTTGGAAACAGGAGAGGTTCCTCAGGACTGGAAAATGGCTGATGTCGTACCGCTACACAAAAGTGGTGACAGGGAAGAAGTGTCAAACTACAGACCCATGAGCTTACCTCGGTGGCGGGAAAGGTAATGGAGGTGCTCCTGAAAGAGCGAATAGTGAACTTTCTCAAAACCAACAGGTTGCAAGATCCGAGGCAACATGGTTTTACTGAAGGACGGTCTTGCCAAACAAATCTGATTGAGTTCTTTGACTGGGTGACAAAGGAACTAGATCAGGGGCATGCGATGGATGTCATCTACCTGGATTTCAGCAAAGCCTTTGATACTGTTCCTCATAGGAGGCTTGTCAACAAACTCAGTAGCTTGGGGATGGGTCCCAAGATGGTGAACTGGATTAGAAATTGGTTTACTGACAGACGGCAGAAGGTGATGGTACATGGAGCTCACTCGGATGAAAGGAAGGTGATTAGCAGAGTGCCCCAGGGTTCGGTCCTGGGGCCCGGCACTGTTCAATGTATTTGTGAGGGATATTGTTGAAGGACTGAATGGAAACATCTGTCTTTTGCAGATGACACAAAAATTTGCAACAGAGTGGACTCCCCCGAGGGAGTGGATAACATGAGGAAAGATCTACAAAAGCTGGAAGAATGGTCTAATGCTTGGCAATTACGATTTAATGTGAAAAAGTGCAGTGTCATGCACTTAGGTAGCAGAAATCCAAGGGAAATGTACGCAATAGGAGGCGAGAGGTTGGTGTGCATGGTTCAGGAGAAAGACCTTGGTGTGATTATCTCTGATGATCTCAAGGTGGCAAAAGCCAGGAGGATGTTGGGCTGCATACAAAGAGGGATTAAAAGGAAGAGGTACTTATGCCACTATACAGGTCACTGGTGAGGCCTCACTTGGAATACTGTGTTCAGTTTTGGAGACCATATCTTGCAAAAGATGTAAAAAGACTGGAAACTTCAGAGAAAGGTGACCAAAATGATTTGGAGCCTGTGTAAGAAACCCTATGAGAAGAGACTTGAAGACCTAAATATGTACACTTTGGAGGAGAGGAGGGATAGGGGAGATATGATTCAGACCTTTAAATACTTAAAGAGGAACGATGAACAAACAAACCTCTTCCAAAGACGGGGAAGCTGCAAAACTAGAGGGCATAACATGGAGCTGGAAGGTGGAAAATTGAAAGGCAATGTCAGGAAATATTTTTTCACTGAAAGGGTGGTGGGTGCTTGGAATGCTCTCCCGATGGAAGTGGTGGGGCAAACACGGTGACGGAATTCAAAACAGCATGGGACAAACACAGTGGATCCCTTTACAACAACAGGATAAAAGCAAAATAAACTGAACCATCTAACTTCTTAACAAATAGGGGTGTCCTACATGGAGTGGTGGGTCCACCCCTAGGCAGAGACATGGGGAGGGGTGGCCTGCACGGAGCGATGGGTGCACCTACTCTTGCCGTATATTTGCTGGGCAGACTGGATGGACCATGCTGGTCTTTATCTGCCGTCATTTACTATGTTACTATGTTACTATGTTACTGGATGGACCATGCTGGTCTTTATCTGTCGTCATTTACTATGTTACTATGTTACTATGTTACTGGATGGACCATGCTGGTCTTTATCTGCCGTCATTTACTATGTTACTATGTTACTGGATGGACCATGCTGGTCTTTATCTGCCGTCATTTACTATGTTACTATGTTACTATGTTACTGGATGGACCATGCCGGTCTTTATCTGCCGTCATTTGCTATGATACTATGTTAAATCCCACTGACTTCTTGTACCATACCATTCTCGTTACAAACTCCTCACTATCGTTCATAAGATTCTTAATTCCTGTACCCCTACTTACCTTTCCTCTTATATTATTCCATATGCACCCACTCATTCGCACCATTCTTTACGCGCTCATTGACTTTATTTGCCACCTCCATCAAGAGTCCATCTTGACAACACTTGTCGAGATGGACCTTTTTTTCTTCTTAGGCCCTCACTATGAAACTCCCTTCCGTCGGCCATGTCTTAAACCGTCCTTTCTGAAATTTAAAACTGCGCTCAAAACTCATCTCTTTCAACAGGATTTCAGTCTAACTCCGGATACCATATAAAATACAGCTATCCAGGCTGCACACCTGGAACACATTGATATTCTTCATCCCTCCCTTCCTTATTTCCCCTTTATTTGCATCTGACTTATTTTAACTGACGTTCCTTTCTTATTTACAAATGTTTTTATTGTATAGTGCTTTGATCCATTGTCAAAGGACAGTATATCAAGTTTTTAAATAAACTATAAACCATAAGCTGCTTGCCTTAACTTACAAGTGGTGTATCAATACAAAATACAGTAAAAATATACATACACAAACTGTGGGGGCAGGACATACAGACATATATGACAAAGATGTGTGGATTTTACAAAGGGTAATCTTGTCAAGTGCACAAAATAAATAGACTATTTCTACATGTAAATAGTTCATTCCCCCCACTTATCTCCAAGTTGCACGCCCCTTTTTAATATAAAGCAATTCCTATGTAATTGTTATGTTGTTTGATATAAACTGCCTTGGATAAAGGTGGTATAGAAAAGCTGTTAAATAAAATAAATTAATAAAGATTAAATGCAAACAAAAGTCAGAAATATCAGCTATACAAAAATGGACAAACTTTGAAAGAGTAGTTTGAAACCAAAACTCATTGGGTGCAAGTCTACTCAAAGCATGTATTCTCAAACAGTGACTGTACATGTAAACAACTATCTGCAAAATAAAGCACGGAGAGAAGAAAAAAAGGGCACATACTGTGACTTTGGGCATCATGCTACTAGTTTTAAAATAGCTTAACACTAGAGGGAGCTCTAGAGAACATATGAGAGATTTGAAAAGAAGTGAGCTCATGGCAATTCTAGAAGATGTACTATCCTTGAGAGTCCTGTACTGACAGGAAGTGAGACAGGCAGTCTGCCAGATATAGTCAGAAAGTAACTGAACGCCTGGAACCCATCAGCAGTCTGCTGGTGACTGAAACAAAAAGCCTAGTTTGTTTGCACAGATAGATCAGGAGGTGGTATAGCTCTCGGACCCTTGAGTGAGATAGGAGCTTGATGGAAATAATGCTGGTATAGAGTGCATTAAGGAATTATTGAACAGTGCTTTACGAAGCTGACAGGAGGACAGTGTGTCCTGATAGGAAAACATGGAGAAGCCTTGACGTAGTAAATACTCGAGCAAGGCGTCAGTACTGAGGAAAGTCAGACAAGCCGATTGAGGCACGTTATTGCATCCTGGTTTAAAGTTGAACCAGAGGGCTATATGTTGATGGAGAAAGTTACTGTTAAAAGTCTCAGGAATAACTTCCTAATAGACTGACGTTGACAGGTTTGTGAGATCTGTGCTGTGCAGAAGCACTAAGCAAGTGAGAAGCTGACAACAAAATTAGACGGCACAAAAGCCCATAGGCTGTAGCCTCTACTATGGAGGCTCAGAACAGCTGTGATGAGGGGAATTTGCATTTCTAGTTTGAAACCGTGCTTTTGCTTAAGCGGAGCAAGGGTCCGTATGGTAATTGTGAAAGTTACTAATTGGAAGCTCATGGTGAGGCGTTTACCTGAAGCTGTTTAGCATGTCAATAAAGTTATCCAGTTCTAGGAGTGAGATTTTAAGCTAGTCCTGGTCTTATAACTTTCGTGGAGTTTACCAGAGCTAGTTTCTATTACATGTAATCAGAATATTGAGAATTTTGTTATAAAGTTTGTAGTACGTGATCTTGGGATGCAGCTCGACACAACCAAGCTTGAAGTTGCATATTCAGAAGCTAGTAAAGGCAGCTTATTACAAGTTGCATATGATAAAACACTTAAAAACTTTTCTAACTCCTGTAAATTTTTGTACAATTATTCAGATGATGGTATTTTCTGCTTTTGATTACTGTAATAGTGTATCGTTAGGCTTTCCTGCAAGTCCAATTAGTCCACTACAATCGGTACAAAGTTTTGCTGCACGTCTTTTGACAGGTTGTAACAGATCATCAGATGTGTCTTTACAATTACACAGGTACACTAAAAAAAATTTTTTTTTAAACTGCCTCTAATGTTTCGATTGATTTTTACGTTTTTTGGTGCGCTGAATCCAAATCTGGTAACCAATTTGCTCCATCACGTACAGATTTTTTGCTACATTGGGTTAGCAGTTTGAGGTGAACGTTTCAGATTGAGTGCGATCGAGATAAAAGTTTCTTGGATGAATTCTTTATACTAATTGTTTAGTAGTTATTCAAATAAGAATAAAGAAAATTTTAACAAGGCAGCACATAAGAATAGAGTAATGTCAACAAAACACACTGTGATGGTAGCAAAATTGTCTGCACTTAAAACAGCCACATACATGTGCACAAACATTGAGCATATAAGAGCGAGGTTAGACACAAAGCAAAG
The DNA here is from genome assembly GCA_033557465.1 of Ichthyophis bannanicus. Lineage (NCBI taxonomy): Eukaryota > Metazoa > Chordata > Amphibia > Gymnophiona > Ichthyophiidae > Ichthyophis > Ichthyophis bannanicus. The sequence continues at coordinate 487,517,196 of CM066037.1, forward strand.
CAAAGAAATGTGCAAAAAATGTTGTACAGGTATGTATGTAAGAATAGAAAACGCAAACCGCACCATTGCAATACATGAAGACAAACACCCGATGGTGTGAAAATAAAATTCTAATAAATGAGATCCGACACTGTGGTAATAACTAGCAAATTTTTATTTCAAAGTTTAGTAAAAACACAATATTTGTCAACACAGTTTAGATTTTAAAGTCATTCTTGGGTCAATCAATCTCCTGGTGGGCCCGTTTCTTCTTCCCCCGAATGCTTCTCTTGGTGTGCTGCTTGGCGTATTTTTCATCTGGGGTTTCCCGCAGCAGCAACCAGCAGAAATCAGCCATCATAGTGGTGTTCCATCTTCCTTGGTACCTTCTCTCTGCGTCCTTGATGTCCTGGTGAAACCTTTCACCTTGTTCTTCACTGTACGCCCCCAAGTTTGCGGGAAAGTAGTTCACATGGGAGTGCAAGAAATGGACTTTCAGGCTCATGTTACAGCCTTGTTCTTTGAAGGCATTGAGCATCCTGGCAACAATATCCTTATAGTTCTCATCCCGCCTGTTCCCCAAGAATTTGAGAACAACATCCTTGAAGGAATCCCAGGCTTCTTTTTCCTTCTCAGACATCGTTTCAGCGAATGCTCCATCTGAAATGAGTTTCCTTATATCAGGGCCAACAAACACTCCTTCCTTTAGCTTTGCTTCAGAAAGTCGGGGGAACTTTGAGCAAAGGTACCGAAAGCACTCACCATCTTTTGGAGGGGACTTGATGAATTGCTTAATGAGACCCAACTTAATGTGGAGAGGTGGTAATAGAATTTTATCATGAGGTACCAAGCTCTCATGAAGAACATTTTTCTCACCGGGTCTCAAATACTCCCGAATTGGCCAGTCTTTTTTCCCCCAGTGTAGGTCGTGGGCCCGGCTATCCCACAAGCAAAGGAAGCAGGGATATTTGGTGAAACCGGATTGCTGCCCTAATAGCATGGATAGAATTTTAAAGTCTCCACAAATCATCCACTTATGCTCATCATAACGAATCTTCTGAAGAATCAGGGCCAAATTCTCGTATTTTTCTTGGAGAATAACAGAGTGAGCAATAGGAACTGAAGCGAATGTGTTGCCATTATGAAGAAGAACACCTTTTATGCTGTCTTTTGACGAATCAATGAACAGCCGCCATTCAGCAGGATCATACTTGAGTTTAAACTTTTCCATCACTCCGTATATATCGTTGCAAAATACCAAATCTTCCTCTTTGCTGAAATACTTCAAAAATTGTGTCTCGCGGTTGCGGTACCAATAAAAAGTTGTTCCTGGTGACAATAGATTTTTCTGTTTAAGCCGAGAACCTAGCAGTTGGGCAGCATCTTTTGGGAGTCCTAAATCCCGGACTAAATCATTCAATTCAGCTTGAGAGAAAAGTTCAGGTTTCGGATCTGGTTCAGTTTCAAACTCGGAAGTACTGGACTCATTGGGAAAGCCATCTGATGAGTCTCATCATGATCAGAACCGTCCACACAAATATGATCCAAAGATTTTGGTGGTTCAGGCACAGGTACTTCGTTGTTATGAGGCATAGGCCTAATTGCTGAGGGAAGGTTGGGGTAACTTATTACGTTCTTATTTTTTAAGTTGTATCCCTTCACAATGCAAGAGCAAAAATAGCAGTCACTGCTGTGGTCTCTTTGTTCACGCCACATCATAGGTATTCCGAAACGAGATGCTTGTTTTTTACCTTTCATCCATAAGCGTAGATCTTCCTCACATGTCTTGCACACTTTGTGAGGAGCCCACGGTTTGTCTTGATCGCCTAACTTCAAACCGAAATAGGCGAAATATACTTTTTTAATAAATGCAGAAATGTTCCTCTGCCGCTTTTTCACGGTATATTCCCCACAAATAAAACAAAAACTGTCCGGAGAGTTGACGCAACCTCTGGCTCTGTGAGCCATCACAAATACACAGCACTGCAAACTACAACTGTAGTGAACCACTTCGGAATAAAGCTGGATTACGACTGAGCAAACAAAAGGTAATAATGAACTTGCAAGAAACTGAAATTTGACACTAACGTTCATGTCGCAACCACCGTGTTTGAGCGAGTGAACGAGGCGAGGCGAACAGGAAAGAACATGCGCCAGCGCGAGTACTGGATTTAGCCCCCCGCCTCCCATTTGTCCTGTTAATGTATAAAATGAATACAAAACACTCTAAAATATCATGAGGGAGTGTTTCTAGTTAGTTAACCATTACAACCTCTATTTTGGGCCAAGAAAATAAACTGCAGTCGGCTAAAAAGAAATTATGTGAACATTCCTTATATGGGTAAGAAATCTAATTTTGCAAGAAAACGTGACGTGATGGAACATTTTGGCTATTTTTCCTGGATTCAGCACCCCAAAATCTATAGGAATCAGTTGCAAAACTGGAGGCAGTTTTTTGGTAGTGTACCTGTGTTATTTAATTTGCACTGGTTACCTATGAAGTACAGAATACAATGTAAGGTATTAATTAGGGGCATGTTTACTAAACGGCGCACCTGTGTGGGGCGCACCTGAGCGCCCTAAAATGATGCATTTAAGTGCTCTTAAACGCCCCGTACACGTGCGGGTCACATTAACGGGCCCCGCACACGTGCGCCGAAAACGCGCACGTTTGCGGGGCGCTCATGTGCGATAGAGGCGTGGAAAGGCGAAATGAGGGCGGAGGAAGGCCCCCGAGGGGCGGAGAGACGGGGTCAATGGGTGGAATGTGGGAGGGGAGAGACTCCCCGCACAGGAGCGTGCCCGAATTTACAAGGAAAAAATACTGCGAGTGAAACACTCGCGGTAGAGCGCATTTAAAGGGAAGAGAAACCATTTCCGTCTGCAATGTACAGCAAAATCGGGGAAACCTAAAAGACGTGAGCAGTGTGATAAATGTGCACAGAACAAAATAGCAAACATGATATGAAAATGACCACAATAAATTCAAAGAAAATTATAATCCAGCTGAGCAACAGTGATATTAATGGGCAACCATACAAAACACTCCCAGGAAAGCTCCAAAAAAAAGAAATGAATTTTGGAAGGGTCTACGCTCCGTAGACCCATTCAAAAGCACTGCATTTTAATGGAGCTTTCCTGGGAGTGATTTCTAGGTTGCCCATTGGTATCACTGTTGCGCAGCTTGGTTATGGTTTCCCTCCCCTTTTTTGGAGGGCATTTGTGAGGTTTATTTGCACCTTTGTCCCCATACAAGGTCAACGAGCCCACAGTAAAATTGTGAAGAGCAGGGTGTCTGACCCGTGCGGCCAGGTATCACATCTCCAGAGACTGCACTGTTTCTGTGGCCACAGTGTGGTGCAGCAGACACAGCCAGTACCTGTAGGACCAGAGAACCACAGGTTCAAAACCCAGCTGGGGCTCCTGCCAACCCAGTCCCCATCATGTTACCCACCACTAAACAGTGAGAATACAGACACTCTTTTATTGCAGAGAACATAAGCATGGTCCCAACACCAATATTTTACCCTACACCGCACACAAAACCATAACAATGGGCATTGCCTACAGCCAAGTCCCCCAAAGTCAGTCCTGGTGTGCTACAACTCACTCAGGTCATATGTTTTTCCCAGATAGGAACATGTCTGCATGTTTGCGGAAGGGTACAGGTGGCGGAGGGGGCAGTGGCTGCAAACCACAGCAGACAGTGGCCTAGGCCTGTGCAGGCTGGCACCGTCCACCGCAACAGACAGGCTCTGTCGGATGTACAGTCATGTACTCCCCAGGGAACATAACATATCTGTGGCAACACGGTGGTGCAGTGCACACAGACAGTGTGTGCAGGAACAGATGGTCACAGGTTCAAAGCCCAGCTGGGGCTACTGCCAATCCAGTCCACATATTTTTCCTACAACTAAACCGTGATAGTAAGGACAAAACTGTATAGCTAGGAACATATGCATGATTAATACACCTATATTTTACCACAGCACTCACAGACACCATAAACAGGCGCATTATCTGGAGCAGAGTCTCCCAAATGCAGTCCTGGAGGGCCCCACACCATTCAGGTTCCATGCTGCCTCGAACAAAAGATGCCTGTGCTGCATAGCTATGCACCACCCCCATGGTATGCAGATGTAGCTCATGCATATGTATGAGGGATAGCATGAAAACCAGAACAGTGTGTGGAACACCAAGACTGGATTTGGGGAACTCTGTGAAATGGGTTTTCCAGATAAGGACATGTCTGCATGTTGGCTGAGGGGTACAGGTGGTGGAGGGGGCATTGGCTGAAAGACACAGCAGACAGTACAGTAGGCGTGTGCAGTCTGGCACCGTCCACCACAACAGACATGCTCTGTTGGATGTACAGTCATGGACTCCCCTGGGAATGCAGCATATATGTTGCAAAACGTTGGTGCAGTGGATACAGACAGTGTGTGCAATAACAGAAGGTCACAGGTTTCAAATCCTGTATGTGGCTCCTGGCCAACTAGGTCACATAATTGTACCCTTCTAAAACAAGCCAGGAAAGAGTGGCTATTTGCTGATGAGAACCTAAGATCGTATCCCATATGTGTAGTTTTCCTTCAACAGTAGCCACCACATAAGCATGTGCATCACCTACAGCAGAGTCAACCAAATGCAGTCCTGGAGTGTCAATTGTTAGTTAAGTTTTATGCAGTCTCCAATATAAGGCCATGTGAGCATGTTGACGGCAGAGCAATTGGTGGCAGCTGTCCACAGCACACCATGGCATACTCCTTTTTAAGTGGGTGGTGTGGAGTGCAACAGACAGGGTCAGTGTGACAAACACCCATGCATATCCCTGGGAATGCACTGTCTCTGTTGCAAGACGGTGGTGCAAAGCACACAGCCATTGCCCTCAGGAGGTGAAGGTCACAAGTTCAAATCCTGTGTCGTCCCTGGCCAAAAAGCCCCCACGAATGTGACATCGCACAATTTTAAGAAACAGAAAATAATCTGTAGTGCAGGTAATGCAAAGATGGCCAATACATGTATTTTTTCTGACAAAGTGTACATATATGAGAAACATGTGCATCACATAGAGCAGTTTCACTCAAATGCACTCCTGAAGTGCCTCAAATCATGCACATCTTATGATGTGTCAAATAAAGATGGTGTTGTGCAATGTAATGTGTTGGTCCATGGTATGCAGATATATCTCATGCATATTCCGTAGGCACACTTGGGAAAAATTAACAGTGTCTGACTCAACAGGACTGTATTTGGGTACCTCTGCCGGACAGTACTGGCCATCAGGAGAATAAATGAATAGACCCACAGGCTCCATGATCCAAAGCCTATTGGATATACATGATATTGGGCCTTGCGTACATCTCACACAAGTAGTAAGTGTGCACCTTAGCGCTGTCACCATAAACCTGGTAATTCAATACACATATAGCAACATGTTGAACAGATTAGTAGCAGATATCAATTTCTAGGTAAAGCACAATATGGTGATTGAGTGTTATGACACCAATATGTTTGATGTTTGTGGAGTGTGTCTCACGTCTGGTGTTCGACAATGTGTCCCACATTGGGGTGTGACAGCAACAGTATTGCATACCATAGCTATGCCTGCACTGTGTCCAGGACTGCTGAGTTGGCCTAGACTGCAAAAGCTATCTATAGTAGCACAGTGATGGCCTAGCTGTGGGATTGTGTGTCTGTACATCCAGTGTGTGATGTCTGCAAGACCTTACTCAGCCCACAATGTTTGTACTGTGTCCAGTATTAGCTTGCCAATGTGCATAATGAGGAGCTAGGTATTGTGGGTATACCCCGACAGGCTGTCCTGGGCTGGATGCATGAGCGCAGAACATAGGGCAATGTAGCAGACATCGTAGTGTGTGGTCATCAGCAGCATGGACAAGGTAGCCCCTGCATGTCCTCCTGGAAGGTCACTCTCACCCTGACTAAGCAGTTACCATGGCGTGGCTAGGGCAGCCATAGTGCCAACAGCATCTCTTGTAAGTGATATGTATGGGTTTCCTTTTGGTGCCGAATCACTTGCTAAACTGCTTGGTGATTATGCAGACATCCCAGTTTTGGGTGCGCACATTTCCTCCAGTAGTATGCACTATGGGCTAGCTAGCAGACCGAATGCATCTAGTATGTGTAAGGTTGCCACACCGTCAGGGGTGCATCGGCTGCAGTGTTCCACTATTTGCTGGAGGACAATGTCAGATAGTGGTGGTGTGCTGCTGATCATTTTTAGGCCTGCCATTTGTCTGCTGTCACCTTATGGATGTGCATAGAAATCCATGCACCACGTTTATGTTTGGTTTTATGTTTATCTTCTCTCAGCTGGACCCAGTTTATCATTTCCCACCAGCAGCGCCATTGCAGTATTGTGGATGTGTTGTTGGGTGATTATGCGTTACAGTGGTTAATGTATGGGTTGTTACTGAAGCCGTCTATCTGTCCAACCCACCATCCACCCCCTCCCCCCAATTACATAACATATGTGGGCATTGGCACCACACAGCATAAGACCAATGTGGGTGCTGCAAATTGCTGAAGGTGTAAACGTCACAGAGAAATAGCAGATGGCCACAAGTGTATTTGGCAGTGCATCTACAACAACTACCCACACAGTGTCACTGATGTGGACCTACACCATAGCCTATCCCACCTAAGCTAGGTGCTGTGGACATGGTGCTGTGTGTCCACTCTCAATCTCAGGGTGAGCACGTGACCCACACAATGTAACAGTCAATAGCAACTCTGTGTCATCAACCTACACGTTCAGTAATTATTACAGGTTGAGGTGGGTATCTGGCTGCATAAATCATCTTGCTGTTATTTGTAGACGGATGATTTTACCTGTGCAGTGGATCCTGGGTATGGGTGGTTAACCCCATCCTGGTAAAGAAAGCCAACAGGTCATGTGTTGGCCTGTAGTCCACCTGCAGGCAGCCAGGGGTGTATTAGCAGCTATGGCAGTGGTTCTGACCCAGTCCTCCCTGAAAGCTAGGCAAGATGGGTGTTTATGAACGCACAAATTAAGATGCAAGATATATATAAGTAATCGCGATCTTTTGTCAAGCTGAGTGGTGTGTGGCCCCCAGGACTGCTTGTCAACACTCCTGGACAACACCTCTGTCATCAACCATTGTAAGTGGCCAAGGTGCTGATGTGTAAGACATCAAAAAGGTCAGATAGAATGTGTAGCATGCATCTTTGCCTGTCACCACCAACAACATAGTTTGTCAGTATACAACTGCATGGTGGTGGTGAGAAATTACAAAGTATGTGACACAGTCTATCTATGCCTTCCATGTCTATGTCATCTGTGCTTTGCACACTCACACGCCTAAATGACAGAGGTGTAAGGCAGGTGTCCTCAGAGCCAGACCTATCGAGCCACAAAACACTCAGGTTGCAGGATAGCTCTGATGCATAGCGATCTCATGTGTAGTCATTAGGCCTATCCAGATTACCAGACAGACCAAGGGGTTCAAGGAGGACTGCTCCACAAACCGCAGAGCTATGGAGAGGTGGGTCCACCTGTGATCTCACAGTGTCTTGAGGCAAAAGTCATGCATCTGATCCCACAGTTGAGTAATGTGACATGTGTATCTGAGGCTTGTGTCATATATTACGTCATTTGCTACTGCCAACAACACCCTCAGTGCTGTAGCCTGAACCTTCATCAAACGCACCCTATACGGTGGCAGAAACTGGAACATGAGAAGGTGCTGTGGCGGAGACTGCAACTCATAATGCACTCTCTGGAGTGGCTCATAGAGGATCAGATGTGCCATCCAAGATTATTGCAATGTCACAGTGTGTTTGCTGTCAGAAGAAAAATCATAACCCAAGGACACACAAACCACTGCTGATATTAGAGAGTAATGTCCCAGCAAGTCATATTGATTAGGCAGACTGTGTAAAGGGAAATAGTAGGTCTGTACCATAAGGAGAATTGGCAAATAATGTGGCACACGTCAGCCAGAATGTCTGTATGTCAGAACACCTACTTAAAATCAACGTGCTTGTCTGTCCCATGGCAAACTCCATCAGCTCAGTATGTGTGTTACGCAACCTAATGTGTATGTAGACTGTCCAGATAGAAACGGCCCCCAGCCCCTCCCACCCCCCTTATGCCATCACGAATATCATTGCTGGCCGCACATTGAGATGAACTACTGAACATGATATATTGGGACTCATAGCTACACATCACCAGGATGACTGTTAGACCACTCTGTTGTGCTGTGTGGTCTCCTGTGGATAGGGGAGTGTTTTGTGGTCTACCTTAAGCACACACAACCATATCACCATGGTGACTGATATGCCACTGTGATGGCCTCCATGACGCATGGGGATAGGGAGGCTGTATTAAACGGGTGCAAGCACACACAAACATGTTTCACGGGTTGACGTATAGCCCACTTTGATGGGTCTCAATGACACCTTGTTGTGTTTGCATTTGTAGTGTCACTCATTGCAATGTCAAGCCATAGTACATCACGTCATACGAAAGCCTAAGAAACATTGTGGAAGTGTTGATTACTTCAAGTCCAAAATGTGTAGACACCATATGATCACAAACTATCTTATGTGTCTAAAATAGGTGTCACTCACCAGTGTATATGCAAATTGTGCTGCGAATGTGCATATGTCTATGTGCTGAAATGCGTATTTGCGGTGCGCATTTGTACATAATACGTCACGCAGCAGCGCCAGTTGCGTGGCGTACATGACTGTAAACCAGTTGAAAAATGGGCCAGCTGCGGTGCGCAGACCACACGTATGACGTTGTTAAACTATGGTCGTTGCGCAGATGGACATCATAGGTTGCTATACGTTGCGTTTCGGTGACGCAGATGGACGTATGACATCGCTAAACCGCGCCATTTGCGGGGCACAGTTTGTACGTAAGACGTCACTAATCTGCGCCAGTTTGCGGCGCGCATGCGCCAGTTGCGGCGCGCCATGCGCGTGAATAACGCTGCGTGCAAGCACATGACAGTATCGGAAAATGGCGCCCAGACAAAGAAAGCCCTCCTTTACTCCACGCGAGCTGCGCTCCCTGGCCCGGCTGATTGCCAACAGGCAAGAGAAGCTGTTCCCCGGGCCCAGCAGGCAAAGGGACAGCTCCAAGGTCCGCAGGGCATGGTAGCGGCTACAGCGAAGATTTAATCGCCTCGCTGAATACCCAAGGGAGGTAAGTGTATGGGGGCAACTCATTGGAATCAGATATGTAGCCTGTGTCCATTGCAGATGTCCATGCTGCTAATATAAGGTTTTGTGAGTCAGGAATATCCAGCAGATGACCATAAATCACATAATGTCTGTGTATCATATGTGACTGCTTTGTCCTGTACCCTGGTGTTGCTGGCAATGGTCACAGAGGTTCTGATGCTATGGAATCTGCTGCTGTGGCCCTGCAACAACATACATGAGGAATGTACGCCCATAAATCACCCTCAACCCATCAATACCACATCATATGGATATGGTGGGATGTGGATCTGGATCCAAACACCTTGTGTACAGCAATAGGCCATGTGACATGTAGCATTACCGGTATGTAAGTCCACCCTGTGATATGGGTTACTAAACAAACGTTGTTGAATAGGGGGGGGCCCCCCCCCCCCCCCAATCCCCAGGGTCCTGAGAGCTCATCACAGTGGCCTATCCATCACCCTTGAGATATGGTTCTGTGTGTGCAGACAATTGAAGATATATCCACCTATCCCCATAAGACTACTGAGACCATCACAGTGAGTCACCTGTCATGGCTAGATGTTGTTGTGTGCTGAAAACAGTTTGCATTAGCTACCCTATCCCCAGGACAGAGCCCATCAGAGTGGGTCACTGGCACCCTGGCTAGATGTTGTTGTGTGCTGAAACACTTTTGCATTAGCCACCCTATCCCCAGGAGAAGACAGAGCCCATCACAGTGGGTCACCTGTCACCCTGGCTAGATGTTGTTGTGTGCTGAAACACTTTGCATTAGCCACCCTATCCCCAGGAGAAGACAGAGCCCATCACAGTGGGTCGCCTGTCATCCAGGGGATATGGTTGTGTGTGCTGAACAGTGTGCACTAGCCACCCTATCCCCAGGAGAAGACAGAGCCCATCACAGTGGGTCACCTGTCACCCTGGCTAGATGTTGTTGAGTGCTGAAACACTTTGCATTAGCCACCCTATCCCCAGGAGAAGACAGAGCCCATCAGAGTGGGTCACCTGTCACCCTGGCTAGATGTTGGTGGGTCCTGAGAGCGTGTTCATGGGCCACCCTATCCCCAGGAGAAGACAGAGCCCATCACAGTGGGTCACCTGTCAACCAGGCGAGATGGTTGTGTGTGCTGAAACAGTTTGCATGAGCCACCCTATCCCCAGGAGAAGACAGAGCCCATCACAGTGGGTCACCTGTCATCCAGGGGATATGGTTGTGTGTGCTGAAACAGTTTGCATGAGCCACCCTATCCCCAGGAGAAGACAGAGCCCATCACAGTGGGTCGCCTGTCATCCAGGGGATATGGTTGTGTGTGCTGAAACAGTTTGCATTAGCCACCCTATCCCCAGGAGAAGACAGAGCCCATCACAGTGGGTCGCCTGTCATCCAGGGGATATGGTTGTGTGTGCTGAAACAGTTTGCATGAGCCACCCTATCCCCAGGAGAAGAACAGAGCCCATCACAGTGGGTCGCCTGTCATCCAGGGGATATGGTTGTGTGTGCTGAAACAGTTTGCATTAGCCACCCTATCCCCAGGAGAAGACAGAGCCCATCACAGTGGGTCACATGTCACCCTGGCTAGATGTTGTTGAGTGCTGAAACACTTTGCATTAGCCACCCTATCCCCAGGAGAAGACAGAGCCCATCAGAGTGGGTCACCTGTCACCCTGGCTAGATGTTGTTGTGTGCTGAAACACTTTGCATGAGCCACCCTATCCCCAGGAGAAGACAGAGCCCATCACAGTGGGTCACCTGTCATCCAGGGGATATGGTTGTGTGTGCTGAAACAGTTTGCATGAGCCACCCTATCCCCAGGAGAAGACAGAGCCCATCACAGTGGGTCGCCTGTCATCCAGGGGATATGGTTGTGTGTGCTGAACAGTTTGCATTAGCCACCCTATCCCCAGGAGAAGACAGAGCCCATCACAGTGGGGTCGCCTGTCACCCTGGGGATATGGTTGTGTGTGCGGAACAGTTTGCATTAGCCACCCTATCCCCAGGAGAAGACAGAGCCCATCACAGTGGGTCACCTGTCATCCAGGGGATATGGTTGTGTGTGCTGAAACAGTTTGCATGAGCCACCCTATCCCCAGGGGAAGACAGCCCATCACAGTGGGTCATCTGTCATCCAGGGGATATGGTTGTGTGTGCTGAAACAGTTTGCATGAGCCACCCTATCCCCAGGAGAAGACAGAGCCCATCACAGTGGGTCACCTGTCACCCTGGCTAGATGTTGTTGAGTGCTGAAACACTTTGCATTAGCCACCCTATCCCCAGGAGAAGACAGAGCCCATCAGAGTGGGTCACCTGTCACCCTGGCTAGATGTTGTTGTGTGCTGAAACACTTTGCATGAGCCACCCTATCCCCAGGAGAAGACAGAGCCCATCACAGTGGGTCACCTGTCATCCAGGGGATATGGTTGTGTGTGCTGAAACAGTTTGCATGAGCCACCCTATCCCCAGGAGAAGACAGAGCCCATCACAGTGGGTCGCCTGTCACCCAGGGGATATTGTGTTTGCTGAAACATTTGCATTAGCACCCTATCCCCAGGTAAGACAGAGCCCTCAAGTGGTCACCTGTTCCCCTGGCTAGATGTTGTTGGTGCTGAAACAGTTTGCATTAGCCACCCTATCCCCAGAGAAGACAGAAGCCCATCACAGTGGGTCATCTGTCAGTGCTGAACAGTTTGCATTAGCCACCCTTATCCCCAGGAGAAGGACAGAGCCCATCAGACGAGTGGGTCACCTGTCACCCTGGCTAGATGTTTGTGTGTGCTGAAACAGTTTGCATTGCCACCCTATCCCCAGGAGAAGACAGAGCCCATCACAGTGGTCATCTGTCATCCCGGGGATATGGTTGTGTGTGCTGAAACAGTTTGCATGAGCCACCCCTATCCCAGGAGAAGACAGAGCCATCACAGTGGGTCACCTGTCACCCTGGCTAGATTTGTTGAGTGCTGAAACACTTTGCATTAGCCACCCTATCCCCAGGAGAAGACATAGCCCATCAGAGTGGGTCCACCTGTCCACCCTGGCTAGATGTTGTTGTGTGCTGAAACACTTTGCATGAGCCCCCCTATCCCCAGAGAAGACAGCCCATCACAGGGGTCGCCTGTTCATCCAGGGGAATATGGTTGTGTGTGGTCTGAAACAGTTTGCACATGAGCCACCCTATCCCCAGGAGAAGACAGAGCCCCATCACAGTGGGTCGCCTGTCATCCAGGGGATATGTTGTGTGTGCTGAAAAACAGTTTGCATTAGCCACCCTATCCCCAGGAGAAAGACAGAGCCCATCACAGTGGGTCACCTGTCACCCTGGCCGATGTTGTTTGAGTGCTGAAACACTTTGCATTAGCCACCCCTATCCCCAGGAGAAGACAGAGCCCATCAGAGTGGGTCACCTGTCACCCTGGCTAGATGTGTTGTGTCTGAAACACTTTGCATGAGCCACCCTATCCCCAGGAGAAGACAGAGCCCATCACAGTGGGTCACCTGTCATCCAGGGGATATGGTTTGTGTGTGCTGAAACAGTTTGCATGAGCCACCCTATCCCCAGGAGAAGACAGAGCCCATCACAGTGGGTCGCCTGTCCTCCCGGGGATTTGGTTGTGTGTGCTGACACAGTTGGCATGAGCCACCATATCCCCAGGATAAGACAGAGCCCTCCACAGTGGGTAACCTGACATCCTGGCTTGATGTTTTTGTGTGCTGTAACAGTTTGCATGAGCCACCCTATCCCCAGGAGAAGACAGAGCCCATCACAGTGGGTCACCTGTCACCCCTGGCTATGTTTTGTTTGATTGCTGAAACAGTTTGCTTAGCCACCCTATCCCCAGGAGAAGACAGAGCCCTCATGCAGAGTGGGTCACCTGTCACCCTGGCTAGATGTTTGTTGTGTGCTGAAACACCTTTGCCATTAGCCACCCTATCCCCCAGGAGAAGACAGAGCCCATCATGAGTGGGTCACCTGTCACCCTGGCCTAGATGTGTTGTGTGCTGAAACAGTTTGGCAGGAGCCACCCTAATCCCCCAGGAGAAGACAGAGCCCATCACCGTGGGTCACCTGTCCATCCAGGGTAGATGGGTGTGTGTGCTGAAACAGTTGCAATGAAGCCACCCTATCCCCAGGGTAGACAGAGCCCATCAGAGTGGGTCACCTGTCACCCTGCTAGGATATGTTTGTTTGTGTGCTGAAAACTTTTTGCATTAGCCTCCCCCATATCCCACGAGGGCACCACTGTGTGTGTACCAGTCATCCTGGGGATCTTGGTCTGTTTACTGTAAAAGGTGGTAAACATTCTCCCTATCCCCTTCGTGCGGTGCAGAGATCGCATCATCGTGAACATTTACATCAAACGTCATAAATATGGTCTGTGTGCCCCCGTCACACTTCATACATCCACCCTATCAGACAGCAGACCAGACAGCCCACTCACAGTGTGTTCCCATTCATCCTGGTGACATCAGTGTGTGTGTCATTTAAAAGGTCAGAACGAACAATCATATCCAAAGGGGTGTGTACCGAACTCATCACAGTGGTGTATCAGTCATCCCGTAAGATATGGTCTGTGTGAACCATACATTTCATACATCACCCTAACACCAGGGGAACAGAGAGGCCATCACATGTGTTTCCCATTCATCCATGGTGATATTGCTGTGTGGAATGTACCATGTCAACCAGTCCCCGTATCCCCCCAGGGGTGTGGAGAGTTCCAATCACAGTGGGCTATCAGTCACCCTTGACTATATGGAATCTGTGTGCCTAGGCCTTTCATACATCGACCCATCATTAGCACCTACCTAGGCAATCACAGTGTGTTCCCAGTCATCCTGGAGATATTGTTGTATGTAATGTAAGTTGAAGAACATTCTCCCTATCATCAGGGGTGCTGAGAGGTCATCCACAAGTGCTCTATTGGTCACCCTGTGATATGGTTGTGTGTGGCAAAACAATATAGTACACGCCACGCCACCCCTAATCCCGCAGGAGAATACAGAGCCCATCACAGTGGGTTCCCTGTTCACATCGTGGTAATTGGGTAGTGTAATGTAAAAGGTCCAACGCGTCTCGTTATCCACAGGTGTGCTGTGAGGTCATCACATTGGCGTAACAATCACCCTGAGATATGGTTGTGTGGTGTTCTCACAGCTTCCTTTGTTCTTCCCTATCCCCTGGAGTGCACGGGAGCCCATCACACTGGGTCATCTATCACCCTGGAGATATGGTTGTGTGTGTGCTTAACAGTGTGCTGTGTTCCCCCTATCCCGTGGGTCTCAGGCAGCCCATCACACTGGGGTCATCTGGCACCATGGAGATATTGGTGTGTGTGTGCTACAACAGTTTTGCTTTAACCCTCCCTATCCCCTGGAGTGCACGGAGCCCATCACACTGGGTCCTCTATCACCCTGGAGATATGGTTGTGTGTGCTCTAACAGTTTGTTGTGTTCCCCGTATCCCGTGGGTCCAGGCAGTCCCCATCACAGCTGGGCCACCTGGCAACATGGAGATATGGTTTGTGTGTGCTACCACAGTTTGCTTTACCCTCCCTTATCCCCTGGAGTGCAACGGAGCCCATCACACTGGGTCATCTATCACCCTGGAGATATGGTTGTTGTGCTCTTAACAGTTTGTTGTGTTCCCCTATCCCGTGAGTCCAGGCAGCCCATCACACTGGCCCATCTGGCAAGCATGGAGATATGGTTTGTGTGTGCTACCACAGTTTGCTTTAACCCTCCCTATCCCCTGGAGTGCACGGATCCCATCACACTGGGTCATCTATCACCCGGGAGATATGGTTGTGTGTGCTCTAACGTTTGTTGTGTTTCCCCTATCCCGTGGGTCCAGGCAGCCCATCACACTGGGCCATCTGGCAACATGGAGATATGGTGTGTTGTGCTACAACAGTTTGCTTTAACCCTCCCTATCCCCTGAATGAGTGCACGGAGCCCATCACACTGGGTCATCTATCACCCTGGAGATATGGTTTGTGTGCTTTAACAGTGGGCTGTGTTTCCCCTATCCCGTGGGGTCCAGGCAGCCCATCACACTGGGTCAATCTGGCACCATAGAGATATGGTTTTGTGTGACTAACAAGTTATATGCATTCCCAATATCCCCAGGATTCCAGTGACTATGGTAATTTGTCCTGTTCGTCACCGTTCTACTTGGGTATGGGAGCTGATGTATGTAGCTGATGATGTGTGGTTCGTATACCCACCACCCCCAGGGGGCCATACCGGCATGCAATGGTGTGGTAATGTTAGAAAGATATTGTTTTTGTTTTTCATGGCACAGAGGTTTGTACTTACCCCATAGTTTTGGTAGGTCAATATATCATCACACATGTCTCCGATGTCTGCATATGATATGGGTAGTAGGACGTGTTTATGTGTGTAACAGCACCCCCCCGTCCCCATGAACCATTGTCAGAAGCTAACAACACCTGCAACCGATTCTATGTCCCCCACACCATCATGCACAGGTTGTTTCAGCCTATACACATAATAGAAAGCCAAACCATTGACCACACCTGGACATCAGTGATGTTCGTCCCAATGATCAACTCAGCAAGTGTGGTTTGACCAACACATTACATAAAACTGACACATGACCACTGTTGTTCCCACAGCTGGTTATGGTGATATAATTGCCCTTTGTCTATGGTGTTGTAAACACACATGTGGTCTGCAACAGCAGGGCTACAAGCCTGCAAAGATAGCAATCTTCCATTACTCATACAGGTTCAATCCCACCCCCCAACCTCATTATGCACTTGTGAGGACATATGTTCTGTTGCCCATGGCGATCCCCGACCATGGTGATGAACTATGCTATATCATGAGACACACCACACAAAATGTGGCTGTAGCAGCAAACATGCCCACACGCTGGTGTGTTCTTATGGGTGACCCAGCAGACGGTTGATATGTCACCTAATGCACCCACCTTTCAATTACCATCAACCAGGTTGAGGATCTCCGGAAGAATGGCAGGGAGCTGCGCCACCACCATGCCCGGGGCCTACCTGCAGGCAGAATCCAGGGTGAGAGCTCCCCAATGGTTGCATCTGAGTCTTCTCAAAGTGTCCACATCAGTAACAGATGTTGCAGTTGCCAGAAAAACCTGTGTGGCCACTGCATATGTAGACTTGCTGTATTGTTGACCTAAACCAGAGTTCCCTATGCTTGTCGACCTCCCTACAGATGGTGATGTCCCAGAGGATCTGCCACAACCTCTGCACCCCCTCCTGGAGAACGTCCCCCACAACCACATTCATGACGAGGTTGGTGGTCCTCATCACATCGGAGGAGGGGGAAGAGGCGGATGAAGATGAGGGGGAGGAGGAGGATGTGGAGGAGGATGAGGATGAGTGGTGGTGGAGGCGCAGGAACACATCACACCTGCAGCAGATGTCCCCCACCAGGGTCCAGATGGCCATCTGAACGGCTGATCGGGGGGGGTGCCATGGGGGAGACAGGGTGTTGGTGGGATGTGGAGGGGGAGGGGGACGTTGAGGAAGTGGCTCAGTGGGTGGAGAGGGTGCCAGAGTGGGTGTGGGAGAGTGATGTCCAGTAAGACAGGGCATCACCAGGGCACTGTGGGCTTCCCCTCAGCGCACGAAAGGTTATGCCTTCAACCAAAAACTGCCCAAAAAAATGTGTGGGCCCCACCCATGTCTACGCAGATGCCACCACACAAACCCCTGGCACAAATTGTGTGTGTGTGGTGGTCAGATGCGTGGAAAACCTGTCTGGGGCCATGCATGCGATGGAGCAACGGCTCCCACCAGCTGAGCCACTCACAGTCAGTGGCTGGCGGGACGCTCTTATTGAGCAGGGTGGTCGCCGAGTTGGTCCGGCTACCGTGTCGCGAACCACCCTCTCCAGGGCGTCACTGGCGTCAGTAATGGTGCGAGTGACGACAACATATGTGCACTGAGTTGCCCTGTCTTCCATCACATGGGCATGTGGAGCGGAGGCCGTGGTGACATGGCATGTCGGGTTGCGGGATTGGTGGATGGGACATTGTTCAGGAGGGACGGTGTGGAAGAAAGGGGTGGTGATTTTGAGTTTTAGGGGGGGCGGTGTCATGTATTATCCCCCTTCCTACAAATGTACATAGTCACCCCGGTTTGGATTTGTTTTGTTATTAAACCAATATGTTCCAAACACCATGTTAAATGCTTGTGTGCCTCATGCAGCCCTAGGACTAATTGATGTCAGCATTGGTGATTTTTGTGGAGAACATTATATGTCCTTTGCGAGGGGTAAACATGCTAGCGATAACTCCACTGGTCGTCCACAGTACATTTGGGGGTGAGAAAAAAAACAAAGACAATAAAATGTGTGTAGGTGTCTGATCAGAGTTTTCCTGTGTCCAAGATGTTACACTGTCAGCACCTGTCGCCAGAGTCACACAACTCCACACGTTAGCGAATACATGAACCACATAATGTCAACATATGTCAACAAAGTGAATGATATTTGTTGTGAAGCTCTGCCACTGTTCCACACTGCAGCAACATGGTGTGGTGTAGTGAATGTGGTTCATGAGTAAACTAGTGCACGGCAAGGGTTGAGCGAGCACTCTGCCACAAAATAGTCCGTGTAATGAGGGGTTGGGACACCTTGATGCATAGGGCACCTACACAGGCAATGTCCGAACATAGTTCCCGCGCTGGTTTGGACATGGATTGTGTGGTGGACACTGTGCCAGTACAGCTCACAGACTGTGCTTGACACGATAATGCACAGGACACCTTGCCATATGTTACTGTCACACCTCATCCGCCCCAGCCGTTGACTGCTTGTATGTTTTGGCTCATGAGGGTGGGTAGTTGTGCCGTGCTTGTATCATACAAGCACACATAAGACCCTACTTTTCTGTTAGGGTTTTAGTTCCCCGTCCCTTTGAGGTTTTCTACTTTTACAACAGTACAGTAATAGCCTAACTTGGCTTATAACACAAAGGAACTGGGATAACACAAATAGCTTTCTACAGCATATAACGCAAACAAAACCAAAAGAACAAACAGCCTACTTTGTCTGTTTTGGCTAGGGAGAGCGTAGAGAGAGAGTTTGTAGGCCTTTGCTACCTGCACCTAGAATTAAGGTTACACAGACACCTTTACCTTAAGGGGTACCCCGGTCCTTTGTATAGTAAGAGAACATTCCATTAATTCAGTATCGTCCCTACCATGTAACCAGAATCCGTCATATTCCGCACTCAACCTCTAGGTCCGGAGGAATCTGCATTGCCCACGTCTACTTTGGAATAACTGTATGGCAGATTTGCCTCCATTAGTTAGGAAGTTCCTCTTCCTCTGAATAGCACTGCATCCCTGGTGACGGTCACCAAACTCCTGTAATGCTGTTTCCAGAACCCCTGGCCCCCGCTGGTGCTTCAGTGGGATGCTTAGGTCTCTGCTTAGCTTGCTAGCTGAGTAATTGGGATAACGCTCCCTCCCCCTGCTGGGTCTTTGGCCCCCTCAAGCCTTTCCTCTCCCATTTCAGCTTGTACCCAATATTGCAAACTCTTGTGTAAACGGGCGTTTCTCCTTGGGAAAGCCTTTAAGAGTTTGCCCTTGTCAAAAAAAAATAAGGGAAATGTCCCCTCCTGCTCGCTCTTTTCGTAGGATGAAAACCCCCCCTTTTTTTTCTATTTAATACATTTTACACTAACAGGAAGAACACGTGCCTATCCAGCCCTCTTGAAAAACATGTTCCCCCCCTAGGCTTTTGGTAAGGGGTTAATTTTTTTTTTTCCCCCCCCCCTGCCTCCAAGACCTGTTCTCCCTTAGAAGGGGGCAGATATCCCTTATAAATCCCTTCTTTTTCCCCCTGAATCTTTGGCTGTTGTAGGTTTTTCCTATTAATATTTTCACCTTTGCCTTTCCTCCCTCAGAGCACACACAGGTCTCTCCTGGGCCCCTCTTTCCATAACTTCCCCTCCTCGTCCAGGATTGCCTTACTCCGGCCTTTCCTCCCTCCTCCAGGAATTTTGCCCTTGTGAGGAAAACGGCCCTCTCTATCCCAAGGGTGGTTGGTGTTGTCTCTCTCCCAAGGCTTGCCTCTTCTCTCCAAGCCTTGCTTTTTTCCCCCACTCCCGAAGGGTAGTCCCTCTCTCTCCAAATTTTGGCCTGTCCCCCCCCACTTCCAAGATAAGGCCTCCTTCACTCCAAGGTAATCTCTCCAACTCCAAGGTAAGGTCCCCCCCCTTGCTCCCCTCTCTCCCAAGGTTTTGGCCTACCTCACTACAAGCTTTGGCCCTACTTCCCCCCTACCAGGCAAGCCCTTCCCACTGAAAATGTTTTTTTGGGTTAACTCTCCTCCGTTTTTTTTTAATCCATGTATATTTCCCCCTTGACTCGCACTCTTTCCTTTTCAGCTGCGCTTTCATTAGGTTTGTACGCCCAGAGTCCCGTGCCCCCTTACTCCCCCGGGTTGTGGGTGTTTCCCCCCCCCCCCCCCCTCTCCTCTCTCTCCAGGCATTCCTGGGCCACGTTTGTTGGCTTTCGTTTTTTGTCCCCTGTGCAAACTGGTCACCGCATTTTCCCCCCCTTTCATTCATCCTTTTTCACGTTTTGTTTTTTTTCCCTTTGATCATTTCCATAAATGCCCTCAGGCATTACTTTTCCCAGGCTGCCCTTAAGGTTTCCCCCCCCCCCCACCCTGTTTGGGGACATGTTCACGCATCAATGAAAACATAGTAGCCGCCTGTGGGCCTAGGTAGCTGCAGCTCAACGGGACCCCGGGTTTTTGCAAACCTAATGTATTTCCGGTCCCCTCCCCCCAACCCACACCGCCCCACATGTCCCAAAAAGAGATACACAACGGGAAACACATGGTTGCAGTACACTGGACACACACAGTTGTAAAAATGTAGTTTTTAATGGCCCCATGCCTGGGTTTTTTTTAATTGTCCACAAGCAATTTTTTTAAAACGTCCCCATTATTTAATGTTACCTTTACAAACATCCTCAATGAAATAATTTGTGGGGGGTGATTTTTTTTTCATATCCCCAGAGGCCGTGTAAAAAAATGTGAACCCAACAAACAATGAAACCATAGGAGTGGTTCAATCTCCTGAAGCTTTTTGTTCCAAAACAAAAAAAACATAAAAACATCCCCAAACCACAAGGTTTGGAAACATAGACCATAGATGCTTGCCAAATGAAAAAATCATTGCCCCACAAACCCAAAGAGGAGGCAGGGCCCCCTTTTTTGTTGACAAACATATTACAAACGGATTGTACAACATTCCAATGTTTTTTTTTTTTTCAGATTCCTAAACGTTTGGGTCCCCGCCACGCCTGCCACGTTGGCCCCCTCCTCCCCTCGTGGGTCAATGGCCCCGCACCTCCATGTGACCCCGGTTTGGTTGTTTGTGGTGGGGGTGGGGTTGAAGGTGGGCCAGCTTTCGCCGGGAAGCACATCAAGGTGACAATGGGCCTTCAAAGGGCTTCACATATTCCCCCGTGTGAGTTGCATGGCCCTTTCGGTAAAATTCTCCGCACGTGGAAACTGACCGCAGCTCTTTCCCCTTCACAACCAACCCCCTCCCCCCTTTGTTTTCGGCTTGCACTGCCCAGTGTAAAAAAATCCCCCCTGTCCAGAACGCGTATGAAATTTTGCCCCCCTTTGCATGGGGATGTACAGGGGGGTGGGGTGCCCAAATGAACATAACCCTTCTCCACTAATACACCGTAGTAACACAAACATGTCCCCCCCCAAATGGCACATTCAACCCTATTTGAATATGGTGATATGCAAGAGTCAACCATTTTTTTCAACTGGGATGAAGTTTTACATACATATTTAACACAGTGGTTAGAGTAATTTTGAAAAAGCCCTTAAACTGACAATTTACATGACCTGTGGATGTGTGAGGGGGGGGGGGGGGGGGGGGTTTTGTGGGGGGGGGGGGGGGGGGGGGGGGGGGGGGGGGGGGGGGGGGGGGGGGGGGGGGGGGGGGGGTGGGGGGGGGGGGGGGGGGGGGGGGGGGCCCCAAAAAAACCACCAATCTACATGAATCTTCCATGCCATAACACCAAACCCGAAAATTACTACACAGAACCTTTCCCACCAACAGGAATGTTGTGGCCAATTGAAATTAACTATCACCTTTTTTTTCAATTGGTTTGTAGGGGGGAGGTGCAGCATGGCAGCACACACAAATAACTGTTGAAATGTGAAATCACCAATTAGGGGGAAGGGACAAGGGACGGTAAATTGACCACGCCAGCCAACAAAGGTGAGACCAACCAACAGCCCTTGGAGGGTTTTTTTTATCACAATTTGCTCCATGGCTACAGGGGATAGTTTTTTTTTTTTTTTGCAAATGTGGTGGGATTGCAATGGTGAGGACAGGGAATTGAAACATCTTTGAAACGTTCACAACTTGCAGTTGGTGGCCTGTGCCTGCACATAAAATGTGAGAAACTGCGGGTTTTTTTTTTTTTAAAACCCCCTTATGGTTTAACACCGAGGGCGGCTTTGTTGTGGAGGATGATACATTAAAAGGCCCCACATGTTGATAACACCATGGAAAGGGTTGGTGGACAAAGCTTGCCCAGAGTCCCCCAGAGGGCCCACCCCATAGTGGGACCATAGCCAAGGGAAACATTGTGACCGTGGCAGAATGGGACATACACAGCTAGTTGTACGAACCTGTTTTTTGCAGGACAGTGGGAAAGCCTGTGAGTTTGACCCGTGTCCCCCCCCCCCCTGGCCTTTAGGGATGTCCCAGTAGGCCATGATAGGTTGGTGGCCTGTTTTTTGTTTTTGTTCACACTCTTTTACTCATCTCGCCAACATAGGCCATTTGTCAGACCATAGTGTTTTTGCTGTGTGGAGAGTTTCCCAAACAGTTGGTTTTACAAGCCCACCTTGTCGCACCTATCCTATTTGCAACAGGGAGGCGCCCAATTTTCAAAGTTGTCAACCATGGTTTCATCGGACACAATTTTGGTCCCCCAAATCCGCCGCAGGGTGAATGTTTTGTTGTCCACCCACCTCAACTCCCGCTGGGAGAGTGTTTTGTTCCGCCCCCAATTGCAGAACATGGGTTTTTTTTCCCTGCACCCTCTCCCATGTGTTTTCTGTTTTTTATTACCCTCAGCAGTGACTGATAATGACATGGTAGATTTTGGAAGACTGTCCCCCCCCCTCCCTTCCTTTCCTGTTTTAGGGACACAATAACGGCGTATTTTTAATGGATTTGTGCCAGCCCCCTTCTGGTTTTAGACACACACGGGTTGGTCGATGGATAGCGATATCTATGGCAAACCGGTCCTTAGAATATGACACAAGGCCCAAACTATGTTTTTTTGTGTCCGTGCCAAACCTTATTGGCCCTTGCCAGAGAGGGACCCTAGCAGAAGTGAGGGGCGTGGTTTTCCCCCCCCCCCCCCATCTGCCTACTGGGTGCAAACAACCATTGCCCAATTAACACAGTGGAAAAAATGTCAATTTCAATCAACACAGCCCATTGGGAACTGTGTTAGGTGAGGGGCGTGACACTGCTGTAAGGGGTTTTTTTGGACATGGGCCGTCTTTTTGGTTCCCAACACAATATTGGTTTTTTTTTTTTCCCTAGTGGGGGGGGGGGGGGTAAGGGGTGGTGAGGTATGTGTACAGCGTAAAGTATGGGCATTTTGTGTTTTTGGCCCTAGGACTCCCCTAATTGGGGGGTTCCTATGGGGCAGTCCCCTGGAGGCACGCCTGAAGTTTTTTTTTTTTGTGGGGAAATGGCAGGCCCATGTTTTCCCCTTCCTGTACGTAATATTTGGAGTCCCCTGTCGAGAGATTTTAAGGCCTGCACATGAAGATGTTTTTTTTTGGTGAAAATGTAGTTGTCTTTACCATTGGTTTCTGGTGTGGTCCCCCCCCCCCCCCTTTTCTTTTTTTTCTTGGGTTTCCCAATACCGATGCCCTGGTGTTGTGGGGTGCAACTATTTTGTAGCAATCATGGATTGTTTTTTGTTTTTATTGCCTTACATCACCGTTGTTGTGAGGTTTTGAATTGTTGGTTTGACCATGTGATGGGGTTGTTTTTTTTTTTGTGTTTTTTTTTTTTTTGTTAAATGACAAAGACCTATGTTAATGTTGTGGATGGTGGAACAATTTTTTGCCTGAACTCAATTGGCCTTGGGAATGATGTTTGGAATTCCGCAAACTGTTTAATGGGAATGAACTGAGGTTTTTTTTTTTCCCCAGGAAAAATTTGGCCCTGTTTGCCAAGGACTGCAAGTGGCAATTGGAATGCTGGTTTTGAGTCCCCCAGGAACTGCAAGGCAATTTATGGGAATTGCGAATGAACCAGAATGTTGAATTGTGCCCCCTGAACCAACTTTGTGCGGGCCAGTACTTATATATGTTTTTTTGGGGGGGGGGGGGGTGATACATCTACCATACACCTGTTTTTCCTGTGAGGTTTTTTATGAGTGGTTTTAATAGGCCATGATAAGCGCGTGAGGCAAACCTGTGAGGGACCGTGGCGGGACAAACAACTGGTGGGAGATTTTTCCTGGGGTAATGTTCAGGGGGCCAGCAAGGAATTAAATGTTTTCTGATGGACCCCAACATATATTTTGGAGGCGGTCCCTGCTTTAACTTAGACCAATGTTGACCCGATTGTCACAGGGTGGACCCCCTGGAGGCAGCATGAAAGAATGCTGGAGGCAGTTAAAATTAAATGAATCAAGGAAACAAAAGGTGAAAGGATGAGTGAAGAAATGCCTTTTTGACATTTTGCCAGGGACAACCGAAAAGCAACAAACGTGCCAAAAGCCTGGAGAACAACACCCCCCGGGAGTAAGGCACCGGACACTGCCTTTTTTCCACCACCTAATTGAAGCCCAGGCCCTGGCAAGAAAGGTTTGGAAGTCAGAAAAATACTGGGAATCTAAAATGGACTACCAAAACCATTCAGTTGGGGAGCCCCCCTGGCCCTGGTGAGGGAGAGGGCCCAAGCTTGTAGTGAGAGTCAAGCCTTTGGAGAAGAGAGACCTTAACCTTGGGAAGTGAGAGATTAACCTTGGAGTGAGAGGCTATCTTTGGAAGTGAAGAGAATTTACCTTTGGTGTTGAGAGGCCTTTATCCTTTGGAGTGGGACAGGCAATCTTTTGTGAGAGAGAGGCTACCTTTCGCAGTGGGAAGGCAAAGATTTGGAGAGAGGGGCAAGCGCCTTGGAGAGAGAAACAGCCTTTTGGAGAAGAAGATGCGGTTTTTCCTTTCACAGGCAATCCCCCTGGAGATAGTGAGGCCATAGTAGGCAATCCTGGAGAATATGAACCTTGTGGAAAGAGGCCATAGACCCTGTGGTGGGCCCTTCTGAGAGAAGGCAAGTTGAAAAATAATAAAAGACAAACTACATTCAAGAGATTCAGGGGAAAAAGAAGGGATTATAAGGGAATTTCCCCTGCCCATCCTTCAAAAGAGGAAGAGTCTTGGTGGGGGCAGAAAACTACCCTTATAAAGCCTAAGACATTCCCTAGGGCTGATAGCACAGTTTATCCTCTCCCCTGGTTTTTTTATAACAGTGGGTTTTTAAAACGAAGGGGGGTTTTTTTTTCCACCTACCCCCAGAGAAAAGCAATAGGAAATTCCCCTTAATTTACAGTCCAACTCCCTGAGCTCCAAGAATAAACCCCGTTACACAAAGGTTTTGTCAATCGGGTAAGAAAGCGAAATCGTGAGATCCGGAGGGCAGACCCAGCAGGGGCCGTATTTCCCCAATGTCCTTCAGCTAGCAAGCTAAGCAATTGGACCCCTAAACGCTAATCGCACTGAAAGACACCACTCGGGGCAGGGTTTTTTCTGTAAAAACCCATCAAATGCAAAGAGTTTTTTGGTGAACCTTTTCCCCCCATGGAAGCAGCGCTTCATCAGAGGAAGAGGAATCTCTCCCTACTTAATTGAGGCCACAAATCTTGTGCCATTACTTTTTTATTCCACATTAGAATTGGGGCAAATGCAAGAATTTCCCCCGGACCCAGAGGGTTTGATTTGGAATATGCAGAATTTCTGGGTAACAGTTTAGAAAGAATACAGAAATTAATTGAATGTTTTTCCTCTCACTTATAAATGAAAAAACCTGAGTTAAAACTTCCCCGTAAAGGTAAAAGGTTTTGTGTCAACCTTAATTTCTATGTGCAGGTAGCAAAGGCCTTACGCATACTCCTCTTCCTCGCTCCCTAAGCCCCAAAAACAGACAAAAGTTATGGCCTGTTTTGTTTGTCCTTTTCTTTGGTTTTACACTTCCCCATTATGCCTGAAAAAAACCAGCTAATTTTGTGTTTATCCAGTTGTTGTTTTTTTTTTTTTTACTTTATTTTTATAAGCCCAAGTTGAGGCTAATTACCTTTTTTTTTTTTCATGTGTGAAAAAGACGAAAACCTCAAAGGGACGGGGAATACACCCTTGACCATAGGGAAAAGCCGTCTTATTGTGTGCTTTTTATAGATACACTCACGGCAAAAAACAACGTAACCACCCTCCAATGAGCCAAACCATACCAGCAAGTCACGGTCTGGGGCGGGTTGGAAGGTTGTGACCACGATGCCCCTGAGTGAGCAAACACCCTCAATGCCCGCAGTCCCCCCCCCCCCCCTTGCTTTGGATGGGTGGGAACCAGTGGGGGGGCATTTTGGGCAACCTGGAAATGGCAGCTAAATAATGTCAGGACTACACGTTGTTTTTTTTTTTTATATTTTTTATTATATTTTAATAGACCCCTAAATGGAGGTTTGTTAACCTAACCTAACAGACACTTATGTTTTTTTTTTGGTTTCATGTGTTTTTTTTTTTTTTGTCAAGGCGACCAAAGGTATGTTGGTTCCCCGCTGTAGTGGATTGTTAATCATGCTCATTATTGGCCGGACCGGTCCAGAATCTCATTCCCAATGTTACTCCGCTCTCACACTGTTTGGGCCTCTTCATTCCAATGGTTTGGCTTATTTGTTCCTTTCCCGTGTTTGAGGATGGTGTTAAAATCCTCCTAATGTCAGTGGGTGGTTGGTTTTGGTAGCTGGTTTTTGGTAAATGATGTTTTTTGTATGGTTTTTTTTTTTTTCTGTTTTTTGAAAAAGGCAAAAAATGATGGTCATTTTGGGGTTCTCTCACTCCCAGAACTGACATTTGGCAATTGCTTTCCCATTTCCCGTTACGTTTCTGGGTTTAAGATGTTTCCCCCCCCTCTTGTGGGATAATTTTTCAGTGTTGTGGTTTGCAAGGGTTGTGTTATGGTGAATATCTTGTTAAGTGATGGCCAGGTAAATTGGGGGTCAGGATTTACAGTGTGTAATATATTGCCCCCTCTACAATTGGTGCAGGCCCGTTTTTTTTTGTTAGAGTTTTTTTCGCACCTGTGGGGGTATTGTTCCCCCCCTGTGCTGGCAATAACATTTTTTAGTCCCTCCTTTTGTAAACCCATGGTGCTCATTAATTAGCAATGTTTGGTCCCCTACTCATCAATTGTAATGGTTTGTTTTTTTTTTACATCCACCAACCCATGGTCACCGTTTTTAGCCACCCATGATAATGTGTGACCATCACAGGACTAATGAACCACCATGGACTCCTCAATCCAGACTGGGGATGTTTTTGTTTTTTTCACAGCGGAGAAGTTTTTTCGAATTTTGGTGATTGGTTGGTGTGGTGTTTTTTTTTTGTGTCCTTGACAGGGAGCATGTTTTTTTTTTTTATTGGGCTTGAACGGTGGGGGTGGGCAAATTTACAAAGTCATCTAAATAAGTTTTTTCTTTAATGATCCTCCCTGGGAAATAGCACTAAGATGTGTCTTCCCCCACTCCCACCCACAGCTATAATAGTTGGGTATGCTTTAATTACACCTCCTGGGACACCTTTTTATATGGGTGACCCCTTTCCCCGCATTTTTGATGAAGAATTCGCTGTCAAAATATGCTATTTTTTTGCCCCCTTGCCTGGGAAGCCAGATTTGTGGGTAAATTTGTGGGCTTTTGTGTGGTTTAAAAAACCTCCACTGAGGCAATGTTTTTTTTTACATGGGACGTATATATGGTCCTTTTGTTTTGGGTGCTTATTGGGTTATTTTTGTCCTAAAACTGTTGTTTTTACAAAGACCATGGTGAGTGTCCTGCCAAAGAGGCCTACTTGTGTCAGGCCAACTGTCCCCCCCCCTGCAATCTCGTAATTAACTGAATTGAACCCTCTTGCCCAACCTACACAAACCATTGCCCCTCCTAGGGTCCCCCCCCCCTGCATCTTGTTTGTGGTTGGGGTCACACCTGACCCCGTAGGCCTGTTTGTTGGATTTTTACAACATGCTTAACCCCTTTCTTTTTAAACTATATGCCCAGAACAATTGCTTCCCCACATGTCCCAAAGAAAATAACCTGACCAATTACATGGGTAACACTGTGGGGGTACCAGTAACGTTAAGCAAACATCCAACTCACAAACAACCAACCTACAGAATTTTAGTGGGGCCTGCTTTTGTTGTTTTTGTGGGTTTTGTGGACAGTCCATTTTTTTTACCCACCGTCAGCTCCGCGATGTGTTTGGATGCACCATAGGCCCCCTCAATCTCTGCCCCTCATCATCTCTGTGACAGATGTAGCTGTTTGGTCCCCCCCCTACGGACACGCTGGGTTGTTTGCGTCTTGCTCGGTTTGGCTGGCACCCCCCCAGTGGGTGGGATTTTGGGGTGGTGGTATGGGTTGATCCAGGGACTCTTTTCCGCACCTTGCACTTTATGCGGCCCCCCTGAGGGACTGGCCAAGGTTTTCTTGGCCCTCGACAAGACCCCCCCTCAAGTGGGATGGGGAAAATTGGGGATGTCCACCTGCCTCCTCCCTCCTCCTCAAAACATCCTCCCCCCTCCTGCCCTCCTCCACCTCCTCCCTCCTCAGCCCACCATTGTTGCACTGTTAGTCACCTGGTATTGGTGAACAAATCAGAGAGCGAAACCAGCGCTATGTTTTAAGCAAAACACATAATTGTGGTTACATGTGGGTTCCTACAGACACCAACAGACATGAGTGGGTTGGGGTTTTTTGCGCAATTGTTGGCTGCAATTAACCAGTTACCCAATACACCATCCCCAACGCGTGGTTGTTTTCCCACACCAATGTTAGTTTTGTTCCCTTCGGCACATGTGTAATGCTTTGGCCTTTTTAGCAATGATTGGCATGTTTTTTTGCCCCAATGTTTTTTTTTCTGGTCCATGTTTTCCATTTCCACATGTTTTTCACCATCCCCTCCATTTTCGGCAACTATGCCAGAATATGCAGAACACATGGCCTTTGGGGATGCCCCAACCCCCTCACAATCTGCTTTTTCATACAACTGTTATGTCTCGCTTGGAATAGTGAATATGGCACATATGGTGGTTTTTTCAGACATGTTTGCACTAGTGTGCTTTCATTGCTTACATGTGATTTGGAAATCGGAACCCATTTGTTGTCAAAGCCCGGCGACAAGGTGGCCCCTTTGTCTCCTTCTGCCCCCCCACCCTGAATAATGGCCACACAGTGTTTTTTTTTTTTGCCCCACTCCGTTGGGGTTTGATTACTATATGCTTACACCACCCAACATGACCATGAATCAAATGTCCCCCCAACACTTCATTACAGGGGATTGCAAAAATCACAGGTGCGGTGTTGGTGTGGGGGGTCCCCACCGTTGTGTTGTGGGGTTTTTTTTTCCAATAGTTTACAGAAATGTGTAGGGGATTGGTTTTTCTGACAAAACAAAAGTGGTTTTTTTTAGGCCCTTGACGCCAGGGAACCCTGTTCAAACAAACAACAGGTTTGGAGAAGGCTTTTTTTTTGTTTTCACAAACATGTTGCCGCCGACCAGGAAGAGCAAATGGAATGGTTTTTTGGAATGTTTTTGTCACACAATCTGTAGGTGGGTTCCTGTGCAGATGACAGATCTCCCTGAAGAATGCCTAATCAGTTTTCCCCGCTGAACCTTGTAGGTGACCACTTAGTGTTACATTAACACCTGCTCCGAGGACTGTGGCCCGTATCTAAGGGGGCCCTCAGGAAGTTCCCCCACGCAGTGTACATGTTTGGTCCCAAACGGTGTTTTGCCCAGCTCCTGTTTTGTTCAAGGGGCGAACAAATGGTTTTTGTATAAAGGGGCCCCCCCCCACCTGTGGGGGTTTTTGCCCATACAATGCCCTTGTTTTCCCTTCTCCTGGCAAGCATGGTTGGCTTGACCGTACCCCTCGTTTTTTTGATATCAGAGTAACCTTTTTTTTTTTTAGACGCCTTCCCACATCACGTGGGGGGACCACCCCCTGCCCTCAGACAGTTGGCCCTTTCGCGTACAAATCCACCTCCCCCACCACTGCCATCCCTGGTTGGGGCCACTGTTTTGGGCGGCTTTGCTCAAAACGCCCCAAAAAAATAAGACCCCAACATAGTTTTTTTTCTATCACAATGGACATTAAAAAATTATGGTTTGTTTTTCTCCCCTGTCACTGAAACCTGTACAGCTCTCCTCCTCTTGTGGTACAGGGCACAGGTATCCTTTTCCTTTTTTTGGCCCTTTTTTGCCGCCCTGTACTCTACCCTCCCCCCTGTGGCCCAACATATGGTCTCCCCCTGGCTGTTTTTTTTTCCTGGCTTAGGCTTTTGAGGTGGTGTGGCCCTGGGTGGGTCTCACCAACAACTTTGCTGGCCCGCCCCACAATCCTCCACCCCCTTCACCCCTGATCCTCTCTGGCGCTGTCCCTCTCCATCTTTCCGCCTTCAGTCAAGCAGAATCCCTCGCAAATAAAACAACGCACTCTTAAAAAGTACAGAACAGAACACCAGACTGAAACCAGAGGGGAAAACAAGGGGGCAGTAAACACATAACATTCACAGAGTACCAGAAACACAATAGCACGGGTTAACCCGCCTTTAAAAGGCCAAAGGGAGATCTTACAACACCCAACATAAATGGTAACAAAATTTAATTCCTCTTTCTTGGTCCTTGGTGTGTCCGTACTGCCTATGGCCAAACCGTCCCCTTGTGTGTTCGAATTCCCCCTGTAAAACCTCTCTATCTCCGCTCCTTTGCCCTGAACCAACGTTTCCCAAGCACAGCTCCGTGCCCCTATTATTCCCCTGTTGGACTGTCCCCTATCCCTTGAAAAACCCTCCCCCTGTTTTTCAAGCAAAAACCTTGCCCAACACAAGGCTCTCTAAAAAGCCTCTCCTCTGTACAAACTCTCTTTCCCCTGGGTTTTTGTTGGTAACTCCCTCTACCAACCCTCAACGTGGGCCACGTGCGACAGCCCTTTATTTAAGGGGTTTTTTTTCCCCCACGGCTTTTTTTTTCTCCCCCTCTTTGGGCACATGGCGCAATTGTGCAGGTAATGGTGCCCTTCCAGTGGCTGGCCCGCCGTCCTCGTGGCCTGGGGGGTCTTTAACGCATGGGCGCCCGTCCCCTCGTGCACGCTTACGGCTGTACCATACCGCACAATGCCCGTCCCTTGCGTAAAACACCTATTTTTGACTTGGGTGACCGGCCATGGGCGTCCCTGTTGTGTGCGGTTACGCCGGCATGTGGGGCGAATGGCCGCAAAAATGTGGCGTGAACACCAACGCCCAGGCAAGACACACCATGGCTAGGTTTTTTTGGCGCGCCATGTGGCCCGCCACGCAAAGAGTTGACGTTTAAAAAATGCCTCACGAGCATAAATGCACATGCGCGTTTTTAGACGGTTAGGGCCAAAACCACCCAACCCTATAAATGGCCCGTGGCGCCCCCCAATGGCCCCTCTTCCACGTTTTTGTGGGTTGTAAAGGCGAGGGAAGAGGTAGGAAGTTGGTGTTTTGAGTACAGAAAAAGGAGGTGAAATCCAAACAGGTGTTGGGTTAAATTTATGTCACTTCCCCCCCTTTTTTTTCTTCTTGTTTTCTTTGTTTTTGTAGTAGTGTTTTATTGTATTTTTCCCTGTCTGGGTGTTTAATTAGTGTTTTTTTGGTTGGGGTGCTTTTTTGGTTTTGTAGACTGGGCTTAGTTTTTGATTTTTGGTCCCCCTGTGTGGTCCCCCTGATTGTGTTTTTTTTGTTTTGGTGTATTTTGGGGCGGGAAGGGAGTTTTAATTGAGGCACATTGCTTTTTCTTCAGTCCCCCATGTTGTCCTTGTGTAGTGGGGGCAGGATGCTTGCGTTTTTGGGCCGTAAACCAGGGGAGATGGTGGGTCCATGGAAGCCGGTGGCGCACAGGGCAATGGGGGTGGGTTTAATTCCCCCCCCCCCACGACAGCAACTCAGGTCCCCTTGCAGGCCTTGGTGGGGGGGCCTTGTCCCCCCCCAGCCTGGTCCTTGTTTTTTTTTTCGTGCTCGAGGCAGACCGGCGTGGCCGAGGTGCAGGCCCCTGGCAAGGAACTGCCTCTACAGGCCCAGGGGGCCCCCCCAGCTTTTCCAGGACATGCCCGAGAGTACCAGGTTCATCTCCCCTTTTACCGACTGAAGCAACAAGTGCTATTCGGGAGCCTGTAAATGAGGATCCCTCAAAACCTGACCCTCCAAGCCCCTTACCCCAGATCGGTCCCCCCCCCCCAATGCCATACCAGGGTTTTAGTAGTCAAGCCTCCCCCTTGCCTGGCTTTTACATTTTCCTTTGGTGGCCCTCTGGCTGTTTTTTCCCCAAGTCCCCCCATTCTTTGTGGCCGCAAGTAGGTGGTATGAGCCCGCCCCCCTTTCTCAACCTGTCCCCCGTTCCCCTTCACCAGGGTACCTGCGTGCCATGGGTCAGCCCGGTTGGGGAAATTCATAGCCCATGCCCCCCCACAACCTCCAGGCAAACAATGGAGGCCCCCTGAACCAAGGCCCTTTTTGAGGCATTAGCCGTGAAATACCACGAACCCGTGAATTTGGGAAAGCTTATGAATTTGTTTGCGCACACATGTGTGCCACCTGGTCCCGCCTAGAAGACATGGAGGTAGCCGCGTTTTTTTTTCCCGCAACGCGCCAAAACACTAACCCAATTCCCTGGAAAGTGTTTCCAGGTTGGTATGGGTTGATTGGCAAATCGTATGCATATTCTGAATGTTGGTTTTCCCTAGTTTTTTTTGTTTTTTTCCGCATGGTCCACCCATGACCCTCACCTATAATCCCCTGGGCATCGAAGCCACGGGGGCGGGGGGGGTCGGCCAGTAAATTCACACGCGCAAATTTGAGGGATCACCGTTATACCTGGGGAACTGGTTGGGGGTACATTGCGTTTTGGTGAGTAAAATGTTCCAGAAGTTTCCGACCTTTATCGGGATTTTATTATGATCAATATTGAAATTCTCACAGTGTTGTTGGTATGTGTTATACAGAGTCCCCAGTAATCGAGATATGCAACCATGTTTTTTTTTTATATGACAAACAGCAAGCTAATATTTTTGAAGGATACAATGTTTGTTTTTTAATAGAGAGGACTGCCGTGGCTTGTTAGAACGTTTTTTTTTTCAACCTTAATTTTACAGCCCCGTCCTTCTACGTTCCCCCAATGTAACAACTACAAAAACATGAACCCGAGTTGGAAACCATGAGATCAATCCCCTAAATAGGTTAAATAATGACTTTCATAACAAATGGTCACATGGTTTAATCCTGTGAAGACACCCCCTGTTGCCGCCTTCTCGGCCCCCTGGTGTTTTTTTTTTTTTTTTTTTTTTTTGTTTGCCCCTGATTTTTGTTTTTCCCCAAAAAAATGTTTTGTTTTTTTTGGATGGCAACCAGCCAAAAACATGTCTTGGGGGGGAGGGGGGGGTGGCCCCTCACATCACCCCTTTGGGAATACTGTTTTTTTTTTAATTGTTTTTTTTTTTTTTTTTTTGCCGTCCCTAATTGCTATTGGCCCTTTGTTACCATTTGATGTTTTTGTTGGATAAATCCCATTACAAAGTAAACCCCGTGGTCCCCTGGTGTTGTTCCCCCTTTAGTTGGTGAACCCATACCACACCTCGTGTAAAAATGCAGTTTTGTCCACCCTGCTGCAAGCCCAGGGATAATCATGAAGGTGGTGGGTAGAGCAATTGTAATCTTTTATGGGTGGTTTTTTTTTAAATGTTTTTCCTAACATTCCACAACAATGTTTGTGCCATATCCCTCCTGTCCCCAGCACTTTCTTGGGCTTATGTCACAGGGACCGTTCATGGGAGTGGGAAAACCAACATTAAAGGTTTGGTTTTTTTTTTAACGTTACGCCTTTTGTTGCACCTGTAGAGGCGGGGCCAGTTAAGTATCAATCCTTTTGTTCCCTGGAACCCATCCCTCCTATCATGTTTTCACTTATGTGGATTTGTGACGGCTTAAAGCAAGGGCCAATACGTGGGTGGCAAATAAAAAAACAAGGGTTAAACAAACAAACCCCGCCTTTACCACAGGAAGGGCCCTTACCTTTTTTTTGCGTATGTTATAGGTTTTTTTGGCCTCTCCACCTCATGAGGGGTTAAACAGTAAAAAAATGGCCTGTTTTTTTTTGACAATCCACGAACCTTTCCTAACAATTTTTAGACAAAATGGTTTTTTTTTTTTAAACCCGCAAAAAGGGATGGCTATTAAACAGTGGGCTTTGCCACCAAAACACTGGGCAATGTGGGAATGTTACTGGACACCTATGGAAATTATTTTTTTCCCTACATAACAATGCTGTTGGGGGTATAGGTGGAATTGTCGTAACATTTTTTGCCATAGCTCCCCTGGGGGCAATACATGGTTTGGGGGGGGTGGGGGTGTCCCCGGTTCACGTAGATGTCAACAATGTTTTTTTTTTGTTTTTACAAGGGTTGTTTACAGTTTTCAAGAACGACACTTGGGATTAAATGTGAATTTTTGTGTGATTGCCCTGTGGTTTTGGGGTTCCCCCTCCCAACAGTTGGGCGGTGGGAGCCGTTCTGGGCAGTTAACTGCCCAATGACAATTTATGCATGTTACACACACCCACACACCCCCAACACACACACACATCCTGTGTGAAGGGATAGATGGACATGGTTTTTGTTTTTTTTTTTTTTTATATTTGTGGATGGGTTGTAAAACGTGGCTCGGGGAGGCCCCCCCATGGGTGCTAAAAAATTTTTTAAGTTCCATTTTTTTCTGTCCACCTTTTTTTGGTTTTTTTCCCCTTTCCAAATATACCCCTTAGTTTGGGGTGTTTTTTGTAATCGTTTTCAGTCAGAATGTGGTTTTTTTTTTGTGCAATTGTTTTTTGTCACGTTGTAAATTCAAGTGGAAGTTAAGTTTGAAATGGGCCTTTTCCTGCATTCACATGCAACATTTTTTCTTTTTTCTGGCAGGTGATGCAGGAATAAAAGGGTTGTCGCCCCTGGCTGCCTGGACCCTCCCCCTGGGTGCGTCAGCCCCCAAACGACCACGTGGCAGAGCGTGAGGGTTAAAAACACTGGAGGCCCATGCTCCCCCAGTCGCTCAGTCATTTGATCGCGCCAAACCCTTTTTGGCCAAAATGTTTTTAAAGACCCCGCTTTCCAGGTGGGTTCCTGGAATAGGACAGGTGGGGCCTTTAAAACAATATAAAAGCACGAACACCTGTTTTTTTTGCCGAGATAATCATAACCTGTTGCAAAATCCCTGCACCACCCAATTTGCCCTTCCTCAGGCACGATAAATCCCTGGCAAGAGATTTATGAGGATTCCTGGAGGAGGATCCAATGTGGCCCCCCCCTGAGCGTGC